>CM051239.1:198771980-201681980 GCA_027917425.1 Gastrophryne carolinensis
GACCCGCATTCTGCAGGCAAAGAACGGGCATCAGGAGCAAGGGCGAGTGGCACATCTTGCGGTTCCTGCAACCAAATATAAAATAATTACACAAAGCAAAGGTGACCAACTAAAACAAGAACTCCTACAACAAATTAAGATTCAAGTTCAACAATCCTAATATCATTCACAAAGGACATAAGTCTAAAAAAAATATAGGAATTATATGGATGTGTGGGAAAATAAATGTTTACATGCTAAGGACTATTTTAGGTCAGCATTAAAATGCATCTATAAGGCATACATGAAATGTATTGATTCAGGTATGCATTGCTATACAATTTATGGCCTCGGCCATGCCGATACATGCAATGCCTTGGTGCTAAAGGTGCGCAGACTCCTCCACATAGCCACAAAACATGTTCAACAATAGCAATCCGAGCCCTCAAAGGTCTCGTAAGTGGATCGGAAATGAAACAGATTTATAGGGTGGTGATCCGTCGGAAATCAGCTCTGAATCAGACAGAAACCATCCCAACAACGGAAGTTATCTGAACGAACGGAAAATTTCCGATTTTGTTTGGATTTGCTTCCGTTCATCGAAAGAGCATATACACATTTTCCCGAACGTTCGTGCGAGTAGAAAATGGACGAAAAAAGCATAAGCAAAAAAAAAATAAAAAAAAGACTAACACCCACCAAAGCTTTCACAGACAGCTACGGAAGTCCGGACGAATGTGTCTTTGAATCGAGGCTTATGTCTGAAAACCAGCTTCTCATTGGCCAGCGAGGAGCTACTTTCTTTAGTACTTGACCCAGAAGCAGGAATGGAAGAAATGCATACAGGAGACTGAACCTTGTCCATGGGGTTGTCAGAGCATCCGTTGCCATGGTCAGAGGGTGTCGTGAGAGGGACACAAACCTCGGAAGCTTGTGATTGTGTCTGGATGCAAATAGATCCACATCCGGACGACCTCAACGGAGGCAAAGGGCTTGAAAGATCTTATGACTGAGAGACCATTCCCCCAGACGCAGAGACCCCCCTACTCAGGGAGTCTGCCTCCTGGTTCTCTACACCCGGATGTAAACCGCTGAGATGCAGGGAACATTCTCCTCTGCCCAAATCAGAATCCAACTTACCTCCCTTAGGGTCCTTTTGCTCGTCTACCCCCCTGGTGGTTGATGCAGGCTACTGCCGTCCGATTGTCTGAGTGGCCCAGGACAGCATGCCCCTTTAAACTGGGGTCAGATGTTGGAGTACTAGCCAACTGCTCTCAATTCTAAGAGGTTTACGGGTAACCAATTTTCTCTTGGACCCCATTGTCCCTGGATCCCTCTGGGTCTGTCAGATGCCACCCCAGTCTGTAAGACTGGCATCCGTGGTAACGATCACCCAAGGAGGCAACAGAAAGGAATTGCCTACTAATAGATGTAGGGGATCCATCCACCACGGGAGGGATTGCCTGGCTGAGGTGGACAGAACAAACGTCTGATCCAGAGATTCCGCGGCCCGATCCCAGTAGATAACAGATTCATCTGAAGAGGCCTCATGTGAAACTGGGCAAAGGGCACTGCTTCGAAGCAGGCCACCATTAGGCCTACCAGTCTCATTCCTAGGTGAACTGATGGGGTGCTGACAAGCTAGAAAAGTCTCTATTTCAGTCTGGAGCAGTAAAACCTTCTGATCAGACAGAAAAATTCTGGCCTGAAAAGTGTCCAGTCTCATCCCCAAAAAGGACCTCACTGTAGACGGGGTGATATGCGGCTTTTGTAGCTGATCACCCAGCCAAACTTCTCCAGGGTTGACAACACGGTCCGGGTGTCTCTCTCGGTCTCCTGAAGGGACGGGGCGAGATCAAAAGATCGTCCAGGTATGATATTATGCGAATCCCCTGACCCCTCAGGATGGCTATGAGACCCGCCAACACCTTGGTGAAACTCGGGGAGCCAAGGATATGCCGAAGGGAAGAGCAACAAATTGAAATGATGACCCTCCTGGGCAAATCTTAGGAATGTGGAGATATGCATCGCTTATGTCTACTGTGGTCATGAAATCTCTGGGCTGAGGTGACCTCACTGCCGACCTTAAAGTTTTCATGTGAAAATGTCTCAACCTGATGAACCTGTTGAGACCCTTTAGGTCTAGAATTGGTCGCACAGATCCATCCTTCTTGGGGATCGTGAACAGTTGGAGTAGAATCCTTGACCACCTTCCTGAAGGGGTACCTGACAAATTACCGCAGGGGATGCAGAACAGAGGCTCTCAAGGGTTCTGCCTTTAACAGGTTTCAGGATGCCCTTGACCAAAGGAATTTTTGGGTGGTCTGGCTGCAAACTCGATCTTGTAGCCTGAAGACACCACTTCCTGAATCCAAAGATCTGACACGTCGTGCCTCCAGATCGGAGCAAACTGCAGGAGCCATGCCCCCACCCGCCCGGGTGAGGGTGCCCCTTCATGCCTGGGTGGATTTAGCTGGAGGCTTGGGCTTGGCTCCCCAAGCGGCACCTGGCCTATTCCGGGCCCTACCTCTGCCCCAAGAATTCCTGCGGGAACTTGAAAAAGAGGAACCTTTACCTCCAAAAGGACTGGTATGATGAGGGCTTCCGGAATGGATGAGTAGATCTCCTCTGAGGAAGCTTGCCATCCTTGACCATAAGGTCAAGCCGCTCCCCAAAAAACTGGCTCCCAAAAAGGGCAAATCCGTCAGAAATTTCTTGGCGGCAGCATCAGCCAACCATTGCTTCAGCCATGGAGAGCGGCAAGAGGCAATAAGAGTTTAAGCTTGAGTCTTGAGCATGTCTGCGAGACTTATCCCTGGCCAACAACTGCTTTACCTTCTTCCTTGTAGCCAAGGAAACAATAGAAGTGGCACAAGCAGGGCGTAAGAGTGAACCCACCATGGCAAAGGCATGGTAAGCCAACTGATCCATTCATCTCTCCGTAGGATCTCTTAAGAAGCATTAGAAGCAGACGGCATGATAGTAGTATTGGACAGGCCCGAAATGGGAGGGTCCACATCAGGAGGAAGCGACCATAATTTAATCATATCAGAAGAAAAAGGATACCCAGAGTCTAGGATCCTAGGGAGTTTGTTAGGTTTTTCCCATTTCTTTAGCACCATCCTGGAAAAATGTGATTACTCAGTAAAAACCCGCCTCTGCCTCTCGGGCCTAAACAGATCATCCTTCCTCCTCTTGGCCACCTTAGGAGTAAAGTTTCAAAAACAGAGGAAAGTAAGCCCTTTGTTTCATCTGAGAGTAAAGGATCCTCATCAGATAAAAACATGATAGAATTACTGTCCTCCTCACAGGAGAGTAACTCACCTTCTGAGAGTGGTTCTTCAACCGTCTCTTCTTCCTCCTCGGAAACCAAAAGAGGCAAATTAATCCTCTTCCAAATAAACAGGTTCCAAATGCCTCTTCTTACCAGAGGCCTTTTTAGGGATTACCAATGAGAGCTGTTTCTCCAGGTTAGCCAACCTATGTGCCAGATCTGATTGTGCCCCACTGTCACCCCCCCCCCCCCTCCCTAGGGCTGACTAGGGAGGCTGAGCTTCAGAAGGGACCAAATTAATGCAGGACTAGATATTGTAGCAATAGTCATATCATGGTCAGAAACAATACCTCTGGGGCAAGCGGAACAAACCGTGCTGAAACCGCCCAGGGGGTTTCGCCTGCACAAAGGGCAGAGCCTGTCTTGCCCGAGTGGGAGACCCGACTCACTATCCCCTGATGCCTCCATCATGGTGATTTTTAGAAAGCAAAAAAAAGACTTGCAAGTCCTAAGCCTATAGCTAATCCCAAAAAGGGACTGGGAGGAACCAAAACCCTAAAAACCTTCCTCCCACAATCTAAAATAGCATATTAAAATAATGACTATAACCATAGAATAACCTAACAATAAAGCAATTAAAAGAGATATAACCGATGATCCACTTACCCCTCCGTAGGGAAGCATCAACGGAAGCCATGATCCTGTGACTAGGCCGCAGCCGCCCCGAGCCCCCGGGCTGGGAGCCCGGCCCCAGCCTGGGGCGGAGCGTCGGCCCAGACTGCGGTGCCTGGAGCAGTCCGAGCATCGCCCCGAAAGCCCCCGGGTACAACAGGCCCAAACTGTGCCTCCCCCCCGTAGTCGCCGTGATCCGTCTGTAGCCCGGGGTGCGTCGGCCGGAGCTAAGCCTGGACCCTCAGGCCTGGAGGGAAGATAATGGCAGCAGCAGCAGCAGCATCGTGGCAGCGGAGGAGCCAGTCGGCAGAGGCCGTATCCCCACTTTAAATTACCTGTTTTGCTGGCTACAGAAAGTATATAGGCGGAGGAGCTCTCTCTGCTGCCTCTCTCGATGCTGGAGAGAGCGATAGTGAAAGCCGGAAAGCCTAACAAGAGCTTCCGCTCCCAGGCATGACATCACAACACAAAAACACGCCCCCTCAAAGCAAAAGGCGCAAAATATGAAATTTGAAAAATAAAAAGTAAAACACATGTGGGAAGAAGGGTGGGTAGTATATAAAAAATATACACAGTTCCCTGGCAGGTTCACCAGACAAAAACCTGCAACTTTTCAAAGAAAGCCTGCAGCCCAGAGTGTATACACTCTGAAAAGTGCACCAGACCCCGGCACTTCACCTTCACGGACCCCAAACAGCAAAGCTAGGAAGGCAATGGGTCAGGGGGATCCGTGGGAATAAGGTTGTGCAGGAAGCCGACAGGGTATATCCCCAGCTTGCCGCTTCACAGTCCAATCCAACTGCCAGAATGAAACTGGTTTGGTTAGAGGCAGCTGCTTACTTATGGGGCCGGGAGGAGCCACACCTTTAATCTTGCAGCCCACGCCTTCCGGGCAGGAATTACCCAAATGTGAGGAAGAGGACGGCCTGGAATGGATTGAAAGAAAAAATACAATTCTGTGAAATACTCACCTGTAGAATTGGTATTATAAGTATACAGTACGTCCTGCTCCAAATGTAATACTTACACTAGGGTTATCCTCCGCCAGATGGAGACATGTAAAACAGGCTCCTCCCGGCCCCTCAAATACCCGGGGACCTCCCACAAATCCCCACCATTGAAAAGCAGTGAACGAGAAGCCGGGAGAATTTAACCACCCAAACTGGTAACTATAACAATGATAACAATCACAATACAAGGGATCCAGAATAATGCAAAACCAAGGGTGGGGTGGAGCAGGACGTACTGTATGCTTATAATACCAATTTTACAGGTGAGTATTTCACAGAATTGTATTATTCTTAGTATACAGTACGGCCTGCTCCAAATGTAATACTTACACTAGGGACATCCAATAGCAGTGTCCAAACAGTAGGGTGGGATCCCCAACAAAAAAAGGTAACAGCAGACAGATCAAACCACTGCCGCCTGCAAAACCTTGCGGCCAAAAGCAGCATCAGCCCAGGCCCTAACATCAACCTTGTAAAACTTTGAAAAGGTATGAACAGAAGACCAAGTAGTGGCCTTGCAAACTTATTCAACAGAAGCCTGGTGCTGGAAGGCCCAAGAGGCACCAATAGCCCAAGTAGAATGAGCAGTAAGGCGAAAGGGAGGACTCTTCCCCTTAGCAGAATAGGCCTGAATCACGGCCTGACGGATCCATTTGCTAATAGTAGACTTGGCAGGAGCCAAACCCTTCCTGGGCCCAGAAGGGACCACAAAAAGAGCATCAGTTTTCCTGAAGGCCACAGTGACTACCAGGTAATACTTCAGACACCTGACCACATCCAAGGAATGCAAAACCCTTTCCTTAGCGTTGCTAGGATTAGGGCACAATGAAGGAAGAACAATATCTTGATTCAAATGAAAATCAGACATCACCTTAGGCAGAAAGTCTGGCTTAAAGCAGAACACCACCTTGTCCTGGTGTCTCTCATAGTATGGGGGCTGAATAGACAGAGCCGCCAACTCAGACACACGCCTGACCGAAGTAATGGCCACCAGAAAGACAAGGGTAAGAGGGTAAGCACAGCCAGAGCAGCATCCTGTATAGGTTCAAAGGGAGCACCCTGCAAGGCAGACAAAACCAAGTTCAAATCCCAAACAGGGACCATAGGCTTACGTGGGGGACGCACATGAGTAACCCCCTGGAAAAAAGTCTTAACCAAAGAATGCTGAGCAAAAGACATCTGAAAGAAAACAGACAGGGCAGAAACCTGACCCTTGAGAGTACTGAGTTGGAGTCCCGACTTCAACCCATGCTGTAAGAACTCCAGAACCCTGGGGACTGAAAACACCCGACAGGGAAGAGACCTAGACTCACACCAGTCAATGTAGGTACACCATACCCTGTAATAGATGGAAGAAGAAGTTTTCTTCCTAGCCTTCACCATGGCCTCAACCACCGAGGCGGACAAGCCTTTCTCCATCAAGATGGAGGTTTCAGCAGCCAGGCCGTCAAAGCCAGAGTTTGTAAATTGTGATGGTGTAAGGGGCCCTGAGTGAGCAGATCTGGCACCCCTGGCAGAACGTACTGGTCTACTGCCATCTGCACCACGTCTGCGAACCACACTCTTCTTGGCCACCTGGGGGCCACCAGAATCGCTGGCACCCCTTCCAGAGCAATCTTGCGCAGAACCCTGCCCAGCAGGGGGAAGGGAGGAAAGACATACAGGAGCCGAAATTCCTGCCATGACTTGGACAGAGCATCCGTGGTCAAGGCCAGAGGATCCTGAGACAGGGAGACAAAGGCCGGGAGCTTGTGATTGTGACGGGATGCAAACAGATCCACATCTGGTAGACCCCAACGGTGACACAGGGACTGGAATACCCTGTTGCAGAGGGACCACTCTCCCTGACGAGAGGTCCCCCTGCTCAGAAATGCATTGAACATTGGCCTCCGCCCATGTCAGAATCCGCAACACCTCCTGGAGGGCCCCCCTGCTCCGGGTCCCTCCCTGATGGTTGATGTAGGCAACCGCCGTCCTGTTGTCTGAGCGCACCTGCACAGACAGACCCCGCAGGTGATTGGTCAACTGATCCAGTACCAACCTGATCGCCCGTAGTTCCAAAATGTTGATAGGTAAGTGGACCTCCTGAGGGCCCCACCTCCCCTGGAACCGCAGGGACTTCCAGAATCCCCCCCATCCTGACAGACTGGCATCCGTGGTGACCGTCTCCCAGGAGGGGTCCAGAAAGGACCTGCCCCCTAGTTACTGGAGTCCAGCCACCACGAAAGGGACCGACTGACTAGTGGGGGGAGCACACAGACCCCGTCCAGGGACGTTGCGTCCTTGTCCCAAACTGACAGAAGGTGAAGTTGTAGAGGCCTCAAATGGAACTGAGCAAAAGGCACTGCCTCGAAGCACGCCACCATCAGGCCCACCAACTGCATTCCCTGCCTGAGGGAGGGATGGGGACACGACAGCAGGAACCTCACCTGTGCAATTAGAGCTTCCACCTTCTGTTGAGGAAGGAATATCCTTGACTGAACCGTATCCAGAATCATTCCCAGGAACGGGGTCACAGAGGAAGGGGACAGAGGACTTGGGGTGATTGATCACCCAGCCGAAAAACTCCAGGGTGGACACCACCAGCTGAGTGTCCAACTCTGCCTGCTGTAGAGACCGAGAGGTGATGAGTATGTCGTCCAGGTAGGGCAGCACGCGGATGCCCTTTGACCTGATCAGAGACATCACCCCAGCCAGCACCTTGGTGAACACTCTGGGAGCTGAAGTGAGACCAAATGGCAAGGCCACAAATTGGTAATGTTGATCTTCCAACACGAATCTGAGGAACCTTTGGTGTCCTGAAAACACAGGGATGTGAAGCGTCTGATGTCCACAGACGTCATGAAATCCCCTGGGCGCAGGGAGCTGACGGCCGAGCGCAGAGTTTCCATGCGAAAACGCCTGTTCTTGACAAATTTGTTGGGGATCTTTAAATCCAGAATGGGCCTGACTGACCCATCTTTTTTGGGAACTGTGAAGAGGTTGGAGTAGAACCCCTTGCCTCTTTCTCTTAAAGGGAACCTGCAAATGACCCCCAGACCCAGAAGGCCCTGCGGGGCGGGCTGGGGGGGGGGGGGGGGGGCGAGCAGCAAACTCTATCTTGTAACCGGAGGACACTACCTCCTGAATCCATCGGTCTGAGACGTGATGCCTCCAGACATGTGCAAAGTGCTGTAGCCGTCCCCCCACCCTGATGAGCGAGGGCGCCCCATCATGCTCGAGGGGGCTTGGGAGAGGATTTGGGCTTAGACCCCCAGGAGGGGCCAGGACGTTGTCCTCTGCTCCTATGCCAGGAATCTGCATGAGCCCCCGCGAAGGACACCCCTTTTCCTTGTTTAGCACCAAGGTAGGGGAGTGAAAAGGAGCCCTGGCCCCGAAAGGGCTGAGACTGCCGCCTGCGCTGGGGTAACTTACCTCCTTTAGCAAAAAGGTCTAGGCGGCCGCCAAACAGGTGTAGCCCCTTAAATGGAAGTCCAGTGAGGGCCTTCTTTGCAGCACTGTCGGTAGCCCACTGGCGCAGCCAAACCGAGCGGCGTATAGCCACCACCAAGGCAGAAGTTCTAGCACACATCCTGATGGCATCATCCAAGGCAGATGGGATAAAGTTTACAAACACATCACAGTTAGACATTGCATTAAACACATCAGGTAGCAAATCATCAGGAGCACCGTCAAGTACACTTCTGATCAGGGACCTGAGCGCCACAGATGTAATGAGCTTGCTCAGGAAATTCCAAACGAGCCTTAGCAGTATGAAAAAGCTCACCCCTTTGCCTGGGAGCCGCAACAGGGGGGGGGAGATGGACAGAACCTCAAAAATATGTACTAGCAGTCTGTCAGTATCATCCGGGGCCCAGGAGTCAGAGCCAGAATCGTCATGACCCCTGGGTCTCTCAACCGATGACCCTGAATCGGAGAACAGCTCCCCTTCGCCCGAGGGGTATAGCCACATAAATGCAAAAACTCATCAGACTCCATAAGGAAAAGAGTGGCATCAGGGGTTAAGTGACGCTTTTTAGCAGTGGCCTTGCACGCTAAAGTATTAGCAATCAGTTTTTCAATACTGGCCTGTCTAGCAGACACATCAGGCTGAGAATCCCCGCTTGTATGCAAGTCAATGGGGGTGAGACTCAAGCTTGGGGGAGTAGGAGAAGTGAGACGAGGTGCAGGCCCAGCCACAGGAGGGGCGGATTGCAACGTTAGCACCTGCTGTGCGCAAGGAACACAGACCCGTGCATTGTCACCACTAATAGGTGAGACCCCACAAGCTACAAACAGCCGGGCTTGTCCCGAAGGAATCCCTGGTCACATTATCCTGAGATGCCTCCATATGGTGATTATTAGGCACAATATGCCAGTAGGGATTGACGCTATAAAGCAATCCTGGATCCCCCTGTGACTCGCTAGGGAAGTGGGAGTAATTATACTAGGCCCAACTATCAATTACACCGGGCCGGGAGAAGCCAATGGATTCACCCGTCTGAAAGACACAATGAGAAGAAGGGGTGTCAGAACCATACACACTAAAAAATTAGTGTAAAGCCGCCCGCGAGGGCACTTACGGACCGCGGTAAGTAGAACCGTCACACACGCACGCGCGCCGAGAGCACCTCGAAGGGCGGGCCAGAGCGAGCTGTGACGCAGAGCGCGCCAAGCTCACAGACAAGCAGCCAATGATATCGCAGAAGTGTCTGAGGTAACGCCGCCCGGTGCGGAACATCCAAATGAAGGAAAAGACGCGCGCGGCGGCGGCCTTAGCAATAGTAAAAATACCATTTTGTGAGATACTCACCTGTAAAATGGTTATTACGAGTATGTCACACCCCCCACTTCCCGATATTCATGACACTTGGGAACCCGGCCTGTAGAGGGCGATCTTGCAGAGATGACATGGAAAAAAGGAGCCCCTCCTGGTCCATATGTACTGGGTTCCTCCCACTATTCCTCAGTTTTTTTAAACAGCAGTGAAGAACCAGGAAGAGCCAATTATATTCAATAATTGTAAAATTATATGAGAATAATAATACCAAATAAAGGATCCCTTAGAACAAAAAGAGGCAATTATATTCAATAATTGTAAAATTATTTGAAATAATAATACCAAATAAAGGATCCCTTAGAGCAAAAAGAGCCAATTACCGTATATTCAATAATTGTAAAATTATTTGAAATAATAATAATAATCACCCTATAAAGGATCCCTCGAACAAAAAAAGGGCGGGGGAAGTGGGGGGTGTGACATACTCGTAATAACCATTTTACAGGTGAGTATCTCACAAAATGGTATTATTCCTAGTATGTCACACCCCCCACTTCCCGATATTCATGACACTTGGGACATCCAATAGCAGTGTCTATAATGGGTGGGGATCACAAAGGATTAATGCATAACTTAAATTACTGCAGCTTGCAGAACTTAGCGGCCAAAAACAGCATCCGCTGAGGCCCGCACATCAACCTTGTAAAACTTAGAAAAAGTGTGCACAGAAGACCAAGTCGCAGCCTTGCAAACTTGTTCACCAGAAGCCTGGTGCTGAAAAGCCCAAGAGGCACCAATAGCACAAGTGGAATGAGCAGTAAGGCGGAAGGGAGGATTCTTACCCTTAGCAGAGTAGGCCTGAATCACAGCCTGACAAATCCACTTGCTGATAGTAGACTTAGCAGGAGCCAAACCCTTCCTAGGACCAGAAGGGACCACAAAAAGAGCATCAGTTTTCCTGAAAGGTGCAGTAGCCACCAGATAGTACTTCAGACACCTAACCACATCCAAAGAGTGCAAAACCCTCTCCTTAGCATTGCTAGGATTAGGGCACAAAGAAGGAAGAACAATATCCTGATTCAAATGAAAGACACTACCTTAGGCAGAAAGTCAGGTTTGAAACGAACCACCACCTTGTCCTGGTGTCTCTCATAGTAGGGGGGCTGAATGGAAAGCTCCGCCAACTCAGACACACACACCTGACAGAAGTGATAGCCACCAGAAATACAACCTTGAGCGTAAGAATGGCCAAGACAGCATCCTGCACAGGTTCAAAGGGAGCACCCTGCAAGGCTGACAGAACCAAGTTCAGATCCCAAACAGGAACCATGGGCTTACGTGGGGGGCGCACATGAGTGACCCCCTGGAAAAAAAGTCCTGATCAGAGGGTGCTGAGCAAAGGACTTCTGGAAGAAAATAGCCAGGGCAGAAACCTGACCCTTCAGAGTACTGAGTTGGAGCCCCATCTCCAACCCATGCTGCAGGAACTCCAGAACCCTGGGAATAGAGAACACACAACAGGGAAGAGACTTAGGCTCACACCAGTCTAGGCACGCCAAACCCTGTAATAAATGGAAGAGGAAGACTTCTTCCTAGCTTTAATCAAAGTATCCACAACTGAGGAAGACAGCCCCTACTCCATCAAAATGGAGGTTTCAGCAGCCAAGCCGTCAAAGCCAAAGTTTGTAAATTGGGATGGCGTAGTGAGCCCCGAGTGAGCAGATCTGGCACCAAGGGCAGAGCGTACTGATCTACTGCCAGCTGTAGCACGTCTGCGAACCACACTCTTCTTGGACACCTGGGGGCCACCAGAATTGCTGGCACCCCTTCCAGAGCAATCTTGCGCAGAACCCTGTCCAGCAGGGGTATTGGAGGGAAGACATACAGAAACTGAAAGTCCTGCCATGACATTGCTAGCGCATCCGAGGTCAAGGCCAGAGGATCCCGGGACAGAGAGACAAAAGCTGTGAGCTTGTGATTGTGGCGGCACGCAAACAGATCCACATCTGGTTGGCCCCAACGGTGACACAGAGATTGGAACACCCTGCTGCATAGGGACCATTCTGCCTGGCGAGAGGTCCCCCTGCTCAGAGAGTCCACCAGGCGATTTTCCACCCCCGGGATGTACACAGCTGATATGCAGGGGACATTGGTCTCCGCCCAAGTCAGGATCAGAGACGCTTCCTGGAGGGCCCCCTTGCTCCGGGTCCCTCCCTGATGATTGATGTAGGCAACTGCCGTCTGGTTGTCCGAGCGCACCTGAACAGGCAGGCCCCGAAGATGAGTAGTCAAGCGAGCCAGAACTAGCCTGATCGCCCACAGCTCCAAGACATTGATAGGTGTGTGGGCCTCCTGAGGGCCCCACCTCCCCTGGAACCAAAGGGACTTCCAGAACCCCCCCCCCCCCCCCCCAACCTGACAGACTGGCATCCGTGGTGACTGTCTCCCAGGAAGGGGCAAGAAAGGATCTGCCCCCCAACAGGTTCCTTGAGTCCATCCACCAAGAGAGGGACCTCCTGACCAGGGGGGGAGAGCACACAGACCCTGCCCAGGGACGCTGGGCCCTTGTCCCATACTGACAATAGGTGAAGTTGCAGAGGCCCCAAGTGGAACTGAGCATAAGGGACCGCTTCGAAGCATGCCACCATCAGGCCCACCAGCTGCATCCCCTGCCTGATGGAGGGATGGGAACAAGCTAGGAGGGACTGAGCCTGTGCAATCAGACTGTCCACCTTCTGTTGAGGAAGGAAGATCCTTGCCTGAACTGTATCCAGATTCATTCCTAGGAATGGAGTTACCAAGGAAGGGGACAGTGAGGACTTGGGGTGGTTGATCACCCATCCAAATGACTCCAGAGTGGACACCACCTGCTGAGTATCCAACTCTGCCTGATGTAGAGACTGGGAAGTGATGAGAATGTCGTCCAGATAGGGAAGCACGCGGACACCCTGACATCTGAGCAGAGACATCACGCCAGCAAACACCTTGGTGAACACCCTGGGAGCTGATGTGAGGCCGAAGGGCAAGGCCACAAACTGGTAGTGTTGATCCATCAGAGCGAACCTGAGGAACCTTTGATGACCTGGGAACACAGGAATATGAAGGTAAGCTTCTTTGATGTCCACAGAAGTCATGAAATCCCCTTGGCGCAGGGAACTGATGGCAGAGCGCAGAGTCTCCATGCAAAAGCGCCTGCCCCCGACAAACTTGTTGAGGATCTTCAAGTCCAGGATGGGCATGACAGAACCATCCTTTTTGGGTACTGTGAATAGGTTGGAATAAAAGCCCTTGCCCATTTCTCTTAAAGGGATCTGGCAGATGACCCCCAGCTCCAGGAGGCCTTGCACTAGCTCCTGAGCGGACACAGGGTCCTGAGGAATCCGGGATCTGATGAATCTTGAAGGGGGATCGGCAGCAAACTCCAACTTGCAACCGGAGGACACTACCTCCTGAATCCACCGGTCTGAGACATGAAGCCTCCAGACATGAGCGAAGTGCTGCAGCCGTCCCCCCACTCGGATGGGTGAGGGCGCCCCATCATGTCTGAGGGGGCTTGAGAGAGGATTTTGCTTTGGGACCCCAGGAGGAGCCAGGACGTCCACGTCCTCTGCCTCTACCGCAGAAGTCTCCCCGGGCCCCAGGAAAGGAAACCCCCCTTCCCTGTCTTGCACCATGGTAAGGGGAGGAGGAAGAACCCTGACCCCGAAAGGGCTGAGATTGCCGCCTGCGCTGGGGTAACCTGCCTCCCTTAGCAAAAAGGTCCAGGCGGTGCCCAAACAGGCGCAGTCATTTAAAGGGAAACCCAGTGAGGGCCTTCTTGGCAGCGTTGTCAGCAGCCCACTGGCGCAGCCAAACCGAGCGGCATAGAGCCACCATGAGGGCAGAAGTTCTGGCACACATTCTGATGGTGTCATCCAATGCTGAGAGGACAAAATTTACAAAAACATCACAACTGGAGAGTGCATTAAACACCTCACAAGGCAAAACATCAGGGGCACTATCAAGCATATTTCTGATAAGGGTTCTAGTGGCCACAGCAGTAATGGCAGAGGCACAGACTGGGCGCAGCACCGTCCCTGCACATGCAAAGGCGTGGGATGCCAGCTGGTCAATGTGCCGGTCCTCAGCATCCCGCAGGGTAGTAGAGTCAGGGGAATGCATGACAGAGGTGTTAGATAGCCCTAGGATCAAGGCATCCACCTCGGGGGGGGGGGGGGGGGGGGGGGGGGGCGGGGGATGACCAACATTTAACCACCTCAGCAGGAAAGGGATACTTCCTATCCCAACATTTTGGAACCCTGGGAAGTTTACTGGGGCTCTCTCATTCCTTGAGCACAAGGTTATGGAAATGTGCCTGCTCGGGAAATTCCAAACGTGATTCTGCTGTATGGAAAAGCTCCCCTCTTTGCATGGGAGCCTCAACAGGGAGAGAGATGGACAGAACCTCAAAAATCTGGGTCAATAATCTGTCAGTGTCATCCGGGGCCCAGGGGTCAGAGCCAGAATCGTCATGACCCCTTGGTCTCTCATTAGATGAGCCTGAATCAGAAAAGAGCTCCCCTTCATCAGACGGGGTATAGCCACAAAGATTCCAAAACTCCTCAGTTCCCATAGGTAAGACAGTGAAATTAGGCGTCAAGTGCTGCTTCTTAGCAGGGGCCTTACGCGCTAAGGACTTCACAATCAACTGTTCAACAGTAGCCAGTCTAGAAGACACATCAGGCGGAGAATCCCCACTAGTATGCAACTCAGTAGGAGTGAGGTTTAAGCTTGGGGGAGTAGGCGAAGTGAAACGAGGTGCAGCTACTGGCAGGCCAGATTGCAATGCAAGCACCTGCTCAGCACAGGGTACACAGACCCGCGCCTTGTCAGGGTCAGCATGAGGCTGCCCACACGCTACACACAGCCGGTCTTGTCCCGAAGGGACCCCAGTCACATTATCCTGGGATGCCTCCATATGGTGATTTTAGCGGCGCTATACGCCGATAGGGAATAACGCAATATAGCTGTTGGCAGAGGCTAGGCCTCAGATTCTTCTAACAAAATGGCTGAAGCGAACAAAATGGCTACCAGATATAATTCCATGCAAGAGTTTCACATAACAGAAATATATATGTAATATATATTATTTGCTTGCAAGCTTCATTTGGAAATGTAATTGCAGAAATGTATGCTAGCGAAACTTAATTGTCAAACCGCAATAACAGCCGCAATAACAGCCAGATGGGGCAACTTCTGTAACTGCTAAGTGCTGACCTTTTCCTCTGTGGAAACTGCCAGTTTGCACCTTTCTGTGGTTTTAACATATATGTTGAAAATGTTGACCAAGTGCATACTGTGTCTGTGGTTTTTTGCTATATAAGTCCTCCCTAAAGCGGAAGTAAATTAGAATTTGTACTGGGTTTTTGTGTCTGTCGTTTATTGTCGAGCCCAGTCGCAAGTTCTCTAAGATATCTTAAGTCACAGATTAGAATTATTTCAATTATCAGACAGCGTGCCTTCAAAAGGGGATCCAGAGAGATCGCCCTAAAGAAAAGACTCATTCTTTCAATAGCAACCCTGGATGCCCCAATAACCCGCTAGGGAAGTGGGAATATTATTTTTACAAGGCCTACAAGTTATATACTAATACAGGGCCGGGAGAAGCCAAAAGGGTTCGCCCCACCTGAAAGACATAAGCAGACAAGACCTGTAAGCACACAGTAACAAAAGTGAAAGATACAAAGCTGTCCGCGAGGGCACTTACGGACCGCGGTAGGTAGGGGTCCGTCGCGCATGGGCCAACCAAGCAGGATAAAGATGGCGTCGGTATACCTCGAGGGGCGGGCTCACCTGCGAGTAGAGAGCCATTTCTCGTCCTTCGCAGCCAGACTGCAGAGAAATTCTGGGGATTTGTGGGAGGTCCCCGGGTATTTGAGGGGCCGGGAGGAGCCTATTTTTGATGTCTCTGCAGTCCAGCTCCATCTGGCGGAGTATAACCCAATTGTAAGTATTATATTTGGAGCAGGACGTACTGTATACTAAGAATATAGCATGTCTCAAAGGGTTTTAGCAGACCTATTAGGGGGCCTGGGACTCTGGGGGCCAGTCTTCCCCCATCTTGCCACCATTGGCATTCTCCCGGAGGGTATTAAAGATGCCCTGAAATGTAGGTGTAAGGTCGTCACCCGTGGTGGCAGCAGGCAGATTACTCTAATATGGACATTGTTCCACAGGCTCCTATTTCCAAGGTCCTCCAGCGGCAGGGCTCCTTGCTGGAGGACCATACTGGGATGTCTTACAGTGATTATTCTAGGTTCATTAGGTGGATGTTTATACCCTGAAATGTATCCCCCAAATTGATTACCTCTGTTGCACATGTGGATCCCACCTGGTATGTGTCCAGATGTTATTCAGGACTGTCTCTAAGGCTATGTTGCTGAAGCCATTCTCCACTGCCACTGCTGACAGCCACCATCTTGGGGTTCCCTATTACTGCTGCCGATGTAAGTCACAAATCTTTCCAGATATAGTCGTGCTGAGGCAGTGGATACGGCACCACTCGTCCCTCCTGGGGCTAGGACCTGCCCCCCAGGTTTCAGGTGCTGATGAGCGCATGTTAGTTATTGGTCTTTAGAGGCTGTGAACCTGGAGCCCTTCCCGAAACACTTTAGCAAGCTCTGCCCCCCCCCCCCTTTTTTTTTGTTTAAAGATATGTTAAACCAGGTTTCTAATTCTAGAAAAACAACAACTGTGGTCACAGTTTTTATTATAAAAATGTATTGTTGGTATAGAAAAGAAACTTACTCTTTACTTGTTGTTCTGGAGCTTTTACATGGGATACCATTCCGGGCATGTTTACACTATTCCTGTGTAGGTACTTCAAAAACACATCTGCATTTCTTCGGGCAAGTGTACAAGCCTTAAACAGACAGATACATATTTAAATATATATTTATATACACTTTTTTTATGCCAAATAAAGTACTGAAAATTGTTAGGGCCAGTAAGTGTCCATCAGGGCCTTCATTTCTTTCTGTATATTCTTTATTTTCAAATTACTTGTACAAGATACAGCTTAACAATCACAGTCATTTGACAGGTATTGTGAACAAGGAATGATATCAAAAACAGACAAAATAAAATGATTCCTGCCAAGCTTCTGTGGCCATTCATCCCCATGTCTACCTGAGAGCAAGTCGCTTTAGGACTACTGTCATCCGTGAAGCGACCCTACTGAACGCCGCGCTGCAGCCCCCACGACCTGACAAAAGGCCCTTCTGGCTGCTCCGACCGCCCTTGGCTCAAATCCAGTCCAGCCACAGCCAACGCCCTCTGGGCCACATAATTCCAGTTACTCCTGCTCCCGGACCTACCCCTCCCTTACCTGGGCGTTTATGACAGGGTAATGGGATCAAGCACATAGAAGAAGAAGAAGAAGAAGAAGAAGAAGAAGAAGAAGAAGAAGAAGAGGGAATAGAAGAAGAAAGGGAAAGAGAAAGAAAGAGAAGAAAAGAAGAACAGGGAACAGCACGACTGCCACTACTAAATGGTGTCAACCATCAGTCTGGAGAGGTCCAGCCGGACCATTTGAGGCGGTGTGCCTCAAACAATTCATTACCTGACACAGTTATGCCCTCAAATCTCTCGATCTCTGCCACCTTGTCAAACCAGAGGGACACGTTTGGCGGGGTTGGGTTCTTTCAGTGCAAAGGGATGCACGCTCTAGCCTGCATTTACTAGTTGACTCAGAATAGATTTTGGTACCTTATGGTGGGCATCTCCAAGTGGTGGAGAAGGAAAGAAGGCAGGGCCCCCTGAGAGACCCTCTTCCGTTATCCTCTCTATGGTCCCTTTAACTACTGCCAAAACCTTGTCAACCCCGGGCAGGACCAGAAAATGTGGAGCAGGTCTCCCCTTTCCTTCCTGCACCTCCAACAGAGGGCGGACACCTCTGGGAACCACTTATGCAGCATGGCTGGCACCCGATCCCACCCAGTGAGTATGTTATAGTTGCACTCCTTAAATTTGGTGCACTTGGCTGTTTTATGCACCATCCTGACAATCTTGTTCCTCTGTTCCTCCGTGAGACTAATGTCAAGGCCTCTTCCCACCTCGAGAAGAAGGGCAGTTCATCCTCTTCCTGCGGGTTGATCAGGATCTTGTAAATGAGAGAGGGTATGTGTTGGGCAGGGCGGGAGGCCAGGATCTTGGCGAACAGCTTTAAGTCTGCGTTGAGAAGGAAGATCGACCTAAAACTAGAAGTGTGTTATCTTTACGGGATTACCGAGATATGGACCCGAAAACTGTCCCATGGAAGAGCGTTATCCATCATAAGGGAGTTAAAGACGTCCAACAGCCTAGACGAGAGGACATCTGCGAAGGTTTTATAGTAGAACAGAGGTAACCCATCTGGTCCCAGGTTTCCCACTAGCTGACTCCTTTATAGCCTTATCCAGTCTGGCTGCTGAGACAGGGTCTTCTAGAGTCTCTACCAGGTCTCGCGGAAGCCTAGGGAGGCTTGACTGGGTTATATAGTCTGTAATCCGTCTTTAGTGTGTTGTCTCCTTGAGGGTGGGACGGTATATTGTATAGTGTTTAATAATACTTGCTAAACACCTCGGCTATTTCTTTGTCCCTATGCACCATTCTCCCTTTCTGGTCCAGTATCTTAGGGATGTATTATTTTTTCCTCACCCCCCTCAGAGCCGACGCCAGGAGTCGCCCACAATTGACTCCTGACTCATAGAAGACCTTCCGACTCTTAATGAGCTGGGCTTTAATTATGTCGCTATATATCCTCCATAGTCGGTCCCCGAGTCCAGGTGTGTCACTGCAAGTGACTGTGCGTACTTTCTAACCGTTTAATTTTGTCTAACAGCTCCGCAATCTGTTTGTTTCTCTCCCATTTAACTCTAGCCCCGAATAACGCATTTATGGTCCTCCCACACCACCAGCGCACTTCTGTCCAGAGATGTGTTTTGAGTGAAGTAGGCCTGTAGAATTTGCTTAGTCTCCTCTCTAATCACTGGGTCCGGTATCAAAGTTATTTAGCGTCCAGGACCATGGGCAGGGCACACAGTTGTTAGATGTGAGCTGGATACTCACAGGGGCGTGGTCAGACTCACAGGGGCGTGGTCAGTAATATTGCTTATTGAGGCAGAGGAAACCAAAGACAGTGAGTGGTGTTGGATCAGAAACAAATCTATATTTGAGTACATGCTGTGCGGTGGGGAGAAGTATGTGTAGTCCTTGGCATCTGGGTTTAAGATGCGCCAGGGATCAATCAGCTGGTGGGCATGCAGTAGCTTCCTAATCCTTTTAGGCTTTGCGTAGGACATGTATGAGTGCCCTTTGGATGTGTCCATCAGGGGCTCCAGCGTAAAATTGAAGTCCCCCGACCCAATGACCAGCCTGCCCTCCGCAATATTTGCTATCCCCTTAATCACCTTCTCCAAGAAGGAGACCAGTCCCCTATTCGGCAGGTAAAGGTTTACTAAGGTATAAAGCTCAGAGCGAATCCTTATCTTAACAAAGTTCCACCTCCCCACGACTCAGAGAGCCCACCTCCTCCCACGGTGTAGATCTGGAGATCAGTATACTCACTCCCCTTGAGCACGAGTCAGGCGAGTAGCTATGGTATGAGAACGGAAATACCTTGTTTCTGAGAGAAGGCGGCTTTGCTTATTTAAAGTGGGTCTCCGGGAGAAAGGCCACATAGGCCCTCTATAATCTAAGGTTGTTCAGGATCATGGAACTTTTTTCAGGAGTGTTAAGACCCTTTACATTGAAAGAAACCAAGTTAGTCTCACACATATTAACTGTTGGTAAACAAAGACACAGAAGACAGAAATAAGCAAGAGGTTAGATAACCAGCTTTGAGAGTAAGGTTATGTACAGTGGTTTCCGGCAGTTACCACCACTACTAAAGCTCTAATGACAAAAACAAATTATAACGTTCACATGGATCCAAGTTTAAACCCGGCGAGTGCCTTCCACCGAGCTCGGGCCAAGCCCCGGGGGAACGCTCCCTTCCAGGCAACAACTTATTTGCATCTTCGGTTAGTCTCAGCTACCTATTTGGGGAACAGTGACTGAAACTAAATTCAGTGAAGTCATCTTCACAGTCCTAAGGGCAACATATATCTACTAAATAACTGTCATAACAGTAAGAAAAAAAGCTAACAGTAAGAAACCCCTACACGAGGAACCAAAAGACAACATCGGGTGGTCTCCTGGCCACCCACCAGGCCGCTGGTCCCTCAACCCCCAATCTCCACAAACTCCCACTTGGACCTAAACAAAAGAGAGGGTCACTTCTGTAGAAGTTACTTGTTGAACGGCTGTAGGCATCACAGTTCATTATCAGTCAGCCCGGGTCTTCACTCACTTCTTACTATAGGCCTATGGGATCTGGAGCGTTGGGTGTGTTTCCCAAAGGACCTCTACGGGGGGGGGGGGGGGGGGGGGGGGTCGCCGAGGGGGCAAGCCAGTCCAGCACTAGAACCGGATCACACCCCAAAAAGCCAAAGAGGCCCTCCAGATCTTGGTATGTCCTGAGGATGCAAGTGTCCCCTTCCTTAGAGACATCAGGTGGAAGGGATATCCCCAGTGGTACAAGGCCTCCGAATTTCTCACCACGTCTAGCACCGGTTTTAACAACTTCCTCATCTGTAGTGTGCCTCTGGATAAGTCTGGGAGGATGCAGATTCTTTCCCCATCAAAGTCCACTGGCACGTGTCCCCAGGCTCTGTGGGCTATTTCTTCCTTCACCCTGTAAAAGTGTATTCTGCAAATTACCTCTCTCGAATATGCTGGGTCAGGATTGTGAGGGCTGGGATCTCTGTGCGCTCTAGCAATCTTGATAGGGGTATCGATGCTTCTTCCCAACAAAGTGTTAAAGATAGTAGTGACGATCTGCTTCACATCTTCCCCGGCGGACGCTTCCAGGATGCCCCTCAAGCGTAGTTTGTTCCTTCTATGTCTGTTCTTCAGATCATCATGCTGGAGCTGTTGGATCTGTATATTCTGTGTGTCTACCTGTGCCAACAAAGTCACTGATGCATCCTCTCCACTGTCTGAGGTGCCCGATGGCAATACGGATGCTCTGCCCGCCATTGCTCCACACACGCGAGTCGCCTGTCTCAGAGATTCCGGCCCCTCTGCTCCATTCCAGGTACTCCGCTCCATTCTTATCTTCTCCTTCCTTCTCTGCTTCTTGCCCGCCATTTTTCTCCCTGCCAGTTGTTTGGAACTTGATTGTTTTTTGCCCATTAGACTCCGGAGCCCAGCTTCTCACGTCCTCTTCATTTGTGCACCAGGTCACGCGCCCTCAGGGCCTTTATTTCTGTCTCCAACCTGTTAGGGATATTTTGGTATTTCACTCTCCATGAAAAAACAGAGTTCGGCTTAAAGAATGTGTGTAAACTGGGCGGAGTAAGTCATCTAATGTAGATCTAAATCCTGGTATAAAGTTGCTATGGGGTGGTCGGTGTAACCCTGAATCAACCAATTCCATTATTGGTAAGTCCACAATTAAGGGGTAACATAGAAGGTTGAAGGAGAAGACGACCATATGGTCCACCTTATTTTTGTGGAGCTTCATCCGTCAGGGACCCAGTGGAATCTGCAAGGCCAACATTAGAAAGCATGTGGTGCTGTTTACTGCAGTCATTTCAATATCCCTGGTCCAAAGGGAGTTACACAAAAAGCAGTGAGTGTGTGTTAATTGTTGTACTTATGAGCAGAGGGAGGGGTGGATTGGTGTGTCAAAGACAAGGCACAAAGTTGGCCGGGAGAGTTTCGTTTTTGTTTTTTTTTTGTTTTTTTTTTAAAGGACATTCCAGCCCAAAGGTTATAATTTTTTTAGTACTACAGTACTGCGTTTATAGTAAGTTAAATTAATGCTAATTTGATTGCATTTACTTCAAAATCACCTATTACTTGTTATTCAATGGAGATCTACTGTTCATTATCTAATTAAGTCTTCATTATTGTTTCATTAATTGTTCCATAAAGCTTCTACAAAGCTCTATTAGAATTAAGTATTAAAATACTCATGTGTGGTGTGTTATTTTGAATTTGCTCTGTGTGAGCTGGGAACAGGGGGGCATGTGACCTGCTGTCACTAACAGGAGACCTGGTGGGGGGTGTGGAAGAGCCCAATGCCTGTTGTTATGGGCCTGTGGGGTTCATTCAGGGAACCCCAAGGTAGCCCTGGACAAGCAAAGGACCCATACCAAAGGGGCAAGTTCCTACATCTGGTGTTCAGGATAGTTGGCCATGGGGAGGCATGTCTTTTTTTCAATTAAATTACAAGTAACAACTTTCATACAGTGATACAAAATAAAGAGTCATGTGAGTTGTAAAAATACAATTTTGTGAATACTCACCTGTAAAATGGGTATTATATGTCACACACCCCGCTTCAAGACATTCATTACATGTGGGTATACTGACCTGTAAATGGCGATCTTGCAGAGATATCAATAAAAAAAGTAAGACCCTCCCGGTCCATAAATACCTGGGACCTCCCACTCATTCCCCAGTATAAAGATAGCAGTAATCTGGACACCATGGTATCTCTTTAGGGACTTGGCGATCTGAGCCGGGGGTCTGGCGCCGGGGTCCTCCCATCTGCCCCAGTCAGTCCTATGAAAAGAGGAAGTAGCCACCAAATAGTACTTCACACAGCGAACCACATCCAAAGAATGCAAAACCCTCTCCTTGTCATTGCTAGGCTTAGGACACAAGGAGGGTAGAACAATGTCCTGATTAATATGAAAAGCAGAGACCACCTTAGGAAGGAAATATGGCTTGAAGCGGAAAACAACCTTATCCTGATGCCTCTCAAAGTAAGGGGCCTTAATGGACAAGGCCGCCAACTCCGATACACGCCGAACGGAAGTGATAGCAACCAGAAAAACAACCTTCTGAGTAAGCGTAGAAAGTGCAATATCCTGCAAAGTTCAAAAGGAGGAACCTGCAAGGCAGAAAGAACCAAATTCAAATCCCAAACTGGGAGCAAAGGCTTCCTAGGAGGCCGCACATGCCTAACCCCCTGGAAAAAGGTCTTAACCAGAGGATGAAGATCAAAAGACTTTTGAAAGAAAACCGCCAGGGCAGAAACATGCCCTTTCAGCGTACTAAGCTGCAAACCTAGGTCCAGACCATGTTGCAGGAATTCCAAAACCCTAGGGATAAAAAACGCCCTGCAAGGCAAGGCCCTGACCTCACACCAATCAATGTAAGACCTCCAAATCATATAGTAGTTGGCAGAGGAAGACTTCTTTCTAGCCCTAACCAGAGTCTGAATGACAGCATCAGAAAGACCTTCCTCCTTCAAGATGGAGGTTTCAGCAGCCACGCCGTCAAAGCCAGTGTTGGTAAATTGGGGTAGAGCAGTGGACCCTAAGTGAGCAGATCTGGCAGAAGGGGCAGAACTAACTGATCCTTTGCCAACCTTACCACGTCTGCGAACCAAACCTGTCTTGGCCACCTTGGAGCCACGAGGATCGCTGATGCGCCCTCTAGGGCCAGCTTGCACACCACCTTGCCCACCATGGGAAACGGAGGGAACAGGTATAGAAACCCCAGATCCCTCCAGTTCAGGGACATGGCATCCGCTGCCAGAGCCAGCGGATCCCGCGAGAGAGACACAAATGCCGGAAGCTTGTGATTGTGACGAGAGGCAAAGAGGTCCACCTCCGGAGTCCCCCACCGGTGGCAAAGTGACCGAAACACCTTGGGGCTGAGCGACCATTTTCCCCGGCGAGATGAGCACCTGCTCAGGGAGTCCGCCTCCGTGTTCTCCACTCCCGGAATGTACACCGCCGAGATGCATGGGACATTGCTCTCTGCCCAAGCCAGGATCAAAGACACTTCCCTGAGGGCACGCCTGCTGCGAGTTCCTCCCTGGTGATTGATGTAGGCGACCGCCGTCCGATTGTCCGACCGAACTTGAACCGGTAGTCCCCGTAACTGATGAGTCAAGTGAGCCAGAACCAACCTGATGGCTCTCAACTCCAGAACATTGATGAGATCGTGAGCCTCCAAAGGCCCCCACAGTCCCTGAAACTGAAGATCCTTCCAAAATCCCCCCCAACATGACAGTCTGGCATCCGTGGTGACCGTCTCCCAACGAGGGGTCAGAAAGGACCTGCCCCTCATCAGACTGCTTGGCTTCAGCCACCACCGAAGGGAACGCCGCACCCGGAGGGACATCAGAAAAAACTGATCCAATGACAGCGGGGACCCGTCCCAGGCAGCCAAGAGATGGAGCTAGAGCGTCCTTGTGTGAAACTGGGCAAAGGGAACCGCCTCGAACGATGCCACCATCAATCCCACCAGTCGCATCCCCAGCCGGATGGACGGGCGAGGGATAGATAAAAGCAAAAAATGGCAGATCTTGATGCTTCTGATCTCTGCGGAATTCGGGAGAATCTCCAAGGAGGTCTGGCTCCTAATTAGATCATGTAACCTAAGAGTACAACTCATGGATCCAAAGATCTATTATCTATAAAGCCTCCAAATCCGAGCAAAATTCAGAAGCCTTCCTCTTACCTGCCAGGGTGGAGGCGTCCCTTTCTGCCTGAGCAGGCTCTGAAAGGGGCTTGGCTTTATTCTTCCACCAATGTCACCTTAAAATGGACCAACACCCAGGATTTTCACTATCCTGGGTCTTGGTCCCCTTCCGCGGGGCACCCCGCTGCGTGAAACCCCGATCGCCCTAAATGACTCACCACACAGCGGCTCTGAGTGCGCCCATTCACAACGGTGATAAGGTAAGGTTTCTGGGCGTCCTGGGGGATGCCCCGCGGGGAGGGATCTGATCCCCCCTGGGTGTTGGTCCACTTTAATTAGGAACCTAAGTCCCAAAGAAGCAAAACCTCTACCTCCAAGAAAAGTCAGAGGATTAGAGGCCCTGCAGAAGCAGCATTAGGCTTCGGCTACTGCGGCAGATTAGTAGACTTACCTCTAAGGCTGTTTACTATGTCCACCAGGCATTCAGCAGACAGATGCCTCACCTTAAAGGGGAGTCCTATGAGATTGTCTTAGAGGCTGTATGAGCCGGCCATTGCTTAAGCCATAAAGCATGGCTACCACCAGAGCTAGGCCTCTGGCACTTAACCATGATCAAATCCTCCATAGCCAAGATTAAATACCTGTTGATATCAAACTGGTTTTGAACAACTGGGAGCATTACTTCCGTGAATGATCCATGAGTCTTATAGTCCAGATGCTCAACAAGATTCTATGGATGTAGCACAGGCCGGCCGCACGGTCAACCCCATAAGCATGATGTACCATCTGATCCATGCGCTTATCTACTGGATCTTTTAGAGAAACATTATCAGAGGATGGCATAACTAAAGTCTAAAAAAGACCTGCCACCAGAGTGTCCAACAGGATCATAACTCAATCTGATCTGATGGATCAAGTACTTTAGGAATGGGCAGAAGACAATTGACTTTTGCCATTCCCTATTGATCAGATTAAAAAAATGTGTATGCACAGCAAAATCCTCCAGAATGGAGTAATCAACCACCTATCTTCTCCTTACCTGAGAGCCTCCTTGTGTAGGAGACTCTGAATCCGAGTCCCTACTGGATTAATCCTCCCCACCTGGGAGAGTAAGGCAGCCACATAAATCCTCTTCAACTGCCGACTGAGAGGGAGACTAAGCACCCAAAATATCCTCATGGCCGAATGATTCACTAAAGGTTTAGGTACACTTGAAGGCTGACAAGAGGGCTTTAAGGCTCAGAGGGAAACAGGGACAGGGGTCAGAACCTTTGCAGGGAGGACAACTGTCTTCCCTATCCATTACAACCGTAGTATATCCCTGCACACCGTGCTATCCTTGTCCAATGCCACTGCATGCATACTGGACATGGGGTAAACCTGATAAGACCAGATCCGACTACCCCAGATGCCTCCCTCATGGTGAAATATAATACTAGTCTTCGTCCCCTGGGGATATGAGACCAAGTATATAACAGTTACAAGACTACTGCGAGTCCTCTGAGGGGTAAACCACCATATAATTGTATATTACATTATAATTATATATTAATTATATATTAATATTATATTACCTTGCCCTTTTCCAATCTATAAATAATATAGAATTAAACAATAAAATAAAAACAATATTGATACACAATCAAAATAAAACACACAAAATGACCTACCAAAGGGTTTAGGTCCACTTGAGGGTGGCCGTGCAGCGGGCTTAAAGCAGCCCTTTTGCTGGCCAACTACCCCAGAAATTATGCGCTGCCAAAGGGGAGATGCGATCTTGTTGGTGCAAGGGACGTGCGTCTATCTTATGTTTCCCACGACCTGTACATACAGATTGCTCACATCAAAAATCTTCCTACCTGCATCTATTGCATTTTTTGAGACTTTAAACATCCAAGATGGTGGCCCACGGATGTGCAGGCAGCCTGCAAACAGGAAGTGCCTTCTGCCTGTGTCGCTCTGCATTCTGGGATTGCTGACCTTTTCATGACCCCCAGCTCTACTCTGTGCAAAGCACAGCTATAACCCCGCTCTCCTGCACTTATGACCCCTCTCCTCTCCTCAGTATGTGATGCTACTGAGCCAAGAGTCCTGAACAGAGTTGCAGGCAGTGAAGGAAAGAATAAAAAGTGATTAAAAATGTTAAATATATCATTTTGGGCTTTTCATTAAATCATGCTGAAGGTCCGCTTTAAGCGGAGTCGGCAAGTAAAACGTGCCACATCGTGGAGGAGAACCGGCCACTTCAGCGGAGCTAGTGACTTCTCTAAGCCGAAAATCTTCCAGCAACCCCAGCTTGAGGCGGACAGAGGAAACGCGTAGTGTCGTTGAAAAGAACTGGAGATTGCCGCTCGAAAAAGGCACACAATTTTTTTTTTATTTTACAACCAGTAAAACACAAACACATGGGAAGAGCAAGAAGAGCAAATAAAAGAGGGAAAATGATTCCCTTGGTTAACCCCCATCAGGCTCACCAGACAAAAACCTGCGGCTGCTTTGCTTTTCAGTGAAAGACATCAGCCAGAGTGCGCTTACCCTTATCCTGATCCGGATACAGCTAAGCTGAGGAGGCATAGTGGGTCCATCCAGATTAGAGGAACATAAGGGAACTAGGAAGACAGACAGGGTCTTGCCCCCACGTCCAATATATTCTTAGAAACAATAAAGAAAATGGAAGAGGAGTCTAGATAGAGCCCTGCAGTCAGTCCAACTGCAAGAAAGAAACTGGAATATAGGAAGTCAGCCAGGAGGATATAGGCCGGGAGACGGAGCCAGGCTTTTGTCTTGCAGTCACGCCCTTCGGTCTAGAGAGGTTACCCAATCGTAATGAAGATGACGGCCTGGAATGGATTGGAAGAAAAATTGCATGGACATTTTTAGCCAAGGTCCTAGGATGCCATATACTTTCTGCAAGTACTGTGGCTGTGGGCTCTCCAGGCTAGAATTAATAGGCTGTGGCTTGTTTCCCCCACTGAGTAAAATAAAGAGAAAGGGTGGAGGGCACTATGATTTTTGTTGTTGTTGGGGTGGGGGGGTTGGTCATTGATTTATTTCTGTGGTGGTGCAGTAATTTCCTTTTTTGCAAGGATGGAGGGGCAAATGTATTTATAGCTAAGGGGGGGGGGGGGGGGGGGGGATCAATTAACCGAAAGGTACTCATTCGCACTTTCTACAGGAGAACCGCTCCAAGAATTTTCAGTACGCTGTCACTGACAGTCATGGAACAGGGTTTCAACTCTAAAATATAATACAATAATGTGTACTGTCCTGCAACACTGGATCAAGGTTGGTTGTTTGTTGGGGAGTATTTTTTTTTTTTAACATCTTGTGTGTCAACTCCAGGAGATGAATGAGAAAAATTACTATTAGTCATTATAGTTTAGGTGATGGAGAGTTGTTCTATGGTTAAAAGGATGGTCCTGTATCCATCTCTGTAACAACCAAGAAAAAGGTAGCAAAGGCAAAAAATGTGTTTAGAGGGGCAGACTATAAAATGTGTTTTTAGTGCCTCCAACTATTTGTTAAAGTTCCTGTTGAGGCAACAAATCAGAAAAGGCTATAATAACCCTTTTGTCCCTCTGTCAGGCTCTGGTGTCTTAAAATGTACCATTCGCCAAGATTGAGCACTGCAATCAATCATTGGTAAAATCCATTCACAAAAGAATGGCTGCCAACTCCTGGACAAAAGTATGCCCCTCTGTATGACCACTTCATTTATTTAAGTGGAGGGAGCGTACTGAGATGGTATGCTCCTTATATTGCAAAAGCAGTGGAGGCTCACTAGGACAGCAAAAGGACAAACCTTTGAAACTGGAATGTTTCAGACCACCTGGCGTGAAGAATCTCCAGAAGGGGGCAGAATATGGGCCTTTAAGCAATACCATTTTACCGATATCAGCACTCCATGCAATTGCAAAGACAGACTCCGCGGGAATAAACTTGTTTTTAAAAGTCTCTTGTAATTATTCACCAGCTGTGCTTAACTTGAAAAAATCATGTGACCCCACCACCAGAATCCCATTGCACGTACCAGATTGTTGATCAAAACAAGCCCATCATAATATAACTCAACTTTAGCCGATAGGGAACTCCAACAGTTATCTCCTCGTGATAGATATTATATCGGCACCCGCTATTCACAACAATGCTTTCCAATACTTCAAAAAAGCGGTGGCGACAGCTGCAAGGAAAGCCCTCTGGTAGCTTCGCTATGAGGCAAGCGGCCACAAGCCGGAGTAGAATGAAGGAGGTGACGTCGCGGTCACGTGATGGAGCTGGCAGTGTCTTCACTGCACAACGTAACCCCTGCGTCACTGCCAGCTAAGGGAGGGTTAGAAAGCGCTTTCTAACCCTCCCCTAGCTGGCAGTGACGCAGGGGTTACGTTGTGCAGTGAAGACACTGCCAGCTCCATCCACCGCTTTTTTGAAGTATTGGAAAGCATTGTTGTGAATAGCGGGTGCCGATATAATATCTATCACGAGGAGATAACTGTTGGAGTTCCCTATCGGCTAAAGTTGAGTTATATTATGATGGGCTTGTTTTGATCAACAATCTGGTACGTGCAATGTGATTCTGGTGGTGGGGTCACATGATTTTTTCAAGTTAAGCACAGCTGGTGAATAATTACAAGAGACTTTTAAAAACAAGTTTATTCCCGCGGAGTCTGTCTATGCAATTGCATGGAGTGCTGATATCTGTATTTGTGGCTGGACTGACACGGTCTTAAAGGCTCCTTGCGCTGGATATTTTGAATGTTTAATTGTGGAACTATTACCATTGTGTAGATAAAAACTCTAAAAGGTTTTGATTTAATGTATTTATAATTGGTAGCGCGGCTCTCTAGGAAGGGGATTATTTATCTCTATTCCTAAAAATTAGAAAAAAATACCATTTTACCATTCACAAAACCGTTAAATATTTATTTTTCAGCATATGATATCAATTAAATTTCTTTTACCTTCAGGAAAGCTTCCTTTTGTTCAAGGTGTTTGCTAATCATGGGTGTGACATGGTCAGTTTCAGAGTTGGGGCCAAGCTTATCAGCACCTCCACACCAATCTTCCTCTCTTTTATACTCCTGCTCCAGGCTTTCTAGAACACTGCATACCTTAAAAAATTCCATGATAAGTTACAAAGTAGCCTACATGTATTAAGCATTAGTAATCAGCTTGACATTTCCCCATTTTGCCGCCCCCCCCCCCCAACTGGCCAACATCTCCTATTTGTCCTTGGAGCCCGCATGTTCCTTCCTCCTCAGGTGTTTGTGCTTCTAATCACACGAATTTGCGGGGATGCAGTTTTGGTGCAGTCTAACTGCCCAGGCTGCTGGAAGTACTAAGGAAACACGCTGGCTGCAGGGACAAGGCAAGTTTTTTTTTTGTTTTTTTTTTTTTTACCTGATGGGGGAGGGTAACTTTATTTCTAATCTTAGTGTCTCTTTAAACAACATGAATTCCACAATATTCAGTTTTTCAATGACATCAGTTATGATTATATAGAAAGAGTATCATGCACCTTAAAGAAGCCAGATGAACCCTCAAATTCGGTGGTGGGAAAAAAGTTACATTACTTGTAAGAAATACATTCGCTATATTTACCATTGGTGGGGTATTACACAACATGCAGGTGAACTGTAGGTAAAAATTGTGATTGGATTATGTGCCATAAAAATACCATTTTGTGAATACTCACCTGTAAAATGGGCATTATAAGTATGTCACACACCCCGCTTCAAGAAATTCATAACGTGTGGGTAATACTGACCTGTACAGGGCGATATGCAGAGATGCTAGAAAAAAAAAAAGAGCCCCTCCCAGTCCATAAATACCTGGGACCTCCAACTCATTACCCAGTATAAGAACAGCAGTAAGGTAAGGGACCAGGAAGAGCCCAACACAAAACATATCAACGCAAAGTTCACCATATAAAGGATCCAGAATACAAAAGGGCAGGGTGAAGCGGGGTGTGTGACATACTTATAATACCCATTTTACAGGTGAGTATTCACAAAATGGTATTATTCTAAGTATGTCACACACCCCGCTTCAAGAAATTCATAAGGTGTGGGACATCCAACAGCAGTGTCCATAAAGGGCGGGGATCCAAAACAAGGCAACAAGGCACAACTTAAACCACTGCAGCTTGCAGAACTTTGCGGCCAAACACAGCATCCGCTGAGGCCCGAACATCAACCTTGTAAAATTTGGAAAAACAGAAGACCAAGTAGCAGCCTTACAAACTTGCTCAACAGAGGCCTGGTGCTGAAAAGCCCAGGAAGCCCCAACCGCACGAGTAGAATGAGCAGTAACACGAAAAGGGGGGTACCTTCCCTTTGGCAGAATAGACCCCAACTATGGTCTGACGGATCCATTTACTAATGGAAGACTTGGCAGGCGCCAAGCCTTTTCGGGGCCCAGAGGGCACCACAAAAAAGGCATCCGTCTTACGAAAGGAAGACGATACCTCCAAATAATACTTCACAACACGAACCACATCCAAAGAATGCAGGGCCCTCTCCTTGTCATTGCTGGGATTAGGACACAGAGAGGGCAGAAAGGTTTAGGTGAAAGGCAGAAAACCTTAGGAAGGAAATCAGACTTGAAACGAAAAACCACCTTGTCCTGATGCCCCTCAAAGTACGGGGCTTGAATGGACAAAGCCGCCAACTCAGAGACACGCCTAACCGAAGTGATGGCTACCAAAAAGGCCACCTTCTGCGTAAGTGAAGACAAGGCAATATCATTCAAGGGCTCAAAAGGAGAATCCTGAAGAGCAGAAAGAACCAAATTCAAATCCCAAACAGGGAGCAAAGGTTTTCTAGGAGGCCGCACGTGCGTGACTCCCTGGAAAAAAGCCTTAACCAAAGGATGTAGGGCAAATGACCTTTGAAAGAACAACGACAGGGCAGAAACCTGCCCCTTCAGAGTACTAAGCTGGAGCCCCAGGTCCAGACCATGTTGAAGAAACTCCAGGATTCTGGAGATGGAAAATTCCCTACAAGGCAACGCCCTGATTTCACACCAATCAATATAAGACCTCCAAGTCCTATAGTAGATATTAGAGGAAGACCGCTTCCTAGCACTAAAGAGAGATCGAATCACAGCATCGGAAAGACCTTCCTCCTTCAAGATGGAGGTTTCAGCAGCCACGCCGTCAAAGCCAGCGTTGGTAAATTGGGATAACGTAGTTGACCCTGGGTGAGCAGATCCGGCAGCAGGGGCAGAACGAACTGATCCTCTGCTAACCTTACCACATCTGCGAACCAAACCTGTCTTGGCCACCTTGGAGCTACCAGAATTGCTGACGCACCCTCCAGGGCCAGCTTGCGCACCACTCTGGCCACCAAGGGAAACGGAGGGAACAGATACAGAAACCCCAGATCCCTCCAGTTCAGAGACATGGCATCCACTGCCAGAGCCAGTGGATCCCGTGAGAGAGACACAAATGTCGGAAGTTTGTGATTGTGACGAGAGGAAAAGAGGTCCACCACCAGGGAGCCCCACCTGAGACAAATCAAGCGAAACACTTTGGGGCTGAGAGACCATTCCCCCCGGCGAGCTGAGAACCTGCTCAGAGATTCCGCCTCCGTGTTCTCCGCTCCCGGAATGTAAACTGCTGAAATGCACGGGACGTGGGTCTCCGCCCAGGCCAGAATCAAAGACACTTCCTTGAGGGCACTCCTGCTGTGAGTCCCTCCCTGGTGATTGATGTAGGCGACCGCCGTCCGATTGTCCGACCGGACTTGAACCGGCAATCCTTGCAACTGATGAGTGAAGCGAAACAGAACCATCCTGATGGCCCTCATTTCCAAAACATTGATGGACTCGTGAGCCTCCTGAGGCCCCCACAGTCCCTGAAACTGACGATCCTTCCAGAACCCCCCTCATCCTGATAGACTGGCATCCATGGTGACAGTCTCCCAACAAGGGGCCAGAAAGGATCTGCCCCTCGACAGATTGATTGGATCCAGCCACCACTGAAGGGAGCACCAAACTCAGGGGGTCATCAGGAAGGACTGATCCAACGACAGTGGCGACCCGTCCCAGGCCGCCAACAGATGGAGCTGGAGTGTCCTTGTGTGGAACTGAGCAAAGGGAACCGCTTCGAAGGAGGCTTCCATCAATCCCACCAACCTCATCCCCAGTCTGATGGCCGGACGAGGGATAGACAGGAGGAGTCGAACCAACTCCTGAATCAAGAGAACCTTGGACTGAGGAAGAAACACCCTGGCCTGGGAAGTATCCAGGGACATTCCCAGAAAAGACACTAACCTGGACGGAGAAAGGGAGGACTTGGGGTAGTTGATCACCCACCCGAATCTCTCCAGAGTGGACACCACAGTTCTGGTGTCCAATACCGCTTGGCTGAAGGAAGATGCCATAATGAGAAGGTCGTCCAGATAAGGGACAATGCGAATACCCTCGGCTCTGAGGAGAGCCATCCCCCCGGCCAGCACCTTGGTGAAAACCCTTGGAGCCGAGGTAAGACCGAAAGGAAGTGCCACAAACTGAAAATGCCGATCCTCCACCACGAACCTGAGAAATCTCTGGTGCGCTGGAAAAATCGGCACATGCAGATAGGCGTCCTTGATGTCTACAGACGTCAGAAAGTCCCCCTGCCGAAGAGAATGGATAGTTGAACGCAGCGTTTCCATGCTAAATTTCCACGGATGGACGAACCTGTTGAGGATCTTTAGATCCAGAATGGGTCGAACCGAGCCGTCCTTCTTGGGCACCGTGAACAGATTGGAATAAAAGCCCCGACCCCTGTCTGAGGGGGGCACTGGGCAAATAACTGCCATATCCAACAGACTCTTTACTGCCACCTGGAGCTCCTGCGCGGCCAGAAGGTCCGAAGGCACCCGAGACCTGAGGAATCTGGGAGGGGGCCGGAGCTCGAACACCAGCTTGTAGCCGGAAGCCACCACTTCCCGGATCCATCTGTCCGAGACCTCCCAGTCCCAGACCTGGGAGAAGTGTTGCAGCCGTCCCCCCACCCACATGGGTGAGGGCGCCCCCTCATTGCTGAGCTGGTTTGGCAGCGGGTTTGGGCTTAGAGCCCCAGCTGTATCCTGGGCGGGCACGTCCTCTGCCCCTGTTCCAGGAATCTCCTCTGGCTGCGTGGAAAACAATTCCTCTGCCAGCTCTAGCCCCACGAAAGGAAGGAGCAAAGGAACCCGCCCCCCGAAAGGGACGACGCTGTTTTTTGCGTTGAGGTAACTTACCACCCTTGGCAACTGAATCCAACTTCTCACCAAAGAGCCGTAATCCCACAAAGGGAAGAACGGTCAGCGACTTTTTAGACACAAAATCAGCTGCCCACTGGCGCAACCAAACCGAACGCTGAATAGTCACCAATAGAGCCGACGTTCTGCCACACATCATCAGTGTGTCATCCAAGGCGGCTAGTACAAATGACAAAAACAATTCACACCTTTTAAGGCCAAGGAACTCGTCACTATCCGGATCTAACCCGGAAGAAGTCAACAGGTCCCTGACCACCGACCTGGTAGCCACCATCATCAGCACTGAAGCACAAACCGGCCTCATGGCTGACCCAACACTGGCAAAACCATGACAAGCCATTTGGTCAATGCGTTTATCCTCACCATCTTTAAGCGTGGAGCAATCAGGAGAATTTAAAACAGTAGTGTTGGATAAACCCAGAATCTGTGCATCCACCTCGGGAAGGGACGCCCAACGCTTAACCGTATCCAAGGGAAAGGGATATTTTTTGTCCCAACCCTGAGGGACACCTGGGAGCCGGGCAGGCTTCTCCCATTCCTTAGCAATAATCCCATCAAAATGCTTTTGGTTAGGAAATTCCAAGCGCGGCCTGCGCGAAAAATTCCCCCTTTTGCTGTGGAACCACCTCAGGAGGAGAAATAGCCAAAACCTCAAACATCTGAGCCAGAACATTAGGAGTATCCGAAGACCTCTCCAAGCCCCGCTCGGTATCAGCACCCATAAACTGCTGATCGTCTGAATTATCTGATTCTTCATATACCTCCCCTTCCTCAAGTTGGGAGTAATCAGACCAGTCCAGATTATCAAGATCATCCAAGTTGGCCGCCGGTGAAGACGGCGACAAGTGCTTTCTCTTAGCCGGAGCCTTTCTGGTGACCGTGCTGGAGAATAATTTTTCAAGATTGGCCAATCGGGCACACATCTCCGATTGCAACTGCCCGCCCATGACAACATCAGACTGGGCACGGATCAAACTGGGAGGGGGGGGGGGGAAGAGAGACCGGCGGCGCTGAACCAGACGCCTGGGATCCGGACTGCCGCGTAATAGTCTGTGTGCATGGTATACACAGATATACATCATCGCCAGTAAGGGATGCCCCACACCCCATACACTTCCGGGGTTGCCCCGCGGGGAGCCCGAGCCCAGGATCCGGGGATGACTCCATAAGGTGAACTTATAGTTGGTCGCAATGACCGAGGGAATTACGCATATAAGCAACCCGGGATGCCCCTTTAATGTCCCAAGTGGGAGGATTTGCAATAAGCCAATTAAGAACCCAGGGACCCTAGGACCGGGAGAAACCCCCTAACACCACTGTAGGTTATATCTGAAAGACATAATAAAAAAGGCTAATAAGAAAAGCGGAGTATATATATATATATATATATGACATAAAAATATATAATTATAGGTGATGGGACAGAAGGGGGGCCCACCGGCCCACTCACTGTGGTCCTGAAGACAGCTTCCTCTCTCCGTGAGGTAAAGAGCAGCTCTGAGGAGAGAAGGGGGGCGTGGCTAGCTCCTTCTGAGGAAACAGGCACAGAGAAAAGCACCTCAGCGGTGCCTGTGACACAGGGGCGGGCCGCAGCACTGGAAAGCCCGGCCCCGCCCCCAAGAGTGAAAGTGTGAGGGGAGAAGCTCCCCTCCACCATGACAATGCAAAAAGGCCGGCACCGCAGCCATGTGCGGCCGCAGCGCCGGTCTCAGAAGAGACAGAAGGAGGGGAGCGGGCCGTGGCTTTGACCCTGACACCCGACCCCGCCCCTTTTACCTCAGGGAGAAAGCTTGCATAAAAATGGCGGCCACAGCGCCATTTTGACAGAGAAATACACGCTGTTATGAAGTAATAAATAAGTTAATAACTATTGGGAGGATAATTTAATAATAAACATTATTAAGAATTAATGATTACAAAATTTGGACCTAACACCGAATAAGGGGCCCTGCTCCTACCCTCCGCTATCCCGCTAGAGAGAGGGGCATTACCCAAAGGGGGGGACCACCCAAAGTGTAAGGCCAAGGGACGGGGCATCCCAAACCGGGGTCACCTTCCCGGATGACCGCCTACCCTCTTATATAGGGTCTCACGGGAGAGCATTAGCTCTTAAGCACCAAGGGTACTTTTCTACCCTCACCCGGACCGTCAGCCTAGGTTGGGAGGCATGAGGTAACAGAAAAAAAAGATCCAGGCGGAAATAGATAACTAAAGGGGCCGGGAGTCATCCCGGCTACCTGAAATCCCCCTGTGCAAGGAGGAGACCACATCTTCTGACTTGCTCGCCGACTGCAGAGATGAAGACTGGGTAATGAGTGGGAGGTCCCAGGTATTTATGGACTGGGAGGGGCTCTCTTTTTTCCTGGCATCTCTGCATATCGCCCTCTACAGGTCAGTATTACCCACACGTTATGAATTTCTTGAAGCGGGGTGTGTGACATACTTAGAATATAACTTTAAATGTGCTCCAAATTGTTAATACACTTTAACCATTGCTTTCTTCATATACTCCTTACAATATATATATATATTTTTTTTTTTTTTTGGAGGTGGGCCTGTCCAAATTATATTCTCTTGCTGCCACAAAATAGAAAGTTTGTAGGGGCTTATAAACAAACATGAATTGACCCATAACCAATCAGAGACACTGATACAGTGTAGAAAAAAGGTTTGCAGGACTATCGCTGCACCATCATCGCCCACTAATTTATGAATCCTAAAAGGACACCGACAGCCAACTGCCAACCTTGCAGGCCTCAATCATTAAAAAAAGGTGAAGAGCCAAGGAAAGGTGAGTACTGAAACAGCCCCAAGAATGAAAAATAAAGTAATTGCATTGTTATTTACCCTATTAACATGCTCCCAGACAGTGGATCCAATGGCTGAACCAACCCTTCTGGTCCTTCCTAATGCTGCTTTCAGTCAATAGAGTGCAGATTACCCTTGAAACTCAGTTCTATGGCAGAGCACATTTTATCCCAGGTAACAGAGACATGAGGGTTGATTTCTCATCTTTTTTTTGCATGAAAATTTCCATTCTCATTCATTTTTTCCCCTCATCTGATTCAGCAAAGCCTTTTTTTCTGTGAGACCTTTAGTGTGAAATGTTTTCATTTTTGCATGATTTTTCGTTTGGTAGCAAGACCTCCATAAAAATGACGAGAAAGGGGCTCTGAATCAACCCTATGGTGTCTATCAAGCCCAGCCCATGGCCCTCAGTTCCTGCACTTGTCGTCATGATCACAATAATAAAACAAAATTCTCTCCTCAGACCTTAACCCAAAACTTCAAAGTCGTCCTACCAGCCTATAGACTCCTGATTGGAACCCCCGAACATGTCAGGAACAACACAGCAAGGCCTTGCAAAATCAGCCGAAATCTACCATACAGAAGTACAGATATGAAGCCTACATCCAGGTTCAACTGCATAATTATCAAGATCTCTGGGGAGGAAAAGAGTGGATGTGAAACTTCCAATGACCCATCTTCCTATGTTTTAGGGTCATCCAGTTCCCATGGTACCGCCTGGTGAAACTTTTTACTCCTGTCGCATACAAAGAGTAACTAAAAACTACAGAGAGGAAATCCATCTCATAATAAGTAAAAGTAGCCTTCCAGCCTGTAGACAACAGAACTACTTGAGATGAAGAACAAAAAAAAGGTATAAGAGCCAATAACCTCTCCAGGGCACCAAGGTGATTCCATGCCAACCAATTTTTTGCCTGCACAACAAAGGTGACATGAACCAAATATATAAAGCAGATCTGCAACCCGCATCTGTATTTTAGCAACATAAGGAAACCTTATCTGAGAACATATATTTAAAACTAATGAGAGTCAGATTCGAAATAAAAAATTAATTTAGAACTGAAAAATTAATTTAGATTAATAATCTTCACAGAAGGAAGCCAATAATATATTATAATTAGGGAGAAGCAGAAGCAGGCCTGCTAAAAACTTAAAATATAAGTAGTTAATTTTGTGGAAAGTATCTTACCAGTCAAAGAACATACATTCACAACAGAAGAAATAAAAGGGGATTTTGTCAAATACTATAAAAAAAAATGTTAAAGACATACAAGACCACATAGTGCTGATCAAAGTGAAAGGTCCAGGAGAAGAGGACATAGATAACCTGTCAGAAATCGAACCAGCAATAGCCAAATTAAAAAAAAAAAAAAAAAAAAAAAAAAAAAGAAGAAGGAGGTCCCATGATCAAACGGACTGTCCATAGAAATTTCAAACTCAGGTTTGCCCCGTAAATCCAAAGATGGGTAAAAACCATGCACAATGACCATCGAATAAATAACCAAACACTGCAATAATTAGGGAGTCTCAAAAAGTTGGGAACAGGCTTGGTGGATGCATTTTGCAGAAACCTCCATCACTGTTGTGGGCAGTGTCGAATCAGGTGCTTGGGGGGCAGAGGAGATATATAGGTTCATGGTGTGGTGTGTACATGGGCATATATCTAAAAGTATATGATCAGGCATTTGATTGGGTAGAGTGATTGGGTACCTATGGGTATCTATAGACCATTGTAGATAGTTGGCATATTTCCTTATTTGGTTAACTTAAATCATTTTATTATACATATCAAAACTGTTAACGATAAATGAAAAATGAGGCATGGCTACTCTATGGGAGAAAAGCATTTTATTTTCTCGTCTTTGTTGGTAAGAGATGATATGAGTTATGTCAAGAAAGATGACAGCTCAAAAATTGTTGTAATGTGAAATGTTTGAAATGTTCTCTAATACACAACACGGATATGGTTCTATGATCAGACATTGTGTATTATCACGTGTTTATGTGCTTTAAATAAAAAACTTAAACTTAAACTAAATAAAGGAAGATTCCTTTTATGTCAGAATCATAGTTTGAATGATTCCTGCCTCTAGCCCTCTCTCTGCCTGGTTGCTGGTTTCAACAGCCAGGCAGACAAAGCCAGCACTCGGGAATCTGGGTTTCAAAAAATACCATTTTGTGAGTACTCACCTGAAAAATGGATATTATCGGTGTGCCACACACCCCGCTTCCCTTTTAATACTTACGATCAGGTTACTCCACCAGCAGGTGGCGACGTGCAGGAAGAAGTCTTGAAAAGGAGCCCCTTCCGGCCTATATATACCTGGGACCTCCCACTGAATCACCAGTTATTTTAAAAGCAGAAAGACAAGGTACCAGGAAATCCAATGGTAACCTCAAAATAAAGAAAAGCTTCACCATATAAAGGATTCGGGATACCGAAAAGGGCGGGTGAAGCGGGGTGTGTGGCACACCGATAATATCCATTATACTTACAAAATGGTATTATTCTCGGTGTGCCACACACCCCGCTTCCCTTTTAATACTTACGATCGGGACATCCAAAAGCAGTGTCCACAAGGGATGGGTATCCAAAGGCAAGGTGAAGCATAACTTAAATGACTGCAGTCTGCAGAACTTTGTGGCCAAAAACAGCATCCGCTGAGGCCCGCACATCAACCTTGTAAAACTTGGAAAAAGTATGAACAGAAGACCAAGTAGTGGCCTTACAAACTTGTTCAACAGAAGCTTGGTGCTGAAAAGCCCAAGACGCTCCAACGGCGCGAGTAGAATGAGCAGTGATACGAAAAGGAGGAACTTTCCCCTTAGCAGAATAGGCCGCAATAATGGCCTGACGTATCCATTTGCTAATGGAAGATTTGGCCGGCGCCAAACCCTTCCTAGGCCCACAGGGCATAACAAAAAAGGCACCAGTCTTACAAAAAGGAGAAGTAATAATCAAATAGTACTTAACACAGCGTACTACATCCAAACAATGCAAAACCCTCTCCTTGTCATTCTTAGGCTTAGGACACAGGGAGGGAAGAACAATATCCTGATTCAAATGAAAAGCAGAAACAACCTTAGGAAGAAAGTCTGGTTTGAACAGAAAGACCACTTTGTCCTGATGCCTCTCAAAGTAGGGCGCCTGAATAGACAAGGCCGTCAACTCCGAGACACGCCGAACCGAGGTGATAGCTACCAAGAAGACAATCTTCTGAGTCAGGGTAGACAAAGCAATATCTTGCAAAGGCTCAAAGGGAGGAGCCTGAAGAGCAGAAAGAACCAAATTCAAGTCCCAAACAGGGAGTAATGGTTTCCTGGGAGGCCGCACATGCGTAACCCCCTGGAAAAAAAGTTTTAACCAAAGGCTGAAGCGCAACACGCTTCTGAAAAAAGATAGATAAGGCAGAAACCTGCCCTTTCAAAGTACTCAGCTGAAGACCAGAGTCCAGCCCTGATTGTAAAAACTCCAGAATCCTGGAGACCGAAAAGACCCTACAAGACAAAGACCTAACCTCACACCAAGCGATATAGGCTTTCCAAGTCCTATAGTAGGTGATAGAATAAGACCTCTTTCGGGCAGCGATCAGAGTCTTAATAACCGAGTCAGAAAGACCCTCCTCCTTCAAGATGGAGGTCTCAGCAGCCAAGCCATCAAAACCAGCGTTGGTAAACTGGGGTAAGACAGCCGACCCTGAGTGAGCAGATCGGGCCGAAGAGGCATAACGAGCTGATTCGCTGTCAGCCAAACGATGTATGCGCACCACACTCGTCTTGGTCCTCTTGGGGCCACGAGAATGGCGGACACCCTTTCCAGAACCAGCTTCCGTACCACTCAGCCTAGCATGAGTATCGGAGGAAACAGGTACAGAAAACCCGGATTCCCCCGTCTCAGGGATATGGCTTCCGCCGCCCGAGCCAGAGGATCCTGGGAGGGTGACACAAAGATCGGGAGCCTGCAATTGTGGCGAAAGGAAAACAGGACCACCTCCGGTGCCCCCCACTGGAGCGGACTGCAGACTGGCGAGAGACAAGGAACATGTGTCTTCGCCCAGGTCAGGATCAGGGACTCCACTCTGAGAGCACCCAAACTGGAAGTCCCTCCCTAATGATTGAAGTAAGCAACCGCTGCTTGACTGTCCGAGTGTAGCTGAACCAGAAGGCCCAGACCATGATGGGACAAAAGAGCAAGAACCAGACGGAAGGCTCTCAGCTCCAGAACAGACAGCCGAGGATTGGAAAGAAGGATCCAAACCAACTCCTGAATCAGACAGACCTTGGACTGAGTGAGCAACACCCTGTGTTGACCGAAATCCGACCGTATTCCCCGAAAGGACACCACCCTGGCTAAAGCAAGGGGGAACCTGGGAAGTTTGAAAAACTTCAGATGCAGGACGGGGCAAGCTGACCCGTCCTTCTAGGGGACTGCGAAGAGAATGGTGTGAAAATCGAGGCCCACCTCTAAGTGCGGCACCGGCCGGATGACCGCCATTTCCAGGAAAACCCGTGAGGGAGGGCGAGACTCGAACTCCGGTCTGTAACCGGGTGACTCTACCTCCCAGATATATGTGTCCGGAGACTCCCGGCCTTAAACCAGGGAGGAGTGTCGCAATTGTCCCCCCACCCGCACGGGTGAGGGCAGCCCCTCATTGCTGAGCGGGCTTAGCAGTAGGTTTGGGCTTGGCGCCCCAGGACTGACCGGGACGGCCACGACCTTTTCCCCGGGACCAACTTACAGCCCCGGTAACGGGAAGGGAAGCCCCTCTGCCCGCTCTGGCTCCTCGAAAGGAGGGACTAAAGGAACTCGCACCCCTGAAGGAGCGACGAGGTTTCTTGAATTGAGGCAACTTACCATCCTTGGTAACAGCATCCAATTTAGCGCCAAAAAGGCGTAAACCTACGAAGGGTAGCGCTGTAAGCGCCTTTTTAGAATTAAGGTCCGCCGTCCACTGGCGCAGCCATATAGACCGACGAATAGCCACCAGCAATGCCGCTGTCCTGCTACTCGTCGCAAGAGCATCGTCCTGAGCAGTCAGGGCAAAAGAAGCAAACGACTCACACTGCTTGAGAGAGCTAATCATATCACAAGCGGGATCAAGATCTGCAAGCAGATCCCTAATCATGGATCTAACAGCCAGCAACAGAAGCGCCGAAGCACAAATTGGCCGTAGTGTCGAGCCGGCACTGATAAAACCATGGCGAGCCAATTGATCAATCCGACGATCCTCACCATCCTTAATGGTAGTGGCGCCAGAAAGGTGCAATGCAGCCGGGCCAGTCAACCCCAACACCGGGGTGTCGACTTCGGGGGGCACTGACCAAAGCTTCACCAAGTCCTCTGGAAAGGGATAACGCTTATCCCAATTAGGAGGAGTTCCAGCCAGGCGTGTGGGTTGTTCCCATTCCTTAAGGACAAGCTTCTCAAAGTGCTGTTGCCTGGGAAACACCAAACACGGCTGGGGTACATCAAACAACTCACCTTTTGGGAGAGGGACCACCGCAGGCGGATCCAAGGCCAAAACTTTAAACATTTGAGCCAAAATAGAAGGAGTGTCAAGGGACACCCCCACAGCCTGATCACCAGCAGTATCAAACAAACAATAGCTGGTCTGCAGGCTCATCCGATTCCTCAAGAAGTTCCCCCTCCTCATCAATCGGACAATCCAAAAATTCAGATACCTCATCCTCCAGGGCAGGTACTGCCGGAGCAAGGTGCTTCCGCTTTGCCGTAGCCTTCTGAGCCACTGAAGCGGAGATAATTTTCTCGAGGTTGGCCAACCGCGCATGCACCTCAGAATGCGAATCCCCATCTTTGACAGTGTCACACGGGGTCTGGACTAGGTTGGGGGGGATAGGAGATGACGGAAATTGTGAGGAGCCAGAAGCCGGAGCAACGGACTGGCGCGCAATGTTCTGCTGAGCACATGGAACACATAATATGACATCATCGCCTGGGAGCGGAACCCACAGCCCCCACACAACCTGAATGGCCCCGAGGAGCCATTTCCGGTAACATTGGAAGCCTCCATATGGTGAATTTATGGTATTCGCAACAACCCAGGGTTTTACGCAATAAGCAACCCGGGATGCCCCTTTATAATTAAAGTCCCGGAAGTGGGAGGATTTTTTTTTTTTTTTTTTAAACCTAGGAAAATCCCAATTTAGAGACTAAGACTAGCCAGGTATAACAGACCGGGAGAGCCACTGCAGTGAGGGGATCCCAGAATCTGTGGGGCAAAAGAGACCACAGTCAGTCCCCCAGCTACAATCATACATAACCAATAAGGCAAACATATATGGCTAGCTTAAACATCTTGAATAAATATACATGACACATGTAATTTCAAGGCAAAGCAGAGTGCAAAAAATCAGAGCACATACTGTGTATAAATACATGCCCCTACATATATATATATATATATATATATATATATATATATATATATATATCACAAAGGTAAAGTGAACAATCGCAGCCACTGGAGCACATATCCCCCTATGTGAAACAACAACATTCCCTATAAGTAGAAATGCCCCAGGGAGAAAAATGCTGCACAAGCAGCCATAGCATAAGAACGGCCCCACGTGCGCAATAGTGGGGCCGTTTTACCTGTGTAGTTTTCAGCAGCAAGGAAGCTCTTCCCCCACCGGCTGCAGCGTCCAGGTCTCTAATGAGACCAGGGAAGCGAGGGGCGGGCCTGGAGACAGCGCGTCCCGGCCAGCAAAGGGAGGGAAAAACAAACAATGAAAAACAGGCCCCAGCAGCCCTGTCCATGCACTGACACTAAGACCTTTTCACAGTAAAGTAAAGCACTCATGCACATTACACCCCCCCCCCCCCCCTTAGCGAAGGGAGAAGGCCAAGCGGGAGAAGGTGACCTAAAGGGACATCGGGACAGGGGCATCCCAAATCCGGATCACCAGCCGGATAGCCGCATTGCCCCACAAGTGGGGTCGAGCGGAGGAGATAAGCTCCTAGGCACCTAAAGTGCCATCTACCTTTGCCCAGCCCGCAGCCTAGGCTGGGAGGCTTCCATTTAACTAAGCATAATAAACACACAAGAACTGGGCAGAAATAGACCAAAAGGGGATGCCGGATTTTACCCCGGCTACCTGCAAGCAGGAGACTTCATTCTTCTGCCTTGTCGCTTCATGCAGAGAGAAAAAAATGGTGATTCAGTGGGAGGTCCCAGGTATATATAGGCCGGAAGGGGCTCGTTTTCAAGACTTCTCCCTGCACGTCGCCACCTGCTGGTGGAGTAACCCGATCGCAAGTATTAAAAGGGAAGCGGGTGTGTGGCACACCGAGAATAGCATGATGGAGAGACCACTCCCACTGATCCAGTATCAATCTGCCTGAGCACTATCTACTGCCTCTACCTGCCTCTACCTTGGCCTGATGTCCCACAGGTAGAAAGACATTGGCCGGTTTCCTTGGCCTCTCCTGGGTATCCAAAGTGGAAATTCTTAGGCAAAGGAGCCATGAGCCCTGCCAGGACCTTTGTAAAAACCCATGGTGTGAAAGACAGTCTGAAAGGTAAAGTTACAAACTAGAAGTGTTGGTCATCTGCAGCAAAATAGTAAATCTACGCGGAAAGGTCTGATGGCAGAGAAAAACTGGGACATACAGGTATGCATAGCTGATCAATGCCCACTGTGGTAGTGAAGTCCCCTTGTTCTAGTGATGTTGTAATGGATCTTAACAATTCCAAATGAAATTTCCTTGTAGATGTACAAAGTTGCTGAGGCATGAACGTTTCAGAATTGGACACACTGCCATCTTACTGAAGTAGGTACAGACGCCACAACCCCTGTAGCACTAGATGACTTCCCACAGATCTGATTGCTGCCAGCCTCTCTGCTAGGTGAATAGGAAGGCTTGGAGGGGGATTTGGACTTCACCAGAAGGACTTTGGCTCCAAACAACCAACCACCCACAAAAAGCAAACTTAAGGTTTTCTTTGAGGTAGTGTTAGAAGACCACAGCTTTAAAATGTAGTGTTCCTGTGGCACTAACAGAGGTTTAGCATTAAGTCTTGTATCATCATCTGTGCCAAAATGATATATTTGAACAAACTTCAGGATTAAATCTACAAGCTCAACTCTGGGAATATGGGAATAACCACTCCAAAGCACATCCTTCTTTTGTCTTCTCTATCTACCAGAAAGCATGTGCCAGATGCAAAATGGAAATTAACATAGAAAAATCATGCCTGGATAATTGATCCATTTGCTTGTCTCCTGGGTCTTTGAGGAAGGCACTATTGGAAAATAGAATAGCCATATGTTTGGATATCCCATCTCCATTTGCTTCTGAGATATATATTAGTCACCCTTAGACAGGTCTCTGCTTCCTCACAGGATACAAGCCCTGCTTCCCCCCCCCCCCCCCCGAACCCTTCATTGATATTCATGGCATATAAATCTTCCTTAGATTAAGATCAACAGGTAGCTGATGCTTCTGCTTCTTAGTAACATTTAATGACATAAAAGTAGGTGGTGGAGTTTGACCTGTGGAACTGGGACAGAACACGCGTTCCTGTAACCGAGCTAAACTGTATTCCAACTCCAGGGACGAGTCCTCTACCACCACTTGCAAGCCTTGCTCAAGCCGCAACGAACCCCTGATGGAACCCCCAGTCTGGTGGATTGGCCCTTGATGGATACATGGATGGAACCTAAGGTAGTAAGCAGTACCACAACAATGCACAGGGGACTCTACCATCAGGCAACAAGGCATGGCAAAGGGGATATAAGGCATCACTCTCTGATGCCTCAGGGCGTTTAGAACCCCATCAATCTTAGACTAAAATGAGGATCTTTTTAGGACTAGGAAGGGAGGTAGAGATCCACAAGGAAGGTCCATCTGGTAGTGCCATCATACCCTGTGGATGGGGTTGCCTTCAAAAGGAATACCACCAATCCCTTGAATGCTTGCCATAGAAAACTGGCTACAAGTCCTCTGTGCCCCTAAGGACCCTGGGGTCACCTTCACTATCTAAGATCTAATCCAATGACATCCATTAACTGCCTTCAGATGGGAATTTCAAGGTGATTCCAACCAGAACGGGGTGAGGTTGAAGGTTTAAAAGACCGTCAGGGTTAGTGCTCCCACTTCTGTCATATCTTCATAGTCCGAAAATTGAACTGGGGTGGAAGGTGCAGCCGGAAATATATGTAGACTGGGAGGAGCCACACCTTTTATATAGTCCCATCTATGGCCAAGTTTTAACCAATTACAATGTAATTTGGCAATGCCCTGGAGTGGAATACCTTTTTGCCTCTTTAGGGCTGATAGCAAGGGCAAATTCTTCTTCCTAAATAGGAGTTAAAGCAGGTCTGTAGCCTAAAATTAACCCAAACCTATTTCTTACCTTCCCACATGAAGGGATTGATTTGGAGGGGGGTAAAAAAAAACTCCCCTGCTAGGTGCTCTCTGCACAACCCACGACAGTAAAGCACCTGGATTTGCAAAGGCTGCCATTGGGGAAGATGTCTTTGGGGAAGTTACCACAGGGAACTTGGTTGACAGCCAGTGCAATTTTTTTTCAGTTAAGAGCAGGCCCACAATTGTGAAGAACGATGACCTATGCTTTGAATATAGAGCTCCCTTACAGAAGGCCATCAATAATATTGAACAGGGCATCAGGTTTCCGAAGTTCCTCTAAGTAGAACTTGAGGTGCCCCCCCCCCCTATATCCAAGCAGTGCTGACACTTCTGCAATGAGGCCAGTCACAGTGGCAACAATTTCCTAGTTGATTTGGAAGATTCTAAGCAAATACCACAGTTTAAAGAGTTGCAAGCCACCATGTGGTGAGACCCATGTTAGGCTTAATATATGGGGGCAAAGAGACCAAAAAACCTTTACTTTAAGCATTAATGAGTACTTGTGTTGGGTGCTCTGTAAATACATTCTGTTCTAGAAAAGCACCTATTTTCCCAGATTTAAAAGTGAAATTCTGCAGGAAAATTAGTCATTCAGCATCTAAAGTAATAATTTAAGCTTTTTGATTGTAAAGCACTGCGGAATATGGTGGCAAATTTTAAATAAATTATATTATTATTATTATTATTATTATTATTATAGTAAACCTGGGTGGACGAGTCATTGCACGCAAAAGGGGAAAACATGTTGGATAAAAACCTCTAACACATTCGCTTCAGCAGCCATGATCTCAAAGCAAACAGTAAATTTGAGAGTGCCTTGAGAAAATCCAGGTTCTAAGGAAACCTGCATGGCCAATCCACTGCCAGACAGACTACATCTGCATTCTTGGCTAAACTGGGGCCACCAGAATGGTTGAAACTTCCTTCAACCTAAGCAAAGCCACCCAAGTTCCAAGACAAAATGGGAGTTAAATTTATTGGCCAGCCAAAATCCAGGGTATCCAATATGCAAAAAAGCCAGCAACAGTCAAGCCAGAGCTCACGCCCTGTTAAAGTCAGTTGTCAAACGGTCTACTCCAAAAATGTTCAGAATGCCACAGTCCTGGGCTAGATTTAGATCCCCAGCTCAGACCCACCAAGATCCGGGGAGATTTGTTGAACTTCACTAAGTGCATTTTTGAGTGAACTTTCTAAGACCCTTGAGGTACCAAATGGGCCAGGCAGAACCATCTGCATCAGAACCACAAAGAGATTGAAGTCCTGAGGAGCCCAATACACAGGGACAGGAGAAAAAACTGCAAATCCTGCTCGCTCCAGCACAAGTAGAAAGTTCAGAACAAAAAGCCATTTGAGGAGGAGATACAAACCCCTTGCACCACGATATCACAATTTCTTATAAATTCCCGGGATGATGGAGCTGGGTTTTGGTCCACTTTAAGCTGTGATTTTTTTTGTTTTAAATTGTATTTAAACTACTTGCAATCTGAATGTGCTGCACAAGAGAGCTGTAGCATACAATCCCCAACCATTATACATCTAAAAGCTGAACTAATGCTAAATTAAGCAGTATTAGAGAGTGAGCAGAAGGAGAAAAAAGAAAGAAAAACACAGAGGAGAAGAGAAGGAACTGGCACCAAAACTCTGATATAGAACCCCCCAATCAAAATTGACAGAATACATCACTCCGCCCGAATCAAAATTAAAGATGCACTGAGAACTCAAGATATATTATGCTATGTACCAGACTTTGCAGAAAAAGAAATAATCATGGCGTGTGCAAAAAAAAAAAAAAAAAAAAAAAAAAACAAGTTGCTTATTTTGATGGCATGAACATTGAATGATAAAATTATTTATTGCCCAGTACTCTCACTAAGAGACATTCTGAAGCCACTCACAAATTTACTTCATGAAAGGCGAATTAGATACAAGTGGCCATTCCCTTTCGGAGTACCATCTTCAATGGGAAAACATACTACCTAAAAAGAGGAAAGGGTCATTTCCTTCACCAAATCTATTGGCCTCCTGGGCCTAAAAATATTAGAGAGTGACCAGGGCCCAGTCACATTGCCTGGGCTGATAAAACTGAACATAGAAGAATGAACGGCAGTCAAAGAGAATAGGAGGCAGATGGATGGAGAGAAAGGGGGATGGAGGAGAGAGGGAAGCAAAGAAGATGTGGTAGCAACAGCTCAGGGTAAACAAAAAAAAAACACCCCGAAATTGAGGTCTTCAGAATCCTAGATTGCCTAGGAGGGCCTAATAAGAAGGCAAAGTGCTTTGGGAATGGTGGGAGGGAGGGGAAAATTAGATTGGAAATGTAAATGGGTTTATTCTGATTTTCTGTTAAATAAAGCGATTATGATAACTTGGAAACGAGATGTACTCTACCAATACCTGACAAGCAGAGCCTGACGAAGCAAATGGAGAGTGAAACACAGCTCAATTTGTATAGTGTATCTGAACTCCATATTTCTTTATGCCTTCACAAAACCAAAGGTTTGTTCAAATAATGTACAAGGTCAAAAATGAATTACATTCATTACTTTTCCATACATCTTACCACAATATATATATATATATATATATATATATATATATATATATATATATATATATAGTTTGGGTATCTTTGCTTTATTGCTTTGATTTATTTGCTTATTTTTGCACTGGGTTTGTTTGTCATACATATGTATATATAAATTATTTGGCTTTAGAGTCACCCACTCACAGAATTATTATGCACTAGTCACTTTGAGTCAAAAATCTTTTTATTCTGGTTTGTGGGATTTGTTTTGCGCCAGCACAAAAAAAAGGGTCCTGGGGACTATATATATATATATATATATATATATATTTTTTTTTTTTTGTTGGGGGTCCCGTCCATATATAGTTGTACTTATTGATTATTTTAAATGTATGTAAATTAGAGGGGAAAGTACAGCTCATCTTCCCCTCAGGGGTGCTGGCCCTGCGCGCCCACAGCTTCTGTGCCCACCCCCCAACCTGGACCTTGCTGGTTTTCTATTGAGTGGGTGGTAGATATGCCATTATCAGAGTACTGAGATAGATTGTTTATTCCTCCTGATTTCCTCTCTTTTGCCCCCCCCCCCCCCCCCCGGCTCCCTCAACTTTTTTCTTTTGCTGTTCATACTAGTGTCAATGTAATTTGTACATTATTATTATTTATTTATATAGCGCCATCATCTTCTGTAGCGCTTTACATAGCATAGCTTTGCATGACAATTTACACATTATTTATTTGTATATATGTAACATTGCACTTTAGCATTTGTAAGATTATTTATCCAGATCATATATTGATTTAAGAATATAACTTTGCACTTTAATTTAATACTATCATGTATTGGTATTGCCACTTAACGCCTGGACAAACGAGCATGTAGGTGTTATGTGCTTGGCAAAAGTGTTAAAGGAGCATGTGTCTCTGTCCTAATAATGATTGTTTACATTTTAATATTACTGTGGTGCTCCCATTTTTTAGTATATCCACACCAACCCTTGTTGGTCTATAGTCTTTATTTGAGCGAGCACACCCTTACCACAGGTTATATACAGATTAAAGTTAACTGTACTGACAGGAGCCGGATGCAGTCAGCTGGACCTCTTTATCCCAGACTGAGCAGGAGACAATCAAGATGTTGATAAAGGGGCAGAGACTAATAGAGCTTCCTCTGCTTGATCTGCCCTGCCTGGAGTGAGGTAACCTAATGATGGGACCAAACCCAAAGATTCTGGATTGAATTAACATCCTTCTTAAACAAGGAGCTAAAAATACCAGTAGTAGCCAAATACATTTTTGTTACTGATGCATCTTAATTAGGGATGAGCGAATCAATCCGGACGAACCCGGATTCGTTCCGAATTTCATGAAAAATTTGATTCTGAACGAATCTGAATTTCCCCGCGATTCGATCAATCGAAGTTTTCCTTTAAACTCCATTTATTTCAATTACAGGCATTGTAAAATGGTGGATGGACATGTCTGGACATATCCCCTGGGGCAAGTTATCATGGGAAGGTCACATGCAGCCTATCAGCAGCCAGGAGCCCCGGTGACGTCACAGCGCTATATAAAGCGGTGGCCATCTTGCTTGTGCGCATTTCAGACTTGCATTCGTGAGAGAGAGGTGGCTGCTGCAGCTAGGGAGAGAGAGTTGGCGATAGGTAGGGAGATTTACAGATAGGTAAAGAGACAGACAGATAGTTAGGGAGATTTAGAGTGGTAGACAGAGCTAGGCAAAGATAGTTTTAAAACCGGAACAATCCAGCAGCATACAAGTCACATTGACAGGGTGCCTAGTGCTGGCTATGATTCATATTTCATAATTACTGGGTTACTGTTAATATATTTGGTTTGGTTTAAATACAGCTGAACACACTGCATGCAATGCACATGCTATTTATCCCTTTCTGTTAAGCAAAAGCATTTCTCATACTTGGATTATTGTTACTTTTTGTTCAGCTTGAAATATACCAGGCCACACGGGCATCCCAAGGCACATGCTAAATAACCCTATATGTTAAGCTAAAGCATTTCTCATACTTGGATTATTGTTACTTTTTGTTCAGCTTAAAATATACCAGGCCACACGGGCATCCCAAGGCACATGCTATTTAACCCTATCTGTTAAGCAAAAGCATTTCTCATACTTGGATTAGTGTTACTTTTTGTTCAGCTTGAAATATACCAGGCCACACGGGCATCCCAAGGCACATGCTAATTAACCCTATATGTTAAGCTAAAGCATTTCTCATACTTGGATTATTGTTACTTTTTGTTCAGCTTAAAATATACCAGGCCACAAGGGCATCCCAAGGCACATGCTATTTAACCCTATCTGTTAAGCAAAAGCATTTCTCATACTTGGATTAGTGTTAAAATTTGCTGTTCAGCTTAAAATATACCAGGCCACACGGGCATCTCAAGGCACATGCTATTTTAACCCTATCGGTTATGCAAAAGCATTTCTCATACTTGGATTAGTGTTAAAATGTTCTGTTCATCTTAAAATATACCAGGTCACACGGGCATCCCAAGGCACATGCTATTTAACCCTATCTGTTAAGCAAAAGCATTTCTCATACTTGGGTTATTGTTACTTTTTGTTCATCTTAAAATATACCAGGCCACACGGGCATCCCAAGGCACATGCTATTTTAACCCTATTTGTTAAGCAAAAGCATTTCTCATACTTGGATTATTGTTACTTTTTGTTCAGCTTAAAATATACCAGGCCACACAGGCATCCCAAGGAACATGCTATTTTAACCCTATCTGTTAAGCAAAAGTATTTCTCATACTTGGATTATGGTTACTTTTTGTTCAGCTTAAAATATACCAGGCCACATGGGCATCCCAAGGCACATGCTATTTCAACCCTATCTGTTATACAACATAAGCGTTGATCAGCATCAGCTGCTTTATTAAGCTACTTCAGTTTGCACTTGTTTTTGACTGCTTTTAATAAACCAGGCCACAGGGCCCAGATTAGGGGCGAGTGGCAGCAGGAGTCACGGTGAGAGACCTGATCTGCCAGTATCTGCTAGCGGTCGTGTCTCCACCAGTAACGCATCTGCCGTGGTAGATTGGGTAACGCGCTCATCAACATCATCACAAGTTACGTCTGAGACCCCCAGTCTAGGGTCGGTAGGTTCCTCTGACACAACCCTGAGTTGGCATGCCCCGAGAGCAGTCCCTGTCCTCCCATTGCCTCTGTCCTACGCCGTTCCCTCCCCCAGCGACGTATCCTATGCTTTGGGTTCAGCTCCACTCTCTAGTGAGGAGGACGAGCCCAGCCATTAAATGGAGGTGGCTTCTTTAGCTCGGCAGACAAATAGTGATGTGGACAGTGTCGTGGGTGTTGCGAGATTTCCAGCTTCTGCGCCAGACACTGTTGAGGAAACCGAGAACATCAGTGACGTTCAGCCATAACTCGGTGATGATGATGATGAAGCCGATCGCACTTGGGAGCCGGGTGATGAAGTGGCTTTATCGTCATCATCAGGAGAAGAGGGGCGCAGGTTGCCCCGGAGTCAGCAGCTCAGGCAGCAAGGTGTTAGCAGCATGGTTGGCAGTCAGCATGGGGGCACAATTGTAAAGCCTGGAGCCAAATGGGGCCGGGGTAGAGCACCTGCTGCGCGGCAGGCTACCTTATCGGGAGGTAGTGGGGCAGGGGTTCCTGGAGTTAGCGACAATAGCAGCGAATCAGTGAGGCCTGTTGGTGGGAAAAGTAGCTACTCGGCAGTGTGGCAGTTTTTCCTGAAGCATCCGCAGGAGGGTAACATGGCCACATGCAAGATATGTAGGCAGAAGGTGAAGTGTGGCCAGGGCCCAAATGTTGGCACCACGGCCCTGCGTCAACATATGATGCGTCAACATATGATGCGTCACCATAAAGCGACCTGGGAGAACCGAGGCTCCCAAGGGGTGGTCCAGTCTGCTTCCTCACCAAGTGGCACGCCGCTCCCAATTTCTGCCAGCCAAGGCTCCAGCACCTCAGCCGAAGGCAGCTGTGCGTCATACCCATCCTCTGTCACTCCTGCTCCTCCTCCTCCAAGTCATGCATCCCGCCAGCAATCCATCAGCGAAGCCATGTCCAAGAGACAGCAGTATGTGCCCACTCATCCTACGGCGCAGAAGCTGAATGTGCTCCTGTCCAAGTTGCTGGTGCTGCAGTCGCTCCCTTTTCAGGTGGTGGACTCTGCACCTTTCAGAGAACTGATGGCTTGTGCCGAGCCGAGGTGGAGAGTCCCAAGCCGTCATTTATTTGCCAAGAAGGCAGTACCAGCGCTGCACACTTTTGTTGAAAAGAAGGTGGGCCAGTCCTTGAGCCTGTCAGTGTGTAGCAAAGTGCATGGCAGCGCCGACGTCTGGAGCTGTAACTATGGTCAGGGACAGTACATGTCGTTTACGGCCCACTGGGTGAATGTGGTCCCTTTGCAGCAGCAACTTGGACAGGTCACGCTGCTTCGGCCTCCGCGTTCCCTGCCCGCTGGGCCTGTGACACCGTGCGACTCGGCCTCCTCATCCTCCGCCATCTCCTCACCCTCCACTGTAGGCTCAAGTCTCAGTGCCCCTCCAGTCTACCATGTGTGCAGGGCACGGAGGTGTCACGCAGTGCTTCACATGGTTTGTCTTGGCGAACGGAGTCACACAGGGGAGGAACTGATTAAATTTATTCATCAGGAAATCCAAACATGGCTTACTCCAAGAAAACTTAAAATGGGAATCATGGTTACCGACAATGGGAAGAACATTTTGTCTGTGCTGCGCCAAGGAAGGCTGACCCATGCCCCCTGCATGGCTCACGTCTTCAATCTGGTTGTCAAGCGGTTTCTGAAGTGTTCCCCCCCATATGCAAGACATCCTAACACCTTCAAGGAAACTTTGCATGCACTTCAGCCACTCCTACACCGCCAAACACACCCTTCTTGAGCTACTGCGTCAGAACGGTAGCCCCCAACATAGTCTGATTTGTGATGTTTCCACCCGTTGGAATTCTACCCTTCACATGTTGGACCGATTATATGAACAGAGAAAAGCCATCACGGATTTCCTGATGATCCAAGCGGATAGGGGGACTCCCCTGTGTAACTTCAATGTCAACCAGTGGCAGCTCATACGTGACACCTGCCGTTTGCTCAGGCCCTTTGAGGAAGCCACGTTATTTGTCAGTCGGCAGGATTACGGGATGAGCGACGCAATTCCACTGCTTCATGTACTACAGAACATGTTGGAAACCATGGTGGTCAGGGCACTGGAGACATGGCGTCTACATCTTACGGCCACATGAACCCCGTTGGAGCTGAACTGGAGGAGGAGGAGGAGGGGCACAGTGAAGCACAGTTTAGGCTTGGCGAAATGGCTGGTTTATCTAGTCAGTGGACAGGAGAGGAGGAGCAGGAGCAGCCAGAGGAGCTAGAGGGTTTTGAGGAAGGCGAGACAGAGGACCCGGACACACCGTGGCAGTACGCAGTGGAGATGGAGACAGGTAGTCCATCCGAGTCACTTGCGCAAATGGCAGGAAGCATGCTCACGTGCTTGCGTAGTGACCCCAGACTTGTTTCCATTTGTCGGTGGGATGACTTCTGGCTGTCCACCTTATTGGACCCTCGCTTCCAGCACAAAATGGGGGCATTTTTTAAACCCACCGAGAGGGAGGACAAACTGAACTACTACAAAGACATTCTACGTAGGCAGTTGGCCGATGCCTATCTGCGCCATGGTCCATACTCTCGCAGGTCTGACTCGAGGGGACCTCTGCGCTCACCTTCCACTGCCATGGCTGCTGGGGGGGTTGGCAGGAGCAACAGCAGCAGCTCCATCAGCAGCAGCCTCAGTCTTCAGTCGCTAATGAGTAGCTTTCTACACCCGCATAGTGAGGCTACTCATGAGCAGCAGGAAGACCTGGAGCAGGACCTAAACCAGCAGGTCATGTCATACCTTGACATGACCATGCCAACACACCTTGAGGATCCGCTGGACTTCTGGGCAGCCAAACTTGATTTGTGGCCGAAACTAGCAGAGTTTGCCCTGGAAAAGCTGTCCTGCCCGGCAAGTAGCGTGCCATCTGAGCGGGTGTTTAGTGCGGCGGGGGCCATAGTTACGGCGAGGAGAACTCGTCTGCCAACTAAAAATGTGGAGAGACTCATCTCTGTGAAAATGAATCAGGGATGGATCAGCCAGGATTTCCACCCACCAATGCCTGATGCATGCGACTAGATTCAGCATGGAGCCACGTTTTACACTTTCCAAATGGTGCAAAACATATTTATGTCTTTAGGCCAATTTTTGGGCTCCTGCTGATGCCAACTTCAGGGTGTGCCTTCCAGCCAATGTTGGGCTGCTGCTGCTTGCAACTCCAGGGTGTGATTCATCCAATTTTTGGGCTCCTGCTGCCAACTCCAGTGTCTCTTTAAAGCAATGTTTGGGCTCCTGCTGCTGCTGCTTGCAACTCCAGGGTGTGATTCATCCAATCTTTGGGCTCCTGCTGCCAACTCCAGTGTATCTTTCAGCCAATGTTTGGGCTCCTGCTGCTGCTTGCAACTCCAGGGTGTGATTCATCCAATTTTTGGGCTCCTGCTGCCAACTCCAGTGTCTCTCTCAGCCAATTTTTGGCCTCCTGCTGATGCCAACTCCAGGGTGTCTTTCAAGCAATGTTTGGGCTCCTGCTTATGCTGCTGCCAACTCCAGGGTGTGCCTTCCAGCTAATGTATGTGCTCCTGCTGCTGCCAACTTCAGGGTGCCTTCCAGCCAATTTCTAGGTTCCTGCTGCTGCTGCCAACGCCAGGGTATCTCAGTCAATTTTTGTGCTCCTGCTGCTGCCAACTCCAGTGTCTCTTTAAAGCAATGTTTGGGCTCCTGCTGCTTGCAACTCCAGGGAGTGATTCATCCAATTTTTGGGCTCCTGAAGCCAACTCCAGTGTGACTTTCAAGCTATGTTTGGGCTCCTGCTGCTTGCAACTCCAGGGTGTGATTCAGCCAATTTTTGGGCTCCTGCTGCCAACTCCAGTGTCTCTTTCAGCCAATGTTGGGCTCCTGCTGCTGATTGCAACTCCAGGGTGTGATTCATCCAATTCTTGGGCTCCTGCTGCCAATTCCAGTGTCTCTTTCAGCCAATGCTGGGCTCCTGCTGCTGCTGCTTGCAACTCCAGGGAGTGATTCATCCAATTTTTGGGCTCCTGAGGCGAACTCCAGTGTGACTTTCAAGCTATGTTTGGGCTCCTGCTGCTTGCAACTCCAGGGTGTAATTCATCCAATTTTTGGGCTCCTGCTGCCAACTCCAGTGTCTCTCTCAGCCAATTTTTGGCCTCCTGCTGCTGCTGCCAGCTCCAGGGTGTCTTTCAAGCAATGTTTGGGCTCCTGCTGCTGCTGCTTGCAACTCCAGGGTGTGATTTATCAAATTTTTGGGCTCCTGCTGCCAACTCCAGTGTCTCTTTCAGCCAATGTTTGGGCTCCTGCTGCCAACTCCAGTGTCTCTTTCAAGCTATGTTTGGGCTGCTGCTGCAGCTGCTTGCAACTCCAGGGAGTGATTCATCCAATTTTTGGGCTCCTGAAGCCAACTCCAGTGTGTCTTTCAAGTTATGTTTGGGCTGCTGCTGCTTGCAACTCCAGGGTGTGATTCATCCAATTTTTGTGCTCCTGCTGCCAACTCCAGTGTCTCTTTCAGCCAATGTTTGGGCTCCTGCTGCTGCTTGCAACTCCAGGGTGTCATTCAGCCAATTTTTGGGCTCCTGCTGCCAACTCCAATGTCTCTTTGAGCCAAATCCAATGTTTGGGCTCCTGCCGCTGCCAGCTCCAGGGTGTGTTTTTCAGGCAATATAGGGGCCCCTCATAGTGAATGATGCCACCTCAACTCTCTGTAATTCTGCGATTCTAATAGCGATGCCTCTGATCTGCATGTCCTAATTATTTACAGTATTATTTCAGTAACCCAGCACACATCCTATGCGTGTTACAGCAAGGCAGAATGGTTTGCAACCCTATTGAGGCTCTAGGAAGCTCAGAAATAGCCATTTTTAATAGCGATTCATCGCGAATAAATTCGGGTCGAAACGATTTTTGTCGGAAAATTCGGCGAATCAGTCTAATCTAATTTTTCAAAAGTTCGCTCATCTCTAATCGTGATGAACCAGCTTTAACATACAGAGAATTTATTATTTTACACCTTGCTGTCTTTACAGCACATAAGATGATACCAACTCATTGGGGGAATAAGCAGCCCCCCGCACTGGGATCTTGGAATAAATATTTCAAGCAGTCATTACACACAGAGGCAGCAGTAACAACCAAGGAAGAAAAGAAATCAATTTCAAGTTATCATTCCAAATGTATCATAACCACCTTAGGTTTGAGGGAGGGGGTGGGAATAGGGTTTACTAAATGGATTAGCAATATCATAATAGGAAAGATTTCATCTCGGTAAGGGCAGCAGCAAAACTAAATTAAAATGCAAATTATATTAAATGGAAAAACATGATGCAATGTAGATCTCTGAACCCAAGGAGCTTTGTGATGAAGCCTATTCAATTCGGGTTTAAAAGTATAATAAACTGTTAGCCAAAAAAAAAAAAAAAAAAAGCAAAAAAGATTGCAAGGGTGCAGCACTGAATTTATTAGTTCACGGTTCATCCCTCTTTGGACCCCTCCTGGTAAGGGATTGCTTTGCTTCAGTTTCTCCACACCTGTTCCAGTCTCTATGCAGGAAAGGTGAGCAGCCTACCCTCTGTTTTTCTCTCTTTAGAGTTTTGTCTACCATTTCTCTCTGGCGCAGACCTTGGGGAAGCACCAGAAAAGGGGGCAACTTCTGATTGCACAGTTCCTGTTTCATTTTGTTCTTGAAAAAAAATTACTAACCCGCAGTTCATAGAAGGAGGAGTACATAGCAACAAGAGGGGAGCCTCAAAAGCTTGAGCAGCACATCCTCTTCATCTGCCTGTAATCCAGGTGAAGGGATGGGATTAAGATACCTTCGATAAAGAGGAATGAGGTAAGTGCAAGGAGAAAGGCAAGATATTGCCCCAAGAGTAGCAGCCTGAATGTTTTGGAAAGGAAACCTTTATCTGTCCCAAAAGCCAGGTTATTTTTCAGGAGGTGACCAGCATAGGGATACATTCCTTAAATAAGAGATATGGCAGGTTCCACAATCATGGACCATAAAGCACTAAAGATATGCTCTCTTTGTGTTCTGAAGTGGGTTTTGTGAAGGAACCCATAATTCTGCTTAAATTGAGGTTTACATGGCCGGGCCTGTTCCCTAGAACGAATAAGGGGGTAGTAGCACGGCTTTAAAAATGTATTTTACTATACACTGCACAGAGGGAGCCCTTCTGCCAATCCAAGCCAGTGCACTTTAAAATGGAGAACTGAGTTGAATTAGACTTACATGCACTAGTATGGCGAGCTCCATCACAACCATCCTCAATAACAGCCCTATTCACTAGAGATTGTACAGCTTTAAAAACAGACGACAACCTAGCACAGTTGGAAGAAGATACTTCCTAAAACTCACTTGCCCCATCTGCAAGCATGATACTGAATCATTGTCAGCACTTACATTTGTTTCTGCATCCACTCAAAACTAAAACGCCACCACACAGATTTTCTCCTGGTAAATGGAGCTTCCTTTCCCAGCATCCCAGGAGTGTTGCTGAATGGATTCAGCTGACATAACCCACAATGCACATTGGCAGAAAACCAGCAGCACATGCTATTTGCCAGCCTGCTGCTACACAGCATGTCATTTTGATTGTAAAATTGATTACAGCGGGAGTTAGAAAAAGGTAAATTAATTTTTATGTGCAGCAATCTGAATTACTGAATGAGAGAAAGATGCATGGTTCATTTTATCAGCTAATGAAAAACTAGGAAAATGTAGAATGTTTTTTGTCTGTCATTTCAGATTAGGACAATATCTGAATTGCAATGTTAGGGACATTTTCCAGTCACCTGAGTTGACTATTTTGATTTAATATTTCATATATGTTTTTGCATGAGTAAGACATAGCTATAAAGATGTATTAAATCACTATGCACCTGTTCAGATATTTTATAAAAGGCCACAGAAGCATTAAAAAAAGTTTTAATCTGTCTTCCAGGAAAATGCAATAACATCAGAATGCTAAAGAGAACAGTGTCATGATTATGTTAGGGACATTTTCCAGTCACCTGTGTTCACTATTTTGTTGATTTAATCATTAATTTATGTTTTTGCATGAGTAAGATATCTATAAAGATGTATTGAATCACTATGCACCTGTTCAGATGTTTTATAAAAGGCCACAGAAGCATTAACAAGTTTTAATCTGTCTTCCATTTTGAGCATCAGTTGTTGCCAGTGTGAAGCTACTTTTTCAGCACAATCCCTTATCATATCCATATTGTAATGGTTGGCTTGAAGCAAAGCCTCGGCTTTTTGTTGAACCTGCAAAGCACTTTGATGTGTTTTCTGAAATAGAAATAATAAAGTATAACATTAGATTTACATAATATATAGAAAAACAATTAGCAGCATGGAAATTGTGTAATTACTATATGTATGTGATACAAAAACAGGCACACACAGAGTTAGCAATAGTTACATTGACTAGGCTGCATTGTGACCACAGTGTTATTTATGGAAAAATGGAAAGGAAGGACACATTTTGGAACCCTGCTATGGTGGGACAGGCTCTAGATGAGCTCCTTGCGGTCTTATTTCCATTGCCTGGACTGTCCCTTAAATTTGATTCAACAAGATAAGTTATAAATGTCAACATCTCTATAACATCTAAGAGCAACTTCAGTAAAAAAAAAAAAAAAAAAAAAAGTGTGTACTCACAGGTAAATTTCCTTTCTCGTCCTCTTCCATTCCGGGGCACCACCAGTAGAAAAATGTGGGTTAATCTCAGCCATAGGGGGGGACTGCAAGAAAAAAACAAAAAACGATCTCCTCACAGCCTATACAGGGCAGGCTGTGGAAGGATCGCCTGATTAAAAAGCAGTTCAGCCAAAGCCCCGGAAGGGGAGAACGATAACCTGAGCAAAATATATGCAACTAGAAAACAGTGCAACAAAATTTAAACCGCATAGCGTGTAGGGTGAGTTTGATGCCACGGAATGGAAGAGGATGAGAAAGGAAATTTACCGGTGAGTACACAAATTTCCCTTTTCTCATCTCTTCCATTCCAGGGCACCACCACTAGCAATGCGTGGCACGTTCCAAAGCAGGGTGGGACAGTGCAAGAACATTCAACAGCCAACTGCTTCAGCATGAGCCAAGAACAACGGCACTGACACCTGGAAAGGGGTTCGCCACCGTCTGCTACACCTTACGCCTCAGCAGCATTGGCAGAAGCCCTGACATCAAGTCTGTAAAACCTTGGTGAATGTGTGGCAAGACGACCAGGTCGCTGCCTTGTAGACCTGTTTCACTGATGCCTAGTTTTGGAAAGCCCAAGACGCGGCAATCACCCTGGTGGAGTGAGTGGTAATCTGGAAGGGCGCCTTCTTCCCCTCGCAGGCATAGGCTTGTATAACTGCCTGCCTGACACATCTGCAAAGAGTGGACCTGGCAGCCACAAGGCTCCTCCTAGGATCACAAACATGATGGACCAGACTGTCCGTCTTGAATACCTCTCGAGTAAAATTTGAATGCCAAGACCACATAGAGGGAATGCAGGAGTCGCTCCTTATGGCGAGTGGGGAAAGGCCACAAGGAGGGTCTCCTGATTAAGATGGAACGGAGAGACCACCTTGGGCAAAAAAACCTGTTTCATATGAAACACCGCTTTGTCTTCATGCAGCACCAAAAAGGGTGAGCCGATCAAAAGCACTGGCAGATCCGAAACCCGATGGATAGAGGTGATCGCCACAAGAAAAGCCACCTTCAACGTGAGCTGTCAGGGAAGCCTCCACCATGGGTTCAAAAGGGGGGCCAATGAAGTGCTGATAGGACCAGATTGAGATTATCAACCGCCGTGGATGCCAAACATGTGCAGCACCCAAGTGCGGATTAACCTATGTTCTGCTCTCGTTCGTCTATTAGAGAGAAATGAACAAGGCTGAGACCTGGCCCTTAAGGGTTCTGGGCTGTAGGCCAGTGTGTAGGCCTTGGAGGAGTAACTCCAAAATGGTGGGTACCGAGAACCTACAGGAGAAGCCCTTAGATTCGCACCAAGGCACGAAGGCCCTCCAAGTCCTGTAGTAAATTCTAGAGGATGACTGGTTCCATGCTCGAATAAAGGTCCAAATTACAGCGACAGACAAACCCCTCTTCTCCAATATGCTGGTCTCAGCCAAGCCACTAAAAGCCAGCACTGGAGAATTGGGGTGTTGCAGAGGATCCTGTTGCAGAAGATCTGGGCGGGGGGAGTCACCATGGGGGCTGCACTACCAGGCTGACCAGATCCACAAACCACACCCTTCTGGGCCAGTGGGCCAATCAGGATATAGGAATCTGCTCACTGCTGACCTTCTTTAAAACATGACTCAGAAGTGGCAGTGGCAGGAATGAGTGAGTAGAGCAGGCTGTACCCTGACCAGGAAATGGCCAGCATGTTGACCGACATAGCCAGGGGGTCTCAACAAGAACCTCTGGACCGTCTGATTTTGCTGAGAAGCAAAGAGGTCCACCTCAGGGACTCCCTACCGGTCTCAGAGGGCTTGAAACCCATCCTGGTGAAGAGACCATTCCTCCTAGTCCACCATCTCCCTGCACCAAAGCCATAGATTGGTCCAACTGTACCCTCACCGTAAGGCCCCAGAGCTGGGCAGACCAACCAGCAGAATCGTCCACATTGATTGAAAAACTTCCGCTGGTCCCAGAGATCCGGATCCGTCTGGTTGTCCAGAACACCACCCCAACCCATCAAGACTGGTGTCTGAGGTCAGGATGACCCACTGGACTGGCAGGAAAGAGCGACCCACTGCCAGCAACTGCTGGTCCAGCCACTAATTCAGGGTTGCCGGGCATTGTCCATCAATATGAAGCGACGGTCCAGCATCTGCACAGTCCTACACCATTTTGACTGGACCAGCATTTGTAGAGGCCTGGAGTAGAACTGGACATAGGGAATTGCCTCGATCATAAACACTATCAGGCTAAGGAGATGCATGCCCTGCCTGATCGTGGAATGTTAGTCTGTCAGCAGCAACCTCATGGCCTCCTGAAGAACCGTGCACCTCTTGTGAACACTAGCAGGGCAGTGGACAGTCCAAAAGGCAGTGCTAGAAATTAGAAATGTTGGGTGCCACAAAGAGCAGGTATTGTTGGTGACCAGGAAAGATCGCAACATGCAGACAGACATCCTTTACGTTGGCCAACAACTGTTTCAGCCAGATTGTGCATAACATGGTGACCAGAAAGGCCAGCACCCATCAGGCTAAGGCGATGCATGCCCTGCCTGATCGTGGAATGTTAGTCTGTCAGCAGCAACCTCACGCCTCCTGAAGAACCGTGCACCTCTTCATTGGAAGAAGGACCCGTGCCCGGTCGAGTATACAATATCATTTCTAGATAGGTTGCCACCACGCAGGGAACCACCAGGGATTTGAGGTAGTTGAAAACCCACCTGAAAAGTTCCTGCATAGACAGGACCGAACATCCCGCAGTGCCTCTGCCAGAGACGGGGCTTGGATGAGCAAATCGCCCAGGTATGGGGTGGTTTCAGCCAGATTGTGCATTACATGGTGACCAGCAAGGCCAGCCCCCTAGCCACCAGATGCACCAAATTGTTCATAGCCAGCACCATGTATCTGAAGACCTTCATAGCGAAGGAGTTCAAACGTGTTCAACAAGTGCAGAGGAATGCGAACGGACCTCCAAGTCGCAAATGCCTTCTCTGCTGCTTCATCCAGATCTTGCCTGCTATAGCCGCAATGAATATGGCGCAAGCTGGGCTCATGACCGACCCCAGCATGGGGAACGCATGCCTGGCCAGCTGCTCCAACCTCCTATCTGCCGGGTCTCTCAAGGCCACACTATGCGAAGTAGGGACAATAGTGTGCCGAGGCAGATCCAACAGCAGCTCGTCTACCTCGGGTGGTGAAGACCAAACCCTGACAGCCTCATCCAGGAAGGGGTATTTGGCATACAGGACCTTAGGAAGAGATGGAGGTTTATCCGGTTTCTTCCACTCCTTTGCCACCAGCCTGTCGAAATGGATAAGCCTGGGAAAAATACAGTTTTGCGAGTACTCACCTTTAAACGGGTATTATGAGTGTGCCATACACTCCACTCCGATCTTCATGACATATGGATAATCTCCAGTAGAGGGCGAACTTCTGCAGAGATGAATATGCAGAAAAGAAAGCCCCTCCTGGCCCATATATACCTGGGACCTCCCACCAATTTCCCAGGGCAAAAAAGCAGTAAGGGGACCAGGAAGAACCAATTATAACCTTATCAAAACCAATGGTTCACCATATAAAAGCCCCAGAATACCTGAAAAAAAGGGGTGGGGCGAAGTTGAGTGTATGGCACACTCATAATACCCGTTTTAAGGGTGAGTACTCACAAAACGGTATTATTCTAAGTGTGCCATACACTCCACTTCGATCTTCATGACATATGGGACATCCAATAGCACTGTCCGTCATGGGTGGGAACCAGAAACAGTAAGGAATGTACCAACTCAAACCACTGCAGCTTGCAGAACCTTGCGGACAAAAACAGCATCCGCTGAAGCCCGCACATCAACCTTGGAAAACTCGGAAAAAGTATGAATGGAAGACCAAGTAGCAGCCTTACAAACTTGTTCAACAGAAGCCTGGTGCTGAAAAGCCCAGGATGCACCAACAGCACGAGTAGAGTGTGCAGTGACCCTAAAAGGGGGAGTCCTCCCCATAGCAGAATAGGCCCCAACAATGGCCTGACGAATCCATTTGCTAATCGTAGACTTAGCAGGCGCCAAACCTTTCCTGGGCCCGCAGGGCACCACGAAAAAAGTGCCCGTCTTGCGGAAGGAAGAAGTAGTCACCAAATCGTACGTCACACAGCGAACAACATCCAAATTGTGCATAACCCTCTCCCTGTCATTGTTAGGCTTAGGACACAAGGAAGGGAGAACAATATCCTGATTGAGGTGGAAAGCAGACACCACCTTAGGAAGGAAATCTGGCTTAAAACGAAAAACCACCTTATCCTGGTGTCTCTTAAAGTAACGGGTCTGAATCGACAGAGCCGCCAACTCAGAGACACACCGAACAGAGGTAATAGCCACCAAGAAAGCAACCTTCTGAGTGAGAACCGAAAGAGCAACATCCTGTAACGACTCAAAAGGAGGACCCTGGAGAGCCGAAAGAACCAGGTTCAAATCCCAAACAGGTATCACAGCCTTCCGAGGGGGCCTCACATGTGCGACCCCTTGGAAAAAGGTCTTAACCAGCGGAGGTCTGAACAGCCGCCACAGACAAGCCTTCCTCCTTCAGAATGAAGGTTTCAGCAGCCAAGTCGCCAAAGCCAGCGTTTGTAAATTGGGGTAAAGTAGTTGATATCACAATATGACGTGGTGATTACCATTGAACCCCCCATAGGCCATTTTGGGCAACGAGGGAGTTAGTCCAAAAACTCCCTTGTAGCAAATATATTTCTCTATCAGAGATAGGGGGTCAACTTATCAACCAGCCTGAAAATGCTGGGAATCTATACATCCTTCCAATAATATTCTCATCAGGTTGACGGTGGGTCGGGTCATTTCCCAGACTTGGACCACAATTGGCACAAATCTGGAAATAATAATACTAGTATCTTCTTTTTGGACTCAGGCGTTTGCCAGTGAGAACTGTACGCCCGATTAACATATACACCCCCTTTAGATGGGGTGATACATCACACGTTTGATAAATAGTGTCTGGATTACAATATTTTCCTTTCCTTTCTTCTCTCTTTCCAGCATCTTTATCAAGACTCTATGCGAGTACTTACCTCACCTCTGTCTCTCCTTCATTCCTTAAAATGACAGACTTAGCTAGTACTAAGTGGGACAGCATGATTAAAGACCTTACCCAATGTAGAATAGAAAATAAATTGGCGATAGAACACGAAGATAGGGTTTTATCTACTTTCAATGCCCTCCACAATTTATTATACAGGAAATCTAAAACATGGTGGGATATACACTATTTGGAGGAATACATTGAGAACAACATAGTTCCAAAAGGCTTACGCCTCAAACTTTTCCCCCAAATAGGTCAGATATCTGATGACTTCAAATTAAAATGGGAGGAAGTATTACAGAACTGCTCCCTTAATCTTATGAAGCTTTTACTAGACCATCACAAGTCAACATTAAAAAACACGGAGTCTGAAGTTTTAGACACTATTGAGGTTTTGAAAAAAACAAAGAAAGATGACCTCTTTGTTGAAAGAGATAAAAACGTTAAGGAAGCCATTGAAAAAGTTAACAAAGAAATTATACAGACAAAAGAACATAAGTTACAGAGGGATAAAAATGCATATAAAGAGAAACTGGCCTACATTTGGCCCCCTGTTTTCCCAAGACCAACTAGGAGAGACTTAGGACCTAGAATTTACTAGACTACAGATTCCTCTTCACCCAGGGAGAGGCCACCCAGCAAAGGCAGGGAACAATACGTAACCAATCAACGAGGAACAACAACAAATAGAAAATCCAGATCGAGAGGTCTTCACAATAGACAGATTGAGCAAAATTACGACGACAGAATAACTAGGTCAAAATCTAAACGGCAGGAGGACACAGATATTGCTAAGGAAGCATACACAAACCGCTCACAAAATCGTATAGATTTTTTAGAATCATCAGGAATAGAAAAAAAAACATTAGGAGACGTCACAGCAGGTTCAAAAACATAAATGGGACAGAGGGATATGATGGCCATGAGGCTACAACCAACGGCGATCATCCCCCTGTAAGTAGTGAGGTTGATATTATCAACCTCTCAAATTTCACCCTAACATCTTCACAAGAACAACTTTTGAAGCTGGGACTTAATTATTGTCCCATTAGTCGTACTGATCCCTTTGAAATTGCTAAAGATTTGAACTTATTTGCACGTAAGCTAATATGCCGTTTACAATTTGATAGACAACCTGATGATAAAATTCCTAATGAGATGGTATTGGAGCAGGAACTGGTTGACTTGGGCCTAGAGGCATTGGGTACAACGCCCATGATTACTCCTAAACCCAAAGTGTTTAAGAACAAATCTACATATTTTCCTTCATTTAGCATTAATGCACACGTATCAACGTTTGTTGATTTAGTTATGGCTGACTTTGAAAAACTCAAACCAAAGTTTAAAACCAATTTATCTCCTGATCTGAGGTCGGCTTTAGTGGAGCTTGAAAAAAACGATGATGTTGTCATTAAACCGGCAGACAAGGGGGGAAACATTGTGGTCATGGACAAACCCATCTTCAACATCGTGGATGAGGCAGTGAGGGGGGGGGGGGGGGGGGGTGATAGACGCCTCGACTGGCGCTTTCCTCAGGGTTCCATGCCCGACTCTACCCACGTTTTATGCCCTGCCTAAAGTGCATAAATCGGTAAAGTCACCACCTGGTAGACCAATTATATTGGGCATGGGTTCCTTGACGGATCGAGCCAGTCGATACGTCGACTATCACCTCCAACCCCTGGTCCATCAACTGCCCTCCTACATCAAGGATACCGGCCATTTGCTACGGATCCTCGATGGCATGGTGGTGCCTAGTGGGTCCTACCTTGTGACCCTGGACGTGGAGGCCCTCTATTCCAGTATCCCTCACTCCAAGGGACTGGAGACCGTTCGTAGGTTTCTGGATGAACTTGACATAGAAGAACATGACCACAATGTTTTCCTCCTAAAACTTCTGCACTTCATCCTCACCCACAACCTCTTCCTTTTTGACAACACCGTATACCACCAGATACAGGGGACAGCGATGGGGACAACATGTGCCCCATCGTATGCGAACCTGTATCTGGGTGGTTGGGAGAGGAGGTTGTGGGGTGAGGATGACATATCTATGTATCTGTGCCACATTCTCACGTGGCACAGATACATAGATGACATCATCATCGTTTGGACCCGGTTCGAATCTGATCTCATCCAATTTGTCAAATTACTTAACATCAACACATTACATTTTAAATTCACGCTGGACTACAGCCAGACTAAAGTCAATTTTCTAGACCTGTCGATAATTTTAGATACTACTGGACAAATTACAACAGATTTTTACCGCAAGACTACTGCGGCCAACACCATCTTGAGGGCCTCTAGTGCTCATCCTAATCACTTACTGTCCAGCATCCCCTATGGGGAATATATTAGGGCCCGGAGAAACTGTTCACAAGAAACAGACTTTAAAAGAGAAGCAGATAACATTAGAGAATGTCTTACGAAGAGAGGATACAAACCTCAAGTCCTGCGAAGAGCTTATAAAAAAGCAAAATCACATCCACGGCAGGAACTGCTATATAAGCCAAGAAAAAAAGCTATGAATCCTCCTCTTTCAATGATCACGACTTTTACAGAACACCACATGGAGATTAAGAGAATTCTCTCACGTCACTGGCCAATATTGACCAATGACAGAGAAATCTCGAAATGTATTACTCCAAAGCCCAAACTCACCTTCCGGAGGGCCCGCAATCTTAAAGACCAATTGGTTCACAGCCACTATTCAGGGGTGAAAAAACAATCATGCTGTGCCACCATAGGAACTTTCAAATGCCAGAGCTGCAATATTTGCAAATATATTTTTCAAACAAAAACCCTGACCCTGGCAGGCAAAACCATCCCTAAAGTTAAAACACTTCATCAACTGTAAATCTAGGAATATTATCTATGTGATAACATGTCCATGCAACAGGTTCTATATAGGTAAGACGAATAGAACTCTTAAACAGAGAATATATGAACACACCTATGACATCCGAACGGGGAACATAAAAACCCCTTTGGGTAGACATTTCTTAATCCCCCATCAGAGTGACCCTAAGGGAATTAAGGTGATAGGCTTGGACAGAATACATCCTCATGTTAGGGGAGGAGATATAGAAAAACTTACTTTACAAAAGGAAACACGCTGGATTAGTTATTTTAAGGCTCATTATCCACCCGGCCTAAATGAATCAATAAGTTTCATTCCATTTTTATAGGACCCAAGATATCTAATGACATTGGGCAGACATGTGTATGTAAAAAATCTTTCTTCCCTCCTTCGCACCGATGGCTGCCAAGTAATTCAGCATGTACTATACTTTTTTACACATTATTTCCTTTTTTCTTTTTTGCAGAAGACCTTTCGGACACTAGCTTTGTTCTACATACTTGAGTGTTCTGGTCGATTGATGCTCACTGACCTGTGCTAATTGGGAATTTGGACAGGATAATACCATGGGTTTTAGCCAGTACTGCTCCCCACTCTTAATCCCCATGTCCCATCACCTTAGAATCCAGTTGTTGGTATGCCTACTGGCCTACCAGGAGATGGAGCCAAAATGTTTTGCTGTCTTACCCCATATATTTTACAGGACATTTCTAAGATATAGCAACATATATAGCGATATAAAATATGTTGAGGGTTCAAACTGAACCTTATTGCTATTATAATACTATAATCACGATCAAAAACCCTGTACCTAGCAGTATAACTACTATCATGGGTTAACCTGAACCTTATTAACTTAGGGCCAATGTAGCCTGTTTCCAAAGAAACCCATATCAATTTTCAAAATGTTAGGATTAGTGTTCTTTTGTTTCAACTACCTTTATTGAATGACAGCAATCATATGGACGGGTGCCCCGTAACCTCCCTTGAGCCTGACAAGCGCGCATCAGATCAGTGCCACTGAAATACCCTTTAGGCTTCAGCTGTCATGGGGGCGTTCCCCCGTGATGTCAACAATCCGGGAGGGCATGCCCCCTATGATGCGTGCGCAGTCTGCATGCCCGTCGGGAGGTTTTGTGCGCTTACCCCGCCTCCATAAAATCGCACATCATGTGCGACGATTCCATCAGTTGGCGCGGCCGGTGCACGTGATGAACGTTCCCCGGCGTCAGGACATCGTTTGCGGGGCGGAGGGTCTCACTGGCAGGCGCACTCTCCCACAATACAGGCACTCGTTCCGGGATACGGAGGGTTTCTCAACGATCATTCTTAAGGTTAGCCAGTTCAATCTGTCTCTGTTAAATGTTACGCTCATGTCAGACGGCTCCATGACAACACAGTGACCATTTTAAGGTCTTTGCAGATACGCCATATATATGTGGCATTGACGACACATGGGAGAAATCTAGTCTCCCTGTCTTCACACCTGGAATATACAGGGCTATGGCTCAACTCATGGAATCGTATTAAGGTACTATATTTGTACTTTAAGTTTCTTAGGTGGTGGCTTTTCCTTAAAAAGTATTTTAATCACTCAGCATTTTGGGACATTCCTCCTATCCTGGTGACCATCTCAAATCTTCTGCTTTCCCCAGGTGATGGTGACAATGGCTTAATAGGCTAAGGGACTTTTTCTATTACCATTTCCAACAAATGTAAATACACATACTAAAATAGTTTATCCATATATTAATATGACTTTTTCAGAGTGGCTATGCTAGCATGGCAATTAACCAGTAACTGGGCAACCCTTCCCCAATATGTCCAGCATTAAAAAGGCCGGTTTTTACATTGATGATTTTACAATGGAATTGGCTATATGAACACGCAGTGAGCATCAGTCTTCTTAACCTCCGGTAAATACCTCTTTTTTTCTCCTTTTCCTTCTCATATATCAGGAAACCTTGAAGATTTACTATATTTTGTGCCATATGAACTTAATTAAAGTATTGTAAATGAATGTGTGTTGACAATAATGTAATTATTTGTATTCTCTATATATAGTCAAATTCATCTAGCGCAATGGGTACTGATGAAGCCCTCTTCGGCGAAACTAGTATACCCCACTAGATGACAAAAGCAAAAAATCAAGACTGTACGCCAGATGATTAGCATCTAAGACCATTCCACATTGTGTTTTTAATCTATATTGGTGTATCACTATTGTATTGTATGTTACCTACATCTGTAGGGCATCTGTAATGTGTTGTTTATTTTCTAACAGAAAGAAATACATTTTTTGTCATACACACTTTGTACATGAGGCACAATTAATTACATTTAGATATCACAATATGGCGTGGTGATTACCATTGAACCCCCCATAGGCCATTTTGGGCAACGAGGGAGTTAGTCCAAAAACTCCCTTGTAGCAAATATATTTCTCTATCAGAGATAGGGGGTCAACTTATCAACCAGCCTGAAAATACTGGGAATCTATACATCCTTCCAATAATATTCTCATCAGGTTGACGGTGGGTCGGGTCATTCCCCGACTTGGACCACAATTGGCACAAATCTGGAAATAATAATACCGGTAAAGTAGTCGACCCTGAGATAACAGATCCGGCAACAAGGGAAGCTGGTACTGATCTACGGCCAGCCTTACAATGTCTGCGTACCAAACCCTTCTTGGCCACCTTGGAGCCACCAGAATTGCTGGTGCCCCTTCTAGAACCAGTTTGTGAACTACCCTGCCCAGCATGGAGACAGGCGGAAACAGGTACAGAAAACCCAGATCCTTCCACGCAAGGGACAAGGCATCCACTGCCAGAGATAGAGGATCTTGAGAAAGAGACACAAAGGCTGGAAGTTTGTGATTGTTCCCCAACGCAAAGAGATCCACCTCCGGAGTCCCCCACTTGCAGCAAAGATCCAGAAAAACCTCAGGGTTGAGAGACCACTCTCCTTGGCGAGAGGATCCCCTGCTCAGGGAATCCGCCTCTGTGTTCTCCACTCCCGGAATGTAGACTGCCGAAATGCAAGGAACATTACTCTCCGCCCAGTCCAGGATCAGAGAGACTTCCCTGAGAGCACTCCTGCTGCGAGTCCCTCCTTGGTGATTGATGTAAGCTACAGCTGTTCGGTTTTCTGAACGAACCTGAACCGGTAGACCCTGTAAATGTGAGGTCAGCCGAGCCAGAACCAGTCGGATGGCTCTGAGCTCCAAGACATTGATGGGATGTGAGCCTCCTGAGGACCCCACACCCCGCTAAACTGATGACTTTTCCAATAACCTCCCCAGCCCGACAGGCTGGCATCCGTGGTGACCGTCTCCCAACAAGGCACCAGAAAGGATCTGCCCTTCAACAGGTTGCTCGATTCCAGCCACCACCGAAGGGACTGCCGAACCCTGGGAGACATCCTGAAAGGTTGATCCAATGACTGCGGACACCTGTCCCAATGAAGGAGGACACCATCAATCCCACCAGTTTCATCCCCTGTTGGATAGATGGACAAGGATTGGCCAGAAGAAAACGGATCAGACCCCGAATCCCCTGCACCTTGGTCTGGGGCAGAAACACTCTGGCCTGAATGGTATCCAGATTCATGCCCAGAAATGAAATCACTCGTGACGGAGAGAGAGAAGACTTGGGGCGATTGATCACCCACCTGAACCTTTCCAGGGTCGACACCACCTGGTGGGTGTCCAGCACCGCTTGACGGAGGGAAGAACCTGAGATCAACAGGTTGTCCAGATAAGGCACAATGTGAATGCCCTGCTCAGAGCTCTGAGCAGGGCCATCATTCCCGCCAAGACCTTGGTGAAGACCACCGGCGCCAAAGTCAGCCCGAAGGGAAGAGCTACAAACTGAAAATGTTGATCCCCCACCGCAAACCTGAGGAATCTCTGATGCGCTGGAAAAATGGGAACATGCAGATACGCATCCTTGATGTCTATGGCTGTCATGAAATCCCCCTGGTGAAGAGAAATGATAGCGGAGCGCAGAGTCTACATGCGGAACTTTTTGGCTCTGATAAACCCGTTTAGAACCTTGAGATCTAGAATGGGTCTCACAGAACCCTCCTTTTTGGGTACCGTGAAAAGGTTGGAGTAGTAACCCCTGCCTCTCTCCGACTGAGGCACCGGGCAAATAACTCCCATGTCCAGAAGGTTTCTTACTGCTAACAGGAGCCCCTGTGCAGCCAGAGGGTCCGAGGGCACCCGAGACCTTAAGAACCTTGGAGGCGGCCAGTACTAGAACTCCAGTTTGTACCCGGACGAGACCACTTCCAAGATCCAATTGTCTGTGACCTCCCGGGCCCAGACCTGGAAGAAGAGCCGCAGCCGCCCCCCCCCACCCGTTCGGGTGTGGGTGCCCCTTCATTGCTGAGGTAACCTACCTCCCTTAGCAACAGCATCCAATTTATCGCCAAACAGCCGCGTACCCATAAAGGGAAGAGCCAAAAGTGACTTCTTGGCCCCAAAGTCCGCCGTCCACTGACGCAGCCAGACCAATCTGCACATAGCCACCCATAAAGCCGAAGTCCTGCTACACATGACGATAGAATCTTCCATAGCAGACAAAACAAAATCCATGAACAATTCACACCTCTAGCGAACTCAGCGCTATCCGGATCAAACTGACCATCATTCAGCCAGTCCCTGATAAGGGACCTGGTAGCAAGCGACACTAGAGCAGATGAGCAAGCCGGCCGCAGGGCCGATCCCACACTGGCATACGCATAACAAGTCATCTGATCAAGGCGCTTATCCTCGCCATCCTTAAGGGAGGTAGCTTCAGGGGTGTTAAGCACAGAAGAATTGGTCAAGCCCAAAACAGGCGCATCGACCTCAGGAGGAGAGGACCATCGCTTGACCGCCTCCACCGGGAAAGGATACTTCTTGTCCAGTCCCTGGGGAGTACCAGGAAGCCGACAGGGCCTCTCCCATTCTTTCTGGATCAGTGCGTCAAAATGATCCTGCATAGGGAATTCTAGACGGGGCTTGCGGACCCCAAAAAATTCCCCCTTCTTCAGGGGAGGCACCTCCGGGGGATCAATATCAAAATGATCCTGCATAGGGAATTCTAGACGGGGCTTGCGGACCCCAAAAAATTCCCCCTTCTTCAGGGGAGGCACCTCCGGGGGATCAATATCCAACACTTTCAACATATGTGACAAAACAGCAGCCGTATCTACGGCATCCCCAGGCGCCTGTCCAACAAAAGCATCACCAGACTGTACAAAATCAAACTCTGTCTCCTCAAACACTTCCCCCTCCTCTAAAGGGGAGTAATCTGACAAATCCATAGAGTTGCTGTCCGCGTCCCACACGGGCAGGGCCGACGACAAATGTCTCTTTTTAGCTTGGGCCTTCTTGCCCACCATGCTAACCATAAACTTTTCAATGCTGGCCAACCTGGCACCAACATCCGTCTGCGACTCCCCACTGGCACCAATGTCACTCGGGGTACGGATCAAGCAGGGAGGGGAAGGCGATGAAGCGGGAGGAGTCGACCCAGAAGGCTGGGACCCAGACTTGGCCCTCCGGCCCCTACCTGTCCCCTAGGAAAGCAACAGTCAACGCAGGATGCAGACAAGATGGCCCCTGGCACCGGAGAACAGGACACAGGAAGAAGGGGGGCATGCCAGCGCCGAAGGTGTGCTTTCCCCGGCCACGCCCCATTCCCAGCAGTGCGGATCTGGCCTGAAAGAGGCCCCAGCAAAAAACGCGCCAAACGAGGGGGCGGGGCTACCGCGGCCGCGCCGAGACAAGATAGCATAGCTACTTTTAACCTTTTTAACTGCCAGCCTCCTTTAGATTTTGTCACCCTCTGTCGATAGGTCCACCATTACCACCATTTTGTGCTATGTTCTTGGCATTGACATTTTAGAAAAATATGTTTTTTTTATTCTGCTTTTTTATTTTTTTGAGAAATCCTGTGCAACCAAAGAATTCTTCTGTGTGTGTGTTTTCAGTGAATAGTGCACTTGGTCTGCAGAGCTGAAATTTTCAAGTAAAATTATCCTTACATGCATGCTTTAATTTGGGGTGTTTGGCAACTCTTCCCTTGACAGTACCTATGCATGCTGGGTATTGTTCTGTCCTGGAGGTCCTTGCTTTTACAGATTTTTTTTTTCTTGTTTGCATATTGTATTTTTAGAAAAATGTGGCTTTGACACTGCTGTTTTCTTTTTTTTTTTTTTTTTTTTTTTTTTTTTTTTTTTTTTTTTTAGGGAGACTGTGTGCAACCAAACAATTCATCAAGGGATTATTTCCAGAAAACTGCACCCACGTCAACAAGCCTGGGACACCTAGAAAGCTTGAGGTGTACTTAGAGAGAATATATAGTTTGTGGGGGTATTTTGAATGTGAGGGTTGTTTTTCTTGAAAAACTGCAAGATGCTCATAGCAATTGTATTTTATCTGAAAATATCCTGAAGCGCTGTTTTAGATTGTGGAAGTTTCTTGGGCAGAAAAGGGTTTCTACCAATACATATGTGGTACTGGTGTAACCGGGAGAAATAGGTCCTTTACACACAATATGATTTTGTTGAAAAACTTTCAGTGTTTTTTTTTTTGTTTTTTTTTTTTTTACAAAAAACACTAAAAATGGTAAAAAACTGATTGTTTTCAAGGCATTTCAGGTTAAAAGTCCAGACTGAAAAAAGAAACATATACAATTTTCCTGGGAAATCACTTAAAAAAATACCATTTTGTGAATACTCACCTGTAAAATGGATATTGTCAGTGTGTCACACACCCCGCTTCCCCTTAATTCTTACGATCGGGTTACTCCACCGGCAGGTGGCGACGTTGCAGAGAGAAGTCTTGAAAACGAGCCCCTCCTGGCCTACATATACCTGGGACCTCCCACTTAAAACCCAGTGAATTCAAACAGCAGTAAGACAAGGTACCAGGAAAACCAACGGTAACCTCAAAATAAAACAAAGGAAAGCTTCACCATATAGAGGATCCAGGATACCAAAAAAGGGCGGGTGAAGCAGGTGAGTACTCACAAAATGGTATTATTCTCAGTGTGTCACACACAACGCTTCCCCTTTAATTCTTACGATCGGGACATCCAAAAGCAGTGTCCACAAGGGGTGGGTATCTGAAGGCAAAATGAAGCATAACTTAAACGACTGCGGTCTGCAGAACCTTGCGGCCAAACACAGCATCCGCTGAGGCCCGCACATCAACCTTGTAAAACTTCGAACAAGTATGAACAGAAGACCAAGTAGCAGCCTTACAAACTTGTTCAACAGAAGCTTGGTGCTGAAAAGCCCAAAACGCTCCAACAGCACGAGTAGAATGAGCAGTGATACGAAAAGGGGGAACCTTCCCCTTGGCCGAATAGGCCCCAACAACCGCCTGACAAATCCATTTGCCGGAGCCAAACCCTTCCTAGGCCCACAGGGCACAACAAAAAAGGCATCAGTCTTACGAAAAGGAGAAGTAGTAATCAAATAGTACTTAACACAGCGTACTACATCCAAACAATGCAAAACCCTCTCCTTGTCATTCTTAGGCTTAGGACACAAGGAGGGAAGAACAATATCCTGATTCAAATGAAAAGCAGAAACAACCTTAGGAAGAAAGTCCGGTTTGAAACGAAAAACCACCTTGTCCTGATGCCTCTCAAAGTAGGGCGCCTGAATCGACAAGGCCGCCAACTCCGAGACACGCCGAACCGAAGTGATAGCCACCAAGAAGGCAATCTTCTGAGTCAAGGTAGACAGAGCAATATCCTGCAAGGGCTCAAAGGGAGGAGCCTGAAGAGCAGAAAGAACCAAGTTCAAGTCCCAAACAGGGAGCAATGGCTGCCTGGGAGGCTGCGCATACGTAACCCCCTGGAAAAAAGTTTTAACTAAAGGATGAAGCGCAAAAGGCTTCTGAAAAAAGATAGACAAGGCAGAAACCTTCCCTTTCAAAGTACTCAGCTGGAGACCAGAGTCCAGCCCTGATTGCAAAAAATCCAGAATCCTGGAAACCGAAAAGACCCTACAAGGCAAAGATCTAACCTCACACCAAGCGATATAGGCTCTCCAAGTCCTATAGTAGATGGTAGAAGAAGACCTCTTCCGGGCACAGATCAGAGTCTTAACAACCGAGTCAGAAAGACCCTCCTCCAAGATGAAGGTTTCAGCAGCCAAGCCGTCAAACCCAGCGTTGGTAAATTGGGGTAACACAGCCGAGTGAGCAGATCGGGCCGAAGAGGAAGAACGATCTGATCCACCGCCAGCCGAACGATGTCTGCGAACCATACTCGCCTTGGCCACCTTGGAGCCACGAGAATGGCGGACACCCTTTCCAGAGCCAGCTTCCGTACCAGCATGGGTATCGGAGGAAAAAGGTACAGAAACCCCAGATCCCCCCAGCTCAGGGACATGGCGTTCACCGCCAGAGCCAGAGGATCCTGGGAGAGCGACACGAAGGTCGGAAGCCTGCAATTGTGACGAGAGGTAAACAGGTCCACCTCAAAAACTTAAGGATGGAGAGCCCATTCTCCCAGACGGGAAGAGCACCTGCTCAACAGATCCGCTTCCCTGTTTTCCACACCCGGAATGTAAACTGCCGAGAGACAAGGAACATGGGCCTCCGCCCAGGTCAGGATCAGGGACACCTCTCTGAGGGCACCCAGACCGCGAGTCCCTCCCTGATGATTGATGTAAGCAACCGCTCTTCGATTGTCCGAACGAACCTGAACCGGAAGGCCCAGAATATGCTGAGTCAAAAGAACAAGAACCAGACGGATGGCTCTCAGTTCCAGAACATTGAGGCGCAAGTGGGCCTCTCGAGGTCCCCACTGCCCCCGAAACTGAAGATCCTTCCAGAATCCCCCCCATCCAGAAAGACTGGCGTCCGTGGTGACAATTTCCCAGAGAGGGGTCAGGAAAGACCTGCCCCTCAAGAGATTGGTCGAGACCAACCACCATTGAAGGGACTGCCGGACCCGGGAGGACAACTGGAAGGGCCGATCCAACGACCGTGGTCGCCGGTCCCAAGACGCCAACAGATGAAGCTGAAGCGTCCTTGTGTGAAATTGAGCAAAAGGAACTGCCTCAAAAGAGGCAACCATCAACCCTACCAGCCTCATCCCCAGACGGATGGACGGTCGAGGATTGGAAAGCAGGAACCGAGCCATTTCCTGAATCAGACAAATCTTGGATTGAGGCAAAAACACCCTGTGTTGACAAGAATCCAACCGCATTCCCAGAAAGGACACCACCCTGGCCGGGGCGAGGGAGGACTTGGGAAAGTTGATCACCCAACCGAAGCTCTCCAGCGTGGAGACCACCGTCCTGGTGTCCGTCTCCGATTGATTGAGAGAAGGAGCCATGATGAGAAGGTCGTCCAGATAAGGTACGACGCGAATGCCTTGAGATCTGAGAATGGCCATCACCCCTGCCAGCACCTTGGTGAACACTCTTGGAGCCGAGGTAAGGCCAAACGGAAGTGCCACGAATTGAAAATGGTGATCCTTCATCACTAACCGAAGAAAACGTTGATGAGCCTGGCAGATGGGAACATGAAGGTAAGCATCCTTGATGTCTATGGACGTCATGAAATCCCCCTGCCGAAGAGAACCGATGGCCGATCGCAGAGTTTCAATGCGAAACTTCCGAGTACGGATGAACCTGTTGAGGATCTTCAGAACAGACCGGTCTTTCTTGGGGACTGTGAAAAGATTGGAGTAAAACCCGATGCCCACCTCCAAGTGCGGCACCGGCCGGATAACCGCCATTTCCAGAAGAGTCTTTACCGACGCCAGGAGCCCCTGTGCGGCCAAAGATTCGGTGGGCACCCGAGACCGGAAAAACCGTGAAGGAGGGTGAGACTCGAACTCCAGCTTGTAACCGGACGACACCACCTTCCGGATCCATCTGTCCGGAACCTCCTGGTCCCAAACCAGGGAGAAGTGTTGTAATCGTCCCCCCACCCGCACGTGTGAGGGCAGCCCCTCATTGCTGAGCGGGCTTACCAGCAGGCTTGGGCTTGGCGCCCCAGGACTGACCGGGACGGCCACGGCCCCTCCCCCGGGTCCAACCTGCACCCCTGGTAGCGGGAAAGGAGGCCCCTCTGCCCGCTCTGACTCCCCGAAAGGAGGGACTAAAGGAAGTCACTCCCCGAAAGGAACGACGAGGCCTCTTGCGTTAAGGCAACTTACCACCCTTGGTAACTGAATCCAATTTATCGCCAAAAAGGCGCAAACCTACAAAAGGAAGAGCTGTAAGCGACTTCTTAGAGTTAAAGTCCGCCGTCCACTGGCGCAGCCACACCGACCGACGAATAGCAACCAACAGGGCCGCGGTCCTGCTACACATCGCAAGTGCACCATCCTGGGCGGTCATGACAAAGGAAATAAATGATTCACACAGCTTGAGAGAACTGAACTCATCACAAGTGGGATCAAGATCTGCATACAAATCTCTAACAATGGACCTAACAGCCATCAGAAGAAGCGCCGAAGCACACACCGGCCGCAGTGCCGATCCAGCACTGATAAAACCATGGCGAGGCAATTGATCAATCCGACGATCCTCACCATCCTTAATGGTAGTAGTGTCAGGGAAGTGCAACACAGCCGTGTTAGACAGCCCCAAAACAGGGGCATCGACGTCGGGGGAACTGACCAAAGCTTCACCAAATCCTCCGGAAAGGGATAACGTTTATCCCAACTAGGAGGAATTCCAGCCAGGCGCGTGGGTTGTTCCCATTCCTTAAGGACAACCCTCACAAAGTGTTGTTGCCTGGGAAACACCAAACAACTCACCCTTTGGCGGAGGACCGCCTCGGGCGGATCCAAAGCCAAAATTTCCAACATTTGAGCCAAAATGGAAGTCAAAAAGTGTCAAGGGACACCCCCGCAGCCTGATCGCCAGCGGTACCAACCAATTGCTAGTCTGCAGGCTCGTCCGACTCCTCAAGGAGTTCCCCCTCCTCAGCAGGGGGACAATCGGACCAATCAAATACTTCAAACACCTCATCCTCCAGAACAGGTGATGCCGGAGAAAGGTGCTTCCGCTTAGCCGTAGCCTTCTGAGCCACCCGGCGGAAACTATTTTCTCGAGGTTGACCAATCGTACACACACCTCGAATTGCGAATTCCCACCTTTGACAACGTCACACGGGGTCCGGAATAGGTGGGGGGGGGGGATAGGAGATGACGGAAGATGCGAGGAGCCAGAAGCCGGAGTGCCGGACTGGCGCGCAATATTCTGCTGTGCACATGGAATACATATTATGACGCCTGGGAGCGGAGCCCCACAACCCCCACACAGCCTGGATAGCCCGAAGAGCCATTTCCGGTAATGTCGGAAGCCTCCATATGGTGAAATTATGGCACTCGCAATAACCTAGGGATTTACGCATTAAGCAACCCAGGATGCCCCTTTTATAATTAAAGTCCCGGGAGTGGGAGGATTTTTAAGCCTAGGAAAATCCCAATTTGGAGAATAAGACTAGCCAGGTATATCAGACCGGGAGACCCACTGCAGTGAGGGGATCCCAGAATCTGTAAGGGAAAAGAGACCACAATCAGTCCCCCAAAGAAATTTTGCCAGCATGCGCCACACACATACACCAAACAGAATGTAACGGTAAAATATATAAACAATACATACAAAAGCAAGAGAAGTATATACAGCCCATGGGAAAAAAAAATATATATATATACATATATAATTAATATGTGCCTCCAGGAGGGGGAAGCTATACCAAAGTGACAGGGAAACTCGCAAGTGACTGCCATTAGCATGCACTACACAGACAACAATGCAAGACAAACAAACAAACAAACCCTGCTTGAATGACGGCGCCCTCCTCAGCCGAGCTAGGGACCGCTGGCCTGTTGTTGAGTGCCTCCGTGTAGTGAGGACTCCGGGAGAGGAAGAGGAAGGAAGGCGGGCCGGGCTTAGCGAGCGAAGCGCTCCGGCCCCTCCCCCCGCCCCGTACAGCGTGGGCCGAGAGGGAGCACGCCCCGCCCCCAAGACACGAGCAGCGCAGCCCGCCGAATGGCGGCGCCGCGTGCAAACGGGCGCCCACATACGCCCTCAGTCCCCAACACAGACCAAGTGGGGAAGTTTTAAACATGCTACAAGGAGCCCCAGCAGCTAGGGACACGCGCCCGCACGCCGCAGTGCTGACCCCACCAGCTGCCAGCGCTCCCCAAACACACAGAATTACCACAAGTGTAAAGCACCCCATATAAACCACCACCCCCCCCAACGCGAAGGGAGAAGGGACCAAGCGGGAGAAGGTGGCCAAGGGGAACACCGGGACAGGGGCATCCCAAATCCGGATCACCATGCGTGGGGACGAGCGGAGGAGATAAGCTCCTAGGCATCATATAGTGTCATCTACCATTGCCCAGCCAGCAGCCTAGGCTGGGAGGCTTCCGTTATCTATCTAGGCATATAAACAATTGACTGCGCAGAAATAGACCAAGAGGGGGGTGCCAGGGTTTGACCTCGGCTACCTGCAAGCAGGAGACTTCTTTCTTCTGTCTTGTCGCATCTTGCAGAGAGAAAACACTGGGTTTTAAGTGGGAGGTCCCAGGTATATGTAGGCCAGGAGCGGCTCGTTTTCAAGACTTCTCTCTGCAACGTCGCCACCTGCCGGTGGAGTAACCCGATCGTAAGAATTAAAGGGGAAGCGGGGTGTGTGACACACTGAGAATAATACAAATATGTGATATTCACCTGTAGAAATGATTTATCTCTTCTTCTACTCCAGAGCACCAGTGAATCAGATACGAATGGATCTGCAAGGCAAAAATGTGTGGTTCCTCCCAGCTACTCTCCGAAATCCAGTAACTGAAAAGCAGTAGCTGCCCGGGAAGATGAAGGTATTCCCACAATTTGTTGGAAAACAAGGATAGGCAAGAAGACTCCTTCTCCTCCTATTTCCCCTTTTTTTTTCCTTATTATTAATGCCGATACAAATGATTTCCATATTTAAATATATACACTTCACTAGCACTATGCATCTAAGGCATGGGATATAGTAGGCTAGCAGATAGGGTGGGCTTGACACCCTGTAGTGAAAGAAGAGAGAAATCAATTCTACAGGCGAGAATCACAGAATTGTATTTTCTCTCATATTCCACCCAAGGCGTCAGTGAACCTGATACGAATGGGACCTCCAAAAGCAGTACCCTCGATTCAGGGTGGGAATCCCAAGTGTCGACATATTTCCTCTAATCTGAGTAAAAAACAAATAAATCAAATACTCAACTTTTAGCTGGAGGGCATACTACCGCTTAAAAAACTTTCTACCAAAGGTGGCATCCGCCGAGGCTCTAACGTCTACCTTCTACAATTTGGTAAATGTAAAAACACCAATCTGTGAGATACTCACCTGTAGAATTGTTTTTTCTGGAAATCCATTCCAGGCACTCCTTACGCTTGGGGATTACCTCCTTGCTGATCACGTGACTGCAAGAAAGAAAACAGGCGTGGCCCCCTCCTGGCCCATAAGTAGCAGCTGCCTCCTCACCAAGATCAGTTTACTTAAAAAGCAGTAAAAAACAGAAAAACAGAGGCAGGACGGGAGGGCCTATATAGGAGTCCATGTTACTTTACTCCGCGAAAATACTCTCAGAAATTAAGTTTTGTTCTTTTCACTTTCTCTTACACTTTTTCTATTTTCTCTTTTCTTTTTTTTTTTTTTTTTTTTTAAATGCTAATGAAATAAATGGACTAAACACCGTCAACAAAAAGCATCAAAAGATAGATCATGACCCAAAACGGGTGGGCCGCAGTGCCTGGAATGGATTCCCAGAAAAACCAATTCTACAGGTGACTACCTCACAGAATTGCGTTTTTTCTTCCAATCCAATTCCGGCACTCCTTACGCTTGGGATATCCAAAAGCATTGCCATCTATGGGCGAGATCCCCTAACGCAGAACAGCAGGTAGTTCATTTTACTACTGCCTGAAGAATCTTTCGACCAACCACAGCGTCAGCTGCGGATCTAACATCCACCTTATAAAATTTGGTAAATGTATGAACCGAAGACCAGGTGGCAGTTTTGAAAACCTGTTCCACCGAAGCCTGATGCTGAAAAGTCCAAGAAGCACCAATGGCCCTAGTAGATTGGGCCGTGACCCAAAAAAGGGGGTTCCTTCCCCTTGGCCGAGTAGGCTCTTCCTACTGCCTGCCTAATCCACTTACTGACAGTGGCTTTAGTTGGCGGAAGCCCCTTTCTCGGCCCTTCCGATATAACGAAAAAGGAAATCCGTTTTGCGGAAGGAATCCGTAGCTGCCAAGTAATATCTTACGGCTCTGACTACATCTAAAGAATGAAGCGCCCTTTCCTTAGCATTAGCCTGAACTGGGCATAAAGAAGGTAAGTTACCTCTTGATTAAGGTGAAAGGGAGAGACGACCTTAGGTAAAAAATCAGGTTTAAACTGAAAAACTACTTTGTCTCTGTGTAACTCAAAATAAGGAGACTTCATACATAAGGTGGCTAACTCAGAAACACGCTGCACAGAGGTGATTGCCACCAAAAATAACACCTTAAGCGTCAAAAATGCCCAATGGAGCGTCAATCATAGGATCAAGGGGAGCACCCTGCAGAGCCGACAACACCAGATTCAACACCAGATTAGGGGGCAGTTGTGGCCTAGAGGCAAGGGGAGCGCACTTGCGAGTTCGACCGGTAGGCGCCGATGGTCTACCGACCTCCTTGTTATGTCTGAAAACCAACTTCTTCTTGGCCAATGAGGAGCTACTAGAATGGTAGGTACCCCCTCCTGAGCTATCTTTCCTAATACATGGCTCAGTAGCGGAAGAGGGGGAAAAATTTACAGAAGCTTGAACCTTGCCCAAGAGACTGACCGGGCATCCGTTGCTATGACCAGAGGGTCCCTTGATAGGGACATGAAATTTGTCCGTTTGTGATTGTGTCTGGATGCAAACGATCCACTTCCAGACACCCCCAGCGAAGACAAAGGGCTTGAAAGACCTTCCGACTGAGGGACCATAGTCCCCAATGCAGAACCTCCCTGCGGTGGTCGGACATGAGTCTCAGAGCGTCGGCCTCCTGGATTTCTACCCCCGGGATGTAAACTGCCGAGATGCAGGGAACATTCTCCTCTGCCCAAGTCAGAATCCGGCTTACTTCCTCTTGAGCACTCTTGCTCCAGGTACCCCCCTGATGATTGATATAGGCTACTGCCGTCCGTTTGTCCGACTGGACCTGGACTGCCTGCCCCTTTAAGCTGGGAGTCAGATACTGAAGCACTAGTCGCATTGCTCTTAATTCCAATATATTTATGAGAAGCTGATACTCCTTCGGCCCCCATTGTCCCTGGATCTTCTGTGTCTGCCAGATGCCCCCCCCCCCCCCCCCCCCCAACCTGTGAGACTGGCATCCGGGGAAACTATCTGCCATTGTGGCGTCAGAAAGGACCTGCCTACAGACAGATGAAGAGGGTCCATCCACCACAGAAGAGATTGCCTGGCCGAGGGCGTCAGAACAAAAAACGTGATCCAGCGACTGTGGGGCTCGATCCCAGTTTGCCAACAGATTCCACTGAAGAAGCCTCATGCGAAACTGGGCAAAAGGTACAGCCTCGAAGCAGGCTACCATAAGGCCTACTAGCTTCATCCCTAGCCAAATGGTCGGCTGCCGGCAAGCCAGTAAGTACTCTATTTGATTTCGAATTAGCAGAGCCTTCTGCCCTGGTAGAAACACTTTGACTTGAACCGTGTCCAGAATCATTCCTAAGAAATTCCTTACTGGCGCCGGAGTGATATGGGACTTCGGATAATTGAACACCCAGCCGAACTCTACCAGAGTTGATAGGACCATCTGCATATCTTTCATGATCCGCTTAAGAGACCTGCTAAAATTAAAAGATTGTCCAAATATGGGATGATGCATATCCCCTGGCTCCTGAAAATGGCCATGAGACACGCCAAACTTTGGTGAACATCCCGAATGGGAAAGCCACAAACTGGAAGTTCTGGTCTTCCAGGGCAAAAACTGGAACATGCAGATATGCGTCCCTTAAGTCTATAGTAGTGATAAGATCCCCGGGCCGAACTACTATTGCCGCTGACCTTAGCGTCTCCATGCGGAAAGGTTTCACGCGGATATCCTGTTGAGACCCTTTAAGTCTAAAATGGGATGCATCGACCCGTCCTTTTTGGGGATTGTGAACAGGTTGGAGTAAAACCCCTGACCTTCCTCCTAAAAGGGTACCCGACAAATTTCCCCTTTTTGAAGGAGATGCTGAACTGCGGGTCTCAGGGCATCTATCTTTCACTGGTTCCGGGATGCCCCTGACCGAAGAAACCTTGCGGGTGGTCTGGCTGCAAACTCGATCTTGTAGCCTGATGACACCACCTCTAGGATCCAAAGATCCACCACATGGTGCCTCCAGATATGAGCAAAATGCAAAAGCCGTCCCTCCACATGCTCGGGTGAGGGCGCCCCCTCATGCTGGAGAGGGCTTGGCTGGAGGATTAGGCCCACTTCTCCAGGCCCCTCCTGCCCTACGCGCTCTGCCTCAAAAATTTCTACGGGAGCAAGGACGAAAGGTCCCTATGACAGTCCAAAAGAGTCGATATGATGAAGTCCTCTGAAAAGGCCGAGTCGTCCTCTTCCTCTGAGGCAGATTGCCATCCTTCACCATACCGCCCAGTTTTTCTCCAAAAAATCTGCTCCCTAAAAAAGTTCTAGCAGCTAGCCTGACTGCATCATCCATCGCAGTGATAACGAACGAGTTAAAGTCCAAACAATCCTTAAAATCTTTGGACTCTTGAATAAGCCTGCGAGACTTAGCCCTGGCTAAACTTTTTCTTCATCTTCTTCCTTGAAGCCAGGGACACAATGGCCATGGCACAAACAGGACGTAGAAAGGATCCTTTCATAGCAAAAGCATGGCGGGCCAATTGATCCATTCGTCTCCCCGTGGGATCTCTTCAAGTTCCCATAGTAGCAGACGGCATGATGGAAGTATTAGACAACCCTGCTACTGGAGAATCCACCTCAGGTGGGTAAGACCAAAGCTTAATCATGTCCGCTGGAAATGGATACCTAGAGTCTAGTATCCTAGGAACAGCCGGTAATTTGTTAGGATTTTCCCATTCCTTTAACGCCATTTTAGAAAAGTGTGGCTGCTCCGGGAACACCTGTCTTTGCCTTAAAGGCTTAAACAGATCATCCTTCCCTCTTTTTGTCACCTCAGGAGGGGTGATATTATTATTATTGTCCATTTATATAGCGTCATCTTCAGTAGCGCTTTACAAAGTAGTAATTACAGACAGGGTAGACCATACAGTACATACACTATTTCAAACGCAGTTTTACAGATTTGACAGTGGATATTCTGAGTACAAGATACAATATGGGAGAGAGTGATATTCAAAGTTTCAAAAAAACGAAGAGAGCAGACACTGTGTTTCGCCTGCGAGGAGGGGGTCCTCATCAGAAGAGAAAGAAATAGAGTTACTATCTTCCTCACCAGAGCGTAACTCGCCTTCTGAGAGCTGCTCATCTATATACTCTTCTTCCTCCCACTCTCCAAAAGAGGCAAATAAATCTCTTTCCTCCGCAACAGGTTCCAATGCCTCCTCTTATAGGTGGCCTTCTTTGGAATAACCAAGGATAACTGTCTCTCCAGGTTATCCAACCTGCGCACCACATCTGACTGCGCCTCGCTGCCTTCCCCCTCTCCTAGGGGAAGGAAGGGATGGGCGAGCCGTTGCGCTCACACCAGCAATAACTGGACTAAAGACCTGAGCCGCCGCTCTATTATGGTCTAACCAATTATCATGGCGCAAGCAGAACAAACCGTGCTGAAACTACCCAGGGGATCCTGCTTACATAAGGGGCAGAGCCCGCCCTGCTCAAATGGGATGCCCGAATCACTATCTCCTGATGCCTCCCTCATGGTGTTTTTTTCTTTTTTTTTTTTTTTTAATTTGGCAATCAGATCTAAAAGGTCCTAAGCCTAAAACCAATCCCAAAAGGGACCGGGAGGAACCACAACCCTTTTCTATCCTTCCTCCAAATTCTAAAAAATAAAACAAGAGAAAAAATAAAACTGACAATCATTATAATAATAAAATATATTCATACAGATAGTAAAATATTAATATATATTATATATATATATATATATATATATATATATATATATATTATAAATAATATAACTAACTGAAATATGAAATTGATAATGCAATTAATATATAAAAATTGATAATGGTGATGTCCACTCACCACCACTGCTCTTCTCTTTACCGCTATACAAAAGAAATGATCAAACACAAATATATATATATATATATATATATATATATATATATATATATATATATATATATATATATCATAGCTTAGTGCTAGCAACGGCAAAATCAGCTTGCCCTGAGGCAGCAATATGAATAAACCAGCGGAACCCCCGAAAGCCATCCTAATCACAAGGCATTTCTAGGCCAGCACCTTGGCCCAACCGGCCGCCGCCGCCATCGTACTGCTATCTGCCGCAATATATATATATTTAAAACATTAAAAAGAATCCTCAGCAGGTACACCAGAGAAAAACCTGCGGTTGACTTGCTTTTCAAAAAAGCCTGCAGCCCAGAGCATATACACTCTGTAAGCGCCCCAAGACCCCGGCGCTTCCACCTTACCTTCAAGGACCCCAAAACAGCCAACGCTGTGGAGGCATAAACTTGGGTCTTGAGGGATCCATGGGAATAAGGCTATGCAGAGAGCCGACAGGGTTCAGTCCCCCGCTTGCTGCCAATCCTTGAGAGCTAGTTTCTTGAAAAACCTTTACAGTCACTTGCCACTGCAAGAAAGAAAAAACTGATCTTGGTGAGGAGGCAGCTGCTACTTATGGGCCGGGAGGGGCTACACCTGTTTTCTTTCTTGCAGTCACGTGATCAGCAAGGAGGTAATCCCCAAGCGTAAGGAGTGCCTGGAATGGATTGGAAGAAAAAACCTAAGACCAGGTAGCAGTCTTGCAGATCTTTTCTACAGAAGCCTGGAACCGAAAACCGCAGGAAACTCCGACAGCCTGGGTAGAATGGGCTGTAACGCGAAAAAGAGGATTCCTCTATTTAGAGACATAGGCCCTAATTACTGCTTTTCTAATCCATCGGCCGTGGACCCTCAAAAATGATAAACAAGGAGTCAGTCTTGCGGAAGGTCTGAGTAGTGGTGATATAATATGTAAGAGCTCTCATTATATGCAGAGAGTGGATGACTCTCTCCTTATGGCTAACCGTAGCATGATATAAGGAGGGCAAACTACCTCCTCGTTAAGATGGAAGGGGGCTACCACCTTAGGAAGAAACTTGTTTTTAAAATGCAGGCATTCCCTGCCGGATGGAGAGCTGTGGGCTCGAGAGCTGTGGGCTCGCCTGCGCTGTCAGAGCTTCCACCTTATGTTGAGGAAGGAATATCCTTGACTGAACCGTATCCAGAATCATTCCCAGGAACGGAGTCACCGAGGAGGGGGACAGAGAGGACTTGGGGTAATTGATCACCCAGCCGAAGGACTCCAGGGTGGACACTACCAGCCGAGTGTCCAACTCTGCCTGCCGCAGAGACCGAGAGGTGATGAGAATATCGTCCAGGTAGGGCAGCACACGTATGCCCCTTAGCCTTAACAGGGACATCACCCCTGCCAGCACCTTGGTAAACACCCTGGGAGCCGAAGTGAGGCCGAATGGCAAGGCCACAAATTGGTAATGCTGATCTTTCAGTGCAAATCTGAGAAATCTGTGGTGTCCTGGGAACACCGGGACGTGAAGGTAAGTGTCCTTTATATCTACGGACGTCAAAGTCCCCTGGGCGCAGAGAGCCAATGGCCGAGCGCAGAGTTTCCATACGAAAGTGTTTGTTTTTGACAAATTTGTTGAGGATTTTTAAATCCAGAATGGGCCTGACTGACCCATCCTTCTTGGGTACTGTGAAAAGGTTGGAATAGAACCCCATGCCCCTGTCTCCTAAGGGGACCTTGCAAATGACCCCTAGGTCCAGGAGGCCCTGCACGGCCAGCAACAAGACCTGAGCTGATGCAGGATCCTGTGGGATCCGGGACCCAACGAATCTGGTGGGGGGGCCGTACAGCAAATTATATCTTGTAGCCGGGGGGTCTTGGGAGGGGCTTTAGACTTGGGTCCCCAGGAGGAACGGGGACGGCGTCCTCTGTTCCTGTGCCAGGAATCTGCGCGGGCCCCGGCGAAGGACACCCCTCTACCTTTTTAAGCCCCACGGTAGGGGGTCGATAGGGAGCCTTGGCCACGAAAGGGCCAAATCTGCCGCCTGCGCTGGGGTAACTTGCCTCCCTTGGCGAAGAGGTCTAAACGATCCCCAAACAGGCGCAGCCCCTTAAATGGAAGCCCCGTAAGGGCTTTCTTGGCTGCATTGTCTGCGGCCCACTGGCGCAACCAGACCGTGCGGCGTATAGCTACCACCAGGGCAGATGACCTGGCACACATCTTAATAGCATCGTCCGATGCAGACAGGATAAAGTTCACAAACACATCACAGTTGGACAGAGCATTGAAGAAAGATCACCCCTTTGCCGGGGAGCTGCAGCAGGGGGAGAGAGGGACAGAACCTCAAAGATCTGAACCAGCAGTCTATCAATATCATCCGAGGACCAATGCTCGGAGCCAGACTCTTCCTGACCCCTGGACTCATCGTCATATGACCCTGAGTCAGAGAACAGTTCCCCTTCGTCTGAGGGGATATGGGCATAGGAATGCAACAAATCATCAGGTCTTATAGGGAAGAGAGCCGAGTCAGGGTTCAAATGCCGCCTCTTGGCGGTGGCTTTACGGGCTAAGGAATTCGCAAGCAAGTTTTCAACACTAGCCAGTCTAGTGGACAAATCAGGATGAGAATCCCCGCTGGTATTGGGGGGTTAGACTCAGGCTTGGGGCAGTAGGTGAAGTGAGGCGGGGTGCAGGCCCAGCCTCAGAGGAGAAGGGAAGCACCGATAGCGCCTGCTGTGCACAAGGAACACAGACCCGTGCATTGTCACCGCTGCTAGGTAAGACCCCACAAGCTACACACAGCCGGGCTTGTCCCGAAGGAACCCCGTTCACAATATCCTGAGATGCCTCCATATGGTGATTTAATCGGCACAATATGCCAGTAGGGATTGACGCTGTAAGCTACCCTGGATGCCCCAATAACCCGCGGGGAAGTGGGAGTAATTTTTAATGGTCATGACCGGGAGCTACACTGGGCCGGGAGAAGCCACCGAAATCCACGGTCTGAAAGACATAAGGGGGAACAAGGATGTCAGAGCCATGCGCAAGGGAGTATTAAAAACTAATGAAAAGTCGCCCGGGAGGGCACTTACAGACAGAGAGGAGAGGATGGTCTTCACCACGCGCGCGTGAGTAAGAAATGGCGCCAAGTGAACCTCGAAGGGCGGGCCTGAGCCGACCGCGACGCGGAACGCGCCAACCAAGAACCACGCCCCTCCCCAGCGAGCGCGAAGCTCGAAAACGCGTAGCCAATCAGGACAGTAAGGCAATAACGCCTGAAGGAATTGACGTGAATTACCTAAGAAGAGCCACTACAGGCTAAGAAGGAAAGAAAGGAAGGAAGAAAAAGACGCCGTGGCGTCCGCAAAGCCGCCGCCGTACATGCGGTGCAAGAAGAAACATAAAATAAGGCGCTGCGGCTAACAGTACAGATAAAATAAAAAGCGCGGCTCTGACCCCCGTTCCCAGTAAAGCACAAAACCAAGCCATAAGTGTGTGCCACACTGCCTATGAGGAATGGAATGGGGGGATGCCACACTGACTATAGAGAATGGGATGAGGAAAATGCAACACTGCCAATGAGGGGTGCCACGCTGCCTTTGGAAAAAGAGAGGGGGAGATGCCACACTGCCTATAGGAAATGGGAGGAGGGAATGCCACACTGCCTATGGGGAATGGAATGGAGGGATGCCACACTGCCTATAGGAAATGGGTGGAGGGAATCCCACACTGCCTATGGGAAACTGGATGGGGAGAATGCCACACTGCCTATGGGGAAAGGGGAGGAGGGGAATTCCACACTGCTTATGGGGAATGGGAGGTGGGAATGCCACACTGAATATGGGGAATGGAATGGGGGGAATGACACACTGCCTATGGTGAATGGAATGGGCCAGATGCCACACTGCCTATTGGGAATGGAGTGGGGGGATGCCACACTGCCTATGGGGAATGGAATAGGGGGGAGGATGCCACACTGCCTATGGGGAAGGGAATAGGGGGAGGATGCTACACTGCCTATGGGGAATGTCACACTAACTATAGAGAATGGGATGAGGAAAATGCAACACTGCCCATGAGGGGTGCCCCACTGCCTATGGGAAAGGAGAGGGGGGGGATGCCACACTGCCTATAGGAAATGGGTGGAGGGAATACCACACTGCCTATGGGAAATTGGATGGGGAGAATGCCACACTGCCTATAGGGAATGGGAGGGGGGAATGCCACACTGCATATGAGGAATGGGATGGGTGGTGCCACACTGTCTATGGGGAATAGAATTGGGGAGAATGCCACACTGCCTATGGGAAATTGGATGGGGAGAATGTCACACTGCCTATAGGGAATGTGAGGAGAGGAATGCCACACTGCTTATGGGTAATGGGAGGGGGAATGCCACACTGCTTATGGGGAAAGGGAGGGGGAATGGCATATTGCCTATGGGGAAAGGGGGGGGGGGGTGGCATATTGCCTATGGGGAATGGAATGGGGGGGGGGGGATGCCACACTGCCTATGGGAATTGTCACACTGACTATAGAATGGGATGAGGAAAATGCAACTGTCACGCTCAGGGTACTCTAATGTCACGCTCAGGTAACTCCAGCCCTCCAGGTAAGCCCTCAACCCCCAATCTCCGCAGCCAGCTTCACTTGTAGGAGCCCCTGCTTGCCGGGACGAAGTACACGCCTGCCCAGGATCAGTTGCTTCCAGGACTTCAATGGCTCAAAGGATGCAAGCTTACTGATTGGAGGTCTGGAGAACCAATAAAGAAGAGAAGAATCAGAGCAAGTCCAGTTTGTTGGAGCAGGTTTCACTAGGAAGTCCAAAGACAGGCCAGAGGTTGACACCGGGTAAGCAGAGATTGCAGCGGTACAGTAGGATGAGGCAGCTCGAGGTCGGGGTACGAAGCAGGGGTCGGCAACGGATATCAGGCAGAGAATGGTCGGTTCAGGCAGGGGTCGGCAATGGAGATCAGACAGAGAATGGTCGGTTCAGGCAGGGGTCGGCATCGAAGATCAAACAGAGTATAATTCAAGAGACAAACTAGGTACAAGGCGCTATCACAGGCACCGAGTAACTGACGGGGTAAAGCTCTTATAGGATCCAGATATGCATGGAGTGCGTGATTGGTGCTACTCAGAACTCTGATACTAATTGGTTATACAATAGAAAGGGCGTATAGCCCAAAGGCTCCTGTGGGGCTGATTGGCCCTCATAACCAAGGGGCGTTTAGCCCTCACACTAGCTAGGGCTCATTGGCCCTTTAAACGAGCACATGCACGAGAGCTGGGCACGCCGGCTGAGGAGGAGGAGTGCAGGCGCGCCAGCAGAGACATGAGCAGCCGCCTGATGCGGTGGCTACGCGGCGGGGACACCGCTGGACCGGGACCCAGGTAAGTGATTTATGACAGCAACACTGCCCATATGTCAGGCTACCGGGTGAGAACCCTGATTGCGGAGACTAAGAACAAGCTCATCTCTCGACCGGGAAGCCTGGAATCTAAGGACCAACCTGGTTTTCACTAGAGCCTCTAATGGTGAGGATAGACTGGGCTGCAGGAAGGTCCCAGGTCAGGCAACCTAGGAGTGGGTTTCACCAAGTTCTGGGTAGAAGACAGACCAGAGCTGGACTGGAACGTAGAAGAAGCCGAGGTCGTGGGCAGACAGATCAGGATCGGAATCGTAAACAAGCCGAGGTCGTGGGCAGGCAGATCAGGATCGAAGTCGTAAACAGGCCGAGGTCGTCAGGAGAGCAGGAGCGTAGTCAGGATTAAGCCGGGTCGATACACAGGAATGGACGACTGGAACTCAGGAACAAGCAGGAGAAATGACCAACTGGCAATGAAACTCAGGGCTCGCCAGTATTTAAAGCCCCTGCACATGCGCAAAAGCGAGCGCATTTTCATGCGTCTGCAATGAGCGCGCATTATCGCACATGCGCACAAATCCATAGGCTCATATGGTGCACAAATGTGTGTGCATATTCACACGCTTACTGGCCCTACTATTTCTATTGTGGAAATGCGAGCGCATGGGGAACCTCGGCGCCCTCTGCTGGGAAATCATAGGAACAGCCCTGGTTCTATGACACCATGAGGGGTGCCACATTGCCTATGGGAAATGAGAGGGGGGATGCCACACTGCCTATAGGAAATGGGAGGAGGGACTCCCACACTGCCTATGGGAAACGGGATGGGGAGAATACCATGCTGCCTATAGGAAATGGGAGGAGGGACTCCCACACTGCCTATGGGAAACGGGATGGGGAGAATGCCACACTGCCTATAGGGAATGGGAGGGGGGAATGCCACACTTCCTATGGGGAAGGGGAGGAGGGGAATTCCACACCACTTATGGGGAATGGGAGGGAGGAATGCCACACTGCCTATAGGGAATGGGAGGGGGTATGCCACACTACTTATGGGGGGAATGGGAGGGGGGATGCCACACTGCCTATTGGGAATGGAATGGAGGGATGTCACATTGCCTATTGGGAATGGAATGGGGGATGCCACACTGCCTATGGGGAATGGAATGGGGGGATGCCCCACTGCCTATAGGGAATGGAATGGGGGGGAGGATGCCACACTGCCTATAGGGAATGTCACACTGACTATAGAGAATGGGATGAGGAAAATGCAACACTGCCCATGATGGCTGCCACACTGCCTATAGGAAATGGGTGGAGGGAATCCCACACTGCCTATGGGAAATTGGATGGGGAGAATGCCACACTGCCTATAGGGAATGGGAGGGGGGAATGCCACACTGCCTATAGGCAATGGGAGGGGGGGATGCCACATTGCCTATAGGGAATGTGAGGAGAGGAATGTCACACTGCTTATGGGGAATGCCACACTGCTTATTGGGAAAGGGAGGGGGGAATGTCATACTGATTATGGGGAATGGGATAGGGGGGATGCCACACTGCGTATGAGGAATGGGATGGGGGGTGCCACACTGTCTATGGGGAATAGAATTGAGGAGAATGCCACACTGCCTATGGGAAATTGGATGGGGAGAATGCCACACTGCCTATGGGGAATGGGAGGAGAGGAATGCCACACTGCTTATGGTGAATGGGAGGGGGAATGCAACACTGCTTATGGGGAATGGGAGGGGAGCATGCAACACTGCTTATGGAGAATGGGAGGGGGAATGCCACACTGCTTATGGGAAATTGGAGGGAGGAATGCCATACTGCCTATGGGGAATGGATTGGGGGGAATGCCACACTGCCTATAGGGAATGGATTGGGGGGGGGGGGGGGGGGGGATGCCACACTGACTATGGGGAATGGGATGGGGGGGATGCAACACTGACTATGGGGAATGGGATGGGGGGGATGCCACACTGTCTATGGGGAATGGAATGTGGTGGAGCAATGCCACACTGCCTATGGGGAACAGGAGGGGGAATGTCACACTGCTTGGGGGGGGGGGGGGGGGTCTGGCTGGGGGGGTATTTTATCACAACATTTGGGTCAGAAATTTTTTTCCTGCTCCAAATCTTAGGTGCATCGCATAGGGGGCGAAAAATGCGGAAAGTTTTGCTTTATTGTATTGAGGAAATGGTATCTTCAACTTTTTTTTTTTTCCTTTATATTAGATTGTATATCCATAACTAGAGATTATAATACCTGTTGTACTAATACTGCATTTTCTAATGCTTCTTTATTCTATCTTTACTATTTGTTAAATATACTTCTACGTAATATCTCATATTTCACTGCACTTTGTTTATTTGCAATAAATACCTTATCTAATGGAACAAATGGAGAAAATGTTTCTATTAGTTTTTAATCCAATACTGTAAATCAGTGTGAGTGAGGGAGGGGGTATACAGCTTTAATTACGACAAACTGCTTAAGTAACAAAAACATGTAGGATTACCTCTATTGCATGCTGAAACTGTTCATGTTCCTTTTGAAGTTGCTCTGCTTCGTGCAAAGAACTAGCTGTAATCAGCCCGGCATTAAGCATAGATTCTCCATTTCGTATCCATCCCAACACCTTAAAATAAATAAATTCCTTTTAAAAGCCATGTCAGACGTGAATTTTAGCCTGCACTGTAAAAAAAAAAAACATTTCTTCGCATCTCACTGGAGGTTCCACAGGTTCTACTTTAGTTACTACTTAGGACAGGTTAATGGCGTCTTACCCGAGGTCTGTGGGTCTCAAACCTCGCTCACAAAAAGGTCTCAGGCCTGCTCCCACTATAACATTTGTTGACAACTCAGAAATGATTGTATCACATTGTCCATATTGTGATTATGGAGAGTCAAGAGTCAGGAGGACCAGAACCCGACTTTTTGCCCACTGCAGAATGTGTGCAGCAATAGTGTTTTACTTATTGTGCCACCCTCATATAGTATGGCAGGTTTTGATTAACAGCAGGCTGTTAAAGTAGAAAAAAAGTCATGAATTTTGTTCCAGTCCCCCGGGGATTCAGGACTGCTGTGTGAAACCCCCAGAACATGTTTTTTCACTCACCTCTTCATGGTTCCAATAGGGCATGCATGGGCTCTCGTCCAATGAAAGCCGTCTGTGTGACTATGTAATTCGGCAAACATCCCTCATAGACTAGAATGTAGATTGTTCACTGCCACATCCCCGATGTTGTGCGAGAGGAGCGGGATGCAAAAGCACAGGATTCAGCCCGGGAAGGTTTTTTTTTTACCATACAAACTATTAATCTGTGGAATAGCCTCCACAAAAACATGTTACAGCATCAACAGCTGACCGCTTCAAAACTTGCTTGGGATGGATCTTGACCTGCAGGAGACATCTGGGGACTCTGGAAACAGCGGCATGTCAAGCCCATGCCATGACCCCAACCAGAGAGGGGGTTGTGGTGTCTCCCCTGCCGGCCCGAGCGTTACCCCCACCCACTGGGTCTTTGACTGCCTGGATGGCGGAGGGGTTCACTTCTCCCGCCGTGACACCCCAACATGACACATTCCCACACGGGAGCGGTGACCTAGGAGATGTAGCTTTGAGAGAGATACTACAGTCACTTGCCACTAAAGAGGACTTATGGTCTCTCCCCTCTAAAGCGGACCTGGAGTCTATGGCGCTCTGCATAGAAAAAGCTGTCAGAAAAGATATAGAAGATCTGCAACAACAAGCCGCCACTCTCAAGAGTGATCACCGTTGAAAGAAACCAGGGGGCAGCAGCCCAAGAATTGGCTGAAGTGGCTAACATGCAGAGAGAACTTCGACGACAACAGCGGGAGATGCAACTACATCTGGATGACCTGGAGAATAGGGGGAGACGGAATAACCTGAAACTGCGGGGGATCCCGGAGGAGATAAGAGGTGACCTGTTAAGATCGTCGGCGCAAGCCATTTTCAACTCCCTCTGTAACAAGCCACAGGATGCAGCGGTCAGAATCGAACGCATTCACAGAGTCATGAGCAGACCGGCGGGGGGCCAGGGGGCCCCGAGGGATGTTTTGTGCAGACTGTTATCCTTTGAAAATAAAGAAGAAATAATCAAGGAAGCTTGGGAAAGGGGCCCGGTCCCGTGGAACGGTAACAGGATCACGATACTGCCCGACTTCTCCAGGCGGACTCTCCTCATGCGGAGGCTTTTGCGTCCGCTCTTGGATAAAATCAAGAATCTGGGGGCCTCCTATAAGTGGGGCCACCCCTTTCATCTCATCGTGTGGAAGGGGGACTCTCTTTCTTTCTGCGATCACACGAGGAGTTACCAGCACTGTTTGAATTCCTGTCGACGGATCCAATTCAAGTACCGGATTGGCTGGCGGAGGCGCTGCCTGCCATGCCCCCACCGTTGCCACAACGGGAGAGATTCCGACGCCGGGAGGGAGGGTGAGAGGGAGGGGTAGGGGGGGGGGGAGGGATTAGAGGTTTGATGAAAAGTTACTGACATTGTTTGACTTTTTTTTTTTTTTTTTTTTAAGAAGAAAATGGTTACTAGTAGCCCAGTTCGATTTACATTTTATGAACTGCACTACGTATGTAACATTGTGCTTCAGGAACTGCAGTGATTTGTAAGATTGTTGACAGATATTGTTATTTTAGAGACAGCAGCAGAATTGGATAGTGGGAAGACAAGCACAGTTTTTGTCCAAGTTTAGTTTGAGGGAGCAAGATAACATAAATGAAGAGACCAACAGACAAAGAGCAAGGAGAGATAACCATGTTAGGTGGGATACACTGTGCATCTGATTGGTAAAGTATGCCTTGGTGCTGATTTAACAACCAAATTGTTCAACAACCTTGGAGTTTTTCTCACCAACAATGTCGAATGAAGTAGTGGTCTTTAGAGTTGGCTGGTAATTGACCCATAACAATTTCTTCGAGCTTTCCCAAAACCACTTACACTCTCTTTGAGGAAGGGCTACCTTAGTCTTGGAGTATGCTTTCAGCCAAAGAGTGTGTCTGGTGACCAAAGAGTATACCATGATCATGAGCAGCCTCTTGCTGAAATCCATGGAGGATTTAAAGAGAAAATCAGAAGCCTAAGTCAAGATCTCATTTACATCCTTAATATGGTGGAGAGAAACAGACTTTCCATGTTCTGCTGACTAAGGTAGCAGCAAAGTGTGACCTAGGTGTCGTCCCTGCAATAGGATGTATATATCTCAGCAGTGGCTAAATCTGTAGAATCCTTGATGGACACCAGTCCCCTAGTAGACAGTGGTCCAACCATGGGGACCTCCAGCTTCATAAAACATGTTGCGTGAAAAGGATACCAGGGATCTCAAGCCTTTTGAGATTTTACCAGTTTGTTCCAGGTATCAGAAAACCAATGTGCAACTTCAATAAGAACTAAAAGTGGGGGGGGGGGGGGGGGCGTGGTCTGGATATGGCCGAGTGAGGAGTGGTGGCAAGAGAGCTCCGGTGAACCCTTATTGTACAGCTGACTTACCGACAATTGAGCACCCTGGACCCTTCACAAATGGGGTCCCAGAGAAAGAAGAAGGGAGGAAGGAAGTCTTGCCCTGTGCCCCAGGCGGGGATCGGAAGATTCTTCGGGGGTCGGACCCCGCAGGAGCGGAGAGGAGCGGGGCGCACGATGGTGCCGGCCGATGACAGGAGCCGGGGGTGAGAGAGGCGGGAGAGCGCGGGGAGGGACTCCCCGGCCCCAGCGGCGAGAGCGGGGAGCCGAATTATGCAGCCGAGGAGAGATCGCTGCTCAGCGTGACACAGCCCAGGGAGCAGCATGAAGCCGGAGGTGAGGGGAGAGGCGGGGGGAGAGAGAGACCGGCGGCCGCACGTGGGGACCGCGGCGAAAAGGAGGAGAGCTGCGGAGGGCAGCATATTGCTGAGTTGGCGCGGGCAGAGGGGGGGGGCACCCGAGAACATAGCAGCTGGGTGCAGGCGCCCTTCCCAGAAGAAAGTCCCAAGCATTGCTAGGATGGCTGGTCCGTCTGGGGATGTGAGTAGGCAGACTGGCATGCTGGAGTCTGGAGGCATCACCGGTGGGGGCTATCACTCCCCTATCTCAAGCCCTGACTTTCGTTCAGAGGGCAGCACCTCTAGTAAAGAGGACCCAAATGATGGGATGGATCTTGACCTGCAGGAGACATCTGGGGACTCTGGAAACAGCGGCATGTCAAGCCCATGCCATGACCCCCAACCAGAGAGGGGTCGTGGTGTCTCCCCTGCCGGCCCGAGCGTTACCCCCACCCACTGGGTCTTTGACTGCCAGGATGGCGGAGGGGTTCACTTCTCCCGCCGTGACCCCCCAACATGACACATTCCCACACGGGAGCGGTGACCTAGGAGATGTAGCTTTGAGAGAGATACTACAGTCACTTGCCACTAAAGAGGACTTATGGTCTCTCCCCTCTAAAGCGGACCTGGAGTCTATGGCGCTCCGCATAGAAAAAGCTGTCAGGGACCCTTTGTGGACGGGATGATGGCATGGCTCTATTTTCCTATGCCTTCATTCTGGCGCGCCCTCTTCTCCTCCCGTTGGTCTTTCCCCCCGGGGGGGGGCTCCCGCCTCCTCCTCTGTGCCGGGAGTTCCTGCCTGGGGTAGTGGGGTCGGAGGTTTGCTAATATTTTACTTTTTATTGCAGGAATATTTAATATGTGTCCATAATGCTCTCGCTGGTCCGTGTTTAATGCAGCCGAAAAATGTGCATGATATAATGGGTTGATATATGTGTGGGAGGATCAGGGGTGGGTCCTATAGATGGGATGGCGGGGCGGAGAGAGGGTTTAGAGGATCATATGACGAAATACTAATGTTGTTTAAAATTTGGTGACAGCCGAGTCCCTAGGTTCGGAACAGGGAAGGCGCTACTACATCTGTCATAGCCTTGCACCCGGAGGGGTGGGAGGAGAGGGGGGAAGAGGATGGGCTTAAAGGAAGGTTGAGCAGGGTGATTTTGAAGGGGGTGGGGGGGATCCCTATAAAGTGTTGATTTGATGTAGGCATGCGGTCTCCGCGGCTCTTGTCGTTCTCCTCCTGGGGGGGGGGGGGGGGGGGGGGGGGTTGCGCTTTCTTCACTGGTCGGCCGGTGCTTCGGCCGGTGGGGATCTCCCGCTGGCTCTTACTTGCCCTGGGCTTCAGGGGTGGGAGTCGGGGGAGGCGGAGGGGATGGGGGGTGCCATACAGAGTTGAGTGAGACATATGCCCAATATCCTTTGCTATGAAAGCGGGTGGGTGGAATGGTGTTGTTCTTCACGACCCTGCCACGATGCGTTCTCTTCTCCCTCTGTTGGTCCCCCCCCTTCTGCCGTACCTGGTATCTCTGCTTGGGGGTGCTGGGCCCGGAGGTTTACCTATATTTTACGTTATTGCATCAATATTTAATATCTACCAGTTCGTGATACTCCCGGTGGACCGCCTCTAACATGGTTGAACACTGTGCATGACATAACGGGTTGGGAAACATGGGGGTGCAACGGATGGGGCCCTCTGGGCAAGGCGTTCATGATTTACGACCTGAGACATGCTGCATGTTGGGGGGCTCTTGTGGGCCCTTGGGGTGTGGGACACCGGACGGGTGGGTCAGGTTCTTGCTTGCCTGGTCGAGGTTTGCCCTTTCCCCCTCTCCCGGCCCCGCCCCAGGGTGGCCCCTCGCATCCTCCTTCTGCACCGGGCTTCCCCAAGGGGGGATGCTGGGCATGGAGGTAGATGTGAGTGTTATGCAGATTATACAGCTAGGTTCGACCCGGATGCTTGGGGCTTCCCGGGCTGGAGGGTGGGTTGGCGGTGGGTTGCTAGGCGCAATGGGGCTGGGTACCGGTGGGGCACTCTGGGAGCCTTAGGGGATGGAGGTGCCTGAGGGGGGTCCGGAGGGATTGGTGTTTGGTTTGACAAGCTATAAACAATTGTTTCCACATGGTCATGTTGCATTTGGGTTACACAAGCCTCATCTTGGCTGTATCTGACAGACGTTCCCCAAATAGGCGACTGTCCGTCTCTGTGGAGTGTACTCTACGGGGAGTGGGCAGATCTGTGGAGATTAACTCTCCAGTTAGGTTAGGGAGGGCCCTGGAAGGGTAGTTCTTCCCTATAGTTACCCGATACCTGAGGTATTTGGTGAGTGTGTGAAGTGTGTGTCTAAGTCTTTAGTCCTTGTCTTGTGTACCCCATTACCTAGTGTTCTATCCATGCTCCCTTCTCCCCGCCTGTCTGGGGAGTAGCTGTTCTTCTTCCTCTTTCATCTTCCCTTGCCCCTCCCCCCCTTTTATGTTTTCCTCTCTTCTCTTAACTACAGGGATATAGACGGAAATGAGAACCGAGAGTGGAAGGCAGGGCGCCAGAATTACATTCTGCTCTTTCAATGCAAAAGGTCTGAATAACCCTTCTAAAAGGTCTCAAATCTTGTATTCCATGCACAAAAAGAAAAGTCAGATAGTATTCTTTCAGGAGACGCATTTTAAGGTAGGCAATATCCCAAAATGTAAAGATCGGAACTTTTTAACATGGTTTCCTGGCCCCTAATCCGGAAGCTAAATCGAAGGGAGTCTCAATAGCGGTCCATAGGAATGCTTCATTTGTGTTTATGGATGAAATCAGAGACCCAAAGGGCAGATTCATATTTGTTAAGGCTCGAATTGGGGGGAAGACGTGGACTTTGGCTAACGTGTATCTCCCTAATGTAGACCAGGTCCAGACAGCCCGGAGGATCCTCCAAACTTTGGAGGACTTCATGGAGGCGGTGGTGATATTGGGAGGGGATTTCAACCTGGCGATGGAGCCTCTGATAGATACCTCGACAGGGAGATCCGCAATGTCCTACACCAAGCTGAAAGCTTTCAAAAAACTGTTATATAACAGGCAATTAATAGATGTCTGGAGGGTGTGCAACCCTAGGGTTAGAGACTTTACCTTCTTCTCTAATGTACATACCTCCTATAGCAGAATAGATTATTTCTTCATTAGTCACCATGCCTTGCAGTGGTCCCCTAAGGCGTCCATAGACACCAGGATTTGGTCGGACCATGCTCCTCTATTCCTGTCAGTGGAGCTCCCGGAGTTGGCTGACCGCCCATGGACGTGGAGACTTAACGAAAGTCTCCTACAGAATGAGGTTTGCACTACAGCCATATCTGAGGGGATATCTGACTTCCTGAAAAACCATGAGCTAGACACGACCAGGCTCCCCATGCAGTGGGAGGCCCTGAAATGCACTCTTAGAGGAATTCTTATACAGCACGCGGTGAGGCTGAAGAGGGAGAGGGGGTCCCAGTTAAAAGAGCTGGTCAATAAGATAGCGGGGTTGGAGACTTCACACAAGAAGAGCCCAAGCCCACAGATAATGCTGGAGCTGACGGCTATGAGGAACGAGCAATTAAGCCTATTGAACAAAATGGCCAGCAGGCAGAGGGAGTTAACCAATAGGTTCTACTATGAACACAGTAATAAATGTGGTCGCCCCCTGGCAAGGCTGCTTCACCCTAGGCAAAAACAGACATACATACCGTCTATAAGAGATGAGATGGGCAAATTGGTGCATAACCCTAAAGAAATAACAGAAGTATTTCAACACTACTATTCAAAGTTGTACAGCATCAGGGGAAAGGGGACAGCCCAGAGGAGGGAGGAGGCACTGGAAAGGGAGATAGAGGCTTACGTATGCGAAACAGGATTGCCGACCATGGATACGCCTGAAAGGGAGGCACTGGATGAACCATTTGAGCAGGCGGAGTTGTTGGAGGCGTTGACTTCTACCCCTTCTGGAAAGAGTCCAGGTCCAGATGGTTTCACAGCAAAATTCTATAAGCAATTAATAAGGGCTTACTTGTTCCATTTATGACTAAAACATTCAATACAATTTCAGAGGATTGTAGCTTCCCCACCCAAACGCTGGAGGTGCATATTACAGTCCTGCCCAAGCCTGGTAAGGAGCAGCCAATATGCAGCAATTATAGACCAATTTCGTTAATAAACGTTGATTTAAAACTTTTCGCCAAAATGATCGCTAATAGGTTAAAGCAGCTGTTACCGGCCTGGATTCACACAGACCAGGTGGGGTTTGTTGCAGGTAGAGAGGCTCGTGACAACACTATCAAAACGATTCTCCTGAACTCGTATGCCAGAGCAAATAGAATTCCGACTTGTCTGTTGTCGGTGGATGCCGAAAAGGCGTTCGATCGGGTCAGCTGGAGGTTCTTGGAACATACTCTCAGGCAGGTTGGGATGGGGCAGGGGATGAGGAGTAGGATACGAGTGCTTTATACCAACCCAACGGCAAAGGTAAGGACGAATGGATTGCTTTCCTCGGGTTTTCAGATCCTGAATGGGACAAGGCAGGGATGTCCCCTGTCATCTCTGTTGTTTGTGCTTGCGATGGAACACCTGGCTGTGGCTCTTCGTGCGAACCCTGATATAAGGGGTATCACGGTAGGGGGGAAAGACCATAAGATGGCATTATACGCGGACGACTTACTTTTATATGTGACCTCACCTCATATTTCACTGCCTTCGATCTTACGGGAATTTCAAAGATTTAGCGATGTCAGCAACTTTAAGGTTAATATTTCCAAATCGGAAATGCTGAATGTTAGTTTGGGGGATCAGCAGATGGTGAGGAGACTGAAAGAAAAGTTCCCTTTTAGGTGGTGCGATGAGGCCATCAAATACTTGGGGGTTCTCATCACAGCAGACCCCACCTCCCTATTTAGATTGAATTACGACCCATTACTACAGAGAATGAAAATGGATTTAGGAAATTAAGCTACTAAGGGTATTTCGTGGCTAGGCAGAATCCACGCGCTGAAAATGGATGTTCTGCCTAAGCTATTATATGTTTTTCAGGCTGTCCCGTTGTACGGTGGCAAACAGTTTTTCCGGCAAATTAGAACTGAGCTTCTGAGGTTTATATGGGGAGGAGGACAACCAAGGCTTAGCTTTCGGAAACTCACGAGACCTAGGGACAAGGGGGGAGTCGGGTTGCCAGACGTGGAAAAATACCACAGGGCAGCAATGATAACGAGGATAGTGGACTGGCATCACAGCAGAAACTCCAAGCAGTGGGTAACCATTGAGCAAGATATGATGGCATGGGATCTTTGCACCCTTCCTTGGATAGATCCTAAATTAATCCCAAACAAAGATAAGATGCCATTCCTGACCGCTCAGCTCCTTCGGGCGTGGGAAGACAGCCTTAAAAATACAAACATCTCGTCCAGGCCAGGCCCCATGACTCCGCTATTTAACAACCCAGCATTTGTACCGGGGGTGGGGGTACCAAGATTCTTAATATGGGAGGCCTCCTCAAAAACCAGGTTGAGACATGTCCTGGTTCAAGGCGGGATCCCCACAATACAGGAAGTGAGAGCGTTGGGGAGAGAGGGGGTGGTGGTGTCCTGGTTGGAGGTGAGTCAGTTACGAAATTACCTGGGTTCACTGGATAACCTAGCAGCGGTAGAGAGGGACTGTTCCAAGTTTGAGGACATGTTGGAGGCGGCCGAGCGTCCAACAAGAGTCATTTCGGGGCTGTACGGCATTATGATGGAAGAAGTAGGACTTGGAAAACCAGACTTTGTAGGAGAATGGGAGAGGGAAATTGGGCGGCAATTTGAAGAGGAGGACTGGGGGAAAGCTTTTTTCCTTACCCACAAAATGGCATTGCCTTGCAGGGCCCAGGAAAAGAACTTCAAGCTCATATCGAGATGGTACCGGAGCCCAGTACGGATCCACCAGATGTTCCCTTCGGTCTCGGAGGTCTGCTGGAGGTGTAATTCAGCCCGGGGGACTCTTCTCCATGTGTGGTGGGAGTGTCCCAGTATAAACAAATTGTGGGCAGGGATCCTTTCTCTGTATGATGGGGCCTTCGGCACTTCCACGCCCAACGCCCCTGAGATCACCCTACTGTCCATGCTCCCGGGTAGCAGGCAAGTGTGTAGGAAGGGAATCTTGCGGCATTTCTTAACGGCTGGAAGAGGGGTGATCCCTAGATACTGGAAGAGGGCGGAGACACCCTCACTGCTGGAATGGTTGGAGGAACTGAACAGCATCATGAGGATGGAGGAGCTGGTTGCAGACCGTAGGGGAGGCATTTGGACGTGCATGGGCAGCATGGATGGTGTTTAAGAGTTCAGATCAAGGCCTGAAACAGATAATGGGGAGTAACAGATAGGGGGGCCTTTGCTCTCTTCCTCTCTCTCGGGTAGGAGGGGTCAGCTTAAGCCGAAGGTGAGTACCAAGTAGAGGGGTAGGTGAGTCTGCGTTGCCTTCAGGGAAGAAGGCCCACAGGGAGGGGAGTCGGTTTGGGTGGATGGGTTTTTCTCTTTCGCACCTTCTCCTTTCCTTTTTTGTGTCTTCTCTTTCCCTCCCCTTTTTCTCTCCTTTGTGTTGGATGTCTCGTCTGATGTTCCCCATCTCCCTGGCGCGTTTGTGGTGCGGGCAGACGGTGAGAGGTGGACCAATATGGAAGATATAAAGATGGTCAAATGGAGGGATAACTGGTATTAAGAGGATATAGCAGGCGAGCTGGGGAGCCAGGTTTTAACCAGGGGCCGAGGTAGACTGCTATGTAATATATGACGAATTGGTAGCACCAGGTCTGCTTTGGTATTCTAAATGTATATCTTGTTGTATACCTTGTGTGAAATATTTTTCCATGTTTCTCTGTATTTGTTATTGTCTGTTACTACTATGTATCGAAAATTCTCAATAAAATAAGATTAAACAAAAGAACTAAAAGTAATTCTTTGGGGCCCTACCTTGTTTCCCAGTCAAGGCTGGAGTGGAAGATTTGGCTAACTCGTAACCAAACTCGCCTCTAAAAGATAGTATTAGGGCATTAAGAAATATCAACTGGACCATGTCAGCCTCCTCCAAATCATCAAACTAAGCAGTGGCTTCTTGACTCATTAAGCCATTTCCCCAGATCCCCGGACCGAAGCGACATCAAACTTTCAGTGTAAGAGACAGAAGACCAGTCACCATGTGTTTATAATAAATAGGTGGTTGTGTTCTGATACTAGATCCTACCTTACTATCCAGAGAAGAGAGCTTACCTCCTAATACATAACTTAAATGTTTTAAAGTGGATAAAAACCAGCTCGACATGGCCTTGGAATCAGCCAGGGCTGGCTGCTAGCATGCCCCCGGAGCATTATATGCTGGGATGCCCCGTTGTGCGACACCCCCCCCCCCCCCCCCCCCCCGAGTCACTGGTAAACTCACCTTTTCCATAGGTTCCTGCAACACTGATCACTAGCTGCTGCCTCCCTGCACACGCCTGCGTCCAAGCCTTTCTCTGGGGCTCCAGTTATAGAATAACTGTAGCACCCAGAATTGGGTTTTGCTATGCTTTAAACCGGACCTTCAGCATGCTATAATGAAAAGCACAAACTCTTAAACTATTCCCCAGCATCTAAATTATTCTTTCCCCCACCAGGCTGCAACTGTGTTCAGGACTCTAGGATACGGGCGCCGCCATCTTGACTCAGAAGCATAACATACTGAGGAGAGGAGAGCGGGGTAAAGTACGGGGGGGGGGGGGGGGGTTATAGCTATGCTTTGCACAGACAGAGCAGAACTGGGGTCAGGGAAAGGACAGCAATCCCAGAATGCAGAGCAACACAGTTAGGAGGCACTTCCTGTTTGCAGGCTGCCTGATGCTCCAAGAGCTGCCATCAAAACATGCAGGTAGGATCATTTTTTAATTTGAGCAATTTGTATGTACAGGGTGTAGGAAACATTTAAGATATGCTCTTATTCAGGGTGAAGTTCCACTTTTATGTGATACTGCAGACAAGGGTAATTTTACACCATTACATCGGGCTACATTTTGCACCATCCTAAATGGTTTTCTGTTTTTAAATTGAAGCAGAAATGGCCGAGATATCGGGCTTTACAGGATAAGCCAATTACATCTCTTTATCATGCCATCCCCGAATCAGCTCAGGAGGGTGGGGCAGGATTGCTGGCCATCCCTCCTCCAGATTCATCACATAGTTGTCAGCGCAGTCCATTATGTTAATTATTATGGGGCATAACAGATCCAAGTGCCACGCCCACTTTATTCAGAAAAGAGGTCTCGAGGTGAAAATGTTAAGCTTGATAACTTTTCTTCAATTTGAAAAACTGCAAACAAATTAGGACAGTGCCAAATGCAGCCCGATGCAGAAGCATGTTAAGTTCTCAGTGAACTAACCAGTGCAGGAAAAAGTTTTTCGATCCGATTTTATGAGAGAGTGAGGTATCCTCAGTATCCTGAAAAGCCCTTTTACGGTGGCTCTTAACAATATGTATATATATATATATATATATATATATATATATATATATATATATATAGCTTGGGCAGGACTTACTGGTGACTTTCTAGAAGGAGACGCTACAGCGTCTACAAACAGTAGTAGCAGAATCTACAAGTTTCAGATATTTGATACAGATGTGCTGGCATAGAATATACTCTGGTCTCACTTACCCCCTGTGGATGGAACTACATAATTCTTCAAAAGACAACGAGAGTTAGGAACCTGCTTATCTGCCCCACTATCCACAATGTGTACTAATAGCCCCCCTCTCATTCGCGAAACAATTTACCAGTAAAGAGAAGACAATGCTACAACTGAGCGGGATTGAGAGAATAAATACAAAGTCAGGAACTCAAAGAAAGAGTATAACCTCCAAACTCAGGTAACACAGCCAAAGGTCATGAGGTTCTTCCCCCTTGTTTTTCCATGGAAGCAGCAAGTTAGACTGTCAGCATGCAGAAACCTTATCTGATTAAATTATTCTGATGTATGGGTAATATAATTATTGCATATACTTACCTGTACCTACGCATTTTGTTCATCTGGTGCTATATTACATCTGCTAACGGATATTTGTTAGGAGGCATAATATTTGGTACTTTATATAATTTCAGATTCAAGGATTGCTGGTTTGGGGTTTATAAGTATGTTTTGAGTGTGCTAATATGCTGGACATGTTTTTAAATGAGGATGTTTAATTAAAGTTTGTTTTTTTATGGATTGAAATGTGTATTGGTGCTCTGGGTTTGGGTTTCTTTTGCTTTGGTTTTCTTCCCCTTTAACCCAATGCCAGCCTATAGGTCACTTGCAGTAAAGGGAAGAGAAACAGACCAGGCACAAAGAGGGAAAGACTAGGTCAAAGGAGCTACCACTTAGTGAGCACTTTAAATTTCCCTGCCAGCCACAGAAAAATACCATTTTGTGAATACTCACCTTGTAAAATGGGTATTATGAGTATGTCACACACCCCGCTTCAAGAATCCATAACATGTGGGTAATATCGTCCTGAAGAGGCGTTCCTGCAGAGATGATAGCAAAAGAAAGCCCCTCCCTGATCCATAAATACCTGGGACCTCCCACTCATCACCCAGTATACAGAAGCAGTAAGTAAGGGACCAGGAAGAGGCAAAAGTAAACAACAACCACGCAAAGTTCGCCATAAAGAGGATCCTGAATATAAAAGGGCGGGTTGAAGCGGGGTGTGTGACATACTCATAATACCCATTTTACAAGGTGAGTATTCACAAAATGGTATCATTCTTAGTATGTCACACACCCCGCTTCAAGAATCCATAACATGTGGGACATCCAATAGCAGTGTCCATAACAAGGGCGGGGATCCAAACTAGGCAGCAATGAAAAACTTAAACCACAACAGCTTGCAGAACTTTGCGGCCAAAAACAGCATCCGCTGATGCCCTAACATCAACCTTGTAAAACTTGGAAAAAGTGTGAACAGAGGACCAAGTAGCGGCCTTACAAACTTGCTCAACAGAAGCCTGGTGCTGGAAGGCCCAGGACGCCCCAACCGCACGAGTAGAATGAGCAGTAACACGAAAAGGGGGACTCCTCCCCTTGGCAGAATAGGCCCCAAGGATGGCCTGACGAATCCATTTACTAATGGAAGATTTGGCAGGAGCCAAACCTCTCCTAGGCCCGCAGGGCACCACAAAGAAAGCATCAGTCTTACGAAAGGAAGACGTAACCTCCAGATAATGTTCCACAACACGAACTACGTCCAAGGAATGCAAAGCCCTTTCCCTATCGTCACTGGGATTTGGGCATAGAGAAGGCAAAACAATGTCCTGATTCAGATGAAACTCCGAGACCACTTTAGGAAGAAAATCCTGTTTGAAACGAAAGACAACCTTGTCCTGATGTTTCTCAAAGTACGGAGCGTTAATGGATAAAGCTGCCAACTCAGAAACACGCCTAACAGAAGTGATCGCCACCAAAAAGGCCACCTTTTGCGTAAGAGAAGACAAATCTACCTCATTCAAGGGCTCAAACGGAGGGCCCTGGAGGGCAGAAAGAACCAGGTTCAAATCCCAAACTGGAACAAAAGGCTTCCTAGGAGACCGAACATGCGTAACACCCTGGAAAAAAAGTCTTGACTAAAGGATGAAGCGCAAAGGACCTTTGGAAGAACACCGCCAGGGCAGAAACCTGCCCTTTCAATGTACTAAGCTGGAGCCCCAGATCTAGACCATGTTGAAGAAACTCCAAAATTCTAGGAATGGAGAACTCTCGACAAGAGAGAGACCTACTTTCACACCAATCAATATAGGCCCTCCAAGTCCTGTAGTAAATAGAAGAGGAAGAGCGCTTTCTGGCACAGATAAGAGTCTGAATCACCGCGTCAGAAAGACCCTCTTCCCTCAAGATGGCGGTTTCAGCAGCCATGCCATCAAAGCCAGCGATGGAAAATTGGGATAGCGTAGCTGACCCTGGGTGAGCAGGTCCGGCAGCAGAGGCAGGGCAAACTGATCCTCTGCCAGTCTTACAAGATCTGCGAACCAAACTCGCCCTGGCCACCTTGGAGCCACTAGAATTGCCGACGCGCCTTCCAAGGCCAGTTTGCGCACCACTCTGGCTAGCATTGGGAACGGGGGAAACAGGTAAAGGAACCCCAGATCCCTCCAGTTCAGAGACATGGCATCCACTGCCAGAGCCAGAGGATCCTGCGAGAGAGACACAAAGGCTGGGAGCTTGTGATTGTGACGAGAGGCAAAGAGGTCCACCGCTGGGACCCCCCACCTGAGACATATTGAACGAAACACCTTGGGACTGAGAGACCACTCCCCCCGACGAGAGGCGGCCCTGCTCAGCAAGTCCGCTTCCGTGTTTTCCACCCCCGGAATGTAGACTGCTGAGATACACGGGACATGGGTCTCTGCCCAGTCCAGAATCAAAGACACTTCCCTGAGGGCACTCCTGCTGCGAGTCCCTCCTTGGTGATTGATGTAAGCCACCGCCGTCCTGTTGTCCGACCGGACCTGCACCGGCAGGCCCCTCAACTGATGAGTCAAGTGAAACAGAACCAGCATGATGGCTCTCAACTCCAGAACATTGATGGGTTCGTGAGCCTCCAGTGGACCCCACAGACCCTGAAACTGGAGGTCCTTCCAAACACCCCCCCAACCTGACAGACTGGCGTCCGTGGTGACTGTTTCCCAGCATGGAACCAGAAAGGATCTGCCCTTCAACAGATTGACAGATCGCAACCACCAGCGTAGGGACCGACGAACTCGGGGGGTCATCAGGAAGGGATGATCCAACGATCGTGGAGACTTGTCCCAAACCCTCAACAGATGAAGCTGAAGCGGCCTTGTATGAAACTGCGCAAAGGGAACTGCCTCGAACGAGGCCACCATGAGCCCCACCAGCCTCATCCCTAAACGAATGGTCGGATGAGGTGCCGACAAGAGAAGCCGAATTAACTCCTGAATCAGAAGAACCTTGGCCTGAGGCAGAAAGACCTTGGCCTGCAAGGTGTCCAGAGACATCCCCAGAAAGGTCAGAACTCTGGATGGAGACAAAGCCGACTTGGGGTAGTTGATCACCCAACCGAACCTCTCCAACGTGGACACCACCAATCCGGTGTCCGACTCCGCTTGGCTGAATGAAGAGGCCATGATCATGAGATCGTCCAAATAGGGCACAATGCGGATACCCTGAACTCTGAGCAGAGCCAGCACCCCCGCTAGCACCTTGGTGAAGACCCGAGGAGCCGAGGTGAGACCGAAAGGCAGAGCCACAAACTGAAAATGCCGATCCTCCACCACGAACCTGAGAAACCTCTGGTGCGCTGGAAAAATCGGAACATGCAGGTAAGCGTCCTGGATGTCTATGGACGTGAGAAAGTCTCCCTGGCGAAGGGAGTGGATAGCCGAGCGCAGCGTTTCCATCCGGAACTTCCGCGGCCGGATGAACCTGTTGAGAAACTTCAGATCCAAGATAGGTCGGACCGATCCGTCCTTCTTGGGCACCGTGAACAGATTGGAATAAACCCCCCCCCCCGATCCGAGGGGGGCACTGGGCAAATGACGGCCAGATTCAGAAGATTCTCCACTGCCAACAGGAGCCCCTGCACTGCCAGAGGCTCCGAAGGCATCCGAGACCTGAGAAACCTGGAGGGGGGGCGGAGCTCGAACTCTAGCTTGTAGCCGGAAGACACCACTTCCCGTATCCACCTGTCCGAGACCTCTTGCTCCCAGAGCTGGGAGAAGTGTCGCAGCCGTCCCCCCACCCGCAAGGGTGAGGGCGCCCCCTCATTGCTGGGCAGGCTTAGCCGCCGGTTTGGGCTTAGAGCCCCAGCTGTATCCAGAGCGGCCACGTCCCCTGCCCCTGCCCCCAGAATCTCCTCTGGAAGAGGGGAAGGCAGAACCCCTGCCAGATCTGGTCCCACGAAAGGAGGGGGTAAATGCAGGCGCCCCCCGAAAGGGACGACGTTGCTTCTTGCGCTGAGGTAACTTACCACCCTTGGTGATAGAGTCCAATGTCTCACCAAAGAGCCGAAGACCGACAAAAGGTAAAGCCGTCAGCGACTTTTTGGACATAAAATCAGCCGCCCACTGGCGCAGCCACACCGACCGTCGTATAGTCACCAGTAGGGCCGACGTCCTTCCGCACATCATCAAGGTATCGTCTAAGGCTGTAAGCACAAAGGATAAAAACAACTCACAACGTTTTAGGCTAATGAATTCGTTACTCCCTGGCCGAAGCCCGGAAGAAGTCAAAAAGGTCCCTGACCAAAGACCTGGCAGCCAAGACCATCAGTTCCGAAGCACAAACAGGCCGCATGGCTGACCCGACGCTAGTGAAACCATGACAAGCCAACTGGTCAATGCGTTTGTCCTCACCATCCTTGAGGGTGGAACAATCAGGCCTATTTAAAACCGAGGAATTGGACAACCCCAAAACCGGTGCATCGACCTCGGGGGGGGAAGCCCAGCGCTTAACTACCTCCGAAGGGAAGGGATACTTCCTATCCCACCCTTGAGGGATACCAGGGAGCCGAGCCGGCCTGTCCCATTCCTTATCAATGATCTTGTCAAAATGCCGTTGTGTAGGGAACTCCAAGCGCGGCCTGGATTCCTCAAACAACTCGTCCTTCTGCTGTGACACCTCCTCAGGAGGAGAAATATTTAAGACCTCCAACATAAGAGCCAGAGTGTGAGGAGTATCCACCGATTTCCTCAGGTCAACAGACTCGGCCTCAGCAGCAAAGGACAGCTCATCGTCCGAAGCATCTGACGCCTCGTAAACCTCCCCTTCCTCTAGCGGGGAATAATCAGACCAATCCAGATTATCAACGTCATCAAGGTCATCCTCCAGCGGAGCCGGCGACAAATGCTTTCTCTTAATCGGAGCCTTACGGGCGACCGAGCCGGAAACCATTTTCTCAAGGTTAGCCAATCTGGCGCACATCTCAGATTATAGATCCCTGCCCATGACTACGTCACACGGGGCACGAGTCAAGGTGGGAGGAGGAGATGAAGCGACCGGCTGTGCTGACCCCGACGTACGGGGTTCGGACTGCCGCGCAATAGTTTGCCGTGCACATGGAATACACAGTAAAACATCGTCCCCAGTAATGGATACCCCACACAAAATACACTTTTTGGGATGCCCCGAAGGGGTCCCAGTCCTAGTATCCGGGGATGCCTCCATAAGGTGAAATTTAGGTGGTCGCTAAGACCCAGGGAATTACGCCAGTAAGCGACCCGGGATGCCCCTTTAATGTCCCGAGTGGGAGGATTTGTGGTAATTGAACCCAGGGACCCAGGACCGGGAGAGACCTTCAAATACTAATGAGGATCCTCTGAGTAACAAACGAAACCTAAAAAAACTGAGAAAACCCTATAAGTGAAGTAAGCTAAGCAGACACATAATAAGAAAGGGCCCACTGGGCCACTCACCAACCAAAGGAACCGGAAAAAGGCGCCCGAGCAGCGATGTGAGGGGATGAAGTAAGTCAGACGAGAGGGGCGTGGTCAGCGCAGCCCGCGCTCGACCAGCTCAGCCCCTGTCATCCCACCAAGGAGCAGCCAGCTCCGCATCTGTGCCTGAATACAGGGGGCGGGGCCGCGGCGACGCGCCGAACGCCCGGCCCCGCCCCCCCCCCCTGAGGTAAAATGGAGGGAGAAGCTCCCTCTGACAGACCCCAGAGACCGGCGCCGCCGAAAGCCGCGGCGCCGGCCAGAAACCGCAGCAGAGCCCCCGCACAGACCTGCGGGGCACCCGCCCCGCTCGCTGCGGGAGACATGGAGAACAGGGGCTGGCCGCGGCAGTGCGCCGAGTGCCAGCCCCGCCCCCCTGGAGAACGTGAGGGGAAACAATTCCCCTCACAGAAAAAAAGTAATAACGGCGCCCGGCTGAAATGGCGGCCGCGGCGCCGCACACCTAAAGCACACTGACACAATTAAAGTGACAGCACTACAACCAATTCATTGAGGATTACTTCCAGATGCTCCTACAACAAAACAAAACAGACTAAAAAACTAACCCTAGAAGGAGACCCCCCCCCAACCCCATAGTATAAGGGAAAATGGGAGGACCCCCCCCCAGGGGCAGAATCCAGGGACGGGGCATCCCAAACCGGGATCACCAGACCGGTGTGACCGCCTACCCTCTAAATTAGGGTCTCACGGTGGAGCTTTGCTCCTAAGCACCAAAGGTGCTGATATACCCTCGCTCGGGCCAGCAGCCGGGACTGTGGAGGCATGTAAGGTAAATCCGGGGAAAAAAACTTGGGGTCCGAGCGGAAATAATCTAATAACAGGCCGGGAGTTACCCCGGCTACCTGAAAATCCCCCTGTGCAAGGAGGAGCCATCATCTTCTGACTTGCTCGCCGTCTTGCAGAGATGGAAAACTGGGTGATGAGTGGGAGGTCCCAGGTATTTATGGATCAGGGAGGGGCTTTCTTTTGCTATCATCTCTGCAGGAACGCCTCTTCAGGACGATATTACCCACATGTTATGGATTCTTGAAGCGGGGTGTGTGACATACTAAGAATAAATTCCTACTAACAGCACATTACCCAGGACATCGCGACACAGTAAGCCCATGTAACAAGGGCCACAGAATGTCAATATATCTAAAATATGCATGAAAAAAGCTGATAATTTAACAAAAAAATGGGGTGGGTTAACAGAAGGGAAGAAAGGCTTTCTACATGTGTCTCATCTTATGCAAGTGAGCAAGTCTTAACAATAGTTACAAGAGAAACACACAAACCTAAAAAAGGGGAGGGGGGATGGGTGATTTTCTCACAGATGATGCCCTTTCAGATCTGGACTTTGGCGTTCGAATAGATTTGGTCCCAACACTGTGGGGTTCATATCATTGATAGTCAACAGTAGCCAGGCACCTGAAGAATCTCATGACATGGAATCCTAGGACCACTACGAGAAAGCTGCTACACGGAGGAAAGGGGGATTCTAAGTTTATACATTTAATTTTGTCTAAATGTCAATACGTTTCAGATGATCAAATTTTGGTTTTAAATATTTGTAATAGAACTCCGACCTAACTCTCCATTCACCATAGGCTATTACTAAGCAATGCATATAGGTATCAAATCAAATGGATTATACATTTTATATAACATACCTGTTTTACTTCGGCCTGAAGATGTCGAAGTTGAACACATTGTTCTAAGTGTTTTCGGTGCTGTTCAGCAGACAGATCTAAATCTTGCTGCTTCTCATGAAGAAACTCAAGTAAATCTTGCACTCGTGTGGCCATATCCACATCTCTGTCACAAAGGAGATCAACTCCTTTGGAAAAAAATAAAAATACAAATATTAAACTACTTAAAACTCAGCTACAGAAAATTACAAAGCCTACCCCCATAATATGTGAGTATATTCACCTCCTCATATACCGTATTTTTCGCCATATAAGATGCACCTGCCCATAAGACGCACCTAGGATTTGGAGAAGGAAAACTAGAAAAAAAAATATTCTAAGCCAAATGTTGTGCTAAAACACCCAATTACAGACAGTGTGGGATGCCCCCACCCCATTCCCATAGGCAGTGCCGCATTCCTACCTCCCATAGGAAGTGTGGCATCCCTCCCCCATTCCCATATAGGCAGTGTGGCATCCCTCCCCATTCCCATATAGGCAGTGTGGCATCCCTCCCCATTCCCATATAGGCAGTGCGGAACCCCCCTACCCATTTCCATATAGGCAGTGTGACATCCCTCCCCATTCCCATATAGGCAGTGTGACATCCCTCCCCATTCCCATATAGGCAGTGTGGCATCCCTCCCCATTCCCATATAGGCAGTGTGGCATCCCTCCCCATTCCCATATAGGCAGTGTGGCATCCCTCCCCATTCCCATATAGGCAGTGTGGCATCCCTCCCCATTCCCATATAGGCAGTGTGGCATCCCTCCCCATTCTCATATAGGCAGTGTGGCATCCCTCCCTATTCTCATATAGGCAGTGTGGTATCCCTCCCCCATTCTCGTATAGGAAGTGTGGCATCCCCCCATTCCCATATAGGCAGTGTGGCATCCCTCCCCATTCCCATATAGGCAGTGTGGCATCCCTACCCATTCCCATATAGGCAGTGTGGAATCCCCCCATTCCCATATAGGCAGTGTGGAACCCCCCTACCCTTTCCCATATAGGCAGTGTGGCACCCCCCCTTCCCATATATGCAGTGTGGCATTCCCATATAGGTAGTGCGTCATTCCCCCCTTCCATTCCCCATATAGGCAGTGTGGCATTCCCCTGCATTCCCATATAGGCAGTGTGGCATCCCCCCCCCGTTCCCATATAGGCAGTGTGGCATCCCCCCCCATTCCCATATAGGCAGTGTGGCATCCCTCCCCATTCCCATATAGGCAGTGTGGCATCCCTCCCCATTCCCATATAGGCAGTGTGGCATCCCTACCCATTCCCATATAGGCAGTGTGGCATCCCTACCCATTCCCATATAGGCAGTGCAGCATTCCCCCCCTACCATTCCCATATAGGGAATTGAGCATCGGCCACGTCCACAGCTCTATAAGGCCGTGTGTTCACTCTGTATGCCAGCGCCGCAGAGGAAGCAATGGAGGCAGCTGTATCTGCTGCCTTCTCTGCAGCGCCTGCATGTACAGGCGACACAGAGAAGGCAGCAGATACAGCTGCCTCCGCCGCTTCCTCGCTCTCTGCGGCGCCAGCACACAGAGTGAACACCCGGCCTTGGTTTAGTGGTGGGCGTGGCCGATGCTCGGACATGTCCATCCTGCCACCTGTGCACTAGAAACCTAAATAGGCACAGTGTCAAGCACTATCTCAAAATTCAATTTCTAAAAAAATAACTTATGTTGAAATTTGGGTGAGCTAATGATACATTACTACATTACTACAATGGATAAATTATATACTGTATTTTTCCCCCTACAAGTGCATCATTTCGAACAAATGTAAAAAAAAAAAAAAAATGCAAAAAAAGTAAACTTACATGAGCCTCAGTCCCCGCTCTGCCTGCTAATGCTGCTCCCATGCGTAAAAAGATATCAATTTACATAAGCCTCGCACCCGAGCTTATGGAATAGTGGCGGGAGAGCAGGTAAAGCTGTCTCAAGTCTGACTGTCACCACCACCGTCGCTTCCAGGGCAATCGTACGTCTGACTATGTCCTCTTTAAATCCGGGGCAACTGAGTTAAGTTGTGGGTGTGCTGAACCTTTACGGGGACCCCTGAGGGTACCGTTTTTTTTTTTTTTTTTTTTTTTTTTTTTTTTACTAAGGTAACGGTTTGCCTCCAAATTGTCACATTTTGAGGGCGGAGTCTTGACATAGGTCATGTGGCTGACACGTGTAGCGACCCAGAAGTGAATAGGCGGCACTTCTCCCCGGCCAGCATGCAGGTCTGAGGAAGCAATGGAGGGCAGTGAAGGTAGCAGCACCAGCAGAAGAGCCCTCAGAGCGGCTTCAGGGCAGCATGGCAAAGGGAGCAGTGAGGCCGTCCCAGGGCAGCAGATGGTGGCAGCGTGGAGCAAGCAGCTGCAGTGATGTCGGGCAGCCCAGCAGGCAATGATCATCCCGGAATTAAAGCGACAGGTTCGGGCAATGATAGCCTTTATCAGTCCTCACCCCCGTGGATCTTTACAAAGATCCTAGCAGAACCGATGCCATACCTCAGACAACAGGAAATCATAGTGATGCCTTACTTGGACGACCTCCTCCTTCTAAAGAAGTCAAGAGCATCACTCCTAGCAGATCTAGAAAAGATCCTGTCCTTACTGAAAAGCTTGGGGTGGGTGATCAATCTAGAAAAATCTACCCTGACACCCAGTCATCTATGCAGGTTTCTGGGTTTCAATATAGACAGAACTCACCAAAAGATCTTTCTTCCACAGGAAAAGGTAGGCAGGAACAGAGCAGAGTCCCAGAGACTCTTCACTGCCCCACAGGTTTCCATACAAGAAATCATGACAATCCTGGGTCTCAAGACTTTGGCAATTCCTGCTGTGCCATGGGCACAACCTACACACGTGAACACTGCAGAAATACCTTCTAGAACAGTGGGACATAACAGGACTCACTGGATCGGCTTGCCCAATTACGACCAAGTGTCCTAGAAGAGAATCTCAGGTGGTGGACAGATCCAGGAGTACTCGAAAAGGGAAGAGAATGGAGACAAACCAACCCAGTATTGATCACAACAGATGCAAGCAGCTGGGGTTGGGGAGCACACTTGGAAAGTCACCAGGTTCAGGGAAAGTGGCCAAGGTCCTTGGCAGCCAGGTCCTCAAACTTCAGAGAGCTCCTGGCTGTTAAGCTGGCACTGAATCAATTTCTGCCAGGCAGAGATGTACAGATATGGTCGGACAATGCCTAAACAGTAGCCCATTTAAACCATCAGGACAGGACCAGATCCTCAGCACTAATGAACCTGTCAAATTCCATTCTGTTACACCTACAGGAGCAGGTCCAGTCCATCTCGGCAGTCCATCTGAAGGGGACCCTCAATACTCAGGGTTCAGCAGACAGGGTGGTGTCCGAACCAAGTACTTGGGGTCTCCAGCAGATAGATCCGTTTGCCAGTGCCTGTAATACAAAGGGCAAGACATTTTATTCTCTGACAAAGGGAGAGGGTGCGTTAGCAGTGGATGCTCTAGCTCATCCATGGAGGTTTCACCTTGCTTATGCCTTTCCTCTTTTCAGAATTCTGCCACAAGTGATACGGAAGATAGCACTAGAGTAAATCAACGGTATCTTCATAGCTCCATTCCAGCCAAAAAATACCATTTTGTGAGTACTCACCTGAAAAATGGATATTGTTGGTGTGCCACACACCCCGCTTCACTTCTTAAATATTCATCACTTCATGGGTTAATCCACCGCAGGTGACGTAGTGCAGAGAGGAAGTCTTGTAACGAGCCCCCTTCCGGCCTATATATACCTGGTACCTCCCTTCAATCACCAGTATATTCAAAAAGCAGTAAAAAAAAGCAGTAAAACAAGGTACCAGTATTCCACCAGTAACCTCCAAAATCAATTTTGATATAAATAAAAAAGGGCTTCACCATATAAATGCTTCGGTAATACCGAAAAGGGTGGGGGTGAAGCGGGGTGTGTGGCACACCAACAATATCCATTTTTCAGGTGAGTACTCACAAAATGGTATTATTCTTGGTGTGCCACACACCCCGCTTCACTTCTTAAATATTCATCACTTCATGGGACATCCAAAAGCAGTGTCCACAAGGGAAGGGCTCAAGGCCAGGTGAAGCATAACTTAAATGACTGCAGTCTGCAGAACTTTGCGGCCAAAAACAGCATCCGCTGAGGCCCGCACATCAACTTTGTAAAACTTAAAAAAAGTGTGAACAGAAGACCAGGTGGCGGCCTTACAAACCTGTTCAACAGAAGCTTGGTGCTGAAAAGCCCAAGACGCCCCAACAGCGCGAGTGGAATGAGCAGTAATACGAAAAGGGGGAACTCTTCCCTTAGCAGAATAGGCCGCAGTAACGGCCTGACGTATCCACTTGCTAATGGCAGATTTGGCTGGTGCCAAACCCTTCTTAGGCCCATGGGGCACAACAAAAAAGAAATCCGTCCTACGGAAAGGAGACGTGATAATCAAGTAGTACTTAACACAGCGTACTACATCCAAACAATGCAAAACCCTCTCTTTGTCATTCTTAGGATTAGGACACAAGGAGGGAAGAACAATATCTTGGTTCAAATGAAAAGCAGAAACAACCTTAGGAGGAAAGTCTGGCTTGAACCGAAAGACCACTTTATCCCGATGCCTCTCGAAGTAGGGCGCCTGGATAGTTAAGGCCGCCAATTCTGAGACACGCCGGACAGAAGTGATCGCTACCAAGAAGACAATCTTCTGAGTCAGGGTAGACAAAGCAATATCTTGCAAAGGCTCAAAAGGAGGAGCCTGAAGAGCCGAAAGAACCAAATTCAAATCCCAAACAGGGAGTAATGGTTTCCTGGGAGGCCGCACATGCGTAACCCCCTGGAAAAAAGTTTTAACTAAAGGTTTAACACGCTTCTGAAAAAGACAGATAAGGCAGAGACCTGCCCTTTCAATGTACTTAGCTGGAGACCAGAGTCCAGCCCTGATTGTAAAAACTCCAGAATCCTGGGGACCGAAAGGACCCTACAAGGAAAAGATCTTATCTCACACCAAGTGATATAGGCTTTCCAAGTCCTATAGTAGGTGACGGAAGAAGACTTCTTCCGGGCACTGATCAGAGTCTTAATGACTGAGTCAGAAAGACCCTCCTCCTTCAGGATGGAGGTTTCAGCCGCCAGGCCATCAAACCCAGCGCTGGTAAATTGAGGTAACACAATTGACCCTGAGTGAGCAGATCGGGCCGAAGAGGCAGAATGAACTGGTCCACTGCCAGCCAAACGATGTCTGTGAACCTTATTCGTTTTGGCCACTTTGGGGCCATGAGAACGGCGTACACCCTTTCCAGAGCCAACTTCTGAAGAACTCTGCCCAGCAAGGGCCACGGAGGAAACAGGTATAGAAATCCCAGAGCTCCTCAGTTCAGGGACCTGACGTCCACTGTCAGAGCCAGAGGATCCCGGGAGAGAGACACGAAGCTCGGGAGCCTGAGATAGAGATGAGGGGCCCACAGGTCCACCTCCGGAGTCTCCCATTGGAGACACAATAAGAGAACCACCCGAGGATGGAGAGCTTATTCTTCCAGACGGGGAGAGCACTTGCTCAACCGGTCCGCTACCTGTTCCATCACCTCTGGAATGTAAACCGCCGAGAGACAGGGAACATGGAACATTGCCCATGTCTGGATCAGGGACATTTCTCTGATGGGTAAGTGGGGCCTCCACTGCCCCTGAAGCCGCAGCTCCTTCCAGAATCTGTCCCATCCCAACAGACCGGCGTCCGTGGTGACACCTCTCCAAGGGAGGGTCAGGAAAGACCTGCCCTATACAAGATTGGTCGAGACCAATCACCACAGGAGGAACTGCCGTACACGGGAGGACAATTGGAAGGACTGATCCAACAACAGAGGTTGCTGGACCCAACACGCTAGCAGAAATAGCTGAAGTGTTCTTGTGCGAATTTGGGCAAAAGAAAGACACACAGCGTCTTGATGAGAGTTCAGGTCGGGATGAACCGACCCCTGAATGGACCGCGAGGGAGGGTGAGACTCGAATTCCAGGTTGTGACCTGTCGACACTACCTCCTGGATCCATCTGCCTAGAACCACATGGTTCCAATGGTAGAAGTGTCGCAATAGTCCCCCCACCCGCACGGGTGAGGGCAGCCCCTCATTGCTGAGTGGGCTTATCAGCAGGCTTGGGCTTGGTGCCCCAGGACTGAGTGGGCCGGCCACGGCCCCTCCCCCGAGTCCAACCTGCGCCACTGGTAGCGGGAAAGGATGTACCTTTTCCCGCTCCGAACCTTTGAAAGGAAGGCCTACCGGAACTTGTCCCTCTGAAGGGACCACGAGGCCTTTTGCGTTGTGGCATCTTACCATCTTTTGCGACTGAATCAATTTTCTCCCCAAACAGACGCAACCCCAAAAAGGGGAGGGCTGTGAGTACCTTTTTGGAAGCCGTGTCTGCTGACCACTGACGCAGCCATACTGACCTGCGAATAGCCACCAGCATAGCTGCCGCCTTGCTACTCATAGTCAGCGCATCGTCCTGAGCGGCCAGGACATAAGCCACAAAAGATTCACACTGCTTAAGTGCAGTGAACTGTTTGCAAGCGGGATCAAGATCCTCATATAGCCCCTGAATTAGGGACTTAATTGCCAATAGAAGAAGGGCTGAAGCACATACCGGGCGCAATGCTGACCCGGAATAGATAAAACCATGTCGAGCGTATTGGTCAATCCTGCGATCTTCCCCATCTTTGGGGACAGTGGTCTCAGCAGATTGTACCATAGCCGAGCTGGAGAGTCCTAGTACAGGGGTATCGACGTCCGGAGGGACAGACCACAGCCTCACCAATTCTGGTGGAAAAGGATAACGCTTTTCCCAACTGGAAGGAATTCCAGATAACCGTGTGGGATGTTCCCATTCCTTAAGAACCACCCTCTCAAAGTGGTGCTGTCTGGGAGAAACCAAACTCGGCTGAGGCTCTTTAAATAACTGACCCTTTGGCGGGGTGGCCGCCTCAGGCGTATCTAAACTCAAAATATTAACCATTTGAGCCAGAATGGAGGGGGTGTCAAAAACAACCCCCTCTGACCAATCGCCGATCTCATCAGCCACATGCTGACCTGTCGGCTCATCTGACTCCGACGGGAGTTCATCCTCGTCAGGGGATCCATCGGACCATTCCACAGGTTCACAAAATTGGTCCTGTGGAGCCGAAGGTACCGGAGTCAGGTGCCTTCGTTTTGTAGCGGTTTTAAACGCTGCTTTAACGGGCATCATTTTCCGGGGGCAGGGCTGTGCTGCTGCCTCGGAATGCGAATCCCCACTTTTGACAGTGTCATGCGGGGTCCGGAATAGGGATGGAGAGGTAGGAGATGATGAAGGATGCGATGGCACCGCAGCCGAAGCAACGGACTGGCGCGCAATAGTCTGTTTTGCACAAGGGATGCAAATAAAGATATCATCAGCTGGGAGTGGAACCCCACAACCTACGCACCCCCCAAACGGAACAGCAGAACCGTTTCCGGAATCTACGGAAGCCTCCATCTGGTGATTTATGGTATTCGCAATAATGGGACTTTTAAGGCATAAGCCGACCCGGGATGCCCCCTTTATTTTAGTAATGTCCCGGAAGGGAGGATTTATATATATTTTTTTTTTTTTTAAGTTTAGGTCCCCTTTAATAGAAACTATATATATATACTTATATATAGTCTATGTATATAAACATTCAAATCAATCCCAATAATTAGCCAGGCACATAGAGCCGGAGGGCTAGCATAAGCAGGGATCCCAAGATCTGCAAGGCAAGAAAACAACCATCAGATCCTTCACGTGTATAACATACAAGTATGGCACCAAGTGCCCTTAAATGACGCCCCCTTGATAATAGTGATTTCTCACTGTATTATTAAACAATATCTCCCATTTAACGGCCCCAACGGGAGGGGCCGCTTACCTGTACCGCAATCAGCCGGTAAGCCTGCAGCCAGCAGCCATGAGCCGGCAGAAGACAAAGTGCGGCCGTGCGCCCACGTGCCTTCCTGTTTTGAAGGAAGCTGGGACGCTGGGCCCGCCGCAGTCGCCGCATGACGTCGGCGCCGCGCCCCCGGCGCCGCGTCAGCGGGCCCCCCCCTACGCTGATCAGCTGGAACACTTTACAGCTGATCACAGCACGCGCGTCCAGGCAGCGGAGGGGGAAGGGTAAAAACCGCATGTGCTGACAAAGCTCAATGAATGCCAGGCGAGAAGAGGGGAGAGGGGAGAGGGGGGAGGGGGGAGGGGGCCACAAGCAACCAACTGCCAGAGAGGTGGCCAGCCCATACCCAGCGCAAGCTGCCCTAAAGCAGACCCAAAATATACACATGCTACAGTGAATGTATAAACATGACATATATGTTAACATGCAGTGATACAGTGAAACACACATACTAAAGCACACCCTCACCACCCCCCCCAACGGGAGAGAAAGGGGCTACGGGGACCCTCGGGACAGGGGCATCCCATTTCCGGATCACCATGCCGGTTCGCCGCATTGCCCCACGCATGAGGTCGAGCGGTAGGAGATAAGCTCCTAGGCACTTAAAGTGCCATCTACCATTTGCCCGGTGAGCAGCCAAGGCTGGGAGGCTTCCTATTTCACCATAAAGGTATACAAACTCAAAACTGGGCAGAAATAGACCAAAAGGGGGGTGGCGGGGTAAGAATACCCCAGCCTACCTGTAAGCAGGAGACTTCCAACTTCTGACTTGTCAGCAAGCAGAGAGAAAAAATACTGGTGATTGAAGGGAGGTACCAGGTATATATAGGCCGGAAGGGGGCTCGTTACAAGACTTCCTCTCTGCACTACGTCACCTGCGGTGGATTAACCCATGAAGTGATGAATATTTAAGAAGTGAAGTGGGGTGTGTGGCACACCAAGAATAGAGTGCGGCTCACTGAACTAAGAAGAATGGTGTAAAAGGGCCCATGGTGACTTCCAGACATTACGAATATCATTCATCAGGGCATCATTCTTTCCACCAACGCTTCAACTGACAGCATGGATCTTGAAGGAACCATCCTAACAAGTAAGGGCTGTTCAGCTAGCTCAACTCTTATGGCCAGTCGAAAAGTAACCACTAGGTGCATTTATGCAAAGGTATAGATTTTTTTTTTTTTTTTTTTTTTTTTTTCTTACTGTGACGTTAACGAGTTGAAGGAAAGGCGTATGGCCATGGTCCTCGAATTCCTGCAGAAGGGATTCGAGAAAGGGCTAGAAGTACATTAAAGACACAGATTTTTGCACAATCAATTTTCCTCGAACAAAAATTGAGGCAGAATGAACTAATTAATTGTCAACTGTGCTAAAAGGACTAATAAAACCCCCTTTGGAACTCTTTGTTTCCTGCTAGCCATTACTTCTGCCAGGCGAGTGAGTGAGATGCAGGCCTATTTATGAAGGAGCCCTATTGTTCCCAGAAAAAGTCACACTTAAACCTAATCCTTTGCTTTTGCCAAAAATAGTAACTACCGTTAACAGGTCTCAAGATTTAGTACTTCCTTGCCTACTTCGGTTGGCAATGTCAGAAGATAATCTCTCACTGCTAGAGGTTATAAGAGCTCTGATCATTTATCTGGAAACATCCAGAGAATAGTGTATAGCAGAACAACTTTTAGTAACTTTCAGCGTGAATACAGAGCATAGCAGCCTCAAAGTCCACGAATAGCCAGATGGATAAAAAAGCTATTCTGTGAGTACTCACCAGTAGAATTGTTTTGGTTCTTGCATGGCACGGCCTGCTTCAGTATTCATAACAGTTGGGTTATTCCGCCACAAGGTGGTGCAGTGGTACTGCAGAAAGCTGTGGCATCTCCCGGCCCCCTATAAAAACGGGATCAACCATAGAGTTCCCAGCGTAGACAAGCAGTGAGACAAGAAGCTGGGAGACAATAAAGGTAAAAAATGTAAAAAAGGTAAAAAACCCAATTAACTTGGAACAATCACCATAAAGAGGCAACCAAGAATAATGATAACAAGGGTGGGGCGAAGCAGGCCGTGCCATGCAAGAACAAAAACAATTCTACAGGTGAGTACAGACTTGCTTTTTTCTTTATTGCATGGCACGGCCTGCTTCGGTATTCATAACAGTTGGGACATCCAACAAAATCCAAAAGCAGTGTCCAAAAGTAGGGTGGGATACCCAATGAGTAACGGCCGGCAGTTCAAGTCGCTACCACCTGAAGCACCTTGCGGCCAAAAGCAGCATCCTCTGAGGCCTTAACATCAACCTTGTAAAACTTGGAAAAAGTATGAACAGAAGACCAAGTAGTGGCCTTGCAAACTTGTTCAACAGAAGCTTGGTGCTGAAAAGCCCAAAAAGCACCAATAGCACGAGTGGAATGAGCAGTCACCCTAAAGGGAAGATTCTTCCCCTTAGCAGAATAGGCTTGAACCACTGCCTGACGGATCCACTTGCTGATAGTGGATTTAGCCGGAGGCAAATACTTCCTAGGTCCATCAGGAAGAACAAAAAGAGCATCAGATTTCCTGAAAGGCTCAGCAGCGACTAAATAAAACTTCAGAGCCCAGACCACATCCAGAGAATGCAGTGTCCGCTCCTTGGAATTAGCAGGATTAGGACACAATGAAGGCAACACAATGTCCTGATTGAGATGAAAGGCAGACACAACCTTAGGCAAGAAATCCGGCTTAAGCCGAAACACCACCTTATCCTGATGCCGCTCAAAATAAGGAGGTATGATGGAAATCGCCGCTAGCTCAGAAACTCGCCTTACAGAAGTGATAGTCAACAAAAAGGCTACCTTAAGAGTTACAATGGGCAAGGCAGTCTCACAGATAGGCTCAAAGGGAGGCCCCTGAAGAGCAGACAACACCAGATTCAAGTCCCAGACTGGTAGCAAAGGCTTACGGGGTGGACGCACATGAGAAACACCCTGGAAAAAGGTTTTAACCAGCCGGTGATTGGCAAAAGTTCTTTGGAAAATAATTGCCAGAGCTGAAACATGGCCTTTGAGGGTACTAAGTTGAAGGCCCAAATCAAAACCATGTTGCAAGAATTCCAGAATCCTGGGAATAGAAAACACCCGACAGGGAAGAGACTTTGACTCACACCAGGCAATGTAAGCATGCCAGACCCTGTAATAGATAAAGGATGAGGACTTCTTCCTAGCCCGAATCATGGTATCAACAACAGAGGCAGGCAACCCCTTTTCCATCAAGATGGAGGTATCAGCAGCCAAGCCGTTAAAGCCAGCATTTGTAAATTGGGATGGCGTAGCTGCCCCTGCGTGAGAAGATCTGGAACCTTGGACAAGACGTACAGATCTACTGCCAACTGCACGACGTCTGCGAACCACACCCCTCTTGGCCAACAAGGGGCCACTAAGATGGCTGGTACCCCCTCCTGGGCTATTTTGCGCAGCACCCTGCCCAGGAGAGGAAACAGAGGGAACACGTAGAGAAGCCGAAACTCCGTCCAAGGCATTGCCAGGGCACCCGTGGCGAAGGCCAGAGGATCCTGAGACAGAGACACAAATCTGGGAAGTTTGTGATTGTGACGGGGCGCAAGCAGGTCCACGTCCGGCTGACCCTAGCGGTGACACAGGGAGAGAAATGGTTGTTGAGGGGCCATTCCCCCAGACGAGACGTCCCCCTGCTCAGGGAGTCCGCCACCTGGTTCTCCACCCCCGGAATGTAGACCGCTGAGATGCAGGGAACATTCTGTTCTGCCCAAGACAGAATCAGGGACACTTCCTTGAAGGCTTGCTTGCTCCGAGTCCCTCCCTGATGATTGATGTAGGCAACCGCCGTCTGGTTGTCTGAGTGGATCTGAACAGTTCGACCCCGAAGGTGTGTGGTCAGGTGAGAAAGAACCAACCTGATCGCCCTCAGTTCCAGGATATTGATGGAAGCATGGGCCTCTTGTGGACCCCACCGACCCTGGAACTTCAGAGACTTCCAAAAGCCTCCCCAAATGGTCAGACTGGCATCTGTGGTGACCGTCTCCCAGCACGGGGGCAGGAAGGTTCTGCCCACCAGAAGGTTCCTTGAGTCCAGCCACCACGAGAGGGATCTTCTGGCCAGAGGAGACAGAGCAAATTCCTGATCCAGGGACACAGGGTCCCGATCCCAAACTGACAAGAGGTGCAACTGAAGAGGTCTAAAGTGAAACTGAGCAAAGGGGACTGCCTCAAAGCAGGACACCATCAGACCCACCAACTGAATCCCCTGATGGATGGAGGGATGAGGACACGAGAGCAGAGCCCGTGCCTGCTTCTGAAGACCCTCCACATTCTGCTGAGGAAGGAACACCTTGACCTGAGGGGTATCCAGAGTCATGCCCAGAAAGGACGTCACCAAGGACGGGGACAGTGAAGACTTGGGATAGTTGATCACCCAGCCGAAGGACTCGAGAGTGGAGGTCACCACCTGAGTGTCCTGCTCAGCCCGAGGAAAGGACTGAGCCACAATCAGGATGTCGTCCAGGTAAGGAATGATGCAAATGCCCTGGTTTCATAGCAGAGCCATCTCTCCCGCCAGCACCTTGGTGAACACCCAAGGTGCCGAGGTGATACCGAAGGGCAGAGCCACAAACTGGTAATGCTGATCCTCCAGCGAGAACCTCAGAAATCTCTGATGACCTGGGAAGATAGGCACATGAAGATGAGCATCCTTGATGTCCACAGTGGTCATGAAGTCGCCTGGGCGAAGGGTACTGACAGCAGAGCGTAGCGTCTCCATGCGAAAATGCTTGAATCTGACAAATTTGTTGAGGCCCTTAAGGTCCAGAATGGGCCTCAGCCGTACTTTTTGGGAACCGTGAAAAGATTGGAATAGTACCCCTGACCCCCTTCTGGATGGGGCACCGGATAAATGACCCCTGACTCTAACAGGCATTGAACTGCCAGAAGCAACCCTTGAGCTGACAGGGGGTTTAAAGACATCCGGGATCTGATGAATCTTGGGGACGACCAGGCTGCAAACTCTATCTTGTAACCGGAGGACACCACCTCCTGAATCCTCCGGTCTGAGACGTGAAGCCTCCAGACGTGAGCAAAGAGCCGAAGCCCCCCCCCCCCCCCCCCCACCCGGATGGGTGAGGGTGCCCCATCATTCCTGAGGGGGCTTGGGAGAGGGTTTGGGCTTGGAACCCTAGGAGAGACCGGGACGACTACGGGATCTGCCACGGCCCCAAGAATTTCTGCTTCCAGTAGAGAGGAGGGAGCCACGGCCTCCTCTGGTAGTACGACGGAAAGGGAGGGAGACGGAGGTCCCCCGAAAGGGCCGAGACTGCCTCCTACGCTGAGGTAGCCTGCCATCCTTGGCTAGAACATCAAGATGCTCCCCAAAGAGCCGCAGCCCCGCAGAGAGGAGTCCAGTGAGAGCTTTCTTAGTAGCGGCGTCAGCTGGCCACTGTCGCAAGCAAACAGAGCGGCGCATAGCCACCAAGAGCGCAGAGGCCCTACCGCCCAGCCGCACAGCATCATCCATAGCAGTAAGGATAAAGGCCACAAAACCAGAGCAAAGCAAGAGAGTCCTATACCCCCCCCCCCCCCCCCCTGCTACCAGCCGTAGCACCATCAAGGAGACGCTTGAGCAGTTCTTAAGGCCAATAGCTGTAATGGCAGCAGCACAGGCCGGGCGCAGTCCAGCCCCCACACAGGTAAAACCATGGCAGGCCAGCTGGTCCATGTGCCAGTCCTCACTGTCCCTCAGAGTGGTAGTGTCAGGGGAAGGCATGACCGAGATATTGAACAAGCCTAGCATGGGACCGTCCACCTCAGGGGGACATGACTACCGCTTAACTAGATCAGCAGGAAAGGGATACCTTTTATCCAATCCCTCGGGCACAGCAGGCAGCCTGTTAGGACGTTCCCACTCCTTAAGCGCCATAGTGGTGAAATGTCCCTGTTCAGGGAACACCAGACGCCATTTACCAGGACGAAAAATCTCACCCTGCTTTCTCTTAGCCACCTCAGGGGTAGCAATATTTAAAATTTCAAAAATGTGTGACAGCAGATTACCAGTGTCCTCAGGGTACCATGAATCCTCCCCCCACTCAGGGTCACTATCGCAACCCTCCTGCTGGTCCTCAGAGTCAGAGTCCTGGAACAGTTCCCCTTCCTCTAGGGAATAATGTCCACCAGCAGTATCAAATTCCTCATACTCCTCTGTAGAGCGTGAGGGAGTGGAAGTCAGGTGCCGCTTCTTGCTAGAGGCCTTCCTAGGGACAGTCCTGGCAAGCTGCCTCTCAATGCTGGCCACCCGCAGGGCCAAATCAGAATGCGACTCCCTGCTAATATCCCCCTCACTGGGGCCCAATTGCAGGAGCGGGGGAGTAGGTGAAGCCGAGGGAAGCGCAGAGCTGGGAAGCAAAGCAGGCAAACCAGCTTGGAGCGCAAGGACACTTTCAGCGCATGGCACGCACACCGTGACACTGTTACTCACAGGGGATACCCCACACATGGAACACAGCCGGGATTGCCCTGAAGGACCCCCAAGCACGCTATCCCCAGAAGCCTCCATATGGTGTTTAACACAAGCACAATAGGCCAGCACTGGGTAAAGGCTAATACAAAAGCCACCCGGGATGCCCTCCCACGGGATGCCCCCAGAAGTCAGTAAGGGGGAGATGAGGGGGAGGAAGGAGTAGAGCCGGGAGAAACCACAACCCACTGGTATCCCGCCTGAAAGACATAAGTAAAACGAGACATCACGGACCAAGGACACCGCTGGGTCACTAAGGCACAGACCACAGGATGAAGCGACACCCCGGAGGAAACAGCGCTGCAGCCAGGAAGGGAGAAATCCAGATGCGCAGCTAATCCAAAATGGCGGCGGCAGAGGTACCTCGAGGGGCGGGCCGCGGGGGGACAACATGATATGCGTCATTCCCCCCCCCCAAGAGCGTGAAAACGGCGCCCACGGGATTCCGCCGGCGCCAAGACAAAGAAAAAACGCCACAGGTTATAGCGCCGCCCGCTGCGGAGCGCAGTACAAAGTGGCGCGGCGGGCTAAAAAACACACTGTAAACACAAAAACACCACAATTAACATCACTCGCCGCTACCACCCCCGCAACCCCCCCCCCCCCCGAACCAAGTCAGAGAGAGGGGGGGAGAGAGAGACGAGAAGGCAGCAGCGAGTATCCAGGCCGGGGGGGGGGGGGGTTGGGGTGGGGGCCCTGAAGGAAAACAAAACACTCACCCCCTCAGAAGCCAGGACAGTAACTCTGCATCCCTAGTAGGCTCACAATAAAGCCTATGCCCGGCTACCCTTTGTGGTACAGGGTCTGCGGCTTGGAGCAGCGCTCCTGGAGCACTTGACCCTAGTGCTCTTCTACCCTCACCCGATCTGTCAGCCAAGGCTGGGAGGCAGTAAGGGTCCAGAAACGGGTGGAAATAGACTTGGAGGGCAATATAGAGAGCCATCTTCTATCTTCGCAGTTTCACTGCAGAGGAAACACTGGGAACTCTATGGTTGATCCCAGTTTTTTAGGGGGCCAGGAGATGCCACAGCTTCCTACAGTACCACTGTGCCACCTTGTGGCGGAATAACCCAACTGTTATGAATACCGAAGCAGGCCGTGCCATGCAATAAAGAAAACAAACTATTGCACAAGCATATTCAACTAAGGGAGGCTCTCCCCCAGAAGTGTCTGCTTCTTTAATGAGAGCCATGTCAGCATCTTGGGCAGAGAGGTCTGGCACCTCTTTGGAAGGGATCTGCAAAGCAGCAATGTGGTCATCACCCCACACCTTCCTCAAACATTATAGACTTGAACTACTATCTGCAAAACATCAGGCCTTCAGGAGAAGAGTACTAATTGCAGCTTCCCACTCCTTAGGTATAAGTACTCCCCTAATCCTCTCCATGGGTCATGCTGAAGGATGATTAGAGAAAATCCCTGTTAGACTTACCGGAACCAGCTCTTCTAAGAATCCTTCAGCATGACTCCTTATTACCCACCCGTAGTCCTATAATTAACTTAGGTTACTTGATAAAGACTGAGGTGGGGCTTTTAACCTCTGTTCAGTTTGTGTTTCCTCCTAGGGGGTGGAGCCTCCCGGTAAGGACAGTTACCGGTTGAAAAAAAAAAAAAAAACATGAGTCTAGCTCAGAGGATCATTATTCAGAGGATAATACATACAGCCTTAAACACCATTTAATTGTATAGTACCTTTCTAGTCCTCAAACACGTCGATTTCTAAATGCACCTACGATTTAAGTACTGTGATTTGGACACCGTGAGAATTTTTTACAAATTATTTGGAAAGTGGGTAGTCACTAGATACCAACTGTTGCGCTGTCTTTACACCTTCTACTACCTGTATCTATACAAATGTTTTACAAATTCCCTGTCAGCATCAGGTTCCATGTGAAATTGGGAAGTATTACTGCTGTCCAAGGGGTTTAAAAAATCTGGAGGTCATTTTGGGGGTCTAGAGGTCTGTGATTCAGATAGTTTCCTCAAACTTAATATGGAGAAGCCACATCTACTCCACTGACCAGAGCTGCAGAAAGTGGGCATGATTATTTCTCTGCTGCATGGAAACCCCCAGACCTGGGCCTTTGGAATATTCTGCTCTGACCCAGACATCTTCACTACAGCTAAATCCAAACTCTGCTGGGTTGTCATTTGCAGATGGAACGACCCACAGTCAGTTTAGAATAGGGCTCTGTAATGCTATTTAGATGAGGCAATGCATCTATGAATCTGGATAGATTGACACCTCAGAGAATGTCAAATGGAAGTTCATTATTGACATCCAACCTCTTTGGCCTTTCAAGCTCCAGTCTGCTCCATCTTGGTTGCTTGGACATTTTTAGTATCTGCCATAAATATGTTTTAATATGATTATAAGCGACATAGGGAGAGAATATTTAGTAGGGAAAGTTATACAAAGGTATGTAAGAGGATAGATATTCCTAGGGTAATATAACTGAAAACTGGATTTCAAGGTTTCTAAATGTAATAGCAAGCACTAGTGGAGAAAAAAGCAAATTGTATAGCACATCTTGATTCCATACCCGATGACTGGACCTCATTGACATACTGCAGAAGCTCTTGCCCTTGGTGGATGACATCAAAAGTCAAATTATTCATCGTAAGAGCTTTGTCAGCGTGGTGTTGTAGCCTTTGCTCTGCAAGTGTAAGATCCTCTGTGTCAAAGTCATTCATCTGCAAACAAAGCTCATCATTCCACGTCTCAAGATCTGAGATTATCTACAATACATAGGAAGGGAAAAAAAAAATGAAAGGAAAATACATTAAAAAGGACAATCAAAGCTACAACAATAACAAGGCAGCAAGCAGCTCACCTGATGCCCCTTCCATGCGCATCTCTTACAGCACCAAAACAGTTGTCCTGCCTTTCATTTTAAAAATAGTGGTCTAACAGCAACTCTGTCCCTTGGAGTACATGCGAACATGGCAATCCAAAGTGGTCCTGCAGCTGTCTATTCCCACAACAGAGCGATTGCATGACTCTTCCCCTTCCCAGTTCCCCATCTGGACCACACGAAAAAATGGAAGCACAGCCAGCACCTCTACTTAGACTACATAAGGCATTTATGTATAATCAGATTTTGAGATGCTTTAAAGTGGCTCATTTTACACAGTTCCTATGGGAAATAAGAGGGGAGGGAGGAAGCATGTGCATGGGCAGGGACTAACAATTATGAATATATTGTGGAATACAGTAAACCCAACTTTTAACCATTTAAACCCAAGCACATGGATTCTACATAGTTGCCTCTCCTACAGTGCCCCCAAAAAATACAATTATGTGATTACTCACCTGTAGAATTGGTATTATGAGTATACAGTACGTCCTGCTCCAGATAGATTACTTACACGTGGGTATTACTCCGCCAGATGGCGCTGGACTGCCCCTCAAATACCCAGGGACCTCCCACAAATCCCCAGAACTGAAAAGCAGCTAACGAGAAGCCGGGAGAATTAAAACAACCCAAACTAGTAACTTTAACAATGATAACAATGATAACAATCACCATACAGGGGATCCAAGATAATGCAAAAACCAAGGGTGGGGTGGAGCAGGACGTACTGTATACTCATACCACCAATTCTAAAGGTGAGTAATCACAGAATTGTACTATTCTTAGTATACAGTATGTCCTGCTCCAGATAAATTACTTACACATGGGACATCCAATAGCAGTGTCTGTAAAGTAGGGTGGGATCTCCAAGAAAAAGTAGCAGCAGACAGTTTAAACCACTGCCACCTGCAGAACCTTTCGGCCAAAAGCAGCATCAGCTGAGGCCCTAACATCAACCTTGTAAAACTTTGAAAAGGTATGAACATAAGACCAAGTAGCGGCCTTGCAAACTTGTTCAACAGAAGCCTGGTGCTGAAAAGCCCAAGAGGCACCAATAGCACAAGTGGAATGAGCAGTAAGGCGGAAGGGAGAATTCTTCCCCTTAGCAGAGTAGGCCTGAATCACAGCCTGACAGATCCATTTGCTGATAGTGGACTTGGCAGGAGCCAAACCCTTCCTAGGACCAGAAGGCACCACAAAAAGAGCATCAGTTTTCCTGAAGGGTAAAGGAGCCACCAGATAGTACTTCAGACACCTAACCACATCCAAAGAATGCAAGACCCTCTCCTTAGCATTACTAGGATTAGGGCATCGAGATCAGAGGGTGCTGAGCAAAGGACTTCTGGAAGAAAACCACCAGGGCAGAAACCTGCCCCTTCAGAATACTGAGTTGGAGCCCCATCTCCAACCCATGCTGCAGGAACTCCAGGATCCTGGGAATAGAGAACACACGACAGGGAAAAGACTTAGACTCACACCAGTCAATGTAGGCACGCCAAACCCTGTAAATAAATGGAAGAAGAAGACTTCTTCCTAGCCTTTATCAAAGTATCCACAACCGAGGAAGACAGCCCCTTTTCCATCAAGATGGAGGTTTCAGCAGCCAGGCCATCAAAGCCAGAGTTTGCAAATTGGGATGGCGTAGTGAGCCCTGAGTGAGCAGATCTGGCACCAGGGGCAGAGTGTACTGATCTACTGCCAGCTGCACCACGTCTGCGAACCACACTCCTCTTGGTCACCTGGGGGCCACCAGAATTGCTGGCACCCCTTCCAGAGCAATCTTGCGCAGAACCCTGCCCAGCAGGGGGAATGGAGGGAAGACATACAGAAACTGAAAGTCCTGCCATGGATCCTGGGACAGGGAGACAAAGGCTGGTAGCTTGTGATTGTGACGGGACGCAAACAGGTCCACATCTGGTTGGCCCCAACGGTGACACAGAGATTGAAACACCCTGCTGCATAGGGACCATTCTCCCTGGAGAGAGGTACCCCTGCTCAGAGAGTCCGCCAAGCGATTTTCCACTCCCGGGATGTACACAGCTGATATGCAGGGGACATTGGCCTCCGCCCAAGTCAGGATCAGAGACGCTTCCTGGAGGGCCCCCTTGCTCCGGGTCCCTCCCTGATGATTGATGTAGGCAACTGCCGTCTGGTTGTCTGAGCGCACCTGAACAGGCAGGCCCCGAAGGTGAGTAGTCAAGTGAGCCAGAACTAACCTGATCGCCCGCAGTTCCAAGACATTGATAGGTGTGTGGGGCCTCCTGAGGACCCCACCTCCCCTGGAACCGCAGGGACTTCCAGAAACCCCCCCAACCTGACAGACTGGCATCCGTGGTGACCATCTCCCAGGAAGGGGTAAGAAAGGATCTGCCCCCCAACAGGTTCCTTGAGTCCATCCACCACGAGAGGGACCTCCTGACCAGGGGGGAGAGCCCACAGCCCCTGTCCAGGCACGCTAGATCCTTGTCCCATACTGACAATCGGTGAAGTTGCAGAGGCCTCAAGTGGAACTGAGCGTAAGGGACCGCTTCGAAGCATGCCACCATCAGGCCCACCAGCTGCACCCCCTGCCTGATGGAGGGACGGGGACAAACTAGGAGGGACTGAGCCTGTGCAATCAGACCGTCCACCTTCTGTTGAGGAAGGAAGATCCTTGCCTGAACTGTATCCAGATTCATTCCTAGGAATGGCGTTACCAAGGAAGGGGACAGTGAGGACTTGGGGTGGTTGGTCACCCATCCAAATGACTCCAGAGTGGACACCACCAGCTGAGTATCCAACTCTGCCTGATGTAGAGACTGGGAAGTGATGAGAATGTCGTCCAGATAGGGAAGCACGCAAACGCCCTGACATCTGAGCAGAGACATCACGCCAGCCAGCACCTTGGTGAACACCCTGGGAGCTGAAGTGAGGCCAAAGGGCAAGGACACAAACTGGTAGTGTTGATCCATCAGAGCGAACCTGAGGAACCTTTGATGACCTGGGAACACAGGAATATGAAGATAAGTATCTTTGATGTCCACAGAAGTCATGAAATCCCCTTGGCGCAGGGAACTGATGGTGGAGCGCAGAGTTTCCATGCGAAAGCGCCTGCCCCTGACAAAATTGTTGAGGATCTTTAAGTCCAGGATGGGCCTGATTGAACCATCTTTTTTGGGTACTGTGAATAGGTTGGAATAGAAGCCCTTGCCTCTTTCTTTTTAAGGGGACCTTGCAGATGACCCCCAGCTCCAGGAGTCCTTGCACTGCTTGCACTAGTTCCTGAGCTGACACAGGGTCCTGAGGAATCTGGGATCTGATGAATCTTGGGGATGGGGGCAGGCAGCAAACTATCTTGTAACCGGAGGACACTACCTTCTGAATCCACTGGTCTGAGACATGAAGCCTCCAGACGCGAGCAAAGTGCTGCAGCCGTCCCCCCCACCCGGATGGGTGAGGGCGCCCCATCATGCCTGAGGGGGCTTGGGGGAGGATTTTGTTTTGGGACCCCAGGAGGAGCCAGGACGTCCACGTCCTCTGCCCCTACCCCAGAAATCTCCCCGGGCCCCAGGAAAGGAAACCCCCCTTCCCTGTCTGGCACCACGGTAAGGGGAGCAGAAGGAACCCTGACCACGAAAGGGCCGAGATTGCCGCCTGCGCTGGGGTAACCTGCCTCCCTTAGTAAAAAGGTCCATGCGGTCCCCAAACAGGCGCAGTCCTTTAAAGGGAAACCTAGTGAGGGCCTTCTTGGCAGCGTTGTCAGCAGCCCACTGGCGCAGCCAAACCGAGCGGCGTATAGCCACCACGAGGGCAGAAGTTCTGGCACACATTCTGATGGTGTCATCCAATGCTGAGAGGACAAAATTTACAAAAACATCACAACTGGAGAGTGTGTTAAAACCCCACAAGGCTAATCATCAGGGGCACTATCAAGCATATTTCTGATAAGGGTTCTAGTGGCCACAGCAGTAATGGCAGAGGCACAGACCGGGCGCAGCGCCGTCCCCACACATGCAAAGGCGTGGGATGCCAGCTGGTCAATGTGCCGGTCCTCAGCATCCCGCAGGGTAGTGGATTCAGGGGAATGCATGACAGAGGTGTTAGATAGCCCTAGGATCGGGGCATCCACCTCGGGGGGGGGGGACAAGACCAACATTTAACCACCTCAGCAGGAAAGGGATGCTTCCTATCCCAACTTTTTGGAACCCCGGGAAGTTTACTGGGGCGGTTGCCCGGGCAGGAACTGGGGGCTACCAATACATATGCAGTACCGTTGTAATTGGGAGAAATGGGCAATACACAATAGGATTTCTTTTTTTTTTTTTTTTCATTTTTACTGCAAAAATATTATGAATGCACTGAAAAAATTAAATGCCCAATCTCTGACGATAAAAATGATACATGAGCTTCCTGGAAATCCTGGAAAAATCACAGTTAAACAATACAAAATGGTGAAAAATATCAAGTAGGTTGGCAGTTAAAGTTAAATGCACCCATGCATGTTGGGTATTGTTCTGTTTAGGAGACCTTGTAGTTTTAGTAGTAGTTTCTTGTTTGCATATTGGTATTTTAGGAAAAGGTGTTTTTCATTTTGCTTTTTTATTCATTTTTAACCCTTTAAGTGCCAAGCCCATGGGGCCTACGCGCCTGGCCTTCTCCCCGCCAGTGTAAAAGAAAATGTAAAAAACACTCATCTGCCCCTCGTTAGAACCTGCCGGGTCTTTTCTCCACCCTGGGGGGTATCCGATTACCACCCGGGGCTCTTCTGGCTCAAAGTGGAGGCCCGAAATAGCTACCCCCCTCTTTGGCCGCTGCTGCTAAATGTAGGGAAAAAAAATTATATTTACTCACCTTTATGCACGGTCCCCTCTTCACGGGAGGGGGGGGGGGTCTCCCCAGACTTTTCCACAGTTAAGAGAGGGCCCCAAAGAAGCCCCCTTCCCCACCTCCAAATCATCGCTGCTAGCCCCACCTCTTGTGGGTGGGGAAGATGACATCAACCCTGTGATGTCATCCCCTTCCTGGCTTTGAACTTTCAGATGCTGAGGCTAATCACCGGAGCGAGGTTGAAGGGCTAGGGGGGCTGTGGATCCCTGCCTCCCCAGCCCCCCTCTAGTGAAAAGCCACGGCAGCGGTCAGCATATTGCCGGGGGGGAAGGATTGCCGCGGGACACAGGATCAGAGGCAAGTGTTAAAAAAAGAAATAAAGAGTCTTTTTTTTTCCTGTATGAGTCTTTTTATAATAACCTTTTGTGAATTGGTAAATGATCTATGAAACCCCTATACCACTTCACAAGGCTTAGGGGGTGACAAGTCAGTAGCGGGGACCCCGGTCCCCACACTATGTGCCGGGGGGCAGAAGAGCCCGGGAACATTAGGCTTTGATGCTTGTAGCCTGCAGGGCAGGGGCAACCAAGGCTGGCCCCCATGCCCTGTTCTACAAGCTCCGTTAGCTGGTCCCTGTGTTGGTTATGCTGGGTAGGGGGGACCTCACACCATTTTATACCCCAGATTTTTGAGGATTTTTAGCCCTTAAAATTCCTCAAAAAAATTGGGTCCACCACCCCTGTGTAATTTTTTTAAATTAACCCTGTTACTTGTCACCCAGCAGGTATAAAAGGCTTCCAGCAAGCAGCAGGAGAGCAGAAGCCAAAGTGATAATCAGTGCTTCGGGATGGATGGGAGATAAGTATTAAAAAAATAATAAAATATAACCTTTTGTGCCTGGTAAGGGATCCATTAGACCCCCATGTCAGTTCACAAGGCTTAGGGGCTGGCTAGTCACCTGTGGCTAGTCATTAACCAGGAGTCCCCCACAGGGGCCATTTATCCTGTACGGGCCTGTAGCCTGCAGAGCAGTTATGCTGGGTAGGGAAGACTTCCCACCAACTTTTTTTTTTTTTTTTTTTTTTGGGGGGGGGGGGGGGGGGGTGTTTAAGGGTTTTTAACCCTTAAAATGTCCCCAAAAATGGGGACCGCCTCCTCGAAGGGGGACCCGACGGTTTTTTTTTTTCTTTTTTTTTTTTTTTTTTTTTTTTAATTTAACCCTTTATAGTGTGGATAGTAGTTGTATTATATTTGTAAATGCTATAAAGTTCTCTTTTCAGTTTGGGTGGTCTCCTGGCAGGAATCGGGGGCTACCAATACTTATGAGGGGCCGTTGAACTCATGACAAATGGGGCTTTCACATGTAATACGGTTTTCTTTAATAAAAGAAATGTTTTATTTTAAATGGGAGGGGGGATGCCACACTTTGTATGGGGAATGGGAGTGGGGATGCCACACTGTGTATGGGGAATGGGAGTGGGGATGCCACACTGCCTATGGGAATGGGTGGGGGAATGCCACACTGTTTATGGGGAGTATCACACTGTTTATGGGGGGATTCCACAAGGACTATGGGGAATGGGAGAGGGGAATGCCACACTGCCTATGGGGAATGAGATGGGCGAATGCCACACTGTCCATGGAGAATATGGGGGGTGCCACATTGCCTGCAATGGGGTGTTTTAGCACAACAGTCTGAAAAACAATACTCTGCCCCAGAAATGCACATACACAGGTTAGAATGCTTACTTGAAAATGCAAGCACATTTTCAAATAGTTTTCACTTGCTACAGTCTTTTTACGAGCGTTTTGAAAGTTTTACGATCGCATTTTCGCACACATTCGAGTGTACGTATTTAATTCAACCCCTTTGCTGAATCGCACAAAAAAGTTAAAAATTCACGCACTGCGATCCAAAATGAGCAAAACAATTTTTGTTGAATCAAGCCCATTAAGTGGGAAAAGCAATAAAAGAGGAAAATGATTCCCCTGGTTCCCCCAATCAGGATCACCAGATAAAAACCTGCGGGACTGACTCTTCCAGCAGCCCAGGAGTGACCACTAAAAAAAAACAAAAAAAAAAACAAAAAAAAAAAAAAAACACCCCTGAAGCACCCCAAGACCCTAGCACTTACCCTTACCATCCTGATCCTGTATACAGCATAGATGAGGAGGCACTGTGGGTCCATCCAGGTCAGAGGGACATATGGGCCAGTAAGACAGCGCTTCCAAGATAAAAACCTCAAAATAAAAAAAATAGAGAGAGGAGCTCACAAGCACACCTTGCAGGGGGCGTGTCCCGACCTTTGAGCAATGAGGAGCGTGTGATTGAGATCCTGCTTCCAGACCCCATAGAAGGACCACTTACCGGGCGAGCTGAGCGGCGACCAAAGGATGACCAGGCGTGTGAAGAGTCACAGGCGTCAGAAGGAAGATAGAGGTGCATCGGGCCGTCATTCCTCTGAAAAATCGAGAAGACTGGAGAGAGCAGAGATTTCCAAGATGGCGGCGGCGGGAGCGTCCCAAGACAGTAGCGAGGAGGACGGAGTAAGGGAGGACTCAGCTTCCTATGAAGGCAGCGGTGAGAGCGGCGCTGAGCGGGGGAGGCTGTCAGACGCCTGCGGCGCGGGACCCGGTGTGTGTCGGGGAGGCGGAGAACGCTAGATGCGAGGAGCGGAGGGCCGGGTGTACCAAGATGGCGGCCGAGACCACTCAAAACACGGCACCCGCAGAAGATGAGGCCCAATTGAAGAGAGCCGGACGGCACAGAGAGCAGGTAGGAGGCGGGGGAGAGATGGGGAGACCTGTGTGAGAACGGAGCCTGAGCACAGAGAAGGGGTAGGCCCCAGCAGCAGCAGCGCTAGGATGAGGGAGAGCTTCAAGATGGCGGCCGAGACCGCACTCAAGACTAGTGACATGCCCCAGCCCTCTGACCTGCATGATGTGGGATGGGTCGTGAGCAAGGGATGGCAGGGCCACAATAAGGAGAAAACCCCAGCTGAGCAATATGGCCAAAAACTGCCAGCGGACCTACAGCATTGCGGCACAGGCTGTCGGGGGACAGAGAGGATACAGGGAAGTGACAGCTCTCCCCCGCTGCGTGCAGACACCCCAGACAGGGCCCTGAACGTAATGGGCACCCACAGAGGTTTTAGTCCTGGTGAGACAGCTGCAGAACGAAGTAAAGTAAACCATGCTCAGAGATGCAGATATGCCGCAGACCTGGATCAGTTTGCATATACACCCAAAGCATTAGATAGAAGCGCGCCCCTTCCTTGTGCCCCCCCACTTTTTCAGCCATTGCCCCCTAAAGCGTTACCAACTGGCCTCCCTCAAAGACCGCCTAAGCCTCAGGAAGACAGAAGAGCCGCAAGAGGTGTAACTAGTGCCGGGCCCGCTTTGTTGGAGTCTCCTGGGTCCCCGCTCCTGCCCTCCCCTGTCAAGTCAATAAATGGGACCGGTGGCAGTCCTGCATCAATGTCCCCCGTGGACCGCTGGGTCTCGCCCGTATTGTCACCGGTGCGATTGAGTGGAGAGCCACGTCGACGCCTGACATACCTGGATCTGGGGACCTCAGTGACCAGCAGATCCGCTTGGAAACTATCTCCCTATTGAGAGGGATGCCAACTAAAACGGATATTGAGAAACTGATTGAGAAATACGAAGCGGCTCACAAGCGTGAAATCGCTGCAGTTAGACATGAAGTCTCTGAGGTCCAATCTAGAGTAAATGTTTTAGAGAGAGCTGGCAGCTCAACTGACGACCGAACGAGAGCATTGGAGGAGCGCTGCAACAAGCAAGAAGCATTTATTAGAAACTGCCATTTACATCTAGATGATCTAGAAAACCGCAGCAGGCGGTATAACTAGAATTAGAATTAGAGGCGTCCCGGAGTCCCAAAATGAAGAGAATGTGAGAGCTGTGGTGACAACCATCTTTAATGGTATCCTGGAGAGAGATCCGTCCACTTCAATTGTTCTGGATAGAGTGCATAGAGTGCTGGGCCCGAGGAGCGCTGACCCTGCGTTCCCTAGAGATATGGTCTGTAAGGTTCACCTATTCACAGTTAAAGAGGAGATCCTGAGGAAGGCCTGGAGAAGGGAAATTGTGCTTTACAAAGGAAAAGAGGTCCAGATCCTCCAAGATTTGTCTACGCTCACGCTCCAAATGCGAAGGGTAATGAAGCCCCTGCTTGACGTCATCATAAGCAAAGGAGCCACATATAGATGGGGATTCCCATTTCATCTGATTGTCAGAAGTTCGCGAGGTGTTTTCCAGCTGAGGAAACATCGAGACCTGGAGGAGCTGTTCGAATTCTTACAATGTGACCCCCGTGGCCGTCCCAGATTGGATGGACCCGGGGGGTTGCTGCCCCTTTGGCCGTGATCTACTAGCAAGAGGAACAATGGTCCAAGGAACTTCCGAGATCTCAAGATCTCAAGATCTCAAGCATCTTAGAGGCCCGCTGAAGCGTCCTGCGGAAGCCGGAAGTGGGGCTCCTCTTGATGGTGCACCCCCTGATCATAGATCGGTGGACTCTAGATGTGCCGGGTCCAGAGGTTCCCTCTCTCCCCCGGTCCGTCCATCTGGAGGGGGAATGAGGGCCTGAAGGGTGCCTAGTGGCTTGTTATGCCATAACACTCCGGTAAAGATCCCTGTCTTATTGTGGAAGGCCTACCCTCTTCCTTTGTGAAGGGGGATTAGCCTGAGTATTGCTATTGCGTTATCTTAATGGTTTGATGGTTGCACGGGTCCGGGCCGCGGGAGACCCCTTGACCCTCCTGCAAATAGACATGCGCCTAAGTGGCGGATCCCCAGTGCACATAACTGGGTTGATGTTGTGCCTGATGGTGCGGGTTGGGGCGGGGGGGCCCTCCCTCGGCACGGGCTCTGATACTAATAACTATTTGCCTTGTTTAGGCTGGATTCTCTTTCTTGTCGCCTGGCTGCTGGGAGAGATGTGTCAAAATGGGTCGAGAGGCGCTGGGCTGAGGTTCTTGATCGCGCTTCTCCTCCAGGGGCCGCTTTGTGACCCCATAGACTGCAGGCGCCCCCGCTGTGGGGTGAGTTAGACTTGTTTAGTCTTTTGTTAGTTCTTATTTAGTCCCCCACCCCCCTTACCGGTACCTTGGTCTTGGAGGCTAAACGCTTCTCTGCTCGATGACCAGGCCCTCTTAGCGGACGTGCAGACGGAAATTAAAAACTTTTTTCATACTAATTTGACGCCAGACAGAAGCCCGGGGACCCTGTGGGAGGCCCATAAATGCGTCATCAGGGGCATTTTCATAAAAGTAGGAACTAGAATCAAGAGGGATAAAGTGGATCAGGTGAAGAAACTAATAGAGGAGATTGGGGTTTTGGAAAGAAAACACAAAGTCTCTCGCAGCTAGCTGCTTGGCCACATTGACCTCCCTGAGAGAAAAGCTCAAAATACTTTGCTGCGACAAAATCAAGGCGCAACTGAGCAACTGCCGCAGAAAGTCGGGAGACAGGTGTGGGAAGCTGTTGCCGCGAGCATTGAGAGAAAAAAAGGTTAGAACGTATGTCCCAAAGATTACTAAAACGGGAGGACAGGTTACGCACCTGTTTAGCGAAATTGGGGAAGTGTTCCGCAGCTATTATGCACGCCTGTACAATCGCCAGGAACAACAGAGGCCAGATGCGGAGGGGAGACTAGACCAGTATATAGCGGACTCGGGAGGTATTGGGGGAGCTTGAAGACCCCATTTCTGTGACCGAACTTCAAAAGGTGGTATCGGGAGCAGCAAATGGGAAAGCACCGGGACCCGATGCCCTGAGCCCACAATACTATAAGAAACTGTTCCCAATCCTGGCCCCTAAACTCTTGAGCGTTTTTAACTCCATTAAAAACGGGAAGACATTCCCCGTGGACACTTTGAGAGCACATATCTCTGTTATCCCGAAAGAAGGCAAAGACCCTACTCAGTGTGCCAGTTATAGGCTATCTCCCTCTTAAATACTGATTTAAAATGGTTTGCTAAGATTTTGGCCTCTAGGCTCTCTCCTCATCTTCATCACGTGATTGGGCTGGACCAGGCGAGATTCATGGCACACAGGGAGGCACGGGATAATACAATAAAAGTACTGAACTTGATCCACTTGACACAGGGGAGGGGGATACATTCGCTCTTGCTAGCGACGCTAAAAAAAGCCTTTGATCGGGTAGATTGGGAGTTCATGCGGGCCACGATCAGACATGTGGGACTTGGCCCTAACATGGCTAGCTGGATCGGGGGTTTGTATGACTCCCCGCCCGCCACGGTACGTGTGAATGGTGTTCTCTCATCCCCCTTTAAGATTACTAATGGAACAAGACAGGGCTGCCCACTCTTGCCCCTAATCTTCATACTCACCTTGGAGCCCTTTCTCTGTCGGATCAGTAGAAACCCAAACATTAAAGGTCTATCTGATGCCCCTGCCCACTACAAGGTTGCTGCCTACGCAGATGACCTAATCTTTAGCCTGACCTGCCCTGAAGTGTCCCTCCCAAATCTCATGTCTGAGCTGAAAGTATTTGGCGAGCTAGCAGGCTATAAGATTAATTATCAAAAGTCTGAGGTTCTTAATATCAACATCCCCTCAACACGTTTTCGGGCCATACCTACTTAGGCACGAAGATGAGCAGTAACCTGACAAAAATCTTTGAGTTGAAATTTGAAGAGGAAATAGCTAGGTGGGGGAAAGCTAGGTTGTCATGGTTTGGCAGATGCAATGCCATCAAAATGAATTTACTCCCGCTATATGTGTTACAGGCTCTCCCGGTGGCAGTCCCTCAGAGCTTCTTAAGGAAGGCCAGAGCGCTCTTTATCAGGTTTATTTGGGGGGGGGGGGGGGGGGCAAGAAGCCCAGACTAAACAGAACCCTACTTTCATGGTCCAAGGAGAGTGGGGGGCTGGGCTTTCCTGATCCTGTTGGGTACCATGCTGCGGTCCACCGTAACAGGATAGTAGACTGGTGTTTACATAGAAGTCAAACAATGGGTGAATCTGGAGCGGGGATTTCTCGGGGTTCCGATTACTGCGGCCCCCTGGCTATGTATCTCGGATATCCCTCCGGCGGCTAAGCATCCCACAATAGGAGCCACTCTTAAAGTATTTCAGCCGCACTCGGGACATTTCCCCTGCCCCTTCCCCAATGCTCCCAATTCTGGGTAATCCTAGATTTCCCCCAGGTAACGAAGGGTCAAAGGCGAAAGAATGGAGGGAGGCGGGCGTTTACAGAGTGTCACATTTCTGGGCGGAAAGAGGCTGGGTGAATCTGAAGGATTTAGCATCTGTCGGAGGCTTAGTGGAATGGTCAGACTGGCAGAGAAGCCAGTGCATGCATTTTCTGCACTCACTCCGGGAATACTCTGATGGGATGAGGAAGCTGACGCTCTTTGAAAGCCTTTGCTCCAGTAAGCAAGCGGTTAAGCAAACCCTGTCGTATATACATAAATTGTTGGCCTCACCCCCGGAGGGAGCAGTGCCCTCTTTTCTTGGGAAATGGGAGAGAGATCTTGGAATCTCCTTCACACCTGACCAACGTAGGAGATTACTCGCTATGCCGCACAAAACCTCCATCTGCACTCGCCATCAAGAGTGCAACTATAAACTTTTAACACGATGGTACAGAGTACCGGCTTTGATAAGCAAGTGGTGGCAGGATGTCCCAGATAACTGTTGGAGGTGCGGCATGGCGAGGGGAGATATGATGCACATCTTCTGGGACTGCCCCGCCCTTAGGCCCTTTTGGGATTCAGTGAGGCGCCTAGCGAGCGAGGTGACAGGAATGGAGGTAGCGGATGACCCAGCTGTCTCTCTCCTTCACGTGTCGGCTGCTCCGCTAAAGTCATATAGGAAATCCTTACTGTGCCATCTTCTGAACGCGGCTAAGATTTGTATTCCCCAAAAATGGAAGAGCCCAGACCCCCCCCCCCCCCCCTCGATTGCAATGTGGATTCTAAGGGTCAATGAATGTGATTTGAGAGTGCGATCCTCTCCCGGGATAATACGTTTGAGAACTTCACATGCACTTGGTTTGACTGGTTAAGATTTTCTGAATCAGATGAGTGTCATATGCTGCTAGGTGAGGTCAGAAGGTCAGCCCCCCGACCCCCCCCCCCCCCCCCCCTGTTAATCATAACTGACATTATCTGGATATGTTGATCCATTTGCTACTGTATACATGTGTCACACTTCTTTTGGCATGTTTGTACCTATGAAAATCTTAAATAAAGAATTTACATGACAAGCACACCTTGCAGTCCAGTTCCAACTGCAAGAATGAAATGATAGGAAGTAGGCCAAGGAGTTAACCCATGTGTGTCTGAATTCCTCTGATGGCCTGAAGTAAAATGGAAAAGAAGAGATGGTAAGTGTACCTCGAGGGTTCTTTGTGCTAAGAGCAACAGTCTTACACTTTTGCTCATAGGTCTTCAATTTCCTGTCAATTCCACAAACAGGGCAACAATTAGATATTGTCGGTACGCAATTTGCAGTATACTCTACGGAGCTTTGCCAGAAGCCCCAATGTTGTGTTGGAGAAGAGCCGAGACCATACTATATCACTATTTGCTCTTGACAGCTCCTCTCTGGCTTTAAGTCTAAGGTTTCAGTGATTACTGAAATACTCACAGTAGGTTCAGTTCATCGCAATCCACTGGCTTGCGTTCTTCATCTGAAAACTTAATTGAAGAAGAATCCTACCAGTGCACTGTACTGATTGACCTCTTGGTGGCAGCCAATGCCTATCATGATGCTGTAAGCAACCCTTTAATCTTTTCATCTCTCGCTGGTTTGACAGGAATAATAAATTCCAAAAAGTTGAGGATCGGACAACCTCACTCAAGCATTAAACTGAGAAAAAAAGACAAACCTGTCTTGGATGGAATGACTAAATTCTCCATAAAATACATTTCTCCTCAGTTCTATTCATGTGGGGTTTTCTGCTGCATCTCCTTCTGCCCCTAACCTGGGCCCAGCAAGCTCCATACTTACACTTTTGCGTTACATTGAAATGGCAGCCATTCAGTGACTCCACATAACCAATCTGATTTGCTGGCTCTGAGGACCGTACCCCCCCCCCCCCCCCTTGGTGAACCCGATTGGTGGCTAGCAGACAGACAACCTGCTCCTAGGGAATTGGAAGGTAAGGTGCTTCCTGGTCTAGGGCTTGCAGAAGACTATGCAGGAAATCCCTAATTGGGATGCCACCACGTGGTACATAGTAAGGTCCTTTGTAACTTTAAATTATCTTGAAATACAGAAACCTTATATTAAAAAGTATGGCAGAGAAAAACATCAAATAAAATAAAACAAACAAACTTACGTCAATAGCATCTCTTTCAAATATGCGTAGTTGTAAAAAAAGCTCAAGTTTTATTTTTCGCTCTTGAAAAAGTTCTTCTATTTGTGATTGGGCTTCATCAAGCTGTTGAAGAATGCTTTCTATATGACTGATAGAACTATTGTGAGGAGTCTTGTTACTGGAAATAGCTGAATCCCTTAACAACAAAGAGAAACTAATGTAATTATTAATACTTCTAAAAGAAAGCCACTATACACATCACACAATATTGTACAGTTCAGAAAGCTTGCTATACAGCACTAAGATATATCTGGAAAGAAAACCCTAATTAGTTTACCGGTAATGGAATTTCCGGTAGTCCTCCAGGACAGCCCAGCCGAGTAGCTCTTCCCCCCTAAACTGGACATGATTAAATACCCCCCTCCTGGACCTCAGTGTTCCCAGAAGAAACATGCATATATACAGATAACTTAGCATGGGCAGGAAGTAGGATGCAATCTTGTTTTTTTCCAAAACGTCCTTCAGGATGGCCCAGCCGCTAATTAACGAGAAATCCTACAAGCGTCCTACCTTAGAGATGGGAAATCTGTAGAATCTTCCTGCCGAACACCTGTCTCTTGGCAGAAGAAAGATCCACTCTGTAGTGCTTCAAAAACGTGTGCAGTGAAGCCCAAGATGATGCTCTGCAAATCTCCTCCAGAGAAAGTCCTGACCAATTAGTCCAAGAAGTAAAAACCGCTGTGGTAGAGTGTGCTCTAAGGGACTTTGGAGGCTGACTCAGAAGATTCATAAGTTAACTGTATGGCTTCACTTATATACCTGGCGATAGACACCTTAGAAACTTACAGACCCCTAGTCTTCCCTGCAAAAGAAAGACAAATGATCGGATGGCTTATAGCCCGAGGTGTGAGCCAAATAAGTCAACAGAATGCTACTAGCATCCAACAGATGCAACTCCTATTGATCCTTAAGGTCCTCTGGTCTGAGGCCAGGTAGGTAGATCTCCTGGGACCTGTGAAATTCCGAAGCCATCTTAAGCAGGTAAAGCGGATCAGGTCTGATAGTGAGATGATCTGAAAAAATCCAAAAATATGGCTCTGTGATGGACAAGGCTTGCAAATCACTAATTCTTCTAGCCGAAGTAATAGCTAATATAAAGGCAACCTCAAGCGTTAAAAACGTAACCACTACTTCCTCAACAGTCTCAAAGGGGGACCATGTGAGACCATTCAGGACAATGGAAAGGTCCCTGAGAAGGAAGGCCTTACAATTTATCTCCCTGTCTAGAGCAAGAATTTAAGACTCTTTCAATCAGATCCACCTGTCTAAATCTATGGTCAAAGAGTACCGACAGAGCCACCACCTGCACCTTTAAGGTACTGATGGCTAATCTGATTTCTGCCCCTTCGTATAAAAATTCCAAAACTGCAGCCAGACCCGAACAATTCAGATTACTGGCTGCACAAAATTAACAAAACGTTTTCCATACCTTTCACATATCTTACACATAACCATTTTTCAGCTCTGGATAAGGTTTTAATGACTCAACTAGAAAGACCCTTACTCCTTAGCAGGCCCCATTCAGGATTCATGTCGTCCAGTGGAGGCTCTGAAACATTGAGGGTGAAACATTGGTCCCTGATGCAGCCAATCTGCCGTCAGAGGGAGAGTTACTGGCGGACCAACTGACATTGGCTTTAATAGGGAGAACCACAGTCTCATGGGCCACCAGGGGGCAATCAGGATCACCCTTGCCTGGTCCAACTTTATCTTCCTTATGACTAGAGAAAGATTCTGGAATGGGGGAAAGGCATAACAAAGTTTGAACTCTCCCCAATTCTGACCCAGCCCCCCCCCCCCCCCCCCCCAAGCTACCTGAGAGAAAGTGTTGACACCTGGAATTCTGTTTTATGGCGAAAAGAGCCCCATAGGTCTACCAGCTGCCTGAAGACATTCTGGTTTAACTCCGGCTCTGTCTGTCTGAGCTGCACTCGACTGAGAAGGCACGCCAGAATATTTCCCAGCACATATCAGAGACACATTAGCTCGAGTGACTTTGTTCCCCCCCTGGATGATTGAGATAAGACACCACTGTGGCATTGTTCAAGCAACCAGCACTTCTCAATTTCATATAATGTTCTCAAAATGCTTTAAGGTCATTTGAACAGCTTTTAACTCAGGCTCCCTGGACCTGGCAATGGGCCCCCCAGCCCTGTGCACTTGCATCAGTTGTGATATGGATTGGGTCAACCTGATGCCAAGGTCTCCCCTTGGATAGATTCCCATGATCCAACCACCACCGAAGGGACTGACAAACCTGCTCTGGAATTTTAACCAGAGAAACCAACGTCTCTGGATCTCGCCCCACTGGAGGGTTCTTGCCCCCACCGGACTTACATCAAGACTGCTATTTAGGCTGCTGAGGAGATTTAAACAATAAACCTCCTTTACCGTCTGAGAAGCCCAGGCCCTTTGGCTTCTGAATAAGGTGGGTGAAGATTCTCTTAGCCAAAAATGTCTTCCCCCATCTCAGGTGAAAGGGTAAGCATTTTTTCCAGTTCCGATCCAAACAAAAGCTTTCCCTCATATGGTATACTACAAAGGTGTGACTTAGATGACTGGTCTCCCTGCCAGGTCTTGAGCTAAAGGGCTCTACAGGGGCAATTGATTAAGGCCATACGCTTGGCATTGGCCCTAAGTGACTCTGAAGCAGCACCCAAAAAAAAATGTACTGCTTTAGAAACAAAAAGCAGGGCAGCCAAAAGCTCCTCTTTTGAGGTGTCATCAGATATGCCACTCCTGACTCAATCCAGAGCTCCACCTACTCTACTGACACAATCCATAGCCAGTAGAGGTCTGATGAGAAAAGATTCCTAAGCCCTTTTAGGTTGAATGTCTGACCTTTTGTCTAAGTGAAGCCATGTCTTCAAACGAGAGATCCGATTTCCGAGAAACCTGAGCCAAAGGCGCATCCACCTTGGTAAACTTAGCCCAAACCTCTATCTTAGATTCCTCAAAGGAGAAACCTCTCGATCAATTTAGGAAGGAAAAACAGACACTCCGGACTCCATTCCAGAGGAATAATGTCCTTTAGCAACTGGTGACTCACTTCTTTCCAATAGACCTTGTTAAAGGGAATCCTGAACAGAGAGGGGCTTATCTTCTGACTCATAAAGGAAGCTAGAATTCCCCTAATAAGATCTGGAGTGTCCTCGAGGGAAAAATTAGATCAACCTGGGTGGGAAGAAGTCCCCGCAGCTGACGCTTCTGATCCCTTCCCCATGCCTGCAGAATGGACTGATTCATCCGAAGAGGCACAGATCTCGTCCTCTTCCTCAGAGGAAACTGGTCTACCCTGGCTACTCTCGCTCAGGCCCGGGGTGAGAGGCAGATATGATCTCAACTGAGTTGAGCCAGCATCTGATCTTATAACTGCCACCTGGGTCATGTGGTTCATATAAAAGGAATCAGCCATTCTGGAATCAAAGGATTCAAAAAACTTTTTATCATACACTGAATGTTACCCCTGGCCACCTCATCCAAGCAATTTTTACACAGAAGCTTAGAAAAGCCCTCCGGCAAGATGGCCTGATAGTTAGCACATGATTTAGATAGGGTTCCTGGGCTCCTTCTGCTCCCTGGGATCCCTTCTGGGCCCCTTAGTGGGATTAGGATCTCTGGCCTTGGGTTCCTTAGCCTGCATAGGAAAAGAAAAAAACAGGTTATTGGGGAGGGTGACTTGGTGATAGTGTGAGGGGTTGGAGACTTACCCCTTCCACTGGATTATCCCCCAATCCCATTGTTCCCAGTACCGCAGAAGACAAACGGTACTACTGGACCATTCTCATGCATGAGCGACTCTAGTGGGGCTGCCAACACCTCAGAACAGAGACTTCTGACAAACGGACAAACTGTTTCCTGCAAGGGGCAGGGCCTGCCCTTCTGGATCTGGCGCATGCATCCAAAGACTCATCTGGTCCCAAAGTCAGTCCTATACTTACCCACCCCCCCGCAACTGTGAGGGCCCGAAGCTTCCACCATACAACACATTCCCCACCAACCGGTAGGGAAATGTATGGCATCCTGGCCCAGAGGTTTCCCTGTGCCCTGCCCTGGAGACTGCTGCCTGAACTAGCTCTGGGACAGGAAAGTCCCCCAGAGGTGGAAGGAGAAGGGAACCCCCGGCTGTAGCAGTAGTAGGCCGTCCGGACCCCATTTTAACCTCCTAGAGAACAGGGAGAGTCTCAGAACCTGACATCTTCACTGGGGGGACAAAACAAATAAAACATGGACGTAGAATTCAGCTTGTTTCCTGGGAGCTAACACAAAACACTAAGGTCCAGGAGGAAGTGGGGTGGGGTATTTAATCCTTTAACTGCCAGCCTATCTGGAGATTTTGTCACCCTTTGTTGACAGACCATTTTGCGCTCCACTGTTCAACATGTTCAACTGTGATTTTTTTAAGGGTTATCTAGGGATTTTCTAGGGAAATTAGTTTTTTTTCAGCAGAGTCTGGAATTTAACATGAAATGTCTTGTTTGTCATTTTTTTAGGTGTATTCACAATATTTTGGGCAAAATTTTCCCCTAAAAAAAAAATGTATAGTGTTTTTTTCGGAATAAAAATTTTAAGTTTGTCAAAATCTTATTGTGTGTGAAATCCCACATATGTATTGGTAGACACCCTTTCCTGCCCAAGAGACTCCACTAAACTGAATCAGCGCTTTAGGACATTTTCAGATAAAATACAACTGTTCTAGGTGCTATGCGCACATTGCAGTTTTGCGAGAAAAACAACCCTTTACATTTGAAATATCCCCCACAAACTATATATTCTTTGGAAGTACACACCTCAAGCTTCTTTGTTTCCATATTCACAAAGGAATATGATATGCCAGGTGAAATTCACAAAAATAACCCAAACTCTCCATTAAATATCAACAGTCTAACCCGAGTAGAAGTTCGGCACCGACTTTAACAGATTAAAATAGACAAATACCCATGTCCAGATGGGTGTTTTATGGAAATTATATACAGTAATAGAAAAGGGGTTTAAAGGGAAAACTGGCAAGTTTAACATCTGTGGTGGGCTTTTCTAAGGTAGGTTTTCTAAGAGATGTTATCCTGGATTATCTCCGTGAAGGTGATCTTATTTGCTCCTTATCAGGAATCGGTCCTGCCAGACAAACCTGATCAGCTTCTATGAGAAAGTTCACTGGATCAGAGTCACTGGATATCATATACCGCCAAACCTCCGTATTCATGGCGGCTACAGTCTCCCGCAACTCAAGACTTCACGGCTCCCATAAACGCGAATAACGGTGACTTTGCAAATAATAAGTTTGCACTTGCACACATAAGTGTATACAGCATTTATTATTCCACAAAATGATCACTTCTTAAATATTTGTCATTAATGCACAAATCATCATACAATACAGTACATTATACTGTAGTACTGCACATTGTACACTACGGTAATACCAACTTAGTATTGTACAATAGTAATGTCACGCTCGGGGTAACTCCAGCCCTTTTGATAAGCCCACAACCCCCAATCTCCGCAGCCAGCTTCACCTGTAGGAGCCCCCGCTTGCCGGGACGCAGAATACGCCTACCCGGGATCGGTTGCCCCCAGGACTTAATGGCTCAAAGGATGTGAGCTTATATGTAGGAGGACTGGAGAACCAATAGCTAGAGCGTTGGCAGAGGAAGTCCAGAGACAGGCCAGAGGTCGACAGCGGGAAGACAGAGATCGTAGCGGCACCAGGGATCAGGCAACTCGTAGTCTGGATACAGGCAGGGGTCGGCAACAGGGGTTCAGGATCGAGAGTGGTCGGTACAATCAAGGTCGGCAACAGGAGTTCAGATCGAGAGTGGTCGGTACAATCAGGGTCGGCAACAGGGGTTCAGATCGGCTACAATTCACAAGAAAGACTAGGTTCTAGGCGCTATCACAGGCAACTGGCTAATGAAGAGGAACCAGATTTATAGGGACAGGCATGAAGGGGAAGTGTAGTGATTGGTGCACATTGGATCACAACCAGGATTGGTCAGAGCATAAGGGATTGATGTTCCTATCCCCCCCCCCCCAGAGCTGTGCTAACCTGGGCTCATTGGCCCACAGAACAACCCCTGGGCTCATTGGGGAGGGCATAAGAGGAACGTGCTCGCACGTGTGCGCGAGCACGAGACGGGTGGGGGCGAGGAGAGAGAGGAGCAGTGCTGGCGGGCGCACCAGCCGCCGCTCGACGCGGGCGCCGAGCGGACACCGCAGCAACCGCCGACCACCCAGACCCGGCGCGGCGATGGAACGGGGCCCAGGTAAGTGACAGTTCATGACACTACCCCCCCCCCCCCTTCACGAGGGGCCTCCGGACCCTCACCAGGTTTTCCCGGATTATCCCGATGAAACTTTTTTACAAGAGCCCTGGCATGAACATCCCTTGCTGCTACCCAGCATCTTTCCTCCGGACCGTAGCCAACCCAGTCCACCAAATACTGCAATGAATTACGCACTTTACGTGAATCTAAGATCTTATTCACTTCATATTCTGGCTCATTATCAATGAGAATCGGCGAAGGACCAGCAAGAGGAGTGTCCTTAGCTGGTTTTAACAGTGAAACATGGAAAGAGTTAGGTATTTTCATAGTCGGCGGGAGTTGAACTTTAAAAGACACATTATTCAATTTCTTGATAATAGGAAAAGGACCAATAAACTTTGGACCTAATTTACTGGAGGGTTGACGGAGCGCAACGTTCTCAGTGGAGACCCACACCAGATCACCAACCCGAAGAACAGGTTCCTGCGACCTACGACGATCGGCGAATTTCTTATATCTCAACCCAATAGTTTTTAGTATTTCCTGAACGCGCATCCAAATGTCCCTCCGTTCCTGAAGCCACTCTTCCAATGCCGGCAAATTGGAAGGTGACCCTGAAAGGGAAGAAGCTCTAGGATTTTTCCCCAAATTACAAAAGAAAGGAGATATCTTAGTGTTCTCACTAAGCGCGTTATTGTAAGCGAACTCAGCAAAATCAATAAATTCCACCCATTACTCTTGCGCATCAGAGACATAACATCTTAAGTATTGCTCCAAAGTTTGATTTGTTCTTTCCGTCTGCCCATTAGACTAGCGATGATAAGCAGAGGAAAGAGATCTGAATTCCCAATCGTGAACAGAAGTGTTTCCAAAAACGTGAAGTAAATTGGACACCCCGATCAGACACTATATTAGACGGAATGCCATGGATACGAAAAATATGCGAAGTAAATAGCCGCGAGAGCTAAGGGGCCGATGGAAGTTTGGGCAAAGGTATGAAATGTGCCATCTTACTGAACCGATCGACGACCACCCAAATCACAGTATTCCCATGTGAGAGAGGCAAATCTACAATAAAATCCATTGAAATATGAGTCCATGGTTCGGCAGGAATTTCAAGTGGGACTAAACCCCCACTAGGGGCCTTGTGAACCCCTTTACTTCGCGCACAAACAGAACATGCGTCGATAAAGGCAGTGACATCGCGTCGCATGGTAGGCCACCATACATGGCGCCGGACTAGCATTAACGTCTTACGGTTGCCCAAATGACCAGCAGTTTTTGCATCATGAAATTCGCGGATAACATCTGAGCGCAGGTGCGGCGGAACAAACTGACACCCCAAAGGTACATCAACAGGAGATTCATTTTGAAAAGACGCCAAGGTATTAGAAAGATCCGGAAGCAATGCCCCGACCACACAACCCAAGGGTAAGATAGGTTCACCAGTATCACCCCGATCCTTGCATTCACCAAACATGCGGGATAGAGCATCTGCTTTGGTATTTTTTACACCCGGCTTAAAGGTTATTATGAAGTTAAAGCACGAGAAGAACAATGCCCAACGTGCCTGACGAGAGTTCAGCCTCTTGGCAGAACCAATGTATTCGAGATTTTTGTGATCTGTATACACAGTTATAGGATGTAATGAACCCTCCAACCAGTGACACCATTCATCAAATGCCAGTTTAACTGCTAATAATTCTCTGTTCCTACATCATAATTTTGTTCCGCAGTACTGAATTTTCGTGAAAAATAGGCGCAAGGATGTAGGCGCTCAGGGTGACCGGAATATTGCGACAACACTGCACCTACTCCCAACTCAGAAGCGTCAACTTCTATAATAAAGGCTTTCTGAACATCCGGATGAATTAGCACAGGCGCCGAAGGCCCGTTTTAAGGTCAGGAAGGCCTCACAGGCAGACGGAGACCAGTTAACCGAAAAAGCCCCCTTACGGGTCAGGTTGGTGTGAGGAGCTACAATATGGGAGAAGCCCTTGATGAAACGTCGATAAAAATTTGCAAACCCGAGGAAACGTTGCAATTCTTTTAGAGTCTTGGGTTTAACCCAATCCTGTACCGCAGAAACTTTCTCCATGTCCATTTCGAGACCCTGACTGGAAATTACATATCCCAGGAAGGGAACAGTGGTGACCTCAAACATACAGTTAGAAAGTTTTGCATATAAGTTGTTCTCTCTTAACTTTTGCAGTACCAACTTAACATGGCGTCTGTGGTCCGCTAAAGAACTTGAAAAAATGAGAATATCATCCAAGTAGATGACCACAAATCTACAGAGATACTCCCTAAATACATCGTTAACAAAATCTTGAAAGATGGCTGGTGCATTACAAAGACCAAAGGGCATGACCAAGTACTCGTAGTGGCCGTCTTTCACGTTAAATGCAGTCTTCCACTCATCCCCCTGTCGGATGCGAATCAAATTGTACGCCCCTCTTAAATCCAATTTGGAAAAAATTCGGGCTCCTACAACTTGATTGAACAGATCCCCAATCAAGGGCAAGGGATATCTGTTCTTAACTGTAATCTTATTCAGGGCCTGATAATCTATGCACAGTCTCAGGCCACCATCCTTCTTTTCTACAAAAAAGAACCCAGCCCCCGCAGGTGAAGTAGAGGGACGAATAAACCCCTTTTTTAGATTCTCGGTAATGTACTCCCTTATTGCTTGCTCCTCGGGCATGGTGAGGTTATAGATTTTCCCCCTAGGGGGAATCGTCCCAGGGAGCAAGTCAATAGGGCAGTCTTAGGACCGATGTGGAGGCAGAGAATCAGCAGAGCGTTCAGAGAACACATCGACCCAGTCCGCATATGGCCGAGGTAACCCCTGGGGTAGCACTTGAATACTTCTGAGGCCTGTAGAAAAACAGTGATCCTTGCAGTGATCACTCCAGTTAGTCAGCTCCCCAGCCTGCCAATCTAATACGGGGTTGTGGAGTTGCAACCAGGGGTATCCCAAGACCACTGGAGTTTCTGGACAGTCAAAAACAAAGAATTCTAAGAATTCAAAGTGGGAAGAGCCAACAATTAATCTAAGAGGTGGGGTCTTGGTGTTAATCCCCCCCCCCCCCTGAATGGCCTTCCCGATAATAGCCAAAACCTGTAGGGATCTCTCAAGGGGAACTAAAGGAATACCTAAAATGGAAATCATGTTCCTGTCCAAAAAGTTACCCGCCGCACCACTGTCGATAAAGGCGGAAACTGTTTGCTTAGAGGAGCCCCAAAACAGGTCAATAGGCACTAGCATTTTATTTTGGCGAGAGTTGCAAACTGACTCACCTAGACCAGCACTCTCTTCCTGATCTAGGTGTGGGAGTGTTCCGCCGGCTTCCCCTTGTTTGGACAGGACCCAGCGAAATGTCCCGAGTTCCCGCAATACAGACATAAGCCCATGGATCGCCTACGCTGCTTTTCATCCTGAGATAAGTGGGTTCTCCCTAGCTGCATGGGTTCCTCCTGAGAGGGTGATGGTGTGCCTTCCCCACGGGCAACCGGGGAGTTAGAATTCTGGAAGGACCTGAGGGACGTGGGAGCCCTGGCTCTCTCCCTAGCCCTCTCTCTCAGACGTTGATCTACTTTAATGGAGACGTGCATTAGTTGGTCCAGGTCCGCTGGAGGGGGGAAATTGACCAGCGCAACCTTGATGCCTTCCGACAGCCCCACCCTGAATTGACTACACAGAGCGGGGTCATTCCACCTAGATTTGATGGCCCAGCGGCGGAATTCTGCACTGTAATCCTCGGCCGAGTTCCGCCCTTGCTTTAAGGCCCGAAGCCTATTTTCTGCCGTGGATTGCTGATTTGGGTCAGCATAGAGGACCACCCATGGCGGTGAAGAAGGCCGTGACCGATTGTAAGGCAGCATCATGAGGAGGCAGACTAAAAGCCCAGGACTGAGGGTCTCCTTGAAGTAGAGAAATAACAAGGCCCACACGCTGGGTCTCGGTGCCTGAGGAGACAGGTCTCAGTTTAAAATACAGTTGGCAGGCATTCTTGAAATTAGAGAATTTAGCTCGTTCTCCAAAAAATTTCTCGGGTAGCGGAATCTTTGGTTCTGAGACGTGAGGTGGTACAGAGGAAGCAGGTAATTGACGGGATTCCTGAGTGGCCACTCTTTGAGCGAGTTGGTTTATAGCCGTGGCCATAGCCTGCACCTGTTGTACCAGGTCATCCATTCTTAGGCCTGTGATAATGTCACGCTCGGGGTAACTCCAGCCCTTTTGATAAGCCCACAACCCCCAATCTCCGCAGCCAGCTTCACCTGTAGGAGCCCCCGCTTGCCGGGACGCAGAATACACCTACCCAGGATCGGTTGCCCCCAGGACTTAATGGCTCAAAGGATGTGAGCTTATATGTAGGAGGACTGGAGAACCAATAGCTAGAGCGTTGGCAGAGGAAGTCCAGAGACAGGCCAGAGGTCGACAGCGGGAAGACAGAGATCGTAGCGGCACCAGGGATCAGGCAACTCATAGTCTGGATACAGGCAGGGGTCGGCAACAGGGGTTCAGGATCGAGAGTGGTCGGTACAATCAAGGTCGGCAACAGGAGTTCAGATCGAGAGTGGTCGGTACAATCAAGGTCGGCAACAGGAGTTCAGATCGAGAGTGGTCGGTACAATCAGGGTCAGCAACAGGGGTTCAGATCGGCTACAATTCACAAGAAAGACTAGGTTCTAGGTGCTATCACAGGCAACTGGCTAATGAAGAGGAACCAGATTTATAGGGACAGGCATGAAGGGGAAGTGTAGTGATTGGTGCACATTGGATCACAACCAGGATTGGTCAGAGCATAAGGGATTGATGCTCCTATCCCCCCCAGAGCTGTGCTAACCTGGGCTCATTGGCCCACAGAACAACCCCTGGGCTCATTGGCCCAACCGAAAGATAGGGAGGAGTCCCTTCCTCGCCTGAGCGAGGAGTGAAGCTACCTCCGGCGGCCGCGCTGAGAGCAGCGCCGCCGGAGGGCATAAGAGGAACGCGAGCACGAGACGGAAGGAGGCGGGGGCGAGGAGAGAGAGGAGCAGTGCTGGCGGGCGCACCAGCCGCCGCCGAGCGGACACCACAGCAACCGCCGACCGCCCAGACCCGGCGCTGGAACGGGGCCCAGGTAAGTGACAGTTCATGACAAGTAACAACTGTGATGACTGTAGTCATCATCTAAAGAAACTTACAATACACAGTACTGCATCAACTGTCAGACACAATGATCAAGAATAAAGAGATCACTATGGCTGGCAGTGTATTACAATGTACTGTACAGTACAATGTAAAGTACTGCACTTTTAATGGCAATACAGTGCACAGTACATACTGTACAGTACAATGTAAAGTACGTACTGTGCTGTACAAGAGAATCACCCTTTAACAAACCATCCAGACTATGTTGCTGTAAAGATGTTGGAAAGAGAGGAGGAATCGCCTACACCTATAAAAAAAAACCTACAGATATAAAAATCTGCCAAGTCTGAGGTTTTCTTCTGTAGGTAGGTACGTAGGTATACCGTGATATCTAGGGGGTGACAGGTTTCTTGGGCACACCATCCCACATTTACAAGTGAGAACGGCTTACCTCCAAACTACCTATCCTCTGATCCAACCTATAGGGATCATTTAACCCTCTAATAGCTTATTAAAGCATTGTATGATGGTCAAAAACATCTGCACACACCAACATATCACAAGAATTGCAATTGTAATAGGGCATTACTGTATTCCAGCAGAGACTGGCTCAGAATGGCTATAGATGGGGAGGGGATGGAAGGAAATGCAAGAACCCTTAAAATCTTCCTGAAGTACATTGTGATTTCAGACTAGCTTTTCTGCCTCATTATTTCATTGTAGACTTGTGGGTACGTAGATATGGCTGCCTCTTCTAATCCCTTCACCTTTAAGACACGTACCAGTCCATGACAGACTTGAACCTATGCAAACCCTCTGTAATGTTGTCCAGTGTAAAAATACAATTCTGTGAAGTACTCACCTGTAGAATTGATATTATTTGTATACAGTACGTCCTGCTCCAAATACTTACACTTGGGTTATCCTCCGCCAGATGGCGCTGCACTGCAGAGACATGGAAAAACAGGCTCCTCCCGGCCCTTCACATACCCAGGGACCTCCCACAAATCCCCAGCATTGAAAAGCAGTGAACAAGAAACCGGGAGAGTTAAACCACCCAGAACAACTGGTAATGATAACAATGATAACAATCACCATACAGGGGATCCAGAATAATGCAACAACAGGGTGGGGTGGAGCAGGACGTACTGTATACAAATAATATCAATTCTACAGGTGAGTACTTCACAGAATTGTATTATTCTTAGTATACATTACGTCCTGCTCCAGATATAATACTTACACTTGGGACATCCAATAGCAGTGTCCATAAAGTAGAGTGGGATCCCCCAACAAAAAGTGACAACAGGCAGTTTAAACTACTGCCGCTTGCAAAACCTTGCGGCCAAAAACAGCATCAGCTGAAGCCCTAACATCAACCTTGTAAAACTTTGAAAAGGTATGAACAGAAGACCAAGTGGCAACCTTGCAAACTTGTTCAACAGAAGCCTGGTGCTGGAAGGCCCAAGAGGCACCAATAGCACGAGTAGAATGAGCAGTAAGGCGGAAGGGAGGATTCTTCCCCTTAGCAGAGTAGGCCTGAATCACAGCCTGACGAATCCATTTGCTAATAGTAAACTTGGCAGGACCCAAACCCCTCCTAGGACCGGAAGGGACCACAAAAAGAGCATCAGTCTTCCTGAAAGCAGCTGTGACTACCAAGTAGTACTTCAGACACCTGACCACATCCAATGAATGCAAAACCCTTTCCTTAGCGTTGCTAAGATTAGGACACAATGAAGGAAGAACAATATCCTGATTCAAATGAAAGGCAGACACCACCTTTGGCAGAAAATGTGGCTTAAAGCGGAACACCACCTTGTCCTGGTGTCTCTCGTAGTATGGGGTAAGGGCAATCTTGCGCAGAACCCTGCCCAGCAGGGGGAACGGGGGGGAAGGCATACAGGAGCCGGAATTTCTTCCATGGCAGTGACAGAGCATCCGTGGCCAAGGCCAGAGGATCCTGCGACAGGGAGACAAAGGCCGGGAGCTTGTGATTGTGACGGGATGCAAACAGATCCACTTCCGGAAGGCCCCACCGGTAACACAGGGACTGGAATACCCTGTTGCAGAGGGACCACTCCCCCTGACGGGAAGTCCCCCTGCTCAGAGAGTCTGCTAGAAGATTCTCTACCCCCGGGATATAAACAGCCTAGATGCATTGAACATTGGCCTCCGCCCATGTCAGAATCCGCGACACTTCCTGGAGGGCCCCCTTGCTCTGGGTCCCTCCCTGATGATTGATGTAGGCAACCACTGTCCTGTTTTCTGAGCGCACCTGCACAGACAGACCCTGCAGGTGATCGGTCAACTGCTCCAAAACCAACCTGACCGCCCATAGTTCCAGAATGTTGATGGGTAAATGGGCCTCCTGAGGGCCCCACCTTTCCTGGAACCTCAGGGATTTCCAGAATCCCCCCCCCAACCTGACAGACTGGCATCCGTGGTGACCGTCTCCCAGGAGGGGGCTAGAAAGGACCTGCCCTTTAGCAAGTTCTCGTGGTCCAGCCACCACGAGAGCGACCTTCTGACCAATGGGGGAAGCACACAAACCCCGTCCAAGGACGCGGGGTCTTGCCCCATACTGATAGGAGGTGAAGCTGCAGAGGCCTCGAATGGAACTGAGCAAAGGGCACCGCCTCGAAGCTCGCCACCATCAGGCCCACCAGCCGCATTCCCTGTCTGAGGGAGAGCTGGGGGCACGAGAGCAGGGATCGCACCTGCGTAGTCAGATCTTCCACCTTCTGTTGGGGAAGGAATATTCGTGACTGAACCTTATCCAGAATCATCCCCAGGAATGGGGTCACCGGTGAAGGGGACAGGGAGGACTTGGGATGATTGATCACCCAGCCGAAAGACTCCAGGGTGGACACCACCAGCTGAGTGTCCAGCTCCGCCTGCTGAAGAGGCCATGAGGCGATGAGAATGTCGTCCAGGTAGGGCAGCACTCTAATGCCCCCTGACCTTAGCAAGGACATCACCCCCGCCAATCCCTTGGTGAACACTCTGGGAGCTGAAGTGAGGCCAAACGGTAGGGCCACAAATTGGTAGTGTTGATCTTTCAACTCGAATCTGAGAAACATCTGATGCCCTGGGAACACAGGGATGTGAAGGTAAGCATCTTTGATGTCCACAGACGTCATAAAATCCCCTGGTCGTAGCGCAGGGTTTCCATGCGAAAGCACTTGTTCTTGACAAATTTGTTGAAGATCTTTAAATCCAGAATGGGCCTGACTGACCCATCTCTTTTGGGTACTGTGAAAAGGTTGGAGTAGAAACCTTCTTCCAATTCTCTCAAGGGAACTTTGCAAATAACTCCCTGCACCAGAAGTCCTTGTACTGCCTGCATCAGGACCTGAGCACATACCGGCTCCTGGGGGATCCAGGACCTGACGAATCTTGAGGGGGGCCGCACAGCAAACTCTATCTTGTAGCCGGAGGTAACTACCTCCTGATTCCGCACGTCTGAGACTTGACGCCTCCAGACGTGCGCGAAGTGCTGTAGTCGCTCCCCCCCACCCTGGCAGGCAAGGGCGCCCCATCATGCCTGAGGGGTCTTGGGAGGGGCTTTGGGTTTGGTCCCCCAGGAGGAGCCAGGGTGTCGCCCCCTGCTCCTATGCCAGGAGTCTGTGCGAGCCCCCGCGAAGGACACCCCTTTTCCCTGCTTAGCGCCTCTGTAGGGGGCTGAAAGGGGGCCCTGGTTGCGAAAGGGCCGAGGCTGCCGTCTGCGCTGTGGTAACTTACCTCCTTTAGCAAAGAGGTCTAGGCAGTCTCCAAACAGGCGTAGTTCCTTGAAAGGGAGCCCAGTAAGGGATTTCTTAGCAGCATTGTCGGCCGCCCACTGTCGCAGCCATACCGCGCGGCGTATAGCCACCGCCAAGGCGGAAGATCTGACACGCTGCCTAATAGCATCATCCGATGCAGACAGGATAAAGTTCACAAATACATCACAGTTAGACAGTGCATTAATAGTATCAGCAGGCAACTCGTCTGGGCCGTCAAGTGCATTCCTGACCATGGCCCTGAGCGCCACGGCAGTAATGGCCAGAGCGCAGACCGGGCACAGCGCCGCCCCTCCAAACGCAAAGGGCATGGCACGCCAATTGGTCATTGTGCCGGTCCTCAGAATCCTGCAGCGTAGTAGTGCTGGGGGAGTGCATAATAGAGGTGTTAGACAGCCCTAGAATAGGAGCATCGACCTTGGGGGGCGATGACCAGCACTTGACCATGTCAGCAGGAAATGGGTACTTCCTGTCCAGACTCTTAGGGATCCCGGGAAGTCTGGGGAGATTACTTCCAGATGCGCCCAACAAAGTATACCAATGAAGACGCCGCAGCGTCTGAGGCGCCGCCGCCTGTTGGCGCTGTCCAATAAGGGCAAGATGATCGTGCGGCAGCGGGCGATAGAAAATAAAGACAGCGCGGCTCTGATACCGGGTATATGAGTTAAGGACAATACTAAGGTCATAACGTGTACTGAATACACAAGACCACCCCACACACTCCCCCCCTTTCTTTCCCCCCGAACTACGGGGGGAACGAGGGAGAATGGCGACCCTTTGAACAGGGTCCACCGCTACACGGGGCAATAGCTCGGGAGGGGCATCCACAAGAGGCTCACCATCAGCCTAAACCGCCTACCCTTTGGTGGGGGATTGAGGATGAGCATGGCTCCATAAGCACACGCAGTGCTGCTTACCTTCACCCGACCAGCGCAGCCCAGGCTGGGAGGCACATCACGAAGATGACGGGTGGGAGTAGTCCAACAGGGCCGCAGGCATTAAAAGCCCCGCTCACCTGCAAGAGAGTGACACATCATGTTTTCGCAGTCAGCACTGCAGAGAAATCTGGGGATTTGTGGGAGGTCCCTGGGTATTTGAAGGGCCAGGAGGAGCCTGTTTTTTAACCACTCAAGGCCGTAGCATTAAGTAATTGAAGGGTTATCTCTCGACCGAAGGGTATGGACTGCAATCTCCACAATCCAGTAATTGAAAAGTAGAAACAGCTGCCCGGGAGGATAAGGCATCCTAAGAAGCCCTTTTTTTTCTCTGCTGAACACTATTTAGACATAGCCTACATATATACATCTACATATATAAGTTCCACTAGGACTAGGCATCTGGAGAGAAGATATAGTAACCTAGCAGAAAGGGAGGGTCTGACAGCATGAAGTGGATATGGAATAGAAAGGAGGATTGGAGGTATAGGCCCTTATCATCGCTTGTCTAATCCATCAGCTGGCGGATCACCCTTTTGTGGCCCCTCAGCTATAACAAATAAGGAGTCCGACTTAAGGAAACATTGTGTAGCAGCGATAATACAATTCTGTGAATCTCACCTATAGAATTGTTTTCTTTTCCATACCCACTCCAGGCCATAACCATCAGCTCCATCAGGAAAGACAAGATAAGTTACTCTCATAGAAACATAGAAGGTTGATGGCAGAAGGAGACCATATGGTCCATCTAGTCTGCCCTTATGTAACTGTATGTACTCTTTATCTTAGGATAGATGTATGCTTATCCCAGGCATGTTTAAATTAACTGACTGACGATTTTTCAACTACCTCTGCTGGAAGTTTGTTCCAAGCATCTACTACTCTTTCTGTAAAAATACAATGCTGTGAATACTCACCTGTAGAATTGGTATTATGAGTATACAGTACGTCCTGCTGCAGATAGAATACTTACAATCGGGTAACACTCTGCCAGATGGCGCTGGACTGCAGAGACATCGAAAATAGGCTCCTCCCGGCCCCTCAAATACCCAGGGACCTTCCACAATCCCAAGAATTGAAAAGCAGTTAACAAGAAGCCAGGAGAAATAACATAACCCAACTAGTAACTATAACCATGATAACAATCACCATGCAGGGGATCCAAGATAATGCAAAAACCAAGGGTGGGATGGAGCAGGACGTACTGTATACTCATAATACTAATTCTACAGGTGAGTATTCACAGAATTGTATTATTCTTAGTATACAGTATGTCCTGCTCCAGATAGAATACTTACAATCGGGACATCCATAAAGTAGGGTGGGATCCCCAAAAGGTTACAGCAGACAGTTTAAACCACTGCCGCATGCAAAACCTTGCGGCCAAAAACGACATCAGCTGAGGCCCTAACATCAACCTTGCAAAACTTTGAAAAGGTATAAACAGAAGACCAGGTAGCGGCCTTGCAAACTTGTTCAACAGAAGCTTGGTGCTGGAAGGCCCAGGAGGCACCAATAGCACGCGTAGAATGAGCAGTAAGGCCTGAATCACAGCCTGACGTATCCATTTGCTGATAGTAGACTTGGCAGGAGCCAAACCCTTCCTGGGACCAGAAGGGACCACAAAAAGAGCATCAGTTTTTCTGAAAAGTGCAGTAGCCACCAGATAGCACTTCAGACACCTAACCACATCCAAAGAATGCAAGACCCTCTCCTTAGCATTACTAGGATTAGGGCACAATGAAGGGAGAACAATGTCCTGATTCAAATGAAAAGCAGACACTACCTTAGGCAGAAAATCTGGCTTAAAATGGAACACCACCTTGTCCTGGTGTCTCTCATAGTAGGAGGGCTGAAAGGAAAGCGCCGCCAACTCAGACACACGCCTAACAGAAGTGATAGCCACCAGAAAGACATCTTTGAGAGTAAGAATGGCCAGGGGAGCATCCTGCACAGGTTCAAAGGGAGCACCCTGCAAGGCTGACAAGTTCAAATCCCAAACAGGCACCATAGGCTTACGTGGGGGATGCACATAAGTAACCCCCTGGAAAAAAGTCCTGATCAGAGAATGATGAGCAAAGGACTTCTGGAAAAAAACAGCCAGGGCAGACACCTGACCCTTCAGAGTATTGAGTTGGAGCCCCATGACAGGGAAGAGACGCGGAGGCCGATACATTAACAGCGGCAGGTAGCAACAGTTGAGTTCCTGATTCAAATGAAAAGCAGAAACAACCTTAGGAAAAAAGTCCGGTTTGAACCGAAAGACCACTTTATCCTGATGCCTCTCAAAGTAGGGCGCCTGAATAGACAAGGCCGCCAACTCCGAGACACGCCGAAACAAAGTGACAGCTACCAAGAAGACAATCTTCCGAGTCAGGGTAGACAAAGCAATATCTTGCAAAGGCTCAAAGGGAGGAGGCTGAAGAGCAGAAAGAACCAAATTCAAGTCCCAAACAGGGAGTAATGGTTTCCTGGGAGGCCGCACATGCGTAACCCCCTGGAAAAAATTTTAACTAAAGGATGAAGCGCAAAACGCTTCTGAAAAAAGATAGATAAGGCAGAAACCTGCCCTTTCAAAGTACTCAGCTGAAGACCAGAGTCCAGGCCAGATTGCAAAAACTCCAGAATGCTGGAGACCGAAAAGACCCTACAAGGTAAAGATCTAATCTCACACCAAGCGATATAGGCTTTCCAAGTCATATAGTAGATGATAGAAGAAGACCTCTTCCGGGCACTGATCAGAGTCTTAACGACCGAGTCAGAAAGACCCTCCTCCTTCAAGATGGAGGTTTCAGCAGCCAAGCCGTCAAACCCAGCGTTGGTAAATTGGGGTAACACAGCCGACCCTGAGTGAGCAGATCGGGCCGAACGAACTGGTCCACTGCCAGCCGAACGATGTCTGCGAACCATACTCGCCTTGGCCACCTTGGAGCCACGAGAATGGCGGACACCTTTCCAGAGCCAGCTTCCGTACCACCCTGCCCAGCATGGGTATCGGAGGAAACAGGTGCAGAAACCCCAGATCCCCCCAGCTCAGGGACATGGCGTCCACTGCCAGAGCCAGAGGATCCTGGGAGAGCGACACGAAGTTCGGGAGCCTGCAATTGTGACGAAAGGCAAACAGGTCCACCTCCGGCGTCCCCCACTGGAGACACAGTGACCGAAAAACCTGAGGATGGAGAGCCCATTCTCCCAGACGGGAAGAGCCCTTGCTCAACAAGTCCGCTTCCTGGTTTTCCACCCCTGGGATGTAAACCGCCGAGAGACAAGGAACATGGGCCTCCGCCCAGGTCAGGATCAGGGACACCTCTCTGAGGGCACCCAGACTGCGAGTCCCTCCCTGATGATTGATGTAAGCAACAGCTGTTCGATTGTCCGAACGAACCTGGACCGGAAGGCCCAGAACATGTTGAGTCAGAAGAGCAAGGACCAGACTGATGGCTCTCAGTTCCAGAATATTGATTGGCAAGTGGGCCTCCCGAGGCCCCCACTGCCCCCGGAACTGAAGATCCTTCCAGAATCCCCCCCATCCTGAAAGACTGGCGTCCGTGGTGACAATTTCCCAAAGAGGAGTCAGGAAAGACCTGCCCCTCAAGAGATTGGTCGAGACCAACCACCATTGGAGGGACTGCCGGACCCGGAGGACAACTGGAAGGGCCAATCCAACGACCGTGGTCGCCGGTCCCAGGACGCCAACAGATGAAGCTGAAGCGTCCTTGTGTGAAATTGAGCAAAAGGGACTGCCTCAAATGAAGCAACCATCAACCCTACCAGCCTCATCCCCAGACGGATGGACGGCCGAGGATTGGAAAGAAGGACCCGAGCCAACTCCTGAATCAGATACATTTTGGACTGTGGGAGAAACACCCTGTGTTGACAAGAGTCCAACTGCATCCCCAGAAAGGACACCACCCTGGCCGGAGCGAGGGCTTGGGAAATACCACCATCCTGGTGTCTGTCTCTGATTGATTGAGGGACGGAGCCATGATGAGAAGGTCGTCCAAATAAGGTACGACACGAATGCCCCGAGATCTGAAAATGGCCATCACCCCTGCCAGCACCTTGGTGCCGAGGTAAGGCCAAACGGAAGTGCCACGAATTGAAAATGCTGATCCTTCATCACGAACCGAAGAAAACGCTGATGAGCCCGGCAGATGGGGACATGAAGGTAAGCATCCTTGATGTCTATGGACGTCATGAAGTCCCCCTGCCGAAGAGAACCGATGGCCGAACGCAGAGTTTCCATGCGAAACTACCGAGTACGGATGAACCTGTTGAGCAATTTCAGGTCCAGGATGGGACGAACCAACCCGTCCTTCTTGGGGACTGTGAAAAGATTGGAGTAGAAACCGAGGCCCACCTCTAAGCGCGGCACCGGCCGGATGACTGCTATTTCCAGAAGATTCCTTACCGACGCCAGGAGCCCCTGCGCGGCCAAAGGATCGGTGGGCACCCGAGACCGGAAGAACCATGAAGGAGGGCGAGACTCGAACTCCAGCTTGTAACCGGACGACACCACCTCCCGGATCCATCTGTCCGGAACCTCCTGGTCCCAGACCAGGGAGAAGTGTTGCAATCGTCCCCCCACCCACACGGGTGAGGGCAGTCCCTCATTGCTGAGCGGGCTTACCAGCAGGTTTGGGCTTGGCGCCCCAGGACTGAGTGGGACGGCCATGGCCCCTCCCCCGGGTCCAACCTGCACCTCTGGTCCCCGGGGGCATCGACGTCAGGGGGAACCGACCAAAGCTTCACCAAATCCTCCGGAAAGGGATAACATTTATCCCAACTAGGAGGAATCCCAGCCAGGCGCGTGGGTTGTTCCCATTCCTTAAGGACAACCCTCACAAAGTGTTGTTGCCTGGAAAACACCAAACGCGGTAGGGGCACATCAAACAACTTACCCTTTGGCAGAGGGACCGCCTCAGGTGGATCCAAAGCCAAAATTTCAAACATTTGAGCCAAAATGGAAGGAGTATCAAGGGACACCCCCACAGCCTGATCGCCATCGGTGTCAACCAATAGCTGGTCTGCAGGCTCATCCGACTCCTCAAGGAGTTCCCCCTCCTCATCAGGGGGACAATCGGACCAATCCAAAATTTCAACTACCTCATCCTCCAAAGCAGGAGCTGCCGGAGAAAGGTGCTTCCGCTTTGCCATAGCCTTCTGAGCTACCGTGGCGGAAATTATCTTCTCGAGGTTGGCCAATCGTGCACGCACCTCGGAATGCAAATCCCCATTCTTGACAATGTCAAATGGGGTCCGGAATAAGGGAGGGGGGGTAGGAGATGACGGAAGTTGTGAGGAGCCAGAAGCCGGAGCGACGGACTGGCGCGCAATATTCTGCTTTGAACATGGAACGCATAATATGACATCATCGCCTGGGAGCGGAGCCCCACAACCCCCACACAGCCTGGATAGCCCCGAAGAGCCATTTCCGGTAACGTCGGAAGCCTCCATATGGTGAAATTATGGTATTCGCAACAACCCAGGGTTTTACGCATTAAGCAACCCGGGATTCCCCTTTATAATTAAAGTCCCGGGAGTGGGAGGATTTTTTAAGCCTAGGAAAATCCCAATTTAGAGATTAAGACTAGCCAGGTATATCAGACCGGGAGAGCCACTGCAGTGAGGGGATCCCAGGATCTGTGGGGGAAAAGAGACCACAGTCAGTCCCCCAGGGAAATAAGCCAGTATGCATCACACTCATACATAAAACAATCATGGTAAACCAAACATGATCAATATATACATCATGAATACAACTATATATATATATATATAAGAGCCCCAGCAGCTCAGGCCACGCGCTGCACACCGCGGCGCTGACCCTGCGTCTGCTGGCTCTCTCCTCACACACATAACAAGTGTAAAAAGCACCCCATGCAAAAACCACCCCCACCCCCCCAAAGCGAAGGGAGAAGGGACCGAGCGGGAGATGATGGCCAAGGGGAACCTCGGGACAGGGGCATCCCAAATCCGGATCACCATGCCGGATAGCCGCAGTGCCATCTACCGTTGCCCAGCCAGCAGCCTGGGCTGGGAGGCTTCCATTAACCATCTAGGCATGTAAACAATTGAACTGGGCAGAAATAGACCAAAAGGGGGTGCCGGGGTTTGACCCCGGCTACCTGCAAGCAGGAGACTTCTTTCTTCTGTCTTGTCGCATCTTGCAGAGAGAAAACACTGGGTGTTATGTGGGAGGTCCCAGGTATATATAGGCCGGAAGGGGCTTGTTTTCAAGACTTCTCTCTGCAACGTCGCCACCTGCCGGTGGAGTAACCCGATCGTAAGAATTAAAGGGGAAGCGGGGTGTGTGACACACTGAGAATATCTTTCCTTTTTTAGAGCTCAATTGAAGACCTTCATCAAGGCCTTTCTGCAAAAATTCCAGAATTCTGGAGACAGAAAACTCTACAGGCAAAAACTCGTCTTGTGGTAGCAGCTTGCAGGACTTCTAGGTCTAGGAATGGTTTCTTTCCTTTGGCTGTCCGCATCCTGAACAGAAACCAAGCATCATAGGCCCAGGCTAAAAGCAGGTATCAATTGCACTATGGAAGAGCATCTGTATCTCTGTTCCCTTTTCTATGTAAACTGTAGTTAACTGTTAGTTGCACTGTGTATATGCCAAAAAGAATTCCTTGTTCATCTCACGATGTACTTGGCGAATAAATTGAATTGAATCTTGCCAAATTTTGTAGTAAAACATTGATGTAGTCTGCATCCAGGCCTGAATTAGTCTGCATGGCTCTGGCAGAAAGGCCCTTTCCTGCCAAGATGGAGGTTTCAATAGCTAGGCCGTCAAAGCCAGAACTTGTAATTTGGAGTGCCGCAGAGGCCCCTGAGTGAGAAGATTTGGATCGTCTGGCAACTTCCAATGGTCACCTTTCGACATCCTTACTATGTCTGAAAAACAGCTTCTCTGACCACGAGGAGTTACCAGAATGGTCGGGATTCCCTCACGGCCTTTTTTTAGTACTCGACCCAGATGTGGAATTGAAGGCAACGCGTAGAGTAGCTTGAATGCTGACCAAGGAAGAGTTAGTGCATGTTGCAATTGCTAGAGGATCCCGGGACCGAGAAACACACTTCACAACCTTCCAATTGTGGCAGGTTGCAAAAAGATCTACCTCTGGGAAATGTCAAAGGACTAAAAATTATCTGACTGAGGGACCATTTTCCCTGATGCAAGACCATTCTCCTCAGATGATTGGCCTGCACGTCCACTCCTGGCATGTGGATCGCCCCCCATAGTAAGATCCTGCTTACTTCCTTGAGAGATTTTCTGCTTCTGGTGGTTGATAAATGCCACCGCTGTCAGGTTGTTGATAGGATGACCTCTCAGACCTCTCTGTCCAATGTGTGGGACACAGCAGAATTGCTATTGGTTCCAAGATATTTATGGGAAGAAAAGATTGGCCCATCTGAAAAGGCCAAGAATTCAGCCACCAGGTTAGGGACTACCTTGTTGAATGTGTCATAGAAAGGGGTGATCCAGGGATTCTGGATTCAGATGAGAAATCGAGAGCAATTCGCATTTGCAGAGGTCTTGTGCGGAATTGGTCAAAAGGCACTGCCTCGAAGCAAGACACCATCAGGCCCAATAGACACATTCCTTGACGAACAGTCCAGGGCAGGTCAAGAGATTCTGTACCCTGGCCTGAAGCAAAAGTCTCAGTTCTGCAAGAGTTGTGTCAATGACATTCCCAGGAAAGATAACTTTTGAAGGTATGATATGCGACTTTGGATAGCTGACTATCCAGCCAACCTTCCTAAATGTCATAAATATGGCATAAGACAATAAGTCTGTGTATCCTTCTGGGCCCCCTGAAAAGATGGGGCCCTGATCAGTAAATCATGAAGTAAAGGAATACTAGAATCTCTTGGCCTCTTAGAGAAGCCATAAGACGTGCCAAAATCTTGGTAAACACCCTTGGGGCTGAAGACAGGCAGAAGGGCAGAGCCACAAACTGAAGGTGTAGGCCATCTACTGAAAAGTGCAAATATTTTTTATCCACTGTGGTCATAAATTATTCTGGCTGAAGCAAGCTCACTGTGGATAAAGATTCCATGCGAAATTACTTCAGAAGGACGAACCTGAGGCCCTTGAGTGTCATGGATCTCTCAGCAAAGAGATCCCTTATTACAGAATGACCAGTAATGAGGCCGCGAGACAGATATGCAGCAAAACGTGTTTAATGGTGACTAACAGTGAACAGAACACATATCAACCAGGCTGCTGTACATATATACACGTGGAGTCAGAGTACATACATACATACATACATACATACATACATACATACATATGAATCCAAGGAAAATCCAAAGGCAGATACAGGAACAGGAAAACTAAATCACAAGGGCTATGGCAGGAGTTCAGATTTCAAGGTTCAGGGTTTCGAGGTACAAGATTCCAGGGTTTCGAGGTACAAGATTCCAGGGTTTCGAGGTACAAGATTCCAGGGTTTCGAGGTACAAGATTCCAGGGTTTCGAGGTACAAGATTCCAGGGTTTCGAGGTACAAGATTCCAGGGTTTCGAGGTACAAGATTCCAGGGTTCCGAGGTACAAGATTCCAGGGTTCCGAGGTACAAGATTCCAGGGTTCCGAGGGACAAGATTCCAGGGTTCCGAGGGACAAGATTCCAGGGTTTCGAGGGACAAGATTCCAGGGTTTCGAGGGACAAGATTCCAGGGTTTCGAGGGACAAGATTCCAGGGTTTCGAGGGACAAGATTCCAGGGTTTCGAGGTACAAGATTCCAGGGTTTCGAGGTACAAGATTCCAGGGTTTCGAGGTACAAGATTCCAGGGTTTCGAGGTACAAGATTCCAGGGTTTCGAGGTACAAGATTCCAGGGTTTCGAGGTACAAGATTCCAGGGTTTCGAGGTACAAGATTCCAGGGTTTCGAGGTACAAGATTCCAGGGTTTCGAGGTACAAGATTCCAGGGTTTCGAGGTACAAGATTCCAGGGTTTCGAGGTACAAGATTCCAGGGTTTCGAGGTACAAGATTCCAGGGTTTCGAGGTACAAGATTCCTGGGTTTCGAGGTACAAGATTCCAGGGTTTCGAGGTACAAGATTCCAGGGTTTCGAGGTACAAGATTCCAGGGTTTCGAGGTACAAGGTTCAAAAGTACAGAGTCAGGGTCCAGGTCTAGTTATAGGATTCAAGATATAGGGTTCTGAATACAGACAAATCAATGCTGATCAACTGGCTCCATGTGTGAATCAGCTTATATAGAGCAGGTCACACAGGTGCTTGCTGATTACCAACACCTCTGCAGGACAGAGCCATCTGCTGGTGGAATGGCATATAGCAGCATATATGGAATATAGCAGCTGTGGCGGAACTCCAGACCTGACATACAGATCTGGCATACAGAACAGTCTTTCTTGGGAATTATGAACACATTGGAGTAAAAGCCCTGACCCATCTCTAAAGGGTGGAACATGACAAACTACTCCAATCTCCAATAGATGGGCTTCTGATTTCACTGAATTTCAGGATAACACTGACCAAAAGAAGCTCTGAGAAAGAGTGGCCCCCGATTTGGTCTTATAACCTGAGGAAACAACCATCTGTATCCAAAGAACTGTTACATGGAGCCTCCAAAATGCAGAAGCTGCCCAAAAGGGTGGGGACATCCCTTCAAGTCTGATGGAGCATTTTCTTGTTCCATCAGTAAAATCTTGCTCTCTTTTGGGACTTAGGTCTGTTCCAAAAATATTTCTGGTATCCCGAAGATGCCGGAATTTTACCCCCACAAAAGGGCCAGGCATTACAAGAAAAGGGGTTAGACTTACCTCCAGTAGCTTCCTTTACCATATCACCCCAACACTCCCCAAACAGACGTCCCCCCTGAAAAGGGAGCCCCGTTAGATTTTCTTGGACCTAACGTCCGCGACCATTGCTTTGACCATAATGATGGCCTTAACCTACTAACAGAGCTAAACCTCGGGCACTTATTCTAACTAAATCATCCATAGCAGAGATGACATACCTGGTAATATCCATACTGGTCTTAATCAACTGGGAGCATGCATTATGTGAATTACCAACCAAGCATTAGAATCCAGTTGCTGTAACAAACTTTTGCTTGCCAAGGATGAGGCACAGGCTGGCCATAAAGTCGACCCTACAATAGAAAAAGTATGACGTGCCACCTGATCTATGTGCTTATCTGCTGGATTCTTTAGAGAGGCCATTTAAGATGGGATAATAGTAGTAGTAGTAGTATTAGATCTAAGAAAAAGGATATTTGGTATCCAGCACTCCAGGAATGGATGACCCCATAGAGTGAATGCAGGAGTCGCTCCTTATGGCGAGTGGGGTGTGGGAACGAGGAGGGTAGCACTATCTTCTGATTCAGATGGAAAGGAGAGGCCACCTTGGGCAAAAAATCCTGCTGCACATAAACACTGCTTTGTCTTGATGCAGCACCAAAAAGGGTGATCTGATCAAAAGTGCTGCCAGATCTGAAACCCGCCGGATGGAGGTGACTGCCAGAAGAAAAGCCACCTTTAATGTCCATGTCATCAGGGAAGCCACCGCCATGGGTTCAAAGGGGGGAGCCTGAAGTGCTGATAGAACCAGATGAGATCCAAGGGCGGGACTAGCGACCATCGGGGAGACCGAACAAGCACAGCACCCTGCATGAAAGTGCGGATTAACCTATGCCCCATGATTGTTCCTTGGAAAATAATGGACAAAGCCGAGACCTGGCCTTTAAGGTTGCTGGGCTGTAGGCCAGCATCCAGGCCTTCCAGGAGGAACTCCAAATTTTGGGTATCGAGAACCTCCTACAGGAGTGGCCCTTAGAGTTGCACCAAGACACGAAGGCCCTCCAAGTCCTGTAGCAAGTTCTAGAGGATGACTGTCTCCATGCTTGATTCAAGGTCCAAATTACTGCAGCAGACAAACCCCTCTCCTCCTATATGCTGGTCTCAACAAACGAGCTGCTAGTGAATTGGGGGGCCCAGAGAACCCTGTTGCAGAAAATGTGGACAGTTGGGGAGTCGCCATGGGGGCTACAATGCCAGGCTGACCAGATCTGCAAACCACACCTTTCTAGGCCAATGTGGGGTGACCAGGATGATTGAAAGCTGCTCAGTTGACCTTTAGCATGTGACCCAGAAATGGCAGGAATGTGTAGAGCAGGTGTGTTCCCTGACTAGGGAATGGCCAGTGTGTCGACCGCCATGGCCAGGAAGTCTCACACCTAGGACACAAACCTCTGGACCAAAATACAAAGAGATCCACCTCTGGCACTCCCCACCGGTCACAGAGCTTGAAACACGTCCTGGTGAAGGGACCATTCCCCTGGTCCAGCGTTTCCCTGCTCAAATAAACAGGCTGCAGATTCCCCACCGAACCGCTGAGATGCACGGAACCTGAAGTCCCGTCCACCTCATAATTTGACTCATTTCCTGGAACGTCTGACAGCTCCTGGTGTGTAGGCCATAGGCATGGAATTGTCCTGACTGTACCCTGACCGGAAGGCCCCAGAGCTGGGCAGACCAATACCTGAGAACCATCAGAAACGCCCTCAGTTCCAACAGAACAATTAAAAGACTGCACTCCCACTGGTCCCAGAGACCCTGAACCATCTGGTTCTCCAGAACGCCACCCCAAACCATCAGCCTGGCGTCTGTGGTCATGATGACCCACCGGACCAGCAGGAAACATCGACCCACTGGCTGCTGGTTTAGCGACCAATTAAGGGGTCACTCGACAATGGCTGTCAAGATGAAACAATGGTCGAACGTGTGCACAGTCCTGCACCATTTTGATAGGAGCAGCATTTGTAGAGGTCTGAAGTGGAATTGAGCCTACGGAACTGCCTCGATGGAAGACACCATCAGGCCAAGGAGACACATGCCCTATCTGATCGTGGGATATTCAGCGGTCAGTAGCAACCTCAGCGCCTCCTGAAAAGCCAAGCACCTCTGTACCAGAAGAAGGACCCATGCCCATCAAATATCCAATGTCATACCTAGGTAAGTCACCACCATGGAGCAAACGACCTGGGAGTTGGGGTAGTTGATCACCCACCTGAAAAGGACCATCCAAACATCCCACAGTGCCGCTGCCAAAGATGGGGCTTGGAAGAGTCATTCAGGCATGAGGTGATGTTGCCTCCACAGGAGTTCCATCACCACCACCAAGCCCTTCATGAACAATTGTAAATGTTGAATGCAGATATTGTTGGTGATCAGGGAAGACCGGTACATGCAGAAAGGCATCCGTTATGTCCACTGTTGCCAGAAAATCCCCCTGTTTCAGCAACAACACAACCGAATTCAGAGATTCCATTCGGAATTTCTGCACCCGAACGTAACTGTTCAGACTCCAGAAATCCAGGATCGGTCGAACGGACCAGTCCTTCATGGGGATAAGTATAAATTTAGTAAAGGCCACCGCCTCGCTCAGAGGGGGGCACATGTATTACAACTTCCCATTCCAGCAAGAGATCTATCGAGGGGTAGAGAGCCGGTGCCCTTTCTACAATGTGGGAAGGCTTGGATGTCACAAACCTGTGTGGAGGCCTGGTCCAGAACTCCATCTTGTATTTGGAAGAAACCACCTCCCAGACCCAGGCAACAAAAATTTGTTCCATCCACACCGACGTGTAGTGCATAAGCTGTCCCCCACCAAATCAGGTGAGGAAGCCCTGTCAACACTGAGAGGCTTGGCAGGCCCATTGGGGTCTAGGTATCTCCTGTGGCCTTTGCTTAACCATAAACCCCTTGCGGCGTCTGGAGTCTGTCTAACCTCCAAACTTCTGAAATGGCCGGAAATTTGGTGACCTGCAATACAAGGTCCTCAGTTTCTGTGGGGGCCTGGTCGACTTTCCAAATATGGCCTCCCGGACCAGGTCATCCAGAGGCTCATCCAAAAAGACGACCTCCCAAAAAGTGGAGGGCAATAAGCATCTTCTTGGAAGCAGTGTCGGCCGACCACTGTTTCAGCTAGAACGTGTCGCAAGGTGACCAGCAAAGCCAGGCCCCTAGCCTCCAGATGCACCAAGTCATCTATAGCCGGCACAATGCATCTGAAGACCCTTATAGCAAAGGAATTCAAGCAAAGTGCAGAGGAACGTGAACCTCCATGTCGCAAATGCCTCTTCTGCGGCTCCATCCAGACCTTAAGTGCCATAGCAGTTATGGGCATGCTGCAAGCTGGGCTCATGGCCGACCCCACCATGGAGAATGCATGCCTAGCCACCTGGTCCAACCTCCTATGCTCACTGGTTCGTCTACCGCAGGTGGGGAAGACCAAACCTTGACCACCTCATCCAGAAAGGGGTACTTGTCATCCAAGACCTTAGGAAGCTTATCAGAGTTTCACCCACTCCTTTTCCAGCAGCCTGTTAAAATCAGCAAGCCTGGGAAAAACCTGCCTGACCTTCTGGTGCTTGTAGCATTCGCCCTTCTTCTGCCTCCTCGGCTGAGGAGTAGAGAGGTGTAGACACTCCAATAGCCTCAATAAGATACTCTGTAACCCGGAAGGTTCACTGGTGCATGCCCGGCTTCCAGTTCCGCTCTGCTGCTGGATGACACTTCTCCCTCTGACCAGCCAGAACTAGATCCTGAACTCCTAAATAGGTCCTCAGCATAGGAGGACTGTCTGAATATGCCTATGCTTAGCAGAAGCCTTCCCTCCTGGGTGGGCAGAGACAGGCTTGGGATGCCCCTGCTGACAAAGGCCATTGACCTTGTTCTCCCACCGAGCCACCCTGTCTGCCACGTCTGAAGAAGGAACCCCAAACGTTGGGCAGACCCTGGGACAAAAATGGACCTGGCACCGGGGTATCCTGCTCAGACGAGTCCGAGCCTGAAGCCGCAAGGGAAACTGACCGATCCAGCGGAGGCATGAACCTTACACCTGGCCTGAGCCAGGGGGTAGAGGAAAATTGGGTCTCAGTGGGAGACACAGCAGAAACATAATGCAATGCCCAGAGATCAGGTACCTTGTAGGCATCAGGGTCCTGATCCTCGGGGCTAAGACCCAGTTGGACAAGTACCCCCTGGTATACGCGTACCGCAGATTGAGAAACATGCCTGAGTGTCAAAGGTTTTTACCAATTTAGGGGCCTGTGCAAATAGAAGAGACGTTAAATAATACAATTATGTGATTACTCACCTGTAGAATTGTTTTTACTGTGTACAGCACGGCTTGTTTCATTTCAATCATTACGTCTGGGTATTCCGCCACAAGGTGGCGCAGTTGACTGCAGAAGACTTGTGGCTCCTCCCGGCCCAATAAAACGCCAGAAAATACCCATAGACTCCCAGTGTTGAAAAGCAGTGATGCCGGGAGACCAGCGATGATAACATAATACACAGCCCGCAACAAAAAACCTAACGAATCACCATAAAGAGGCAACCAAGGACAACGATAACAAGGGAGGGATAAAACAAGCTGTGCTTTACACAGTAAAAACTCTACAGGTGAGTAATCACAGAATTGTATTTTTCCTTGTGTACAGCATGGCTTGTTTCATTTCAATCATTACGTCTGGGACATCCAATAGCAGTGTCCGTAAAGAGTAGGGTGAGATCACCAATGAGTAACGGCAGGCAGTTCAAGCCACTACCGCCTGAAGTACCTAGCGGCCAAAGACAGCATCAGCTGAGGCCCCAACATCAACCTTGTAAAAACTTAGAAAAAGTATGACCTGAAGACCAAGTAGCGGCCTTACAACCTGTTCAACAGAAGCATGGTGCTGAAAAGCCCAAGAGGCACCAATAGCCCTAATAGAGTGAGCAGTAACACGGAAGGGAGGCTCCTTTTTAGCAGAGTAAGCTTGCACCACCACCTATCGGATCCACTTACTGATAGTGGATTTGGCTGGAGGCAGGCCCGTCCTAGGCCCGGCAGGAAGAACAGAGCATCAGATTTCCTAAAGGACTCAGTGGCGACCAAATAAAATGAGTGCCCTGACCCCATCCAGGGAATGAAGGGTCCGTTCCTTAGAATTTGAAGGGGCAGGACACAAGGAAGGTAAGACAATGTCCTGATTGAGATGAAAAGCAGATACAACCTTGGGCAAAAAATCAGGCTTAAGACGAAACACCACCTTATCCTGATGCTGCTCAAAATAAGGAGATTTCATGGAAAGCGCTGCCAGCTCAGAGACGTGATGCACCAAAGTAATAGCGACCAAAAAGGCTACATTAAGAGCAGCATCGCATAGCGGCTCCAAGGGAGGACCCTCTAGAGCAGAAAGCACCAAGTTCAAATCCACACCGGTAGCAGAGGCTTACACGGCGGACGCACATGAGTAACTCCCTGGAAAAAAGTCTTGACAAGCCTATGATTGGCAAAAGATCTTTGGAAAAAAATTGCCAGAGCCGAAACCTGTCCTTTGAGGGTACTAAGTTATATACCCGAATCCAGACCATGCTGTAAAAACTCCAGAATCCTGGGAATGGAGAAGTCATGACAAGACAGAGACTTAGACTCACACCAAGCAATATAAGCATGCCAGACCCTGTAGTAAATCATAGACGAAGATTTCTTTCGAGCCTGACTCAAAGTATCGACAACCGAAGCCTGCAATCCCTTGCCCATCAGGATGAAGGTTTCAGCAGCCAAGCCGTTAAAGCCAGCGTTTGTAAATTGGGATAGAGCAGCTGTCCCTGAGTGAGAAGCTCTGGATCGTCGGGCAAGACGTACCGATCCATTGCCATCTGGACGGTGTCCGCGAACCATACCCTCCTCGGCCAGCGGGGGGCCACTAGAATGGTTGGTACCCCCCCCCCTGGGCTATCTTGCGCAGCACACGACCCAGCAGAGGAAAGGGAGGAAATGCATAGAGGAGCCGAAACTCCGTCCAGGGAATTGCTCGCGCGTCCGTGGCGAAGGCCAGAGGATCCTTTAACAGGGAGCCGAATCTTGGGAGCTTGTGATTGTGATGGGACGCAAACAGGTCTACGTCCGGCTGTCCCCAGCGGTGACACAGAGCGTGGAATACCTTGTTGCTGAGAGACCATTCCCCTAGACGAGCCGACCCCCTGCTCAGGGAGTCCGCCTCCTGGTTCTCCACCCCCGGAATGTAGACCGCCGAGATGCAGGGAACAGTCTCCTCCGGCCAATACAAGATCAGGGACACTTCCTTGAGGGCTTGCTTGCTCCGGGTCCCTCCATGATGATTGATGTAGGCAACCGCCGTCTAATTGTCCGAGCGGACCTGTACAGCACGACCCCGTAGGTGGGGAGTCAACTGTAAGAGAACCAACCTGATCGCTCTCAACTCCAGAAGGTCGATGGGCGCATGGGCCTCCTGGGGACCCCACTGATCCTGGAACTTCAGCGATTGCCAACCCCCCCCCCCCCCCCCCCCCAACGGGTCAGACTGGAGTCCGTGGTGACAATCTCCCAGCGCGGAGGCAGAAAGGACCTGCCCACTAGAAGATTCCTCGAGCCACTACGATAGGGACTGCCTGGCCAGAGGGGACAAGGCAAACTCCTGATCCAGGAACTCCTGATTCCGAACCCAAACAGACAGGAGATGTAACTGAAGAGGCCTCATGTGGAACTGAGCAAAGGGAACCGCCTTGAAGCAAGACACCATGAGACCTACCAACTGCATTCCCAGATGGATGAGGACACGCCTGCATCTGAATGCCCTCCACCTTCTGCTGAGGGAGAAATACCTTAACCTGAGAAGTATCCAGCGTCATGCCCAGGAATGACCTCACCAAAGACGGAGATAGTGAAGACTTGGGATAATTGATCACCCAGCCGAAGGACTCGAAAGTGGACGTCACCACCTGAGTATCCCTCTCGGCCTGATGATGAGATTGAGCAGCAATCAGAATGTCGTCCAGGTAAGGAAGAATGCGAATGCCCTGACTCCTCAGTAGAGCCATGACACCCGCCAGCACCTTGGTGAAGACCCGAGGAGCCGAGGGGATACCGAATGGCAGGGCCAAAAACTGGTAGTGTTGATCCCCCAGAGCGAACCTCAGGAACCTCTGATGATCTGGGAAGATCGGAACGTGAAGGTAGGCATCTTTGATGTCCACCGTGGTAATGAAATCGCCCGGCCGAAGGGAGCTTACACCCGAGCGTAAGGTCTCCATGCGGAAGTGCTTGAACCTGACGAATTTGTTGAGACCCTTTAAGTCCAGTATGGGACTCAGGGAGCCGTCCTTCTTGGGCCCCGTGAACAGGTTGGAGTAGTACCCCACGACCCTGTTCCTGAGGAGGTACCGGACAAATCACTCCGGATGCCAAAAGATGTTGTACTGCCAACTGTAGACCCTGAGTCATCACGGGATTTTGAGAGATCCGGGACCGTTGGAATCTTGGGGGCGGCCAGGCTGCAAACTATCTTGTAACCGGAGGAAACTACCTCCTGAATCCACCAGTCTGAGACGCGCAGTCTCCAGAAGTGAGCGGCGCCTCCTCATGTCTGAGAGGCCTTGGCGGGGGGTTTGAGAGAGGCGGGGGCGACCGCGGGATCTGCCTCGACCCCAAGAATCTCTGTGACCACCTGAGAAGGAGGACCCACGACCTCCCCTTGAAGGGCGAAAGGAAGAGGATCCCCGAAAAGGCTTCCTACGCTGGGGGAGCCTACCATCCTTGGTCAGCACATCAAGACGCTCACCGAAAAGGCGAAGTTCAGTGAAGGGCAGCCCCGTGAGAGACCTCTTAGCAGCAGTGTCAGCCGCCCACTGACGCAACCAGACAGACCTACGCATAGCAACCAACAGGGCCGAGGCCCTACCGCCCAGCCTGACGGCGTCATCCATGGCAGATAGCAGAAAGGCAATAAAGTCAGAACAAAGCAAAAAAGGTCCTTATAGTCCTCCGTTTTCTTGCGAGACCGGGCGGCCTCGGCAAGGCGCCTGGCCTTTTTAATAGCGCAAACCAGCCCCTACAAAGTTGAAGGCATGACAAGCCAGCTGATCCATACGCCGGTCAGCGCTATCGTGCAAAGTAGTGGTGTCGGGAGACGGCATGACCAAAGTGTTGGACAGCCCCAGGACCGGAGCATCCCCCTCAGGGGGGCACGACCAGCGGCGAACCAAGTCAGCCAAGAAGGGATACCTTCTACCTAAACCCTTGGGCACCGAGGGTAGCCTGTTAGGGCGTTCCCACTCCTTGAGGGCCATACTGGAGAAATGGCCCTTTTCCGGGAACTCCAGGCGTTGCTTGTCAGGGCGAAAGAGCTCACCCTGCTTCTTCTTCGCCACCTTAGGGGGAGCGATGTGTAGGGTATCAAACACAGCCGACAGGAGCCTATCGGTATCATCCGGGAGCCAAATATCCTCGTCTGAGGAAGACCCTAGGTCACTTTCATACTCGCCCTGACGATTCCCAGAGGAATCCGAGTCACGGAACAACTCCCCCTCCTACGGGGAGTCACGGCCGCCATAGGCGTCAAGGCCCTCGTCCTCATCGACAGAAAGGGACAGGTCTGCGTCAAGGTGCCTCCTCTTGTGAGAGGCCTTGCCCGCAGCTGGCCGGGCCAGTTGTCGCTCAATGCTGGCCACGCAAAGCGCCAGATCCGAGTGAGACCCCCTGCTGGTTTCCCCCCTCGCTGGGAGCTAAATGCAGGCGCAGGGGAGTAGGTGATGCTGTCGGGAGGACAGGACTGGAAAGAGAGGTGCTCGGCCCAACCTGTTCAGCGATGATACTTTGGATGCACGGGACACAAACCACACCGCCCCCACTCAAAGGGGTTGCCCCGAACATGACACACAGCCGAGCCTACCCCGAGGAGCCCCCAAGCTCGCTATCCCCAGAAGCCTCCATATGGTGATTATCAAAAAAGGCACAGTCAGCCAACATGGTATAAAGGCTAATGAAAAGCCCACCAGGGATGCCCCCAAGGGATGCCCCAAAGAGAAGGGATGGGGGGAGGGGGTATGGAACCGGGAGAAACCACAACACTGCTATCCCGTCTGAAAGACATAAGCATGAAATATAAATGAGCATCCCAAAGCACATGCACCAAAGATAAGACAGAACCGGAGGGATCGACTCACGGACCAGCTGCAATTGGGAGTCTGCAGCACCCAGTGGCAGAAGGCACCCTCAGCAATGTCCCGCAGCCGGCCAGAAGAGGACAGTGTCCCCCAAGAAACCGTTCACCCAGCCAACACAGGAGCGGAGAAGGCAAGATCGCAGCGCCGCTGCGATCCTCGAGGGGCGGCCCACGGGCAATGACACAATATGCATCATCCCGCAGCACCACCCCCTGCGAAAAGGCGCAAAGTCACCGGTGCCTAAGGCAGGAAATGGCACCCAGCGCCCAGAGGGAGGCGGACCAGCCTCCGCAGCGTCTCCCGCCGCGGAGCGCAGTGCGCTCATGGTGGTGGGGAGAGAAGGCTGCAGCATTTGCGGCGGCGTGCACAGCCCGGCACCCCCACCGGCAGCCTCGACTGGAAGAGGGGGAAGAGGGGGGGTGGAAGAAGGCAGAAGGGGGGGGAAGGGGAAGCAGGGGCACAGCGGACCGGGGGGGGGGGGGGGGGGCGGAAGGGGGAAGAAAAAAACCCCAAGAGTAAGAATAACAGTGGCCAATTCAACATAAAGAAGCACCCCTCACAAAGTAAGCAACTCACCCCAGTAGAAAGCATACCAGTGACACACAACACAGCAGAGTGGTTTCTCCATTCCCCCTATAGGCTCACCATTTGCCTATGGCCGGCTACCCTTCAGATACAGGGTCTGTGGTCCGGAGCAAAGCTCACCGAACACCCGACCCCAGGTGTTCCCCTACCGCCACCCGATCCGTCAGCCAAGGCTGGGAGGCAGGAGGGTCTGGAAACGGGTGGAAATAGGCTTACAGGGCCGACGGGTTTGGTTGCCCCGCTCGTCTGCGAATAACCAGAGAAAGCCATCTTCGATCTTCGCAGTCAGGACTGCAGAGAAACACAGGGAGTCTATGGGCATTTTCTGGCCTTTCATTGGGCCGGGAGGAGCCACAAGTCTTCTGCAGTCAACTGTGCCACCTTGTGGCGGAATACCCAGATGTAATGATTGAAATGAAACAAGCCGTGCTGTACACAAGGAAAATCCATATAAATATGCTGGATGGCAGTTGGAGGGATCCCTTACATAAAAAAAAATTCAGGCTTTTTTTTTTTTTTTATTTTGATGTAAGGAAGGGAACATCTGGTGTGACAGGTCACCTGTCACCTCTGAATTTTATTCCTATCATTAGCGAATAAACCACAAGCTGGGCGGGAGTTTTATTTAGTTGTATATAAGTGACCCCTCCTCTCATTAGCCGATGTGTTTCTTTGGCTTTTTAATATTACACAATTTTACTATAGGGCTCCTTTAAGAGTATGTTTGTATATTACAAGCTCAGAACTTTTTTTGTAATTTTTTTTCCCGCTATTGCTGTTCAGTGACTCAGGGGTGTATTTTCAGCTTCACAATATCCATATAGATATTGAGAAGAAGCATTACCATAAATAGGTTGTGATGAAAGAATGGTAGAAAAGATACTGAGCAAAGGTTAGTGAATAGGAGATCTAGAGAATGATTTCTCTACCTGCAGTAAGAGTACCCTGGGGATTACACTGAACAGGATGAAGGTGTTTGTGGTGGTGTTCAGTGGCGCACCAACAGAGAAAGTCTAAAAAGTCTGGTATATTGTTTTTTTTCAAGGATTCATTTTTTCATTAAAATGGAGCTTAAAGGATGAGAGCCACTGATCTAGTTTATGGCAGTCTTTCTGGGTGGGAGCAGTGGACCAGTGTATGAGGTCTGAAAAGGACAGTAGTCACAGCAGCCTGGTAGCAGCACAAGTGTTTGCTATGATTATTGATGGGGTTAAAAAATGGTTTAAGAATGGAGTGGTGTTACCAGTAGGGTAATTCTCAGGTTCAAAAGAAGCAAAGGCTGACAGGGATCCCGGCAAGGAAGGGATTGGGTAAACAGTCAGAGGGAGACAGAAGAAACTGCGTCCACAAGGATCAGCCCCAGCTTAACGCATACACCAAGTTTGCAAAATAATCAATGTGTGACCAAATAGCAACATCAGAAAATAGATTTATGGACAAATTAAATGTTATATTAAATGGGTGTTTGCAAAATATGCAGTCCGTAAATAATCCACATATTCACCTTAGCTGCTGAATAAGATCTTCTCCTTCTTTAATAATATTTACTGTAAACTGGAGTGTTGTCTGTTGCTGCTGCCCAAAACGCTTAATTAAATCCTGTACGGCTTCCACCGACTCTGCATACACATCATCTAGAAGCTCTTTCTGGAGGTCCTCCAACCATGTCCAGAGCTAGAGAGGAAATGAAAAAAACTTATTGTAAAATACTTTTTCCAGGCTTATGCTGGGGTAATGTTTTCCTGTAAAAACTAAACACTAGAACAGGGGTGGGCAATTATTTTTTCTATGGAGCCACATGAAAAACATTGTGGAGGGTGGGGCCAAAAATTTACCTCAATTCTGCATAATGTAATTGTATTTCTTCATAAAAAGCAGTAAATAGCATTGTTTTGACAAGCTGGTCCGAGTATATGTTATAGTTAAACAATGAAAAAGTGAGGTTGCCTTACAAAAAAATGTAATTTATTAAATAAACCACATTTTGTGTGTCACACAGCAGAGCACCCCAAATCGGGATGCCCCAGAGGCATGATTCCTTCACATTCCAAAGGACTGGGTTACATGGGTTTTGGTCTGCTTTAAAACATCATGACCAAATCAGGTTAGGATGGAATAACCCCCCTCCTTTACATTATTATTAAAGTAACTCAGCGCTGCTCACACCTTTTACTCAGTAGCAATGTAAAAAATTGTGTATTCCCTCACATAAAGCAGAACAAAACCCCGATCTGGTATGCACAGGTGGAAGACCATTGGCCGCTCTGGGTTCATTTCCACTTTTAGGGGGAGTCCACCATTTGTCAAGTTGCTAATAAGTAACAAGGGTTTCACACAGTGGGGCATCCTGATCTGGGATACCCAGGGGGAAGACCATTGGCTGCTCTGGGTTTTGTTCTGCTTTCAAAGAAGAAGTGTGCCTTTTTTCACGTTGCTACTGAGTAAAAAGGGTTTAAGAAAGTGGAGCATCCCGATTTGGGATGCCTGGGGGGGGGGAGAGACCAGTGGCCAGCCTTGGATAAAAGGCTGTGTGAAACCCTTCCCACCTTGCAGCATGGTCCCCTCGCCCTCCCAAAGGCATTGGTCTGGCCAGAAATGGACTTCTAGAGCCAGTGAACCATCAGGCGCTGCGTACGGCATGTAACACATTTGGTGTGGACTACATGTGCCAACAGCCTGCGACGTGAAGCACAGACAAGTGGCTGGAGTACCTCGATCTCCAGAGTCAGCTCCGCAGCAACTGACACATGCCACTCAGTACAGGCCAAGGCGGGAAGAGAAACTCTGCCCACAGCCAAACCAGCAGGAGGGAGCTGTCCAATAGGACAGCAGGCTCTAATCCACACATGCCCTTGCTACATTAGACTCACTACAGAGGGGCAAAAGTGCTGTTCAAACCCAGCAACCCTTTTCTGACAAGACTGCGCGGACAGTGGATGGGACTGAGTGGTGGGGGCTGGTCGCTGGTCCCGGGCCAGTCAGAGCCAATCAATGCCCAGGTCTGCACTAGAATATAAACTTCACAGCTACTGTAGCTTACGTCAGCTTTTTAACAGCCAAGTGTTAGTTAATGTGAGAGAAAAAAAATACAACTCTGTGAAGTACTCACCTGTAGAGTTGGTATTATATGCATACAGCAAATCCTGCTCCCGAATAGTAATAACATGTGGGTAATCCTCCGCCTCAGGCGCCGTGCACAGCAGACATGTAGAAAACAAGCCCCTCCCGGCCCTACACACACCGAGGGACCTCCCACAAATCCCCAGCATTGAAAAGCAGTGAGAAGAGAAACCAGGAGGAACAAACCACCCAGAATAACTGGTAACAATATCTAATGATAACAATCACCATACAGGGGATCCAGAATAAATGAAACCAGGGTGGGGTGGAGCAGGACGTGCTGTATGCGTATAATACCAACTCTACAGGTGAGTACTTCACAGAGTTGTATTATTCTAAGCATACAGCACGTCCTGCTCCCGAATAGTAATAACATGTGGGACATCCAATAGTAGTGTCCATAAGCAGGGTGGGATCCCCAGAAAAAAGCAAGGCACAGCGGACAGTAAAGGTGCTGTCACCTGCAAAACTTGCAACAGGCATGACATGAGCAAAGGCTCTAACGTCAGCCTCATAACAGGACCATGAAGGTATGAACAGAGACAGGCCATAAGTCTAGTAATTGAACTAACAGAGAAAAAGCCCTGGTGCTGAAGGGCCAGTGGTACCCAAGAACCCAGATAACGGAGTAAACAGCAAAAGGGAAGAATCACTCCCCTGAAGGAACATAGGTCAGTGTAGTGACGCAACCAGCTAGGAAGCCTTGTGGCAACACTTGTAACACCCCCAAAGGGAAACAGAAACAGGTCACGCGACCAAGGCGGGAATACAGACTCTTAATTATCAGGAAGCCAAGGCTTCCTCAGGATCAGGGGCCATCCAGAAGGATTGATCCAAAGGCGCAATGGCGCTGGAATAGATATCAGGCGCATACCTAAGGAGGTGCCTGTAGACTCCAAGAACAGCAGTCCCCCTAAAGGCCAAGAGGGCCGGCATGGGGAGAAGTGCAAAACCTATAGAGGGATGTAGGCCCTCATATTAGTATTATTAAGAATAAGCCCATGGCTAGACTAAGGGACTGAAGCAAAGATCCAACAGACCACCTGGACCGGAGGCCCAGCATAAAAGGAACACCCCCAGGCATGGGGTGCCTATAGCCGTATATACAGTCAGGGCCAGAAATATTTGGACAGTGACAAAATTTTCGCAAGTTGGGCTCTGCATGCCACCGCATTGGATTTGAAATGAAACCTCTACAACAGAATTCAAGTGCAGATTGTAACGTTTAATTTGAAGGGTTGAACAAAAATACCTGATAGAAAATGTAGGAATTGTACACATTTCTTTACAAACACTCCACATTTTAGGAGCTCAAAAGTAATAGGACAAATAAACATAACCCAAACAAAATATTTATTTTCTCAATATTTTGTTGCAAATCCTTTGGAGGCAATCACTGCCTTAAGTCTGGAACCCATGGACATCACCAAACACTGGGTTTCCTCCTTCTTAATGCTTTGCCAGGCCTTTCCAGCCGCAGCCTTCAGGTCTTGCTTGTTTGTGGGTCTTTCCGTCTTAAGTCTGGATTTGAGCAAGTGAAATGCATGCTCAATCGGGTTAAGATCTGGTGATTGACTTGGCCATTGCAGAATGTTCCACTTTTTTGCACTCATGAACTCCTGGGTAGCTTTGGCTGTATGCTTGGGGTCATTGTCCATCTGTACTATGAAGCGCCGTCCGATCAACTTTGCAGCATTTGGCTGAATCTGGGCTGAAAGTATATCCCGGTACACTTCAGAATTCATCCGGCTACTCTTGTCTGCTGTTATGTCATCAATAAACACAAGTGACCCAGTGCCATTGAAAGCCATGCATGCCCATGCCATCACGTTGCCTCCACCATGTTTTACAGAGGATGTGGTGTGCCTTGGATCATGTGCCGTTCCCTTTCTTCTCCAAACTTTTTTCTTCCCATCATTCTGGTACAGGTTGATCTTTGTCTCATCTGTCCATAGAATACTTTTCCAGAACTGAGCTGGCTTGTTGAGGTGTTTTTGGGCAAATTTAACTCTGGCCTGTCTATTTTTGGAATTGATGAATGGTTTGCATCTAGATGTGAACCCTTTGTATTTACTTTCATGGAGTCTTCTCTTTACTGTTGACTTAGAGACAGATACACCTACTTCCCTGAGAGTGTTCTGGACTTCAGTTAATGTTGTGAACGGGTTCTTCTTCACCAAAGAAAGTATGCGGCGATCATCCACCACTGTTGTCTTCCGTGGACGCCCAGCCCTTTTTGAGTTCCCAAGCTCACCAGTCAATTCCTTTTTTCTCAGAATGTACCCGACTGTTGATTTTGCTAATCCAAGCATGTCTGCTATCTCTCTGATGGATTTTTTCTTTTTTTTCAGCCTCAGGATGTTCTGCTTCACCTCAATTGAGAGTTCCTTTGACCGCATGTTGTCTGGTCACAGCAACAGCTTCCAAATGCAAAACCACACACCTGGAATCAACCCCAGACCTTTTAACTACTTCATTGATTACAGGTTAACGAGGCAGACGCCTTCAGAGTTAATTGCAGCCCTTAGAGTCCATTGTCCAATTACTTTTGGTCCCTTGAAAAAGAGGAGGCTATGCATTACAGAGCTATGATTCCTAAACCCTTTCTCCGATTTGGATGTGGAAACTCTCATATTGCATCTGGGAGTGTGCACTTTCAGCCCATATTATATATATAATTGTATTTCTGAACATGTTTTTGTAAACAGCTAAAATAACAAAACTTGTGTCACTGTCCAAATATTTCTGGCCCTGACTGTATCTGTACATGTATATATATATGTATACAGGGTTAAGCAACCAGATCCATCATCTCAGGCACATGTCTGACGGAGTCAGGAGGCCCCAGAGAAGCGGGCTGGACTACAGGGCAGCTGAGACAGCATCCAGGCAGGGTCCCCAGGAAGTCCGCAGGGTAAAAAAAAAAAAAAAAAAAAAAATGAAAATTGATCCCCACAGGGACTATGGAACTACTGGGGAGATGCAGCTAAGCAATCCCCAAAAGAATTCCCTACAAGGGTGACAGAACCAGACTCCCGCAGGAAGGCCAGGACAAAACCTACACCTTCAGAGTCCCCAGATGGGGAGCCAACCCCAACTTACGCGGTAATGACTTTAAAGGCCCTGGGAACCGAGAACGTCTAACAGGCAAGAGACTAAGGCCCATGCCAATCAATATGGGATACCACAAAGCCGTTATAGACGGAGTAAGGGGAAGCTGGGGAGCTAGCTCCCAACCCCCTCTCATACTAAGTCACCCAGAAGATGAGGCCCGTCCCCAAGGGGCGAATGAATCAGCAGTCAATCCCCAGACAGGAGACCTTATATTGGAAACAGGAAGAGACCTGATAAGGGCAGAACCGCACTCCTAAAAGAGATATCACAATTCAGCAGCCTTCAGCAGAGGCATCTGCGAACCATTACTCCCAAGGCCGCCCAGGCCATAGATCCCATGGGACTCTCTATCAGGCCAACCGTGCGCAGAACCCACCAGTAGGGTGATGAAGTGAAGGCATATGAAATAACAAGGCTATGCCTAAATACTCAGCCCCCCTGACCGGAGTCAGAATATTCTGGGACAGTAGGAACAAGGGCAGAGGCCCTGTGTCAGGAGGTAGACCCCTCAGAGCCACGCTAGGCTCCCCAGGCAACACCGGGATAGCATAACCTGCCGCTAAGGGCATCCATTGAAGCGAATACCGCTGAGAAGCAGGGGGAGTAGAACCCCCGCCCAGGACAGGATCAGGGACCCTCCAGAGGTAGCAACCTGTCACAATTTTTAGACCAGCATTAAAAACAGGCCATTGTCTTTCAACAGACCAGGAGTCCCCCATAAACCAACCAATCCTGAAGGAGAAGAAGGCCAGCCAGATAACGGAGTCAACGGGGGCCCACCGTTTCAACAAGCCCAGCAGGTAAGATGGACCCTCTAGGGGGCCCAACCTAGAACCAAGGGGTTGTGGAAGGATTTTTCCTTTCCCCCGCCAAACCTGCGAGACTTGGTACCCAGGGTGACCGTATGCTAGGAGATGCTGGTAAGGAAGGGGAGTGCCCCCCTGACGGGGCCCTTGCATATGGGAAGCTCAAAAGGAACCACCTTACCAAGAAGGCATGAGCACAGACCAGGCACCGGGGTGCTGGGACATATGTAGGTTCAGTAACCTACTGCGCCGAAGACCCCAAGGGCTCGGTATATAAGTGACATCATCTTGATGTGCCGCCAACTGGCCCACCAGTCGCCATCCCGCCTGGTGAAGGTAAGGCGCCAGTAAAGGGTAGCAGAGCCCCCGTAACCAGGGGTCCCTTAATGCCAGAGAAAAAGGCTGTAAGCCTGAACCGATTTCCCAGGAACGGGGGATAGCAGATAAGGGACCATGAGGCGATGAGGTGGTATAGCCCTTTCAGTGCCAAGCACGTAGTTTCTACGTGCTCGCTTCCACTCCACTTAAGTGCCAAGCACGTAGAATCTACATGCTTGACTTTCCCCCCTGCTAGTAAAAAAAAATAAAAATCAAAAATACTCACCTGACCCTTCGTTGGATCCGACCGGGTCTCCTCTTTAATTTGGTGCCATCTGATCCCCCTTGGGGGGGTCAGATGGCTCCAGGAGATCCCCCGGAATAGGCCGCCCCCCGCTTTTGCAGCAGCAGCTGCTAATGACGTCATCCCAGCCCCGATCTCCGGCTTCAGCTCTCTCAGCTGTCAGATGCCGGTGATCGGTGCCGGTGAAGGAGGTGGCAGGAGATCCTCTGATCTCCTGCCTCCCCCTTCTCTGGATCACCGGCATCTGTCAGCAGAGCGGCGAGGGACAAAGGAGCTTACAATCAAAGGTAAGTACAGTATTTTTTTTTTTTTTTTAATAAAATACTTTTATTAATTGTGTTCTGTCTTTTTTTTCACAGTTAACCCTTTGTGAGCTGTAAGGGGTCCATGAGACCCCTTATACCAGCTCACAAGGCTCTGGGTCTGGCAAGTCACCTGCGGCTAGCGGGTGACTTGCCATTAACCCCCAGCCCCCATTACCTGCCTCCCCAACAGCCAGGGAGGGGGGGGGGGCAGAAGGGCGCGGCTAGTAGCCTGCAGGGCCAGAGGCCACCAACGCTGGCCCCTGCGCCCTTTTCTACAAGCACCCATAGCTGGCCCGGGTCGGTAATGCTGGGGGGGGGAACCCTATGTCATTTTTTTTTTTTAATGAACCCTTTTGTGTTCTGTCATCCAGCAGCTATAAAAGGCTTCTAGCAAGTGAGCAGAAGCCAGTGATCGTCGAGGGACAAAGTGCTGCAGGATGGATGGGAGGTAAGTATTAAAAAAAAAAAAAAAAAAAAATATTTTTTTCTCTTTGTGTGTCTGTTTTTTTTTTTTTTACATTTAACCCCTTGTGAACTGGTAAGGGGTCCATGACCCCTATACCAGTTCACAAGGCTGGGGGGGGGGTGGCAAGTCACCTGCGACTAGCGGGTGACTTGCCATTAACCCTCGGAACCCCCATTACCTGCCTCCCCAAAGCCCGGGGGGGGGCAGAAGAGCCCGGGCCCACGGGCTATGCGGGCATGTAGCCTGCAGGGCCAGAGGCCACAAAAGCTGGCCCCTGCGCCCTGTTCCTACAAGCCCTGCATAGCTGGTCCCGGGCTTGTTACTTTGGGTAAGGGGGGACCCTATGTTATTTTTTTTGTTCTCGATTTAACCCTTTGTAGTGTGGATGGTAGTTGTATTTTATTTGTAAATGTTAAAAATTACTTGTTTCAGTTGGGGGGGTCTCCTGGGAAGGAACAGGGGACTACCGATAAATATGTGGTACTGTTCTAATCGGTAGAAATGGGGCTTTCACATGCAATATGGTTTTCCCTAATAAAATACATTTTTTATTTAAAATAAAGGAGGCTTTTTACTAATTTTTTTTTTTTTTTTTTTACTTAATAAATAAAATGAATAATAAATAAAATTTACAAACAAGACATTTCATGTTAAAGCCGAAACTCTGCTGCAAAAAATATATATATAATTTTCCTGAAAATTCCAGCAAAAATGTAGCAAAATGGGGAAAAATGACTTGTCAACAGAGGCTGACAAAATCTCAAGTAGGCTGGCAATTAAAAGGGTTAATAGTACCTCTGCATGTAGGGTATTGTTCTGTTCGGGGGACCTTGCGCTTTCAGACTTAGCTTGTTTTTTTCTTGTTTGCATATTTATATTTTAGGAAAAGGTGTTTTTTATTCAGCTTTTTTATACATTTTTTAGGGAAACCCTGCGCAACCAAAGAATTCTTTGAGGGATCAACTCCAGAAAGATGAGCCCACTACAACAAGCTGGGTACACTTAGAAAGCTTAACATGTGTACTTTCAGGGAATATATGGTTTATGGGGGACATTCCAAATGTAAAGGGTTGTTTTGGTTGAAAAATTGCAAGAATTTTCAAGTAAAATTACCGTTACGCACATGCTTTACTTTGGGGTGTTTGGCAACTCTTCCCTTGACAGAACCTATGCATGTTGGGTATCGTTCTGTTCGGGGGATGTTGCTTTTTCAGATTATACTTGTTTTTTTCTTGTTTGTATATAGTTTTTTTAGGAAAATGTGGCTTAGATTCTGCTTTTTTATCCTTTTTTTAGGGAAACTCTTTGCAACCTAAGAATACATTGAGGGATTACTTCCAGAAAACTGTGGCCACATCAACAAGCCTGGTACAAATAGAAAGCCTGAGGTGTGTACTTCCAGAGAATATATAGTTTGTGGGGGGTATTTCAAATGTAAAGGGTTGTTTTTCTGGAAAAATTGCAAGGTGCCCATAACGCATATCACGGTTGTATTTTTTCTGAAAATCCCCTAAAGCTCTGTTTCAGTTTGGGGGAGTCTCCTGCGCTGGAAAGGGTGTCTACCTATACATATGTGGTACCGCTGTGATCGGGAGAAATTGGGATTTCACACGCAATAAGATTTTATTGACAAACTTACATTTTTTATTACAAAAAAACACTACAAATTGTAAAAAATAGATTTTTTTTTTTATTTTTCTGCACATATTTCGTCAAAAAATATTGAGAATACACCTAAAAATGACAAACAAGACATTTCATGTTAAAGCTCTGCTGAAAAAAACAATATATCATTTTCCTGGGAAATCCCTGGAAATCCCTTCAAAAATCACATTTGAACATGGGGAGCGCAAAATAGTGCAAAATGGTCTGGCACCAAGGGTGACAAAAACTCCAGGTAGGCTGGCAGCGAAAGGGTTAGCAACCATCCAGTAGCTCCCAGGGGACACTGTCGGCCAACCGACCCACTTTGGTCTGATGCAGAGACTGGGGAGTAGGGAAGACGACCCGGTAGGTCCCAACGCAGACGCCCCCCCCCCCCCCCTCAGGCGTGTCCCCAGTCGCGCCAGGCTAGTAGCCTGGGCACGAAAGAGAGGCCCCAAGTAATGCCTCAATCCGCAGGGTTGATCCTGCGACACTGTCTAGAAATAGTCTTGGCGTCCAGCAGACCCCAGGGAGACTAAGAAGATCTAGTGCTTCGCAAGAAGCCGAAGCGCCCCCCCCCCCCCCCCGCGCAGGGGGCCCGTGACCTAAGACAGAGTTGTCATATATGGACTACCTGTAAAGGTAGAATTGCTAAGCCTGCCATAGGCCAACGCGGTCCAGACTACCTCATACTGTTGAGGGGGGAGGAAGGAAAATATAGAGGCCAAAGCCCCATACCATTAAGGCAATTGGCAAGTGCGCCCAACACTGTAGGCCCAGTCCGGCCTGCGCCAATTTCAGAAGGGAAGGCAGGGACTGGAAGCACCCTGACAATCACTGAGCGGGGACCGCCCAGCAAGAACCCATCCTGAGCCCAGGGGGATTACATCCCGGAACCACCAGAAGGAGAAGGCATATTCCTGGATGTGAGACAGCTGTGGCAGTCGTCCCCTCGCCCAGACGGGCGAGGGCGCCCCTTCATGCTTCAGAGGTTTTGGCAGATTTGGACTTGGTCCTGCCAGAAGGCCCAGGGCGCTGCCTGCCCGCCCCATGTTGGAAATCCACACCGAACAGCTGGAAACACACCTCAGATTCGCGTTTGACACTAACGTAGGGAGGTGGAGGGGTGGCCCTGCCCCGAGGAGGCCGGGACGGCCTTCTGCGGAAGGGTGCATTACCCTTTTTTCCAAAAAGGTCCAAACGGGCCCCAAATAGTCGCCGTCCTCTGAAGGGAAGGCCAGTGAGCGCCTTTTTCGTAGCATCGTCAGCACCCCACTGTCGCAGCCAGACCAAGCGGCGAATAGCTACCACAAAGGCAGAGGTTCTAGCACACATCTTAATGGTGTCATCCAGCGCTGAGAGGATGAACCTCACAAACACATCACCGTCTGATAGCGCATTAAACACCCCCCAGGGGAGGTCCTCAGGTCGGTGGTCAAGTACTTTTCTAATGAGAGTCCTGGGGGCCACCGCTGTGATGGCCGTGGCACAGACCGGGCGCAGAGCCGTCCCTGCACACGAAAAGGCGTGGGAAGCCAGTCTGTCAATGCGCCGGTCCTCAGCATCCCGAAGGGTAAGGTAATAAGGAGCCGTCATGAAGGGGGGGTTAGTAACCCCTATAATCGGTGCATCCACCACAAGAGGTGCTGACCAAAAGTTAACCACATCAGGAGGGAAAGGGCACTTCCAATCCCAGACCCCTGGGACCCCTTTAAGTTTACAAGGCGATTCCCATTCTTGGAATATAAGATTCTGGAAATGATCCCGTTCCAGGAACTCCAAGCGCGGCGGCGCTGTGTGGAAACTCTCCTTCTTAGGCTTGGGAGCCTCTCCAGGAGGGGAGATTGACAAAACCTCAAAGATCTTAATAAGAGGTTCATCTGTGTAACACAGGCCCCAGGAACCGGGCCCAGAATCATCACGGTTCCCAGGCATCTCATCCGAGGAGCCCAAATCTGAGAATAGTTCACCTTCCTCAGAAGGATCAAGGTCCTGCATATCAGCAGAGTCATCGGTATCGTTAGGAACCGGAGAGCCAGGAGGCGTCAGGGACCGCTTCTTCTCCGCCAAACCAGACAGCACCTGCTCAGCCGTAGGCAACCTGCACAGCACGGCTTGCTGGTCATCCCCGCTCGAGTGAGACTCATCCGGAGTGAGATTTAGGTCCGGGGAGACGGGTGTATTGAAGGGAGGTGCAGCCACTGGCAAACCTGATTCAGCACACGGTCCACAGACTCGTGCTCTGTCAGCATCAGCATGGGGCTGACCACACACTGCACACAGCCGGTCATGTCCCAGAGGGACCCCGGGTACATAAATCTGAGATGCCTCCATATGGTGATTATCTGAGCAGTATGCCCGCAGGGATTTACGCAATAGGCAACCCTGGATGCCCCAAGACCCGCTAGGAAGTGGGAGAATTTGTTATGAGGACCCGCTATAATATATGTTAGGCCGGGAGAAGCCACCGAAGTCCTGGCATCTGAAAGACATATGGGATATGTGGGGGGATGTCAGCGCCATGCGCAGCCGAATAAAACACATAGAAACAAATACCGCCCCGGAGGGCACTTACATGACCAAGGGAGGAGGCGGATCGCACCACGCACGCGCGCAAAGATTGTCAAAATGGCGCCAGGCGAACCTCTAGGGGGGGGGGCCTGATCTGGCTGTGACGCGGAGCGCGTCATGCCGAGTCCCCGCCTCCCCCAAAGAGCGCGAAGCTCTAACCAACGAAAAGTGAAAGAGAGTAGTGGATAGTACGCACATACACAATGTTGCTGTCACGCTAGAAAACGATGCTGCTGTCTGGGCAGTACACTAATGAAAGGACAAACAGGCTCGCAACCATAAACTTATGTGGAGCAAGGAGCGTGACACTGACACCCAAGTACAATGAAAGATCAAAGGCCTTAAACGTGTTACATTACACTAGGACTGCCACACATACCCCCCCCCCTTTCTTTTCCCCCGAGCTACGGGAGGAAGCGAGGGAGAAGTGGACCTGCGTCCAGAACACAGTCCTGGAGGACTACCAGAATTACCAATTACCGGTAAGCTAATTGCTGTCTTCCCAAAACATCCTCCAGGACGGCTTAGCTGCTGATTAACAAGGAATTATACAAAAGTCCTTCCTTAGGGATGTGAAATAATCTGTAGAATCTTACTGCCGAACCCCTGTCTCGTGTCAGAAGAAATATCCACTCTCAAGTGCTTTATGTGAGCGCATGTGTGCAAGTTGCTGCTCTGCAAATCTCCTCCAGAGAAACTCCTGACCAATTGGCCCAAGTAGTAGAAACCACCCTGGTAGATCGTGCTCGAAGGGAGGCTGACTCCCAGAAGATTCATAAGCTAATTAGATGGCTTCACTAATGCACCTAGCGATAGAGACCTTAGACGCTTGTAAACCCCTAATATTTCCTGCAAAAGAAAGTAACAAATTATCACATCGCCTCCAGCCCGGGGTACTATCCAAATAAGTTAACAGAATGCTTCTAGCATCCAGGAGATGTGTCTACTGCTGATCCTTAAGGTCCTCTGGTCTGAGACGTGGTAGGTAAATCTCCTGGTACCTGTGAAATTCCAAAGCAATCTTCGGTAGGGAAAGCGGGTCAGGTTTGAGCATGAGATCATCTGAAAAAATCCTAGAATATGGCTTCTTGATGGACAAGTTTCAAAAACGTAACCGCTACCTCCTTAATGGGCTCAAAAGGAGGCCATGTGAGACCATTTAGAAGAATGGAAAGGTCCCAGAGAGTGAAGGCCTTAGAACTCACCATTTCTCCTCTAGACAGGGAGATGAAGAACCTTTCAATCAGATATTCCTGACTAAGCCTACGGTCTAAATATTCTGACACAGCCGCTACCTGCACTTTTAAAGTAAAAATTCCAAAACTGCAGCCAGACCTGAAAGATTCAGATTATGGGTTGTACAAAATGAAGACCGCTTTTTAAAAATATTGCCATATATATCTTACGGTTAACCATTCTCCTGCTCTGGAGAAGGGTCTTAATGCTGGAAAGCCCCTTACCCTTTAGTAGGCTCCATTCAGGATCCATGCCGTCAATTTGAGGCTCAGAACCTGGGGGAGAAACATTGTTCCCTAATGCAGCAGATCTACAGACAGAGGGAGAGTTACTGGCGGACTTACTGACATTTGTTTTAGTAGGTAGAACCACAGTCTCCTGGGCCAGGTAGGGAGGCAAGTGTCAGCCATTAAGTGAGGGAACGTCCCTCGATCCCACTGCTATAGTACCCAAGACCGCCGAGAAGCCAACCGGTACCACAGGTGCGGGAGGGGCAGCCAAGGACTCACTGGGCTGCCACCTCGAACAAAGTGACACTGCCTCTGCCCCATCTGTGAATACTTCCTGCAAGGGACGGGGCCCATCCTTCCGGATCCGGCACGCTCACGCCCTGTACCTGGAAGTCGAACGCCGACGAGTGGGGGCCCAAAGCTTCCACCAGTCCCCAGATTCCCAGCTAGCCAGTAGGGGAAATGAATGGGGTCCCTAACACAGAGGTTTACCTGGGTCCTGCCCTGGAGATTTCCGCTTGAACTAGCTCTGGGACAGGGAGTGGAAGGAGTAGGGGGGCCCCCAGTAGTAGCAATCATGGGGCTGCCCGGACCCCCGAGACCCTGCTAAAGAAACTGGTATGGAACTCTGACCAGCCATCTTTCCGAAGGGACAAAAACAAAAAATAGGGACGAAGGATCCAGATTGTTTCCTGGGAGGAAACACAAAACACTGAGGTCCATGAAGAAGGGGTGGGTATTTAATCATATCAAGTTTGTGTTTCAGGTTGAGGTGGTAGGAGCTTTTTCTACGCTTTACAAGTCATCCAGCGGCCTTTCCCAATAGGCAATGTTGAATTCAAACATACATCCAGTCGGATGAATAAAAAACATGTGAAGTAAAAGAAAAACGCATGTCCAGTTGACTTGATCTAGTATTACATGGATGGATGTGATACTTTATAACAAAGAGACTAGTTACACAAGTGCATTAAAAAATAATTGTTGGGGGGCGTGGCCTGGCTATGAAGGAGTGAGGACGTGCAGCCGTTAGCTCTGCCTTATACCCCGCCTTTGAAGTTGATTTTGACCCCCTAAAGCACCCCTGCCTGAAGCGATGGGGAGCGGGAGGAAGAAGAGAGCTGGGGCATCTTCAAAAAAGCCCCTTAAGAAGGACATTGGGGCCTTCTTTGGACGCCGGGACCTGACGGAGCGGAGAGTCCAGCCGGCCAAGATGGCGCCCGGCCGACCATGTGAGGACGAGGAACACCCGGGAGCCCGCCGCAGGAAGATGGAGGTGGATCCGGAGCACGAGGTACCCCCCGGTGTGTCAACCCCGCAGCCTACCTTAAATCAGGCGCCCCCTGTTATGAGTCCGGCGGGTGGTGCGGCCGTGGTCTGCCCAGGGCCGGGGGGGAGGCCACCGAGCTGCTCGCGGATGGATGGGGAGGGAGAGAGCCGCGGGAAGCTTGGTGGTGGCTCGGGACCTTTTCCGCTGGAGTCCCGCCGGTCTGATTGTCCCCCCAACCGGTCGGGAGGAGCCTCTGCTGAAGCCGGCGGCGGCCGGGGGCGGGTGCCAGTGGAGCATGGTGATGTCATCGGGGAACGGCAGGCTGAGAGACCGGGCTGCTGTGAGCCCTTACCTGCCCATCCATTAACGTCAGGTGCTGCTTCACCTTCCCAGCGCAGCACTGCTTGTGAGAGCAGTCCAGGTATGGAGATACAGCCTACAACTGGGGCATTAAAGGGGCGGGTTGCTCTGGCTTCACCTCCCAGGCTGGATCCCTCAGCCCCTGAGTGACCATCTCCGGCGCAACCTAGTCACACACCGCGCTCCTGGGGGGACAGACCGGGGACCGGGCAGGCGGACTGTTTGGGCAGACATCCACCCGGCCCCTGAGTGGTCTGGACCTGGTCAATCCCCCCAGTCTTCCATGGACGCTGTGCCTTTAGAGTGGTCCCCGGGCCCCAGCTTTGATCCGCCGGATGGCCTGTCCCCCTCCCGTGACTGTGGGGCGGACTCTGGAAACCTGAGCCCTATTAAAGCCTTCTCTGCAGACATGGTGCCTTGTGAATCCATACATGTGATGCCCCCGGCCCGGTCTCCGACTGAGCGGCTGCTCCCGCGGCCCACTGCAGATTCTTCCTTGCGAGACCTTCTCCAATGCCTCCCGACTAAAGCTGAACTGAAGGCGGACCTGGAGGCGGTTGCTACTAGAATTGAGCGTGCCCTGCGCAGGGAAATTGAGGATTTACAACAAAAATCTTCCGCCCTGGACTCTAAAGTTGTCTCGCTTGAAGACTCCCGCTCAGATCATGAGGTGACCCCCCTACCGCAGAGAGCTCCACGGGGGCCCCGGTTGGCCCGGGATCGGGTGAGAGGCGCCCCTGGATCGATCTGGGGTCGTTAGCCGTTAAGCCTTCTATCCGGTGGCCCTTTGTGTTACACCCCCCCCCCCACCTCGGTGACTCCTGATCGCTGCTTGTTTTCCCTGGTGCTCCCCTTGCCCTTGCCCTTCACACCTTTTTTGACATTCCACTGTGGACCCCGTGTTCAGGAAGGACTCTGAGACAGTGCATTGACTTTGTGCTTTGGTTTTCGGGCAGGGTCGGGTTGTTTGGGTGGTAGCGGGGCAGTCGGGCCCCCCTCCCCTTGGTCCATTGTGCGGTTGTTGCGGTGGGCTGGGGGTGGGTGGTCTGTCCATTGGCAGGTGACTGCCAGGGATGAGAGCTATGTAGCGTCTTACTGTTGGTTGGGTGGGAGGGGGGGGGCTCTCTCAGGTGCTACCAATGGTCCCCCGGTGGGGGGGTATGCTTGGGGGCTCATCTTGGGATTGTTTCTTATTGTTGCATATGTCTGTTTTTGATTTACTGAGAGCTGGGGAGTTCTTGAGGGTTTGTGGTGGTCGCTCCCGTGGCAGAATGGGATTTTTTCCCCTTCTGGACGGGTGGGGGGCTTGGGGGGGGTCTGACGGATTGTTATACATAGTTCGGGGTTAGCTCCTGAGTTGCTTGGCCACCTTCCACAACAAATTTTCCCACGCTGCTCTGCCGGACCTTGACCGGCGGATAGTGCGTGGTGTTTGAGGACATCGTCCTTGGTATTCTTGCCTGCCCTCCTCTGTAGGGAAGGGCTTTTTGGGCTTTCCTGTTCTTTTCCTTTCTATTCCTTTCTTCTCTGTTCTTTGTGTTTTGCTGGGCTTTTGGGTCCGGCCCCCATTGTTCGTCTGGTGTCCCGCCTTGTCCCTCTCCGGGGTCTGGTCTCCATTGCAGACCCCGCTCCTCTGATACCTCTGGCCTTCTGACCCTCTTAGTTGCTGTGGTGCACTCCTTTTGACCTATAGCTCTAGCTTTGGGCTGGTATGGCGGGCCTAAAGATCTGCACCTTCAACGCTAAGGGGCTGAATGTCCCGGAAAAAAGGGCGAAAATACTGTATGGTTTTCATAAGGAACGAGTGGATATTATTATGCTTCAAGAGACCCACTTTTGCCAGGGGAAAATCCCGGAGATTAAAAACAAATATTATGATAGATTGTTTCACAGCCCTAACCCAGAAAACAAATCCAAAGGGGTTTCTATTGCTTTTCATAAAGCTGTCCCACTGGAACCGTTGGAATCAAAGGTTGACCCTAACGGTAGATACTTGTTTCTCCGCTTTGCAATGTGTGGGGCAATGTACACTCTCGCTAACATGTACCTACCTAACCAGGCTCAGGTGGAGGTTGGCCTTGGGATACTTCACGTATTGGAGGAGTTTACGGAGGGTACCTTGGTGATAGGGGGAGATTTTAACTTGGCCCTTGATCCGAGACTCGATTCCTCTCAAGGTAGGTCGGCGATACCCTTCTCTAAGCTGAATAGTCTTCGTGGTGCTCTCCGTGCCCTTCAGGTAGTAGACACTTGGAGGATCCAGCACGGGGGGGGGCAAGGGACTATACGTTCTTTTCCCATCCCCATAACACGTATAGTAGATTAGATTATATCTTCCTTAGCCACCATGCGCTCTCTCATGACCCTGACACTTCTATAGGGCAGATTCTATGGTCGGATCATGCCCCTGTCTTCTTGAGCCTTCCGATCCCGGACATGATTCCTAGGCAGTACAATTGGCGTCTGAGTGACAACTTGTTGAAGGACGCTGCATGCCTAGCTGAAATCAAGACGTCCATAACGAATTTTTTCTCGGACCACGTGAATGACCCGACCCCGTTGCCATTGCAATGGGAGGCTCTTAAATGTGTGCTTCGTGGGATCTTCATCAAACATGGGTCCAGGCTCAAGAGGGACAGGGCGCATCGGATTAGGGAGGCCTTGGTGCGTATTGGGGAGCTGGAGGAGGCGCACAAGGCTACCCCCACGCATACTGTTTTACGGGAGTTGCTAGACGCCAGGCAGGGACTTAAGACTCTATATGATCAGAGCTTCCTCAAATACCGTGATAGATTTAGAGCCCGTATTTATGAACATTCTGACAAATGCGGCAGGAAGCTAGCTAGGTCTCTTCACCCCAGACAGGGATGTACGTTCATCCCCGTCCTAAAGGGGGGAGATGGAGCTGAACACCATAAAACACCACAGATAGCGGGCGAATTTCAGGCCTTTTATTCTAAACTTTATAATCTTGAGTGCTCCCCTGCCCAGGGCCTGCACCCGATAGAGGGTGTCCCGATGATGGACTATATCAAGGAGACAGCCCTTCCGACCTTGCTTTCAGTAGACAGTGATTTTCTTGAAGACCCATTTGACTTGGAGGAGGTGCTTCGGGCAATAGGTGGGGCCCCAGTGGGTAAAAGTCCGGGTCCTGATGGGTTCACCCCCAGATTCTACAAAAAACACTGGGAGCCTCGATTGCCCCCTTCCTGGTCAAGGTGTTCAACTCTATGTCAGACGACTGTCCCTTCCCGAGACAGGCTCTGGAGGCACACATCGCAGTCATACTTAAACCCGGTAGGGATGCTACCCTGCCTGGAAGCTATAGGCCGATTTCACTGATCAACGTAGACTTGAAAATCTACGCCAAAATCATTGCTCTTAGGATGCAACCATTGCTCCCCACACTGGTCAATCTGGATCAGGTGGGGTTTGTCTCGGGAAGGGAGGCGAGAGATAACACCATCAAAGCGATACCCCTAATTCATTACGCGCAGTCGCGGGATATCCCGGCCTGTTTACTGGCGGTCGATGCGGAAAAAGCATTCGACAGAGTGCATTGGGGGGTTCTTGAAAGCCACGCTGAACCAGATTGGTATGGGCCCGGTTATGCTGGCCAGAATAATGGCTCTATATCCGGAACCCACTGCAGGAGTGAAGGTTAATGGCTCTCTGTCTGGTTCCTTTCCAATTCGGAATGGCACTCGTCAGGGGTGCCCCCTGTCCCCATTGCTCTATGTGCTGGTGATGGAACATCTTGCCAATGCACTGAGGGATAACCCGTCTGTTCATGGGGTCGTCTGCGGGGGGAGGGAGCACAAGCTCTCTCTCTTCGCTGATGACCTGCTTATGTACGTAACTTCGCCCCACATATCTATGCCCTCTATTTTGGCGGAGTTCAAGCGCTTTGGTGACCTGAGTAACTTCAAAGTGAATTTATCCAAAACAGAGATTTTAAATGTGTCATTGAATGAGCAGACCCGACTCCTCGTGCAGACCAACTTTCCCTTTAAATGGCAGGGGGAGGCCATTAACTACTTGGGTGTCCAGTTGCCCTCTGATTTGGGGAAACTATATAAGCTTAACTACGCTCCGCTCCTGCATTCCACAGCTGCCTACCTTAACTCCTATAACAAGAAGCAATAATCGTGGTTGGGTCGCATCAACATTCTTAAGATGGACATCCTTCCCCGTTTTCTCTACATATTCCAGACAATCCCTTTAGCCCTGGAACGGGGTTTCTTCCAATCCCTACAAAGGAGCTTCTTTAAATTTATTTGGGGCAATGGGAAACCCAGAATCGGGAGGGCCACACTATTCAGATCTAAATTGAGGGGGGGGGGGGGGGGGGGGTGCTTGGGGTCCTGGACCTTAGGACCTATCATGCTGCCTCGGTGTTGGTGCGTCTTTCGGACTGGTTCCACCATAAGGATGATAAAGGCTGGGTAGCGATGGAGGGGGCCATTTCCCCCCGTAACCTGGTGGCCCTACCTTGGGTGACCCCGCTAGAGAGGTCTGGGATCCAGGGGATGCCTTACCTGGCGGGTCCTCTGTTGAAGGTCTGGGATGGATTTCTGAGGCGGGGGAAACTTTCACTGAGACCGGGCCCCCTTACTCCGTTATTTGACAATCCGGCCTTTCCCCCGGGGGTGAACTCTGGGTCCTTTCTTGTGTGGGAGGCCTCTCAGGATATCAGATTGGGGGATATAATGTCGGGGCGGGTCTTCCTTCCCTATCTGACTTAGGGGTTCGGGGTGGGCTTAGGAACATTTCCTGGTTCTTATATGCTCAGCTGGTTGCTTTCATCAAGTCTCTCGCACCAGCCTCGAACCTCCTTCGCACGCTTACACCCCTGGAGAGTGTTTTACGGAACCCTTCCCCCCTACACACGTAATTTCTGCCTTATACAAGATTCTCCGGGATGAGGAGGAGGGGGAGGGGATGCCACGGTTCTGCAGGAGGTGGGAAGAGGATCTGGGACAGGTGTTTGAGCCTGAGGACTGGGAGAAAAATTGTGCTCACCCATAAACTGTCTGTAGCTTCTAGAGCTCAGGAACGGAATTATACGATTTTGGCAAGATGGTACAGGTGCCCATCGGATCTTATGAAATTTGGAGGGGCGGACACTGGAGACTGTTGGAGGTGTGCAGAGGCTCCTGGGACCATGTTACACATCTGGTGGGACTGTCCGATGGTGCGGGTCTTCTGGGAGAGGGTGCTAGGGATGTATGAACACCTGACGCTTGAGAGACTTCCCCGCACACCACAGGTCGCCCTCCTGTCAATGCTCCCAGGGTCAGTGTCGACTAATAAGAAGGGGTTGCTGAGGCATTTACTTACCGCTGCTAGGTCGGTGATCCCTAGACACTGGCACACCACTGCTGTCCCATCCATGTTGGAGTGGTATGGGGAGGTCGAGACCATCAAGAGGATGGAGGAGTTGGGTCTGGAGGGGGTGGAGGGGGGTACCCGGAGGTTTCTCAAGACCTGGACTCTTTGGGAGGTTTCTCGGGACTCGCCTGACTTCCGGGCGTTACTGGAGCGGGAATGAGCTTCCGAAGGGGCTGGATAGAGGGATGGTTTGGGTCGGGGGGCTGGTTCTGTTGGGGCCCCCGGTGGGGGGGTGGGGGGGGGGGGGGAAACGAGGGGTGGATGCCGTCATCCCTTCCTATGTCTGTTTCGTTTTGTCTGCTTGTTTTGTCTTCTTTCCTTTTGCTCATCTTCCTTCTCTTTTCCTCCCTCCGTTTGGGTTCTCTGTTTCTATTTCTCTTTCTTTCTCTCTTATACCCCCCCTTTCTCTCTCTATATTCTTTCTTATTTCCAAGGTTGCGGGGGGATGGGCGCGGTCGTTATATGCTGGCTTGCCGGAGGGGCAGGCATATACGCGGGGAGAGCATAAGTTGGACCGTGATCTCAGGGGTGTGGCAGGTGTTGTGGCTGTGGCTTGTAGGTATTTTGAACCTGAGTTTCTGTGGTGCCCCGATCGTAGAATACTTAATATGCCCGGCCTCCTCAGGCTGTTTGAGGTGGTATTGACTGTTGACTGCCGTCCCATCCTTGCACCGTGACCCTCTTTGTTTGTTTATTATTGTTTGTATGTATTGTTCTTAATTTTTTCGCAAAATCTAAATAAAGATATATTGAAATAAAAAATAATTGTTGAAAATATTACATAGGGATGTCGCCTCATCATTCTGAAGCTGTGTGAAATGTAGAAAAAAATACAATTCTGTGATTACTCACCTTGTAGAATTGGCATTATAAGTATGCAGCACGTCCTGCTCCAGATAGTATTCATAACAGCTGGGTTTACCTCCACAAGAGGGCACTTTACTGCAGAGATGGCAAAAAAGAGGCCCCTCCCGGTCAATATATACCCGGGACCTCCCACTAATTCCCCAGTATAGAAAAGCAGTAAGGGAACCAGGAGAAGCCAATAACAAAATTAACAACGTTAACAAGGAACAACAATCACCATATAGAGGATCCAAGAATAAAGCAATCAGAGTGGGATGGAGCAGGACGTGCTGCATACTTATAAACTCTTTATTTATTCAGCTTTTCAATAAACAAAAGAGTGAAGAAGAAATTTTCACACAAGTCTATACATCAACTGGTACAATAAAGTGCATGTCAGTCATCTCTATGTAAATGTTACAATAAAGTGAAGAATTAGGAATACTACTCGTTATTGTTCTTTGTCTCTTGACCGTTGAGAATGGCAAAAGCATATATGTTCCAATTTCTTCTTATACTAATGTACGACAAGTCACAGCCAATATGAAAGCACTAACAGAGGACTCGAACCAATGAAACAGAAACACGAACGGAAAAGGAGGGGGGGATGGAAAGGCAGGGGAGGAAAGAAAAGGGGGGGGAGCAAGGGCATAGAGGGGAGGGGGGGCGGGCTCATCACAACGACAACACACTCCTGCCCTCTGGGGACTCAGTGAAGGCCATCCAGCTATACCAGGCAGACATAAATTTCTCGTAAGTACCATCTCTTGAAGACACTACATTCTCAAATCGCATAATGTCATTTACCCTCTGATACCAGCCTTCAATCGATGGGGGCTCCTCCTTTTTCCACATCTGGGGAATGCCGGCTTTGGCTGCATTGAGCAGGTGACGGATCACCAATTTGCGGTACCGTTTCACAGGCATTGCCGACAGGTGAAGAAGGCAGAGAGCCGGGTCGTCCGGGACTGGAATCCCAGACACCCTTTCCGTAATCTGTCTGACCAAGCTCCAATAGTGTTTAAGCTTATTACAGGACCAAAACACGTGCAGCAGGTCTCCCCCTCCCTCACCACATCTCCAGCAGTTTGGCGAGACAGCTGGGAACCATCTATGCAGCTCTGTAGGGACTCTGTACCATCTTGTAAGTATTTTATACCCGCACTCTTGGTACCGAGTACAAATCGAGGTCTTGTGCGGGAGCATCAAGACTGCTTGGCGCTGCTTGGGGGACCATGATGTACCTAAATCCCTTTCCCATTTTTCGAGGAACTCTGGATCTTCCGCATCTGGAGGGGCAATTAACAGTTTGTAGATCCTTGAGAGCGTATGCCTTTCTGTCACAGCACTCTGGCACAACTCTTCAAAAGTGGTAGGTGCCGGCCTACTCGCTCTGTGCTCCTGTAGGGAGGCCAGGAAGTGTCTGAGTTGCATACATTGCCAGACCGACCAGCTAGGTATTCCCAACCTTTGCGCCATGTCGTTGGGGTTCACCCAGTTCCCTTCCACAAGAAAATGACCAACCCTGAATACTTTAGAGCTAATCCATGTCCTCACCTTGTGTCCCCCACACCCTGGGGCGAACCGTGGATTGCCCAGGACCGGATACATTGGGGAGGGGGATGGAGATATCTCCTGACGCTGAAACATGGACCTGCACGTCCCAAGGGTAGGACCAATGGTGGGGTGCTGTCTTCCCAGTCTATCGCCCTTACCTGCCAACCATGGAGCTGCCTGAATCGGGACCTCCAGGAAACTTTGCTCTAGGCCCACCCATTGCTTATGGTCCCCGTGGATACACCAATCCACCACTCTGCAGAGGTGAGCCGCAGACTGGTAGAGAAAGGGGTCTGGTAAGCCCATCCCTCCCCGCTCCTTTGGCCTGGTTAAGATCCCGTTTCTAAGTCTCGGTTTCTTCCCTGCCCAGATAAAGTTGGTGAAAATCGCACGGACCCTCTGAAAATAGGAGTGTGGGATGGGCACCGGAAGGGCTTGCAATAGATAGAGCAGCCGGGGGAGCAAGGTCATTTTGACTGCATTACATCGCCCAAACCAGGAAAGCTTCCCCTTACTCCACCCGGCTGTCTCCGTCTCAAAATCTCTCAATAACGGGGGAAAGTTGAGCGTGTATATCTTAGAGAGGTCTCCACTGATGTTGGTTCCCAAATATTTAACGCTCTCTTTGGCCCAGCGGAATGGGAAGGCATTTTTAATCGTCTTAAATCTGTGTTCCGGGATACTTACGTTGAGGGCCTCGATTTCTGGAGATTGATCTTGTAGCCGGAAAGAGTCCCATACTCCCTGAGTTCCTTCATTACATTGGGCACTGAAACTTCCGGACCGGTAAGGAAAAAAAATCAGGTCATCGGCATATGCCGCCACCTTATACTGTCCCGACCTGTCACCTAGTCCCTTAATGTCTGGATTGCTGCGCACCGTACACAAGAAGGGCTCCAACACCAGTATAAATATCAGCGGTGACAAAGGACAGCCCTGCCTTGTCCCATTCGAGATCCCGAAGGAACTCGACGAGCAGCCATTGACTCTCACCGACGCCGAGGGGGAGCCATACAAACTCTCGATCCACTGCAGCATGTGTGGGCCCAGACCAATATGTCTAAGCACCGTCTTCATAAACTGCCAATTGACTCTGTCAAAGGCTTTCTCGGCGTTGGTGGAGAGCAACAGGGTGGGCGTCCGCCGGCTCTGTGCCAGATGGATCAGATTCAGGACCTTGGTGGTGTTGTCTCTAGCCTCTCTGAGAGGCATGAAACCCACCTGGTCCGGGGAGACCACCGAGTGCAGGTGCGGAGCAATCCGTGATGCCAGAATTTTAGCAAATAACTTAATATCCGTATTAAGTAAAGAGATCGGCCTGTAGCTTGCACATAGGGTGGGATCCTTGCCTTCCTTAGGAATCACCGCTATGTGTGCCCGCAATGTGTCGCCTGGGAGGGGGGACCCCTTCAAGATTGAGTTCATCATGGAGAGGAGCTTGGGAGCCAGGAGGGGAAACAATTTTTTGTAATATTGTATATGCAGCCCATCCGGACCAGGCGCCTTTCCCGGAGCCGCCCCGGTCACAGCTGTCTGCAGCTCCAACAACGATATTGGGTTTTCCATTTCCAGTACAGCCTCCCCAGGGAGCCTGGGCATGCCCGAGTTTGCGACATATTGAGCACATTTCTGATCTAGGACCCCTTCTCGGGAATTCGGCAAGTTATATAGGTCTCCATAGTACTTGCGAAACACCTCTGCAATCTTCTCCACCCGCTGCACCACTCTCCCTCCGGAGTCAACCACCTTGGGAACAAAGGTTTTCGCCCTCTCCTTTCTCAAGGCCCTCGCCAACATCTTGCCACATTTGTCCCCAGATTCATAAAAGGCCTGCCGGCATCTAACCGCCTGGGCCTTTAACTTGTCACAGCATACTGTCTTTAGCTGTTCTCGTAGGGCCGTGAGTTTCGGCAGGAGCGCAGCCGACAGGGACTTTTTATGTAACCTTTCCAGCTTTCCTATCTCTGCAAGGAGTTTCATCATGCATTCCATTTTCTCTTTTTTGACCCGGGCCCCCTGGCTGATGAACGATCCCCTAATAACGCACTTATGTGCCTCCCAAAGCGTTCCAGGAGAGATCTCTGGACCAAAATTTGTTTCAAAGTAGTGTTTAAGATCCCTTTGAATCACCTCCAAGACACTTTGGTCTTCCAGCAGTGACCCATTTAGCTTCCAAGACCAGGACCTGGGAGCAGGGGTGGGATCTGACACCGTGATTGAGATAGGAGCATGGTCAGATAACGTGATGCTCCCTATCGTGGTGTCAATGACCCTGGCTAGTTGAGAGTGTGGGACTAGGAACAAGTCTAACCTGGAGTAAGAGGTGTGCGGGTGTGAGAAAAAGGTGTAGTCCCTTGTGTTCGGATGCTGGACTCGCCAGGGGTCTACCAGCTGAAATAAAATCCCCGCCCATTATCAGTTCCCCAGCCCGAAAATCTGCAAGAGTCTCTAGGACCCCGGTTATAAAGGGGATTTGTCCCGTGTTTGGTGCGTATATATTGGCCAGGGTGTAGACTTCAGACTTTCCCCTTCACCAGCAGCCACCTACCCTCCTCATCTGCTTTGTAGTCTACGAGCTCCCAGACCAGAGACCTTGAGATCACTATGCTAACCCCGCGGGATCTAGAGTCCGGTGAATAACTATGATAGGCCCTAGGGAAGTGTCTGTCACCCAGGGAAGGCGGGTTGAAAGCTTTAAAATGTGTCTCCTGCAGGAAGCCTATCTGGGCTTTAGGGCCTTTCAGGTTTCTAAGCACCAGTGACCGCTTTTCAGGGGTATTCATACCTTTGGTATTAAGGGAAACAAATGTAGTTCCTGCCATGTCAGAGCGCCCACCAGAAAGCCCAGCAGCAGCCCCCTCGGGGGTTATATGGCCCTTTCACTGGTAGAGGTCTTACCCTGCCCTTAGGGATTGGGAAAGGGGGAGAGGAAAAGGAAAAAAGGGGAGGGAAAACACAGAAAATATCAAACACTAAATCAAGAGAACAAAAACAAGAGGGGAAAAACCAGATTGTAACCAAGTTATGAGAAAAAGAAAAAAACAACCCAAAATTTCCTAACAATCCTACACGGAATGAAGACAACACTCGTCGGATCCTAAGGAATCCCGAGTTGGCCCTATTGGGGGGAAGAGTGTCTGTCGACACGGAGATGCGACTAGAGGCTCTCCCTCCCGCACCAGGCCTTGTAAATAGGCTAGATTGCCAAAACAACCAGCCCCGCTATTGAAAAGCAGCAAATCCAGCTTGAGAAAGCAATGTAGCCCAAAACGTCAAAAAACAGTGTGGCATTTAATTACAACAAGTAAACGTCACCTGTCTCAGGGAGGACCCCCCAGCCCGTGGAGAGCATCCCCGGTCGTCAAGGGGCGAGGTATAGGCGATGCAGTGCTCGCCAAGCGTCTTACAGGGCCCATCAGTGGGCATTCAGAAAGTGCCGAGGATGCCCCCCAGGCGGGGGGGACATAGTTAATCAACCCAGTAGGGTGAGGACGGCGGGGGACACTCCGGGTCAGATCTCCACATCGTACAGTCTGGTTTGTCGCCGACCGCGGCGCTGTCGTCCTCGGCCTCTCGAGCCAGCAGGGCCCCCTCGGGCAGCAGACCGGGGCATTGGAGAGGGCAGCAATCTCACCGCCAACCAGTCCGGCACTTCAATCGGTTCGCAGCCAAGGAAAGAGAACACTTCAGGGAGGTCCCTTGGCGTTCTGAGCAGGAAAGTGTCTCTGTCTTTGCGAATGATTAGGTGAAAGGGGTATCCCCACCTATAAGAGCCCCCTCTGTTTGCAATGACTTCTAGAAGCGGCCGGAGGGCCCTTCTCATCAGGAGAGTGCGTTTAGAGAGGTCCTGAAGGATCTGAACATTTGCGCCATCAAAGTCCACATTGCCTCTTCTCCAGGCCTTCCGAGTGATCTCCTCCTTCAAGGTGTATCTGTGGATTCTGCAAATCACATCTCGAGGGCTCGCGGGATCCGTGCTAGGCGGACCCAAGGCTCTATGCACCCTGTCCAATTCTATCGGGGTAGCCAGGTCTCTTTCCAGTACGGTGTTCAGGATGATCGTCGTGATACGGGTGAGGTCTTCCCCCGTGGATGCCTCCGGGATGCCCCTCAGACGCAAGTTGTTTCTGCGACTTCTATTTTCAATGTCGAGGGCGCCTCTGCCTCAAGACCAGCCACTCTTTCTTCAACTGCCTGTACGTGATTCTTGACCTCGCCCAACTCCCGTTTATGGGCCTCTTCATATTTCGCTATTAAGGCCTCAATGTCCGCCTTGGATGGGAGGCCCCGCAATAATGAGATTGTTTCCATGTGGATGTTCGTCTGGCAGGAGGGCGCAGGACCACAGGCACTTAACGAGCTGAGCGTTTCCGGGGGCGAGCTCAGAGTTTTCGTCTCTGGAAGTGGCACCCAAGGGACCAGCGGGACCTCCTCTGGTTCTGGCGAGAAACACGGCTGCGGCGGCGACATCGCAGTGGGGCTCGGGCCATTCCCCAACCATGGGATCGTCGGTGAGGGCAACAGCGGGGACGTTGGTGGGCTATGTGGGCCAGTACCTAGAGAGCTAATGATTACCCTCGGTTCCAGAGGGACTGGTTGGCGGGGTCTCGGGAGCCGCTGCGGCAGACCCTCCAGGGGGCATAACTCCCTTTGGCTTGGGGCATCCATGGAGAGTGTATTGCTCTGCCCCTCCTCCTGCCTGGGTAGGTAAGCAAATCGATCTAGCCCAGCTCTGGGCCTCTCATCTGTCGGGAGTCTGCCCTGTGGGTTCCGGGTGCTGTCCTTGCTCTCTGGTGGGAATCTGGGGGCTCCGGGCTGGGTGTTCATTCGTGACCCGGCCATGTGGGCATCCCGAGTGGGGGGGGAAACGGCCTGTCGCCTCCGTGGGGGGGCCTCATTTTGGGGCTCAGCCGGGGTCAATCGCTGTGCTGGCGTGGGATCTGGTGTGGCCAATGATCTGTCCCCTGAGTGGGTCCCCGCAGCCACCTGCCGACCAGCCCAGGCCTCCCTCGTCCCCCTGAGCACTTCTGGGGAGGGTAGGTCAGACCCCACACCGTTTCCCTCCATTTGTGCACCACGCTCACCTCTGGCCGCCATCTTGCCTCCCTCCGGGTTGCTCCTCTTCACGGTCTCCGGGTCCGCAGGCCGCGCCACGTGATCTTGCTCGGGCAGCCTGGATGTCTGTGCGCCGTGTGCCAAGTCCGGCAGCCGGCTATTCTCCTCTGGGGCGCCGGTTTGTGATGGGCGGGTAGCGCACCGCCTCTCGTCTCCCGGCCGCTGACACGCTGACAGCCTGGCACGTGTCATCTCTTATGCGGCGTGCGGCTCTCCGCTACCTGCCTGCGCCGCTCCTCCGGCATTTGTGACAGCGCCTCCGGCTTCACGGCACCTCTCCTCTAGCCGCCCGGGGGCCGACACCCCCTCAGCTGGCCTCTTCTCCTCCGAGGACGACCCGCTATTCGCCGCCATTTTGTCGCCGCAAGCCGCCTGTGGTAAGTCCATAAATTCTTCGATCCAGCGTCAGCGGGAGCCCGGTCTGCCACCTTTGCCCTTCCTCAGGGTGGCCTTCCTTCTGCCCATAGTGTCTGGGCTAGCTAGTGGTGGTGGATTGCTGCGAAATCTCAGTCAAATCGGGCACAGGTGCGGGAGCTCGGTAAAAGACCCTCACAGCACCCTGTCCAGGACACGCCCCCCGTGCTGCATACTTTACCAATTCTACAAGGTTAGTAATCACAGAATTGTAATATTCTAAGTATGCAGCACATCCTGCTCCAGATAGTATTCATAACAGCTGGGACATCCAATAGCAGTGTCCATAAACGGGTGGGGATCCCAAAAAGGCAACAACAACAGTTCAAACCACTGCCGCCTGCAAAACCTTGTGGCCAAAAAGAGCATCCACTGAGGCCAGAACATCAACCTTGTAAAACTTGGAAAAGGTATGAACAGAAGACCACGTAGCAGCCTTGCAAACTTGTTCAAAAGAAGCCTGGTGCTGGAAGGCCCAGGAATGGTCCCTCAACAGCGAGGTCTTCCTATCCCTTTGTTACCGTTGGGGGATGCCGGATGTGGATCTGTTTGCTTCTCGCCACAATCACAAGCTGCCAGCATCTGTCTCCGTGTCCCAGGGCCCTCTGGCTCTGTCAGTGGATGCTCTGTCTCTGTCCTGGCCCCCGCCTGGGGGGCATCCTCGGCACTTTCTGAATGCCCACTGATGGGCCCTGTAAGACGCTTGGCGAGCACTGCATCGCCTATACCTCGCCCCTTGACGGCGGGGGACACTCCGGGTCAGATCTCCACATCGTACGGTCTGGTTTGTCGCCAACCGCGACGCTGTCGTCCTCGGCCTCTCGAGCCAGCAGGGCCCCCTCGGGCAGCAGACCGGGGCATTGGAGAGGGCAGCAATCTCACCGCCAACCAGTCCGGCACTTCAATCGGTTCGCAGCCAAGGAAAGAGAACACTTCAGGGAGGTCCCTTGGCGTTCTGAGCAGGAAAGTGTCTCTGTCTTTGCGAATGATTAGGTGAAAGGGGTATCCCCACCTATAAGAGCCCCCTCTGTTTGCAATGACTTCTAGAAGCGGCCGGAGGGCCCTTCTCATCAGGAGAGTGCGTTTAGAGAGGTCCTGAAGGATCTGAACATTTGCGCCATCAAAGTCCACATTGCCTCTTCTCCAGGCCTTCCGAGTGATCTCCTCCTTCAAGGTGTATCTGTGGATTCTGCAAATCACATCTCGAGGGCTCGCGGGATCCGTGCTAGGCGGACCCAAGGCTCTATGCACCCTGTCCAATTCTATCGGGGTAGCCAGGTCTCTTTCCAGTACGGTGTTCAGGATGATCGTCGTGATACGGGTGAGGTCTTCCCCCGTGGATGCCTCCGGGATGCCCCTCAGACGCAAGTTGTTTCTGCGACTTCTATTTTCAATGTCGAGGGCGCCTCTGCCTCAAGACCAGCCACTCTTTCTTCAACTGCCTGTACGTGATTCTTGACCTCGCCCAACTCCCGTTTATGGGCCTCTTCATATTTCGCTATTAAGGCCTCAATGTCCGCCTTGGATGGGAGGCCCCGCAATAATGAGATTGTTTCCATGTGGATGTTCGTCTGGCAGGAGGGCGCAGGACCACAGGCACTTAACGAGCTGAGCGTTTCCGGGGGCGAGCTCAGAGTTTTCGTCTCTGGAAGTGGCACCCAAGGGACCAGCGGGACCTCCTCTGGTTCTGGCGAGAAACACGGCTGCGGCGGCGACATCGCAGTGGGGCTCGGGCCATTCCCCAACCATGGGATCGTCGGTGAGGGCAACAGCGGGGACGTTGGTGGGCTATGTGGGCCAGTACCTAGAGAGCTAATGATTACCCTCGGTTCCAGAGGGACTGGTTGGCGGGGTCTCGGGAGCCGCTGCGGCAGACCCTCCAGGGGGCATAACTCCCTTTGGCTTGGGGCATCCATGGAGAGTGTATTGCTCTGCCCCTCCTCCTGCCTGGGTAGGTAAGCAAATCGATCTAGCCCAGCTCTGGGCCTCTCATCTGTCGGGAGTCTGCCCTGTGGGTTCCGGGTGCTGTCCTTGCTCTCTGGTGGGAATCTGGGGGCTCCGGGCTGGGTGTTCATTCGTGACCCGGCCATGTGGGCATCCCGAGTGGGGGGGGAAACGGCCTGTCGCCTCCGTGGGGGGGCCTCATTTTGGGGCTCAGCCGGGGTCAATCGCTGTGCTGGCGTGGGATCTGGTGTGGCCAATGATCTGTCCCCTGAGTGGGTCCCCGCAGCCACCTGCCGACCAGCCCAGGCCTCCCTCGTCCCCCTGAGCACTTCTGGGGAGGGTAGGTCAGACCCCACACCGTTTCCCTCCATTTGTGCACCACGCTCACCTCTGGCCGCCATCTTGCCTCCCTCCGGGTTGCTCCTCTTCACGGTCTCCGGGTCCGCAGGCCGCGCCACGTGATCTTGCTCGGGCAGCCTGGATGTCTGTGCGCCGTGTGCCAAGTCCGGCAGCCGGCTATTCTCCTCTGGGGCGCCGGTTTGTGATGGGCGGGTAGCGCACCGCCTCTCGTCTCCCGGCCGCTGACACGCTGACAGCCTGGCACGTGTCATCTCTTATGCGGCGTGCGGCTCTCCGCTACCTGCCTGCGCCGCTCCTCCGGCATTTGTGACAGCGCCTCCGGCTTCACGGCACCTCTCCTCTAGCCGCCCGGGGGCCGACACCCCCTCAGCTGGCCTCTTCTCCTCCGAGGACGACCCGCTATTCGCCGCCATTTTGTCGCCGCAAGCCGCCTGTGGTAAGTCCATAAATTCTTCGATCCAGCGGCAGCGGGAGCCCGGTCTGCCACCTTTGCCCTTCCTCAGGGTGGCCTTCCTTCTGCCCATAGTGTCTGGGCTAGCTAGTGGTGGTGGATTGCTGCGAAATCTCAGTCAAATCGGGCACAGGTGCGGGAGCTCGGTAAAAGACCCTCACAGCACCATGTCCAGGACACGCCCCCCGTGCTGCATACTTTACCAATTCTACAAGGTTAGTAATCACAGAATTGTAATATTCTAAGTATGCAGCACATCCTGCTCCAGATAGTATTCATAACAGCTGGGACATCCAATAGCAGTGTCCATAAACGGGTGGGGATCCCAAAAAGGCAACAACAACAGTTCAAACCACTGCCGCCTGCAAAACCTTGTGGCCAAAAAGAGCATCCACTGAGGCCAGAACATCAACCTTGTAAAACTTGGAAAAGGTATGAACAGAAGACCACGTAGCAGCCTTGCAAACTTGTTCAAAAGAAGCCTGGTGCTGGAAGGCCCAGGAAGCCCCAACAGCACGGGTAGAATGAGCAGTAACACGGAAAGGAGGATCCTTCCCCCTAGTAGAATAGGCCCTAACAATAGCCTGACGAATCCATTTGCTAATAGTAGACTTAGCAGGAGCCAAATCCTTCTTGGGACCCGAGGGAACCACAAACAAGGCGTCCGTCTTTCTGAAAGGCGCAGTAGCCACCAGGTAGAATTTCAAATTCCTGACAACATCCAGAGAATGCAATGCCCTTTCCTTGGAATTACCAGGATTAGGGCACAAAGAAGGAAGCACAATGTCCTGATTGAGAAGGCGGAAACAACTTTAGGCAAGAAGTCTGGTTTAAAGCGGAAAACCACCTTGTCCTGGTGTCTCTCAAAGTAGGGGGCCTGAATAGACAGAGCCGCCAACTCAGAAACACGCCGGACAGAAGTGATAGCCACCAGAAAGGCAACCTTCAGGGTAAGGATAGACAAGGCAGCCTCATGCACAGGTTCAAATGGAGGACCCTGAAGGACAGACAATACCAAATTCAAATCCCAGACCGGTACCATGGGTTTGTGGGGAGGGTGTACATGAGCGACCCCCTGGAAGAAAGTCTTGACCAGAGGATGTAGAGCGAAGGACCTCTGGAAGAAAACAGCCAAGGCGGACACGTGACCCTTCGAAGTGCTGAGCTGAAAACCCATATCCAAACCATGTTGAAGGAAATCCAGGATCCTAGGAATGGAGAACACACAACAGGGAAAGGCCCTAGACTCACACCAGTCAATGTAGGTCCGCCAGGTCCTATAGTAGATAGTAGAAGAGGATTTCTTCCTAGCCCTTACAAGAGTATGGACAACCAAATCAGACAGCCCTTTCTCCTTTAGGATGGAGGTTTCAGCAGCCAGGCCGTCAAAGCCAGCGTTTGTAAATTGGGATAACAGAGCTGTCCTTGAGTGAGAAGGTCCGGAACCAAGGGTAGAGTGTACTGATCCACTGCCAGCTGCACGATGTCTGTGAACCACACCTGTCTTGGCCACCTGGGGGCCACCAGGATGGCTGGCCCCCTCTCCTGAACCAACTTGCGCAGAACCTTGCTCAGAAGAGGAAACGGAGGGAAGATGTACAGGAGACCGAGTCCCTGCCAGGACAGAGACAGAGCATCCACTGACAGAGCCAGAGGGCCCTGGGACACGGAGACAGATGCTGGCAGCTTGTGATTGTGGCGAGAAGCAAACAGATCCACATCCGGCATCCCCCAACGGTAACAAAGGGATAGGAAGACCTCGCTGTTGAGGGACCATTCCCCCCAGCGAGAGGTCCCCCTGCTCAGGGAATCCGCCTCCAGATTCTCCGCTCCCGGAATATAAACTGCTGAGATGCACGGGACATTGTCCTCGGCCCAGGACAGAATCAACGACACCTCCTTAAGGGCACTCTTGCTCCGAGTCCCTCCCTGATGACTGATATAGGCGACCGCCGTCTGGTTGTTGGAGCGACCGGCCCTGAAGGTGAGGAGTCAACTGCGCCAGCACCAACTGAACCGCCCTCAGCTCCAGGACGTTGATAGGAGCATGAGCCTCCTGAGGGCCCCACAGCCCCTGGAATTGGAGGGTTCTCCAGTAGCCCCCCCCCAACCTGACAGACTGGCATCCGTAGTGACTGTCTCCCAACATGGTGTCAGAAATGATCTGCCCCACAGAAGATTCCTCGAGTCCAGCCACCACAGGAGGGACCGCCGGACCAGAGGAGAGAGAACAAAAACCTGATACAGAGACAGGGGACACTTGTCCAAGGCTGAAAGGAGATGGAGCTGAAGGGGTCTCATGTGAAATTGAGCGTAAGGGACTGCCTCGAACCGTTGATGCCCTGGGAAGACTGGCACATGAAGGTAAGCATCCTTGATGTCTATGGAAGTCATGAAGTCCCCCGGGCGCAAAGAGCTGATCGCAGAGCGCAGGGTCTCCATGCGAAAGTGTCTGGTTCTGATGAACTTGTTGAGGAGCTTTAAGTCCAGGATGGGCCTGATGGAACCATCCCTTTTGGGTACTGTGAAGAGATTGGAATAATAACCTCGACCTCTCTCCCCCGGAGGGACTGGACAGATGACCCCCATATCCAATAGGCTCTGTACAGCCAGAAACAGACTCTGAGCTGCTAGGGGGTCTAGAGGAATCCGAGAACCGAGGAATCTTGGAGGGGGACATGCAGCAAACTCTAGCTTGTAGCCGGAGGACACAACCTCCAGAATCCACCTGTCTGAGACCTGTTGCCCCCAGACATGAGCGAAGAGCGCAGCCGTCCCCCAACCCATAAGGGTAAGGGCACCCCTTCATGGCTGAGCGGGCTTGATGACAGATTTGGGTTTGGATCCCCAGGAGGATCCGGGACAGGCACGGCCTCTGCCCTTGCCCCAGAAGTCTCCCCTGTGCCCCGCAAAGGATACCCCCCTCCCTGACCTGGATCCACGACAGGAGGGAGTAAAGGACCCTGAACCCCGAAAGGGTCCAAACGGTCACCAAAAAGGCACAGCCCCTTAACCCTTTAAGTGCCGAGCACGTATCACCTACGTGCTGGCTTGGCAAGGACCTAAGTGCCAAGCATGTAGGTGTTACGTGCTTGACTTTCTCCCCTGCTAGTTAAAAAAAAAACCCTCGTTGGATCCGGCCAGGTCTCCTCTTTAATTTGGTGCCATCCGATCCCCCGTGGGGGCTCGAATGGCTCCAGGAGATCCCCCCGGAATAGCCCCCCCTCCCCCGCTTCGGCAGCAGCTGCTAACTGTAAAAAAAAAATAAAATTACATTTACTTTCTTCCTTCCACCGGGTCTCCTCTTCACTGGGGGGGCCTCCGATCGCCCCCCCCCCCCCCCCCCCAGGCTGCTTAGTCTTCAGGAGAGGACTCAAAATGCCCTCTCCCCCTGCCTTCCGACTAGCCCCCCTTGGGGGGCGGGGCTTATGACGTCACGGCTCTCCTCGGCTCAGCTGTCAGATGACCTGGTGATCGCAGGGCAGAGCAGTGGAGGGGCAGGGGATGCTCTGATCCCCTGCCCCCCCCTCCTCTGGCTAGCGATCACCAGGGCATCTGACAGCTGATCGATAAGGGGTCCATGATCAGTTCACAAGGCTGGGGGCTGGCAAGTAACCTGCAACTAGCGGGTGACTTGCCATTAACCCCCGCACCCCCAATTACCTGCCTCCCCAAAGCCCAAGGGGGGGGGGGGGGCAGAAGAGCCCGGCCCACGGAGCTTGTAGCCGGCAGGGCGGGGGGCCACCAAAACTGGCCCCTTCGCCCTGTTCCTTCAAGCCCCTATAGCTGGTTATGATGGGTAAGGGGGGCCCCACGTAAATTTTTGGGGGATTTTTAGGGGGACCCCATGTCATTTTTTTTATTTTTTAATTAACCCTTTATGTTTATAGTGTGGATAGTAGTATTTTATTTGTATATGTTATAAAGTGCTCTTTTCAGTTTGGGGGGTCTCCTGGGCAAGAATGGGGGGGGGGGGGCTACCGATACATATGTGGTACCGTTGTAATCAAGAGAAATGGGGCTTTCACATGCAATATGGTTTTAAAAAATTAAAAAAATGTTTTATTTAAAATAAGGGGGACAATTGTCTAAAAAATATTATTTTATTTATTTTTTTGTTTTTTTACGCAAAAATATTTAAAAAACAGAAAAATTACAAACAAGACATTTCATGTTAAAGCCTAAACTCTGCTGCAAAAAAAAAATAAAAAAAAAAAAAAATTATATATATATATATATATATATATATATATATATATATATTTTTTTTTTTTTTCCTGAAAATTCCCGCAAAAATCACGATTAAACATGGGGCAAAATGGGGAAAAATTACCTGTCAACAGGTGACAAAACTTCAAGTAGGCTGGCAATTAAAAGGGTTAATAGTACCTATGCATGTTGGGTATTGTTCTGCTCGGCAGACCTTGCGCTTTCAGATTTAGCTTGTTTTTTCTTGTTGTTTCTTGTTATATTTTAGGAAAACAGGTGATTTATTCAGTTTTTTTAATTCTTTTTTTAGGGAAACCCTGTGCAACCTAAGAATTCTTCTAAAGATTACTTCCAGAAAGGTGAGCCTACTACAACAAGCTGGGTACTCTTAGAAAGCTTAATGTGTACTTTCAGAGAACATATGGTTTATCGGGGATATTCCAAATGTAAAGGGTTGTTTTGGTTGAAAAAATTGCAAGGTGCGCACTTTGTCTGCAGAGCTGACATTTTCATGTTTTTTCTTGTTTGCATATAGTTTTTTTTAGGAAAATGAGGATTGATTCTTTTTATTCTTTTTTAGGGAAACTTTATGCAACCGAAGAATACATTGAGGGATTACTTCCAGAAAACTAAGCCCACAAACAAGCTGGGTACGCAGAGAAAGCGTGAGGTGTGTACGTCCAGAGAATATATAGTTTGTGGGGGGTATTTCAAATGTACAGGATTGTTTTTCTGGAAAAACTGCAAGGTGCACATAGCGCAGTTGTATTTCATCTGAAAGTCTCCTAAAGCTCTGTTTCAGTTTGGGGGAGTCTCCTGGGCTGGAAAGGGTGTCTACCAATACATATGTGGTACTGCTGTGACCGGGAGAAATTGGAGTTTCGCACGCAATACAATTTTATTGAAAAACTTACATTTTGTATTACAAAAACACACTACAAATTGCAAAAAATAGATTTTTTTTTTTTTTTTGCACATATTTCACCAAAAAGTATTGAGAATACACTAAAAAAGGCCAAACTCCCAGACTCTGTTGAAAAAAACAATATATAATTTTCCTGGAAAATCCCTTCAAAAATCACAGTTGAACATATGTAGCACAAAATAGTGAAACATGGTCTGGCAACAGAGGGTGACAAAAGCTGCAGGTAGGCTGGCAGCGAAAGGGTTGCCCTGTGAAGCCTTCTTAGCAGCATTGTCAGCTGCCCACTGGCGCAGCCAGACCGAGCGGCGAATAGAAACAACCAGAACCGAGGTCCTGCTACACATCCTAATGGTGTCATCTAAGGCAGAAAGAATATACTCCAAGTAAATTTGTCTGTGGGTTACCAGATGACCACAGAGACCAATTCTACCCAATAGAGTATGCCGCACACCATCAATTCTGAGTAAATTATGTTTATTTGTTAAATAGACACAAGTCCTACATACATATAATACATACATCTAAAAAACAAAATTAAAAACCCCAAATATTTGGGGTGGGACGGATATCTGGTGGTTAATATTATTCCAAGGGTGATATAAAGTTCCTTCACAGATATTAATCATGCAATTCAATAATAAAATAAATAAAAACAGTGTAAATTAAGTATATATACTAAATATAAAAATATAAGAAAGTGACTAGTGCAAACAAAGTGACAAGTGCTATTTGGCTATTCAAAGCCTCAAAGTGCTACAAGTAATGCATACCTAACTATTAACAGTGATCTATGAAAGCAGCATGAATATTCAAGATATACCAGGAACTAATCAGCTAATCAACAATAGGTATTTAGTACATCATCGTATGATAAGAACTGTCCAGCAAAACACACACACGACGCGTTGCGTGGTGATCCCCTCACTGTACCTCGCTGTCATGATTAAGAGCGGAGGCTCGAAACGCGTCGACGCGATGTCTGCCTGAATATGCTCTCAATGCTGTTTTAGCTGCGGTGCTGTTTTTATGCAAGAAAATAAAGAATTGATAATTTTTAACCACCTTGGCTGCGGGCTGGCTCGTCTTGTCTTTGGATCGTCTCCAGCATTTGGGTGAGCTCCTTATGCCGTGCCGGCAGCGGGGGTATGTTTTTGTCCAGGGAGTGGAGGCTGGCAACATCTGACTTTTACATATATTGTTTGGCTCAGCTGTGCCCAGCTCAGGACTTTCTTCCTTATGCTTATTCCACCTCTTGCACGGGAATTCATATAGAAGCTTATTAATGCAGCACAGCAACGATAGCGATTGTTATTCCAATATGGAACGTGTGAAATCGTATTTTGGTGGCACCAGCAACAGCCAAGAAAAGTTTGATTCAGTGTTTGTGTCCACCTCTACAACACAAAGTACATCATTGCCCTGTGATTTAAAAATATTATGAGGGACTATGAGGACACCATGAAGAAGGAATTAAAAACATGGTGGGACCTCAGTTCCTTAAATAAATATTTGCAGAACCAGATGATCCCCAGAGGTCTGCGAATCAGAAAAGGCCTGACCACAATTTACTCAGACAAGTTTAAGAGTGAATGGGACGATAGTCTTACACAGGCTTCCTTTGAGCTCATGAAGTTGATCACTCAATATGAAGAGGAGAAGCTCAAGGAAATACAAACAACAATTATGAGCATTGAAACATCTCTTAAAGAGTTTGAGCCTGACCCCCAATTCCAGGAATATATGGATAAAATGTCGATTGATACTATGGAATCTCAGATTATGCAGATTAAAAGAAACAAATTCCAACGTGATACGGAGGACTACTCCAATGACCGCATATATTCCTGGAAACGCTTTACCAGGAATTCACGTCCGAGATCCATTCTTAAATCTCCATCTGGAAAAAGATGGTCTCCTTTAATACGACGGAATTGGCGGAGTGGTCGTCTAGCAGTGACAGATCTGACGCAGAGCAAGGATCAGGAAATTTTCAACAGGCATCGACTCCCAAAGCAAGGAAGAAAAAGTTCCCAAGAGGGGCCATAGATCAGGGAGGAAACATCATCCCAGGCTCCCGCTATATGCTCCGAGGCCGCAGACAACAGGACTGACAAGTGTAATTAATTTATCATCTCATCCCTTATCTTGTGATGAAGAAAAAGTATTGGCCAAGGGACTCTCTTTTGCCCCGACATTTCATTTCAGTCTGTTTTCTACGATCCTTGATATCAATAGATTTGTTAGAAATTTAACTCTGCGTAGACACTTTATTTCAGAGTCCTATGGTGAAAGTTTGGATATACCCTCACAGGGTGATCAGCAGGGGGGGATGGGCCCAGATCAAGGGGAAATATTAGGCAATGAGATGCGGGTCTCCTCGTTTGAGGATGCCACCATGCATCTATGGTTGGAGAGCCTGTCTGAGGAGGGGCCTACAAAAATTGAACCCCCCCCCCCTAAGATTAGATTCCCCAACCGGAGGTTCTATCCTATCAGCTCCAGACCGCCAGTATTGGATGTTTTTCAAGAGGCGGTGGAAGCGGATCTCACGGTTTTAGCCAATAATTCTAAGTCTAAGCTAGCAGGCCACCCTAATCTGTCAAAAGGTGAGAAAGAGGCCCTTAAAAGCTTAAGTGATAATGACAAGATAGTCATTCGATCAGCAGATAAGGGGGGGGGGGGTGTGGTTGTGTTGGACGCCGTGGATTATGAGAAAGAGGCATGGAGACAGTTGGAGGATGAGACCACTTATATTAAACTTAAATCCAATCCAGTAGAGGAATTCCAGAAAGATTTAACTATATTGCTTGATGAAGGCGTAGCATTGGGAGTCCTCACTCAACATGAGGCTGAGGCTCTCTTTGTGACCTCCCCCATTGCCCCAGTCTTTCATCACCTCCCCAAGATCCACAAGTCCCAACGTCCACCCGTTGGGAGGCCGATTGTGGCTGGTATTGGGGGGTTGAATGAGAGACTGGGGCAGTGGGTGGATGCCCAGCTGCTCCCATTGGTACGCAGACTCCCCGGTTTCCTGCAAGACTCCCGTGACATTCTGATTCAATTGTATGAGTTTCAATGGAGCCCTAGTTATAGTTGGCTTACTTGCGATGTGGCCTCATTGTACTCAATTATACCCCATAATCTGGCCTTACAAGCAGTCCAATTCCACCTGGACAATTATTCCAAGTACTCAGATGACTTAAAAACTTTCCTCATCTTGGCCCTGCAATACCTGTTGCAACATAATTATTTCCTGTTTGCAGGTCAATATTTTTTGCAAAGATGCGGGGCCTCCATGGGGGCACCATTCTCCCCCTCCCTGGCCAACCTCTATATGGGGTGGTGGGAGAGGGGGACGATATTTGGTTGTGACAATCCTTTTCTAGGCCAGATAAAATTGTACGGGAGGTACATTGATGACCTCATTTTGATATGGTCTGGGTCCTAGGACACACTAGCCCCCTTCCTAGAATACTTGAATTCTAATGACTTAGGTCTAAGGTTCACTTCGGAATGTGATCCCATGACAATTTCCTTTCTGGATTTATTGTTAGAGGTTGATTGCAACACCCTCCAAATTACAACTAGGACCTTTAGAAAAGAGACGGCGGGGAACACCACCCTGAGAGCAGAAAGTTGCCATCCCCCCCACACCATCAGGGCAATCCCTGTGGGCGAAATGATCAGGGCCCGGATTTGCCGAACGGGGATATCCACCTGAATTGTTGGAACAGGCCAGGACTATAGCCTCAAGTAGAGACAGAAATAAAATGCTTAAAGATACTATGAGGAAAGGAGTACGTAAAAAGAGAGAGAGGGAACCCCCAGGGAATCGCAGGGATCTGTGACCTTTGTCACGTCATATAGTGAGGAGTTTTATAAAATCAAAGCAATAATACAGAAACACCTCCCTTTGCTTAATTGCGATCCCCAACTTCGAGATGTAGTTAAACAAGGTGTTAGGATAGGGAGTCATAAATCCCCCACAATAGGATGCAAACTGTCACCAAGTCTCTATATGAAGCAGGGCGCAACTTCCAAAACGTGGCTGTCCCAGTCAGAATCCTTTAAATGTGGCGGTAGAAGATGTGGGGCATGCAAATTTATGCAGCCAGGGCCAAACTTTAGTTCAGTAGTTAATAATAAGAACTATGAGGTAAATAATTTTATTAACTGTAACTTTTTAAATGTGATTTATTTAATTACCTGTGTAGACTGTAGAGTGCAGTATGTGGGCTGCACCACAGGATCGGTGAAAAAACGAATTGCGGAACACTTAGCTTCCGCGTCCCTGGAGCGCCTAACCTGCACCTCAAATGTGGGGAAACATTTTAGGATCCACCATGGGGGTGATCTAACTAGTCTTAGATGGGTACCCATCGAAAAAGTAGCCTTAGGCCCCAGGGGTGGCGACCTTATGGATAAATTGTTACAGCAGGAGGTCTTTTGGATTTTCACATTGGGCACCCGCAGCCCCAAGGGACTTAATGCTAGGTGGGATGTGGATTGTTCCTGAAGCACAATTAGGTCGGCCAGACTCTATTTATTGAGGTGTGCTTAGTTTCATCTGCCTTTATCCACTAATATTGAAACTGCAATTTTTAGATACAATGTTTAAATGATGATTTAACCCAGCCTTCGGCGAATGACATGTTTTATAGAATATATATGAGTTGGGCTTTACCCTGACAGGGCTTGCTTTGTGCTGTGATATTCACGCTTATTTCTTAATGTCACTTTTACTGAGACATCCTATTCATAGATTAGATGTATGTTAATAAGTGGTGTGTAGTAGCTTGGCTGTCATTTTGATCCGCGCGGTGTGACTGCCATTAATGGCGCTCGCCATGGGTGGTTATGTCTTGCCAGGTCTCTGACGTCCTGACAGGCTCCACCCACAGGAAGACGTCCTGCAATGGCTGCGCAGTGATTGGCAAACAAGTGTGCTTCCCTGGAGTTGACCCGGAAGCACTGGCCTCGTATTGAGATATGGCTCTACACATGCAGCGGCGGATCAACATCACGGCCCACAGGTATTTGAATTAGTTTAATTAATACCAAAGTATGGCAGCTTTTGCATGCGGTGCTGGTTTAACAATTAAGATCTATCAGGTGTCTCATTAGGCTAATTGTAAATGTGACTATTTATTGTAAACCGGGCGGTTACCTCGCTGTCATGATTAAGAGCGGAGGCTCGAAACGCGTAGACGCGATGTCTGCCTGCATATGCTCTCAATGCTGTTTTAGCTGTGGTGCTGTTTTTATGCAAGAAAATAAAGAATGGATAATTTTTAACCACCTTGGCTGCGGGCTGGCTCGTCTTGTCTTTGGATCGTCTCCAGCATTTGGGTGAGCTCCTTATGCCGTGACGGCAGCGGGTGTATGTTTTTGTCCAGGGAGTGGAGGCTGGCAACATCTGACTTCATCAGGATGGTTGTGTGTCCCTCACACCCACCTTTTAAACTCCCGGTCTCTAATGACGTCCATGCCTGACGGAGGCGCGGCCGCACGTGACCGCGCGCCCCGTCCGAGCTTCACAAAGCTCGCAGGGGCCACGCAGCACCTACTTCCTGCTTCCTCTGGGTTGGAACGCAAGACCCGGAGGTGACGCAGGGCCGGCGCACGCGGACGCGGCCGGCATGTGCGCGCTCTCCCCTGCAGTAGGAGGCGCACACATGCCGTGACGTCATGCACGCCCCGCGGCACCTCCGGCAGCTCAAGCGAACCTGTCAGTCTCTCAGACTGTCAGTGTTCAGGCTGCGGGGGACCCAGGTGGTGTGGTAACAGATTTTAAACATAAAACATATAAAACATATAGGGCTTACAATACGGTCTATATACTGTTTATTAACATATTAGTTTGTATACAATCATAATATCAAGCGCATTACTCTGCTATCAATACCACACTTAGTTGCTTAGTTATATTTACATGGACGCTCTAATTAAAGGGGAATTAATTCTTGTTGGTTATTTACATCTATACATCTACACTCATTAATCAATGTACATTCATTAATCAATGTTATTCATACAATTCATTTTTAAGTTTGGATCTCATGTTTTTACATATATATACATTATTTACAACCCTGTATGTCTGTGTGTGTGCTCACACACACACAGGCCGATTAGTTTAAGCCACCTAGGTATAACTGCAATCCTATATTTAGGTTTCAGGGCATATTTAACCCCTAATGGTCTTGATCTCATTCTATGTCCATAGAAACGACAGGTGGTGTGACAATATTGTAAGGTGTGCCATTCCTAGGATTTAGGCAGTATTCTTCTCTGATCAAATATTAGGTTGTAGGGAGACGGATTGTTCCAATCTCTATACAATTTTGAGAGTATACCTTATTCTTCCTTTGCTGATAGCCAGATATGTTTCTACTTTTCTTGGCCTCTACTGCTGTAAATCGGGCCGTATTCCTTCTGTCTGCAGGGGTTTAGGCATGTATTCAACTGATATGTATCCATAGTGTTGGATGATCTTCTTCTGTGTTGGTATATTATTTGTTTCATGTTTCAAAGACATTGGCTCGAGGAATTGGCTCAGAGGCAGATCCTGTTCTTCCCAGATTGTTGGTCGGATGTACTTTACCTTTATTTATTTTTGTCTTCCGGGGCTGAGGGGCCGACAATGATCTTCCTACGACGGAGCAAAGGGCTTGTGTCACACCAAACATATGTCCATCTTTTCTATAAATGTCACTTGTAGATCCTCCGATTTTCCCTCATGTTTCTCCAAAAAATGTGCTGCGACGGGTGTCAGGGTTTTGCCCGCTTCCTTATCTCTCTTGGCCAACTTGATATTGGAGAGATGGCCCTGTATCCTCGTTTTTCCGGCATTTTTTGTCTCCCCTATATATTGTTTTGGGCAGCTACATTCTAGGAGATAAATGATTCCTTCCGATCTACAATTGAGCTGTTGTTTGAAACAATATTTCTGGCCCGTTATAACACTCTGTACCACCTCTTTTCTTTTTACCAACCGACAGATGCTGCGCCGCCCACATGGTTGACACTAGCCCTTCACCGGGTTCTTCTCCAACCAATTTTTAGGGCGTGTGTAGTGGCTTCCACACAATTTATCTCTCAGGCTTGGTGCTCGTCTAGCCGTCATTAAGGGTCCCCTTTTTACCCATCTTGTGAGGTAGGGGTCCGTCTTCAATATCTGCCAATGTGCTCTAAAGATGGATCGTAGGTTATTCCAATTACTATTGTGTCACATATCTCACCTCTTGATTTCCCTTTCCTTTTTTTGTTTATAACACAATAAGTCATCTCTGGGGGTGTCTCGCGCTCGTCAAAATGCTTTTCGGATGATCTTCTTCAGGTAACCCCGTTTTTTGAAACGTTCCTCCATATCTTTAGCTTCTTTCAGGAAGTCTGCATCAGTGGAGCAGAAAGAATATAAGCAATAAACATCTCACATTGTGATAAGGCTCTAAATTCGGCACTAGAAGGATCATCGGCAGAGCTTTCCAAAAGGCCCTTGACCAGAGACCGAATGGCCACTGCAGTAATAGCAGAAGCACAGACCGGGCGCAGGGCCGATCCTGCACAGGCAAAGGCATGGGAAGCTAGCTGGTCAATACGCCGGTCCTCACTATCCTTAAAGGTAGTGGAATCAGGGGAATGCACCACAGAAGTGTTAGACAACCCCAAAACAGGGGCATCCACTTCCGGGGCAGTTGACCAGCATTTAATCACATCCGAGGGAAAAGGGTACCTTTTATCCCATCCCTTAGGGATACCAGGAAGCCGGCTAGGCCACTCCCATTCTTTGAGAACCAGATTATTGAAATGTGCCTGTTCTGGAAATTCCAAACGTGGCTTTGCAGTACCAAACAATTCCCCCTGTTGCTTGGGTGCCGCAGCAGGGAGGGAAATGGAAAGCACTTCAAAGATTTGAGTCAAAAGTCTATGGGTGTCATCAGCATCCCAATGGTCTGAGCCGGCATCAGAGCCAGGGTAATGCTGATCATCAGAAAATTCTGAATCAGAGAATAATTCCCCCTCCTCAAGCGGGGTATAGTCAGATAAATCAAGGAAATTTTCAGTCTCCAAAGGAAAGGCTGACGCAGCAGGTGCCACGTGCCAGCTTTTAGCTGGGGCCTTATGGGCCGCAGAGCTAGCAATCAATCTCTCAATGTTGGCCAGCCTGGAAGACACATCAGGCTGAAACTCCCCACTAGTATTGATCTCACTGGGAGTAATAACTAAGCGAGGGGGTGTGGGAGAGGACATGGTGGGTGCAGACCCAGACACAGGCAGCCCAGAGTGCCGCGCAAGTGCCTGCTGTGCGCAGGGTGCACAGACCCGCACATCATCACTAACAGGGGATGCCCCACACACCACACACAGCCGGGCTTGTCCCGATGGGACCCCGATCACAATATCTTCTGAAGCCTCCACATGGTGATTTCAGTGGCACAACACGCCAATGGGAATTACGCTATACAGCTACCTGGGATGCCCCAAATGTCCGCTGGGATAGTGGGAGGATTTAACCACTTAGGCCTCTAAAAGTTACAGGGAATTAATAGAGGGGACAGGACCGGGAGAAACCTCTAAAGCAGTTTTCCCGCCTGTAAGACATAAAAAATACATCCATGAGAATGCAATAAAGTTATAATTAAAAACATACAGCCCGCAGGGGCACTCACGGACCGCAAAGGGAGCAGCGATGAGCCAGTCGGGGATCCAAAATGGCGCAGGAAGGATCCTGGAGGGGCGAGCAGCAAGAAGGAAAACGCGCGGAGCGCGTCAACGGTTAAGCCATGCCCCCTCCAGGAAGCGCGGGGACAGGCTGAGAGACAGCCTCCCCGCAGCCAATCAGCACCAAACAGCCCCCCCCCCCCCGATGACGTCACCGCGTCAGCGGTGGCTATTTAAAAAAAAAAAAAAAGAGAGTAGGCAGCATAATGGCACCGGATCAGAGAGGACTCCTGGACTGGCCCTGATAGCCAGTGCAGGAGCTCCATGCAACAGTGCACACATAAAAACACACACATACAAGTACAGTGCACCCCCCCCCCCCGAAAAACTGGGATAGCGGGAGAAGGGGGAGATGGATGACCATAATGACACCCAAGTTCTGCTGGGGAGGGCACATAGCGGACGGGGCATCCCAATTCAGGTTCATCAAACCTGGACCGCCTACCCTTTGGTGGGGGATTTGCGGTAGGAGCAAGCTCCTGACAAAGCACCAATAATAGGTGCTGCCTACCATCACCCGACCATGCAGCCAAAGCTGGGAGGCAGAATAAAAGGTGGAACGGGTGGGAATAGTCCTACAGGGTCATGGGCTGTAAGCCCAGTTCACCTGCGAGAAGAGAAGCCATCATCTTGACCTTCGCAGCCCACTGCAGAGAAGAATCTGGGGAATTAGTGGGAGGTCCCGGGTATATATGAACCGGGAGGGGCCTCTTTTTTGCCATCTCTGCAGTAAAGCGCCCTCTTGTGGAGGTAAACCCAGCTGTTATGAATAGTGTCTGAAGCAGGACGTGCTGCATACTTAGAATAAATGCACCGTTTGGGTAAAGGTTTCTCAACACAGAGGTTTTCAGAGGCTTTATTTTCAGGTGGAAAATTCAAGCCGATTTTCCCAAAATGTTCATTTACTAAAGCCACTTTCACACGTAAACATACATTTTTCACCCACAAATTTCGAGCCTATTCCACTGGACAAATTTATTTAGTCGGCTTGTTACATTGCTCGAAGTTACTTAAAGCAGACCAACAGTCCAAAATGACCAGCACAACAGTGCTCATATGCATCTGTCCCCAGAACAATTTAGATTACTGCACATAATAGTTCATTTAACTCTTGCTGTAGTAAATTTTAGAAACAAAATGGTGGCTCATGAATTTGCAGGCACCTGCAAACAGGAAGAGCTGCTGGGTTTCCTGTTACTGTTCATTGTCAGTTGAATCTAGGCAGCAGCCGAGTTGCTGGAAAATGGCTGCTACCTTTTTTTTCCAACTGTGTCAGGCTGTTGGTATGGTTTAAGTTGTTCGAATGTGATCCAATTTTCCAACCAAAACAATCTTTTCTATGTTTGTTGAAACCAAGGTGCTTATTATGCTTTTTAAATCCATTTTCGGGTGATCAAGTACAACTGTAAGAACAAATTTAGTGGATATAACTTTATGGGATAAAAATAACTTTGACTATTCTGGGTTTTGGCCCCCGGGGGGTGGGTTATCTAAACGACCTTTACCTTTTCCTAGTCCTACAGCGCATGCATGACCGCTTGGATCCGCCTGAGCCCCTTCATACAGGAGGTTGTCTAATGCAAGTGGATCCTAGCACACTGGCGGCCGCATCCCCCACTACCCATTAACAGGGATCGTGCCCGCACCGGACATTCACAAATGCTAAAGGGATAACGGGGATGCGGCCACTGCTTCCGAATGCACCGTTAGATCGGGAACGGGGGGAGCAAGTATGCCTGCCCTGGAGTCTCAGACTCCAGCATAGGTTTTGTTCCACTTTGAATATTTTGAAAAAAATGAAGGCTTTTTTTTTTTTTTTTAATGTACACATAATGTCAGATTTTTTTCATGAAGAACACATTGCAATGTATTCAAACTAAAATATTGTAAAATGCATGTAAGAGACAGAAAGCACAGTATTTACATTATAACCAAACAGAACATTTATGCAAAATCTCTGGAACCCCTGGTATTTAGGTATATAATGTTAAATAAATTATATTTAATAACTAATTAAATGTTAATTTAAACAGACAAGCTACAACCAGGAACAACAGCAGTTGCAGTAGGAGGAGGGGAAGAGTCAAAAATGAGCCCAACCTCAGCAAAGTGTCCAGAATCAAACTGACAGGAAAGCCTCTGCAGAGCTGCCAGAAAAAAAAAAAAAAAAACAGGAGACGAGAGCGGAACCAGCTGGAAACTGGACCAACAAATGCATTACCACTGACAATCTATATCCCAACAGAAAAAGGGACACCCGCCAAAATTCACTAGAATCTGTATCCTCTAGTAACAAATCTTGCATTCCATGTCTACCGTGAGCTGATTATTAGCTTGTAATATGGTTTCCTATGGTACCCCTATTTGCAACTGGAGTTCCCACCCTGCAAGTAATGAAATGTGTCATGAGTGGGTTGTACTGTGTTTAGATGTTACCTGTGAAAGTTTTTGTATTTGCAAAATTACAATAAATAAAATATTTAAAATATATTTAAAAAATGCTAAATAAGTTAAAGAGCCTGTTAGGTTTGTTACAATCCGATAATCGGACCATTCAAATTTCAGAGCCTGGGTCCCTGCACAATCCCCAGGCAATCCTGCTGCCTTATACAGAAAAACAATACCTAGGTCTTGACTGTCAAAGTCAAGGTCAGTGAGATGAAGGTACTGTTAGTTTTATCCTCCAATTTACTTTTAAAGTCATGTTTCAGGCTAAAGCAACAGTTACACCATTGTGGAACTGTCCTAAAAGGTTTCAGTTTTTAAATTGAAGAAGAAATGGCCAAGATATCGAGGTATATAGTTCCACCTCATGATTTCTCTTCTGAAGCAAGCAGGACCATATCTTGGGAAAGTTTTGTTATTCTAGGCTAAGAGGAAGCTGCTGCATGAAAGAAAAGATGAATAAAGCTATTTGCTTAGGCTGCCAAGGAAGCCGGTATCCATTTCCTTAAAGTGGACCAACACCCACCGGTGATCGGCCCGGGAATCTATAAGATTCCCGGGCCGATCACCTCCCTCCCCGCGGGACATCCGAGATCGGGATGTCCTGCGGGGTGAAACCTCCCCAACCACCCCAAACTCCTTACCTTATCTTCGGCGGCGGCCGGCCGCCGCCGCCTCCCTCGCGCCCCTCTAGACGTGCGCGTGCCCGCGCCGGCCGTCCGCTGTCCGCGGCTTGTCCGTCGGCCCGGAGAGAGGTGAGTTCGGGGGGTTCGGGGGGGTTTCACACAGCGGGGCACCCCGATCGGGGGTGCCCCACCGAAGTGGACCAAGACCCAGGATAGTCAAAATCCTGGGTGTTGGTCCACTTTAAGACATTGACTGAGGTGCTGATTTTGGTGTTCGGTATCAAGGAGATGGAGCATTTTCTTGAGTGTTTACAATCTTACTTGCAGCTATTAGTCAATAGAGTAGTAAGAACTAAAAAGAAGCTGATCCCTACAGTATGTTTATGCAAGTTCAAGATATCTGGCCTCTCGGCGCTTTATACAGGTCCTTCTCAAAAAATTAGCATATAGTGCTAAAGTTCATTATTTTCCATAATGAAATGATAAAAATTAAACTTTCATATATTTGAGATTCATTGCACACCAACTGAAATTTTTCAGGTCTTTTTTTGTTTTAATACTGAAGATTTTGCCATACAGCTCATGAAAACCCCAAAATCCTATCTCAAAAAATTAGCATATTTCATCCGACCAATAAAAGAAAAGTGTTTTAATAAAAAAAAAGTCAACCTTCAAATAATTATGTTCAGTTATGCACTCAATACTTGGTCGGGAATCCTTTTGCAGAAATGACTGCTTCAATGCGGCGTGGCATGGAGGCAATCAGCCTGTGGCACTGCTGAGGTGTTATGGAGGCCCATGATGCTTCTATAGCGGCCTTAAGCTCATCCAGAGTGTTGGGTCTTGCGTCTCTCAACTTTCTCTTCACAATATTCCACAGATTCTCTATGGGGTTCAGGTCCGGAGAGTTGGCAGGCCAATTGAGCACAGTAATACCATGGTCAGTAAACCATTTACCAGTGGTTTTGGCACTGTGAGCAGGTGCCAGGTTGTGTTGAAAAATGCAAACTTCATCTCCATAAAGCTTTTCAGCCGATGGAAGCATGAAGTGCTCCAAAATCTCCTGATAGCTAGCTGCATTGACCCTGCCCTTTATAAAACACAGTCGACCAACACCAGCAGCTGACATGGCACCCCAGACCATCACTGACTGTGGGTACTTGACACTGGACTTCAGGCATTTTGGCATTTCCTTCTCCCCAGTCTTCCTCCAGACTCTGGCACCTTGATTTCCGAATGACATGCAAAAGTACTTACTTACCACTGAGCAACAGTCCTGTGCTGCTTATCTGTAGCCCAGGTCAGGCGCTTCTGCCGCTGTTTCTGGTTCAAAAGTGGCTTGACCTGGGGAATGCGGCACCTGTAGCCCATTTCCTGCACACGCCTGGGCACGGTGGCTCTGGATGTTTCTACTCCAGACGCAGTCCACTGCTTCCGCAGGTCCCCCAAGGTCTGGAATCGGTCCTTCTTCACAATCTTCCTCAGGGTCCGGTCACCTCTTCTCGTTGTGCAGCGTTTTCTGCCACATTTTTCCCTTCCCACAGACTTCCCATTGAGGTGCCTCGATACAGCACTCTGGGAACAGCCTATTTGTTCAGAAATTTCTTTCTGGGTCTTACCTTCTTGCTTGAGGGTGTCAATGATGGCCTTCTGGACAGCAGTCATGTCGGCAGTCTTACCCATGATGGCGGTTTGGAGTAATGAACCAGGCTGGGCTTTTTTAAAAGCCTCAGGAATCTTTTGCAGGTGTTTATAGAGTTAATTAGTCGATTCAGATGATTAGGTTAATAGCTCATTTAGAGAACCTTTTCATGATATGCTAATTTTTTGAGATAGGATTTTGGGGTTTTCATGAGCTGTATGGCAAAATCATCAGTATTAAATCAAAAAAAGACCTGAAAAATTTCAGTTGGTGTGCAATGAATCTCAAATATATGAAAGTTTAATTTTTATCATTTCATTATGGAAAATAATGAACTTTAGCACTATATGCTCATTTTTTGAGAAGGACCTGTATATACATATTCTTTTAAAGTGGAACAAAACCTGGGATTGACCATCATGGGTTCAGTTCCATGCCCTGGGGGAATCCCGAATTGGGGTGCCCCGCTGTGTGAACCCCCAGTTTACCAGTATAAGGCTACCCTTCCCAGGTCCAATGGAAGCAAGCCTGCACATTTGCCACTGGACTGGGGAAAGGTGAATAGCAGCAACCTGGAGAGTTTCATACAGCAGGGCATCCCAATCAGGCTTCCCCCGAGGGGGGGGGGGGGGGGGGGGGCTTTGGAAGGTTTGGTCAAGCAGACGTCCCTGGAATCTTTTAGATTTAAGTGCCGACTGAGCTGGGTTTTGTTTCACTTTAATGCCCACAGATGACCTCTAAAATACCAACACAGGAATACATGATGTAATGAGTATATATTTAATATTCAATTTTACCTCTTTCACGTGGGAGTGAAGGGACACAGACATATCTAACAGAATTTTCCGCTGTTCAACTCGTCTGACAAAGTCTTGAATTCGGTCTTCTAACTGATGAGCTGCTTGATAAATTTCTTCCGGATCACATTCTCCAGTCTGAGCCAGTTGTTCAGCTGCTTCCAACAACTTATCAGCATTAGTATACGTATTCTGTGTGAAAAAGCCAGAAAAATGCTTTATCACCTTACTAAAGCTTAGTAAAGCAGACCAAAACCCACATTTTTAACTAGCATACCCTGAATTGCTCCCCCCCCCCCCCATGAAGAGTGCCTTTTGCAAATTTTCACTGACCCTACTTCAATCTAATCCCACACCTGTTTTAGCTGTAAAGCTCCGCTTCCTCCATTCATTGCCACTGTTGTGTATGGCAAAGATGTCATTGCCACACCGATGTAATGACTAGCTGTCCGCCATCTTACAGAAAGGGACAGATAAAAAAAGTGTTCCAGGATGATTCAAAAAGTAAAAATATCCATTTCTAGTTCTACAACCTAAGAGGGGGGTATTGGCAGGGGCTTTAGCCAAAATATATCTCACAAGTTCAGTGGGTTTTGGTCCACTTTAAAGGAACTAGGATAAAAAAAAAAAAAAATCCAGCATCAATTTCCATTTTTCCCCAAAATACACGTCCATCTCCATCAGCCCTAGGAGTAGAAAAGGAACTGGTCTGGTCATATAGATAAGTGCCCACCTTTGTTCTGCCCTTTAAAGTGACCAAATCAGGTGATTTCCTAACCCAATGTAAGAGCCCCACTGTGTGAAACCCCATGGAATCACAAGAATGCCCACATTGCAGGCAATCCATGACACATGTGCAGGCTTTCATCCAATCAGCACTCTATGCTTTATATATTAATGTAGTGTGTAGTACTCTTTGTCCACAGAGATTAGGGAGCAGCATCAGTCAGGAAAGCCAGGGGTGTGGTTTGTGCATGCACCATGGGATTGTTGGTACACCCAACGGATCAGGAATCAGCTGGCTCTGGAGTCTTTTAGACTTCATGGCCAGCAAAATACAATTCTGTGATTCTCACCTGTAGAATTGATTTCTCTTCTATATCCACTCCAGGGTGTCAGTAATCAGTAACAAATGTGTTAACTCTCGATCGAACGGTGTGAACTACAAGACATAAGGTGTGGTTCCCCCCAGGCCGATATAAACCTCCAGCTGTTCTTTTGCAATCCAGTAATTGAAAAGCAGTAGCCACAACTGCCTGGTAGGATAAGGCATCCTAAGAAGCCCTATGTCCTTGTTGTAGATGAGATAAGGTCCTCTCTACCTCTCTCTGTTTCTTAGTTTTTTCTCTTTTTTTTGGATGCTGAACAACTATTTACAAGCTCGATTAAGACTAGGGCATCTTAAGAATGAATATAGTAACCTAGCAGACAGGGAGGGTCTGGCACCCTACAGTGGATATAGAAAAGCATCCAATTCTACAGGCGAGAATCACATAATTGTAGTTTCTCTCCTATTCCAGGCCGTCAGATCTCCAAAAGCAGTATGCTTACTTCAGGGTGGGATCCCAAGTATTAACCCTTTAAATGCCAGCCACGTAAAATTTGCGTGGTTGCCTCTCTGTCACTTAAGTGCCAGCCACGTAAAATTTACGTGCCTGGCATTTACCCCTGCTAGTGTGTACTTCCAGAGAATATTTCAAATGTAAAGGGTTGTTTTTCTGGAGAAACTGCAAGGTGCGCATAGCGCATATCACAGTTGTATTTTTTCTGAAAATCCCCTAAAGCTCTGTTTCAGTTTGGGGGAGTCTCCTGGGCAGGAAAAGGTGTCTACCTATACATATGTGGTACCGCTGTAACTGTGAGAAATTGGGGTTTCACACGCAATAAGATTTTATTGAAAAACTTACATTTTTTATTACAAAAAAACACTACAAATTGTAAAGAATTGATTTTTTTTATTTTTTTGCACATATTTCGCCAAAAAATATTGAGAATACACCTAAAAATGACAAAAAACATTTCATGTTAAAGCTCAGACTCTGCTGAAAAAAACAATATATCATTTTCCTGGGAAATCCCTGGAAATCCCTTCAAAAATCACATTTGAACATGGGGAGTGCAAAATAGTGCAAAATGGTCTGGCAACAGAGTGTGACAAAAACTCCAGGTAGGCTGGCACTTAAAGGGTTAAATCGGATTATTTTAATGAAGTGTAACCTATTCCAAAATCAAACATCTAGCTTACTACTGCCTGTAATACCTTCCTACCAAAGGTAACATTCTCTGAAGCTCTAGCATTGACCTTCTAAAATGTGGTAAATGTATGAACTGAGGACCAAGTAGCAGCTTTGCATACTTGTTCCACCGAGACCTGGTGCTGAAAAGCCCAGGAAGCTCCAATTGCTCGTGTAGAATGAGCTGTAACCCAAGAAGGAGGATTCACCCTCGATCAGGGTGCCCCGGGGGGAGCGAGTATGCCTTCTCTGGAGTCTCAGACCTCAGGGTGGGTTTTGGTCCTCTTTAATCCATACTGGTCTTAATCAACTGGGGGCATGCATTCAATGAACAACCGGAACAAGTCTTAGAATCCAGTTGCTTTATCAACATTCTGCTTGCCAAGAATGCTATGGATGCAGCACAGGCTGGCAGTAAAGTCGATCCTCCAATAGAAAAGGCATGACGTGTTACCTGATCTATGCGCTAATCCGCTGGATCCTTTAAGGATCAGAGTATAACATAGTATTCGAAAGACCTGAAACTGGAGCGTCTACCACAGTAGGGAAAGACCATAAATTAATCAGATCTGACGAAAAAGGATACTAAGTATCCAGCACTCTAGGAATGGAAAGAAGCCTATCCAGCTTCTCAGATTCCTTTTGGATAATACTGGAAAAAAGGAGTTTGCTCAGGAAACAGCTGCCTCTGTTTCTCTGGCTTGAACAGATTTCCCTTCTTCCTCTTGGAAACCTAAGGAGCCGAGATATCCAGGATCCTCAAAATGGAAATAATCAGACCTTCCATGTGATTTTTACCCCTTGTGTAGAGGACCCCAAAGCTGAAATACTCTCTTCCCTACTAGAAGAAAGTTCATCCTCTGATAACTCATCATGAAAAACTATGGAAGCATACATATCCTCCCCAGAATCAGAGGAAACAAAATGCTTAATTTTTTCCTAATGCTTTCCTTGGAACCTGCGGTTCTAAATGGCTTTCTATGCGGGCCAACCTCTCCACAATATCCCGCTGGACACTATCACCCTGGTTATCCAAGTGAGGCTGGGCTGCCAAAGGAGCTCTAGGCTTCAAGGATCCGACGCCAGAGGTCTCTCTAGGAAACCTCTCTGAAGGAGATATTTGTCTCCCAAACTTAGCACACTCAGCACAAATAGTGCTGTCCTCACCCGGAGGCCTTTGCATGCATACAAACACAGTCTAAATAACCCTGAGAGCCTAAGACAAAAATATTTAGACCTTGATAGTCGCATGTGACTACTCTGAGACCTCAGGGGGGTGAACCACACAATATTTGCTTTTCCCTTGCGACAATCTACAAAACAAAAATAACAAAACTAACTATATAAATAAATAGGCACTAATATATATATATATATATATATATATATATATATATATGCAGTCCTCATGCAGCAGAAGGCAGCCAGTAATGCTGGAGAAGCGCCCCCTGACCGGGGCAGCCGGCACAAGGAGACCGCAGCAGCGTTGGGTGGCTCGTACAAGGCAGCTGGCCGGCAAGATGAACGGGCTGTAAGCCACGGCAAGACTCGAAGCTGCACTGGTAGTAGATGAGACTCTTCCCCCTGCCCAGCAACAGTCCTCTAAGGCAGCGGACTAGGCAGAGACCTCTCCTCGCTGAAGAAAAGGTCTCTTCCTCCTGCCTAGCTTCGCCCCCTTGCTCGATTAACTCCACCCCCATAAAAAATGAACTGTGGGAAAAAAGAAAGAGAGGAAAATGATCCCCTTGGTCCCCCCTACAGGCTCACCAGACAAAAGCCTGTGGCTGACTGTTCCTTCAGGCAAAAACTCCAGCCCCAGGGTGACAACTTTATAAAACAAAAGAGACACCTTGTTGGTGCCCCAAGCCCCTGGCGCTTAACCCTACCATCCTGATCTGCAAAAACAGCTTAGCTAAGGGGGCATAATGGGTCCACCAGATCAGTGGGATATAGGGGACAGATGGGGTTAAATCATGAGTAAACCTCCTATAAAAAAAAAAAAAAAAAAATGAAAACATAAATTAGATGAAAATAAATCCAGGTACACCTTCACAGTCCAACTGCAAGAATGAAACTGCATTGTGGAGGTGCAGCCGGAGATATATATAGGCCGGGAGGAACCACGGTCGAGTGTTAACCCATTCTTTGATTCATGATACCGGAGGAGCTCCCCTTCTTCTGAACTGCCTCCTCACCATCTGCCACTTTTGTGGTCACCTGCGGCAGTGAACTGGCAGCTAAAGGCTAGAGAATGCTTCTGAGAGTGCCTTTGCCCGACATCATGCTTAGTTCTAGGGTATATGCAGGGGGCTTCCGGAGAACCCCGATGGCTGTTGCCAATCATGTGGGGCAGTAGGCTGGTACTGAGGAAGTAGTGTGTTGGGGGGGTGCCAGCCTTCAGTCTTGCAAAGAGCGCCTTCCATCCTGAGGCCGGCCCTGCCCCCTAGCAAAAAGCGGTAGTAGCAGAAACAAGTAGTTCATGGGCCTGGTAGAATTTTCAAGCATGAAAGGATAATGTTTTACTATTAATATAATGCACTAGAACTGTCAGATCCCCCCTGTTGGCGGACCCTTAAAATATTTCCAAGTACCACAGGTTGAGAAGCACCGATATAGATCAGAGGAAATTGAATAATATCACAGTGGGGGGGGGGGGGGGGGGGGGGGGGAATCAGGCTGATCTTGTAAGCCTGTGTTGATGACCATGTGCCCATCATGCATGCAGACAAGTAGAAGCAGTTTGTGGCGTGTGATTAATGAGACATTCGCCAAAATGGATTCTCCATCTAAAAAATACCATTTTGTGAGTCTTCACCTGTAAAATGGTTATTACGAGTATGTCACACCCCCCACTTCCCGATATTCATGACACTTGGGAACCCGGCCTGTAGAGGGTGATCTTGCAGAGATGACATGGAAAAAAGGAGCCCCTCCTGGTCCATAAGTACTGGGCTTCTCCCACTATTCCTCAGTCTTTTTAAACAGCAGCGAAGAACCAGGAAGAGCCAATTATATTCAATAATTGTAAAATTATATGAGAATAATAATACCAAATAAAGGATCCCTTAGAACAAAAAGAGCCAATTATATTCAATAATTGTAAAATTATTTGAAATAATAATAATCACCATATAAAGGATCCCTCAAACAAAAAAAAAGGGCGGGGGAAGTGGGGGGTGTGACATACTCGTAATAACTATTTTACAGGTGAGTACTCACAAAATGGCAAAATGGTATTATTCCTAGTATGTCACACCCCCCACTTCCTGATATTCATGACACTTGGGACATCCAACAGCAGTGTCTATAATGGGCGGGGATCCCAAAGGAATAATGCATAACTTAAATGCTACTGCAGCTTGCAGAACTTTGCGGCCAAAAACAGCATCCGCTGAGGCCCGCACATCAACCTTGTAAAACTTAGAAAAAGTATGTACAGAAGACCAAGTCGCAGCCTTGCAGACTTGTTCAACAGAAGCTTGGTGCTGAAAAGCCCAAGAGGTTCCAATAGCACAAGTAGAATGAGTGGTGACACGAAAAGGGGGAACCTTCCCCATATAGGCCCCAATGATAGCCTGACGTATCCACTTACCTAAGGGAAGATTTGGCAGGAGCAAAACCCTTCTTGGGCCCAAAAGGCACAACAAAAAAGGCATCCGTCCTGCGGAAGGCCGAGGTAGTAACTAAATAATACTTAACACAAAGAACTACATCCAAAGAATGTAAGACCCTTTCCTTGTCGTTACTAGGATTAGGACACAAGGAAGGAAGAACTATATCCTGATTTAGGTGGAAAGCAGACACCACCTTAGGAAGGAAATCCGGTTTAAAACGGAAAACAACCTTATCTTGATGACTCTCAAAATAAGGGGCTTGAATAGACAAAGCCGCCAGTTCAGAAACTCGGCGGACAGAAGTAATAGCAACCAAAAAGGCAACCTTCTGAGTAAGAATAGGAAGAGGAATATCCTGCAATGGCTCAAAGGGAGCAGCTTGCAAAGCCGAAAGCACCAAATTAAGATCCCAAACAGGAAGTAAAGGCTTTCTGGGAGGCCGCACATGCGCGACTCCTTGGAAAAAGGTCTTAACCAAAGGATGAAGACCAAACGATCTTTGAAAGAAAATTTCCAAGGCAGAGACTTGCCCTTTCAAAGTACTAATCTGTAATCCCATATCCAGACCTCGTTGCAGATATTCCAGAATTCTAGGAATAGAAAATACTCTACAGGGCAAAGCCCTGGATTCACACCAATTAATATAGGACCTCCAAGTCCTGTAATAAATGACAGAGGAAGACTTCTTTCTAGCTCTAATAAGAGTCTGAATAACCACATCAGAAAGACCTTCTTCTTTCAAGATGGAGACTTCAGCAGCCATGCCGTCAAAGCCAGCGTTTGTAACAAAGTTGACCCTGAGTGGTGAGATCTGGAAGAAGAGGCAGATAGACACGATCCACTGCCAGCCTTACGACGTCTGCATACCACAGACGTCTTGGCCACCTTGGCGCCACCAGAATTGCTGGCACCTCCTCCAGTGCTAGCCTGCGCACCACCTTGCTGATCATGGAGAATGGGGGAAACAGATATAGGAACCCCAGATCCTTCCAGGCTAGAGACATGGCATCCGCTGCCACTGCCAGAGGATCCTGGGATAGAAACACAAAAGCTGGCAGCTTGTGATTGTGACGAGAAGCAAACAGGTCCAACCGTGGAGTCCCCCACTTGTGACAGAGGAACTGAAAGACCCTTGGATTGAGAGACCATTCTCCCTGGCGAGAACATCCCCTGCTCAGGGAGTCTGCCTCCACATTCTTTATCCGCGGAATGTAAACTGCTGATATGCAGGGAACATTGATCTCTGCCCACTGAAGGATCAGGGACACTTCCCGGAGGGCACCCCAACTGTGAGTCCCTCCCTGGTGATTGATGTATGCAACAGCTGTTCGGTTGTCTGACTGAATCTGAACTAGCAGACCCTGTAAGAAATGGGTCAGTCGAAGTAGAACAAGACGTATGGCCCGAAGCTCTAATACATTGATTGGAGAATGAGCCTCCTGAGGCCCCCACAATCCTTGGAACTGATGCTTCTTCCAGAAGCCCCCCCAGCCCACCAGGCTGGCATCCGTGGTAACCAGTTCCCAACGCGGATTCAGAAATGACTTGCCCTTCTGGAGGTTGTGCGATATTAACCACCACTGAAGGGACTGCAAAACGTGGGGAGACAACAGACAAGTCTGATTCAATAATAGTGGGCACCTGTCCCACTTTGCCAAGCGGAAGAGCTGAAGCGTCCTTATGTGAAACTGGGCAAACGGGACTGCCTCGAATGCAGCTACCATCAATCCCACTAGTCTCATCCCTAGACGGATAGACTGACGAGGGTTGGACAAGAATAGACGAATCAAGACCTGAATCAGAACCATTTTGGACTGAGGAAGAAAAACCTTGGCCTGAAATGTATCCAAAATCAGGCCCAGGAAGGGAATTTCCCTGGACGGACAGAGGATTTGGGGTAACTTATTATCCATCCGAACCTTTCTAGCGTAGAGACCACCGTCCTGGTGTCCAACTCTGATTGTTCGAGGGAGGAGGCCGCGATAAGAAGATCGTCCAGGAAAGGCACAATGCGGATGCCCTGGACCCTGAATATAGCCATCACTCCTGCCAGCATCTTGTAAAGACTCTTGGGGCCGAGGTAAGGCCGAATGGCAGGGCCACAAATTGATAATGCTGGTCTTCTATCGAGAACCTGAGAAATCTCTGGTGACCCAGAAAATAGGAATGTGCAAATAAGCATCCTTGATGTCTATGGATGTCATGAAGTCCCCCTGACAGAGAGTATTGATCGTTGATCGCAGAGACTCCATGCAGAATTTTCTGAAACGGATAAATTGATTGAGTCCCCTTAGGTCTAGGATAGGCTGAACAGAGCCGTCCTTTTTGGGTACCATGAATAGGTTGGAGTAAAACCCCAAACCCCTTTCCGCTGAAGGCACTAGGCCGATAACAGCCATGTTTAACAGATTCGCTACTGCTGCCCGCAGTCCCTGCGCAATTGCCGGATCTGATGGCATCCGGGACATGAAAAATCTGGGAGGAGGCCGGGACTCTAATTCCAGTCTGTAACCGGAAGAGACTACTTCCAGAACCCAATTGTCTGATACCTCCTGAACCAGACCTGGAAGAAGAACCGCAGCCATCACCCCACCCATAAGGGTGAGGGCGTCCCCTCATTGTTGAGCAGGCTTAGTGGCAGATTTGGTTTTGGACCCCCAATTCTGACTTGGACGGCCACGTCCCTTTCCTCTATTCCACGCATTCCCTCTAGGGGCTGAAAAGGCCGATCCTCTACCGGATCTAGACCCCTGAAATGAAGGGTTAAAAGAGGCCATTCCACGAAAGGAACGACGTTGTTTCTTACGCTGAGGTAATTTACCTCCTTTAGTGACAGAATCCAATTTTTCTCCAAAGAGGCGCAATCCCACAAAAGGGAGCGCTGTAAGCGATTTCTTGGCTACAATATCAGCTGCCCACTGCCGAAACCATACTGACCGCCGGATGGCGACTAACAAGGCAGAGGTTCTGCTGCACATGAGCAGAGTATCATCTAAGAAAGTACAAAAGATGCAAACATCTCACATCGCTTAAGAGCGGCGTACTCATCAGAGGCCGGATCAAGCCCTGATAATTCATTAGGTCTCTCACAACAGACCTAATAGTCACTGTCATGAGTGCCGAAGCACCAACAGGCAGCAAGGCCGAGCCCACACTGGAAAAAGCGTGGCACGCCATTAGATCAATATGCTTATCCTCTCCATCTTTAAGTGTAGTGGAGTATTAATTAATGAAATATTAATGCATAGATGGCCATTGTATGCTTGCGCACACACAGGGATTTGTCCTCCGCATTTAACCCATCCGTGCAGTGAGTGCCCAGAGCGGTGGGCACAGGTGGTGACGACCAACGCTTAACAGTATCAGCTGGGAAGGGATATTTCTTGTCCCAGCCCAAGGGAATGCCAGGAAGCCGTGCAGGCTTCTCCCATTCTTTAAGAATAATATAAAAAAAAAAAAAAAAAAAATGCTTTTGATCTGGGATTTCTAAACGAGGTTTAGAGGCTCCAAAGAATTCCCCTTTTTGAGGAGGGACTACTTCAGGAGGAGTAATAACCAAAACCTCAAATAACTGAGCAAGAGCTTTTGGGGTATCCACAACACTTGCTTCACCCTGCTCAATCTCAGTACCAACAAATTGCTGTTCATCAGAAACATCTGATTCCTCATATAATTCTCCTTCTAACTGAGAAGAATCAGACCAATCAAGAGTCAAGTGCTTTCTTTTAGCTGAGGCCTTCTTAGGCACAGAGGTAGACATTACTCTTTCAAGATGAGCCAATCTGGCACATAAATAAGCATGTGACTCACCCCCCATGACAATATCATTGGGGGTATGGACAAGACATGGCGGAGTAGGAGATGAGGCATTAGCCGCAGGCCCTGAAGCCTGGGCCCCAGCTTGCTGCATAATAGTTAATTGTGCACAAGGGACGCAAAGAATTGCGTTATCCCCAACAAGGGATGCCCCACATCCAAAACATTGCAGAGTCTGTGCAGAGGGAATTGCATGCCTCCATATGGTGTTTAGTATTATACTATAATTGATTATAGTCGCCAAGTATATATAGGATTTACGCAAATGCTACCCGGGATGCCCCTTTAAATAGTCCCAAGTGGGAGGATTGAAACACAAATGGACCCCCAAATAAGGCTTAAGGGCTTTTTTTTTTCTTTAGATAAGGACCAGGAGAAACCCCTTTTTAAATAAGGAGTTTCCACCTACAGAGAAAACCAAAAAACAGTCATCAAATGCACACAATATAAATAAATGACAGGAAAAAACTCCCTTCAGCCAAGCTGAAGGGTACTCACAGCCCATGCAATAAGCTCACATCATGAGGTAAGGCCACAGGGAAGCAGGAAACATGAAGTCAAACAGAGCATACCAGGTGCTCTCTGAATAAAAGCATGCCTAAGCCCCGCCCACTTAAAGGATCACATGGCCAAAAATGGAGGGAAAATTCAAATCTGAACAAAGAGCTTTAATAGGTAAGCAAAAAATGTTGCCTAGACAGAGACAGGAAAATCTAAATAAAACATTTCCTATTAAATAGTATAGTAAAACATACATAATAAAGACTTTATACATAATAAAGATTTTATATATCTCTTTTTTCTTTTTTTTTTTGTGAATGGTGACAAATAAGCCCAGATAACGCCCCTTCCCCTCTCCTTTTTACCCAGCAGGGTTAAAGGAGAACTAAGGGGAGAGGATAGAAAAAGCACCCATAAGGCACCAGGGGATTATAAAGGGAAAGGGGCATCCCATGCCGGGAACACCAACCCGGAAGCCGCCTACCCACATTTAGATCTCACGGAGGAGTAATACTTCTGTATACACCAGAAGGTGTATGTATGTACCTTTGCCTGAACCACACAGCCAGGGCTGGGAGGCATACAATATAACCAAACAGGTTTAAAGAGTTTCAGACAGAAATAGAGAAAAAAAGGGCAGGGAGCAAACCCGGCTACCTGCAGCTTGAAGGAGAGTCATCTTCTGAATGCTTCGCAGACTGCAGAGACGAAAAGACTGAGGAATAGTGGGAGGAACCCAGTACTTATGGACCAGGAGGGGCTCCTTTTTTCCATGTCATCTCTGCAAGATCGTCCTCTACAGGCCGGGTCCCCAAGTGTCATGAATATCAGGAAGAGGGGGGTGTGACATACTAGGAATATAGGTGGTGCACAATAACTGTATACGACCAGTTGTGACAGGGGATAAATAGGTAATAAAAATTACTCACCAATGTGTTTATGGTCATTTTATTAAGGTAGAGTGATGCATTTCTGAGCAGAAAACTATACTTGTCCTTTAAGATGGGGTTTGGTTATGTAAATGTGCTATATTATTAAAAAGAGCATCAGATTTCCTGAAGGACGCAGTGACCACCAGGTAATACTTCAAACACCTGACCAAAAAAATGCAAAACCCTCTCTTTAGCGTTGCTAGGATTAGGGCACAAAGAAGGAAGAACAATATCTTGATTAAAATGAAAAGCAGACACTACCTTAGGCAGAAAATCTGGCTTAAAGCGAACACCACCTTGTCCTGGTGTCTCTCAAAGTATGGGGGCTGAATAGAAAGAGCTGTCAACTCAGACACACGCCTGACCGAAGTAATGGCTACCAGAAAGACAACCTTGAGGGTAAGAACAGCCAGAGCAGCATCCTGCATAGGTTCACAGGGAGCACCCTGCAAGGCAGACAAAACCAAGTTCAAATCCCAAACAGGGACCACAGGTTTACGTGGGGGACGCACATGAGTAACCCCCTGGAAAAAGGTCTTAATCAAAGAATGCTGAGCAAAAGACTTCTGAAAGAAAACAGACAGGGCAGAAACATGACCCTTCAGAGTACTGAGTTGGAGTCCCGCCTCCAACCCATGCTGTAAGAACTCCAGAACCCTGGGGACTGAAAACACCCGACAGGGAAGAGACCTAGTCTCACACCAGTCAATGTAGGTATGCCATACCCTGTAATAGATGGAAGAAGAAGTTTGCTTCCTAGCCTTCACCATGGTATCAACCACCGAGGCAGACAAGCCTTTCTCCATCAAGATGGAGGTTTCAGCAGCCAGGCCGTCAAAGCCAGAGTTTGTAAATTGGGATGGCGTAAGGAGCCCTGAGTGAGCAGATCTGGCACCCCTGGCAGAACGTACTGGTCTACTGCCATCTGAACCACCAGAATCGCTGGCACCCCTTCCAGAGTAATCTTGTGCAGAACCCTGCCCAGCGGGGGGAATGGAGGAAAGGCATACAGGAGCCGAAATTCCTGCCATGACATGGACAGAGCATCCGTGGTCAAGGCCAGAGGATCCTGAGACAGGGAGACAAAGGCCGGGAGCTTGTGATTGTGATGGGATGCAAACAGATCCACATCTGTCAGACCCCAACGGTGACACAGGGACTGAAAAACCCTGTTGCAGAGGGACCACTCTCCCTGGCGAGAGGTCCCCCTGCTCAGAGAGTCTGCCAGGAGATTCTCTGCCCCCGGGATGTACAGAGCCGAAATGCTTTGAACATTGGCCTCTGCCCATGTCAGAATCCGAGACACCTCCTGGAGGGCCCCCCTGCTCCGGGTCCCTCCCTGATGGTTGATGTAGGCAACCGCCGTCCTGTTGTCTGAGCGCACCCGCACAGGCAGACCCCGCAGGTGATTGGTCAACTGATCCAGTACCAACCTGATCGCCCTCAGTTCCAAGATGTTGATAGGTATGTGGGCCTCCTGAGGGCCCCACCTCCCCTGGAACAGCAGGACCTTCCAGAATTCCCCCATCCCGACAGACTGGCATCCGTGATGACAGTCTCCCAGGAGGGGGCCAGAAAGGATCTGCCCCCCAGCAAGTTCCTGGAGTCCAGCCACCACGAAAGGGACCGCCTGACCAGGGGGGAGAGCACACAGACCCCGTCCAGGGACGTTGGGTCCTTGTCCCAAACTGACAGAAGGTGAAGTTGTAGAGGCCTCAAGTGGAACTGAGCAAAAGGCACCGCCTCAAAGCACGCCACCATCAGGTCCACCAACTGCATTCCCTGCCTGAGGGAAGAATGGTGACACGACAGCAGTAACCTCACCTGCGCAATTAGAGCTTCCACCTTCTGTTGAGGAAGGAAAATCCTTGACTGAACCGTATCCAGAATCATTCCCAGGAACGGGGTCACCGAGGAAGGGGACAGAGAGGACTTGGGGTGATTGATCACCCAGCCGAAGGACTCCAGGGTGGACACCACCAGCTGAGTGTCCAACTCTGCCTGCTGTAGAGACTGGGAGGTGATGAGTATATCATCCAGGTAGGGCAGCACGCGGATGCCCCTTGACCTGATCAGAGACATCACCCCAGCCAGCACCTTGGTGAACACTCTGGGAGCTGAAGTGAGACCAAATGGCAAGGCCACAAATTGGTAATGTTGATCTTCCAACGCGAATCTGAGAAACCTTTGGTGTCCTGAAAACACAGGGATGTGAAGGTAAGTGTCTTTGATGCTGAGCGCAGAGTTTCCATGCGAAAACGCCTGTTCCTGACAAATTTGTTGAGGATCTTTAAATCCAGGATGGGCCTGACTGATCCATCTTTTTTGGGAACTGTGAAGAGGTTGGAATAGAACCCCTTGCCTCTTTCTCTTAAAGGGACCCTGCAAATGACCCCCAGGGGGGGGGGGGGGGGGCGAACAGCAAACTCTATCTTGTAACCGGAGGACACTACCTCCTGAATCCACCGGTCTGGGACGTGATGCCTCCAGACGTGTACAAAGTGCTGAAGCCGTCCCCCCACCCGGATGGGCGAGGGCGCCCCATCATGCCTGGGGGGGGGCTTGGGAGAGGATTTGGGCTTGGACCCCAGGAGGAGCCAGGACGACCCACCCCCTCTTCTTTCCCCCCCGAAAGCTACAGGGAGAATGAGGGAGGACAGCGGCCCTCTGTACAGGACCCCCGCTACACGGGTGGAAATAGTCCAACAGGGCCGCAGGCTAATAGTCCCGCTCCCTGCGAGAGAGGGGGGGCGAACAGCAAACTCTATCTTGTAACCGGAGGACACTACCTCCTGAATCCACCGGTCTGGGACGTGATGCCTCCAGACGTGTGCAAAGTGCTGAAGCCGTCCCCCCACCCGGATGGGCGAGGGCGCCCCATCATGCCTGGGGGGGCTTGGGAGAGGATTTGGGCTTGGAACCCAGGAGGAGCCAGGACGACCCCGTCCTCTGCTCCTATGCCAGGAATCTCCACGAGCCCCCGCAAAGGACACCCCTTTTCCTTGTTTAGCACCACGGTAGGGGGTGAAAGGAGCCCTGAGCCCGAAAGGGCCGATACTGCCGCCTGCGCTTTAGCAAAAGGGTCTAGGCGGTCCCCAAACAGGCGTAACCCCTTAAATGGAAGTCCAGTGAGGGCCTTCTTTGCAGCATTGTCAGCAGCCCACTGGCGCAGCCAAAACCGAGCGGCGTATAGCCACCACCACCACAAGTTCTAGCACACATCCTAATGGCATCATCCAAGGCAGATAGGATAAAATTTACAAACACATCACAGTTAGACAGTGCATAAAATACCTCAGGCAGCAAATCATCAGGAGCACCATTAAGTACACTTCTGATCAGGGACCTGAGCGCCACAGATGTAATGGCCGAGGCACAGACCGGGAGCAGCGCCGTCCCCACAAATGCAAAGGCATGGGACACCAACTGGTCAATGCGCCGGTCCTCGGCATCCCGCAGAGTAGTAGAGTCAGGGGAGTGCATGACAGAGGTGTTAGAAAGCCCTAGAATAGGGGCATTCACCTCGGGAGGGGATGACCAGCACTTGACCATATCAGCAGGAAAGGGATACTTTCTGTCCCAACTCTTAGGTACACCGGGAAGTCTATTGGGACGTTCCCACTCCTTGAGCACGAGATTATTGAAATGAGCTTGCTAAGGAAATTCCAAACGAGCCTTAGCAGTATGAAAAAGCTCACCCCTTTGTCTAGGAGCCGCAACAGGGGGGGAGATGGACAGAACCTCAAAAATCTGTTCCAGTAGTCTGTCAGTATCATCCGGGGCCCAGGGGTCAGAGCCACCATCGTCATGACCCCTGGGTATCTCAACAGATGACCCTGAATCGGAGAACAGCTCCCCTTCGTCCGAGGGGGTATAGCCACATAAATTCAAATACTCATCAGATTCCATAGGAAAAAGAGTGACATCAGTGGTTAAGTGACACTTTTTAGCAGTGGCCTTACGCGCTAAGGTATTAGCAATCAATTTTTCAACACTGGCCAGTCTAGCAGACACATCAGGCTAAGAATCCCCGCTTGTATGCAAGTCAGTGGGAGTGAGACTCAAGCTTGGGGGAGTAGGTGAAGTGAGACGAGGTGCAGGCCCAGCCACAGAAGGGCCAGGTTGCAAGGTTAGCACCTGCTGTGCGCAAGGAACACAGACCCGTGCATTGTCACCGCTAATAGGTGATACCCCACAAGCTACACACAGCCGGGCTTGTCCCGAAGGAACCCCGGTCACATAATCTTGAGATGCCTCCATATGGTGATTATAAGGCACAATATGCCAGTAGGGATTGACGCTATAAAGTAACCCTGGATGCCCCAATAACCCACTAGTGAAGTGGGAGTAATTATACTAGGCCCAACTATCAATTTACACTGGGCAGGGAGAAGTCAATGGGTTCACCCATCTGAAAGACACAATGAAAAGAAAGAGTCAGATCCATACACACTAAAAATGAGCATAAAGCCGCCCACAAGGGCACCTACCGCACCTACTTACTCTACGTAAGTAGAACCGTCACACACGCGCGCACGACCAGACCAAATGGCGCCGAGAGTACCTCGAAGGGCGGGCCAAAGCGAGCCGTGACGCAGAGCGCGCCAAGCCAGGCCCCACCCCCCCCCCGAAGAGCGCGAAGCCCACAGACAAACAGCCAATGAGAACGAAGCAGCGTCTGAGGTAACGCCGCCGCCCGGCGCGGAACATCCAAATGAAGGAAAAGACGCATGCGGCAGCGGCATTTTTCAAATAGTAAAAAGAACAAGTCAGCGGGGTGGCTGACACCACATATATAGTCAAAAACAGACAATACACCGTATGCACGAATCACAATACACACTCACCCCCCCCCCCTTCTTTCCCCCCCCCGAAAGCTACAGGGAGAATGAGGGAGGACAGCAGCCCTCTGTACAGGACCCACTGCTACACGGGTGGAAATAGTCCAACAGGGCCGCAGGCTAATAGTCCCGCTCCCTGCGAGAGAGTGATAACTTCATGTCTTCGCAGTAAGCACTGCAGAGAAATCTGGGGATTTGTGGGAGGTCCCCGGGTATTTGAGGGGCCGGGAGGAGCCTGTTTTGCATGTCTCTGCAGTGCAGCGCCATCTGGTGGACGATAACCCTAGTGTAAGTATTACATTTGTAGCAAGACGTACTGTATACTAAGAATAAAATGTACATGCAAACACATTCTCTGTGTATCCCTTTACCTTGCTCCCACCAGCCCAGGTACATACATGTTAGCATATGATGGGACACAAGTTGTTCACATGGCAGACATCTATTCTTGTTGTTATTCTCCATTATGTGTAGTATGCTTGAGTTTAGGACCCTCCAAATCAAGGTGATCACGAATGTATTATGAGGTACATGCCAGTTTGGTGTTCAATATCCTTTTCTGGAGACAAGTGAGCATCCCAAAGGTTTTATAATGAATGTATGTATGTTTATGGTTCTTTCCACATTTATAAATGTTAATGAAATCAGGGATAGTTTGTCAGTTGGGGAAAAAAGTGCTTTCTGGTCTGAGAAGTTATTTTACTCCCACCATAGTGGTCCTTTTTAAATAATTCTCACAGCTAAAAATGGTGCTGAATTACACTAAGGAAAAAAAATGTTATTACAAAAAAAGTGATAAAACAAATTCCCACGGAGCTGAATCAGCCCTCAACCCTCTTGTCAACCAATTTTAGCTCTAACGCCACCTGATCACCTTCCTTCCAGAGCTCACATAAGTTTCTTATGCTGTGATATTCACGTGGGGTTAGACAAGACCAATCTTCAATCAATCCAATCCAAGGGGCCCATTTCCTTTTCTCATGCATTATTTTTTAGGCCAGCTTTTCTCAAATAAAAGGAATATATATATATATATATATATATATATATATATATATATATATATTTTTACTAATGCAAATTTACCACACTTGTGATTAAAACCATTATTACAGTATAACCACTATATAATTAACAGTTAAAAATCTGGTAAATTTGACCAACACTCGTATTACCAAATATGGGGATTAGACTGCTCCACTAATCTGTCATTTGTTTTGCATCTGTTGGGAGTTCATTTTTTCTCTTTTTTCTCTCTCTCGAAGTAGAGATTGATTTGTTACAGCAAAATGAAAGGTTTATTTATATATCCTTAATTGTATGCTCTGCCTTGTGTGTAGGCCCTGTTTTGACTTTCATTTTATTATATTAAGTGATTTCTAGTTTAAAGGGACATTCCAGACAAAAATACAATTCTGTGAGTACTCACCTGTAGAATTGTTTTTGACGGTGTCCTGTTCAGGTCGCTCCATTTCTGACATGTGGGTAATCCGCCACAAGGTGGCGCAGTGACTGCAAGATAAAAATCGTAGCTCCTCCCGGCTCCATATAAGGCAGCTGTCTCCCAAAAATCCCCAGTGGTTCAAAAACAGTAAAACAGAGACATGCCTGGAGGCCAGAAAACCATGTTACATCACATAGCTCCAACATGTACTCAACAACTCTCTCAAGAGAAAAAAAAAACAGAAAAAAACAAAAACAAAGGAAAAGTTCCATATAAAACATAATCACCAAAACAGGCAACAGGAGATAACAAGAACAGGGTTGGGATGGAGCGACCTGAACAGGACACTGTCAAAAACAATTCTACAGGTGAGTACTCACAGAATTGTATTTTTCCCAGTGTCCTGTTCAGGTCGCTCCATTTCTGACATGTGGGACACTTAAAAGCAGTGTCCAAAATAGGGTGGGATCCCCAGAGGGCAACAGCACGTAGTTCATGACACTACCGCCTGAAGCACCTTACGGCCTAAAACGGCATCAGCTGAGGCGCTAACATCAACCTTGTAAAACTTTGTAAAGGTACTAACAGAAGACCAAGTAGCGGCCTTACAAACTTGCTCAACAGAGGCCTGGTGCTGAAAAGCCCAGGAGGCACTGATAGCCCTAGTAGAATGAGCAGTAACGTGGAAAGGGGGTTCTTTTCCCTTGGCAATCTACGCTTGCACCACCGCCTGTCTGATCCACTTGCTGAGAGTGTATTTGGCTGGCGGCAGACCCTTCCCAGAGAGGACGAATAGAGAATCCGACTTCCTGAAGGATTCCGTTGCAACCAGGTAGTACTTAATGGCTCTGACCACATCCAAGGCATGGATGGTCCTTTCCTTAGAATTAGAAAGTGCGGGACACAAAGAGGGCAAAACAATGTCCTCATTAAGGTGAAAGGAAGAAACAACCTTAGGTAAAAAAAAAATCCGGTTTAAGGCGAAATACCACCTTATCCTGATGCCGCTCAAAATAAGGAGGCTTCATACACAGCGCAGCCAGCTCTGAAATGCGATGCACCGAAATGATCGCTACCAAAAAGACCATTTTTAAAGTCAAAATGGATAGAGCAGCATCGCACAAAGGCTCAAAGCAAGGACCATGGAGAGCAGAAAGTACCAAGTTCACGTATATGAGTAACTCCTTGGAAAAAGACTTAAGTATATGATTGGCGAAGGATCTTTGGAAAAAAATAGCCAAGGCAGATACTTGGCCCTTGAGGGTATTCAACTTGAGACCCGAGTCCAATCCATGTTGTAAGAACTCCAAAATCCTTGAAAAAGAGAATGTGGACAGGGGAGACTCTTGGACTCACACCAGTCAATTTAGGCATGCCAAACTCTGTAATAAATCATGGAGGAGGATTTCTTCCGAGCCTGAATTATGGTACGCACGACCGAGGCAGACAGCCCCTTCTCCATCAAGATGGAGGTCTCAGCAGCCAAGCCGTCAAAGCCAGCGTTTGTAAATTGGTGTGGCGTAGCAGCCCCTGAGTGAGAAGCCCTGGATCGTCGGGCTTGACGTAGCGATCCACTGACATCTGAACTATGTCTGTGAACCAAATCCGCCTCGGCCAGCGAGGAGCCACCAGAATGGTTGGTACCCCTTCCTGGGCTATCTTGCACAGCACTCCAGCCAGGAGTGGGAATGAAGGAAAGGCGTAAGGGAGTCAGAACTCCATCCAAGGAATTACCAGAGTGTCCGTGGCGAAGGCTAGAGGCCAAACGGCAGCCCCACAAACTGGTAGTGCTGATCCTCCAGAGCGAACCTCAGGAACTTCTGATGTGCAAGTAAGCATCCCTGATGTCCACCGTGGTCATGAAGTCGCCCGGCCGAAGCGAACTGACCGTAAGGTCTCCATGCAAAAATGTCTGACTCTGACAAACCTATTAAGACCCTTCAGGTCCAGAATAGGCCTCAGAGTACCGTCCTTCTTGGGCACCTTGAAAAGATTGGAATAGAATCCTCAACCTCGCTCCGGGTGCGGCACCGGACAAATCAACACGGACAGCAGTAGGCATTGCACAGCCATTCTCAGACCCTGCGCTGTCAATGGGTTCTGGGAAATCCGCGACTGAAGAATCTTGGGGGCGGCCAAGCTGCCAGCTCTATTTTGTAACTGGAGGACACGACCTCCTGAATCCACCGATCCGAGAAAAAAAGCAGAAGCCGTCCCCCCACCCGAATGGACTTAGTTCCCCAGGAGTTATTGGATCGACCGCAAGACCTACCTCATCCCTAGGAGTCTCTGCAACCACCTGAAAAGGAAGAGCCTCTTCCCCCTCGAAAGGAGCGATAGGCAGACGGACCCCGAAAGGGCCGCGTAGACTTCCATCGCTGAGGGAGTCTCCCATCCTTTGTCAGAAGATCCAGACACCCCCCGAATAACCGAAGCCCCAAAAAAGGGGATACCAGTGAGTGATTTTTTGGCAGCGGCGTCGGCTGACCACTGCCGCAGCCAGATAGAGCGACGAAGCACAACAAGCAGGGCCAAAGCCCTGCCGCCAAGCTGGACGCTATCGTTCATGGCTGAGACTACAAATGCAATAAAGTCCGCGCAGGCTAGGAGGCCTGTATACTCCTCCGCCCGCTTGTGAGACCTGGCCATGTCAACAAGACGTCTCACCTTCTTCTTGATGGCTAGGGAGACCATGGGCTCGGCACAAACCGGACGAAGGCCAGCACCCACAAAGGTGAAGGTGTGACAAGGACAAGGTCGCGCAAGGAAGCCGTATTGGGAGACGGCACAACCGTGGTATTGGAGAGCCCCAGCACAGGGGCATCCACCTCCGGGGGACGGGACCAGAGGCGAATCAACTCCTCAGAGAAAGGATACCGTCTGTCCAAGCCCTTCGGCACCGACGGCAACTTATTAGGCCTTTCCCATTCCTTAAAAACCATTTTAGAGAAGTGGCCCTGTTAAGGAAAAACAAGCCGCTGTCTCTCAGGCCGAAATAAATCCCCCGGCTTCTTTTTTGCCACCTTCAGGGGTACAATGTGCAAGGTCTCAAATACAGAAGATAACTTCTCCGTGTCATCAGGAAGCCACAAATCCTCATCCGAGGAAGACCCAGGGTCACTGTCATAGCCACCCGGTCGGTCCCCAGAGGAGTCGGGAGTCCTGAAACAGCTCACCCTCCTCTATGGAGTAGCGACCACCAAGCACCTTGTCATCATCATGCGAATAACCCGGCTCAATATGCCGCTTCTTACTCGTGGCCTTGCCGGCAGCCGAGCGAGTTAACTGTCTAGGCTGGCCACTCGGAGCGCCAAATCCGTTTGAGACCCCCTGCTGGCTTCCCCCTCACTGGGAGCTGAATGCAGGCGCAGGGGTGTAGGTGAGGCCGCAGGTAGTATAGGGCTGGGGGCAGAAACTGTTCCAGAAGAACGCTCCTAGCACAAGGGACACAAACCGCGCTGAGACCGCTCAAAGGGCATGTACCACACATGAGACAGAGCTTAACCCGCCCTGAGGGGGCCCCTAGCTTGCTATCCCCAGAAGCATCCATTATGGTGATTATAGCAAAAATAAATCGGGTTACAAGGTACTGATGATCCAAACCCGGATGATCCCCAATTTAATCCCTTTTAATGATCCCTCTTAAACAAAGAGAATGAGGAGAGGGGGGGTGGTTGTAGACCGGGAGGAACCACAATCCTGATCAGCAATATGGGCCCGTCTGGAAGACACAAATCAAGAAACTATGAGTATCCCACAGCACATGCAAGGATGGGGGACAATATGCAAAGACTCACGGACCGCAGCGGTGCAAAGGAGTCACGTGATCGTCAGAAGAGGCCCACCCCCCCCCCCCCCCCCCCGGACGCAGAACGCTCGCCCCCGCACAATCGAGGCAGCCGCCCGAACGGGGCGGCGGCCAGGCCGCTCCCGCTGGGGGCCCTCGCCCCCCCCCCCCTCCCTCACAGCCCTGAAAACAGGAGAGGAGAAGGAGACCAGGAACGAGGGAGGTGAGTAAACACAGTGAAAACACGTCGCACACATATAAGCTGATCAGAAATAAAGCTTGTGGGAAATGAAAGGGAATACCAAGGCCCCTAGGTGGTTCCTCCCCCCCCCCCCCCATATAGGCTCACCATTGCCTATGGCCGGCTACCCTTCGGAAGAGGGTCTGCGGCCCAGAGCTTAGCTCTGCCGAACGCCTAACCCTTGGCGTTCCCCTACCATCACCTATTCCGTAGCCGAGGCTGGGAGGCAGGATGGGTCCAAGGAAGGAGGCGGGAATAGGGCTGCAGTGGCTGACCGGCTTGGGATGCCCCGCTCGCCTGCAATATCCAAAGAGAGTAGTAACAACGTTCCTCGCAGTGAGACTGCAAGATAAATTCTGGGGATTTTTGGGAGACAGCTGCCTTATATGGAGCCGGGAGGAGCTGTCACTGTCCAACCTTGTGGCGGATTACCCACATGTCAGAAATGGAGGGACCTGAACAGGACCCTGACAAAAGGGTAAATTGGCCTGCTTGCTGATCCCCTGATGCCGACTGTGATGGGCTGCAACTTTCATCAGCTGGCTTTATATTTATTGATAAGCCCTAGTGAACCATCTCCCTTCTGCTTGGCCTTGTCGCGTCGTGAGTCCTCCTCAGTCAGTAAATGGCTCTGCTGCTGTGTAAATGTTAAGGTCCCTTCAGAAGTGAATTTGGTGAAGAGACTGAGAAAGGCGCGTCAGCAGATGGGAACATGGACCCCTTCACCAGTTTACAAAGGGTATAAAAAAAAAAACCACACACACACACAAACACAGTAAGAATGACAAGGGCTGGAGCCAGGATGACGCTCGCCTGGTGAAATGGGGGGGGGGGGGGGGGTGACCCTATTCCAGGCACTCCCATGCAACCAGAGGAGCCCCGACAGGGGATCAGAGCCCCCCCCCCCCCCCCCAGGTGAAGAGGAGATCCACCAGATCGAACGAGGGGTGAGGAGAGTGCCTTTTTTACTTTGAGAGCCCCATTTGGGACATACAATGCAATAGATAAATTGGGAGCAGGCTTACCTGAGGTTGCCCTAAATCCTCGAGTGCAAGCCATGGGGTGGAAGGGTCAAAGACTTTGCAATACAGCCTAGACTCCACACCCCATGTGCTTGCACAAACTCAAAAGACACAGAGTGGCAGCCGCTCAGACCATTTTATAACTAACCTGGGAGGTGCTCTCAGAGATTAGAGTTAGGACTGCACCTCACAGGGGCACCTTGGCGCTGGTGGTGCAGCTTAAGCATACTTCTGCAGATGTGTGTGACGGAGCCCTCTGTTTTTAACCAAGTTTAGAGACAGATTGTAGGTTGGTCAGCAAGCTAACTGGTTTGAGTTCTGTGGCTCTTTTAAGACTTATGTATCCTAATTGCCCTGCTAACGTGCACCTCCCAGGTTAGTTATAAAATGGTCTGAGCGGCTGCCACCCCTCCTTTGTTTCTTTTGAATTTGTGCAAGCACATGGGGTGTGGGGTCTAGGCTGTATTGCAATGTCTTTGACCCTTCCACCCCATGGCTTGCACTCGAGGTTTTAGGGCAACCTCAGGTGAGCCTGCTCCCAATTTATCTATTGCATTGTATGTGTGTGAGTTTGTGTATTTTAATTGCCCTGCTGATGTGCACCTCCCAGGTTAGCTATAAAATGATCTGAGCGGCTGCCACCCCTCCTTTGTTGCTTTTTTACTTTGTCTGATAGCAGGGGGGAATGTCAGGCATGTAAATTTTACGTGGCTGGCAGTTAAAGGAATATTTTACAAAAGTTACACTGCCAGGTACGTCCTTTTTCGTAAGACAAAAAAAATGGAAGCACATTACATTGTGGCACAAATGAGAGGAAGTTGTAGGTTAATTGCAATACAATAGGTTTCAATTACAGTTGAGAGGGGTCAAAAGGGTGGGCACTAATACAGATGATAGCTGGATGAACCTGCTGCTTCTTGTTCCTTTTGGGAATCTGGGATGACCATTTATGGCTTTTTTTGTCATAAATGCCTGGACTGCTTATGTATGAACGAAAATGTCCTATCCCTGGAGGACAGATGCACAAAGTTATGCAAATATAGACACTTTTAACACTTAATGGTAGTTTGGCTACAAGTATGGCAGTTTAACAGCTAAACAATTTCTTGAATAATCAAATTCACACTTTACAGGAGAGGGACACAATAATATATAACAATACATGTCTGTTGTGAAGTATATTGGACTAATCATCCTAAATACATATTTAAATCTCCAAAATAAAATGTAATTTATTCTAAAGCATCTGACCTGTGCAACTTCTTCAAAATCCTCATGACGTTTTTGCAAGGCTCTTGCTCTATGAAGTGATTTCCCTACACCAGTATGCTTGCTCAGAAATGCTTCGCCATGGTTTTCTATCCAATCCAGTACCTATATCAAAAAGAAGAAATTATAATAATACATTTTTCTTAATCTAAAGCAGGGATGCACAAACCCGCATCCAGGAATGCTGTTAGTTGCACCCCCTGGCACTTCTGTCTGCCTCACCTTTGCCCTCTTCACTTCTTGCCTCCTTACCTCACCTCTACACGTTGCATCTCTGCCCACCTTTTGCCACTTCTGCTCACATTTACTATTTTCCACTTTACCCCTGCCTACTTCTTTCTGCTACACCACTATCCACTTCTACTTCGCCTCAACACATCTCAACTATGTCTGCGTCTACCTTTTCCCACCTCAAAAGTACCCCCTCCTTCCCAACTAACCCCTGCCTACATCTGCTTACCTCATACATATAAAAGCATATATAATGCGTTATGGTTACCATCAGCTCTCCTGAAGTCAGTTTGCATTTTTTCGGTTTTAATGTGGCACCCTGAAGTGTAAAAATAAGACAATGCATCCCTTAGACCAAAATATGCTGTGCACCCCCGATCTAGAAGGTATGTTAAAGCAAATAAGGTAAATACTTTTTTAATGTTATACAGTAGTATAAGCGTATAATGTATATTTTTTTTAATGTATTTATATAGTATTACTGGAAAGGGGTTTAGTAGTAACTAAAAGTATAAGAAGCGCCTCAGGTTGGGGGTAGCAGCTGCCTAAAATAAGGGGTCAAGCCTTATTCAGAGTAAGAGAAATGGTAGAACCTAATAAGCTTAGATAAGTCTATTAGTTTAGGCGCGCTTTGGGGTGGACAAAGGTGACTCCTGGGAACAAAAAGGGGGGGGGGGGGGGGGGAAACACGGGGAGTTGAAGTGGTGAGACAAGAGATTAGTTTTCTTTCTTCGCAGATACCAAACTGTTAGAGGTTGTCTGACATCAGATGCAATATATTATTAGGTTGTATCTGTTTTAAAACACTACCTCTGTTATTCAATACCTAATATATGCTGCTTGATTTTGTTCATGCAGCAACCAAGTTATGTTGTAAAGTTTTAAACAGATAGAGGTAAGTCACATCAACAGGTGTATACCTATGTTGCGTTTCTATATATTTATTAATGAGAACAAAGTGAAATTCACCGCCGTGGCCCGGGGGTACGCCGACCTACCCAGGGCCTCTGAGGTTCTGTCGCCTGTGTGGATGCTGAGACAATTATTTGCAGCTGTAGTTGGTATAGGTTTTGTGGCAAGCTCATCTGGTCATAAGTGGTCCTCTTTGTCTTGGTTGCCTTAAATCATTCACAAGGCTTGTTGCGTATTAAAACCAAATTTATTAAGAAAGGCTAAAATGATATACTTAATAAATAAAAAGTCCGGTCTGGTGTTTGTATAGGAGACAATGCGGTGTCTCCCTCCTCGTTCGCTGTACAGAATGCCTGTGCAATAGGCAATGCAAAGTCCTAGATAGTTATGCTCGTTTTGAATATTAGTAACAAGTCCAAGTAGGTTTCTTTAAGTGCTTGCAGAGCTCTGTCTGCAAGCTCATCGACGCGCGTTTCGAAACGCGCGTCGGTGAGCTTGCAGACGGAGCTAATACTAATATTCAAAACGAGCATAACTATCTAGGACTTTGCATTGCCTATTGCACAGGCATTCTGTACAGCGAACGAGGAGGGAGACACCGCATTGTCTCCTATACAAACACCAGACCGGACTTTTTATGGATTAAGTATATCATTTTAGCCTTTCTTAATAAATTTGGTTTTAATACGCAACAAGCCTTGTGAATGATTTAAGGCAACCAAGACAAAGAGGACCACTTATGACCAGATGAGCTTGCCACAAAACCTATACCAACTACAGCTGCAAATAATTGTCTCAGCATCCACACAGGCGACAGAACCTCAGAGGCCCTGGGTAGGTCGGCGTACCCCTGGGCCGCGGCGGTGAGTTTCACTTTGTTCTCATTAATAAATATATAGAAACGCAACATAGGTATACACCTGTTGATGTGACTTACCTCTATCTGTTTAAAACTTTACAACATAACTTGGTTGCTGCATGAACAAAAGCAAGCAGCATATATTAGGTATCGAATAACAGAGGTAGTGTTTTAAAACAGATACAATCTAACAATATATTGCATCTGATGTCAGACAACCTCTAACAGTTTGGTATCTGCGAAGAAAGAAAACGAATCTCTTGTCTCACCACTTCAACTCCCCGTGTCCCCCCCCCCCTTTTTGTTCCCAGGAGTCACCTTTGTCCACCCCAAAGCGCGCCTAAACTAATAGACTTATCTAAGCTTATTAGGTTCTACCATATAGTATTACTATTACTGCTGGCATTTATAAAAAAAACAATGATTTAGTCATAACAGTAAAAACCATGTATCAAATAATATATTTATTTCATTATATTATACCAATATAATAGTAGAACAGGTTTAAAATATTAACATTTATTAATTTAGCAAATATACCATAAATAAAACAACAAGAAAATATTCAGGTCCATTGATAAACTGCATAAAAAGATAGAGTGGGCAGCACAGACAGGTACAGTGGTGATAATGGGGAGCTTTAACTACCCAGGTATTGACTTGAGCCACGGATCTGCTTCAACTGCAAGGGGGAGAGCATTCCTGAGCTTGCTGCAAGATAACTTAATGAGTTAGTTGGCGGAGGTACCTACTAGGGGTGATGCTCTGTTGAATCTGGTAATCTCAAATGATGATGACCTTGTAGGTATTGCAACAATTTATGAAAATCTTTGTAACAGTGACCAAAAAAAGTTGTATTTAACAAACTATAAAAAACATTTTCTGGCTGGGAGGGTAAAATTTACACAGGCCAACTTCCCCAGGACAGACTGGCAGGGGCAGACTGGCCATAGGGCATGCCAGGCAAATGATCGGTAGGTCGCCACTTCCCCTATACTGGCCGCCTGCCGATCTGGTAGTTTACCGGCTCTGGCAATGCTTATGCCGGGGGCCAGGTCAGCAGCGGCTCCCATTCACTCGGCCTGCTGCAAGAAGCACTGCCAGAAAGCTGGCATTACAGGCAGTCAGTGCAGGGGCAGACCTCACAACCGCCCCGATATGGATGGGACCACACCAGATTAGCAATGATGCCCTATTGTCCCGCACCATTAGGGAGAAGTCCCAGAATGCCCAACTGACCTGGTTGGAAGCAGTGCTCCCTTTAATCTTGGTGCTGCATGGTCATGCAGCTTGTATTGTGTTGCTGTTTGCAAGGCAGCCCATTCAGGAACAAAATTGGGGCAGGAAGAAGAGGTGGGTGTAGCGAGGGTGAAGTTTGGAGGACTGAGGGTGGAGAAGCAGGTTTGCTGCTCCTGCAAATTACTGCTGTCAGGGTGAGTGGCAACATTTTGACATAAACTGTCTTCTGTAGAGGAGTAGCAGGGTGGCGGGAAAAAGGGGGGGGGGGGAGCGACACACTAGGTTTCACTTACTATAGACAGCGTAGATCACTTTCTTGTTATGTGTACCTGCATGCTTGTCCTCTTCTGTGAAATGCTGCATAATAAATCTCCATGCCATTTCTATTTTCCCCCTGTCGTGCCATTCCTAATCCTTGAAAGTTGTCCAGGCTGATAACATCTTCACACACCCCCAGCTCTGTGTTAGGCATCTCCTGCAATGTGTGAGCAGTTTGCTTCACTGGCATAGAGTTCCAAGTTCATCTTCTCATCCCCTGTGCAGCATATACAGCTCAGGCACCAAGAAAGAGTTCAGCAGGAACTCGAATGCCAATGCTCAATGCCTGCACATAATTGTGTTCCCCAGGGTTAGTTCTGCGCATGTGTGTGCGGACACATCTAATAATAAGTGCACAAAAACTGTTGATGTAGCAGTATTCTTTACACCTCAGTGTCTGTTGGCACTTACTAAAAAGACAATTCTGTGAGTACTCACCTGTAGAATTGGTTTTACTCTTGCATGGCATGGCCTGCTTCAGTAATCATAACAGCTGGGTTATTCCACCACAAGGTGGCGCAGTGTACTGCAGAAGAGTTGTGGCATCTCCCGGCCCCCTATAAAAACTGGCTCAACCATAGAGTTCCCAGCGTAGACAAGCAATCAGACAAGAAGCCGGGAGAGAATAAAGGTAAAAAATGGTAAAAAGGTAAAAACCCCAACTAACTTTGAACAATCACCATAAAGAGGCAACTATGAATAACGATAACAAGGGTGGGGTGAAGCAGGCCGTGCCATGCAAGAGTAAAAGCAATTCTACAGGTAAGTACTCACAGAATTGTCTTTTTCCTATTGCATGGCATGGCCTGCTTCAGTAATCATAACAGCTGGGACATCCAAAAGCAGTGTCCAAAAAGTAGGGTGGCATCCCCATGGAGTAACGGCCGGCAGTTCAAGTCACTACCGCCTGAAGTACCTTGCGGCCAAAAGCAGCATCTGCTGAAGCCTCAACATCAACCTTGTAAAACTTGGAAAAAGTATGAACAGAAGACCAAGTAGCGGCCTTGCAAACTTGCTCAACAGAAACTTGGTGCTGAAAAGCCCAAAAAGCACCAATAGCACGAGTGGAATGAGCAGTAAAGCGGTAGGGAGGTTCCTTCCCCTTTAGCAGAATAGGCTTGCACCACCTCCTGACGGATCCACTTGCTAATAGTGGATTTAGCCGGAGGCAAACCCTTCCTAGGTCCAGAAAAGAGAACAAAAAGAGCATCAGATTTCCTGGAAGGCTCAGTAGCGACCAAATAAAACTTCAGAGCCCTGACCACATCCAGAGAATGCAGGGTCCGCTCCTTGGAATTAGCAGGATTAGGACACAATGAAGGCAAAACAATGTCCTGATTGAGATGAAAAGCAGACACAACCTTAGGCAAGAAATCCGGCTTAAGCCGAAACACCACCTTATCCTGATGCCGCTCAAAATAATTAGGTTTGATGGAAAGTGCCGCCAGTTTAGAAACTCGCCTGACAGAAGTGATAGCCACCAAAAAGGCTACCTTAAGAGTCAGAATGGGCAAAGCAGCCCCACGGATAGGCTCAAAGGGAGGACCCGGCAGAGCGGACAACAGAGCTGAAACCTGGCCCTTGAGGGTACTAAGTTAAAGGCCCGAATCCAAACCATGTTGCAAAAACTCCAGAATCATAGGGATAGAAAACACCAGACAAGGGAAAGACTTGGACTCACACCAGGCAATGTAAGCATGTCACACCCTGTAATAGATAAAGGACCAGGACTTCTTCCTAGCCCGAATCATGGTATCAACAACAGAGGCAGGCAACCCCTTTTCCATCAAGATGGAGGTTTCAGCAGCCAAGCCGTTAAAGCCAGCATTTGTAAATCGGGATGGCGTAGCTGCCCCTGAGTGAGAAGATCTGGAACCTTGGACAAGACGTACCGATCTACTGCCAACTGCACAACGTCTGTGAACCACACCCTTCTTGGCCAACAGATGCAAGAGACATTCTCTTCCGCCCAAGACAGTATCAGGGACACTTCCTTGAGTGCTCGCTTGCTCCGAGTCCCTCCCTGATGATTGATGTAGGCAACCGCCGTCTGGTTGTCCGAGTGGATCTGAACAGCCCGACCCCGAAGGTGTGTGGTCAGGTGAGACAGAACAAACCTGATCGCCCTCAATTCCAGGACATTGATGGGAGCATGGGCCTCCTGGGGGCCCCACCGACCCTGGAACTTCAGAGACTTCCAAATGCCCCCCCTCCCCCAACCGGTCAGACTAGCATCTGTGGTGACAGTTTCCCAGCATGGGGGCAGAAAGGTCCTGCCCACTAGAAGGTTCCTTGAGTCCAGCCACCACAAGAGGGACTGTCTGGCCAGTGGTGACAGAGCAAATTCCTGATCCAGGGACACAGGGTCCCGATCCCAAACTGACAAGGAGGTGCGACTGAAGAGGTCTCATGTGAAACTGAGCAAAGGGGACCGCCTCGTAGCAGGACACCATCAGGCTCACTAACTGCATCCCCTGACGGATGGAGGGATGAGGACACAAGAGCAGAGCCCGTGCCTGCTTCTGAAGGCCCTCCACTCTCTGCTGAGGCAGGAACACCTTGACCTGAGAGGTATCCAGAGTCATGCCCAGAAAGGACCTCACCAAGGGCGGAGACAGTGAAGACTTGGGAAAATTGATCACCCAGCACCCAGAGTGGAGGTCACCACCTGGGTGTCCTGCTCGGCCTGATGAAAAGACTAAGCCACAATCAGAATGTCGTCCAGGTAAGGGAGGATGCGAATGCCCTGATTCCGCAGCAGAGCCATCACGCCCGCCAGCACCTTGGTGAACACCCGAGGCGCCGAGATGATAGCGAAGGGTAAGGCCACAAACTGGTAATGCTGATCCTCCAGAGCGAACCTCAGAAACATCTGATGACCTGGAAAGATAGGCATATGAAGATAAGCATCCTTGATGTCCACGGTGGTCATGAAGTCCCCCGGGCGAAGGGTACTGACAGCAGATCGTAGCATCTCCATGCGAAAGTGCTTGAATCTGACAAACTTGTTGAGACCCTTCAAGTCCAGAATGGGTCTCAGAGAGCCGTCCTTTTTGGGGACCGTGAAAAGTATGGAATAGTACCCCTGACCCTGTTCTTGAGGAGGCACCGGACAAATGACCCCTGACTCCAGCAGGCATTGAACCGCCAGAAGCAAACCTTGAGCTGACAGGGGGTTTTGAGACATCCGGGATCTGATAAATCTTGGGGGGAGGCCAGGCTGCAAACTATCTTGTAACCGGAGCACACCACCTCCTGAATCCACCGGTCTGAGACGTGGAGCCTCCAGACGTGAGCAAAGAGCCAAAGCCGTCCCCCCACCCAGATGGGTGAGGGCGCCCCCTCTTGCCTGAAGGGCCTTGGGAGATGGTTTGGGCTTGGAACCCCAGGAGAGACTGGGACGACCACGGGATCTACCACGGCCCCAAGAATCTCTGCGGCTACCTGAGAAGAGGGAGCCACAACCTCCTCTGGGAGTACAAAGGGTGGGGAGGGAGACGGAGGTCCCCCGAAAGGGCCGGGACTGCCGCCTACGCTGAGGCAGCCAGCCATCCTTGGCTAAAACATCAAGACGCTCACCAAAGAGCCGCAGCCCCGCAAAGGGGAGCCCAGTGAGGGCTTTCTTAGCAGCGACGTCAGCTGCCCACTGACGCAATCAAACAGAGCGGCGCAGCCACCAAAAGTGCAGAGGCCCTACCGCCCAGCAGTACAGCATCATCCATGGCAGTAAGGATAAGTGCAACAAAATCAAAGCAAAGCAAGAGGGTCCTATACTCCTCCCCCCTTCTACCAGCTGTAGCGCCATCACATAGATGCCTGAGCTGTTTCTTAAGGGCAATAACTGTAATGGCAGCAGCACAGACCGGTCGCAGCCCTGTACCCACACAGGTAAAAGCATGACAGGCCAGCTGATCTATGCACCGGTCATCGCTGTACTGCAGAGTGGTAGTGTCAGGGGAAGGCATGACCGAGGTATTGGACAGCCCTAGCACAGGAGCGTCCACCTCAGGGGGACATGACCATCGCTTTACTAGATCAGCAGGAAAAGGATACCTCTTATTCAATCCCTTGGGCAAAGCAGGCAGTCTGTTAGGACGTTCCCACTCCTTAAAGTGGACCAACACCCAGGATTTTGACTATCCTGGGTTTTGGTCCACTTCGGCGGGGCACCCCGATCGGGGGTGCCCCGCTGTGTGAAACCCCCCAGAAACCCCAAAAAACTCACCTCTCAACGCTCCCACGTGAACGCCGCAGCCAATCCCCGCCAACGTCCAGGCAGGGATCAGGAACGTCCAAGCCGCTTCCGCCGCCTCCCGCGCGTCACTCTCGGCGCGCGTGCACGCCCCCGCCGGCCATTCACAGAGGGCTGGCGCGGGCACGTCTGGAGGGGCGCGCGGGAGGCGGCGGCGGCGGATCAGGTAAGATGTTTTTGGGGTTTCACCCCGCGGGACATCCCGATCTCGGATGTCCCGCGGGGTGGGAGGTGATTGGCCCGGGAATCTTATAGATTTCCGGGCCGATCACCCCTGGGTGTTGGTCCACTTTAAGCACCATAGTAGTGAAATGCCCCTGCTCAGGGAACTCCAGACGCTGTTTACCAGGACGAAAAAGCTCACCCTGCTTTCTAGCCACCTCAGGGGGAGCAATGTGCAAAATTTCAAAAATGTGTGACAGCAGATTATCAGTGTCCTCAGGGAACCATGATTCCTCCCCAGACACAGACCCAGGGTCACTATTGCAACCCTCCTGCTGGTCCCCAGAGTAGTCAGAGTCCTGAAACAGTTCCCCTTCCTCTAGGGAATAACGTCCACCAGCAGTATCAAATTCCTCATACTCCTCTGTAGAGAGGGATGGTGTGGAAGTAAGGTGCCGCTTTTTGCCAGAAGCCTTCCTAGGAACAGGCCTGGCAAGCTGCCTCTCAATGCTGGCCAAATCAGAATGTGACTGCCTGCTAACATCCCCCTCACTGGGGGCCAACTGCAGGAGTGGGGGGGGGGGGGGGGGGGGTAGGTGAAGCAGAGGGAGGCGCAGAGCTGGGAAGAGAGGTGTTCAGCCCAGCCTGGGCTGCAACGATACCGTGGGCGCACGGCACACACACCGCAGCACTGTTACACAGAGGGGATGCCCCGCACATGGCACACAGCCGGGAATGCCCTGAAGGACCCCCAAGCACGCTATCCCCAGAAGCCTCCATATGGTGATTACACAGGTGCAAGGCCAGCATAGGGTAAAGGCTAAAACAAGCCAACCGGGATGCCCTCCCACGGGATGCCCCCAGAAGCCAAGCAGCGGGAGATGGGGGGGGGGGGGAAGGAAGGGAGGAGTAGAGCCGGGAGAAACCACAACCCACAGGTGTCCCGCCTGAAAGACATAAGTAAAAAACGACGAGCATCCCGCAGTACATGGCCCAGGAAACCCAAAATCCCCCAAGGGGGACAAAAGAACCAAGTAAACCACAGGATCACCAAGCCTTAGACCGCTGGATGAAGAGACACAAGGGAGGATTAACCGCCGCAGCCAGGAAGGAAGAATCTCCAGACGCGCAGCAGATCCAAAATGGTGCCGGCAGAGGTACCCCCGGTGTAACCGCCTACCCTCTTATGTAGGGTCTCACGGTGGAGCTCTGCTCCTAAGCACCAGAGGTGCCAATATACCCTCGCCCGGACCAGCAGCCAAGACTGTGGAGGCATGTATCTAAGGTCAATCAAGGGAAAAAGGGGTCAGAGCGGAAATAATTAAATAACGGGCCGGGAGTTATCCCGGCTACCTGAAATCCCCCTGTGCAAGGAGGAGACATCATCTTCTGACTTGCTCGCCGTCTGCAGAGAAAACTGGGTAATGAGTGGGAGGTCCCAGGTATTTATGGATCAGGGAGGGGCTTTCTTTTTACTATCATCTCTGCAGAACGCCCACTTGTCGGTACTACCCACAGGTCGGTACTACCCACATGTTATGGATATCTTGAAGCGGGGTGTGTGACATACTTAGAATATAATGTGGTGTGGTTAGAATTACAAAGCCGTCTGTGATAACTAGTGAAGTTTCCAACTTTGCCATCTATACACGATTTTGCGGTAGCATGGTGCATATTCGGAGGCTCAGTCCTGTGTAGCCATATTAATAAGTTCACTCGGAATGATGTAGACTTGCTGGGCCCCATAGTCCGCCAGTATATGACTGCCCTGATGATGCGGCTTTAGCTTTAATCCTGATTGGAGGATGGACTGGAGTGGGATGATCCCGGCTGCATAAAGGAATGAGTGGACTGCCCCCCCCCCACTCTGACGAAGCTCCGGTGGGCGGAGCAAAACTAGTGTTGGCGGACGGACAGCCCTCCTACATCTGTACCTCTCCGCATCTCAGCTTTGGCTGCTCGCTCTGACTCAATGTAGCAGCCGCATAAGTGTGCACTTATCTCAGCCGGGAGCTCTTAACACTGCATGACACAGATAAGTACAGCTTGTATGACGTAAGATCACCTGTTAACAAAAAGGTATCCAGCTCACTTCACAGCCTTGGGAGATGATGCTGTTGATATGATGCAAAAGCCGGATGGCTTAAGCTAATCTAGCCCGCAATCAGTTGTGAGGGGCGGATCTATAAACCAGGATGTGGCAGTGAACGATACTGCTTAGAGCTGAGCGTGTATCATAAGCGACATTGCGGAGCATCGGGGCGTGCAGTATCTTGGAATTAACCTACTAACAAATGGCCATACTAACTGCTGGGAAGTGGGGAGTGTTATGGATGTATATGTGGCCTGTGTGGTTGCATGGGGGGGGGGCCCGTATATAATTTTAAGTCACAGTTGTATGCATTTTTATAATGTTTCACACAGAATGTTTTCAATATCTGCATGTGCCATAGTTGATTATACTTGATTAAACTTTTGTCTTTGGTGGCAAATCGAATAATAGCTGTTTGTGCCAGTCCCACATATAACCTTATTTATGTGTGTTTGCTTCATGTTTACTGATTTGGTTAGTGGGATGCCTCTAATACATTGGCAGTACACAGGCCTTAAGCATGAGCTCTCCCAGTCCTTTTAACAAATGTGATACTAAATAAAGAAACACTTGGTAAAACAACAATGGAAAAGGATCTAGGGGTTTTAGTTAACAATAAGCTCAACTGTAGTAATCAATGCCAGGCATCAGTGCCAAAAGCAAATAGGATCATGGGGTGCATCAAGGGGGGCATAGGTGCTCATGACCAGAGCATAATTTTACCCCTGTACAAGTCACTGGTCAGACCCCATATGGAGTACTGTGTACAGTTCTGGGCACCTGTGCTTAAAACAGACATATCAGAACTGGAGCGCAAGGGCAACAAATTTTTCTTGGTGACTTATATTTAAATGGTACTAAGTGTTGGAGTAAGAGTTACAAATTTAGAAAAAAATGATGTCTGTGTTGTGCAGCTGGAGACTAATAGCTCATGTTTATGTATGCTGAGTGTCAGACACTCTGGCCTGTTCCACACTGAGGAGAGGGGGAAACAATGTAACAAAGTCAGCTGTTCAGTGCTGGCAGCTGTCCAGCATAATAGTGCAACATTGCCTGGCCAGAACTCATATCTACAACAGAAAGAAAAGCTCTAGAAGTCATTTAGCACATTGGTAAATTCAATGTCCGTTTGAGCCAGAGTCATAGGTTCGAATCTCAGACTCACCAGTTTTTTATTTTTTATTTATGTATTTTTTTTTTGGGGGGGGGGGGGGGGGTGGGGGGGTTATTTTATTTCAGAATTGGATTTTTATGTTTACATCCTGTTTTTTTGCTCTAAACATTTTTTATTTTGACAGTTTTCCCTTCATGTTGGCTCTGCTGCAGAATCTTTCAGTTTACCATTTTCTCTTTCATATTCTTATTTTTCATTTTTCCATATGATCTTTCTTTCAGCTTTGTGTGTTTTGAGCAAAGCCCAACCCAGGATTTTCACTATCTGGAGTTTTGTTTTGTGCCCCTAGGGGCATCCCGACTTGGGATGCCCTGATATGTGAAATCCCCATGTTCGCCTGTGAAAACGTACATTTCCCTGTCCCACAGCGCATGCGCAGGCTCTCATCCAATCAGCTCTGTCTGCACACAGATGGGGAGCCTGAGCAGTAACCTTCCTGGCCGCCCAGCCTGTCTAAATGACCATCTGCGTGAGCGCACCAGAAAAATGGGGGGGGGGGGGGGATCTGTGGTTATCCATGGGTCGTCTCACACAGTGGGGCATCCCGATTTAGGATGCCCAAGGGGGAAGGTCAATGGCTGGGTCTTATATACTTCAGGGTCGGCCATTCAGGGTTTTGTTCCACTTTAATACCTTTAGATTTTCCTGCACAGTTATTCAAAAAGAATTCCAGTCATTTTCAGTCAGTTTAGTTTATTTTGTATAGATTTGAGTCACCTGGTCTCATAACAAAAGCAGCACCACACACACACACACACACACCCGTTAACACTGATTACAGTGTCAGCCTCTGAGGTAAAGTGTTGCTAGGAGACCAGTGGGCTAAATGAAGCAGCTCACTAAATGCAACCCAGCAGATCCCCCTATTCAGCAAATGGACTGAGCCATTGGCATTATACAATTTAAAAGAAAGGCATATATATTTTTCCTTTTTCCATCGCCACATTATTTATACACATGTTAGAAGCTATTGTGTGGCTATTTAATTATTTATCTTTTTTAATGCAAATTTCGCGATACTGTTCCTTTAATAAAAGGAGTGCAGGGGCTAGAGAACCCTGAAAGATTGTCAAAGTTAGGTCTATTTAATTTAGAAAAAAAGACGCTTGAAGGGTGATCTAATAACTGTATAAATATATTCGGGGTCAATTCAAAGATCTGTCACACAATCTATTTATACCCCGGAGTGTAACCATAACCCGAGGGCATCCACTAAGGTTAGAGGAAAGGTGCTTTTCCACCGACATAGGAGGCGATTCTTCTCCTCTAACTGCAGTGAGATTATGGAACTCGCTGCCAGGAGGAGGTAGTAAGGATGGATACAGTAAAAATACAATTCTGTGATTACTCACCTTGTAGAATTGGTATTATTACCGTATGCAGCACGTCCTGCTCCGGATAATAATTCATAACAGATGGGATTACCTCCGCCAGAGGGCGCTTGACTGCAGAGATGGCAAAAAGAGGCCCCTCCCGGTCCATATATACCCGGGACCTCCCACAAATTTCCCAGTATAGAAAAGCAGTAAGGAGAACCAGGAGAAGCCAATGATAATAAACAATGTTAACAAGGATAACAATCACCATACAGAGCATCCAAGATAATGCAACAGGGTGGGGTGGAGCAGGACGTGCTGCATACTTATAATACCAATTCTACAAGGTGAGTAATCACAGAATTGTATTATTCTAAGTATGCAGCACGTCCTGCCCCAGATAATAATTCATAACAGATGGGACATCCACTAGCAGTGTCCTTAAACAGGGTGGGATCCCAAAAGCAACAACGCGCAGTTCACACCACTGCCGCCTGCAGAACCTTGCGGCCAAAAACAGCATCCGCTGAGGCCCGAACATCAACCTTGTAAAACTTGGAAAATGTATGAACAGAAGACCAGGTAGCAGCCTTACAAACTTGTTCAACAGAAGCCTGGTGCTGGAAGGCCCAGGAGGCCCCAACAGCACGTGTAGAATGAGCAGTAACACGGAAAGGAGGATCCTTTCCCCTAGCAGAATAGGCCCTAAAAATAGCCTGACGAATCCATTCGCTAATAGTAGACTTAGCAGGGGCCAGACCCTTCTTGGGACCCGAAGTGACAACAAACAAAGCATCAGTCTTTCTAAAAGGTGCAGTAGCCACCAAGTAGAACTTCAAGTTCCTGACCACATCCAGGGAATGCAAGGCCCCCTCCTTGGAATGGATTAGGGCACAAAGAAGGAAGCACAATGTCCTGATTGAGATGGAAGGCAGAGACAACCTTAGGCAAGAAATCAGGTTTAAATCTGAAAACCAGCTTGTCCTGGTGTCTCTCAAAGTAGGGGGCCTGAATAGAAAGGGCCGCCAACTCCGAAACACGCCTGACCGAGGTGATGGCCACCAGGAAGGCAACTTTAAGAGTAAGAATAGACAGAGCAGCCTCATGCACAGGCTCAAAAGGAGGGCGCTGAAGGGCAGACAAAACGAAATTCAAGTCCCAAACTGGCAACAGAGGTTTGCGAGGGGGACACACATGAGCAATCACCTGGAAGAAAGTCTTGACCAGAGGATGTTGAGCGAAAGATCTCTGGAAGAAAACAGCCAAGGCAGAAACGTGACCCTTGAGCGTGCTGAGCTGAAGTCCCAGATCCAAACCATGCTGGAGGAACTCCAGAATCCTAGGAATGGAAAACACCCGACAAGGAAGGACCCTAGACTCACACCAGTCAATGTAGGCCCGCCAGATCCTATAGTAGATGGTAGAAGAGGATTTCTTCCTAGCCCTGATTAGAGTGTTAACCACAGACTCAGAAAGCCCCTCATCCCTTAAGATGGAGGTTTCAGCAGCCAGGCCGTCAAAGCCAGCGTTTGTAGAGCGTACTGATCTACTGCCAGTTGAACGATATCCGCGAACCACACCTGTCTTAGCCACCAGGATTGCTGGCAACCTTTCCTTAGCCAGCTTGCGCAGAACCCTGCCCAGCAAAGGGAATAGAGGAAAAAGATACAGGAGACGGAACCCCTGCCAGGATAGAGTCAGAGCATCCACCGCAAGGGCCAGGGGATCCTGGGACAGAGACACAAAGACAGGAAGCTTGTGATTGTGGCGGGACGCAAACAAATCCACATCCGGTACCCCCCAACGGTGACATAAGGACAGGAAGACCTCGCTGCTGAGAGACCATTCCCCTCAGGCGAGAGGTCCCCCTGCTCAGGGAGTCCGCCTCCAAATTCTCCACCACCGGAATGTACACTGCTGAGATGCAAGGAACATTGTCCTCCACCCAGGACAGAATCATGGACACCTCCTTGAGGGCACTCTTGCTCAGAGTCCCTCCCTGATGATTGATGAGCTGGTTGTCTGAGCGAACTTGGACCGGCCGGCCCTGAAGGTGAGGAGTCAACTGGGCCAGTACCAACCGAACCGCCCTCAGCTCCAGAACATTGATGGGGGCATGGGCCTCCTGAGGGCCCCACAGCCCCTGGAATTGCAGGGTTCTCCAGAAGCCCCCCCCCCCCAACCTGACAGTCTGGCATCCGTGGTGACAGTCTCCAAACAGGGGGCCAGAAAGGATCTGCCCCCCAACAGGTTCCTCGAGTCCAGCCACCACAAGAGGGACCGCCGGACCAGAGGGGACAGAACGAAAACCTGATCCAGAGACAGGGGACTCTTGTCCCAGACTGATAGGAAATGAAGTTGAAGAGGTCTCATGTAAAACTGTGCATATGGAGCTGCCTTGAAGCAGGACACCATCTGCCCCACTAGCTGCATCCCCTGCCGGATGGAGGGATGAGGGCATGACAGCAGGGAGTGAACCAGAGCTTGCAGAAAGTCCACCTTCTGTTGAGGAAGAAAGATCCTGGCCTGAACAGTATCCAGATTCATGCCCAGGAAGGAAGTCACCCGAGATGGGGATAGGGAAGATTTGGGGTGATTGATCACCCAGCCGAATGACTCCAGAACCGTCACCACCCACTGGGTATCCAATACCGTCTGCTGGAAGGACTGAAGTGATGAGAAGGTCGTCCAGATAGGGAAGAATGTGAATGCCCTGAGGAGAGCCATGACACCCGCCAGCAGCTTGGTGAAGACCCTGGGGGCTGAAGTGAGACCGAAGGGCAGTGCCACAAATTGGTAGTGCTGGTCCACCAGGGCGAACCTGAGGAATCGCTGATGCCCTGGGAAGACTGGAACATGAAGGTAAGCATCCTTGATGTCTATGGAGGTCATGAAGTCTCCCGGGTGCAACGAACTGATCGCGGAGCGCAGGGTCTCCATGCGAAAGTGCCTGGTCCTGATGAACTTGTTGAGCAGCTTTAAGTCCAGAATGGGTCTGACTGACCCATCCCTTTTGGGAACTGTGAACAGGAGGGACCTGACAGATGACCCCCAAGCCCAGTAGATTTTGCACCGCCAGGAAAAGTCCATGAGCTGCCAAGGGGTCTAGAGGAATCCGAGAATAGAGAAATCTTGGAGGCGGCCCATGCAGCGAACTCTAGCTTGTAGCCGGAGGACACAACCTCCAGAATCCACCTGTCTGAGTCCTGAAGAGCCGCAGCCGTACCCCCACCCGGATGGGTGAGGGCACCCCTTCATGGCTGAGGAGGCTTGGCAACAGATTTGGGCTTGGACCCCCAGGAAGATCCAGAGCGGGCACGACCTCTGCCCCTGCCCCAGAAGTCTCCCCTAGAGCCAGCAAAGGAGACCCCGCTCCCGGCCTGGAGCCTCGGTAGGAGGGAACAAAGGCCTCCGAACGGGCCGCAACTGCTTCTTACGTTGAGGCAACTTACCCCCCTTGGCAAACAGGTCCAAGCGATCTCCAAATAAGCGCAGCCCCTTAAAGGGGAGTCCCGTGAGGGCCTTCTTAGCAGCAATATCAGCTGCCCACTGGCGCACCCAAACAGAGCGGCGTATAGCAACCACCAATGCAGAGGTTCTACTACACATCCTAATGGTGTCATCTAAAGCAGAGAGGACATATGCAATGAACATTTCACACTGTGACAAGGCCCTGAGCTCGGCACTAGCAGTATCATCAGGAGCGCCTTCCAACAGACCCTTGAGGAGAGACCTGATAGCAACAGCAGTAATAGTAGAAGCACAGACAGGGCGCAAGGCAGACCCCACACAGGCAAAGGCATGGGAAGCCAGCTGATCAATGAGCCGGTCCTCACTATCCTTAAGAGTAGTGGAATCAGGGGAATGGACCCCAGGACAACCCCAATACTGGTGCATCCACTTCTGGAGGGGTTGACCAACATTTAACCACATCAGTGGGAAAAGGGTACCTTTTATCCCAGCCCTTGGGGATTCCCGGGAGCCAGCCATTCTTTGAGGACAAGATTATTGAAATGGGCCTGTTCTGGAAATTCCAGACATGGTTTAGCAGTACTGAAAAGTTCCCCCTGTAACTTGGGAGCCGCAGCAGGAAGGTAGATAGAAAGCACATCAAAAATCTGAGAACATTCTATTGGTATCATCAGCATCCCAATGATCAGTGCCATAGTCAGCACCACTGAAATGCTGATCATCAGACAACTCTGAGTCAGAGAACAATTCCCCCTCCTCAAGTGGGGTATAGTCAGATAAATCAAGAAAGTTCTCCATCTCCATAGGAAAGGCAGACGCACCCAGCGCCACATGCCGCCTTTTAGCTGGGGCCTTACGGGCCGCAGAGCTAGCAATCAGCCTCTCAATGTTAGCCAACCTGGAAGACACGTCAGGTTGAGACTCCCCACTAGTATTTAGCTCACTGGGAGTCATAATCAGGCGAGAGGGAGTGGGTGAGGGCATAGTGGGTGCAGGCCCAGTCACAGATAGCCCAGAATGCAGCGCAAGCGCCTGCTGGGCGCAGGGTACACAGACCTGCACATCATCACTCACAGGGGATGCCCCACACACTACACACAGCAGGGCTTGTCCCGAGGGGACCCCGAGCACAATATCCTATATCCTGTGAAGCCTCCATTTGGGGATTAAGGTGGCACAACTGGCCAATAGGAATTACGCCGGACAAGCAACCCGGGATGCCCCAAATGTCCACAGAGAAGTGGGAGGATTTAACAATTTAGGCCTCTAATAAAGTTATAGAAAGCTAATAGAGGGGTCAGGACCGGGAGAAACCTCTTAAATACAGTCTTTTCCCATCTGAAAGACATAATAAGGAGCACCCATAAGCACACAACAGTGATGAAGGGATAACAAAAATAAAGCCTGCAAGGGCACTCACAGACAACGTTAGGGGGCCAGCAGACACTCCAGGAGGAAGGCAAGATGGCGCTGGAGGGACCTCGACCCCCGGCGGAAACAAGGAGAGAGAGTGGATGACCCTCAAGGGGTCCCATCAAAGACCAGGGCATGGGAGGGCAAAGAGCGGACGGGGCATCCCAACTCAGGTTCACCATAACCTGCACCGCCTACCCTTTGGTGGGGGATTGCGGACGGAGCCAAGCTCCGAAACAGAGCCCCAGTGGTAGGTGCTGCCTACCATCACCCGACCAGCGCAGCCAAAGCAAAAGGTGCAACGGGTGGAAATAGTCCTATAGGGCCAAGGGCTGCTAAGCCCGGCTCACCTGCGAGAAGAGAAGCCATCTTCTGACCTTTGCAGCCGACTGCAGAGAAGGAACTGGGGAACTTGTGGGAGGTACCGGGTATATATGGACCAGGAGGCACCTCTTTTTGCCATCTCTGCAGTCAAGCGCCCTCTGGCGGAGGTAATCCCTTCTGTTATGAATTATTATCTGGAGCAGGACGTGCTACATACTTAGAAAAACGTTCAAAAGTGGCCTTGATGCCTTCCTGGCATGTAATAACATTTCTAGCTATGGCTACTAGACCACCGGAAGGAGATAAATAGGCTGAACTGCATGGACTAAAGTCTTTATTCAGCCTTACATACTATGGTACTATGTAACATATAAGGTAGCAATGCAATATGGCATTATGAGCTCTCCAAACTTGCATTAATTGTACAGCAAAATCTTACACAATGTCTTATTTTTGCATTCAGCAAGGTTACAAAACTGCTTAGCTTGTTGTAAAACCCACAATAAGGTGTGACCCAGCCAGGCTTTGCACAGGTGCAACACACCAGTAATCAGTGCAGCTCTGTGTCAGCTCACTGCAGAGCTTCCAATCAATTAGGCTGCAGCAGCCCAGACACCAGGATCAAGAACACTCAGGTAACTCCTAGCATGTTCTTAGCAACACAAAGGAAGGATATATACAGAGTAAAGATAATTGTACTGACAGATGTCAGCTGGACCTCTTTTTCCCAGCAAGACGTTGGATTGGGATTTGGATTGCGTTGATCCGATATAAAGCTTCCCATAGATGTTGATAAAGGGGCAGAGACAATTAACTTCCTCTGCTTGATCTGCCATGCCTGGAATGAGGTTATATGATTATTCCCAGGAGTTGCTGGGGAGGTTTAATTCTTAACCCTCTGTATGCCATAGAGCGAGGCCAGAAAGAAAATAGATAGGTAGACCGCGCATGTGTATTCCCCTTTTACTGGGAACACTTGCGCTGAACAGGAAACCCGGCAGCGCATGGAAATGACAGACCACCAGGAGTATTGATGGAAAGGATAGATGTAGTAAGGGACACTACAGGTCTAGGTTCCCTTTTAACTGCCTGTAAATAGCTGAAGTTTCCTCACCCAGTACTAGCTTTAGGCATGCCTGTGCCATAAAAGACTGGTACAAAAGATGAGAATCGTTGGACTGGGGGAAAACGTGTGCACATGGGTGTGAAATTGGCTTAATGATCGGAAGCAGAGGGTGGTTATCAACGGTACACACTCAGATTGGGTCACTGTTACTAGCGGAGTACCACAAGGGCCAGTTCTGGGACCAGTTCTCTCCAATATATATTAATGACATTGGGTATGGATTAAAACGTAACGTCTCAATCTTTGCAGATGATACTATGCTGTGTTTAAGTAATTAAAACAAAAGCAGGCAGTTACAAACAGATTTTGATGAATTGGAAGCATGGGCAGTTAAATGGCAAATGAAGTTAAATACAGATAAATGTAAGGTTATGCACATGGGAAGCAGAAATCTGTGTCATGATTACATACTAAATAAAGAAACACTTGGCAAAACAACAATGGAAAAGGACCTAGGGGGTTTTAGTTAACAATAAGCTCAACTGTAGTAATCAATGCCAGGCAGCAGCAGCTGCCAAAGCAAACAGGATTGTAGGGTGCATCAAGAGGGGCATAGGTGCCCATGACCAGAGCATAATTTTACCCCTTTACAAGTGACTGGTCAGACCCCATATGGTGTACTGTGTACAGTTCTGGGCACCTGTGCTTGAGGACGACATATCAGAACTGGAGCGAGTTTAAAGGAGGGCAACTAAGTTTATAAGAGGAGTGCAGGGACTAGAGTACCCTGAAAGATTGTCAAAGTTAGGTTTATTTAGTTTAGAAAAGATATGCCTGAGGGGTGATCTAATAAATATGTATAAATATTTTCAGGGTCAATACAAAGATTTGTCCCACAATCTATACCCCGGAGTGTAACCATAACCAGGGGAGCCATTAAGAAAGGTGCTTTCTCCACCGACATAGGAGGGGATTCTTCTCTGTAAGAGCAGTGAGACTACGGAACTCACTGCCATAGGAGGTAGTAATGAAAGATTCAGTAAAAACGTTCATAAGTGGCCTGGATGCCTTCCTGGCATGTAATAACACTTCTAGTTATGGCTATTAGACACTGGAAAGAAATAAACAGGCTGAACTATATGGACTAAAGTCTTTATTCAGCCTTACATACAATGTTACTATATACACTTTGTGTAAATATATCTGTGAGCATATTTTGGGAATTTATGAAATTATGGTTCTAATTATGGTAAAAAATGCCAATTAAACTGATTAGCCATTACCATTGCTGAGCTCACTGACTGCTGGTTAAGAAAATCAAATACCTCTCTAACAGAATGAATGCAGACAGCCAATGATTTCAAGTGCCCTTTGTCTGCCTATACTTCTGTTCATTCTGTAGGAATGGTGGTTAGAGACCTTAGATCTGTTAAATATCCTCCCTTTCCTCTACCAGCTAGGGGCCTTAACCTGTGCAACATTAAACCAGAATAACACCCTAAAAGTCAGTCTTCTGTACCTGGAAAGTGCACCCGCCTAATTCAAATCGCTAACAAAAAAATTGTCTCAACTTTTTAATTTAGAAGAAAAGTCCATATTATATGTGGCAATGGGGGCTCCTGGGCGCACAATGGCAGCAAAAATGTAAGCCGCTAAGGCCTCTGGCTAAACAATGCACTGCTAAACTCCTGCTGCCTCTTTAAGCAGGACATGCGCAGCAAATCTCAGAGGCAGTGGGAGTGTATCAGAGCTTCCACTTTGCTGGCCCTAGCCACAAATTAATTTGCCTGCAAGCTGGATAGTGCGGGTGTTATGGTGTTATACACTGAGAGGAGGGGTCCATACATCCGGACTGAATACAACACCCGCCAAGCTTGTGGTTTTCTTCTCCTAAATTGCTCCCCACATGAAGAGTACAATTTTCCAATTTTCACAGCTCCTGCTTCACTCCAATCCCAGATAATGCTCCACCTCCTCCATTCATTGCCACTGTTGTGTGTGGCAACTATGTCATTGCCACACCTATGTAATGACTGATCCCATGTCATATTACAGAGAGGGACAGCAAAAATACAATTCTGTGAGTACTCACCTGTGGAAGTGTTTTTACTATGCACAGCATGGCCTGTTTCATGTAATCCTTTTGGGGTATTCCGCCACAAGGTGACGCAGTGTATTGCAGAAGCTTTGTGGCTCCTCCCGGTTCCATATAAAACCAGGAATCACCATAGAACCCCCAGTGTTGAAAAGCAGTTAATACAAGAAGCCAGGAGGTAATAAAGGTAAAAAGTTAAAAAAGGTAAAAACCTCACAACTAAACTTTGGAACAAATCACCATAAAGAGGCAACCAAGAATAACGATAACAAGGGAGGGATGAAACAGGTCGTGCTGTGCATAGTAAAAACAATTCTACAGGTGAGTACTCACAGAATTGTATTTTTCCTAGTGCACAGCACGACCTGTTTCATGTAATCCTTACATCTGGGACATCCAAAAGCAGTGTCCATAAAGTAGGGTGGGATCCCCAAAGAGTAACGGTGGGCAGTTCAGACCACTACCGCCTGAAGTACCTTGCGGCCAAAGGCAGCATCAGCTGAGGCCTTAACATCAACCTTGTAAAATTTGTAAAAAGTATGAACAGAAGACCAAGTCGCGGCCTTACAAACTTGTTCAACAGAAGCTTGGTGCTGAAAAGCCCAAAAAGCACCAACAGCATGAGGGGAATGAGTAGTAACCCGGAAAGGAGGTTCCTTCCCTTTAGCAGAATAGGCTTGTACCACCGCCTGACGGATCCACTTACTGATAGTAGATTTGGCCGGAGGCAAACCTTTCATAGGTCCAGCAGGAAGAACAAAAAACATCAGATTTCCTAAAGGACTCAGTAGCAACCAAATAAAACTTCAGTGCCCTGACAACATCTAGAGAATGAAGGGTCCGTTCCTTAGAATTAGCAGGGTTAGGACACAAGGAAGGTAAGACAATGTCCTGATTGAGATGGAAAGAAGACACAACCTTGGGCAAGAAATCCGGTTTAAGCCGAAACACTACCTTATCCTGATGCCGCTCAAAATAAGGAGGTGTCATGGAAAGAGCTGCAGCTCAGAAACTTGCCTGATCGAAGTAATAGCCACCAAAAAGGCCACCTTAAAAGTCAGAATGGGCAAAGCAGCCTCACGCATAGGTTCAAAGGGGGGACCCTGTAGAGCAGCTAACACCAAATTTAAGTCCCAAACCGATAGTATAGGTTTACACGGCGGACACACATGAGTAACTCCCTGGAAGGACACCTGTCCCTTGAGAGTACTAAGTTGAAGGCCCGAATCCAAACCATGTTGTAAATACTCCAGAACCCTGGGTATAGAAAACACCCAACAAGGAAGAGACTTGGACTCACACCAGGCAACGTAAGTATGCCAGACCCTGTAGTAGATAAAAGACGAGGACTTCTTCCGAGCCCGAATCATGGTATCAACATCGGAAGCCGGCAACCCCTTGTCCATCAAGATGGAGGTTTCAGCAGCCAAGCCGTTAAAGCCAGCGTTTGTAAATTGGGATGGCGCAGCTGTCCCTGAGTGAGAAGATCTGGATCCTTGGGCAAGACCGATCCACTGTCAACTGCACGACGTCTGCGAACCACACCCTCCTCGGCCAACAGGAGGCCACCAGAATGGCCGGCACCCCCTCCTGGGCTATCTTGAGCAGCACCCGGCCCAGCAGAGGAAAGGGAGGGAACACAGAGGAGACGAAACTCTTGTGACTGTGGCGGGACGCAAACAGGTCCACATCCGGCTGACCCCAGCGGCGACACAGGGAGTCAAATACCTTGTTGCTGAGAGACCATTCTCCCAGCCGAGACGTCCCCCTGCTCAGGGAGTCTGCCTCCTGGTTCTCCACCCCCGGAATGTAGACCACGAGATGCAGGGAACATTCTCTTCTGCCCAAGACACTTCTCCGAGTCCCTCCCTGATGATTGATGTAGGCTACCGCCGTCTGGTTGTCCGAGCGGATCTGAACAGCCCGACCCCGAAGGTGTGAGGTCAACTGGAAGAGAACCAACCTGATCACCCGCAGTTCTAGAATGTTGATGGGTGCATGGGCCTCCTGGGGGCCCCACTGACCCTGGAATTTCAGAGACTTCCAAACTCCCCCCCCCCCAACCGGTCAGACTGGCATCTGTGGTGACAATCTCCCAGCATGGAGGCAGAAAGGTCCTGCCCACTAGAAGATTCCTCGAGTCCAACCACCATGAGAGGGACTGCCTGGCCAGAGGGGACAGAGCAAATACCTGATCCAGAGACAAAGGGTCCCGATCCCAAACTGACAAGAGATGCAACTGAAGAGGTCTCATGTGAAACTGAGCAAAGGGAACCACCTCGAAGCAGGACACCATCAGGCCCACTAACTGCATCCCCTGCTGAATTGAGAGAAGAGGATACAAGAGCAGGGCCCGTGCCTGCATCTGAAGGCCCTCCACTTTCTGCTGAGGGAGAAATACCTTGACCTGAGAGGTATCCAGAGTCATGCCCAGGAAGGACCTCGCCAAAGACGGAGACAGTGAAGACTTGGGATAGTTGATCACCCAGCCGAAAGACTTGAGAGCGGTCACCACCTGAGTATCCCTCTCGGCCTGATGAAGGGACTGAGCAGCAATCAGAATGTCGTCCAGGTAAGGGAGGATGCAAATGCCCTGGTTCCTCAGAAGGGCCATTATGCCCGCCAGCACCTTGGTGAACACCCGAGGAGCCGAGGTGATACCGAACGGTAATGCCACAAACTGGTAATGCTGATCCTCCAGAGCGAACCTCAGGAACCTTTGATGACCTGGAAAGATTGGTACGTGAAGATAGGCATCCTTGATGTCCACAGCGGTCATGAAGTTGCCCGGCCGAAGGGAACTGACAGCCGAGCGCAGCGTCTCCATGCAAAAGTGCTTGAACCAGACAAACCTGTTGAGACCCTTCAAGTCCAGGATGGGCTTGAGAGAACCGTCCTTTTTTGGGGACCGTCAATAGATTGGAATAGTACCCCTGATCCTGGCGAGGCACTAGACAGATGACTCCAGATTCCAACAGGCGTTGAACTGCTAGGCGCAACCCCTGAGCAGACAGGGGATTTTGAGAAATCCGGAATCTGAGGTATCTTGGGGGTGGCCAGGCTGCAAACTGTATCTTGTAACTGGAAGACACCACCTCCTGAATCCACCGGTCTGAGACGCGAAGCCTCCAGACGTGAACAAAGAGCCGAAGCCGTCCCCCCACCCGGACGGGTAAGGGCGCCTCCTCATGCCTGAGGGGGTTTAGGCCCAAGAAAGACCGGGACAACTACGGGATCTGCCGCGGCCCCAAGAGTCTCTGTGGCTACCAAAGAAGTGTGCGCCACAACCTCCCCTTGAGACACGAAAGGAGGAGGTGGAGGAGCCCCGATAGGGCCAGGACTGCTTCCTACGCTGAGGGAACCTACCATCCTTGGCCAGAACATCCAGACGCTCACCAAAGAGACGAAGCCCTGTGAAGGGAAGCTCAGTGGGGGACTTCTTAGCTGCAGTGTCAGCTGCCCACTGGCGCAACCAAACAGACCGGCGCATAGCCACCAAGAGGGCCGAGGCCCTACCACCCAGCTGGACGGCATCCATGGCAGCCAGCACAAAGGCAACAAAATCAGAGCAAAGCAAGAGGTCCCTATAATCCTCCCTTCTCCTACCAGACATGGCACCATCAGTAAGATGCTTGAGCTTCCTCTTAATGGCAATGGCCGCGGCGCAGACTGGAACAAGGCCTGCCCCTACAAAGGTGAAAGCATGACAGGCCAGCTGATCCATACGCAGGTCTGCGTTGTCATGCAGTGTAGTAGTGTCAGGGGACAGCATGACCGAAGTGTTAGACAAACCTAGAACCGGAGCGTCCACCTCAGGAGGGCACTACCAGCGCTTGACCAAATCAGCCGAAAAGGCATACCTTCTGTCCAATCCCTTGGGCACCGTGGGCAAACTGTTAGGACGTTCCCACTCCTTTAGCACCATATTGGAGAAATGGCCCTGCTCCGGGAACTCCAAGCATTGTTTACCAGGGCAAAAAAGCTCACCCTGCTTCCTCTTCGACGCCTTGGGGGGGGCGATGTGTAATGTCTCAAATATGGCCGACAACAGTCTATCAGTGTCATCAGGTAGCCAGGTATCCTCATCAGAGGACGACCCCAGGTCACTGTCATAACCTTCCTGATGGCCCCCAGAGGAGTCTGAATAATGGAAAAATACAATTCTGTGAAGTACTCACCTGTAGAATTGGTATTATATGCATACAGCACGTCCTGCTCCAGATGTAGTAATTACATGTGGGTAATCCTCCGCCGCCGTGCACTGCAGACATGTAGAAAACAAGCTCCTCCCGGCCCTACATATACCAAGGGACCTCCCACAAATCCCCAGCATTGAAAAGCAGTGAGAATGAGAAGCCAGGAGAAACCAACCACCCAAAACTGGCAATAATAACAATAACAATCACCAAACAGGGGATCAGGAACAACGGGAAATCAGGGTGGGTTGGAGCAGGACGTGCTGTATGCATATAATACCAATTCTACAGGTGAGTACTTCACAGAATTGTATTATTCTAAGCATACAGCACGTCCTGCTCCAGATGTAGTAATTACATGTGGGACATCCAATAGCAGTGTCCGAAAAGTAGGGTGGGATCCCCAACAAAAAAGGTAACAGCAAGCAGTTCAAACTACTGCCGCCTGCAAAACCTTGCGGCCAAACACAGCATCCGCTGAGGCCCTAACATCAACCTTGTAAAACTTTGTAAAGGTATGAACGGAAGACCAAGTAGCGGCCTTGCAAACTTGTTCCACAGAGGCCTGGTGCCGAAAAGCCCAAGAAGCCCCAACAGCTCGAGTAGAATGAGCAGTAAGACGAAAGGGGGGAGACTTCCCCTTAGTAGAATAGGCTTGAACCACAGCCTGACGAATCAATTTACTGATAGTAGACTTGGCGGGAGCCAAACCCTTCCTAGGCCCGTGAGGCACAACGAAGAGAGCATCCGTCTTCCTGAAAGCCTTAGTGATAACCAGGTAATACTTGACACACCTAACCACATCCAAGGAATGCAAAACCCTCTCCTTAGGGTTACTAGGATTAGGGCACAAGGAAGGAAGTACAATATCTTGATTCAAGTAAAATGCAGACACAACCTTAGGCAGAAAGTCTGGCTTGAAGCGAAAAACCACCTTATCCTGGTGTCTTTCATAGTAGGGAGGCTGAATAGATAAGGCAACAAGCTCAGACACACGTCTAACAGAAGTGATAGCTACCAGGAAGACAACCTTGAGCGTGAGAACAGCGAGAGCAGCCTCCTGAATAGGCTCAAAAGGAGCACCCTGCAGGGCCGACAACACCAAGTTTAAATCCCAAACAGGAACCATGGGTTTCCGAGGAGGACGCACATGAGTGACCCCCTGAAAGAAGGTCTTGATAAGGGGGTGCTGGGCAAAGGTCTTCTGAAAGAAGATTGACAGGGCCGAAACCTGGCCCTTCAGAGTACTAAGCTTAAGACCTAAGTCTAGATCATGTTGTAAAAACTCCAGCACCCTGGAGACTAAGAATTCCCGGCAGGGAAGAGACCTGGACTCACACCAGTCAATTTAAGAACGCCAAACTCTATAGTAGATAGCAGAGGAAGTCTTCTTAGTGGCTTGCACCATAGTAGCCACTACAGATGCAGACAAACCCTTTTCCATCAGGATGGAGGTTTCAATAGCCAAGCCGTCAAAGCCAGTTAGTAAATTGGGATGGCGTAGAGACCCCTGAGTTAGAAGGTCTGGCAACCTTGGCAGATCGTACTGATCTACTGCCATTTGAACCACATCTGCGAACCACACTCTTCTTGGCCACCTTGGGGCCACCAGAATCGCGGGTACCCCTTCCAGAGCAATCTTGCGTAGAACTCTGCCCAGAAGGGGAATTGGTGGAAACACATACAGTAGCCGAAAGTCCCTCCAAGACATTGACAGAGCATCCGTGGCCAGAGCCAGAGGATCCTGAGACAGGGATACAAAGCTCGGGAGCTTGTAATTGTGACGGGACGCAAACAGATCCACGTCTGGCACACCCCAACGGTGAAAAACCCTGTTGCAGAGGGACCATTCCCCCTGACGAGACGATCCCCTGCTCAGAGCATCTGCCAGCAGGTTCTCCGCGCCCGGAATGTAGACAGCCGAGATGCATTGGGACATTGGCCTCCACCCATGTTAGAATCAGAGACACTTCCTGGAGAGCCCCCTTGCTCCGGGTCCCTCCCTGATGATTGATGTAGGCAACCGCCGTTCTGTTGTCTGAGCGTACCTGAACCGCCAGACCCTTCAGGTGTTGGGTCAATTGTTCCAGCACCAATCTGACCGCCCTGAGTTCCAAGAAATTGATGGGTAGATGGGCCTCCTGAGGGCTTCCAGAATCCCCCCCCAGCCCAACAGACTGGCATCCATTGTGACCGTCTCCCAGGAGGGAGCCAGGAAGGATCTGCCCCTTGTCAGAGAGCGCGAAGCTCGAGGCACGTAACCAATCAGAGAATAGTAGCTATGCAACTGACAACAGACCGAGAGAATCACCTCAGAAACAAAACCTGACAGGGTGAATACGGGAATAAACGGGGCGTGGCTATGTAGCTGAGCTGAATAGACGTGTGGCACGAGGGCTCCTGTGAATATCCTGAAATCCCCTGAATTCTAGAGCTGATCCGCCGGGAAATCACCGGGAACCTGCACCTTATATCTCCCTGGACCCTCCTGTTAGCCTCTGCCGGGCTAGGATCCGTCTGTCGGTCCCCTGTGAAGATTGGGATCCCCGCACGTGGTGACCCCCGCCATCTTGGGTGAGTGGGGGCGCCTACCTTAGTGTACCTGCTGGCTGGCCGTCCCGTTGTGTGGAGTGGCGAGGCACCGGGCTCCCCATCTGCTGGAGGCGACTTGCTGGTGGTGCCTGAGCGGGGCATGTCAGCGGCCACATGCTACAGCGGCGTCTGCTGATCTGAGGACGGCTCTGCTCGCCTGCCGCTGCCAGTCCTCTGCTGCGGGGTGCGCCCCTGCCGTCTACTCGGCGGCCGGCTCTTCCCCCGCCTCTGGTGTAACTGTCACCGGCACCGTCTCATCACATCTCTGGCAAGGTGCCTCCTGCACGCTGATCGGCTCCCTCCCCTCACTGCTGATCGGCTCCCTCCCCCTCCTGTGGTCCAGCCACCACGCAAGGGATAGCCTGACCGAGGGGGGAAGCACCCAGATCTCGTCCAAGGACGCTGGGTCCTTGTTCCAGACTGACAGAAGGTGAAGCTGCAGAGTTCTCAAATGGAACTGGGCAAAGGGCACCGCCTTGAAGCTTGCCACCATCGAGCCCACCAACTGCATTCCCTGCCGGATGGAGGGATGAGGGCTCGAAAGCAGGGACCTCGCCTGCGTTGTCAGAGCTTCCACCTTCTGTGGAGGAAGGAATATCCTTGACTGAACTGTATCCAGAATCATCCCCAGGAACAGGGACACTGAGGAGGGGGACAGAGAGGACTTTGGGTAATTGATCACCCAGCCGAATGACTCCAGGGTGGACACTACCAACCGAGTGTCCAGTTCTGCCTGCCGCAGAGACCGAGAGGTGATGAGTATATCATCCAGGTAGGGCAACACGCGTATGCCCCTTAGTCTTAACAAAGACATCACCCCTGCCAGCACCTTGGTGAACACCCTGGGAGCTGACGTAAGGCTGAATGGCAGGGCCACGAACTGGTAATGCTGATCCAACAGCGCAAATCTGAGAAACATTTGGTGTCCTGGAAACACCGGAACGTGCAGGTAAGCGTCCTTGATGTCCACAGATGTCATGAAGTCCCCTGGTCGCAACGAGGCAATGGCCGAGCGCAGAGTTTCCATACGAAAATGTTTGTTTCTGACAAATCTGTTTAGGATTTTTAAATCCAGAATGGGTCTGACTGACCCGTCCTTTTTGGGTACCGTGAAAAGGTTGGAATAAAACCCCATGCCCCATGTCTCTTAAGGGGACCTTGCAAATGACCCCTAGATCCAGAAGGTCCTGCACAGCCAGCATCAAGACCCGAGCTGAGGCAGGGTCCTGTGGGATCCGGGACCCGACGAACCTGGTAGGGGGCCGTACAGCAAACTCTATCTTGTAACCGGAAGGACACTACCTCCTGAATCCACCGGTCTGAGACGTGGCGTCTCCAGACATGCTCGAAGTGCTGTAGACGTCCCCCCACCCTGACACGAGGGCGCCCCCTCATGCCTGGGTGGTCCTGGGAGGGGCTTTGGGCTTGGGCCCCCAGGAGGAACTGGGACGGTGTCCTCTGTTCTTGTTCCAGGAATCTGCGCGAGACCCAGCGAAGGACACTCCTGTACCTTGCTTAGCCCCACGGTAGGGGGTCGAGTGGGAGCTTGGTCCACGAAAGGGCCGAATCGGACGCTTGCGCTGGGGTAACTTGCCACCCTTGGCAAAGATATCTAACCTTTCTCCAAACAGGCGCAGCCCCTTAAATGGAAGCCCCGTAAGGGCCTTCTTGGCGACGTTATCAGCGGCCCACTGGAGAAACCAAACCGCTCGGCGTATGGCTATCACCAGAGCAGAAGATCTCCTGGACTCATCGTCGTATGACCCTGAGTCAGAGAACAGTTCCCCTTCCTCCGAGGGGGAATGAGCATAAGAAAGCAGTAAATCATCAGATTCTATTAGAAGTATAGTAGATTCAGGATTCAAATGACGCCTCTTGGCAGTAGCCTTGCGCGCCAAGGAGCCGGCAATTAAGCTTTCCACACTAGCCAGTCTAGTGGCAAAATCAGTATGAGAATCCCCACTGGTATTGGGGGTTAGGCTCAGGCTTGGGGGAGTAGGGGAAGCAAGGCGGGGTGCGGGCCCAGCCTCGGAAGAGGTGGGAAGACCGGCTAGCGCCTGTTGAGCACAAGGGACGCAGACCCGTGCATTGTCACCGCTGCTAGGTAAGACCCCACAAGCTACACACAGAAGGCTTGTCCCAAGGGAACCCCGTTCACAATATCCTGAGATGCCTCCATATGGTGATTATTATGTACAATATGCCAGTAGGGATTGACGCTATAAAGCAACCCTGGATGCCTTAATGACCCGCTGGGAGTGGGAGTGATTTTTAAAATGGTCTGGACCGGGCGCAGCACCGGGCCGGGAGAAGCCACCGAAGTCCGCGGTCTGAAAGACACAAGGGGAACAGGGATGTCAGAGCCAAGCGCGAAGGTGCAAAGGCTAGGGAAAATTCGCCCATGAGGGCACTTACAGAACAGCGAGGGGAGGACGGTCTTCACCACGCGCACATGAGAAAGAGAAGGCGCCAAGCGAACCTCGAAGGGCGGGCCAGAGCTGAAGATGACGCGGAACGCGCCAAACCGAACCACGCCCCCCTCAGAGAGCGCGAAGCTCGAGGCACGTAACCAATCAGAGAATAGTAGCTATGCAACTGACAACAGACCGAGAGAATCACCTCAGAAACAAAACCTGACAGGGTGAATACGGGAATAAACGGGGCGTGGCTATGTAGCTGAGCTGAATAGACGTGTGGCACGAGGGCTCCTGTGAATATCCTGAAATCTCCTGAATTCTAGAGCTGATCCGCCGGGAAATCACCGGGAACCTGCACCTTATATCTCCCTGGACCCTCCTGTTAGCCTCTGCCGGGCTAGGATCCGTCTGTCGGCCCCCTGTGAAGATTGGGATCCCCGCACGTGGTGACCCCCGCCATCTTGGGTGAGTGGGGGCGCCTACCTTAGTGTACCTGCTGGCTGGCCGTCCCGTTGTGTGGAGTGGCGAGGCACCGGGCTCCCCATCTGCTGGAGGCGACTTGCTGGTGGTGCCTGAGCGGGGCATGTCAGCGGCCACATGCTACAGCGGCGTCTGCTGATCTGAGGACGGCTCTGCTCGCCTGCCGCTGCCAGTCCTCTGCTGCGGGGTGCGCCCCTGCCGTCTACTCGGCGGCCGGCTCTTCCCCCGCCTCTGGTGTAACTGTCACCGGCACCGTCTCATCACATCTCTGGCAAGGTGCCTCCTGCACGCTGATCGGCTCCCTCCCCTCACTGCTTGTTGTTGCCTCCAGGGAGACATCTCCTGCCCGCTGGTCGCCCCCCCTCACCCCGCTGACTGTCCCCGCTGGTGAGAGGCTTCCTGCCTGCGAGTCGGCTCTCCCTCTCCCCGCTGACTGTCGCTACAAATGAAAAGCCTCCTGCCTGCCAGTTGCTGGTGATTGATAGTGGCTGCAGCCCTCCCCCATTGCTGTGATAAACCGCTCTAGTCCCAGTATTATTTAGCTGTCAGACTCTCCTGGCTGGTCTCGGGTTGGGGACAACTCAAGCTCATCCTGTGCCTGACAGCCTCTTGGTCTCCCCCCTCATCTCCCCCTTGAGCGGCACAGTGGAGGGTGAATAAAGTGAGGAGAGAAATCCATTAGCAGTGCACCCCATTATAAGTACTTGTGAGTCTGGGAGGAGGCACAAGCATCTTTGTGAGCTGGAAGTTGGTGCTCTGTGTGCTTTACATCTCCTGAGTCCTTCTGGCATCTGTGCGCCCCAAGGAGCAAAGGGGACAGTGTGACATACTAAACAGCTACCATCTCTATATGAAAGGAGGCAAGAAGAGGCGTCCTGTGCTCCTAAACAGTGGCACGCAAACCATGGCAGAATTCCAGGCTGAACGTCCTGTTTCTCCTGTCTCAGGTCCGGATAATGCTGCAATAATGGCAGCTATCACTAATTGCCAAAGTGTCCTAACTGCTAAATTTGATAATCTGCAAGAACAACTCAATTACTTTAAGCATGACCTAGACAAGATGAGGGATAGAGCGCAGGAGTCGGAAAGAAGAATCGGAGAAACTGAGGATGGGCTCTCAACTGTAACTGTTGCGGTGGAGTCTCTGAAACGTCAAGTGAAAATTCTTACAGATCGGGCAGAGGACGCTGAGAATCGCTGCCGACGCAACAATATCAGAATAATCGGGATACCGGAAAGGGCAGAGGGGGATGCCCCCGAAAGTTTTGTGGAAAATCTCATTAAAAATGTGTTGGCGCCAGAGGGTCTCCCCCCCTTCTTCGTGGTTGAAAGAGCGCATCGGATCCCATTTAGGCCTCCACCACCTGGAGCTCCTCCCCGCCCCTTCATCTTGAAACTGCTGAATTTTAGAGACCGGGACACTATATTAATGGTGGCACGGAAACGGAGAGATATCCTATTTGATGGTGCAAAATTATCCTTCTTTCCGGACTTTACATTGGAGGTGCAGAAACAGCGCCGTTCCTTCAATGAGGTGAGGGCGCCCCTCCGGGCGAAAAATATCAGGTACGCCATGTTATTTCCCGCTAAGCTGCGAGTCCAGGATGGGACTACCACTAAATTCTTCCACGCGGCGGAGGAGGCCAGCAACTGGATCGACTCACTCCCGGCGGCCTGAGGGCTGGCTGACTGTTTGATGGTCCGGCGGAGGCAGCGCTGAGCTGGTACTGATGAGCCTTATTGAGATCCTCATCTTCCTACCACCTAGTTTTGTTGAATAATCGATGCTGCTGCTGTTCGTGGGGGCCCCGGCATGAAGAGTTTGGAGACCCCCTCGCGGAGGTGGTGCTGTATTTGGGTCACTGGTTCCCCCTCCCCCCCCCAGCACCCCTCAGCCCCCATGTATGATGTTCTTGCTATCCACCCCCAGATTTCCCTGTCCCTTCCCCCTTTGAGATATGATAACTGGATTTCGTGGGTATTACTTATCTTATGCTAACCCTCTATGTGACTACCTTCAGAGACTGTGTCCCATTAGCACTACAGTTAACCGGTGTTGATTGTTACATTGTTACAAGGTTACGGGATTAAGCTCACCACAGTTGGGATTAGGTAGAGCCGGGTGGGATGGGAAGTGTTGCGCTGGGTATAGAGTTGCTAGACCCTAAGGTTAAGGTAATGTTATTGTTAATGTTTTCTCTCTTTTTTCTTCTTGTCTGTAAATTGTATGTGCGTGCAGTGTATGATATGTGTTGGTATGAATGGCTTGGCCTGCTGCCACGAGGTCCTACAGGAGGTTGTGAGATACTAGGATATTCAGCATTTTCTAGACATAGATATTTACTACATATGGTTGTATGGAGTGTAAAATAATCTCATGGAATGTGCGGGGACTCAATGACCGCATAAAGAGATCTTCAGTACTCCAATTCTTGAAGCGGCACAACCCTAATATTATAATCCTGCAAGAGACCCACCTGTTGGGTCAGAAATTGATGTCAATTAAGAGGCCATGGATTGCACATCTGTTTCACTCCCATTACTCTAGTTATGCCAGGGGGGTATCGGTCCTGGTGGCTAAGCATCTCCCCTTTGCTCTCATATCGGTATGCTCTGACCCCAAGGGTAGATTTATTATTGTGCATGCAAAAATATGTGATGTTAGTGTCGTGATAGTAGGTTTATACATCCCACCCCCCTTTGATGCTAGAGTTCTTCAAGAGGTCATGGATAAACTAGCCACCTTCCCGCCTGACCCTTTAATGCTTTTGGGTGATTTTAATATGATTCTGGACAGATCGCTGGATCGGTTAGCCCCAGGGGTGGGACCGGCTACCCCGCTGGCAACATGGGCGGATACCCTGGGGTTGACTGAACTATGGAGATGGAAACATCCTAATGATAGAGCATTCTCCTGTCATTCTATTCCCCACAAGTCTCTCTCCCGCATTGACTTGGCCTTTGCATCTGGATGTCTTCTATCTAGGGTGCTGGCCTGTGAGTACTTGCCACGGGGTATATCGGACCACTCGCCACTGATGGTGACGTTACGTATGTCCAGGGACCAAATTGGCCTGAGAAAGTGGGCTCTTAACCCCCTATGGTTGGAGGATGAGGAAGTCTGCAGTGTACTTGAAAAAGACCAAGAACGATATTGGCAATGCAACGGGGGAGAAACTTCAATTAATACACGTTGGGATGCGTTTAAGGCTGTTGTCAGGGGTAGTGCCATTAGCGCCATAAAGGCGGCCAGGGTGAAAAGGGGGAGATCGATTAGAGAACTAGAGGAGAGGATGGCTAAGGCTGAGGAGAAATTTGTATTATCAAAGACCTCTGCTGATCACAACTTAGTCAAATCACTCCAAAGAGAATATAGTCTGGCATTAACTGACTCTACGAGGAAGGTGCTACTGTTAAAACAACAGATCATATTTGAAAAAGGGGATAAGAATGGTAGAACCCTGGCATATCTTTCAAGAGCAGAGTGCCCGCAAACGCACATAGCGGGCATTACGAATCAGGCCCAATTTATAACGGACTCTGAGGGGATTTCTAAGCAATTCCTTGACTATTATAGCTGTTTGTACTCCTCTAGGGTACGATATGATCCGGTAGACTTGGCGGCCTCTCTCGATACTATAAACCTCCCATCCCTATCTGAGGCAGATAGCGCAATGCTGGATGGCCCCATAACGTGCGCTGAGATTGAAAAAGCAATTGCCCTGATGTCTAACCGGAAGGCCCCTGGGCCTGATGGTCTACCCTCAGAGTGGTACAAAAAGAATGGTCCGGTTCTGGCGTCGAGACTGCTGGAGGTCTTCTCTGAGGCCTTACACTCAGACTATACCTGAAACTTTTGCTCAGGCAACCATCGCCCTAATATATAAAGAGGGGAAACCCAGGGACTCCTGTGCCTCATACAGGCCAATCTCTCTGTTGAATCAGGACGCTAAGATTCTTGCCAAGGTTCTAGCGAACAGGTTAAACACGGTAATCCTTTCACTCATAGGTGCTGACCAGTCAGGCTTTATGCCAGGCCGGACAACAGGTATTAACTTGAGGAGATTATTTAGCAATCTGCAAATCCGGCATGACAGCGCTGGAAGCAGGATGGTTATCTCGCTAGATAACGAAAAGGCCTTTGACTCTGTAGAGTGGCCCTATTTGTGGGCTGTTCTGGCTAAGTTTGGCCTCCCCCCTACTTATATTAAATATATACAGCTGCTCTATAAGAACCCCAAGGCAAGAGTGAGAGTAAATGGGGTTACTACGACTGAATTCTCATTACACCGGGGTACGCGTCAAGGGTGCCCCCTCTCTCCCTTGCTGTTTGCACTTGCGATTGAACCCCTGGCGTCGCTGATTAGAGATTCCCCAGAGATTCAAGGGTGGCGACTGGGAGGCACTACCGAAAAAGTCTCCATGTATGCAGATGACACCCTGGTCTATCTGGCGGATGCCAATGATTCACTAGAGGCCCTACTAAGTACAATAGCCAAATTTGGGCTGTTCTCCGGTCTTAAGGTTAATTGGGAAAAGTTCAGCTTGTACCTGGTGGACAGGCCGGAGGACACCCAGATCTCTCCAGGCTCGTCTCTCCAGGTAGTAGACCGGTTTAAATATCTGGGAGTTATTATACATGGGGACCCCTCTAAATATATTGAATTAAATGTGTATCCCGTGATTAATGCCCTCAGGAGGAAGGTGACCCAGTGGGCAGCTCTCCCCCTCTCTGTGATTGGTCGTATCAACATGTTCAAAATGGTTTTCCTCCCTAAGTTTCTATACCTGTACCAATCGTCGCCTATTGTGTTACCGGCCTCCCATTTCCGGCTCCTAGATTCTATTCTGTTTAAGTTTATCTGGGGTGTCTCTCCCCCCAAGATGAACAGATCTATCCTTAAAGCGCCTCTGCAATCTGGGGGTCTAGCGGTGCCACATATGTTACTATATTTTTATGCTGCCCAACTAGTATACGTTACTTGGTGGATGAACCCTTCTGCAGTTAACCCAGTAACCTCCCTGGAAACCTCCTTGCTGGGTTCAAGAGTCCCCCTGCAGGCTTTGGTGTATAGAGGAGCGAAGGGTCTTCCGCGTGCCACTACATGTATAAGGACCACTCTGCACATATGGCAGCGGGTGCACGATACATTGGGCTCTCCGCGCCCTCCCCTAGAATGGTCCCCTAATACACCTCTGTGGGACAACCCCAGATTACCTGAATTGATGTCCCTCCCGGATACAATTTTTTGGAAGAGGAGAGGAATTACATTGTTATCACAGATACTCTCGGGGGGGACGCTGATGTCATATGAGCAGCTGTGCCAGGTGTTTGCGCTGTCCCCAAGGGAATTCTTTCGATATCTGCAGCTCCGACATGCTCTCGGGTGTCAGATTCCCTTGGGGGGACTGCAATTGGTGGAATCGACAGTTGAAACTTTGGTAAGGACCGTTGACCTAAGTAAGCCCACTTCAACATTGTATTGTACCCTCCTCTCGGGGCTTCCCTCCCCTCTGGACAGAGCACTGGAGAAATGGAGAACTCTGATTCCAGGCCTGGAACAAGATGACTGGGAGGAAGCAGTAGACAATCTGTACTCCTCAGTCATAGACTCGAGAGACAGATTGATTCAGGCTAAGTGGCTCCACCAGGTCTATCTGACTCCGGTTAGACTTAAGAGGATGGGCCTGCTAGATTCAGACATCTGTCCTAGGTGCGGTACCGGGCCAGGCACTCTTATACACATGATATGGGATTGCCGGGAGGAGGTATTCAATTTTATAACTACGTCCGTAGGCTTGCCAATCACAAAAACGGCTGCCCTCTGTCAGTTAAGCATTGTTGAACCCATGCTAGATGATGGCCCTCAGAAGGCCCTGCTGCGGCTGTTAATGTTCTATGCCAGGAAATGTATCCTACTTAACTGGAAACATCCGAGTGTACCGACCCTATCAGGCTGGAAAAGTCTGGTAAACGGGAGGTTAGTCCTTTATAAGATGACCTACGAGGCCAGGGGATGCCCAAATAAATTTGAACGGGTATGGGGAGCATGGCTCAATACCTCCAACTCCATCAATGACTAGAAATAATTTGATTGCTTGGTTATTTATCTATCTCTATCCCTTAGACCTCATAATACTTACCTCCTATTGAGAAATGATGCCAATAGCAGGCGTGTGTGTGTGTGCTTGAGTGGGTGGGCGTGTATGTGTGTGTGTGAACAATCTAGTTTAGTATATTGTTTATGAGTATATGTTATTTTGTTGATGTAAATTAAGGTTATGTTTAATGTTAAGGTTCCTCTCCATGAGGGGATGGTTGCATATGTATGTACATGTTTATGTATGTTACAACTTAAAATGCATAAATAAAAATGTATAAAAAAAAAAAAAAAGAAGAATACGGGAATAAACGCCGTAGCATCCACGAACAGAGCCGCCGTACGCGCCCAGTAAACTACAATAAAGGCGCTGCGGCCAACTTAAAAATAAATGTGAAGCGCGGCTCTGACACCCGGTAACCGTTAAGGGCTATAAGGCTACTAGTGTAATTAAGGCAAGGTTAGGCAATCGTACACACGACCCCCCCCCCCTTTCCCCCCCCACTAACGGGGGGAACTAGGGAGGAAGGTGACCCAATATTCAGGGTTCACCGCTACACGGGGCGTGGGGCACTGATGCGGGAGGGGCATCCACTGAAGGCTCACCATTAGCCATAACCGCCTACCCTATGGTGGGGGATTGCGGTGGAGCATAGCTCCGTAAGCACACAAGGTGCTGCCTACCTTCACCCGACCAACGCAGCCCAGGCTGGAAGGCATTCATTCACAATGAGGACGGGTGGAAATAGTCCCGCAGGGCCTCGGGCTGTAAAGCCCCGCTCGCCTGCGAGAGCGTGATACTTCATGTCTTCGCAGTTCCAGCACTGCAGAGAAATCTGGGGATTTGTGGGAGGTCCCTCGGTATATGTAGGGCCGGGAGGAGCTTGTTTTCTACATGTCTGCAGTGCACGGCGCCGGAGGCAGAGGATTACCCACATGTAATTACTACATCTGGAGCAGGACGTGCTGTATGCTTAGAATAGCTCCCCCTCCTCTAGAAAGTCACGGCCGCCAAACACATCAAGGCCCTCATCCTCCTTGGCAAAAAGTCAAAGTGCCGCTTCTTGCCAGAGGCCCTGCCCATCACAGGTCAGGCCAGCTGTCTTTCAATGCTGGCCACGCGTAGTGTCAGATCAGATTGGGACCCCCTGCTAGTATCCCCCTCACTGGGGGCTAAATGCAGACACGGTGGAGTAGGAGATGCCGGAGGGAGCGCAGAACTGGGAAGAGAAGTGCCCATCCCAGTCTGGTCCGCAATAATACCTTGGGCGCACGGCACACAAACCGCGCCACCACCACTCGAAGGGGATGCCCTGCACATGACACATAGCCGAGGTTGCCCTGAAGGACCCCCAAGCACGCTATCCCCAGAAGCCTCCATATGCCGATTATCACAGGCACAATAGGCCAGTATAGGGTAAGGGCTAATAAAAGCCACCCGGGATGCCCCCCAAGGGATGCCCACAGAGAAGGCCAGGGGGGAAAAGGGGGGAGGGATAGTAGGACCGGGAGAAACCACAATACACCGTTATCCCGCCTGAAAGACATAAGCAAAAAGACACAAGTATCCCGCAGCACATGCCCCAACACGAAAAAACCCCCATGGGGGACTCACGGACCAAGAGCGCAGCACACACAGGCGACCGGAGTACAGTCTAAAGATCCGTGGAGGTTAGATAAGGAAGAGCAGAGTCACCGCCGCAGCCCACGCTGAAAAGGAGCTTCCGGAACTCAGTTCACAAGCAACGCAGCATGCAGGCAATCGAGCACCTCGAGGGGCGGGCCGCGGGAGCATGACGCGATACGCGTCATCCCCCGGCGCCCCCACGGAAAGCGTGAAAACTACCGCCCACGTGACCAGGCGCCAGCGCCATGACAGCCTGTCAGTAAAGACAGCAGTAAAAGCGCCGCCCGCGGCGGCGAGAGACAAACACCGGGACACCACTCCACAACCGCCACCCCCCCCGACAACACCCGTCGGGGAGAGGGGGAGCGGAGGAGAGGGCAGGCAGCAGCGGGAACCGCACAGTCTAAAAGGGGCCAGAGGGGAGGGAGGGGGGCTAATGAGACAAACACCCTACAGGGAAGAGGGTCTGACAGAAAGAAAAAAAAAAAAAGGGAAGACTGGCTAGGAACACAAAGTCCCCAAGCACAACTCACCCCCTACACCAGAGCGACAGCAGTGCTTCTTCATCCCTCAGCAGGCTCACCATAAAAAGCCTATGGCCGGCTACCCTTTGTTGTACAGAATCTGCGGCTTGGAGCAGCGTTCCCCGAGCACCTGACCCTAGTGTTCCACTACCATCACCCAATCCGACAGCCGAGGCTGGGAGGCACAGAGGGTCCGGAAGCGGGTGGAAACAGGCTTGCAGGGCCGCAGGCTTGGTTGCTCCACTCGCCTGCGAAACATAGAGAGCCATCTTCTATCTTCGCAGTATGACTGCAGAGAAAACGCTGGGGGTATATGGTGATTCCTGGTTTTATTTGGGCCCGGGAGGAGCCACAAATCTTCTGCAGTCCACTGTGCACCTTGTGACGGAATACCCCAGATGTAAGGATTACATGAAACAGGCCGTGCTGTGCACTAGGAAAATAAAAAGCTGTTCCAGAACTATTTAAGTTTAAATAGAAATAAAAAGCTAAACTATCCATTTTTAGTTCTACACCCTAAGAAGGGTGTTGGCAGGGGCTTTGGTTAGTTGGGTTGGTTTAATAATGTAATAATAGATCTAGGGCATTTGTATGGATTATTTAAATAGGGCCTTTTGCTGTAAGCATGCACATAATTGAATATATTTGGCATGTTATACAAGTCCTGCAATAAAGCATTTTGGAATATTTTACCCTTTTAGTGCCTGTCTACATAGAGTTTTTGTCACCCTCTTTTGCAAGACAATTTTTTACTATTTTGCACTACATATGTTCAACTGTGAATTTTAAAAGCATTTCCTGGGATTTCCCAAGAAAGTTATATTTTTTTTTCCAGAAGAGCCTGGGCTTGTTTTAAGTGTTTTCTCAATATTTTTGGGTGAAACATGTGCAAAATTATTATTTAAAGAATCAGTTTTTTTGTAATAAAAAAATGTAGGTTTTTCAATAAAATCCTATTGCATGTAAAAGCAATAAGGGTTCACGGTTAAAACAGTACCACATATTTATTGGTAGACACCCTTTGCTGCCCCAATAGACTCCCCCAAAATGAAACAGCGCTTTACAAGATTTTTTTTAAAAACAGCCCTTTTGAAATACCCTCAACAAACTATATATTCTCTGGAAGTACCCACATCAAGCTTTCTAGGTGTACTAGGCTTGTTGGTGTAGGTGCAGTTTAATTCTTTGGTTGCACAGGGTTTCCCTAAAACAAAAAAAAAAAAAACAAAAAAAAAAAAAAAAAAAAAAGCAGAATCACAGCCACATTTTCTCGTTTATTTTAAATAAAAACACTTCTAATATTAAAGAAAACCATATTGCATGTGAAAGCCCCATTTTTCCAGATTTAAACAGTACCACATATATTCCTGCCAGGAGACCCCCCAAACTGAAAAGAGCAATTTTTAACATTTACAAATAAAATACAACTACTATCCACATTATAATGGGGTTAAATGTCTTTTTTTCCTCTGGTTTACTTGAAGCGAAGAGACAAGGATGACAGACATGAAGTTTAGCGGTTTTATTATTGTTAAATCTGACAAGATGATTATAAGACGGCATTCTGTTGTAACATGTTGATGATGGCAGAGCTGGAGGGCGCCAGATGCTCCTGGGTGGTCATACCCTGTAATACAGTGTCTGACGGATTAAGTGGCCGCTGCAAGGGCTGCCCTCCGGCCTGCTGTCGATCTCTTTGCAATGTACCTTCTGTCGAAGATTGTCTGTAATATCTGTTTCTTCAATAAAAAATTTACAATTTAAAAAAAATAAAGGGTTAAATAAAAAATGGTAATGGGGAACCCCATTTTTGGGAATTTTAAGGGTTAAAGACCTTTTGAAATCCCACAAAAAATGAGGTTCCCCCTACCCAGTATAACCAGCCCTGGGACCAGCTGCTTGTATAACAGGGTGCAGGGGCCAGCCTAAAAAGCCCCGGGCTCTTTTGCTGCCCCCCCCGGGCTTTGGGGAGGAAGGTAATGATGGAGGGGGGGCAGGGGGGTAATAGCAAGTCACTCGCTACCCACAGGTGACTTACCAGCTCTTTAAGCCTTGTGAACTGGTATAGGGGTCTCAGATCCCACAAAGGGTTAAATGTAAAAACACACAGAAACAAAAAATATTTTATTAGGTTTTTTTTTTAATACTTCCCTCCCATACATCCTGTAGCACTGGGTCCTACACTGATCACTTTGGCTTCTGCTCTCCTGCAGCTGCTGGAAGCCTTTTATACCTGCTGGGTGACAGGTAATAGGTTAAAAAAAATTACATAGCCCCCCTCCCCAGGGTAACCCCCATTTTTGGGGGAATTTTAAGGTTTAAAGACCCCAAAAAATGGTGTGGGGTCCCCCATACCCAGCATAACCAGCCTGGGGACCAGCTATGGGGGCTTGTAGAAAAGGGGCCATCCTACAAGCCTAAATAGCCGTAGCCCCCCCCTACCCCACTTGGCTTGGGGGAGGCAGGTAATGGGGGGTGGGAGTTAATCGCAAGTCACCCGCTAGCCGCAGGTGACTTGCCAGGCCCCTAAACCTTGTGAACTGGTGTAGGGGTCTCATGGATCCCTTATGACTTTATTTTTTAAAAACTCACCTCCGATCCTGTGTCCTGCATTGATCCTGTCCCCCGACGATCGGATGACAGCTGCCGGGGGTGATCAATGGAGAGGGGCTGGGGAGGCAAGGGATTCCATACTGCCTATGGTAATGGGAGGGGGGAATGCCACACTGCCTATGGGCATGGGATGGGAGGGGGGAAGAATGTAACACTGCCTATAGAAATGGGATGGGGGAATGCCACACCGACTACAGAAGCGGGATGGGGGAATGCCAAACTGACTACAGAAATGGGATGGGGGAATGCCACACTGCCTACGGGAACGGTATGGGGGGGGGGGGGGAATACCACTCTGCATATAGAAATAGGATGGGGTGAATTCCATACTGCTTATAAAAATGGGATGGGGGCAATGCCACACTGTCTGAGGAATGGATAGGAGGCAATGCCACACTGCCTATAGGGAATGCCACTTTGCCTGTGGGAGTGGGAAGGGAGCAATGACACACTGCCTATGACAATGGGAAGGGAGCAATGCCACACTGCCTATGACAATGGGAGGATGCAATGCCACACTGCCTATGGCAATGGGAGGGTGCAATGCCACACTGCCTATGGGGAATGGGATGGGGGAATGCCACACTGCCTATGGGAATGGGATAGGGGGAATGTCACATTGCCTATGGCAATGGAAGGGGGAATACCACATTGCCTATATGGGGAATGGGATGGGGGAATGCCACATTGCCTATGGGAATAGGAGGGGGGATGCCAAATTGCCTATATGGGGAATGGGATAGGGGAGATGACACACTGCCTGTAAATGGGGGACTCTGCATCTTGCCTATTTGGTTTTTGGAATGGCATTGTTTGAGCACAATATTTGGGTCAGAATATTTTTTTCTATTTTCCTCCTCCAAACTCTAGTTGTGTCATTTGAGCGAAAAATACAGTAGGTATATTTTTTTTTATTTTACTATATAAATTGACAAAAAAACAAACTGACCGCACCAGCCCGTAAATGGGGCGTGCTCACCTGGTTATATGCACACAGTTACAAAAAGTGGGGGTACCACTTCCGGCCGGGGTGCGTCAGGCGGCCTCAGCGCTTTGCTATAGGCTGGGGCCGCCGGCGCACTTCCAGCCGGGGTGCGCGCGGCGGTGCCGCAGTGGGTGTCAGCCATTGGCGTGGGAGCATGGCAGGTCAGTATATAAGGGAGTAATGAGGGGTTTAGGTTAGATCTTTCGCCCAGAGGAAGTAACGGGTACCTGTACCGTTACGAAACGCGTCAGCTGGGGTCGTCATGCTGTGTGGCAGGCTACTCAGTGGGTAATTATATATTATGATTCATTGGCACATTTGACTGTTTGATGTCTTTTTCTTTTTTCCTTACTTGGCGGTCTTCATAGAAGGCCATAGCACGTTTAGCACTTTATATGTAGCATTTTGCACTTATTTATGCACTTTAATATATTAATTGAATTAGGGAAGGATTGATTATATGAGGGATTTAGTGAGATTATAATTGGTGTATTTTGGATGTTGATTAACCCTTTAAGTGCCAGCCTACCTGGAGTTTTTGTCACACTCTGTTGCCAGACCATTTTGCACTATTTTGCGCTCCCCATGTTCAAATGTGATTTTTGAAGGGATTTCCAGGGATTTCCCAGGAAAATGATATATTGTTTTTTTTCAGCAGAGTCTGGGCTTTAACATGAAATGTCTTGTTTGTCATTTGTTAGGTGTATTCTTAATATTTTTGGGTGAAATATGTGCAAAAAAAAAAAATTTTTACATATTGTAGTTTTTTTTGGAATAAAAAATGTAAGTTTGTCAATAAAATCTTATTGCGTGTGAAATCCCAATTTCTCCCAGTTACAGTGGTACCACATATGTATAGGTAGACACCCTTTCCTGCCCAGGAGACTCCCCCAAACTGAAACAGCGCTTTAGGAGATTTTCAGATAAAATACAACTATGCTATGCAATATGCGCACCTTGCGGTTTTTCCAGAAAAACAACCCTTTACATTTGAAATACCCCCAACAAACTATATATTCTCTGGAAGTACACACCTCAGGCTTTCTAGGCGTACCAGGCTTGTGGATGTGGCCATAGTTTTCTGGAAGTAATCCCTCAACGTAATCTTTGGTTGCAAAGAGTTTCCCTAAAAAAAGGATAAAAAAGCAGAATCAAAGCCACATTTTCCTAAAAAAACTATATACAAACAAGAAAAAACAAGTTTAATCTGAAAACGCAACATCCCCCGAACAGAACAACACCCAACATGCATAGGTTCTGTCAAGGGAAGAGTTGCCAAACACCCCAAAGTAAAGCATGCGCATAACGGTAATTTTACTTGAAAATTTCAGCTCTGCAGACAAAGTGCGCACCTTGCGATTTTTCAACCAAAACAACCCTTTACATTTGGAATATCCCCCATAAACCATATATTCCCTGAAAGTACACACGTTAAGCTTTTTAAGGGTACCCAGCTTGTTGTAGTGGGCTCATCTTTCTGGAATTAATTCCTCAAAGAATTCTTTGGTTGCGCAGGGTTTCCCTAAAAAATTTATAAAAAAGCTGAATAAAAAACACCTTTTCCTAAAATATAAATATGCAAACCAGAAAAAACAAGCTAAGTCTGAAAGCGCAAGGTCCCCCGAACAGAACAATACCCAACATGCATAGGTACTATTAACCCTTTTAATTGCCAGCCTACTTGAGATTTTGTCACCCTCTGTTGACAGGCCATTTTCCCCATTTTGCGTCATGTTTTGCGACATGTTTTGCGCCATTTTTGCTGTAACTTTCAGAAAAATTATATATATATTTTTTGCAGCAGAGTTTAGACTTTAACATGAAATGTCTTGTTTGTAATTTTTTTTTTTTTTTTTTACAATATTATTAAGTGAAAAAAAAAAAATAAATAAAACATTTTTTTTAGAAAATTGACTCCTTTATTTTAAATAAAAAATGTATTTTATTAAGGAAAATCATATTGCATGTGAAAGCCCCATTTCTACCGATTAGAACGGTACCACATATTTATCGGTAGCCCCCCGTTCCTGCCCAGGAGACCCCCCTAACTGAAACAAGTATTTTATAACATTCACAAAAAAAATACAAAAACCATCCACACTACAAAGGGTTAAATCGGGAAAAAAAATGACATAGGGTCCCCCCTCCCAGGGGAGGGAGACCCCATTTTTTTTTTGATTTTTAAGGGTTAAAAACCCTTAAAAATCCAAAAAAAAATTGACGTGGGGTCCCCCTTACCCAAAGTAACCAGCCCGGGACCAGCTATGGGGGCTTGTAGGCACAGAGTGGGGGGGCCAGCTTTTGTGGCCCCCCCACCCTGCAGCCTACGAGCCCACATAGCCCATGTGGGCCCGGGCTCTTCTGCCCCCCCCTGGCCTTTGGGGAGGCAGGTAATGGGGGTGCCGGGGGTTAATGGCAAGCCACCCGCTAGCGCAGGTGGCTTGCCATCCCCCCAGCCTTGTGAACTGGTATAGGGGTCATGGACCCCTTACCAGTTCACAAGGGGTTAAAAGTAAATAATGACACAGACACACATAAAGAAAAAAATATTTTATTAATTTTTATTTTTTTTTCACACTGTACTCACCTCCCATCCATCCTGGAGCACTCTGTCCCTCGGCGATCACTGGCTTCTGCTCACTTGCTAGAAGCCTTTTATAGCTGCTGGATGACAGATTACAAAGGGTTAATAAAAAAAAAAAAATGACATAGGGTCCCCCCTCCCAGGGGGGGCGGACCCCATTTTTTTTTTATTTTTAAGGGTTAAAAACCCTTAAAAATCAAAAAAAAAATTGACGTGGGGTCCCCCTTACCCACAGTAACCAGCCCGGGACCAGCTATGGGGGCTTGTAGGCACAGAGTGGGGGGGCCAGCTTTTGTGGCCCCCCCACCCTGCAGCCTACGAGCCCACATAGCCCATGTGGGCCCGGGCTCTTCTGCCCCCCCCTGGCCTTTGGGGAGGCAGGTAATGGGGGTGCCAGGGGTTAATGGCAAGCCACCCGCTAGCGCAGGTGGCTTGCCATCCCCCCAGCCTTGTGAACTGGTATAGGGGTCATGGACCCCTTACCAGTTCACAAGGGGTTAATAGTAAAAAAATGACACACACACAGAGAAAAAAAAATCTTTATTTTTCTTTTTTTACACCATACTCACCTCCGATCCGACGTCCCTCGCCGCTGTATGTCCCGCGCCGCTGTCACTGACAGATGCCGGTGGTGATCGGCGCAGGGCGGGTGACAGGCGAGGGGGCTCCGATCGGAGCCTCCTCACCTGACATCCGCCCTGCTCCGATCACCACCGGCATCTGACAGATGCCGGAGCTCGGAGGGGGTATAGGAGGAGCGGGATGACGTCATCCCGCTCCTCCCACAATGGGCGGGGCTAAGCGGCGGCGGCCATCGCCGCCATTACAAGAGGTGAGGACCCGGAAGAGGGTCCTCACCTGAAGACTGCGCAGCCCAGGGGGGGGATCGGACCCCCCCCTGGTGAAGAGGAGACCCGGACAGAAGGCTTGGGCGCGGAGGTGAGTAAATGACAGTTTTATTTTTTATTTTTTTTACAGCGGCGATCAGCGCTGGAAACGGGGGGGGGGGGGGGGGGGGGCCTCTGGTTTCGGGCCCCCCCCTGAAGACGGAGGACGACGGGGGGGCGATCGGATGCCCCCCCAAGGAAGAGGGGACCCCAGGCTTCACAGGGATACCGGAGGTAAGTGATTTTTTTTTTCTATTTTTTAACTGTTTGGGGGAAATGCCAGGCACGTAGTTTCTACGTGCTTGGCACTTAACGGTAGGAGAAGCAACCACGTAGAAACTATGTGCTTGGCATTTAAAGGGTTAATAGGATTGGCTTGCACATAGTGCCCCCCGGTGGTCATTTATCATTTTTTAATTGTGTTTTAAATGTTTGTAATTATGTGTATTTCATGTAACAATAAATTGAATCTTTATATCTTTTGAATACTATTGGGTGTTGCTATTTATATTCTGGTTTATAGGGGGGTTGTGGGTACCCCCACTTTTTGTAACTGTGGGCATATAACCAGGTGAGCACGCCCCATTTACGGGCTGGTGCGCTCAGTAACATTAGGAGGCATCAAAATAGGGATAGCGGTCCCCATAGCCGTAGTGTGTCTGTTTCAAGTAGATCTTCGGATGAGAGTACGTACCGTTTTTTAGGAATAAACGGTATAAGAGGACATGCCGGGGGGAGGGAATAGGATCAAAACATGGGCACAGGCCGATGGGAGCATCGCAATTTATGGTCCTGGGCCATAAACCAGGAGTCTATACCATCTGTTATTGGGGCAGAGGAAAGTCATGATAAACACGAGTTGACAATGTGAATCTGACCGATATACCCTTAACACAGGAAGAAAGGTCAGTGCTTTCTAAGGGGCTTACGTTTGCACCAAATAACATGATGGATAAATTTGTAGCCATTAAAGATCTATACATGTTTTGTAGAAAACTGCTCCTAAAAAACACTTTGAGACATCCATGGTTTCTGACACTGAGTTTACGTGGGAGGAAGGGGAAGCGATGGATGACCTGGTGACCCTGTTAGATGAACAAGACCCACAAGAAGATACTCATAAGCCCTTCTGCAAACCCTCCTCGTATATGCCGTTGTGGTCCCTTAGCCCAGCAGTCTCGACTTTTTTCAAAGTGGTCAGCGAAGAAATTCAGAGGCTACCTATTGGGAAATGTCCTCAAAACCTGACGAAAGGGGAGTTGGATACGATTAAAAATTTACAAGCATGCACTGACATAACCATCAAAGAGGTCGATAAAGGTGGGAATATAGTCATAATGACAAGTTAGTATTACCGCACTGAGGCCCTACGTCAGTTGCATAATGTTAATAATTATGAGAAACTCCCCTCTAATCCCCTTGTGAATTACAAACTTGAATATGAAGAACTTATTCATGATGCATGGGCAAATGAGACCATAGACCGTAAAGGTCATGGATTTTTGAGTGTGGAGTGCCCGGTAGTAAAATACAAAATACACAAGAACCCCCGGTGCCCACCGGGAAGACCTATAGTGGCGGGGGGGTTTGACAGAAAAAGTGTGTATTTTTGTTGACAAATATTTACAACCACATGTCTGCACTTTACAATCTTACGTGCGGGACTCCATGGACCTCCTGAAACGACTTGATGCTTTACATGTTCCATCGGATGTTGTATTGATCACCTTAGACGTGGAGTCATTATACACAAATATATCGCATAGATGGGCTATACATACATGTCAATATTTTTTGGGGGATGAGCAATTTTGAATCACCTGCCCTCCAACGGTTTATTATACAACTATTGACATTTATACTCATGCATAATTTCTTCATGTTTGATCTTACCTACTACCGCCAGATATGTGGGGTAGCCATGGAAGCACGATGTTCTCCCTCAGTGGCCAATCTCTTTTTGGGGTGGTGGAAGAGGGAGTTGGTCTTTCAGGAGGGTCTATCGAATTACCATCAGAATATATTGGGGTATTTCTGATATATTGATGATATTTTGATACTCTAGCAGGGTACGGAGGATAGCTTTATTGATTTTCTAAATATCTTGAACACTAATGATCTAAATATTTTTTTGACAGCAAATATCTCTGAACAACAGGTAACTTTTTTGGATTTGGATATTAAATTGACTGGGGATGGAGCGTTGGAGACGGGACTATACCGTAAGAAGACCTCGGTAAAGCTTAAAGTGTGGGATACATGTGGGGCAATTCTTGCCATGCACAAGCTAGAGACCTCTCAGATCGATTTCAGAGGAGAGGGTATCCCAAACGGGTGATTGCAAAAGCTTTACAACGAGCCAGTAATACCCCGAGAGAGAGGCTGTTGATTCCCAAGAAAAGACATTGAGATCATATACAGGTAAGACTCATTACTAGGTACAATAATGAGTGGGGAAAACTTAAGTAAATCCTGAGATCAAATTGGAAGATACTTAGGTCAGATCCTCAGTTGGCTAGATGGGTCAGACAAGGACCCTGTATTACAGCACAGAGGGCCTCCAACATTAGAGACAAACTTTGTAGAAGCCATTACCAGAGAATTGGTTTGATGGGAGAAAGGATGTGGGTGGCAGCCACAGATGTGGTGCCTGTTCGATCTGCCCATACATGCAAAATGAGAAATGGGTGACTAACATGCATACAGGTACCAAATATCAAATTAGACAGTTTATTAATTGTAAGTCTGTGGGAGTCGTATATGCGTTATCTTGTGGCTGCCCGAAACTGTATGTGGGCGAAACAAAGAATGCTTTAAAAGCACGTATACAGGCCCACATCTCTAATATACGACTGGCTTCTAGGAATCTACAGTTAGGCTAGGTGGTACCCCCGGTGGCGCTCCACTTTCTACGTGTGCATAATGGTGATTTCAGTAGTTTGAAGGTGGTAGGATTAGAGAAGGTGAGTATGGGTCAGAGAGGCGGTAACTTGAAACGTCGGCTGCAACAACATGAACTCCGATGGATTTTCAACCTTGATTCCCAGACACCCATTGGGCTTAATGAGGACCTTGCCTTTACACCTTTTTTGGGGGAGAATTAGGGTTTTTTGGGGCACTTTCCTTCGGGTCTTAATATTATTTGAGGGTATCACTATTAGGTTAGGTTTAGGGATGTATAGGTATATTATATTGTTTGGTGATGAGGGTGGTAATTGTTTTGCACTTAAGTTTTTTCAGATTCACGTATGAGTTATATTGCTTCGTCCTCAGTCAAGTTGTGTCCTGAATGATAACATCCTTGTGGAGAGTTGGAACAGTGTGGGAGTCGTTTGGAGAATCATACTATGAACAACGTGGTTGGATCTCTGTCGGTGAATTCATATTCATGATTGGATGCTGGATGTGTACCATCTTAGGGGGACCCACTCCCCTTCAGAATTCGCCATTGTCAACTTTTACCCATATTGTACACTATCATTTTTGTGTGGGTTTGTGCTAGATGGTGGGGGCGTGTCCTCATGTTGTAGATTGGGGTGGAGGCCCTGTGGGGGAGCTAGAGTTGGCCTATCAGATATCGGTGGTGGGCGTTGATTAGGTACTTTGGGGTGCTCGCCCGGGAGGTGGCCAGTATTAGCTGCTAGAGACCTAAAATCAGTGCTTACATAGACTTCTAATATGCACATTCCCCTCTCTCTTCCTTCCCTATTGCCCTCTCCCTTTCACCCCCCCCTTTTTTGTCCCTCCCCGCCCCCCCCCCCTCTCCCAGGTGGTGTTGAGGTGGTGTGGAGGTGGGATGGTGAGGTGAGATTGTAAATGTGGGGTGCACATGACAACACTTTTGGGAGGCTGAGGGCATCCCGTTTTTGTAGTATTAGAGTTTTTGATATGTATTCAGCTCTGGGTATATGGGGGGCTAATAGGACATATTGGATACCCTTTATTTAGGGATGTCTTTATTTTGACATCTAGAGCACCACTCATGCTTGAGTGGCTGGCCCAGTGACCGTATTGTTTGCAGTCACTGGGGTTTGTCCCCAGGGGATATTAGGTCCACTTGAATGTGTTGCCCCGCTCAATGGGATCCATTGCGTTATTGTAAATGTTCATTCAGATTATCTCCAGGGTTAATGTTTTATAGATGCTTTGTATTTGATAATTGTAGATTATATATGATTGCTGTGAAAATATATTTTTGTTTAATTGTTGTTGCTGTAGGTGACTACCACTAAATTCCCCTAGAGGATAATCTGCTGCTGTGTGCTTACCTGCCTCGCTCTGCACCACTATCTGTAACCACCGGGTAGTACTCTAGTACACCCGGTGGCCGGTTCCACTCTTGCTCGCGATCCCTGGCTCCGAGCGTCTCAGGACGCTGTTGCGGGGGCGGGGCCGCTGACGAACTTCCGGCCGGGGTGAGTCAGGCGGCCTCAGCCCTTTGCTATAGGCTGGGGCCGCCGGCGCACTTCCGGCTGGGGTGCGCGTGGCGGCGCCGCAGCAGGTGTCAGCCATTGGCGCGGGATTGTGGCAGGTCAGTATATAAGGGAGTAATGAGGGGTTTAGGTTAGATCTTTGGCCCAGAGGAAGTAACGGGTGCCTGTACTGTTACAAAACGCGTCGGCTGGGGCGGGGGTCGTCATGCTGTGTGGCAGGCTACTCAGTGGGTAATTATATATTATGATTCATTGGCACATTTGACTATGTTTTTGATGTCTTTTTTTCCTTACTTGGCGGTCCTCATAGAAGGCCATGGCACGTTTAGCACTTTATATGTAGCATTTTACACTTATTTATGCACTTTAATATATTAAATGAATTAGGGAAGGATCGATTATATGAGGGATTTAGGGAGATAATAATTGGTGCATTTTGGATGTTGATTAATAGGATTGACTTGCACACAGTGCCCCCCGGTGGTCATTTATCATTTTTTAATTGTGTTTTAAATGTTTGTAATTATGTGTATTTCATGTAACAAGAAATGTATATCTTAATTTATATCTTTTGAATACTATTGGGTGGTGCTATTTATATTCTGGTTTATAGGGGGGGTTGTGGGTACCTCCGCTTTTCGTTACTATCTAAATTGAACTTAGATGGAGGTAAGCACAGAAAGTGGTTGAAAACGGTTGGGCGTGTGCTTTAAAGTGAACAGGCAGAGCCAATTGTTAACACATTGTTTTGGGCTATGTCCTAATCTGCTTTCCATTTGAAAATCAAAGAATAAATGTCTGAGATTTCAAGTCTTACCTTATGATTTTCTCTTCTGGCCTGGGCACTGTGATGCTACAAAAAAATCAGCATAAATGGGCAGCTGTCAATGCTGGGAGAAAGAGCAAGGAGGATGCTGAAGGAAGAAGTTAGCTGGGCTTTAACTGGCAGCTCTGAGAGCACCATTCAAGTCATCTATGCAGGGAGGGTGCGTGATCTGGACTAGCTCATCACCCTTGTATTGGTGATCCACATCGGCGCAGATGGGCAGGAGTGACAGAGTACTAGTATTCTCTTATACATGGTACTGAGCTGAGAATGGTGGTAAGGTAATCTGCTGTTAATTTTTTCACTTCAGCAATCAGTCAATTTCAGTCAATCCCTTTAACATAAGTTTTGTTTCATTTATTTAATTGTGAGGCTTCCCAGTAAAGTTAGCAGCCAAAACAGATGTTTACATTTACAGCTTACCTGTTGAACATCTTGCTGAAAAACACATAATTGTAATCGTTGATGTAACCGAACCTTGCGATGTTGCCAAATATTTTCTAGCTGTCTCTGGTGGTGAAGAATTTCATGAATGGCATCTAAGACATGGTGTACAGCCTTTGAATAATTAGCTGAAGCAGTAATTGAATCATTACTAGAAGATAAAGGACGCTGAAGTTTGTCAAGCAGGGATTTTCCATTTTGGCTGACCTGTGCACAAAGTTAAATAAAAATAAATCAAATAAAAAAAAATGAGGTTTCTCAATACTTAGCACTTGAGGAAAACTTCATAATTTCCAGGGATTAGTGCAATGTAAATGCAAACTGTTCCTCAAAAACCAATATAACCAAGTAATTAAAACACAACACACACTGTAACATGACTTCCAAGGCAACAGGTTATTTCTCAATGCTAGAACTGAAGTTTACTATATAGAGCTGTAATGTTATACACAGGCCCCTTATAGAGCAGACCGAAAAATACAATTCTGTGATTACTCACGTGTAGAATTGGTATTATGAGTATACAGTACGTCCTGCTCCAGAAAGCTTACTATCGGGTAATACTCCGCCAGATGGTGCTGGACTGCAGAGACATCAAAAATAGGCTCCTCAAATACCCAGGGACCTCCCACAATCCCCAGCATTGAAAATCAGTTAACGAGAAGCCGGGAGAATTAAAACAACCCAAACTAGTAACTATAACAATGATAATCACCAAACAGGGGATCCAAGATAATGCAAAAACCAAGGGTGGGGTGGAGCAGGACGTACTGTATACTCATAATACCAATTCTACAGGTGAGTATTCACAGAATTGTATTACTCTTAGTATACAGTACGTCCTGCTCCAGATAGAATACTTACACTCGGGACATCCAATAGTAGTGTCCATAAAGTAGGGTGGGATCCCCAAAGGTAACAGCAGACAGTTCAAACCATTGCCGGCTGCCGAACTTTGCGGCCAAAAGCAGCATCAGCTGAGGCCCTAACATCAACCTTGTAAAACTTTGAAAAGGTATGAACAGAAGACCAAGTAGCGGCCTTGCAAACTTGTTCAACAGAAGCCTGGTGCTGAAAAGCCCAAGAGGCACCAATAGCACGAGTAAAATGAGCAGTAAGGCGGAAGGGAGGATTCTTCCCCTTAGCAGAATAGGCCTGAATCACAGCCTGACAAATCCACTTGCTGATAGTAGACTTGGCAGGAACCAAACCCTTCCTAGGACCAGAAGGGACCACAAAGAGAGCATCAGTCTTTCTGAAAGGTGCAGTAGCCACCAGATAGTACTTCAGACACCTAACCACATCCAAAGAGTGCAAGACCCTCTCCTTAGCATTACTAGGATTAGGGCACAATGAAGGGAGAACAATGTCCTTATTCAAATGAAAGGCAGATACAACTTTAGGCAGAAAGTCTGGCATGAAGCGAAACACTACATTGTCCTGGTGTCTCTCATAGTAGGGGGGCTGAATGGAAAGCGCCGCCAACTCAGACACACGCCTAACAGAGGTGATAGCCACCAGAAAAACAACCTTGAGAGTAGGAATGGCCAGGGAAGCATCCTGCACTGCTTCAAAAGGAGCACCCTGCAAGGCTGACAAAACCAAGTTCAAATCCCAAACAGGCACCATAGTCTTACGTGGGGGACGCACATGAGTCACCCCCTGGAAAAAGTCCTAATCAGAGAATGCTGAGCAAAGGACTTCTGGAAGAAAACAGCAAGGGAAGAAACCTGACCTTTTAGAGTACTAAGTTGGAGCCCCATCTCCAACCCATGCTGTAGAAACTCCAGAATCCTGGGAATAGAGAACACACGACAGGGAAAAGACTTAGACTCACACCAGTCAATGTAGGCACACCAAACCCTGTAATAAATGGAAGAAGACGACTTCTTCCTAGCCTTAATCAAGGTATCCACAACCGAGGAAGACAGCCCCTTCTCCATCAAGATGGAGGAATCAGCAGCCAGGCTGTCAAAGCCAGAGTTTGTAAATTGGGATGGCGTAGTGAGCCCTGAGTGAGCAGATCTGGCACCATGGGCAGAGTGTACTGATCTACTGCCAGCTGCACCACGTCTGCGAACCACACTCTTCCTGGCCACCTGGGGGCCACCAGAATTGCTAGCACCCCTTCCAGAGCAATCTTGCGCAGAAGCCTGCCAAGCAGAAGGAATGGGGGGGAAGACATACAAAAACTGAAAGTCCTGCCATGACATTGCTAGAGCATCCGTGGTCAAGGTCAGAGGATCCTGGGACAGGGAGACAAAGGCCGGTAGCTTGTGATTGTGACGTGACGCAAACAGATCCACATCTGGTTGGCCCCAACAGTGACACAGAGATTGGAACACCCTGCTGCATAGGGACCATTCTCCCTGGCGAGAGGTCCCCCTGCTCAGAGAATCTGCCAGGAGATTTTCCACTCCCGGGATGTACAGAGCTAATATGCAGGGAACATTGGACTCCGCCCAAGTCAGGATCAGAGACACTTCCTGGAGGGCCCCTTGCTCCGGGTCCCTCCCTGATGATTGATGTAGGCAACTGCTGTCTGGTTGTCCGAGCGCACCTGAACAGTCAGGCCTTGAAGGTGAGTAGTCAACTGAGCCAGAACTAACCTGATCGCCCTCAGTTCCAAGACATTTATAGGTGTGTGGGCCTCCTGAGGGCCCCACCTCCCCTGGAACCGCAGGGACTTCCAGAACCCCCCCCCCCCAACCTGACAGACTGGCATCCGTGGTGACCGTCTCCCAGGAAGGGGTAAGAAAGGATCTGCCCCCCAACAGGTTCCTTGGGTCAATCCACCACGAGAGGGACCTCCTGACCAGGGGGGAGAGCACAAAGACCCTGTCCAGGGACGCTGGATCCTTGTCTCACACTGACAAGAGGTGGAGTTGCAGAGGCCTCAAGTGGAACTGAGCATAAGGAACCGCCTCGAAGCACGCCACCATCAGGCCCACCAGCTGCATCCCCTGCCTGATGGAGGGATGACGACAAGATAGCAGGAATTGAGCCTGTGCAATCAGACTGTCCATCTTCTGTTGAGGAAGGAAAATCCTTGCCTGAACTGTATCCAGATTCATTCCTAGGAATGGAGTCACCAAGGAGGGGGGGCAGTGAGGACTTGGGGTGGTTGATCACCCATCCAAATGACTCCAGGGTGGACACCACCAGCTGAGTATCCAATTCTGCCTGATGTAAAGATTGGGAGGTGATGAGAATGTCGTCCAGATAAGGCAGCACGCGGACGCCCTGATACCTGAGCAGAGACATCACGCCAGCCAGCACCTTGGTGAACACCCTGGGAGCTGAGGTGAGACCAAAGGGCAAAGCCACAAACTGATAGTGTTGATCCTTATATGAAGATAAGCATCCTTGATGTCCACAGAAGTCATGAATTCCCCTTGGCGCAGGGAACTGATGGCAGAGCGCAGAGTTTCCATGCGAAAGTGCCTGCTCCTGACAAATTTGTTGAGGATCTTCAAGTCCAGGATGGGCCTGACTGAACCATCTTTTTTGGGGACTGAATAGGTTGGAATAGAAGCCCTTGCCTATTTCTCTTAAAGGGACCTTGCAGATGACCCCCAGCTCCAGGAGGCCTTGCACTGCCTGCACCAGCTCCTGAGCTAACACAGGGTCCTGAGGAATCCGGGATCTGATGAATCTTGGGGGCGGCCAGGCAGCAAACTCAATCTTGTAACCGGAGGACAATACCTCCTGAATCCACCGATCTAAGACATGAAGCCTCCAGACGTGGGCAAAGTGCTGAAGCCGTCCCCCAACCCGGATGGGTGAGGGCACCCCATCATGCCTGAGGGGGCTTGGGAGAGGATTTAGCTTTGGGACCCCAGGAGGAGCCAGGATGTCCACATCCTCTGCCCCTACCCTAGAAATCTCCCTGGGCCCCAGTAAAGGAAACCCCCCTCCCTTGTCTAGCACCACGGTAGGGGGGAGGAGAAGGAGCCCTAACCAAGAAAGGGCCGAGACTGCCGCCTGCGCTGGGGTAACCTGCCTCCCTTAGCAAAAAGGTCCAGGCAGTCCCCAAACAGGCGCAGTCCTTTGAAGGGAAACCCAGTTGGAGTTGGGGCCTTCTTGGCAGCAGCCCACTGGGGTAGCCAAACCGAGTGGCGTATAGCCACCACAAGGGCAGATGTCCTGGCACACATTCTAATGGTGTCATCCAAGGCAGAGAGGACAAAATTTACAAAAACATCACAACTGGAGAGTGCATTAAACACCTCACAAAGCAAATCATTAGGGGCACTATCAAGTATATTTCTGATCAGAATGTGTGACCATTAGAATGTGTGGCCACAGTGGTAATGGCAGAGGCACAGACCGAGCGCAGCGCCGCCCCCTAACATGCAAAAGCATGGGATGCCAGCTGGTCAATGCGCCGGTCCTCAGCATCCAGCAGGGTAGTAGAGTCAGGGGAATGCATGACTTAGCGGTATGGAAACGTTCCTGCTTCTGGTGCCCCCTGGTGGTTGATCTATGCCACCACCGTCCGGTTATCTGTTTGGACCCAGATGGGATGCCCCCTCAGATGGGATGTCCAATGTCTGAGACACAATAAAATCACTCTCAGTTCCAGGATATTTATGGCGTGTCTGCTCTCCTTCGGATTCCACTGTCCCTGGATCGTTTGTGACTCCATGACAATCCCCCCAACCAGTTAGACTGGAATCCATGGTGACGATCTTCCACTGTACTGGAAGGATGTGCCGATCTGAAGAGGCTGAGGATTCAGCCACCAGGCTAGACACTGCCATGTTGAATGTGTCATGCAAAGAGAGTGATCCACAGTCCGTGGGTCTTGATCCCAGATCGTGAGCAATTCCATCTGCAGCGGTCTTGTGTGAAACTGTGCAAAAGGCACTGCCTTGTAGCAAGACACCATCAGGCTCAACAGACGCATTCCTTGACAAATCGTCGTGTGAGGGCAAAACAAGAGCTCCTGTACCCTGGCCTGAAGTAAAAGTATCTTCTGTTCTGCCCGAGAAGTGTCTAATGACATTCTTAGAAAAGAAAAGTCTTGAAGGAATGATATTCGACTTTGGATAACTGACTATCCAGCCGAATTCGATAATGTCGATAAGACAGTCTGTGTATCCTTCTGGGCCTCCTGAAATGATGGGGCCCATATCAACAGATCATCTAAGTAAAGGATTATATGTGTCCCCTGACCTCTCAGACACCTTGGTAAACACCCTTTGTGCTATCAAAAGGCCAAAAGGTAGCGCCACAAACTGAATATGTAGGCCATCTACTGCAAACTGCAGATACTTCTGATGGCCCAGAAAAATTGGAATGTGTAGGTACGCATCCTTTATAGCCACTGTGGTCATAAAATCTCCCAGCTGGAGTGACATCACTGTGGATTTTAGCGTTTCCATGCAAAACTTCTGTAGAAGAGCAAACTTGGCTTGAGATCCAATATTGGGCGTACTTGGGCGATTTGTCCTTCTTGGGAATTATGAACAAACTGGAGTAAAACCCCTGAGCTCTCTCTAAGGGAGTAACATGACAGACTACTCCAATCTCTAAAAGGTGAGATACTGCAGATCTCATTGCTTCCGCCTTCTGCAGATTTTGGGATATCCTTGACCAAAAGAATCTCCTAAAAGGTAATTCGATAATTACCTAAGCTAATTCGGTAATTCGATTTTGTAACCTGAGGATGCAACTTCCTATATTCAGTTACATGGAGCCTCCAAATGTGAGCAAAATGCAGAAGTCGTTCCCCTACCTGCAAGGATGTGAGCGTCCCTTCATGCCTGAGCGGGCTTTGAAGGGGGGTTTGGCTTTATTTCCCCAGACACCCGTTGCCTTATTTTGGGAATTTGTCTTATTCCAAAATTCTCTTCGGTATCCGGAAAAGGCAGAGGATTAGAGGCCATGCGGAAAGCAGTATTAGACTTTGGCTTATGTGGAAGATTAGTAGACTTACCACCAAGTAGCCTCCTATATCATGTCAACCAAGCACTCCCCAAACAGATGCCCCCCCCCATAAATGGGAGTCTCAGATTCTTCTTAGAGGCTGTGTTAGCTGACCACTGTTTTAGCACACCTTAAAACTAGCACCAGAGCTAAGCCTATGGCTCTTAACTTGATCAAATCAGTCATAAGCATAATCACATGCCTGCTGATTTCCAAACTTGTTTTGATCAACTGGGAGCAGGACTTCTGTGAATGACCCGATCTGGCCATTTTTTTTTTTTAATCAGATTAGAGTAATGTGCATGCACCGGAAAAACCATCCTCTATTTTTCCGGCTTAAATCAATCACCCCTTTTCTTTTTTTGGGGACTTCTGGGCCCAAAAACCCCAAATCTCCAAAATGGATGTAATCAACGTATCTATCTTCTCCTTAAAATGATTGGGCTGCCGAGGGGGTCTTAGGCTCTGAGTGCCCGGCGACAGGGGACAAAGCCCTTGCAGGAGGAGACACTGTCTTCCATATGCAGCGATCACTACTCTTGCACATTGCCTGCACACTGTGCAATCCTCATCCAGTGCCACCTGCCTGCATCTGCTAAACAACCAGATTCTGCCCTTTCCCACAATCTAAGACAAAAACATGTTAATATTAATAAATCATTTTATTATGATTATTGTGTGCATTAATATTATAAAAAAAAATGACCTACCTAAAGGTTTAGGTCTGCTTGAGGGTGGCCGTGCAGCAGCTCGGAAGCGGCCCCCTTGCTGGTCAACAACCCCAGCGGACGGGCAGAGGCGAGCATCCCAGACTAAAAGTGTTGAATGTCCGGGCGCGAGAACCGCAAGCCGTCGAGGTAAAATGGCCCAGCTTGCGGGAAAGAAAAAGCACAGCAACCGGAGGCGAACCGGCAGTGATGCTAGGTACTTCACCTAGCCGAAATTGTTTCAGAGGCGGCGGGCGAGAAGAAGTGCTGTAAGCCGGAGGAGAATCGGCGGCGCTAGGTGCTTAGCCTAGCCGAAAATCGTCCAAAGGCGGCCGCTGAAGCAACGCTATTTCCTCGCTGACCAGCGGAAGGAAGTCTTGTGTTCCTTTCCTACCACCTTAGCTCTAAGCCCTCACAGAAGACTCTGCCCCCTTAAAGGCACACGAATTTTGACACACCATTAACACATGTGAAACTCACCTGTAGAATTGGTTTTGTTATACATCCATTACAGGCCGTCCAGAAGTACTTACAGATGGGTGTTCGCCCCTAGGGGGGCTGACTGCAGGATCAAAAGATGTAGCTCCTCCCGGCCCCCTATAAAGGCAGCTGCCTGTCTACCCAGTCCCCAGTAGTTTAAAAGCAGTACTCAATAAAAGAGGCAGGCCGGGAGGTCCAAACAAAAAAATACAATTCTGTGAAATACTCACCTGTAGAATTGGTATTATACGCATACTGTACGTCCTGCTCCATCTATAATACTTACACGTGGGTAATCCTCCGCCAGATGGCGCTGTTCACTGCAGACATGCAAAAACAGGCTCCTCCCGGCCCTACATATACCCAGGGACCTCCCACAAATCCCCAGCATTGAAAAGCAGTGAGAAAAGAAGCCGGGAGAAACCAACCACCAAACTGGTAACAATAACAATGATAATCACCATACAAGGGATCCAGAACAAGGTGAAACAAGGGTGGGGTGGAGCAGGACGTACTGTATGTGTATAATACCAATTCTACAGGTGAGTATTTCACAGAATTGTATTATTCTAAGCATACAGTACGTCCTGCTCCATCTATAATACTTACACGTGGGACATCCAATAGCAGTGTCCATAAAGTAGGGTGGGATCCCCAACAACAAAGGCAACGGCACGTAGCTCAAACTACAACCGCCTGCAAAACCTTACGGCCAAAAGCAGCATCAGCTGAGGCCCGAACATCAACCTTGTAAAACTTTGAAAAGGTGTGAACAGAAGACCAAGTAGCGGCCTTGCAAACTTGTTCAACAGAGGCCTGTTGCTGAAAAGCCCAAGAGGCACCAATAGCATGAGTGGAATGAGCCGTAAGACGGAAAGGGGGTGTCCTCCCCTTAGTAGAATAGGCCTGAATCACAGCCTGACGAATCCATTTACTGATGGTAGACTTGGCGGGAGCCAAACCCTTCCTAGGCCCCGAAGGCACAACAAAGAGAGCATCAGTCTTCCTGAAGGCCTTAGTGACAACCAGGTAATACTTCAAGCACCTGACTACGTCCAAGGAATGCAGAACCCGCTCCTTGTCGTTGCGAGGATTGGGACACAGAGAAGGAAGAACAATATCCTGGTTCAAATGAAATGCCGAAACAACTTTAGGTAGAAAATCCGGTTTGAAGCGGAACACCACCTTGTCCTGGTGTCGCTCATAGTATGGAGGCTGAATAGATAGAGTGGCCAGCTCTGACACACGCCTAACCGAAGTAATAGCCACCAAGAAGACCACCTTGAGAGTGAGAACGACCAGAGCAGCATCTTGAATAGGCTCAAAGGGAGCACCCTGCAAGGCAGACAAAACCAAGTTCAAATCCCAGACAGGGACCAAAGGCTTTCGAGGGGGACGCACGTGAGTGACCCCCTGAAAGAAGGTCTTAATCAGGTGATGTTGAGCAAAGGTCTTCTGAAAGAAGATAGACAGGGCAGAAACCTGACCCTTCAGAGTACTAAGTTTGAGAGACCAGACCATGCTGTAAAAACTCCAGAACCCTAGGGACGGAGAATTCCCGGCAGGGAAGAGACCTGGACTCACACCAGTCAATGTAGGAATGCCATACTCTATAATAAATAGCAGAAGAAGTCTTCTTCCTGGCCTGCACCATAGTAGCCACCACAGAGGCAGACAACCCCTTCTCCATCAAGATGGAGGTTTCAGCAGCCAGGCCGTCAAAGCCAGAGTTTGTAAATTGGGATGGCGTAAGGACCCTTGAGTTAGCAGATCCGGCACGCTTGGAAGATCGTACTGATCTACTGCCATTTGAACCACGTCTGCGAACCACACTCTTCTTGGCCACCTGGGGGCCATTAGAATCACAGGTACCCCTTCCAGAGCAATCTTGCGTAGAACCCTGCTCAGAAGGGGAAACGGTGGAAACACATACAGGAGTCGAAACTCCCTCCAAGACATGGACAGGGCATCCGTGGCCATGGCCAGAGGATCCTGGGACAGTGAGACGAAGGCCGGGAGCTTGTGATTGTGACGGGAAGCAAACAGATCCACATCCGGTAGGCCACAACGGTGACACAGGGACTGGAATACCGTGTTGAAGAGGGACCACTCCCCCTGACAGGACATCCCCCTGCTCAGGGCATCCGCCAGCAGGTTCTCTGCCCCCGGAATGTAAACAGCCGAAATGCATTGAACATTGGCCTCCGCCCATGTCAGAATCTGAGACACCTCTTGGAGAGCACCCTTGCTCCGGGTCCCTCCCTGATGATTGATGTAGGCAACCGCCGTTCTGTTGTCTGAGTGTACCTGGACCGACAGACCCCTCAGGTGTTGGGTCAAACGCTCCAGTACCAACCTGACTGCCCGTAATTCCAGAATGTTGATGGGTAAATGGGCCTCCTGAGGCCCCCACGTCCTCTGGAAGCGCATGAACTTCCAGAATCCCCCCCAACCTGACAGACTGGCATCCGTTGTGACCGTCTCCCAGGCGGGGGTCAGAAAAGACCTGCCCCCTGTCAAGTTCCTGTGGTCCAGCCACCACTCCAGGGACTGTCTGACCGAGGGGGGAAGCACACAGAACCCGTCCAAGGACACTGGGTTCTTGTCCCAAACTGACAGAAGGTGAAGCTGCAGAGGTCTCAAATGGGAACCTCGCCTGCGCTGTCAGAGCTTCCACCTTCTGTTGAGGAAGGAATATCCTTGACTGAACCGTATCCAGAATCATTCCCAGGAACGGAGTCACCGAGGAGGGGGACAGGGATGACTTGGGGTAATTGATCACCCAGCCGAAGGACTCCAGGGTGGACACTACCAGCCGAGTTTCCAACTCTGCCTGACGCAGAGACCGAGAGGTGATGAGAATATCGTCCAGGTAGGGCAGCACGCGTATGCCCCTTAGCCTTATCAGGGACAGCACCTTGGTGAACACCCTGGGAGCCGACGTTAGGCCGAATGGCAGGGCCACAAATTGGTAATGCTGATCTTTTAGTGCAAATCTGAGAAACCTGAGAAACACCGGGACGTGCAGGTAAGCATCCTTGATGTCTACTGACGTCATGAAGTCCCCTGGGCGCAGTGAGCCAATGGCCGAGTTCCCATGCGAAAGTGCCTGTTCTTGACAAATTTGTTGAGGATTTTTAAATCCAGAATGGGCCTGACTGACCCATCCTTCTTGGGTACTGTGAAAAGGTTTGAGTAGAACCCTGTGCCCCTGTCTCCAGGGGGAACCTTGCAAATGACCCCTAGATCCATGAGACCCTGTACGGCCAGTAACAGGACCTGAGCTGAGGCAGGGTCTTGAGGGATTCGAGACCCAATGAACCTGGTGGGGGGCCGTACAGCAAATTCTATCTTGTAGCCGGAGGACACTACCTCCTGAATCTACCGGTCTGAGACGTGGCGCCGCCAGACGTGCTCGAAGTGCTGTAGACGTCCCCCCACCCTGAAGGGTGAGGGCGCCCCCTCATGCCTGGGGGGCCTTGGGAAGGGCTTTGGGCTTGGTTCCCCAGGAGGAACCTGGACGGCGTCCTCTCTTCCTGTGCCAGGAATCAGCGCGGGCCCCAGCGAAGGATGCCCCTCTACCCTGCTTGGCCCCACGATAGGGGGTTGATAGGGAACCTTGGCCACGAAAGGGCCGAGTCTGCCTCCTGCGCTGGGGTAACTTGCCTCCCTTGGCAAAGAGGTCTAATCGATCCCCAAACAAGCGCAGCCCTTTAAATGGCAGCCCCGTGAGGGCTTTCTTGGCGGCATTGTCTGCGGCTCACTGGCGCAACCAGACCGCGCGGTGTATAGCAACCACCAGGGCAGATGACCTGGCACACATCTTAATAGCGTCGTCCGATGCAGACAGGATAAAGTTCACAAACGCATCACAGCTGGACAGAGCGTTGACAGTATCAGGAGGCAACTCATCTGTGCCATCGAGAGCACGGTCCCTAAGCGCTACTGCCGTAATGGCTAAGGCACAAACCGGGCGCAGAGTCGCTCCCCCAAATGCAAAGGCATGACATGTCAGTTGGTCAACACGCCGGTCCTCAGAGTCCCGAAGCGTTGTAGTGTCGGGAGAGTGCATAATAGAGGTGTTGGACAACCCTAGAATAGGAGCATCGACCTCAGGCGGCGATGACCAGCACTTAACCAAGTCAGCAGGAAAGGGATATTTCCTATCCACGCTCTTAGGGACCCCTTGAAGTCTGCTGGGATGTTCCCATTCTTTAAGCACGAGGCTATTGAAATGGGTCTGCTCGGGAAATTCCAAGCGAGCTTTAGCAGTATGAAAAAGGTCACCCCTTTGCCGGGGAGCCGCAGCAGGGAGAGAGAGGGACAGAACCTCAAAGATCTGAACCAGCAGTCTATCAATATCATCCGAGGACCACTGCTCGGAACCAGACTCTTCCTGACCCCTGGACGTCATATGACCCTGAGTCAGAGAACAGTTCCCCTTCGTCCGAGGGGGTATGGGCATAGGAATGCAACAAATCATCAGGTTCTATAGGCGGTGGCTTTATGCGCTAAGGAATTAGCAAGCAAGTTTTCAACACTAGCCAGCCTCGTGGCCAGATCAGGATGAGAATCCCCACTGGTATTGGGGGTTAGACTCAGGTTTGGGGGAGTAGGTGAAGTGCGGCAGGGTGCAGGCCCAGCCTCAGAGGAGACAGGAAGCACCGATAGCGCCTGCTGTGCACAAGGAACACAGACCCGTGCATTGTCACTGCTGCTAGGTAAGACCCCACAAGCTACACACAGCCGGGCTTGTCTCGAAGGAACCCCATTCACAATATCCTGAGATGCCTCCATATGGCGATTTAATCTGCACAATTTGCCAGTAGGGATTGATGCTGTAAGCTACCCTGGATGCCCCAATAACCGGCTGGGAAGTGGGAGTCATTTTTTATGGTCACAACCGGGAGCTACACTGGGCCGGGAGAAGCCACCGAAATCCGCGGTCTGAAAGACATAAGGGGGAACAAGGATGTCAGAGCCATGCGCAATGGGGATAGAAGGCAAAGAAGAGTCGCCCGCGAGGGCACTTACAGACAGAGAGGAGAGGACGATCTTCACCACGCGCGCGGGAGAAGGAAATGGCGCCATGCGATCCTCGGAGGGCGGACCTGAGCCTACCGCGACGCGTAGCACGCCAAGCCGGAACCACGCCCCTCCCCAGCGAGCGAAGCTCGTAAGGCATCTAGCCGATGAGGGTACAGAAAAGTAGAAATGTCGCTGGGAGCCAGGACAGGCACGGCCGAGATCTGTACAGGGGCTCTCCTGTGGCTCCCCGTCGGGGAATGAACCCCGGTCTGCCGTGACAAGGATACTGTATGAGACAGGCGTTCAAGCCAGCGCAACCTAGGAAGAGCCACAGAGGCTACGAAGGTGAAGGAAGGAAGAAGAAGACGCCGAGGCGTCCGCCGTACGTGCGGTGCGAGCAGAAGGCAGACTAATGGCGCTGCGGTTAGCAGAAGGTAAGAGCGCGGCTCTGATCCCCGTTCCCAGTGAAGCACAGCCAAGCCATAAGCGTGTAATGATACACTGAGGCCGCCATACACACTACCCCCCCCTTTCTTTTCCCCCTAAGGGGAGAACGAGGGAGGAAGGTGACCCGTTACCTAGAGTCCACCGCTACATGGGGCGTGGGGCAAGATGCGGGAGGGGCATCCCCTGAAGGCTCACCATCAGCCTTGACCGCCTACCCTATGGTGGGGGATTGCGGTGGAGTATGGCTCAGTTAAGCACGCATGGTGCTGCCTACCTTCACCCGACCGACGCAGCCCAGGCTGGGAGGCATGTTCACACAGAGGAGGGGTGGAAATAGTCCCGCAGGGCCGCAGGCTGTAATAGCCCCGCTCACCTGCGAGAGAGTGATACTTTATGTCTTCGCAGTCAGCACTGCAGAGAAATCTGGGGATTTGTGGGAGGTCCCTGGGTATATGGAGGGCAGGGAGGAGCCTGTTTTTGCATGTCTGCAGTGAACAGCGCCATCTGGCGGAGGATTACCCACGTGTAAGTATTATAGATGGAGCAGGACGTACTGTATGCTTAGAATAATAGGAGACCATATTACCTCACATAGCCTCCGCTTGTACCATCTCAAATCAAAACTAAAAACTTGTATAACTAGTGTCCTATGAGCAAAAATGGTTCAATCACCATAACAGGCATGCAGGACATAATGAACCACAAGGGCGGGGTGGAATGGATGAACAACAAAACCAATTCTACAGGTGAGTTTCACAGAATTGTGTTTTTCTCCTCCATCCATTCCAGGCCGTCCAGAAGTACTTACAGATGGGACATCCAAAAGCAGTGTCCATATGGGCGGGATCCACAGTGCGGATCAGCGTGTAGATCATTTCACTACCGCCTGAAGCACCTTTTGGGCAAAAACAGCGTCAGCTGAGGCCCTAAACATCAACATTGTAGAACTCATGAACAGAAGACCAAGTGGCGGCCTTACAAACTTGTTCCACTGATGCCTGATGCTGAAAAGCCCAAGAGGCAGCAATAGCCCTAGTAGAATGAGCTGTGATCCGAAAAGGGGGTTCCTTCCTCCTGGCAGAATAGGCATGTACAACCGCCTGTCTAATCCATTTACTGAGAGTGGACTTGGCTGGTGGCAATCCCTTCCTAGAACCCTCTGTTAAGACAAAAAGCAAATCCGATTTCCTGAAGGATTCAGTCCTGACGGTATCCTTTCCATGCCGAATTGATTCAGTTATGGTCTCACCCTCCCGAGGTGGACCCTCCAGTGCCAGGAAAGTAAAGATCATACCCCTGGAGAAGCCGTAGCAGATCGGCGGAACACGTGGGGTCTTCTGCCTTAAATCCACTGCCTGATGATTAGTCACGTTTCACCACAAGGACAGTATGATCTTTACTTTTTCTTTCCAGTGATTGCTTACTACCTCAGCTCCCTTAAACAGCCCTGCACTAACAGCACTTTTGTGTATTGGGTTTGCATTTGGGGTCTCATCCCCTGCTTTACTTGGTGAATATAGCCTTCTTATCTAGCATTTGCACTTTAGATTTGATTGATTGCACAGGTTTATGGTCTTGATGATTTGTAGTAATTACCTTTTTATACTTGTATTTTTTGCACAAAGTGGAGTAATTGAACACTCACTTGATACCTTGTGGTCTTCTATAATATGGATTGCTAAGTATTTTAGCATCACAGGAATAGTGAATGAATTGAATTTAACAGTGTCTTTGTGTTGCATATGTGTTTTTATTTTTGCTATAGTGTAACATTTAATAAAATATTTTATGGTATTTGTGAGTTGTGCCCCTTTCTTATGACCCTTGTCAATTTGGTTTGGCCCATGTTGTAGTAGCTTGATGGGTCGGGCAGCACACTCAGTTATCAATATTAAAAGCTCTGCCTGCTATTTTGTATAAGTAGTCCTTAAGGATCATGTTAGAAAAATGCAGCTGCTCAGGAAAAACCCGCCGTTGTCTTTCAGGTCGAACTAAATCACCCTTTTTCCTCTTAGCCGTTCTGGGAGGAACAATGTGCAGGGTATCAAAAACCGAAGAAAGCAAACTTTCCGTATCATCCGGAAAGAAGGAATCCTCATCCGAGGAAGAACCAGGGTGTCGTCTCCAGTGGAAAGCAACGCCGCCACTGAGAGTGGGTAATCTGGTGACTCACCTTCCTCCGCAGATCCCAAGGAATCATAGAGATCATCACCTGAGTAAACCAGCTCCAGATGCCGCTTCTTACTCGAGGCCTTTTTAGGGGCTGCCAACGAGATCTGTCCCTGATGCCTCCATTATGGTGATTTTGAATAATAGTATTCAATATGGCTAAAAGACACTAATGGCCTAAGCCTGTGTCATGTATTAACATATAGGAATCATAAAGGGGGCGTGGCCGGCGATGAGAGTGTGAGGACGTGCACCCTGTGAGCTCCCTCTGGCCGACCTACCTAACTATAGTTTTTTGGGCTACTAGCCACCTATACCCGGTGCCAGGTGCTATGGCTAAGGGTCGGAAGCTGAGGAACAAATCATCCCCTTCACACAGGAAAATCAGCGCCTACCTGGCCCCGGATCGCTCGAGGGGAGGAGGAGAGGGGACCTCCAAGATAGCGGTTGCCGGAGAGTGGAGGGGCCGCACCCTGCGGCGTACATGGTGATCCTCGGGAGCGGGCGAGAGGGTTGTCGGCTCCAGCGCCGGTGAGTGTGCCGGAGGAGGAGGGGGGAGCCCGGTCCCCGCGGCGGTACCGGAGGCGGCGAGGTGGAGAGCGCCGGTGTGCAGCGATGGCCCGTGCTGCCTCGCGCGGATGGAGGGGGCGGCGGCAGACGGGGAGCGGTGCCAACAGGAGTGGTGCTCCTCAGGCGGCAGCAGCAGCTGCTCGGATAAGGTGAGCCTCCATGAGATCTGCGCTCCCCCGCCGGCTGGGAGGGGAGACGCGCCTGGCAGCCCTGCACGTGAAACCGCACGGAGGGGGGGGGGGGGGGGAACACCCACCATTAACCCCTGTGCCATACATTACCACAGGGGACCAGGGGCAGAAGAGCCCACCCCCTTCGGGCCACACCGCGACTGAGGGGCGGTCGGGGAACATTTACACGGCGCCCTCTGCATCCATCTGCCCCAGCCCTGACCTTCCACCCTCGCCTCAGCACATGGGGCACCTGGCTGGGTCGGGGCACACGGCCGTTTCCCTGGACGTCTTACCCATGGACACCCCCTCCCCGTTAACATGGAAGGGGCCCCCTGAGATGGAGTTCAGCCCTGGCCCGATCCTGGGGTCCATGATGGAGCTCCCTCAGCACCGGAACACGTCAGCCCCTGCTGGAGCTTCGCCGAGAACAGCTGCAGCACCTGCTTCTCCAGACTTATCTGGTGCCTGGTTCGATCGGGGGGCCTCGCCCGGGTTGCCCTCTTCCCCTGCGTGGCAACAAAGGAGTGACTCCTCGTCCTCCACCTGGCCTCGCGGCCGTGCCCCGATGGAGGGGAGGGGAGTTGTTGCGGCCCCTTGTGGCGACGATGAGCCTGCGCTGGACCATACTATTGCCCGCCCAGCCCGTCCCCCCATGCCTGCGAGCTGGGATGCTCTCGAGACCGGACGCCGTTCAGCTCCTCGGCCGTGGAGAGGGCGATGACATCTCCAGAGATTACCCCGCGAGCCCTGCACGATCCCTCATCGATGACGCACCCTCCTCTTGACCCCATCCTCACAGCCTTGAAGGCAGAGCTGAAAATGCTGCCCACCAGGGACGATCTTGAATCCTTCATTCACAGGGTTGAGAGCACATTTAAGAAGGACATTTCTGATCTGCAGCAGTCGGTGGGCGGTCTTGATGAGTCGACTCACTGGAGCAGTTTCGCGCCACAATTGCCCAGAGACTGGAGACGCTGGAGCGGGATTTGGCCCAGCAGAAGGCTGTCGCACAGATGACGGTCCTGCACTTGGACGACCTCGAAAACAGGAGCCGTCGCAATAACATCCGTATCAGGGGCCTCCCCGAGGCGACGGGCCCGGACCAGCTCCGGCCTACCATCACCGGCATTTTCAACGAATTGCTTTGTTGACCTCCGGACACCGAGATAGTGATTGATCGGGTCCACAGGGCCCTGGGCCCCAGATCTCCCGACCCTGCTCACCCGCGCGACGTTGTGTGCCGCCTGCTTTACTACACCGTGAAGGAGGACATCCTGGCGAAAGCTTGGGCGCATGGTCAGATTCACTTTGATGGAGCACCCCTGCAGTTGTACCCTGTCTCGCGCAGGTCTCTTTTGATGAGACGGGTCATGAGGCCCTTGTTGTCCAGGATCCGGGAGTGTGGCGGCTCATATCGCTGGGGGTATCCTTTTCATCTTGTGGTCCGCAAGAATCCGCGTACTTTTACTGTGAAAACCCAAGCGGACCTTCCGGACCTTTTCATCTTCCTGGACTCCCCCCCCGGTGGAGATCCCGGATTGGCGTGATGTTTCTCTCTCCTTCGGCCCCCCTCGGTCTCTTGGGGGTCGGCCACAAAGGATCTGTCGGGCGAGGGGCCCGCGGGGAATGTGGCGGTGGACCGGCGAGAGATCCCCGCCGCTTGAACAGTGAGGACTAGACGAACTCCATGGTCTCCAGCGGTATTTCCAATCACTGATCTTGTTTGCTGATTGCTCTTTAAACTATGTGAGATTGATTGCTGCGATTGGGACTCATCGGGCTGATCCCCCCTTACTTTACTCGGTCTGCCTGCTGAGTTTGTGCCTCGGGGGCTTCCGCTGAGGTGCTCTGTGCCTCTCTTCTTGACTGGCCCCCCGCACTGAGCTCTCGCTCCTGCGTGATGGGGCTTGTCACCTGGGATCGGCCTTCGGCGAGCTCCGAATCCTGTTATTTACTTGTTTTAACTGTTTATGCCATCTATTTTGACTGTATGGTTTGCAGATGGTTATTTGTATTATCTCGTTGTGCAAGTTGAAGTCCGCACTGTATATATTGGTTCCTTAAGCTTCGGGCTCGCTGGGCCGTCGCCCCCCCTTTTCTCTTCGCTTTCCCTGCGGGGGGGGGGGGGGGGGACACGGAGCGGTGCGCTGTGCGCGGCGCTCCGTCTTCCCGCTCTGTGGGTGCCCCTCGGGTGCCCCGGGGGTCGCACCGTGGTGATGGTCCCGGCGACTCTCGAACCTCTTACATATTTGCTTAGAGTGATAGCTGGTTATACACATGATGGTGCCACCCGCTTGCCTGCCCGCATTGATTACCGCTGGCTTGTAGGCCCTAGAGGCCGCCACCGGGCCCATCACTGCGCGATGGGTCGGCGGGCCCGGTTTCGCATCAAATTCTTCACACTAATATCCCTGCGGGTGCTGCCCTATGCTGAGGCCCCTTTCTGATATTATAATTCTGGGTGGTTGCCCTACAGCTAATCTAACCTAGGGTCGGCCGGGGGGACCTCCTCTGTCTCTCGGACCCGTTTCGCCCCCGCTGTAGGCCAAGACCCTGTGGCCCTCTGGGCTGGCCTTTTGTTAGCCTCGGGCGCCCAGGGTTCTTTTTTGGGACAGGAAAACTCCTTCCCTACTTAGATCCCCTTGAGTTTCAGTGCCCCTTTCACATTAGGTTTTATCTCGTAAGTTTTAGTTCATTGTGAGTTTATTCCTCTTGTATTGCCCTCCCCCTCCCGTCTGGTGTTCTCTCGGTTTCCTCCCTCCTTCCCTCCCCTACTGGTCCTTCCTCCACTCTCCTCCTTTGTCCTATCCTTGGCCTGAGAACCCATGCCTTTTCGTATCCTCTATCCCTGAGATAGGAGCCGTTAACCCCGCACAGCTATGTCCAAATTCCAGTGCACTTCGCTAAATGTCAAGGGCTTGAACTCCCCTGTAAAGCGCGCTTCTGTATTGGCTGAGCTGAAGCGCCTAGGAACAGGGATTGCCTTTCTCCAAGAAACCCATTTTAAGGTGGGGAGGGTGCATAATTTGTCGAGCCGTTACTTCAGACACCAGTGCCATGGCCTTTCCCCTGACCAAGTCATGGGGGGTGTCCATCGTCCTGGCGGGCTATCTCCCCTGGACGTTGGAGGAGGTGATCCACAATTGTGAGGGTAGGTATCTTTTTGTCAGGGGAAACCTCTATACACAGAAGGTGACGCTTGTGACCTGCTACTGTCCAAGTGCGAACCAGGCTAGCTTCTTGAGATCTACCTTGGAGAAGCTGGCAGAGTTTACTGCTGGCATTCTTCTTCTGGGAGGGGATTTTAATTGTGTACTTGACCCTCAAATTGACACCTCTAGGGGGACTTCTAGCGATCCTTACTCGGCTATTAGGAGGATTAAGGCTCTCCTGTTTGACCACCAACTCCTTGATGTGTGGAGGATTGCTAATCCCCGGGGGAGGGATTACACTTACTTTTCCCCCCCTCACAACACATATTCACGTATAGACTGGTTCCTGATCCCCCACAGGTATGTACATCTTATCTCGCGACCGCACATAGGCTCGATCTCGATCTCTGACCATGCCCTATTTCCGTCACTTTATCGGTTCCGGACTCCCCCCCCCTTCAGGGCATTGGAGGCTCAATAGCTCCCTCCTGCAGGACCCGGCGTTTAAGGCGGAAATTCAGTTGGCAATCACTGAGTTCTTCTCAGAGAGAACAGACGTGACACGTATGACTCAGTGGGAGGCACACAAATGTGTGATCCGGGGCCTCTTGATCAGATGGGGTGCCTACCACAAGAAAGAAAGGGAAAAACAAGTGGCCCTCCTGCTCCAGGAGCTCCGGAGACCAGACATAAACAGTCTCTGGACCCCGCGCTATCTGCCAGATTGATTAAACTGCATGAGACCCTCCGAGACATAAGCTTCGTAAAGGTCAGGGGCCAGATTGCGAGAAGTCGTAGGTTTTTCTACGAGTTTAGTAATAAAAGTGGTAAGGCCCTAGCTAGAGCCCTGAGGGGGCAGCGAGCGAGGAATTATATTCCCAGCATCCTCGACCCCGGAGGCACTAGGCACTATAAAATAGGGGATATAGCCAAAACCTTTAGGGACTTTTATGACGCCCTGTACAATTTACCGCAAAATAGGTCTCAGGCGCATCGGCAAAAGGTGAGGGCCTACATACAGAGATCGGACCTCCCCCGGCTTGGGCAGAGCATGGTGGAGGCCTTGGAGGAGGAGATTGACGCGGGGGAGTTTACAAGGGCCATCAAGAGCATGAAACCCGGAAACCTGGCCCGGATGGATATAGCATGGAATATTATAAGGAACTTGCGGGCACCTTGGGCCCGCACTTCATTTCCTCTTTCGGCTCTTTGAGTGATGGCCTTCCGCCCCCCCGGGACACCTTACGGGCTAGCATTGCCGTGATTCCTAAGCCGGGCAAGGAACCAGCGCAGTGCGGGAGCTATAGGCCCATTTCTTTGCTGAACTGCGACCTCAAGATATACAATAAAATTCTGGCGGACAGAATTGCCCCCCTTCTCCCGGACCTCATTCAATGGGATCAGGTGGGCTTCGTTCCGAATTGCGAAGGGAGGGATAATACCACTAGAGTCATGAACGTGATTCACCACGCCCGACAGATGGGGGAGGCTGCGTTGCTCCTCTCCACGGACGCCGAGAAGGCATTTGACAGGGTGAGCTGGGTCTTCCTTGAGGAGACCTTGCGCCACATAGGGTTGGGCGACAGGATGTTTAACAGGGTCCTGTCCTCATACACTTGCCCCTCGGCGTCCGTGGTGGTGAATGGCCTGCCTTCTCAGGCCTTTAACTTATTCAATGGGACGCGACAGGGCCGCCCGCTCTCCCCCTTATCTTTATCCTCTCGCTGGAGCCATTCCTACGCTTGATTAGGCAGAACACGGACGTTTCGGGAGTGAGGGTGGGTGGGATTGAGCATAAGATGGCGGCTTACGCTGATGACTTGATGTTTTTTGTGTCAAAGCCGGAGATCACTTTACCTAATCTCCTCGCCGAGCTCGGGAGCTTTCAGGAGGTCTCTAATTATAAAATCTATTACCAGAAGTGCTCTGCCTTAAACATTAATATTCCTGTGGAACGCCTGAGACACGTCACGGAGAATTTCCATTTTAAATGGGAGCGGGAGGCCATTACCTACCCGGGCACACGTATCCCTTCCAAACTGCCGGGAACGTACGCCTTAAACTTTCCCCCACTATTGAAGAGGTTGGAAGAGGACCTCCTTAAGTGGAATAAAGGGGTTTATTCTTGGTTTGGAAGGGTCAGTGTCATCAAGATGAACGTCCTCCCTAGGGTGCTGTACCTATTTCAGGCCCTCCCAATAGATATCCCTCACACCTTCTTTAAACAGCTTACAGGACTATGTACTAGATTCGTTTGGGCTGGTCGCTCCCATCGTATGGCGGCCTCCCTACTGACGGTCCCTAAATCTAGGGGGGGATTGAGTCTCCCAGATTGGAGGCGCTACCATGCCGCTGCCCATCTGAGCCGATTGATTGGTGTCGACATTCTGATTTGAAGCAGTGGGTTCGAATGGAGCAGGCTGCTTCCCCGTGCCCTCTCCCTGGACTGCCATGGATACCACTGAATAGACTCCCACAGTTGAATACGCACCCTACGGTTGGTCCGTCCAGGAGGGTGGTGGACGGGTTCCTGGCTGGGACGAGCCTCTCCCCCTCCCCGTCCCCTCTGACACCCGTTCTGGGGCACCCTGATTTCCCGGTAGAGATAGCGGGAGGTCCCTTCAGAGCTTGGATCAGGCAGAACTGCTATAGGAGACTTCACATGCAGAGTGGGGATGCGTGGAGGAGGCCGGAGACCCTGGTCGCAGAACTTGCACTCAGACCTATCACGCAGTTACAGTCTCTTCAACTTTTGCATTATCAGCGATCTGTGGAATGCACGGCGTCCAGGCAGTTAGCGCAATTTGAACATACCTGCCTGGACTCTGGTCATTTTAGGGGTGCCCTGTCATACTCCTACTCGCTGTTGACGGAACCTTCGGAGGACTTTGTTCCTTCATACGTGAGGGGATGGGAGAGGGAACTTTGTAGGACCTTCACAGATGAGCAACAACTGGCTATGATCCAGTTGGCCCATAAGAGCTCTATCTCCTGCAAATACCAGGAGACTAACTTCAAAATCCTGACACGCTGGTATCGGGTCCCAGCGGTGCTAGCGAAAATGTTCCCCTCTTCCTCCCCCCTCTGCTGGAGGTGCTTGCGGGCCAGGGGGACTATGACACACATCTTTTGGGAGTGCGAGAAACTCTCCAGCTTTTGGGCAGGAGTAAGAGAGATTGTCAGGAAACTGACAGATGTCGATCTGGGTGAAGACCCCGTATGCTATCTGCTTAACCTTGCACCGGTTTCCTTGAGATCTAGGCGCAGGTCCCTTCTTGCCCCCCTCTTGAGTGCTGCTAGAACCTGCGTCCCGGCGAGGTGGAGATCTCGAGCCCCCCACAATAGCACAGTGGCTGGCCGTTGTCCGGGACATCTGTTGGATGGAGGAGCTCACTGCCTCGCTAAGAGGAACTCTGGAAAAGCACAGGAGAACCTGGCAGATATGGGATAGTTTTACTTTTTCCCCTGATTTCCTCCTCTATACGTAGCCTGGTTTTCTCAGACCTCTTGAGGACTGGACCTTCCATCTGGCCCTCCCTCATCCCTTATCATTCCTTTTCCTCCCTCTCCTTCCCTTTGTACTTTCCCCCCCGATGTGTCCGTCCTGTCTCCCCCCCCCCCCCTGCGTTACTTGTCGCCCAATAGTTTATTTTTTGTTTCTCCCAGTTCTTTTACCCGCTTATAAAAGTTGGGGACATGGGTTGCAGCTGCTGCATCAGGTGGTTAAGCGGAATTGAATTGCAGTCTAAAACACTTGGAGCAAGGCTCAAAGCTGCCGCACCCTTCATTTCGCCGCCCTCTTGTATAGTTTTGATTGATGGTGATTGATTTTATAGATTATTATTCCATGTAATGGCTGTAATTCATGCATTTTTTCTTCCTGGCACTGCATTGCCATGCGCTGTAACCATTGTTTCCCTCAATAAAAACGTTTTAATTATTTAAAAAAAAAAGAATCATAAAATATACAGGCATTAAATTAATTAAGCATATAATGACAATACAATGAGAATAAGTGTCTATCCCCCCTTTAGCCCCTTAACACAGGATAAAGAGGGACTCACGACCGTGCAGCTCACACCACGCCAGGAGCCAATAAGCCTGTCTCCCCATCACAGCAGAGACCACAGCCGTGCTCGCAGGGCCCCAGCGCGCCGAGCAGCAGAGTTTCCAGAAGGTCAGACGGGGAAGTGTGACTCCGCCCCCCCGATGCATCACTTCAGGCCAACGCGGCGCCCACAAGCGCCACCTGACACAGGGCACGAGAGCCCACGGGGCGCGTATGCCAACATGCGGCACACGCCCCGAAAGAGACCCGGCGAGGGAGCAAGGCAGGTAAGGAGGTGGAGGGAGCGGCATCGGACTACTCCTCGCTGTAGGCACTATAGTGAGGAGCCCCTAAGTAGTACAAGCACACACACACCAATTAATAAAGCAAGTGTGGTATATATGATATATGTGGTTCCCCAGCAGGCTCACTATAAAAGCCTGTGGCCGACTACTTTTTGTAATTAAAGTCTGCGGCCCAGAGCCATGTGCTCTGTCGGAACGCCCCAGACCCCGGCGTTGACCCTACCGTACACAGATGCCTGTTAGCAGCCAATGCAGGGAGGCAAGGATGGGTCAGAAGAGGTCTGAGGAAATAGGGTCCTGCAGCGGCCAACAGGCTAGGTGGCCCCGCTCTGCTTCCAAGATTCTGAGAGAGAGTGAACAGCGATCTCATGGGGACTGGATAGACAGGCAGCTGCCTTTATAGGGGGCCGGGAGGAGCTACATCTTTTGATCTTGCAGTCAGCGCCCCCTAGGGGCGAACACCCATCTGTAAGTACTTCTGGACGGCCTGGAATGGATGGAGGAGAAAGGAGGGTCAGCTCTTTTTTTTAAAAACAAAAAGTGACACACCAAAAGCACCCCTGGTGCTTATCCTTACCATCCTGATCCGGATACAGCATAGTTGAGGAGGCATTGTGGGTCCATTTAGATCAGAGGAGTATAAGAGCCCAGAAACAATCTGGGTTTCCAATACCCCCACTTCCAAGGTACTATCCTTAAAAACAAAAAAGTAAATGGGAAAGGGGTTTAGATACACCCTTGCAGTCCAGTTCCAACTGCAAGAAAGAAACTGGATTGAAGGGAATCAGACGATAGTATATAAGCTGGGAGAAGGAGCCACGCCTTTGTCTTGCAGTCCACGCCCTTCGGCCGAGAGGTTAACCCAATCATGACTGAATTCCTCTGATGGCCTGAAGTAAAATGAAAGAGGAAAGCCTGGAGCCGGCCCTGTCTCTTCCTCGTTGGTGGTGGTGGTGGTGCAAGTGGTTCTATTGTCAGAAAGACAGCGAAGAGGCTGAACAGAGGCAACAGGCAGCCCAAAGCAGAGCATGGTACAACTTGACAAAGAGAAGTGTTATCCAAATAATTGAACATGGAATACTCAAATGATGTACTGCGCTAAGAAAACAATTAATTCAGTAGAAAAACAGAATATAAAACATAAAATGAGGGGGAAGGGTCCTAAACCACGGCAGGTCCAGGAATCATTGCATCAAGGTCTAACATTACACATGCAGACCTAACAAGAATAGTCCCATTTCATGCCTTAAGGATTTGAACCATACTATCCTAGAACCAGGACTGTTACCCTTGTTCCCCAGCAGAAGATGCCAAGGTTCCAAATACGCTTGCAGTTGTGCACTTATAGCAAGTTGTCCGGAAAACAACAAATCAGGGCGCAGCTACTCCCGCACTCAGTGTCTTGCATCAACTTACTCCTCCAGCATACAGGAGTTACCGAGCAACTGTACTGTTGATAACGTGCGCGTGCTAGTGGGAAGAAAAATACAATTCTGTGAAATACTCACCTGTAGAATTGATATTATTTGTATACAGTGCGTCCTGCTCCAGATATAGTACTTACACTTGGGTTATCCTCTGCCAGATGGCGCTGCACTGCAGAGACATGCAAAACAGGCTCCTCCCGGCCCCTCAAATACCCGGGGACCTCCCACAAATCCCCAGCATTGAAAAGCAGTGAACAAGAAGCCGGGAGAATTAACCACAGAAACTGGTAACTATTAACAATGGTTACAATCACCATACAGGGGATCCAGAAAAAGGCAAAAACCAGGGTGGGGTGGAGCAGGACGTACTGTATACAAATATCATCAATTCTACAGGTGAGTATTTCACAGAATTGTATTATTCTTAGTATACAGTACATCCTGCTCCAGACAGATATAGTACTTACACTTGGGACGTCCAATAGCAGTGTCCATAAAGTAGGGTGGGATCCCCAACAAAAAAAGGCAACAGCAGACAGTTAAAACCACTGCACAACCATGCGGCCAAGACAGCATGAGCTGAGGCCCAAACATCAACCTTGTAAAACTTTGAAAAGGTATGAACAGAAGACCAAACAGCGGCCTAGCAAACCAGTTCAACAGAAGCCTGGTGCTGAAAAGCCCAAGAGGCACCAAAGGCACGAGTAGAATAAGAAGCAAGGCGAAAAGGAAGATTCTTCCCCTTGTTGAAATAGGCCTGAGTAACAGCCTGACGAATCCAATCGCTAACAGTAGACTTGGCAGAAGCCAAAAAACCCTTTTCTAGGACCAGAAGGAACATCCCATTCAAGTATTATCCAGGGCCAAAGCCGCCCAACTCCACGAGAGCAGACGAGATCAGGCACATTCAGGATGTAGTGACTGTAGGCCCCAGGAACATCAGTTCTCCTAAAGGACACAGTGACTACCAAGGAAAAAACTTCCAACCCCTGTTCAAGGAATGCAGAACCCTTTCCTCAGCATTGCTAGGAATAAGGCACAGAAGGAAGAACAATATCTTGAATCAAAGAAAATAAGACACCGCCTGAGGCAGAGAGTCCGGCTTCAGGCGGAACACCACCTTATCCTGGTGTATCTCAAAGAATGGGGGCTAGGTAGACAGAGCCGCCCGCCAAACACACGCCTGACCGAAGTAACAGTCACCAGAAGGACAACCTTGAGGGTAAGAACAGCCAGACAGCATCCTGAATAGGACCAAAGGGAAAAACCCTGCAAGGCAGACAGAATCAAATTCAAATCCCAACAGGGACCATAGGATTACATGGGGGACGCACATGAGTACCCCCTGAAAGAAGTTTTAACCAAGGAAACTGAACAAGGACTTCTAAAGTAAGGCAGAGAGGGCAGAACCTGACCCTTCAGAGTACTGAGTTGGAGAACCAACTCCAACTCATGCTGTAATAACTCTAGAACCCTGGGAACCGAGAACGCCCTACAGGGAAGAGACCTAGACTCACACCAATCAATATAGGTATGAAATCCCCTATAACAGATGGAAGAAGAAGAAGAAGCTTTCTCCTAGTCTTCCCATAGTCTCAATCACCGAGACAGATAAGCCTGTCTCCATCAAGATGGATGTTTCAGCAGTCAGGCCGTCTAGGCCAGAATCTGTAGATTGGGGTGACGTAAAGGGGCCCTGAGTGAGCAGAGCTGGCACTCCTGGTAGAACTTACAGAACTACTGCCCTCGGTACCACGTCTGCAAACCACACTCTACTAGGCCACAAGAATCTGGTCCCCCTTCCAGAGCAATCTTGCGCAGAACCCTGCCTAGCAGGGGGAATGGAGAAAAGACATACAGAACAGAACGTCCAGCCATGACGTTACTAAGGCATTCTGATCACAGCCAGAGAATCCTGGGACAGGGAAACAAGGGCCGAGAGCTTGTGATAGTGACGGGACAAACAGATCCACAACTGGTTGGACCCCATAGTGACACAGGGATTAGCACATCCTGTTGCAGAGGGAACCCACTGGAGCGAATACCACTGATATGCAGGGAACATTGTCCTCCACCCAGATTAGGATCAAAGACACTTCCTGGAGGACCCTCCTGCTCCAGGTCCCTCCCAAATGATTAACGTAGGCCACTGTCAGACAGACCGGGGGGCCCTGAAGAGGAGTAGTCAAGCGAGATAGGACCAACCTAAACGCTCACTGTTTCAAACATCTATAGGTGTATGGACCTTCTAAGGGCCCCACCTCCCCCAGAACCGCAGGGAGTTTCAGAAGAAAATCACCCCCCCCCTTCAACCTGATAGATTGGCATCCATGGTGACCGTCTCCAGGACGGGGCAAGAAGGGGACTGCCCCAAGACAGGTTCCTTGAGTTCATCCACTCCAAGAGGGACCTCCTTACCAGGGGGGAAGGCACACAGACCCTGCTCCAGGGATGCTGGACCCCTGTCCTGTACTAACAATAGAAGTCGCAGAAGGGCCCAAGGGAAACTGAGCAAGCCACCAACGGGCCCACCAGCTGCATCCCTGCCTGGTGAAGGGACTGGGACAGCAATGCCCCACAATGAGGGACTGAGTCCATGCAACCAGATTGTCCACTTTATTGCTGAGGAAGGAAGATTCTCGTCTGAACCGAATCCAGATTCATTCCTAGGAATGGAGTTACCAATTAGGGGACAATGAGGACTTGGGGTGATTGATCACCCATCCAAATGACTCCCAATGGACACCACCAGCCGAGTGTCCAACTTAGCCTGATGTAGAGACTGGGAAAAGAAAAAAGGACGTCCAGATAGGTCATCGCGCGGACGCCCCTTGGTCTCATCAGAGACATCACCCCCAACAGCACCTTGGTGAGCACTCTGGGAGCTGAAGAGAGGCCAGATAAGGCCACAAATTAGCAGTGTTGGACTTCCAACACGAACCTCAAGAGCCTCGGTGTCCAGAAGACACAGGGATGTGAACATAAGCATCTTAGAGCTCCACAGACGGCAAGAAGCCCCCTGGGCGCAAGGCGCTGATGGCCCATCTCAGAGTTTCCATGCAGAAAACTGCCTGTAATTAGAGAATTGTCGAGAACATGTGAATCCAGAGTGGGCCAGACTGACCCATCCTTTTGGGGGACTGTGGGAAGGTTGGTGTAGCGGCCCCTGCCTCTGCCTGTTAAGGGCAATCTGCAAGTAACCCCAAAGGCCTTGCATGGCCTGTGCCAGCACCTGAACGGAGGCAGGGACCAGGAGTACCCAGGACCTGATAATCTTGGGGAAGGCCGCACAGGAGGACACTACCTCCTGAATCCACCAGTATGAGGCATAATGCCTCCTGACAAGAGCAAAGTGCCGCAGTCATCCCCTCACCCAGACGGGTGAGGGCGCCCCATCATGCTTGAGGGGGTTTGGTGGAAGATTTAGGCTTAGCCCCGCCGGAGGGGCCAGAGCGTTGTCTGCTGCTCCCGGGGCAGGAGTCTGCGCGAGCCCCCACGAAGGACACCCCTGGTTCTTGTTTAACACTATGGTAGGGAGGGGGAGGGGTGCCCCTGCCCCGAGGGGGCCGAGACGGCCGCCTGCATTGGGGTGATTTAACTTTTTACCAAACAGGTCCAAACGAGCCCCAAACAGGCGTTGCCCTCTAAAGGGAAGCCCAGTAAGAGTCTCTTTAGTAGCATCATCAGCACCCCACTGTCGCAGCCAAACCAAGCGACGTATAGTCACTACAAGGGCAGAAGTTCTTTCACACATTCTAATGGTGTCATCCAGCGCTAATAGGATAAATTTTACAAACACATCACAACTGGAGAGTGCATTAAACACATCCCAGGGGAGATCCTCAGGGTGATGATCGAGCATCTTTCTGATGAGGGTTCTAGCGGCCACTGCAGTAATAGCTGCGGCACAGACCGGGCGCAGCGCCGTCCCTGCACAAGAAAAGGCGTGGGAAGCCAGCAGATCAACGCGCCGGTCCTCAGCATCCCAAAGGGTACTATAAGCAGGGGCTGTAATAAAGGGGGGGTTAGGAACCCCTATGATCGGGGCATCCATCACGGGGGGTGATGACCAACAATTAACCACCTCAGGGGGGAAAGGGTATTTCCTATCCCAGTCCCCTGGGACCCCTGGAAGTTTTCCCATTCCTTGAGCACGAGAGCATGGAAATGAGCCTGCTCTAGAAATTCCAAGCGTGCTGTCGCTGTATGGAAACGCTCCCCTCTCAGCTTGGGGGCCTCACCAGGGAGAGAGATAGACAGAACCTTAAAGACCTTAATCAACAGATCGTCAGTGTCACACTGGCCCCAGTATTCAGGGCCAGAATCGTCATGACTCCTCGGCCTCTCATCAGATGAGCCTGAGTCAGAGAACAGCTCTCCATCAGAAGGGGTATAGTCACACGGAGTAGTATCTGACAACCTCGCCATAAGCTGTTCAGCCGTAGGCAGTCTGGAAGACCCAACAGGCTGCAAATCCCCACTTGTATATGACTCAGCAGGAGTGAGATTTAAGCACGGGGAAATAGGTGAACTGAAAAGAGGTGCAGCCACTGGCAAGCCTGATTGCAGGGCCAGTGCTTGCTCGGCACAGAGTCCACAGACCCGTGCCCTGTCAGCATCAGCATGGGGTTGTCCACACGCTATACACAGCCGGTCTTGTCCCAGAGGGACCCCGGTCACATAATTCTGAGATGCCCCCATATGGTGATTATTTAGGCACAATATGCCACGCTATAGGCAACCCTGGATGCCCCAAGACCCGCTAGGAAGTGGGAGAAATTTACAAGGCCCGCTATAAATTACACAGGGCCGGGATGAAGCCACTGGATTCAACCGTCTGAAAGACATAATGGGAATAAAGGGTGTCAGAACCATGCGCAGTAATCAAGGATCATGAAAATCGCCCGCGAGGGCACTTACAGACCAAGGGAGGAGGAAGACCGCTACCACGCGCGCGCGCGACTAGCATCAAAATGGCGCCAAGCGAACCTCGAAGGGCGGGCTGTGACGTGGAGCGCGTCAAGCCAGGTCCCTGCCCCCCCCCCGAAGAGCGCGAAGCTCTGAGATAGTGGTCAACGTTGTCGGAGAAGCAGAGTGTATGACACACTTAGAAAATGATTTGCCAATGAAGAAGCCGCAGCGTCTGAGGCAACGCCGCCGCCCGGCGCAGCACATCCAGTAAAGGAAAGAGACGCGCACGGCGGCGGCAGGTACACAATAAAAATACAAACAGCGCGGCTCTGACACCAGATATACCAGTCAAGGGACAATACAAAGGCCATAATCGTGTAAACACCATACACCCCCTTTCTTTCCCCCCGAGCTATGGGGGGAACGAGGGAGGATGGCGACCCTTTGTACAGGGCCCACCGCTACACGGGGCATGGGGCAATAATGCGGGAGGGGCATCCCCTAGAGGCTCACCATCAGCCTAAACCGCCTACCCTTTGGTGGGGGACTGCGGTGGAGCATGGCTCCATAAGCACGCATGGTGCTGCCTACCTTCACCCGACCAGCACAGCCCAGGCTGGGAGGCACATCACAGGAAGGATGGGTGGGAATAGTCCAACAGGGCCGCAGGCTTTGATAGCCCAGCTCACCTGCGAGAGAGTGATATTTCATATCTTCGCAGTCAGCACTGCAGAGAAATCTGGGGATTTGTGGGACTTCCCCCGGGTATTTGAGGGGCCGGGAGGAGCCTGTTTTGCATGTCTCTGCAGTGCAGTGCCATCTGGCGGAGGATAACCCAAGTGTAAGTACTATATCTGGAGCAGGACGTACTGTATACTAAGAATAACTGCGTTGTCACTGCCAGACAAAATAATGGCCAGGAGAGAAGTTTGTAAGTTATCCGCTCTTTATGCTGTATCCACCCCTTGTCATGTCTGCTAGTGCGGTCTCAAGAGACGTGAATCGAACACTTTCAGTCACTGAATGCATGCATACGACAGCGTAATAACAGCGGGCACAGTCCTTCTCATCACCGCCAATGCTGGCCGGCCTTGATTGCAGACATGACAAGGGGCGGATACAGCATAAAGAGTGGATAACTTACAAACTTCTCTCCTGGCCATTATTTTGTCTGGCAGTGACAACGCAGTTATCTGTTTCAATCTTTTTATTGAAATTTTGGTATAAAGATAAACAGTACAACATTTTGTTCACTTACAAATAAACTGTTCCAGAACATGAGTTGTCATTTTTCATACAGTGTCTCAAACAGTTATGCCATTTTCAGTAAGTAGCTAAGGCACATGTAGAATGTTTGGGCTTCTAAAGTTTAATGATGTACCGGCATGAGCGACTGAAAATTAGCACCTATTTACTAATATCCATCCTTACTCAAATTGCCTGGCAGGTGGATTTCCACTCCTGCCACATGCTCCCCACACCTCTGGTGTCCGGGGGGAAGGGGGGGGGGGGGGGGGGGGTGAGGGGGACAAGGGATCTAAAAAAGAAAGAGGAGAAAGGAAAACAAAAAAAAGGGGGGGGGGAGGGAGTGCACAAGTGTAAGTAAGCATTTAAAGAGGAGGGTTTGCAAACCATTTCTCACCCCAACAGGGCCGCTCTCAAGTCTGGGAACGAGTATTCCACCCACGGGTCCCAAATCTTCATGAAAATCTCATGGGAATCTCTCAAGATGCTGGTTAGCTTTTCGTTGATGAAAATACCATTCAGCCTCTCTTTTACCAACTGAAATGGAACACTCCCTTTCTTCTTCCATGAGCTTGCAATAGCTAATTTGGCCGCCAGCATGACCTGAGTCAGCAAGGCGTGTTGGGGCTTGGTGATTCCTTCTGGCTTCACGTGTAGCAAAGCTACCCAAGGGTCCCTGCGTAAGTTAACATGTAGGAGACTATAGAGCAGGCCAAAAACCCGCGACCAGAACCTCCTGACCTTCGGGCATTCCCACCAAATGTGGAGGACCGTCCCCTCTGCAGAACAACCTCGGAAACAGGTGGCCGGATACCCTGGGACTGCTTTAGCCACGCGGGATGGTACCAGGTACCACCTTGTAAGCATCTTATATGCCGCCTCTAATGTGGTGATGTTTATAGAACATTTGTTTATCCCTGCCCAGATATCCATCCATTCCTTCCTTTCCAGGACTAGATTCAAATCTGTTTCCCATTTTGTCATATATCCATGTTTCATGTTGACTGGTAGGGATGTGAGATGAGCATAGATCATATAGATAAGGCCTGGTGTCGGTGTCCCCCGAATACACACCCTCTCAAAGGTTGTTTTATCTACCCCGTGGGCTTTGTTTTTTAGTAGGGGAGCTAGCCAATGCCGGATCTGGACATATCTGAAGCATTCGGCGGCAGGTACCTCCTCTTTCGACACCAATGTCGGCCAAAGAATTAATTCCTCCCGATCTAGTAGATGATACACTTTATCAATACCTTTCTGCTTCCACCACGCAAATGCCTCAGAACTCTCCATCCCCGGAGGGAACCAGGGGTTTTTAAATAGACGCATTGCTGGGAGATGCGGTGAAATCAGCTTCCCCGAGTATTTCACTCCATCCCACACACGGAGGGAGTGGCCTAAGATTGGACACATAATGCGGGGCCTATACTGTGGCGGGATCCAAATCAGGCTATCTATGGGGACGGGATTGCATGCCATGGCTTCTAAGGAGACCCAGAGAGGAATTTCCACCTCGAGATGTAACCTGTGTAACTGCGCGATTTGTGCGGCCATATAGTATCTGTTCACGCACGGAACTCCCAGCCCTCCTTCTGTCCTATGCCTAAACATAGTAGTTTTAGCTACCCTCGGCCTAGTACCTCCCCAGACAAACCTCATTATGCTGTTCTGCATACTTCTAATCTGGTGCGAGGGGATTTGAACAGGGAGCGTCCGGAAATGCTAAAGCATCTTGGGTAATAGGGTCATTTTTACCGCATTTATTCTTCCTATCCACGAGTTCCCATGACCCTGCCAAGAGTCAAGCATAGCTCTTTCAATGAGCGAAAGAGGGGGGGGGGGGTAGTTGGCCTGGTATAGAGTATGATAGTGAGGGGTGACCTTAACCCCTAGATATGATAGTGTCCCCGGGGCCCATCGGAAGGGAAAGCTGGATTGGACCGATCTCACCATCTGGGGAGGGATATTTAGATTTAGCCCCATAGATTTCTCTTTGTTGACTAAGGCCTGAGATTTGCGAAAAGTCGTCTAGGAGCTGGAGGGCATTGGGCAGCGAGATATGTGGTCGCGAGAGGACTAGCAGTAGTGACAACGCAGTTTTTTCTTCCCACTAGCATGTGCACGTTATCAACAGAACAGTTGCTCGGTAACTCCTGTATGCTGGAGGAGTAAGTTGATGCAAGACACTGAGTGCGGGAGTAGCTGCGCCCTGATTTGTTGTTCTCCGGACAGCTGCATAACAGGACAAGTACCACTATGGCGCCCAACGCTGGAGTCCTATGATGCTAGCTAGGTGTATTTAGCTGTATGGTTTCAGGCCTATTGTGAGTGTGTGGCAGTGGAGGCGTGGATGAGGTGTCTATGCATGTGCATGGGGGGGCACCCGATTTTTAGTATCACAATGTTGTGACTTTTTTATAACTATTGGTGTACATTTTTTTCTGTGCGTTTTGGGGTGTACAATATTACCTTCAATAAAGATGTGCTATGTAATGTGACAGTGCAGCTGTGTGTTCATGTATATAGTTGTCCAGTGAGCCAGTGCCCTTATTTAACCTTGTGTGTATGTGTTGGTTTTGTATTCTTGATTTGGTTAGAGGGACACCAGCAAAAGTCTGGCAGTGCTCCTGGGATCTGTCAATTGGAGTCTCCCTGTATTGTATTTCTTTATATTTCACTTATAGCAAGACCTTGGATTGCTTACGACTTCGATCTAGTTTTGCCTGCCCATGACCCCCGATTGTTTTCGACTACAATCCAGTTCTGCATGCCCACAACCTCAACTTGTTTTCTACTTTGATCCAGTTCTGCCTGCCAACGATGGCTTGTTCTACGTCTCTAATCCAGCTCTGGTGTCTTCTACCCCGGATTTGGCAATACCCACTCCTAGGTCGCCTGACCTAGGGCGTTCCCGCAGCCCAGTCTATCCCCACCTTCAGGGGCTCTAGGTTGGTCCTTAGATTCTAGGCTTCCCGGTCAAGAGGTGAGCCGGTCCATTAGTCTCTGCAATCAGGATTCATACCCGGTAGTCTGACACATAATGAATGTTAATTAATGTGAAAGGCTCTTCCCTATTTGGGGTGAACACTTCATCCCTCTTGTGTCTATACACGGAGTTGTAGTATAGAAACGGATAAGGAAATGGAACAGTGACACCAAAGGTTGGAATATACAAAGTTTAGAATTTCAGTATATCTGGCTACAGGCTAATATCTTCAGTCCAGTGAGTGGGTTGTGCCGGTGGTGATAATTAAAAAAACTGAACTGAGTATTTATTTTCAACATTGGACATTGATTATACATAGACTATTCTATTTCATGTTAATTGTTTGCTCCATGCCTATTATGTTTTAAATAATTGAACGTACCACCAATGAGCTCAAGTGACACTCACAAACAGACCAGCTGGGTGGGAGGTTGGTGTCTGGTGAAAGGGGGGGGGGGGGGGGGGTGTGTGTGGAAGCACATATAAGATAGCCCCATGGACGTGTGTGAACCCCCATCAGGAGGAGACACCCTAGTGACCCCTATAAGCAAAAGCCCCTTTTAAAAAGGAGAAATTTTAGGTGCTCACTCCAAAGGAAGGAAATTTCTTTTCTCATCTGCTTCCATTTCGGGGCACCACTAGCAGCAACACATGGATTAATCTCAGCCATAGACTGGGACTACAAGATAGAAAAATCCCTGTTAAGACTTACCGGTAATGGTTTTTCTACGAATCCTTCAGCACGAGCCATGGAGAGAAACTAAAAGGTTGTGCTGAAGGATGAAGGGAGAAGAACAAGCTCCTTCAGGGCTATATAGTGCAGGCTGGGGTTGAATCTCCTCAGTTAATTAAAAAGCAGTTCAGCCACAGCCTCGGGAGGGAGAACGCTAACCTGTGCATAATGCGCACAACTAGAAAACAATGCAACAAAAATAAAACAGTGTAGAAGGCATCAACCGCCAGTGACACAGTTGTAACACAACAGTAGGGCAGGTGTGGTGTCCCAGGATGGAAGCAGATGCAGAAAATGTAATGGTAGTTACACAAATATATATAATTTTATCCATTCTGGGGCACCACTAGTAGCAATGCGTAGGACATGCCAAAGCCCACGACTGACTGCTTCAACATAACCAAGAACAACGGCACTGACACCTCAAGCCTAGACCCCCGAAAAGGGTTTCACCGCCATCTGCAACACCTTACAATCCAGAGCGGCATCGGAAGATGCCTTGACATCAAGTCTGTAAAACGTGGTGAAGGTGCAGAGAGACAACCAGGTCGCCGCCTTGCAGACCTGTTCCCCCGAAGCTTGGTGTTGGAAAGCCCAATATGCGACAATCGCCCTGGTGGATTGAGCTGTGACACGGAAGCGCGCCTCCTTTCCCTTGCAGGCGTAGGCTTGTATGCTGCCTGCCTGATCCATCTGCTAAGAGTGGACCTGGAAGGCCCCTATTTGGTCCTCCTGAGATCACAAACAAGACAATCATCTAACCTCTCAAGTAGCAGCCAAGTAATACTTAAATGCCCTGACCACATCGAGGGAATACAGTAGTCACTCCTTCCCCTTCCATGGGCTGACCCTGGGGTAAAGATGGACCTGGCAGCTCCCTCCCTGAGGGCTTATCTCCCTCCTACAAGTCGGAGCCTGAACTGAAGCCACAGGGGAAACTGGACGATCTGACGGAGGTGTGGAACCTGCCAGCTGCATAAGGCAGCGGTGAACAGTAGTACACCCAGCACACAGGGTTCCTTCTCCTGATGCCAGGCACGCTTGGCACATGGGACCGGTGGCACCCCTTTCCGTTAAATACGAGACCCCAATGCGTCCGGCATAGTAAAATGGCTGCTCTAACTGCTAAGAAATACAGCTGGATGGCTGGTCCCCACAGCTTCCTGCCTGTCAACTACTGGTCAGACTTCACCGCACTACCGGAAAAGCAACTTCCCTGCAGCGGAGATCAACCCACTTCCAGACACTGCAACAAAATGAACAAATGTCAGATTCCGAAGGGAATCCGTAAAAGTCAAAAGGCTTTGCTCCCCCAAAGGGAGCCCACCCTGACCAGAGAAACCATGGGGCTGCAGCAGCGCTGGAACCGATCCTCAGCCCAGGAGCTGGCAATCAACAATCCTGGAATGCAGCAGGGACCTCCGGGCACCGAACAAGATGGAGCTGCCTCGTGCCGTTAATGAGGGAGAGGACAGAGCCACGGACCTCGCAAATGCGGTCACCCCATCTCCATCTCCCATCCTGCACTGTAAGGCCAGAGTGGCCGAAGCTCTCAGTGGGAGGCCGGCCAATTAGCTCAGGCCCATCATCAGCAGGCCAGAGTTCAGTGTGAGGAACATAGCAGGGCCACCATGTAAGGACCATTGATCAGGTACCCTACAGGCAACGGGTTCCTTATCCTTGGGGCTCAGACCAAATCAGAGAAGCCCCGGTACGCTTACCTGGACCCTTGCACGCTCCCCCCACTGTATACGATCTTGCGTCTTTGGCTTGGAAATGGATTTCAGGCATCTAACCGAGGTTCACAGGAATGCTGCAGCTGGTGAGGGGCTGGGAGACAGAATGAGTCGGAGCCAACTTCACAGTCCCCTGCGACTGCAAGAAAAGAACCGAGGAGATCCTGCCACAGCCAACCCTATATAGGCCAGGAGGAGCTAGTTTTTTTTATATCTTGCAGTCCCTGCCTACGGCTGAGATTAACCCACGTGTTGCTGATAGTGATGTCGCAGAATGGAAGGAATGAGAAATACACTTTTTGTACATATCTTATAAAAGTTCATCCTTAGTTGTCCATGCAGGGACATAATAACTGCTTCATTATGACTGGGTATTGCTGCGAGCCAGGAGGTGGTACTAGAGCAGGAAGAGAGTTTAAGACCCATGCTGGTAGCTTTCCCAGCACACAAGCTGTCAAGACCAGATCTTTCGGAGGAAGGAAAAAAAAAATAAAAAAAAAAATAAAAAAAACGTATTCAAAAATCCTGTCCCCAGACACAAACACTAACACTGTCTGTTCCCCCTCGCCAGCCATTCAGAAATGCCTGGTGCAGGTATGGGCACCAGCTGAGGAAAGCCAGGGATGTGGCCCATGTGTGGCATATGCTGTGGGATCGCCAGAAAGGTGAGTATACATGGCGATGTGAGCACATTGGGGAATCCCAAATCTTTTAGACGGCCACGGTTATGATTAACAAGGTTATTGTTACTCAGCTGAATATTTTGTGAGATATAAATATATGTTTAGGGACCCTGTCTGAAAACGTGGTGGGTTAGAGGAGCAAATTCTGTGAGAGGGGTTGCCTAGATACCTGGTGGGGGTAAGGAAACACTTTCTTGAGACTGTGACCATAAAAAGCCTGCAGTAAAGTTACAGAGGCCTGTAGAAATGGCTGCTAATTTACAGATGGCTACAAGAGGCCGCCCTCAGACCCCACCGACAGGCTTCAGAGTGCTGCTAGAGACTGTAGCCAGTGTACACAACTGCTGCTATGTTATCAGGAAAAGACTACAGGACATTGCTGATGTTCAGTATGCTGCTAGAGACTGCAAATTCTGTGCATGACACATTTGGAGACTGCTGACATGTTACAAGTGAACACTGGTGTAGTATCAGGATGCTGGTAAAAACTGTTGCTTTGTTTTAGGAGACTGAAACACATTCCGGGACACTTCTGCCATACTACAAGAGACTGTATTTAATTATGGGGCAAACAATGACATGTTATCAGATGTTTTATATGTATTCTCAGAGCCTGATAGTCGCTGCTACAAATTTCCTCAGCCTTTGTGTGACTTTGCATAACGAGGTCTTAGTCATGCAATGCAGAAGCCACGAAGACCCATAGCTGTGCCAGACAGGCTCTAAGGATACAGAACACATTCTGTTTGCACACTACTGGCAAACCCCACCTCCCCTCAAAGCGGCCATATGAAAAGATAGTTAAAATTGTGACCTCCGGCCCAAAGTAGTTTTGGCTCCTAGCCGCTGGGTACCTCGCACTCCCAACAGCCGCTCGGCTTGCCTGAGGCAACAAACACCCCTCAAATATGGCCGGTGTCCTCTCCAAGCAATACAGATGCTCAGTTTTCAGAAGTACCTGAATCTAAGTAAATAGGTTCCAGTACTGTCAAGAAATCAGGCAAAGGTCTAGTATAATGAGATTATGTTAGTTAGGTCAAATGTTCCTAAGGGTTGTGGAGGTAAACCAGGGGACGCAACACAGACAAATGTAGGAAGATTTGTTTTTTATTTGTGTATTGCAAAATGTCATACATCGCACAAGATGGGTAAATGATATTTATATATATATCTTGGTGCTGGTGTTACGGGAGGCCAGCGTGCTGCATTAATCAGTACGGTGTAATGTCAGTGGCTGCAAAGCTTAAGGCCGTGTCGAATATTGATGACACATAAAGACAAAGGGTGAGAAAACTTCAAGTTATCAATAATGTTTTAACACACTTACCTCAGAATAAGCCACAGTGATATGTTCATATATTCCCTGATGATGATGTATTGCATCTTCTAAATCTTGCAATTCAGAAGGTAGGTCTACTTTACCACAAGCTTTACACCACGAATCAATATTGCTCATATACTAAAGAGAAAAAAATGTTCCTACATATTTCATCAAGTCAAGTCAGAGCATATAACATAGTACAGCATTACTAAGCCCCATATTCATGGCAGATATAATGGAAAATAATCCTTTCAATTTGTTTTTCATAATTCTACTAGAAAAGATCAGTGGAACATGTGGAAATGCAACTTATATGGGCAGGACTTCCAAACACTTACTGCTTGTTCCCCCAAATCAGCCTGTAAAGGACAGTAAGAAAGGTACTGTAATTTCTGAAAAAGAATAAATTGGGATTCCCTCCTTCCCACACCCAAATCCTGGCCCATTGTGTAACGAGGACCACTGCCTGTGGTCCGAAATCCACAATTTTAAATATCAGCTTCTTTATTCATGCTTATTAATGCACTGCTAAAGAAACTGAATAAGGGCCTAGCCACAATTTCCACATGACACCCCATACACCCCCCTCTTTGGCTGAACACGGGTTTTGCACGATTTCACATAGCAGGGCATTGCAAATGGAGGTGCTTCATATCTCCAAGTTCTAATCTCCCCTGAGGTGCATGGAGCGACGTCATTCACTCTCAGCACGCCGCACAGTACGGAGCGGCAGACAGCAATGAGCAAGAAGAACTGTTTGAAGGAGCCAGAGACATCATTACAAGGGCTGCTGCGGGTGTTGATCTGGAAATGGGCGGGGGAAAGAGTGGAGTTTGCGTGTGTCCAAATGAGAGGACTGTGGATGAGCCTGGTGGCTCATAGCAAGAGGCTGGCGCCAAGACTGGACCTGTTCTATAACAGAATAAGGGCTGGTAATGTCTAGGACTGGGGATTGTCAGGGCCCTTGAGCCATGTGATTGTCATCCCCTATGCTTGGTTTGCAGGGTAAGTTTTAGAGAGGGTTTTAGAGAGGGCTTTAGAGAGAAGTCCACACTATTTTTCTTAATTTTTGGGTGGGAATATCTTTTTAAAAAGCTTACCAACCCAGCAAACCAAGCATAGGGGCTGGTAATCCTAGGGCTCAAGGACCGAACTGGTAGCCCCCAGTCCTAGGCATTACAGCCCTTATGTCTTATAGCACAGGTCTGTAATGTGGTGGGTGGGCAGCACGCTCCCCCTCCGGCCGGGATGTTGGACAAGTGGCTTGCAGTCTCCCTGCCCTTTGATCTGGTATTACCAGTTTAAATGTAGTGAAAAAAAAGATAACACAATATTTACTACTCTTAATAACCTATACTCACCTTATCCAGTCCTGCACTGCATTAGTTAAAAATACAATTCTGTGATAACTCACCTGTAGAATTTTTTTTCTTCCGTTATTTCTTCAGGACATCAGGAGAATTCAGACACAATTGGGTTAACTCTAGACCGAAGGGCATGGCCTGCAAGACAACGGTGTGTGTCACCAGGCTATATACTTCCGGCTGTATTCCCACAATCCAGTTTACTTGGAAAGCAGTAGAATCAGCTGCCCAGGCGGCATTTCTATATCTCTTGTTGGAGACAAAAGGGGAGATAAGAAACAAAACTCCTCTCTAGCGCTCTCTATTTAGTTTTTTCTTCTTTTGATGCTGATCAACTATTTACAACTCCACTGAGACTAGGCATTCAAGGAATGGATATAGTAACCTAGCAGACAGGGAGGATCTGATGTCCTGAAGTAATAATGGATGAGAAAGCAATCAGACAGATGAGTTATCACAGAACTGTATTTTCTCTTCCATATTACTTCAGAATTCAGAAATGATTGGGACCTCCAAAAGCAGTACCCTTACTTCAGGATGGGATCCCAAACCATATTCCTTTATATGAGGAGTAAGCCACTGCAAAAACATTTAGTCTACTACTGTCTGTGAAACCTTCCTATCAAAGACGGCATCCGCTGAGGCTCTAAATGTAGTAGATGAATGAACTGAAGACCAAGTAGGTTTTGCATACTTGTTCTAATTAAGCTTGATGCTGAGAAAAGCCCAATATGCTCCAACAGCTCACTTAGAATGAGCTAAGGATCCATCCCCTTAGACATATAGGCTCTTATCACGGCTTCTCTAATCCATTGGCTGATGGTAGACTTAGCTGGTGATAGACCTTTCTGTGGTCACTCAGGTATGACAAATAAGGAGTCCGACCTACAGAAAGCTTGAGTAGCAGCGATCTAATATTTCAATGCTTTCACTAAATCCAGCAAGTGAAGAACTCTCTCCTTATCGTTAACTGGAGCAGGACAAAAGGAAGGCAAAACCACCTCTTAATCAAGATGCTAAAGCACATCCTGTTTAAAACGGAGGACAGCCTTGTCCTTATGTAACACCAAGTAAGGAGGCTTAACCGATAAAGTTGCTAATTCAGAAACCCGCCTAACTCAGGTTATTGCCACCTTAAGAGTCATTAATCATTAAACTTAATGATGCATCTGCCAATGGCTCAAAGGAAGGACCCTGAAGGGCTGATAGAGCTAAGATCAAATCCCAAACCGGCAGATGTGGCTTATGGAGGGGCCTGCACATGAGTGACCCCCTGTAAAAAAGTCCCAATTTATTCTCAGCAATAGGTTTCTGAAAAAAGATAGATAAAGCAGATATATGTCCTTTTAAAGTACTCAATTGAAGACCTTCATCAAGACCTTTCTGCAAAAACTAAAAGTCTGGGAACAGAAAATGTTCTACAAATGAACCCTATGGATTCACACCAGGAGATAAATGTGCACCAGGCTCTGTAGTAGATCACTGATGAAGATTTCTTCCTGGCCTGAATCATAGTCTGGAGTACTCTGGCATAAAAAAACTCTTTCTTCCAAGATGGAGGTTTCAATAGCCAGGCCATCAAAGCCAGATCTTGTGAATTGGGCTGCCTTAGAGGCCTCTGTGTATGAAGATCTGGATCGTCAGGCAACGTCCACAGGTCACCCTCTGATATCCTTGGCCACGAGGAGCCACCAGAACCACTCCCTCGCGAGTTAACTTTTTCAGTACTCGACCCAGGAGTGGAATCAGAGGGAATGCATAAAGAAGCCTGAAAGCTCATCACTGAAGAGTCAGGGCATCTGTTGCTATTGCTAGAGGATACATGGACCGGGACACAAACTCTGCGACTTTCTGTTTGTGCCATGAGGCAAAGAGATCTACACCTGGGAACCCTCAAGGCCTGCAAAGGGATTGAAAGACCCTCTGACTGATGGACCATTGCCCCTGATGCATGACCACTTTGCTGAGATGATCTGCCTTTAAGTTGTCCACTCCTGGTATGTGTACAGCCGAAATGGTCAGAGTAAGGTCATACTCACTTATGACACCGCCAACCAATTTGAATCCTGATGGGATGACCCTTCAGATAGGATGTCCAATGTTTGAGACACAGTAGAAATGCTCTTAGTTCCAGAATATTTATGGAGAGTCTGCTCTCCTCTGGACTCCAATGTTCCTGGATCGTCTGTGACCACATGACAACCCCAACCTGTTAGACTGCCATCCTTGGTGACAATCTTCCATTATACCAGAAGAAAAGATTTGCCCGAGAGGCTAAAGATTCAGCCACCAGGTTAGGGACTGCCTTGTTGAATGTGTCATGGAAAAAGAGTGATCCAGAATATGTGGGTTCCGATCCCAGATCAAGAGCAATTCCATCTGCAGGGGTCTTGTGTGAAACTGCAAAAGTCACCGCCTCGAAACGAGACACCATCAGGCCCAACAGATGCATTCCTTGACGAATAGTTGGGTGAGGGCAAGACAAAAAACTCCTGTACCCTGGCTTGAAATAAAAGTCTCTTCTGTTCTGGAAGAAAAACGTATTCCTGAGACGTGTCTAATGACATTCCCAGAAAAGAAATAACTTGAAAAATGATATTCGACTTTGGATAGCTGACTATCCAGCCAAACTCTTCTAATGTTGATAAGACATGTCTCCTGTCTCCTTCTGGGCCTCCAGACATGATGGGTCCAATATCAACAGATCATCTAAGTAAGGGATTATATGTATCCCCTGACTTCCTAGAAAAACCATGAGACCTGCCAACACCTTGGTAAACACCCCTGGTGCGGACGACAGGTTGAAGGGCAGAGCCACAAACTGAAAATGCAGGCCATCTACTACAAACCGCAGGTATCTTTGATGAACCAGAAAAATCGGAATGTGTAGGTACGCATCCTATATATCCACTGTGGTAATAAAATCACCCAGCTGGAGTGACATCACTGTGAATCTTGAAGATTCCATGCAAACCTTCTTCAGACTGATGTACTTGAGGCCCCTGAGATCTAATATTGGGCTTACAGAATCGTCCTTCTTGGGAATTATGAACAAATTGGAGTAAAACCCCTGACTTCTCTCTAAGAGAGCAACAGGACAGATTACTTCAATCTCTGCTTTCTGTGGAATTTGGGATACCCCTGACCAAAAGAATCTCCGATGAGGTCCCAGCATCCAGGAGGAGAGGCGCAGTATGTGCTCTGCTAGTGACCGAAGCTGCAGCGAAGAATCAGCAGCCTCGCAGCAGAAGAAGTGACCACGCACAAGGGGGAAGGAGAAGCCCTGCAGGCAGGGAAGAACTGTCAGCAGCAGAGATCTGTAACCTATACAAAGGCAACGGACAAGGCAGCCCGGTGGAAGGAAGAGTATGTTTCTACCTGCCGCCTTAGCCCTGCCCCCTCACTTGAAGGCGCAAATTTAAATTCCAAAAGTGCTAATACACAAAAACAAGGCAATATAAGAGGAAATATTCTTCCCTGGTTCCCCCATCAGGCTCATCAGACAAAAACCTGCGGCTGACTCTTCCTTAAAGCAGGATTGCAGCCAGTAGTGACCAACTTTTCTGAATAACAAAAGTGACATTCTAATGTGCCCAAAGACCTTGGCGCTTAACCCTTAACATCCTGATCCGCATACAGTATAGCTGAGGAGGCATTGTGGGTCCATCTAGGTCAGAGGAATATAAGGGCAAGGGAGACAGTTGCGGTTAAATTCTCCTACTTCCAAGCTAAAATCCTAAAAACAAAAAACAAATAAAGAGAGGCGCTCACAGCACACCTTCAAGTCCAGTTCCAGTTGCAAAAATGAAACTGGATTGTGGAAATATAGACGAATTATATAGGCCGGGAGAAGCCACACCTTTGTCTTGCAGTCCACACCCTTCGGTCGAAAGTTAACCCCACTGTATCTGAACTCTCTTGATGGCCTGCAGTAAAATGGAAGAGAAATGATGCTGGCAGAGCATCTAATAGATGCACCACCAGCATCTGGAAGGGAGACAAGGATCCTGCAGCTTCCAGCCAGACACCTTGACAGACCAGGACAGCATAGCTTTTAGACAGAATCTCTCCTATGTGACTTACAGGTCACAGCAAAGGGATAGTGGAAGGTTTCTCCAAGAAAACCCCCTCCATACCCCTGCCCTCCTGTGCCATATGTGGTCACATGGGAGCTATTCCTCATGGGCTCCCCCCACGGCAAAATAGACCCATCACAGGACATACACCGACCCGAAAGAAGACTGTCTGGAAAGGGAAACAAAAGGCAAAACTGTAAGTAGTTAAATAAGTTTAGATAGATAGTTAAAAAAACAAAAAAAACAAATCATTTTCATTAATAAAAATCATGCTGCCAATTACGGAATGTCTCAAAAGGAAGAAGTGTAAGGCCCTTCAAGAGTATGGATGAATCCCAGAGGAAAGGCCTTATAATCAACCAGTCCACATCTGGGAGAGACAAAAAAAACTCTCAAACAGTGCTTCTGGTCTCAGCTTATAGTCCAAATACCAAAAGCTGCAACTTGTACTTTTAGGTACAAGTGATTGCCAGACCCAAATTGGCCCCTTCCTGAAAGAATTCTAGAACATCCAGAAAGCTAGACCCAACCAGGTTACGAAGGGAACAAGGAAGAAAACCTCTTCCAAGTGTTCCCATACATCTTACAGGTAACCGCTTTTCTGCTTTGGAGCAAGGTCTTTCAGGATCCAAGTCGTCCATTTCAGATTCCGAAACTGTGGGTCAGACACTGGATCCCTGAAGTAATAAACCTGGGATCAGTGGTAGATTTATAGTAGACTCTACTGAATCTGGGTTCAGGCTACACCCGGTATTTTATATTAAGCCTTTGGCCATAACCACACTTCTATTGCTTTAATTTTGACTATCCTGGGTTTTGGTCCACTTCGGCTGTGTGAAACCCCCCAGAAATCCCGAAAAACTCACCTCTCCTCGCTCCCACGTGACCGCCGCTGCCAATTGCGCTACTGTAGGTGTGGCATGCGGGTTGCGTATGGGCCCACAGGCGCCCCCCCTCCGTCTCCGAAATGCTCGTCGGTCTAGGGGTCCGCCTTGCTTCCACTCCGGTGACATTATATGCCTTCCAGGGCTCGGGGCGCGCCGCCCCGCCCGCTCGCGCCGGAAGTGACATCATGCTGTCCCACAGGCTCGCGCCAGACGTGATGCGGCGCGACCCGAGTCCCGGAACGCAAGCGCCTTCCGGGACTCCCAACAATAGGGTACATAATGAAACAATCGACTCATCAAGATGGGGGGGGGGCAAGTAATGTATTCATATGAATGTATTTGACAGAGGCAAGAAATGTACACATGAAAGAATTGTATACACATGTATAAGAAAAAAAACTATTTTATGGGACATAGTCCCTTTTAATTAATGTCATGAATAAATTTTGTACTTCAAGCAATAGAAGTGTGGTTATGGCCAAAGGCTTAATATAAAATATCGGGTGTAGCCTGAACCCGGATTCAGTAGAGTCAGATATTAGCCTGACCATATACCAACCAAAGGAAGGGTCACCACAAGGGGCAACTAGGATATGGCTGCCCATTTTTTCTAAAAGATTTATAGTAGGTCTCACTGCCATTTGCTGCAGTAGAGAGAACCACAACCACCTTGGGCACCAGGGAGCAATGAGAATTACCCGAGCCTGTTACACCATAGTCTTTCTTATGATTAGAGGAAGAATTTGGAAGGGAGGAAATGCATAGAAAAGACTGAATCAACTCCACTTCTGGCACAGGGCAGCCTCTGCTAGTGTCACCTGATTCTTCAGCAGAGAAAAGTAGGCTCAGCATTTTGAGATTGCTTTGTTTGCAAAAAGATGTATTTCTGGTGAGCTTCAGGGACTTACCAGGTCATTGAAGACTGTCTTGTTTAATTGCTACTCTGACTGCCTGAGTTCTACCCTGCTGAGGAAGTCCGCTACCACATTTAGTTCTCCCCTGATATGGATCACTCATAAGGAAATTGCGACCCTTTCCAGTTTGTAGCAAATCTTTACTGCCAGAGACCAGAGGTCGAAGGATCTTGTACCTCCCTGATGGTTCAGATAAGCCTCAGCAATGGCATTATCCAAAATGATCAGGACTTCTCGCCCTTTTATCTTTTCCTCCAGGCGATTCAGAGCTAACTGAATCGCCATTAATTCTCTGAAGTTTGACCACTTCCTGGAAGTGGGACCGGACGAAGTTCTCTGAACATCAGGGAGTGTGAACTTGCAGATCCGGACTGGATTACTCCGGTACCAAGGCTTTCCCTGGAGCCATCCACCACTGACGAGAATGACAGACTGACTCTGGAATATTCACTAGAGAGTCCAGAGACTTCAGGTTCTTGTCCCAAGACTGAAGGTAGAAGCTCTTTTATATGTAACTCAGATGAGCACAGATATTGCTGATTTCATGAGCCCCAGAAGCACCGGAATCTGTCTTAGGAACAGAGTAGGATGACCCTGAACATGGGAGGACAGGAAGGTGATCCTCTCCATTATTGACTTTAGTAAGAAGGTTCTTTCTAGGCCACAGTTTATTTGGTAGCCCAGATAAATACACAACGTCTGAGGCATCAACTTGACTTTTGTCTGTTTATAACCCAACAAAGCTTGGATAGGAGAGGCAATGTTAACTTCACTTTGTTCTCTAATATCTCCCTGGTCGGTGCAAAAAGGGGGCAGATCGTCTAGATACGCTATGATACCTATCTGATTAAGTCTCAAATAGGCCATTGGTTCTGACAGTATCTTTGTGAAAATCCGAGGTGTGGATGAAAGACCAAAAGGCATTGCTCAAAACTGCCAGTGATGGACAACCCCATCTATCCTTACTGTCAGATATCTTCTGTGTGCAGGTAAGATGGGGACGTGAAGGTAGGCGTTTTGGTGGTCTATTGAGACCATCCAGATGTTTTGAAACAATATGTCCTTCAGTGTAAAAGTGTAAAAATGGATTCCATCTGGAATCTCTTGTGCCTGATGCTCAGGTTTAACCCCTTTAAAATGAGGATCAACCGGAAGTCTGACGGCTCTTGTACCAAGAAGATGTAAAAACCTGTCCTTATCGGGTACCAGGGTACTTCCTCTATCACCGCCTTTTCCTTTAGTTGAGAAATCACTAAAGTAAAGCTTGTGATTTTACAGGATCCTTGGAACAATGTGTCAAGATGAGAAATGTATGTGGTCTCGTAGAAAACTCCAAGTGATAACCCTACTGCATAATCTGAGATTTCCTGCCAGGAAGGGAGAAAAAACAAAGACAAAAAAAATACCATTTTGTGATTACTCACCTGTAAAATGGGTATTATAAGTATGTCTCACACCCTGCTTCGGAAATATTATATTACACTTGGGTTATAGTCCACAAGAGGGCGCTTTACTGCAGAGATGGCAAAAAAAAAGAAGCCCCTCCCGGTCCATAAATACCTGGGACCTCCCACACATTCCCCAGTATATGAAAGCAGTAAGGGGACCAGGAGAAGTCAACAATAAAATTAACAACATGAACAAGGAAAAAAAAATCACCATATAGATGATCCAAGATACAACTCGGGGTGGGCTGAAGCAGGGTGTGAGACATACTTATAATACCCATTTTACAGGTGAGTAATCACAAAATGGTATTATTCTAAGTATGTCTCACACCCTGCTTCGGAAATATTCATTACACTTGGGACATCCAATAGAAGTGTCCAAAAAGGGTGGGGATCCCAACAGGCAATAGTGCACAAAATAAACCAATGCAGCTTGCAGAACTTGCAGTCAAAAAACAGCATCTGCTAAGGCCCGCACATCAACCTTATAAAACTTTGAAAAAGTATGAACAGAAGACCAAGTAGCAGCCTTACAAACTTGTTCAACAGAGGCCTCCAGGTCTTTTTCAGGGCTGAAAAGCCCAGGAAGCCCCAACAACACGAGTAGAATGAGCAGTGATCTGGAAAGGGGGATCCCTCCCCTTGGCAGAGTATACCCTAATAACGGCCTGACGAATCCATTTACTAATGGTAGATTTGACGGGCGCCAAACCCTTCTCGGGCCCGGAGGGCACCACCAAAAAAAGGCGTCCATCTTCCGCAATGGTGAAGTAGCCACCAGATAGTACTCTACCCATCTAACGACGTCCAGAGAGTGCAAGGCCCTCTCCTTGCATTGCTAGGTTAAGGACACAATGAAGGAAGCACAATGTCATGAATGAGGTGAAAAGCAGAGACAACCTTTGGCAGGAAGTCTGGTTTAAAGCGGAAAACCACCTTGTCCTGATGTCTCTCAAAGTAGGGGGCCTGAATAGACAGAGCCGCCAACTCAGAAACCCGTCGAACAGAGTTGATAGCCACCAAAAAGGCAACTTTTAAGGTGAAAATGGATAGTGCAGCATCCTGCACTGGTACAAAAGGAGGACCCTGAAGGGCAGACAACACCAAATTTAAATCCCAAACAGGCAACATGGATTTGCAAGGAGGACGCACGTGAGTGGCCTCCTGAAAAAAAGGTCTTACCCAAAGGATGAAGAGCGAAAGATCTCTGAAAGAAAACCGCCAGAGTGGACACATGCCCCTTAAGGGTGCCAAGTTGAAACCCATGTCCAGACCATGCTGAAGAAACTCCAAAATTCAAGGAATGGAAAACACCCGACAAGGAAAGGCCCTAGCCTCACACCAATCAATGTAGGTCCGCCAGGTCCTGTAGTAGATATTAGAGGAAGATTTCTTCCTAGCCCTGACAACGGCTTCATATAAACCCTTTTACTTTAAGATGAAGGTTCAGCAGCCACATCATCAAAGCCAGCGTTTGTAAATTGGGGTGACAAAGCTGACCTTGTCTAATCAGATCCGGAAGCAGAGGCAGCCTGAATTGATCGACCGCAAACCGGACGACGTCTGCGAACCACACCTGTCTTGGCCACCTTGGGGCCACTAGGATTGCTGGCACACCCTCTTGAGCCAGCTTGCATACCACCTTGCCCACCATGGGAAAGGGAGGAAACAAATACAGGAGACCGAACCCCCGCCAAGACAGAGACATGGCATCCCCTGCCAGAGCCAGAGGGTCCTAGGAAATAGAAACAAATGCTGATAGCTTGTGATTGTGAGGAGAGGCAAACCGAGCCACATCTGACATCCCCCACCTGCGACAAAGGGATCGGAAGACCTCGATGCTGAGGGGCCATTCCCCCCGGTGAGGGGCCCCCCTGCTCAGGTAGTCCACTTCCAGGTTCTCCACACCCGGAATGCAAACCACCGAAATGCACGGAACGTTGCTCTCGGCCCAATACAGAATCAACGACACCACTCGGAGGGCACTCTTGCTCCGAGTCCCTCCCTGATGATTGAAGTAAGCAACCACAGTCTGGATGCTGGAGCGAACCTGAACCGGCAGGCCCCATAGGTGTGGCGTCAACCACAACAGCCCCAGCCGAGCCGCCCTTAGCTCCATAACATTGATGGGGGCGTGTGCCTCCTGAGGGCCCCACAGCCCCTGGAATTGGTGGGCTCTCCAGTAGCCCCCCCAAACTGACAGACTGGGATCCGTCGTGACAGTCTCCCAGTGGCAGGAGAAATAATCTGCCCACCAGAAGGATTTTCGAGTCCAGCCACCACCGAAGGGAACGACGGACCAGAGGAGACAGAACAAGGACTGATCCAAAGACAGGGGACACTTGTCCCAGGCCGATAGGAGATGGAGCTGAAGGAGCCTCATGTGAAATAGAGCAAAAGGCACTGCCTTGAAAAAAAAAAAAACAGCCCCCCATCAGCCCTACAAGTCTCATCCCTTGCCGGATGGGCAGATGAGGGTTCGACAGGACAATACGAATCGGCGCTTGAAGAGCGTCCACCTTCAGCTGAAGGAAAGGAAATCCTGGCCTGAATGGTATCCAGCGTCATGCCCGGGACAGAAGTCACCCTTGATGGGGAAAGTGAAGACATGGGGTAATTGATTACCCACCCAAGCCTCTCCAGTGTCGCCACGACCGTCCGGGTATCCAGATCCGCCTGATGGAACGAAAGAGACGAAATGAGAAGGTTGTCCAGATAAGGAAGGATGCGAATGCCCTGGGCTCATGAGAAGAGCCATCACACCCGCCAGCACCTTGGAGAATACCCTGGGTGAGGAAGTGAGACCGAAAGGGAGAGCCACAATTTGGTAGTGCTGGTCCCCAACCGCAAACCTGGGGAACCGCTGGTGCCCTGGAAGACCGGCACATGAAGGTAAGCGTCTTTTATATCCATTGATGTTGTAAAGTCCCCCGGGCGCAGGGAGCAGACAGCGGAGCGCAGCGTCTCCATGCGAAACCATTTTGTTCTGATGAACCGGTAGAAAATCATCTAGTCCAGAATGGCCCAGATGGGACCATCTTTCCTGGGGACTGTAAAGAGATTGAAATAATAACACAGACCTCTCTCCCTGGGGGGAACCTGACAACCCCCATGGCCAGACAGCCTTGTACTGCCGTAAACAGGCCCTAAACTGCCCAGGGATCTGAAGAAACCCGTGAAGAGAATTTGGGAGGAGAAGTGAAGAGCAGCAGCCGTCCCCCACCAGAGGGGTGAAGATGCCCCCTCAATGCTGACCGGGCTAGCAGAGGATTTAGGCTTGGCACCCCAGAAGGATCTGAGTCGGGCATGGCAACAGCTATTGCCCTGGAATCTCCCCTTTCTCCCGCAAAGGGTACCCCCCTGCCTGACCCAGGCCCATGAAGGAGGGAGTGAAGGACCCTGACCCCCGAAAGGGTTGTGGCTGTTTTTGCATTGGCGTAACTTACCTCTTTAGCCAGAGCTCCACCATCACCAACAGGCGCAACCCAACAGGGGGAAGCCCCTTGAACGCCTTCATGACAGCCTTGACAGCTGCCGACCGGCGCCACCCGACCGAGTGACTGGAATTAGACCACCCAGCCGAGGTCAACAACACCTTCCATTAGTGTCAACTAAAGCAGAGAGGACATAGGAGATAATTAGCTCACAAAGCGACAAGCTCTAAATCCAACACTAGAAGGATCCAAATGGAAACCTTAAAGACGACCCCTAAATAAGGCCCTAATAGCCGTGGCCGAAATAGCGAAAGCCTCCACCGGGCGCAAGGCCACACAGACAAGGGCATTGTAGGCCCGTTAGATGATACGTCAGTCCTCACTATCCATCAGGAAATGGAACGAGGGAACGCACCACATACGCCATATACAACCCCAGGATGGGGGCATCCACCTAGAGGGATAAATGACCAGAACTAGACCAACTGCGGGGAAGGGATACCTCCTATCCCACCCCTTAGGTAGCATAAGGGAGACGTCAGCATCCCACTGCTCTGAGGGCATCAGTGCAATGGCAGGCTGATCATCAGAGGTAACAAAATCTGAATAATATCCCTTTACACAAGGGGTGTACAGACGGACAATAATATTAAACATAATGTTAATGAATAGGCCAAGCTTACGCCCCGAGGGGACCCCAAGCACGGTATCCTGGGAAGCCTCCAAAAAGTGATTTTGATAGCCGCAATGACCAATGGGAATTACACTGTTGAGCTACCCGGGATGCCCCTTAAATGTCCGTTAGTGGGAGGATTTAATATATGGTAATTCATGTCAAAGGCTTTTTGCCCCTTAAAATGAGGGAAAAGGCCACAGGACCAGGGGGAAGCGCTAAATTTGGAAGACCCCCGGAAGACATAATAGCCATCACACGCATACATAAAAATATACATATATAATGCAATTAGCAGCCACAGAGGACGCACATACCATACATGCACTTAAACTAGACAATAATCAGCCCGGCAGGGGGTACTCACCAATTCTATGGGCGGCAGGATGGCGACCGGAAGGGGGCAGAGGAAGAAAGAGAAAAATACAACTCTGAAGTACTCACCTGTAGAGTTGATATTATACGCATACAGCACGTCCTGCTCCAGTAGTAGTAATAACATGTGGGTAATCCTCCGCCTCCGGCGCCGTGCACTGCAAACACGTAGAAAACAAGCTCCTCCCGGCCCTACATATACCGAGGGACCTCCCACAAATCCCCAGCATTGAAAAGCAGTGAGAAGGAGAGGCCAGGAGAAACAACCACCCAAAACTGGCAAAAATATCAAAGATAACAATCACCAACAGGGGATCCAGAACAAGGTGAAAACAGGGTGGGGTGGAGCAGGACGTGCTGTATGCGTATAATATCAACTCTACAGGTGAGTACTTCACAGAGTTGTATTATTCTAAGCATACAGCACGTCCTGCTCCAGTAGTAGTAACAACATGTGGGACATCCAATAGCATTGTCCATAAAGAAGGGTGGGATCCCCAACAAAAGGCAAAAGCAAGCAGTCTAAACTACTGCCGCCTGCAGAACCTTGCGGCCAAACACAGCGTCAGCTGAGGCCCGAACATCAACCTTGTAAAACTTTGTAAAGGTATGTACAGAAGACCAAGTAGCGGCCTTGCAAACTTGTTACACAGAGGCCTGGTGCTGAAAAGCCCAAGAAGCCCCAACAGCTCTAGTAGAATGAGCAGTAAGACGAAAGGGGGGAGTCTTCCCCTTAGCAGTATAGGCTTGAACAGCAGCCTGACGAATCCATTTACTGATGGTAGACTTGGCGGGAGCCAAACCCTTCCTAGGCCCATGAGGCACAACGAAGAGAGCATCCGTCTTTCTAAAGGCCTGAGTGGTAACCAGGTAAGACTTGACACACCTGACCACATTCAAGGAATGCAAAACCCTTTCCTTAGGGTTACTAGGATTAGGGCACAAGGAAGGAAGTACAATATCTTGATTCAAATGAAACGCAGACACAACCTTAGGCAGGAAGTCTGGCTTGAAGCGAAACACCACCTTGTCCCGGTGTCTATCAAAGTAGGGAGGCTGAATAGACAAAGCAGCCAACTCAGACACACGTCTGACCGAAGTGATGGCTACCAGGAAGACAACCTTGAGTGTGAGCACAGCGAGAGCGGCCTCATGAATAAGCTCAAAGGGAGCCCCCTGCAGGGCCGACAAAACCAAGTTCAGATCCCAAACGGGAACCATAGGTTTCCGAGGAGGGCGCACATGAGTGACCCCCTGAAAGAAGGTTTTGATAAGAGGGTGCTGGGCAAAGGTCTTCTGAAAGAAGATAGACAGGGCCAAAACCTGGCCCTTCAAGGTACTAAGCTTAAGACCCAAGTCTAGACCATGTTGTAAGAACTCCAGAAACCTGGATACTAAGAATTCCCGGCAGGGAAGAGACCTGGATTCACACCAGTCAATGTAAGCACGCCATACTCTGTAATAGATGGCGGCAGAAGTCTTCTTTCTGGCTTGCACCATAGTAGCCACAACAGACGCAGACAAACCCTTTTCCATAAAGATGGAGGTTTCAATAGCCAAGCCGTTAAAGCCAGCGTTAGTAAATTGGGATGGCGTAGAGACCCTTGAGTCAGAAGGTCTGGCAACCTTGGCAGATCGTACTGATCTACTGCCATTTGAACCACGTCTGCGAACCACACTCTTCTTGGCCACCTTGGGGCCACCAGAATCGCGGGTACCCCCTCCAGAGCGATCTTGCACAGTACTCTGCCCAGAAGGGGAATAGGTGGAAACACATACAGGAGCCGAAACTCCCTCCAAGACATTGACAGGGCATCCGTGGCCAGGGGATCCTGAGACAGGGATACAAAGCACGGTGACACAGTGACTGAAATACCCTGTCGCAGAGGGACCATTCTCCCTGACAGGACGACCCCCTGCTCAGAGCATCTGCTAGCAGATTCTCCGTCCCCGGAATGTAGACAGCCGAGATGCATTGTACATTGGTCTCTGCCCAAGTTAGAATCAGAGACACCTCCTGGAGAGCACCCTTGCTCCGGGTTCCTCCCTGATGATTGATGTAGGCAACAGCCGTCCTGTTGTCTGAGCGTACCTGAACCGCCAGACCCTGTAGGTGCTGGGTCAATCGTTCCAGCACCAATCGGACCGCCCTGAGTTCCAGGACATTGATAGGAAGATGGGCCTCCTGAGGGCCCCACCTCCCCTGGAAGCGCAGGGACTTCCAGAATCCCCCCCAGCCCGAAAGACTGGCATCCGTTGTGACCATCTCCCAGGAGGGAGCCAGGAAGGATCTGCCCCTTGTCAAGTTCCTGTGGTCCAACCACCACGCAAGGGATTGTCTGACCGAAGGGGGAATCACCCAGCTGTCGTCCAAGGATGCTGGGTCCTTGTTCCATACTGACAGAAGGTGAAGCTGCAGAGTTCTCAGATGAAACTGGGCAAAGGGCACCGCCTCGAAGCTTGCCACCATCGAGCCCACCAACTGCATTCAATGCCGGATGGAGGGATGAGGGTTCGCGAGCAGGGATCTCGCCTGGGTTGTCAGAGCTTCCACCTTCTGCGGAGGAAGGAATATCCTTGACTGAACCAAGTCCAGAATCATCCCCAGAAACGGGGTCACTGAGGAGGGAGACAGAGAGGACTTTGGGTAATTGATCACCCAGCCGAAGGACTCCAGGGTGGACACCACCAATCGAGTGTCCAGCTCTGCCTGCCGCAGAGACCGAGAGTATATCGTCCAGGTAAGGCAACACGCGTATGCCCTTTAGTCTTAAGAGAGACATCACCCCTGCCAGCACCTTGGTGAAGACCCTGGGAGCCGACGTAAGGCCGAATGGCAGGGCCACGAACTGATAATGCTGATCCAACAGCGCAAATCTGAGGAAACTTTGGTGCCCTGAGAACACCAGAACGTGCAGGTAAGCGTCCTTGATGTCCACCGATGTCATGAAGTCCCCTGGACACAGTGAGGCAATGGCCGAGCGCAGAGTTTCCATACGAAAATGCCTGCTTCTGACAAACTTGTTTAGGATTTTCAAATCCAGAATGGGTCTGACTGACCAGTCCTTTTTGGGCACCGTGAACAGGTTGGAATAAAACCCCATGCCCCTGTCTCTTAAGGGGACCTTGCAGATGACCCCGAGCTCCAGAAGGTCCTGCACAGCCAGCATCAAGACTCGAGCTGAAACAGGAATCCTGGGGGATCCGAGACCCAACGAACCTGGTAGGGGGCAGTACAGCAAATTCTATCTTGTAACCGGAGGACACCAGCTCCTGAATCCACCGGTCTGGGACAAGGCGTCTCCAGACATGCTCGAAGTGCTGTAGACGTCCCCCCACCCTGACGGGCGAGGGCGCCCCCTCATGCTTGGGGGGTCTTGGGGGGGGGGGGGCTTTGGGCTTGGGCCCCCAGGAGGAGCCAGGACGGCGTCCTCTGTTCTTGTTCCAGGGTTCTGCGCGAGACCCAGAGAAGGACACCCCTCTACCCTGCTTGGTCCCACGGTAGGGGGTAGAATGGGAGCTTGGACCACGAAAGGGCCGAACCTGACGCTTGCGCTGGGGCAGCTTGCCACCCTTGGCAAAGATATCTAATCTTTCTCCGAACAGGCGCAGTCCTTTAAATGGAAGCCCCGTAAGGGCCTTCTTGGCGACGTTGTCAGCGGCCCACTGGCGTAACCAGATCGCGCGGCGTATGGCCACCACCAGAGCAGAAGATCTGGCGCTCAGTTTAATAGCATCGTCCGATGCAGATAGGATATAATTCACAAAGGTCTCACAGGTGGCCAGAGCGTTGGCGGCCTCAGAGGGCAAGTCATCCGCCCCTTCCAGGGCAGACTTAACCACCGTCCTGAGCACCACCGCCGCGATGGCTAAGGCGCACACCGGGCGGAACGACGCTCCCCCAAACGCAAAGGCATGACATGCCAATTGATCAACTCGCCGATCCTCTAAATCCCGCAGCGTAGTAGTGTCAGGGGAGTGCATAATAGAGGTGTTGGACAGACTCCGAATCGGGGCATCGACCTCGGGCGGCGATGTCCAACACTTAACCAGATCGGCAGGAAATGGATACTTCTTATCCACAGCTTTAGGAATCCCCTGGAGTTTGCTGGGATGTTCCCATTCTTTCAGCACTAGGTTATTAAAGTGAGTTTGTTCGGGAAACTCCAACCGCACCCTAGCGGTATGAAACAGATCACCCCTTTGCCGAGGAGCCACGGGAGGGGGAGAGAGGGATAACACATCAAAGATCTGAGACAGCAGTCTGTTAATGTCGTCCTGGGACCAAAGATCAGAACCAGACTCCTCCTGACTCCTGGACTCGTCCTCGTAGGGTCCTGAGTCAGAGAGCAGTTCCCCTTCCTCTGATGGGGACTGAGCATAGGAAAGCAGTAAATCATCAGATTCTACAGGGAGAATAGTAGCTTCAGGATTCAAATGACGCCTCTTGGCAGTAGCCTTGCGCGCCAAGTAGCCGGCGATGAAGTTTTCTACGCTAGCCAATCTAGAGGCCAAATCAGCGTGAGAATCCCCACTAGTATTGGGGGTTAGACTCAAGCTTGGGGGAGTAGGGGAAGTAAGGCGAGGTGCGGGCCCAGCCTTGGAAGAGGTGGGGAGACCGGCTAGCGCCTGTTGAGCACAAGGTACGCAGACCCGTGTATTGTCACCGCTGCTAGGTGAAACCCCACAAACTGCACACAGACGGGCTTGTCCCAGGGGGACCCCGTTCGCGATGTCCTGGGATGCCTCCATATGGTGATTATTAATTCAATATGCCAGTAGGGATTGACGCTTTAAGCAACCCTGGATGCCCCAATAACCCGCTGGGAAGTGGGAGTCATTTCTGAAAAGTGGTCTGGACCGGGCGCTACGTCGGGCCGGAGGAAGCCACAGAGGACCGCTGTCTGAAAGACACAAGGGGAACAGGGATGTCAGAGCCGAGCGCGAAGAAGCAAGCTAGGGAAAAGATCGCCCATGAGGGCACTTACAGGTCTGCGAGGGGACGACCGTCTTCACCACGCGCATGCGAGAAGGAAATGGCGCCCAGCGAACCTCGAAGGGCGGGCCAGAGCGGACGATGGCGCGGAACGCGCCAGACCGAACCACGCCTCCCCCCCGGAGAGCGCGAAGCTAGAAGGTGCGCAGCCAATCAGGAGAGAATGGTAGATACGTCAGCATCACTTCAGAGAAGAAGTCTGACGAGTGAGTAAGGAGATTTGAAAAAAAAAAAAAAAACACGCCGTAGCTTCCCCAAACAGTGTTGTCGTATGCGCCTAGAGTAAAACGCTGCGGTCAGTTGAAAAGTAAACACGTGAAACGCACTCTGACACCCGGTAGCGGTAAAGCGTCTATAGTGTAATTAGGGCAAGGAGTAGGCCATCAAACACACAACCCCCCCCCCCCCCCCTCTTTTTCCACCCACTAACGGGGAAATCTGGAGAGGAAGGTGACCCCAATAATACCATTTTGTGAGTACTCACCTGAAAAATGGATATTGTTGGTGTGCCACACACCCCGCTTCACTTCTTAAATATTCATTACTTCATGGGTTAATCACCTGCAGGTGACGTAGTGCAGAGAGGAAGACTTGTAACGAGCCCCACCTTCCGGCCTATATATACCTGGTACCTCCCTTCAATCACCAGTATAATCAACAAAGCAGTAATACAAGGTACCAGTATTCCACCAGTAACCTCAAAATCAAATTTGATATAAAAAAAGGCTTCACCATATAAAGGCTTCGGTAATACCGAAAAGGGCGGGTGTGAAGCGGGGTGTGTGGCACACCAACAATATCCATTTTTCAGGTGAGTACTCACAAAATGGTATTATTCTTGGTGTGCCACACACCCCGCTTCACTTCTTAAATATTCATTACTTCATGGGACATCCAAAAGCAGTGTCCACAAGGGCTGGGCAACTCAAGGCCAGGTGAAGCATAACTTAACCGACTGCAGTCTGCAGAACTTTGCGGCCGAAAACAGCATCCGCTGAGGCCCGCACATCAACTTTGTAAAACTTAGAAAAAGTGTGAACAGAAGACCAAGTGGCGGCCTTACAAACCTGTTCAACAGAAGCTTGGTGCTGAAAAGCCCAAGACGCCCCAACAGCGCGAGTGGAATGAGCAGTAATACGAAAAGGGGGAACTCTTCCCTTAGCAGAATAGGCCGCAGTAACGGCCTGACGTATCCACTTGCTAATGGCAGATTTGGCTGGTGCCAAACCCTTCCTAGGCCCATGGGGCACAACAAAAAAGGAATCCGTCCTACGGAAAGGAGACGTGATAACCAAGTAGCACTTAACACAGCGTACTACATCCAAACAATGCAAAACCCTCTCTTTGTCATTCTTAGGATTAGGACACAAGGAGGGAAGAACAATATCTTGGTTCAAATGAAAAGCAGAAACAACCTTAGGAAGAAAGTCTGGCTTGAATCGAAAGACCACCTTATCCCGATGCTTCTCGAAGTAGGGCGCCTGAATAGACAAGGCCGCCAATTCCGAGACACGCCGGATCGAAGTGATCGCTACCAAGAAGACAATCTTCTGAGTCAGGGTAGATAAAGCAATCCCTTGCAAAGGCTCAAAAGGAGGAGCCTGAAGAGCAGAAAGAACCAAATTCAAATCCCAAACCGGGAGTAATGGTTTCCTGGGAGGCCGCACATGCGTAACCCCCTGGAAAAAGGTTTTAACCAAAGACTTAAGCGCAACACGCTTCTGAAAAAAGATAGATAAGGCAGAAACTTGCCCTTTCAACGTACTTAGCTGAAGACCAGAGTCCAGCCCAGATTGTAAAAACTCCAGAACCCTGGGGACCGAAAATACCCTACAAGGAAAAGATCTCATCTCGCACCAAGCGATATAGGCTTTCCAGGTCCTATAGTAGATGATAGAAGAAGACCTCTTTCGGGCACTGATCAAAGTCTTAACGACAGAATCAGAAAGACCCTCTTCCTTTAGGATGGAGGTCTCAGCAGCCAGGCCGTCAAAGCTAGCGCTGGTAAATTGGGGTAACACAATTGACCCTGAGTGAGCAGATCGGGCCGAAGGGGCAGAACGACCTGGTCCACTGCCAGCCGAACGATGTCTGCGAACCACACTCGCCTCGGCCACCTTGGGGCCACGAGGACGGCGGGCACCCCTTCCAGAGCCAACTTCCGAAGCACTCTGCCTAGCATGGGTGTCGGAGGAAACAGGTACAGAAACCCCAGATCCCCCCAGCTCAGGGACATGGCGTCCACTGCCAGAGCCAGAGGATCCTGGGAGAGCGATACGAAGTTCGGGAGCCTGTGATTGTGACGAGAGGCAAACAGGTCCACCTCTGGAGTCCCCCATTGGCGACACAGTGAGCGAAATACCCGAGGATGGAGGGCCCATTCTCCCCGACGGGGAGAGCCCCTGCTCAAGCGGTCCGCTTTCAGGTTCTCCACTCCTGGGATGTATACCGCCGAGAGACGAGGAACATGGGCTTCTGCCCAGGTCAGGATCAGGGACACCTCTCTGAGAGCACTCAGGCTGCGAGTCCCTCCCTGATGATTGATGTAAGCAACCGCTGTTCGATTGTCTGAACGCACCTGGACCGGAAGGCCCAGAACGTGCTGAGTCAGGAGAGTAAGCACCCGACGGATGGCTCTCAGTTCCAGAATATTGATGGGTAAGAGGGCCTCCCGAGGTCCCCACTGCCCCTGGAACTGCAGCTCCTTCCAGAATCCGCCCCATCCCGACAGACTGGCGTCCGTGGTGACAATTTCCCAAAGGGGGGCCAGGAAAGACCTGCCCTTCACGAGATTGGTCGAGACCAACCACCACTGGAGGGACTGCCGGACCCGGGAGGACAACTGGAAGGGCTGATCCAGTGACCGAGGCTGCCGGTCCCAAGACGCCAACAGATAAAGCTGAAGCGTCCTCGTGTGGAATTGAGCAAAAGGAACTGCCTCGAAGGAGGCAACCATCAACCCTACCAGCCTCATCCCCAGACGGATGGACGGCCGAGGATTGGAGAGTAGGACCCGAGCCAACTCCTGAATCAGAAGAATTTTGGACTGAGGGAGAAACACTCTGTGTTGATGAGAGTCTAACTGCATCCCCAGAAAGGACACCACCCTGGCCGGAGCGAGGGAGGACTTGGAGAGGTTGATCACCCAACCGAAACTTTCCAGCGTGGAGAGCACCACCCTGGTGTCTTTCTCCGATTGATCGGGTGACGGAGCCATGATAAGAAGGTCGTCCAAATAAGGTACGACACGAATGCCCCGAGCTCTGAAAATGGCCATGACCCCTGCCAGCACCTTGGTGAACACTCTTGGAGCTGAGGTAAGGCCAAACGGAAGTGCCACGAACTGATAATGCCGATCCTTCATCATGAATCGAAGAAAGCGTTGATGAGGGAGGCAGATGGGAACATGCAGATAAGCATCCTTGATGTCTATAGACGTCATGAAGTCCCCTTGCCGAAGAGAGCCGACGGCAGTGCGCAAGGTTTCCATGTGAAACTTCCGAAAACGGATGAACCTGTTGAGCAACTTCAGGTCCAGGACGGGACGAACCGACCCATCCCTCTTGGGGACTGCGAACAGATTGGAGTAGAAACCGAGGCCCATCTCTAAACGCGGTACCGGCCGGATGACCGCCATCTCTAACAGATTCTCTACCGACGCCAGGAGCCCCTGTGCGGCCAAAGGATCGATGGGCATCCGAGACCGAAAGAACCGTGAAGGAGGGCGAGACTCGAACTCCAGTTTGTAACCGGACGACACTATCTCCTGAATCCACCTGTCCGGAACCTCCCGGTTCCAAACCTGGGAGAAGTGTCGCAATCGTCCCCCCACCCGCACGGGTGAGGGCGGCCCCTCATTGCTGAGTGGGCTTACCCGCAGGTTTGGGCTTGGAGCCCCAGGACTGGGCGGGACGGCCACGGCCCCTCCCCCGCGTCCAACCTGTACGACTGGTAGGGGGAAGGGAAGTCCCCCTACCCGCTCTGTATCCTCGAAAGGACGGCCTACCAGAAACAGCCCCTCTAAAGGGGCGTCGAGGCCTCTTGCGTTGTGGCATCTTGCCACCCTTTGCGACTGAATCAATTTTCTCCCCGAACAGCCGCAACCCCAAAAAGGGGAGAGCTGTGAGCACCTTTTTAGAAGCTGAGTCCGCCGACCACTGTCGCAGCCATACTGACCGACGAATAGCGACCAGCATTGCCGCTGTCTTGCTACTCATAGCCAGCGCATCGTCCTGAGCAGATAGAACGTAAGACACAAAAGAATCGCACTGCTTAAGCGCAGCGAACTCATCACAAGCGGGATTGAGATCCTCGCATAGCCCCCGGATAACAGATCTTACCGCTAAAAGAAGAAGGGCCGAAGCGCACAGGGGGCGCATCGTTGACCCAGCATAAACAAAGCCATAGCGAGCATACTGGTCAATCCTACGATCCTCCCCATCTTTAGGGACAGAGGTCTCAGCAGACTGTACCATAGCGGAGCTAGATAGCCCTAGCACAGGGGTATCGACTTCAGGAGGGACGGACCAAAGCTTCAGCAATTCTGGCGGAAAAGGATAACGCTTTTCCCAACTGGAAGGGATTCCAGATAACCGAGTGGGATGTTCCCATTCTTTCAGGACCACCCTCTCAAAGTGGTGCTGTCTGGGAAAAACCAAACGCGGCTGAGGCTCTTCAAACAACTGACCCTTTGGCAGGGTGACAGCCTCAGGCGGATCTAAATTCAAAATTTCAAACATTTGTGCCAGAATGGAGGGGGTGTCAAGGGCAACCCCCGCCGACCAATCGCCAATCGCATCAGCCTTAAGCTGATCTGCCGGCTCATCTGACTCCAAGAGGAATTCACCCTCATCCGGGGAGCCATCGGACCATTCCACAGGCTCACATAATTCGTCCTGAGGAGCCGAAGATACCGGAGTCAGGCGCTTCCGTTTTGCAGAGGCCTTTAGCCCCGCTTTAACGGGCAATACTTCCCGAAGATTGGCTGATTTTACCACCACCTCGGATTGCGAATCCCCACCCTTGACAGTGTCATGCGGGGTCCGGAACAGGGAGGGAGAGGCAGGAGATGATAGAGGTTGCGACGGGTCAGCAGCCGGATCAACAGACTGACGCGCAACAATCTGCCTTGCACAAGAAATGCAAATAAAGATATCATCAGCAGGGAGCGCAGCCCCACATTTTACACACCCCCTGGACGGCTCTGACGAGTCGTTTCCGGTAGTAACAGAAGCCTCCATATTGGTGATTTATGGTATCGCAAATACTGGGACTTTTAAGGCATAAGCCAACCCGGGATGCCCCTTTATAAAGAATGTCCCGGAAGGGAGGGTTTTTTTTTTTTTTTTTTAAATACACTTTATATATTTTTTCTTTTTTTTTTTTTTTTTTTAAGAGAAAAAGGTCCCCCTTAACAGTCTCAAAATAAATATATATATATATGTATATATATATATCCAAAATGTGCAATTTCATATCAAGAATGACTAGCCAGGCAATATAGAGCCGGAGGCCGCAGTAAAAGAGGGATCCCAGGATCTGAAAGGAAAGAAAAAAACAAACCATCAGATCCCTTGTGAGTGTAACAAAGCAGCATGTTCACAATAGTACAACAAAGAGAGTGCCTCCTTAAAAGTTAGCCCCATGAGTAAAACTCATTCTGGCCCCACAAAAGCGGGGCCGCTTACCTGCTACCGACGCCAGGAGCCAGACCGGAGGGACATGTAGCAGCCGCAGCACACAAACCCATGTGTTGCTGCAGCGCGCGCCCCCCCCACGTGACCTCTTTTCACCGCAACATGAAGGAAGTGAGGCTGAGGCCGCCGAGCGCCGCTTCCGCCGGCGCCGCTTCCGCCGGCGCCACGCCCCCCCGCGTCACAGGGAGCCGCCCTGCTCAATATCAACGGGGGATTGCCACCAGCTGCGCTGGCTGACACCCAGCCAGGCGGCGGAGGAGGGGGAGGGGGAAAAGAGACACAAGCGCAGCCACACAGGCTGCCGCACGGAGCAGCGGGGAAGGAAGGGAGGCGGGAGGGGACCAACTGAGGCCAGCTGAGCGCGGTCCGCTGCCCCACCCCCATAAAGCAGACCAAATACACTGGCCATGCCTAAAGTATCTGCCCGGAGCCCCGGTCAAAAAACAGTTACTATGTAAAAGTGAACACACAGAAATAACAATACAGTGAAAACATCATACAAGATACACAACCCTCTATACCCCCCCCCCCCCCCCCCAAGTGAAGGGAGAAAGGACCGGAACGGGGGAGTAAGGGCTACGGGGACCCTCGGGACAGGGGCATCCCATTTCCGGATCACCATGCCGGATTGCCGCATTGCCCCCAAAGGAGGGGGATGAGCGGAGGAGATAAGCTCCTAGGCACCCATAGTGCCGTCTACCAATTACCCGGTGAGCAGCCTAGGCTGGGAGGCTTCCTATCCACCATAGAGGTATACAACTCAAACCGGGCAGAAATAGACCAAAGGGGGGGTGGCGGGGTAAGCCCCGACCTACCTGTAAGCAGGAAACTTCCAACCTCTGCTTGTCACGCAGAGAGAAAAATACTGGTGATTGAAGGGAGGTACCAGGTATATATAGGCCGGAAGGTGGGGCTCGTTACAAGTCTTCCTCTCTGCACTACGTCACCTGCAGGTGATTAACCCATGAAGTAATGAATATTTAAGAAGTGAAGCGGGGTGTGTGGCACACCAAGAATAGAGGGTTCACCGTTAGATGGGACATGGGGGCACTGGTGCAGGAGGGGCATCCACTGAAGGCTCACCCTATGGAGGGGGATTGCGGTGGAGACTAGCTCCGTAAGCACACTAGGTGCTGCCTACCTTCACCCGACCAACGCAGCCCAGGCTGGGAGGCATTCATTCACAATGAGGACGGGTGGAAATAGTCCCGCAGGGCCTCGGGCTGTAAAGCCCCGCTCGCCTGCGAGAGCGTGATACTTCATGTCTTTGCAGTTCCAGCACTGCAGAGAAATCTGGGGATTTGTGGGAGGTCCCTCTGTATATGTAGGGCCGGGAGGAGCTTGTTTTCTACATGTCTGCAGTGCACGGCGCCGGAGGATTACCCACATGTTATTACTACTACTGGAGCAGGACGTGCTGTATGCTTAGAATAAGAGGGCGAGCCACCTGCACAGCGCGCCGAGCGCTAGGCCCCGCCCCCTCCAAGTACGGGGAAATTACAAGCGGCCGAGCCCCCCAGCAATGCGGGAGCCAGCAGTGACGTCACCAATACTGAGAGCGAAGGGGTGAGCCACCTGAGAGTCGCGCCGAGCACTAGGCCACGCCCCCAATCGTCGCGGAGAACCAACCAAACAGCCGCGCTCCCCAGCCAAGGGGGAGCCGGCCGAACATCACCCGGCCCTCCGCCGGTGAACAAGAGCAAGAGGGAGGGCCTGCCGGGCAGCGCGCCGAGCGCTAGGCCACACCCCCTCCCCCTCAGAGAACCACAACCAGCCGAGCTCCCCGCCAATGCGGGAGCCGGCTGTGCCGTCACCGGCCCGCGGCCATGGAAGGCGTGCGCGCGGGCTGAAGAGAAAACCATGAGGAGAAGAGAGAAGAGGGAGAAGAGAGAAGAGGGAGAAGCGCTGGACGGCGCCAGTGCCATAGTTAAAATACACACCATGCAAAAACACACACACAATTAAATAAATTTATATATATATATATATATATATATATATATATATATATATATATATATACATACACACACACAATAAAATAAATATATATATATATTACATACCGCCCCCCCCCACCCCTCAACTAACCGGGAACAGGGAGGTTAGGAGGAAGCCGATGGCTACATATAGATATGTAGCGAGGGCCTCAACGGACAGGGCATCCCAAGTCAGGATCACCAAAAACCTGACGACCGCCTACCCTTTGGTGAGGGATTTGTGGTGGAGCATGGCTCCTAGCCAAAACACCTCTAAAAGGTGGTTACCTACCCTCACCCAGACTCTGCAGCCATAGCTGGGAGGCTTAATGTAATTTAAAAGAGGGTCCGGGCGGAAATAGGACAAAATGGGGGCTGGGTGTTCCCCGGCTTACCTGTAAGGAGAGAAGAGCCATCATCTTGACTGTCGTCGCCTTCACTGCAGAGACTATACTGGGGAATGTGTGGGAGGTCCCAGGTATTTATGGACTGGGAGGGGCTTCTTTTTTTGCCATCTCTGCAGTAAAGCGCCCTCTTGTGGACTATAACCCAAGTGTAATGAATATTTCCGAAGCAGGGTGCGAGACATACTTAGAATAAACACAATTCTGTGAAACTCACCTGTAGAATTGTTTTTGAGTATATCCAGTCCAGGTCGTCCCAAAGTGATGAAACTCACCTGAAGTATTGTTTTTGTATACATCCAGTCCAGGCCGTCCCAATATCTTCACGATTGGGTGTTCGCCTCTAGAGGGCGCTTGACTGCAAGATCAAAGATGTAGCTCCTCCTGGCCCCCTATAAAAGGCAGCTGCCTCTATCATTCCCCATGGGTTTAAAAGCAGTACTCAACAAAAGAGGGCAGGCCGGGAGGCCTAAGAAACCATGTTACTTCACATAGCTTCAGCTTGTACTCTAAGCAAAAACTAGAAAAACTAGTGTCCTATGAACAAAAAAATGGTTGATCACCATAACAGGAAGCACCAATAGCTTTGGTAGAATGAGCTGTGATCCAAAAAGGGGGTTCCTTTCCCCTGGCAGAATATGCTTGTACCATCGCCTGTCTGATCCACTTACTGAGAGTGGATTTGGCTGGTGGTAATCCTTTCCTAGAACCCTCTGTTAGAACAAAGAGCAAAACCAATTTTCTGAAGGATTCAGTCGCAGTCAGGTAATACTTTACGGCTCTGACCACATCCAAAGCATGGAGGATCCGTTCTTTGGAATTAACCGGTGCTGGACACAAGGGAGGTAAGACAACTTCCTCATTAAGGTGAAAGGGAGAAATGACCATAGGCAAAAAAATCAGGTTTAAAACTAAAAAAACACCTTATCCCTGTGCAGCTCAAAGTAGGGTGGTTTCATGCAAAGCACGGCCAGCTCTGCACGACGCACCGAGATCATCGCTACCAAAAAGACCACTTTGAGAGTCAACATAGACAATGCAGCATAACTCAATGGCTCGAAGGGAGGACCATGGAGAGCAGATAGCACTAAATTCATGTCCCACACCGGTAATACTGACTTACGCAATGGCTGGACATGGGTAGCTCCCTGGAAAAAAGTCTTGATCAGCCTATGGTTGGCAATGGATCTCTGGAAAAAGATGGCTAAAGCCGAGACCTGACCCTTGAGGGTGCTAAGCTGGAGACCCAAGTCTAAGCCGTGTTGTAAAAACTCCAGAATCCTAGAAATAGCAAATTTTCAGCACGGAAGGCTCCTGGCCTCGCACCAAGCGATATAGGCCCGCCAAACTCTGTAGTATAACATGGAAGAAGATTTATTCCGTGCCAGAATCATAGCATGCACAACCGTGGCCGATAACCCCTTCTCCATCAGGATTCAGCTTTCAATAGGCAGGCCGTCATAGCCAGCGTCCGTAAATTGGGGAGCCGCAGCGACCCCTGTGTGAGAAGACCTGGGTCGTCGGGCATGATGTAGTGATCTATTGACATCTGGACTATGTCTGCAAACCAACTCCTTTTCGGCCAGCGAGGAGCCACCCGGATGGTTGGTACCCCTTCCTGGGCTATCTTGCGCAGCACTCGGCCCAGGAGCGGAAACGGAGGGAATACGTACAGAAATCTGAACGCCGTCCAAGAAATCGCCAGAGCGCCTGTTGCAATGGCCAGAGGATCTCTTGAGAGAGAGAGAGAGACGAACCTTGGAAGCTTGTGATTGTGTCTGGACGCAAACAGATCCATATCCGGCTGACCCCAGCGGAGACACAGAGCCTGAAAGGTCTCGCTGCTGAGGGACCATGGAAGTCAGGAAGTCTGCCTCCTGGTTTTCCACCCTGGGGATGTAAACCACCGAGATGCAGGGAACATTCTCCTCTGCCCAAGTCAGAATCTGGGTTACCTCCTTGAGGAATCTCTTGCTCCGAGTCCCGCCCTGGTGGTTGATGTAGGCCACAGCAGTCTTGATTGTCTGAGCGAACCTGGATCGCATGGCCTCTTAAATTGCTCTCAGCTCCAAGAGATTTATGGGTAAACTGTTCTCCTGCGGACCCCACTGACCCTGGATCTTCAGGGTCTGCCAAACACCTCCCCAGCCTGTCAGACTGGCATCCATTGTAACTATCTCCCAATGGGGAGTCAGAAAGGACTTGCCCACCAGCAGGTTCCGGGAGTCCAACCATCACAAGGGACTGCCTGGCCAGGGGGAACAGCGAAAAACCCTGTTCCAGAGATTCCTGTGCCCGATTCCAGCCGGTCAGCAGGTTCAATTGTAGAAGTCTCATGTGAAATTGGGCGAAGGGTACTGCCTCGAAGCATGACACCATTAGGCCCACCAATCTCATCCCCAGACGTACCGACAGCTGCTGACAAGACAGCAAGGCCTGCACTTGTGTCTGGAGACCCAAAGCCTTCTGCTGTGGCAGAAAAACCTTGACCTGAGCGGTGTCTATCGTCATTCCCAGGAAGGATCTCATTGTTGAGGGAGGACTTGGGGTAATTGATTACCCAACCGAAGGCTTCCAAATCAAATAGGATCATGGGGTGCATCAGGAGGGGCATAGGTGCTCATGACCAGAGCATAATTTTACCCCTGTACAAGTCACAGGTCAGACCCTATATGGAGTACTGTGTACAGTTCTGGGCACCTGTGCTTAAGAAGGGCAACAAAGTTAATAAAAGGAGTGCGGGGACTAGAGTACCCTGAAAGATTGTCAAAGTTAGGTTTATTTGGTTTAGAAAAAAGACGATTGAGGGGTGATCTAATAACTATGTATAAATATATTCGGGGTCAATACAAAGATCTGTCCCACAATCTATTTATACCTCGGAGTGTAACTATAACCCAAGGGCATCCACTAAGGTTAGAGGAAAGGTGCTTTCTCCACCGACATAGGAGGGGATTCTTCTCTGTAAGTGCAGTGAGACTATGGAACTCGCTGCCAGAGGAGGTAGTTATGAAGGATACAGTAAAAACGTTCAAAAGTGGCCTTGATGCCTTCCTGGCATGTAATACCATTTCCAGTTATGGCTACTAAACCACTGGAAGGAGTTAAACAGGCTGAACTGGATGGACTAAAGTCTTTATTCAGCCTTACATACTATGTTACTATGTTAGGGTTGACAGCAGCGTCCGAGTATCGCTCTTGGCATGCTGAAAGGACCCGGCCGAAATCAGAAAATCGTCCAGATAGGGTAACACACGAATACCCTGACGCCTCAGGATAGCCATAATGCCCGCCAGCACCTTGGTGAACACGTTGATCCTCCAGCGCAAACCTCAGGAACTTCTGATGTCCCTGGAAAAATTGGGATGTGCAGATAAGCGTCCCTGATGTCCACCGTGGGCATGAAGTCGCCGGGCCGAAGCGATCTCACCGCAGAATGCAATGTGTCCATGCGGAAATGTCTGACTCTTACAAACCTGTTGAGACCCTTCAGGTCCAGAATCGGCTGTAGCGCTCCGTCCTTCTTGGGAACCGTGAACAGGTTGGAGTAGAAACCCTGACCCGGTTCCTGCCAGGGTACAGGGCAAATTACACCTATCCGCAGGAGGTGTTGAACAGCTGTTCTCAAAGCCTGAGCTTTGAGCAGGTTTCGAGATATCCTTGGACGGAGGAATTTTGAGGGTGGCCTGGCTGCCAGCTCTATCTTGTAACCGGAGGACACTACCTCCTGAATCCACCGATCTGAGATGTGCCACCTCCAGATCTGAGCAAACAGCAGTAGCCTTCACCCCACCTGGATGGATGAGGGCGCCCCCTCATGCCTGAGTGGGCTTGGCAGGGGGTTTTGACTTAGCTGCCCAGGAGGAGTTGGGCCGGCTGCGGGACCTATCTCTGCCCCAGGTATCTCTGCGGCCACCTGGTAACGAAGATCCTCTTCCTCCTCGAAAGGACCAATAAGCAGAGGGGTTCCGAAAGGACCGAGCAGGCTTCCTTCTCTGAGGAAGTCTACTTTTCTTGACCAGAACAGCTGGCTTCCCACAAAAGGTAGACTTGTGAGGGACTTCTTGTCAGCCACATCAGCTGACCATTGCTTCAACCAGAGCAAGCAGCGTAGAGCAACAAGCAAGGCCGCAATTCTGGCGCCAAGCCTGACCACATCAACCATGGCAGTAACAACAAAGCCAATGAAATCCAAGCAAGCATTGAGTTCCTTATACTCCTCAGCCCGCTTGCGAGCCTTAGCTCTAGCCACAAGGTATCTCACCTTTCTCCTGTTGGCTAATGAGACGATTGCAGAGGCACACGCCGGGCGAAAGAGGGCGCTAGCAGAGGTGAAAGCATGGCAGACCAGCTGATCCATGCGCTTGTCTGCAGGGTCACGTAATGAAGCATTGTCAGGTGATGGCATAACAATGGTATTGGACAAACCTGACACGGGAGGATCCACCTCAGGAGGGTGACACCATAACCAAACCATTTCAACAGGGAAAGGGTACCGCCTATCCAGGCCCTTAGGGACCGACGGTAACTTGTTGGGCCTTTACCATTCCCTAAGGATCATGTTAGAAAAGTGAGGCTGCTCCGGGAAGACCCGTCTTTGCCTCTCAGGCTGAAATAAATCACCCTTCCTCCTCTTAGCCACTCTGGGAGGAACAATATGTAGGGAATCAAACAAAGAGTAGAGCAAACTCTCTATCATCCGGGCGACAAGAATCCTCGTCCGAAGAGGAACCAGAGATACTGTCATCACCAGCAGAATATTCCACCCTTGAGCGTGAATCATCTGGCAACTCATCTTCCTCCGCAGAACCCAAGCAATCAAAAAGATTGTCATCCAAGTAAATCGGCTCCAGATGCCGCTTCTTACTCAAGGCTTTCTTGGGGCAGTCAACGGGATCTGCTCCTCGAGACTAGCCAGCCTAAGCACAAAATCAGTATGGGACCCCTTGCTGGTTCCCCCTTCACTAGGGGCTGAATGCAGCAGCGGAGGGTCCGAAGAGGCCGATGGTAATACAGGGCTAGGGTCAGGGGCGACCGCCCGCTCAAGGTCCAAAACAATGCCTCTGGCGCAAGTGGGACAAATCGTGCTGAATCCGCCCAGAGGATTCTTCTGCACAAGGGGGAGAGCCTGTCCTGCCCAAATGGGGCCCCCAGCTCACTATCCTTTGATGCCTCCATTATGGTTATTAAGAATAGTAAAATTCAAAAGGGTTCTAGATGCTAACGGCCTAGGCCTAATAATCAATCCCTCTTATTAAAAAGGGGGACCGGGAGAAACCACATCCCTCAACCTTAGCCCACGATCTAAACAAAAAAAGAGAGAGAAGCCCCATGTCAGCCTTAACATAAAATACATATGGCAAAAAGTGCAACAATAACCAAAAGAGGGACTCACAACACCGCAACTAACAGGAAGGATCACCACAGCGTCCGCAGCAAGGAAGTCCTGAGCACCTGGCTCCCAGCACAGCAGCGTATCTGGCCACAACCGCGCCTTCTGGAAAGATCCGCGGGGGGGGGGGGTTTGCACCGGCGCAACATCAGCTACCAGCTATGCGCCGACGCCGGGCCTCGCCGGCACATCAGCAGAAGAAAAATGCTGCCCTCCTGAATCCGCCTGTCATGGCGGCAGACCATTGTCAGGCGACGGCCGTAGCGTGCTCCCCCCCCCCCCCCCCGTCTCTCACACAGACAGCACCGCACACGGAGGCGCTGAGGAGGCCCGCAGGGCGCGACTGCCGCAAGAAGGCGCACACCCCGGGCACACCGACAGGGGAACGCAGGGAGGTGAGTAAGGAGGTCAGGACCGCTCCTCACTGCATGTCAGTCATAGAAATAGAGTTTGCAGCGGCCGATGGGCTAGGTGGCCCCGCTCTGCTGCCAAAATCTGAGAGAGAGTGCCAACAATCTTATGCAGCCAAACTGCAAGATGAACAACTGGGGAATGATAGAGGGGCAGCTGCCTTTATAGGGGCCCGGGGAGGAGCTAGATCTTTGATCTTGCAGTCAAGCGCCATCTAGAGGCGAACACCCAATCGTGAAGATATTGGGACGGCCTGGACTGGATGGAGAGAAAAATGGTAATCACGATAACAGTCAAACAGAAGATAATGAACAAGGGCGGGGTGGGACAACCTGGACTGGATATACTCAAAAACAATTCTACAGGTGAGTTTCACATAATTGTATTTTTCCCTATATCCTGTCCAGGTCGTCCCAAAGTGATGACATGTGGGACATCAAAAAGCAGTTTACATTAGGGCGGGATCCCCAGTGCCGAACAGCATGTAGTTCATTTCACTACCGCCTGAAGCACCTTTTGGCCAAATACCGAATCAGCTGAGGCCCTAAAATCAACCTTGTAAAACTTGGTAAAGGTATGAACGTAAGACCAAGTGGCAGCCTTACAAACCTGTTCAACAGATGCCTGGTGCTGAAAAGCTCAGGAGGCACCAATAGCTCTATTAGAATGAGCGGTAATACAAAAAGGGGGTTCCTTCCCCTTGGCAGAATATGCTTGCACCACCGCCTGTCTGATCCACTTACTGAGAGTGGACTTGGCTCTAGAGCCCTCTATTAGGACAAAGAGCAAATCCGATTTCCTGAAGGATTCAGTAGCAACCAGGTAATACTTAATGGCTCTGACCACATCCAAGGCATGGAGGGTCCTTTCCTTAGAATAAGTCGGTGCTGGAAACAAGGAAGATAAGACAACTTCCTCATTAAGGTGAAAGGGAGAAACGACCTTAGGCAAAAAATACAATTCTGTGAAATACTCACCTGTAGAATTGGTATTATAAGTATACAGTACGTCCTGCTCCAGATAGATTACTTACACTTGGTTATCCTCCGCCAGATGGCGCTGCACTGCAGAGACATGCAAAACAGGCTCCTCCCGGCCCCTCAAATACCTGGGACCTCCCACAAATCCCCAGCATTGAAAAGCAGTGAACGAGAAGCTGGGAGAATTTAACAACTCAAACTGGTAACTATAACAATGATAACAATCACCATACAGGGGATCCAGAATAATGCAAAACCAAGGGTGGGGTGGAGCAGGACGTACTGTATACTTATAATACCAATTCTACAGGTGAGTATTTCACAGAATTGTATTATTCTTAGTATACAATACGGTCTGCTCCAGATAGATTACTTGGACATACTTGGGACATCCAATAGCAGTGTCCATAAAGTAGGGTGGGATCCCCAGCAAAAAAGGTAACAGCAGACAGTTTAAACCACTGCCGCCTGCAAAACCCTTCGGCCAAAAACAACATAAGCTGAGGCCCAAACATCAACCTTGTAAAACTTTGAAAAGGTATGAACAGAAGACCAAGTAGCGGACTTGCAACTTGTTCAACAGAAGCCTGGTGCTGGAAGGCCCAAGAGGCACCAATAGCACGAGTAGAATGAGTAGTAAGGCAAAAGGGAAGACTCTTCCCCTTAGCAAAACAGGCCTGAATCACGGCCTGACGGATCCATTTGCTAATAGACTTGGCAGGAGCCAAAACCTTCCTGGGCCCAGAAGGGACCACAAAAAGAGCGTCAGTTTTCCTGAAGGACGCAGTGACTAACAGGTAATACTGGACACCTGACCACATCCAAGGAATGCAGAACCCTTTCCTTAGTGTTGCTAGGATTAGGGCACAATGAAGGAAGAACAAAATCTAGATGTAAATGAAAAGCAGACACCACCTTAGGCAGAAAGTCTGGCTTAAGGCGGAGCACCACCTTGTCCTGGTGTAGACAGAGCCGCCAACTCAGACACACGCCTGACCGAAGTAATGGCCACCAGAAAGACAACCTTGAGGGTAAGCACAGCCAGAGCAGCATCCTGTATAGGTTCAAAGGGAGCACCCTGCAAGGCAGACAAAACCAAGTTCAAATCCCAAACAGGGACCATAGGTTTACGTGGGGGACGCACAAGAGTAACCCCCTGGAAGAAGGTCTTAACCAAAAAATGCAGAGCAAAAGACTTCTGAAAGAAAACAGACAGGACAGAAACCTGACCCTTCAGAGTACTGAGTTGGAGTCCCGACTCTAACCCATGCTGTAAGAGCTCCAGAACCCTGGGAACTGAAAACACCCGACAGGGAAGAGACCTAGACTCACACCAGTCAACGTAGGTATGCCATACCCTGTAATAGATGGAAGAAAAAGTTCTCTTAATAGCCTTCACCATGGTATCAACCACCAAGGCGGACAAGCCTTTCTCCATCAAGATGGAGGTTTCAGCAGCCAGGCCGTCAAAGCCAGAGTTTGTAAAATGGGATGGCGTAAGGGGCCCTGAGTGAGCAGAAATGGCACCCCTGGCAGAACGTACTGGTCTACTGCCATCTGCACCACGTCTGCGAACCACACTCCTCTTGGCCACCTGGGAGCCACTAGAATCGCTGGCACCCCTACCAGAGCAATCTTGCGCCGAACCCTGCACAGCAGGGGGAATGGAGAAAAGACATACAGGAACTGAATGTCCAGCCATGACAGTGCTAAAGCATCCGAGGTCAAGGCAGAGGATCCTGGGACAGGGAGACAAAAGGCCGGGAGCTTGTGATTGTGACGGGACGAGATCCACATCTGGCTGGCCCCAACGGTGGCACAGAGATTGGAACACCCTGTTGCAGAGGGACCATTCTCCCTGGCGAGAGGTCCCCCTGCTCAGAGGGTCTGCCAGCAGAATTTTCACCCCCGGAATGTACACCACTGATATGCAGGGAACATTGTCCTCCACCCAGGTCAGGATCAGAAACACTACCTGGAGGGCCCTCTTGCTCCGGGTCCCTTCCAAACAATTAATGTAGGCAACTGCCGTCTGGTTGTCCGGGTGCCCCTGGACAGGCAAGCCCTGAAGATGAGTAGTCAAGCGAGCCTGAACTAACCTGAGCGCTCGCAGCTCCAAGACATAGATAGGAGTGTGGGCCTCCTGAGGGCCCACCTCCCAGGAGGGGCAAGAAATGATCTGCCCCCCAATAGGTTCCTTGAGTCCATCCACCACAAGAGGGACCTCCTGACCAGGGGGGAGAGCACACAGACCCTGTCCAGGGACGCTGGGTCCTTGTCCCATACTGACAATAGGTGAAGTTGCAGAGGCCTCAAGTGGAACTGAGCCCAAGGAACCGTTGCGAAGCACGCCACCATCAGGCCCACCAGCTGCATCCCCTGCCTAATGGAGGGATGGGGACAAGCTAGGAGAGACTAAGCCTGTGCAATCAGATTGTCCACCTTCTGCTGAGGCAGGAAGATCCTTACCTGAACTGTATCCAGATTCATTCCTAGGAATGGAGTTACCAAGGAAAGGGACAGTGAGGACTTGGGGTGGTTGATCACCCATCCAAATGACTCCAGAATGGGCACCACCAGCTGAGTATCCAACTCTGCCTGATGTAGAGACTGGGAAGTGATGAGGATGTCGTCCGGATAGGGAAGCACGCTGACACCCTGACGTCTGAGTAGAGACATCCCGCCAGCCAGCACCTTGGTGAACACCCTGGGAGCTGAAGTGAGGCCGAAGGCCAAGGCCACAACTTGGTAATGTTGAACCATTAGAGCGAACCTGAGGAACTTGTGATGACATGGGAACACAGGAATATGAAGGTAAGCATCTTTGATGTCCACAGAAGTCATGAAATCTCCCTTGCGCAGGGAACTGACGGCAGAGCGCGGAGTCTCCATGCGAAAGCGCCTGCCCCTGACAAAACTTGTTGAGAATCTTTAAGCCCAGGATGGGCCTGACAGAACCATCTTTATTGGGGTACTGTGAATAGGTTGGATTAAAAACACTTGCCCTCTTTCTCTTAAAGGCACCTGGCAGATGACCCCCAGCTCCAGGAGGCCTTGCACAGCATGCACTAGCTCCTGAGCTGACACAGGGCCCTGAGGAATCCGGGACCTGATGAATTTTGGAGGGGGATCGGCAGCAAACTCCGACTTGTAACCAGGACACTACCTCCTGAATCCACCGGTCTGAGACATGAAGCCTCCAGACGTGAGCAAAGTGCTGCAGCCGCCCCCCCCCACCCAGATGGGCGAGGGCGCCCCATCATGCCTGAGGGGGCTTGGGAGAAGATTTGGCTTTGGGACCCCAGGAGGAGCCAGGACGTCCACGTCCTCTGCCTCTACCCCAGAAAACTCCTCGGGCCCCAGGGAAAGATGCCCCCCTTCCCTGTCCTGCACCACGGTAAGGGGAGGAGAAGGAACCCTGACCCCGAAAGGGCCGGGACTGGCGTCTGCGCCGGGGTAACTTACCTCCCTTAGCAAAAAGGTCCAGGCGGTCCCCAAACAGGCGCAGCCCCTTAAATGGAAGCCCAGTGAGGGCCTTCTTTGCAGCCTTGTCAGCAGCCCACTGGCGCAGCCAAACCGAGCGGCATATAGCCACCACGAGGGCAGAAGTTCTGGCACACATTCTGATGGTGTCATCCAATGCTGAAAGGACAAAATTTACAACTGGAGAGTGCATTAAACACCTCACAAGGGAAATCATCAGGGGCACTATTAAGCATATTTCTGATAAGGCATCTAGTGGCCACAGCAGTAATAACAGAGGCACAGACCGGGCGCAGCGCCGTCCCCGCACATGCAAAGGCGTGGGAGGCCAGCTGGTCAATGCGTCGGTCCTCAGCATCCCGCAGGGTGGTAGAATCAGGGGAATGCATGACAGAGGTGTTAGATAGTCCTAGGATTGGGGCATCCACCTCGGGGGGAGATGACCAACATTTAACCACCTCAGCAGTAAAGGGATACTTCCTGTCCCAACTCTTTGGAACCCCGGGAAGTTTACAGGGGCGCTCCCATTCTTTGAGCATAAGGTTATGGAAATGTGCCTGCCCTGGAAATTCCAAATGCGATTTTGCTGTATGGAAAAGCTCCCCTCTTTGCCTGGGAGCTTCAACAGGGAGAGAGATAGACAGAACCTCAAAGATCTGGGTCAATAATCTGTCAGTGTCATCCGGGGCCCAGGGGTCAGAGCCAGAATCTTCATGACCCCTTGGTCCCTCATAAGATGAGCCTGAGTCAGAAAGGAGCTCCCCTTCATCAGATGGGGTATAGCCACACAGATTCATAAACTCCTCAGCTCCCATAGGGAAAACAGTAACATTAGGCGTCAAGTGCCGCTTCTTCCCAGGGCCCTTACGCGCTAAGGACCTCGCAATAATCTGTTCAACAGTAGCCAGTCTAGAAGACACCTCAGGCTGAGAATCCGCACTAGTATGCAACTCAACAGGAGTGAGATTTAAGCTTGGGGGAGTAGGTGAAGTGAAACGAGGTGCAGCCACTGACAGGCCAGATTGCAATGCAAGCACCTGCTCAGCACAGGGTACACAGACCCGCGCCTTGTCAGCGTCAGCATGAGGCTGCCCACACGCTACACACAGCCGGTCTTGTCCCAAAGGGACCCCGGTAACATTATCCTGGGATGCCTCCATATGGTGAATATTAGGCACGATATGCCAGTAGGGATTTACGCTATAAGCAACCCTGGATGCCCCAATGACCCGCTAGGGAAGTGGGAGTAATTATACAAGGCCCAACTATCAATTACACCGGGCCGGGAGAAGCCAATGGATTCACCCATCTGAAAGACACAATGGGAAGAGGGGGTGTCAGAACCAAACACACTAAAGAGAGTATAGAGCCGCCCGTGAGGGCACTTACGGACCACGGTAAGTAGAACCGTCACACACGCGCGCGACCTTCACTCTGAATAAGAGTCTATCTTATATGTTTCCCCCACACTGTACATACAGATTGCTCACATTAAAAATCATCCTACCTGCATCTACTGCATGTTATGAGCCTTTAAACATCCAAGATGGCGGCTTATGGAAGCCGCCATTTTATCAGGCAGCCTGCAAACAGGAAGTGCCTGCAAACAGGAAGTGACTGTGCTGCTCTGCATTCTGGGACTGCTGACCTTTCCCTGACCCCAGCTCTGCTCTGTCTGAGCAAAGCACAGCTATAACCTGCCCCCCTGTACCTTATCCCACTCTCCTCTCCTCAGTAAGTGTGATGCTTCTGAGTCAAGATGGCGGCGCCCGTATCCTAAATTCCTGAACAGAGTTGCAGCCCAGTGGGGGAAAGAATAATAAGTTAGTGACTAAAAATGTAAAATATATTAATTTTAGATGCTGGGGAATCGTTTTTTAAGAGTTTGGGCTTTTCATTAAATCATGGTGAAGGTCCGGTTTAAGTGCCAGCCACGTAAAATTTACGTGCCTGGCATTTACCCCTGCTAGTGGGCAAAAAAAAAAAAAATTACTCACCTGACCCCTCGTTGGATCCGGCCGGGTCTCCTCTTTAATTTGGTGCCATCCGATCCCCCGTGCGGATGGCACCGGATTAGCGTTTGCTAATTGCTTTAGGTGTGCATTGAATTCAGTCTGCTGAAATTACACCCACCGCTGCCTGGGGTATCGTAAAATCTCAGCCACTCACCCCGCCAGATATACTAAGCAGGCCTGTGCCAGGCTGAGTTTTACTAATTGCTTTAGGTGTGCATTGAATTATGTCTGCTGAAATTAAACCCACCGCTGCCTGGGGTATCCCAAAATCTCAGCTACCCACCCCGCCAGTTATACTAAGCAGGCCTGTGTCAGGCTGAGTTTTACTAATTGCTTTAGGTGTGCATTGCATTCTGTCTGTACAAATTACACCCACCGCTGCCTGGGGTATCCCAAAATCTCAGCTACCCACCCCGCCAGTTATACTAAACAGGCCTGTGTCAGCCTGAGTTTTACTAATTGCTTTAGGTGTGCATTGCATTCTGTTCAAATTACACTGGGGACTGGGGTATCCCAAAATCTCAGCTACCCACCCCGCCAGATATACTAAACAGGCCTGTGTCAGCCTGAGTTTTACTAATTGCTTTAGGTGTGCATTGAATTCTGCCTGTTCAAATTACACTGGGGACTGGGGTATCCCAAAATTGCAACGAGCACCCCGTCTGTTATACTAAATAAAGCGTCTACAGCCTCACCTTTATTAAGTTATTGCATTTTGAATTGGTTTTTGTCCTGCTGTCAAAACACTAGCCCACATGGGCATCCCAAACCAGCACGTCACCCTATCTGTTATACTAAATAAGCTTCTACAGGCCCTTTTTGTTATTTATTTATTTTTATTTATATAGAGCTGTAATAGATTATATAGCGAGGTAAATTCGCCATTTTGAACCATTATATAGAGAAGCCCACTGTGTAAATCAGAGCAGCAATAGTTTATATTGGACAATACATTTGCCCTGTTTTGCACCATTATATGGAGCAGCCCCTGAGTAAACCTGGGGGGCAATAGTTCATATTATGTGGTAAATTCATGGTTTTGCACCATTACATAGAGCAGTCCCTATATAAACCTGAGAAATAGGTTATATTGTGTGAGTTAAATCCGCTCTTGGTTTGTAGCATTATATAGATCAGCTCCTGCGTCAATCTGAGGGGCAATAGCTTATGCTGTGAGGTAAATTTGCCATTTTGCAGCATAATATAGAGCAGGCCCTGTGTCAATCTGAGGGGCAATAGCTTATACTGTGAGGTAAATTTGCCATTTTGCAGCATAATATAGAGCAGGCCCTGTGTAAATCTGAGGGGCAATAGCTTATACTGTGCGGTAAATTTGCTATTTTGCAGCATAATATAGAGCAGGCCCTGTGTAAATCTGAGGGGCAATAGCGTATACTGTGAGGTAAATTTGCCATTTCGCAGCATAATATAGAGCAGCCCCTGTGTAAATCTGAGGGGCAATAGCTTATACTGTGAGGTAAATTTGCCATTTTGCAGCATAATATAGAGCAGCCCCTGTGTAAATCTGAGGGGCAATAGCTTATACTGTGAGGTAAATTTGCCATTTTGCAGCATAATATAGAGCAGGCCCTGTGTAAATCTGAGGGGCAATAGCTTATATTGTGAGGTAAATTTGCCATTTTGCAGCATAATATAGAGCAGCCCAGTTGCCATCTAAATCAACTACTGGCCGGGCAGGACAGCTTTTCCAGGGCAAACTCTGCTAGTTGCGGCCACAAGTCAAGTTTGGCTCCCCAGAAGTCCAGCGGATCCTCAAGGTGTGTTGGCATGGTCATGCCAAGGTATGACATGACCTGCTGGTTCAGGTCCTGCTCCAGGTCTTCCTGCTGCTCATGAATAGACTCACTATGCAGGTGTAGAAAGCTACTCATTAGCGACTGAAGCTGCTGCTGATGGAGCTGCTGCTGCCACCCCCCCCCCCCCCCCGGAACCATAGCAGTGGAAGGTGAGCGCAGAGGTCCCCCCGAGTCAGACCTGCGAGAGTATGGACCATGGCGCAGATAGACATCGCCCAACTGACTATGTAGGATGTCTCTGTAGTAGGTCAGTTTTTCCTCCGTCTCAGTGGGTGTAAAAAATGCCCCCATTTTGTGCCAGAAGCGAGGGTCCAATTAGGCGGAGAGCCAGAAGTCATCCCGCTGACAAATGGAGACAATTCTGTGGTCACTACGCAAGCACGTGAGCATGCATCGTGCCATTTGTGCAAGTGACTCCCTGTCTCCAACTCCACTGCAAACTGCCACGGTGTCTGGGTCCTCTGCCTCGCCTTCCTCACAACCCTCTAGCTCCTCTGGCTGCTCCTGCTCCTCCTCTCCTGTCAGATGACTAGATAAAACGGTCATTTTGTCAAACCTAAACTGTGCTTCGCTGTGCCCCACCCCCTCCTTCTCCTCCTCCACTTCAGCCCCCACAGGCTTCATGTGGCTGTGAAATGTATGCGCCATGTCTCTAATGCCCTGACCAGCCATGGTTTCCAACATGTGTTGTAGTACATGAAGCAGTGGAATCTCATCGTTCATCTCATAGTCCTGGCGACTGACTAAAAAAGTAGCTTCCTCAAAGGGCCTGAGCAAACGGCAGGTGTCACGTATGAGCTGCCACTGGTTTACAATGAAGTTACACAGGGGAGTCCCCCTATCCGTTTGGATCATCAAGAAATCCGTGATGGCTTTTCTCTGTTCCTATAGTCGATCCTGCATATAGAGGGTGGAATTCCAACGGGTGCAAATCAGACTATGTTGGGGGATACCGTTATGACGCTGAAGCTCAAGAAGGGTGTGCTTGGTGGTGTAGGAGTGCCTGAAGTGCATGCAAAGTTTCCTTCCCGCTGTTAGGATGTCTTGCAGATAGGGGGGAAGACTTCAGAAAATGCTTGACAACTAGATTGAACACGTGTGCCATGGCAGGACGCATGGCTCAGGCTTCCTAGTCGCAGCGCAGACAAGATGCTCTTCCCAGTGTCAGTCCCATTTGCAGTTTTCGTGGAGTAAGCCATGATTTCATTTATTGAGTTCTCATTTTTAGCAGCTCCTCCCATGTGTGGCTCTGTGGCTCAAGGCAAACCATGTGAAGAACAGTGTGAAACCACTGTGTCCTGCACACATGGTAGGCTGGAAGGGCACTGGGAAAAAAAAAAAAATTAAAAAAAAATATTTTGAAAAAACAAAATACAAAAATAAAAAAAAAAATTTGTACAAAAATTCACAAAATATTAAAAAGACAATGGAAAAAAAATTAAAAAAATAAAAATTATTATATATATATATATATATATATATATATATATATATATATATATATATTTTTTTTTTTTTTTTTTAAATACAAAATATAAAAAAATAAAAAATATCCCCCCAAAAAATTTTTGATTTTATATGTTACTGTTATCATGTTAGATGTTATTGTTGCTATGTTATATGTTATTATATGTTATTATTATAAATATGTTCAAATAAGATAAATGTTAACTATTAATATGTAATTGACAATTAGCCACTTTTTTCTGTGACACCATTGCTAAGTGCAAGTGAACTGTCACAGGCACAAAGGCATAGGAGCGTGGAGGCCACAGCGGAGGGACCTGTTCAAGTTGCTGTTGTGGTTGTGCAGGAACCACAATCACCCAGTGGTCCTTAAAGGATATGTATTGTTCCTGACCGTAGTTACAGCTCCAGACGTAGGCACTGCTGTGCACTTTGGTACGCACTGACAGGCTAAAGGACTAGCCCACCTTCTGTTCAACAAAATTGTACAGGACTGGTACTGCCTTCTTCGCAAAGAAATGACAGCATGGGACTCTCCACCTCAGCTCGGCACAAGCCATCAGTTCTCTGAAAGGTCCACCAACTCAAAAGGGAGGGACTGCAGCACCAGCAACTTATACAGGAGCACATTTAGCTTCTGTACATTGGATGAGTGGGCACATACTGTTGTCTCTTGGACATGGCTTGGCCAATGGATTGCTGGCGGAATGACTGACTCGGATTAAGAGGAGGAGGAGCATCTGGAGCGACAGAGGATGGGTATGACACACAGGAGGTGGTGGAGCCTTGGCTGGCTGGAACAGAGAGTGGCGTGCCACTGGGTAATGCAGCAGGCTGGACCACCACTTTGGAGCCAACTCTCCCAGGCCGCTTTATGGTGACGCTGCAAATGTTGACGCATGGCTGTGGGTCCAACATTGGGACCCTGGCCACACTTCACCTTTTGCCTACACATCTTTCATATAGCCATGTTAACCTCCTGCGGATGCTTGATGAAAAACTGCCACATGGCCTTGTAGCTGATTTTTCCTACCAACAGTCCGCACTAATTCACTGCTGCTGCTGCTGCCGCCACCAACTCCAGGGACCCTCTTCCACTACCTCCTGGGAAGATAGCCTGCCACGCAAGTGGTCTACCCCGAGCACATTTGCCTCCATACTTTCCCCTTCTGCCACCATGCTGGCCGCTAAATCTGTCACTCTCCATCACTCCAAGCCTTTAAAAGTGCCCTCAAAACTCACTGATGTACTCATCAGGTTCCTCAACAGTGTCTGCTTAAGAAGCCAAAACGCTTGCAACACCACCTCCCACGCCACTCTCCTCATCACTACTTGCCCGCCTAGTGGAAGAAGCGGCGAGTGTCTCCTCCACTTCTTAGCTGGGCAGTAGCTGCTGATTTTTCTGATTATCAGACCGTCCTCACTGAACAGTGGAGCTGAACCCCAAGCATAAGACATAACCGACAGTTGACTGGGGGTGTCCGATGTCACTTGTGATGCAGTGGATGATCGTGTTAACCAATCGATGACGGCAGATGGGTTGCTGGTCGAGACACGACCGCTAGCTGATACCGGGAGATCAGACCGCTCACTGAGACTCCTGCTGCCACTCACCCCTAGTCTGCTGCAACCTCTGCTTGATGAATTTAGGCCTCTGCAACTTCTCTGTGCCCATCCTGCCACTTCTCTGCCTGACATACTTAGTGCATATATGAGGGGAGGACAAAACGCTACACTACACTTAAAACAGTATTTGTTGAAAAGAGCAGCAGGTGTGTAACTATCTATGGTCTTTAGTAACTGGGCCCTGAAGACTTTAACACGAACAAAATGATGAAACTCTTAGATGTGTGTAAGTGATGCTCTGATGAGAACAATTCAATGTGCTCCAGTATGCTTCAAAAATGTTTTTTTTTCAGAGACTGGCCTGCGTGGAAATGAATCGGGCATGGATCAGCCATGATTTCCACCCACCAATGCCTGATGCATTAGAGTAGATTGATCATGGGGCCAGACCAACACTAAAGAAATATGGATCGTGCAAAACAGATTTAAGGCACTGCTCTCCAGTTACAGACATTCCTCCGCATCAGACCACAAGTAATTATTTAGAAATTGCTTTACGTTACTCTTACTTTTTATTAATATTCTTCGGATAAGATATATGTGCCGAAAATCTGTATATGTTTTCTTAATGCTGCTGCCAACTCCAGGGTATGTCTTTCTGGCAATTTTGGGTTCCTGCTGCTGCTTGCAACTCCAGGGTGTGATTCATCCAATTTTTGGGCTCCTGCTGCCAACTCCAGTGTCTCTTTCAAGCTATGTTTGGGCTCCTGCTGCTGCTGCTTGCAACTCCAGGGTGTCATTCAGCCAATTTTGGCCTCCTGCTGCCAACTCCAGTGTGTCTTTCAAGCAATGTTTGGGCTCCTGCTGCTCCTGCTTCCAACTCCAGTGGGTCTTTCAAGCAATGTTTGGGCTCCTGCTGCCAACTCCAGTGTCTCTTTCAAGCAATGTTTGGGCTCCTGCTGCTGCCAACTCCAGTGTGTCTTTCAAGCAATGTTTTGGCTCCTGCTGCCAACTCCAGTGTGTCTTTCAAGCAATGTTTGGGCTCATGCTGCTCCTGCTGCCAACTCCAGTGTCTCTTTCAAGCAATGTTTGGGCTCCTGCTGCTGCCAACTCTCGTGTGTCTTTTAAGCAATTTTGGCCTCCTGCTGCTGCCAACTCCAGTGTCTCTTTTAAGCAACGTTTGGGCTCCTGCTGCTGCTGCTTGCAACTCCAGGGTGTCATTCAGCCAATTTTTGGGCTCCTGCTGCCAACTCCAGTGTCTCTTTGAGCCTTTGGGCTCCTGCTGCTGCCAGCTCCAGGGTGTGTTTTTCAGTCACTATAGGGGCCCCTCATAGTGATGGCACTTCAACTCTCTGCAATTGTGCCGCTCTGTGATTCTATTAGCGATGCCTCTGATCTGCATGTCCTAATTATTTACAGTATTATTTCACTAACCCAGCACGCATCCTATGCGTGTTACAGCAAGGCAGAATGGTTTACAACTCTATTGAGGCTCTAGGAGGCTCAGAAATAGCCGTTTTTAATAGCGATTCATCGCGAATAAATGCGTACCAAAATGAATTTTGTCGGAAAATTCGGTGAATCAGCCAAATCGAATTTTTCAAAAGTTCGCTCATCTCTAGTTGTAACCAACAGATATACTAAGGAAAGATTCAGGATCAATGAATCTTTGAATTGCAGTACGGAGAGTGTTATCTACTTACTAGAATGTGGATGTGATATGGCCTATGTAGGAGAGACAAAAAAATGCTGTGAGGTGTGAGTCCAAGCCCATATTTCCAACATTAAATTTGCGGAGAGAGACAAACTTCGGGGTAAAAATATCTCCACAGTGGCGGATCATTTCTTAAGAGAACATGAGGGTCAAAGTACTAGCTTAAGGGTCACCGCCTTAGAGAAGATCCATTTGGGTATTAGGGGGGGAATTTGAAAAGAACCCTCCTACAGAAGGAATTAAAATGGATGCACAAACTCAACACCATATTCCCTTTAGGTCTTAATGAAGAGGTATAATTTGAACCTTTCTTGGGCCGTTAATTATTGCTTAATCATTGGTTGATAATATTTGATTAGTACCTATGTGTGGGTATGGTGACTGTTTACATCTCTGATGATTTGTATCATATTGAGGATTCGTAATAATAGAGTAAAGAGGAAGAGATTGGAATGGTTGGTGTCGAGGAATACTATCTGAGGAGCCTTGGAGAAAAGACTTTTTAGTTTTTAAATGCAGTTTTGTTTGGAATTTTGAGAGAAATGCTCCACACTTGGTTCGTTGGCGTAAATCCATCTTGGCCACAAAGCCTACAACTGACCGACCAAATCTCTGTGTCCTGTGCATAATCTTAATTTATCCTTCCTGGTAGTCCTCATATGACCTATGTATGGTCATATTGTAAATCTTTAGAAGCCTGTATTATGTTAGCAAGATCAATATGTTTATTGTCTGTGAATATGGGAATTATAGTATTGAATAAAGCATAGAGATAGAAATTGGGCACTGTATAGGTTAATTTTTTAAATGTATGTAATGTAGGTTTAGTGTTGTATTTGTGTATTTACATGTAGAGGGGCTAGACGTATCATGTGCCACTTCTTTACCTTGTTCCACCCCTTGTATCTCTTTCCATCTGTACCCGCATCCTCACCCCGTCATCGCCGACGCTCCCTGCCCGCCTCACGGCGTCCGTCTCCGTGGAGACAGGCAGCGTGATTCACGATGCGTCTCCGTATGACACGGGTGAGCGGGGGGCGTGGTTTGTTGGGGGGCGGCGAGGGGTGTGTCCGTGCGGGGGAGGGAATGCGCCCGACGCCGGCGCACGCTTCTTGGGTGTCATGGCGGCTGCGCACGTGCTGCGGAGGGGTGGGGTGATGTAATTTCCCTTACTTATAAGGTGGTGGGGGGAGGAGGAGGCGACACAGGCACCTTAAGAAAGTGGTTCGCCATGTGACGTGAGGGGGATAAGAGGTCTGGTTGGCGCAGCGGTGCAGTCTCCTGCTTAAGGGTGATATTGTTTTTTATTCATTTGGTTTTCACTGTGTATGCCTATTGGCTTTACTGGTTGTTGTTTGTTTTCTCTTTTTTACTTGATTATATATTATTAAAAACTTCATGCACTTTAGCACTGAGTTCACTTTATTTGCACAGAGTTTAGTGATAAAAATGTACTGTTGGGAGCTATTTCAAATGGATTGTTTGCAGGTTTTGCACATTTAAAGGGGACAGGCCCGTTGTGCAGAGATTTTTTTAACATGGTCTTTTGTATATGTTATGTATTAAATGGTGTATTGTGAATGTATATGTTTTTTAATTTATCAAATAAATTAGGATAATGATTTGATTCATGAAGATTGTTTGATCATACATTTTTTGTGCTGATCCAAGGGGATTTTTGGTGGGTACTGGAACCACTTCCTTTATTAGTCTTATCTGCAGTTGTTGCATGGTTTTAAGATTCTCCTTGGGTCGGGCACAGTATTTTATACTTTGATTCAAAGGTGGTGCGTGATCATATGGTTTCTTGTTAAGAAGAATATGGAAAGTACGTCAAAAAATTTGAGTCAAAAGTCAATGGGTGCCATCAGCATCCCAATGCTCTGAGCCGGCATCAGCGCCAAGGCAATGCTTGGTGTCACAATGACCAATGGCAATTATTCTGTGCAGCTACCCGGGATGCCCCTTAAATGTCCGCTAGGATAGTGGGAGGATTTTAATGTTTTAGGCCTCTAATACAGTCACTAGACTAATAGAAGGCACAGGACCGGGAGAAACCTCTAATCAGTTTTCCGGCCTGAAAGACATAAAAGGACAATACCCGCATTAATTAAACAGGAGTGAAAAACAATTAAATTATAAAAAGGGGGGCCCGCAAGGGCACTTACGACCGCCGAAGAGCTTGCAATGGATCCGGCAGGAGAGACAAGATGGCGCTGGACGGCTCTGAGGGGGCTGGCCGCATGAGGAAACACCGCGGAGCGCGCCCAGCGTTAAGCGACACCCCCTTCAGGAAACGCAGGGTTACAGGCTGAAGACAGCCACCCCGCAGCCAATCAGCAGCCATCAGGTCCCTGAGTGACGTCGCCGCTGACGCTGCAGGGCGCGCGCCGAGTCAGCGGCAGGAAGTTCAAACTGAAGGGGAGAGGAGCAGCGCCGAGGGGAGTGCCAGCGCGACAGAATAAAGGCATTATAACACATAACAGTAATGCAGTGATGTAACACATTTACACTGACAGGCACTCCTCCCCCCCCCCCCCCCCCCGACGAGCAGTATAATGGGAAAAGGGGGAAGTAGAAAGCCCATTAAAACATTCATAAATGTAAGTAACCTGAAAACCGCCTACCCTTTGGTGGGGGATTTGCGGTGGAGCAAGCTCCAATGAAGCACCTCTAATAGGTGCTGCCAACCATCACCCGACCACGCTTTGCTGGGAGGCAAATAAAGGTGGAACGGGTGGGAATAGAACAACAGGGCCAGAGGCTGTAAAGACCGGCTTACCTGCAAGAAGAAAAGCCATCATCTTGAACTTCGCAGCCCACTGCAGAGAAGGAACTGGGGAATTAGTGGGAGGTCCTGGGTATATATGGACCGGGAGGGGCCTATTTTTTGCAATCTCTGCAGTAAAGCGCACTCTTGTGGAGGTAAACCCCAGCCGTTATGAATACTTTCTGGGAGCAGGACGTGCTGCATACTTAGAATAGTGGGTCTCACGGGATCAGTGGTAATAGGGTCCGCAGCGGCCGACGGGCTAGGAGGCCCCGCTCAGCTGCCAAAATCCAGGAGAGAGTATCCAACAATCTTCAGCAGCCAGACTGCAAGATGAACACTGGGAAATGATAGAGAGAGACACCTGCTTTTATAGGGGGCCGGGAGGAGCGAGAGCTTTTGATCTTGCAGTCAAGCGCCCCTGGGGGGCGGAATACCCACATGTCATCACTTTGGGACGACCTGGACTGGATATAGGGAAAAAATCTTGCCCCTACTGGAAATATGTCAGAACTGCTTCGGCAGTTGAGGGAGTTTAATTTAAAATGGCCTTGATTCACCAACCTCAGTCTAACTTTATATTACAATAACTAGTATAACGCATACTTTAATAAACTTTATATACAAACATTATAACATTATATGTCACGCTTTATGGGGTTGTTCAATATTAATAAAAAACAGCTTGTCCATTGTTTCTGTAATTGTGTATGATAGTTCAAAAAACGTTTTGTGCTTTTCTTGTGCTTATTGCAAGGACCAGTAAGCTCAGTGAGGCTCTGCTAAGACAAAAGGTCAGTGTTTACTGTACAGCAACCAAGCAGGTGGGGCGGGGTAGGGGTGTGAGCAAGTAAATCTTCAGGAACACAGGTGGAGAGGGTGTGTACAGTCAGCACAAAAAAAAACAGTAAATGAACAGTGTGTTTTTTTTATATTGAGCAGTCCAATAAAGTGTAAACCTTGTAATTATTATAAATATAGTTTATTCAATTATACATTACAGCAGTTAATGTAAAGTAAAACCAAGGGTGGCGGACCAAGGCTTTCTAAAACCCCGTTAGAGGGTAGCAGGGGATTGCGGCCATCAGCATGCTGGAGCCACTTGCCTTAGACGATGTGATGGCGATCTGAGCAAGCTGATTGGACGAACGCCGTAGGACCGGGAAGAGTTGGTTTCGGCGACTTGGGGGAATGGGGGCAAGGAGTCAAAATCCAGGATTTTGATCCATTTTAATGTGTTTGGAATTCACTTTACTGTTATTGCAGCATCTACCGTACGTCTTGTGCCTGAAAGGGGGTGAGGGCAGGTAAAGATATCAGTCAAATGGGTAGTAACGTTTCTTTTCCTACTTCATTTATTGCAATGGAGGCTGCATGTTAAGGCCAGGCATGCTGAACCCGCTTTGAAACGCCCCCTAAATTGCAATCAATGGAGTAGGCATGTGGCTCTATGAGAGTTCGTCGAAAAGTTGGAAAAGCTGGCTCTCTGCAACTGGAAAGTATGAAGTTGCAAGCACTGCGTGAAGGAAGCTTTTGGGAAATGCCGGGCCTGCACGGAGAAGCAGCAGAGTATAGACTTTTTTTGTTTCTGCCTGGAAAATACCTTTACATCCTTGGGGCAGCATGACAACACTTAGTATAAAGGGACAATGGAGAACTTATTATCTATCACCACTAGAGCACCCTGGTGGTGCTGCTTCTCACCAATTTTTATAAACGAGGGCTTTAAATTGAGAGAACATAAATTATTGTTAATGTTACATTAATTATACAATACTAGTAGATTTTCTTTTTTATGCTGGTGTCCAAGTCGGTACATTTTTTCTGACTTCGACTTCTGCCTTAGATTCTGATAACTTGAATAGCGTGAATGAGGAACAAACATAGAAGTAAAATTTGGCAGTTACCTGCTCAGCATTTTGATGAAACTGTGCAGACATTTCTAGTAAAGTGCTTCTTTCATCCAAAGCTGCTGCAAACATTTTCCATTCTTGATCCAGTTGATTAGCAATTTGCTTTATTTGCTGTGAGGCGTAATGCCCAGATTCCACAAGACGATTGGCCACTGACATAATTCGGTTAATATTTACATACACATTCTAAAAAAGTAGGTAAAAAAAAAAAGTGTGTCACAGCTATTTTAACCTGTTCATAACTATAATTATTGTTTACATCATTAAAAGGAGCATTATCGCAAAAAATGGCCTAATGATAAAAATCCATATAAATATTTGCTGGATGGTCGGTGGAGGGGTGACTTATACACCTGGCATCAAGAAATATCTAGCCAGGCGTGTTTTTCTTTCTTTTAATGGAAGGAAAAGTAAATCCGGACATACACTAAACCTGCCACCCTTGGATCGTATTCCTTCCATGAGAAATGAATCCACAAGCTTGGCGGGAGTTTTATTCAGTTCTGATATAAAAATGACCCCGCCTCTCATCAGCAGACTTTTTATATGTATTTTTAAAATTACACAATTTTGCAATAGTGTTCCTTTAAAGAGGAGTATCTATATTTCGACCTGCCCATAGCAAGCCGATTCCCTCTCCCTGGGGCATCCTGATTTGGGATGCCTGGCTCTGAGAAACGCATCCCTGCTGTCTGTAGCTAGGCATTCATGAATGGGTGGCGCTGGTATGCTCCACAGATAGAGATGAGCGGGCATGTGGCCAGCGAGGTGCTCAGCTCAATTTAGCTCACTTGGGAAGCTCAAGAACCCCAATTTAATATAATGCAGTAAGAGGTTACGTCCGGTGACGTTGTGATTTCCTTGTATATGTACATTCTTAATTCTGACTGTCTGTCATTGATTAAACAAGTTGTTTGTATGGTAGCCAGACCAGCCCTTTATCTCTAGATTATATTGCTCTCAAGAGGCATTTTGAATCTGCTAAAAATACAACTCTGAAGTACTCACCTGTAGAGTTGATATTATACGCATACAGCACGTCCTGCTCCAGTAATAGTAATAACATGTGGGTAATCCTCCGCCTCCGTGCACTGCAAACATGTAGAAAAAAAGCTCCTCCTGGCCCTACATATACCGAAGGACCTCCCACAAATCCCCAGCATTGAAAAGCAGTGAGAAGGAGAGGCCAGGAGAAACAACCACCCAAAACTGGCAAAACTATCAAGATAACAATCACCAACAGGGGATCCAGAACAAGGTGAAAACAGGGTGGGGTGGAGCAGGACGTGCTGTATGCGTATAATATCAACTCTACAGGCGAGTACTTCACAGAGTTGTATTATTCTAAGCATAAAGCACGTTCTGCTCCAGTAATAGTAATAACATGTGGGACATCCAATAGCAGTGTCCATAAAGAAGGGTGGGATCCCCAACAGAAGGCAACAGCAAGCAGTCTAAACTACTACCGCCTGAAAAACCTTGCGGCCAAACACAGCGTCAGCTGAGGTCCTAACATCAACCTTGTAAAACTTTGTAAAGGTATGAATAGAAGACCAAGTAGCGGCCTTGCAAACTTGCTCCACAGAGGCCTAGTGCTGAAAAGCCCAAGAAGCCCCAACAGCTCTAGTAGAATGAGCAGTAAGACGAAAGGTGGGAGTCTTCCCCTTAGCAGTATAGGCTTGAACCACAGCCTGACGAATCCATTTACTGATGGTAGACTTGGTGGGAGCCAAACCCTTCCTAAGCCCATGAGGCACAACGAAGAGAGCATCCGTCTTCCGAAAGACCTGAGTGGGAACCAGGTAAGAATTGACACACCTAACCACGTCCAAGGAATGTAAAACCCTTTCCTTAGGGTTAATAGGATTAGGGCACAAGGAAGGAAGTACAATATCTTGATTCAAATGAAATGCAGACACAACCTTAGGCAGAAAGTCTGGCTTGAAGCGAAACACCACCTTATCCCGGTGTCTCTCAAAGTAGGGAGGCTGAATAGACAAGGCAGCCAACTCAGACACAAGTCTAACCGAAGTGATAGCTACCAGGAAGACAACCTTGAGCATGAGCGGCCTCATGAATAGGCTCAAAAGGCGCCCCCTGCAGGGCTGACAACACCAAGTTCAGATCCAAAACAGGAACCATAGGTTTCCGAGGAGGACGCACATGAGTGACCCCCTGAAAGAAGGTCTTGAAAAAAGGGTGCTGGGCAAAGGTCTTCTGAAAGAAGATAGACAGGGCCAAAACCTGGCCCTTCAAGGTACTAAGCTTAAGACCTAAGTCTAGACCATGTTGTAAGAACTCCAGCACCCTGGATACTAAGAATTCCCGGCAGGGAAGAGACCTGGATTCACACCAGTCAATGTAAGCACGCCATACTCTTTAATAGATGGCGGCAGAAGTCTTCTTTCTGGCTTGCACCATAGTAGCCACAACAGATGCAGACAAACCCTTTTCCATCAAGATGGAGGTTTCAATAGCCAAGCCGTCAAAGCCCGAGTTAGTAAATTGGGATGGCGTAGAGACCCTTGAGTCAGAAGGTCTGGCAACCTTGGCAGATCGTACTGATCTACTGCCATTTGAACCACATCTGCGAACCACACTCTTCTTGGCCACCTTGGGGCCACCAGAATCGCGGGTACCCCTTCCAGAGCGATCTTGCGCAGCACTCTGCCCAGAAGGGGAATTGGTGGAAACACATACAGGAGCCAAAACTCCCTCCAAGACATTGACAGGGAATCCGTGGCCAGAGCCAGAGGATCCTGAGATAGGGATACAAAGCTCTGTAACTTGTGATTGTGACGTGACGCAGAGATCCACGTCTGGCACACCCCAACGGTGACACAGGGACTGAAATACCCTGTCGCAGAGGGACCATTCTCCCTGACGGGATGATCCCCTGCTCAGAGCATCTGTTAGCAGATTCTCCGTCCCCGGAATGTAGACAGCCGAGATGCATTGTACATTGGTCTCTGCCCATGTTAGAATCAGAGACACCTCCTGGAGAGCACCCTTGCTCCGGGTTCCTCCCTGATGATTGATGTAGGCAACCGCCGTCCTGTTGTCTGAGCGTACCTGAACCGCCAGACCCTGCAGGTGCTGGGTCAATCGCTCCAGCACCAATCGGACCGCCCTGAGTTCCAGGACATTGATAGGAAGATGGGCCTCCTGAGGGCCCCACCTCCCCTGGAAGCGCAGGGACTTCCAGAATCCCCCCCAGCCCGAAAGACTGGCATCCGTTGTGACCCTCTCCCAAGAGGGAGCCAGGAAGGATCTGCCCCTTGTCAAGTTCCTGTGGTCCAACCACCACGCAAGGGATTGTCTGACCGAAGGGGGAATCACCCAGCTGTCGTCCAAGGATGCTGGGTCCTTGTTCCATACTGACAGAAGGTGAAGCTGCAGAGTTCTCAGATGAAACTGGGCAAAGGGCACCGCCTCGAAGCTTGCCACCATAGAGCCCACCAACTGCATTCCCTGCCGGATGGAGGGATGAGGGTTCGCGAGCAGGGATCTCGCCTGGGTTGTCAGAGCTTCCACCTTCTGCGGAGGAAGGAATATCCTTGACTGAACCGAGTCCAGAATCATCCCCAGAAACAAGGTCACTGAGGAGGGGGACAGAGAGGACTTTGGGTAATTGATCACCCAGCCGAAGGACTCCAGGGTGGACACCACCAATCAAGTGTCCAGCTCTGCCTGCTGCAGAGACCGAGAGGTGATGAGTATATCATCCAGGTAGGGCAACACGCGTATGCCCTTTAGTCTTAATAGACACATCACCCCTGCCAGCACCTTGGTGAATACCCTGGGAGCCGACGTAAGGCCGAATGGCAGGGCCACGAACTGATAATGCTGATCCAACAGCGCAAATCTGAGGAACCTTTGGTGCCCTGGGAATACCAGAACGTGCAGGTAAGCGTCCTTGATATCCACCGATGTCATGAAGTCCCCTGGACGCAGCGAGGCAATGGCCGAGCGCAGAGTTTCCATGCGAAAATGCCTGTTTCTGACAAATTTGTTTAGGATTTTCAAGTCCAGAATGGGTCTGACTGACCCATCCTTTTTGGGCACCGTGAACAGGTTGGAATAAAATACCCCATGCCCCTTTCTCTTAAGGGGACCTCGCAGATGACCCCGAGCTCCAGAAGGTCCAGCATCAAGACTCTAGCTCTAGCTGAGGCAGGATCCTGTGGGATCCGAGACCCAACGAACCTGGTAGGGGGCAGTACAGCAAATTCTATCTTGTAACCGGAGGACACTACCTCCTGAATCCACCGGTCTGGGACAAGGCGTCTCCAGACATGCTCGAAGTGCTGTAGACATCCCCCCACCCTGACGGGCGAGGGCGCCTCTTCATGCTTGGGGGTCTTGGGGGGGGCTTTGGGCTTGGGCCCCCAGGAGGAGCCAGGAAGGCGTCCTCTGTTCTTGTTCCAGGACTGCGCGAGACCCAGTGAAGGACACCCCTCTACCCTGCTTGGCCCCACGGTAGGGGGTCGAATGGGAGCTTGGGCCACGAAAGGGCCGAATCTGACGCTTGCGCTGGGGCAACTTGCCACCCTTGGCAAATATATCTAACCTTTCTCCAAACAGGCGCAACCCTTTAAATGGAAGCCCCGTAAGGGCCTTCTTGGCAACGTTGTCAGCAGCCCACTGGCGCAACCAGATCGCGCGGCGTATGGCCACCACCAGAGCAGAAGATCTAGCGCTCAGCTTAATAGCATCGTCCGATGCAGATAGGATATAATTCACAAAGGTCTCACAGGTGGCCAGAGCATTGGCGGCCTCAGAGGGCAAGTCATCCGCCCCTTCCAGGGCAGTCTTAACCACCGTCCTGAGCGCCACCGCCGTGATGGCTAAGGCGCAAACCGGGCGGAGCGACGCTCCCCCAAATGCAAAGGCATGACAAGCCAATTGATCAACTCGCTGATCCTCTAAGTCCCGCAGCGTAGTAGTGTCGGGGGAGTGCATAATAGAGGTGTTGGACAGACTCCGAATCGGGGCATCGACCTCGGGCGGCGATGTCCAACACTTAACCAGATCGGCAGGAAATGGATACTTCTTATCCACAGCTTTAGGAATCCCCTGGAGTTTGCTGGGATGTTCCCATTCTTTCAGCACTAGGCTATTAAAATGAGTTTGTTCGGGAAACTCCAACCGCACCCTAGCGGTATGAAACAGATCACCCCTTTGCCGAGGGGCCGCGGGAGGGGGAGAGAGGGATAACACATCAAAGATCTGAGACAGCAGTCTATCAATGTAGTCCTGGGACCAATGATCAGAACCAGACTCCTCCCGACTCCTGGACTCGTCCTCGTAGGATCCTGAGTCAGAGAGCAGTTTCCCTTCCTCTGATGGGGACTGAGCATAGGAAAACAGTAAATCATCAGATTCTACAGGGAGAATAGTAGATTCAGGATTCAAATGACGCCTCTTGGCAGTAGCCTTGCGCGCCAAGGAGCCAGTGATGAAGCTTTCCACACTAGCCAATCTAGACGCCAAATCAGCGTGAGAATCCCCACTAGTATTGGGGGTTAGGCTCAAGCTTGGGGGAGTAGGGGAAGTAAGGCGAGGTACGGGCCCGGCCTCGGAAGAGGTGGGGAGACCGGCTAGCGCCTGTTGGGCACAAGGGACGCAGACCCGTGCATTGTCACCGCTGCTAGGTACAACCCCACAAGCTGCACACAGACGGGCTTGTCCCGGGGGGACCCCGTTCACTATATCCTGGGATGCCTCCATATGGTGATTATTAAATTCAATATGCCAGTAGGGATTGACGCTATAAAGCAACCCTGGATGCCCCAATAACCCGCTGGGAAGTGGGAGTAATTTCTGAAAAATGGTCTGGGCCGAGCGCTACGTCGGGCCGGGAGAAGCCACCGAGGACCACTGTCTGAAAGACACAAGGGGAAAAAAGGGATGTAAGAGCCGAACGCAAAGAAGCAAGCTAGGGAAAAGATAGCCCATGAGGGCACTTACAGGTCTGAGAGGGGAGGACCGTCTTCACCATGCGCATGCGAGAAGAAAAATGGCGCCCAGCGAACCTCGAAGGGCGGGCCAGAGCGGGCGATGACGCGGAGCGCGCCAGACCGAACCACGCCCCCCCCCCCCCCCCGGAGAGCACGAAGCTAGAAGGCGCGCAGCCAATCAGGGGAGAATAGTAGATACGTCAGCATCACTTCAGAGAAGAAGTCTGACAAAGTGAGTAAAGAGATTGAAAAACGCCGTAGCTTCCCAGAACGGTGCTGCCGTATGCGCCATAGAGAATAGTAAAAACACTGCGGTTAGTTGAAAACTAAAAAGTGAAAAGCGATCTGACACCCAGTAGCGGTAAAGCCAACTATAGTGTAATAAAGGCAAGGATAGGCCATCAAACACATAACCCCCCCCCCTCTTTTTCCCCCCTCTAACGGGGGAATCTGGGGAGGAAGGTGACCCGAATAGAGGGTTCCACGTTAGATGGGACATTGGGGCACTGGTGCGGGAGGGGCATCACTGAAGGCTCACCATTCGCCTTAACCGCCTACCCTATGGAGGGGGATTGCGGTGGAGACTAGCCCCTTAAGCACACTGGGTGCTGCCTACCTTCACCCGACCAACGCATAAATTCACAATGAGGACGGTTGGAAATAGTCCCGCAGGGCCTCGGGCTGTCAAGCCCCGCTCGCCTGCGAGAGCGTGATACTTCATGTCTTCGCAGTTCCAGCACTGCAGAGAAAATCTGGGGATTTGTGGGAGGTCCCTCGGTATATGTAGGGCCGGGAGGAGCTTGTTTTCTACATGTCTGCAGTGCACGGCGCCGGAGGCGGAGGATTACCCACATGTTATTACTATTACTGGAGCAGGACGTGCTGTATGCTTAGAATAAGAAATTAGTGCAATACCAGCTGCCTTCTTTAACACTGGTTGAATATCTCAAAGTAAAACGCATCCCTCGTGGATTACAACTAGCTATACGTCCAACTTTCTGCAGGGAAGACAAGGAGTTCTGTACCAAATGGTACAGGATCCTTAACAAGTGCAGCTTGGATCTGATTGCACTCACCATAGAGGGGATACAATCCCAGATACAAGATATTGAGAATTCAGTGAGAGAAGCACAATCTAATTTAGAAAAACATATTTCCCCAGCAGACTTAAAGACATATCTAGAGGAGACCAAGATTCAGATTGAAAAATATCATACTGATACACTGAACACTAAACTCAGTAAATATAGACGTGATACAAGGGATTATCAGGAAGACCTTGTATATACATGGAGGGAGGCAAGGAGAGCTAGACGTACATACACCAACCGCGCCCAACACTCTGATAGCAACACCAACAGTGGATCTGACACCGCTAGGCCCCATTTTTTAGGGGAACCCCAAGGTCGGTAACAGCCCGGACACGGAAGACCAGGAGGGGCAAAAAACATACAAGAAAACCAGATGCAAACACGGAGCCGGACCCAACCCAGGACCTAGTGATCAACCTCTCACGACGGACATTGACACCTGTGGAGTTAAAGGTATTAAACAAGGGGTTGGGTTTTGTACCATACTTCTTTGGTAATCATATGCAAACAGATATAGACCTGCAACGCCTATATAGGTCTATAAAACTGAAAGCATTCTTTGCCACTTCTCCAATAGAGATAGGACACAGCACACAACCCACCATACCGACTGGGGTAGATCTAACTAAGTGTAAACCACCAAGTAAGTGGAACCCTCCCACCATGAATCCGGTTGTTGAAACTTTTGTTAAACTTGTTCAAAGGGATATCGATAAGCTACACTGGGTTCCCCCTTCCCGATTACACACCTCCCAACATAACCTGTCAAAACAAGAACGACTAGCATTAAATGGCCTCTCAAAGGACCAAACTATAGTAATTAAACCAGACAAGGGCGGAGAAATAGTTGCATTAGATTATGATTTTTATCATGCCACCACATGTCACAATTGAATGACCATACAGTATATTGCCAATTACCTGGAGACCCATTAACCTCCATTAAGAGGGATTTAGATTCCATTATCTTGGGGGCATTTGATGAAAACATAATAGATAAAAAAACTGAAGGACTTTTTGATTACAGACTATCCAATAATACCTGTCTTCTACATCTTACCCAAAGTCCACAAGCATCTGACCCATCCACCTGGCAGACCAATCATTGCAGGAACGGATTCGTTATTCCAAAGCCCTGCCATATTTTTGGATAAGGTCCTACAGCTAAAGGTAATGCAGACCAGGTCATACTTACAGGACACTGGGGAGTTCTTAAACAAGATTAAAAATCTAGGCCCACTACCTGAACAAGTTATCGTTTGCAGCATGGACGTCAGTTCATTATACACTTCAATCCCACATGATCTGGGTTTACAAACAAACACTGCCCTAAAATACCATTTTGTGAGTACTGTAAAATGGATACCTGAAAAATGGATATTGTCGGTGTGCCACACACCCTGCTTCCCCTTTAATTCTTACGATCGGGTTACTCCACCAGCAGGTGGCGACGTTGCAGAGAAGTCTTGAAAACGAGCCCCTTCCAGCCTATATATACCTGGGACCTCCCACTCAACACCAGTGATTTAAAAAGCAGAAAGACAAGGTACCAGGAAATCCAACGGTAACCTCAAAATAAAGAAAAGCTTCACCATATAAAGGATCCAGGATACCAAAAAGGGCGGGTGAAGCGGGGTGTGTGGCACACTGACAATATCCATTTTTCAGGTGAGTACTCACAAAATGGTTTTATTCTCAGTGTGCCACACACCCCGCTTCCCCTTTAATTCTTACGATCGGGACATCCAAAAGCAGTGTCCACAAGGGATGGGTATCCGAAGGCAAAGTGAAGCATAACTTAAATGACTGCAGTCTGCAGAACTTTGCGTCCAAACACAGCATCCGCTGAGGCCCGCACATCAACCTTGTAAAACTTAGAAAAAGTATGAACAGAAGACCAAGTAGCGGCCTTACAAACTTGTTCAACAGAAGCTTGGTGCTGAAAAGCCCAAGACGCTCCAACGGCGCGAGTAGAATGAGCAGTGATACGAAAAGGAGGAACTTTCCCCTTAACAGAATAGGCTGCAATAATGGCCTGACGTATCCATTTGCTAATGGAAGATTTGGCCGGAGCCAAACCCTTCCTAGGCCCACAGGGCACAACGAAAGACCACTTTCTCCTGATGCCTCTCAAAGTAGGGCGCCTGAATAGACAAGGCCGCCAACTCCGAGACACGCCGAACCGAAGTGATAGCTACCAAGAAGACAATCTTCTGAGTCAGGGTAGACAAAGCAATATCTTGCAAAGGCTCAAAGGGAGGAGCCTGAAGAGCAGAAAGAACCAAATTCAAGTCCCAAACAGGGAGTAATGGTTTCCTGGGAGGCCGCACATGCGTAACCCCCTGGAAAAAAGTTTTAACTAAAGGAAGAAGCGCAAAATGCTTCTGAAAAAAGATAGATAAGGCAGAAACCTGCCCTCTCAAAGTACTCAGCTGAAGACCGGAGTCCAGCCCTGATTGTAAAAACTCCAGAATCTTGGAGACCAAAAAGACCCTACAAGGCAAGGACCTAACCTCACACCAAGCGATATAGGCTTTCCAAGTCCTATAGTAGGTGATAGAAGAGGACCTCTTTCGGGCACCGATCAGAGTCTTAATAACAGAGTCAGAAAGACCCGCCTCCTTCAAGATAGAGGCCTCAGCGGCCAAACCATCAAAACCAGCGTTGGTAAATTGGGGTAAGACAGCCGACCCTGAGTGAGCAGATCGGGCCGAAGAGGCAGAATGAGCCGATTCACTGTCAGCCAAACGATGTCTGCGCACCATACTCGTCTTGGCCATCTTGGGGCCACGAGAATGGCGGACACCCTTTCCAGAACCAGCTTCCATACCACCCAGCCTAGCATGGGTACAGAAACCCCGGGTCCCCCCAGCTCAGGGATATGGCTTCCGCCGCCAGAGGATCCTGGGAGAGCGACACAAGGATCGGGAGCCTGTAATTGTGACGAAAGGGAAACAGGACCACCTCCGGTGTCCCCCACCGGAGCGGACTGCAGACTGCCGAGAGACAAGGAACATGTGCCTTCGCCCAGGTCAGGATCAGGGACACCCCTCTGAGGGCACCAAGACTGCAAGTCCCTCCCTGATGATTGATGTAAGCAACCGCTGTTTGATTGTCCGAGCGAAGCTGAACCAGAAGGCCCAGACCCTGATGAGACAAAAGAGCAAAAACCAGACGGAAGGCTCTCAGCTCCAGAACAGACGGCCGAGGGTTGGAAAGAAGGACCCAAGCCAACTCCTGAATCAGACAAATTTTGGACTGAGTGAGAAACACCCTGTGTTGGAGGGGAGGACCTGGGTGCAGGGGAGGACCTGGGAAGGTTGAAAAACTTCAGATGCAGGACGGGGCAAGCCGACCCATCCTTCTTGGGAGCTGCAAAGAGAATGGAGCAAAAACCGAGGCCCACCTCTAAGCGTGGCACCGACCGGAAGCCCGCCATTTCCAGGAAAAACCGTGAAGGAGGGCGAGACTCGAACTCCGATTTGTAACCAGGCGACACCCCCTCCCAGATCCATGTGTCTGGAATCTCGCGGCCTTAAACCAGGGAGAAGTGTCGCAATCGTCCCCCCACCTGCACGGGTGAGGGAAGCCCCTCATTGCTGAGCGGGCTTAGCAGTAGGTTTGAGCTTGGCGCCCCAGGACTGACCGGGACGGCCACAACATCTTCCCCGGGACCAACCTACACCCCCGGCGATGGGAAGGGAAGCCCCTCTGCCCGCTCTGGCTCCTCGAAAGGAGGGACTAAAGGAACTCGCACCCCGAAAGGAGCGACGAGGCTTCTTGAATTGAGGCAACTTACCATCCTTGGTAACAGCATCCAATTTCTCGCCAAAAAGGTGTAAACCTAAGAAAGGTAGCGCTGTAAGCGCCCTTTTAGAGTTAAGGTCCGCCGTCCACTGGCCCAGCCATATAGACCGACGAATAGCCACCAGCAATGCCGCTGTCCTGCTACTCGTCACAAGAGCATCGTCCTGAGCAGTCAGGACAAAAGAAACAAACGACTCGCACTGCTTGAGAGAACTAAACATATCACAAGCGGGATCAAGATCTGCGAGCAGATCCCTAATAATGGATCTAACTGCCAGCAGAAGAAGCGCCGAAGCACAAATTGGCCGTAGTGTCGACCCGGCACTGATAAAACCATGGCGAGCCAATTGAAAAACCCGATGATCCTCACCATCCTTAATGGTAGTGGTGTCAGAAAAGTGCAACGCAGCCGAGCCAGTCAGCCCTAACACAGGGGTATCGATGTCGGGGGACACTGACCAAAGCTTCACCAAGTCCTCCGGAAAGGGATAAAGCTTATCCCAATTAGGAGGAGTTCCAACCAGGCACGCGGGTTGTTCCCATTCCTTAAGGACAACCCTCTCAAAGTGCTGTTGCCTGGGAATCACCAAACGCGGCTGGGGTACGTCAAACAACTCACCCTTTGGCAGAGGGACCACCACAGGCGGATCCAAGGCCAAAACTTTAAACATTTGAGCCAAAATGGAAGGAGTGTCAAGGACATCCCCACAGCCTGATCGCCAGCAGTGTCAACCAATAGCTGGTCTGCAGGCTCATCTGACTCCTCAAGGAGTTCCCCCTCCTCATCAGGGGGACAATCGGACGAATCCAAAAATTCAGGTACCTCACCCTCCGAAGCAGGCACTGCCGGAGAAAGGTGCTTCCGCTTTGCCGTAGCCTTCTGAGCCACTGAAGCGGAAATTATTTTCTCAAGGTTGGCCAACCGCGCATGCACCCCGGAATGCGAATCCCCATTTTTGACAATGTCACACGGGGTCCGGAATAGGTTGGGGGATAGGAGATGACGGAAGTTGCGAGGAGCCAGAAGCCGGAGCAACGGACTGGCGCGCAATGTTCTGCCTTGCACATGGAACGCATAATATGACATCATCGCCTGGGAGCGGAGCCCCGCAACCCCCACACAGCCTGGATAGCCCCGAAGAGCCATTTCCGGTAACGTTGGAAGCCTCTATATGGTGAATTTGTGGTATTCGCAACAACCCAGGGTTTTACGCATTAAGCAACCCGGGATACCCCTTTGTAATTAAAGTCCCAGAAGTGGGAGGATTTTTTTTTTTTTATTATTTTTTTTTTAAGCCTAGGAAAATCCCAATTTAGAGACTAAGACTAGCCAGGTATAACAGATCGGGAGAGCCACTGCAGTGAGGGGATCCCAGAATCTGTGGGGGAAAAGAGACCACAGTCAGTCCCCCAACCAGTATGCACCACATTCATACATAACCAACAAGGCAAACATATATGAATAGTTTAAACATTAGGAATCAAATATACATGACACATGCTATTTCAAGGAAAAGCCAGAGAGTGCATCAATAAAAAATAAGTATTTAAGAGTTTTTAAGAGTATTTAAGACTATATACCTGTATATATATATATATATATATATATATATATATACACACACACACACACACACACACACACACACACACACACACACACACATATAACCACACATACACACACACATACCCAAATACAGGCATTTGACCCATACATAAGCAGAAGTGCCCCAGGAAAAAACGCTATACATGGCAGGCAATAACAAAGTACACCTCTACAGCTCAAGCCGCACTGGACCTCTTCCCCCACCGGCTTCAGCACACCTGTCTCTAATGAGACAGGGGAAGTGAAGGGTGGGCCCGGACACAGCAAAAAAGGGGGGAAATTTGAAAGTGCAACACAAACAAAGGCCCCAGCAGCCCAAGCCACGTGCCGCCACCGCAGCGCTGCCCTGCCAAAGCACTTCCACACATAACACTAAGTAAAGCACCTCATGCAACACGCACCCCCCCCATTTAGCGAAGGGAGAAGGGACCGAGCGGGAGAAGGTGACCTAAAGGGAACATCAGGACAAGGGCATCCCAAATCCGGATCACCATGCCGGATAGCCGCATTGCCCCACAAGTGCGGTCGAGCGGAGGAGATAAGCTCCTAGGCACCTAAAGTGCCATCTACCTTTGCCCAGCCAGCAGCCTAGGCTGGGAGGCTTCCGTTTAACTAGGCATAAACAACACAATAGAACTGGGCAGAAATAGACCAAAAGGGGATGCCGGGTTTGACCCCGGCTACCTGCAAGCAGGAGACTTCTTTCTTCTGTCTTGTCGCTTCATGCAGAGAGAAAAAACTGGTGTTGAGTGGGAGGTCCCAGGTATATATAGGCTGGAAGGGGCTCGTTTTCAAGACTTCTCTGCAACGTCGCCACTTGCTGTTGGAGTAACCCGATCGTAAGAATTAAAGGGGAAGCGGGGTGTGTGGCACACTGAGAATATGAGATGGATGGTACCACGGAATTTAACCAATTCTGTATGGACCTACTGACATTGGTACTTACCAAGAACTATTTCTTATACTGCAACCATTACTACTTGCAGATACAAGGCACGACGATGGGGTCCAACGTGCCCCATCCTATGCCAATCTCTTCATGAACTCGTTTGAAGAGCAGTTTGTGTATACTGATGTGGCATTTGAACATGTACTGTTGTGGACCCGATACATTGATGACATTTTTTTTCTTATGGCAGGGCTCAGAACTTGATCTTCTTTCATTCAGACTAAACAAGGCCCTCCCGACCATCTCCTTTACGAATGATTACAGCACACAACAGGTACATTTTTTAGATGTCTTAGTCAGCATTGAGAATACCATACACCTTTACCACAAGGAGACAGACCGCAATACTTTTTTGCACTATGACAGCTTTCACCCTAGGAATATCCGTGACAGTCTCCCCTACAGTCAATTTATTCGTTTACGACGGATCATCTCAGAGGACCATAAGTTTCTCAAAAGATCTGACAAAAGGACAAGACTAGGTTAATCTGAATACCCCTTATGCACTACTGTTCGGCTGCAATGTAAACCAATACTTTTCTGGCACTTTTCTTGTCAACACAGAATTGTGATCGCTTACATTTTGTTTTTACACCAATTTTTAATCCATTTGTGTTTTTATTGCAGTGCGGCCATTCGATGAAAAACTGCTGGCTACTCCCCCTTCAAAATGATATCGCTGCAATTCAGCAAATGTCTCTCCACTCGCAACACTTCTAATACTAACAATGTTTGTATGTTTTTGCACAATAAAGTTTCAGTATTCAAAGAGCTCCGGGGGACACCTGCCCCGCACGCCCAGAGCCCGCGTCACAGATTGGCAGCCCTATCTGTCAGTCGGTGTGATGCCGGCCGAGGGCCGGGACAACGTCACCGGATGTGACATAACGGAGGTTGCCGTCCACGCGGGACGACATGCAGGCCGGCCGGGGGGAAGACGCAGCACACAATACACAGCTCCTTATAAGCAAGGTAACATCGCTGCCTTGAGAAAAGGGCTGACAGCCCTGAAATGTTTGCACTTCTCATGCGATCCTAATTATGATATATTGGTATACACATTTTTGCTTTATCATGCTGTGATTTCACTGTATATGTACATTGTTGGTTCTGACTGTCTGTCATTGCTTGAACAAGCTGTTTGTACTGGACTAGCATCTGTGTGCATTCTTATTATGCCTTAACCATAGAGGTACAGACAACAGCTTCTAATATAACCCTCAGGAGAATAAACAGCCATGATCTCTTACTACTATGGGTAACGATTTTACCTAGACAGTTATGCTCTATTACTGTATGTTACTGTTAATTCACTATATTTTCTTTCATATGAGGTCTGCTAAACCCCTGAGGATTATGAATCAGACTTTTGTGCACAATGAACTTGGCCGATTATTTGTATCCTTTTTTGTCAATTGACTGATGTTTGTATATATAGATTCATTGTATAATACACTTTATTAAGCGCAATCTCCTTTTGTGTGGTGTGCATCCTTTCAACCATTATTTGTTGTTCTAGTGTTTTGGGATTTTTTGTGGAGACAATCCCAGGAAGGATTAGCACCCATTCTTTTGATCTCTTGCATTTGTTGCTAATAGGGTTTTAAAGATGTGTTCATATGAGAATGCAGATAGTGTGAGCTATAGCTACATGAAAAGGCAACAGCAAAAAGATGCAAACTGATCGCAACTGATTGCAATGTCTTGCTACCAAATGCAGGGTCAGCCAACACCAACTTGTCAATACTATAGAACTTTAAAAAGTATGGATTGAAGACCAAGAAGCCTCTCTACAAACTTGGTCCACAGTAGCCAAATGACAAAAAGTGTTGGACCTGTTGGAAAGCCCAAGATGCGGCAAACGCCGTGGTGGAGTGAGCAGTGACACGGAAGGGAGCCTCCTTCCCTTTGCAGGTGTAGGCTTGTTTGACCACCTGCTTGACCTATCTGCTAAAAGTGGATCTGGCAGCTGCCAGACCCCTCCTTGGTCCTAGCGGCCAAGTGATTTTTAACATGCACAGCGCACTGCATGAAAGTGGCACGAGACATGGCCCTTAAGGAGGTGGGCTGTAGGCCAGAGTCCAGATCTTGCAAGAGGAGAACCTCCTACAGTATTGGACCTTAGATTCACACCAAGACACGAAGGCCCTCCAAGTCATGTAGTAAATTCTAGAGGAGGACAGTTTCTGCGCTCGAAACAAGATATGAATTACTGCGGCGGACAAACCCCTCTCATCCAATGTGCCCAACAGCCAAGCATCTAAAGCCAGCGTTTGACAATTGTTGTGCCACAAAGGACCCTGAGCGAACCATGGAGATACACAGCAGGGCATCCCATATAGGGAGGACAGGAACACCAGCCGAGGAGAGTGAAATTCCTGTGTGTTTCTCTTTAAAATCTGCTGACAACCCTTGGAGAGAACCACTATAGAGCTTATAACCTCACTACGCTTTCAAAATCACTTACATGGACGACACTCAAATATAACCTTCTGGCCCCAATCTCTCCCCTCTATCTTGCTTCACCAACTGTCTTAAAGTCATATCTTCATTCATGTTATCTCATACCCTCAAGCTAAACATGGACAAGACAGAACTGGTCAATTTCCCACCATCTAACTCACCTCTCTCTCCCCTCTATCTTGCCTCACCAACTGTCTTAAAGTCATATCTTCATTCATGTTATCTCATACCCTCAAGCTAAACATGGACAAGACAGAACTGGTCAATTTCCCACATCTAACTCACCTCTCTCTCCCCTCTATCTTGCCTCACCAACTGTCTTAAAGTCATATCTTCATTCATGTTATCTCATACCCTCAAGCTAAACATGGACAAGACAGAACTGGTCAATTTCCCACCATCTAACTCACCTCTCTCTCCCCTCTATCTTGCCTCACCAACTGTCTTAAAGTCATATCTTCATTCATGTTATCTCATACCCTCAAGCTAAACATGGACAAGACAGAACTGGTCAATTTCCCACCATCTAACTCACCTCTCTCTCCCCTCTATCTTGCCTCACCAACTGTCTTAAAGTCATATCTTCATTCATGTTATCTCATACCCTCAAGCTAAACATGGACAAGACAGAACTGGTCAATTTCCCACCATCTAACTCACCTCTCTAACACATCAATCTCCGTTAAAGGGATTCAGAAGCTAATGCAAGGAATTCAAGCATTGGCCCATTGTGAAGGGCTACATCTGGCAATATCCTAAACTTTTTCCAGTTTTTCAAAAGAAGCTTTAGTTGCTGAAATATATGGCTTAAAAGTTTTATGTTCACTTTCTGTTTCTCACATGCCGAGGGAGAGCGAGCGGGGGTGGGGGTGAGCTGAATGAAAAGCTGGTTGTGATGGCTCAGGGTTTAATACCGATAAAGCTGCCAATTCCGAACCAAAGGAATTGCCACTAGAATCATAACCTTCATAATCTTAAGTGTCATTAAGCTTAGAGACACTTTAAAGTGAGAACACCAAGTTCAAGTCCCAAACAAGCAGAATAGGCTTACGTCAAAGGTCCACATGAGTGATCCCCTGCAAAAAGTACTAATAAGCTTATTTTTGGCAATGAGCTTCTGAAAAAAAAAAAAGATGGATAAAGCAGATACCTGCCCTTTTAGAGGACTCAATTGAAGCCCCTCATCCAGACCTTTCTGTAGAATTCTGGAGATCGAAAACTTCCTACAAGCAAAACCTCTAGATTCACACCAGGCGATAAATACACGCCATACCCTGTTGTAAATCATTAAAGAAGTCCGTTTTAGGAATCATGGTCTGAATAACTGTGGCAGATAAACCCCTCTCAATTAAGGTGGAGGTTTCAATAGTCAGGCCATCAAAGCCAGAACTTGTGGGTTGCCGTAAGGGCCCCTGTGTGAGGGGATCTGGATCATCGGGAAGCCGCCAATACTCGCCCCCTGACATCCTTACTATGTTGGAGAACCAGCTTCTCTTTGGCCAGCGAGGAGCCACCAGAATGGTTGGAACCACCTTCTTTAGTACACAACCTAGTAGTGGAAATAGAGAGAATGCAAAAAGAAGCCTAAAAGCTGACCAAGTAAGGGCCACAGTGCATCACTAGAGGGTTCCTGTACTGAGACACCAACTTCAGAACCTTCCGATTGTGCCGGGAAGCAAAGAGATCTACATATGGATGGCTCCAGTGCATGCAAAGGGACTGAAACACCCTCTGACTGAGGGACCATTCCCCCTGATGCAGGACTGTTCTGCTCAAACAATCTTCCTGCAAGTTGTCCACTCCTGGTATGTGTATTGCTGAGATGAATGGAACATGCTTCTCGGCCAGAGAAATAATACAATTCTGTGAAACTCACCTGTAGAATTGTTTTGGATTATATCCAGTCCAGGTCGTCCCAGTGATGACATGTGGGTATTCCGCACCCAGGGGGCGCTCAACTGCAAGATCAAAAGATGTAGCTCCTCCCGGCACTCTATAAAGGCAGGTATCCCTCTATCATTCTCCAGTGGTTAAAAAGCAGTAAACAAAAAGAGGACAGGCCGGGAGACCAAGAAACCATGTTACTTCACATAGCTTCAGCTTGTAGTCTCTCAACAAGACTTAAAAATATAAAGTCCAATGAATAAAAAATGGTAATCACCATAACAGGCAAACAGGAGATAATGAACAAAAGGGCGGGGTGGGACGACCTATTCTACAGGTGAGTTTCACAGAATTGTATTTTTCCCTATATCCAGTCCAGGTCGTCCTAGTGATGACATGTGGGACATCCAAAAGCAGTGTCCATATAGGGCGGGATCCCCAGTGCGGAACAGCAAGTAGTTCATTTCACTACTGCCTGAAGCACCTTTCGGCCAAAAACAGCGTCAGCTGAGGCCCTTGTAAAACTTTGTAAAAGTATGAACTGAAGACCAAGTGGAAGCCTTACAAACTTGTTCAACCTATGCCTGATGCTGAAAAGCCCAAGAGGCACCAATACCTCTGGTAGAATGAGCTGTGATCTGAAAAGGGGGTTCCCTCCCCTTGGCAGAATAAGCTTGCACCACCGCCTGTCTGATCCACTTACTGAGAGAGGACTTGGCTGGTGGCAAACCTTCCTAGAGCCCTCTGTTAGGACAAAGAGCAAATCCGATTTCCTGAAGGATTCAGTCGCAGACAGGTAATACTTTATGGCTCTGACCACATCCAAGGCATGGAGGGTCCGTTCTTTGGAATTAGCCGGTGCTGGACACAAGGAAGGAAAAACAACTTCCTCATTAAGGTGAAAAGAAGACACGACCTTAGGCAAAAAATCAGGTTTCAAGCGAAAAAACCACCTTATCCCTATGCCGCTCAAAAATACCATTTTGTGAGTACTCACCTGAAAAATGGATATTGTCAGTGTGCCACACACCCCGCTTCCCCTTTAATTCTTAACGATCGGGTTACTCACCAGCAGGTGACGACGTTGCAGAGAGAAGTCTTGTAAACGAGCCCCTCCTGGCCTACATATACCTGGGACCTCCCACTGAATCACCAGTTATTTAAAAAGCAGAAAGACAAGGTACCAGGAAATCCAACGGTAACCTCAAAATAAAGAAAAGCTTCACCATATAAAGGATTCGGGATACCGAAAAGGGCGGGTGAAGCGGGGTGTGTGGCACACTGACAATATCCATTTTTCAGGTGAGTACTCACAAAATGGTATTATTCTCAGTGTGCCACACACCCCGCTTCCCCTTTAATTCTTAACGATCGGGACATCCAAAAGCAGTGTCCGCAAGGGATGGGTATCCAAAGGCAAGGTGAAGCATAACTTAAACGACTGCAGTCTGCAGAATTTTGCGGCCAAAAACAGCGTCCGCTGAGGCCCGCACATCAACCTTGTAAAACTTAGAAAAAGTATGAACAGAAGACCAAGTAGTGGCCTTACAAACTTGTTCAACAGAAGCTTGGTGCTGAAAAGGCCAAGACGCTCCAACGGCGCGAGTAGAATGGGCAGCGATACGAAAAGGGGGAACTTTCCCCTTAGCAGAATAGGCCGCAATAATGGCCTGACGTATCCATTTGCTAATGGAAGATTTGGCCGGTGCCAAACCCTTCTTAGGCCCACAGGGCACAACAAAAAAGGCATCAGTTTTACGAAAAGGAGAAGTAATAATCAAATAGTACTTAACAAAGCGTACTACATCCAAACAATGCAAAACCCTCTCCTTGTCATTCTTAGGCTTAGGACACAGGGAGGGAAGAACAATATCTTGGTTCAAATGAAAAGCAGAAACAACCTTAGGAAGAAAGTCTGGTTTGAACCGAAAGACCACTTTGTCCTGATGCCTCTCAAAGTAGGGCGCCTGGATAGATAAGGCCGCCAACTCTGAGACACGCCGAACCAAAGTGATGGCTACCAAGAAGACAATCTTCTGAGTCAGGGTAGACAACGCAATATCTTAAAAAGGCTCTAAAGGAGGAGCCTGAAGAGCAGAAAGAACCAAATTCAAGTCCCAAACAGGGAGTAATGGTTTCCTGGGAGGCCGCACAAAACGCTTCTGAAAAAAGATCGATAAGGCAGAAACCTGCCCTTTCAAAGTACTCAGCTGAAGACCAGAGTCCAGCCCAGATTGTAAAAACTCCAGAATCCTGGAGACCGAAAAAACCCTACAAGGAAAAGATCTAACCTCACACCAAGTGATATAGGTTTTCCAAGTCCTATGGTAGGTGATAGAAGAAGACCTCTTTCGGGCACCGATCATGGTCTTAATAACCGAGTCATAAAGACCCTCCTTCTTCAAGATGGAGGTCTCAGCGGCCAAGCCATCAAAACCAGCGTTGGTAAACTGGGGTAAGACAGCCGACCCTGAGCGAGCGGACCTGACCGAAGAGGCAGAATGAGCTGATTTACTGTCAGCCAAATGATGTCTGCGCACCACACTCGTCTAGGCCGTCTTGGAGCCACGAGAACCAGCTTCCATACCACCCAGCCTAGCCTGGGTATCAGAGGAAACAGGTACAGAAAACCCGGGTTCCCCCGGCTCAGGGATATGGCTTCCGCCGCCAGAGCATACTGAGAGGGTGACACAAAGATCGGGAGCCTGCAATTGTGACGCCAGGGAAACAGGACCAACTTTGGTGTCCCCCACCGGAGCAGACTGCAGACTGCCGAGAGATAAGGAACATGTGTCTTCGCCCAGGTCAGGATCAGGGACCCCACTCTGAGGGCACCCAGACTGGGAGTCCCTCCCTGATGACTGAAGTAAGCAACCGTTGTTTGACTGTCCGAGCGTAGCTGAACCAGAAGGCCCAGATCCTGATGGGACACAAGAGCAAGAACCAGACGGAAGGATCTCAACTCCAGAACAGACGGCCAAGGATTGGAACGAAGGATCCAAGCCAAATCCTGAATTAGACAAACCTTGGACTGAGCGAGCAACGCCCTGTGTTGACCAAAATCCGACCGCATTCCCAGAAAGGACACCACCCTGGCTAGAGCAAGGGGGGACCTGGGAAGTTTGAAAAACTTCAGATGCAGGACGGGGCAAGCTGACCCGTCCTTCTAGGGGACTGCGAAGAGAATGGTGTAAAAATCAAGGCCCACCTCTAAGTGCGGCACCGGCCGGATGACCGCCATTTCCAGGAAAACCTGTGAAGAAGGGCGAGACTCGAACTCCGGTTTGTAACCGGGCGACACCACCTCCCAGATCTATGTGTCCGGAGACTCCCGGCCTTAAACCAGGGAGAAGTGTCGCAATTGTCCCCCCACCCGCACAGGTGAGGGCAGCTCCTCATTGCTGAGTGGGCTTAGCAGTAGGTTTGGGCTTGGCGCCCCAGGACTGACCGGGACGGCCACAACCTCTTCCCCGGGACCAACCTACAGCCCCAGTAACGGGAAGGGAAGCCCCTCTGCCTGCTCTGGCTCCTCGAAAGGAGGGACTAAAGGAACTCGCACCCCTAAAGGAGCGACAAGGTTTCTTGAATTGAGGCAACTTACCATCCTTGGTAACAGCATCCAATTTCTCGCCAAAAAGGTGTAAACCTAGGAAGGGAAGCGATGTAAGCGCCCTTTTAGAGTTAAGGTCTGCCGTCCACTGGCGCAGCCATATAGACCGACGAATAGCCACCAGCAAAGCCGCTGTCCTGCTACTCGTCGCAAGAGCATCATCCTGATCAGTCAGGGCAAAAGAAACAAATGACTCACACTGCTTGAGAGAGCTAATCATATCACAAGCGGGATCAAGATCTGCGAGCAGATCCCTAATAATGGATCTAACGGCCAGCAGAAGAAGCGCCGAAGCACAAATTGGCTGTAGTGTCGACCCGGCACTGATAAAACCATGGCGGGCCAATTGATCAACCAGACGATCCTCACCATCCTTAATGGTAGTGGTGCCAGAAAGGTGCAACGCAGCCGGGCCAGTCAACCCCAACACCGGGGTGTCGACTTCGGGGGGCACTGACCATAGCTTCACCAAGTCCTCTGGAAAGGGATAACGCTTATCACAATTAGGAGGAGTTCCAGCCAGGCGCGTGGGTTGTTCCCATTCTTTAAGGACAAGCTTCTCAAAGTGCTGTTGCCTGGGAAACACTAAACGCGGCTGGGGTACATCAAACAACTCACCTTTTGGCAGGGGGACCACCGAAGCGGATCCAAGGCCAAAACTTTAAACATTTGAGCCAAAATGGAAGGAGTGTCAAGGGACACCCCCACAGCCTGATCACCAGCAGTATCAAACAATAGCTGGTCTGCAGGCTCATCCGACTCCTCAAGGAGTTCCACAATCGGAATAATCCAAAAATTCAGGTACCTCATCCTCCAGGGCAGGTACTGCCGGAGCAAGGTGCTTCCGCTTTGCCGTAGCCTTCCGAGCCACTGAAGCGGAGATAATTTTCTCGAGGTTGGGCAACCGCGCATGCACCTCGGAATGCGAATCCTCATTTTTGACAGTGTCACACGGGGTCCGGACTAGGTTGGGGGGGGATAGGAGATGACGGAAATTGCGAGGAGCCAGAAGCACGAGCAACGGACTGGCGCGCAATGTTCTGCTGAGCACATGGAACGCATAATATGACATCATCGCCTGGGAGCGGAACCCCACAGCCCCCCACAACCTGGATAGCCCCGAGGAGCCATTTCCGGTAACATTGGAAGCCTCCATATGGTGAATATGTGGTATTCGCAACAACCCAGGGTTTTAAGCATTAAGCAACCCGGGATGCCCCTTTGTAATTAAAGTCCCGGAAGTGGGAGGATTTTTTTTTTTTTTTTTTTTAAACCTAGGGAAATCCCAATTTAGAGACTAAGACTAGCCAGGTATAACAGATCGGGAGAGCCACTGCAGTGAGGGGATCCCAGAATCTGTGGGGGAAAAGAGACCACAGTCAGTCCCCCAGCAACAATCATACATAACCAATAAGGCAAACATATATGGCTAGCTTAAACATCTTGAATAAATATACATGACACATGTAATTTCAAGGCAAAGCAGAGTGCAAAAAATCAGAGCACATACTGTGTATAAATACATGCCCATACACATACATAAATATACACATACCTGTACATACACATACATATATAAATACATATATATATATATATAAATATACATATATATACATATCCATACACATACATATATAAATACATATATATATATATATATATATATATATATATATATATATATACATATATATACATATCCATACACATACCTACACACTACATATATATATATATATATATCTCTATATATGCGAATCACAAGGTAAAGTGAACAATCGCAGCCACTGGAGCACATATCCCACCTATGTGAAACAACAACATTCCCCATAAGTAGAAATGCCCCAGGGAGAAAAATGCTGCACAAGCAGCCATAGCATAAGAACGGCCCCACGTGCGCAATGGTGGGGCCGTTTTACCTGTGTAGTTTTCAGCCGCAAGCCTCCACCAGCTGCAGCGTCCAGGTCTCTAATGAGACCAGGGAGGCGAGGGGCGGGCCAGAAAAACAAACAAACAGTCAAAAACAGGCCCCAGCAGCCCTGGCCATGTGCTGACACTAAAAACTGCCAAGGCCTTTTCACAGTAAAGTAAAGCACTCATGCACATTACACACACACACACACACACCCCTCCCCCCCCCTTCCCTAGCGAAGGGAGAAGGCCAAGCGGGAGAAGGTGACCTAAAGGGACATCGGGACAGGGGCATCCCAAATCCGGATCACCAGCCGGATAGCCGCATTGCCCCACAAGTGGGGTCGAGCGGAGGAGATAAGCTCCTAGGCACCTAAAGTGCCATCTACCTTTGCTCAGCCCGCAGCCTAAACTGGGAGGCTTCCATTTAACTAGGCATAATAAACACACTAGAACTGGGCAAAAATAGACCAAAAGGGGATGCCGGATTTTACCCCGGCTACCTGCAAGCAGGAGACTTCATTCTTCTGTCTTGTCGATTCATGCAGAGAGAAAAAACTGGTGATTCAGTGGGAGGTCCCAGGTATATGTAGGCCAGGAGGGGCTCGTTTACAAGACTTCTCTCTGCAACGTTGTCACCTGCTGGTGAGTAACCCGATCGTTAAGAATTAAAGGGGAAGCGGGGTGTGTGGCACACTGAGAATACAGGGAGGTTTCATACAAAGCGCGTCCAGCTCTGACACACGGCGCACCGAGGTGATCGCTACCAAAAAGAAGACCACTTTAAGTGTCAAAATAGATAATGCAACATCGCACAATGGTTCGAAGGTAGGACCCTGAAGAGCAGAAAGTACTAAATTTAAGTTCCACACCGGTAATACTGACTTACGCGGTGGCCGGGCATGGGTGACTCCCTGAAAAAAGGTCTTGATCAACCTATGGTTGGCAATGGATCTCTGAAAAAGATGGCTAAGGCCGAGACCTGGCCCTTGAGGGTGCTCAGCTGGAGACCCAAGTCTAAGCCGTGTTGAAAAAAAACTCCAGAATCCTAGAAATAGAAAATGTGCAGCAAGGGAGACTCTTGGTCTCGCACCAAACAATATAAGCGTGCCAAACTCTGTAGTAGATCATGGAAGAAGACTTCTTCCGTGCCTGAATCATGGTATGCACAACCGTGGACGACAGCCCCTTTTCCATCACAATTGAGGTTTCAATTGCCAGGCCGTCAAAGCCAGTGTCCGTAAATTGGGGTGCCGCAGCGATCCCCGAGTGAGAAGCCCTGGGTCGCTGGGCATGATGTAGCGATCTACTGACATCTGGGGTAAGTTCTCCTGCGGACCCCAATGACCCTGGATCTTCTGTGTCTGCCAAACGCCTCCCCATCCGGTCAGACTGACATCCGTGGTAACTATCTCCCAATGGGGAGTCAGAAAGGACCTGCCGACCAGCAGGTTCCGGGAGTCCAACCAACACAAGAGGGACTGCCTGGCCAGGGGGGACAGCGAAAATTCTGGTTCCAGAGATTCCTGCATCCGATTCCAGCTGGTCAGCAGGTTCAATTGAAGAGGTCTCATGTGAAATTGGGCTAAGGGCACTGCCTCGAGCATGATACCATTAAGCCCACCAATCTCATCCCCAGACGAATTGATGGCCGCTGACAAGACAGCAAGGCCTGCACCTGCGTCCGGAGACCCAAAACCTTCTGCTGTGGCAGAAAAACCTTGACCTGAGCGGTGTCTATCGTCATTCCCAGGAAGGACCTCACTGTTGAGGGATTGATAAATGACTTTGGGTAATTGACTACCCAGTCGAAGGCCTCCAGGGTTGACAACACCGTCCGAGTATCGCTCTCGGCCTGCTGAAGAGACTGGGCCGCAATCAGCATGTCGTCCAGATAGGGCAGCACACGAATGCCCTGGTTCCTCAAGATAGCCATGATGCCTGCCAGCACCTTGGTGAACACGCAGGGGGCTGAGGAAATCCCGAATGGAAGTGCCACAAACTGGTAATGCTGATCCTCCAGAGCAAACCTCAGGAACTTCTGATGCCCCTGGAAAATCTGGATGTGCAGATAAGCATCCCCGATGTCCACCGTGGTCATGAAGTAGCCGGGACAAAGCGATCTCACCGCCGACCGTAAGGTTTCCATGCGGAAATGTCTGACTCTGACAAACCTGTTGAGACCCTTCAGGTCCAGGATTGGTCTTAACGTTCCGTTCTTCTTGGGAACCGTGAACAGGTTGGAGTAAAAACCTTGCCCCCGTTCCTGCCGAGGTACAGGGCAAATCACACCAAACCGCAGAAGGTGTTGCACGGCCATTCTCAAACTCTGTGCTTTTAGAGGGTTTCGGGATATCGTGAATGGAGGAATCTTTTGGGCAGTCTGACTGCCAGCTCTATCTTGTAACTGGAGGATACTACCTCCTGAATCCACCGATCAGAGACGTGCCATCTCCAGATCCGAGCAAACAGCAGAAGCCGTCCACCCAACCGGATGGGTGAGGGCGCTCCCTCATGCCTGAGGGGACTTGGCAGGGGGCTTGGATTTGGCTCACCAGGAGGGATTGGGTAGGCCGCAGGACCTACCTCTACCCCAGGTATCTCTGCGTCCACCTGGTAATGAAGAGCCTCTTCCTCCCCGAAAGGAGCGATAGGCAGAGGGATTCCGAAAGGAACGAGCAGGCTTCCGTCTCTGAGGTAGTCTACCATCCTTGACCAAAAGGTCCAGGCGCTCCCCAAAAAGCCTGTGCCCCACAAAGGGGATACTCGTAAGCGACTTCTTGGCCGCCGCATCAGCCGACCATTGCCGCAACAAGCAGGGCTGAAATCCTGGCACCAAGCCGGACCCCATTGTCCATGGCAGAAGCGACAAAACCAATTAATTCCAAGCAGGCCTTGAGTTCTTTATACACCTTCGCCCGCTTGCGAGCCTTAGCTCTATCCACAAGGTGTCTCAACTTCTTTCTGATGGCTAGAGAAAAAATCGCCGCAGCACAAACAGGCCAAAAGAGGGTACCAGCAAAGGTGAACGCATGGCAGACCAGCTGATCCATGCGCTTGTCAGCCGGGTCGCGTAAGGAAGCAGTATTAGGTGACGGCATAACAGTAGTGTTGGACAACCCCGACACAGGGGGATCCACTTCGAGAGGGCGAAACCATAGCCGAACCAGCTCATCAGGGAAGGGATACTGCCTGTCCAGGCCCTTAGGCACCGACGGTAACTTGTTAGGCATCTCCCATTCCTTGAAAATCATGTTAGAAAAATGGGCCTGCTCCGGAAAGACCCGCCTTTGTCTTTCGGCCGAAACAAATCGCCCTGCTTCCTCTTAGCCGCTCTGGAAGGGACAATGTGCAGTGTCTCACACACTGAGGCAAGCAATTTCTCTGTATCATCTGGAAGCCACGCATCTTCGTCCGAGGAAGAACCAGACATACTGTCATCGCCAGCAGAATAATCCACAGTGGAGCGTGAATCATCTGGCAACTCACCTTCCACCACAGAGCACAGATCATCAAAAAGATCGTCATTATCCGAGTAAACGGGCTCGAGGAGCCGTTTCTTACTTGTGGCCTTCTTAGGAGCCATCCGCGAGGTCTCTCGAGATAGGCCAGCCTATGTGCCAAGTCCGCATGAGACCACCTGCTGGCTCCCCCCTCACTGGTGTGAGTGCAGCAGCGGAGGATCCGGAGAGGCCGCAGGCAGCGAAGGGCTAGGGGCAGAGACACCCACCCGGTCATGGTTCAAAATAATGTCTCTGGTGCAAGTGGTACAAACAGTGCTGAATCCGCCCAGAGGATTCCTATTGCACAAGGGGCAGAGCTTTTCCTGCCCAAATGGGGCCCCCACCTCACTATCCCCTGAAGCCTCGATTATGGTGATTAAAAATGGTCAATCAGTAAGGTTACAAGACACTAATAGCTCAAACCTATAAGTGATCCCTCTTAATAAAAAGGGGGACCAGGAGGAACCACAACCCTCAGCCACAAGCCCACGACCTATACAAGAGAGGGGGAGAAAAGCCCATGATCAGAATAAGCAAAGGCAATTGGTCATAATACAAAGAAAAAAAGAGGGACTCACGACACCGACAGAGGGACAGCGCAGCCTCCAATGATGACAAAGGATCCCCCAGCAGCAGCAGGGACGCACCAGGCTCCCGGCGTCAGCAGACCCCAATCAGCAGCAGCAGAGCACAAGGGACAGAGCCTTCCAGAAACGCTCGAGGGCTGGGCGAACCGATCCACTGCCAGCCTTACGACGTCTGCGTACCACAGACGTCTTGGCCACCTTGGCGCCACCAGAATTGCTGGCGCCTCCTCCAGTGCTAACTTGCGCACCACCTTGCTGATCATGGAGAATGGGGGAAACAGATATAGGAACCCCAGATCCTTCCAGGCCAGAGACATGGCATCCGCTGCCACTGCCAAAGGATCCTGGGATAGAGACACAAAAGCTGGCAGCTTGTGACGAGAAGCAAACAGGTCCAACCGTGGAGTCCCCCACTTGTGACAGAGGAACTGAAAGACCCTTGGATTGAGAGACCATTCTCCCTGGCGAGAACATCCCCTGCTCAGGGATTCTGCCTCCACATTCTCTATCCCCGGAATGTAAACTGCTGATATGCAAGGAACATTGATCTCTGCCCACTGAAGGATCAGAGACACTACCCGGAGGGCACCCCAACTGCGAGTCTCTCCCTGGTGATTGATGTATGTAACAGCTGTTCGGTTGTCTGACCGAATCTGAACTGGCAGACCCTGTAAGAAATCGGTCAGTCGAAGTAGAACAAGACGTATGGCCCGAAGCTCTAATACACTGATTGGAGAATGAGCCTCCTGAGGCCCCCACAATCCCTGGAACTGATGCTTCCAGAAGCCCCCCCCCCCCCCCCCCAGTTCCCAACACGGAGTCAGAAATGACTTGCCCTTCTGGAGGTTGTGCGATATTAACCACCACTGAAGGGACTGCAAAACGTGGGGAGACAATAGACAAGTCTGATTTAATGATAGTGGGCAGCTGCCCCACTTTACCAAGAGGAAGAGCTGAAGCGTCCTTATGTGAAACTGGGCAAATGGGACTGCCTCGAATGCAGCTACCATCAATCCCACTAGTCTCATCCCTAGACAGATAGACTGACGAGGGTTGGACAAGAATAGACAAATCAAGTCCTGAATCAGAACCATTTTGGACTGAGGAAGAAAAACCTTGGCCTGAAATGTATCCAGAATCAGGCCCAGGAAGGGAATTTCCCTGGACGGACAGAGAGAGGATTTGGGGTAACTTATTACCCATCCGAACCTCTCTAGCGTAGAGACCACCGTCCTGGTGTCCAACTCTGATTGTTCGAGGGAGGAGGCCGCGATAAGAAGATCGTCCAGAAAAGGCACAATGCGGATGCCCTGGACCCTGAATATAGCCATCACTACTGCCAGCATCTTGGTAAAGACTCTTGGGGCCGAGGTAAGGCCGAATGGCAGGGCCACAAATTGATAATGCTATAATGCTATTGATAAGTCTATTATAGAGAACCTGAGAAATCTCTGGTGACCCGGAAAAATATGAATGTGCAAATAAGCATCCTTGATGTCTATGGATGTCATGAAGTCCCCCTGACGGAGAGCATTGATCGTTGATCGCAGAGACTCCATGCGGAATCTTCTGAAACGGATAAATAGATTGAGTCTCCTTAGGTCTAGGATAGGCCGAACAGAGCTGTCCTTTTTGGGTACCGTGAATAGTTTGGAGTAAAACCCCAAACCCCTTTCCGCTGGAGGCACTAGGCAGATGACAGCTATGTTTAACAGATTCACTACTGCTGCCCGCAGTTCCTGCGCAATTGCCGGATCTGACGGCATCCGGGACATGAAAAATCTGTGAGGAGGCCGGGACTCGAATTACAGTTTGTAACCGGAAGAGACTACTTCCAGAACCCAATTGTCTGATACCTCCTGAACCCAGACATGGAAGAAGAACCGCAGCCGTCCCCCCACTCGTAAGGGTGAGGGCGTCCCCTCATTGTTGAACAGGCTTAGGGGCAGATTTGGTTTTGGACACCCAATTCTGACTTGGACGGCCACGTCCTCTTCCTCTATTCCATGCATTCCCTCTAGAGGCTGAAAAGCCCAATCCTCTACCGGATCTGGTAGGTAGGGCTAAAGGAAGCCATTCCACAAAAGGGACGACGTTGTCTCTTACGCTGAGGTAATTTACCTCCCTTAGTGACAGAATCTAATTTTTCTCCAAATAGGCGCAATCCCACAAACGGAAGCGCTGTAAGCGATTTCTTGGCTACAACATCCGCCACCCACTGCCGCAACCATACTGACCGCCGAATGGCGATTAACAAGGCAGAGGTTCTGCTGCACATGAGCAGAGAATCATCTAAAGCAGAAAGTACAAAAGATGCAAACATCTCACATCGCTTAAGAGCGGCGTACTCATCAGAGGCCGGATCAAGCCCTGAGTTATTCATTAGGTCTCTCACAACAGACCTAATAGCCACCGACATAAGAACCGAAGCGCCAACAGGCCGCAAGGCCGAGCCTACACTGGAAAAAGCGTGGCACGCCATTTGAGCAATATGTTTGTCCTCTCCATCTTTAAGCGTAGTGGAGTCAGGAAAATGCAACACAGAAGAATTGGATAAATTAAGTACAGGGGCATCCACCTCAGGAGGTGATGAACAACGTTTAACCATATCAGCTGGAAAGGGATATTTTTTGTCCCAGCCGAAGGGAATGCCAGGAAGCCGCGCAGGCTTCTCCCATTCTTTAAGAATAATATCATCAAAATACTTTTGATTAGGAAATTCTAAACGAGGTTTAGAGGCTCCAAGGAATTCCCCTCTTTTAAGAGGGACTACTTCAGGAGGAGTAATAACCAAAACCTCAAATAACTGGGCAAGAGCTTTTGGGGTATCCACAACACTCTCTTCACCCTGCTCAATTTCAGTACCAACAAATTGCTGTTCGTCAGAAACATCTGAATCCTCATATAATTCCCCTTCTTCTAACTGAGAAGGGTCAGACAATCAAGCAATTCGCAATTGTCCAACTCACTTGCCGGGACGGCATGAGTCAAATGCTTTCTTTCAGCTGAGGCCTTCTTAGCCACAGAGGTAGACATACATTTTTCAAGATGAGCCAATCTGGCACATAAATTAGAATGCGACTCACCACCCATGACAATATCACTGGGGGTACTGACAAGACACGGCGGAGTAGGAGAAGAGGCAGTAGCCGCAGACCCTGAAGCCTGAGCCCCAGTTTGCTGCATAATGGTTAATTGTGCACAAGGAACACAAAGAATTGCGTTATCCCCAACAAGGGATGCCCCACATTCAAAACATTGCCGAGTCTGTGCAGAGGAAATTGCATGCCCATTATCCCGAGATGCCTCCATATGGTGTTAAATATTATACTATAATTGATTATAGTCGCCAAGTATATATGGGTTTTATGCATATGCTACCCGGGATGCCCCTTTAAATAGTCCCAGGTGGGAGGATTGAAACACAAATGGACCCCCAATAAGACTTAAGGGCTAAGGACCAGGAGAAACCCCCTTTTTAATAAGGAGTTTCCTAAAGAAAAAACAGTCACCAATGCACAAATATACACTAATAAATGAACAAAACATAAAAAATGCAGAAACTCCCTTCAGGCAAGCTAAAGGGTACTCAAAGGACCAGGCGACCAGCTCACCACACGAGATAAGACCGCAGGGAAAACAGCCGGAAACGCCGGCAAGTGAAGGACGCGCCGACAATCCCCGCCCACCTGACGTCAGCAGGAAGCCAGGACAGACATACAGAGCACATCAGCATGCTCTATGACCAAAATGACGCTGTGCGCCGAAGCCCCGCCCACCTGACGTCAGCAGGAAGCCAGGACGGACACACAGAGCACATCAGCGTGCTCTATGACCAAAATGATGCTGCGTGCCGAAGCCCCGCCCACTTCCGGGATACGCGATGCCCAGAAAATGGAGGGAAATCCCCCCAAAAAAATCACTGCCCTGACAACAATCGGTTTTTAAAAGGTAAGCCAAATGAATGCTGTTTAGTCAGAGATAGGGAAATTTAGATACAAACATTTCCTATTAAATTGTCTTCTTCAAAATACATAATATATATGTAATAAAAAAAAAAAAATATATATATATATATATATATATATATATATATATATATATATATATATCTATATATATATATATATATATCTATATATCTATATCTACCTTTGCCTGAAACATACAGCCAGGGCTGGGAGGCATACAATATAACCCAACAGGTTAAAAGAGAAATAGAAAAAAAGGGCCTGGAGCAACCCGGCTACCTGCAGCTTGAAGGAGAGTCATCTTCTGAATGCGTCGCCGACTGCAGAGACGAAAAGACTGGGGAATAGTGGGAGGAACCCGGTACTTATGGACCAGGAGGGGCTCCTTTTTCCATGTCATCTCTGCAGGATCGCCCTCTACAGGCCGGTTTCCCAAGTGTCATGGATCTTTGGAAGTGGGGGGTGTGACATACTAGGAATATGGAAGTATTGGATAACCCAGGCACCGGGGCATCCACTTCGGGAGGGGATGACCATCGTTTTACCACGTCCACCGGAAAGGGATACTTTTTATCCCAACCTTGAGGAATACCTGGGTATTCTCCCATTTCTTAAGAATAATGCCATCAAAATGCTTTTGATTTGGGAACTTCAGGCGCGGCTTGGAAGTCCCAAAGAATTCCCCTTTTTGAGGAGAGGCCTCCTCAGGAAGAGAAATTGCCAGAACCTCAAAAAGGTGAGCCAAGACCTTCGGGGTATCCACAGCATCCCCCTGCCCTTGCTCAGTATCAGTACCAACAAACTGCTGATTGTCAGAACCCTCAGAATCCTCAAATAATTCCCCCTCTTCTAGCGAGGAATAATCAGACCAGCCAAGAAAATCATAATCATCAAACTCAAAGGCCGGCACGGCTGGAGACAAACGCTTTCGCTTAGCCAAGGTCTTTCTGGCAACAGAGCCAGAAATAAATTTCTCAATATTAGCCAGTCTGGCACATACATCAGATTGCAACTCCCCACCTGTGACAACATCACTAGGGGTATGGATAAGGCAGGGTGGGGAAGGAGATGAGGCCGGGACCCCAGACCCAGACGCCTGGGCCCCCAACTGCTGCGTTATGGCCCGCTGAGCACAAGGTATGCAAACAAGTACACTATCCCCCGCAAAGGATGCCCCACAACCCACACACTGCCGGGGTTGCCCCGAGGGGAGCCCAAGCCCGGCATCCTGAGAAGCCTCCATATGGTTATTTTAATGTAGTCACAATGACCAGAGGGATTTACGCTATTAAGCTAACCGGGATGCCCCTTCAGGTCCCAAGTGGGAGGATTTTTTTTTTTTTTTTGGAACCCCTAAATTAAACTCTAAGGGACCCTATGACCAGGAGAACTCCCTCTTTAAACTTCAAAAGAAGGGATCCCACCTAGAAGACATGAGAACAGACATAAGTGTCAACATGCACATCACCCACCATATAAGACAGTTAAAAATGGTGAAATAAATAAAATCCACTCACCGCAGCAAAGCAGCGACCGTCAACCCTCACAGCAGCGAGGGAGAGCAGCAAAGCAGGCAGCGAGGCCGGAAAGAGTGCTTGAGAAAAGCCAGCCTCGAGGGGGAGGTGGGGGGGCTGGACGGGCCACAACGAGCACACCGAGCGCCCGGCCCCGCCCCCTCAACTGCACCTGTTGAAAGTGAAACCGGCCCAGCAACAACGGCCGCAAAAACACATACAAACACACACAATCCACAGACCTTTTCCCCCAAATAAAGTAAAACAACCCACAGGAGAAAAGCCCCCCCCCCCCCCCCAAGGGGCACAGAGGGACACAGTATGGGGGAGAACCCACACCAATAGGTGAAAGGGTAAGAGGGATGGGGCATCCCAAGCCGGGATCACCAACCCGGACACCGCCTACCCCTTTGTATGGGGTCTCACAGGGGAGCTAGCTCCCGTATACACCACATGATGCAGCCCACCATTGCCTGGACCTTCAGCCTAGGCTGGGAGGCATACTGCTATAGTTTAATTAAAAAAGCTTCAGGCAGCAATAGAAAAAAAAGGCCGGGGGCTTACCCCGGCTACCTGCAAGGAGGAGACAACCATCTTCTGACTTGCTCGCCGATTGCAGAGACGAAAGACTGGGGAATGGTGGGAGGTCCCAGGTAATTATGGACCGGGAGGGGTTCCTTTTTTTCATGTCATCTCTGCAAGATCGCCCTCTACAGGACAGTTTCCAAAGTGTCATGAATATTCGGAAGCGGGGTGTGTGACATACTGGGAAGAGTAAAGTTGCACAAACACACAGCAGCAAAAAAAGCTTGTGGGATAGGGAGGGATATAAGACTTCTAGTCAGCAATGTGGTCCCCCCCCCCTAGTAGGCTCACCATTAGCCTATGGCCCGCTACCCATTCATCAGAATCTGCGGCCCAGAGCCTAGCTCTGCCAAAAACGTCTGACCCCAGCGTTCTCCCTGCCATCACAATCCTGAGTCAGCCGCGGCAGGGAGGCAAGAGTGGGTCTCACAGGATCATGGTAATAGGGTCCGCAGTGGCCAACGGGCTAGGAGGCCCCGCTCAGCTGCCAAAATTCCAGGAGAGAGTATCCAACGATCTTCAGCAGCCAGACTGCAAGATGAACAATGATAATGAGATGACACCTGCCTTTATAGGGGGCCAGGAGGAGCGACAGCTTTTGATCTTGCAGTCGAGCACCCCCTGGGGGAGGAATACCCACATGTCATCACTGGGACGACCTTGACTGGATATAGGGAAAATCCCCCCTCCCCCAAAAAAAATGACACGGGGTCCCCCCTACCCAAAATAACCAGCCCGGGACCAGCTATTGGGACTTGTAGGAACAGGGTGCAGGGGCCAGCTTTTGTGGCCCCCCACCCTGCAGCCTACAAGCCCACATACCCTCTGTGGGCCTGGGCTCTTCTGCCCCCCCCCCCCCAGGCTTTGGGGAGGCAGGTAATTGGGGGTGCCGGGGGTTAATGGCAAGTCACCCGCTAGCCGCAGGTGACTTGCCAGCCCCCAGCCTTGTGAACTGGTATAGGGGTCTCATGGACCCCTTACCAGTTCACAAGGGGTTAACAATAAAAATAAACACACGAAAAAAATGACATTTATTATTTTTTTTTTTCTACTCACCTCCGATGTCCCGAACATGCCCCGCGACGTTCCGATGACAGCTGCTGGAGATCGGTGGAGGAGAGCTGGTAACCAGCTCTCCTCCTCCAATCTTCAACAGTGACTGAGCTTCTCGGGTCCGTGTGACAGGTGCTGGGCCACCAATTACGTCACCCGGCCCCAAGGAGGGCTAGCGGCCGAGAGCCAGGAAGTGATAGAGAGGGTGATTTCTCGCCCTCTCCTCACCACGAAAGAGCCCGGGGGGGAGGGGGATCGGAGGCCCCCCGGGTGAAGAGAAGACCTGGCCTGATATAATGACGGGTGAGTTTGTAACTTATATTTTTTTTACTGTGGGGGTTTAAAGTCAGCTACGTGAGTCTCACATAGCTGGCACTAGAAGGGTAAAATAATAAACCTCCCTTCCCCCTCAATCTATGGGAAGCCCACACTTTTCTAGAGTCCTGACCCCGGGTTTCCTTCTGGGAATATCTAGGCCTCTTCATCTCCCATCTGGGAGGCTGAAGGTGCTTCCTTTTAGCAGGAAATTTCTTTCCTGTCTCTGTGGATCTGGTTAGTACCCTTTCTAACTCCGATCCAAACAAAAGCTTTCCCTCAAAAGGATACCACACAGGTGCGACTTAGAAGTTTGGTCGCCCTCCACGTCTTGAGCCCGAGTGCCCTGTGAACGAACTTAATCAGTGCCATATTTTTTGCTGTGGCAGAGACAGCATCAGCCAAAAAATTTACTGCTTTAAACAAATATTAAAGCATCTAAAACCTCCTCCTTTGGGAGCATCATTATTAATTCTGGACTCCATACTTCAGACACCCTACTAAGACAATATGCTGCAAGTAGTGGTCTGAGCGAAAAAGCATCAGTATCCCAGGCTCTTTTGACGAGGATATCCGCTCTTTTATCCATTGGATCCCTTAGTGAACCCATATCAAAGGATAGATCCAATCTCTTGGAAACTTGTGCCAAGGGAGCATCCACCTTTGGACATTTTGCCCACTGTTCGATATCCGATTCCTCAGAGGGGAACCTTTTCTTCAAAGAATTGGGAAAGAAAAAACGGGCTTCCGGTGCTCTCCATTCCCTGGCCAAAATGTCCTTTAGAGATTGGTGTATAGGGGAACATGGCTCTTTTTTCTCAGTTAAAACTCTATACAGATAATCATGAAGTGAAAGGGTTCTACTCTCACTTTCAAAATTAAGGGAGGCCCAAATACTCCTGACTTGATGGGGAACATCCTCAAGACCGAGATTAAATCTTCCTGTGATGCCTCCGATATCCTATCTCTGGCTGAAGAATGGATCGACTCATCCGAAATACCCCCGCCCCTCCATCCCCTCTGAAACAACTCTACAGGGTTCTTTCAGGACCTGGGCGAATGGTAGCTCCTGGGCGAAGGGTATCTGCGAACAAGATGGCCCAACATCCGATCTATTACCAGGGGCTTGAAATAACTGGGACCTAAACTGCTCCAGTGAGTCCGACATCTTTGAATCAAAGTTGTCAAAAAAATTCTGAGGACATCTGGTATCCTGTCCCATGCAGCCTCCTCCAAACATGTTCTACATAACAGTTTAGAGGAACCCTTAGGGAGAGCCACCAGACAATTAGAGCATGATTTAGGGTAACCAATTCTTCTTTCCCTGGGCTCCTTCTGCTCCCTGGACATTTTATGACTCCTGGAATCTTTGGAGTCTCTTTTAGGGTTCTTTGTGGCTTTAGCCTCCTTTGCCTTGGGCTCTTTAGCCTAAACAAAATTACACAACATAATCTATTAGTTGCTGTGGGGGGACCCTGAAGAACCCGAAGGCAGCCCTTGATCCCCCTCCGAAGAACCATCTCGAACCATCTCCTACCATCGGCCCCTGTAGCCCACTGGGGGTGACGCCGGTAGCGATTCAGCCGGTCTGAAGCACTCTTCCCTGCCGGCCAGATTGCAGCAAACCAGGCCAGCTCTTCCTGTTATACTGCTGGCAGGAAAAGCGCTTTGGAGGTACGGGACTGGAAGTTCCGGTTCCAGAAACGCATCACTGGAACGCATGGCCCGCCCCCCGAAAACAGTATGGCCGACGCCGGCCAGCTTCCCACGTGTGCTCCAGCCGGTCAGAAGATCAACTAGAACAACTGTAGCAGCATTCCAGTGGACCCCCAACCTGGAGCCCAGAAGGTACAGGCAAGTCCTCCTAGGCCCCCTACTTACCTTTTCCCCGCGTGTCCCTGGGGTAGGTCAGGGGGTCCTCGCCAAACCCCGTAATCCCACTACCCAGTAGAGGATTAGATGGGATTCTAAGCCCCAGATGGGGTCTCATCCTGGAGACTGTCTCCGGGACTAGCTCCAGGATGAGGCATTCCCTCGGGATCTGATTCCAGGGGGGAATCTCCGCCTGTAGAGCCTGTTTTCCCTAGGGAAAAAAACAAAATGGGACGATGTCCAGTCCTGTTTCCTCAGGAGGAAACACAAAACACTGAAGTCCTGGAGCAAGGGTGGGCAATTAATTTTTCCATGGGGCCACATGAGAAACTAAAAATATTGTGGAGGGTCGGGCCAAAAGGCTAAACTCAATTCTGCATAATATAATTGTAGTTCTTTATAAATTGTTTTGACAAGCTGGTACGAGTATATGTGCGGCAATTATTTGTTACATATATATGTTAGTATATGTTACAGTTAAACAATAAAAAAAAGTGAGGTTGCCTTACAAAAAAATGTAATTTATTAACTAAACCACACTTTGTGTGTCCAGTGAGGTCTCACACAGCAGGGCATCCCAAATTTTGATGCTCCAGAGGCATGATGCCTTTAACCCAGCCCTGGATTCCTTCACACTCCAAAGGGCTGGGTTACATAGGTTTTGGTCTGCTTAAAACATCAAGACCAAATCAGGTTAGGATGGAATAACCCCCCTCCTTTACATTATTAAAGTAACACAGTGCTGCTCACACTTTTTACTCAGTAGCATTGTGAAAAAATACAATTCTGTGAAATACTCACCTGTAGAATTGGTATTATAAGTATACAGTACGTCCTGCTCCAGATAGATTATTTACACTTGGGTTATCCTCCACCAGATGGCGCTGGAGAGACATGTAAAACAGGCTCCTCCCGGCCCCTCAAATACAAAGCCCCAGCATTGAAAAGCAGTGAACAAGAAGCCGGGAGAATTCAACCACCAAAAACTGGTAACTATAACAATGATAACAATCACCATATAGGGCAGGGGTACTCAACTACTTTCAGTGGAGGCCCACTTACCAGGGTCTGCCGTGGGATGAAGGTCCGACCTGCACACCGACAGTAAAGAACCCTGGTCCCCTAGCAATAAGGCCAATTTGGTGTGAGGGAGTCGGGGGGGGGTAAGTAAGAGTGCATGTCACGGGCTGGGAGAAGGGTTAGGGGAGGGTGCAGATCAGCTGCTGGGGGGGTAGGTGAGGGTCAGTGGATGTGTAGAAGGGTTAGGTGAGGGGTGCAAGTCAGCAGCTGGGAAGGAGGAGGTAGGTGGGGTGCAGGTCAGTAGCTGGGAAGGAGGGGGTAGGTGGGGGTGCAGGTCAGTAGCTGGGAAGGAGGAGGTAGGTGGGGGTGCAGGTCAGTAGCTGGCTGACGCAGTATGCCTCTCAGCCGGGGTTGCAGCTGTGGCCTGCACACCTGCCGTGGGATCAATTGGGGATCCCTGGGGATGCACAGAATCTCAGAGACAGGCCTAGGTCCTGATTTGGGATGCCCCAGGGATGAGGAATTATGCCTTCCTGGGAGGCTGACTTTTCTATTGAAGGTGGAGCAAAAGTTTTAAAACAGCACGGGCCTGTCCGGCACAGGAAGGGTCATTGCTCAGGTCTCCCTTCCCAGCATGTTGTTGGCTGAAAAGCTTGCACTCTACACAGCATGGGGTCAGGCCCTTATAGGAACTGTCGGCCAATGAAGTTTGAGAACCCGCTCTGTTGCTGGAGGATTAGGGAAATCACCCGATGCAGATGAACCATGTAAAGGTGGGCATTATGCCCCAATTTGGGCTTCCTAGTTTTCTATTTACAGGGGTATCCCAAATATGGATGTCATAAGAGGGGTATCCCAAATGTGGATGTCCAAGGGAAAGGGACATAATTCATGTTTGGAGGTCCTTTTTAATAATTAAAGGTCCTCCTATTCCCGGTGTCAGCTGATCTCAGTACAGGCTCCATTATAAGGAGTGACCAGGCCGGTGACAGGTCCTCTTTACTCCAACACTGAATGTCAGTAGCAGCGCAGGGTTAAGTGAGTAGCAGACAGATTACATAGCATGTGAGGGTCAGTACCGGGGGCAGCTGGACGATTAGTTGCCCCAGTTATTATACCCCACCCGGTGTTACCTGCACAGCGTCCCAGAGCGGAGATGCAGCCGTACACAGGGCAGCGCCATGACATCGGAGACCCGGACTGTACCACTGCTCCGGCAGAGGAAGGGGGAGACAGAGCGCCGTGCACTGCTAACCCCGCCCCCAGCTCAGTGTAGCCGCCGGGCCGCGGAAACCCCTCTACCTATGCCAAATGTCCTTGCCGGCAAAAGCGTTCTGTGACGTCACAGAGCTTCTCCTCCCGCGCCTCTTCGTCTCCACTCCTCCCCCCCCCGCCTAAGAGGCCCGAGCCGCTTCCACCTTCCCCGGCCTGGCCACGCCCATGTGCCCGCCCCCAGCTCTGACAGCCCCGGCCGGCAATTGTCACCGGCACCGCCGGATCCCGGGCTGGGCAGCGGTCCGGACAAATGGCGTCTGCGGTCCGCCATTTGAGTACCCCTGATATAGGGGATCCAGAATAATGCAAAAACCAGGATGGGGTGGAGCAGGACGTACTGTATACTTATAATACCAATTCTACAGGTGAGTATTTCACAGAATTGTATTATTCTTAGTATACAGTACGTCCTGCTCCAGATAGATTACTTACACTTGGGACATCCAATAGCAGTGTCCATAAAGTAGGGTGGGATCCCCAACAAAAAGGTAACAGCAGACAGTTTAAACCACTGCCGCCTGCAAAACCTTGCGGCCAAAAACAGCATCAGCCCAGGCCCTAACATCAACCTTGTAAAACTTTGAAAAGGTATGAACAGAAGACCAAGTAGCGGCCTTGCAAACTTGTTCAACAGAAGCATGGTGCTGGAAGGCCCAAGAGGCACCAATAGCACGAGTAGAATGAGCAGTAAGGCGAAAGGGAGGACTCTTCCCCTTAGCAGAATAGGCCTGAATCACAGCCTGACGGATCCATTTGCTGATAGTAGACTTGGCAGGAGCCAAACCCTTCCTAGGACCAGAAGGGACCACAAAAAGAGCATCAGTTTTCCTGAAGGATGCAGTGACTACCAGGTAATACTTCAGACACCTGACCACATCCAAGGAATGCAGAACCCTTTCCTTAGCGTTGCTAGGATTAGGGCACAATGAAGGAAGAACAATATATTGATTCAAATGAAAAGCAGACACCACCTTAGGCAGAAAGTCCGGCTTAAAGCGGAACACCACCTTATCCTGGTGTCTCTCAAAGTATGGGGGCTGGAAAAACAGAGCCGCCAGCTCAGACACATGCCTGACCGAAGTAATAGCCACCAGAAAGACAACCTTGAGGGTAAGTACAGCCAAAGCAGCATCCTGAATAGGTTCAAAGGGAGCACCCTGCAAGGCAGACAAAACCAAGTTCAAATCCCAAACAGGGACCATAGGTTTCCGTGGGGGACGCACATGAGTAACCCCCTGAAAGAAAGTCTTAACCAAAGAATGCTGAGCAAAAGACTTCTGAAAGAAGACAGACAGGGCAGAAACCTACTGAGTTGGAGACCCGACTCCAACCCATGCTGAAAAAACTCCAGAACCCTGGGAACTGAAAACACCCGACAGGAAAGAGACCTAGACTCACATCAATCAATGTAGGTACGCCATACCCTATAATAGATGGAAGAAGTAGTTTTCTTCCTAGCCTTCACCATGGTCTCAACCACCGAGGCAGACAAGCCTTTCTCCATCAAGATGGAGGTTTCAGCAGCCAGGCCGTCAAAGCCAGAGTTTGTAAATTGGGATGGCGTAAGGGGCCCTGAGTGAGCAGATCTGGCACCCCTGGCAGAACGTACTGGTCTACTGCCATCTGCGCACGTCTGGGAACCACACTCTTATTGGCCACCTGGGGGCCACCAGAATCACTGGCACCCCTTCCAGAGCAATCTTGCGCAGGACCCTGCCCAGCAGGGGGAAGGGAGGAAAGACATACAGGAGCCGAAATTCCCGCCATGACATGGACAGAGCATCCGTGGCCAAGGCCAGAGGATCCTGAGACAGGGAGACAAAGGCCGGGAGCTTGTGATTGTGACGGGATGCAAACAGATCCACATCCGGTAGACCCCAACGGTGACACAGGGACTGGAATACCCTGTTGCAGAGGGACCACTCTCCCTGATGAGAGGTCCCCCTGCTCAGAGAGTCTGCCAGCCGAAATGCATTGAACATTGGCCTCCGCCCATGTCAGAATCCGCGACACCTCCTGGAGGGCCCCCCTGCTCCGGGTCCCTCCCTGATGGTTGATGTAGGCAACTGCCGTCCTGTTGTCTGAGCGCACCTGCACAGACAGATCCCTCAGGTGATTGGTCAGCTGCTCCAGTACCCACCTGATCGCACGTAGTTAAAGAATGTTGATAGGCAAGTGGGCCTCCTGAGGGCCCCACCTCCCCTGGAACCGCAGGGACTTCCAGAATCCCCCCCATCCTGACAGACTGGCATCCGTGGTGACCGTCTCCCAGGAGGGGGCCAGAAAGGACCTGCCCCCCAGCAAGTTCCTGGGATCCAGCCACCACGAAAGGGACCGCCTGACCAAGGGGGGGAGCACACAGACCCCGTCCAAGGACGTTGGGTCCTTGTCCCATACTGACAGAAGGTGAAGTTGTAGAGGCCTCAAATGGAACTGAGCAAAAGGCACCGCCTCGAAGCACGCCACCATCAGGCCCACCAACTGCATTCCCTGCCTGAGGGAGGGCTGGGGACACGACAGCAGGAACCTCACCTGCGCAGTTAGAGCTTCCACCTTCTGTTGAGGAAGGAATATCCTTTACTGAACCGTATCCAGAATTATTCCCAGGAACGGGGTCACCGAGGGGACAGAGAGGACTTGGGGTGATTGATCACCCAGCCGAAGGACTTCAGGGTGGACACCACCAGCTGAGTGTCCAACTCTGCCTGCTGTAGAGACCGAGAGGTGATGAGTAGGTCGTCCAGGTAGGGAAGCACGCGTATGCCCCTTGACCTCAGCAGAGACATCACTCCCGCCAGCACCTTGGTGAACACTCTGGGAGCTGAAGTGAGGCCAAATGGCAAGGCCACAAATTGGTAATGTTGATCTTCCAACGCGAATCTGAGAAACCTTTGGTTTCCTGAGAACACAGGGATGTGAAGGTAGGCGTCTTTGATGTCCACAGACGTCATGAAATCCCCTGGGCGCAGGGAGCTGAAGGCCGAGTTTCCATGCGAAAGCGCCTGTTCTTGACAAATTTGTTGAGGATCTTTAAATCCAGAATGGGCCTGACTGACCCATCTTTTTTGGGAACTGTGAAAAGGTTGGAATAGAACCCCTTGCCTCTTTCTCTTAAGGGGACCCTGCAAATGACCCCAAGACCCAGAAGGCCTAGCATGGCCTGCATCAAAACCTGAGCTGAGACCGGGTCCTGGGGGATCCGGGACCTGAGGAAACTTGGGGGGGTGGGGGGGGTGCACAGCAAAGTCTATCTTGTAACCAGAGGACACTACCTCCTGAATCCACCGTTCTGAGACGTGGTGCCTCCAGACGTGAGCAAAGTGCTGTAGACGTCCCCCCACCCTGACGGGCGAGGGCACCCCATCATGCCTGAGGGGGCTTGGGAGAGGATTTGGGCTTAGACCCCCATGAGGAGCCAGGACGTAGTCCTCTGCTCCTATGCCAGGAATCAGCACGAGCCCCTTTTCCCTGCTTAGCACCACGGTAGGGAAGCGAGAGGGAGCCCTGGCCCCGAAAAAAGGCAGAGCCTGCCGCCTGCGCTGGGGTAACTTAGCCCAGTAAGGGCCGCCTTTGCAGCATTGTCAGCAGCCCACTGGCGCAGCCAAACCGCGCGGCGTATAGCTACCACCAAGGCAGAAGTTCTCGCACACATCCTAATGGCATCATCCAAGGCGGATAGGATAAAGTTTACAAACACATCACAGTTAGAGCATTAAACGTTTCAGGTGGCAAATCTTCAGAAACACCGTCAAGTACACTTCTGCTCAGGGCCCTGAGTGCCACAGATGTAATGGCCGAGGCGCAAACCGGGCGCAGCGCCGTCCCCACAAATGTAAAGGCATGGCACGCCAATTGGTCAATGCCCCGGTCCTCGGCATCCCACAGAGTAGTAGAGTCAGGGGAGTGCATAATAGAGGTGTTAGAAAGCCCTAGAATAGGAGCATCTACCTTGGGAGGCGATGACCAGCACTTGACCATATCAGCAGGAAAGGGATACTTTCTGTCCCAACTCTTAGGTATACCGGGAAGTCTACTGGGACGTTCCCACTCCTTAAGCACAAGGTTATTGAAATGGGTTTGCTCTGGAAATTCCAAACGAGCCTTAGCAGTATGAAAAAGCTCACCCCTTTGCCTGGAAGCCGCAACAGGGGGAGAGATGGACAGAACCTCGAAAATCTGAACCAGCAGTCTGTCAGTATCATCCGGGGCCCAGGAGTCAGAGCCAGAATCGTCATGACCCCTGGGTCTCTCGTCAGATGACCCTGAATCAGAGAACAGCTCCCCTTCGTCCGAGGGGGTGTAGCCACATAGATGCAAAAACTCATCAGTCTCCATAGGGAAGAGAGTGGCATCAGGGGTTAAGTGACGCTTTTCAGCAGTGGCCTTATGTGCTAAAGTATTAGCAATCAATTTTTCAACACTGGCCAGTCTAGCAGACACATCAGGTTGAGAATCCCCGCTTGTATGCAATGAAATGGGGGTGAGACTCAAGCTTGGGGGAGTAGGTGAAGTGAGACGAGGTGCAGGCCCAGCCACAGGAGGGGTGGGTTGCAACGTTAGCGCCTGCTGTGCGCAAGGAACACAGACCCGTGCACTGTCACCGCTGATAGGTGAGACCCCACAAGCTACACACAGCCGGGCTTGTCCCGAAGGAACCCCGGTCACATTATCCTGGGATGCCTCCATATGGTGATTAATAGGCACAATAAGTCAGTAGGGATTGAAGCTGTAAAGCAACCCTGGATGCCCCAATGACCCTACTAGGCCCAACTATCAATTACACCGGGCCGGGAGAAGCCACCGGATTCACCTGTCTGAAAGACACAATGAGAAGAAGGGGCGTCAAAACCATACACAGTAAGGAATGAGCATAAAGCCGCCCAAGAGGGCACTTACAGACCGCGGTAGGTAGAACCGTCACACACGCGCGTGCAACCTGAAAAATGGCGCCGAGCGAACCTCGAAGAGCGGGCCAGAGCGTGCCAAGCCAGGCCCCGCCCCCCCCTAAGAGCGCGAAGCCCACAGACAAGCAGCCAATGAGAACGCAGAAGCGCCGCCGCCCGTGCGGAACATCCAAATGAAGGAAAGGACGTGTGCGACGGCGGCAATTTTAATAGTAAAAAAGACAAGTCAGCGTGGCTGACACCACATATACTAGTCAAAACAGACAAAAAGCCAAATTCACGAATCACTAACACCCCCCCCTTCTTCCCCCCCCCCCCCCCGAAGGCTACAGGGAGAATGAGGGAGGATGGCGGCCCTCTGTACAGGACCCACCGCTACATGGGGCAATAAAGCGGGAGGGGCATCCCATAAAGGCTCACCATCAGCCTATACCGCCTACCCTTTGGTGGGGGATTGCGGTGGAGCAGCGCTCCATAAGCACGCATGGTGCCGCCTACCTTCACCCGACCAGCACAGCCCAGGCTGCGAGGAACATCAAACGAGGTACGGGTGGGAATAGTCCAACAGGGCCGCAGGCTAATAGCCCCGCTCACCTGCGAGAGAGTGATAATTTCATGTCTTCGCAGTAAGCAGTGCAGAGAAATCTGGGATATGTGGGAGGTCCCCGGGTATTTGAGGGGCCGGGAGGAGCCTGTTTTACATGTCTCTGCGATACAGCGCCATCTGGTGGAGGATAACCCAAGTGTAAGTAATCTATCTGGAGCAGGACGTACTGTATACTAAGAATATTCCCAGATCGGGATGCCCCACTGTGTGAAACCCTTTTTACTCGGTAGCAGCATGAAAAATAGCAGACTCCCTCCCTTAAAGCGGAACAAAGCCCTGATCCGGAATACCCAGGGGGAAGACCAGTGGCCGATCTGGGTTTCGTTCTGCTTTCAGAGAAGGAGTCCGCGGTTTTTCACGTTGCTACTGAGTAAGAAGTGTTTCAAAAAGTGGAGCATCACGATTTGGGATGCTTGGGGGTTCAGACCAGTGGCCGGCTTTGGATAAAAGGCTGTGAGAAACACTTCCCACCTTGCAGCATGGTCCTCCCCTCCCAAAGGCATTGGTCTGGCCAGAAATGGACTACCAGAGCCAGTGCTACGTACGACATGTAACACATTTGGTGTGGACTACAAGTGCCAGCAGCCTGTGACGTGAGGCGCAGACAAGTGGCAGGAGTACCTCCATCTCCCGCATCCGCTCCGGACAGTACAGGCCAAGGGCGGGAAGAGAAACTCCGCCCACAGCCAAACCTGCAGGTGGGAGCTGTCCAATAGGACAGCAGGCTCTAATCCACACACGCCCCCGCTACATTAGACTCACTTCAGAGGGGCAAAAGTGCTGTTCAAACCCGGCACTATCTTTTCTGGCAAGACAATGCGGACAGTGGACGGGACTGAGTGGCGGGGGCGTCGGCAGCGAACGGCCGCGCACCTTACAGGGAACACTGGTCGCGGGCCGGTCAGGGCCAATGAAAGGGCCATATGTGGCCCTGGGGCCTTACAATGCCCAGGTCTGTCCTAGAGGAAGGGAAGAGGTATTTAAACTTGTTCAGTTGTGTGTCCTGTAGGAGGGAGGAGCTATTCGGATGGGCCGTCCTTGAGGATGTGTTGGAAAATTGAACTAATGAGGCCTTCCATCTGATCCTTGAACACAGAGCCCTCTTGTGTAGAGGATTCTGAGTCAGAATTACGGTCTTTTCTACTGGAAGGAAGCTCAGACAACTTCACATCCTCCTCAGATATTAAAGTGGACCAACACCCAGGATTTTGACTATCTCCGCTGCGTGAAACCCCCCAGATCTCCTAATAAAACTCACCTCATCCCGCTCCTACGGTGCATGCGCAGCCGCTCGTCCAATCAGCGACCTCAGGGTCGCTGAGCTATGCGCGTCTAAGCACCATCATAGCTCAGTGGCTCCGAGCACGCTGGCGGCCGCATCTCGCGCTTCCCTCTAACAGGGAGCGCGCCCGCGCCGGCCATATGTGAATGCACGCGCCCTGCTAGAGAGAAGCGCGAGATGATGCCGCAGCCCGTGCATGTACCGGTGGATCGGGATGCAGGTAAGGTGAATGGGTGAAAAGCCCAAGAAGCACCAATGGAGTGGAATGGGCCATGACCCGAAAAGGGGGTTCCCTCCCCTTGGTCGAGTAGGCTCTTCCTACTGCCTTCCTAATCCACTTACTGACAGTGGCTTTAGCTGGCGGAAGCCGCTTTCTCGGCCCTTCCGATATAACCAAAAAAGGAAATCCGTTTTGCGGAAGGAATCTGTAGCTGCCAAGTAATATCTTACGGCTCTGACTACATCTAAAGAATGAAGCGCCCTTTCCTTAGCATTAGCCGGAACTGGGCATAAAGAAGGTAAGTTACCTCTTGATTAAGGTGAAAGGGAGAGACGACCTTAGGTAAAAAATCAGGCTTAAACCGAAAAACGACTTTGTCTCTGTGTAACTCAAAATAAGGAGACTTCATACATAAGGCGGCTAACTCAGAAACACGCCGCACAGAGGTGATTGCCACCAAAAATAACACCTTAAGCGTCAAAATGCCCAATGGAGCGTCAATCATAGGATCAAGGGGAGCACCCTGCAGAGCAGACAACACCATATTCAACACCAGATTAGGGGGCAGTTGTGGCCTAGAGGCAAGGGGAGCGCACTTGCGACTGGAGGGCTGCAGGATCAAATCCCGGTCCTGGGACAAGACCGAAGTGCTCTTGAGCAAGGCACCCAACCCCGCAACTGCGCCACAATTAGGGCAGCCCACTGCTCCGAGCATGTGCACACTCACTGCACGGATGGGTCAAATGCAGAGGATGAATTCCTATGTGTGCGCAAGCATACAATGGCCATCTACGCATTAAAAATTGAAAAATTTACATTAAGTCCTACACTGGTAAAATAGACGTGCGGAGGTCGGACATGAGTGACCCCCTGAAAAAAAGTCTTAATGAGCCTCTTACTAGCGACAGACTCCTGGAAAAAAATAGCCAAGGCCGATACATGCCCTTTTAGCCAAGGCCGATACATGCCTTTAGGGTGCAGTGTAGGCCCATTTCTAAGGATTGTAGGAATTCTAGAAATTGAATACTTTCTGCATGAAAAATTCCTAGCCTCACACCAGGATATGAACGACAGCCAGACCCTGTAGTACATCATGGAAGACGACTTCTTCCGGGCCTGAATCATGGTATGAATAACCTTGGGCGATAAACCTTTCTCTGCTAAGATCGAGGTTGCAATAGCCAAGTCGTTAAAGCCAGCATCTGTAAATTCGGGCGCCGAAGCGCCCCCTGAGTGAGAAGATCTGGCTCGACCGGTAGGCGCCGATGGTCTACCGACCTCCTTGTTATGTCTGAAAACCAACTTCTTCTTGGCCAATGAGGAGCTACTAGAATGGTAGGTACCCCCTCCTGAGCCATCTTTCCTAATACACGGCTCAGAAGTGGAAGCGGGGAAAAAAAAAAAAAAAAAAAAAAAAAAAAGAGTACAGAAGCTTGAACCTTGCCCAAGAGACTGACCGGACATCCGTTGCTATGACCAGAGGGTCCCTTGATAGGGACATGAAATTCGTCCGTTTGTGATTGTGTCTGGATGCAAAAGATCCACTTCCAGACACCGCCAGCGAAGACAAAGGGCTTGAAAGACCTTCCGACTGAGGGACCATTGTCCCCAATGCAGAACCTTCCTGCGGTGGTCAGACATGCATCTCAGAGCGTCGGCCTTCTGTTTTTTCTACCCCCGGGATGTAAACTGCCGAGATGCAGGGAACATTCTCCTCTGCCCAAGTCAGAATCCGGCTTACTTCCTCTTGAGCACTCTTGCTCCGGGTACCCCCCTGATGATTGATATAGGCTACTGCCGTCCGATTGGACCTGGACTGCCTGCCCCTTTAAGCTGGGGGTCAGATACGGAAGCAGTAGTCGGATTGCTCTTAATTCCAATATATTTATGAGAAGCTGACACTCCTTCAGCCCCCATTGTCCCTGGATCTTCTGTGTCTGCCAGATGCCCCCCCCCCCCCCAACCTGTGAGACTGGCATCCGGGGAAACGATCTGCCACTGTGGTGTCAGAAAGGACCTGTCTACAGGCAGATGAAGAGGGTCCATCCACCACAGAAGAGATTGCCTGGCCGAGGGCGTCAAACAAAAAACTTGATCCAGCGACTGTAGGGCTTGATCCTAGTTTGCCAACAGATTCCCCTGAAGAAGCCTCATGTGAAACTGGGCAAAAGGTACGGCCTCGAAGCAGGCTACCATAAGGCCTACTAGCTTCATCCCTAGCCGAATGGTCGGCTGCCGGCAAGCCAGTAAGTACTCTATTTGATTTCGAATTAGCAGAGCCTTCTGCTCTGGTAGAAAACACTTTGACTTGAACTGTGTCCAGAATCATTCCTAAGAAATTCCTTACTGGCACCGGAGTGATATGGGACTTCGGATAATTGATCACCCAGCCGAACTCTTCCAGAGTTGATAGGACCATCTGCGTATCTTTCATGATCCGCCGAACTCTTCCAGAGTTGATAGGACCATCTGCATATCTTTCATGATCCGCTGAAGAGACCCGCTAAAATTAAAAGATTGTCCAAATATGGAATGATGTATATCCCCTGGCTCCTGAAAATGGCCATGAGACCCGCCAACCATTGTCTTAGCCATAAGGAACGGTGCAAGGCCACAAGCAGAGCAGAAGTTCTAGCAGCTAGCCTGACTGCATCATCCATCGCAGTTATAGCGAACGAGTTAAAGTCCAAACAATCCTTAAAATCTTTGGACTCTTGAATAAGCCTGCGAGACTTAGCCCTGGCTAAACCTTTTCTTCATCTTCTTCCTTGAAGCCAGGGACACAATGGCCATGGCACAAACAGGACGTAGAAAGGATCCTTTCATAGCAAAAGCAGGGCGGGCCAATTGATCCATTCGTCTCCCCGTGGGATCTCTTAAAGTTCCCATAGTAGCAGACGGCATGATGGAAGTATTAGACAAGCCTGCTCCTGGAGAATCCACCTCAGGTGGGTAAGACCAAAGCTTATGCCATGTCCGGAAAGGGATACCTAGAGTCTAGTATCCTAGGAACAGCCGGTAATTTGTTAGGATTTTCCCATTCCTTTAACGCCATTTTAGAAAAGTGCGGCTGCTCCGGGAACACCTGCCTTTGCCTTACTGGCTTAAGCAGATCATCCTTCCCTCTTTTTGTCACCTCAGGAGGGGCGATATTATTATTATTATTATTGTTCATTTATATAGCACCATCTTCCGTAGCGCTTTACAAAGTAGTAATTACAGACAGGGTAGAACATACAGTACACACACTATTTCAAACGCAGCTTTACAGATTTGACAGTGGATATTCTGAGTACAAGATACAATATGGGAGAGAGTGATATTCAAAGTTTCAAAAACCAAAGAGAGCAGACAATGTGTTTCGCCAGGCCCCTCCTCCTGCGAGGAGGGGGTCCTCATCAGAAGAGAAAAAGAATAGAGTTACTATCTTCCTCACCAGAGCGTAACTCGCCTTCTGAGAGCTGCTCATCTATATACTGTTATGTACTGAGGCAAATAAATCTCTTTCCTCCGCAACAGGTTCCAATGCCTCCTCTTATAGGTGGCCTTGGAATAACCAAGGATAACTGTCTCTCCAGGTTATCCAACCTGTGCACCACATCTGACTGCGCCTCGCTGCCTTCCCCCTTCCAGGGGAAGGAAGGGATGGGTGAGCCGTTGTGCTCACACCAGTAATAACTGGACTAAAGACCTGAGCCGCCGCTCTATTATGGTCTAACCAATTCTCATGGTGCAAGCGGAACAAACCGTGCTGAAACTACCCAGGGGATCCTGCTTACATAAGGGGCAGAGCCCGCCCTGCTCAAATGGGATGCCCGAATCACTATCCCCTGATGCCTCCCTCATGGTGTGTTTTTTTTTTTTTTTATTTGGCAATCAGACCTAAAATGCCCTAAGCCTAAAACCAATCTGAAAAGGGACCGGGAGGAACCACAACCTTTTCTATCCTTCTTCCAAATTCTAAAAAATAAAACAGGAGAAAAAATCTCCCTCTTTTTTTTTAACTGATAAAAAGATAAAACTGACAATCATTATAATAATAAAATATATTCATACAGATAGTAAAATATTAAAATATATATATATATATATATATATATATATATATATATATATATTATAAACATATACAAATATATAATATAACTAACTGAAATATGAAATTGATAATGCAATTAATCAAAAAAATATATATAAAAATTGATAATGGCGATGTCCACTCACCACCACCGCTCTTCTCTTTACCGCTATACAAAAGAAATGATCAAACACATGATATATATATATATCATAGCTTAGTACAAACAACGGCAAAATCAGCTTGCCCTGAGGCAGCAATATGAATAAACCAGCGGAACCCCTGAAAGCCATCCTAATCAGCAATCTAGCAATATGCGATTTCCTCGCCCGGGGAGAGAGACAACTGAATACACGGTCTTGTGGTTCCGGGTTAAACTCTGCCCTTGCGTGACGTCAGCCACGTCCCTTAACCCTTTCGCTGCCAGCCTACCTGCAGCATTTGCCACTCCCTGTTGCCAGACGATGTTTCACCATTTTGCGCTACACATATTCAACTGTCATTTTTGAAGGGATTTCCAGGGATTTCCCAGGAAAATTATATATTGTTTTTTTCAACAGAGTCTGGGCTTTAACATGAAATGTCTTGTTTGTATTTTTTAGGTGTATTCTCAATTTTTTGGGGTGAAATGTGTGAAAAAAAACAAAAAAAAAACATTTTTTTACAATTTGTAGAGTTTTTTGTAATAAAAAATGTAAGTTTGTCAATAAAATCTTATTGCGTGAGAAACCCCAATTTCTCCCGGTTACAGCGATACCACATATGTATAGGTAGACACCCTTTCCTGCCCAGAAGCCTTTTATAGCTGCTGGATGACAAATGGTTAATTAAAAAAAAAAATGACATAGGGTCCCCCTTCCCGGGGAGGGGGACCCCATTTTTTTTTGGATTTTGAAGGGTTAAAAACCCTTCAAAATCCAAAAAAAAAAATGACGTGGGGTCCCCCTTACCCAAAGTAACCAGCCCGGGACCAGCTATGGGGGCTTGTAGGCACAGAGTGGGGGGGCCAGCTTTGGTGGCCCCCCCACCCTGCAGCCTACGAGCCCACATAGCCTATGTGGGCCCGGGCTCTTCTGCCCCCCCCTGGCCTTTGGGGAGGCAGGTAATGGGGGTGCGGGGGTTAATGGCAAGCCACCCGCTAGGGCAGGTGACTTGCCACCCCCCCAGCCTTGTGAACTGGTATAAGGGGTCTCATGGACCCCTTACCAGCTCACAAAGGGTTAATGTGAAAAAAAAACACTACACAATAATAAAAAGTATTTTATTAGAAAAAAAAAAAATTTTTTTTTACTGTACTTACCTTCGATTGCAAGCTCTTGTCCCTCGCCGCTCAGCTGACAGATGCCGGTGATCGGCATCCAGAGAAGGAGAAGGCAGGAGATCAGAGGATCTCCTGCCACCTCCTTCCAGGGCACCGATCACCGGCATCTGAGAAGCTGAGAAGGCTGAAGCCTGAGATCGGGGCCGGGATGACTTCATAAGCCCCGCCCCCAAGGGGGCGGGGCTTAGAGGCATGATGGCGGCCGCCATCGTGCAGAAGAGAGGAGAGAGCCTCCCAGGCTCTCTCCTGAAGATCGGTAAGTCCTGGGGGGGGATCGGAGGCCCCCCAGGTGAAGAGGAGGGACAGCCGGAGCCAGCGCACAGACAGGTAAGTGAATGTCATTTTTATTTTTTTTTTTTTTTACAGTTAGAAGCTGCTGCTGCAGAAGCGGGGGGGGGGGGGCGGCCTATTCCGGGGGCTCTCCTGGAGCCATCCGACCCCCCACGGGGGATCGGATGGCACCAAATTAAAGAGGAGACCCGGCCGGATCCAACAAGGGGTCAGGTGAGTATTTGTTGTTTTTACTTTTTAAACTACAAGCGAGGAAAGTCAAGCACGTAACACCTACGTGCTTGGCACTTAAGGCCCAGCCAAGCCAGCACGTAGGTGTTACGTGCTTGGCAACAAAAGGGTTAAAGGAACCTTATTAATTTCTTTTTTTTTTTTTTTTTTTTTATAGATAGATAAAAAACCTACCTAACTGGAAGAAGGAGGGGTTGGGTAACATAAAAAAACATTCCTCAGCAGGTACACCAGAGAAAAACCTGCGGCTGACTTGCTTTTCAAAAAAAGCCTGCAGCCCAGAGCATATACACTCTGTAAGTGCCCCAAGACCCTGGCGCTTCCAGCTTACCTTCACGGACCCCCAAACAGCTAACGCTGTGGAGGCATAAACTTGGGTCTTGAGGGATCCATGGGAATAAGGCTACGCAGAGAGCAGACAAGGTTCAGTCCCCCGCTTGCTGCCAATCCTTGAGAGCTAGTTTCTTGAACAACCTTTACAGTCACTTGCCACTGCAAGAAAGAAAAACTGATCTTGGTGAGGAAGCAGCTGCTACTTATGGGCCGGGAGGGGCCACACCTGTTTTCTTTCTTGCAGTCACGTGATCAGCAAGGAGGAGGTAATCCCAAGCGTAAGGAGTGGCTGGAATGGATTGGAAGAAAAAGTGCTGTTTTCGTCCAGAGGCGTTTGCCAGCATACTGGACATAGGAGAAATCTGTCTGCTAAGGTACCAGATCTGCTAGCCCCAGATGCCTCGGACACATAGAATAAAGTGAACAATAATTAAATCAAACATATTGTGGGAAGGAAGGAAAAGAGGATATATATATATATATATATATATATATATATATATCCCCAGATCCCCCTCCAGGCTCACCAGACAACTGTTCCTTAAGGTGAAAACTCTAGCCCCAGGCAACTTTAAAAAAACAAAGTGACACTCCGAAGTGCCCCAAGACCCTGGCACTTACCCCTACCACCCTGATCCGTATAACAGCAAAGCAGATGACGCATAAAGGGTCCAAATAGATCAGTGGGATCTGAAAGACAGACAGGGTTATTCCCCCACTTCCTAGGTGAAATTTTTTTAAAAGAGAAAGCAAATCCCAAGCAACCTCCGCAGTCCAGTCCAACTGCAAGAATGAAAACTGAATTGTGGTGATGGAGGCCGGGAGGAGCCATAGCTTTCTGTCTTGCAGTCCACGCATTTCCGCCGTCAACCCATTCGTTACTGAATGCTGATGACTTGCTTGGGAGAGAAAATGGGGACCACTTGTGCCAGAAAATTGACATATATGAGAAAGTATCCAATTGAATAATGACTTTGGTTATGGTTTGTTAAAAGGATCTGATCTGGACATACATACATATATGTATTAAGATTGTGGGATCTGGACTTTGTCTTCGTGATTTCCATCAGGCCCCTAGGAAGTCATCTGTGCACTATAGTTCTTGATGTAAATATGTTCATGAAATTAACATTACTTACCATACAATTCATTGCAAAATGGTTATGCTGTGTCTGGAGATCCAGAGCTTGACTGTGGCCAGTTCCAATATCTGTATAGCTTGTCAAAAATAAACTTTTATTATGGGTAATCCAATCAAACATCTGTAGAAAAAAAATGTATAACTATTTTAAACGTTTAAATTTCAACAATTTGTATTAAGCAATTAATACAATAAAGCATGTACATTGCATTATCTAAACATTAAATACAACATGTATAATAAAAAATACAAAAACCTTCAGAACATTTAAAAAGTTCAGAAAAAAAGCCTTTAACCCTTTAAGTGCCAGCCTACCTAGAGTTTTTGTCACCCTTTGTTGCCAGACCATTTTGCACTATTTTGCGCTCCCCATGTTCAAATGTGATTTTTGAAGGGATTTACAAGAAAAATTATATATTGTTTTTTTTTCAGCATAGTCTGGACTTTCATGAAATGTCTTGTTTGTCATTTTTTAGGTGTATTCTCAATATTTTTGGGTGAAATGTGAAAACAAATTGTGAAAAAAAATTGTGAAAAAAAATTTAAAAAATCTATTTTTTACAATTTGTAGTTTTTTTTGTAATAAAAAAATCTAAGTTTGTCAAAAAAATTTATTGCGTATGAAATCCCAATTTCTCCCAGTTACAGCAGTACCACATATGTATAGACAGACACCCTTTCCTGCCCAGGAGACTCCCCCAAACTGAAACAGAGCTTTAGGGGATTTTCAGATAAAATACTGCGATATGCGTACCTTGCAGTTTTTCCAGAAAAATAACCCTTTACATTTGAAATACCCCCAACAAACTATATATATTCTCTGGAAGCATACACCTCAAGCTTTCTAGGTGTACCAGGCTTGTGAATGTGGCCAGAGTTTTCTGGAAGTAATCTCTCTTTTGTTGCAAAGAGTTTCCCTAAAAAAGGATAAAAAAGCAGAATCAAATCCACATTTTCCTAAAAAAACTATATACAAACACGAAAAAACAAGTTTAATCTGAAAAAGCAAGGTCCCCCGAACAGAACAATACCCAACATGTATAGCTACTGTCAAGGGAAGAGTTGCCAAACACCCCAAAGTAAAGCATGTGCATAACGGCAATTTTACTTGAAAATTTCAGCTCTGCAGACAAAGTGCGCACCTTGCGATTTTTCAACCAAAACAACCCTTTACATTTGGAATATCCCCCATAAACCATATATTGCCTGAAAGTACACGTTTAGCTTTCTACGCTTACCCAGCTTGTTGTAGTGGGCTCATCTTTCTGGAATTAATCCTTCAAAGAATTCTTTGGTTGCGCAGGGTTTCCCTAAAGAATTTATAAAAAAGCTGAATAAAAAACACCTTTTCCTAAAATATAAATATGCAAACAAGAAAAAAGTATGTCTTGCTCCAAAGTTAATACTTACAATTGGGTTATCCTCCGCCAGATGGCGCTGTACTGCAGAGACATAGAAAACAGGCTCCTCCCGGCCCCTCAAATACCCGGGGACCTCCCACAAATCCCCAGCATTGAAAAGCAGTGAACGAGAAGCTGGGAGAATTTAACAACCCAAACTGGTAACTATAACAATGATAACAATCATCATACAGGGGATCCAAGATAATGCAAAACCAAGGGTGGGGTGGAGCAGGACGTACTGTATACTCATAATATGAATTCTACAGGTGAGTAATCACATAATTGTATTATTCTTAGTATACAGTACATCCTGCTCCAAAGGTAATACTTACAATTGGGACATCCAATAGCAGTGTCCATAAAGTAGGGTGGGATCCCCAACAAAAAGGTAACAGCAGACAGTTTAAACCACTGCCGCCTGCAGAACATTGCGGCCAAAAGCAGCATCAGCCCAGGCCCTAACATCAACCTTGTAAAACTTTGAAAAGGTATGAACAGAAGACCAAGTAGCGGCCTTGCAAACTTGTTCAACAGAAGCCTGGTGCTGGAAGGCCCAAGAGGCACCAATAGCACGAGTAGAATGAGCAGTAAGGCGGAAGGGAGGACTCTTCCCCTTAGCAGAATAGGCCTGAATCACAGCCTGACGGATCCATTTGCTGATAGTAGACTTGTCAGGAGCCAAACCCTTCCTAGGACCAGAAGGGACCACAAAAAGAGCATCAGTTTTCCTGAAGGATGCAGTGACTACCAGGTAATACTTCAGACACCTGACCACATCCAAGGAATGCAGAACCCTTTCCTTAGCGTTGCTAGGATTAGGGCACAATGAAGGAAGAACAATATCTTGATTCAAATGAAAAGCAGACACCACCTTAGGCAGAAAGTCCGGCTTAAAGCGGAACACCACCTTACCCTGGTGTCTCTCAAAGTATGGGGCTGGATAAACAGAGCCGCCAGCTCAGACACATGCCTGACCGAAGTAATAGCCACCAGAAAGACAACCTTGAGAGTAAGAATGACCAGAGCAGCGTCCTGCAGAGGTTCAAAGGGAGCACCCTGCAAGGCAGACAAAACCAAGTTTAAATCCTAAACAGGCACCATGGGCTTACGAGGGGGACGCACATGAGTAACCCCCTGGAAAAAAGTCTTGATCAAAGGATGCTGAGCAAAAGACTTCTGGAAGAAAACAGACAGGGCAGAAACCTGACCCTTCAGAGTACTGAGTTGGAGCCCCAACTCTAAACCATGCTGTAAGAACTCCAGGACCCTGGGAACAGAAAACACACAACAGGGAAGAGACTTAGACTCACACCAGTCAATGTAGGCATGCCATACCCTGTAATAGATGGAAGAAGAAGACTTCTTCCTAGCCTTTACCATGGTATCAACCACCGAGGCAGACAAACCTTTTTCCATCAAGATAGAGGTTTCAGCAGCCAGGCCGTCAAAGCCAGAGTTTGTAAATTGGGATAGCGTAAGGGGCCCTGAGTGAGCAGATCTGGCACCCTGGGTAGAACATACTGATCTACTGCCAGCTGCACCACGTCTGCGAACCACACTCTTCTTGGCCACCTGGGGGCCACCAGAATTGCTGGCACCCCTTCCAGAGCAATCTTGCGCAGAACCCTGCCCAGCAGAGGGAAAGGAGGAAAGACATACAGGAGCTGAAAGCCCTGCCACGACATGGATAGAGCATCCGTGGACAAGGCCAGAGGATCCCGAGATAGGGAGACAAAGGCAAGGAGCTTGTGGTTGTGATGGGACGCAAACAGATCCACATCTGGTAGACCCCAACGGTGACACAGGGATTGGAAAACCCTGTTGCAGAGGGACCATTCTCCCTGACGAGAGGCCCCCTGCTCAGAGAGTCTGCCAGGAGATTCTCTGCCCCCGGGATGTACCCAGCTGATATGCAAGGAACACTGGACTCCGCCCAGATCAGAATCCGAGATACTTCCTGGAGGGCCCCCTTGCTCCGGGTCCCTCCCTGATGATTGATGTAGGCAACTGCCGTCCAGTTGTCTGAGCGCACCTGAACAGGCAGACCCTGAAGGTGATGGGTCAACTGAGCCAGAACTAACCTGATCGCCCTCAGTTCCAAGATGTTGATAGGTGTGTGGGCCTCCTGAGGGCCCCACCTCCCCTGGAACCGCACGGACTTCCAGAATCCCCCCCATCCTGACAGACTGGCATCCGTGGTGACCGTCTCCCAGGAGGGGGCCAGAAAAGATCTGCCCCCCCAGCAGGTTCCTGGAGTCCAGCCACCACGAGAGGGACCGTCTGACCAGGGGGGAAAGCACACAGACCCCGTCCAGGGGCGCTGGGTCCTTGTCCCATACTGACAGAAGCTGAAGTTGTAGAGGTCTCAAGTGGAACTGAGCATAAGGCACTGCCTCGAAGCACGACACCATCAGGCCCACCAGCTGCATTCCCTGCCTGATGGGAGGATGGTGACAAGATAGCAGGAACCGGGCCTGCGCAATCAGAGCGTCCACCTTCTGTTGATGAAGGAAAATCCTTGCTTGAACTGTATCCAGAATCATTCCCATGAATGGAGTCACCGAGGAGGGGGACAGAGAGGATTTGGGGTGATGGATCACCCATCCAAATGACTCCAGGGTGGACACCACCAGCTGAGTGTCCAACTCTGCCTGATGTAGAGACTGGGAGGTGATGAGAATGTCGTCTAGGTAAGGCAGCATGCGGATGCCCCGAGACCTGATCAGAGACATCACCCCAGCCAGCACCTTGGTGAACACCCTGGGAGCTGAAGTGAGACCAAAGGGCAATGCCACAAATTGGTAGTGTTGATCTTCCAATGCGAACCTGAGGAATCTTTGGTGATCTGTAAACACAGGAATGTGAAGGTAAGCATCTTTGATGTCCACAGACGTCATGAAATCCCCTGGGCGCAGGGAACTGATGGCAGGGCGCAGAGTTTCCATGCGAAAGCGCCTGCTCCTGACAAATTTGTTGAGGGTCTTCAAATCCGGGATGGGCTTGATTGACCCATCCTTTTTGGGTACTGTGAAAATGTTGGAATAGAAGCCCTTGCCTTTTTCTCTTAAAGGGACCTTGCAAATGACCCCCAGCTCCGGGAGGCTTCGCACAGCCTGAACTAGATCCTGAGGAATCCGGGATCTGATGAATCTTGGGGGCGGCCAGGCAGCAAACTATCTTGTAACCGGAGGACACTACCTCCTGAATCCACCGGTCTGAGACATGAAGCCTCCAGACGTGAGCCAAGTGCTGCAGCCGTCACCTCCTCCCGGATGGGCCAGGGCGCCCCATCATGCCTAAGGGGGCTTGGGAGCGGACTTGGGCTTAGCACCCCAGGAGGAGCCAGGACGACCACGTCCTCTGCTCCTACCCCAGGAGTCTCCTCGGGCCCCAGTGAAGAAAATCCCCCTCCCTTGTCCAGCACCACGGTAGGCCCCGAAAGGGCCAAGACTGCCGCCTGCGCTGGGGCAACCTATCTCCTTTAGCAAAAAGGTCCAGTCGGTCCCCAAACAGGCGTAGTCCTTTGAAGGGTAAACCAGTGAGGGATTTTTTGGCAGTATTGTCAGCAGCCCACTGGCGCAGCCAAACAGAGCGGCGTATAGCGTATAGTTCTGGCACACATTCTAATGGTGTCATCCAAGGCAGAGAGGACAAAATTTACATCAGACATCACAGCTAGATAGTGCATTAAACACATCAGGGGGCAAATCATCAGGGGCACCATCAAGGACACTTCTGATCAGGGACCTAAGAGCCACGGATGTAATGGCTGAGGCACAGACTGGGCGCAGCGCCGTCCCCACAATTGCAAAGGCATGGGATGCCAGTTGGTCAATACGCCAGTCCTCAGCATCCCGCAGGGTAGTAGAGTCAGGGGAGTGCATGACAGAGGTGTTAGACAACCCTAGAATAGGAGCATCCACCTCGGGAGGGGATGACCAGCACTTAACAACATCAGCGGGGAAGGGATACTTTTTGTCCCAACTTTTAGGTACACTGGGAAGTCTACTGGGACGTTCCCACTCCTTAAGCATGAGATAATTGAAATGAGCTTGCTCGGGAAATTCCAAACGTGATCTAGCAGTATGAAAAAGCTCACCCCTTTGCCTAGGAGCCGCAGCAGGGGCCAGCAATCTGTCAGTATCATCCGGGGCCCAGGGATCAGAGCCAGAATCGTCATGACCCCTGGGTCTCTTATCAGATGACCCCGAATCGGAGAACAGCTCCCCTTCGTCCGAGGTGGAATAGCCACATAAATGCAAAAACTCTTCAGTTTCCATAGGGAAAAGAGTGACATCAGGTGTTAAGTGCCGCTTTTTTGCAGTGGCCTTACGCGCCAGGGTATTAGCAATTAACTTCTCGACGCTAGCCAGTCTAGCAGACACATCAGGCTGAGAGTCCCCACTTGTATTCAAGTCATGGGGAGTGAGACTCAGGCTTGGGGGAGTAGGTGAAGTGAAACGAGGTGCAGGCCCAGCCACAGGAAGACCAGATTGCAGCGCTAGCACCTGCTGGGCGCACGGTACGCAGACCCGTGCATTGTCACAGCTAATAGGCGAGACCCCACAAGCTTCACACAGCCGGGCTTGTCCCGAAGGAACCCCGGTCACATTATCCTGAGATGCCTCCATATGGTGATTACAAGGCACAATATGCCAGCAGGGATTAATGCTATAAAGCAACACTGGATGCCCCAATAACCCGCTAGAGAAGTGGGAGTAATTACACTAGGCCTCACAAGTTAAAATTAACAGAGGGCCGGGAGAAGCAAAAGGCTTCGCCCATCTGAAAGACACAATGAAAGTGGGCCGTAAGCAGACATTCAATATAACATGATACTAAAGTCGCCCGCTAGGGCACTTACGGACCGCAGTACGTAGAGACCGTCACACAGGAGCCCACAATCAGACAAAATGGTGTCGGTATACCTCGAGGGTGGGCCAGTGTGAGCCATGACGCGGAGCGCGCCAGAGCCAGGCCCTGCCCCCCCTCCCCGAAGAGCGCGAAGCCAACCAGACAAGCAGCCAATGATGGCGCGAGAGCGCCTGAGGTAACGCCGCCAAGCACGGAACAATATGAAAAAAGCGCGCGCGGCGCAGACAGTAATGACAATAGTAAAGAAAAAGCAAGTCAGCGCAACGGCTGACACAGCATAAGTAAAGTAAAAGGCACACAAACACATATAATGAATACACACGTACACACACCCCCCCTTTTTTCCCCCCGAAGACTACAGGGAGAATGAAGGAGGACGGCGGCCCATCTATATAAGACCCACCAACATACGGGGCATGGGGCAATAGTGTGGGAGGGGCATCCCATAGAGGCACACCATAAGCCTATACCGCCTACCCTTTGGTGGGGGACTGCGGTGGAGCAGCGCTCCATAAGCACTCATGGTGCTGCCTACCGTCACCCGACCAGCGCAGCCACGGCTGGGAGGCACATAACGAGTGGAACGGGTGGGAATAGTCCTACAGGGCCACAGGCTAATAGCCCCGCTCATCTGCAAGAAGAGAGAGACATATTCTTGTCCTTCGCAGTGGCACTGCAGAGAAATTCTGGGGATTTGTGGGAGGTCCCCGGGTATTTGAGGGGCAGGGAGGAGCCTGTTTTCGATGTCTCTGCAGTACAGCACCATCTGGCGGAGGATAACTCAATTTTAAGTATTACCTTTGGAGCAGGACGTACTGTATACTAAGAATACAAGCTAAGTCTGAAAGCGCAAGGTCCCCCGAGCAGAATATCCAACATGCATAGCTACTTTTAACCCTTTTAATTGCCAGCCTACTTGAAATTTTGTCACCCTTTGTTGACAGGTCATTTTTCCCCATTTTGCGCCATTTTTGCTGGAATTTTCAGGAAAATTATATATATTTTTTCTTTGCAGCGGAGTTTAGGCTTTAACATGAAATGTCTTGTTTGTAGATTCTGTTTTTTACAATACTATTATTAAGTAAAAAATTATTTTTTTTTTTTTTTTTTTAGAAAATTGTCTCCTTTAACCCTTTAAGTGCCAGCCTACCTGGAGTTTTTGTTACGCTTTGTTGCCAGACCATTTTTCACTATTTTGCACTATGCATGTTCAACTGTGATTTTTGAAGGGATTTCCAGGGATTTCCCAGAAAAATTGTATATTGTTTTTTTCAGCAGAGTCTGGGCTTTAACATGAAATGTCTTGTTTGTCATTTTTTAAGTGTATTCTTTTTTTTGGGGGTGAGATATGTGCAAAAAAAAAATAAAAAAAAATCTATTTTTTACAATTTGTAGTGTTTTTTGTAATAAAAAATGTAAGTTTGTCAATAAAATCTTATTGCGTGTGAAATCCCAATTTCTCCCGGTTACAACGGCACCACATATGTATTGGTAGATGACCTTTCCTCCCCAGGAGACTCCCCCAAACTGAAACAGCGCTTTAGGGGATTTTCAGATCAAATACAGCTATGCTAAGCACTATGTGCACCTTGCAGTTTTTCAATAAAAACAACCCTTTACATTTGAAATACCCCCACACACTATATATTCTCTGGAAGTACACACCTCAAGCTTTTTAGGCATACCAGGCTTGTTGATGTTGCCACAGTTTTCTGGAAGTTCTCCCTCAATGTATTCTTTGGTTACACAGAACTTCCCTAAAAAAGGATAAAAAAGCAGAATCAAAGCCACATTTTTCTAAAGAAAACTATAAGCAAACAAGAAAAAACAGGTTAATCTAAAAAAGCAACATCCCCCGAACAAAACGATACCCAACATGCATAGCTACTGTCAGTGGAAGAGTTGCCGAACACCCCAAAGTAAAGCTTGGGGAGACGGTAATTTTGCTTGAAAATTTCAGCTCTGCAGACAAAGTGGCACCTTGCGCTTTTTCTACCAAAACAACCCTTTACATTTGAAATACCCGCCACAAACCATATATTTTCTGAAAGAACACATGATAAGCTTTCTAAGCATACCCAGCATGTTGTAGTGGGCCCATCTTTCTGGAAGTAATCCCTCAAAGAATTCGTTGGTCGCACAGGGTTTCCTTAAAAAAATGTATAATAAAGCAGAATAAAAAATGAGTTTTCCTAAAATATCAATATGCAAACAAAAAAAAACAAGCTAAATCTGAAAGCGCAAAATCCCCCGAGCAGAATGATACCCAACATGCATAGGTACTACTAACCCTTTTAACTGCCAGCCTACTTTAGGCTTTGTCACCCTCTCTTGACAGGTCATTTTTCACCATTTTGCGCTATGCTTAACTGTGATTTTTGCAGGAATTTCCAGGAAAATCATATTTTTTTTTGCGGCAGAGTTTAGGCTTTAACATGAAATGTCTTGTTTGTAATTTTTTTACTGTTTTTTTTTTAATATTTTTGAGTAAATTAAACAAAACAAAAAATTTTTTTTTAGAAAATTATCTCCTTTATTTCAAATAAAACATTTGTTTTATTAACCCTTTCAGTGCCAAGCACGTAGATACTACGTGCTTGCTTCCACTCCACTTAAGTGCCAAGCACGTAGTATCTACGGGCTTGACTTTCCCCCCTGCTAGTAAAAAAAATAAAAGTCAAAAATACTCACCTGACCCCTCGTTGGATCCGGCCGGGTCTCCTCTTTAATTTGGTGCCATCCGATCCCCCGTGGGGGGTCGGATGGCTCCAGGAGAGCCCCCGGAATAGCCCCCCCCCCCCCCGTTTGGCAGCTGCTAACTGTAAAAAAAAAAAATAAATAAAAATGACATTCACTTACCTGTGTGTGCGCTGGCTACCGTTGTCCCTCCTCTTCACCTGGGGGGCCTCCGATCGCCCCCCAGGACTTACCGATCTTCAGGAGAGAGCCCGGAAGGCTCTCTCCTCTCTCCTCTTCGATGGCGGCTGCCATCTTGCCGCCAAGCCCCGCCCCCTTGGGGCGGGGCTATGACGTCATCCCGGGCCGTCGCATCGTCAAGCCCCGCCCCCTTGGGGGCGGGGCTATGACGTCATCCCAGCCCCGATCACCGATCACCGGCTTCAGCGTTCTCAGCTGTCAGATGCCGGTGATCGGCAACGGGGAAGGAGGTGGCAGGAGATCCTCTGATCTCCTGCCTCCCCCTTCTCTGATGCCGATCACCGGCATCTGTCAGCAGAGCGGCGCGGGACAAAGGAGCTTACAATCGGAGGTAAGTACAGTAAAAAAAATTTTTTTTTTTTTTTTAATAAAATACTTTTGTGTGGCGTTTTTTTTCATTTAACCCTTTGTGAACTGGTAAGGGGTCCAGGAGACCCCTTATACCAGTTCACAAGGCTCTGGGTATGGCAAGTCACCTGCAGCTAGTGGGTGGCTTGCCATTAACCCCCAGCCCCCCATTACCTGCCTCCCCAACGGCCAGGGGGGGGCAGAAGGGCCCGGGCCACTTAGTGGCTATGTGGGCTAGTAGCCTGCAGGGCCAGGGGCCACCAACGCTGGCCCCTGCGCCCTGTTCTACAAGCCCCCATAGCTGGCCCGGGTCGGTAATGCTGGGTAGGGGGGACCCTACGTCATTTTTTTTTGGGATTTTTAAGGGTTTTTAACCCTTAAAATTCCAAAAAAAATGGGGTCTCCCCCCCTAGGAGGGGGAACCCTATGTCATTTTTTTTTTTAATTAACCCTTTTGTTTTCTGTCATCCAGCAGCTATAAAAGGCTGAAAGAGTGCTCCACTATGGATGGGAGGTAAGTATTAAAAAAAAAAAAATAATAAAATTTTTTCTCTTTTTGTGTGTCTGTGTTTTATTTTTACATTTAACCCCTTGTGAACTGGTAAGGGGTCCATGACCCCTATACCAGTTCACAAGGCTGGGGGAGGTGGCAAGTCACCTGCGCTAGCCGGTGACTTGCCATTAACCCCCGGCACCCCCATTACCTGCCTCCCCAAAGCCCAGGGGGGGGGGCAGAAGAGCCCGGGCCCACTGGCTATGCTGGCTTGTAGCCTGCAGGGCCAGGGGCCACAAAAGCTGGCCCCTGCGCCCCGTTCCTCCAAGCCCTGCATAGCTGGTCCCGGGTTGGTTACTTTGGGTAAGGGGGGGCCCATGTCATTTTTTTTTATTTTTAAGGATTTTTAACCCTTAAAAATCCCCCCAAAAAATGGGCCCCCTCTCCCGGGAGGGGGGACCCTATGTCATTTTTTTTTCTCGATTTAACCCTTTGTAGTGTGGATGGTAGTTGTATTTTATTTGTAAATGTTAAAAATTACTTGTTTCAGTTAGGGGGGTCTCCTGGGCAGGAACAGGGGGCTACCGATAAATATGTGGTACCGTTCTAATCGGTAGAAATGGGGCTTTCACATGCAATATGGTTTTCTTTAATAAAATAAATTTTTTATGTAAAATAAAGGAGTCAATTTTCTAAAAAAAAATTTTATTTATTTTTTTTTTTTACTTAATAATAAATAAAATTAATAATAAATAAAATTTACAAACAAGACATTTCATGTTAAAGCCTAAACTCTGCTGCAAAAAATATATATATAATTTTCCAGAAAATTCCAGCAAAAATGACACAAAACATGGCGCAAAACATGGCGCAAAATGGGGAAAAATGACCTGTCAACAGAGGGTGACAAAATCTCAAGTAAGCTGGCAATTAAAAGGGTTAATAGTACCTCTGCATGTTGGGTATTGTTCTGTTCGGGGGACCTTGCGCTTTCAGACTTAGCTTGTTTTTTCTTGTTTGCATATTTATATTTTAGTAAAAGGTGTTTTTTATTCTGCTTTTTTATACATTTTTTAGGGAAACTCTGCGCAACCAAAGAGTTCTTTGAGGGATTAATTCCAGAAAGATGAGCCCACTACAACAAGCTGGGTACGCTTAGAAAGCTTAACATGTGTACTTTCAGGGAATATATGGTTTATGGGGGATATTCCAAATGTAAAGGGTTGTTTTGGTTGAAAAATCGCAAGGTGCGCACTTTGTCTGCAGAGCTGAAATTTTCAAGAAAAATTACCGTTACGCACATGCTTTACTTTGGGGTGTTTGGCAACTCTTTCCTTGACAGAACCCATGCATGTTGGGTATCGTTCTGTTCGGGGGATGTTGCTTTTTCAGATCATACTTGTTTTTTCTTGTTTGTATATAGTTTTTTTAGGAAAATGTGGCTTTGATTCTGCTTTTTTATCCTTTTTTTAGGGAAACTCTTTGCAACCAAAGAATACATTGAGGGATTACTTCTAGAAAACTGTGGCCACATCAACAAGCCTGGTACAAACAGAAAGCCTGAGGTGTGTACTTCCAGAGAATATATAGTTTGTGGGGGGTATTTCAAATGTAAAGGGTTGTTTTTCTGGAAAAACTGCAAGGTGCGCATAGCGCATATCACAGTTGTATTTTTTCAGAAAATCCCCTAAAGCTCTGTTTCAGTTTGGGGGAGTCTCCTGGGCAGGAAAAGGTGTCTACCAATACATATGTGGTACCGCTGTAACCGGGAGAAATTGGGGTTTCACACGCAATAAGATTGTATTGACAAACTTACATTTTTTATTACAAAAAAACACTACAAATTGTAAAAAATTTATTTTTTTAAATTTTTTTGCACATATTTCGCCAAAAAATATTGAGAATACACCTAAAAAATGACAAACAAGACATTTCATGTTAAAGCTCAGACTCTGCTGAAAAAAACAATATATCATTTTCCTGGGAAATCCCTGGAAATCCCTTAAAAAATCACATTTGAACATGGGGAGTGCAAAATAGTGCAAAATGGTCTGGCAACAGAGTGTGACAAAAACTCCAGGTAGGCTGGCACTTAAAGGGTTAAAGAAAACCATATTGCATGTGAAAGCCCCATTTCTTCCGATTACAACGGTACCACATATGTATCGGTAGCCCCCTGTTACTGTTCAGAAGACCCCCCAAACTGAAAAAACATTTTATAACATGTAAAAATAAAATACAACTACAATCCACACTATAAAGGGTTAAATCAAGAAAAAAAATCGGTGTGGGGTTCCCCTTCCTGGGGGGGGGGGGTAACCCCCATTTTTTTATTTTAAGGGTTAAAAACCCTTAATTCCCATAAAAATGACATGGGGTCCCCCCTATCCAGCATAAGTAGCCCAGGGATCAGTTATGCAGGGATTGTAGAACAGGGCGCAGGGGCCAGCTTTGGTGGCCCCCCCGCCCTGCCAAGTACAAGCCAGCACCGCCTAAATCAGCCCGGGCCCTTCTGCCCCCCCTGGGCTTCGGGGAGGCAGGTAATAGGGGGGCCGGGGTTAATGGCAAGTCACCCGCTAGCCGCAGGTCACTTGACAGCCCTGGTACAGGGGTCTCATGGACTCCTTACAAGTTCACAATGGGTTAAAGTGGACCAACACCCAGGGCTGATCGGCCCCGGAATCTATAAGATTTCTGGACCGTTCTATTCCCTCCCCCTGGGGCATCCAAAATCGGGATGCCCCCGTGTGAAACCCCCCGGAACACCTGCTACCACTTACTTGAATCCGGTCCTACGGCGCATGCGCGGGCCGCATCCCCGCTATCCCTCTAGCAGGACGCGTGCCCAGGCCGACTATTTATGAATGGCCGCCGCGGGCACGCTCCCTGTTAGAGGGAAGTGGGGGATGCGCCGCCAGCGCGCTCAGAGCGGCTGAGCTTAGATGTCTCTTAGACGTCCATAACTCAGCCGCTCTGAGTGCGCTGATTGGACGAGCGGCCGCGCATGCGCCGTAGGACCCGGGTAAGGTGAGTTATTGTGGGTGATCGGGGGGGTTTCACGCAGCGGGGCATCCCCAATCGGGATGCCCCAGGGGAAAGGACCAGTACCCAGGAAAGTCAAAATCCTGGGTGTTGGTCCACTTAAAATGTAAAAAAAAAAAAAACACACCACAAAATGCTGGAAGCATTTATTACCAGCTGGGTGACAGGACATAAGGGGTTAATTAAAAAAAAATTGACATAGGGTCCCCCCTCCCAGGGTGGGGGACCCCTTTTTTTTGGAATTTTAAGGGTTAAAAACCCTTAAAAATCCAAAAAAAAAAATGACGTAGGGTCCCCCCTACCCAGCGTTACCGACCCGGGCCAGCTATGGGGGCTTGTAGAACAGGCCCACATAGCCATAGTGGCCCGGGCCCTTCTGCCCCCCCCCCCCCGGCCTTTGGGGAGGCAGGTAATGGGGGGCTGGGGGTTAATGGCAAGCCACCCGCTAGCCCGCAGGTGACTTGCCAGACCCAGAGCCTTGTGAGCTAGTACAGGGGTCTGATAGACCCCTTACCAGCTCACAAAGGGTTAACTGTAACAAAAAAAAACACACACACAAAATGATTTTATTAAAAAATGTACTTACCTCCAATTGCAAGCTCTTGTCCCTCGCCGCTCGGATGACAGATGCCGGTGATCGGCATCCAGAGAAGGGGGGGCAGGAGATCAGAGGATCTCCTGCCACCTCCTTCCAGTGCACCGATCACCGGCATCTGACAGCTGAAACAGCTGAAGCCAGTGATCGGGACCGGGATGACGTCATAGCCCCCAAAAGGGGCGGGGCTTGACGGGGAGACGGAACGGGATGACGTCCAAGGGGGCGGGGCTTAGCGGCAAGATGGCGGCCGCCATCGAGAAGAAGAGAGGAGAGAGCCTCCCGGGCTCTCTCCTGAAGATCGGCAAGCCCTGGGGGGGGGGGGGGATCGGAGGCCCCCCAGGTGAAGAGGAGGGTCGACGGGAGCCAGCGCACATGCAGGTAGGTAAATGTCATTTTTACTTTTTTTTTTTTTTTTTTTTACAGGAAAGCCAGTGGCAGCTAAAACGGGGGGGGGGGGCACCCTATTCCGGGCCCTCCCCTGCAGCCGGAGGAGGTCCCACGGACGATCGGAGCACACCATCTTAAAGGGGAGACCCGGCCGAATCAAACGAGGGGTCAGGTGAGTGTCTTTTTTTTTTTTTTATTTGGCCAGTTAGCAGGGGGGAAAGCCAGGTACGTAAAATTTACGTAGCTGGCGTTTAATGACAGGAGAGGCAGCTACGTGAATTTTACGTAGCTGGCGTTTAAAGGGTTAAATAAAAAATGTATTTTATTAAAGAAAACCATATTGCATGAGAAAGCCCCATTTCTACCGATTAGAACGGTACCACATATTTATCGGTAGCCCCCCGTTCCTGCCCAGGAGACCCCCCAAACTGAAACAAGTACTTTATAACATTTACAAATAAAATACTACCATCCACACTACAAAGGGTTAAATCTAGAAAAAAAATGGCCACGGGCTCTTCTGCCCGCCCCCCCGGGGCTTTGGGGAGGCAGGTAATGGGGGTGCCGGGGGTTAATGGTTAATGCCAGCCCCCAGCCTTGTGAACTGGTATAGGCATCTCTTGGACCCCTTACCAGTTCACAAGGGGTTAAATGTAAAAAAAAAAAAATAAAAAATAAAAAAAAAAAAGACAGACACAAAGAGAAAAAAAATGAATGAAAAATTTTTTTTTTTTGCTTTACTCACCTCCGGATCCTGTGTCCCCCGGCGATCTCCGATGACAGCTGACAGTCTGCACGGTTGTTTGGAGGAGAGAGGATGCCAATAATTCCTCAGAAGGTACTTTATTATTCATATGTGATTTAAGAGTATCAATCCACTTAATCATGCTTCGAAGGACCAGATCAGAGGCCATTGCTGGTCTAAACATAAAAAGTGCTGCATACCAGGCTCTTAGTATATGATCGCCCCTAGAGTCCATGGGATCAGGCAATGCATCCATATCCTCAAAACTAAAATCTGATGACATAGATATCTAGCCTAAGGGGGGATCCAATTTAGGACTCTTGCTCCAATATTCCATCAATGGATCATGGATTGGATATTTTCTCTTTAAGGATTTAGGTAAAAAATTATTTTCTGGCACATCCCATTCCTTCTTGACCATCTCCTTTAAGACTGAGTGGAGTCCTGATCCTCCAAAATCTCACCAACCTCCGAAGTTATATCAATCTGTATAGGGGCAGAAGGTAAGGCACTGGGGATTGTATTAATCAAAGATAAATCCTATCTATGGGCATTCCGCATAGAAGATAATTCTTGCTTAATATTAAGGATCTCACTTAGTAATGCCACTGAATCTGCCTCTCCTCGCTTTGACACATCCCAAGCAGAGTCAACTTCTCCGATCCCCCAGACTGAGCAGAGAGAGATCAGAACAGAGGCGGGCGGGGAGCGTGCCGGAGGAGCGCCGCCGTTCTGAAGAACTGATCAACTGAGCGGGGTGCCCCGGGGAATGCTGCACTGGCTGGCTCAGAGGCGGGAGCTGGCACCGCAGCATGGAGAGGGGGGGGGGGGGGGGGGGGAGAGCCCAAATATCATGGCGGTGGGGCCAGGACTCGAGGTGGAGGGAATGACTCCCCTCCACCACACATCGCCCCACCCACAAACTCCAGGAGCGGACCCTTGCGACGCAGTGGCCTCAACCTGGATGGGGCGTGAAGGAGAACCCACTCTTCAGCTGACCCGGGAATGGGGTATTGCTCAGGGGGGCAGAGCAGTGGCCCCTGTATTGCGGGGGACCACCGCCTGGGAGCCTGCTAGTAGTGACCCTGCACTGCATTCATCATTGGCACCTACTATGCGCTCTAAACGCAGTACTGGAAGCAACAACGCCCCCGATTGCCTACCACCGGAGCTGTTGGGGGATCACTCACCAGGCGTTACCCGGGGACCCCGGCACGACACATCTCCTCCGGAGTGGATGGGGTGTGCACCCTCCCCGGACCCCCTGCCCCATGACCAAATCCCATCAGCTCAATACAATTTGGAAGTCCTTCTGAAATTTCTCCCTTCACAAAATGACTTTATAAGGAGTCCTTATTTCGGAGGGAGCTGGATGAAGTGACGAAATCGGTATCAGAGCTTGCAGAGTCCATGTTGTGGAGGCCTTGGAGAGATCACAGGCGACCCTGCAGATGGCACAGACTAACTCAACACGGCAAACTACTAGAATGTTACTCGGATTCGTGGCTCCGAAACACAACTTGGAAGCGGTCGCTACATCCATCCTCAACGAGCTTTTGGGGCAGCGTCGCGAGGAGCATATTGAAATAGACAGGATACATAGAGCACCTGGACCGCGACCAACTTATCCTATGAGGCCCAGGGACATAGTGTGCTGAATCCACTTTTATAAGGTCAAAGAGGAAATTATGCAAAGAGCATGGGAGAGGGGCCCCTCAACCTATCAAGGAGCTACGATTACACTACTGCCGGACTTGGCTAGACACACACCCCCCAGATGAGGCAGACGCTCAGGCCCTTACTGAAAAAAATCAAATCAGTGGGGGCCACCTACACGCCACCTGGTGGTCACGAGGTAGGACCGCTCCTTCATTCTGTGCGCCCCATCTCAGCCACCGAACCTTTTTAGCTTCCTGGATTTGCCAGCGTTACCTATTAAGGACTGGTTGTCTCCTGATTTGCAAGCTGGCGAGCCGGGTCCCCCGCTCCCGCAGAGGGGTGCGTGGTCCGCGGGGACCTGGAGATAGAGGAGGCGGGCATTGGAATCATCAGGTCTAGTGGAATTGAATGAGCCCCCCTGGGTCTCCTGGGACCAGCGGCATCTACATTTGTGACTTTTTGCATATTTGACGTTCTGCCCCCCATCTGCTGGACACACGACTCGCTCTGGCCCCGAGTGTCTGGTTCCTGTGAGCCTAGCCAGCCTCTCATCTTGACACCTTCCACAGGACTGATCCCCTGGACCCCCTTGTCTGAATGTTGCCCCAGTGCACCTAGCTGATGTGTGACTTGGACTTTGGGGGGCGGGGCGTCCGGGAGCTATCCTGGGATTGGGATGCCCATTAATGGGAAACTAACGAGTATAGCTCACTGTGTATGGTACTTTGTGATGTTGCAGATTATGTTTTAGCCGCTGTTGCATGATGTCTCTGAGGTGGCTCCCCTATGGGCTTTGTGTGGGTGGGGGGCCCTGTGTTTGGTGGAGGCGCCCCCTCTGAGGCTGCCCAGCCAGCTGGCCCAGGTGGGGGGCGGCTGCTCCGGACATGGGTTAATTCAGTTAAGAGGAAAGACGGTTGGGGGCGATAAGCTCTAAGTTACAAGCAATAAGCTCTAAGTTATACGTTTTGAGATTGGTTCTTGTTTGACTGTTATGTGATGGGTGGTCCCAGGGGGGCCACGTGGTGTCCCCTGTATGGGGCCTCACAGTGGACAGCTGGGGGAATTTTCCTCATCGCCATCTGGTGGGGCAGCGGGTCGGGTGCGGCGGGCTGGCCTGGGACTGAGCCCTCTCATGCAGCTTGGATTAAGACTTACCTTAAGCGATGAGGATCGAAGAAAGTAAAGAGTTACACTTAGTGACCCATCTTCTATCCCTCTTTTGTTCCTGTTCTTCCTTCCACGTTACCCTAGAACCTACCCCTTCCTTTCCCCGTCTTCTTTGACCCCCCCCCCCCACTTACCTGTCACCTGGTGCTGTCCTATACCTTGGTGAAGTGGTGAAGGGGCTTGCATCGGCCACTACCTTCTCGTAATGGCGGAAAAATTGCCCTGCTGCAGGAGACGCACTTTAAACAGACCGCAACCCCAAAATTTCAGACTGGCACTTTCTGTCATGGCACCATTGTTCTAATCCTGAGGCCAAGACTAAAGGGGTTTCAGTGGCATTCCACAGATCACTACCACACTAAGATCGATGCACAGGGCAGATTTCTGTTTATTAAAGTCAATCTGTTCGGCAAAAAGTATGCCATAGCAAATGTGTACGCCCCTAATACCGAACAAGTTAATTTTGGGATCAGGGTGCTCAGGTTGATGGAGGAATTTGCGAAGGGGGTTATTGTTGGTGGGGATTTTAACGTACCTCTCAATGCCTCTGTTGATATGTCTTCTGGGAGGGCAGCTGTATTGTTAAGCAAGATTAATAAGATGAAAAAAGCCTTGGTGAACCTTCAACTAGTAGACAAATGGAGAGTGCTTAACAGCTCCAAGATGGATTACTAATTTTTCTCTCATGCGGACAACTCTTACAGTAGGATTGACTACTTAGCCACTATGCATTAGTTCCACAGAGAGCGTGGATTGGCCCATACTGTGGTCCGATCACGCCCCAATCTTGATTTCAATCTGCTTCCCAGTCTGGTCATGGAGACTTAATGACGGTTTACTCTGTGATGCAGTCTTTTCCTCCACAGTGGAGAGCACTGTTAAGCATTTCCTCGAGGACCACAGGGAGGACCCTACCCCCTACTTTTCCAATGTCCCCGCTCCTTTATGTTCTTACTATGGAGCACTTACTATGGAGCACTTAGCCATAGCTATCCAAAATAACCCGGATATCAAGGGCATACAGATAGCTGATCACCAGTATAGGGCTTCCCTCTTTGCAGGCGACTTGATGCTACACCTAACGTCACCTCATACCACCTTTCCAGCCGTCTTGAAGGAGTTTGACCGCTTTAGTGGCGTGAGCAACTTTAAAGTTAATTATTCGAAATCTGAGGCACTCAACCTATCGCTTTCAAGTCAGGATGCACAGCGACTAAAGGCCAATTTCCCCTTCAAATGAAAGCATCATGCCATCAAGTACCTAGGTGTTCAAATCCCCACCAATCTCTCTAAAATATATGAACTGAATGATCCTCCTCTCCGAACTAAGATAGGGGCAGGCTTAAACTCATATGCAGGGAAACCAATATACTGGTTTGGGAGGATCAATAGCTTAAAAATGGATATACTTCCGAAGCTCTTATATATTTTCCAAACAGCCCCCATTAGGCTACCCAATAGGTTTTTTTGCAAACTAAGGTCAGAATTTTCTAAATTAGTCGGGGGGGGGGGGGGGGGGTCAATTGACCGAGAGTTTGACTCGTAACACTTTCTAGGAGTAGAGGAGATGGGGGAGCGGGCCTTCCCGACCACGGGCTTATCATACTGCTGCAATCCTGCAGAGGTTGGTGGACTGGATGCGTAGGAGCAAATACAAGCTATGGCTTCAACTAGAGAGGCCGCTCTCCTCTTTTAATCCCACCACCGTAGCGTGGGTTGCCCCTTTATCCAGAACGCAAAGGGAATCCACACCCTTTCTTATGCAACAATTTCTTGAGACCTGGGATCCCCTCCTGAGTAAATGTAAGCTGGTACAGAGACCTGGCCCCCTGACACCAATATTTGATAACCCCGCGTTTGAACCGGGGCTGCTCTCCAAACACTTTCTAATTTGGGAAGCTTCGACCAGCACCACAATAGGACAAGTACTAAAAGATGGGGAGGTACCCTCACTAGAGGAGTTGAGAGAGAGGGCGGGAGGTAAATACAGTTCATGGTTATTACACAGGCAGCTGCACGCATTTATTACCACTAACGGGATAGTGGAGGCCACCCACAGGGCTTGTAATCTTGATCTCACAGGATACCCCTCCCACCCATGTAATATCTTCCCTCTACGTACTCCTTACTAGAGAACACCACTAAACCCCCCACCCCCCAAGTTTATAAAGAGATGGGAAAAGGAGCTAGGATTCAATTTCTCCGGGGCTGACCTAGCCAAAATATAAGCATGCATGCATCTTCTCCTGTCCTCCACCCTGGTCACCTCCTCTCACGCCCGCCTCCAGGACTTCTCACGTGCAACTTCAATCTTCTGGAATGCCCTCCCGCACCCAATCCGCCACTCCATAACCCTCAAAACCTTCAAAGGCGCCCTTAAAACTCACTTATTCAGACAAGCATATAATCTGGCCTAACCAATCTTCTAAAGGGCACATGCCACAAAGCTCAATACTGACTGTTTGTGATCCTTCCCCCTCGTCTTTACCCCTCTTCCTTTAGACTGTAAGCTCACAAGGGCAGGGCTCTCTCCCCTATTGTATCTTGTACTCAGAAATACCATTTTGTGAGTACTCACCTGAAAAATGGATATTGTTGGTGTGCCACACACCCCGCTTCACTTCTAAATATTCATCACTTAATGGGTTAATCCACCACCAGGTGACGTAGTGCAGAGAGGAAGTCTTGTAACGAGCCCCCTTCCGGCCTATATATACCTGGTACCTCCCTTCAATCACCAGTATATTAAAAAGCAGAAAGACAAGGTACCAGTATTCCACCGGTAACCTCAAAATCAATTTTGATATAAATAAAAAAGGCTTCACCATATAAAGGCTTCGGTAATACCGAAAAGGGTGGGGGTGAAGCGGGGTGTGTGGCACACCAACAATATCCATTTTTCAGGTGAGTACTCACAAAATGGTATTATTCTTGGTGTGCCACACACCCCGCTTCACTTCTAAATATTCATCACTTAATGGGACATCCAAAAGCAGTGTCCACAAGGGAAGGGCATCCCAAGGCCAGGTGAAGCATAACTTAAATGACTGCAGCCTGCAGAACTTTGCGGCCAAAAACAGCATCCGCTGAGGCCCGCACATCAACTTTGTAAAACTTAAAAAAAGTGTGAACAGAAGACCAAGTGGCGGCCTTACAAACCTGTTCAACAGAAGCTTGGTGCTGAAAAGCCCAAGACAGCGCGAGTGGAATGAGCAGTGATACGAAAAGGGGGAACTCTTCCCTTAGCAGAATAGGCCGCAGTAACGGCCTGACGTATCCACTTGCTAATGGCAGATTTGGCTGGTGCCAAACCCTTCTTAGGCCCATGGGGCACAACAAAAAAGGAATCCGTCCTACGAAAAGGAGACGTGATAATCAAGTAGTACTTAACACAGTGTACTATATCCAAACAATGCAAAACCCTCTCTTTGTCATTCTTAGGATTAGGACACAAGGAGGGAAGGACAATATCTTGGTTCAAATGAAAAGCAGAAACAACCTTGGGAAGAAAGTCTGGCTTGAACCAAAAAAACACTTTATCCTGATGCCTCTCAAAGTAAGGCGCCTGGATAGACAAGGCTGCCAACTCTGAGACACGCCGGACAGAAGTGATAGCTACCAAGAAGACAATCTTCTGAGTCAGGGTAGACAAAGCAATATCTTGCAAAGGCTCAAAAGGAGGAGCCTGAAGAGCAGAAAGAACCAAATTCAAATCCCAAACAGGGAGTAATGGTTTCCTGGGAGGCCGCACATGCGTAACCCCCTGGAAAAAAGTTTTAACTAAAGGTTTAAGCGCAACACGCTTCTGAAAAAAAGATAGATAAGGCAGAGACCTGCCCTTTCAACGTACTTAGCTGGAGACCAGAGTCCAGCCCTGATTGTAAAAAACTCCAGAACCCTGGAGACCGAAAAGACCCTACAAGGAAAAGATCTTATCTCACACCAAGCGATATAGGCTTTCCAAGTCCTATAGTAGGTGATGGAAGAAGACCTCTTCCGGGCACTGATCAGTGTCTTAATGACAGAATCAGAAAGACCCCCCTCCTTCAGGATGGAGGTTTCAGCAGCCAGGCCATCAAACCCAGTGCTGGTAAATTGGGGTAACACAATTGACCCTGAGTGAGCAGATCGTGCCGAAGAGGCAGAACGAACTGGACCACTGCCAGCCGAACGATGTCTGCGAACCTCACTCGTCTTGGCCACCTTGGGGCCACGAGTTCCAGAGCCAACTTCTGAAGAACCCTGCCCAGCATGGGCATCGGAGGAAACAGGTATAGAAATCCCAGAGCTCCCCAGTTCAGGGACATGGCGTCCACTGCCAGAGCCAGAGGATCCTGGGAGAGCGACACGAAGTTCGGGAGCCTGTGATAGTGATGAGGGGCCAACAGGTCCACCTCCGGGGTCCCCCATTGGAGACACAGTGAGCAAACCACCCGAGGATGGAGAGCCTATTCTTCCAGACGGGGAGAGCCCTTGCTCAACCGGTCCGCTACCTGTTTCTTCACCTCTGGAATTTAAAACGCCGAGAGACAGGGAACATGGAACACTGCCCAGGTCCGGATCAGGGACACTTCTCTGAGAGTACTCAGACTGCGAGTCCTTCCCTGAAGACCGGCGTAAGCAACCGCTGTTCGATTGTCTGAACACATCTGGACCAGAAGGCCCAGAACGTGCTGAGTCAGGAGAGCAAGCACCTGACGGATGGTTCTCAGATTCAGAATATTGATGGGTAAGTGGGGCCTTTAAGGTCCCCACTGCCCCTGAAACTGCAGCTCCTTCCAGAATCTGCCCCACCCCGACAGACTGGCGTCCCTGGTGACAATTTTCCAAAGGGGGGTCAGGAAAGGCCTGCCCTACACAAGATTGGTCGAGACCAACCACCACAGGAGGGACTGCTGTACACGGGAGGACAACTGGAAGGACTGAACCAGCGACTGAGGTTGCTGGTCCCAACACGCTAACAGAAATAGCTGAAGCGTTCTCGTGTGAATTTGGGCAAAAGGAAGACACACTCTGTTTTGATGAGAGTTCAGGCCGGGATGAACCGACCCACGAACGAACCGTGAAGGAGGGTGAGACTCGAATTCCAGGTCGTAACTGGCCGACACTACCTCCTGGATCCATCTGCCTGGAACCACTTGGTTCCAAACCTGGGAGAAGTGTCGCAATAGTCCCCCCACCCGCACGGGTGAGGGCAGCCCCTCATTGCTGAGTGAGCTTATCAGCAGGTTTGGGCTTGGTGCCCCAGGACTGAGTGGGCCGGCCACGGCCCCTCCCCCGAGTCCAACCTGCGCCACTGGTAGCGGGAAAGGAAGCACCCCTGCCCGCTCTGAATCCTCGAAAGGAAGGACTACCGGAACCTGCCCCCCCAAAGGGGACACGAGGCCTCTTGCGTTGTGGCATCTTACCACCCTTTGCGACTGAATCAATTTTCTCCCCGAACAGACGCAACCCCAAAAAGGGGAGAGCTGTAAGCATCCTTTTAGAAGCTGCGTCCGCTGACCACTGACGCAGCCATACTGACCTGCGAATAGCCACCAGCATAGCCGCTGCCTTGTTACTAATAGCCAGCGCATCGTCCTGAGCGGCCAGGACATAAGACACAAAAGATTCACACTGCTTAAGCGCAGTGAACTGTTTGCAAGCGGGATTAAGATCCTCATATAGCCCCTGAATTAAGGACTTAATTGCCAATAGAAGAAGGGCTGAAGCACATACCGGGTGCAACGCTGACCCGGAATAAATAAAACCATGGCGAGCGTATTGGTCAATCCGACGATCTTCGCCATCCTTAGGGACAGTGGTCTCAGCTGACTGTACCATAGCCGTGCTGGAGAGCCCTAGTACCGGGGTATCGACATCAGGAGGGACAGACCAAAGCTTCACCAATTCTGGCGGAAAAGGATAATGCTTTTCCCAACTGGAAGGAATTCCAGATAACCGCGTGGGATGTTCCCATTCCTTAAGAACCACCCTCTCAAAGTGGTGTTGTCTGGGAAAAACCAAACGCGGCTGAGGCTCCTTAAACAACTGACCCTTTGGCAGGGCGGCCGCCTCAGGTGGATCTAAACTCAAAATTTTAAACATTTGAGCCAGAATAGAGGGGGTGTCAAAAACAACCCCCTCTGACCAATCGCCAATCTCATCAGCCACAAGCTGACCTGCAGGCTTATTTGGCTCCGACGGGAATTCATCCTCGTCCGGGGATCCATCGGACCATTCCACAGGTTCACATAGCTCGTCCTGTGGAGCCGAAGGTACCGGAGTCAGGCAGGGGGCCATTAAAGCAATGGTCTGCTAAAAAGCGGCCAGCCACCTACCTAGTGCAGTCTGCCATTCAAGCAGACTTAAACCGAACGTATACACATGCTGAACAACACTGAATGCATAACATGAACCCACACACATGTTGAAATGAAGTGATACAAGTGAAACACACATACTTAAAGCACACCCTCACACCCCCCCCCCCCCCCCCATAGTGAAGGGACCGCAACGGGAGAGAAAGGGGCTACGGGGACCCTCGGGACAGGGGCATCCCATTTCTGGATCATCATGCCGGATAGCCGCATTGCCCCACGCATGAGGTCGAGCGGTAGGAGATAAGCTCCTAGGCACTTAAAGTGCCATCTACCATTTGCCCGGTGAGCAGCCTAGGCTGGGAGGCTTCCATTCCACCATAAAGGTATACAAACTCAAACCGGGCAGAAATAGACCAAAAGGGGGGTGGCGGGTTAAGAATACCCCGGCCTACCTGTAAGCAGGAGACTTCCATCTTCTGACTTGTCAGCAAGCAGAGAGAAAAATACTGGTGATTGAAGGGAGGTACCAGGTATATATAGGCCGAAAGGGGGCTCGTTACAAGACTTCCTCTCTGCACTACGTCACCTGGCGGTGGATTAACCCATTAAGTGATGAATATTTAGAAGTGAAGCGGGGTGTGTGGCACACCAAGAATATATCCATTGTCAACTCTGTAAAACTGCATTTGAAATAGTATATGTACCGTATGTTTCTACCCTGTCTGTAATTACTACTTTGTAAAGCGCTACGGAAGATGATGGCGCTATATAAATAAACAATAATAATAATAATGCACTCATGGTACATCACTATCGAGCACTTTTCAGGAGAGGAACTATAAAATATTAGCACGATGGTACAGGTGTCCGGAGGATATCCACCGATTTGCTGGTTCACACACAGATAAATGTTGGAGATGCCTGAGAGAAGTAGGCAATATGACCAATATTTGGTGGAGTTGCCCAGCGGTTAATGCCCTCTGGGACCAAATTATCAACATCTATGAGCAAGTCTCAGGGAACAAAATAGCCAATACACCCCTGGTCGCACTCCTATCTCTATAACAACAAGCTACATTAATCCTCCTGAAAAGAATGGTTTGAAAGGTTTAGGTCCACCTAAAGGTTTTACTAGGTGTCGTGATTGTATTGGATGTAAAACTACTAGCAACAATCAGATATTCCCTAGAAATAGATCTGAATTTATAAATCCAGTAACAAAAAAGACATACCGACTGAAAGATCATACAACTTGTGCCACAGCAGGGGTCATTTACTGTTTGCAGTGCCCCTGCAATTTACTGTACGTCGGCCGAACCAAGAGGCTATTTAAAATCAGATTAAGTGAGCACGTCAGAAACATTAAGAAAAAAGTGGCAACACATAGTGTGTCCGCTCATTTTGCTGAAAAACATGGTGGTAACCCAGAAGGGTTAATTTTTTGGATACTTGAAAAAGTTGATGTGAATTGGAGAGGAGCAGATATTCAAAGGGAACTAGCTAAAAAAGAGATGAAATGGATCTATCAATTAGATTCACACATCCCGAAGGGTTTGAATATTGAAATAGACCTAAATAGCTTTTTAGTTAATGATTAATCTAAGGATTTTAATTATACTTTGATCATTTAATATTAATTTTATTCTTATTTTAATTAATATAAAGTTCCTCTAGAAAATAAGTATTTCTCCTCCCCCCCATCTTATATTTATATTTATTTATTTATTTTATTATTTTTTTATCTCACATTATTGTAGACATAAAAGAGTATCCTTTTAATCATGGAGTCATTGAATTTATTAATAATTTATAACAGTGCATTGTAGACAATTTGATATAATTTAATGATATTTAATATATATGTGTATTAGTCATAACTATTTCATTAATGTTTATGTAGGCATATTTTTAAACCAGTTATTTGCAATATGTTTTAATATACCGTATTTTTCGCCCTATAAGACGCACTTATTTTTCCCCAAAAGTGGGGGGAAAATGTCAGTGCGCCTTATCGGGCGAATGTAAAAAAAAAATAAAAAAATTAAAAAAAAAAAAAAAACTCACCCGTCCCCGGCGCTCCCGCGTTGTCTGGCACACTGCGAGAGGCCAGAGGAGCGGCGGGGGCTCTGTCCCGGCCCCGCCGCTGCGATCGCTGTCTTTTCAGGCAGCGATGACAGCGGCGGGGCCAGAGACAGAGCCCCCGCCGCTCCTCCATCTGCTCCTCCACACGCGAGCACGAAGGTCCGGGCAGCGGGTGGGCGTGGCCTGCACCGGCGCAGGCCACGCCCACCCGCTGCCCGGACCTTCGTGATCGCATGTCGGGGAGCAGATGGAGGAGCGGCAGGGGCTCTGTCTCTGGCCCCGCCGCTGTCATCGCTGCCTGAAAAGACAGCGATCGCAGCGGCGGGGCCGGGACAGAGCCAGCTCGTGAATGGGGTGGGCGTGGCCTGCGTCGACGCTGCGGCGCAGGCCACGCCCACCCCATTCACGGAGCCGGCCGCTCAGCGCAGTGGTGTCAGCGGACAGGTGAGTTTAACTTTTTTTTTTTTATTACTATGGCGCCTGCCTATACTAACGGGGGGAGGGGGGTGGGAATGGGGGGATGGGGATGCCACACAGCCTAAGGGGATTGGGGGGATGGGGATGCCACACAGCATTTGGGAATGGGGGGATGGGGATGCCACACAGCCTAAGGGGATTGGGGGGATGGGGATGCCACACAGCCTATGGGAATGGGGGGAGGGGGATGCCACACAGCATTTGGGAATGGGGGGATGGGGATGCCACACAGCCTAAGGGGATTGGGGGGATGAGGATGCCACACAGCATTTGGGAATGGGGGGATGGGGATGCTACACAGCCTAGGGGATTGGGGGGATGGGGATGCCACACAGCATTTGGGAATGGGGGATGGGGATGCCACACAGCCTAAGGGGATTGGGGGGATGGGGATGCCACACAGCCTATGGGAATGGGGGGAGGGGTATGCCACACAGCCTATGGGAATGGGGGGAGGGGGATGCCACACAGCCTATGGGAATGGGGGGAGGGGGATGCCACACAGCCTTTGGGAATGGGGGGAGGGGGATGCCACACAGCCTATGGGAATGGGGGGAGGGGGATGCCACACAGCCTTTGGGAATGGGGGGAGGGGGATGCCACACAGCCTATGGAAATGGGGGGATGGGGATGCCACACAGCCTTTGGGAATGGGGGGAGGGGGATGCCACACAGGCTATGGGAATGGGGGGATGGGGATGCCACACAGGCTATGGGAATGGGGGGATGGGGATGCCACACAGGCTATGAGAATGGGGGGATGGGGATGCCACACAGCCTTTGGGAATGGGGGGAGGGGTATGCCACACAGCCTATGGGAATGGGGGGAGGGGGATGCCACACAGGCTATGGGAATGGGGGGATGGGGATGCCACACAGGCTATGGGAATGGGGGGATGGGGATGCCACACAGCCTATGGGAATGGGGAGAGGGGGATGCCACACAGCCCATGCTAATGGGGAGAGGGGGATGCCACACAGCCCATGCTAATGGGGGGAGGGGGATGCCACACTGCCTATGGGAATGGGGAGAGAGGGATGCCACACAGCCTATTCTAATGGGGGGAGGGGGAAACCCACACAGCCAATGGGAATGGGGGGAGAGGTGGATGCCACACAGCCTATGGGAATGTGGGGAGAGGGATGCCACACAGCCTATACTAATGGGGGGAGAGGGGGATGCCACACAGCCAATGGGTATATGGGGAATGGAAGGGGGGGATGCCACACTGGATATATGGGGAATGGGATGGGGGCATGCTACACTGTCTATGGAATGGGGGCATCCCACACGGCCTATGGGAATTGGATAGGGGAATGACACTGTCTGTAATGGTGCGTTTTTGATTGAAAATTTTTTTTTCTTATTTTCTTCCCCCAAATCCTAGGTGCGTCTTATGGGCAGGTGCGTCTTATAGGGCGAAAAATACGGTAATTTAATAGTAAAATCCCGTTCCGTTTTTAACATGGTGAAAGTATATTTAATATTCTTATTGGAAACAGAAATAGCAAATATTACGCAAAATCTATATAGAATTATGCATATTTCAGCTGGCATAATGTAATCTTTCTTGAAGACTGCCACTGTGTGTACTTTGTTTTTTAGAATCTAATCCTGCAATCTGAAATGAGAGAATTGTTGCCAGCAATATAAGAAACATTTTGCCCTGACAGATGTCAGGCTGAGTTTTGAAGGTGCACAAGTCGATATTAAGCACTACGATGAAAGACCACAACTCCCATAAGCCTTAGCAGCTTTAATACATAAAAAGGAAGCTGCACACATGCATAGTGAAGACCCTGAAGACGAGAAATCGAAACGCGCGTCGGGACTTTACACTTCACTACCAGCTGACTGTGCTGACTGGCTGAAACCAGCTGGAAAGGATTTTATTCATGGACTATTTTATTATCAACTAACGGACTGTGTAGAGCTTATAGACAAGCTCTGAACTTTTGGATACACATCCTGGGACTTCATGCCAGCGCCATATACATAGAGGAGCTGCTGCTGAAGTTTTAAAGGGACCGCTGTATACAATTGACAGATTATTGATTGTGGCACGTTCCATGGTCTGTCTTGCATCTCCACTTTTAATTTGAATAAAAGAAGTCGTCTTTCTACATCGCAGAGTGGGATCCTCATCTACTTAAACTATAAGTCATATTCAAAAGTGGCCCAGGTTAGGTGTTTACCGCCGGGCCTGGTGGGTAAGTCCCATTTCATTTTACCTATTTAGAGTCAATTCTATAGTAGGTATGTTACTTTATAAATGTATTGAGTAATAAATATTAAACTGCAAACGCAAAAATCTCATTTGACTTTGCAGTAACAACAATATTTAAGGATACTTGGAAAACAAGGATAAGATTAAACATCCCATCTTATCACACCTGAGCATCCTACAGAAATTAGCGCGCCTGCAGATAGACTGACAGCCACAGGCAGCTTGTCTGTTGTCTGCTAGATCTATCACCTTTATTGTCTTTTCAACCCCACGGTTTAGCCAACCGGTCAGGCTGCAGCTGAGCATTTCTATAAGCGCTGTTCTTTCTTTACTATCTCTATACCGAACCTCCATCTCTAATTCTAAAAGAGACATCCTAAGACATTTTGTGGCAGCTATGAGGGCGATTATTCCAAGACATTGGAAGACGCAGGATCCCCCCCACACTGATGGAATGGATACAAGAACTAGAGTTGATCCGTTCTATGGATAACTTAATCTCTAGTGATAAAGAATCCTTGGATCGTTTTTGGCGACCTGGGCGGGGTGGATAGATTTCCGGGACTCGAGTCTCCCATTCCTAATATAATATGATAGATTGATCCTGGACTTACATAGAAGGTACTCTGTTATAGCCCTGGATGTCTTCCTGAGCAGGAGGGTCAGGACGTCCTAGTGGCAAGGAAGACAACTGGCACACTGGGCGGGATGAGATCGAGGGACGTGCCCCATCTCATTCTTGGGGTGTCCATTACCTCCCCAATGGTTCTCTTGTAAGTCACCGCATGCCACCCACCTCTCATATTCAATACATTTCCAATAATTCTTTAATCACCCCCTTCCCCTCATGACTTGCGTACGATACTTCTGCTTGGGGAATTGGCAACCAGCAACAGTGGTTTACAGCTAGTCACCAATAAGGCTTATGAGTAGGCAACAATAGACCCACTGGTTCCTGGCGGCGAACCCGCAGGAGTTCCACGCTCTATGGCTGTAAGACTTGATTGTGTATTCCGATTGTATGGAGAAAATGAATTGGCTAGAATAGGAGCTGTGGAGGTTGGTGAGACTTAGAATTGGTCAATGTAGTGAAATGCGGAATATATATGCTGTACCCCCTTCACCCCCCCCCGCTCCATTCCATCTTGTTTTTGCCTTCTGTACCCCTTATCCCCAAGACTTTGAAAACCAATAAAATTTGATTATAAACAACCCCAACTAGGTATAAAGTTACCTGACTATTAGGAAACGTTTATCCACAAGAACAAATTGCAAGTCTTGTCCTATCGCATGCTGTGCTCCTCCATCGGGAATCTCCTCTGCACCTGTGCTGCTGCGGCAGTTATCTGTGCCCCTGTGTTCAGCCAGCTGCTGTCTGCTGCCACCCGAAATCTCTCTTCTCTGTCTCACACCAAGAAGGAGACACGCTGCCTGTTTTTCTGGCTTCACTTCCGAAACCGTAAAGGATGTCAGGTATGCGTCATTTCTCCGCCCAGAAATTCAAAATTTCTGGAGGGAAACTACACATGTGCAAAAACCTATACCAACCTATAGAACTAAGTTAATGCCAGGCTGCTTAAAAGGGTATATCGCCCAACTCGTGCATCTATGGAAATTATGAGGGAAATAGCCCCGGCTGTATTCAAACCCCAGTAGGGACTCCCCTGGTATCTGGTCCGGTGCAGCAGGCTACTCCAGTACTCTGGAGGTAGAAAAATAAACTAAAATAACAAACTGGCCGAAGTCTATCAGGCACCTCTCTATCCAACGGCAGCCTGGCTGCCTGATAGTATTTCATAAGGCAAGGAATTCCTAATCCCCACTGTTCTTTGGTCGCATATAGGGTGGTTTTAGCCATTTTCTTTATTGTACCTTTCTATATGAATCTCGAAATATCCCTCTGTAATTTTTCCACATCTCCCCTAAGTATTGCAAAAGGGAGGGCTCTAAAATAGTATTATACATTCGGAAGAAGGTCTCTTTTAATTGCTGCCACCCTCCCCATCCAGGATAAAAGTTTTATCACCCATTTCCTGAGGGATTCCCTCAGTTTTTCAAATAGTGGCAAACATTTTATACTCTATACATATCTAAGTCTTGGGGTCAACTTAATACCCAGGTAAGTAATATCTGAAACTTCCCAGTGATTATCTAATAATGCTTTCAACCCATCTCCAAGTTCCGATGTTAAACTAATATTTAATGCGGACCACTTGATCCTGTTTTTCCTCAGGCCTGAGACCCTCGAAAATTGATCTAACGTATCAAAAATAGACAGAATGGAGGTTTCAGGTTTGGTTACAAACAGGAGCAAAAGCCCGCATTTATGTTCTTTAGCTCCACGTTACAACCCGCTAAATACCTACTGTCTACGGAGTTTTTATCAGGCAAGGCTCCACTGCCATAACAAAGAGCAGGGGATAGGGGGCATCCTTGTCTGGTCCCGTAGTTGATTTCCAGAGGCTCAATGGCATATCCATTGATTAAGACTGAGGCTTTGGGATTGGAATACAGGGATCTAAAAATTGTTAAGAACCCTTCACTGAAACCCATTCTTTGTCAAATAATCTTCACGTATTACCAAGATAGTGTCAAATACCTTCTAGACATCAATAGAGGGGAGCAGCCCCTCCTCCGGTTGCCCCCCACCCCAGCGCCCTCTAAGGATGATAGCTTTCCTTGGTTTATCGGATTCCTGCCTACCAGAAATAAAGCCCACCTGGTCCTGATGGATTACTGCTGCTAAAAAACTATTTAATCGCCCTGCCAATATATTGGTAAATACCTTCAAATCACTGTAGATCAGTGAAATTGAACAATAACTAGCACAATTTGTAGGATCTTTCCTGTTCTTTCCTGTTACCACTATGTTGGCGAGTAAAGCCTTGGAAGGAATCTGTGCCCCATGCTTAATACTATTGTAGCATCAGGGCCGGCTCTAGGTTTGTGGGGGCCCTTGGGCAAGAGAGTTTTAGTGGGCCGCAAAGCATACCTTCCAACTTTTCAGGGTGTGAAAAAGGGGACAATTGTTAAATTAAGCCATGCCCCATCATTGATTCATGGATAGGAGATAGGATGTAACAGCTAAGACAATATAAACACTGAATAGGCAAATTAATAATTTATTACTGCAGATGTACATGCATGTTACACCTCAAAGAAGGACAGAGAAGAACAACGGGGGGCTCAAAAGAGGCACAGTCTCTCCAAATCAGGGACAGTTGGGAGGTATGTCAAAGTAGTGTGTCGCATGATGTCACCTTTCAGCTCTGCTGCCACAAATGGGTCATCTTGTGGTGCTGATCACCTTCCAGTCTGTATCGCCTTCCCTATAGCCACCAATCGTCTTCTAGTCTAGTCTTCTTTACTGCCACCAAACACGCTTCACTGTAAAATAATACCATAGCCAACTGTAAGCCTGAGTGGGTCCCTGAAGATGACATGCCCTGGCAATTTGCCCTGTGCTTGCGCCGGCCCTGGCCCTGTGTACCATAATATGTGTGGGGCCAGAGTTTGAACAGTAAAACTGTCCAGATCAAGTGCCTTTGATACATCTCCCGTATAGCGAGTACCACCTTATCCTCCAATATATCTTGCTCCACCAATTCTTTCTGGGAGACAGAGACCCGATTCACTCCCCTCTGTCTATCTACTGTATGCCAAATTCCTCTATCCATTCTTTCGGGTTCTGGAACCACATTTGCTCATTCTAATCTTGGAAAAAGAGGTGTTTTTTCTGGTATTGCAGTTGTTAATATCTTGCCCGGTCTATCCCTGGCAATGAAGCATCTTGCCTGATTCCACCTAATGAATTTCTCTGCTTCTGTTGTAAGTAGCAGGCTCAGTTTAAATTGTGAATCCTCTATTAGCCTCAAAAAGCCCCTTCTGGGTGCCTTCTATGTTCTTTAATTAGATTATCTAGGATTTTTAACTCCATTATTTCCTTGGCTGCTTTTCTTTTTAGTCTAGTTGCTATTTGAATAAGTCAGCCCCTGATAAAGGCCTTATGAAACAAACAGTTCACTGTTGGGCTGGTATCTACCACTTGATTATGCACAACATATTCCCTGAGGTCTTTCTGGAGTTCCTCCAGCACTCCTAGAATTCCTAATACTGCCTCATTGAGTCTCTATCTAAAGTCACTCAGTTGTGACCACAGCCCACTAAGGCAGAATAAAACCGCTAGTGGCCAACTACAATTGGATGGAGCTCTAAACATATCCCATCCTTAACTATTTCTCTAAAAAATTCCACCTTGACCGCTATTAGGTGCATAATAAATAATTATAGAAAGTATGGAGTCTCCATTTGTCTCTTTTACCATTAAGTATCTCCCTTCTCCATCTTCTCCAAGAGGGAAAAAGGAATAGACTTTGCAAAGCAAATAGCAACCCCTCTTTTCTTCTCGGTGGCACAGGACAGATAAAACGGGGGGAATTTACTGCATAAAAATGTCAGTGGTGCTTTGCCCCCAAAAATGGGTCTCTTGAAGATGCAAGTGTGTAGTGTGTGTATTGATTTATAAGAGTAAAATGCCTTGCTCCTTTTTATAGGAGTGTTAAAACCCTGTAGGTTATGGGACACTACTGTATAGGAGATCTCTCCAGGACTCAAATCCTACATTTATAACATGATACACTTACCATCTTAATCTGCTGTTCATGACAGGCTAAAGGAGGGACGGAGAAAGGAGAGGGGGGGAAAAAAAGGGAAAAACACGCCCATAAAGACACAAAAAAATCAAGGAACCACCCATATGTCTTTCCGTGAGTAATCTAATTCCAGATCGCTCACAGGTGGTTATTGAGGGAATTTGCATGGTTCATCTCACTGAGGAGAAAAAAAAGCGACAACCAATACAAGAACATAGCCATAACCATTGGTTCAACAAACACCTTCATATCTAAAAGATACAAGTTCACTTTTACAACTATTACAAGCTTTTGAGAACAGCCCCAATCTTGTCCTAGCCACTGCTGATGTTAATTCATTATATACCATCATCCCGCACCAGAAAGGTATTGAAGCCACCCGCTTCTTTCTTGAAAAGAATAGCTCACTACCTACATCACAGATACAATTTATTTTGGAATGCCTAGAATTTGCACTATTGCACAACTACTTCTGGTACCAGGGGAATTTTTTCCTTCAAAAAATAGGAGTTGCTATGGGGGGGAAATTTGCCCCCAGCTTAGCAAACTTATTCATGGCACAGTGGGAAAATGACATACTAAAAGCAATCACCCCAATACATCTAGTCTATATAAACGCTATATAGATGACTGTATATTCCTTTGGGATGGACCAGCTGACCAATTACAACAATTTCTCACATCTTTAAATATGAACAATTGGAATATTAAATTCACCCATGAAATAAGTGAAAAAGAAATTAACTTTTTGGATATTACAATATACAAAGAAAACGATCAGATTAAGACAAAAACCTTTTTTAAACCTACAGATAGAAATAGCTATATTCCTAAAGAAAGCTGTCACCACCCCAAGTGGCTAAATAACATTCCCAAGGGCCAATTAACAAGACTACGAAGAAATTGTACAGATGAAAGTAAATATAGAGAACAAGCGGCAATATTAGGAGAAAGATTTATCGAAAAGGGATACTCCAAAAACCATATTGAAGAAACTATTAGAGAAGTTAGTATAGACAAAACCGATTTTAAAACAAATCGACTCCAACATTCAACCGGAAATGAAGGAACATTCAAATTACCATTCATCACCCAATTTAATAGCAACTACAAACAGATGGAAACCATTAAGAAACATTGGAGTATTTTACAAACAGATCCAATTTTAGAAAAAATCATCACCCCTCAACCAAACTTCATTTATAAGAAACCTCAGACTGTATCACAACATTTGGTCAAGAGTCACATAAATCCACTTGGGACCAAACAAAAAGTTCAAGGGAAGTTTACAAAGTGCAGAGACTCTAAAGCCTGCAGAAATTCCATGAAGTACACAACAAATGTAAACAACATAACATCGTTTATCAACCCATTAGATCAAAAGGAATATCAAATAAAAGGCCTGACCTCTTGCAACACTAAAGAAGTGATCTATTGTCTGAGATGTCCCTGCAAGAAGCTCTATGTGGGCCGCACCAAAAGACCCTTCCAAACACGTCTATCAGAACACATCAGAAACATCTGTAAAGGTCTCAGAACACAATGTTTCCCTCCATTTTATGGAGAAACATAACCAAGAACCATTCCATCTAGATTATTGGATTATAGAAAAGATTACCCCCACTTGGAGAGGCTCAAATATAGATAACATTTTAGCCCAACGGGAAACCTACTGGATTTATGTATTAGACACACTGGCCCCAAACGGCCTGAATATTGAAATTGACTTGAACTGCTTCTTGGAAAACAAATAATTAATTGTGATAACTGTGACTCTCATATAATCCACATTCATATTTGTTCAACCCCTTTTTTTCTATCTTTAATCTATTTTTATTCTATTTCTAATCTATTTCCTTTTTAAATTGTAACAGTTCTTTAATGAAATTCTTAGGCTTTTTAACAGTTCTTAACTATATATTCATTATTTATTAATTTATTAATCACATTTCAAGAGCCTAATTTTACAGTAACACCGACCAAATAATTGATACATATATTTTTATTTATATAGTTTTTGGTCTCCAAAGGATATGCTTACTTGGCCATTAAAGGTTACCCTTTATAATTTAATATAATTTACTATAATTATTTATGTATTTTCCTTTCCCAAAGGATATTTTGCCATACTTCTTTTATAGTTCTCAAAAGATCTCATAATTATCCGTTTTTAATTATACACAAATCTAAAACATATATTTTATACTAAAAATCTCTTTATACACACTTTTTATAATTTTGACTCTTCAGCGCAGCACTATACTGCGCGCACCCCAAATACACAAATTTTTAGTTCTGACTTCTAATTGGCTACCTAGCTCCATAAATAAACAAACTAGTCATTCATTAGTAATATACCAAGATCGCCCTTAAACCATTTATTGTATGTGCCTTTTTCTCTGTTTTAACCTTTACATGTCTAATTTTCTATATTGGCTTCCAAAAGAAACATACTTCCTTATGCACAACTATAAACAATTTACTTAAAAATTATTTCTCTATTTCAAGCTTTAAAAATGTCTCCTAAATGATTCTGCAACTTCTGCATTTATGGCTCAAGATAGTAAAATTCCTTTCGATCATACGCTAATTAGTTACATTTATTCTATATTTGTTTTTGAAACTATTTGTCTTTGAAACATTTTGTATCTGGTACCACACAAAATAGCATACCTCTTAATACTAACATTTTAATAAATATCTCTGTAGCTGTTTTAAACAGCCATTGCTGCATAGATCGTGTTACAACTTATTTACATCTATGTTTCCATGCATGTATTATTATGATTCATCACAAATATGCCGAATTTAATGTACATTGTCCCATTTTCTTTATGCCCTGCTGTTTTGGAGAAAGAACAATTACACAGCAATAAAGAAACAGCTGGTGATCTCATCTGACATCCTGCACTCTCAACCGTTTAAAATTCTGCGATAATTAGGAACAGCCGGTGACCAACATCCCACATAGAAGTCAATACTGGCTCTTCAAAACTACATTTCCCAGCATGCACATTGACTTGTTCACGTCATCTCCCTTTAAATGAAAGCTGGAACGCATGCTCCCCCCACACCCGGAAGACGGCTCAAGCCGAAACGTGCGTCGGTAATTTGATTATACTCACGGAGCAGGGAAGACGCTTAATCGCTCCCCTGCAAACAGCTACTTTAAAGACTTTGTTGATTGTCTACTGGAACTCACGAAACAGGGAGGACGCCAAAGCGCGCCCCTGCAAGCAGCGATCAGTAAAGACCTTGCCAATTACTGCACCGAGGATCATTTTAAGACCAAGACGCCTGCAGCTCCTTGGCATCACTCCTTCCTGCAAAAACATCAAGCAGGATTCCAAACACCTCTTCCCCAAGCACCATTGTACTTGACTTTTAACAATAAAATATTGTTTTATCTGAATCAACTGAGGACCGCCGTGTTTCTTAAGGAATAACACAGCCTGGATCATTTTTAATGATGACCTTCACAGTGCAATGATTCATTGACACGATTACAAGGAAAACATCTTCAGAGGCCCTGGGTAGGTTTAGCACCCCCGGGCCACGGCGGTAAGTGCCTCTCTTTTTCCATTGTGATTTTGGAATGTGTTTTCATTTAGGCTTTATTTCTGATGTTATGCATATTGAATATTCCATAAAACGGTACAATTAAGGGTAATATTCCCAGCCCAGTACCTTTCTAAACAATAGCTGGAAAATAACTACAACAGTTCATATTATTCAGCATAGATCAACCAATCAGAAGAAAATATAACATCCCAGTCACATTTATTTACTTGGACTTTGTTCTTGATATAATCACATTAAATAAATAGCGCAACCTACAGGTAGTCTTTTTCTTGGAAGTCACACTCCTGTGACCACAAGAAAAACTTCCACCCACCTCTCAACCAATAAAAATATAAGAAAACGGTCACTTATATCCCAGGTTGCAGCACTCCTGTCCATACTCCTGTTCCACCTACTTTCCAGCGCTTGATACCACATAAATTCAATACAAGAACATAACTGCCACCTAATACTAAAAAGAAAAAAAAAAAAAATCTTAAAGGGCACCCTTGGTTTTACCATTCACTCCCTATAACCAGGTTTAGGCTTTATATTACAAGGAAAAACAGGAAAGGTAAAAAAAAAAAAAATAATAAAATAATTACCCAAAGGGGAAGGGGTCAAAGAATTTCTTGCTTCTCCCCCCTGCCCTCAGCATCTAAGGACAACATCCTTAAATACCTTGAGTAACTTCTATTATAGTTATACTTATAATAAAAACCACTCCCTGAGGAAAGGGGTAAAAAAGGGAAAACACTATGACTAACCACCCTTGTATTTGACCCAAAAACTCCCCACCTCCCTTAGAATATTCAAAAAAATTCTGCATATACATAACTTTGTGAATCTGTGCAAAGCCCCCAAACTTCTCCTCCTGGCTTGTCCAAGGAGGTAAACAAATGTATATGTTCCCCTAAGTGATCATAATGTAAAACCTATTGCTACAAGGGTCAATCCTTCCAGAAATATCTCCAGCCCTAGTTGGTTTTTATTCTATATTATCCAGGTGTATCTTCAGAGTCCCAAAAAAAGGATATATAATTATTGAATGTGTGCAGCTTTTTATATAATATCCATGTTTACAATTTACATGTTTACCCTTAGTAGTAAATAATTACCCCTACATTTATATCAACCCTCTTAAAATTATCCTTAAATTACAAAGAAAAAAAAAAAACAAAGTTAGTGGGAGTAGTACATTTATCAAACTATTGTCTCAAGAGGGTGGCCCATTATACCACACGAAAGGGGGGGGGGGAAGAGGGCAAAACAATCCAATAGCCATATTATATCTACACACATTATATAGTGCCTCTACACATTCTTACTATATTATCTATGTACACAAGTGACAATCATACTATTCTCAAATGCTTTTTCCTTTTATATTTCAAATGTCCTTTACTCTAAGCCTTTTGCCATTTGGATGAGATTACTCTAGATGAGGTGGGGTATCCATGGGGGTTAATATCCTCTGGATTTTCACCCTGTTTCAAATTCAGTTTGCTCAAAAGCATCTCCCTTTCTTCCAGGGTTTCAGGTGCGCTTTCAGTTTATGCTGAAAGTGCAAATAAAGGTGTGTAGCCATTTACCGTATATACTCGAGTATAGGCCGATCCGTGTATAAGCCGAGGCACCTAATTTTACCCCAAAAAAGTGGAACAAGCTATTGACTCGAGTATAAGCCGAGTCATTAAACATTCTTGGGGGGAAAGCAGGGACAGGCAGGGTTAATGCTGCTGTGGACAGGAAAGGCAAATTTTTTGGCCCTGCCCCTGCTCTAAAGGACTGGGCATAGAGATGAGAGGGAGGTCAGCATGAACCAGCGCGCACGCACACACACACTCACACACACACACACAAACGGTACCTGCTGCCGCCACCAACCTCCTCCTCCAGCCGGTCGCTCTCTCCATTCAGCGCCGCCGCTCCCGCCGCCGTCATCCGCCTTCAGCCGCTCCCTCCGCCGCCGCCAGCCGCCTTCATCCGCCGCCGTCGCCTCCGCCTTCAGCCGCTCCCGCCGTCAGCCGCTCCCGCCGCCGCCAGCACTTTCTGGCTGTTGCGCGCTGGTCGTCGGTGGGGGTGCCCCATATGGCCGGCGTCCAATGTTTTCATTGGACGCCGGCCATATGGGTCACGCCCACCGACGACCTGCACGCAGCAGCCTGGAAGTGCAGCTCAATTACCGTATTGACTCGAGTATAAGCCGAGGTGGCTTTTTTCAGCCCAAAAAGTGGGCTGAAAAACTCGGCTTATACTCGAGTATATACGGTACATTGAATGTCTCTGAGCTTCCAAACTTTCGTTAGTGGTCTTCTGCAAAATAGCCGGGCTATACTAGCCTGGGACTCATATGTTTCCTCCAGATTTTTTCCCCAAGATCTTATACCTGTTCAAATATTGGTTGATTAGAATCCATTTTAACTCTTGCGGCTTCCATTCTTGACCCAAACGCGCTTATATCACCCTTAGGATCAAAGATGGCCTCTTGGAGTTTATCTAGTTTACTGTCCTGCAGCTTAGAGAGTTTTGGCATCCACTCCGAGTTATCTTGCATCAAGGGCAGATTCTTCGTTATCATCTGGACTAACCACTAATTCCTGTGAAAAATCAGGGGCTCGACCTTGTACTTCATGGGATGCCCCTAGTAAAGGACTACTAACAGGCCTGCTGTGGCTCAGTTTCAAGTCCCAAATATTGGGGAAATAAATGCTGTGAGTGTGGATAGGTAGGGACTCTTCTTGCCCCATAGACCCAGGTTCTCTCCTTTTACTTTGTACTGCATCTGGAGATTGATCTCCTCCCGAGTCCAGGAAAATCTCTAGGGGCTCCATGCTAACTGTTCCAGCTAATCTTTTTGCCTTCTTCTCTGGGACTGCCAAAACTTGTGGGGGGTGCCTTTCTCCAGGAAATGCCTAGTCCTACATGCTGCCCGGTAAACGTTTCCACTGTTGTGGTGGGGGATAGCCTTCCCTGGGCTCTGCCACTCCTTTAGAGCCGTTTACAGCCTGCTAATTGCTTCTTTTTATTGTGCATATTATGCAAAAAGAGCAGATGTTCAATGTTAGTGTTTTAATTCTAACAAGATTGTTACATGTGCACAAGTCCACTCACCCCTCTTCAGCCCGTGCAGGCTCTCCCGACCTCTCTCTATGCTGGAATCCGGCAATCAGGCCCAGCACTCCCTCAGTTCAGCCCAGACGCATTACAGGGAACCCACAGCTCGCTTGTCCCTGCTGCAGCTCCGCTGCCACTCTGGGCTCCTTTCCATCTCCAGCACAGACAGAGCTCATGGCCCCAGCTCCTAAAAGAAGGGAGGGCAACCCCACCCGGTCTCGCAGGGAGGGGAGACATGACCCCTGCTCACTTTGCGGGGAGAGTAGACAAGAAGCATCTCTCTCCACCTCAGACACTGCCGCCTTCAGCTTCCAGTCACCAGTATCCACCAGCACCACCGACCTCAGGCTCCAGGAGACGCCGCCTCAGCTCCACAAGGGTGAGGCACAGTCCACCGTTGTTACAGGTCCTTGAGCCGCCACTTCTAGGGACCCATTGAGGGGGATGCCTGCTAGAAAACGCTCTCATATTAGGCATTAGCAGAGTGAGCAGTCTCACCCCCTGCTCATCCTGCGCAAGCTCCCTCTGATATTTTAAATAAGTAAATGTTTTATTTTAAATAGTATCACACTATACTGCAAAACAAAAACACTTCAACTAGTCATCATATTTGATTCACAGGTTTTGTTACCATTGACACTTTATGCTTGCTAAAATGGATACTAAAATAAAAGGCCAAGGGAACCAGTAACCAGAAAGGGAGTTGTGTTAAGCCCCCACAACAGCAAACATATTCCCTTGACCCCTGAAAGGGTCTTTTAGGGCTGCCAGCCCAGAACATAGAACATTAACAATTTTTACACTTTCAGTTCAAGACAAACTGAAATTGACCGCCATAATGCCCTAAGGTACGCTATTTTAAGTGGACCACCATCCAAAAAAAATGTCTCCCTTGTCGTCGTTCCTCCCTTGAGGGCATCCCAATTTGCTCCTGTAACAAGGGTCGGGAAAGTGAAAGCCCACGTAAAACACAAGGGGCCAGTTGTGGGGGCGAATTGTGCTGGTGAATCAAGGTTCAGGTAAAGATTGCGAGGGTGGGTGGGCTAATGGTGGTACAGAAATCTGGATACCCCCCCCCCCCCCCCAGACTGTCAGAATCCAGGACCACACCCATGATGTAGAAAATGGGTGTGTGGAAGGTTTAAAGCATGTATGTATGAAGGGAATGGACTGGAAAGGAATAGCATTCTGTTTTTTTTTTTATAGTGAGAAGGAAAAATAGGGTAGCTTGACCAAGAGGGTTTTCAGCTTGGGGAAAAGTCTGACTGATACACTGAAGATAATAAAGGCCATATTCTAAAACAGGCAAAAACCACAATTCGCCTAACCTGTAACAACATTTCTGGTAGTCCTCCAGGACGGCTAGCCGATTTACCCCTCCCACCTAAAGTAGGAAACAAGCTGGACAAGATTAAAACAAGTACTTGTTTCTTGTCAGAGGACAGGTCTACACTGTATACCGGAAAAGTATGCGGTGAGGTGACTGTTTTGCATATCTTCTCCAAAGAGACTCTGGTCCAAACAGCCCAGGAGGCAGAAACTGCTCTGGTAGAGTGTGCCTGCATAATATGAGGGGCCTGTGTAACCAAAACCTGAAAAGATAACTGAATAGCCTCCCTTATCCTTCTAGAAATGGAAGCTTTTGACGCCTGTAAGCCTGCAAAAGGGCACAAACACGTGGTCGGATCTTCTCCATTTAGAGGTTTGATCTAAATAAGCTAAAACAATCTGTCTAGTGTCCAACAGATGCCTCTGATCTTTATCATTTAACTTGTCTGGCTTAACACCAGGTAACAGACTTCCTGAATCCTATGAAAAGCAGACAATTTTTGGAAGCCACAGGTGATCAGGAATTATCCTGATATAAAGGTCCAAAGGTCTGCCTCTAAAGAGATATATCAAATCTCCCAACTAACACCTCAGGCATGTGGCATATGTCTCATGAAATAAACGAAGATAGGAAGAATTTGTGTCTGTATACATGCTCAGCCCCCTGATTATGGCATGTTATGCTAGCTATATATAACTGCTTAGTGCAACTATGAAAGCTAGTGGGAAATCAAAATTTATGAAAGCCAAGGTTTCTGTTAGCAGCAAAACTGGGTTCCTGAGATATAACTAAAACAGATTACTAGGTGATGCACAAGGCGATCGACTGCACACTCACGACTACCATTTCCTAATGAGTAATCACAAGCATGATCAGGCAAACCCAATTGCCCCATGTGGGTATGAAAGAGCCCATAGGTAGCTATGGGCACCGCTTTGACTGCATTTGTCGGGAGACCAGTATCGTCCCTGCTATGGTGGCCAATCGCTCAGGTGTGAAGGGGACCTCAGTATTGCATGCCAGGTGAACAAAGGTTTGCAAATTGAAAAAGAATGAATTTAAAGGAGACTCTAAAAAGAAAAAAACAGGAATAGAAAGATTAAAGAAGGAGAAAAGAAAACAGTAGCTGTACACTAACTAAACTCTGTCCTGCAAAGCAACAGAGGAGATATGGTGGTCCGGTTTACCTGCATATATGTGCATAGGACGATCAGTGGTGTATGATGCTTGAGAGGGCTTAACCCCATGTAGATACGGTGGCCTGGCTTACACATGAGCATGAGCAGGGGGATTGGGGAGAGCTTTTCCTAGAACACAGACACACTAAAGTGGACAACTTGAGCTTCATTATGATCAGCCCAACCAACCAGAGAGATTTTTTTCGTTTCTACACAGAATGGATAGAAGAATATAAAATCCTCAGCTGGCTGCAGTTGCCATGTATTATGTTGTTTCTCCACACAATGCAGGCTGCCTGGAGTTTGGGAGTTGCAATAAGCAGCCTACACCAAACAAAAGATTTACCTCAGTAATGGGATCAGCCGCTGGAAGGAATGGGTGTAATTATGGTTCAATGTAAGTCAATGGCCCGGCTGCCACAGAGTTGTTTACAATGTTGTTACAATGTTTTAGCTTTCTGAGCAGTGCCAAGACAGCTGATGGCTTTTATTTCTGACTATAAATAAAACATTATTTCAATAAGAATTAGGCTAATTTTGATTGTAGGACTGGGTTATTCAGAAGCAGGCCTGTCAGAACTGTGGCGAGATTGCTGCCCATATGCAGTTCAATAGCATAGAATTGCCCTGCTATCCCACAATATCTGAATAGAGTTAGGCCCTCTCAAATATATTACATCACTAATTGCGAGAGACAGGTTTTAGGGAAGCAATCTACTAAAAAATCTGCAGATTTGTAAAAATCTGTTGCTTGACATTTAACACACTCGGTAGTTGTTAGGCAGATCTTTATCCAGGCGTTTTGTGACCTCTCAACTCCACTCCCGACTGTTCTGGGGGCCAAACAGCTAGGATAGCATAATAAAACAGGACTGTCAAAATGTGAAAAAAAAAAAAAAACAACATGACAAGGAACAAGTAGAACCGACCTGGAATTCGGCTTACATCCTGAGTGAGACATCATTCATCAGCCACATGCACATACTTAGTCACTGGAATCTGTCAGAGCATGACATGAAAGCAACTCTGTTTCACTTGAGTGCTTCATTATAGAGGGAGTCCATTCTAGCGAAGCTGCCCTGCAGCCACCCCCCACCCCCCACCAGATGGCACTCCAGCATTCTGTACTCACCTGTAGAATTAATTTCTCTTCCATTATTACTTCAGGACATCAGAAGAATTCAGAGACGAATGGGTTAACCTTTCCCAGAGGGTGTGGTCTGCAAGAACAAAGGTGTGTCTCCACCTCCCGGGCCTATATCCACCTGGCCGACTTGATGCACTTCAGTTTAATTAAAAAGCAGTAGAACCAGCCGCCGGGGAGGTATATGTATCCTGTTGGAAGCAAAAGGCTGGAGACAAAATACAAGACTCCTCTCTCCGTTTAATTTTTTCTTTTTTTTTTTTTAAATGCTGATCATTATTATTTACAGCAACTATTTACATATTTACCACTCCACTAAAACTAGGCATTTAAGATATGGACATAGTAACCTAGCAGACAGGGAGGGTCTGATTTCCTGAAGTAATAATGGAAGAGAAATTAATTCTACAGGTGAGTACTCACAGAATTTTCTTTTCTCTTCCATTTTACTTCCGGCCATCAGAAGAATTCTGAGACGAATGGGACCTCCAAAAGCAGTACCCTAATTCGGGTGGGATCCCCAAACCTTATTCCTTTCAGGAATAAGACATTCCAAAAAAACCTTATTCCTTTCAGGAACAAGACATTCCAAAAACCCTAATTCCTTTCAGGAACAAGACATTCCAAAAACGCTAATTCCTTTCAGGAATAAGACATTCCAAAAACCCTAATTCCTTTCAGGAATAAGACATTCCAAAAACCCTTATTCCTTTCAGGAACAAGACATTCCAAAACTATCTAATTACCACTGTATGTAATTCCTTCCTACCAAAGGCTCTACCTTACAGAATTTGGTAGCGGCTTTGCATATTTATTATTAGTCCTAAAAGGAGAATCCTTCCCCTTACGGAATATAGGCTCTTTCCCTGCCTGTCTAATCAATCACTGATGATAGACTTAGATGGTGGAAGACCTTTCCGTGGACCCTCAGGTAAGACAAATAAGGAGTCCGACCTACGGAAAGATTGTGTAGCAGTGAGATAGTATCTTAGTGCTTTCACTACATCCAGCAATGAAGAATCCTTTTATCGGACACTGGAGTAGGACATAAGGAAGGCAATTCACCTCTTCATTAAGACGAAAACCACCTTAGGAAGAACATCCTGACCCCTGACATGATGGGGCCCATATTAACAGATAGTCTAAGTAAGGGATTATATGTATACCCTGACTTCTTAGAGAAAACATGAGACCTGCCAACACCTTGGTAAACCCCCTTGGTGCTGAAGATAGACCGAAGAGTAACGCCACAAACTGAAGATGTAGGGCAGCTACAGCAATGTAGGTATGCATCCTTATATATACACGGAGGTTATAAAAAAAAACAAAAAAAAAACTCCTGGCTGGAGTAACTTCACTGTGGATCAGCAACAGATCTCAATGCTTCTGCTTTCTGCGGAATTCGGGATACAACTTCCTGTATTCAAATATCTATTACATGAAACCTCCAAATCTGAGCAAAATGCAGAAGCGGTCCCCCCACACCTGCAAGAGCGGTGGCGTCCCTTCATGCCCGATCAGGCTTTGAAGGAGGTCTGGCTTTATTCTACCAGACGCCCGTTGCCAAATTTGGAACTTTGTCCTAATCCTAAAAAAATAAAAAATCTCTTCGGCCTCCCGAAGAGGCCGAACCTCTAGTCGGAACCCCGGAGTATTAGAGGCCCTATGGAAGCAGTATTAGACTTCAGCTTCTGTGGCAGATTAGATGATTTACCACTAGTAGCATGCTTTATCATGTCAACCAAGCACTCCCCAAACAGACACCCCACCTTAAAGGGGAGTCCTGTCATTCTTTTTTGGAGGCTATGTCAGCTGGCCATTGATTAAGCCATAAAACACGCCTTATAGCTAACACCAGAGCTAGGCCTTTGGCACTTATCCTACTCAATCCTCCATAGCCCGTATCATATACCTGTTGTAGCCAAACTGGTCTTGATCACCTGGGAGCATGACTTCCATGAATGACCTCTGGAGGGATACAGTATCTAGTACTTTAGAAATGGCCGGAAGACAACCTGACTTCTGCCATTTCCTACTGATCAGAGTAGAATAACATGTATGCTCCGCAACATCCTCCAGAATGGAGGAAATCAAAACCATCCATCTTAACAGAGCACCCCCTTGTGTAGAGGACTATGAATACAAGTCCCTACTGGATGAATCCTCCCCAACGGTAAACTTCCTGGGAGACTATGGCAGCTACAATATCCTCTTCAAGTTAGAGGATAAATTATTTCTTTAAAAACCTTTTTAGTAGCCAATCCTTCTAAATGACTTTCTAAAGGTTTAGGACTACTTGAGGGCTGCCGACAGAGTTTAAAGACTCAGAAGGAGGCTATGGCAGCCACAATATCCTCTTCAAAACTCAGAGGATTTTTTTTCTCGAAACCTCCTTAGTAGCCGATATGACTTACTAAAGGTTTTAGGTCCGCTTGAAAGCTGCCAGGGGGGTTTTTAAGCTCAGAGGGCACCGGCAACAAGGGTCAGAACCCTTTCAGGGAGGAGACAACTGTCTTCCATATCCACTACACCGTGCTATCCTCGTCCAGTGTCTGTTTGCATACTGGACATAGGGTGAATCTATCTGCTAAAGGACCAGATCCGATTACCCCAGATGCCTCCGTCATGGTGATTAATACTAGATTACCTCCCAGGGGGTCTAAAACCTAGTATATGAACCGTTTCCGATAGTCGCAAGACTAATCTGAGAGCTCAGAGGGTGAACCACATCAATATTGCCAGTCTTATCCCACAATTTATATATTTTATTAAAAATAAAAAAACAAGAATTAAAAAACATTAATATTTATATATGAATAAAATATATTAATACACAAAAATATGCAAAATGACCTACCTAAAGATTTAGGTCCGCTTGAGGGTGGTGGCTCAGAAGCAGCCCTTTTTGCCGGCTAACAACCCCAGTATCAAGCGCTGCCGGAGAAGAACTGTGAAGTCGGCGGTACTTTTGCGCTTCCCCTCAGCCGAAAATCTTCCTGTGAAGGCAGCCGGAGAAGAACCACAATCTCAGCGGTACTATGCACTTCGCCTGGCTGAAACATTTACATTGAAGGAGGCCGGAGAACCACGATCTCAGCGGTACTCGGCACTTAGCCGGCTGAAAATTTTCCAGTGAGAGCAGCCGGAGGAGAACCGCGATGGGAGCGGGGTAAGAAAAGAGACGCACACCGGTGCTTGCTGCTATGCTAAGCCGAAAATGTTTCCATAGCGGCGGGTTGAGTCCCGCTTAACTCCGCCCCATTAAAGAGCGCAAATTTTGATTTTTTTCAACCAGTAAAAACACATGGGAAGAGCGATAGAGGAAATTAATTCCTCTGGTTCCCCTCAATCAGGTTCACCAGACGGAATTCTCAGCCAGGAGTGTCGCTCTTTTTTTAAAAAAACAAAAAGGTGACACCCCACAGCGCCCCAAGACCCTGGGGCTTACCTTACCATTCTGATCCGAATGCAGCTTAGCTGCAGAGGCAAAGTGGGTCCATTCAAAACAAAGAATTATAAGGGCCAAGGAACAGTCAGGTTTCCATTACCCACACTTCCAAGGCGTAATTCCTTTAAAACAAAAAGTAAACGGGAGAGGAATTCAGATACAAAAAAAACTGAAGTGCATCAAGTCAGCCAGGTGGATATAGGCCCAGGAGGTGGAGACACACCTTTGTTCTTGCAGACCACACCCTTCGGGAAAGGTTAACCCATTAGTCTCTGAATTCTTCTGATGGCCTGAAGTAAAATGGAAGAGAAAAAAAACTCACATTGTCAGAATCCGGTGGTCATCAATGTTTTGGGCAGCTGATGCAGAAGCGCATGGGGGATAGCACAATACAAAATGGCCATGCCCAGGGCTGGAAATGCTGGGGGAAGGCCCTCCTGCCCTTTAGGGCCACTTGAATCAAAGGCTAAATATAAATATACTTTGCCTACCATAGACTTTCAAAGAATTCTCTTGGGTTTGTACAAGGTAAAAAAATAATGCTATACAATACATATATATATATATATATATATATATAGTATAACTTATGTAATATGACTATACAAATACCTTCTCAGCATCTTGTTCAAATAGCCTGAGTTGAAAACACTGGTCAAGTTTCATTTTCCGTTGATGCCACACTTGATTTAGGTGCTGCCTTGTAGAATGAAGTCTATCCAACATTGTAGAAACTTTGGGTAAAAAATTCTGTAGGTCAGCATTACCAGAACTAGAATTTTTAGGGGAAAAACTTTCACTGTTTTGAATTTGTTGTAGAAGCTTCTGTCCTTCATTGTCAAGGTCTTCAATTGGTGCTTTTGTTACTCTTTTTCTGATCTGGGCATGTGATTCAATCATGCTCTTGGCACCATCCAAGTCTTGCGGCAGTTCCTTATTAGAAAGTATTTCTTGTAGTTCTTCTAATCGAGAAAGCATGTTAGTAGCATTACTAATAAAATCTTCAAATGCCATTCTGATCTCCATCCATTCTTCATGGTTGTATTCTAAAAAACCATCAAATTCAGATGTCAACTGGGAAGGATCAACAACTTTGGTCAGGCCTTCCAAAGATACCATTGTAGTCTGTAAATGAGAGAAGCAACATATTAATGCTTTCACAAATTTCACAATTTAAAACCCAGTTCTATGAATTCTCATCCATACAATTGTTTTCTTATTTTCTTCCACTCTAGGTTGTCACATTCTGAATCTCATAGGTTAATATTCGGCCGAAGGAGAGACTGCATGATAAAAATAAAATGTGCGACTCCTCCCGACCCACATATACTTCTGTCTACAAACTCCTACATCAGTTATTAAAAAGCCACAGCTGTCTAGGAGGATTATTTTATATACATACATACATACATACATACCTTGTGTTCGGCAAGTCAAAAGCTACATAGTTACTTAGTTAATGCGGTTAAAAAAAACACATATGTTCATCAAGTTCAAACAAGGGTGTTGGGGTAGGGGGAAGTTATATTTTATTATACTGATAACAACTGATCGTGACTGTTAATGTTAGTTTCTTCTAAACAAGCATCTAATCCTTTTTGAAGCTGTCAGCTTGCAATAGCAAGCTTCTGTGGGAGGCTATTCCCAACAGAACATATATTATGTCTCAGTCGTCTCCTCTTTAAACACTAAAAAGACTAAACATATTTAATTCTCAATCTTTCCTCATAACTTTCCATAGTCAAAGGGTCCTTTCTATGAAATAGTGCCCAGAACTCGATGGCATATTCCAGGTGAGGGCGAACCAGTGCCATGTAAAGAGGCAAAATTACACCCCTATCCTGCAATTCCATGATCTACCAGCACCCCCAGATCCTTCTCAACAAATGTTTCTCCCAGTTCTACTCCCCCGGGGATATATGTAAACTTCAAGTTATTGGACCACAAGTGCATGACTTTACATTTCTCTGCATTGAACTTCATTTGCCAAGTGGATGCCCAGACACTCAAAGTGTCCAAGCCAGCTTGAAGCTTGTGAACATCTTCAATAGACTGCACTGTGCTACATATCTTTGTGTCATCTGCAAAAATAGAGACAGTGCATTTACTTCCATCTTCTATGTTGAACTGAATAATGGTGGGCCCAGCACTGAACCCTGGGTATCAATAACCACAACTCTCTGCACATGATCCTTCAGCCAGTTTTCAATCCAGTTACAAACTTGTATTTTCTAATATTGAATACCTCAATTTCCCCAATAAGCATCTATGGGGGGACAGTGTCAAATGTTTTTGCAAAATCCAGAAAAACTAAATCTACGGCCGCCCCTCTGTCCAGGCTTCTACTCACCTCCTCATAGAAGCCAATCAGGTTAGTCTGGCAGCTTCTGCCCCTAGAAAAACTGTGCTGATTGTCACTTATATTATGCATAGTTATATATTCATGAATGTAGTCCCTTAACCTTTCTATTGCCAGTCACTAAAAAAAAAAACCCTTGATCGATCCGGCCAGGTCCCCTCAAGCTTCAGGAGAGGGTCCAGAATTGGGACTCCCCACCCCGCTTCAAAAAAAGAAAAAAAAAAAAAAAAACACGACATTGACTGACCTCCATGCACAATCCTTCTTCAGCAGGGGGGGTTGCTCTGATCCCCCTGAGCTCATCAGTCTTCAGGAGAGGGCCCACAATGACCCATCTCCCCATTTCGCAGTGGATGCTGCCAACTTGCCCCACCCTTTGGTGGGCTTAACAGTTGTCCGATGCAATGATCATTTGAGGGGGACTGATCCCCTGCCCCCCCCCCATCTCTGCATCGGTCATTGAGATCGGCAAAAGACAGAGGAGCTGATGATCGGAGGAGAGTATTAAAAAAAAATGGAGAGAATTGTTTTTTTCTTTAAAGTCATTTTCTCTCCATGAGACCCTCGCAGGGGGCTTGCCTTTAACACCAAGCCCCCCCCCCCCATTACCTGCCTTCCCAATGCACGGGGGAAAAGAGCCCAGGGCAATTTAGGCTGTGAGGACTGTTATTTCTTTTATTAACCCTTAGCTGTCAGTGGATGCTCTGGAATTGATGGGAGGAAAGTTTTTTTTTTTTGTTTTTTTTTTACATCTAACCCTTTGTGAACTGAGAAGGGATCTATGAGACCCCTATATCAATTCACAAGGTAGCAGGTGACTTGCCATTAACCTCCCCAAAGCCCGGGGGGGGGGGGGGGGTGGCAGAAGAGCCCGGAGCAATTTAGGCTGTAGCCCTGTGGGCTTGTAGCCTGCAGGGCAGTGGGGCCACAGAGGCTGGCCCCTGCGCCCTGTTCTACAAGCCCCCATAGCTGGTCCATGGATTGATTATGCTGAATAGAGGGGACCTCATGCCATTTCTTGGGAGGATTTTTAAGGGTTTTTCAATATCAATATCCCCCCCCCCCCCAATTTATTAATATAATCCTTTATAGTGTTGATAGTAGTATTTTATTTGGAAATGCTATAAAGTGCTCTTTTCAGTTTGGAAGGGGTCTTCTGGACAATACATATATGGTACCGTTGAAATCTGAAAAAATGGGGCTCTCACATGCAATATGGTTTTCTTTAATAAAGTAAATGTTTTATTTAAAATAAATGATACAATCTTTAAAAACATTGTTTTATATATTTTTTCAAGTTTTTTTTTTTTTTACTCAAATATTTAAAGAACAGTGGAAAAATTACAAGCAAAAAATATATGTAATTTTCCTGGAAATTCCTGCAAAAATCAGTCAAACATAGCGCAAAACCATGAAAAATTACCTGTCAACAGAGGGAGACAAAATCTCAAGTAGGCTGGCAAAGGTTCAAAAGTACCTATGCATGTTGGGTATAGTTCTGCTGGGGGACCTTGTGCTTCCAGATTTAGCTGTTTTTTTCTTATCTGCATATTGATATACGTTAGGAAAATCTCTTTTTTTATTCTGCTTTTTAATACTTTTTTTTAGGGAAACCCTGTGCAACCAAAGAATTCTTTAAGAGATTACTTTCAGAAAGAGGAGACCACTACAACAGGATAGATACGCCTATAAAGCTTAACGTGTACTTTCAGGGAATATATGGTTTGTGGGGGGGTTCAAATGCAAAGGGTTGTTTTGGTTGAAAAATTGCAAAGTGCAAACTTTGTATGCAGAGCTGAAATTTTCAAGTAAAATTAACCTCATGCACATGCTTTACTTTGGGGTGTTTGGCAACTGTTCCCTTGACAGTACCTATGCCTGTTTGTATTGTTCTGTTCGTAGGGCCCATCTTTTTCAGATTTAACTCGTTTTTTTCTTTCATATAGCTTTTTTGGGGAAACTGTGGCTTTGATTCTGCTTTTTTTTATTCTTTTTATGAAGAAACTCTGAGCAAAGAATTCATTGAGGCATTACTTAAAAAACCGCACCCACGTCAGCAACCATGGTATGCCTAGAAAATACTGAAAGGTGTGCATAGCATAGTTGTATTTTATCTGAAAATCACCTAAAGCACCGTTTCAGTTTGGGTGAGTCTCCAGGCCAGTAAAGGGTGTCTACCAATACATATATGGCACAGTTGTAACCGGAAGAAATGGGGCTTTTACATGCAATATATGATTTTATTGAAAAAGATAATTCTGTGAGTAGAATTGGTTTCTCTTTTATTATTAGTTCAGGATGTCAGAGGAATTCAGTCACGATTGGGTTAACCTCTCGGCCGAAGGGCGTGGACTGCAAGACAAATGTGTGGCTCCTCCTTCCCGGCCTATATCTTTTGGCTGACTTACTCCAATACAGTTTTATTGAAAAGCAGTAGAACCAGCCACCCGGGAGGCATTCCTATATTTCTTGTTGGACACAAAAGGCTGGAAACAAAATACAGGTCTCCTCTCTCCATCACATTTTTATGCTGATCACACTATTTACATCTCCACCAAGACTAGACCTCCAAGGCATGGATATAATAACCTAGCAGAGAGGGAGGGTTTAATGTCCTGAAGTAATAATGAAAGAGAAATCAATTCTACAGGTGAGTACTCACAGAATTATCTTTTCTCTTTTATTTTTCTTCAGCCCATCAGAGGAATCCAGTCACGATTGGGACCTCCAAAAGCAGTACCCTTGCTTCGGGTAAGATCCCCAAAAACCTTATTCCTTTCTATCAGAAATAAGTAATTCCAAAAACATTCACTTTACTACTGTCTGTAATACCTTCCAACCAAAGGAAGCATCTGCTGAGGCACTAACATCTACCCTCTAAAATTTGGTAAATGTATGAACTGAAGACCAAGTAGCGGCTTTGCATACTTGTTTTACTGATACTTGATGCTGAGAAGCCCAAGAAGCTCAAATAGCTTGTGTCGAATGAGCAGTGATCATTAAGGTAGGATCCCTCTCTTTGGAGACATAGGCTCCTACCACTGCTTGTCTAATCCATCTGCTGATGGATAGACATAGCTGGTGGAAGACCTTTCCGTGGACCCTCAGGTATGAGAAATAAGGAGTCCGACCTACAGAAAGATGGTGTAGCGGTGAGATAGTATCTTAGTGCTCTCACTACATCCAGCAGGTGAAGAACCCTTTCCTTATTGGACCTAAGGAAGGCTAAATCCACCTCTTCCTTAAGATGAAAAGGGGGAACCACTTTTAGGAAGAAAGGAAGAGGACTTTGTCCTTATGCAACACTAAATAAGGAGACTTATAAAGCTGCTAATTCAGAAACCCGCCTTACTGAGGTTATTGGCACTAAACAGATATCCTTAAAAGTCATTAACTTAAAGACGTATCTGCCAATGGTTCAAAAGGAGGACCCTGAGGAGCTGATAAAACGTTAAAGGTCCAAAACCAGCAAAAGTGGCTTACAAGGAGGCCTCACATGAGTGACTACCTGTACAAAAGTTTTGATAAATTTATTCTCAGCAATTGGTTCCTGAAAAAAAGATAGACAAAGCAGATATTTATCCTTTTAAAGTATTCACTTGAATGCCTTTATCAAGACCTTTCTGCAAAAAAATTCTCCAGAAAAAGTTCTACAAGCGAACCCTCTGGATTCGCACTAAGCGATAAATGCTCGCCAGACTCTATAGTAGATCATTGATGAAGACTTATCCCTAGCTTGAATCATATTCTGGATAACTGTGGCAGAAAACCCCCTGCCAAGATGAAGGATTCAATAGCCAAGCCATCGAAACCAGAACGAATAAATTAGGGTTCCTTAGAGGCCCCTAGGTGAGAAGATCTGGATCGTCGGGTAACCTCCACGGGACATCCTTACTATGCTGAGAACCAGTTTCTTCTTGGTCACAGAGGAGCCACAAGAATCTTTTTTTGTACTCGACCCAGGAGTGGAATGGGAGGGAATGCATAAAGAAGCTTGAAAGCTGACCACTGAGTCGGGGCATCTGTTGCTATTGCTAGAGGATCCCTGGACCAGGACACAAACTTCAAAAACTTTCGCCGTGATGCAGAGATCTACATCTGGAATCCTCCAGTGCATGCATAGGGATTGAAAGACCTTCTGACAGAGACCATTCCCCCTGATGCAGGACCGCTCTGCTGAGATGATTGGCCTGCAAGTTGCCCACTCCTGGTATGTTAACTGCCGAGATGCATGGAACCTGTTTCTCAGCCCAAAGTAAAATCCGGCTTCCTTGAGAGCTTTCCTACTTATGGTGTCCCCCTGGTGGTTTAAGTATGCCACCTCCGTCTGATTGTCTATTTGGATCAGGACGGGATGGCATGTCCATTGTCTGAGACACAATAGAATCGCTATCAGTTCTGGGATATTTATGGGGAGTCTGCTCTCCTTCGGACTCCACTGCCCCTGGATCGTTTGTGACTCCATGACACCCCCCAACCAGTTAGACTGGCATCCGTGGTGATGATCGTCCACTTTACTGGAAGGATCTGCCGATCTAAAGAGGCCAAGGACTGCCTTGTTGACTGTGTCATGCAAAAAGAGTGATCCAGAGTCTGTGGGTCTCAATCCCAAATCGATAGCAATTCCATCTGCAGGAGTTTTGTGTGAAACTACACAAATGGAGCCTCCAAATGTGAGCAAATGCAGAAGCTGTCCCCCCACCTGCAAGGGCGGGGGCGTCCCTTCATGCCTGAGCAGGCTTTATATTGCCTGCCCTTTCCCACAATCTATAACAATTAAGATTAAAATAAACACAATAATCATATAAAAATAAAATCAAATTAACCTACCTAATGGTTTAGGTCCGCATGAGGGTTGCCACGCTGCAGTTCGGAAGCAGCACCCCCTGGCGGCCAGCTGAGAACCGGCCATGTCAGCGTTGCTAAGTACTTTGCCTAGCCAAAATTGTTCCAGAGGCGGTGGCCAAGAAGAAGAGCAGTGACACGGAGGAGAAGCGTCCGTGCCAGCGGTGCTAGGTACTTCGCCTAGCCGAAATTGTGGCGGTGGCCTAGAAGAAGTGCTGTGACCCAGATGAGGCAGCGATCCTTCCTTGTTCCGACCTTAGCTCTGCCCCCCTAAAGGCGCACAAATTTAGAATTTTGCAACCAGTAAAACACACCATTAACAGGTGGGAAAGAGCGATAAAAAGGGGGAAATAATTCCCCTGGTCATCAGACAAAAACCTGCGGCTGCCCTTCCTATGGCGGAATTGCCAGTACAGAAGTGTCGGCTCTTTTTTGAAAAACAAAAAGGCAACGCCCCAAAGTGCCCCAAGACCCTGGAGCTTAACCTTACCATCCTGATCCGTATACAGCATAGCTGAGAAGGCATTGTGGATCCATCCAGATCAGAGGAGTATAAGAGCCCAGGAACAGTCAGGGTTTCCACCCCCTGCTTCGAAGGCATACTCTTTAAAAAATAAAAAAGTAAATGGGAGGTTCAGAAACACACTTGAAGTCCAGTTCCAACTGCAACAAAGACCTAGATTGGAGGAAGTCAGACGGAAGGATATAGGCCGGGAGGAGGAGCCACGCCTTTGTCTTACAGTCCACTCCCCTATGCCGAGAGGTTAACCCAATCGTGACTAAATTCCTATGATGGCGTGTTGAGAATAGACTAAAACAAGGCAGAAGAAGACATTTCATATTAAAGCCCAGACAATATATAATTTTCCTGGGAAATCCCTTCAAAAATCACAGTTGAACATGTACAGCGCAAAATATTGAATAGTGGTCTGGCAACATAGGTTGTAATAGCACCCTCATGCAATTTTCCTGAAAAAGATGTTTACAACTTACAGGTCTGTAATTGCCCTGAGAAGACCTAGGAGCGCCAGTCTTTAAAGATCAAGTACAGGGCTGATGAGATAACTGAGCTGAGTTCTTTAAGAACTCTTGGGTGAAGTCCACCTGGTCCTGCAGTCTTATTCACATTTAAATGATTTAGTTTTTCTTGGGTGAGATCAATGTTTAGCTTCTTGAGTATTAACACTTGGGCTATTACTATCAGTGACATCCTGTGTTGGCTCCTTGATCCTCTCTTGTGCACACAGAGCTAAATATCTTGATTCAAGAAACAGAGAAAAAAAAAATAGTTTTTGTTGGAAAATTGAATCCCATGTAAAAAACTTAAAAACCTTCAAGTGATTCAACAAAGCTGACTAATTATATTCGTCCAGTTGAAAATGCGGGAGGAAGAAAGTCCTTTCTATATGAAAATGGCTTTTCATTCAGTTTTTCCTATCTGAAAATCGTAAATCCCTGCACAGGGGCTCTGGTGCTGTGAAGTCTTTACCCCAAATGGTGCATTTGTTTTCTACATTTCACACAGATTCAGAATGATCAGGTGGGGTCCCTATGTAATATATCTCAGTGAATTTGTGACAATTTATTTTTAATGCACTTGTCTTTTTGTTATGAAGGATCACATTTATCCATGTAATGCTAGATATGCGTTTAGTAACAGATCACGGCAACTGGACATGCTATTCTTTTGCTTCACATGTTTTGTTATTCATCCTACTATTAGAAAAGGCAGATGGATGACTTGTGAAATGTGCTGAATTTAAAAAATACAATTTTGTGATTACTCACCTTTAAAATGGGTATTATAAGTCCCATGTGTCACACACCCCGCTTCCACTATTCATGACATATGGGTTATGGTCCAGTAGAGGGCGAACTTCTGCAGAGATGAAAGCAAAAAAGAAGCCCCTCCCGGTCTATAAATACCTGGGACCTCCCACACATTCCCCAGTATATGACAGCAGTAAGGGGACCAGGAAGAGACAATAAAACATTCTTAACAATAAAAGGTTCACCATATAAAGGATCCAGAATACAAAAGGGAGGGATGAAGCGGGGTGTGTGATACTTATAATACCCATTTTAAAGGTGAGTAATCACAAAATGGTATTATTCCAAGTATGTCACACACCCCGCTTCCACTATTCATGACATATGGGACATCCAATAGCAGTGTCCATCATGGGTGGGGATCCAAATACAGCAAAATGCACCAATCTAAACCACTGCAGCTTGCAGAACCTTGGGGCCAAAAACAGCATCCGCTGAGGCCCGCACATCAACCTTATAAAACTTGGAAAAAGTATGAACAGAAGACCAAGTAGCAGCCTTACATAAGCCTTACATACAGAAGCCTGGTGCTGAAAAGCTCAGGAAGCCCCAACAGCACGAGTAGAATGAGCAGTGATCTTAAAAAGGGGGAACTTTCCCCTTAGCAGAATAGGCCCTGTAAGAAGGTTCCAGAGGAATAAAATGTTTATGATCTCAATTATTAATGAATTATTATTAAATCACTAATATTACTGGAAAATAGGTAACTTGGATGAATGGAGTCTGTGGATTTTTACCTGGTTATTATGATTCTGATCCAGGGCTGGCTGATGCACATATAATGTAATATAAGGTTTATTTTGGTGAATTGCCTAAATGATATATATATATGTGTGTGTGTGTGTGTGTGTGTGTGTGTGTGTGTGTGTGTGTCTGTGTGTGTGTGTGTGTAGAGATATATGTATATGTGTATACACAGACTCAAGTAATGTTTGGGTTAGTTTCTCCTAGTAATTACTATTAACTTCAACTATTTAAGTGAATCCATATGTAAGGCATAGTGTTACATGCCTCCCCCTTGGGGGGAGGGGAAAAGGTATGGCGAGAGAGGATAACATTTTAAGGACAAAGCACAGAGTCTTGCGCTCTCTTTGCTTTGGGTCTCTGAACAGACAACATGTGAGACATGTAGGAGATCGCCACATGACCAGTATGGTGGGGGTTGGGCAAGAGAGACAAAGACCCTAGCCTAAGAGGGAAAGAATTCTGCATTTTCTATGGACACTATTTACATTTCTGCTTTGTAACTTCATATCGCATTTACATCATTCATATTATTTTCCTGTAATGTAATCAGCTCTATTTTATATTAAATCCATTTAACCATTTTTGGTTACAACCAGTATTTGAAGCACGATAGCTGAGCTCATTTTTGGCCCAGTCCTTGTTAAAAAGTCAAACAAGGAAAAAGAGAAATATCACAAATAATGATATTTTACAGGCCCCAACAATGGCCTGACGAATCCATTTACTAATGGTAGACTTGGCGGGCGCCAAACCTTTTCTGGGCCCGGAGGGCACCACGAACAAGGCGTCCGTCTTACGAAAAGAAGAAGTAGCAACCAAATAGTACTTCACACAACGAACCACATCCAAAGAGTGCAAAACCCTCTCCTTGTCATTGCTAGGCTTAGGACACAAGGAAGGGAGAACCACATCCTGATTGAGATGGAAGGCAGAAACCACCTTAGGAAGGAAATCTGGTTTAAAACAAAAAACCACCTTGTCCTGGTGTCTCTCAAAGTAAGGGGCCTGAATAGACAGAGCCGCCAACTCAGAGACACGCCAAACAGAGGTAATGGCCACCAAAAAGGCAACCTTTCGAGTGAGCACAGAAAGAACCACATCCTGCATCGGTTCAAAAGGAGGCACCTGGAGGACCGAGAGAACCAAATTCAGGTCCCAAACGGGAACCAAAGACTTTCTAGGAGGCCGAACATGAGTGACCCCTTGAAAAAAAATCTTGACCAGAGGATGCAAAGCAAAAGACCTTTGAAAAAAAGACAGCCAGGGCAGAAACCTGACCCTTCAAGGTACTGAGCTGGAACCCCAGATCCAGACCATGTTGTAGAAACTCCAAAATCCTAGGAATCGAAAACACCCTACAAGGTAAGGCCCTAGCCTCACACCAGTCAATATAGGACCGCCAAGTCCTATAGTAAACATTAGAGGAAGACCTCTTCCTAGCTCTAATCAAGGTTTGAATAACAGCCTCAGACAAACCTTCCTCCCTCAAGATGAAGGTTTCAGCAGCCACGCCGTCAAAGCAAGCGTTTGTAAATTGGAGTAACGTAGTTGACCCTGAGAGATCAGATCCAGAAACATGGGCAGCCTGTACTGATCTACTTCCAATCTTACGACGTCTGCGAACCAAACCTGTCTTGGCCACCTTGGGGCCACCAGAATTGCTGGTGCCCCCTCTAGAGCCAGCTTGCGCACTACCTTGCCTACCATGGAGAAGGGGGGAAAAAGGTACAGAAACCCCAGATCCCTCCAGGCAAGGTACAAGGCATCCACTGCCAGGGCCAGAGGATCCTGAGACAGAGATACAAAGGTTGGGAGCTTGTGATTGTGCCGAGAGGCAAAGAGATCCACCTCCGGAGTCCCCCACTTGTGACACAGGGCCCGAAATACCCTGTGGTTGAGAGACCATTCCCCGCAGCGAGAGAATCCCCTGCTCAGGGAGTCCGTCTCCGTGTTTTCCACTCCCGGAATGTACACTGCCGAGATGCAAGGAACATTGCTCTCCGCCCATGTCAGAATCAGAGAGACTTCCCTGAGGGCACTCTTGCTGTGAGTCCCTCCCTGGTGATTGATGTAAGTTACTGCAGTACGATTGTCTGATCGAGCCCTGTAGGTGAATGTCAGACGCGACAGAACCAAGCGGATAGCTCTGAGCTCCAAGACATTGATGGGGGTGTGAGCCTCCTGAGGACCCCACAACCCCTGGAACTGATGATCCTTCCAGAAACCTCCCCAGCCCGACAGGCTGGCATCCATGGTAACCGTCTTCCAACAAGGGACCAGGAACGATCTGTCCCTTATCAGATTGCAAGCGTCCTGGTGTCCAGCTCCGCCTGGCAGAGGGAAGAAGCTGTAATAAGCAGGTCGTCCAGATATGGCACAATGCGAATGCCTGGGCTCTGAGCAGGGCCATCATGCCCACCAGAACCTTGGTAAACACCCGCGGTGCCGAGGTCAGTCCGAACGGGAGGGCCACAAACTGAAAATGCTGATCTCCGACCACAAACCTGAGAAATCTCTGGTGTGCTGGGAAAATTGGTACATGAAGTTAAGCATCCTTGATGTCTATGGACGTCATGAAATCCCCCTGACGAAGGGAACCGATGGCTGAGCGCAGAGTCTCCATGCGGAACCTCTTGGTTCTGATAAACATGTTGAGAAGCTTCAAATCCAGAATGGGTCTTATTGAGCCATCCTTTTTGGGGACCATGAAAAGGTTGGAATAATATGCCCTCTCTCTGAAAAAGGCACCGGGCATATGACCGCCATGTCCAGGAGGTTCTTTACAGCTGACAGGAGCCCCTGCGCCGCCCGAGGATCCGAAGGCACCCGAGACCTTAGGAATCTGGGAGGAGGCCAGTGCTCGAACTCCAGTTTGTACCCAGACGAGACCACTTCCAATATCCACTTGTCCGTAACCTCCTGGACCCAGCCGCCCCCCCCACCCGCAAGGGTGAGGGCGCCCCCTCATTGCTGAGCTGGCTTGGCAGCGGGCTTGGAACCCCAGGTAGAGGCTGGACGGGCACGTCCTCTGCCTCTGTTCCAGGAATCACCTCTAAAGCCAGAGTAGGCAAGACCTTTGCCCCCTCTGGCACCGTGAAAGGAAGGACTGAAGGAGCTTGCCCCCCGAAAGGAGCGATGCTGCTTCTTATGCTGAGGTAGCTTTCCACCTTTCACCACAGAATCCAGGAAAGGCAGAGCTGTAAGTGATTTCTTGGCCGCAATGTCAGCCGCCCACTGGCGCAGCCAGACCGATTGGCGCATGGCCACCAACAGAGCCGAAGTTCTACTACACATGGTAATAGTGTCGTCCATAGCCAACAAAACAAAATTCATGAACAATTCACACCTCTTAAGGGCTGAGAATTCAACGCTGTCCGGGTTGAGCTGGGACCCACTTAACATGTCCCTGATCTCCGACCTGGTAGCCACAGTCACGAGTGCCGATGCACAGACAGGCCGCAAGGCTGAACCCACACTGGCAAAGGCATGGCAAGCCATCTGATCAATGCGCTTGTCCTCGCCATCCTAAAGGGTAGTGGCGTCAGGAGTATGTACAACAGAGGTGTTGGACAGTCCTAAGATGGGCGCATCAACCTCGGGGGGGGGGGGGGGGGTACCAGCGCTTCACCGCGTCCACCGGAAAAGGATACTTTCTATCCCATCCCTGAGAAACACCATGAAGGCGACTCGGCTTCTCCCATTCTTTAAGAATCATGCTGTCAAAATGATCCTGATTTGGAAACTCCAAGCGGGGCTTAGAAAACCCAAAGAATTCCCCCTTCTTCAGAGGGGCCTCCGCTGGTGGGGAAATACCCAGAACCTCTGATAGATGGGTCAGGACCCTGGGAGTATCCACAGCATCCCCCAGCGCCTGCCCAGCATCAGAATCAAAGAACTGCAGTTCCTCAGTCTCCTCAAATAAATCCCCCTCCTCGAGCGGGGAATAATCAGCCCAGTCAGGGGAATCATAATCATCAAAATCAATTACCGGTGTAGCCGGTGACAGATGCCTTTTCTTAGCAGGGGCGTTTCTGCCCACTGAGCTAGAAATAATTTTCTCGAGGTTGGCCAGCCTAGCACATACATCTGAGTGCGACTCCCCACTAATGACAGTGTCACTTGGGGTACGGATGATGCGGGGAGGGGTAGGAGATGAGGAGGGAGGCACGGACCCAGACGCCTGGGATCCCGACTGCCGCGTAATGGCCTGTTGTGCACATGGTATGCAAATTAGCACATTCTCCCCCGTAAGGGGTACCCCACAACACACACATAGCCGGGATTGTCGCGAAGGTAGCCCAAGCCCAGTATCCTGTGGAGCCTCCATATGGTGATTTTAAGGTAGTCGCAAAGACCAGAGGGAATTATGCTGGTAAGCAACCCAGGATGCCCCCTTTAAGTCCCGAGTGGGAGGATTTATAAGTGCCCCAAATTACAGCTAGGGACCCTAGGACCGGAGAACCCCCTTTTAAGCAAGGCACAGGGAGTCCTCCTGAAAGACACAAGATATGTGGCCATAAGCAAATGCACTTACACACAGCATTGCATAATAAATATTAATATGTCATGAGTAAAACAAAAGCAGAGAGGCCAGCGCTGCCCCAAGCGGCGACTGAGGCATATTGGCCAAGCATAGCAAGAATAGGGGGGAGCCCAGCAGGGCACTCACCCACCACAGAAAATGGCGTCCTAATCAGCCAGCAGCGCTTGCGAGAAAGGAGGGAGGGAGAAGGGGGGGGGCCAGCGCGGATCCGAGTCCAAGTAATGCGGTTCCCAGCAAGGGGATGGGCAGCGGCAACGTGTAAGCGCCCGGTCCCGCCCCCTCACAGAAGCAGCCTGAGGGGAAGAAGCTCCCCCAGACTCAAGCGCACAAGCACACACACACACACATATACATAAAGTGAAAAATAGAACAATGCCATCCCCCCCCCCCCACCCGCTGGAGGGTAACAGAGGGGACCCGGAAGGGGGAGAATCCCTCACCAAACAGGTGTAAGGGAATTCAATGGGGAAAGGGCATCCCAAACCGGGATCACCAACCCGAATCCCGCCAACCGCTTGTATGGGGTCTCACGGGGGAGCATGGCTCCCTAAAAACCTATTAAGGTGATGCCTACCATCACCCGGACCTGCAGCCAAGGCTGGGAGGCTAGAAATGGGCTTAGTGCATAAAGGTCCGGGCAGAAATAAAGCCAACACGGCCGGGTGATAATCCGGCTTACCTGCAAGGAAGAGCAGCATACATCTTCTGGCTTGCTCGCCGTCCTGCAGAAAAGGAACAGGGGAATGTGTGGGAGGTCCCAGATATTTATGGACCGGGAGGGGCTTCTTTTTTGCTTTCATCTCTGCAGAAGTTCGCCCTCTACTGGACCATAACCCATATGTCATGAATAGCGGAAGCGGGGTGTGTGACATACTTGGAATATTGCTATTGCAGTTGCCTAGATTTATTCCTACAGATATGCAGGCGTTAAAATTAGATGGCGCTGGACTGCAGAGACATCGAAAATAGGCTCCTCCCGGCCCCTCAAATACCCAGGGACCTCCCACAAATCCCCAGCATTGAAAAGCAGTTAACGAGAAGCCCGGAGAATAAAACAACCCAAACTATTAACTATAACAATGACAACAATCACCATACAGGGAAATGCAAAACCAAGGGTGGGGTGGAGCAGGACGTACTGTATACTCATAATACCAATTCTACAGGTGAGTAAACACAGAATTGTATTATTCTTAGTATACAGTACGTCCTGCTCCAGATATAGTACTTACTATCGGGACATCCAATAGCAGTGTCCATAAAGTATGGTGGGATCCCCAAGAAAAAAGGCAGCAGCAGACAGTTTAAACCACTGCTGCCTGCAGAACCTTTCGGCCAAAAGCAGCATCAGCTGAGGCCCTAACATCAACCTTGTAAAAACTTAGAAAAGGTATGAACATAAGACCAAGTAGCGGCCTTGCAAACTTGTTCAACAGAAGCCTGGTGCTGAAAAGCCCAAGAAGCACCAATAGCAAGAGTAGAATGAGCAGTAAGGCGGAAGGGAGGATTCTTCCCCTTAGCAGAGTAGGCCTGAATCACAGCCTGACGGATCCATTTGCTGATAGTAGACTTGGCAGGAGCCAAACCCTTCCTAGGACCAGAAGGGTCCACAAAAAGAGCATCAGTCTTTCAGAAAGGTGCAGTAGCCACCAGATAGTACTTCAGACACCTAACCACATCCAAAGAGTGCAAGACCCTCTCCTTAGCATTACTAGGATTAGGGCACAATGAAGGGAGAACAATGTCCTGATTCAAATAAAAGGCAGACACAACCTTAGGCAAAAAATCCGGTTTGTCCACCTTGTCCTGGTGTCTTTCATAGTAGGGGGGCTGAATGGAAAGCGCCGCCAACTCAGAAACACGCACACACAACAGAGGTGGCAGAGGTGACAGCCAACAAAAAGACAACCTTGAGAGTAAGAATGGCCAGGGAAGCATCCTGCACAGGTTCAAAAGGAGCACCCTGCAAGGCTGACAAAACCAAGTTCAAATCCCAAACAGGCACCGTAGTCTTATGTGGGGGGCGCACGAGTCACCCTCTGGAAAAAAGTCCTAATCAGAGAATGCCGAGCAAAGGACTTCTGGAAGAAAACAGCCAGGGAAGAAACCTGCCCCTTCAGAGTACTGAGTTGGAGCCCCATCTCCTACCCATGCTGCAGGAACTCCAGAATCTTGGGAATAGAGAACACACGACAGGGAAGAGACTTAGACTTACACCAGTCAATGTAGGCACGCCAAACCCTGTAATAAATAGAAGAAGACTTCTTCCTAGCCTTAATCAAGGTATCCACAATGGAGGAAGACAGCCCCTTCTCCATCAAGATGGAGGTTTCAGCAGCCAGGCTGTCAAAGCCAGAGTTTGTAAATTGGGATGGTGTAGTGAGCCCTGAGTGAGCAGATCTGGCACCAAGGGAAGAGCGTACTGATCTACTGCCAGCTGCACCACATCTGTGAACCACACTCTTCTTGGCCACCTGCTCTTCTTGGCCACCTGGGGGCCACCAGAATTGCTGGCACCCCTTCCAGAGCAATCTTGCACAGAACCCTGCCCAGCAGGGGGAATGGAGGGAAGACATACAGAAACTGAAAGTCCTGCCATGACATTGCTAGAGCATCGGTGGTCAAGGCCAGAGGATCCTGGGACAGGGAGACAAAGGTCGGTAGCTTGTGATTGTGACGGGACGCAAAAAGATCCACATCTGGTTGGCCCCAGTGGTGACAAAGAGATTGGTCCCTATGCAGCAGGGTGTTCCATTCTCCCTGGCGAGATTTTCCACTCCCGGGATGTACACAGCTGATATGCAGGGAACATTGGCCTCCGCCCAAGTCAGGATCAGACACACCTCCTGGAGGGCCCCCTTGCTCCGGGTCCCTCCCTGATGATTGATGTAGGGAACTGCCGTCTGGTTGTCCGAACGCACCTGAACAGGCAGGCCCCGAAGATGAGTAGTCAAGTGAGCCAGAACTAACCTGATCGCCCGCAGTTCCAAGACATTGATAGGTGTGTGGGTCTCCCCCCCCCCCCCCAACCTGACAGACTGGCATCCGTGGTGACCGTCTCCCAGGAAGGGGTGAGGAAGGATCTGCCCCCCCAACAGGTTCCTTGAGTCCATCCACCCCGAGAGGGACCTCCTGACCAGGGGGGAGAGCACACAGACCCTGTCCAGGGACGCTGGATCCTTGTTGCAGAGGCCTCAAGTAGAACTGAGCATAACGGACCGCATCGAAGCACGCCACCATCAGGCCCACCAGCTGCATCCCCTGCCTGATGGAGGGATGACGACAAGATAGCAGGAACTGAGCCTGTGCAATCAGACTGTCCACCTTCTGTTGAGGAAGGAAAATCCTTGCCTGAACTGTATCCAGATTCATTTCTAGGAATGGAGTCACCAAGAAGGGGGACAGTGAGGACTTGGGGTGGTTGATCACCCATCCAAATGACTCCAGGGTGGACACCACCAGCTGAGTATCCAATTCTGCCTGATGTAGAGATTGGGAGGTGATGAGAATGTCGTCCAGATAAGGAAGCATGCGGATGCCCCGATACCTGAGCAGAGACATCACGCCAGCCAGCACCTTGGTGAACACCCTGGGAGCTGAGGTGAGACCAAAGGGCAAAGCCACAAACTGATAGTGTTGATCCTTCAGAGAGAACCTGAGGAACCTTTGATGGCCTGGAAATACAGGAATATGAAGGTAAGCATCCTTGATGTCCACAGAAGTCATGAAATCCCCTTGGCGCAGGGAACGGACAGCAGAGCGCAGAGTTTCCATGCGAAAGCGCCTGCTCCTGACAAATTTGTTGAGGATCTTTAAGTCCAGGATGGGCCTGACTGAACCGTCTTTCTTGGGGACTGTGAATAGGCTGGAATAGAAGCCCTTGCCAATTTCTCTTAAAGGGACCTTGCAGATGACCCCCAGCTCCAGGGGGCCTTGCACTGCCTGCACTAGCTCCTGAGCTAACACAGGGTCCTAAGGAATCCGGGATCTGATGAATCTTGGGGGCGGCCAGGCAGCAAACTATCTTGTAACAGGAGGACACTACCTCCTGAATCCACCGGTCTGAGACATGAAGTCTCCAGACGTGAGCGAAATGCTGAAGCCGTCCCCCCACCCGGATGGGTGAGGGTACCCATCATGCCTGAGGGGGCTTGGGGGAGGATTTTGCCTTGGGACCCCAGAAATCTCCCCGGGCCCCAGTAAAGGAAACCCCCCTCCCTTGTCTAGCACCACAGTAGGGGGAGGAGAAAGAGCCCTGACCCCGAAAAGGCCGAGACTGCCGCCTGCGCTGGGGTAACCTGCCTCCCTTAGCAAAAAGGTCCAGGCGGTCCCCAAACAGGTGTAGTCCTTTGAAGGGAAACCCATTGAGGGCCTTCTTGGCAGCGTTGTCAGCAGTCCACTGGCGTAGCCAAACTGAGCAGCGTATAGCCACCACAAGGGCAGATGTCCTGGCACACATTCTAATGGTGTCATCCAAGGCAGAGAGGACAAAGTTTACAAAAACATCACAACTGGAGAGTGCATTAAACACCTCACAAGGCAAACCATCAGGGGCACTATTAAGTATATTTCTAATCAGGGTCCTAGTGGCCACAGCGGTAATGGCAGAGGCACAGACCGGGCGCAGCGCCGTCCCCGCACATGCAAAAGCATGGGACGCCAGTTGGTCAATGCGCCGGTCCTCAGCATCCCGCAGGGTAGTAGAGTCGGGAATGCATGACAGAGGTGTTAGATAGCCCTAGGACCGGGGCATCCCCCGCAGGAGGGGATGACCAACACTTTACCACATCAGCAGGAAAGGGATACTTCCTATCCCAACTTTTAGGTACCCCGGGAAGTCTACTGGGGCGCTCCCATTCCTTGTGCACAAGGTTATTAAAATGTGCTTGCTCTGGAAATTCCAAACACGATTTAGCTGTGTGGAAAAGCTCCCCCCTTTGCCTGGGAGCCGCAACAGGGGGAGAAATGGACAGAACCTCAAAAACCTGGGTCAGCAATCTGTCAGTGTCACTGGGGCCCAGGGGTCAGAGCCAGAATCGTCATGACCCCTTGGCCTCTCATCAGATGACCCTGTGTCAGAGAAAAGCTCCCCTTCATCCGAAGGGGTATAGCCACAAAGATTCCAAAACTCCTCAGTTTCCATAGGGAAAAGAGTGACATTAGGCGTTAAGAGCCGCTTTTTTGCAGGGGCCTTACACGCCAAGGTATTAGCAATCAACTTCTCAACAGTAGCCAGTCTAGAAGACACATCAGGCTGAGAATCCCCACTTGTATGCAACTCAGTAGGAGTGAGATTTAAGCTAGGGGGGTAGGTGAAGTGATACGAGCCACTGGAAGGCCAGATTGCAGTGCAAGCACCTGCTCAGCACAGGGTATACAGACCCGCGCCTTGTCAGCGTCAGCATGAGGCTGCCCACATGCTACACACAGCCGGGCTTGTCCCGAAGGAACCCCGGTCACAATATCCTGAGATGCCTCCATATGGTGATTATAGCGGCTCTATAGGCCGATAGGGATTAACGCTATACAGCAACCCTGGATGCCCCAATAGCCCGCTAGGGAGTGGGAGTAATTACACTAGGCCTAAAAAGTTATGCAAACTAATAGAGGGCCGGGAGAAGCCAATGGATTCGCCCGCCTGAAAGACATAATAAAGGGAGGCCGTAAGCAGTAATAAAAGAGAGATAATAAAGCCGCCCGCGAGGGCATTTACGGAGCGCGGTAGGCAGAAGTCCGTCGTGCATAGGCCAACCAAGCAGACAAAGATGGCGTCGGTATACCTCGAGGGGCGGGCCGGTACCAGCAATGACGCGGAACGCACCAAAGACAGGCCCCGCCACCCCCCCCAAGAGCGTGAATCCAGCACCTGACAAGCAGCCAATGATGGTGCGCCAGCACCTGAGTTAACGCCGCCAAGCGTGGAGCGCTCCTAAGCACCTAGCGGCGGTGCTGCCTACCATCACCCGACCAGCGCAGCCAAGGCTGGGAGGCATATTACTAATGGAAAGGGTGGGAATAGTCCTACAGGGCCGCAGGCTAATAGCCCCGCTCACCTGCGAGTAGTACTATATCTGGAGCAGGACGTACTGTATACTAAGAATAAGAAAATTTCCCCTCCGGCAAAAAAATTAATGTCCTAAATTAGATGCTCCATTGAGTCAGATGGCCAGAGTAGCGGATTTAAGCTTTGAGGATTTGGGGGCACTCCATAATCCCATGGATACCTTTAGACCAATGCTGGCCAACGATGTTGTTGCCAGGAGCATGGAAATTTGGCTCAATAGCCTGAAAGGTTTTTTGGAGGATGACACACCTAAGGAAAGTATTTTGGATTCTTTACCTACTCTTGTTAGAGAAGTTTCCTACATACTGCTTGCTTCAGAAGAATCTATCACCTTATTAGCTTGCGCCAGAAGGGCACTTTGGTTAAAAACTTGTTCAGGTGATCTGGTTTCCAAGGCTAACTTATGTGGCATCCCATTCCTTGACAATCTCTTGTTTGAGGAGGACTTGGAAACTTTTCTTGTTCTAATGAATCTGGTAAAAAGTTCCCAAACAAAAATCAGAGTCTTATCTCACTCACAGGTACGATGGCTCTTAGACAGTTTCAGGGTAAACAAAACGACCAAAAGAAACCTTGGGCACAGACTAGACCTCATAATAATACAATTCTGCGAAGTACTCACCTGTAGAATTGGTATTATACGCATGCAGCACGTCCTGCTCCAGATGTAGTAATAACATGTGGGTAATCCTCCGCCTGAGGCGCCGTGCACTGCAGACATGTAGAAAACAAGCTCCTCCCGGCCCTACATATACCGAGGGACCTCCCACAAATCCCCAGCATTGAAAAGCAGTGAGAAGGAGAAGCCAGGAGAAAACCAACCACCCAGAGACTGGCAATAATATCAAAGATAATAACCACCATACAGGGGATCCAGAACAAAGTGAAACCAGGGTGGGGTGGAGCAGGACGTGCTGTATGCGTATAATACCAATTCTACAGGTGAGTACTTCACAGAATTGTATTATTCTAAGCATACAGCACGTCCTGCTCCAGATGTAGTAATAACATGTGGGACATCCAATAGCAGTGTCCATAAAGTAGGGTGGGATCCCCATGAGAAAAGGCACAGCCAACAGTAATAGCGCTGTCACCCGCAACCTTGCTACCAGGAGCAACGTGAGCAAATGCTCTAACTCAAACTTATGAAACCTTACAAGGCTGAGTGAAACACAAGCAGCGAACTAGTCTTGTTCAACAGAACAGAGTGCTGAAAGGCCCGAGCCAAGCACAAGTAGAAAGAGAACAAAAACCAAGAGAGAAGAATGAATCTCCCCTAAACGAGTAGGCCAGAATAACGCCTAAACATGCTACTGCAAAGAAAGGGTAGCCATGGCAACCTTAGAACCCTCCCCGTCTGGGAATATGAACCCTGGTCTCAGGTGAGACCGGTGGGAATACTGAAAAACAACGCTAACAAGGCTCAGTAAGAGCCGAAACGTTTATTTTAGGCCAAGAAGGACAAAACCAACCGAGCAAGACCAATCCAAAGGGCTCCTACACCCATGGAAGCAATCAAATCCTGTTACATGAGGATGGAGACGCCTATAAGCCCCAAGGGGCATAATCCCAACCAGGGACAGGGAACAGTCCAGGAATCTCCAACGCCTGTGGAGGGATACAGATCCCTTAAGCTCAGAGTAAGCAAGACACTAGCCCAGAGGCCGGAGGGTCTGGAATAAAGGAGAATAAAAACTCCGCCTGGATCCAAATTCGGTGTAAGGCAAAACACCCTCACCTAATGGTGTACAGATATATAAACATATATATATATATATATAAAATATATATATATATATATATATATATATATATATATATATATATATATAAAATATATTTATATATATATTAATGACTAGGACCGCTAACAGAGCCATCCCCTATGGCACTCTTCTGACTGAAGCAACCGCCCCAGAAGAGGGATGTGAGGGAAGGAACAGTTCAGACAAGAACCTGAATAAGACCCAAGGAACCGTAGGCAGGGCATCAGGATAAGTAACCTCCCAAAAGGGAGCATAGAAGGTCCCTGGGGAATGCACCTGAGCAACCCATGAGGAATGCTCCACACAGAAGATTGAACTAGACTTCTACAGTAGGCGAACAGGGCGAGCCCTGACAACCCTCAGAGAACTGAGTTGGGGAGCCAACTTAAACCGTGCTGTAATAACTCTAGGACCCAGGGATCAGGCAACATCCCGCAGGAGAGAGAGCCAGTCCCAGCAAGGCAAACTAGAACGACATCTCCCAACATAGCCGGCAGAGAAGGGAGAAGAAGAAAAGGAGGGAGCTAGGCCTAGTCCTCCAATAGAGAAAAGACACCCCGAGATAACCATCTCCAATGGGGTGAAGAGCAAACCGTCCAATCGCCTAAAAAGGCCTGTAGATAGGGGCGACGTAGTAAGGAGCCTGAATAGGCAGAACAGCCCTCGTGAGAGGGCATACAGTACGACTGTCTTCAGCAGAATCAGCGAACCACGCCCCACTGGGCCACCCAGGGCCCTCAGCGTAACGGTTCACCCTTGCTACAAACTTATGCAGAACCCCACCTAGCAGGGTGAAAAAGGTTAAGACCTATAGAGTATAATGTCCTGACAGAAAGCAATACTAGGCCCCCCATGACCCAGGCCAGCAAGGTTTGGGACAATAACTCAGGACAATAACCCAGGACAGAGTCCCTGTAATAGCAACGGGGCCCCACAGGGCCACACCAGTAGGGGCTCAGTGAGACACTAGAATAGACCCTCCTAGCACAGTAGGACAGCCAACAAGCCAATACCAATGAAGTGCAAGGAATGTAAACCCCCACTTAGATCAGAACCAGACCCTTCCTGAAGGGTCAACCTGTTCCGAGACCTTCACAGATAAAAAAGGACAGGCCACTGTCGTCAGACTGACTGAGAGTCCCCAAAAAAGACAAGTCCTGAAGAGGAGTAGTCCAGCAATTTAGAGCCCGCAAAAGGCTCAATGTGATAACCGAAAAACAGTATGAAAAACGGACCCCCTAAAGGGGACCCCCTTGGGAACCACGGGGGATTTCAGAAGAAAAAAAACCCCTAGACAACCTGCCAGACTTGGTCCCCATGGTGACCATTTACAGGGAAAAGCAAAAAGGAAGGGATGGTCCCTGACACATTCCTTGAATATACAAACTCCAAAAAGGAACCCCCGTAACAAGGGGGAGCGTACTGACCTAGTTCCAGGGGTGTTGGAACCCCGTCCAGGATAAGTAACCTAAGGTGTCGCAGGCCCCAAGGGCATCTGAGAATAAAGGACAGCATCTGGGCCGCAACCAACAGGCCCACCAGCTGCAAGGTGAAGGTAGCGTGACAAAAAGGAGGGCAAGGCCCCTACCATACTAAGGCCACACATAGCTGAAGGGAAGGTTTAAACATGAACCCATCTAAATGCCACCCCGTAGGGAGATACCGAACCGGGGTACACTAAGTAAGAGATGTGCCTGAGCACCAATCCAAAGGACTCCCAAGGAGCCCCAAGTCAATAGCCAACACGGCCTGATACAAAAATTCGAAAAGAATGACAATCAAGTAGAACCTAGCGCGGACGTCACAGGGGCACGTCCAAGACAACACTCCCATACTCGCCTTGGTGAGCCGTCTGGGAGCAGGAGAGGGACCCAAGACAAGACCCCAATCCGCAGAGTTGGTCCTGCAATACTGTCTGGAAATGGCCTAGGTGTCCTGAAGGCACAGGGGACTAAAAAGGAATGTAGATCCTCACAGGCATCAAGAGGTCCACTGGACAAGAGCTCCTGCGGCCCAACAGGTAAATACCATGTAGGAGCTGCCTGTGAAAAAGTAAATGCTAGGTCCAGAATGCCCGTCCGGGTCAGACTGCTTCATCCCAGAGGGAAAAGGTATGTGGATACAATCACAAGTCAAGGGCCAACCTGTAAGAGAGCCCAGACCCTGCACGCCGGACTCGGCCTGCCTCAACTCCCGAAGGGAACCAGGGACTAGAAGAACCCTGACAACCTCAGAAAGGGACCGACCAGCAAACTCCATTCTGCATCCAGGGGGACTATCTCCTGTTAACAGCCTTAACGGAGCATGGCGCCCTGCGACAGGAGCCAAGTGCTGCGGCAGCCCAACAGGGCGAGGGCGTCCCTTCATGCTTGCGTGGTTTTGGCAGATTTGGACTTCGCCCTGCCGGAGGTCCCAGGGCGTTGCCTGCCCCCCCCCTGGGGCGGGTCTCCACTCCAAAAAGTTGGAAGCACACTTCTGGTTCTCGCTTGACACTAACGTAGGGAGGGGGAGGGGTATCCCTGCCCCTGGGCAGCCGGGACGGTCTCCTGCGCGAGGGTGCCTTACCCTTTCTTCCAAAAAGGTCCAACCGGGCCCCGAATAAGCGTCGTCCTCTAAAAGGAAGATCAGTAAGGGCCTTTTTAGTATCATTGTCAGCCCCCCACTGTCGCAGCCAAAGCAGGCGGCGAATAGCCACCACAAGAACCGAGGTTCTAGCATACATTTTAATAGTGTCATCCATCGCTGAGAGAATAAACCTCACAAAAACATCACAATCAGACAGTGCATTAAAGACCTCCCAAGGGAGATCCTCCGGCTGTTGGTCAAGTATCTTCCTAAGAAGGGTCCTGGCGGCCACTGCGGTGACGGCTGCAGCACAGACCGGGCGCAGAGCCGTCCATGCACATGAAAAGGCGTGGGAAGCCAATCTGCCAATGCGCCGGTCCTCAGCATCCCGAAGGGTACGATGTGTAGAAGCTGCCATGAAGAGAGGGTTAGCAACTCCAATAATAGGTGCATCCACCTCGGGAGGTACTGATCATCGATCAACCAAATCAGGGGGAAAAGAGTACTTCCAGTCCCAGACCCCCGGAAACCCTGTAAGTTTACAAGGTGATTCCCATTCCTTAGATATAAGAGTCTGGAAATGATCCTGTTCCAGAAATTCCAGGCGCGGCGTCGCCGTGTGGAAACTCTCCCTCTTGGGCTTGGGAGACTCTCCCGGAGGAGAGATGGACAGTGCTTCAAAGATCTTTATAAGTAACTCATCAGTGTCACACAGGCCCCAAGAACCAGGGCCAGAACTGTCACGGCTCCAAGACATCTCATCTGAGGAACTGGAACCTGAGAACAGTTCACCTTCATCAGAAGGATCAAGGTCCTGCATAGCAGCAGACTCCTCATTTTCAGTGGGAAACCTAGAACCAGGGGGCATCAGGGACCGTTTCTTTCCAGCGCCCAAGCGCTCTGCCAAACCAGACATCACCCGCTCCGCCGTGGGTAACCTGCGCGGCACCACCTGCTGGTTATCCCCGCTCGAGTGCGACTCATCTGGAGTGAGATCTAAGCACGGGGAGACAGGAGTATTGAAGCGAGGTGCAGCTACTGGTAAACCTGATTGCAGGGCCAGCACTCGGTCCGCAGACCCGTGCTCTGTCAGCATCAGCATGGGGTTGTCCACACACAGTACACAGCCGGTCTTGTCCCCGCGGGACCCCGGACACATAATTCTGAGATGCCTCCATATGGTGATTAATCTAAGTAATATGCCAGTAGGGATTTATGCTGTAAGCAACCCTGGATGCCCCAAGACCCGCTAGGAATGTGGGAGAATTTTGATATAAACCCGTTAAGATATATATATCAGGCCGGGAGAAGCCACTGGAATCTTGGTGTCTGAAAGACATAAGGAGAAGAGAGGATGTCAGAGCCATGCGCTACAGGAAGACAAAATAACCGAAAATGCCCGTGAGGGCACTTACAGTAACCAAGGAAGAGGAGGATCGTGACCACGCACGCGCGGGAAGACCGACAAAATGGCGCCAAGTGAACCAGAAAAGGGCGGGCCAGAGCTGCAGATGACGCGGAACGCGTCAAACCAGACCACACCCTCCCCGGAGAGCGCGAAGCTCTAAGCGCGTAAAAAGACAGAAAAGGAGACAGTAATAAACGCCATAGCGTTGCGAAAAAGAGCCGCCGTACGCGCCAAGTCAAAGTACATTAAAGGCGCTGCGGCCAACGTTAATGTTTGAAGTGCGGCTCTGACCCCCGGTAACCATTAAAGGCTATAAGCGTACAGTGTAATAGGGCAAGGTTAGGCCAACGTACACACAACCCCCCCCCTTTTTCCCCCCACTAACGGGGGGAACTGGGGAAGGTGGTGACCCAGCAATCGGGGTTCACCGCTACACGGGGCATGGGGCAATGATGCGGGAGGGGCATCCACTGAAGGCTCACCATTAGCCTTGACCGCCTACCCTATGGTGGGGGATTGCGGTGGAGTCTAGCTCCGTAAGCACACTAGGTGCTGCCTACCTTCACCCGACCAACGCAGCCCAGGCTGGGAGGCATATTCTTCACAAGAGGACGGGTGGAAATAGTCCTGCAGGGCCTCGGGCTGTAAAGCCCCGCTCGCCTGCGAGAGCGTGATACTTCATGTCTTCGCAGTTCCAGCACTGCAGAGAAATCTGGGGATTTGTGGGAGGTCCCTCGGTATATGTAGGGCCGGGAGGAGCTTGTTTTCTACATGTCTGCAGTGCACGGCGCCTCAGGCGGAGGATTACCCACATGTTATTAATACATCTGGAGCAGGACATGCTGTATGCTTAGAATAGGGTTAGTTTGCTTGGCAAACCCTTCTAGTGGATCCTGCCCGCTTGCATCACCCTCAACACCAGTTGTCAGTTAAGCCTGCTGGGACATCTAGCGCTGAGCAATCTGCTGGGAAGCGACAGCCCCATTACCATCCCGCCGGGGCCACCTATGGGCGGCAATAAAAAACGCAAGTCTACCTTAACCTTCTGCAGCACCCAAAAGATGGAGGTCCCATGCGGGGCAGGGCAGGAACCCTCCAATCCTGATACAGTGGCCATCAAGTTATGCCGCTCCCGCCATGGTAGCGAACTTATCCGGTGCTGGCGGGTGCTGCTGGCCGTAGCCCTGGGATCCCATGGTCCCCCTACCCTCTACCCCTGAGTTTTCCCGCTTTCCTGCACCTTTCCCCCTCCCCTGTTGTCCTGTGGCCTCCCTTAGTCCTCAGTCCCCCCTTTATTACCCTGGGAGCCCATGGCGGGTGGTACGCCAGCCGGTAATTGGGAAGGAGACATTCTCTTACTTGGGCCCTGTTGAGTGGGCCTCACTTTCCCATAGGCAACTAGTTGTCACCTAAGTTGCATTAGAGGTTTTGTTGGTTGGGGGGGGTATGCGAAGCTCACCAAAGTTGGGGATGGTAGAGCCGGGTGGGTGTGGGTGGTGGGGGGTTGGGGTAATGCTATGTTGTATACACTGTTTCTTTGTTTTATTTGTCCTGTGTCATCTGTGTGGATGGTTTTGTGGTGTAACGAGGCCCGGGGGAGGGGAGGGAGAGGGGACGTACCCTCCTGGAGAGGTTGACGCTTACTATATTAACAGGGGTGATGGAGTGTAGGATTCTTTCCCGGAATGTCCGCGGACTTAATGACAAGGTCAAGCAGACAATAGTTTTTCAATACATTGAGATACAAACCTCAGGTGGTTGTGCTGAAAGAAACCCACCTGGTGGGCCATGGATCTCACACTCCTATCACTTCTTGTTCTCATCCAATTCCAGGGGGGTCTCTGTATTTGTCTCTAAAACAACTCCATTTATGCTGTACTCTAAGTGTGTGGACCCAGATGGTTGTTTTGTACTGCTACACGCCAAAATGTTTGATGTGGATGTATTTATGGTGGGCCTGTATATTTCTCCGCCAGCAGACATGCAGCTGTTGAAGTGTATCATGGAAAAGGTGATGGATTACCCGGCCTGACCCACTGATATTGATGGGGGATTTCAACCTAGTGATGGACAGGGTCCAGGATAAGATGGTGGGAAGGAAGGGGCTCCAAAACCAGACTGGCAGCATGGGTGGAGACATTGGGTTTGGTGCAGGTGTGGAGGTGGAGGCATCCTGGGGTCGAGGTATATTCTTGTCATTTGGCTGCGCACAGAACCTTCTCTAGAATTGACTTGGCTTTGGTCTCGCCACAACTCCTCCCCAGAGTCCTGGCCTGCGACGACCTCTCCCGGGGTATTTCGGCTCATTCCCCTCTACTTATGACAGGCTATCCAATGTGGGAGGCAGCATGGTGGGTTGGGCCCTTAGCCCCCTTTGGCTGGATCGGGCAGGTGTTAGGGAGTGTATGAGGGGAGCCATGGAATCCTACTGGGAAGGCAATACGGGTGAAACTAGTAGAGAGATAGCTTGGGATGCCTTCAAGGTGGTTGCCAGGGGCAGTGCCATCAGCGCTATAAAGGCAGACAGGTCCGGCGGGGGCAAGGAAATAGCCGATCTTGAAAACAAAGAATGGAAAACCCTGGCGTCTCTGGCCAGGGCAGAACAAGAGCCTCATACTATTGCCGCTATTTCTGTAGGGGATGGGTCGTTGACAACAGGGGAGGACATAGTGGGTCAATTCCGCTCGTACTATGCGAAATTGTACTCATCAAGGGTGAACTATACTACAGGGGAGTTAGCTGGGTATCTAAATGTTATCAACTTCCCGGTTTTATCCCTGGAGGATAGTGAGTCCCTGGGTGGCCCCATCACACTGGAGGAAGTCAGAGGTGCGATTGGCTCTATTCCTGATAGGAAGGCTCCTGGGCCGGATGGGCTACCAGCCGAATGGTTTAAACAATTTAGTGAGATTGTTGCTCCTAAGTTGCAGGAAGTATTAAAGGGAGCGGGGGAGACAGATGGCCTCCCAGACTCCTTTTTGGAGGCACACATAGTGCTGATACATAAGGAAGGCAAACCCCCGGACTCGTGTGCATCGTACAGACCCATATCACTGTTGAATCAGGATGCAAAGGTTTTGGCAAAAGTACTGGCAACCAGACTGAGCAAGGTTATACTCCAATTAATTGAGCCAGATCAATCTGGTTTCATGCCGGGACTTACCACGCATATAAACCTTCGTAGACTGTTTTCTAATCTTCAAATCATTCACGAGAACTGGGGTAGCAGGGTGGTCATCTCATTGGATAATGAGAAGGCCTTTGATTCGGTAGAGTGGCCCTATCTCTGGGAGGTGCTGGTTAGATTTGGGCTCCCGGAGGCCTTCATTAAATATGTGAAGTTGTTGTACGGGGGGCCGGTGGCCAGGGTGAGAGCTAATGGTGTTTACTCTGTTCCGTTCCCTCTGAGTAGGGGTACAAGGCAGGGTTGCCCACTCTCTCCGCTGCTGTTTGCCTTGGCTAACAAACCCCTGGCAATCACAATTAGACAGTCGGCTCTTATCACAGGGTGGAGGTTGGGTGGAATTGAGGAGAAAACATCTCTGTATGCAGACGACACACTGGTGTACCTGGCAAACGGTCTCGACTCTATGGATGCCTTGCTTGATACCATTGAGGAACTTGGGAAATTCTCAGGACTTAAAATTAATTAGGATAAATCCAGCCTAATGCCGGTGGATAGGAATAAATAGCTTAGCTCTGTCACCCAGGTCACGTTTGAAAGTGGTCAATAGATTTAAGCATCTGGGGATAGGGATTAGCCGACACTCTGGTAAGTTTATTGATTTGAATATTTCCCCTGTGGTGGCACAGTTAAAGAAGACAATACGGCTCTGGGCGAAGCTGCCCCTATCTGTCATAGGCAGAATCAATATTTTTAAGATGATCTTTCTGCCTAAATGACTGTACTTGTATCAGGCATCCCCACTGCTGCTGCCGCGATCGCATTTCAGGGAGTTGGATGCGATCATATTCAGCTTTTAATGGGGTAAATCTTCACCAAGGTTAAATAGAGAAATCATGAAAGCCCAGGTGTCAGAAGGGAGGCTGGCAGTCCCGAACATGCTTCTGTACTTTTACGCAGTGCAGCTTGTGTATGCGCACTGGTGGTTATGCCCCCCTAAGGCCAATCCGGTGACCTCGCTCGAGGTGGCCCTGATGGGATCTGGAGAGAAGCTATCTAGCCTGGTGTATAGAGGCGTGGGGAGAGATCCGGTTCCGACCGGGTGTATGAGGGTGGTCTGTCAAGTCTGGGACAGGGTTATCAGGCTGGAGGAGGGGGCGAGTGAGGTTAAGCGCTGGTCACCATTTACCCCTTTGTGGAACAATCATAAGCATTCGGAGCTGCTGACCTTGCAAGATACGAGTTTCTGGGAGAGGCGAGGTGCGCACCTGCTGGGCCAGTTCTACTGTTCTGGGATCCTTATGTCATTTGAACAGGTGTATGGGGGGTTCCGGTTATCCCCAAAGGACTTTTTTCGGTACCTACAACTTAGGCATGCACTGAGGACCCAATTCCCTGGCGAGGGCCCGATGATAGCGGAGGCGCCAATAGAGAGTGTTAGGCAGAGTAGTCTGGAGAAACCCACTTCAACTATATATAAGGCGTTGCAGAGCTCCTCGTTTTTCCCCCGGGAGGCGGTGATAGCGAAGTGGCAGGGGCTGGACCATGGTCTGGATAATACAATTCTGTGAAATATTCACCTGTAGAATTGGTATTATACGCATACAGCACGTCCTGCTCCATCTATAATACTTACACATGGGTAATATTCCGCCAGAGGGCGCTGTTCACTGCAGACATGCAAAAACAGGCTCCTCCCGGCCCTTCATATACCAAGGGACCTCCCACAAATCCCCAGCATTGAAAAGCAGTGAGAAAAAGAAGCCGGGAGAAACCAACCACCCAAGTGGAATAATAACAATGATAACAATCACCATACAGGGGATCCAGAAAAATGTAAAACCAGGGTGGGGTGGAGCAGGACGTGCTGTATGCGTATAATACCAATTCTACAGGTGAATATTTCACAGAATTGTATTATTCTAAGCATACAGCACGTCCTGCTCCATCTATAATACTTACACATGGGACATAGCAGTGTCCATAAAGTAGGGTGGGATCCCCAAACAAACAAGGCACAGCAGACAGTAAAGGCGCTGTCACCTGCAAAACTTTGCAACCAGGTACGACATGAGCAGAGGCTCTAACGTCAATTCCATAACAAAACCTTTGAAAGGTATGAACAGAGACAAGCAACAGTCTAGTAACTTATTCAACAGAAAAACCTGGTGCTGAAGGGCCAAAGGTACCCAAACACCAATATAACGGAGTAAAATGAGAAAGGGGGATTCTTCCCCCTTAAAGGAATAGGCCAGTGTAACGGCCAACCAACCCACAGGCAACAGAAGCCTCGTGGAAAACTTAGAACTCTCCCCAAGGGGAATGAGAACTGGTCTCCCGTCCGACAGGCGGGAATACTGACCCCTTCATTAGCAAGAAGCCGAAACCTTTACTCAGGACCAGGAAGTCATCCAAGTAAGATCAATCCAAAGGGCGTAGTGGCCCTGGAAGCAAGCGATATCAGGAGGCGCCCGCAGACCCCAAGGGCATCAGTCCCCCTACGGGACAAGAAACCACCAGGAAAAATTGCAACACCTGTTGAGGGAATGTAGACGCTTTACTTCAGCATTATAAAGAATAATGGTCCATAGTTAGACTAAGGACCTAAACAATGATCATAAAACACCACTTGGACAAAGGGGTCCAGCGTAAGACGGAATACCACCACGTCATGATATATATATATATATATATATATATATATATATATATATATATATATATATATATATATATATATATATCGAGCTAAGGCTAAGTAATCATATCCACCTTCTCAGGCACACGTCTGACTGAAGCAGAAGCAGGAGCCCCCAGAGAAGCGACTTGGACTACAAGACAGCTCAGACAGCATCCAGCATAAGTCCCAAGGGAACAATCCGCAGGGTAAACAGAATGAAAATGGATCCCAACAGGAACCACAGAACTACTTGGGAGATGCCTTTGAGCAAACCCCCAGAGAGCTCCTCACAAAGAAGACTGAACCAGACTTCTACAGGAAGACAGACAGGACAGAACCTGAACCTTCAGAGTACCGAGATGGGGAGCCAACCCCAACCTATGCTGTAACGACTCTAGAAACCTGAGAACCGAGAACATCTAACAGGGAAGAGACCAAGACTCATGCCAATCAATATGGGTACACAATAACCCACAATAGACTGAGAAAGAGGAAGCCAAGGAAGCTTGCTCCTAGCCCCAGACTAGAGTCTGTAGATTGGGACGACAAACAAGGGGCCTGACAAGGGCGGAACTGCACTCCTGAGAGAGCGAACAGGTCAGCTGACCTTAGCAGAAGCATCTGCGAACCACAGTTCACTAGGTCACCCGGGGGTCAACAAACTCACGGATCTCTTAAATCGGCACAACCGTGCGCAGAACCCCACATAGTAGGGTGAATGAAGAGAAGGCATATAAGATAGAAAATCCATGCATAATTTTACTAAACCCCCCTGACCAGAGTCAGAATATTCTGAGACAGTAAACACAAGGGCGGAGCCCCTGTGGAATAAGCGAGACCCAACAGAGCCACCCTAGTTGGCTCTCAGAGTGACACCAGGATAGCACAACCTGCCACTGAGAAACATCCATTGGAGCGAATACCATTGAGGAGCAGGGGGCGTAGACCCCCGCCCAGATCAGGAACCCTCCAGAGGGATCATCCTGCTTCAAGCTCCAGACCAGTAATAAAACAGGCCATTGTCTTCCAACAGGCCAAGATTCCCCAAATAGACAGGTCCTAAAAATACCATTTTGTGAGTACTCACCTGTAAAATGGATATCGGTGTGTCACACACCCCGCTTCCCCTTTAATTCTGACGATAGGGGGGGGGGTTATCCTCCAGCAGGAGGCGACGTTGCAGAGAGAAGTCTTGAAAAACGAACCCCTCCCGGCCTACATATACCTGGGACCTCCCACTTAACACCCAGTGAATTAAACAGCAGTAAGACAAGGTACCAGGAAATCCAACGGTAACCCTCAAAATAAAAGAAAGGAAAGCTTCACCATATAGAGGATCCAGGATACCAAAAAGGGCGGGTGAAGCGGGGTGTGAGACACACTGATAATATCCATTTTACAGGTGAGTACTCACAAAATGGTATTATTCTCAGTGTGTCACACACCCCGCTTCCCCTTTAATTCTGACGATAGGGACATCCAAAAGCAGTGTCCACAAGGGGTGGGTATCCGACAGCAAAATGAAGCATAACTCAAACCACTGCAGCCTGCAGAACCTTGCGGCCAAACACAGCATCCGCTGAAGCCCACACATCAACCTTGTAAAACTTAGAAAAAGTATGAACGGAAGACCAAGTAGCAGCCTTACTAACTTGTTCAACAGAAGCCTGGTGCAGAAAAGCCCAAGACGCTCCAACAGCACGATTAGAATTAGCAGTGATGCGAAAAGGGGGAACCGTCCCCTTGGCCGAATAGGCCCAAACAACCGCCTGACGAATCCATTTGCTAATGGAAGACTTAGCCGGAGCCAAACCCTTCCTAGGCCCACAGGGCACAACGAAAAAGGCATCAGTCTTATGAAAAGGAGAAGTAGTAACCAACTAGTACTTAACACAGCGTACCACATCCAAACAATGCAAAACCCTCTCCTTGTCATTCTTAGGCTTAGGACACAAGGAGGGAAGAACAATATGCTGATTCAAATGAAAAGCAGAAACAACCTTAGGAAGAAAGTCCGGTTTGAAACGAAAAACCACCTTGTCCTGATGCCTCTCAAAGTAGGGCGCCTGAATCGACAAGGCCGCCAACTCCGAGACACGCCGAACAGAAGTGATAGCCACCAAGAAGGCAACCTTCTGAGTCAAGGTAGAAAGAGCAATATCCAGCAAGGGCTCAAAGGGAGGAGCCTGAAGAGCAGAAAGAACCAAGTTCAAGTCCCAAACAGGGAGCAATGGCTTCCTGGGAGGCCGCACATGCGTAACCCCCTGGAAAAAAAGTTTTGACTAAAGGATGAAACGCAAAAGCCTTCTGAAAAAAGACAGACAAGGCAGAAACCTGCCCTTTCAAAGTACTCAGCCAGAGTCCAGCCCTGATCGCAGAAAATCCAAAATCCTGGAAACTGAAAAGACCCTACAAGGCAAAGATCTAACCTCACACCAAGCGATATAAGCTCTCCAAGTCCTAGAGTAGATGGTAGAAGAAGACCTCTTCCGGGCACCGATCAGAGTCTTAACAACCGAGTCAGAAAGACCCTCCTCCTTCAAGATGGCGATTTCAGCAGCCAAGCCGTCAAACTCAGCGTTGGTAAATTGGGGTAACGCAGCCGACCCTGAGTGAGCAGATCGGGCCGAAGAGGCAGAACGAACTGATCCACCGCCAGCCGAACGATGTCTGCGAACCACACTCACCTTGGCCACCTTGGAGCCACGAGAATGGCGGACACCCTTTCCAGAGCCAGCTTCCGTACCACCTTGCCTAGCATGGGTATCTGAGGAAAAAGGTACAGAAACCCCAGTTCCCCCCAGCTCAGAGACATGGCGTCCACCGCCAGAGCCCGAGGATCCTGAGAGAGCGACACGAAGGAAGCCTGCAATTGTGACGAGAGGCAAACAGGTCCACCTCCGGTGTCCCCCACCGGAGACACAGACATCGAAAAACTTGAGGATGTAGAGACAATTGCCCCAGACGGGAAGAGCACCTGCTCAACAGATCCGCTTCCCTGTTTTCCACACCCGGAATGTAAACTGCCGAGAGACAAGGAACATGGGCCTCCGCCCAGGTCAGGGTCAGAGACACCTCTCTGAGAGCACCCAGACTGCGAGTCCCTCCCTGATGATTGATGTAAGCAACCGCTGTCCGATTGTCCGAGCGAACCTGAAGGCCCAGAACATGCTGAGTCAGATGAAAAAGAACCAGACGAATGGCTCTCAGTTCCAGAACCTTGATGGGCATGTGGGCCTCTCGAGGCCCCCACTGCCCCTGAAACTGAAGATCCTTCCAGAATCCCCCCATCCCGAAAGACTGGCGTCCGTGGTGACAATTTACCAAAGAGGAGTCAGGAAAGACCTGCCCCTCAAGAGATTGGTCGAGACCAACCACCACTGAAGGGACTGCTGGACCCGGGAGGACAACTGGAAGGGCCGATCCAACGACCGTGGTCGCCGGTCCCAAGACGCCAACAGATGAAGCTGAAGCGTCCTTGTGTGAAATTGAGCAAAAGGAACTGCCTCGAAAGAGGCAACCATCAACCCCACCAGTCTCATCCCCAGACGGATGGATGGACGAGGATTGGAAAGAAGAAGCCGAGCCAATTCCTGAATCAGATAAATCTTGGATTGGGGCAGAAACACAATGTGTTGATAAGAATCCAACCGCATTCCCAGGAAGGACACCACCCTGGCCGGGGCGAGGGAGGACTTGGGATAGTTGATCACCCAACCGAAGCTTTCTAGCGTGGAAACCACCGTCCTGGTGTCCGTCTCCGATTGATTGAAAGAAAAAGCCATGATGAGAAGGTCGTCCAGATAAGGTACGATGCGAATGCCTTGAGCTCTGAGAATGGCCATCACCCCTGCCAGCACCTTGGTGAACACTCTTGGAGCCGAGGTAAGGCCAAACGGAAGTGCCACAAATTGAAAATGCTGATCTTCCACCACGAACTGAAGAAAACGTTGATGAGCCTGGCAGATGGGAACATGAAGGTAAGCATCCTTGATGTCTATGGACGTCATGAAGTCCCCCTGCCGAAGAAAATTGATGGCAGATCGCAGAGTTTCCATGCCAAACTTCCGTAGACGGACGAACCTGTTGAGGAACTTCAGATCCTGAATGGGGCGAACCGACCCATCCATCTTGGGCACTGTGAAGAGATTGGAGTAATACCCGAGGCCCACTTCCAAGTGCGGCACCGGCCGGATGACCGCCATTTCCAGAAGATTCTTCACCGACGCCAGGAGCCCCTGCGCGGCCAAAGGATCGGTGGGCACCCGAGACCGGAAAAACCGTGAAGGAGGACGAGACTCGAATTCCAGCTTGTAACCGGACGACACCACCTCCCGGATCCATCTGTCCGGGACCACCTGGTCCCAGACCTGGGCGAAGTGTCGCAATCGTCCCCCCACCCGCACGGGTGAGGGCACCCCCTCATTGCTGAGCGGGCTTACCAGCAGGCTTGGGCTTGGCGCCCCAGGATGGCCACGGCCCCTCCCCCGGGTCCAACCTGCACCCCTGATAGCAGGAAAGGAGGCCCCTCTGCCCGCTCTGGCTCCCCGAAAGTAGGGACTAAAAGAAGCCGCTCCCCGAAAGGAACGATGCGGCTTCTTGCGTTGAGGCAACATACCACCCTTGGTAACCGAATCCAATTTGTCGCCAAACAGGCGCAAACCCAAAAAGGGAAGAGCTGTAAGCGACTTCTTAGAGTTAAAGAGAATTATTAAGAACTAATACGCTTTGCAAAAAGTCAATTAGTTTTAGGCGCGCTTTAGGATAGGGTTGGGGAATGGAGGGACAGGGTGAAAGGTCTTCTTCTCAATTAGTAGGTATAAACAGTAGGTAATTCTAATAAATTCAGTAATTGCCGTTAATTGGGTATTGGTAACACCCTCCGGTACGGTCAGTCAGATTGAGGGATATACTAATAAATTATATATTAAATATTATATAAGTTGGGAAGCCGCCTGATCGCGCCCCCGCTCTTTCCACTGATTATTACAGTTGACCTTCTCTGCCTTGGTGTTCTATCAGGCAGATCTACTTTTAAGACATTTAAGACATTTGAACATAGACGTGCAGTCTTGACTGAAAACGCTGCACAAGGACAGACAAACGCTCTGCCCCAATCACCAAAACGTCCGGAGTTCATGTATTCACCTTGAACATAGAGACTGCTGACCTGTGTCAGCCACCGCCTTTGCACTGATCTATTATTATTTTATAAATAAAGAAGTTTTACTATTAAGAAGATTCCTGACGGTCTTTATTAAAGAAGCTGGAATATGTGTGATGAGATCCAGTGCAACTAATTCATCTACCGATCGAGTAACTACCCAAGGATCCTGGGAAGGTACAGTATCCCAGGGCAACGGCAGCAGAGCAATACAGAGAGGAGCACCAGACACCGGAGGAGTTCTCCATAAGAGGATACCCACTAAAGCAGTGATCATATATTGGGTAAAAACCATTCAGGCGATTAAACCTCAGAGGCCCTGGGTAGGTCGGCGTACCCCCGGGCCGCGGCGGTGAGTGCCATACTCCTTTCTTTGAATGTATAACAGAAGTAAATGATAACACATTTCAGAAAGATATTTTATGAATATATACCTATAGTGTTTCTGTTTTTATATGTGGACCAGGACCGTACCACAACTATTAAGACCAATTGCTGTATGAGTAAAACCAGGCAGCATAAAATATCTTTATGATAAACATAGAGGTATTGCACATAACCAGATATTACCTAGCAATATAGGATATCTGGTGTCAAATAACCTCTAACAGTGTTTATACCTACTAATTGAGAAGAAGACCTTTCACCCTGTCCCTCCATTCCCCAACCCTATCCTAAAGCGCGCCTAAAACTAATTGACTTTTTGCAAAGCGTATTAGTTCTTAATAATTCTCTGTTACCCTTAATAAGGCCTGACCCCTTATTCTTAGGCAGCTGCTGCACCCAGCTTGAAGCGCTCCTTAAACGCACTTTTTTTACGTTTAAAAAAAAGTACAACCACCCCCTTCTTAGAGTTAAAGTCCGCCGTCCACTGACGTAGCCACACCGACCGACGAATAGCAACCAACAGGGCCGTGGTCCTGCTACACATCAAGTGCATCGTCCTGGGCGGTCATGACAAAGGAAATAAACGACTCACACTGCTTGAGAGAAAAGAACTCATCACAAGTGGGATCAAGATCTGCGTACAAATCTTTAACAATGGACCTGACAGCCATCAACAGAAGCGCCGAAGCACAAACCGGCCGCAGGGCCGATCCAGCACTGATAAAACCATGGCGAGCCAATTGATCAATCCGACGATCCTCACCATCCTTAATGGTAGTAGTGTCAGGAGAGTGCAACACAGCCGTGTTAGACAGCCCCAAAACGGGGGCATCAACCTCAGGGGGAACAGACCAAAGTTTCACCAAATCCTCTGGAAAGGGATAACGCTTATCCCAACTAGGAGGAACTCCAACAAGGCGCGTAGGCTGTTCCCATTCCTTAAGGACAACCCTCACAAAGTGTTGTTGTCTGGGAAACACCAAACGCGGCTTGGGCACATCAAACAACTAGCCCTTCGGGGGGGGGGGGGGCGCCTCAGGCGGATCCAAAGCCAAAATCTCAAACATTTGAGCCAAAATGGAAGGAGTGTCAAGGAACACCATCGCAGCCTGATCGCCAGCGGTACCAAACAATTGCTGGTCTGCAGGCTCGTCCGACTCCTCGAGGAGCTCCCCCTCCTCAGCTGGGGGACAATCGGACCAATCCAACACTTCCAACACCTCATCCTCCGGGACAGGCGACGCCGGAGAAAGGTGCTTCCGCTTAGTCGTAGCCTTCTGAGCCACCGCGGCGGAAAACATCTTCTCGAGGCTGGCCAACCGTGCGTACACCTCGGATTGCGAATCCCCAGTCACACGGGGTCCGGAATAGGCGGGGGGGTGTAGGAGATGACGGAGGTTGCGAGGAGCTGGAGTGCCGGACTGGCGCACAATATTCCGCTGTGCACATGGACCGCAGCGCCGACCCATTAGCTGCCATCACTCACAATAAAAACACACTCACCATCCTAGTCAGAGCTAGTATAGACACCCCACAAACGCCACCCCCCCAACGCTAAGGGAGAAGGGACCAAGCGGGAGAAGGCAGGCTAAAGGGGGACCGGGACGGGGCATCCCAAATCCGGATCACAGGCCGGATAACCGCGTTGCCCCACGCGTGGGGACGAGCGGAGGAGATAAGCTCCTAGGCACCATGAGGTGCCATCTACCATTGCCCAGCCAGCAGCCTAGGCTGGGAAGCTTCCAATATCTAACTAAGTATAAAAAACAAGTAGCTGGGCAGAAATAGACCATGGGGGGGTGCCGGGGTGTGACCCCGGCTACCTGTAAGCAGGAGACTTCTTTCTTCTGTCTTGTCGCATCAGCAGAGAGAAAAACACTGGGTGTTATGTGGGAGTTCCCAGGTATATGTAGGCCGGGAGGGGTTCGTTTTCAAGACTTCTCTCTGCAACGTCGCCTCCTGCTGGAGGATAACCCCCCCCCCTATCGTCAGAATTAAAGGGGAAGCGGGGTGTGTGACACACTGAGAATATAGGAGAAGTCCAGCCATATAGAGTCAACGGAAGGCTCATGTTTTAACAACCAGTAGGTAAGATGGAACCTCTAAGGGACCCTACCTAGGAACCACGGGGGGTATTGGAAGAATTCCCCCCCCCCCCCCGCCAACCTGCGAGACTGGGTCCCGAAGGCGACCCATCACCGGAAGATGCAAGCAAAGAAGGGGGTGCCCCCTGACAGGGCCCTTGAGTATAATCGGCTCAAGAGGAACCACCATACCCAGGGGAATGAGGGCAGACCTAGCTCCAGGGGTGCTGGAACCCCATGTAGGATCACTAACCTAGAGTGCAGAAGAGCCCAAGGGCTCGGTATATAAGGGACAGCATCTGATACGCCACCAACGAGCCCACCAGCTGCAATCCTGCCTGGTGAAGGTAATATATCAGCAAAGAGGGACAGAGAATTTGTCCCAAAAGGTCCCCTACCGCCAAAGAAGAAGGAACTAGCCGGAGCCGAATCCAAATGCAATTCTAGGAGAGGATATACTGGAGAATGGGACAAAATAGGAACTAAGGTGACTGAACACCCATCCCAAATAACTCCCCATGTAGGTAAGGACCACCTAGTAGGTCCTTATGCGACTGCCCCTTGGTCTCATTCGAGACAGCACTCCCATCCAAGCCGTAGCGAGCACAGGGAGCGGTGGAGAGGCCTAATAACACGGCCACAATCAGCGGCGATGATCACCAACACCCACCTGTAAAAGCCGCAGTGTCCTGAAGACACATGTGAGCCAAAATAAGCATCTTTGCATTCCACGGACAGCCAGAGGCCCACTGATTTACAGAGCGCCGAAGGCACAACTCAGACGCCAAGCGGCAACGCCTGTGGGTACAATCGCCAAACCCATGGAGGGTTAGGATGTGCACCGCCTCATCCTCCAGGAGAAGGTGGAACAAACTGGTGTAGAGGCCACTGCCTCTATCTGTGAAGGGCATCCTGTCAAAGAGCCCAGACCTAGCAGGCCAAGGAAGGCCTGTACCAATACCTGAAGAAAGACAGGGACCAGAAGTACCCTGACCCACTCGGGGAAGAACCATCCAGCAAACACCGTCCCGCAACCAGAGGGACTACCTCCTGAATCCATCAGAACGAAGCATGGTGCCTCCTGATAGGAGCAAGGTGCTGTGGCTATCCCCTCACCCATGCTTGGGGTTTTTTTGAGAAGAAGTCGGGCTTAGCCCGACCAGAAGGCCCCTGACGTTGTCTGCCTCTCCTGGGGCAGGGGTCTGTACCAGGCCCCGGAAGGGGCACCCCTGGTTCTTGCTTAACACTATGATATGGAGGGGGAGGGGTATCCCTGCTCCGAGGGGACCGAGACGGCCGCCCTTGATGGGGCGAATTGTCCTCTCTTTTAAATATATCCAGACGGGCCCCAAACAGGCGTTGCCCTCTAAAGGAAAGCCCAGTCAGCAGCATCGTCAGCCCCCCACTGTCGCAGCCAGAGCAGGCGATGTATAGCCACCACTGGGGCAGAGGTCCTCACACACATTCTGATGGTGTCATCCAGAGCTAAAAGGATAAATTTAACAAAAATATCACAACTGGAGAGAGCATTAAACACCTCCCAGGGTAAATCCTCAGGGTGATGCTCAAGCATCTGTCTTATGAGGGTTCTAGCGGCCACTGCAGTGATGGCCGCGGCACAGGCAGGACGCAGCGCCGTTCCTGCACAAGCAAAGGCGTGCAAAGCCAGCCTATCGATGCGCCGGTCCTCGACATCCCGAAGGGTGCTGTAGGCCGGGGCTGTGAAGGGGGGGGGTTAGGAACCCCAATGATCGGTGCGTCCACCACGGGAGACGATGACCAGCAATCAACCATCTCAGGGGGAAAAGGGTATTTCCTATCCCAGTCCTCTGGGATCCCTGGAAATTTAGTGGGGCATTCCCACTCCTTAAGAACCAGAGCGTGGAAGTGAGCCTGCTCGAGAAATTCCAAACGCGCAGTCGCCGTATGGAAGCTGGAACATGACTCAACAGGAGTGAGGTTTAGGCCAGGGGAAGATGGAGAATAGGAGCGAGGTGCAGCCACAGGTGCTGCTTGCAGGGCCAGCGCTTGTTCGGCACAGGGCGCGCACACCCGTGCCCCGTCAGCATCAGCATGGGGGAGACCACATGCTATACACAGCCGGTCTTGTCCCAGAGGGACCCCGGTCACACAATCCTGAGATGCCTCCATATGGTGATTATCTAGGCACAGTATGCCTGTAGGGATTTATGCACTAGGCAACCATGGATGCCCCAACGACCCGCTGATTAATGTGGGAGATTTGTAGGAAGGCCCGCTAATAACTATGTATAAATATATATGGATAAAAAGGGCCGGGAGAAGCCGCCTGAGACTCGGCGTCTGAAAAACATAAGGTGAAAAGGTATCAGGGCCATGCGCAGCAGGAAGAACATATAATAAAGAAATCACCCGCGAGGGCACATACAGACCAAGGGAGGAGGGGAACAGCCGCCACGCGCGCGCACGAAGATCGTCAAAATGGCACCCAGCGAACCTCGAAGGGCGGGCTCAATGCTCGGCCGTGACGTGGAGTGCGCCAAGACAAGTCCCCGCCCACCCCGAAGAGCGCGAAGCTCTGAGGTAAAAAGTAAAAAGGCAAAGATAAAATAACAACGGCTGTTGTAACGAAAAGGCGCCGCGGCATCTAACGACGCAGCAAACTGTGTAGTAGAGAGAAAAAAAACGGCGGCAGCCAAACAGAATAAGGAGCACGCAGCGCGGCTCTGACACCCAGATGTTCCATAGAGGTAGAAATAAAGGCATTAAGCGTGACTAACAGTACACTGAGACCGCCACCCCCCCCCCTCTCTTTTCCCCCTAATTAGTTGGGGGAAAAGAGAGACGGGTTTATACAGACCAAATGGATACATCAAGCGTATATATCACGCCGGTCCGGCTGCATAGGATGGGACTGCTGGATAGTGATCTGTGCTCGCGATGTGGGAATGGTAGTGCCACGTGGGTGCATGAGGTATGGTCTTGCGCTATCCTAGATCACTACTGGGCCTCAAGTAATGAGGGTGGTAAGCAAAGTAGTGGGGTTCCAGGTTCTGGGGCACGGTGTGTCTCCTGGGGGTGACTGAGCCAATCACAGAACTAGGATCATTGAGGGTATTACTGAGATTTTTATATTATGCTAGGAAGTGTATATTGCTAAATTGGAAGCACCCGGCGACCCCATCCCTGTTGGCCTGGAAGAAGCTAATAAACCAGAAACTGGCCCTGTATAAACTAACATGTTGCTCGTGGGATTCCCCAAAAGTTTGAAAGGGTCTGGGGGCCTTGGTGGCAGTGCACAGAGACAGTGGCAGATGATACTTGAGGGGGTGTGAGATACTCTGTAGGGCCCTCTGCCAATCCGGGTTGGAAATAGAAGGTGGGTCTACTGATGATAGGGGTGGACCGAGCTGCACCTGGATTGGCGTGGCTGGCAGGAGATGACCCCTCCCATTTTTTTTTATTTTAATTCATGGTTTATGGGGTCATGTAGTGGTGCCATTCACCTTCAGAGCAACTCTACCTACTGGCAGCTGTTAAAGTGGGTCTGTTCATACTGCGGGTGGTCTCTTTCCTTCTCCGGGTTTCATGTATGAATGGTGTGTGAATGTGTGTCCTGTGTGGATAAGTTGTTCAAGTAAATTGTATTGTGATATATGGCTCTGTAATGTCTTGTCAGTTTGGTTCAAATGCAAAATAAAAATGAAAATTTAGAAAAAAAAAAGAATTTTCATTCCTCCCTCAATCTTGTTTTGTGGTAACCGATTACCCAGAGACCTCAGAACAAGGGAAGCCTTTCCTTTAGTTCAAGAGTTAATCCAAAATGTGATAGAGGCAGCCTATCAGGCAGTAGGGCAGGGATTCTATCATCCCGTGTTTCTGGTGCAAAGCCATCAGGAAAATATTGGATAATCTTGAATTTGAAGAAATTAAACAATTTTATCAATCACAAAAAAGTTCAGGATGGAATCAATATACTCAGTACGGTATATCCTTATAGAACAGGCCTTCACGGTCAATCTAGACCTACAGGATGCTTACCTTTACATCCTAATCCTTGCATTACATCACGTTTCTGAGGTTTGCAATTCAGACAGACCAAAGAATCGGTCATTATCAGTACAGAGCCCTGCTGTTCGGTCTGTCCTCAGCCCTAAGGATTTTCACAAAGATATTAGCAGAACCAAAGGCACACCTCAGTCAGGAAAGAATTACAATTATTCCTCACCTGGACGATCTTTTAATTCTGAACAAATCAGAAGAGGCACTGCTAAAAGACTTAGAAAGGACATTTTTCTTTCTGCAAGCCTTGGGCTGGGTAACCAACCTAGACAAATCAAATCTAGTGTTATTGCAAATTCAGACAGACTGTATACTTCAGACAATTTTGCTTCCACAGGAACAAAATACAGAAAATCCTTATGGTGTTTCAATGGTTTATAGGTTGTCCTCAGGTTTCTCTCAGAGAAATCATGACCTTTCTTGGCCTCATGACTGTGGCAATTCCGGCAGTACCATGTGCTCAACTCCATATAAGTTTTCTGCTATCTCGGTAGGACAGGGCCCCAGACTCACTGGATCAGGTAATTCTAAAAGTTAAAAAAAGTGTTTAAAAGTCTCCATTGGTGGACAGAACCAGAGGTACCAAAAAGAGGAAGACAGTGGAAGCAAATGAATCCAGTAGTTATAACGACAACGTCAGTTCCTGGTGTTGGAGGGGGGGCACATGGACAGCCAGAATGTCCAGGGAAGAGGTCCACCAAACATTGCACACCAGTTTCAGGGAATTAATTGCGGTCAAGCTGGTGCTGGATCATTGTTTCCTGTAGTCTCAGGCAGAGATGTACAGATCCATTCTGACAATGCTTCCACAGTAGCATACATAAATCATCCAGCACTGCCCACATCGATTTTGTTTCCCTTACAGGAACAGGTCAGATCTATTCGACAGTTCATCTGAAGGGGGCCCTGAACATGGTTGCAGATTTTCTCAATCGAGTCAGGTTTCAACAGACCGAATGGTGTCTAAACCAAGAAGTGTTCCTCCAAATTGTGACATTAAGAGGCCTCCACCAGATAATTCAAACTGTGAGATGTTTTACTCTCCAACGAGGGAGAAGGGTGCTTTAGCAGTGAATGCCCTAGATCATCCGTGGAAAGTTTACCTAGCTTATTGCCTTCCCTCCTTTCAGAATTCTGCCACAGGTGATCCGGAAAAGAAGAAATTGACGTTATCCTCATAGCATGGTTTTGGCCGAGAAGTTCCTGGTTCTCCGAGCTGAGATGATGAAGAAGGGCCCATGACATTTACCAAGTATCCCGAATTTAATTATTCAGAGTCCCATTCTTTTTGCAGCACCAGAAAGACTTTGACTGACAGCCTGGATCTTAAGGAAATCTTTGTTCAACAGTCAAGAATTGACCATTTATGCAAAAGTTTGCATTTATGCAAAAGTTCTGGAAAGGTTTTCCCTCATGTTCCCCCATTTTGTAAAGAAAACAAATTGAAGGAAGTAGGGATACCAGCAGTTTTTGCAGGAAGGTTTTGAGAAAGGTACAGGTGTCCGCTTTATCAGTCTATCTAGATCGTCAGTTGCGACAAGATCAGTCAATCGATTTTTTAACCCTTTCGCTGCCAGCCTACCTGGAGTTTTTGTCACACTCTGTTGCCAGACCATTTTGCACTATTTTGCGCTCCCCATGTTCAAATGTGGTTTTTGAAGGGATTTCCAGGGATATCCCAGGAAAATAATATATTGTTTTCTTTCAGCAGAGTCTGGGCTTTAACATGAAATGTCTTGTTTGTAATTTTTTAGGTGTATTCTCAATATTTTTGGGTGAAATATGTGAAAAAAAATTAAAAAAAAATGTTTTTACAATTTGTAGTGTTTGTTTGTAATAAAAAATGTAAGTTTGTCAATAAAATCGTATTGCGTGTGAAATCCCAATTTCTCCCAGTTACAGCGATACCACATATGTACAGGTAGACACCCTTTCCTGCCCAGGAGACTCCCCCAAACTGAAATAGCGCTTTAGGGGATTTTCAGATAAAATACAACTATGCTATGCAATATGCACACCTTGCAGTTTTTCCAGAAAAACAACCCTTTACATTTGAAATACCCCCAACAAACCATATATTCTCTGGAAGTACACACCTCAAGCTTTCTAGGTGTACCAGGCTTGTTGATGTGCCCATAGTTTTCTGGAAGTAATCCCTCAATGTATTCTATGGTTGCAAAGAGTTTCCCTAAAAAAAAGATAAAAAAGCAGAAACAAAGCCACCGTGATTTTACTTGAAAATTTCAGCTCTGCAGACAAAGTGCGCACATTTCGATTTTTCAACCAAAACAACCCTTTACATTTGGAATATTCCCCATAAACCATATATTACCTGAAAGTACACATGTTACGCTTTCTAAGCGTACCCAACTTGTTGTAGTGGGCTCATCTTTCTGGAATCAATCCCTCAAAGAAATCTTTGGTTGCGCAGGGTTTCCCTAAAAAGTGTATAAAAAAGCTGAATAAAAAACACCTTTTCCTAAAATATAAATATGCAAACAAGAAAAAACAAGCTAAGTCTGAAAGCGCAAGGTCCCCCGAACAGAACAATACCCAACATGCATAGCTATTTTTAACCCTTTTAATTGCCAGCCTACTTGAGATTTTGTCACCCTCTGTTGACAGGTCATTTTTCCCCATTTTGCGCCATTTTTGCTGGAATTTTCAGGAAAATTATATATATATATTTTTTTTGCAGCAGAGTTTAGGCTTTAACATGAAATGTCTTGTCTGTATTTATTTATTTTATTTAGTTTTTTACAATATTAAGTAAAAAAAAAAATAAATCAATACATTTTTTTTTTGAAAATTGACCTTTATTTTAAATAAAAAATGTATTTTATTAAGAAAAACCATATTGCATGTGAAAGCCCATTTCTACCGATTAGAACGGTACCACATATTTATCAGTAGCCCCCCGTTCCTGCCCAGGAGACCCCCCTAACTGAAACAAGTACTTTATAACATTTACAAATAAAATACAACTACCATCCACACTACAATGGGTTAAATCGAGAAAAAAAATGACATAGGGTCCCCCTTCCAGTTTACAAGGGGTTAAATGTTAAAAAGACACAGACAGAAGTAAAAAAAAAATCTTATATTTTTATTTTTTTTTTAACTTTACTCACCTCCGATCCTGTGTCCCCCGGCGACCTCTGCTGACAGTCTGATCGCGTGTTTGAAGGAGAGAGCCTGGGGAGGCGGGGGGCGATCACAGCCCTCTCCTCCTCCCCTGCTCTCTGCTCCAACCACCCGAGCAGACTGATTCAGAGTCTCGGGGGCTTGGACTGAAGAAGCGGGCTGCTTGTGACATCACAATGATGTCACCTGGCCCCGCCCCCGGTCGCGATGCAGGAAGTGGGGGGAGAGGGCATTTTCTGCCCTCTGCTCGCTACCGAAGAGGCTGGGGGGGCGATCGGAGGCCCCCCTCAGTGAAGAGAAGACCCGGTGGGAGGCAGCGCGGCCACAGGTAAGCAAGTTTTTTTTTTTTTTTTTTTAGTTAGCAGCTGCTGCTGCCGAAGCAGGGGGGGGGGCGGCCTATTCCGGGGGCTCTCCTGGAGCCATCTGACCCCTCACGGGGGATCGGATGGCACCAAATTAAATAGGAGACCCGGCCGGATCCAACGAGGGGTCAGGTGAGTATTTTTGATTTTTATTTTTTTTACTAGCAGGGGGGAAAGTCAAGCACGTAGATTCTACGTGCTTGGCACTTAAGTGGAGTAGAAGCGAGCACGTAGAATCTACGTGCTTGGCACTGAAAGGGTTAAGGCAATTAACGACAGTGACCTTTAAAGGATTTCCAACATGGGACTTGTCAATAGTATTGAAGGGACTACTAGAACCTACATTTGTGACTTTGGAGTGTTATAACTCACTTACCTGGGTCCCGGTCCAGCGGTGTCCCCGCCCGTTCGGCGGCCACGCCGGGCAGCTGCTCACGTCTCTGCTGGCGCACCTGCGCACTCCTCCTCCTCAGCCGGCATGCCCGGCTTTCGTGCTCGCGCGAGCACGTCCTGCTTATGCCCTCCAGCGGCGCTGCTCTCAGCGCGGCCGCCGGAGGAAAGATTAAAGGGCCAATGAGCCCTAGCTGGGGTGAGCGGGAAACGCCCCTTGGGTTTTGAGGGCCAATCAGCCCCACAAGAGCTTTTGGGCTATATGCCCTTTCTGTTGTATAAACCAATCAGTATCAAAGTCATATCTGGATCCTGTAAGAGCTTCACCCAGTCAGTTTCTCAGTGCCTGTTATAGAGCTTAGTACATTGTTTGTCTTCTGAATATTTCCTTGATTGGATCTTCGTTGCCGACCCCTGCCTGAACCGACCATTCTCTGATCTCTGTTGCCGACCCCGGCTTGAACAGACCATTCTCTGCCTGATCTCCGTTGCCGACCCGTTTCATACCCCGACCTGCCTCATCCTACTGTATCGTCGTGATCTCTGTTTACCCGGTGTTGACCTCTGGCCTGTCTTTGGACTTCCTAGTGATACCTGCTCCAACAATTGGACTCGCTCTAATTCCGCTCTTCGTTTGGTTCTCCAGACCTCCAACCAGTAAGCTCCCATCCTTTGAGCCATTGAAGTCCTGGGGGGCAACCGATCCCGGGCAGGCGTATACTGCGTCCCGGCAAGTGGGGGCTCCTACAGGTGAAGCTGGCTGCAGATATTGGGGGTTGAGGGCTTACCTGGAGGGCTGGAGTTACCTGAGCGTGACATGGAGGAAGTGCCAGAAAAATGACTGTGTAAAATTTTGTTTCCTGTTGGCAATTACTTCGGCCAGACGGGTGAGCGCCAAGCTCTAGCTACGAAGGAACCTTACTTCACGATTCTCCCAGATAAGGAGCTCCTGAGACCTATTCCTTTATTTTTTACCAAAATTGCTTCCTCAGCTAACAGGTCCCAAGATATAGCGACCCCAACATTGCCAGTTACAGGAGGAGCAAAAGAAGATCTCTCATTTTTGAACTTTAGAAGAGCATTAATTATTTGGAAAGATCTAAACGAAGCGAACAGCGCAACAGCATTTGATAACTTTCAGTGGCAAGAGAAAAAGGCCTAGCAGCCTCTAAATCGACTATTGCCCATTAGATGAAACAAACTATTGTGCAGGCTCATATTTTCAGGAATTTCAACCCAAAAATAACTTTTAAAAAACAAAAGTGACACCCTATAGCGCCCCAAGACCCTGGGGCTTACCCCTATCACCCGGATATGCATAAACAGCATAGCTGAGGAGGCATAATGGGTCTATCAGATCAGTGGGATATAGGCGCCTGGAAGACAGACAGGGTTAATCCCCCCCCCCCCCCTCAAGTTCCTAAATAAAAATCCTAAATCCTATAAATAAATGAATAAGAGGAAAATAAATCCAATTACACCTTCGCAGTCCAGTTCCAACTGGAAGAATGAAACTGGATTGTGGAAGTGCAGCTGAAGTATATAGGCTGGAAGGAGCCACACCTTTGTCTTGCAGTCCACGCCCTTCGACCAAGAGTTAACTCATTTGTTACTGAATGCTGATGGCCTAGACTAGATTGAGAGAGAAATTAAAATAAAGAATTGGCTACAGCCTAACTGTTCAGCAGTTCCTTAGGGAGGAAACACATCATAAAGGAAGAAATGGAGAAAAAATTGACAAGCCTCAGCTGTAGGCAGCGAAGAGCACTATAGCCAAATATTAGTCAGGACAGAGTGTCTGGTATTTGGCCTAAATCACTACTGCAACTCTGCTGAGCAGAAAGGCAGTCAAACAGGCAGAAGCTAGGTCTGGTCTTGGTCCAATTTAATATTCACCCGACATGCAAGTTAAAAATCAAGAGTTAATGTTGTGGCTTGACAACTTATACCTGCAGTTGGAATTTGGGAAACATTGGAAAGTAATTCACTAAATAAGTTACTCTTACCTCAAATTCAAATTTGGAGCTTCCAAAATTAGTTCGTTGCTTCTGCCAAAAATTGTCTGGTTTTATTATAAGTGCAACATAAATACAACAAGGAAATGATTCTTGTAAAATCTTCAATAATGGCTTAATGGAGTCCCACTTGGAACCACGCATGTCTACAATTACTGTGAATCCTCTTTTACAAACTTCCTCACTGTAAGAAAAGAAAATAGCAAAATTGTACATTGCCTAACAATTTATTTGTAAAATAAAGTAAAACATTAAAATACAATTCTGTGAAATACTCACCTGTAGAATTGATATTATAAGTATACAGTACGTCCTGCTCCAGATATAGTACTTACACTTGGGTTATCCTCCACCAGATGGAGCTGCACTGCAGAGACATGCAAAAACAGGCTCCTCCCGGCCCCTCAAATACCCAGGGACCTCCCACAAATCCCCAGCATTGAAAAGCAGTGAACAAGAAGCCGGGAGAATTCAACCACCAAAAACTGGTAACTATAACAATGATAACAATCACCATACAGGGGATCCAGAATAATGCAAAAAACCAGGGTGGGGTGGAGCAGGACGTACTGTATACTTATAATATCAATTCTACAGGTGAGTATTTCACAGAATTGTATTATTCTTAGTATACAGTACGTCCTGCTCCAGATATAGTACTTACACTTGGGACATCCAATAGCAGTGTCCATAAGTATGGTGGGATCCCCAACAAAAGGTAACAGCAGACAGTTTAAACCACTGCCACCTGCAAAACCTTGCATCAACATCAACCTTGTAAAACTTTGAAAAGGTATGAACAGAAGACCAAGTAGCGGCCTTGCAAACTTGTTCAACAGAAGCCTGGTGCTAAAAGGCCAAAGAGGCACCAATAGCACGAGTACAATGAGCAGTAAGGCGGAAGGGAAGATTCTTCCCCTTAGCAGAATAGGCCTGAATCACAGCCTGCGAATCCATTCGCTAACAGTAGACTTGGCAGAAGCCAAAACCTTTCCTAGGACCAGAAGGAACCATTCCATCCAAGTAATGACCAGGCCCAGCGCCGCTTAGCCCCCCGAGATCAGACGAGAACACAGGACACAGTGACTACACAAGGACACAGTGACTACCAAGGAATACTTCCAACACCTGTCCAAGGAATGCAGAACCCTTTCCTCAGCGTTGCTAGGAATAGGGCACAAAGAAGGAAGAATATCTTGAATCAACTGAACAGAAGACACCACCTTAGGCAGAAAGTCTGGCTTAAAGCGGAACACCACCTTATCCTGGTGTCTCTCAAGGAATGGGGGCTAGATAGACAGAGCCGCCAACTCAGACACATGTCTGACCGAAGTAATAGCCACCAGAAAGACAACCTTGAGGGTAAGTACAGCCATAACAGCATCCTGAATAGGTCCAAGGGAACACCCTGCAAGGCAGACAAAACCAGGTCAAATCTCAAACAGGGGCCATAGTATTACGTGGGGGACGCACATGAGTAACCCCCTGAAAAAGTCTTAACCAAGGAAACTGAGCAAAAGACTTCTGAAAAAAGACGGACAGGGCAGAGACCTGACCCTTCAGAGTACTGAGTTGGAGACCCGACTCCAACCCATGCTGTAATAACTCTAGAACCCTGGGGACAGAGAACACCCGACAGGGAAGAGACCTAGACTCACACCAATCAATATAGATACGCCATACCCTAAATAGACGGAAGAAGTAGTTTGCTTCTAGTCTTCCCATAGCCTCAAACACCGAAGCAGATAAGCCTGTCCCCCTCAAGAAGGGTGCTTCAGCAGCCAGGCCGTCAAGGCCTGAGTCTGCAGATTGGGATGAAGTAAGGGGCCCTGAGTGAGCAGATCTGCCACTCCTGGCAGAACGTACCGAGCTACTGCCCTCTGCGCCACGTCTGCGAATCACACTCTTCTTGGCCACCCGAGGGCCACCAGAATCACTGGCACCCTTTCCATAGCAATCTTGCGCAGGACCCTGCCTAGCAGGGGGAATGGAGAAAAGACATACAGAGCAGAATGTCCTGCCATGACGTTACTAAGACCTCCATGACCACGGCCAGAGGATCCTGAGACAAGGAAACAAGGCCGAGAACTTCTGAACGTGACGGAACACAAAAAGAACCACAACCGGTTGTTCCCCATAGAGACACAGGGATTGGCACACCCTGTTGCAGAGGGACCCTCACAGGAGCGTATAGCGCTGATATGCAGGAAACATTGTCCTTCACCCAGATAGGGATCAGAGACACTTCCTGGGGGACACTCCTGCTCCGGGTCCCTCCCTGATTATTAATGTAGGCCAAAGCCGTCAGATAGACCTGGCGCCCCCGAACAGGCAGGCCCTGAAGAGGAGTAGTCAAGCGAGATAGAACTAAGCTGAGCGCTCACTGTTTCAAACATTGATAGGTGTATGGGCCTCCTAAGGGCCCCACCTCCCCTGGAACCGCAGGGACTTCCAGAAGAAGACCCCCCCCCCCCAACCTGATAGATTGGCATCCATGGTGATATCCATCATCCATGGTGACCATCTCCCAGGAAGGGGCAAGAAGGGAACTGCCCCCAGACAGGTTCCTTGAGTTCATCCACTACAAGAGGGACCTCCTCACCAGGGGGGAAGGCACACATACCCTGCTCCAGGGATGCTGGGTCCTTGTCCCATAGAACCAATAGGAGAAGTTGCAGAAGGCCCCAAGGGGGACTGAGCATAAGTGGCCTCTTTGGAGCACGCCACCAACGTGCCCACCAGCTGCATTCCCTGCCTGGTGGAGGGACGGGGACAGCTATGAGGGACTGAGCCCATGCAACCCGATTGTCCACTTTATTGCTGAGGAAAGAAGATCCTTGCTTGAACTGTATCAGAATCATTCATAGGAATTGAGTTACCAATGAAGGGGACAATGAGGACTTGGGGTGTTTGATCACCCCTCCAAATGACTCCCAAATGGACACCCCCAGCCGAGTATCCAACATAGCCTGGCGTAGAGACTGGGAAGTGATGAGGACGTCCAGGTAGGTCATCAATCGGACGCCCCTTGGTCTCATCAGAGACATCGCCCCCGTCAGCACCTTGGTGAGCACTCTGGGAGCTGAAGAGAGGCCAGATGACAAGGCCACAATTAGCAGTGTTGGTCAACCAACGCGAAACTGAAGAACCTCGGTGTCCAGAAGACACAGGGAAGTGAAATTAAGCATCATTGAGCGCCACAGACGGCGAGAAGCCCCCGGGGTGCAGGGAGCTGATGGCCGAGCGCAGAGTTTCCATGCGGAAACCGCCTGTAATTGACGAATTGCTGAAAATCTGTGAATCCGGACTGGGCCAGACTGACCCATCCTTTTGGGGAACTGAGGAAAGGTTGGTGCAGCGTCCCCTGCCTCTGTCTGTTAAGGGCAATCTGCAAGAGACCCCCAGACCTTGCATGGCCTGCACCAGCATCTGAACAGAGGCAGGGACCAGGAGTACCCGGGACCTGATAATCTTGGGGGAAGGCCGCACAACAAACTATCTAGTAGCCGGAGGACACTACCTCCTGAATCCACCAGTCTGAGGCATGATGCCTCCTGACATGAGCAAGGTGCCACAGCCGTCCCCTCACCCAGACGGGCGAGGGCGCCCCATCCTGCTTGAGGGGACTTAGGGGAAGATTTGGGCTTAGCCCCCCCGGAGGAGCCAGGGCGTTGTCTGCTGCTCCTGGGACAGGAATCTGCAAGAGCCCCCGCGAAGGACACCCCTGGTTCCTGTTTAACACCATGGTAGGGGGTCGAAGGGGTGCCCTGGCCCCGAAGGGGCCGAGACAGCTGCCTGCATTGGGGTAACATACCCTTCTTACCAAACAAGTCTAGACAGGCCCCAAACAGGCATCGCCCTTTAAAAGGCAGCCCGGTAAGAGCCTTCTTTGCAGCATCGTCACCACCCCACTGTTGCAGCCAGACCAAGCGACGTATAGCCACCACAAGGGCAGAAGTTCTTGCACACATTCTAATGGTATCATCCAATGCTAATAGGATACATTTTACAAACACCTCACAACTGGAGAGTGCGTTAAACACATCCCAAGGGAGATCATCGGGGGACGGTCAAGCGTTTTTCTGATGAGGGTTCTAGCGGCCACAGCAGTAATGGCAGAGGCACAGACCGGGCGCAGCGCCGTCCCCGCACATGCAAAGGCGTGGGAGGCCAGCAGGTCAATGCGCCAGTCCTCAGCATCCCGAAGGATAGTATAAGCAGGGACTGTAATAAGAGGGGGGTTAGGTAGCCCTATGATCGGGGCATCCACCTCGGGGGGGGGGGATGACCAACATTTAACCACCTCAGGGGGAAAAGGATACTTCCCATCCCAATCCCCTGGGACCCCAGGCAGTTTACTGGGGCACTCCCATTCCTTGAGCACAAGGGTATGGAAATGTGCCTGCTCCAGAAATTCCAAACGTGATGTTGCTGTATGGAAACGCTCCCCTCTTTGCCTGGGAGCCTCGCCAGGGGTAGAGATAGACAGAACCTCAAAGATCTGGATCAACAATCTGTCAGTGTCATCCTGGACCCAGGGGTCAGGGCCAGAGACTTCATGACCAGTCGGTCTCTCATCGGATGAGCCCGAGTCAGAAAAGAGCTCTCCATCAGAAGGGGTATAGCCACACAGATTCATAAACTCCTCAGATCCCATAGGGAAAACAGTAACATTAGACGTCATGTGCGGCTTCTTACCAGGGCCCTTACGCGCTAAAGACCTCGCAATAATCTGTTCAGCCGTAGGCAGTCTATGAGACAAATCAGGCTGAGAATCCCCACTTGTGTGCGACTCAGCAGGAGTGAGATTTAAGCCTGGGGAAGTAGGTGAAGTGAAACGAGGTGCAGCCACTGGCAGGCCAGAATGCAAGGCCAGCGCTTGCTCAGCACAGGATACGCAGACCCGTGCCCTGTCAGCGTCAGCATGGGGTTGTCCACACGCCAAGTCACATTATCCTGAGATGCCTCCATATGGTGACTTTAGGCACAATATGCCAGTAGGGATTGACGCTATAAAACAACCCTGGATGCCCCAATGACCCGCTAGTGAAGTTGGAGAATTTTACAAGGCCCGACTGTCAATTACACCGGGCCGGGAGAGGCCAATGGATTCACCGGTCTGAAAGACACAATGAGAAGAAAAGGGTGTCAGAACTGAAACACTACAATGAGTATAAAAGCCGCCCGTGAGGGCACTTACGGACCACGGCAGGCAAGAACGTCACACGCACGCGCGCGAACTGACAAAATGGCGCAGAGTACCTTGAAGGGCAGCCAGAGCGCGCCAGGCCGGGACCCGCCCTCCCGATGGGCGCGAAGTCTAACAAGCAGCCAATGAGGACGCAGAGGCGTCTGAGGTAACGCCGCCGCCCGGCGCGGAACATCCAAGGAAGGTAAAAGCGCGCGCGGTGGCAGCAGTTACACGAGCTGGGCCTCATGGGCTATGATACTGCCTCAAAGTACTGCGCAAAGCTGAAAATACAAATCAGCGCGTCTGACACCACAAGTACAAGTCCAAAAGACATTACAAAGGCCATATGCATGAAATCACAATACAGTGACACCAAACACACCCCCCCTTTCTTTCCCCCCGAGCTACGGGGGGAACGAGGGAGGATGGCGGCCCTTTGTACAGGACCCACCGCTACACGGGGCATGGGGCAATAATGCAGGAGGGGCATCCCATAGAGGCTCACCATCAGCCTATACCGCCTACCCTTTGGTGGGGGACTGCGGTGGAGCAGCGCTCCATAAGCACGCAAGGTGCTGCCTACCTTCACCCGATCAGTGCAGCCCAGGCTGGGAGGCACAGCACAAAGAGGACGGGTGGGAATAGTCCAACAGGGCCGCAGGCTTTAATAGCCCTGCTCACCTGCGAGAGAGTGATACTTCATGTCTTCGCAGTCAGCATTGCAGAGAAATCTGGGGGATTTGTGGGAGGTCCCTGGGTATTTGAGGGGCCGGGAGGAGCCTGTTTTTGCATGTCTCTGCAGTGCAGCGCCATCTGGCGGAGGATAACCCAAGTGTAAGTACTATATCTGGAGCAGGACGTACTGTATACTAAGAATAGAGGAACACCACACAGTATTTTCACTTTCCTGTCCTGCTGTGTGTATACCCCCCATACACTAACCTTCCTTCTGCTTCCAGGGTCAAACCCAGGCGAGAGCAAGTGCGCTGAACGGTCCAATTGCTGTCACTCAGCTCCCTTTAGCGCCACTGACAGTTAAACACCCGAGTGGTGCTAAAGGGAGCAGAGTGTGCTAAAGGGAGCTGCATCCCCCACTCACCTTGCAGCAGTGGCATTCCCGCACTGCTCCTTTAGAGAGGCCCGGAGCAGGCATGCGCATGGCTAGAGGTGAGTGGGGATGCAGAGGCGCAGCGAGGGCTCGGGAGAAGGCGAGTGGATCTGGGCATCTCAGGAAGCTCAAAGGACAGGTACTCAGATGGCACAGGAGTCTTTTAGACTCCAGGGCCTTCGAAGTTCCTATTTAAAAGCTTTTGGAGCAAAGTTTTTTTACTTCTTTATTACTTGCAAAGTTATTTACTTCTACTTCACCTTTTAGTGGTGAACCATAAAGGAATCAATGTTATTTAGGGAGAGATGGTCATTTTAGGTTGTTTTTAGCATCTTTAACTTATTTTTCGATCGTTAACAGAAAGATACCCAATGTGTTAAAAACTACTAACAATGTTTTTACATGACTTACATTTTCAAATAATATGTTATTCTGAAAGTGGACCAAAACCCAGGATAGTCAATATTTTTGACTACCCTGGCTCTTGGTTCTTTCACCGGGGAACCCCGATTAGGGGTGCCCCGCTGTGTGAAAACCCCCAGGATGCCGCAGCCAACTTACTTCTTCCCGGTCCCACGACGAATCTAAGAGCAGCGACTCTGTCGGCCGCATACTCTTCCTCCCTCTAACAGGTAGCGTGCCTACGCCAGCCATTCACAAATACCTGCCGCAAGCACGCGCACTGCTAGAAGGAAGTGGAGGATGCGGCAGTCAGAGGCGCTGTTCTTAGACGTGCCGTGGGACCAGGAAGAGGAGAGTTGGCTGCGGCGATCTGGGGTGGTTTCACACAGCGGGGCACTCAAAATAGTCAAAATCCTGGGTTTTGGTCCACTTTAAGCTTTTCAAACAACCCAGACACCCCCAAGATACAGGGCTTGATTCAAAGCCTGCCCATGAATGCTCGTTTTTTCAGAAACTGATTTCGGTAACCACGTTCCGAGAAAAGTTTGTTCATGCGTAAGTGAGCATATTCGTTTTGCATACGCATACAGTTTAGCTCAGAATTTGCAGCCGAAGTCTTGGAAGACAAGTTTTTACCTGTTTTTAGATGTAACTTGCTGAGGAGCCCATTATTCTTGATGCACTGTGTCCTTGTGTGGCTCTCTCTTGCACTCCATTTTTGTTGTTGTACCACCTATTTTAATGTACCTCCCGCGGCCCACCACCACTGGTAGTCTGCATGTCCTTGCACATACTTACCTTTCTTCCCCCTACTGCCATCTAGGGCATCCCATGTAGTCTGCATGTCCTCACAGGCACATACTTGCCTTTGTACCTTGGTTGCCATATCCCTGCTTCTACCCACTATTAATCACCTCACACTTTGGCCACCTTCTGTTTTAGTCTTCTGTGTAACGTTTGTTTGCATCTGCTTTATGTAGTTGCATAGAAAAAACACCACCACACAGCATATTATCATCATACCATTATTTTTTTTTTTAATTCAAAACAAAAAAATGTTTACATACAATATTTGCTCGGACTAAAATGGCACATGCAAAAAGTCAAAAATATGAAAAAAAAAACACTTGTTTGCCCACGTGTGCCTGAACATGCACACACATTTTTTTTTTATGCAATATATCTTTATTGAGTTTTATATAGACTTTACATATATAGAAACAGCAAGAAACACAGCAAGAAAAGCACAAGATCACAGCACCTCAAATATATGATGAAAATATCCAGTATGGGCATAAAAATAGCGAAACTGAGAAAAGTTGACTGATGATGACAACAGTGGTTTCCACGCAAAAACTTTACATTCTCACTACGTATTATTAAAACAGTAATGACAGTAATGCCCATAAAATAAAGCGCTATGTGGAAATAGAGTCAGAAAAGATAAACCCGAAGAAAGAAATATAGGAAAGGAAAAGAAAGGAAGAAAGAGAGACAGAAAGAATGTCCACATCAACCACTTCTCTCCAGTAGATCCCGGATCTCCGGGGGAACTCTTAGACACTTCCCATATTGTCCAGGTCTTATAGTGCTTCTCGGCCCCACCCTCGACACCGTCGAGTGCCAGTTCCTCCATCCTTTTGATATTTTCCAACTCCCCGTACCATTCAATTAAGGAGGGTACAGTATTGGAATGCCAATGTCGGGGTATTATTGATCTGGCTGCCGTAAGCATGTGCCTCAGCAGGCCCCTCCCCCCTGCTGCCACCGAACCTGGAGTCATCGATAGGAGGGTCAACTGAGGGGAGTTGGGGACACTCTCAAGCGTCGTGCACTCAAATATCCTCAACACCCCTTCCCAAAAAGTATTAATAGCGGGGCATTCCCACCAGACGTGACTTAGGGGCCCACATGCTCTGTTACACCTCCAACATTTGTCAGTCTCTGAGCCCCCGTGTAGCGATAACCCTTATCGCCGGAGGGCTTCACCGCCCGAGACGTCCTTTTCCCAATCGTAAGAGGTGCTGCAGGAATCCCAGAGTCGTCCGTGAGGAAACAGGAACAGCCCTTACAAGGGCTAGTGAATTGTAATATAGCGTTTCCCCCAATAAGAGACAGAACTTCAGTATTGAGGGTGAAGGTGAAGTGAACTTTATTAGTGCCACACTGGGCCTTATATACACAAGTCTCCATTGCATGACACACACACCGACCAATAGCAGCAGGGCACACAATCCCTCAACTCTGCCGGTGACGCAATCAGCAATACAATAGACGTCTGTAATACACTCAATCCGAACAATGCCATTGTCTGTGACGTAATCAATCAATACAATGGCAGTCAGAACAATGAATAACCTAATCAATCAATACAATGGCAGTCAGAACAATGAATAACGTAATCAATCAATACACTGGCACAGTCTGTAACATGCTTAAGAAAAGGAAAGTAATGAACCTGTGTAAAGTCCAAAGGGGCAGAGAGTCTGTCACACCCCGTATCTTACCAAGTCCGCCGGGCTCCTATACCATCTGGTCAGGATTTTATAATTTCTTTCCTGGGCCCTACAAGCCATCGAGAGTTTGTGCGTTAGAGCAAAAAGTCTTTTCCCACTCCTTCTCAAACGTCTGACCCAATTCTTCCTCCCTTCTTCTACAAAATAATGGGAGCCCTTCCTCCACACCCCCAGCCTGATAGATCCTATATAAGGTCGAGATTGCCCAGGAGGGGGGGGACTGAGCCCTGAGGATCGTCTCCAGCGCTGTTAATGGCCGAGACAGGATAGTCCCATGAGCTACCGAGCCGATGAAGGCGTTTAACTGGGCATATAAAAACCAGGACAGTTTCCTCCCCCCGATCCCTCAAATCAGACAGTGATGGCAGGCCAGATCCAGAGGTAATCTCGCCCAATCTTGTGTCCTGAGACGCCTCCCACACGAGAAACGTTTTGGCCCCCAGTCCCGGGGTAAATGCAGGGTTATCGAAGAGCGGGGTGAGAGGACCCGGTCTGCACGAAATGGCCCTTAGTTTCAGAGACCTGTCCCAGAGGGTCAACAGGGGATTCACAAGGTAGGGGAGTTCCCGCCTCTTTGGACGGAGCTCAGGGTCCACCCAAGGCAAGGCAGTCAGACTGATTGGAGAACTATCGTTTTCTAGATCCACCCATTGTTTACTCCGCTTATGGTGGAACCAGTCCACGAGCCTCACTAGGACCACAGCCGCGTGGTATGACTTCATGTCGGGGACCCCCAGCCCCCCTGCAGATTTAGGTCTACATAGCGTCTTCCTGCTCACCCTGAGCTTTTTACCGTCCCAAACAAAGTTGTAAAAAGCAGCCTGTAGCTGCTTAAAGAACCCCCGTTCCGGCAACAATGGCAAAGTCTGAAAAACATAAGAATCGAGGCAGAACGTCCATTTTTAGGATATTAGTTCTCCCCAACCAGGAGTATTGTTTTTTAGCATGCGTTTTCAGGCTTCCTATAGTGCTGTTAAGGAGTGGCATATAGTTTAATTTATAGAGTTTCCCCAGGTCCGTGGACACTTGTACCCCAAGGTATTTTACTGACTCCCTTTGCCACTTAAACAGGAAATTTACCTGTATTAACTCCCGGGCCTGTTCCTCTAGGGAGATGTTCAAGATCTCCGTTTTAGCCATGTTGACTTTAAAGTTGCTCAGCTTACTGAATCTTTCAAACTCCTTAATGACAGACGGCAGAGAGGTATGTGGAGAGGTTATATATAAAAGGAGGTCATCGGCAAAGAGGGAGAGCTTATATTCCCTCCCCCCGCATAACACCCCTTTGATGGAAGGGTTGGCTCTCAAGGCGTTCGCCAAGTGTTCCATTACTAGGACATACAGCAAGGGGGACAGAGGTGCCATTCCTTATGTCGAAAGATCCAGAGAGAGTGCCGTTAATTTTAACTTTAGCAGTGGGGTCATGGTAGAGAGCCATAATTCTATCCATCATGACTGGTCCCACCGCCACCTGGGAGAGCGTGGCCTCCAAAAACCCCCAATGCACCCTATCGAATGCCTTTTCTGCATCCACTGCCAGAAGGCATGATGGGATTCCCTTTGATTGAGCGAAATGAATCAACGAAACTGTTTTGATCACATTGTCCCTAGCTTCCCTGCCCGAGAAAAACCTAACTTGATCATTATGTATCAGTGAAGGTAACAAGGGCTGGATCCTGTTCGCCAAAATTTGGGCGAACAGTTTGATATCTACATTGATCAGCGAGATCGGCCTATAGTTACCCGGAAAGGTATTATCCCTCCCAGGTTTCGGAATGACCGTAATGTGAGCTTCCAGGGTCTGTCTCGGGAAGGGGCAGCGACCCGATACAGAGTTAAATACCCTCGTCAAGAAAGGGGCAATCGGGGGTCCCATCGTTTTATAAAACCTGGGAGTAAACCCATCTGGTCCAGGACTTTTCCCTGCAGGGGTCTCCCTTATGGCCTTCACCACCTCTTCCTGCCTTACCGGGTCCTCTAAAGCCTCACTCTCTTCCGGGGGAATGACTGGTAGAGCCGTCTCAGCTGTATAGTTGTCCAAGTCCCCCGCTAATCTCCCCTTCGGATCGTTATCAATGTTATACAGGCCCAGATAGTAAGACTGGAATTCATCCGCAATATGGGGCGTCTTGTGTACCTCCCCTCCATCTGCTGTTTTCAGGCTGGGGATAAATGAACAGCCTTGCCTTGGGTGGAGTGACCTAGCCAACAGCCTACCGCATTTATCCGAGTATTCATATAGGCGTGCCCTGCACCTATCTCTGTATCTAAGGTAACATTGATCGTAGAGCCCCTTTAACTTCTGCCTGGCCTCTATCAGTACTCGTAATTCCCCAGGGGATGAGAGGGTCTTATGCATCCTCTCCAACTCCTGCATGCATCCCAGAGTCTCCACAATCTGTTGAGCTCTCTCCTTCTTAAGCCTCGCGCCATGTCTGATAAAGACTCCCCGCAGTATACACTTGAGCGCCTCCCACTGTATCGGCAAGGAGGTACTGGCATTGCTATGGTCAAGGTGGAAATTAGTTACCACAGCCTTGATCTCGGCCAGGCATAGAATGTCCTTCAGAAGGTTGTCATTCAGACGCCAAGTGAATTGCCTGGGGGTCGCGTCCAGCACCGGGAGGCTTAAGAAAACTGGGGCATGATCCGACCAGCGCATCTGATCAATCGAGGATTCAGGGTCTATTGCAAGGGCATGGTGGCTCAGGAGGAAATAATCGAGCCTGCTATACGTATTATGGGTATGAGAGAAATACGTGTAGTCCCTCTCTCCCCCATGGAGGATCCTCCAGACGTCCACCACTTGCAAGGACTGAAGGGCTTTGCGAAATCCATGCACACACATTTTTATGTACTTACCCAAACTGGTTGACACATACTTTCAGGGGGCCAACATGTGTTTTTGAGGTATTGGCCTACCGGAGCATGCAAGATCTGTTGGCGGCTCCAAACCCAACACATCCTCCTCTTCAGCAGCTTCCATGGCTTGTGGTGGTGCTGTGTCTGAGGAGGAAAAGGAATTTGGCAGGGTTTGGGACTGCAGCCTTACACCCACACTGTGTCGTCTTGGCCACACTGGTCGGACTGTTCTTTGGATGGGCTTGGTCCACAGCCAGAACTCCCAGCTACAAAAGAAAAAATAATTTTGTAAAATATGTTACTCATTACCCGGCAACCTCTCCACTCAGCTTCTGCTGTTGTATAGGGCTCGTTGATCGCGGCCAGCAACAAGACGAAGCCAGCTCTCCCATCCGACAATAGTAGTGAATTGCAGAGTGGTCCATGTGACAGTAGCAGCAAAGTACTGTACCCCTGTAACATTGGAAGGCCAGGCCTTGGCAGGAGTGTAATGCGACACACATGCGTAGAAGAATGGCATGAAAGTGTGACTTACCATCATTATTTCCTCCTGTTGCTCACAGGTGAACAAGGTGGATGCCGTGTTGGTTTTCTTTGGATGTCATCTATATGACGCACTCCTGTGACGAGGCACACTGGCGGACCCAGGAAGTGTTCTTGCGTCCATACGCACTTGTAGCCCATAGGTTGCTTACGCCTTTGAGTGACTGTTAAATAAACCAATTTTCCAGTTTCCAATACAATTACCCACTCAATTAGTTATAACAGAACACAGCTGATTTGCTTGCCTCTGCCGACTTAGGAACTTACTATGCCACACCGTAGGCGCCACTACAGGCCCCCAGAGCCAGGAACACAGGCAAGGCCAAGGTACCGCAGACCCAGCATTCACCCCGCAGGCACTCCGCTGCGGATACCACTTTGAGCAGGTCACCCGCAGCAGTTTAAGGCATCAGCAGTGGGAGACTGAGAACCAGGGCTCCTGGGCCTACCGGCACAGCCCACCACGGATCAACCAACTGTCGGGACACCGGAGCACTATGAGGACCCCAGGACAGTCCCCAGTGCAGGCCCCACTGCAGAGCCAAATGTCGAGCAGCGCTGCTGCAGCTAGGCCTGCTCTTTCCCCAGCCAGTAGCCTGGAATCCATCTGTTCGGGGCATGGGAGTGGCCATAGTGACTCTCCCTCCAGCTAAGAAACCACCCAGCAGACCACAGCATCAGCCAACTTACCCTGTGCACAAACGAACAAGAGGCAAGTTGAGTGGCCGATTTAATGATGCCCAGCTAGAGGTTCTGCTGGATGGTGTTGCCAAAAATGATCCCAGTCCCGCTCAACCTCCAAACTTGTGGGAGCAGTTATGGTTGGAGATAGCCTCCAACGGGACAGGACGGGGCTAGAACCCAAGAATGGTGCCCAGGCCCCAAAAAAGTGGTAAGACCTGAAGGTGGTGGTTCGTCGGAAACCAGACAGGCTGAGGGGTAAGTGCTGAAATGAAGTGCTGAAGACTGCTTGTACAGGAAACATTGGACAACTCATTAAAGACACCCTTTGTTAGAATCTAGCTTGCAAACTGGTAGCAGACTCACCAAACTCTACAATTTACCCATGGTGAGGAGCGGATCTTAGGGATGCTTCACCCCAACACCTACCAGAAGGCGCCGGGCACCATGGACACTGATAGATGGCATGTGCCCACCAGTGGTAAGACTTGTTAGCAAATTGGCAGAGGGGGGAGTGGGCCAACCAAACACCTCACCAACCTTAGGTTCCACATGCATAATCGACTTTGAGGGCTTGCCTATGCAACACATGTTGTGCAACTACACACACACCAAGGGCAACCTTTAAATGTAACCCCTAACATGGGTGTGAGCAGACCACAATTTGGGGACACATGTCGATGTGGGATGATCGGACTAAGCATTTGTAACTGTAAGGGCATGAGCACAGTCTAAGTGATGAAGGGCAGGGAGAGCAATTGGCTAACACAAAAACTTGGACCAATTACAAAAAGGGGGAACATAACTGAAAAGAAATACGCAAATCCTATGTAAACAAACACACAGATCCACTCGAGCTACAGACTTGCCCACAAGCCAGCCGCCAGTCAGCTTGCCACACTCAAAACGGTGTACAAACCAGAACTGAAGATAAATGCATCGTGGGAGGAGCCAGGGAAGCCGGCCAAAATGCTGAAAAAGTGAAGATCAGGGCCCACGACACATTGGACGTTAAGAGTGTGTCCCATCTTGCGGCTGCTGAAAAGAAGGCACAAATAAAAAAGGGTCACTAGACTGGCAACAAAAAATGAACAAAAAAAAAATAAAGTAAAACAAAGGCCAAATGGGATACTAGGCAGCTGTTTGGGGGGAAGGGAAAGCTAGGCTAGCCTCAAGAGATGAGAGTGGGCTTCAAAGAGGAGCAATGTGAACCTAAGCAGACAGACACAGGAAAGCTGTTTGGGGGGAGGGGAAGCTAGGCTAGCCCCAAGAGCAAAGTGGTCTACAAGGAGGAGCAATGTGGACTTAAACATACTGAAACATACTCCTGAGCAGCTGGGGGAACCAGAGCCACGTGCAATTGATTGCACTCATGACATTTGGCATATTCAGGCGACTGTGGGTATGCCTAAGCTCTGGAAGGTACATGTTAAACATCTGCCGCTGCTGCAGGCGCTTGTACTGCTTGGTGCAGAGGATGTAGGCTGCATTTTCACTAACAAAAGACCACGTTTTCCCGCAAGCAAAAAGATGGAGTAAATGAAAACCAGGAAACCTACGGCTTTAATAAGTCCGAAAACCCACAAATCAGGGTTCTGAAGCACGTGCAAGCGAAGGCAAGACCTGTAAATTTACACAGGCGCCTTGAACTGCATTTGTACAGCGAACACTCGGTTTGGCATAAAGTACAACTCGGCCACAAAAACAAGGCTCTGAATCATCCAACACAGAGATAGACCGAATACGGTACACTGATGTCATTCCAGGTGCCGGGAATGCATGCTAGAGAGGCTCTGAATCAGGCTGATATTCTGAGACCCCTCCAATGCTGACATATGCTATAAAAGTGTGTTTTCAGCAAGATTTCATGTTTTTTTATATAGAATTCTGTCACAGCAGTTCACCTGCATTCTCCAAACCACTTTTAAATGTAAATACCAGTGACTTCCGCCAAATTGTGGCACAAACACAGCAAAATGCATTGCAAAAGTCTGGGTGTTCGCTGCAGTAAGTTTCTCTTACTCGCTGGTCTGTCACATGTGCATCGCGCGTCCAGCAAAGTAGCGAACAGTAGTAAATGTAAATCACCTCCTTGATAACACAAATTATACTTACACTTTCTAGGAGATTTGCACTGGAATATAATAAAAATAGCACCTCCTCAAAAGACTTTCCCTCTCTGAGGATACAGAAGATTCCCTGGGAAAACCCCTGTGTTTCTGCTCTCCATTAACCTCATTAGTAAAATATATATAGGGGGGGGGTGCCAGAAAGGCTCTGTGCTAAAATAGGTTCTTTCCAAGGCGGACCCGGCACAAGCTTGGAACCTGTGCCCCCCTCACTACGGATGCCAGCAGAGTGGCTGCAATAGCAGTTTCCTGGTATGAAGAAGACACCAAACCAGAAGGAATCCCTCAACCCTGAATACAAGTTTTTTTTTTTTAACTGTATTTTTTTTTTCTTGTTTGTGAACCCCTATATCAGTTCACACACAGGTTGGCCATCAGAGCAGGAGACAATGCGATGCAGCGTGATGTGGCCAAATAGGGCTCCACCCCTCCCCCCAGCTGTGTGTGTACAAGACCACTGGTGACCCGCATGCCTGCGACCCACACCTCCTTCCAGCAGCAGACAGCGAGGCAGGGAAAGATGTTGGAATGTGGCAAAACATAAAGTAAGGTATCAATTTTTCCACATTTTATTATTATGCACTACACATGTTCAACGGTGAATTTTTAAGGGAATCCCAGGAATTTTTTTTTTCAGTAGCGTCTGGGCTTTAACGCGAAATGTCTTGTTTGACACTTTTTAGCTGTATTCTCAATATTTTTGGGTGAAATATGTGCAAAAAAAAAACATTTTTTTACAATTTGTAGTATTTTTTTGTAATAAAAGTTTTTTCAGTAATATCTTATTGCTTGCAAAAGCCCAATTTCTCCAGGTTACAACGGTACCACATGTTTACTGGTAGACACCCTTCCCAAAAACTCCCCCAAGATAAAACAGCGCTTTAGGAGATTTTAAGATAAAAATACAATTCTGTGAAATACTCACCTGTAGAATTGGTATTATGAGTATACAGTACGTCCTGCTCCAGATATAATACTTACACTTGGGTTATCCTCTGCCAGATGGCGCTGTACTGCAGAAGCATGCGAAAACAGGCTCCTCCCGGCCCTTCATATACCCAGGGACCTCCCACAAATCCCCAGCATTGAAAAGCAGTGAACAAGAAGCCGGGAGAATTAAAAACCAGCCAGAACAACTGGTAACAATAACAAGATAACAATCACCATACAGGGGATCCAGAATAATGCAACAACAGGGTGGGGTGGAGCAGGACGTACTGTATACTTATAATACCAATTCTACAGGTGAGTATTTCACAGAATTGTATTATTCTTAGTATACAGTACGTCCTGCTCCAGATATATTACTTGCACTTGGGACATCCAATAGCAGTGTCCATAAAGTAGGGTGGGATCCCCCAACAAAAAAAGGTGACAACAGGCAGTTTAAACTACTACCGCTTGCAAAACCTTACGGCCAAAAGCAGCATCTGCTGAGGCCCTAACATCAACCTTGTAAAACTTCGAAAAGGTATGAACAGAAGACCAAGTAGCGACCTTGCAAACTTGTTCAACCGAGGCCTGGTGTTGGAAGGCCCAAGAGGCCCCGATAGCACGAGTAGAATGGGCAGTAAGGCGGTAGGGAGGACTCTTCCCCTTAGCAGAATAGGCTTGAATCACAGCCCGAGGAATCCATTTGCTAATAGTAGACTTGGCCGGAGCCAACCCCTTCCTAGGACCAGAGGGGACCACAAAAAGAGCATCAGTCTTTCTGAAGGCCGCAGTGACTACTAGGTAATACTTCAGACACCGGACCACATCCAAGGAATGCAGAACCCTTTCCTTAGCGTTACTAGGATTAGGACACAATGAAGGAAGCACAATATCCTGATTCAAGTGAAAGGCCGACACCACCTTCGGCAGAAAGTCTGGCTTAAAGCGGAACACCACCTTGTCCTGGTGTCTCTTGTAGTATGGGGGCTGAATAGACAACGCCGCCAGCTCCGAAACACGCCTGACCGAAGTGATAGCCGTCAGAAAAACCACTTTGAGGGTAGGTACAGCCAAGGCAACATCCTGAATAGGCTCAAAGGGAGCACCCTGCAAGGCAGGCAAAACCAGGTTCAAGTCCCAAACAGGAACCATAGGCTTACGTGGGGGACCCCCTAAAAGAAGGTCTTAACCAGGTGATGCTGAGCAAAGGATTTCTGAAAGAAAACAGACAGGGCAGAAACCTGACCCTTCAGAGAACTGAGCTTTAAACCCAACTCTAATCCGTGTTGTAAAAATTCCAGAATCCTAGGGATGAAGAACTCCCTGCAGGGAAGAGACCTGGACTCACACCAGTCAATGTAGGAACGCCATACCCTGTAATAGATGGCAGAAGAAGTTTTCTTCCTAGCCTGAACCATGGTATCCACCACTGAGGCAGACAAGCCTTTCTCCATCAAGATGGAGGTTTCAGCAGCCAAGCCGTCAAAACCAGAGTTTGTAAATTGGGATGGCGTAAGGAGCCCTGAGTGAGTAGATCTGGCGCCTCTGGCAGGACGTACTGATCTACTGCCATTTGTACCACGTCTGCGAACCACACCCTTCTTGGCCACCTTGGGGCCACTAGAATCACTGGCACCTTTTCCAGGGCAATCTTGCGCAGAACCCTGCCCAGCAGGCGGAACGGGGGAAATACATACAGGAGCCGAAATTTCTTCCAAGACAACGACAGAGCGTCCGTGGCCACAGCCAGAGGATCCTGAGACAGTGAGACAAAGGCCGTGAGCTTGCGATTGAGACAGATCCACATCCGGTAGACCCCAACGGTGACACAGGGACTGGAACACCCTGTTGCAGAGGGACCACTCCCCCTGCCGGGAAGTCCCCCTGCTCAGAGAGTCTGCTAGGAGATTTTTCACCCCTGGGATGTAAACAGCCGAAATGCATTGAACATTGGCCTCCGCCCATGTCAGAATCCGCGACAATTCCTGGAGGGCACCCTTGCTTCGGGTCCCTCCCTGATGATTGATGTAGGCAACCGCCGTCCTGTTGTCTGAGCGCACCTGAACAGACAGTCCCTGCAGGTGATCGGTCAACTGCTCCAGAACCAACCTGACCGCCCGTAGTTCCAAAATCTTGATGGGTAAATGGGCCTCCAGAGGGCCCCACCTGCCCTGGAACCTCAGGGACTTCCAAAATCCCCCCCCAACCTGACAGGCTGGCATCCGTGGTGACCGTCTCCCAGGCGGGGGCTAGAAAGGACCTGCCCTAGCAAATTCTTGTGGTCCAGCCACCACGAGAGGCACCTTATGAGCAACCGGGGCAGCACACAAAACCTGTCCAGGGACGCAGGATCCTTGTCCCATACCGAGAGGAGGTGAAGCTGCAGAGGCCTCGAATGGAACTGAGCAAAGGGAGAGCTGGGGGCATGAGAGCAGGGACCGCACCTGCGCAGTCAGGGCTTCCACCTTCAGTTGGGGAAGGAATATTCGTGACGGAACCGTATCCAGAATCATCCCCAGGAATGAGGTCACCGACAAAGGGGACAGAGAAGACTTGGGGTGATTGATCACCCAGCCGAACGACTCCAAGATGGACACCACCCGCTGAGTGTCCAGCTCCGCCTGCTGTAGGGGCCATGAGGCGATGAGGATGTCGTCCAGGTAGGGCAGCACTCGAATGCCCCCTGACCTTATCAAAGACATCACCCCTGCCAGTACCTTGGTGAACACTCTGGGAGCTGAAGTGAGGCCAAATGGTAGGGCCACAAACTGATAATGTTGATCTTTCAACGCGAATCTGAGAAACCTTTGATGTCCCGGAAACACAGGGATGTGAAGGTAAGCATCTTTGATGTCCACAGTTGTCATAAAATCCCCTGGGCGCAGAGAGCCAACGGCCGAGTGCAGAGTTAAAATGCGAAAGCACTTGTGCTTGACAAATTTGTTGAGGATCTTTAAATCCAGAATGGGCCTGACTGACCCATCTCTTTTGGGTACTGTGAACAGGTTGGAGTAGAATCCTTCTCCCAATTCTCTCAAGGGAACCTGGCAAATAACTCCCAGATCCAGAAGGTCTTGCACTGCTTGCATCAGGACCTGAGCCGATGCCGGGTCCTGGGGAATCCGGGACCTGACGAATCTTGAGGGGGGCCATACAGCAAACTCTATTTTGTAACCAGAGGTAACTACCTCCTGAATCCACCGGTCCAAGACTTGGTGCCTCCAGACATGCGCGAAGTGCTGTAGCCGTCCCCCCACCCTGGCGGGTGAGGGCACCCCATCATGCCTGAGGGGTCTTGGGAGGGGCTTTGGGCTTTGTTCCCCAGGAGGAGCGGGGGCATCACCCCTTGCTCCTATGCTAGGAGTCTGCACGAGCCCCCGCGAAGGACACCCCTTTCCCCTGCTTAACACCTCTGTAGGGGGCTGAAAGGGGGCCCTGGATCCGAAAGGGCCGAGGCTGTCGCCTGCCCTGTGGTAACTTACCTCCTTTAGCAAAGAAGTCTAGGCGGTACCCAAACAGGCGCAGGCCCTTAAAGGGAAGCCCAGTAAAGACTTTCTTAGCGGCATTGTCTGCCACCCACTGCCGCAGCCATACCGTGCGGCGTATAACCACCGCCAAGGCGGAAGATCTGGCACACAGCCTAACAGCATCATCCGACTTGGACAGCATAAAGTTCACAAACGCATCACAATTAGACAGTGCATTAACAGCATCAGTAGGCAGCTTGTCTGCGCCGTCAAGAGCATTCCTGATCAAGGCTCTGAGTGCCACAGAAGTAATGGCCAAGGCGCAAACAGGGCGCAGCGCCGCCCCACCAAATGCAAAGGCATGACATGCCAATTGGTCAAAGCGCCGGTCCTCAGAATTCCGTAGCGTAGTGGTATCGGGGGAGTGCATACTAGAGGTGTTAAGACAGCCCTAAAACCGGGGCATCGACCTCGGGGGGTGATGACCAGCACTTGACCATATCAGCAGGAAATGGATACTTCCTGTCCAAACTCTTAGGGATCCCGGGAAGTCTACTGGGATGTTCCCATTCCTTCAACACGAAAGTTATTGGAATGGGTTTGCTCAGGAAATTCCAATTGAGCCTTAGCAGTATGAAATAGCTCACCCCTTTTCCTGGGAGCAGCAACAGGGGGAGGGATGGACAGAACTTCAAAAATCTGAAGCAGTAGTTTGTCAGTATCACCCGGGGTCCAGTGGTCCGAACCGGAATAGTGATCACCCCTTGTCTTCTCATCAGAAGATTCTGAGTCAGAGGATAGCTCCCCTTCGTCCGAAGGGGTATGGCCATAAAAATGTGAAAACTCCTCAGACTCCATAGGGAAGGGAGCCGAATCAGGGATTGTGTGACGCTTTTTAGCAGTGGCCTTGCGCGCTAGAGAGCTAGCAAGTAATTTTTCAACACTGGCCAGTCTAGTAGGCACATCAGGAGGGGGTTAGACTCAGGCTTGGGGGAGTAGGTGAAGTGAGGCGAGGGGCAGGCCCAGCCACAGGAGGGGCGGGAAGTACCATTAGCGCCTGCTGTGCACAAGGGACGCAGACCCGTGCATGGTCACCGCTGATAGGCGAGACCCCACAAGCTACACACAGACGGGCTTGTCCCGAGGGAACCCCGTTCACAATATCCTGGGATGCCTCCATATGGTGATTAATGGGCACAATAGGCCAGTAGGGATTGACGCTATAAGCTACCCTGGATGCCCCAATGACCCGCAGGGAAGTGGGAGTAATTTTTCTAGGTCCACGGGTAATTAAGCCGGGCCGGGAGAAGCCACTGGATTTGACCGTCTGAAAGACATAATGGGAATAGGGATGTCAGAGCCATGCGCAGTAAGCAAGACAAATGAAAATCCCCCCCGAGGGCACTTACAGATCGAGGGAGGACCATTACCACGCGTGCGCGATGAGCATCGGAATGGCGCCAAGCGGATCTCGAAGGGCGGACCAGAGCGGGCTGTGACGCGGAGCGCGCCAAGCCAGGTCTCCGCCCCCCTGAAGAGCGCAAAGCTCTGAGATAGATTCAGGTGTCAGAAGATCGAAGTGAATGGCACACTTAGAAAAAAATTCGCCAATGAAGACGTAGCAGCGTATGAGGCAACGCCGCAGCTCATCGCAGCACATTCAACAAGGGAAGGAGTGCGCGTGGCGGCGACAGATGCATAATAAAAATGTTTTTAACAGCGCGGCACTGACACCAGGAATACCAGTAAAGGACAGTATTAAGGCCATAAGCGTGTAAGCATACACTGACCACCACACCCCCCCCCCTTTCTTTCCCCCCGGGAATGAGGGAGGATGGCGACCCTTTGTATAGGGCCCACCGCTACACGGGGCATGAGGAATAGCGCAGTAGGGGCATCCTCTAGAGGTTCACCATCAGCCTAAACCGCCTACCCTTTGGTGGGGGACAGCGGTGGAGCATGGCTCCATAAGCACACAAGGTGCTGCCTACCTTCACCCGACCGACTCAGCCCAAGCTGGGAGGCACATCACAGGGAAGACGGGTGGGAGTAGTCCAACAGGGCCGCAGGCTTTGATAGCCCCGCTCACCTGCGAGAGAGTGATACTTCATGTCTTTGCAGTCAGCACTGCAGAGGAATCTGTTTTCGCATGCTTCTGCAGTACAGCTCCATCTGGCGGAGGATAACCCAAGTGTAAGTATTATATCTGGAGCAGGACGTACTGTATACTAAGAATATACAACTGCTATATACACCTTGCAGAATTTTTTTAAAAACAACCCGTTACATTGCAATTACCCCCAATAACCTAAATAATTAAACCAATAATATAAAATAAAGTATTCTCTGGAAGTACACACCCCAAGCTTTCTAGGTGTATTAGGCTAATTGATGTGGGCACAGTTTTCTGGAAGTAATTCCTCAATTATTTGGTTGCACAGGGTTTCCCTAAAAAAGCAGAATCAAAGCCATATTTTCCTTAAAAAAAACAATATGCAAACAATAAAAAACAATTTAAATCTGAAAAAGCAAGGTTCCCCTGAACAGAACAATACCCAACACGCATAGGCACTATCAAGGGAAGAGCTGCCAAACACCCCAAAGTAAAGCATGCACATAGCGGTAATTTTAACTTGAAAATGTCAGCTCTGCAGACTCTATATTCCCTGAAAGAACACATTAAGCTTTCTAGGCGTACCCAGCTTATTGAAGTGGCTTTATCGTCCTGGAAGTAATGCCTCAAATAATTATACATTCAAAAATGTATAAAAAAGCAGAATAAAAATCATTTTCCTCAATCAATATGCAATAAAGAAAAAAAAACAACCTAAATCTGAAAGAGCAAAGTCCCCTGAACAGAACAATACTCAACATGCATAGGTACTTTTAACCCTTTTAACTGCCAGCCTACTTTTTTTCACCATTTTTAATTGTGATTTTTGCAAGACTTTGCCTCAATTTTATTTTTGGGGCAGAGTTTAGGATTTAAAATGAAATGTTTGTATTTTTTCCACTTTTCCTGAAATAAACAAAAACATTTTTTTTTTTTAAATAGTCTTATTTATTTTAAATGTATTTTATTAAAGAAAACCATACTGCATGTGAAAGCCCTATTTCTTCTGATTACAACGGTACCACATATGTACTGATAGCCCCCCATTCCTGCCCAGGAGACCCCCCAAACTGAAAAGGGAGGGCAATTTTTGAAGCATTTTAAGTGGGGGCCCCCCTACCCAGCATAACCAGCCTGGGGACCAGCTATGGGGGCTTGTAGAAAAGGGTGCAGGGGCTAGCCTCAGTCTCCGCGGATAATAGCAAGTCACCCGCTAGCTGCAGGTGAATTGCCAGCCCCCTAAGCCTTGTGAACTGGTATAGGGGTCTTATGCATCCCTTATTTCACAAAGGGTTAACTTTTTTTTTTTTTTTTTAATTTACCTTCCATTCATCCCAGAGCACTGTGTCTCATACTGATAGCTTTGGCTTTTGCTCTCTTGCTGATGCTGGAAGCCTTTTATACCTGCTGGGTGACGGGTAACAAGGGGTTAATTAAAAAATGACAAGGTCACCCCCTCCCGGGGGGGAGAATTTTTACTTTTAATTTTATGGGTTAAATGCGCTTAAAAATCCCCCCCAAAAAATGGCGTGAGGTCCCCCCCCCCCCCCTACCCAGCATAACCAGCCCAGGAACCAGCTTATGTGGGCTTGTAGAACAGGGCGCAGGGGCCAGCTTTGGTGGCTCTGCAGGCTACAAACCCCAAAGCCTAATGGCCCCAGGTTCTTCTGCCCCCCCCAAGCAATGGGGAGACAGGTAATAGGGGCCTGGGGATTAATGGCAAGCCCCCAAGCCTTATCCTTAACAAGTTCACAAAAAGTTAAGTGTAAAAAAAAAAAAACACACAGAAAAAGTTAGGTACCTGGTAACTTCTTTTCTAAACATCTGAAAGGGCAGCATACACTGAGACTTGCAAGTCCCTCCCCCAAGAGGGGAACACAAGACCACCATAATAGAATAAAAGCTTGACTCCACCTCCAATCCCCAGTTTTTGAGAAAACAGACCCACAACTTTACTTCATAACACATGACATAATAGTCTAATTCCACATCAGAAAAGGGAGGGAAAATGCTGTATGCGACTCGTTCGGATGTTTAGAAAAGAAGTTACCAGGTACCTAACTTAAGATTTCTCAAAACATCCTCCGGGCAGCATACACAGTGATAGTCGAGATCTACCTCATTGGGTGGGAAGAACAGCCCGTAGAATACTTAATACCGAAAGACTGATCCTTCTGGGAAAGAAAATCGTGCTTGGCAAATGTTCTAGCTGAGGACTAAGTAGCTGCTTTACATATCTGCTCCATAGAGACCCCAGCCTTCTCTGCCCAAGATGTAGAAAATACCATTTTGTGATTACTCACCTGTAAAATGGTTATTACAAGTATGTCACACACCCCGCTTCCGAATATTCATGACACTTGGGACATCCAATAGCAGTGCCCATAATGGGTGGGGATCCCAAAAAGGCAATAATGCAAATTTAAACTACTGCAGCTTGCAGAACTTTGCGGCCAAAAACAGCATCCGCTGAGGCTTGCACATCCACCTTATAAAACTTGGAAAAAGTATGAACAGAAGACCAAGTAGCAGCCTTGCAAACTTGTTCAACAGAAGCCTGATGCTGAAAAGCCCAAGATGCTCCAACAGCACGAGTAGAATGAGCAGTAATACGAAAAGGGGGAATCTTCCCCTTGGCAGAATAAGCCCCAACAATGGCCTGTCGAATCCATTTACTAATGGAAGACTTAGCAGGCGCCAAACCTTTCCTGGGCCCGGAAGGAACCACGAAAAAGGCGTCCGTCTTACGCAAAGGAGAAGTAGCCACCAAATAATACTTCACACAACGAACCACATCCAAAGAATGTAAAGTCCTCTCCTTGTCATTGCTAGGCTTAGGACACAAGGAAGGGAGAACTACATCCTGATTGAGGTGGAAGGCCGAAACCACCTTAGGAAGGAAATCTGGCTTGAAGCGGAAAACTACCTTGTACAGGTGCCTCTCAAAGTAAGGAGCCTGAATAGACAAGGCCGCCAACTCAGAGACATGCCGAATAGAGGTAATAGCCACCAAAAAGGCAACTTTCTGAGTGAGCAGAGAAAAAGCAATATCCTGCACCGGCTCAAAAGGAGGCCCCTGGAGAGCCGACAGAACCAAGTTCAAATCCCAAACCGGCAGCAAGGGCTTTCTAGGAGGCCGCACATGAGTAACCCCCTGGAAAAAAGTCTTAACCAGAGGATGCAGAGCAAAAGACCTCTGAAAGAAACCTGCCCTTTCAAAGTACCGAGCTGGAAACCCAATTCCAGACCATGTTGAAGAAACTCCAGAATTCTGGGAATAGAAAACACCCTACAAGGCAAGGCCCTAGCCTCGCACCAGTTAATATAAGACCTCCAAGTCCTATAGTAGACGTTAGAGGAAGATCTCTTCCTAGTTCTAACAAGAGTCTGAACCACCGCATCAGAAAGACCTTCCTCCTTTAAAATGGAGATTTCAGCAGCCACGCCGTCAAAGCCAGCGTTGGCAAATTGGGGTAGCGTAGCTGACCCTGGGTGATAAGATCCGGAAGAAGAGGCAGATAAAACTGATCTACTGCCAGCCGCACTACGTCTGCGAACCACACTCGTCTTGGCTACCTTGGAGCCACCAGAATTGCTGGTGCCCCTTCTAGAGTCAGCTTGCGCACCACCCTGCTCACCATGGAGAAGGGGGGGGGGGACAGGTACAGAAACCCCAGTTCCCTCCAAGCCAGGGACATGACATACACTGCCAGGGCCAGAGGATCCTGAGACAGAGACACAAAAGCAGGAAGCTTGTGATTTTGATGTGAGACAAAGAGATCCACCTCCAGAGTCCCCCACCTGTGACAAAGGGACCGGAAGACCTTGGCATTGAGAGACCATTCTCCTCGTCGAGATGAGCTCCTGCTCAGGGAGTCCGCCTTCGTATTCTCCACTCCCGGAATGTAAATGGCTGAGATGCATGGGACATTGCTCTCTGCCCAAACAAGGATCAGAGATACCTCCCTGAGTCCCTCCTTGGTGATTGATGTAAGCGACCGCCGTCCGACTGTCCGATCGGACTTGAACTGGCAATCTCTGCAAGAGAAGAGTCAAGCGAGACAGAACCAACCAAATGGTCCGCAGCTCCAAAACGTTGATGGGGGTATGAGCCTCCTGAGGCCCCCATAACTCCTGGAACTGATGTTCCCTCCAGAAGCCCCCCCAGCCCGACAGGCTGGCGTCCGTGGTGACCATTTCCCAACAAGGGGCCAGAAAGGATCTGCCCTTCAACATTGCTTGACACTAGCCACCACTGAAGGGACTGCTGAGCCCGGAGAGACAGCAGACAAAACTGGTCTAATGACAGCGGACACCTGTCTCAAGTCGCTAGAAGATGGAGCTGAAGCGTCCTCATGTGAAACTGGGCAAAAGGGACTGCCTCGAAGGAAGCCATCATCAAACCTACCAATCTCACCCCTAGCCTGAAAGACTAGCGAGGATTGGATAGTAGAAGCCGAATCAAATCTTGAATCAGAAGAATCTTGGAATGAGGAAGGAACACCTTGGCCAGAAAGGCATCCAGAGTCATGCCCAGAAACGAAACCTCCCTGGAAGGGGAGAGGGAGGACTTGGGATAGTTGATCACCCAGCCGAACCTCTCCAGTGTGGACACCACAACTCTGGTGTCTAGCTCCGCTTTGCTGAGAGAGGAAGCCAAAATGAGAAGGTCGTCCAGATATGGTACAATGCAAATGTCTTGGACTCTGAGAAGGGCCATCACCCCCTGCCAGTACCTTGGTGAACACACTCAGAGTCAAGGTCAGCCCGAATGGAAGGGCCACAAACTGAAAATGCTGATCTTCCACCACGAACCTGAGGAACCTCTGGTGTGCCAGAAAGATAGGTACATGTAGATACGCATCCTTGATGTCTATGGACGTCATGAAGTCCCCCTGACGAAGAGAATCGACGGCTGAACGCAAGGTTTCCATGCGGAACTTCCTGAAGCGGATAAACCGATTGAGGAGCTTCAGATCCAAAATGGGTCGAACGGAGCCGTTCTTCTTGGGCACCGTGAATAGATTGGAATAGAAGCCCAAGCCTCTTTCCGCAGAAGGCACTGGGCAAATGACAGCCATGTCCAGCAGATAACTTACTGCCACCCGGAGCCCCTGTGCGGCCAGTGGATCCGAAGGCACTCGAGACCTGAAGAATCTGGGAGGAGGCCGGATCTCAAATTCCAGCTTGTAACCGGAAGACACCACTTCCAGAACCCATTTGTCTGAGACCTTCTGGTCCCAGACCTGGAAGAAGTGCCGCAGCCGTCCCCCCACCCGCAAGGGTCAGGGCGCCCCTCATTGCTGAGCTGGCTTGGCAGCAGGCTTGGGTTGGAACTCCAATTGTGACCTGGACGGGCACGACCTCTGCCTCTACTCCAGGAATCACCTCTGAGGGTAGAGAAGGACAAAACTCTGCCAGTTCTGGCACCACGAAAGGAAGGGTTAAAGGAGGCCGCCCCCCGAATGGGACGACGTTGCCTCTTACGCTGAGGTAACTTTCCTCCTTTCGTGTCTGAATCTAATCTTTCTCCAAAAAGCCGCAACCCCACAAAGGGAAGTGCTGTAAGCGACTTTTTGGCCACAAAATCGGCCGCCCACTGGCGCAACCACACCGACCGCCGAATAGCTACAAGCAAGGCCGAGGTTCTACCACACATAACCATGGCGTCATCCAGAGCGGCTAGCACAAAAGACATGAACAAAATAGACCGCTTAAGGGCGGTGAACTCATCACTGGCCGGGTCAAACCTGGAAGAACTCAACAGGTCCCTAACAACAGATCTGGTAGCCACTGCCGTAAGCACTGAAGCACAAACAGGCCGTAAGGCTGAACCAACACTAGCAAAAGCGTGGCAAGCCATCTGATCAATGCGTTTGTCCTCACCATCTTTGAGAGTGGTGGAGTCAGGAGAATGCAAAATAGAAGTATTAGATAACCCGAGCACCGGGGCATCCACCTTGGGAGGGGATAACCATCGATTTACCACGTCCACCGGAAAGGGATATTTCTTATCCCAACCCTGAGGAATACCTGGCCGAGTAGTTTTCTCCCATTCCTTAAGAATAATGCCATCGAAATGCTTCGGATTTGGGAATTTCAGGCGCGGCTTAAAAGTCCCAAAGAACTCCCCCTTTTGCGGAGCAGCCTCCTCTGGGGGAGAAATCGCCAGAACCTCAAAAAGGTGAGCCAGGACCTTCGGGGTATCCACAGCATCCCCTGCTCAGTATCAGCACCAACAAATTGCTGATGGTCAGAACCATCAGAATCCTCAAATAATTCCCCCTCTTCTAGCGGGGAATAATCAGACCAGTCAAGAAACTCATAATCATCAGACTCAAAAGCGGCTCGGCTGGAGATAAATGTTTTCTCTTAGCTGAGGCCTTTCTGGCTACAGAGCTAGAAATACATTTCTCAATATTAATATCTGGCACACACATCAGATTGCGACTCCCCGCCTGTGACAACATCACTAGGGGTATGGATAAGGCAGGGTGGGGAAGGAGAGGAGGCCGGGGCCACGGATCTAGACGTCTGGGTCCCCGACTGCTGCGTTATGGCCTGCTGAGCACAAGGTATGCAAACAAGTACATTATCCCCCGCAAGGGAGACTCCACATCCCACACACTGCCAGGATCGCCCCGAGGGGAGCCCAAGCCCAGTATCTTGAAAAGCCTCCATATGGTATTTTTTAAGGTAGTCGCAATGACCAGAGGGAATTACGCTGTTAAGCTACCCGGGATGCCCCTTCAAGTCCCAAGTGGGAGGATTTTATTTTTTTATTTTTTTTATCTTAAGGAATCTTAAATAAAATTCTAAGGGACCCTAGGACCGGGAGAACTCCCTTTTTAAACATCAAAAAAGGGATCCCACCTGGAAGACATGAGAACAGAGAGTACATAAGTGTCAACATGCACATCACCCAACACCACATATATCAAAAGATAAAATGGAGAAATTACTTACACCACAGCAAACGGCGACCGTCAACCCTCACAGCAGCGAGGGAATGAGAAGAGAGACAGAGGCCGGAAGAAGAGGGGCGGGCCAGCGCACAATGTGCGCCGCGCCTGGCTCCGGCCCCGCCCCCTCCCCTCACGCAGGGCCCGGCCCCAGCCAGCACCTGAGCGCCTCAGTGGAGCCAACATCGAGGGGGGCAGGCCGCGACGATCACGGCGAGCGCCCAGCCCTGCCCCCTCCTTAACTGCACCTGGAGAAAAACAGCCTGCCCAGCCGCAAGCAATGGCCGCCCACCACGTGTAAACACACACACACCTTTTTTCCCCCCAAATAAAGTCAAACACACGGGAGAAAAGGTCACCCCCCCCCAAGGGGCACAGAGGGACACAGTAGGGGGGAGAACCCACACCAATAGGTGAAAGGGCAAGAGGGACGGGGCATCCCAAGCCGGGATCACCAACCCGGACACCGCCTACCCCTTGTATGGGGTCTCACGGGGGAGCTAGCTCCCATATACACCACAAGGTGCAGCCTACCATTGCCTGGACCTTCAGCCTAGGCTGGGAGGCATACTGCTATAGTTAAAATTAAAAAAGGTTCAGGCAGCAATAGAAACAAAAGGCCAGGGGGTTACCCCGGCTACCTGCAAGGAGGAGATAGCCATCTTCTGACTTGCTCGCCGACTGCAGAGACGAAAGACTGGGGAATGGTGGGAGGTCCCAAGTATTTATGGACCGGAAGGGGTTCCTTTTTTTCATGTCCTCTCTGCAAGATCGCCTTCTACAGGACAGTTACCCAAGTGTCCTGAATATTCGGAAGCGGGGTGTGTGACATACTGGGAATATAACTTGTTGCTGAGAGAACATTCCCCCAGCCGAGACGCCCCCCCTGCTCAGGGAGTCCACCTCCTGGTTCTCCGCCCCCGGAATGTAGACCACCGAGATGCAGGGAACATTCTCTTCCGCCCAAGACAGTATCAGGGACACTTCTTTGAGGGCTCACTTGCTCAGAGTCCCTCCCTGATGATTGATGTAGGCTACCGCCGTCTGGTTGTCCGAGCGGATCTGAACAGCCCGACCCCGAAGGTGTGGGGTCAACTGGGAGAGAACCAACCTGATCGCCAGCAGTTCTAGAATGTTGATGGGTGCATGGGCCTCCTGGGGGCCCCACTGACCCTGGAATTTCAGAGACTTCCAAACTCCCCCCCCCAACCGGTCAGACTGGCATCTGTGGTGACAATCTCCCAGCACGGAGGCAGAAAGGTCCTGCCCACTAGAAGATTCCTCGAGTCCAACCACCACGAGAGGGACTGCCTGGCCAGAGGGGACAGAACAAATTCCTGATCCAGGGACAAAGGGTCCCGATCCCAAACTGACAAGAGATGCAACTGAAGAGGTCTCATGTGAAACTGACCAAAGGGAACCACCTCGAAGCAGGACACCATCAGGCCCACTAACTGCATCCCCTGCTGAATTGAGAGAGGAGGACACAAGAGCAGGGCCCGTGCCTGCATCTGAAGGCCCTCCACTTTCTGCTGAGGGAGAAATACCTTGAACTGAGAGGTATCCAGAGTCATGCCCAGGAAGGACCTCGCCAAAGACGGAGACAGTGAAGACTTGGGATAGTTGACCACCCAGCCGAAATACTTGAGAGTGGATGTCACCACCTGAGTATCCCTCTAGGCCTGATGAAGAGACTGAGCAGCAATCAGAATGTCGTCCAGGTAAGGGAGGATGCGAATGCCCTGGTTCCTCAGAAGGGCCATTACGCCCGCCAGCACCTTGGTGAACACCCGAGGAGCCAAGGTGATACCGAACGGTAAGGCCACAAACTGGTAGTGCTGATCCTCCAGAGCGAACCTCAGGAACCTCTGATGACCTGGAAAGATTGGTACGTGAAGATAGGCATCCTTTATGTCCACGATGGTCATGAAGTCGCCCAGCCGAAGGGAACTGACAGCCAAGCGCAGCGTCTCCATGCGAAAGTGCTTGAAACGTACAAACCTGTTGAGACTCTTCAAGTCCAGGATGGGCCTCAGAGAACCGTCCTTTTTGGGCACCGTGAATAGATTGGAATAGTACCCCTGACCCTGTTCCTGGTGAGGTACTAGACAGAGGACTCCAGACACCAACAGGCGTTAAACTGCTAGGTGCAACCCCTGAGCAGACAGGGGATTTTGAGAAATCCGGGATCTGAGGTATCTTGGGGGTGGCCAGGCTGCAAACTGTATCTTGTAACCGGAGGACACCACCTCCTGAATCCACCGGTCTGAGACGCGAAGCCTCCAGACGTGAGCAAAGAGCAGAAGCCGTCCCCCCACCCGGACGGGTGAGGGCGCCTCCTCATGCCTGAGGGGCCTTGGGAGGGGGTTTAGGCTTGGATCCCCAAGAAAGACCGGGACGACCACGGGATCTGCCGCGGCCCCAAGAGTCTCTGCGGCTACCGGAGAAGTGTGCGCCACGACCTCCACTTGAGACACGAAAGGAGGAGGTGGAAGACCCCCGATAGGGCCGGGACTGCTTCCTACGCTGAGGTAGCCTACCATCCTTGGCCAGAACATCCCGACGCTCACCAAAGAGACGAAGCCCCGCGAAGGGAAGCCCTGTCAGGGACTTCTTAGCTGCAGTGTCAGCTGCACACTGGCGCAACCAAACAGACTGGCACATAGCCACCAAGAGGGCCGAGGCCCAACCGCCCAGCCAGACAGCATCATCCATGGCAGCCAGCACAAAGACAACAAAATCAGAGCAAAGCAAGAGATCCCTATAATCCTCCCTTCTCCTACAGACATGGCGCCATCAGCAAGACGTTTGAGCTTCCTCTTGATGGTAATGGCCGTGGCACAGACGGGACGTAGGCCTGCCCCTACAAAAGTGAAAGCATGACAAGCCAGCTGATCCATACGCTGGTCCGCGCTGTCACGCAGAGTAGTAGTGTGAGGGGACGGCATGACCGAAGTGTTAGACAAACCTAGAACCGGAGCGTCCACCTCAGGAAGGCACGACCAGCGCTTGACCAAATCAGCCGAAAAGGGATACCTTCTGTCCAATCCCTTGGGCACCGTGGGCAATCTGTTAGGACATTCCCACTCCTTTAGCACCATATTGGAGAAAAGGCCCTGCTCCGGGAACTCAAAGCGTTGTTTGCCAGGGCGAAAAAGCTCTCCCCGCTTCCTCTTCGCCGCCTTAGGGGGGGCGATGCGTAATGTCTCAAATATGGCCGACAACAGTCTATCAGTGTCATCAGGGAGCCAGGTATCCTCATCAGAGGAGGACCCCAGGTCACTGCCATACCTCCTGATGGCCCCCAGAGGAGTCTGAATCATGGAAAAGCTCCCCCTCCTCTAGAGAGTCACGGCCGCCAAACACATCAAGTCCCTCATCCTCCTCGGCAAAGAGGGACGGCGCGGGGTCAAGATGTCGCTTCTTGCCAGAGGCCTTGCCCGCCACAGGTCGGGCAGCTGCCTTTCAATGCTGGCCACGCATAGTGCCAAATCAGATTGGGACCCCCTGCTAGTATCCCCCTCACTGGGAGCTAAATGCAGGCGCGGGGGAGTAGAAGATGCCGGAGGGAGCGCAGAACTGGGAAGAGAAGCGTTCATCCCAGCCTGGTCCGCAATACCACCTTGGGCGCACAACACACAAACCACGCCACCACCACTCAAAGGGGATGCCCCACACGACACATAGCCGAAGTTGCCCCGAAGGACCCCCAAGCACGCTATCCCCAGAAGCCTCCATATGGGGATTATCACAGGCACAATAGGCCAGTATAGGGTAAGGGCTAATAAAAGCCACCCGGGATGCCCCCCAAGGGATGCCCACAGAAGGGCCAGGAGTTAAAAAGAGGGGGGGATAGGACCGGGAGAAACCACAACACACATCCCGCATGAAAGACATAATCAAGAAAACAGCATAAGTACCCCGCAGCACATGCCTAAACAAGCAAAAAGCCCCCATAGAAGACCCACAGATCAAGAGCGCAGCGCGGCAGCACACAGGCGGCCGGAATACAGGCCAAGATCCGCGGAGGGTAGATCAGGAGGATAGAGTCACCGCCGCAGCCCACGCTGACAAAGGAGCCTCCGGAATCTCAGTTCTCCAGCAAGCAGCATGCAGACAAATGGCGCCTTGATCGAGCACCTCGAGGGGCGGGCCGCGGGAAAATTACGCGATACACGTCATCCCCCGGCGCCGCCCCCACGAAGAGCGAGAAAACACCACACCATGACCAGGCGCCCAGAGCCATGGCAGCCTGTAGTAAAAGCAGCAGAGGAGAGGGCCGGCAGCGGCGGAGCCGCACAGTCTAACGTGACCATAGGGAGGGGAAGGGAAGTGGGACAAGGGAGACAACCCAACAGGTGAAGAGCAAGCCAAAAACAGGGAAGACCAACACAAGTCCCCAAGCACAACTCACCCCCTACATAGTAACGAAGGCAGTGCAGATCTTCATCCCAGCAGGCTCACCATAAAAAGCCTATGGCCGGCTACTCTGTGGTACAGGGTCTGCGGCTTGGAGCAGCGCTCCCCGAGCATCCGACCCCAGTGCTCCTCTACCATTACCCGATCCGACAGCCAAGGCTGGGAGGCAAATAGGGTCCATAAGCGGGTGGAAAGACTTGCAGGGCCGCAGGCTTGGTTGCCCTGCTCGCCTGCGAAACAGAGAGCCATCTTCTATCTTCGCAGTATGACTGCAGAGGAAACACTGGGGGTTCTATGGTGATTCCTGGTTTTATATGGGACCAGGAGGAGCCACAAATCTTCTGCAGTCCACTGCGCCACCTTGTGGACGGAATACTCAGATGTAAGGATTATATGAAACAGGCCGTGCTGTGCACTAGGAAAACACTTATTTCTACCTGCCATCCTATCCAAAACTTACTCCAACACAGACCCAAAAAGGAACTGTCATTTAAAGGGCATAGCACAAAGTCTCATCTTGGATCCAATATTCCCAGACCAGGTTCTCAACCAGAGAGTCCTGTGCACGGAATTGGTCACAGCCATACTCTGTGCTAAAAATCTTACTGATTCAGCCATAGCGTCTGTAACAAATGCTGTAGCTGAAAAAAGGATAGGTAAGGCCTTCAGAATTTTTTCCATACTAGTCCGTTCTAATAAACTTTCAATTGTTGAATCCAAAAACCCAAATTTCTAATTACACATGTGAAAGCCAGAATGGGTCTTAAGGCATTGGATTCTGCTTGCCAGGCCCTCTTAAGCAAAGAATCCATCTTCTTATCTAGGAGATCACCAAGTACCCCCAAATCTTTAAAGGCTAACCCTGCCGAAACCTTAGCAAAAGGGGCATCCAACTTGGGACATTTTTCCTAAAAATCCGAATCCTGTCCTTCTGCAAAAGGGTACCTTCTCTTTAGACCCCAGGATCTGAAAATTTTCTTAGATCTTTCCATTCCTCCAAAATCATATCCTTGAGAAAATTATGGAAAGGGAATAAAAAAAAAAGAATCAGGAGCCAAATCATGATAAAACCCATCATGCTTAGACTTGGGTCCCGACTCCTTTTCCTCTATCGCCATGGATAAATAAATCACGTGTAAAAGGAAAGGTAAGTCTCCAGGGGGAAACAAATACCTCCCCTTAGACAAAGCTCCTGAGCCAGAGGCCTGATCTTCCTCCTCCCCAAGGGAAGAAAATTCCCCCTTCTCAGAGTCATCGTCTGGCATATCTGACTCCTGAGTGGAGAATTTCCCCATAGGCCCAAACAGAGGGGAAGAATCGAAGGGTCCCGTGGTCGACTGAGAAAAGCTAACCCGGTTCCACAATCCTCCAGGGAGTTTCTGGCCCATGACAGAGGTAGAAATATGCTTGTTAAGATCCTTCATCATTTCCATTAAATCCGATTCTTGCTCCTTATTAACCACCTTCTCCGTGCAAGATTGGCAAAGGGTTTTTTATATGAATCAGATAGTTTACATGGGACGTCTCCTGCTCTTCTTCTGTGATTTAGATCCCGAAGAAGACTTAGATACACTTGGGGTAACTTTGTCCGGGGTCTTAGACTAAAAAACACAAAAATAGGGGGAAGGTAAGTTATACCATTATGCATCACCCCAAAATAAATACCCTTCATTCATAAAGAAATTATTATGACTTACCAGGGCAGAGCTGGGCCTCCTCCTCCCAGAATCAGCAGTTGACTGATTGGTTGAAGGGTTTTGGTCCGCATTAAATAAATCTTTGGAAGCATTCTCCATATGATCTATATAGGCTCCACAATGCAGATATCGTCCGTCTGATCTGCCATCTCTGGTATGAGGCAGAGGATTAGCCTTCTGAATCCACCTAAATAAGGCAGGAGCAAGTTCCCCTTAATTAAATGTAACCCTCTCATGTACAATGAGGAGAGGGAGGCCAATAATAGAAACAACAGAACACTTGTGCTGTCCCTTTAAGGCCCAACACGTGTTTCTGTCCAGCACGAAATTTCCGGCAACAGTGGAATGACATCACGGCGGGAGGAACAAACCAATCCCCCCCCCCCTTCCTTCCTAAAATCCCATAAATACAATGCATGGCTGCTCACGTGCGTACCTGCAGCATGCCAAGGCAGTTCCCAATGCCAACACTAGAAGGAAGGAAGGAAGGAGGACATCCCGCCTCAAGAATGACAGGGCAGAGCTCTCAGCGCAAGCGGATCCCCCCCCCCCCCCGGACTGACATCTGCCAGCCGCCGCCAGAGGTAAGAAGAGCTGCGGCCGATTAGGAGAGACAGGCGGGGAAGAGAGAGACAGAGAGAAAGACAGATGCATCATTCCCCTCTCCTCCCCGCCTCTTAAAGGTATACTGTCCAAAAAAATTCAAAGTAGACCTGGAAAAAAATATTCCAGTGCAACCAATCCTCATGGATTATTTCCCTTGAGCCCTTTTAGTAATAAAATTCCCTTTTATAAAAAAATAACCATCCTCAGTAAGAGGGAAACAATCGCTTACCCTCCTTTAATCCTAGACCAAAGAATGGGATTCTGGCCTAAAAATTCCTGAGGGTATCCCGGGCACCTGGCAAGTAAAAGCCTCCAGGACCGAGAAATGGACCCCCTGCTAAAACAGGCCCACAGCACCGGAATACTTACCTAAACCTTCCTGGTTCAGCAGCCAGTGGTCTGGCTCCTATCCTCACGGAGGAACACAAAAACAACTGGGGATTGGAGGTGGAGTCAAGCTTTTATTCTATTCTGGTGGTCACATGTTTCCCTCTTGGGGGAGGGACTCGGAAGTCTCTAGGTATGCTGCCCGGAGTATGTTTTGAGAAAAATTAGGTTTCTTCTAACCTCCGATCGTAATGGAGCCCACATCCCCCCCCCCTCCCTTAGTTGAAGAGGAGACCTGGCAGGAGGGAATGAGCATGCAAGTAAGCAAATGATTTATTTTTTTTACAGTAAACGCTGTCAGCGGCTGAAGGGGGGGGTGCCCAATTTCGGACCCTCTTCTGAAGCCAGAATAGCCTGGGGGGGGGGGGGTCCGAGGCCACCCGGGTGAAGAGGAAACTGGGCAGAATTGATCGAGGGGTCAGGTGAGTGTCTTTTTTGGGGACCACTAGCAGGGGGGGAAGGGTTAAGGCTGTTTAGGTGTGGCTACCTTGGGGCCCAGTGATCACATAACAGGTTATGAGGGACCCAAAAACTATAGGCTGTATAGTCTGGGCCCCCTGTAATATATATGTGATGGATGGGCCCAACAGGATCAGGCATGGCTGAATTGGGACCCACTCATCATATTAGACTATGGCCGGATAAAGACACTATAGATTCTATTGTCTGGGCCCCAGACGCTTATTGTGATGCATGGGCCCCATGTTTTGATCAGAATCAAGCGTGGCTGCAATAGGGACCACTGGGAGCTCAAATACTATAGGCTTTATTGTCTGGGCCCCCCTGTAACATATATGTGATGGATGGGTCCAATGTTGCGAATAGGATTGATTGTGGCTGCAGTGGGGCCCACTCATCACGTTATATAGATTCTAAGGTCCCAAACAGCCTTTAGTGTTTGGGCCCTGCATAACCTATATGTGTTGTCTGGGCCCAGATCCAGTCTTAGCATTATAGATTTGGTAAACTGGTAAAGCAACCTTTTATCTTTATTATAATCCATTTAAAATATTTCTGTTATATGTGTTAATCTGCTCCCCCGTAAGCCAAATTGGTCTGCTTTACAGGACCATTTCCATTTCAAATACCCCTGTGTGCGAAACCCCAAGCTTGTAATTTTACCTTGATCCACACTCCGACAGCGCATGCACAGGCTCCCCTCCAATCATTGAATACTGTTCATATTAATGCCTGGCAATCAATACTGAATGAATAGACTGCCAGGCACCTTACAAAGACAGCTTCCTCCTGTTGTACACCTGTACCTGTCACCAGCCATTCAGATATGCCTAGCAAGGGTGCTGGGGATTGATGATGTGGATGACCTTCACCCAACCTTTGAGACCTTTATATATCACAGGTTTTGGTCTGCTGTAATTTAAGGTTGCAATGCAAACATTTCAGGCAGATTGTAGACAGAGAAAACTGCTTCCAGAAAACACACATTTGCCAACATAAGAAAAACATTTAAAAACAAAAAATGCAAAATCAGCTCAGCACCTTGAGGACATCATTTTTGGCACACAAAAATATACACTTTCAAAATTACCACTAGTGTGGACTTTCCCTTTGAAATGTAAAGGGCAAATTATTTTTTGCAGGGTCTTGCAAACTTTAAGTTAATAAATGATATCAGCTAGTTTCCTCTGCAGATGATTGCTTCAAGTATAGCACTTTTAAAGTGGAACAAAACCCATTGAGATGCCACAATTTGAGAAGGCACCCCCCCGCGATCCCAGCAAAATTGGCCTGGCTCCCAAAGGGATGTAAAAATGCTGGCTGTGGCAGCTCCTGCTCACTATTGTTGAGCTCTGGTCTAAACAGATAAGTATTACCAATAATAAAAGGACAGCTATCATTAGAAATGGTCTAATTTTACAGACCTTAAAAAAATACCGTTTTGTGAGTACTCACCTTTAAAACGGGTATTATGAGTGTGCCATACACTCCACTTCGATCTTCATGACATATGGGTAATCTCCAGTAGATGGCGAACTTCTGCAGAGATGAATATGCAAAAAAAAAAGCCCCTCCTGGCCCATATATACCTGGGACCTCCCACCAATTTCCCAGTGTAAAAAAGCAGTAAGGGGACCAGGAAGAACCAATTATAACCTTAACAATCAAAACCAATGGTTCACCATATAAAAGCTCCAGAATACCTGAAAAAAGGGGTGGGGCAAAGTGGAGTGTATGGCACACTCATAATACCCGTTTTAAAGTACTCACAAAACGGTATTATTCTAAGTGTGTCATGACATATGGGACATCCAATAGCAGTGTCCGTCATGGGTGGGAACCAGAAACAGTAAAGAATGTACCAACTCAAACCACTGCAGCTTGCAGAACCTTGCGGCCAAATACAGCATCCGCTGAAGCCCGCACATCAACCTTGTAAAACTTGGAAAAAGTATGAACGGAAGACCAAGTAGCAGCCTTACAAACTTGTTCAACAGAAGCCTGGTGCTGAAAAGCCCAGGATGCACCAACAGCACGAGTAGAGTGTGCAGTGACCCAAAAAGGGGGAGTCCTCCCCTTAGCAGAATAGGCCCCAACAATGGCCTGACGAATCCCTTTGCTAATCGTAGACTAGCAGGCGCCAAACCTTTCCTGGGCCCACAGGGCACCACGAAAAAAGCGTCCGTCTTGCGGAAGGAAGAAGTAGTCACCAAATAGTACTTCACACAGCGAACAACATCCAAATTGTGCAGAACCCTCTCCTTGTCATTGTTAGGTTTAGGACACAAGGAAGGGAGAACAATATCCTGATTGAGGCGGAAAGCAGACACCACCTTAGGAAGGAAATCTGGTTTAAAACGAAAAACCACCTTATCCTGGTGTCTCTCAAAGTAAGGGGCCTGAATCGACAGAGCCGGCAACTCAGAGACACGCCGAACAGAGGTAATAGCCACCAAGAAAGCAACCTTCTGAGTGAGAACCGAAAGAGCAATATCCTGTAACGGCTCAAAAGGAGGACCCTGGAGAGCCGAAAGAACCAAGTTCCAATCCCAAACAGGAACCACAGCCTTCCGAGGGGGCTGCACATGCGCAACCCCTTGGAAAAAGGTCTTAACCAGCGGGTGTAAGGCAAAAGACCTCTGGAAGAAAACCGACAGAGCAGAAACCTGTCCTTTCAAAGTACTAAGCTGGAACCCAAGATTCAGATTATGCTGAAGAAACTCCAAAATCCTAGGAATCGAAAACACCCTGCAAGGCAAGGCCCTAGCCTCACACCAATCAATATAGGACCTCCAAGTCCTATAGTAAATGCCAGAAGAGGACCGCTTCCTAGCTCTAATCAAAATCTGAACAACAGCCGCAGACAAACCTTCCTCCTTCAGAATGAAGGTTTCAGCAGCCAAGCCGTCAAAGCCAGCGTTTGTAAATTGGGGTAAAGTAGTTGACCCTGAGATAACAGATCCGGCAACAAGGGAAGCCGGTACTGATCTACGGCCAGCCTTACAATGTCTGCATACCAAACCCTTCTTGGCCACCTTGGAGCCACCAGAATTGCTGGTGCCCTTTCTAGAACCAGTTTGCGAACTACCTTGCCCAGCATGGAGACGGGCGGAAACAAGTACAGAAAACCCAGATCCTTCCACGCAAGGGACAAGGCATCCACTGCCAGAGATAGAGGATCCTGAGAAAGAGACACAAAGGCCGAAAGGTTGTGATTGTGCCTCGAGGCAAAGAGATCCACCTCCGGAGTCCCCCACTTGCGGCAAAGATCCAGAAAAACCTCGGGGTTGAGAGACCACTCTCCTTGGCGAGAGGATCCCCTGCTCAGGGAATCCGCCTCCGTGTTCTCCACTCCCGGAATGTAGACAGCCGAAATTCAAGGAACATTGCTCTCCGCACAGTGCAGGATCAGAGAGACTTCCCTGAGGGCACTGCTGCGAGTCCCTCCTTGGTGATTGATGTAAGCTACCGCCGTTCGGTTGTCTGGGCGAACCTTAACCGGTAGACCCTGTAAATGTGAGGTCAGCCGAGCCAGAACCAGTCGGATGGCTCTGAGCTCCAAGACATTGATGGGGGTGTGAGCCTCCTGAGGACCCCACACTCCGCTGAACTGATGACTTTTCCAATAACCTCTCCAGCCCGACAGGCTGGCATCCATGGTGACCGTCTCCCAACAAGGCACCAGAAAGGATCTGCCCTTCAACAGGTTGCTTGATTCCAGCCACCACCGAAGGGACTGCCGAACCTTGGGAGACATCCTGAAAGATTGATCCAATGACTGCGGACACCTGTCCCAATGCGTCAATAGGTGAAGTTGAAGAGATCTCATGTGAAACTGTGCAAATGGTACCGCCTCGAAGGAGGACACCATCAATCCCACCAGTTTCATCCCCTGTCGGATAGATGGACAAGGATTGGCCAGAAGAAAACTGATCAGACCCCGAATCCCCTGCACCTTGGTCTGGGGCAGAAAAACTCTGGCCTGAATGGTAACCAGATTCATGCCCAGAAATGAAATCACTCGTGACGGAGAGAGAGAAGACTTGGGTCGGTTGATCACCCACCCGAACCTTTCCAGGGTCAACACCACCTGGTGGGTGTCCAGCTCCGCCTGACGGAGGGAAGAAGCTGAGATCAACAGGTCGTCCAGATAAGGCACAATGCGAATGACCTGAGCTCTGAGCAGGGCCATCATTCCCGCCAAGACCTTGGTGAAGGCCCGTGGTGCCGAGGTCAGCCCGAAGGGAAGAGCTACAAACTGAAAATGTTGATCCCCCACCGCAAACCTGAGGAATCTCTGATGCGCTGGAAAAATGGGAACATGCAGATATGCATCCTTGATGTCTATGGATGTCATGAAATCCCCCTGGTGAAGGGAAATGATAGCGGAGCGCAGAGTCTCCAGGCAGAACTTTTTGGCTCTGATAAACCTGTTTAGAACCTTGAGATCTAGAATGGGTCTCACCGAACCCTCCTTTTTGGGTACCGTGAAAAGGTTGGAGTAGTAACCCCTGCCTCTCTCCGACTGAGGCACTGGGCAAATAACTCCCATGTCCAGAAGGTTTCTTACTGCTAACAGGAGCCCCTGTGCACCCGAGACCTTAAAGTGGACCGTCACCCATGGGTGATCGGCCCGGGAATCTATAAGATTCCCGGGCCGATCACCCCCCTCACCGCGGGACATCCGAGATCGGGAAGTCCCACGGTGAGGGACCCCCCCCCAAAACCCCAAAAGAACTCACCTCCCGCGCGCTCCTCTAGCCGTGCGCGCGTCCGCGCCGGCCGTTTGTGAATGGCCGGCGCGGGCACTGTCAGAGGGGCGCGCGGGAGGCGGCGGCGGACGCGCTGCCCTGTCCGCCGCTTGTCCGTGGGAGCGTGGTGAGGTGAGTTTGGGGGTTTCTGGGGGGTTTTACACAGCGGGGCACCCCCCTGAAGTGGACCAAAACCCAGGATAGTCAAAATCCTGGGTGTTGGTCCACTTTAAGAACCTTGGAGGCGGCCAGTACTCGAACTCCAGTTTGTACCCGGAGGAGACCACTTCCAAGATCCAATTGTCTGTGACCTCCCGGGCCCAGACCTGGAAGAAGAGCCGCAGTCGCCCCCCACCCGTTTGGGTGAGGGCGCCCCTTCATTGCTGAGCCGGCTTACCGGCGGGCTTAGGCTTGGAACCCCAGGCAGCCGTCGGGCGCGCCCAACCTCTGCCCCTATTCCAGGACGCGCCCCTGACACCAGAGACGGGCAGACCCCTAATCGCTCTGGCTCCACGAAAGAAGGGGTGAAGGAACCAGCCCCCCAAAAGGGACGGCGCTGTTTCTTCCGCTGAGGTAACCTACCTCCCTTAGCAACAGCATCCAATTTATCTCCAAACAGCCGCCCATAAAGGGAAGAGCCGTAAGCGACTTCTTGGCCCCAAAGTCCGCCGTCCACTGACGCAGCCAGACCAATCGGCGCATAGCCACCAATAAAGCCGAAGTCCTGCTACACATGACGATAGAATCTTCCATAGCAGACAAAACAAAATCCATGAACAATTCACACCTCTTAAGAGTAGCGAACTCAGCGCTATCCAGAGCAAACTGACCATCATTCAGCCAGTCCCTGATAAGGGACCTGGTAGCAAGCGACACTAGAGCAGATGAACAAGCCGGCAGCAGGGCCGAACCCACACTGGCAAACGTATGACAAGCCATCTGATCAAGGCGCTTATCCTCGCCATCCTTAAGGGAGGTAGCTTCAGGGGTGTTAAGCACAGAAGAATTGGTGAAGCCCAAAACAGGCGCATCGACCTCAGGTGGAGAGGATCATCGCTTGACCGCCTCCACCGGGAAAGGATACTTCTTGTCCCATCCCTGGGGAGCACCAGGAAACAGACAGGGCCTCTCCCATTCTTTCTGGATCAGTGCGTCAAAATGATCCTGCGTAGGGAATTCTAGACGGGGCTTGCAGACCCCCAAAAATTCCCCCTTCTTTAGAGGAGGCGCCTCCGGGGGATCAATATCCAACACCTTCAACATATGTGACAAAACAGCAGCCGTATCTACGGCATCCCCAGGCGCCTGCCCAACAAAAGCATCACCAGACTGTACAAAATCAGACTGTCTCCTCAAAACACTTCCCCCTCCTCTAAAGGGGAATAATCAGACAAATCCATAGAGTCGTCGTCCGCGTCCCACATGGGCTGGGCCGACGACAAATGTCTCTTTTTAGCTTGTGCCTTCTTGCCCACCGTGCTAACAATAAACCTTTCAATGCTGGCCAACCTGGCACCAACATCCGACTGCGACTTCCCGCTGGCACCAATGTCACTCGGGGTACGGATCAAGCGGGGAGGGGAAGGCGATGAAGCGGGAGGAGCCGACCCAGAAGGCTGGGACCCAGACTTCGGCGTTATGGCCTTATGAGCGCATGGAGTACAAATCGGTAAATCCTCTCCCGTAAGGGATGCTCCACACCCCACACATGGGCGGGCTTGCCCCAAGGTGAGCCCGACCCCAGTATCCCGCGGAGCCTCCATATGGTGATTTTTTAGTGGTCAGTCGCAAGACCGCAGGGAATTACGCTTAAGCAACCCGGGATGCCCCTTAAATGTCCCGGTGGGAGGATTTAGAGGCGAGCAGTTTCAAACTAGGGACCCTAGGACCAGGAAGAACCCCTTAATATGCACAATATGAAGCAATCTGCAACACACAATAGGCAAATCAGTTACTATTAATGGCATCTTAATAAAAGTACAACCATACCATATATATATAATATATATATATATATATATATATATATATATATATATATAATATATATATATATATATATATATATATATATACACACATATACATATATCTATATATACAGGAATATACATCAAAAAATTGCCAACACCAGGGCCCACTCCACCAGAGAGTGACCCCCAAAACAATGAAAAAAAAACGGCCATCCGGCCCCTACCTGTCCCCTAGGCACAGTCACAGCCACGCAGGAAGCACCAAGATGGCCCCTGGCCTTGAAGAAAAAAGGACCCAGGAAGAAGAAGGGGGGCGTGCCAGCGCCGCAGGTGCGCTTTCCAGGCCACGCCCCCTGGCAGATCTGGCCAGAGGGAGGCCTTACAAAAAAACGCGCCAACGAGGGGGCGGGGCTACCGCGGCTGCGCCGAGCGCCCGGCCCCGCCCCCTTTTCACACACACAGCCTGAGTGCTAGCCCTCCCCCCCCCCCCCGAGGGAGTAAGGGACCCGGAGGGGAAGGGAAACCCGGCCAATAATAAGGCCTTATGCTAGCAGGGACGGGGGCATCCCGTACCAGGATCACCACAACCTGGTCTTACCGCCTGCCCCAATTGAGGTCTTGCGGTGGAGCAAGGCTCCCAATGCACCCACAGGGTGCTCCTAACCTTGCCAGGACCCACAGCCTAAGCTGGGAGGCTCAATAGGGGAAAATTTGGAATGAATCCTGGCAGCAATAGGGACAAAAAAGGGGCAGGTCGTGAGCCCGGCTTACCTGCAAGTAAGAGAAGTCTTCATCTTCTGTCTTGTCGCCTTCCCTGCAGAGAAGGAACTGGGAAATTGATAGGAGGTCCCAGGTATATATGGGTCAGGAGGGGCTTTCTTTTTTGCATATTCATCTCTGCAGAAGTTCACCCTCTACTGGAGATTACCCATATGTCATGAAGATCGAAGTGGAGTGTATGGCACACTTAGAATAAACATATCACCAATATATTTAACCTAATGTCTTTCCTTCTGCACTTTTTTCCCCACTTGAAAGTCACACAACATGCAAAGTTAAATCACTATAAATAGTGTGCATAGAAAAAGTACTTATGATGGGTGAGGGATTGTCCGCTCACAAAGATTTCAAGCACAGGGCTGTACCTTCAGCCCCAACATCACAATCACTCACTCATCACAAATATCAGTTCTGTGCATAATCTCCTTCGGAAATCCCAGCTGATGAAAGGTCAGTACTCCAACGAAAAACCTCAAAAGTTTGAGGCGATGAAGGACTTATTTTTGCTTTGTAGGCGTCTCCTTTTAAAGAAACACTTTGCGAATGTGTTGCGCCATCAAGAGTAGATTGGGGCCCACAGGACCTACAGATATTGGAAACTTTGGAAGAATTGGACCAACAATGGGACAAAGGCTTTGAAGACATATCATAAACAGTCTACCTTTACTCCACCATTTGCCATCAGCCCTGCGGTCCAAATTTTTTACCAACTGGTAAGTGAAGAAATAAGAAATCTCCCGGATAAAGCGGGTAGAAAAAAATCTCACTAGAGGTGAATGGTGGGCACTGAAAGATTTGGAACATAAAGATATTGTTGTGAAAGAGGTCGACAAGGGGAGCAAACATTGTTGTCCACCCTGTTGGCCTCTACACCGAGGAGGTTATGATACAGCTTAACAATACAAAGTTCTATGATAAACTCACAAGCATTCCTGTACTTGTATACAAACAAAAAGACAGACAAGTTGATTGACCGGGCCTTGGAGGACAGGGTGATCTCTAAAAATGAATGCGATTCATCCGGTGACTTCAACATTTTATGTTTTACCCAAGGTTCATTAAGATTGGAAAAGACCACCGGGACGCCCAATAGTTTCTGGAATCTGTTCATTGTCTGAAAAATCTGCACCTGGGTGGATGATTTTTTACAACCCCACGTGGTAGGTTTGGCGTCGTATTTGGAGGGACCCCTTAGATCTACTACTGAAGTTAGATTCTATACAGCTAGACAGACCACCCAATTGCTTGATTGTAATATGCGATGTGGATTCATTATATTCTAATATTTTACACGACTATGCAATTGTAACGACAATATTTTTTGGAAATGGAATCCAACGTGCACCCTGAACAGCAGAGAATTCTACTTGACTTCCTTAGATTCATACTAGAACACTATTTTTTCTTCAATGGTTGTTATTATCGACAACGAATGGGTTGGTGATGGGGCACTTCGTGCCCGTCAATAGCGGATCTGTTCCTAGGTTGGTGGAAGAGGGGGGTGGTCTTTGGTGAGCCTATGGCCTGGTTTAGGTTCATAGATGTCTTATTATTGTGGGATGGCTCCCAAGCAGAATGCAATTTATTCTTTGAAACTCTGAACAACAATTTTAACATCAAATTAACATGTCAATCGTCCACAGAAAAAACTGAATTCCTGGACCTCTACCTGCGAAAGGACAGCACTACTGAAAGCAATTTGTTTTGCAAGACCACGGCTAGCAATAGTTTACTACATTGCAACAGCTTCCACCCTTTACATCTGAGGAAGGGCATACCAGCCTGTCAGTTTTTGAGAGTTAGACGCAACTGCTCGAGAGATCGAGAATTTGAAAGACAGGCAGTGAGTTTACCCAACCATTTCTGGGCATAAGGTTATCCCAAAAAGATCGTTTCTCGAGCAGTAACAGACGAGAAGTGCCAATCGATTGGAATTATTGCAGAGTACTAAACGGATGCCCACAAGAGATGAGGCTGGTGACGACATACAATCAGCAATGGAGACAACCGAGATGTATTCTTTCACGACATTGGGGAATCTTGAAGAGCCATAGGGATCTTGCTAGGTGGATTCCAGAAACCCCATGGATGGTGCCCAAAAGAGCTTGAAATATCAAGGATCTACTTTATTTCAGTATGTGGCTATGACAATGTGGCTACCACCAAAAGATGTGAAGGGGTCTTCCCCATGTGGTTCTTGCACAATATGCAAACATATGGTGAAAGTGACACAGAAAGAATTAATATACGGAACAGAGGTTAATCTTGAAGAACTTCATCTGCTGCAACACCAAATCAGTAATATATTTACTACAATGTTCGTGTCGGAAATATTATGTTGGGGAGACTAAAAACGTGATGAGACATCGAATCCAAGCACACCTGTCAAATATCCACCTAGCGAGTTGGGAACAACAAGCAGGTAAGACCTTGACACTAGTTGCGACACATGGTTCTAGGAGCCATCCTGGAGACATGGTTCATGTCTCATGGACAAGTGGTGTAAATAAGGGGCCTTTATGGAAAATCAATATTGCTAATAATGTTGCATATTTAAGTATAGGAATGTACAGCAAATAGTTTACAATACCAGCATGCACAGGTGGCCGGGCAGGAATTGTATTCCAATCAGATAGGACAGCATCCTGCGACAAGCAGGGCTGGGACAAGATTGAGAAGCCAGATTAGAAGAAGACTAGGGTCGTAAAAGATCAAAGGAATACCAGAAGCCCACTCTTAGTATAATTGAGGTGGGTGCAGACAGGAGAGGGGCAGAAGGAAGGACGGGTGGGACCGGGGACTGCTTGCACAGGAGAAGCTTGTGAGTGCCGTATCAGGAGGGTAATGTGTCTTTCCCTGTATATATGTATGCCAGTCTCATAACTGGATTGTATTGTGTATGATTTGAGATTTGATTGCATTATTGTGTTTTGTCAACAATATATCTCTTTATTTACTACTTGTCCCAGTGTCTCTTGCATTTACCAGAAGTCAAAAGAACTACATTCTTACAGTCTTATGCGTGTATCCATTGCGTGATCATTGGCCAGATATTGACAATATTGGTATATGTGTTGCCTATTTTAGTCGAGCTGGGCAGGATAAATATATACACAATATTATTAATATCTAGTTATAATATTGTTTACATTTGCCAAGCGGCAGGCAGGAGATATATAATTGTTTACATTTGGCTAAGAGCCATTCAGGAGATATTAATATTATTATTATATTCTCTTGTTTACATTTGGAGAGCCATTCAGGAGATATTGAATATAATATTTCAGTATATCATATTGATATTGTTTACATTTGGCTTGCGCCAGCCAGGAGATAATATTAATAATAATATTATTATTATTATTAGTATTGTTAACATTTGGCCAGCCAGGCAGGAGGCATCTTGTGTATTTGCAGAGCACTGTGTTGTGGTGAATATTGAGTGTATTGTGGTATATAATACAGTGTGCAATTCAATTTCTATAGTTCATAGACCGCTGTTGCTATTGGTAACTATAGCATATTTTAAAGTGTGGCAACTGATTTGAAGTGCCTTATTGTATAGACAAGGAGGGTCTTGCCAAAAAGATGAACAAGATAAAGAGTGCAGAGGGGATTATAAGAGCAATGCAGGGATCCAGTAACCCATGGGCTGAAGCCCAGGATTATGTATCTAAATGCATTGCTGCTAAACAAATTTCCAAATCTGAGGGCAAACGCTTTTTGATTTATGGGGCAGTTTGGATTGCAAAGGAGTTTGTTTTGGTGAAAATACAAAATGAAAGCCTCAAAGAGGAGGTAAACTCCCTGGATAAAGCGCTAGGAGCCATGAGGGCATCTACTGAAAGTTTGGGCGCAATTGTGGAGCAGCTGAGAGCTGAGAGCAGAGAATTGCGCAGAAACAATCAGATAATGTCAGAAAAGCTGATAGTCACAGAAAAAGAAGTTGAACTTGTGTCTGTGGATATCAGGAGACAGGAAGATGTCTTTCCTAGTGCTGCTGAGGAGGTTTCATGTGGGTCTTCACCAAATAAGCATATAGATTCGGGGGTGCAGGGTAATTGTAGGAGTGAAAATTACCCAAAGGTAGCCCCAAAGGTTAGTGCAGTCACACAAGCTCCAGTGGCAGTCTCAAGGTCTCCATTACAAAAAGCAATCCCTAGACTAATTAACTCTGCTGTACCCTGCAGAGACAATTTAAAGAGAGCTGGAAATGTGAAGTACCACTCCTGTGGCCAAGTGGATCACATTTCCAGGCTCTGCCCCTCTGCAAAACCAATGTGTAGTAATAAAGCTCAGAGTTATAGAACCCACAAAAGGCAGACATTGGTGTATTCTGCTAGGTTTGGGACAGGAAGCTTTAGCCATAAGAAATTTGCTAGGGAGCATTATAGTCAAAGCAAACCTATAAAGTGTGTCCCAGCGAAATGGTTAAGAGCCAGAAACGAATACCTTATGGCAGAAAATCTGCAGTTGAGGAGTGATATGAGCTCACTGATCCAACAGGTTATGGCCATAAGAGAAGAGGTAAGTATGTCGGGGAACAGAAGAATGTCGGATGAGCCAAGGCGTAGACAAAAAGTTTTAGATAGGCACCCAGTTAGGTGTTATTAACTCTGTGTGCTTTGTCTTTCAGGTCCATTGGACAAAACCCCGGCTAAGTCTCCGATTAACGCTTTGATTTTCCCATTAGGTTTTGAGGACCTTAACGTGCGCTTTTTTGTGTTGGTTTTTTTTTTTTTTTTATGTGCACACGTTTAGGATAAGCCTCAAAGATTAATTTGATGAAAGCAGTCAGGTTATCAAAAATCTAAATTCATTTTTGTTTTTTTAGTTAAAAGACCTGAACTGCTAAGCTGGCATGGACAGGGTTTCGGATATCCCTGATTTCCATTAAAGTGTAAATTTAGTATTTTTTTATGATTGCGCTATATTTTACGGATTGCGCATATTTAATAACTAGTGCCAGCCTAGTGTATGTAGGAGTTCTCCCAGGTGTCACTGACAGGCTGTGTGGAATGCTCTGTTGCTGGGGCTGCAGTGTCACTCACAGGCATTATCATTAGCATTTCTATACAGCCAGTGTCTTTCCAGTGACAATACATTGGGAACCGGTTTTTAAGCTTTTTTTTCCCTTTTACAACAATGAAAAGGTTAAAATTCATATTTTAGCCTGTTCATTGGATCAATCATTTTAAATTGTGTGCTTGTAAGCTATTTTTCCTGTTAGGTTATTGGAGTGGGAAACATTTTTTTTTCCTAAGTAACTTTTTTTTTGTAGTTTGTACACAGGCACACAATTTGAAACTGTTTGTTTATGTTTTTTTGTTACTCTGAATAGTATGAAGTGGGCGAGCAGCTTTTCTCCCCATTTTCTCCACAAGTTTTACTTTAAATGTTATGAAGTGGGCGAGGTTTAGTGCTTAGGATTTTTCAATATGGTCAACATACCAGGTCTGCATTAGGCTGACCTAATATCTTAGGGATGTTTGTTGTAATATGTGGTATATTGTAAACATAACTTTTTAACAGATTTTCCAAGGATAGCCCAGATATGCCCTTGATTTGAGTTTGCAGAGACGGAGGGGATTATTGATATAGCATAGTGGCAACCTTATTTTTCTTTGGTTATAGCTTGAATCCTCAAAGCCACATCTACAGAGTCACACTTTCTTTTGTTCAAGGTTTTCTTTCAGACATTTCCACTGTAATACGCCGTTTGCTATGTTGCATTATGTTTATGCTCTGTGACCAAAAATCTATCTTTCGGAGTCTGCTGTGTATCACTGTGTTGGAGAGTATATCACCGATTGCTTCTAATATTGCAGATGTACTGTTGCTGTAACTCCTTATGGTCTGTGTGAACTGTCAAAGTACATGTGCACCCATAACAATATGGGCAGTTCTGATGCAGTGCAATCAGTATATTATGGACTGTCACCTTGTGCACCCACTTCGTTGATAATACAGGCCTTGGACACTCAGTGACAGCTTATAAAGTAGTGTCTGCAATGGAAGTCGACTGATGAGTGTCCAGCAGGAGCGGCAGTGAATAAATCCGGATGTCACCAGATTTGGTCACCCAAATTACATAAGCGGTTATGGATGGTGTAAAAATATGTAATATGTTTGATGATCTGTTGAAGAAGGTGTGGCATTAAAACAGTATGTGGTGGCTGAAGGATGCGGGCTGTAACTTGAGATAATGTAGGTTGTCATAGCATTGTGCTGTAATGTATCGGGTCCCATCAGTCTCAGCAAATTTGAATCACTTTTAAAGGATGATCTGAGAGCAAGTGTATAACCAAAGAGCAAAGTGAGGGCTTTTCACATCAAGATATGAATGCCCTCAAGCGGGGGATATGTAAATAAGGGGCCTTTATGGAAAATCAATATTGCTAATAATGTTGCATATTTAAGTATAGGAATGTACAGCAAATAGTTTACAATACCAGCATGCACAGGTGGCCGGGCAGGAATTGTATTCCAATCAGATAGGACAGCATCCTGCGACAATAAAGCAGGGCTGGGACAAGATTGAGAAGCCAGATTAGAAGAAGACTAGGGTCGTAAAAGATCAAAGGAATACCAGACGCCCACTCTTAGTATAATTGAGGTGGGTGCAGACAGGAGAAGGGCAGAAGGAAGGACGGGTGGGACCGGGGACTGCTTGCACAGGAGAAGCTTGTGAGTGCCGTATCAGGAGGGTAATGTGTCTTTCCCTGTATATATGTATGCCAGTCTCATAACTGGATTGTATTGTGTATGATTTGAGATTTGATTGCATTATTGTGTTGTTTTGTCAACAATATATCTCTTTATTTACTACTTGTCCCAGTGTCTCTTGTATTTACCAGAAGTCAAAAGAACTACAGTCTTACAGTCTTATGCGTGTATCCATTGCGTGATCATTGGCCAGATATTGACAATATTGGTATATGTGTTGCCTATTTTAGTCGAGCCGGGCAGGATAAATATATACACAATATTATTAATATCTAGTTATAATATTGTTTACATTTGCCGAGCGGCAGGCAGGAGATATATAATTGTTTACATTTGGCTAAGAGCCATTCAGGAGATATTAATATTATTATTATATTCTCTTGTTTACATTTGGAGAGCCATTCAGGAGATATTGAATATAATATTTCAGTATATCATATTGATATTGTTTACATTTGGCTTGCGCCAGCCAGGAGATAATATTAATAATAATATTATTATTATTATTAGTATGGTTAACATTTGGCCAGCCACTCAGGAGAGGTTAGTATTGTTTACAGTGGCATTGGGTCGGTTACCAGTCGGCTAGGTGAATATATTGATCTCTTCCTTCAACCTCTAGTAGTGAATACAGCGTCATACCTGAAGGATTCTGGAAGTTTTTTAAAAGAAACAACCACTTTAAAAACACACCATTATGGCCATCATTAAACATGCCATTATGGCCACGGTCGATGTTTCCTCACTATACACTATAATCCCGCACAACAAGGGAATAGATGTGGTTCGATTTTTTCTAGAAAAATGGAGTAATTTAGGATCCACACAAATGGAATTTTTAATTGAATGCCTTTCTTTCGCCTTAACACATAATTATTTTTGGTATGAAGGACATTTTTATTTACAAAAAACTGGTGTAGCAATGGGGGGCAAGTTTGCCCACAGTTTAGCTAATCTTTTTATGGCTTTCTGGGAAAGCCTAGTGCTTGATGCAATCATACCAAAGGAGTTGTTTTTTTATAGGCGTTATATCGATGATTGTTTATAATCTGGGAAGGAACAAGGGATCTTTTAGAACAATTTTAAGGACCATAAATATAAACGATTGGAATGTATCTTTTACAAGTGAGACAGAGATTCACTTTCTAGACATAACGGTGTACAAAGGAGGAATAGTAAACACAAAGACCTATTTTAAAGGAGACAGGAATGGATACATTCCCACGGATAGTTGCCATCATCCGGTATGGATAAAAAATATTCCCAAAGGTCAACTGAAAAGGATTAATCGCAACTGTACAGATAGGTCTGTTTATTATGAACAAGCCGCCCTAATCAAAACAAGATTTCAAGAAAAAGGGTATGAAGGGAGCACCATCCGGAAAATGATAGAGGAAGTAGAACAAGAGGCAACGAACCAACACAATAGACCAGCAAAAATGATGGTCACAAAAAAGGTCCCTTTCATCACGAAATATAGTGAAAATCATAAAAAAATTTTTAAAAAAACATTGGAAAATCCTGGAGAGCGATCCAGTACTGAAAGAAATAGTAGGAAGCCAACCCAGATTCATCTACAGGAAGCCTCGAGCCCTATCACAACACCTAACATCAAGTTTTATCAATCCTCCTGAAGAAAGAAAAAGAGAACATTCTTTATTACCGAAAGGCTTTACAAGATGTAGAGACTGTATAGGGTGTAGGACGACATGTAAAAATAAGGTTTTCCCTAGAAACCGAGTGGAATTTGAGAATCCAGTGACAAAAAGAACCTACATCATGTAACACTTCTGAAATTTATTGTCTACAATGTCCTTGCGGACTTCTATATGTTGGACGCACAAAAAGAGCCTTTAAAGTGAGGCTAGGTGAACATATTAGGAATATAAGGAAGAAATTAGAATCACATAGTGTCTCCTCCCATTTTGCTCTAGAACATAATGGAAATCCTGAAGGGTTACAATACTGGATTTTAGAAAAAATGTTGATAAGTTGGCGAGGAGCAGATATACAAAGGGAATTGTCTAAAAAAGAGACCAAGTGGATTTTCGAATTGGATTGTCATACTCCAAAGGGATTAAACATCGAGTTGGATCTGAATTGTTTTTTAGTGGACGATTAGAAAGGATTGATATTTCTTTTTTATGATATTTTTCTGATATTTTTTCTGATTGAAAATAGCTTTTAAAGCTAAACTATTAACCAAATATTTATACACGCAAATTTTTTGGTAGTCTTTAGATTTCTTATAACTTTAATATTGCAATTAATTTTAACGCATTTTTAAACAGTTCTTTTCATACTATTATTGATAATTAAATTAAGGACTATTTATTTGGGCTCGGTTTTATGCTACAATATACTTTTATTAAAATTTTTAACATTCATAACTGTAAAAAAATTTTTTTAACAATAAATTATATAAAATATATCTTTTCATATAAGAATGAATTCCAATACAATTAATTGCAAAGTTGGAATAGTTCTCAATAAACTAAAGCCGCTAATACACTTATGAGACATTAATATGTAGACAAGAATATAAGATGCATCTACTTATGTATTTATTTAAAAGTATATGTTTCAGCTTCAAAGATACTGCTGCCTCCGTTATGTGTTTCTTTGCAGGATAGAGGAAACATGCTGAGAATCCGCGTAATTTTAAGAAGACGTCTCTGAAGTCAGAAGCGATCTGTTTAATGACGCTTCAGAGCCTATGATCTATATGTCTGAAACTACAGAGTAAGACTACATAACCCAGAAGCCTCAGCAGCGGTGATGTATGAGGAACGGGCTGCTATCTACGGCCAAATGAACTACATCTTGTAACTACAAGTCCCATCAGCCTTAGCAATTGGGACCTATAAAAACCCCCTGCTTGCTTCTGCGCATTAAGGACCCTGAAGAAGAGAAATCGAAACGCGCGTCAGACCTCTGTTTGTATTGGGAGCCGCTCTGTCAGGTTTTTGCGGTTTTAAAGCTTGGACTTTTCTGAACTGTTTGGAAGTTGCTGTTTGTACAACTGTGGACTAATTCGGGGAACACTATCCTGGGAGTGCACACCCAAGTCTTTAAGAAAACAGGAGCAAAAGACACTTATTTCAAGCAGCAACCTGTTGCGCAGTGAGAGCGAGGAACGCTCTTAAAGGAACCGTAACACTGAGGGAGCCCTCATATGTACACTTGTCAAAGATTTTGTGTTAGTATTGTAATAAAGGAATTTCTGTGAAAAAGGAGTTTTGAAATTTAATGAAGAAAAAATCCAGCTGTAATTAAGCAACAAGTTCAGAAAGAAAGTGGCCCTGGCAAAGAAAAATACGCCGGGCCTGGGGGGTAAGTCTCCTTGTTTGATTATAACCTGCTACCTTATGCATGATTTCGTTCCTTAATTTTGTTATTGAATGCAGCTGCCACAGCGCATATATAGTGCTTTGTTACAGCAAAGAATATAGAGAGCAAATCAGTGAAAGTAAAAAGTCTATGGACAGAGTAAGAGTACCTGTCCTCTTATTCTGAATACACTGTTGCTCTTACAAAGCACGCCTGAAAAGAGTTTTTTGACTTAATAGCAATTTATTGCCTTTTGTCATTTAGCTCCAATTTCCCACTGTATACACTCACTAGGATAGGATTACAACAAGTGCAAGTTGGTATGCGGGGAGGTGATGTAAAAGTAAAATTGCTTCAAGAGGAACTCAAATGAATTTTTTGTTTGGACACGGTGGCACCTCGGGGCCTAAACGAAGACTATATTAAATAGTAGACCTCATTTTTTTCTTTTTAGATAAAAGATAATGGTTTGCCTAGGGTTAGATAGACCTGCCCATTTCCCTGTGATACCATGGCCTTTATGTTCCTCTTACTCACATGTTGCACAGGGAGCACTTAAAAAACAGAACATACGCATAAATATTTTTAATATGTAGTTTTATTTGGTTGTTTTGTTTGCACTTGGAAATTGAGCCTCCCCCTATTTTCACAATTATTCACTTTAATTATGGGGTATCCCCTCCTTGTTTTTTTCTTTTTAGACACTGAGGTTTTAGATGGATGGGCCAGCGGACGATGAGACCGTGAAGGCTTTGCGCCAACCACATCAAATCGACTGGGCCAATGCAGAAGATATGAAGATATGGTATTTGGAGGAAGAAGATATAATACAAAAAGAAGAGAAGGAGAGAAAATGGAAAAAAAGAGAACAATTTTTTTTTTTTTGGGGGGGGGGGGGGGGGTTGAGCCATTGGATATTTTCAAGGATAGTGTAAATAAGAATTTCCATGAATAAATGGTTTTGCCATCTGAAATCTCAATTAACACACTCAGATTGAGTGATTATGTACATTGTTAATGTGTATAGAATCAATATTAGAGTAGGAGGTTAGGAGACTTATAATTGTATTGTGTATATATTTGCTAGAGTATCTGTTGATCATTGCTATTTAATTTCTAGCCACCATATTCTCAGTGTTTGGATACAAGTCCCTCTCTTGCTGTAAATCTCCCCGCCAGGCACGGCTGCCGCCGGCCAGATCATCATGGGGGTGCGGTTCCTTCTGTGTTCCAAACACTGGATTAGCAGCGGAGAGGGGACACGCGGTGGTGTGCAGCATGGTGCTCGGTAGGATAAAAGGAGGGAATAGGCGAGTACAGATGACCCCTTCCAGAGGCTGTGGCGCATGGCGGAGTGCGTGGGATAGCATCCCTGCCTACCTGGATCTCACATGTTTATCTTGATGGCGGTAGCTATGGATTAGTAATACTAGTGCTTGCACTATTACACTTATTTTTAGTCAGGATTTTGAGTGACACAGATTTAAAACATGTTTGTTTATGTCAACTTTTGATTTAGGAAGAGTGTCAATATACGTTTATATTTTTGGGCAGGTTTATCAATTGAAACTGCACTTTTTTCTGTTGTGGTTATTTAGATTAGGATTAACTTGCTATTTGCACATTTAACCCTTTAAGTGCCAGCCTTCCTAAAAAAAAATGTTACCCTCTGTTGCCAGACCACGTTTCACTATTTTGCGTTACACATGTTCAACTGTGATTTTTGAAGGGATTTCCCACGAAAACATGAAATGCTTCAACATGAAATGTCTTGTTGTTTGGTACCACATGTGTACTGGTAGACACCCTTTCCTGCCCAGGAGACTCCCCCAAACTGTAAAAAAAGGGCTTTAAGAAATTTTCAGATAAAATACAACTATGCTATGCAATATTTGCACCTTGCAGTTTTGCAAGAAAAACAACTCTTTACATTTGAAATACCCCCCACACACCTCAAGCTTTCTAGGCATACCAGGCTTGTTTACATGGGCATAGTTTTCTGGAAGTTCTTTGGTTGCACAGGATTTCCCTAAAAAAGAATAACAATGAAGAATCAAACCACATTTTCCTAAAAATATTGCATGTCTCATGGACTCATGAACCCCTTACCAGTTCACAACGGGTTAAACATAATAAAACATACACCGAGTAAATACTTACCTCCCATTCCTCTCCTTCCCCCACCAATTACTCTGGCTTCTGATCTCCTGCTGGAAGCCTTTTATAGCTGCTGGGCAGCAGAACATAAGGGGTTAAAAAAAAAAAAAAAAAGAGACCGTGTCCCCTTTGGTGGCCCGCCACCCTGCCAGTGACAAGCCCACATAGCTTCCTTGGGCCTGGGCTCTTCCGGCCCCCCCTGGGCTTTGGAGGCAGGCAATTGGGGTGCCGCGGGTTAATCGCAAGTCACCCGCTAGCCGCAGGCGACTTGCCAGCCCTCAGCCTTGTGAACTGGTATTGGGGTCTCATGGATCCCTTACAAGTTCACAAAGGGTTAAGTGTGAAAAAAATAAAAAAAAACAGGTACAAGGAGAAAATATTTTATTAATTTTTTGTTTTGTATTTTTTTTTTAAATACTTACCTCCCATCCATCCCCCAGCACTGTGTCCCACGATCTGGTTTCTGCCCTCCTGCTGCTGCTGAAAGCCTTTTATAGCTGCTGGACGACAGAAAAATAGGGGTTAATTTAACCCCAGCCTTGCAGGCTACAGGCCCTCCGTAGGCCCGGGCTTTGGGGAGCCGGGGGTAAATGGCAAGTCACCCGCTAGCCGCAGGTGACTTGCCAGCCTTGTGAACTGATATAGGGATCTCATGGATCCCTTACCAGTTCACAAGGGGTTAGCAGTAAAAATAAACACACCGGGGGGTAGAGATCAGAGCCACCTGGCCCCCTCCAACCTTCCTCCTCCGAACACGCAGAGCTACTGAGCTTCTCGGGGCAGATGTGAGGTGCCGACTGGTGGATGACGTAATACTGACGTCACTCGCCCCACAAAGGGCGGGGCTAGCAGCCAGCGACCCTGGAAGTGAGGAACAGGGTGATTTCTCACCCTCTCCTCACCACGGAAGAGCCCGGGGGGGGGTTGCGACCGCAGGTGAGTACATTTTTTTTTTTTTTTTTTTTTTTTTTTTACAGTTAACTGCAGCAACGAGCCGTAAGAAAGGGGAGGTGCAATTTCAGGCACCCTTCGGAAGCGAGAAGAGCTGGGGGGGGGGAAATCGGATGCCCCCCGGGTGAAGAGAAGACCTGCCCCGATCCAACGTGGGGTCAGGTGAGTTTTTTACTTTTATACTTTTTTTCTGTGGGGGTTTAAAGTCAGCTACTTGAGTCTCACGTAGCTGGCACTTAACGGTAGCGTATTTTTCGCCCTATAAGACGGACTTATTTTTCCCCAAAAGTGGGGGGAAAATGTCCGTGCGCCTTATCGGGCGAATGTAAAAATATAAAAAAAATCTCACCCGTTCCCGGCGCTCCCGCGTTGTCTCTGTTACACTGCGGGAGCTCTGTCGCTGTCTTTTACCGGCAGCGATGACAGTGGCGGGAGCGCTGTCTCTGGCCCCGCCGCTGTCATCGCTGCCGGTAAAAGACAGCGACAGAGCCTCCTCCAAGTCGGTGCAGGCCACGCCCACCTGCTGCCCTGAACTGGGTGCTCGCATGTGCCCAGGAAGAAGCAGCAGGCGGAGGAGCGGCAGGAGCGCTGTCTCTGGCCCCGCCGCTGTCATCGCTGCCTGTAAAAGACAGCGATCGCAGCGGCGGGGCCGGGACAGAGCCCCCGCCGCTGCTTCTTACGGCTAGCTCCGTGAATGGGGTGGGCGTGGCCTGTGCCGACGCAGCGCAGGCCACCCCATTCACGGAGCCGACCGCTCAGCGGAGCGGTGTCAGTGGAGAGGTGAGTTTGACTTAAAGAGGACCAACACCCAGGGGTGATCGGCCCGGAAATCTATAAGATTCCCGGGCCGATCACCTCCCACCCCGCGGGACATCCGAGATCGGGATGTCCCGCGGGGTGAAACCCCCCAGAAACCCCAAAAACACCTTACCTGATCCGCCGCCGCTTCCGCCGCCGCCGCCTCCCGCGCACCCCTCCAGACGTGCGCGCGCCCGCGCCGGCCCTCTGTGAATGGCCGGCGGGGGGCGCGCGCGCGCCGAGAGTGACGCGCGGGAGGCGGCGGCGGCGGAAGCGGCCTGGACGTTCCTGATCCCCGCCTGGACGTTGGCGGGGATTGGCTGCGGCGCTCACGTGGGAGCGTTGAGAGGTGAGTTTTTTGGGGTTTCTGGGGGGTTTCACACAGCGGGGCACCCCCGATCGGGGTGCCCCGCCGAAGTGGACCAAAACCCAGGATAGTCAAAATCCTGGGTGTTGGTCCACTTTAACTTAAGCCGCACAGGGGGTGCCACACAGCCTATGGGAATTGGGGGAGGGGGGGAAGCCACACAGCCTACGGGAATTGGGGGGAGGGGGGGATGCCACACAGAATATGGGGGGAGAAGGGGATGCCACACAGCCTATGGGAATTGGGGGAAAAGGGGATGCCACACAGCCTATGGGAACTGGGGGGAGAGGGGATGCCACACAGCCTATGGGAATTAGGGGGAGGGGGGATGCCACACAGAATATGGGGGGAGAAGGGGATGCCACACAGTCTATGGGAATTGGGGGGAGGGGGGATGCCACACAGCCTATGGGGGGAGAAGGGAATGCCACACAGCCTATGGGGGGAGAAGGGAATGCCACACAGCCTATGGGGGGAGAAGGGAATGCCACACAGCCTATGGGAATTGGGGGGAGAGGGGATGCCACACAGCCTATGGGGGGAGAGGGGGATGCCACGCAGCCTATACAAATAGGGAGAGAGGGGGATGCCACACAGCCTATGGGGGGAGAGGGGGATGCCACACAGCCTATACAAATGGGGGGAGAGGGGGATGCCACACAGCCTATGGGGGGAGAGGGGGATGCCACACAGCCTATGGGAAATGGGGGGAGAGGGGATGCCACACGGCCTATGGGAATTGGGGGGAGGGGGGATGCCACACAGCCTATGGGGGGAGAAGGGGATGCCACACAGCCTATGGGAATTGGGGGGAGAGGGGATGCCACACAGCCTATGGGGGGAGAGGGGGATGCCACGCAGCCTATACAAATGGGGGGAGAGGGGATGCTACACAGCCTATGGGGGGGAGAGGGGGATGCCACACAGCCTATACAAATGGGGGGAGAGGGGGATGCCACACAGCCTATGGGGGGAGAGGGGGATGCCACGCAGCCTATACAAATGGGGGGAGAGGGGACGCTACACAGCCTATGGGGGGATGCCACACAGCCTATACAAATGGGGGGAGAGGGGGATGCCACACAGCCTATGGGGGGGAGAGGGGGATGCCACACAGCCTATACAAATGGGGGGAGAGGGGATGCCACACAGCCTATGGGGGGAGAGGGGGATGCCACACAGCATATACTAATGGGGGGGGAGGGGGATGCCACACAGCCTATGGGGGGAGAGGGGGATGCCACACAGCCTATGGGGGGAGAGGGGGATGCCACACAGCCTATGGGGGGAGAGGGGGATGCCACACAGCCTATACTAATGGGGGGAGGGGGATGCCACACAGCCAATGGGAATGGGGGGGCACACTGCCTATATGGAGAATAGGAGGGGGGAATGCCACACTGCTTATGATAATGGGGTGTGCACTGCCTATATGGGAATGGGAGGGGGATGCCACGCTGGGTATACGGGGAATGGGATGGGGGCATGCTACACTGTCTATGGAATGGGGGCATCCCACACGGCCAATGGGAAAGGGGAATGCCACACTGTCTGTAATGGTGCGTTTTTGGTTTAAAATATTAAATACGGTACTTTGCAATAAATATATATATACATTTATATTTTCTGTAATACATTTTTTGTATATTTTATTTAATTAGTTGTAGGCAGAAAATACAACTCTGTGAAGTACTCACCTGTAGAGTTGGTATTATATGCAGACAGCACGTCCTGCTCCAGACATAGTCCTTACATGTGGGTATACCTCCGGCTTCAGCGCCGTGCACTGCAGAATCATGAAGAAAACAAGCTCCTCCCGGCCCTACATATACCGAGGGACCTCCCACAAATCCCCAGCATTGAAAAGAAGTGAGAGAAGAAGCCAGGAGGAAAACAACCACCCAGAGACTGGCAATAATATCCAAGATAATAATCACCACACAGGGGATCCAGAACAAGGGGAATCAGGGTGGGGTGGAGCAGGACGTGCTGTCTGCATATTATACCAACTCTACAGGTGAGTACTTCACAGAGTTGTATTATTCTAAGCAGACAGCACGTCCTGCTCCAGACATAGTCCTTACATGTGGAACATCCAATAGCAGTGTCCATAAGTAGGGTAGGATCCCCATGAAAAAAGACACAGCCAACCAAAACAGCGCTATCGCCTGTAACCTTGCTACCAGGAGCAACTAGAGCAAAGCTCTAACTTAACTTATGAAGTCTTACAAGGCTAATGAAACACGAGCAGAGAACTAGTCAGCCTGCTCAACAACCAAGTGCATAAGGCCCAAACCAAGCACCGGTAGAAGAAATCCAAACCAAGAGAGAAGAATGAATCTCCCTTAACAAACAGGCCAGAGTAACAGCCTAACCATGCTACTAACGATAACAGGGTAGCCATGGCAACCATAGAACCTTTCCCGTCAGGTAATACGAACCCTGGTCTCGGCGAGACCAACGTAATACTGAACACGAGCTAACAAGGCTCCTCAAGAGCCAACATGATCATCAGGAGCTCAGAAGGGCAACCAGCCAAGCAAGACCAGTCCAACAGACTCCCATACTCATGGGAGTAACCAGATCCTGCTGCAAGAAGGATGGTGACGTCTATAAGCCCAACGGGCATAGCCCCAACCCTGGACAGGAAGCAGTCCAGAGGTTCCCAACGCCTATTGAGGGATACAGATCCCTGTTAAGCTCAGAGTAAGCAGAACCCCAGTCCAAAGACCAAAGGTTCTGGAATCGAGAAGAATAACAACCCTCCGCCTGGACTCAAGCTTGGTGCAAGGCGGACACATCCTCACCAGACGGTGTACAGATATAAAGAGCTGTAAAAAAAAAATATAAAAAGGACTAGGCTAAGAAAGCCGTCTCCTATGGCACGCCCCAGACTGAGGCACCGCCCCGAAGGAGTCATCTGAGGCAGGGAACAGTTCAGACAAAAACCTGAATAAGACCCAGGGAAACCCTTAGCAGGGCAACATGATAAGCAACCCCCCCCCCCCCAAGGGATCTTAGAATTCTCTGGGGAATGCGCCTGAGCCACCGCTGAGGAAAGCTCAATGCCGAAGCTTGAAACTAGTCTCTACCGAGGACAAACAGGGCGAGCCCTGGAACCTCTCAAGGAACTGAGTTGGGAGACCAACTCCAGCCATGCCATAAGAACTCTAGTACCCATGGGTAAGACCTCATTCCATAGGGAATAGAGAGCTAGTCCCAGCCATCCAACTAGGGCGCCAACTCCCAACATAGCTGGTAGAAAAGGGAGAAGAATAAAAAAGGGAGGCATCTAGACCCAACCCTCCAAAAAGAAGAGACACCCAGAGGGAACATTTCTGATAGGGTGAATAATGATCGTCCAAACCCTGTGAAGGGAATGACGTAGTAAGGAGCCTAACTAGACATAACAGCCCACATGAGAAGGCACACAGTACAACTGTCTCCAGCAGAAAATGCGAACCAAACCACACAGGGCCACTCATGGCCCCCAGTCCAACAGTTCACCCTTGCCACAGCAAGCCTGTGCAGAACCCCACCTAGCAGGGTGTAAGAAGGGTCAGACAAAGGGCAGAATACCCGGACAAAAGGCCAGACTAGGTCACCGTGACCAAGGCCAGAGAGTCCTGGGACAATCACCCAGGGGAACGAATTAGGACCTTAACCAGGACAGAGTCTCTGTAACAGTCACAGGGCCACGACCCCAACCCGTAGGCTCATTGAGACACTAGGGAAGGCCCACCCAGCACGGTAGGACAGCCAACGAGCCAATACCAATGAAGCGCAAGGAGTGTAAAAAACCTCCACTGGATCAGAACCAGACCCTACAAGAAGGGTCAACCTGTTCAGAGACCTTCTCGGATAAAAGCTGGGACAGGCCACTGACCAGACAGACCAAGAGTCCCCAAGAGACAAGGCCTAAGGGAAACAGGCCAGCAAGCTAGGGCCAACAAGGCACAATGTGATGACCTACCAATGGTATGAAAATGGGCCCCCCTAAAGGGGCCCCCCTTAGGTACCTCAGGGAATTGCATAAGGAATAGAACCCCTTTAGTGACCCTACCAGACCTGGTCCCCATGGCGACCATCTACAGGGATAGCAAGAAGGAATTGATGTCATCAACAACTTCCATGAGTAGACCAACCAGGAGGGAATCCCCATAAAAACAGGGGGAACGTACTGATTTCCAGGGGTGTTGGAACCCCATCCAGGATAAGTAACCCAAGGTGCCGCAGGCCCCAGGGGCATCTGGGAAAAGGAACAGCCTCGGGCGGCCAGCAATAGGCCCACCAGCCGCAAGGAGAATGTAATGAGATTACACAGAGGGCAAGGCCCCTTCCATACCAAGGCACCCAAATCAGAAGGGAGGGTTGAACCTGGACCCATCTAAATGCCACCCCGTAGGGGGAGTATGAATCAGATTACACCAAGTAATAGATGTGCCTAAGCACCAATCCAAAAGACTCCAAGAAAGCCCCAAGTCAAAGTAGAAACTAGTGCGGACAGCACCGGTGAATGAGCATGAAAGCACTCCCATACTCGCCTTGGCGAGCCGTCTGGGAACAGGGGAGGGACTCCAGACAAGAGCCTAATATAAAGAATGGTCCTGTAACACCGGCTGGAAAAAAGGACTAGGCGTCCAGAGGGAACAAGGGACCGAAGGGGAAAAGGATCCTTGCAGGCATCAAGAGGTTCACTTGACAAGGGCGTCTGCGGCCCAACAGAAGGATACCAAGTAGGCAGAGCCCGTGGAACCTAGATGCCCGGTCTAGACCGCCGGATCTGGGCAGACTGCGTCATCCCGGGGGAAGAGCAGAGTGAATGCAATTATCAGCCAAGGCCAACCTAAAAGAAGGCCCAGACCCTCCAGGCCAAACTCCACCTGTGTCTAATCACTAAAGGATACCACGGGGACTAGAATACCCTTGGCTAATTTTGAAGGGAACTGCCTAAAACACTCCATTCTTTCAAAAACCACATCCAGGAAGGCCATCACCTGCCATCGCCCGAACGAAGCATGGCACCCTGCCATAAGAGCCAAGTGCTGTGGCAGTTCCCTCGCCCGCAGGGCCAGCGCTTGTTCAGCACACGGTCCGCAGACCAGTGCTCTGTCAGCGTCCGCGTGTGGTTGTCTACACATGGCACACAGCCGGTCTTGTCCCTGCGGGACCCCGGACACCAAATTCTGGGATGCCTCCATATGGTGATTAATCTAGGTAATATGCCGGAAGGGATTTATGCTGTAAGCAACCCTGGATGCCCCAATACCCGCTGGGAATGTGGGAGATTCTAATATAACCCCGTGAGATATATATATATATATATATATATCAGGCCGGGAGAAGCCACTGGAAGCTTGGCGTCTGAAAGACATAATGGGAGAAGAGGGTGTCAGAGCCATGCGCAACACAAAAAGAAAATTAAACGAACGCCCGTGAGGGCACTTACAGCAACCAAGGGAGAAGGAGGATCGTGACCATGCGCGCGCAGGAGACCGACAAAATGGCGCCAGCGAACCTCGAAGGGCGGGCCAAAGCTATAGGTGATGTGGAACGCGCCAAACCAGACCACGCCCACCCCGGAGAGCGCGAAGCTCCGCGGAACAAGACAGGAAAAGAACAGAAATAAACGCCATGGCGTCGCCAGACAGAGCCGCCTTACGCGCCAAGTCACATATTTTAAAGGCTCTGCGGCCAAGTTTAAAAGCGCGGCTCTGACCCCCGGAAATCAATAGGGCTAAGGCAAGGCGTGTGATATGGCAAGATTAGGCCAACGTACACAACCCCCCCCCTCTTTTTCCCCCCACTAACAAGGGGAACTAAGGAAGAAGGTGACCCAGCACTCGGGGTTCACCGCTACATGGGGCAAGGTGCGGGAGGGGCATACACTATGAGGCTCACCATTAGCCTAAACCGCCTACCCCATGGATGGGGATTGCGGTGGAGCATGGCTCCGTAAGCACACTAGGTGCTGCCTACCTTCACCCGACCAACGCAGCCCAGGCTGGGAGGCATGTTACTCACAAAGAGGACGGGTGGAAATAGTCCCGCAGGGCCTCGGGCTGTCCAGCCCCGCTCACCTGCGAGAGCGTGATACTTCATGTCTTCGCAGTTTCAGCACTGCAGAGGAATCTGGGAATTTGTGGGAGGTCCCTCGGTATATGTAGGGCCGGGAGGAGCTTGTTTTCTTCATGATTCTGCAGTGCACAGCGCTGAAGGCGGAGGTATACCCACATGTAATGTCTGGAGCAGGACGTGCTGTCTGCTTAGAATACACAAATTTTCTTTCGGGGGGGTTATTTATGTGTGCAATTAGTGGATTACAGGCAATCGCTTTGGGTATTTAACCTAATATTTATGAGTTATATACGTATTACCATGGTCCAGGGAAGACCGTGTATTTTTAACTTTCTCTACTATGTACCGTATTCTTCGCCCTATAAGATGCACCTGCACATAAGACGCACCTAGGATTTGAAGGAGAAAAATAAGAAAACAAATGTTCTAAGCTAAGTGTGAAATCCCCCAATCCCGTTCCTAATAGGCAGTGTGGGATGCCCCCATCCCATTCCCATAGGCAGTGTGGGATGCCTCCATCCCATTCCCATAGGCAGTGTGGGATGCCTCCATCCCATTCCCATAGGCAGTGTGGGATGCCTCCATCCCATTCCCATAGGCAGCGTGGCATGCTCCCATCCCATTCCCATAGACAGTGTGGGATGCCTCCATCCCATTCCCATAGGTAGTGTGGCATTCCCCCTTCCTATTCTCCATATAGGCAGTGTGGCATTCAGCCCTCCCTATTCTCCATATAGGCAGTGTGGCACCCGCCTCCAATTCCCTATACAAGCTCGAGCGTCAGCCACGGCCACCACTGTAACAGGCTGGGTGTCTGGCGCTGCAGAGAAGGCTGCCTCAGCCGCTTCCGGGACAGCGCGAGCGATGGAGAGGGGAGTTAACTTTTTGCTTTTTATTTATTTTTTTGCCCACCTTCTCCCGATAAGACGCACGGACTTTCCCCCCACATTTTTGGGAAAAATAAGTGTGTCTTATAGGGCGAAAAATACGGTAATTGTTTTTTATTTTATTACTTTTTGTGGCCATTAATAAAAATTATTAGTTTTACTATACATTTCAGGGTTGTAGTGCCCATTTATTAGGCTCCAATTAAGGTTGGAGCCATGGGAGCACCTCCAGTTAATGAGATAACGTTAAGTTCATGTGTTTATATTGGGTGGCGGTGCCCACTTAGTATACGAGACATCGTCTCTAATGATTTCTGCTGACACAGAAAATAGTGCGACTTTCAAGTGGGAAAAAAGGAGCAAAGATGTTTTGAAGTTAAAGTATATTGGTGAACTGTGTCTTTTCCCCCCCAAGGTCCATAACATACCATTTTTAAAGAGATTTCACAGCCTGCTTTTTTCGATCTTATAGAATTGGCTACAGCAGGGGTTATAAGAAGATGTCCGTCTCCATGAATCAGGACACCGTATCTTAACGTAGCCCATGCCATAGTCCATTTGTGAGATGCTGAACCGCTGCGGGTGGGAGCATGACATTGTTTAACCTGGTACATTTTCAGATGCTCCCTACTTCTTCCTCTCATAATGGATGCAGCAGCCGCAAATGCACCGAAGAACGGTGCAGAATCCTAGCGAGGTAAGGTTTTGTAAACCCCACCCCCCCATCCTGCCTCTGGGCGATTACTCAGACAGCATTTGGGCTTTAAAGTGGCTTAACACAACAGAAAAAGTACAGGACCAGTGGCATACCATGGAGCCGTGGCACTGAACATTAACTCTGGTCAGAGAGTAAAGTGAGTAAATTAACTGCTGGTCACAGAGTAAAGAGTCATGTTCTAGCACGGACCAGCATTTTAGACTAATCTGTATACCAGCTAGACTAGGTGACTGACCTCAGTCTGCTCAGTCCTTTGACAACTTGGGCACAACCAGGGACCTCCCAAGCAGCAGACCTATTCTACCTTGCAGGGAGCTATAGAGAAGAGGTCTTTCCACAATCAGTGTTCCATCTCGTGGCTGGCAACTCACTGTACCATTATTAAGGTACTTTGGATTTAGGTGCATGTTACGCCTTTCCTTATTACAGGGTTTAGCACTTATTTATTGCCTCAGTGGGGTTGCATATTGTTTCAAGCATTCTGTTTTGGATATAAAAGCCATCCATCTTGTCTTTAGAATTTTACATTTTGTAAATTTTAGTTATTTAAAAAAAAAAAAAAAAAAAAACTTAAAGATGAGTATTAAAACATGTAGCACAAAAATCCCTCTAACCTAGGTATACAAGCCAAATATGATATTAGTCTTCTGAGATCATCTTGTCGTATCCGGTCATGATTACTTCGTGCTGGAAATGTTAGAATAGGGCCTCCTCGTTTATCTCTGCCACCTAAAAGAAAATATATATGTACTTATCGATGAATAGTTAAGAAAATGGTACCATAACAATATGTCATTTTCTGCTGTAGACAAATGTAAGAAGACAGGAGATTAGTTACTTACTGTAAAACCCATATCATCTAGGAGTGGCTAAAGGGGTCTCTGAAAGATATTTAGGGCCTAATTCATCAAGAACTTCTTCCAGACAGTGCCACATCGGTGCAAATTATAGTAAAAATAAATAAAATATTTTTTCTTTCACACTCGTGTAAGTTGCTGCACCACAAAAAGCACATTTACTAAAATATTAGCAGTGCAGCAACATGCTAAAAAAAATAAAATTATATTTTTCACTACTCTAATTTGCGCTGAAATGGCATTGTCTGGCAGAAGTGCTGGATAAGTTAGGCCCTTAGATACACTTTGGTTTTAGTAACTCTAACAACCTGAAAATGCACCTCTGCGGGGCTTACATATAAATAAACTTACCATGCCCAGGATGCAGCACCAATCACTGGTGCGGCAACCAAGTGGCTTCTCTGATTCAGGGATGACTGGGTTAGCGGGGAAGCCACTCTGTGCTCAGGATCAAAGATGACAGAGCCCAGGGGATGTCAACATCCGGCGACCACATCACTGAATCTTTGGCGTGTGAGCGCACTCAGTCCCATTCAGATAGGCTGGGGGCATGAGTTTGTGTGCTGCTGGGGGTGAGCCCACTGCATCCCCAATGACTTAAAGTCTGCATGTAAAACAGAGCGTTTCTAACCCTTTAACCGCCAGCCTACCTTGAGATTTTGTCACCCTTTGTTGCCAGACCATTTTGCACTATTTTGCGCTCCCCTTGTTCAACTGTGATTTTTGAAGGGATTTCCAGGGATTTCCCAGAAAAGTGATATATTGTTTTTTTCAGCAGAGTCTAAGCTTTAACATGAAATGTCTTGTTTGTCATTTTCTAGGTGTATTCTCAATATTTTTGGATGAAATATGTGCAAAAAAACCCCAAAAAACAATTTTTTACAATTTGTAGTGTTTTTTGTAATAAAAAATGTAAGTTTGTCAATAAAATCTTATTGCACGTGAAACCCCAATTTCTCCCGGTTACAGTGATACCACATATGTATAGGTAGACACACTTTCCTGCCCAGGAGACTCCCCCAAACTGAAACAAATCTTTAGGAGATTTTCAGATAAAATACAACTATGCTACGTGCTAAGCGCACCTTGCAGTTTTTCAAGAAAAACAACCCTTTACATTTGAAATACCCCCAACAAACTATAGATTCTCTGGAAGTACACACCTCAGGCTTTCTAGGCGTACCAGGCTTGTTGACATGGGTGCAGTTTTCTGGAAGTAATCCCTCAATATATTCTTTGGTTGCACAGGGTTTCTCTAAAAAAGTATAAAAAAGCAGAATCAAAACCACATTTTCCTAAAAAAACCTATATGCAAACAAGAAAAAAAACTGAAAATCTGAAAAAGCAACATGCCCCGAACAGAACAATACCCAGCATGCATAGCTACTGTCAAGGGAAGAGTTGCCAAACACACCAAAGTAAAGCATGTGCGTAACGGTAATTTTACTTCAAAATTTCAGCTCTGCATACAAAGTGCGCACCTTGTGCTTTTTCTACCAAAACAACCCTTTACATTTAGAATATCCCCCATAAACCATATATTCCCTGAAAGTACACATTTTAAGCTTTTTAAGCGTACCCAGCTTGTTGTCGTGGGCTCATCTTTCTGGAAGTAATCCCTTGAAGAATTCTTAGGTTGCACAGGGTTTCACAAAAAAAATTATAAAAAAGCAGAATAAAAAACACCTTTTCCTAAAATATCAAAAATGCAAATAAGAAAAAACAAGCTAAATCTGAAAGCGCAAGGTCCCCCGAGCAGAACAATACCCAACATGCATAGGTACTATTAACCCTTTTAATTGCCAGCCTACTTGAACTTTTGTCGCCCTCAGTTGGTCATTTTTCCCCATTTTGCGGCATGTTTAACCGTGATTTTTGTCGGAATTTCTTGGAAAACATATATATATTTTTTTGCAGCAGAATTTAGGCTTTAACATTAAATGTCTTGTTTGTAATTTTTCTACTGTTTTTTAAATATTTTTGCGTAAAAAAAACAAAAAAATAAATAAAATAATATTTTTTAAACAATTGTCTCCTTTATTTAAAATAAAACATTTTTTAGTAATAAAAACCATATTGCATGTGATAGCCCCATTTCTCCCGATTACAACGGTACCACATATGTATCAATAGCCCCTCATTCTTGCCCAGGAGACCCCCCAAACTGAAAAGAGCATTTTATAACATTTACAAATAAAATACTACTATCCACACTATAAACATAAGGGGTTCATTTAAAATGGCATAGGGACCCCCTCCGGGGGGGGACCCCAATTTTTTTTTGAGAATTTTTGGCTAAGCCTAACCCCAAAAATTAAAAAAATAGTGCCCCCCCCCCCCGGGAAGGGGTCCCTATGTCATTTTCTTTTTAATTTTAATTCTTTAAAATTTTAATTTTTTTTTATTTTTTCTTTTTAATCCCAGGGGGTGGGGGGACCCCATTTTTGGGGGGAATTCTAAGGGTTAGGGTTAGCCTAACCCTAACCCGTAAAGTGGACCAACACCCAGGATTTTCACTATCCTGGGTTTTGATCCACTTCCGCGGGGGTGCCCCGCTGCGTAAAACCCCCGAGAAAGGTATAAAACTCACCTCAGCCCGCTCCTACGGCGCATACGCGAGCGCTCGTCCAATCAGAGCGCTCAGAGCCGCTGTGGTATGCACGGACAAGGGACGGACAACCACAGCGGCTCTGAGCGCGCTGGCAGCCGTATCTCGCGTTTCCCTCCAAAAGGGAGCGTGCCCGCGTCGGCGATTCACAAACGACCGGAACGTGTGCGCGCCCTGATAGAGAGAAGCGCGAGATGCGGCCCGCGCATGCACCGTTGGAACAGGGATAAGGTAAGGCGATTGGGGCGTCCTGGGGGGTTTCACACAGTGGGGCATCCCGATTTCGGATGCCCCGCAGGGAGGGATCTGATCCGGGCCGATCAGCCTGGGTGTTGGTCCACTTAAAAAAAAAAAAAAAAGTAGGGGGGGGACCCCATTTTTGGGGGGAATTTTAAGGGTTAGGGTTAGGCTAACCCTAACCCTTAAAATTAAAAAAAAAAAATGACGTAGGGTCCCCTCTACCCGTCATAACCAGCCCGGGACCAGCTATGGGGGCTTGTAGGCACAGAGTGGGGGGGGGGCAGCTTTTGTGGCCCCCCCCACCCTGCAGCCTACGAGCCCACATAGCCTATGTGGGCCCGGGCTCTTCTGCCCCCCCCCCTGGGCTTTGGGGAGGCAGGTAATTGGGGGTGCAGTGGTTAATGGCAAGTCACCCGCTAGGGCAGGTGACTTGCCAGACCCCAGCCTTGTGAACTGGTACAGGGGTCTCATGGACCCCTTACCAGTTCACAAAGGGTTAACAGAAAAAAAAAACACGGACACAAAATTTTTATTTATTAAAAAAAAAAAAAAAAATTTACTCTTTACTCACCTTCGATCGTCAGCTCCTGTGTCCCTCGCTGATCTGCTGTCAGATGCCGGTGATCGGCATCCAGAGAAGGAGGAGGCAGGAGATCAGAGGATCTCCTGTCACCTCCTTCCAGGGCACCGATCACCGGCATCTGACAGCTAACAGAGCTGTAGCCGGTGATCGGGACTGGGGATGATGTCATAGCCCCGCCCCCAAAGGGGCGGGGCTTAGCGGGGACGACGGCCCGGACTGACGTCATTAGCCCCGCCCCCAAAAGGGGCGGGGCTTAGCGTCAAGATGGCGGCCGCCATCGGAACAGGAGAGGGGAGAGAGCCTTCCAGGCTCTCTCCTGAAGATCGGAAATGACCTGGGGGGGGGGGGGATCGGAGGCCCCCCAGGTGAAGAGGAGGGTCGGCGGGAGCCAGCGCACACAGAGGTAAGTAAATGTCTTTTTTTTTTTTTTATTTTACAGGAAAAGCCGGAGGCAGCTGAAATGGGGGGGGGACCCTATTCCGGGCCCTCCCCTGCAGCCAGAGGAGGTCCGGTGAACGATCGGAGACCACCATTTTGAAGAGGAGACCCGGCTGAATCAAACGAGGGGTCAGGTAAGTGACTTTTTTAAAAACTTTTTTTTACTATTAGTGGGGAAAGTCAGGCACGTAAAAATTTACGTGGCTGGCAGTTAACTGCAGGAGAGGCAGCCACGTAAATTTTACGTGGCTGGCGTTTAAAGGGTTAATAGACGAGAGCCCTTGCATGTGCTGTAGGGCTGAGGAGAGGCAAGTTTGCACGGGGGTTTTGGGAGGTTCACACTGGGGCATCCCAGTTCGGGATGCCCCAGGGGCGCATAGCCAAACCCGGTATAGTCAAAATACCAAATTTAGTTCTGCTTTAAGAAACGCTTACAATCTTCACATGACACAATGCCAAACTCAGACCACTCTGTGATCCTTCCTGTTTATGCTTCAAACTCTCTAATACTATCCTGTTTTCATGGCATTTACTTTAAACTATGTAGCACCTTAATTTAATTTTCTATGTAGTGTTAAGGTTACCCATTGTGCAATTACAACAGAATTTAGCAAGTCAGTCTCATCTTTATCTATACACAGGTGACAAGAGGAAACCAATTGGCAGGGGGACAGACAAACAGCAAAAGACTGCCTTATCTGACTGCCTTATCTTCCTCCAAGAGTGGCTGAAGGCGTCCCTGGACTGTTCTAAAGCAGTATCCAAGCCACAGCAGGAAAAAAGACTTATGCCAACATGGCCAACAGAAGTGAGGATTCCTAGCATGAAATCCAAAGAGTCCATAGCAAGCATGGTGGTCTCTCTCTCATTTTTTGCAAGAAAAACAGCCAGCAGTGGCTCAAAAAATACAATTCTGTGAAACTCACCTGTAGAATTGTTTTTGGTATCCATCTATTCCAGGCCGTCCCGATATCTTCACGATTGGGTGTTCGCCCCTAGGGGGCGCTGACTGCAAGATCAAAGATGTAGCTCCTCCCGGCCCCCTATAAAGGCAGCTGCACGTCTATCATTCCCCAGTGGTTTAAAAGCAGTACTCAACAAAAAGGGAAGGCCGGGAGGCCCAAACAAAACATAAGTTACTTCACATAGCCTCTGCTTGTGCTCTCTCGAATGCAAAAACTAGAAAAAAACTAAAAACTAGTGTCCTATGAGCAAAAATGGTTCATCACCATAACAGGCAAGCAGGACATAATGAACACAAGGGCGGGGTGGAACGGCCTGGAATGGATGGATACCAAAAACAATTCTACAAGCGACTTTCACAGAATTGTATTTTTCTTCTCCATCCATTCCAGGACGTCCCGATAGCTTCACGATTGAGACATCCAAAAGCAGTGTCCATATGGGCGGGATCCACAGTGTGGAACAGCATTTACTTCATTTCATTACCGCCTGAAGCACCTTTCGGCCAAAAACAGCATCAGCTGAGGCCCTGACATCCACCTTGTAAAACTTTGAAGTATGAACAGAAGACCAAGTGACGGCCTTACAAACGTGTTCCACCGATGCCTGATGCTGAAAAGCCCGAGAGGCACCAATAGCCCTGGCGGAATGAGCTGTGATCCGAAAAGGAGGTTCCTTCCCCCTGGCAGAATAGGCTTGTACCACCGCCTGTCTAATCCACTTACTGAGAGTTGACTTGGCCGGTGGCAATCCCTTCCTAGAACCTTCAGTTAAGACAAAAAGCAAATCCAATTTCCTGAAGGATTCAGTCGAAGCCAGGTAATACCTCATGGCTCTGACCACATCCAAAGCATGGAGGGTCCGCTCTTTGGAATTAGCCGGTGCTGGACACAAGGAAGGTAAGACAACTTCCTCATTAAAGGTGAAAGGGAGAAACGACCTTAGGTAAAAAAATCAGATTTAAAACGAAAAACCACCTTATCTCAACTCAAAGTAGGGTGGACAATATAGCATCATTCAATGGCTCGAAGGGAGGACCCTGGAAAGCAGACAGCACTAGATTCAAGTCCCACACCGGTAAGACTGATTTGTGTGGAGGCCGACCCTTGAGGGTGCTCAACTGGAGGCCCAAGTCTAAACCGTGTTGTAGAAACTCCAGAATTCTAGAAATAGAAAATTTCCGGCAAGGAAGGCTCTTGGCCTCGCACCAAGCAATATAGGCCTGCCAAACTAGTAGTAGTAGATCATGGAAGAAGACTTCTTCCGCGCCTGAATCATTGTGTGAATAACCATGGCCGATAACCCCTTCTCCGTCAGGATTGAGGTTTCAATAGCCAGGCCGTCAAGGTCAGCGTCCGTAAATTCGGGTGCCGCAGCGACCCCTGTGTGAGAAGACCAGGGTCGTCGGGCATGATGTAGTGCTCTATTGACATCTGGACTATGTCTGCAAACCAACTCCTTCTTGGCCAGGAGGAGCCACCAGGATGGCTGGTACCCCTTCCTGGACTATCTTGCGCAGCACTCTGCCCAGGAGCGGAAACGGGGGGAATGCATACAGAAATTTGAACTCTGTCCAAGGGATCACCAGAGCGTCTGTTGCTATGGCCAGAGGATCTCTTGAGAGAGAGACGAACCTTGGAAGCTTGTGATTGTGTCTGGACGCAAACAGATCCACATCTGGTTGACCCCAGTGGAGGCACAGAGCCTGAAAAGTCTCGCTGCTGAGGGACCATTCCCCCCGGGCGCAAGGAACTCCTGCTCAGGAAGTCTGCCTCCTGGTTTTCCACCCCAAGGATGTAAACCGCCGAGATGCAGGGAACATTCTCCTCTGCCCAAGACAAAATCCGGCTTACCTCCTTGAGGGATCTCTTGCTCAGAGTCCCGCCCTGGTGGTTGATGTAGGCCACGGCTGTCTGATTATCCGAGTGAACCTAGATCGCATGGCCTCTTAAATGGGGAGTCAAGCATAGAAGAACCAACCGGATTGCTCTCAGCTCCAAGAGATTTATGGGTAACCGGTCCTCCTGCGGGCCCCACTGACCCTGGATCCCCTGGATCTTCTGGGTCTGCCAAACGCCTCCACAGCCTGTAAGACTGGTATCCATGGTAACCATCTCTCAATGGGGAGTCAGAAAGGACTTGCCCACCAGCAGGTTCTGGGAGTCCAACCACCACAAGAGGGACTGCCTGGCCAGGGGGGACAGCGAAAAACCCTGTTCCAGAGATTCCTGCGACCGATTCTAGCCGGTCAGCAGGTTCAATTGTAGAGGTCTCATGTGAAATTAGGTGAAGGGTACTGCCCCGAAGCATGACACCATTAGGCCCACCAATCTCATCCCTAGACGTACCGATGGCTGTTGACAAGTGAGCAAGGCCTGCACTTGCGTCTGGAGACCCAAAACCTTCTGCTGTGGCAGAAAATACCATTTTGTGAGTACTCACCTGAAAAATGGATATTGTCAGTGTGTCACACACCCCGCTTCCCCTTTAATTCTTACGATCGGGTTATTCCACCAGCAGGTGGCGACGTTACAGAGAGAAGTCTTGAAAACGAGCCCCCTTCCGGCCTATATATACCTGGGACCTCCCACTTATCACCCAGTGAATTCAAAAGCAGAAAGACAAGGTACCAGGAAATCCAGTGGTAACCTCAAAATAAAGAAAAGCTTCACCATATAAAGGATCCAGGATACCAAAAAGGGTGGGTGAAGCAGGGTGTGTGACACACTGACAATATCCATTTTTCAGGTGAGTACTCACAAAATGGTATTATTCTCAGTGTGTCACACACCCCGCTTCCCCTTTAATTCTTACGATCGGGACATCCAAAAGCAGTGTCCACAAGGGATGGGTATCCGAAGGCAAAATGAAGCATAACTTAAATGACTGCAGTCTGCAGAACTGTGCGGCCAAACACAGCATCCGCTGAGGCCCGCACCTTGTAAAACTTAGAAAAAGTATGAACAGAAGACCAGGTCGCAGCCTTACAAACTTGTTCAACAGAAGCTTGGTGCTGAAAAGCCCAAGACGCTCCAACGGCGCTAGTAGAATGAGCAGTGATACGAAAAGGGGGAACTTTCCCCTTAGCAGAATAGGCCGCAATAATGGCCTGACGTATCCATTTGCTAATGGAAGATTTGGCCGGCGCCAAACCCTTCCTAGGCCCACAGGGCACAACAAAAAAGGCATCAGTTTTACGAAAAGGAGAAGTAATCAAATAGTACTTAACACAGCGTACTACATCCAAACAATGCAAAACCCTCTCCTTGTCATTCTTAGGCTTAGGACACAAGGAGGGAAGAACAATATCCTGATTCAAATGAAAAGCATAAACAACCTTAGGAAGAAAGTCCTGTTTGAACCGAAAGACCACCTTGTCCTGATGCCTCTCAAAGTAGGGCGCCTGAATTGACAAGGCCGCCAACTCCGAACCGAAGTGATAGCTACCAAGAAGGCAGTCTTCTGAGTCAAGGTAGACAAAGCAATAACCTGCAAAGGCTCAAAGGGAGGAGCCTGAAGAGCAGAGAGAACCAAGTTCAAGTCCCAAACAGGGAGTAATGGTTTCCGGGGAGGCAGCACATGCGTAACCCCCTGGAAAAAGGTTTTAACTAAAGGATGAAGCGCAAAACGCTTCTGAAAAAAGATAGACAAGGCAGAAACCTGTCCTTTCAAAGTACTCAGCTGAAGACCAGAGTCCAGCCCTGATTGTAAAAACTCCAGAATCCTGGAGATCAAAAAGACCCTACAAGGCAAAGATCTAACCTCACACCAAGTGATATAGGCCTTCCAAGTCCTATAGTAGATGATAGAAGAAGACCTCTTCCGGGCACTGATCAGAGTCTTAACGACTGAGTCAGAAAGACCCTCCTCCTTCAAGATGGAGGTTTCAGCAGCCAAACCGTCGAACCCAGCGTTGGTAAATTGGGGTAACACAGCTGACCCTGAGTGAGCAGAACGGGCCGAAGAGGCAGAACAAACTGAACCACTGCCAGCCGAACGATGTCTGCAAACCATACTCGCCTTGGCCACCTTGGAGCCACGAGAATGGCGGACACCCTTTCCAGAGCCAGCTTCCGTATCACCCTGCCTAGCATGGGTATCGTCGGAAACAGGTACAGAAACCCCAGATCCCCCTGGCTCAGGGACATGGCGTCCACAGCCAGAGCCATAGGATACTGGGAGAGCGACACGAAGGTCGGGAGCCTGCAATTGTGACAAGAGGCAAACAGGTCCACCTCCGGTGTCCCCCACCGGAGACCCAGCGAAAATTTTGAGGATGGAGAGCCCATTCTCCCAGACGGGAAGAGCACCTGCACAACAGGTCCGCTTCCCTGTTTTCCACACCCGGAATGTAAACTGCCGAGAGACAAGGAACCAGACGGATGGCTCTCAGTTCCAGAATATTGATGGGCAGGTGGGCCTCTCGAGGTCCCCACTGGCCCTGGAACTGAAGATCCCTCCAGAATTCCCCCCATCCCGAAAGAATGGCGTCCGTGGTGACAATTTCCCAAAGAGGAATCAGGAAAGACCTGCCCCTCCAGAGATTGGCCGAGACCAACCCCCATTGAAGGGACTGCCGGACCCGGGAGGACAACTGGAAGGGCCGATCCAACGACCATGGTCGCCGGTCCCAGGACGCCAACCAATGAAGCTGAAGCCACCTTGTGCGAATTTGAGCGAAATGAACTGCCTCGAACGAGGCAACCATCAACCCTACCAGCCTCATCCCCAGACGGATGGACGGCCGAGGATTGGAAAGGAGGACCCGAGCCAACTCCTGAACCAGACAAATTTTGGACTGAGGGAGAAACACCCTGTGTTGACCGGAATCCAACCGCATTCTCAGAAAGGACACCACCCTGGCCGGAGCGAGGGAGGACTAGGGAAGGTTGAACACCCAACCGAAGCTTTCCAGCATGGAGACCACCGTCCTGGTGTCTGTCTCCGACTGATTGAGGGAAGGAGCCAGGAGCCCCTGTGCGGCCAAAGGAACGGTGAGCACCCGAGACTGGAAAAACCGTGAAGGAGGGCGGGACTCGAACTTCAGCTTGTAACTGGACGACACCACCTCCCGGATCCATCCGCCTGGTCCCAAACCAGGGAGAAGTGTCGCAATCATCCCCCCACCCGCACGGGTGAGGGCAGCCCCTCATTGCTGAGCGGGCTTACCAGTAGGCTTGGGCTTGGCGCCCCAGGACTGATCAGGACGGCCACGGCCCCTCCCCCGGGTCCAACCTACACCCCCGGTAGCGGGAAAGGAAACCCCTCTGCCCGCTCTGGCTCCCCGAAAGGAGGGACTAAAGGAACTCGCACCCCGAAAGGAGCGACGAGGCCTCTTGCGTTGAGGCAATTTACCATCCTTGGTAACTGCATCCAATTTGTCGCCAAACAGGCGCAAACCTAAAAAAGGTAGCGCTGTAAGCGCCCTCTTAGAGTAAAAGTCTGCCGTCCACTGCCGCAGCCAAACTGACCGACGAATAGCAACCAGCAGTGCCGCTGTCCTGCTACTCATCGCAAGAGCATCGTCCTGGGCGGTCAGGACAAAGGAAATAGACGAGTCACACTGCTTGAGAGAACTAAACATATCACAAGCGGGATCAAGACCTGCGTACAGATCCCTAATAATGGACCTAACTGCCAACAGAAGAAGCGCCGAAGCACAAACCGACCGCAGTGTCGATCCGGCACTGATAAAGCCATGGCGAGCCAAATGATCAATCCGACGATCCTCACCATCTTTAATGGTAGTAGTGTCAGAGGCGTGTAACACAGCCGTGCTAGACAGCCCCAACACAGGGGCATCGACGTCAGGGGGAACTGACCAAAGCTTCACCAAATCCTCCGGAAAGGGATAACGTTTATCCCAACTAGGAGGAATTCCAGCCAGGCGCGTGGGTTATTCCCATTCCTTAAGGACAACCCTCACAAAGTGTTGTTGCCTGGGAAACACCAAACGCGGCTGGGGTACATCAAACAACTCACCCTTTGGCGGGGGGACCACCGCGGGCGGATCCAAAGCCAAAATTTCAAACATTTGAGCCAAAATGGAAGGAGTGTCAAGGGACACCCCCACAGCCTGATTGCCAGCAGTGTCAACCAATAGCTGGTCTGCAGGCTCATCCGACTCCTCAAGGAGTTCCCCCTCCTCACCAGGGGGATAATCGGACCAATCCAAAACTTCAAGTACCTCATCGTCCGAAGCAGGCGCTGCCGGAGAAAGGAGCTTCCGCTTTGCCGAAGCCTTCTGAGCTACCGTGGCGGAAATTATCTTCTCGAGGTTGGCCAATCGCGCACGCACCTCGGAATGCGAATCCCCATTCTTGACAATGTCACACGGGGTCCGGAATAAGGGAGGGGGGGTAGGAGATGACGGAAGTTGCGAGGAGCCAGAAGCCGGAGCGACGGACTGGCGCGCAATATTCTGCTTTGCACATGGAACGCATAATATGACATCACAGCCTGGATAGCCCCGAAGAGCCATTTCCGGTAACGTCGGAAGCCTCCATATGGTGAAATTATGGTATTCGCAACAACCCTGGGTTTTACGCATTAAGCAACCCGGGATGCTCCTTTATAATTAAAGTCCCGGGAGTGGGAGGATTTTTTTTTTTTTTTTAAGCCTAGGAAAATCCCAATTTAGAGACTAAGACTAGCCAGGTATAACAGACCGGGAGAGTCACTGCAGTGAGGGGATCCCAGGATCTGTGGGGGAAAAGAGACCACAGTCAGTCCCCCAGGGGAATTAGCCAGTATGCACCACACTCATACATAAAACAATCATGGTAAACCATACATGAACAGTATATACATAATGAATACACTTAAACATGTCACATGCTGCTTAGGGCCAACGGAAGCCAGAGAGGTAATCAATATATATATTGAATACTGAATACTTTATTTGTCGCCAAGCAGGTACAGAATACATACAAGGAATATTTTCTGGAAGGGGGAATCTCCATAGAGGTTGAGCATTTGCTGGACAAACTATATACATCGAGGGGTTCATACATTTGCTAGATATACATATACACAACACACATTATGCAACTAGATATACATATTATACAAGGGGCTTATTTACATTCGACAATACGTTTGCAACTGGTTATGCGCTGGGGACCAGAAGTTATTGCAGGATTCTTAAAGTTGGTTGTTCAGTGCTTTAACAGCTAGTGGGTAGAAACTGTTTTTGTAGCGGGTGGTCCTGGACGAGATAGCTCGGTACCTCCGTCCAGAGGGTAGGAGAATGAAGATGGGGTGACCTGGGTGAGTGGGGTCTCCAACTATTCTTTTTGACCTTGAGCGGATCCTTTCCTTGAATTGTTCATCCAGGTCAGGTAAGGGACATCCTGTGATCCGCTCTGCAGTCCTGGTGATCCTCTTCAGCCTGTTCCTGTCTTTGGCAGTGGTCCCACAATACCAGGCATATTCATCCAAGATGGCGCCGAGTATGGCAGCCTCGGAAGGAGCACTCCCATAGAGACAGAGGTTTTTCCCGTTTTTTTTCTCCCATTTCTCCCCATTTCTTCCCATTATTGATAATCTCACTCGACGACAATAGCCCACCTGATCCGTGGAGCGGCAGTTAGCGGCAGTTACACCGAGGAGATGCCACGAGGGTAGTAGGTGCGGCGGCCGGCAAGCGCAGGTAATCCACGTGGGTAGGCTGCGATCGCATCTCCCCTCCGGCGAATCTCTCCCTCCATCTGCTGAGCGAATCTCTCCCTCCATCTGCTGAACCCACCGGAGCTGAAGGTGGGTGCCGCACTCCAGCGGCGTGGGAGCGGGCCCCATCTGGGGGTTCCGGCAGGCGCAGGCATCATCCCTGAGTAAGAAGAGTCGGCCCGTCCGGGCAGCAGCAAGCGGCGACGCGTCGGAACGCCTGTAAGGTATACCAGCGACGTGGGAGCGGGACCCATCCCGGGGCTGCAGCAGGCGGAGGCAGCATCCCCTGTGTAAGAAGAGCCGGCGCGTCGGAACGCCTGTAAGGTACACCAGCGGCGTGGGAGCGGGACCCATCCCGGGGCTGCAGCAGGCGGAGGCAGCATCTCCTGCGGCGTGACAACAGGCCATCCTGTGCCCGCTCCCCAAGCGCCGTAGGAAGAGGCATCAAGTCACCTCCTCGGTGGTGTGGCGTCCCCATCCTGCCCCTCCGTCTTAAGTGTCAGCAGCGGCAGGTAGAACACCTCTCTCCCCGGCCCGTGTGATGAGTCAGCCCTATCGTCATCTGTATCCAGGTGAAACTCAGCTTTGATGTTAAATTCACAAGCTCTCCAAAAAAACACACTATGCTGGCCTGCACAACCACAGCTTCATAAACATCCATGTGCAACCCAGTCTTTGACTGTTTCTCTAAGCAAACATCCCAATGGAACTTGTGCTACCACAGGCAAGCATCCCATACACTGGACAGTGCAAAATTCAATATCCCAAGGCACATTGAACCAAGCAAAGAATCAGAGAGACAAGTTCCTGATCAACCAGGCTCAAGTCACCACCCACCCCCTGGCCTCCAGAACATTGAGAGGAAGCCTATCACTCCTTCCAACCCCCAGCTCACACACACGTGTACTCACTGGCACCCCTCTAACAACCCCCAGCATTGTCTAGCGACACTCACTGGCACCCCTCTAACAACCCCCAGCATTGTCTAGCGTCACTCACCGGCACCCCTCTAACAACCCCAGCATTGTCTAGCGACACTCACCGGCACCCCTCTAACAACCCCAGCATTGTCTAGCGACACTCACCGACACCCCTCTAACAACACAAGACCCTCGCAAGCCTCCCATTCCCAACCTACCGGCACGCACACCCTGGATATACATCCCATATCCCACACCCTCACTAGACTCACAACCCCCACCCATCCCCAACACTCACCCCCAACATATACTCACACCACCACAAACCCCCCTATAGACCAAACCGAGTGACATACCAAAACGCCCAGCCCCGCAGAGGTACACCTCAACTCCAGAACCACAAGTACGCACCCAACAGCCCAATCTACAACCCACACCACCAGCGTTCTGCCATCAATCCAACATGTGTCTCAAGTACTCCAGGGAAACACTCCTAAATACATCTGTTCCCCGATGGCCATCCTTTTTGGCACTAAGGTTCCTTGTCGCAGACCACATTGCCAAGGTTAGCAAGTATATTGCTAAACGAAGACGAAGGGGTAGGAGAGCTGGGGCCTTGGTAAGACTAAAAAGGAGAGGTTTACGTTCGGCTCTCCCTTCGATACACCTGGCAAACCTGCGTTCGCTTCCAAATAAAATGGAAGAACTACAAATTCTATGCAGCAATTATTCAGAATTCTCAAACTCAGCCATCCTCTGCTTCACTGAGACGTGGCTCAATGATCGCATCCCGGATGCAGCCCTGGAACTCCCAAACTTCAACATCATCCGCGCAGACAGGAATTCTGTCCTAGCACAAAAGTCGCGAGGAGGCGGCATCTGCTTCTTTGTGAATTCCAGTTGGTGCAAAGACACAAAAATCCTGGCTCAGAGTTGCTCCACGCACCTTGAAATACTTGCAATCAACTGCAGACCCTTTTACGCCCCAAGAGAATTCACCTCGTTCATACTGATCGGTGTCTACATCCCACCACAAGGATCGACAAAACCCGCTTTAGACTGTCTGGTTGACTGCATTATTGAATGCGAAAAGAAACATCCCCAAGCCCTCATCATCATACTGGGCGACTTCAACCAGGCAAAGCTCAGCTCAGAACTTCCAAAATTCTTCCAACACATCACCTGCCCCACCAGAGGAACGAATTCCCTAGACCACTGCTACACCACCATCAAAGGAGCCTACAAACCAGTGGTCAAAGCAGCGCTCGGCCATTCGGATCATGCCCTCATACACCTAGTCCCGGCATACAGACAGAAACTGAAATCCAGCAGACCCTCCGTCATTACCACAAAAATATGGACAGCGGAAGCAATATCCAATCTGCAAGCATGCTTCGACACAACGGACTGGGAAATCTTCGAGAACGCCGGAAACATCAATGACTGGACCGATAAGGTCACGTCATACATCAAATTCTGCGAAGACATTCTGATTCCAACCAGGACCTATAAGAAACAACTACACAACAAACCATGGTTCAACAACTCAAAACCTAAGGAAGAAGAAAGAGTCAGCACACAAACTGGGCAACCTCACTGAGTACAAGAAATATAGGAATCTACTTACTAAGGATATATAAGGGGAGACCCGCGGGGCACATCTGCCGGAGAGCAGCGTGCGCCCCGGCCGGAGCTGACGGGGGAACGCAGGTAAGATAAAATAAGCGGAGACCGCTGCCCAGCCAGTGAGGAGCTCTCAGTGCTCCAGTTGCACCAAAACACAGCAGCACACACACAAGTAATAAACAAGTGGGCAGTTAGGGACATATATACAAGAATATATATAAGTGGTTCCCCACAGGCTCACCATAAGGCCTGTGGCCGACTACTTTTTAGCATGAAAGTCTGCGGCCCAGAGCATGTGCTCTGTCAGAACGCCACAGACCCCGGCGTTCACCCTACCGTCACGGATCCCTGTAGCAGCCAAGGGCTGGGAGGCAAGGATGGGTCAGGAGAGAGCCACGGGAATAGGGCCCTGCAGCGGCCGACAGGCTAGGTGGCCCCGCTCTGCTGCCAAGTTCTGAGAGAGTGAGTAACGATCTTATGCAGCCAACTGCAAGATGAACAACTGGGGAATGATAGACGGGCAGCTGCCTTTAGAGGGGCCGGGAGGAGCTACATCTTTGATCTTGCAGTCAGCGCCCCCTAGGGGCGAACACCGAATCGTGAAGATATCAGGACGGCCTGGAATGGATGGAGAAGAAAATACCACAACCAACCCAAAGGGCTTAGCAGCAACTTCAAGGAGAAAAACTACTAAATGGGAACTAGTTCCTTGTTCTTTTGCATTACAGGCCCTGTTCAAAGTCCATCCTCCCACAGGAACAGGAGGTTGGTATCAGAGAAGGACAGTCTCCCACAGAACACAATGCAGTGAATGTGAGAAAAAAAGCCTTAACAGAGACCCTTTATAGAAGACCTATGAAGGCTTAAAAGGGAACCTTTTTTTAGCATCCACTGTACCAGGCACAAGGTCTCACTTAAATGTCACATCTTTATAGGAAGGGACTGAGCGTAGGGTCCAGGACAATGGAGGTAAAAATACAATTCTGTAATTACTCACCTGTAGAATTGATATTATGAGTGTACATCCCGTCCCGTTCCGAAAGATATCCTTACTCATGGGTTATTCATCTTCAGATGTCATGTGACTGCAGAGCAGAAAAAGTGGCCCCTCCCGGCCCATATATACCGAGGCACCTCCCACAGAAACCCAGTAATTAAAAAGCAGCTAACAAAAGCCGGGAGAAAATAACCAACAATCACCATAAAGAGGTAACAAGAACAACAAGGGTGGGGCGGAACGGGACGGGATGTACACTCATAATATAAATTCTACAGGTGAGTAATCACAGAATTGTATTATTCTTAATGTACATCCCGTCCCGTTCCGAAAGATATCCTTACTCATGGGACATCCAATAGCAGTGTCCGTAAGGTAGGGTGGGATCCTCAAAAGCAACAACAAGCAGTCTAAACCACTGCCGCCTGCAGAACTTTGCGGCCAAAAGCAGCATTAGCTGAGGCCTTAACATCAACCTTGTAAAACTTAGAAAAAGTATGAACAGAAGACCAAGTTGCGGCCTTGCAAACTTGTTCAACAGAAGCTTGGTGCTGAAAAGCCCAAGAGGCACCAATAGCACGAATAGAATGAGCAGTAAGGTGGAAAGGAGGTTTCTTTCCCTTAGCAGAATAGGCCTGAATCACGCCCTGAAGGAACCACTTGCTTATAGTGGATTTAGCAGGAGCCTGGCCCTTCTTAGCACCAGACAGAGCCACAAAGAAAGCATCAGTCTTCTTGAAGGGTTCAGTAGATAAATAGAACTTCACAGCCCTAACAACATCAAGAGAGTGTAACACCCTTTCCTTGGGGTTACCAGGGTTAGGGCACAAGGAAGGCAACACAATGTCCTGATTGAGATGAAAAGCAGACACAACCTTAGGCATAAAGTCACTTTTAAAGCGAAACACCACCTTGTCCTGGTGTCTTTCAAAATAAGGAGGCTTGATGGAAAGCGCCGCCAATTCAGAAACACGCCTGACTGAGGTAATAGCCACCAAAAAGGCTACCTTGACAGTGAGAGTGGACAAAAACCGCCTCCTGCAAGGGTTCAAAGGGAGACCCTTGCATGGCAGACAAAACCAAGTTCAAATCCCAAACAGGTAACATGGGCTTGCACGGAGGATGCAAATGAGTAACGCCTTGAAAGAAGGTCTTGACCAGATGATGCTGAGCAAAAGATATTTGGAAGAAAACAGCCAGAGCAGAGACATGGCCCTTCAGAGTATTAAGCTGAAAACCCATATCCAAGCCATTTTGTAAGAACTCCAATATCCTTGGAATTGAGAACACCCGACATGGAAGTGACCTAGACTCACACCAGTCAATGTAAGCACGCTAAACCCTGTAGTAAATGGTAGAGGAAGACTTCTTCCTAGCTCTGATCATGGTATTAACTACAGAGGCCGGCAACCCCTTGTCCATCAAGATGGAGGTTTCAGCAGCCAGGCCGTCAAAGCCAGCGTTTGTAAATTGGGGTGGCGCAGCTGCCCCTGAGTGACCAGGTCCGGCACCAGGGGCAGGACGAACTGATTTACTGCCAACTGCAAACCAAATTCTTCTTGGCCAACACGGGGCCACCGGAATGGCTGGCACTCCCTCCTGGGATATTTTGCACAGCACCTTGCCCAGCAGAGGAAACAGAGGAAAAACATAAAGGAGCTGAAAGCTCTTCCAGGACATTGCCAGAGCATCCACTGACAGGGCCAGGGGATCCTGTGACAGGAATACAAAGATTGGAAGCTTGTGATTGTGACGTGATGCAAAGAGATCCACATCCGGCTGGCCCCAACGGAGACACAGAGAGTGAAACACCCTGTTGCTGAGGGACCATTCTCCCATGCTCAGAGAGTCTGCTTCCAGATTCTCCACTCCCGGAATGTACACCGCTGAGATGCAGGGAACATTGTCCTCTGCCCAGGACAAAATCAGGGACACTTCCTTGAGAGCCCTCTTGCTCCTGGTTCCTCCCTGATGCTTGATGTAATTGTTGTCTGAGCGGATCTGAACCGCCAGACCCCGAAGGTGCATGGTCAGCTGGTAAAGCACTAACCTTACTGCCCTCAGTTCCAGAATGTTGATTGGGGCATGGGCCTCCTGAGGACCCCACTGCCCCTGGAATTTCAGAGACCTCCAAAAACCCCCCCAACCAGTCAGACTGGCATCCGTGGTGACCACCTCCCAGCCGGGAGTCAGAGAAGATCTGCCCTCTAGCAAATTCCTTGGGTCCAGCCTCCATGACAGAGACTGCCTGACCAGAGGGGACAGAACAAATACCTGATCCAGGGACCCTGGGTCCCGATCCCAGACAAGAGATGAACCTGGAGAGGTCTCATGTGAAACTGAGCGTATGGGACAGCCTCAAAGCTGGACACCATCAGACCCACCAACTGCATAGCCTGTCTGATGGACGGATGAGGGCAAGACAGAAGGAGCTGTGTTTGTGCCTGAAGACCCTCTACCTTCAGCTGAGGGAGAAAGACCTTGACCTGAGAGGTATCCAGAATCATGTCCAGAAAAGGCTTTACCCTGGAAGGAGACAGGGAAGACTTGGGAAGATTGATCACCCAGCCAAACTTTTCCAGAGTGGATACCACCGCCTGAACGTCCAACTCTGCTTGTTGCAAAGTCTGGGAAACTACAAGAATGTCGTCCAGGTAAGGAAGAATGCGAATGCCCTGAATGCAGAGCCATTACTCCTGCCAACACCTTGGTGAACACCCTGGGAGCAGAAGTAAGACCGAATGGCAGAGCCACAAACTGGTAATGCTGATCTTCCACTGCGAACCTGAGAAATTGATGGCCTGCAAAAATTGGCACATGAAGGTAAGCATCCTTGATGTCTATAGAGGCCAAGAAGTCCCCTGGGTAAAGAGAATTTATGGCAGAACGCAGAGTCTCCATGCGAAAGTGCCTGAATCTGACAAATTTGTTGAGCTTTAAATCCAGGATAGGCCTGACTGATCCATCCTTTTTGCGAACAGTGAAAAGATTGGAATAATAGCCCAAGCCTCTTTTCCCGCAGAGGGACCGGGCAAATGATCCCCAATTCTAGTAGATTTTGGACAGCAAGGCACAGACACTGAGCTGACAGGAGGTCCTGAGCCATCCGTGATTTTTTGAATCTTGGGGGCGGCCAGGCTGCAAACTCTATCTTGTAACCGGAGGAGACTACCTCCTGAATCCACCCTTCATGCCTGCGGTGGTTTGGTAGAGGATTTTGGCTTAGAACCCCAGGAAGGACCGGGCCTGCCACGTCCTCTGCTTCTGCCCCATGACTCACCACGGCCTCCCACGGGGGCCTTCGTTGGCAAACAGATCCAGACATTCTCCAAAAAGGCGCAGTCCTTTAAATGGGGCCCCAGTAAGAGCCTTCTTAGCAGCAATATCAGCCATCCATTGGCGCAGCCAAACCGAGCGGCGTATAGCAACCAGCAGGGCAGAGGTTCTGCCGCACATTCTAATGGCATCCTCCAGGGCAGCAAGAACATATGAAGTAAATTCCTCACAATACATAAGCCAGTTAAATACATCTCTGCCCAAAGCCGCAGAACCGCCCTCTAAGGCACTTCTGATCAATCTTCTAATCGCCACAGTTGTAATAGCAGATGCGCACACAGGACGCAGCGCGGTCCCCGCACAGGCAAAGCCATGGGTGGCCAGCTGATCAATGCGCTGGTCTTCCACATCTTTTAAGGTGGTAGTATCAGGTAAGTGCACCACAGAGGTATGAGATAGTCCAAGAATTGGTGCCTCAACCTCAGGTGGGGAACACCATAATTTAGCTGTTTCCAGGGGAAAGGGATACCTCTTATGCCAGCTTTTAGGTACACCTGGAAGTCTACTAGGCTTTTCCCATTCCTGTAAAATGAGATTGTTGAAATGTGCCTGTGCAGGGAACTCCCAACGAGGCTTAGCAGCATAAAATAATTCTCCCTGCTGCTGCGGAGGGGCAACAGGGGGAGATATTTCAAGCACTTCAAATAAATGGGCTAGTCAGTATCAGCTGCATCCCAAGGCTTGGACCCGGTCCTGGGATCATCAAAAGACCTATTCTGATCCTCAGATTCAAACTCAGAATAATTCCCCCTCAGGGGAAAACCCAACAATGTCTTCCAGCGCTTCAGAAGTCATAGGGCAAACATATGTATTATCAATCAAATGCCGTGTCTTGCCAATAGCCTTGCGCGGCTCATAACCGCCCATCCGCCTCTCCAGATCGGCCAATCTAGTAGCAAAAATCAGATTGGGCATCCCTGCTAGCATGCGCCGCAACCGGAGCCCAATGCAAGAGAGAGGGAGTAGGCAAGGCCTCAGGGGAAGCGGCCCTCAGCAGGGGCAATCCCGGACAACAGCCTGCTGGGCACTGGAGAGACAGACCTTGAAGTCGCCAGGTACAGGGGAAATCCCATAATCAGTACAGAACCGGCCTTGGCCCGAAGAAACCCCGGACTCATTATCTTGAGAAGCCTCCATATGGTGATTATTGTGGCTCAAATAGGCCAAATGGGAATAATGCTGAAGCAAACCCGGGATGCCCCCAATGCACCACAAGGGAAGTGGGAGGATTTAAGATATTAGAGAAATTTCCCTTAATGTAAAGGCCGTGAGAAACCACTAATACTATAGACCTGAGAGGATCCCGTAAGGCACATATACATATAACAGTAATAAATAATAGCAGCCTGCAAGGGCACTTACAGACCGCACATGAGAGACGTCAGCCGCGCAGCACCGCCGAGACAAGATGGTGCCCACACATATACCTCGAGGGGCGGGCCGCGGAGGAGCGACGCAAAAGGCGTCACTCGCCCTGCCCGTCTCCCTCTGAAGAACACGAAAAGGACGCGCCCACGTGACTTAGACAGCCAATGGCTGCGCCAAGGAGCCTGTGGTGAATGTTGCCGCCATAGACAAAGCGGTGTACAAGAGCGTGATATCAGATAAAAAGAAAACAGTGCAACCAAATCAAACGGGGATCACTGCATAATGCGCTCCGCATACGCCGGAGCATGAAAACAAAAAGGTGCCACACAATATATGATACATGACATATAATACAAGGAACACCCCCACCCCCCCTTTCCCCTAAGGGACTTATATACCAGGAGTATGCAGGGCATAGTTCATGGTAGGTCACTGGGTGGGTCACCCTATAAAAGTCCAGTTTGGCGCCAGATCAGCGCCAAACTGTGGCCGGAACAGCAAGCACAATGAAGAAGGAGATACTGCTTCAGCATGCAAGGGTTTCAAGAAGCCTAGAGAGGGCCATGTCAAAGAGAGAGAACCTATGGGGGTGCCATTGGCATGGAATTAACAAAAAAAGTTCCACTTGTTGACATGAGTGTGCGAGACCGAGAGATGAGCCCGACATTTGGTAAGGTGCAGCTTCCCCTGTTGCAAACCCTTAGGCCCCAGGGAAGTGTTAAACCCAGTTGGGAGTGTTGTCCCTGGACATTCGCCGATTGGTGGTCCTACTACCTAATTGACCAATATTCCTAAGGTGGAGAGGCTTTCTATTAGTGACCATTACCCTGCGCAATTCCCTGCCTAAAATTCCTAAGAGCTAGTGTTCACATCAAAGCAGGGTGGAGTAGGCCCTATGCTACCGTAATTAACTGTGAACTGAGTATAATGAATTTGTGTTATTATTAGATACGTTGATATTGGAAATTGGTTAATATGGAAAGAACAGCTTTAGCTTGTGGATGTGCTCTGGCACCATGCTGTGAGGTCAAAGCGAAGCGAAGAGTTGTGGATGAGTTTACCAGCCGACCATGACATACGCCTGTGAAATTACAATTACTGTGACCTATAATTGTGGATTACAGTTACCGTGACCGCTCCCTGGATTAGTAAGCTTTCTGGAGCAGGACGTACTGTATACTCATAATACCAATTCTACAGGTGAGTAATCACAGAATTGTATTATTCTTAGTATACAGTACGTCCTGCTCCAGAAAGAATACTTACTATCGGGACATCCAATAGCAGTGTCCATACAGCAGGGTGGGATCCCCAAAGGTAACAGCAGACAGTTCAAACCATTGCCGGCTGCAAAACCTTGCGTCCAAAGACAGCATCAGCTGGGGCCCTAACATCAACCTTGCAAAACTTTGAAAAGGTATGAACAGAAGACCAAGTAGCATCCTTGCAAACTTGTTCAACAGAAGCCTGGTGCTGAAAAGCCCAAGAGGCACCAATAGCACGCGTAGAATGAGCAGTAAGGCGGAAGGGAGGATTCTTCCCCTTAGCAGAGTAGGCCTGAACAGCCTGACAGATCCATTTGCTGATAGTAGACTTGGCAGGAGCCAAACCCTTCCTAGGACCAGAAGGGACCACAAAAAGAGCATCAGTCTTTCTGAAAGGTGCAATAGCCACCAGATAGTACTTCAGACACCTAACCACATCCAAAGAATGCAAAACCCTCTCCTTAGCATTACTAGGATTAGGGCACAAGGAAGGAAGAACAATGTCCAGAATCAAATGAAAGGCAGAAACTACCTTAGGCAGAAAATCTGGCTTGAAACGAAACACCACCTTGTCCTGGTGTCTCTCATAGTAGGGGGGCTGAATGGAATGCGCCGCCAACTCAGACACACGCCTAACAGAGGTGATAGCCACCAGAAAGACAACCTTGAGCGTAAGAATGGCCAGGGTAGCATCTTGCACAGGTACAAAGGGAGCACCCTGCAAGGCTGACAAAACCAAGTTCAAATCCCAAACAGGCACCGTAGGCTTACGTGGGGGACGCACATGAGTGATCCCCTGGAAAAATACAGTTTTGTGAGTACTCACCTTTAAAACGGATATTATAAGTGTGACATACACTCCGCTTCAATTCTTCATGACATTTGGGTTATTCTCCAGTAGAGGGCTAACTTCTGCAGAGATGAATGCAAAAAAGGAGCTCCTCCCAGTCCATAAATACCTGGGACCTCCCACCAATTCCCCAGTGTAAGATAGCAGTAAGAGGACCAGGAAGAACCAAACATAACAATACTAACAACCAAGAACAATGGTTCACCATATAAAGGATCCGGAATACCAAAAAGGGTGGGTGAAGCGGAGTGTATGTCACACTTATAATATCCGTTTTAAAGGTGAGTACTCACAAAACGGTATTATTCCAAGTGTGACATACACTCCGCTTCAATTCTTCATGACATTTGGGACATCCAATAGCAGTGTCCGTCATGGGTGGGAACCATAAACAGTAAAGAATGCCCCCAACTTAAACCACTGCAGCTTGCAGAACCTTGCGGACAAAAACAGCATCCGCTGAAGCCCGCACATCAACCTTGTAAAACTTGGAAAAAGTATGAACGGAAGACCAAGTAGCAGCCTTACAAACTTGTTCAACAGAAGCCAGGTGCTGAAAAACCCAGGACGCACCAACAGCACGAGTAGAATGCGCAGTGACCTTAAAAGGGGGAGTCCTCCCCTTAGCAGAATAGGCCCCAACAATGGCCTGATGAATCCATTTGCTAATAGTAGACTTGGCGGGCGCCAAACCTTTCCTGGGCCCGCAGGGCATCATGAAAAAGGCATCCGTCTTGCGAAAAAAAGAAGGGAGAACAATATCCTGATTGAGATGGAAAGCAGAAACCACCTTAGGAAGGAAATCTGGCTTAAAGCGAAAGACCACCTTGTCCTGGTGTCTTTCAAAGTAAGAGGCCTGAATCAACAGAGCCGCCAACTCAGAGACACGCCGAACAGAGGTAATAGCCACCAGGAAAGCAACCTTTTGAGTGAAAACAGAAAGAGCAATATCCTGTAATGGCTCAAAAGGAGGACCCTGGAGAGCCGAAAGAACCAAATTCAAATCCCAAACAGGAACCATAGCCTTCCGAGGGGGTCGAACATGAGTGACCCCCTGGAAAAAAGTCTTAACCAGCGGGTGTAAGGCAAAAGATCTTTGGAAGAAAACAGACAGAGCAGAGGCCTTCCCTTTCAAGGAACTAAGCTGGAACCCAAGATCCAGACCGTGCTGAGGAAACTCCAAAATCCTAGGGATCGAAAACACCCTGCAGGGCCCTAGCCTCACACCAGTCAATATAGGACCGCCAAGCCCTATAGTAAATGCCAGAAGAGGACCGCTTCCTAGCTCTAATCAAGGTCTGAACCACAGACTCAGACAAACCTTCCTCCTTCAGAATGAAGGTTTCAGCAGCCAAGCCGTCAAAGCCAGCGTTTGTAAATTGGGTTAACGTAGTTGACCCTGAGATAACAGATCCGGAAACATGGGAAGCCGGTACTGATCTACCACCAGCCTTACAACGTCTGCGTACCAAACCCTTCTTGGCCACCTTGGAGCCACCAGAATTGCTGGTGCCCCCTCCAAAGCCAGTTTGCAAACAACCTTGCCCAGCATGGAGAAGGGAGGAAACAGGTACAGAAACCCCAGATCCATCCAAGCAAGGGACAAGGCATCCACTGCCAGAGCTAGAGGATCCTGAGATAGAGACACAAAGCCCGGGAGTTTGTGATTGTGCCATGAGGCAAAGAGATCCACCTCCGGAGTCGCCCACTTGCGACAAAGAACCCGAAAAACCCCGGGGTTGAGACACCACTCTCCTTGGCGAGAGAACCCCCTGCTCAGGGAGTCCGCCTCCATGTTTTCCACTCCCGGAATGTAGATTGCCGAAATGCAAGGAACATTGCTCTCCGCCGGAGCCGGATGGCTCTGAGCTCCAAGACATTGATGGGGTTGTGAGCCTCCTGAGGACCCCACACCCCGCTGAACTGATGACTTTTCCAGAAACCTCCCCAGCCCGACAGGCTGGCATCCGTGGTAACCGTCTCCCAGCGAGGAACCAGAAAGGATCTGCCCCTCAACAAGTGCCCCCCAATGCGTCAATAGGTGAAGTTGAAGAGATCTCATGTGAAACTGCGCAAACGGGACCGCCTCGAAGGAGGCCACCATCAATCCCACCAGTTTCATCCTCTGTCGGATAGAGGGGCAAGGATTGGCCAGAAGAAGGCGGATCAGATCCTGAATCCCCTGCACCTTGGTCTGGGGTAGAAACACTCTGGCCTGAATGGTATCCAGATTCATGCCCAGGAATGAAATCACCCGTGATGGCGAGAGAGAGGACTTGGGGCAGTTGATCACCCACCCGAACCTCTCCAGGGTCGACACCACCTGGTGGGTGTCCAGCTCCGCCTCACGGAGGGAAGAAGCTGAAATCAATAGGTCGTCCAGATACGGCACAATGCGAACTCCCTGAGCTCTGAATAGGGCCATTATGCCCGCCAGAACCTGGGTGAAGACCCTCGGCGCTGAGGTCAACCCGAAGGGAAGGGCTACAAACTGAAAATGTTGATCGTCCACCTCGAACCTGGGGAATCTCTGATGCGCTGGAAAAATTGGAACATGCAAATAAGAATCCTTGATGTCTATGGATGTCATGAAATCCCCTTGACGAAGGCAACTGATGGCCGAGCGCAGAGTCTCCATGCGGAACTTCTTGGTTCTGATGAATCTGTTGAGGACCTTGAGGTCCAGAATGGGTCTTACAGAACGTTCCTTCTTGGGAACCGTGAAAAGATTGGAGTAGAAACCCCTGCCTCTCTCCGACGGAGGCACCGGGCATACAACTCCCATGTCCAGAGGGTTTTTTACTGCTAACAGGAGCCCCTGTGCCGCCTGAGGGTCCAAGGGCACCCGAGACCTTAAAAATCTTGGAGGAGGCCAGTACTCGAACTACAGTTTGTTCCCTGGAGGAGACCACTTCCAACATCCAATTGTCTGTGACCTCCCGGGCCCAGACCTGGAAGAAGAGCCGCAGCCGTCCCCCCACCCTAGCGGGTGAGGGCCCCCTTCATTGCTGAGCTGGTTTACCCGCAGGCTTGGGTTTGGAACCCCAGGCAGAAGCGGGACGGGCCCGACCTCTGCCCCTGTTCCAGGAAGAGCCTCTGACACCCGAGAAGGCCAAATCTCTACCAGCTCTGGCACCTCGAAAGGAAGGATTGAAAGAGCCTGCCCCCCGAAACGGACGGCGCTGTTTCTTCCGCTGAGGTAACTTACCTCCCTTTGCCACAGCATACAACTTATCTCCAAACAGCCGCGTACCCAAGAAGGGAAGAGCTGTGAGCGATTTCTTGGCCGCAAAGTCCGCCGTCCACTGACTGAGCCATACCGATCGGCGCATGGCCACCAATAAGGCTTAAGTCCTACTACACATAACAATAGTGTCTTCCATAGCGGCCAAGACAAAATCCATGAACAATTCAAATCTTTTAAGCGTAGTGAACTCCGCGCTGGCCGGATCAAGGTGAGCGTCATTTAACCAGTCCCTAACCAGAGACCTAGCACCCACCGACACTAGCGCAGATGCACAAACAGGCCGCAAAGCCGAACCAACACTGGCAAAAGCATGGCATGCCATCTGATCAAGGCGCCTATCCTCACCATCCTTTAGGGAAGTGGCGTCTGGGGTGTGAAGCACGGAGGAGTTGGTCAACCCCAAAACTGGCGCATCGACCTCGGGAGGAGAAGCCCAGCGCTTAACCCTGAGGAACACCCGGAAGCCGACTAGGTTTCTCCCATTCCCTAAGGATCAGTGCATCAAAATGACCCTGGGTGGGAACTCCAAACAAGGCTTGTGGGCCCCAAAAAATTCCCCCTTCTTGAGCGGAGGCGCCTCAGGCGGCGCAATATCCAACACCTCCAAGAGATGTGACAAAACCATGGCCATGTCAATAGCACCCCCAGCGCCTGCCCAACATCAGCCTCGCCAAACCGTACATCTTCAGCCTCTGAACCCTCATACAATTCCCCCTCCTCCAGCGGGAAATAATCTGACATATCAAATGAATCATCATCAATATCCCAAGTTGCCTGGGCCTTCTTGCCCACCGCGCTAACCACAAATTTCTCGAGGCTGGCCAACCTAGCACAAACGTCGGAATGCGACTCCCCTCTAGCACCAATGTCACTTGGGGTACAGATAAGGTGGGGAGGGGAAGGCGATGAAGCGGGGGGTGCACCCGACTGCCGCGATATGGCCTTTTGTGCACATGGTATACAAATAAGCACATTCTCACCCGTAAGGGATGCCCCACAACCCACACATGGCCGGGATTGTCCCAGAGGGAGCCCGAGCCCGGTATCCTGCGGAGACTACATATGGTGATTTTTGTGGTCAGTCGCAAGACCGCAGGGAATTTAAGCAATAAGCAACCCGGGATGCCCCTTAAAAGTCCCAGTGGGAGGATTTGTGGTGATCTATTTTAAGACTAGGGACCCCAGGACTAGGAGGAACCCCTTATCATGCACATAAACGATGCAACCTGAAACACACAATGAAGCATCTAAGTCAAAATTGCCTCTCAAAATATATATATAACATATATCCAAACACACATGCGAGAAAACAGGAGGCCCCCCTGCTAAAGAGGGGCCCCCGCATAAGCTAAGTAAGTGGCCAACAGGCCCTTACCGGCCAGGAACACACAGGATCCCGCAGCAGCACCAAGATGGCCCCAGGAGAAGAGGAGGGGGGGCAGGCCAGCGCAGAACGCGCGTCACCAGGCCACGCCCCCCTCCCAGCAACACGGATCCCAGCCATGGGCTGGCCCGCAGCATTGCGCCAAATGAGGGGCGGGGCTACCGCAGCCGTGCCGAGAGCCCTGAGGGGGAGAAGCTCCCCAGGCTGAGTGAAGGAGGCCAGTACCGCTATGGCCCTAAGAATAAGCAAACACCTGTCAGCACCAACACAAGTAAAAACACACACACACACCGTGTCATACACACATAAAAACCAACAGGGTATACAGGCCAACCCCCCCCCCCCCCAGAGGGAAGTAAGGGACCCAGAAGGGGGGAATCCCAGCCAGAATCTGGCCATAGGAATGAAAGGGACAGGGCATCCAACACCGGGATCACCAAACCCGGGCAACCGCCTACCCCTTGTAATGTGGTCTCCTGGTGGAGCGATGCTCCTTGCACACCCATAAGGTGCTACCTACCATCACCAGGACCCGCAGCCAAGGCTGGGAGGCTGGAATAGGGATAATTTAGGAAAGGTCCTGGCAGCAATAGAGGCAAAAAATGGACCGGCTTACCTGCAAGTTAAGAGAAGTCTTTCATCTTCTGTCTTGTTCGCCTTCCTGCAGAGAAGAAAATGGGGAATTGGTGGGAGGTCCCAGGTATTTATGGACTGGGAGGAGCTCCTTTTTTGCATTCATCTCTGCAGAAGTTCAGCCTCTACTGGAGAATAACCCAAATGTCATGAAGAATTGAAGCAGAGTGTATGCCACACTTGGAATAAAGTCTTGATCAGCAGGTGCTGAGCAAAGGACTTCTGGAAGAAAACAGCCAGGGCAGAGACCTGCCCCTTCAGAGCCCCATGTCCAACCCATGCTGTAGGAACTCCAGAATCCTGGGAATAGAGAACACACGACAGGGAAGAGACTTAGACTCACACCAGTCAATGTAGGCACGCCAAACCCTGTAGTAAATGGAAGAAGAAGACTTCTTCCTAGCCTTAGTCATGGTATCAACCACCGAGGCAGACAGCCCGTTCTCCATCAAGATGGAGGTTTCAGCAGCCAGGCCATCAAAGCCAGCGTTTGTAAATTGGGATGGCGTAGGGAGCCCTGAATGAGCAGGACTGGCACCATGGGTAGAACGTACTGATCTACTGCCAGCTGCACCACGTCTGCGAACCACACACTTCTTGGCCACCTGGGGGCCACCAGAATTGCTGGCACCCCTTCCAGAGCAATCTTGCCCAGAACTCTGCCCAGCAGGAGGAATGGAGTCCTGCCATGACATTGCTAGGGCATCCATGGTCAAGGCCAGAGGATCCTGGAACAGGGAGACAAAGGCCGGGAGCTTGTGACGCAAACAGATCCATATCTGGTTTGCCCCAACGGTGACAAAGAGATTGGAACACCCTGTTGCATAGGGACCATTCTCCCTGGCGAGAGGTCCCCCTGCTCAGAAAGTCTGCCAGGAGATTTTCCACCCCCGGGACGTACACAGCTGATATGCAGGGGACATTGGTCTCCGCCCAGGTCAGGATCAGAGACACTTCCTCGAGGGCCCCCTTGCTCCGGGTCCCTCCTTGATGATTGATGTAGGTAACTGCCGTCTGGTTGTCCGAGCGCACCTGAACAGGCAGCCCCCGAAGGTGAGTAGTCAACTGAGCCAGGACTAACCTGCCCGCAGCTCCAAGACATTGATAGCTGTGTGTGAGCCTCCTGAGGGCCCCACCTCCCCTGGAACCGCAGGGACTTCCAGAAACCCCCCCCCCCCAACCTGACAGACTGGCATCCGTGGACAATGTCTACCAGGAAGGGGTCAGAAAGGGGGGAAAGCACACAGGCCATGTCCAGGGACGCTGGATCCTTGTCCCACACTGACAAGAGGTGGAGTTGCAGACGCCTCATGTGGAACTGAGCATAAGGGACCGCCTTGAAGCACGCCACCATCAGGCCCACCAGCTGCATTCCCTGCCTGATGGAGGGATGATGACAAGATAGCAGGAACTGGACCTGTGCAATCAGACTGTCCACCTTCTGTTGAGGAAGGAAAATCCTTGCCTGAACTGTATCCAGAATCATTCCCAGGAAGGGAGTCACCAATGAGGGGGACAGCGAAGACTTGGGGTGGTTGATCACCCATCCAAACGACTCCAGGGTGGACACCACCAGTTGAGTATCCAATTCTGCCTGGTGTAGAGATTGGGATGTGATGAGAATGTCGTCCAGATAAGGCAGCACGCGGACGCCACACCCACCAGCACCTTGGTGAACACCCTGGGAGCTGAGGTGAGACCAAAGGGCAATGCCACAAACTGGTAGTGTTGATCCCCCAGAGCAAACCTGAGGAACCTTTGATGGCCTGGAAATACAGGAACATGAAGGTAAGCATCTTTGATGTCCACAGAAGTCATGAAATCCCCTGGGCGCAGGGAACTGATGGCAGAGGGCAGAGTTTCCATGCGAAAGCGTCTGCTCCTGACAAATTTGTAGAGGATCTTCAAGTCCAGGATGGGCCTGAGAGACGCATCTTTTTTGGGTACTGTGAATAGGTTGGAATAGAAGCCCCTGCCCTTTTCTCTTAAGGGGACCTTGCATATGACCCCCAGCTCCAGGAGGCCTTGCACTGCCTGCACTAGCTCCTGAGCTAACACAGGGTCCTGAGGAATCCGGGATCTGATGAATCTTGGGGGGGGGGGGGGGGGGGCAGCCAGCAAACTCTATCTTGCAACTGGAGGACACTACCTCCTGAATCCACCGGTCTGAGACATGAAGCCTCCAGACGTGAGCAAAGTGCTGCAACCGTCCCTCCACCCGGATGGGTGAGGGCGCCCCATCATGCCTGAGGGGGCTTGGGAGAGGACTTAATCTTGGGGCCCCAGGAGGAGCCAGGACGTCCACGTCCTCTGCCCCTACCCTAGAAGTCTCCCCGGGCCCCAGTAGAGGAAACCCCCCTCCCTTGCCTAGCACCACGGTAGGGGGAGGAGAAGGAGCCCTGACCCCGAAAGGGCCGAGACTGCTGCCTGCGTTGAGGTAACCTGCCTCCCTTAGCAAAAAGGTCCAGGCGGTCCCCGAACAGGCGTAGTCCTTTGAAGGGAAACCGTGTGAGGGCCTTCTTGGCAGCGTTGTCAGCAGCCCACTGACGTAGCCAAACCGAGCGGTGTATAGCCACCACAAGGGCAGATGTTCTGGCACACATTCTAATGGTGTCATCCAAGGCAGAGAGGACAAAATGTACAAAAACATCACAACTAGAGAGTGCGTTAAACACCTCACAAGGCAAATCATCAGGGGCACCATCAAGTAAATTTCTGAGCAGGGTCCTAATGGCCACAGCCATAATGGCCAAGGAATAGACCGGGCGCAGCGCCGTCCCCACACATGCAAAGGCATGGGACGCCAGCTGGTCAATGCGCTGGTCCTCAGCATCCCGCAGGGTAGTAGAGTCAGGGGAGTGCATGACAGAGGTGTTCGATAACCCTAGGAGGGGATGACCAACACTTTACCACACCGGCAGGAAAGGGATACTTCCTATCCCAAATCTTAGGTACACCTGAAGTCTACTGGGCCGTTCCCATTCCTTGAGCACCAGATTATTAAAATGTGCTTGCTCTGGAAATTCCAAGCGTGACTTAGCAGTATGAAATAGTTCCCCCCTTTGCCTGGGAGCCGCAACAGGGGGGGAAATGGACAGAACCTCAAAAATCTGGGTCAGCAATCTATCAGTATCATCCGGGGGCCCAGGGGTCAGAGCCAGAATCATTATGACCCCTGGGTCTCTCGTCAGATGACCCTGAATTGGAGAATAGCTCCCCTTCATCTGAAGGGGTATAGCCACAAAGATTCCAAAACGTATCAGTCTCCATAGGGAAAAGAGTGACATTAGGCGTTAAGTGCCGCTTTTTAGCAGGGGCCTTACGCGCAAAGGTATTAGCAATTAACTTCTCAACAGTAGCCAGTCTAGAAGACACATCAGGCTGAGAATCCCCACTAGTATGCAACTCAGTAGGAGTGAGATTTAAGCTTGGGGGGAGTAGGTGAAGTGAAACAAGGTGCAGGCCCAGCCACTGGAAGGCCAGATTGCAGCGCAAGCACATGTACGCAGACCCGCACCTCGTCAGTGTCAGCATGAGGCTGCCCACACGCTGCACACAGCCGGGCTTGTCCCGAAGGAACCCCGGTCACATTATCCTGAGATGCCTCCATATGGTGATTATAGCGGCACTATAGGCCGATAGGGATTAACCCTAAATAGCAACCCGGGATGCCCCAATAACCCGCTAGGGAAGTGCGAGTAATTACACTAGGCCTCACAAGTAATCAACTAATAGAGGGCCGGGAGAAGCCAACGGATTTGCCCGTCTGAAAGAGCAGTAAGCAGACAATAATAAAAAAGTGGTAATAAAGCCGCCCGCGAGGGCACTTACGGACCGTGGTAGGTACAGGTCCGCACGCAGAAGCCGACCAAGCAGACAAAAATACAATTCTGTGAAATACTCACCTGTAGAATTGATATTATAAGTATACAGTACGTCCTGCTCCAGATATAGTACTTACACTTGGGTTATCCTCCGCCAGATGGCGCTGCACTGCAGAGACATGCAAAACAGGCTCCTCCCAGCCCCTCAAATACCCAGGGAACTACAAGAATGATAACAATCACCACAGTACGTCCTGCTCCACCCCACCCTGGTTTTTTGCATTATTCTGGATCCTCTGTATGGTGATTGTTATCATTCTATTTGAGGGGCCGGGAGGAGCCTGTTTTGCATGTCTCTGCAGTGCAGCGCCATCTGGCGGAGGATAACCCAAGTGTAAGTACTATATCTGGAGCAGGACGTACTGTATACTAAGAATAATACAATTCTGTGAAATACTCACCTGTAGAATTGATATTATATTATTCTTAGTATACAGTACGTCCTGCTCCAGATATAGTACTTACACTTGGGACATCCAATAGCAGTGTCCATAAAGTAGGGTGGGATCCCCCCAAAAAAAGGTAACAGCAGACAGTGGTCCTCAACCCTGTCCTCAAGGCCCACCAACATGTCATGTTTTTTGGATCTCCAAATAGCCAGCTCTATTGCTCTGCAGCTGCAATAATTACTCCACCTGTGCATCTTTGTGGAGATCTGCAAAACCTGGCCTGTTGGTGGGCCTTGAGGACAGGGTTGGGGACCACTGGTTTAAACCACTGCTGCCTGCAAAACCTTGCGGCCAAAAACAGCATCAGCTGAGGCCCTAACATCAACCTTGTAAAACTTTGAAAAGGTATGAACAGAAGACCAAGTAGCGGCCTTGCAAACTTGTTCAACAGAAGCCTGGTGCTGGAAGGCCCAAGAGGCACCAATAGCACGAGTAGAATGAGCAGTAAGGCGAAAGAGAGGACTCTTCCCCTTAGCAGAATAGGCCTGAATCACAGCCTGACGAATCCCTTCGCTAACAGACTTGGCGAGGCCAAAAACCTTTCCTAGAACTAGAAGGAACCATCCAATCCAAGAAATGACCAGGCCCCACGTCGCTTAGCCCCCGAGATCAGAAGAGATTGGGCGCATTCAGGATGGAGAGGCCGTAGGCCCAAAGGAGCATCAGTTCTCCTAAAGGACACAGTGACTACCAAAGAATACTTCCAACACCTGTCCAAGGAATGCAGAACCCTTTCCTCAGCGTTGCTAGGAATAGGGCACAAGGAAGGAATAACAATATCTTGAATCAATGAACAGAAGACACCACCTTAGGCAGAGAGTCCGGCTTAAAGCGGAACACCACCTTATCCTGGTGTCTCTCAAAGAATGGGGGCTAGATAGACAGACGCCAACTCAGACACATGTCTGACCGAAGTAATAGCCACCAGAAAGACAACCTTGAGGGTAAGTACAGCCATAACAGCATCCTGAATAGGTCCAAGGGAACACCCTGCAAGGCAGAAAAAAAACAGGTTCAAATCCCAAACAGGGACCATAGTATTACGTGGGGGACGCACATGCGTAACCCCCTGAAAGAAGGTCTTAACCAAGAAAACTGAGCAAAAGACCTCTGAAAGAAGACGGACAGGGCAGAGACCTGACCCTTCAGAGTACTGAGTTGAAGACCCGACTCCAACCCATGCTGTAATAACTCTAGAACCCTGGGGACAGAGAACACCCGACAGGGAAGCGACCTAGACTCACACCAATCAATATAGGTATGCCATACCCTAAATAGATGGAAGAAGAAGTTTGCTTCTAGTCTTCCCATAGTCTCAAACACCGAAGCAGATAAGCCTGTCCCCCTCAAGAAGGGTGCTTCAGCAGCCAGGCCGTCAAGGCCTGAGTCTGCAGATTGGGATGAAGTAAGGGGCCCTGAGTGAGCAGATCTGGCACTCCTGGCAAAACGTACCGAGCTACTGCCCTCTGCACCACGTCTGCGAATCACACTCTTCTTGGCCACCCGAGGGCCACCAGAATCACTGGCACCCTTTCCAGAACAATCTTGCGCAGGACCCTGCCTAGCAGGGGGAATGGAGAAAAAGACATACAGAACAGAATGTCCTGCTATGACGTTACTAAGACATCCATGACCACGGCCAAAGGATCCTGAGACAGGGAAACAAGGCCGAGAACTTGTGAACGTGACGGGACACAAACAGAACCACAACCGGTTGTTCCCCATAGAGACACAGGGGTTGGCACACCCTGTTGCAGAGGGACCCTCAGCGGAGCGTATACCGCTGTTATGCAGGGAACATTGACCTCCACCCAGATAAGGATCAGAGACACTTCCTGGAGGACCCTCCTGCTCTGGGTCCCTCCCTGATTATTAATGTAGGCCAAAGCCATCAGATAGACCTAGCGCCCCCGAACAGGCAGGCCCTGAAGAGGAGTAGTCAAGCGAGGTAGACTAACCTGAACGCTCACTGTTTCAAACATTGATAGGTGTATGGGCCTCCTAAAGGAGGCCTCCTAAAGACCCCCCCCCCCCCCAACCTGATAGATTGGTGACCGTCTCCCAGGAAGGGGCAAGAAGGGAACTGCCCCAAGACAGGTTCATGAGTTCCACTACAAGAGGGACCTCCTCACCAGGGAGGAAGGCGCACATACCCTGCTCCAGGGATGCTGGGTCCTTGTCCCGTAGAACCAATAGGAGAAGTTGCAGAAGGCCCCAAGGGGACTGAACATAAGGGGCCTCTTCGGAGCACGCCACCAACGGACCCACCAGCTGCATCCCCTGCCTGGTGGAGGGACGGGGACAGCTATGTGGGACTGAGCCCATGCAACCAGATTTTCCACTTTATTGCTGAGGAAGGAAAATCCTTGCTTGAACTGAATCAGATTCATTCATAGGAATGGAGTTACCAATGAACGGGACAAAGAGGACTTGGGGTGTTTGATCACCCCTCCAAATGACTCCCAAATGGACACCCCCAGCCGAGTATCCAACGTAGCCTGACGTAGAGACTGGGAAGTGATGAGGACGTCCAGGTAGGTCATCAATCGGACGCCCCTTGACCTCATCAGAGATATCACCCCCGTCAGCACCTTGGTGAGCACTCTGGGAGCTGAAGAAAGGCCAGATGACAAGGCCACAATTAGCAGTGTTGGGTCAACCAACGCGAATCTGAAGAACCTCGGTGTCCAGAAGACACAGGGAAGTGAAATTAAGCATAATTGAGCTCCCCAGACGGCAAGAAGCCCCCGACGCGCAAGGAGCTGATGGCCGAGCGCAGTGTTTCCATGCAGAAACCGCCTGTAAGTGACGAATTGCTGAAAATCTGTGAATCCAGATTGGGCCAGACTGACCCATCCTTTTGGGGAAATGTGGAAAGGTCGGTGTAGCGGCCCCTGCCTCTGCCTGTTAAGGGCAATCTGCAAGAGACCCCCAGACCCCGCAGGCCTTGCTTGGCCCGCACCAGCACCTGAACAGAGGCAGGGACCAGGAGTACCCGGGACCTGATAATCTTGGGGGAAGGCCGCACAACAAACTATCTAGTAGCCGGAGGACACTACCTCCTGAATCCACCAGTCTGAGGCATGATGCCTCCTGACATGAGCAAGGTGCCGCAGCCGTCCCCTCACCCAGATGGGCGAGGGCGCCCCATCATGCTTGAGGGGACTTGGGGGAAGATTTGGGCATAGCCCCCCCGGAGGAGCCAGTGCGTTGTCTGCTGCTCCTGGGACAGGAATCTGCGCAAGCCCCCGCGAAAGACACCCATGGTTCCGGTTTAACATCATGGTATGGGGTAGAGGGGTGCCCTGGCCCCGAAGGGGCCGAGACAGCCGCCTGCGTTGGGGTAACTTACCCTTCTTACCAAACAGGTCTAGACGGGCCCCAAACAGGCGTCACCCTTTAAAAGGCATCCCGGTAAGAGCCTTCTTTGCAGCATCGTCAGCACCCCACTGTCGCAGCCAGACCAAGCGACGTATAGCCACCACAAGGGCAGAAGTTCTTGCACACATTCTAATGGTATCATCCAATGCTAATAGGATACATTTTACAAACACCTCACAACTGGAGAGTGCATTAAACACATCCCAAGGGAGATCAGGGGGACGATCAAGCATTTTTCTGATGAGGGTTCTAGCGGCCACGGCAGTAATGGCAGAGGCACAGACCGGGCGCAGCGCCGTCCCCGCACATGCAAAGGCATGGGAGGCCATATTTAAGCCTGGGGAAGTGGGTGAAGTAAAACGAGGTGCAGCCACTGGCAAGCCAGAATGCAAGGCCAGAGCTTGCTCAGCACAGGGTACGCAGACCCGTGCCCTGTCAGCGTCAGCATGGGGTTGTCCACAAGCCATGCACAGCCGGTCTTGTCCCAAGGGGACCCCGGTCACATTATGCTGAGATGCCTCCATATGGTGATTTTTAGGCACAATATGCCAGCAGGGATTGACGCTATAAAGCAACCCTGGATGCCCCAATGACCCGCTAGTGAAGTGGGAGAATTTTACAAGGCCCAACTATCAATTAAACGGGGCCGGGAGAAGCCAAAGTATTCGCCCATCTGAAAGACACGAGATGAAAAGGGTGTCAGAACCAAAACACTACAATGAGTATAAAAGCCGCCCGCAAGGGCACTTACGGACCACGGCTGGCAAGAACGTCACAGCCGCGCGAACTGACAAAATGGCGCTGAGTACCTCAAAGGGCGGACCAGAGCGCGCCAGGCCGGGACCCCGCCCTCCCGATGGGCGCGAGGTCCAACAAGAAGCCAATGAGGACGCAGAGGCGTCTGAGGCAACGCCGCCGCCAGGCGCGGAACATCCAAGTGAGGAAAAAGCACGCGCGGTGGTGGCAGTTACACGAGGTGAACCTCATGGGCTATAATACTGTCTCTGCGCAAAGCTAAAAATACAAATCAGTGCGTCTGACACCACAAGTACAAGTCCAAAAGACATTACAAAAGCCATATGCATGAAATCACAATACAGTGACACCAAACACACCCCCCCCCCTTTTCTTTCCCCCCCCGAGCTACGGGGGGAACGCGGGAGGATGGCGGCCCTTTGTACAGGGCCCACCGCTACACGGGGGCAATAATGCGGGAGGGGCATCCCATAGAGGCACACCATCAGCCTATACCGCCTACCCTTTGGTGGGGGACTGCGGTGGAGCAGCGCTCCATAAGCACGCAAGGTGCTGCCTACCTTCACCCGACCAGCGCAGCCCAGGCTGGGAGGCACATCACAGGGAGGACGGGTGGGAATAGTCCAACAGGGCCGCAGGCGAGAGAGTGATACTTCATGTCTTCCCGATAGTAAGTATTCTTTCTGGAGCAGGACGTACTGTATACTAAGAATAAAAACATGATGAACGGTCAATCCATATTCCCATCTTCCAAGAATCACCCGGCAGCAAGGCGAGACCTGCACTGAGTCAGGGTACAAAAATACCATTTTGTGAGTACTCACCTGAAAAATGGATATTGTCAGTGTGCCACACACCCCGCTTCACCTTTAAATTCTTCACGATTGGGTTACTCACCGCCAGGTGACGCTGTTGCAGAGAGGAAGTCTTGTAACGAGCCCCATTCCGGCCTATATATACCTGGTACCTCCCATTTAACACCAGTGATTTAAAAAGCAGAAAGACAAGGTACCAGTAATTAACGGTAACCTCAAAATAAAAGCTTCACCATATAAAGGATTCGGGATACCGAAAAGGGTGGGAGTGAAGCGGGGTGTGTGGCACACTGACAATATCCATTTTTCAGGTGAGTACTCACAAAATGGTATTATTCTCAGTGTGCCACACACCCCGCTTCACCTTTAAATCCTTCACGATTGGGACATCCAAAAGCAGTGTCCACAAGGGATGGGTATCCAAAGGCAAGGTGAAGCATAACTTAAATGACTGCAGTCTGCAGAACTTTGCGGCCAAAAACAGCATCCGCTGAGGCTCGCACATCAACTTTGTAAATCTTAGAAAAAGTATGAACAGAAGACCAAGTGGCGGCCTTACAAACTTGTTCAACAGAAGCTTGGTGCTGAAAAGCCCAAGACGCTCCAACGGCGCGAGTAGAATGAGCAGTGATACGAAAAGGGGGAACTTTCCCCTTAGCAGAATAGGCCGCAATAACGGCCGGACGTATCCATTTGCTAATGGAAGATTTGGCTGGTGCCAAACCCTTCTTAGGCCCACAAGGCACAACAAAAAAGGCATCCGTCTTACGAAAAGGAGACGTGATAATCAAGTAGTACTTAACACAGCGTACTACATCCAAACCATGCAAACCCCTCTCTTTGTCATTCTTAGGATTAGGACACAAGGAGGGAAGAATAATATCTTGGTTCAAATGAAAAGCAGAAACAACCTTAGGAAGAAAGTCTGGTTTGAACCGAAAGACCACTTTATCCTGATGCCTCTCAAAGTAAGGTGCCTGGATAGACAAGGCCGCCAACTCCGAGACACGCCGGACCGAAGTGATAGCTACCAAGAAGACAATCTTCTGAGTCAGGGTAGACAAAGCAATATCTTGTAGAGGCTCAAAAGGAGGAGCCTGCAGAGCAGAAAGAACCAAATTCAAATCCCAAACCGGGAGTAATGGTTTCCTGGGAGGCCGCACATGCGTAAGCCTCTGGAAAAAAGTATTAACTAAAGGATGAAGCGCAAAACACTTCTGAAAAAAGATAGATAAGGCAGAAACTTGCCCTTTCAACGTACTTAGCTAAAGACCAGAGTCTAGGCCAGATTGTAAAAACTCCAGAATCCTGGAGACCGAAAAGACCCTACAAGGAAAAGATCTAATCTCACACCATGCGATATAGGCTTTCCAAGTCCTATAGTAGATGATAGAAGAAGACCTCTTCCGGGCACTGATCAGAGTCTTAACGACTGAGTCAGAAAGACCCTCCTCCTTCAAGATGGAGGTTTCAGCAGCCAGGCCGTCAAACCCAGCGCTGGTAAATTGGGGTAACACAACCGACCCTGAGTGAGCAGATCGGGCCGAAGAGGCAGAACGAACTGGTCCACTGCAAGCCGAACGATGTCTGCGACCCACACTCGCCTTGGCCACCTTGGGGCCACGAGAACGGCAGACACCCTTTCCAGAGCCAACTTCGAACCACCCTGCCCAGCATGGGTATCAGAGGAAACAGGTATAGAAATCCCAGATCCCCCCAGCTCAGGGACATGGCGTCCACTGCCAGAGCCAGAGGATCCTGGGAGAGCGACACGAAGTTCGGGAGCTTGTGATTGTGACGAGAGGCAAACAGGTCCACCTCCGGTGTCCCCCATCGGAGACACAGTGAGCGAAAAACCTGAGGATGGAGAGCCCATTCTCCCAGACGGGGAGAGCCCCTGCTCAACCGGTCCGCTTCCTGGTTCTCCACTCCTGGAATGTATACCGCCGAGAGACAAGGAACATGGGCCTCTGCCCAGGTCAGGATAAGGGACACCTCTCAGAGCACCCAGACTGCGAGTCCCTCCCTGATGATTGATGTAAGCAACCGCTGTTCGATTGTCTGAACGCACCTGGACCGGAAGGCCCAGAACGTGTTGAGTCAGGAGAGCAAGGAGAGTTCCAGAACATTGATGGGTAAGTGGGCCTCTTGAGGTCCCCACTGCCCCTGGAACTGAAGCTCCCTCCAGAATCCGCCCCATCCCGAAAGACTGGCGTCCGTGGTGACAATTTCCCAAAGAGGGGTCAGGAAAGACCTGCCCCTCACGAGATTGGCCGAGACCAACCACCACTGGAGGGACTGCCGGACCCGGGAGGACAACTGGAAGGGCTGATCCAGCGACCGAGGCTGCCGGTCCCAGGACGCCAACCGATAAAGCTGAAGCGTCCTCGTGTGCAATTGAGCCAACTCCTGAATCAGATGAATTTTGGACTGGGGGAGAAACACTCTGTGTTGATGAGAGTCCAACTGCATCCCCAGAAAGGACACCACCCTGGCCGGAGCAAGGGAGGACTTGGGGAAGTTGATCACCCAACCAAAGCTTTCCAGCGTGGCGACCACCATCCTGGTGTCTGTCTCCGATTGATTGAGTGACGGAGCCATGATGAGAAGGTCGTCCAAATAAGGTACGACACGAATGCCCCGAGATCTGAAAATGGCCATCACCCCTGCCAGCACCTTGGTGAACACTCTTGGAGCCGAGGTAAGGCCAAACGGAAGTGCCACAAATTGAAAATGCTGATCTTTCATCACGAATCGAAGAAAACGTTGATGAGCCTGGCAGATGGGAACATGAAGATAAGCATCCTTGATGTCTATGGACATCAGGAAGTCCCCCTGCCGAAGGGAACCGACGGCCGTACGCAAAGTTTCCATGCAAAACTTCCGAATACGGATGAACCTGTTGAGTAATTTCAGGTCCAGGACGGGACGAACCGACCCGTCCTTTTTGGATGACCGCCATTTCTAACAGATTCTTTACCGACGCCAGGAGCCCCTGTGCGGCCAACGGATCGATGGGCATCTGAGACCGAAAGAACCGTGAAGGAGGGCGAGACTCGAATTCCAGTTTGTAACCGGACGACACCACCTCCCGGATCCATCTGTCCAGAACCTCCTGGTCCCAAACCTGGGAGAAGTGTCGCAATCGTCCCCCCACCCGCACGGGTGAGGGCAGCCCCTCATTGCTTACCAGCAGTCTTGGGCTTGGTGCCCCAGGACTGAGTGGGACGGCCACGGCCCCTCCCCCGAGTCCAACCTGCACCTCTGGTAGCGGGAAAGGAAGCCCCCTACCCGATCTGAATCCCCGAAAGGAAGGCCTAACCGTACCTGCCCCCCGAAAGGGACGACGAGGCCTCTTGCGTTGCGGCATTTTACCACCTTTTGCAACTGAATCAATTTTATCACCAGTCGCAAGCCCAAAAAGGGAAGTGCTGTGAGCACCCTTTTAGAAACTAAGTCCGCCGACCACTGGCGCAGCCACACTGCCCGACGAATAGCCACCAGCATTGCCGCTGTCCTGCTACTCATAGCCAGCGCATCGTCCTGAGCGGTCAGAACATAGGAAACAAAAGACACACTGCTTGAGAGCAGTAAACTCCTTACAAGTGGGATCAAGATCCACACACAGATCCTGAATAACAGACCTAACCGCCAATAGAAGAAGCGCCGAAGCACACACCAGGCGCATCGTTGATCCGGCACTAATAAAACCATGGCGAGCGTACTGGTCAATCCGACGATCCTCACCATCCTTAAGGGCAGTGGTCTCAGAAGACTGCACCATAGCCGTGCTAGAGAGCCCTAGCACAGGGGTATCGACGTCAGGGGGAACCGACCAAAGCTTCACCAATTCTGGCGGAAAAGGATAACGCTTCTCCCAACTGGAAGGAATTCCAGTTAACCGCGTGGGATGTTCCCATTCCTTAAGCACAACCCTCTCAAAGTGTTGTTGTCTGGGAAAAAACAAACGTGGCTGAGGCACATTAAACAACTAACCCTTTGGCAGGGTGACGGCCTCAGGCCGATCTAAATTCAAAATTTCAAACATTTGAGCCAGAATGGAGGGGGTGTCAAGGGAAACCCCCGCAGCCAAATCGCCAATAGCAACAACCTCAAGCTGATCTGCAGGCTCATCTGACTCCACCAGGAATTCCCCCTCCTCGTCCAGGGAGCAATCGGACCAATCCACAGGCTCATATACCTCATCCTGTGAAGCCGGAGGTACAGGAGAAAGGTGCTTCCGTTTCGCAGTGGCCTTCAACCCTGCTTTGACGGAAATTATCTTCTCGAGGTTGGATAATCGTGCAGACACCTCGGATTACGAATCCCCACCTTTGACAATGTCACACGGGGTCCGGAACAGGGAGGGAGGGGTAGGGGATGATGGAAGTTGCGAAGAGCCAGCAGCCGGAGCGACGGACTGACGCGCAATATTCTGCTTTGAACAAGGAATGCATAATATAACATCACTGCCTGGGAGCGGAGTCCCGCAGCCCCCACACAGCCTAGATGGCCCAGAAGAACCATTTCCGGTATTATCGGAAGCCTCCATATGGTGATTTATGGTATTCGCAAAACCATGGGTTTAAGGCATAAGCCACCCGGGATGCCCCTTTACATTAATGTCCCGGGAGGGAGGATTTAATTTATAATAAAGATCCCCTTAAAATAATTAATATATATATATATGTCCCAATTTAGAGAAAAAGGACTAGCCAGGTAAAACAGAACCGGGAAGCCACTGTATTGAGGGAATCCCAGGATCTGTGGGGGAAGAAAAACCAACAGTAAGACCCCCAGAAAACAAATGGCAGCATGCAATACAACATTCATGCAACAAAGTAACACATGATAATGCACACACCAGAGTGCCTAAAAGAGGCAAAAGAAAACTTGTCCTCCGTTTTTCCTCCATATATATATATATATATATATATATATATATATATATATATATATATATATTTTTTTTTTTTTTTTTTTTTTTTTTTAAATAAATGATAAAATAGACGGCCCCACGCGAGGTGAGGCCGCTTACCTGCCCAAGTAAGGCTGAAAAGCCCAGGCGCCCGACCAGTAATAATGGTAGAAATGGCAGCAATGTTCAGCAATGGCAGCAGTAGCAGCAGAAGCGGCAGTAGCAGCAGTAGCGGTAGTAGCGGCAGAGCAGCCAGTACCAGCCAAAACACATATGCGGCTGAGAGCCCCGCACGTGTCCTCCTAATGACAGGAAGGAAGTGCGGCTGGGGCCGGATCGAATGACGCCGCAACCACGCCCCCACCGCTGACGTCATCCGGGCCCCGCCCACCTCCAGATTCAAACAGTGCGGCCCGCCAGACGGCGGTGCCGCAAAACAAGAGGGCGCGCGACGCCCTCAGTAGATGGAGGGGGGGGGACGAGAGCTTCTAGGCAGCCTGCGCTGCCCACCAATAGCGCTGACAATGCGGCCCGCCGAACGGCGGTGCCGTTTAAAAGAGGAGACAAGGGGAGAGGGGGGAGGGGGAGGGGAGCTGTAACCACCTGGGAAAGGCGCAGGCAGCCTCACGCAAGCCTGCCACAGCACGGCCCGCCCCGGCCGCCCTTAAAGCTGACCCAAACTCTGGCCATGCAGGCCAGCAGTAGCCCGCAGAAAAAATGACTAAACTGCCAGAGGATAAAAACGTGCCATATAAGGAGGAATCAGTCAGGCCAAATGCACCCTTGCTTGCGGTGCAGCCTGACAAGTGTAAAATAAGTAAAACACATGCAAATAAACATACAGTAAAACATCCACATCCCTACACCCCCCCCCCCCCATAGTGAAGGGAGAAGGGACCGTAACGGGAGAGCAAGGGGAACCTCGGGACAGGGGCATCCCAAATCCGGATCACCATGCCGGACAGCCGCATTGCCCCCAAAACAGGGGGTCGAGCGGAGGAGATAAGCTCCTAGGCACCTATAGTGCCATCTACCAATTGCCCAGTGAGCAGCCTAGGCTGGGAGGCTTCCATTTAAGCACAAAGGTAACAAACAATCAAAAACCGGGCAGAAATAGACCAAAGGGGGTGCCGGGTTTAGACCCCGGCTACCTGCAAGCAGGAGACTTCATTCTTCTGTCTTGTCGTCATGCAGAGAGAAAAACACTGGTGTTAAATGGGAGGTACCAGGTATATACAGGCCGGAAGGGGGCTCGTTACAAGACTTCCTCTCTGCAACAGCGTCACCTGGCGGTGAGTAACCCAATCGTGAAGAATTTAAAGGTGAAGCGGGGTGTGTGGCACACTGAGAATATGCCTCCCGACATACTCCTGTATGCAGGGGAGTAATGGCAACAAATTCCCCTGCTTGCCTAATTTTCTCTATTAACAGGTTTTTACCCTATCCCCGCAGACCAATTCACAAGCAACTCATGTTAAATATTGTAGCTAAAGTTTTAAAGACTGTCCTGATTTTATAAACAGAAAAGTTTATTCATTCCTATCTGCCTTTTTGGCATAAAGACAACCGCCTTTTTTCTCTGTTGTCTACAAATATTTTGGCTGTTCATTCATGTGAAGAATTCAACCAGGTTTCAACCATGCCAAAAGGCCATAGTAATACTATCCTTCGCAAACACACAAATTCATTCTTTCTGGGTGTAGTACCAATGACTGTTTCTCAATTACAATATTGGTAATTTGAGAGCGATGATTAATTTAATCCCCTAATTTGAGTGTGATGATTAATTTAATTCACCAACCCCCATAAGGTGAAAAGAACACATATTGCCAGCACTATAAATTTTTAACATTTTTAAACATATTAAATTGTCTATATTAAATGGTATAACCTAACTGGAAATTACAGGTTACAGGTACAGGTTTACTTACATACCGCATTTATCGCCCTATAAGACGCACTTATTTTTTCCCACAAGTGAGGGGAAAATATCAGTGCGTCTTATCAGGCAAATGTTTAAAAAAAAAAGAAAAAAAAAAAACATACATTCCATGGATTCCCCGACTCCTTATTCTCCACTGCCTGCCTTTTCCACCGCAAGTTCAGAGCCAGTTTTGTCTCCTGGGTAGGGCTTGGCCTGTGACTCCTGCCAGCGTCCAATGACGGTAGCAGGAGTCACAGGCCATGCCCACCCAGAAGCTGAAACCGTCTCTCTGAACTTGCGGCTGATTGCCGTTCCTGCCGCCTCCTACAGAGGGGGGGGGGCGGCAGTCAGTCGCAAGACGCTGGCAGAAGTCACAGACCATGCCCCCTCGGGCGGGAATAGGCCTGCTCTGAACTTACAGCAGGGAGCGGCAGGAATGCCGGGAAATGTACAGTAAGTTGTTTTTTGCTTGGTTTTCAGGGGATGTCCGCACACTGACTGTATTGGGGATGCTCCTCACTGCCTTTAATGTGGAATACTGCTTACTACAGCTACACTGTAATGTGGGGTCTGTAATGGTGTAATCGGGAATCTGCAATTCGGCACATTGTCTATAATGGGGTGATTGTGAGGGGGTATTATAGCACAACATTTGGTTCCGATTATTTTATTTTCTGATGTTTCTCCCCCAAATCCAGGGTGTGTCTTATAGGCAGGTGCCTCTTATAGGGGCGAAAAATACAGTAATAAGATATTTCTTGGCAGAAAAGATAAATAATGGTTTAAAAGAAACTGGACAACAAAAACCAGAAGGAACTTGCCTTCATTTTGTACTACAAAAGTGGCACATGGCACAGACAGGATTTGCAGAAAGTACAGGTGCAAGCGGACCAACATTTAAAAATGACTTAAACTAGCTCAACACAAAAAACAGTGGTCATATGCATCTCTCCCCAGGGAAATTTAGATTGCTGCACATAAAAATTAAATTTACCCTTTTCTAACTGTTGCTGTGGTAAATTTTAAAGCAAGATGGCGGCTCATACATTTGCAGGCTACCGGCAAACAGGAAGTGCTGTCAGTTATGTCAGTTGGGAGAGGAAGCTCCAAAATGGCCGCTACCTTCCTTTTCCAACTGTACCAGGCTGTTGGTCCAGTTTAATTTTTCTTTCAAGCCCATTTAAATTAAATGTTTAAGAATCCTACTCTATTCAAGTGGTCCTTAATTATCGTTAACGGTCAAAATCAGTGTTCCGGGACATTTAAGTAAGAGAAAATATCCATTTTAGTTCTACACCCTAAGAAGGGGGTATTTACCTGGGCTTTGGCCAAATTTATTTCACAAGCATATCTAAAGCGCAATGGAATTCAACACAGCATAAGACCATGGTAAACTTACCAGACAAGTAAGCAATTTTTTCTTTTAAAATAGGCAATACTTCCACAGCTTTCAAGCCATCATTTTTATGACGTCCTAGGAAAAAATATATAAATTTATATAATAGAGCCATCATAATCAATCAGAATGTTGAAACAGCCAATAGTCACTCAACAATTACAAATATGCAAGGAAAAAAAAATGAAGTGCAATAGTAATAAAGGAGTTGTTCATAGCTCTAGTTAATGCTATAGTCGGAGGTTGTGTTAACACTTATTTATACATAATAGACATGTTAAAGTCCTTGTTGTTAAAGTGGACCAACACCGAGAGGTGATCGGCCCGGAAATCTATAAGATTCCCGGGCCGATCACCTCCCACCCCGCGGGACATCCGAGATCGGGATGTCCCGCGGGGTGAAACCCCCCCAGAAACCCCAAATAGCTTACCTGATCTCCGCCTCCCTCGCGCCCCTGTAGGCGTGCTCGCGCCCGCGCCGGCCGTCTGCGAATGGCCGGCGGGGGCGCGCGCGCGCCGAAAGCGACGCGAGGGAGGCGGCGGCGGCGGCAGCCGCTTGGACGTTCCTGATCCCCGCCTGGACGTTGGCGGGGATTGGACCGTCCAGTCACGTGGGAGCGGGGACAGGTAAGGTTTTGGGGCTTTCTGGGGGGTTTCACACAGCGGGGCACCCCCGATCGGGGTGCCCCGCCGAAGTGGACCAAAACCCAGGATAGTAAAAATCCTGGGTGTTGGTCCACTTTAAAGTCCACCTGTAGAATTGTTTTTTTCTGTTAATCCATTCCAGGCTGTCCCTTAATCACTACACCTGGGTAATTCCAGAGGGCGTAGACTGCAAGATAAAAAAAAGGTGTGGCCCCTCCTGGCCCCATAAGTAGCAGCTGCCTCTAATCAAAGACCAGTAATTAAAAAGCAGTAAATCATATACCAAGGGGCAAGGCCCGGGAGGCCCAAGTCTAGGAGATAATGGCCTTGCTTCACTAAAGGTAGAAAAAAAAAATTAGCGCTTGGAAAATAAATTCGCATGCAAGAATTTTTCAAACTTAGGAGCGATTCATAAAGGCAGTTGAATTAAATTAGTGTGTGCGAATTTGCGGGTGAATTTTTTTCGTATGCAGTTGAAAATCACTTTACAACTGGAAAACTGTGAAAAAGTGCACAAATTTCCCATACCCAAATGCGGTGTGTGAGAATTTTTTTCTACTGCTTCCTAATTTGTAGCAGAGCAGTATGATCCCTTCTTTATTCTGTTTTTTTTGCTTTGTTTTTCTGGACTTTCTAATTAATGTGGAATAGTACATGTCATTGTTAATGTTTTAATTATGTTTAATTTTGCACTTTTCATTGGTTTGGTGCATCATTTTTTGGTGATGGTGGTTTAAGTGCCCTTTTGGCAGTGTAGCTTTGCATTGCTTTACATCTGTTATTGTACCCATTTATTTGGGTGGTTTGTAGGTTAACAGTTCTTAGTTTTGACTTTGCTCTGTGGATCCATTGATATGTGAATGTGAGTGTTGGCCTGAGTGTCCTTATTAGCATGCAGATATCTGTAACAGGGTTAGTTTGTTCACCCCATATCGGCCTAATGTACATTTCCAAACCACATTAAAAGTTCCTGTTGCATCCAGGGCCAGCTCTAGGGTTTTGTGGGCCCCTGGGAGTCCCAGCGGGCCCCTTTTGTCACATCACTTGTGAGCTCTGTGAATGGTAACCGGTATGCTCATCACACATATTAAAGTGGACCAACACCCACGGGTGATCGGCCCGGGAATCTATAAGATTCCCGGGCCGATCACCTCCCTCCCCGCGGGACATCCGAGATCGGGATGTCCCGCGGGGTGAAACCCCCCCAAACCCCTTACCTTATCTTCGGCGGCGGCCGGCCGCCGCCGCCTCCCTCGCGCCCCTCTAGACGTGCGCGCGCCCGCGCCGGCCGTCTGTGAATGGCCGGCGCGGGCACGCGCGCGTCAAGAGGGACGCGCGGGAGGTGGCGGCGGCGGAGCCGCTTGTCCGCGGCTTGTCCGTCGGCGCGGGGAGAGGCGAGTTCGGGGGGTTCGGGGGGGTTTCACACAGCGGGGCACCCCGATCAGGGGTGCCCCACCGAAGTGGACCAAGACCCAGGATAGTCAAAATCCTGGGTGTTGGTCCACTTTTAAGTGGACCAAAACCCAGGATTTTGACAAATCTGGATCTTGCACCTTGCCCTCAGGGGTGCCCCGCTGTGTGAAACCCCCCCCTAGGTCGCGGGAAACCAACTGCCTCTTCCCAGTCCTACGGCGCATGTGCAGCCTCTCATCCAATCAGCGCGCTGACACCGGCATCCCCTGCATCCCTCTAACAGGGAGCGCGCCCACATCGGCCATTCACAAATGCCTGGCGCGGGCAAGTGCCCTGCTAGAGCGATAGCGGGGATGCTGCTCGCACATGCACCGTTGGACCGGGAAAGAAGGTGAGTTTATGGGAGACCTGGGGGGTTTCACACAGTGGGGCATCCCATTTTGGATGCCCCGGGGGGGAGGGAATTGATCAACCCAGGAATGAATAAGATCTATGATGGCTGTGGGTTTTGGTCCACTTTAAAGTGCACCAAAACCTGGGATTTTAAATATCCTGGGTTTTGGTACTCTATTTGGGATGACCCACTATGTGAAACCCTCGGTTTCCCTGTAAAACTTACATGACTGCCAATGCAAAAACACACGTGCAGGCAGTCAGTCAGTGTACTTGGCTCCATTCTGCTTTGCTCAGCTGTTAGGAGGTCTCATCGGCCCCCGATGAAGGAGAGTGCACCGATGGCTGCATCCCTGTTAGCCTCCAGCTGGGGGCGTGCCCATGCCAGCTATTCACAAATCATTAAACGGAGGCCCCAAGGAAAGAGAACCAAGTAGCCCTGAAGTCTTATCAACTTCATGGCGGCTTTTGGTCCACTTTAATGCAGGGCATAGAATTCTATTTGCCCACAGAGCACGGCATAGAGAGCCCAAAAACAATTCCAAGCAGCCCAGGAATCCCGCGGCACATGCACCAGCCCAAAAATTAACAAAAGTGGGTAAAATAATTACAACCATAACAGTCCATTGAAATCTATGGGATAAGGCCACACAGTGCAGGGTGAGCACCTGGTCCTAGCTGGCTCTGTACGGAACTCAGCGCCGGTGCTGATGATAGATGGGACACTACCTGGCACTATCACAGGCGCTCTGGATTTTTGATTTGATAAATACACCTTTTGCACTGGGACCTGACATTTACCTGAAACTAATCTGGCACTACGTGGCCTTAGCATTTTTTAAAGTGGATCACAACCCAAGCCTATCAGAATAAGATATCCGGCATGATTGATTTCCTCCCCCTGGGGCATCCAAAAACACAATTCTGTGAAGTACTCACCTGTAGAATTGGTATTATACGTATACAGTATGTCCTGCTCCAGATGTAATACTTACACTTGGGTTATCCTCCGCCAGATGGCGCTGTGCACTGCAGACATGCAAAAACGGGCTCCTCCCGGCCCTTCATATACCCAGGGACCTCCCACAAATCCCCAGCATTGAAAAGCAGTGAACAAGAAGCCGGGAGAATTTAACCACCAAAACTGGTAACAATGGTAACAATCACCATACAGGGGATCCAGAATAATGCAAAAACCAGGGTGGGGTGGAGCAGGACGTACTGTATACGTACTATATACGTATAATACCAATTGTGAAGTGAGTACTTCACAGTATTGTATTATTCTAAGTATATAGTACGTCCTGCTCCAGATATAATACTTACACTTGGGACATCCAATAGCAGTGTCCATAAAAGTAGGGTGGGATCCTCAACAAAAGGCAACAGCAGGCAGCTTAAACTACTGCCGCCAGCAAAACCTTGCGGCCAAACACAGCACTAGCTGAGGCTCTAACATCGAATGAGCAGTAAGACAGAAAGGAGGACTCTTCCCCTTAGCAGAATAGGCCTGAATCACAGCCTGACGGATCCACTTGCTGATAGCAGACTTGGCAGGAGCCAAACCCTTCCTAGGCCCAGAAGGCACAACGAAGAGAGCATCAGTCTTCCTGAAAGCCGCAGTGACTACCAGGTAATACTTAAAACACCGGACCACGTCCAAGGAATGCAGAACCCTTTCCTTGTCGGTGCTAGGATTGGGACACAATGAAGAAAGAACAATGTCCTGATTCAAATGAAAAGCAGACACAACCTTAGGCAGAAAATCTGGCTTGAAGCGGACCACCACCTTGTCCTGGTGCCTCTCATATTACGGAGGCTGAATAGATAGAGCAGCCAGCTCCGACACACGCCTAACCGAAGTTATGGCCACCAAAAAGACAACCTTGAGGGTAAGAACAGCCAGAGCAGCATCGTGAATAGGCTCAAAGGGAGCACCCTGCAAGGCAGATAAAACCAAGTTTAAATCCCAAACGGGGACCACAGGTTTACGAGGGGGACGCACATGAGTGACCCCCTGAAAGAAGGTCTTAACCAAATGATGCTGAGCAAAGGACTTCTGAAAGAAGACGGACAGGGCAGAAACCTGACCCTTCAGAGTACTGAGTTTTAGACCTAACTCCAAACCATGCTGTAAGAACTCCAGAATCCTAGGGATAGAGAACTCCCTACAGGGAAGAGACCTAGACTCACACCAGTCAATGTAGGAACGCCATACTCTATAATAGATAGCAGAAGAAGTCTTCTTCCTAGCCTGCACCATAATACCTACCACAGAGGCAGACAAACTCTTCTCCATCAAGATGGAGGTTTCAGCAGCCAGGCCGTCAAAGCCAGCGTTTGTAAATTGGGATGGCGTAAGGAGCCCTGAGTTAGCAGATCTGGCACCCCTGTCAGATCGTACTGGTCTACTGCCATTTGAACCACGTCTGCGAACCACACTCTTCTTGGCCACTAGAATCACAGGCACCCCTTCCAGAGCGATCTTGCGCAGAACCCTGCCCAGAAGGGGGAATGGTGGAAATACATACAGGAGCCGAAACTCCTTCCATGACATGGACAGGGCATCCGTGGCCAAGGCCAGAGGATCCTGAGACAGGGATACGAAGGCCGGGAGCTTGTGTTTGTGACGGGATGCAAACAGGTCCACATCCGGTAGGCCCAAATGGTGACACAGGGACTGGAATACCCTGTTGCAGAGGGACCACTCCTCCTGACGGGATGTCCCCCTGCTCAGAGCGTCTGCTAGCAGATTCTCCGCCCCCGGAATGTAAACAGCCGAAATGCATTGTACATTGGCCTCCGCCCATGTCAGAATCTGAGACACCTCCTGGAGGGCACCCTTGCTCCGGGTCCCTCCCTGATGGTTGATGTAGGCAACCGCCGTCCTGTTATCTGAGCGTACCTGGACCGACAGACCCCTCAGGTGTTGGGTCAACCGCTCCAGTACCAACCTGACTGCCCGCAATTCCAGAATGTTGATGGGTAAATGGGCCTCCTGAGGACCCCACTGCCCCTGGAAGCGCAGGGACTTTCAGAATCCCCCCCCAACCTGACAGACTGGCATCCGTTGTGACCGTCTCCCAGGAAGGGGTCAGAAAAGACCTGCCCCCTATCAAGTTTCCGTGGTCCAGCCACCACGCAAGGGACCGCCTGACCAAGGGGGGAAGCCCACAGACCCCGTCCAAGGACGCTGGGTTCTTGTCCCATACTGACAGAAGGTGAAGCTGCAGAAGTCTCAAATGGAACTGGGCAAAGGGCACCGCCTCGAAGCTCGCCACCATCAGGCCAACCAGCTGCATTCCTTGCCTGATGGAGGGCTGTGGGCACAAGAGCAGGAACCTCGCCTGCGCAGTCAGAGCTTCCACCTTCTGTTGAGGAAGGAATATCCTTGACTGAACCGTATTCAGAATCATTCCCAGGAACGGAGTCACCGCGGAGGGGGACAGAGAGGACTTTGGGTAATTGATCACCCAGCCGAAGGACTCCAGGGTGGACACTACCAGCTGAGTGTCCAACTCTGCCTGCCGCAGAGAGCGAGAGGTGATGAGTACATCGTCCAGGTAGGGCAGCATGCGTATGCCCCTTAGCCTTATCAGGGACATCACCCCGGGAGCCAACGTGAGGCCGAATGGCAAGGCCACAAATTGGTAATGCTGATCTTTCAGTGCAAATCTGAGAAACTTTTGGTGCCCTGGAAACACCGGGACGTGAAGGTAAGCATCCTTGATGTCTACGGACGTCATCAAGTCCCCTGGGCGCAGAGAGCCGATGGCCGAGCACAGAGTTTCCATGCAAAAGTGCCTGTTCTTGACAAATTTGTTGAGGATCTTTAAATCCAGAATGGGCCTGACTGACCCATCCTTCTTGGGTACTGTGAAAAGGTTGGAATAGAACCCCATGCCCCTGTCTCCTAAGGGGACCTTGCAAATGACCCCTAGATCCAGGAGACCCTGCACGGCCAGCAACAAGACCTGAGCTGAGGCAGGATCCTGTGGAATCCGGGACCCAATGAATCTGGTGGGGGGGCCGTACAGCAAATTCTATCTTGTAGCCGGAGGACACTACCTCCTGAATCCACCGGTCAGAGATGTGGCGCCTCCAGACATGCTCGAAGTGCTGCAGACGTCCCCCCACCCTGACGGGCGAGGGTGCCCCTTCATGCCTGAGGGGTCTTGGGAGAGGCTTTGGGCTTGGACCCCCAGGAGGAACCGGGACGGCGTCCTTTATTCTTGTGCCAGGAATCTGCGCGGGACCCAGCGAAGGACACCCCTTTTCCCTGTTTATCCCCACGGTAGGGGATTGAAAGGGTGCCCTGGCCTCGAAAGGGCCAAATCTGCCGCCTGCGCTGGGGTAACTTGCCTCCTTTGGCGAAGAGGTCTAGACGGATCCCAAACAGGCGCAGCCCCTTAATTGGAAGCCCAGTAAGGGCTTTCTTAGTGGGATTGTCAGCAGCCCAATGGCGCAACCAAACCGCGCGGCGTATAGCTACCGCCAGGGCAGAAGATCTGGCACACATCCTAATAGCATCATCCGATGCAGACAGGATAAAGTTTACAAACAAATCACAGTTAGACAGTGCATTGACAGTATCAGGTGGCAACTCATCTGTGCCATCGAGTGCATTCCTGACCATGGCCCTGAGCGCCACTGCCATAATGGCTAAGGCGCAAACCGGGCGCAGAGTCGCTCCCCCAAATGCAAAGGCATGGCATGCCAATTGATCAATATGCCAGTCCTCAGAGTCCCGCAGCATAGTAGTGTCAGGGGAGTGCATAATAGAGGTGTTGGACAACCCTAGAATAGGAGCATCGACCTTGGGGGGGGGGGGGGCGATGACCAGCACTTAACCAAGTCAGCAGGGAAGGGATACTTCCTATCCACACTCTTAGGGATCCCGAGAACTCTACTGGGATGTTCCCATTCTTTAAGCACTAGGCTATTGAAATGGGTTTGCTTGGGAAATTCCAGACGAGCCTTAGCAGTATGAAAAAGCTCACCCCTTTGCCTGGGAGCCGCAACAGGGGGAGAGATGGACAAAACTTCAAATATCTGAACCAGCAGTCTGTCAATATCATCCGAGGTCCAGTGCTCGGAACCAGACTCGTCATGACCCCTTGACTCCTCGTCATATGACCCTGAGTCAGAGAACAGCTCCCCTTCGTCCGAGGGGGTATGGCCGTAAGGATGCAACAACTCATCAGATTCCATAGGGAAAAGAGCAGAGTCAGGGGTTAAATGCCGCCTCTTTGCGGTGGCCTTACGCGCTAATGAGCTAGCAAGCAATCTTTCAACACTGGCCAGTCTAGTAGCCACATCAGGATGAGAATCACCGATTGTATTGGGGGTTAGACTCAGGCTTGGGGGAGTAGGTGAAGTGAGGCGAGGTGCAGGCCCAGCCACTGAAGAGGCGGGAAGAACCGATAATGCCTGCTGTGCACAAGGAACACAGACCCGTGCATTGTCACCCCTGCTAGGTAAGACCCCACAAGCTACACACAGCCGGGCTTGTCCCGAAGGAACCCCGTTCACAATATTCTGGGATGCCTCCATATGGTGATTTAATCATCACAATAGGCCAGTAGGGATTGACGCTGTAAGCTACCCTGGATGCCCCAATAACCCGCGGGGAAGTGGGAGTAAATTTAATAGTCTCAACCAGGAGCTACACCGGGCCGGGAGAAGCCACCGGAATCCACGGTCTGAAAGACATAAAGGGAACAAGAATGTCAGAGCCATGCGCAAGGGAGTCCTAAAAAGTAAAATAAGGTCGCCCGCGAGGGCACTTACAGACAGAGGGGGGAGGACGGCCTTCACCACGCGCGCGCAAGTAAAAATGGCGCCAAGAGAACCTCGAAGGGCGGGCCAGGGCTGACCGTGATGTGGAGCGCGCCAAGCCAGGACCCCCCCGGAGAGCGCGAAGCTCCAAAAAACGAGTAGCCTATTGACAGCAGGGCAGAAACGCCTGAAGAGGAATTGATCGAGTGGATTGCCTCAGAAGAGCCACTACAAGCTAAAAAATAGACGCCGCAGCGTCTGCAAAGCCGCCGCCGCCATGCAGTACAACCATATAGGAAAGACGCAGCGGCGACCAATACAAGATAAAGTGGTTAAGGTGAGGACCAATTACTCTTATACAGAGTGTATTACTCTGTATAAGAGTAATTGGTCCTCACCTTAACCACTTTTGGTACATAGTGAAAGCAAAGAATTGTGACCATTTAATCATATTCTAAAGCGCACCTAAACACAATCACTGTCCCTCAGCACATCAATTTTGTCTGTGAGACTTTGTTTGGAAACTTATTGTCCAACATAAGTAAGGAGGGGTCTCTTACTCAATAGGTGCAGCTCACAACCAATCTATCTCCAGCGCTCTACACCACATCTTTCAGCAATACAAGATAAAAGTAAACAGCGTGGCTCTGACACCCATTCCCAGTCAAACGCGATACAAAGGCCATAAGCGTGTAGTAGGGTACACTGAGGCCCCCCTTTCTTTCCCCCCGGGCTAAGGGGGGAACGAGGGAGGATGGCGACCCTTTACACAGGGTCCACCGCTACACAGGGCGTGGGGCAATGATGCGGGAGGGGCATCCCCTAAAGGCTCACCATCAGCCTAAACCGCCTACCCTTTGGTGGGGGACTGGGGTGGAGCAAGGCTCCATAAGCACGCATGGTGCTGCCTACCTTCACCCGACCAGCGCAGCCCAGGCTGGGAGGCACATCACAAGTAGGACGGTTGGGATTAGTCCAACAGGGCCGCAGGCTGTAATAGCCCCGCTCACCTGCGAGAGTGTGATACTTCATGTCTTCACAGTCAGCACTGCAGAGAAATCTGGGGATTTGTGGGAGGTCCCTGGGTATATGAAGGGCAGGGAGTAGCCTGTTTTTGCATGTCTGCAGTGCACAGTCCCATCTGGCAGAGGATAACCCAAGTGTAAGTATTATATCTGGAGCAGGACGTACTGTATACTTAGAATATATGAGCAGTCAAGGTTTCAAGATGTGCCTTTGAGAAAATGTACACATGTAATACACTAAATTAGGAGTTCATGCAATCTCTGGTGCTACCAATAGTTTGTAGGTAGCTTTAAAAAAAATACTTTTTGTTTATTCCATTCTGGGATACTGAGACACTTGGCTAACTCCTCAGCAGACAGGCGGGGACTGGAAGCATAAAAACTCCTAAAAGCAACTATATACACAGGCAGAGCCAGCCCCCTCTCCAGTGGTAACAAGCAGTGCAGACACAAGTCCTGAGAGGAACAACCAATTATTAACAAGAACTCCATATTTAAAGCAGATAGAAACACAATTTTGGGTCCACCGCTCAGTGTCTGCCCCCCCCCCCAAACTGCTGGGCACTGTTGTTGCCTCTTTGGTGGCCTGGATTTCAAAGAAGTCATGCCCCCACCAATTTTGAGAGAGCCCATTGGCACTTCCTGTTTGCAGGCGGCCTGCAGATGCATGAGCTACCCTTTTGTTTTTTACATTTCCCATACCAGGAGTTAGAAAAAGGTACATTCATTTTTATATGCAGCACTCTAAATGCCCTGGGGAGGGATGCATATGAGCACAGTTGGTTGTGGTCTGGTTTAAGTAATTTTTGACTGTTGGTCCAGTAAAACCTTAACTATGTTGAAACCATTAACGGCAATGGACATAGTAACCATAAACAGGGCGGGAATGATATCCCAGAATGGAAGACAAAAAAAAAAAATCTGCAGGCGAGTACACAAAATTATTGTATTTACCCTATTCCAGGATGAGAGAGATGAGAGAGGAGATACACATGGCAGCATTCCTCCTCATGGCAGCATTCCTCATCATGGCAGCATTCCTCATCATGGAGTGAATCAACCACCTCTCAAATGATCTTTAAGGGCCAGTCTAGCCAGACTACCCGATCTTAAACCAACACCCACCCTGCCTCCCATAACAAGCAATAAAGTTGCACTAATGCTCTAACAGACATTTACCTTGGCCACACTCCGGCGCTGACCACTGCTTGATCTATAAGATTCCCGGGCCGATCAGCTCCCTGCCTGCGGGGCACCCCGATCGGAGGTGCCCCGCTGTGTGAAACCCACCAGGATGCCCGCAAATCCTACCTGTTCCTTGTTCCAACGGCGCCTCGATCGGGGTGCCCCGCGGAAGTGGACCAACACCCAGGATAGTGAAAATCCTGGGTGTTTGTCCACTTTAAGTTATTTGTTCAGAATTTTTATTCCGATAAAGATGCTTTATGTTCTATATAAATACACCTATTGCTCATTTAGTGGTGAGAAAAAGCCAATGTTAAGACTTTAATACAAGAAATGTGTGGAGTTAAGAATTGTACTTTGGCTTACCAACTCCACAGCCCTGCTTCTAGAGAATATATAGTTTGGGGGGGGGGGGGGGGGGGGTATCAAAATGTAAGGGTTGTTTTTTTGAAAAAAACTGCAAGGTGAATATAGCAGTTGTATTTGATCTGAAAATCTAAATGTTTCAGTTTGGGGGAGTCTCCTGGGCAGGAAAGGGCCAGTACATATGTGGTACTGTTTCTAACCAGAAGGAATGGGGCTTTGACACGCAAAATGATTTTCTTTAAAAAAAAAAAACTTCCTTTTTGTATTTAAAAAAAAAAAAAAACAAAAAACAAAAAAGCTACTTGCATCCTTTACATTTTTCCCCCACATACCGTATTTGCCCTATAAGACGCACTTATTGTTCCCCAAAAATGGGGAGGAAATGTAAGTGCGCCTTATCGGACGAATGTAAAAAAAAAAAAAAAAAAAGGAAACTCACCCGTTACCGACGCTCCCGCGTTGCCTGCCACAACACTGCGGAAGACCAGAAGACGACAGAGGAGCGGTGGGCTCTGTCCCCGTCCCTGCTATTGCTGTGTTTTCCGGCAGCGACAGGGACTGACTCCATCTGCTGCCTCTTCTGGCTGGGGCACACGTGAGCACCCGGGGCAGTGCAGCAGGTGGGCATGGCTTGCACCGACTCGGTGCAGGCCACACCCACTCGCTGCCCTGTTCGCCAGTGCCCAGGAAGAGGCAGCAGATGGAGGAGCGGCGGGCACTGTCTCTGTCCCTGCCATTGCTGTCGCTGCCGGAAAAGCCCGGTAAGCTGCTTCTTACTGGCCGGCCCACAGAGGGGGTGGGCGATGTGGGCCGATTCAAAGAGCCGGCCGGCGGAGCGGTGTCAGCGGAGAGGGGGGGTGCCACGCTGCCTATGATAATGGGGGGCCACACTGCCTAATATGGAGAATGGGAGGGGGGGAATGCCACACTGCCTATGATAATGGGGGGGCACACTGCCTATATGGTAATGGGCGGGGGGGGGGGGGAATGCCACACTGCCTATATGGGGAATGGGAGGGGGGAATGGGGGAAAATGCCACACTGCCTATATGGGGAATGGGATAGGGGGGAATGGGGGAAAATGCCACACTGCCTATATGGGGAATGGGATAGGGGGGAATGCCACACTGCCTATATGGGGAATGGGATAGGGGGGAATGCCACACTGCCTATATGGGGAATGGGAGGGGGGAATGCCACACTGTCTATGCCATTGGGGTATCCCACACGGCCTATGGGAATAGGAGGGGGAATGGCACACTGCCTATATGGGGAATGGGATGGGGCATGCCACACTGCCTGTGGGAATGGGATAGGAGAATGCCTCGCTGTCTGTAATGGTGTTTTTTTTCTTATTTTCCTCCTCCAAATCCTAGGTGTGTCTTATAGTGCGAAAAAATACAGTATTTCAAAATATTACAAGCAAGACTTTTCATGTTAAAGCCTAAACTCTGCTGGTAAATATATATATATATAAAAAATTATATATATAAATTTATTTTTATTTTTTTTCTGGGAAATCCCTGTAAATTCCTTCAAAAATCACATAAAGGGGGCGTGGCTAGCCGATGGCAGAGTAGGCTGTGTGGTACTGGAGCTCTGCACAGAACCACCCGGACCAATGATTGGAGAACCCAGTAACAACCCACTTACCTCGATGTCCATGCGCAGGAAGATCTCGGCCACCACCAGGAGACAACAGCTGGCCTCAATTGCGCGCTATTTTGGAGCAGCGGGCCAGGAGGAAGAAGGAGGTAGTGCCGGCAAGATGGTGATGACGCGGCGGAAGACGGCACACGCGGAGCTGCGGGAGGTAGAGACAGGACCATCCGTGCTGCAGGCGGGGGCGGAAGAGCCCGAGCGAGAGCTCCGGGGAGCGTCTGTCTCTGTCCGCACGGTGGAGGAGGAGGCGACGCGCCCACTGACAGCTAAGGTGAGGGAGACGGCGGAGAGCTGCGACTCAGCCTCCCCCGCCCGTGGAGGAGGAGGGATTGCCCCCTCGCTTACGCTCCAGCCACCAGTGGAGCAGAAGAGCTTGAATGGGGAGGTCGCAGGAGGGCAAGGGTCACATAATGAAGCGGCCCCAGCACGTAATATGAGGCATTCTGGCAGTCCCTCAGAACAAAGAGCAGAGCCCCGTCAGGCAGGGGGAAGGGGATACAGTTCTCCCCTGGATCAAGTAAAATCACTCACACACAGGCTTAGCCCCCTGGCCAGCTCATGGGCCCCAACACACGCTCTGGAGGGAATTAATGGGGGGTGCCCCTCTCTCCAAAGTGACCTGGAGGGACCCGAGAGACTCTCCATTAGGAGATGCTGCCTTCCTCCAACAGCCAAGAATGGCGTCGTTGGTTGCCCCTGTGGCGCGCTTTTGGGATGCCCCTGATGTGACCGAGGGAGGCATTGCGCACTCCAGCCGCCCTGACCCCAGACCCCGCCAGTTGGGGTGGGTCCCCTGAAGCCCTTCCCCCCCCAGGAGCGACAGCGCAAACTCAGCGGAGACATCTGCGGTCCTCCCAAGTGGGATGCCCCCAGCTATGCAACATGCATCCCCGTCACGGATCTCGGCCTTGGCCGACGTGGTTCGTTCCAACATTTCAGACGCCTTGCGGGCGCTCCCTTCCCGATCGGATTTTGATGGATACATTGTGCAAATGGAGAATACGCTCCGGAGAGAACTCAGCACACTGCAGAACTCAATTTCTGAAGTTTCTCACAGGGTGTACTCGATTGAGGAAGATCAATCCACGCTGGCCCAGAGAGTGGCGACCCTGGAGCAGCTACAGCAGGAAGATAGAAGACACACCTCTGCCCTGTATCTTAGCCTGGACGACCTTGAGAACCAGGGCAGACGCAACAACGTCAGATTGAGGGGGCTCCCGGAGGCAGTCACCCAACCGAACCTAGAGAACACAGCTAAAAGAATATTCAACACGATCCTGGGCTCCCCTCCTACAAGTGACATTGTCATCGACAGAATTCATTGCGTCCTTGGCCCCAGACCGACAGATCTGCAACGACCCAGAGACGTGATCTGTAGAATTCATTTCCAAGACCAAGGAAGACATCCTGAGAAAGGCGTGGGAAAAGGGACCAACCAGATTCGAGGCGGTCCTTCCTGACCTCTCATCCAGGACACTTCAAATGAGGCGAGCACTGAGACCCCTGCTAGAGGTGATCCAACATCAGGGAGCCTCCTATCGCTGGGAGTTCCCCTTTCACCTTATTGTCCAACGGAATGGAAGATCCTTTGCTTTGAAAACCCCTGACCAACTTCCTCAGCTTTTTGCCTTCCTGGACGCTGATCCAGTCCAGGTTCCAGCTTGGCTCACACCGACTTCGGAGGCCCAGCTTGGTAGGCCTATGGCGAGGGGACGACGCGGACCGCCTGGAAGGGCGAGAGGAGGTCCGGGACGCCGGGAACCCCCCCGGGGTAGGCCTTGGGGGGGGGGGGGGGGGGGGGACGCATGCCTTGGAGGGAGTTCGGCTCGAATTGTTCTGCCAGTTATAATGTTAAGTGCTTAATTCCTTTTGGTTCATAACTCTGTGGTGGGCCCGATTGGCGGCCGCAGATATGAGTGCCACGTATGTGGGGGGGGCCCACGGGATCCGACACACCGCCCCGGCCGCCGGATCCTGCACGGGCGTTAGCCTGTGGAGGGTGCGGATGGCCGTGGGGGCGCCTGACCGGGTGCCGTACCTGGGCTCGTCCCTGGGTATACCCTCTCACGTAGCTGGCGCCTGCAGGTCCAAAACTGCTATGGTTTAAGTTGAAATGTTGTCTGCGCTTGTTCCGGGGCTGCTACTCAAGCCGCAAAATACGTCAATAATGATGTATAGATGTGTGTGTCTTCTGGGTTCGGGGCCCGACGGTTTGACTTGGGTCGGAGAGGTGCTTCTTACCCCCAGGACTGGGCCGGGCGGGGCCACCCCTCTTTGTCCTCCCGGCCATCCGCTTTCACGCCGGCGCCCCTTGCGGGAGATGGCTAAGCTGACGGTCTGCTCTCTGAACGTCAAAGGATTCAATGTCCCTGAAAAGCACTCCAAGGTCCTGTATGATTTGCATAAGCAGAGAGTGGACATCCTTCTCCTCCAAGAGACACACTTTCAAGAGGGTAATGTTCCTGCCATGCGCCATAGGTACTTTACATACTGGTTCCATAGCACTAATCTGCAAAGCAAATCTCGGGGCGCATTTATAGCAATTCACAAATCCCTGCCCTTTACGGAGGTGGACCACCTTGCGGACCCCGAGGGAAGATTCATTTTTCTCAAGATGCGGATACATCAAAAAACCTATACAGTGGCAAATTTGTATTTACCGAATTATGACCAGGCTGGGATGCTCCAGAGGTACCTCAAGATACTGGAGGAGTTCGCTGATGGAATCTCAACCTTACGTTGAATCCCCCCCTAGATTCCTCATCTGGAAATTCTTCAGTGCCACTTAGGAAGTTGCAGTCCCTGAGGAGGACACTGCATGACATGCAACTGATGGACGTATGGAGGTTGGAGCATGGGCAGGTTAGGGATTATACTTACTTTTCACCCTTACACGGTTCATATTGCCGTATCGACTACATCCTCCTAAGCCATCACGCCTTGCAGTGGCACCCCAAATCTTGCATTGGCCCCTTTTTGTGGTCGGACCATGCGCCGGTTTTTGTATCGTTTGTCCTACCAAATGCTGCGCCGAGGCGCTGGAACTGGCGCCTGAATGATAATCTCCTGAAGGACACGGTATGTATGAACAAAGTGAAGGAGGCAATCATTAACTTTACAGTCGACCATGAACAGAATGACTGCACATCAGCAGTTCAGTGGGAGGCCTTAACATGTGTCCTAAGGGGTGTCTTTATTCAGGAGGGATCAAGGTTGAAACGCAAGAGGGCGGCCTTGATCGCCAAGACTCTGCGGACCATCAGTGATCTGGAGTCTAAGCATAAGAAAGATCTCACACCGGAGGCGCTAGCTGAGCTTTCGCTCAGCAGGAATAAGCTGCTTAAGCTGTACGATCAAGCCCATCTTCGGTACAGGGACAGGCGACGTGCTACAATGTATGAGCACGCAAATAAATGCGGGAAGCTTTTGGCCAGGTCGCTCCACTGCAGGTCGACAACAACATTCATCCCAAGCATCAACACGGGTAGAGGAGAAAACATCACGGACCCCTCTAAGATTCCGGAGGTGTTTAGAAGCTTCTACAGCAAACTGTATAACCTCCAACCAGACCTCACCCGAGTGTCGGCGCAACATTGGAAGCGAATATAGATAACTACATAGCAGAGACTCCACTTCCAACGATTTCAGAAGATTCCTCGGCAGATTTGGAGGTGCCATTTACGGAAGCGGAGATCCTGAAAGCTATTAAGGACGCTACTGCGGGAAAATGTCCGGGACCAGACGGCCTCCATTGGCCCCCCAGCTCATCCCTTGGTTGCTGAGAGCCTACAACCACATAGGAGCCGACAACCCTTTCCCGAAGCAGGCCCTGGAAGCCACAATTACAGTGATCCCTAAACTAGGCAAGGATCCTTCGGTAGGTGGCAGTTACAGGCCGATCTCCTTGCTCAATGTGGACGTGAAATTATACGCAAAAGTACTAGCCACCAGGCTCAAACCACTAATCCCTCAACTGATACACTTGGACCAAGTAGGTTTTGTCCCTGGCCGTGAAGCCAGAGACAACACCAATAAACTACTTGACCTGATCGCCCATGTCCATAAGAACGACATACCAGCTTGTCTTCTATCCTGCAACGCCGAGAAGGCATTTGATAGGGTGAGTTGGCCGCTTCCTCAAGGCAACTCTCCCCCAGATTGGCTTGGGCCCTATCCTCATCTTCAAGATCCTGGCACTGTACCAGGAACCCTCGGCCCGTGTCAGAGCCAACGGAGTGCTATCAAGCCCCCTTCACAATCACAAATGGCACTCGCCAGGGCTGCCCTCTCTCACCCCTGCTGTACATACTGACAATGGAGCACTTAGCGATAGCAATAAGGAATAATCCAGATGTCAAAGGGATTGGATGCGGAGGTAGACATTACAAGGCCTCAATTTTTGCAGACGTCCTGCTCCTCCACCTGACCTGACCTGATCTCCGGCCATATCTTTCCCGGCGGCTCTCAAGGAGTTTGAGAGGTTCGGTCAGTTGTTCAATTTCCGCATTAACTATGCAAAGTCAGAAGCATTGAATCTTACTCTGCCGCAACCCCTAGTGGAGAGGCTTCGGAACAGCTTCTCCTTTAAGTGGCAACCCACCGCAATAAAATATCTGGGCGCCCTCATCCCATCTGACTTGGATAATCTCTACAAGCTAAATTTCAAGGCACTACAGGTTAAAGTTCACCAAGACCTTACGAAGTATGACAGAGGTCGATATTCATGGTTTGGTAGGATCAGTATCCTGAAAATGGATATACTCCCCCGGTTTTTGTACCTCTTCCAAGCCATACCAATCACGCTCCCCAGACATTTTTTCAAAGCAATACAAGCGGATTTCCTGAAATTCATATGGGGCTCGCGGAAACCACGCATCAGATTCAATATACTGGCCAGACCAAAAAGCGCAGGCGGAACCGGGGCCCTGGACCTAAAGCTTTATCATACTGCGGCTGTCATTACAAGGATGTCGGACTGGATATACAGGAGAGAGGACAAGATCTGGGTCCAACTGGAACGGGATATCCTGGGGTTAAACCCATGCTCCCTCCCGTGGGTTTCCATCGCAGGGGATGCCAGCAGAAAAGGGTTCCCTTACTTAACCCGACATTTTCTCTCCAGCTAGGACAGATTGCAGCGGCAGGGGGAGTTGGTGAATAGGCCTGGACCTCTCACTCCTCCGTTTAATAATCCGGAGTTCGTACCAGGACAGAACACCTCCCGATTCCTGATCTGGAGAGAAGCGGAGGATGTTAGGCTAAGTGACAGCTTGGTGAGGGGGCGGCTGCCTACCCTGGCAGAATTAAGGGCGCGGGCTGAGGGCGGCCACCTGTCTTGGTTACACCATTGGCAGCTTGAGGCATTCCTTTCCTCAGGGGGAACGCCTCAGAAGTGCATCCTTACCCTTAACACCCCTGGAGGAATGCCTTACACAGTAGCAGCCGCTGGAACACGTGGTATCAGCTTTTTACGGTACATTGGTGGACGCCAGACACACTTCAGAGCTGGAATTCATGTCCAGGTGGGAAAGGGATCTGGGCACGACGATCACAGGGGAAGAAACCCAGAAGATCTTTACGTTGACACATAAGCTGGCGGGGGCCAGCTCAGCTCAGGAGAAAAACTACAAAGTTCTCACCAGGTGGTACAGATGCCCATTGGACATTGCTTCGTATGCGCCGGGGGGATCGGACGCATGTTGGAGGTGAGGGACACCCCGGGGAGGAATCTTGCACATCTGGTGGAAATGCCCCCCGATCAGACAGCTCTGGGATACGGTTTTCAAGATCCATACGGAAGTGGAGCGCTCTGTGGTGCCGAATAACCCGAGAGTTGCCCTGCTCTCCCTGATTCCTGGCTCCATTGCCAAGGCTAAGAAAGGAGTCCTCAAATTCTTCCTGACAGCTGTACGATCAATTATCCCCAGACATTGGAAGTCCCCTCTTCCGCCAAGCCTAGCGGAATGGTTTGCTGAAATGGATCACATTTTGAGGATGGCGGAGGGTAGAGAGGGAGGCGAGGAGCACTGGACAACTTGGATGAATTGGATCAGATTCAGAGGCAAAGGCCCTTCTGGCATTGGACGTGGGCCGGAGATGAGGCGACTTACGGGCGGGGCCGTGGCGGCCTGGTGGCATGAGGCCTCTCTTATAACATGGCCTTCCTCCCCACCCTGCCTTCTCCCTCCTGTTCTCCCCCCCTCTTCTTCCCCTTCTCCCTTTCCCCCCTTGGCCCCCTCCCTCCCTTGTCTTGTCTTCTCCCACATCTCCTTCATTCACCCCTTCTCCGCATGATGGGTTCCTTCTCCGTCTCGCCTTTGGCCTGCCCCCTCTGGTCTCGCTTTGGTCAGGACCTTTGCCCCGTGGTGAGGCTGTTGATGGGACTTGTACACCCCAGGTCCTTAGCCCTCTGTTGGGCTTCGGGTGGTGAGGCGGGGGGTTTGGTTCGCTGTGACGCGGCATTGGCGGCTCCCTCTTAAGGGCCCGAACACAACGCTGAATACTCCACCTTGTGGTTACCCTTGCCTATCGAGGCCTGGCTACCTTCCTCCCTGGAAATTCTGACTCTCGCCATCAGGCGTAAGAGATGCAAGCACAGTGTGCAATCAATTTATAAGACGTTTGCTGGGGGGGGCTGTTTGGGGGCGGGACTTGGGATGGGCTATTGTCCCAGCTGCGCCTGGAGGCGGGGGGGGTGCGGGAATCCGGATTGACTACATGTCTACTGCCTTTCCTTATGTACCTGTATTGTCTTAATTTTTGAAAATCCTAACAAACGAGATTAAACTAAAAATCACAAACATATTGTGCAAAATAGTGAAAATGATCTGGCAACAGAGAGTGACAAAATCTCTAGGTTGGCTGGCACTTAAATCGTATCAAAGGTCAAAATTAAAACTATTTGAGAGGGCTTAACTCCATGCAGATGTACTGAGTTAACAGGGCGATTTCTTGCTGCATAACTGCATGGGACAGGCCATCTTGTCACACACAAGCATGGAGGGCAGATCTGTGTCACACTAGAGATAAATGCCTCAGAAACAGGGGCAGTTTGTGTATTATGTTACATAAACACACATGCCGAATAACCAGTTGATAGAGAAATTTTATGCGTGAAGGTAAACCTGCAACAATGTTTCTTTATCACTGTTTACTAAGGACTTTGGATTTACTGCATAATTCAGACAGTATATTTTCTAAATTGATACAATTCGGTCAGCTGTGCAGCAGAGAAATTATCACAGCTGATGGCTTTATAGTAGAAATAAAGGAGGATTTCACCGATATGTGAGGCAATTTTGACTGTGGGATTGGTTTTATATAAGCTGGCAAGATGGCTGCTACCATGCAGTTATGCAGCATAGCATCTGCCTGCTATTCCATAACATTTGCATGGAGTTAAGCCCAATACTTACAATTGGGTAATCCTCCGCCAGAGGGCGCTGTGCACTGCAGACATGCAAAAAACAGGCTCCTCCCGGCCCTTCATATACCCAGGGACCTCCCACAAATCCCCAGCATTGTAAAGCAGTGAACCAGAAGCCGGGAGAAACCAACCACCAAAACCACTGGTAATGATAACAATAAAAACAAATCACCAGACAGGGGATCCAGAATAATGCAAACCAGGGTGGGGTGGAGCAGGACGTACTGTATACGTATAATACCAATTCTACAGGTGAGTATCTCACAGAATTGTATTATTCTAAGTATACAGTATGTCCTGCTCCAGATATAATACTTACACTTGGGACATCCAATAGCAGTGTCCATAGAACAGGGTGGGATCCCCAACAAAGAAGGTAACAGCAGACAGTTGAAAACACTGTCACCTGCAACACCTCACTACCAAGAGCGACACGAGCAAAGGCTCTAATGTCAACATTAAACAACCCTTGAAAGGGTACGAACAAGAAAAACAAGTAGCGTTCAAGCAACCTGTTCACAAGACTTGGTGCCGAAAGGCCCAAAGACACCAAGGCACCAGTGTATCAGAATATAATGAGAACTCTTCCCCTTAAGGAGAAGGCTTGAGTGGAAGCCTAACCAGAGCAAAAACTAAAAGTAGCCCAGGAAGAAGCCAAGCTTTCCCCAGGACCAGAAGGGATATCTTATCCAAGTAAAGGCTAGACCCAAGGCTGCCTAACCCCTAGAGGCAGATGAGATCAGGCACATCTAGATGTAGGTGCCCACGACCCCAAGGAGCAACAGTCCCCTAAGGGACAAGAGACCGACCGGGAAGAAAATTCCCACACCTATTGAGGGAAATAGGTTCCCGTGCCGCAGCATTACAAGGAACGAATCCCAAAGAAGGATAATGTCTTAATACCTGAGCCTAAGACACCAGCCTAGGCCGAAAAACCGACCTAAGGCAGAACACCGCCTCATCTCGGTGGATATACAGTAAGGAAACGAGGGCTAGCTAGACAGAGCCACTCGCTCAAGCACACAGGCGACTGAGGTAACAGCCCCGTAAGGGCAACCTTAAAGTGGACCGAAACCCAGGATTTTGACTATCCTGGGTTTTGGTTCACTTCAATCGGGGGTGCCCCGTTGTCTGAAACCCCCCCCCCCCCCGAAAGCCCAGAAACACTCACCTCACCACGCTCCCACGTGACCACTCCAGCCAATCACAGCGCTCAGAGCCGCTGTGGTATGCGCGTCCAAGGGCGCTTGGACGCGCATAGCAGCTCTGAGCGCTGGAGGCCGCGTCTCGCGCTTCCCTCTAACAGGGAGCGCGCCTGCGCCGGCCATTCACAAACGGCCGGCGCGCGTGCGCGCCCTGCTAGAGGGAAGCGCGAGCCGCGCCGATGGAACGGGGCTGCGGTAAGGTTTGTGGGCCTCCTGGGGGGTTCCTCCCCGCGGGACATCCCGATTTCGGATGCCCCGCGGGGAGGGATCTGATTGGTCCGGTAAGCTTATAGATTCCCGGGCCGATCCCCCCTGGGTTTCAAGCCACTTTAAGGATAAGAACAGCCAGACAGCAACCAGAGTAGAGCCAAAGGGGAACACCCTCAAGGCAAAATTAATAGAAATCAATCCCAACAAGAACCCTAGACTTACGAGGGGGATGTCACTGAGCAATCCCTGAAGGAAAAGTCAACCCAGGCAAGGGACTGAGTAAGGACTTCTGCAGAAGACGGACAGGGCAGAACCTGAACCACCAGGGCACCGAGTAGGAGAGCCAACTCCAACCCATGCTGTAATAACTTAAAGACCCTGGACACAAAGCTCGCCCACAGGGGAGAGCCAAAAACACAACCCAATCAATGTGGGTAAACAAGACCCCACAATAGACGGAAGAAGAGGCAAAAAAAAGCCAAAAACCCCGTCTTCCAAAAGTCACAGACACTCAAAAGATACACCCACTTCCATCAAGGTGGATGAACCAACCGTCAGACCATCCAGACCAGAGTCTGAAGATAGGGGTGAAATAGAGACGGGGGCCCGAGTGAGCAGGCCAACACTCCTGACAGGACGTACAGGTCCGCTGTCCACAGAACCACATCTGCAAACCACACTACACTAGGCCACCCAAGGGCCATCAGTATCACAGGTTCCCCCTTCCAGAGCAACCTGCACAGAAACCTGTCAAGCAGGGTGAAGGAAGGTAAGACATATGGAACAGAATGTTCAGCATGAAGTTATGAAGCCTCGAGACCAAGGTCAGAACAATCTGAGACAGGGAAACAAGGGCCTCGGACCCAAAATAGGGACAGGCCCAGAAAAGATCCACGCTAGACGGATCACATGGAGACCTAAGAACAAGCACATCCTATCGCAGAAGGACCTCCAAGGAGTGAATATCTTATGTATGCAGGGAACGCTGTCCTACACCGGATCAGGATCAGATACCCTCCAGGGGGATCATCCTGCTTCCTAGCCCACACAGATAAGTAATACAGGCCACTGTCGTCAGGCAGATCAAGGGGCCCCCAAATAGCCTGATCCCGAAAGGGAGGAGTCCAGCAATATAGAGCCAACCTGAAGGCCTGCTGCTTCAAAGTAGACAGGTGGATGGGCCCCTAAAGGTCCCACCTCCCCCTGAACCACAGGGGGATTTATAAGAAAAAAGTCCCCCCTTCCTTCGACCTGATAGATTTGATATCCAAATGCAGGAAGACGCAATGGAAGGGGGGACCCCCTGACTGGTACCCCTAGTACAACAGTCTCAGGAGAAACCACCGTGCCAAGGTGGAAGGGTACACAGACCCATCTCCAGGGAAGCTGGAACCCAGTCCAGCATTTACAATAAAAGTAGCAGAAGAGCCCAAGCGCTCTGAGCACAAGGGACAACCTTAGAACAGCCACCAACGGGCCCACCAGCTACAAACCAGCCTGGTGAATAGACGGAAACAGCAAGAGGGACCGAGCCCATGCAACCCGATTGTCTAAGTATAGGCAAGGAGGCAGGTTCCTGTCTGGACCGAATCCAGGTCCAACCCTAGGAACGGAGATACCCCTAGGGAAAAGGAGGGATTGAGGTGATTGAGCACCCATCCAAAGACTCCCAAAGGACCACCAACCGAGTAACAACTTGGTCTGACGCAGGAATTGGGAAGCAAAGAGGGACGGCCCGGCAGTTCCTCGCGCGGACGCCCCCTAGGTCTCAGAGTTATCACCCCCCGTCATCGCCTAGGCGATCACTCCCGGAGCCGAACCAAGGCCAGATAACAAGGCCGCCGCAGCAGCAGTGTTGGAGCGCCAACAACTAACCTGTAAGGTCCTTGGAGCCCGGAAGGCACAATGGCCATGAGATAAGCGTTTTAGGTCCCTACCGACGGCAAGAGGTCCCTGGACACAGGGCACTGGCGGCCCAACGCAGAGGAACCATGCAGTAAACCGCCTGTGAATGCAAGTTGCCTCACCTATGGAAGGCCATAATGGACAGAGTGTCTCATCCGTTTGGAGGAATGTGGAAAGGTTAGTGTAGAGGCCCCTGCCTCTGTCTGTTAAGGGCAACCAGCAGGTGACCCCAGACCTCGCAGATCGCGCGTGACCTGCTCCAACACAAGAAGAGAGGCAGGGACCAGAAGCATCCTGAATATCTCGGGAAGGGGCCGCCCAGCAGACATTATCCTGCATCCAGAGGAAACTGCCTCCTGACTCCATCAGAACGAGGCATGCAGCCTCCTGATAGGGGCAAGGTGCTGCGGCCAGCCCCATCATGCTTAGGGGGTTTTTGTAACAGGCTTGGACTTAGTCCTGCCAGAGGGACCAGGGCGTTGTATGCCACTCCTGGGGCAGGGATCTATACCAAAAAGCTGGAAGGACACCACTGGTTCTGTTTTGACGCTAACATAGGGGGGGTGGAGGGGTGCCCCTGCCTCGAGAAGGCCGGGGCCGCCTTCTGTGAAGGGGAGTTTTTTCCAAACAGGTCCAGACGGGCCCCGAATAGGCGTCGCCCTCTAAAGGGAAGCCCAGTAAGAATCTTTTTCATAGCATCAACACACCACTGCCGCAGCCAGACCAGTCGGCGTATAGCCACAGCAAGGGCGGAAGTTCTAGCGCACATGCTGATGGTGTCATCCAGCGCCAAAAGGATAAATCTTACAAATACATCACAACTGGAGAGTGCATTAAAGTGGACCAACACCCAGGATTTTGACTATCCTGGGTCTTGGTCCACTTCGGTGGGGCACCCCCGATCGGGGTGCCCCGCTGTGTGAAACCCCCCCGAACTCAGCTCTCCCCGCGCCGACGGACAAGCCGCGGACAAGCGGCTCCTCCGCCGCCGCCTCCCGCGCGTCCCTCTTGACGCGCGCGTGCCTGCGCCGGCCATTCACAGATGGCCGGCGCGGGCACGTCTAGAGGGGCGCGAGGGAGGTGGCAGCGGCCGGCCGCCGCCAAAGATAAGGTAAGGAGTTTGGGATGTCCCGCGGGGAGGGAGGTGATCGGCCCGGGAATCTTATAGATTCCCGGGGCGATCACCGGTGGGTGTTGGTCCACTTTAAACACCTCCCAGTGGAGATCCTCAGGTTGATGATCAATCAGCTTTCTGATGAGGGTCATAGCGGCCACTGCAGCAATGGCCGCGGCACAGACTGGGCGCAGAGTCGTCCCTGCACAAGAAAAGGGAAGCCAGTCTATCAATGCGCCGGTCCTCAGCATCCCAAAGGGTACGATAACTAGGGGCCGCAATAATGGGGGGGTTAAGAACCCCAATGATCGGTGCATCCACCACGGGAGGTGATGACCAGCAGTTAACCACCTCAGGGGGAAAAGGGTATTTCCAATCCCAGTCCCCTGGAACCCCTGGAAGTTTGCTAGGGCATTGCCATTCTTTGAATACAAGAGCCTGGAAGTGATCCTGCTCCAGAAATTCCAAACGCGGCGGCGCTGTATGGAAACTCTCCCTTCTAGGCCTAGAGGCCTCACCAGGGATAGAAATAGACAAGACTTCGAAGATCTTTATCAGTAATTCGTCGGTGTCACACAGGCCCCAAGAATCGGGGCCCGGGTCATCATGACTCCTCAGCCCCTCGTCCGAGGAGCCCGAGTCAGAGAATAGCCGACCTTCATCATAAAGAGCAAAACCCTGCTCAGTAGTGAACTATTCAGAAGGAATGGGCGAAACCGGAGGCGTCAGGGACCGCTTCTTACCAGGGCCCAAGCGCTCTGCCAACCTCGAAACCACCTGCTCGGCCGTAGGCAGTCTGCGCGGCACGACTTGCTGTTCATTCCCGCTCGAGTGCGACTCATCAGGAGTGAGATTTAAGCACGGGGAGAGAGGTGTATTGAAACGAAGCGCAGCCACTGGCAACTGCTTGTTCAGCACACGGTCCGCAGACCCGTGCTCTGTCCGCATAAGCATGGGGCAGTCCACACGCTGCACACAGCCGGTCTTGTCCCGGAGGGACCCCGGTCACATAATTCTGAGATGCCTCCATATGATGATTGTTAATGTAATATACCAGTAAGCATTTACGCAATAGGCCACCCTGGATGTCCCAAGACCCGCTAGGTTAATGTGGGAGAATTTGTAAGCCCGCTACAATATATGTTAGGCCGGGAGAAGCCACCGGAATCATCAAGGTCTGAAAGACATGAGGGGAACAAGGGGTGTCAGGGCCATGCACCACAAAAGGAGTACTAATAATAAATATTAATAAAAACGCCAAGCGAGGGCACTCACCGACCTGGGGGTTTTCATGAGCTGTAGGGCAAAATCATCAGTATTAAAACAAAAAAAGACCTGAAAAGTTTCAGTTGGTGTGCAATGAATCTCAAATATATGAAAGTTTAATTTTTATCATTTCATTATGGAAAATAATGAACTTTAGCACTATATGCTAATTTTTTGAGAAGGACCTGTATAAGATACTGGAAATGATCCTGCTCCAATTCCAGGCGCGGCGTCGCCGTGTGGAAACTCTCCCTCTTGGGCTTAGGAGACTCTCCCGGGGGAAAAATCTTAATGAGTAACTCGTCAGTTTCACACAGGCCCCAGGACTCCGGGCCAGAACCGTCGCGGTTCCAAGACAACTCGTCTGGGGAACTGGACACTGAGAACAGTTCACCATTCTCGGACTGATCAACATCCTGCATAGCGGCAGGTTCTTCGGTTTCAGTGGAAAACCTATAGCTAGGTGGCGTCAGGGATCGTTTCTTCCCGGCGCCCAAGCGCTCAGCAAAGCCTGACATAATTTGTTCCGCGGTGGGAAGCTTGCGCGGCACCACTTGCTGGTCATCCCCGCTCGAGTGCGACTCATCGGGAGTGAGATTCAAGTCCGGAGAGACAGGTGTATTGAAACGAGCTGCAGCTACTGGTAACCCCGATTGCAGGGCCAGCGCTTGCTCAGCACACGGTCCGCAGACCCGTGCTCTGTCAGCGTCAGCGTGGGGTTGTCTACACATGGTACACAGCCGGTCTTGTCCCCGTGGGACCCCGGACACCAAATTCTGAGATGCCTCCATATGGTGATTAATCTAGGAATATGCCAGTAGGGATTTATGCTGTAAGCAACCCTGGATGCCCCAATACCCGCTGGGAACGTGGGAGAATCTAAATATAACCCCGTGAGATAGAGAGATAGATAGATAGATAGATAGATAGATAGATATATATATATTAGATATCTCTCTATCTATCTATCTATCTATCTATCTATCAGGCCGGGAGAAGCCACTGGAAGGTTGGTGTCTGAAAGACGTAAGGAGAAGAGAGGGTGTCAGAACCATGCGCAGCCCAATGAGGAGAAGAAAAGGAACGCCCGCGAGGGCACCTACAGCAACCAAGGGAGAAGGAGGATCGTGACCACGTGCGCGCGGGAAGACCGACAAAATGGCGCCAGCGAACCTCGAAGGGCGGGCCAGAGCTGTAGGTGACGCGGAACGCGCCAAAACAGACCATGCCCACCCCGGAGAGCACAAAGCTCTAAGCGCGGAACAGGACAGGAAAAGAACAGAAATAAACGCCATGGCGTCGCAAGACAGAGCCGCCTGACGCGCCAAGTCACATATTTTAAAGGCGCCAATGTAAAAATAAAGATTAAAGCGCAGCTCTGACCCCCGGAAACCGATAAGGCTAAGGCAAGATTAAGCCAACGTACACAACCCCCCCCTCTTTTTTTCCCCCCACTAACGGGGGGGAACTAAGGAAGAAGGTGACCCAGCACTCAGGGTTCACCGCTACATGGGGCGTGGGGCAAGGTGCGGGAGGGGCATCCACTATGAGGCTCACCATTAGCCTAGACCGCCTACCCCATGGATGGGGATTGCGGTGGAGCATGGCTCCGTAAGCACACTAGGTGCTGCCTACCTTCACCCGACCAACGCAGCCCAGGCTGGGAGGCATGATACTCACAGAGAGGACGGGTGGAAATAGTCCCGCAGGGCCTCGGGCTGTCAAGCCCCGCTCGCCTGAGAGAGCGTGATACTTCATGTCTTCGCAGTTCTAGCACTGCAGAGAAATCTGGGGATTTGTGGGAGGTCCCTCGATATATGTAGGGCCGGGAGGAGCTTGTTTTCTTCATGATTCTGCAGTGCACGGCGCTGAAGGCGGAGGTATACCCACATGTAAGGACTATGTCTGGAGCAGGACGTGCTGTCTGCTTAGAATAACAACCCTAACATTTTCTTTACATTTATAAGTGCAAAGGAAACCATATCAGAACAGTTAGGTCCCCTAACTAATGATCATGTTGAATTGGTCACAGGGGATAGAGGGCTCTAGGTCTTCTGCGTGCAATTACAGACTTGTAAGCTTCCACTGTGGTAAATTGCTTGAGGATTATGTGACTATGCATACACCCTGATTTACTAAGGACAGAAGCTGCCAGACAAACCCGATTGGTTTCTATGAAAAGATAAGTAGAAGCCTGGATAGAAGGGTGGCTGTAAATATAGTTTTTATGTATTTCGCAATAGCATTTGACACTGTACCTCAGACGCTTAGTGGGGAACGTTTTGGTCTTTAGGGTTTGAAAATACAGTTTGTAACTGGATTGAATACTGGTTGACGGACCACGTTCACAAAGTTGTGGTTAATGATACCTATTCTGAATGGTCCCCAATTGTAGGCGGTTCAGCACTGGGTCCACTATTATTCAACTTGTTAACTTCTATGATATAGAAAATGGAATTAATGGCACTGTCTCTATTGTTGCAGATGACACCAAGTGCAGTCTATTGAAGATGTTCAAAAGATTTAGGCTGACTTGGACATGTGTGTCTGGCATCCACTAGGCAAATAAAGTTCATTGTGGATAAATGTAAAATAATAAAACTTAGGATCTAATAATCTACAGGCCACATATGTCCTTGGTGGAGTAAATATGGGCAAGTCACTTATTTAGCCTGTGGTCTACTATTTCCCCCATGTCCTTCTCATTAACAGTATGCAATGTCAAGCAGCTACTTCCAAGGTTACCAAAATATTAACATGCATAAAAGGAGGCATGGCATCACAGGATAGGGATTTAATAATGCCTCTTTACAAGGCACTGGTGCACCCTCATCTGGAATATGCAGCACAATTATGGGCAACAGTTTACAGAAGAGATGCCCTGATTTTGGAAGGGTGCAGAGGGGAGCCACCAAACTGATAAGGTGAATGAATGATCTTAGTTAGAAAGAAAGATTATGGGAATTAATATATTTGGAGATGTCTAAGGGGGGGCATGATTAACTTGTATAAATATATAAATGGTCAATACAAAAAATATGGGGAGAAGCCATTATATGTAAAATCCTCTCTAAGGACAAGCGGGTACACCCTCCATCTAGAGACAAAAAAAAGATTCAATCTTCATAACACACGATTCTGCTTTATCATAAGAACTATACATCTGTGGAATAACCTCTCAAAAAAGCTTGTGACAGCATCAACAGCTGACAGCTAAAAAAAATTAAATGCTTTTTTCTTTTTAAAGAAAACAGTAACAGTATTAGTATATATCTTTAAATAATAAATACATTTCCTCATCCCTTTCCTCTTTTCTATTCTCATTGTTTCACTTTTCTGTCTCCCTTTTCGCTCCTTCCCTTTGCCACTCTCATTTAGGAAAGATCTTCCGATACATGCCAGTGTGGTCTTTGGCATCGGTCTTTATAGCCCGATAATGATGTACCTGTTCTGTATGTTTTTTTTCTAGTGTCAGGATGTATACATTTATTTATTGATGGACATATGTCTTTTTTCAACCGTATTTATCATGTAACTATGCAGCATACAGCAAAGGAATCCTGGGCCCTCATTCCAATCGCTCTAACCAATATTTAGCCAACAAATCATCTATGTCCGAAAACAAGTCAACTTATCACATACTAGTCGCATGATCGTCCAATGAACAGTCGATTAATCTCTTCATATAAATGGAGCACAAGATCAAGTAGAACTACTGGTCATGCACGCTCAGAGTGAAAAGGTTAGATATAGCTTTATGGTTGCAATCTGCAAATCTGCAATCCAAACAATACATAAATGACTGATGCACGGTCTTACAGGTAAGCCAAAAAAATACAATTCTGTGATTACTCACCCGTAGAACTGGTATTATGAGTATACAGCACGTCCTGCTCCAGAATGATTCCTTACGGTTGGGATTACCTCCGTCAGATGGCACTGGACTGCAGAGACAGCAAAAAAGAGGCCCCTCCCGGTCCCTTATATACCCGGGACCTCCCACAATTCCCCAGTATTGAAAAGCAGTCAAAGAGAACCGGGAGAAGCTAAAGGATCAACTAAAAAAATTCAACAAGCACAACAATCACCATAAAGAGGATCCAAAGGATAAAGAAACCAGGGTGGGGTGGAGCAGGACGTGCTGTATACTCATAATACTAATAATACTAATTCTACAGGTGAGTAATCACAGAATTGTATTATTCTAAGTATACAGCACGTCCTGCTTCAGAGATTAATCCTTACGATTGGGACATCCAATAGCAGTGTCCGTAAGATAGGGTGGGATCCCCAAAAAGGCAACAACGCACAGTTTAAACCACTGCCGCCTGCAGAACTTTGCGGCCAAAAGCAGCATCAGCTGAGGCCCAAACATCAACCTTGTAAAACTTGGAAAAGGTATAAACAGAAGACCAAGTAGCGGCCTTGCAAACTGGTTCAACAGAAGCCTGGTGCTGAAAGGCCCAAGAGGCCCCAATAGCACGAGTAAAATGAGGAGTAACACGGAAGGGAGGATTCCTTCCCTTAGCAGAGTAGGCCCGACACACAGCCTGACGAATCCATTTGCTAATTGTAGACTTAGCAGGAGCCAGACCCTTCCTGGGCCCAGAAGGGACCACAAACAAGGCATCAGTCTTTCTGAAAGGTTCAGTAGCCACCAAGTAGAACTTCAAATTCCTGACGACATCCAATGAATGAAAAGCCCTTTCCTTTGAATTACCAGGATTAGGGCACAAAGAGGGAAGCACAATGTCCTGATCGAGATAAAAGGCTGAAACCACTTTAGGCAAAAAATCTGGTTTAAAGCAAAACACCACCTTGTCCTGGTGTCTCTCAAAGTAGGGGGCCTGGATGGAAAGCGCCTAACAGAGGTGATAGCCACCAAAAACACAACCTTAAGAGTAAGAATAGACAAAGAAGCCTCCTGCACAGGCTCAAAAGGAGACCCAAGGCAGATAGGACCAAGTTCAGGTCCCAGACAGGTAACATAGGCTTACGAGGGGGGCCCACATTAGTAACCCCCCTGGAAGAAGGTCTTGACCAGTTGATGTTGAGCGAAAGACCTTTGGAAGATAACAGCCAAGGCAGAAACCTGACCCTTCAGAGTGCTAAGCTGAAGGCTCATATCCAAACCATGTTGAAGGAACTCCAGAATTCTAGGAATGGAAAACACATGACAGGGAAAAGACTTTGACTCGCACCAGTCAATGTAGGCCCGCCAAATCCTTTAGCAGGAATGCAGGACGAAGACTTCTTTCTAGCCCTGATCAAGGTGTTAACCACGGCAGCAGACAGCCCCTTTTGCCTCAAGATGGAGGTTTCAGCAGCCAGGCTATCAAAGCCAGCGTTTGTAAATTGAGATGCCGTAGCTGCCCCTGAGTGAGAAGGTCTGGGTCCAGGGGCAGGGTGTACTGGTCTACTGCCAACTGCACGATGTCTGCGAACCACACCTGTCTTGGCCAACGGGGGGCCATCAGAATTGCTGGCACCCCTTCCTGAACCACCTTGCGCAGAACCCTTCCCAACAGGGGGAACGGCGGGAAGACATACAGGAGATGGAAGCCCTGCCAAGACAGGGTCAGAGCATCCACCACCACAGCCAGGGGGTCCTGGGACAGAGAAACAGACTGGGAGCTTTCAATGGCGAGATGCAAAAAGGTCCACGTCCGGCAGCCCCCATGGCAACACAGGGAGTGAAACACTGTTGCTGAGGGACCATTCTCCCAGATGAGAAGTCCCCCTGCCCAGAAAGTCCGCCTCCATATTCTCCACCCCCGGGATATACATGGCAGAGATGCAGGGAACATTTTCCTCCGCCCAGGACAGGATCTTGGACACTTCCTCAAGGGCATCCTTGCTCCGGGTCCCTCCCTGATGATTGATGTAGGCAACCGCCGTCTGGTTGTCCGAGCGTACCTGGACCGGCCGGCCCCAAAGGTGTAGAGTTAAGTGGGCCAGAACCAACCTGACCGCCCTTAGTTCCAGGACATTGATAGGGGCGTGGGCCTCCTGAGGTCCCCACAGCCCCTGGAATTTTAGGGATTTCCAGAAACCCCCCCAACCCGTCAGACTGGCATCCGTGGTGACTGTCTTCCAACAGGGAGCCAGAAAGGATCTGCCCCCCCAACAGGTTCCTTGAGTCCAGCCACCACAAGAGAGACGGCCGGGCTAGAGGTGAAAGGGCAAAGGCCTGATCCAGCGACAGAGGGTCCTTGTCCCACACTGACAAGAGGTGGAGCTGAAGAGGTCTCATGTGGAACTGTGCATAGGGAACCGTCTCGAAGCAGGACACCATCAGCCCCACCAGTTGCATCCCCTGCCGGATGGAGGGATGGGGACAAGACAGAAGGAACTGAACCTGAGCTTGCAGTGCATCCACCTTCTGCTGAGGAAGAAAAATCCTGGCCTGAACCGTATCCAGATTCATGCCCAGAAAGGATGCCACCAGGGAGGGTGAAGATTTGGGATGGTTGATCACCCAGCCGAATGACTCCAGAACGGTCACCACCCTCCGGAAATCCAGCTCTGCTTGCTGGAGAGACTGAGAAGTGATGAGAAGGTCGTCCAGATAGGGGAGAATGCGAATACCCTGAGATCTGAGTAAAGCCATCACTCCTGCCAGCACCTTGGTGAAAACTCTGGGAGCTGAAGTGAGACCGAAGGGCAGTACCACAAATTGGTAGTGCTGATCCTCCAGCGCGAACCTGAGGAACCTCTGATGCCCCGGAAAGACTGGAACATGAAGGTAAGCGTCTATGTAGGTCATGAAGTCCCCTGGGCTCACCGAGCTGACCGCAGAGTCTCCATGCGAAAGCGCCTGGGTTTGACAAATTTGTTGAGAAGCTTTAAGTCCAGGATGGGCCTGATAGAACCATCCCTTTTGGGTACTGTGAAAAGATTGGAGTAATAACCCCGGCCCCTTTCTGACAGAGGGACCTGGCAGACGACCCCCATCTCCATAAGGCTTTGCGCTGCAAGGACCAGAGCCTGAGCTGCCAGGGGGTTTTGAGGCATCCGGGATCTGATGAATCTTGGGGGCGGCCAGGCAGCAAACTATCTTGTAACCGGAGGACACTACCTCCTGAATCCACCGGTCTGAGACATGTTGCCTCCAGACATGAGCGAAGAGCCTCAGCCGTCCCCCCCACCCAGATGGGTGAGGGCGCCCCTTCATGCCTGAGGGGGCTTGGGAGAAGACTTAGACTTGGAACCCCAGGAGGATCCTGGACGGGCACGTCCTCTGCCTCTTCCCCAGAAGTCCCCCCCTGTGCCCAGCAAAGGAAACCCCTCTCCCCGACCAGGAGCCACGGTAGGAGGGATGGAAGGAACCTGAAACCCGAAAGGGCCGGGACTGTCTTTTACGTTGAGGCAGCCTGCCACCTTTAGCAAACAGATCCAAGTGATCACCAAATAAATGCAGCCCCTTAAATGGAAAACCAGTGAGAGCCTTCTTGGCAGCGTTGTCAGCTGCCCACTGGCGCAGCCAAACCGAGCGGCGTATAGAGGTTCTGCCACACATCCTAATGGTATCATCCAAGGCAGAAAGGATATAGGCCATAAAAACCTCACAATGCGAAAGGGCCCGGAACTCTGCACTAGAAGTATCATCAGGGGCACCATCCAACACATTCTTGAGCAGAGTCCTAACAGCCACAGCCGTGATAGCAGAAGCACAGACAGGGCGCAGAGCAGTCCCAGCACAAGCAAAGGCATGGGAAGCCAGCTGATCAATGCGCCGGTCCTCACCATCCTTCAGGGTAGTAGAATCAGGGGAATGTACAAGAGAGGAGCATCCACTTCCGGAGGGGCTGACCAACGTTTAACCACCTCGGCGGGAAATGGATATCTCTTATCCCAGCTCTTAGGTACTGCTGGGACGTTCCCATTCCTTAAGAACGAGATTATTGAAATGGGACTGCTCGGGGGAACTCTAACCGCGGCTTAGCGGTATGAAATAATTCCCCCTGCTGCCTGGGGGCCGCAGCAGGAAGGGAGATAGAAAGGACTTCAAAAATCTGAGCCAATAGTCTATCAGTGTCATCTGAATCCCATGGGTCACAGCCAGAATCAGCATAACCCTTAGGCTGCTCATCAGATGACTGAGTGAGAACAATTCCCCCTTTTCAAGGGGGGTATAACCAGCCAGATCAAAGAATTCCTCTGCCTTCATAGGAAAAATAGACACACCAGGCGCCAAATGCCGCCACTTAGCAGAAGCCTTACGAGCCGTAGTATTAGCAATCAACTTCTCAATGCTAGCCAATCTAGAAGACACATCAGGTTGAGACTCCCCACTGGTATTCAGCTCACTGGGAGTCAAATGCAAGCGTGGAGGGGTAGTTGAAGCCATAGGGGGGGGTGCAGGCCCAGCCACTGGTAAACCAGAATGTAGCGCAAGTACCTGCTGAGTGTAGGGTACACAGACCCGCACATCATCACTTATAGGGGATACCCCGCACGCCCCACACAGCCAGGCTTGTCCCGAAGGAACCCCTAGCCCAATATCCTGGGAAGCCTCCATATGGTGATTATAGTGGCACAGTTGGCCAATAGGAATTACGCTATAAAAGCAACCCGGGATGCCCCAATTGTCCGCTAGGGAAGTGGGAGGATTTTAGCAATTAGACCGGGAGAAACCTCTTATACAGTTTCCCCTGCCTGAAAGACATAAGCAAGACACCCATGAGCGTACAAGCAATAAACATCAAAATAAAAGATAAGCCCGCCGGGGCACTCACGGGCCGCGAAGGAGAGACACCAATCACGGAGCACGAGGGATCAAAATGGTGCCGAGGGTACCTCAAGGGACGGGCCGCGGGGAAGTCGATGCGGAGCGCGCCAACCAAGAGGCTCCGCCCCCGAAATCACACATGTGACCAACAGCCAATACCAGCGCAGCAGCGTCTGAGGTAATGTCGCCACAAGGCGCGCGCGTCAGCGGCGGCAAATACAAAAAAGCACAAAGGAAAAACAGGGGGAACAGCAGTGCTAACGAGGGTCCAGAGCCCTAAGACATTAAATCACTGTATGCAACCATACACCCCCCCCCCCCCCCCGAGAACGACCGGGGAGAGCGAGGGAGGGCGGCGGTCAGCTAAACAGGGACCCACAGAGACCGGGGCGGGGGACAAGGGGCATCCCAATTAAGGCTCACCATAAGCCTGCACCGCCTACCCTTTGGTGGGGGATTGCGGTTGGAGCATCGCTCCTAAAGCACCTGCCGGCGGTGCTGCCTACCATCACCCGACCAGTGCAGCCAAGGCTGGGAGGCAGTACAGGGAAATGGAACGGGTGGAAATAGTCCTACAGGGCCGCGGGATGAGCGGCCGGCTGAGCGCTGCTCACCTGCGAATAGAGAGAGCCATCTTCTTGTCCTTCGCAGCCGACTGCAGAGAAGATCTGGGGAATTGTGGTAGGTCCCAGGTATATAAAGGACCGGGAGGGGCCTCTTTTTTGCCGTCTCTGCAGTCCAGCACCATCTGGCAGAGGTAATCCCAACCGTAAGGAATCATTCTGGAGCAGGACGTGCTGTATACTTAGAATAGATCTGCAATGAGGCAACTCCCAAATACACAAATTATTCCCAGGCATAAAATCCTCTACTTCCTCCACCTTGCCTAAAGATCCTTGGGAGATTCTTTGCCAATTGCCACCCCTCACACTTGCTCCAAGTTGCATAGTAACTAGAAATAGACAAGTCCCTGCTCCAGACGTGCCTGTCCTAAAAGGAATGAGAGAAAAAAAACCTAGAGCACTTAGAAGATTTTTCATTGGGGTACAAACTGTATTGTGCGGATAATTTTATCTGGGGATTTGATTAACCCTTTAAGTGCCAGCCTACCTGGAGATTTTGACGCCCTCTGCTGCCAAATCATTTTTCAATATTTTTAACTGATTTTTTTTTTTTTTTGAAATTCTTTATTTTCAAATATATAACAAGTCAATACAAAAGTAAGGAATAGAGACTAACTTGAGGCCCGACGGGGCCAGTCAGCATACATACAGTTAGGTAATAAGCATGCGTTTAAGGCTGAGAACCACCATTACATATTCATATGTCATAAAAGTACGGGGTGACATAACCCGTCTTTTGATCCTCCGCCCGGGCCGGCAGGAGCCCCCCCACGGGGACCAGGTAGCTGGCACCTGTGGCGGACTCCACCAACGCGGGGGGAGACCGCATCATTTCCAAACATAGTTATCCTGTTCTGAAGTAGACTGGCCCAGCAGAGCCCAAACCATAGGAAGAGAGAGGAGGATGAGAAAAAAGAGAAACAGAGAGGGGGGGGGGGGGAAGTAGAGGGAAGAAGGGGGGAGGGAAATGAGAAGGGGGGGGAATGGGAAGGGGGTGCCATGGGTATAACCCCCATAGGGTGTATTAAAGATCGTCACCTAGGGTTCCCCAATTCTATAGAGTACGTCATGCAGAAGTCAGCGAGGGGATGAGGTAAGTATGAGTGTCAGAGGAGCTAAGGGCCTGTCTGGGACCCATCTGTTAAGAGTGTCTTATATCTGTCTGAGTCTTTAAAAAGGAACCACGGTGTCCAGGTCTGTAGGAATTGTTGTGTAGCCCCATGGATAGAGGCAGTGAGCTCCTCCATTTCCATTACCCGGTTAATTTCCCCCATCCAGTCCGTTACTGATGGGGTCCCCTCCGATCTCCATAGTCTCGGAATGGCAGCCTTTGCCGCATTGATGAGATGTCTCAGAAGCGATCTCCTATAAGTCTTCAGGGGGACATCCGCTAGGTGCAGGAGGAGCAGATCAGGGTCTCGGGGCACCGGATTGCCCGCAATCTCCCCGGCAATGTCGGCTACAGATCGGCCAAAAAGGCACTATCTTAGGGCATTCCCAGAACACATGGAAAAAACTTCCCGTTGCTCTCCGGCATCTCCAGCACTCAGCAGGAACTGTCGGGTCTATCCTATGTAATCTCTGCAGGGTAAAATACCATCTTGTAAGACATTTATAATTTGCTTCTTGTGTCTTGGAGGATATAGAGGTTTTATGAGTTGCTAGAAATATATATATCCACTGGCTCTCCGTTAGCTGTCTGTCCAGGTCCCTCTCCCAGTCCGCACAGAAACGAGGCATCTCCTTGCTCTCAGAGCTCCCCAGTAAAGCATATAGTTGAGATATCAGCTTAAGGGGGGGATCTTGTGCCGTGGCCAGCCGTTCAAAGGGGGTGAGGGTCCTGGACAGCGCCTGTTTAGGTCCCAGACTCAAGAGAAAGCTCCGGAATGTAAACAAGAGCCAGTGGTCGAACAGGTGCGTATCCCATCTCTCCCGGAGGTCTTCCAGCTGGGTCCAGCCCGAAGGCGATATGAGATCCAGTCCCCTCGGGATGCCCCTCTCGTTAAAGGCCTCCCTGAGACGAGGGAGCACGCCTATTGGGAGGTAGGGGTTGCTCACCAGCGGGACCAGGGGGGGGTCGGCCAGGGTGATACCTCTGCCCTACTTCTAACTCCATCCAGGACCCCAAGAGAAGTAGCTATGAGTGGGTGATCTTTACCGAGGGTCCTCCCTCTCCCAGCAACCCAAGCAGCGTCCTTCAGAGGGGATTGCAGCCAGGATGCTTCTAGGCCCACCCATTTCTTCCTTGTACGCTGATGGTGCCAGTCCAGTACTCGTTGGAGATGCACCGCACGCCAATACTGAAACAGATCAGGGCAGGGCCCCGCAGGCTAAACCCCCAGCTGATTTAGGTTTAAAAAGAAGGCGCAGTTTCACCCTTGGTTTACGTCCCTGCCAGATAAATTTAACGAAGGCCGAGTTCAACGATTTAAAGTATGCCCTAGGGATGTGTACAGGGAGGGCCTGAAGCAGATAAAGGATCCTAGGCAAGATCGTCATCTTAATAATACTTATTCTGCCCAGCCACGAGAAGGTGGGGAGGTCCCAATTTGCTAAATCCGCCTTAATTCTAGAAAGGAGGGGGCCAAAATTTGCAGTGCATATCCCATCTACTGTTTTAGTAATCTTGGTGCCAAGATATGTGATGGCCGTGGGAGGCCATCTAAATGGGAAGGAAGATCTGAGGAAGGCAGCAGTCTCATCTGGGAGATTTACCCCCAACGCTTCTGATTTATCATAGTTTATTTTTAAGAAGGAAAGCCTACCAAACCTCTCAAATTCCCTCATCAACACCGGGACGCCCACTCTCGGGTTTGTGAGAAAAAAAAGCAGATCGTCCGCATAGGCTGAGATCTTATGAGTGGCTGAACCGACTGTGATCCCTTGTATATCCTCCTGTCCCCTAATTCTGCACAGAAATGGTTCCATAGATAATGCAAATATCAAGGGGGAGAGGGGGCAGCCCTGTCTAGTACCGTTCCTAATGTCAACTTGGTCCGATAGAGCGCCATTAACCTTGATTCTTGCCGAGGGGTCAGAGAAAAGGGCCATCACTAGTTGCAGCGCCCTAGGCCCCAACCCGATATGCTCTAGGACTGCTCTAATAAACTGCCAATTTACCCGGTCAAAGGCCTTCTCGGCGTCAGTGGACAGCAACACAACCGGCTCCCCGGTCTGTTTGACCTTATGAAGTAGGTTCAGCACCCTGGTTGTATTGTCGCGGGCTTCCCGCCCTGGGATAAATCCGGCTTGATCACCATCCACCAACCCCGGGAGCAGCCCCGACAGCCTACCTGCCAGGACTTTCGCGTAGAGCTTAAGATCTACATTCAATAATGAGATGGGTCTATAGCTACCGCAGGAGAGTGGGTCCTTCCCAGGCTTCTGTATTACAGTGACATGAGCGGTTAGGGCCTCACTCGGGATGGTGGCCGGGCCAGAGGGCTCCAAGAGCGAGTTAAAGGCGGACAGGAAATGCGGGCCGAGGAGTGGAAGAAATTGTTTATAATAAATGACCGAGAACCCATCAGGTCCTGGCGACTTCCCATTCGGCGAGCCTTGAACAGCCAATTTAAGCTCTTCCATGGAGATCGGTCTCTCCAGGGCTTCCCTCTCCTCCTTACGCAGAACCGGCATTCCTGAGTCCTCTATATATTTCTTCATTTGCTCCAGACGCCCCTGGCTCGGGCCCACCCCTACAGGGCAGATATTATAAAGCTTTTGGTAAAAAGACTGAAATGTTTTTGCGATATCTGGGGTATTATAAAGCTTTGTCTGACGCTCGTCAACAATAGCCTCTATGTAGTTCAATGATTGCTGTTTTCTGAGGGCTCTCGCCAAGAGTGCACTGCTTTTGTTCCCCCATTCGAAGTACATTCTCCTACATCTCTATGATATAGGCAGCCCTAGAGGTCAGGAGAGAATTCAGGGCTGTCCTGGCCTCCGAGAGCTCCAATAGGTTGCTTTTGGCTAATGAGGCTTTATGAGATCTCTCCAGCTCTTGGACCCTCTCCAGTCGTTTCTGCAGCTCCCGTCCCCCGTCCCTCTTCCTCCGAGTGGCATGTCCGATTAGAATGCCCCTAATTACTGCTTTATGAGCTTGCCAGTTGTTAAATGGGGAGGTGTTGTTGCTTTTATTAAGTTCAAAGAACTCTTTTATGGCTTTTTGAAGGTCAAGGACCAGTGGCTCGTCTTGTAGAAGGGATTCATTCAGCCTCCACGTCCACTCCCCCCTAGAGCCAGCGGTTAAGTTGAGGGAGAGGGCCACGGGGGCATGGTCTGATATGATCGTGGGTTCTATTTTGGTGTCTGTTATCTGCGGTAGAAGGCAATGGGATACTAGAACGTAGTCGATTCTGGAATATGAGGCATGGACTGCAGAGTAATGCGAGTAGTCTTTAGTGGTGGGGTGGGTAATTCGCCACGGGTCGCAGAGCTGAGCCTTCTGAAGGGCCTTCTTTATTTTCCTCAATGCCGCATATGCCAGAGCCGATCGCCCCGTGGAGGAATCCAACAAGGGGTCTAACGCTACATTTAGGTCTCCTCCGAGAATGATGGGTCCATCCTGTACTTCCACGAGTTTGTCTAAAAAGGATTCTAGAAAGGTTACCTGCCCAGAGTTAGGTGCGTATGCAACCGCTAAGGTATACTTCTTATTAAACAGAGAACCCTTGAGGATCAAGTATCTCCCCTGCCCATCCGAGATTTTGTCTGTGACCCGAAAAGGGGTGTTCCTGGCGATCAGTATCGCTACCCCCCGTACCTTGACATCCGGTGCATTACTGGTATAGGACTGGGAGAAGAACCTGGAGGCCAGCCTAGGGGCACCTTCCCCTTTAAGATGCGTCTCCTGTATGAAGGCGAGGTTTGCTTTATGTCTGGCCAATTCCTGAGCTAATTTGGATCTCTTAATGGGGGTGTTCAATCCTCTAGCGTTCAGCGAAATCACCTTGAGTTTTTTGGTAAAAGGAGGGCTATGTCCAGCCCTAGGATCAGAGTCCCTCATGCTGTGGCAGTCTTCGGGCGTCGTTCGCACCCCCTGGTCTAGCTGAAGGCTAGGTTAACGGGAATGGGAGGAGGTGACGAGGGGGGGGTGGGAGGGGAAGGGGCAGTGGGAGGGAAGGAAAGAGGGGAGGAGAAAAAAGGAGAGAAGCGAGGTCAAAGAAAGAGAGAAGAAAAGTGGTGTTGGGAAGCGTCCCCGTCCAATGAAAAGGGTTTAGCTCCCTCAAATCTGAACACCTAACAGTAACTAACGAGGATCCAAGGACGCCCCCCCCGATCCCAAAGGATGATCAGAGAGGCGGCTCGGAGACCTGGTACATACGAGGGTGGGCAAAGCCCTACCCACAAGGAAATCAGAGGAACCGGCAGCGACCCCGCGATCCTAGAGACCGGGAATCAAGGAGCCACCGCCCGCCCTCCGCCTGGGGACCGAGAGGCAAACCGCCGTTCGCGAGAAGGGTGTGAAGCACAAATTAGTTCGCGCTGATCCGGCGTCAGTTCCTGGCCGCCCATAAATTATAACATCTTATCATAACAGTGCAATTGCAATCCTGAGTTAATATTAAGAGTCTAAACAATTGAATCCGACAAAATCTGAGAATTCAAGAACGGAGCTCCATTGCCCGTCAGCCAGCGGGGAAAGGGACAGGCAAATCGCTAGCGTAGTAGGCCCCCGAAATCCCGATTGCAACCCCCCCCCACGGATGGTCGGAGCTGACCCCCGGGCACGAGCCGAGAGACCACCGCGTCGTTGTCCTAATAGTCTCCACTCGGGCCACGTGGCCTTCTCAGTCCCAGTCCAAGGACCAGCACCCGACCATGAAAGTGCAATGTAAACCGGCCCCAGATCTACTACAAACAGGCTTTAGCTACTATCAAGAAACAGTAAAACACATAACAAGGTATAAATGCAAACATACGACCTGTCAGAAGGCAGTCCGATCATCACAAGGGGGGGCAAGGCTGGGGAGGGGGGGGGGAGAGAGTCCAGCAAAAATAACAGTGTCCTTTATGATACGGCGACCTCGTAAACATCGATCAAAATCACTCAGGCTCACGCGGCAGGGGGATGGAGAGATCGTCGCCCTCGGGCCTGAGGAGGATATAGATCTGGGCTGGTGCCCATCCAGTCCGGAATCTGGAGAGGTCGAAGTCCGAACTGTTTCAGAAAGGCTGGCAAGTCCTCATGCCTACGAAGTGCAGAAGTTTTGCCCCCCTTCGAAGCAATCAAAGCGAAAGGATAGCCCCACCGATAGGTCACGTTGTTCTGTTTGAGCAAATCTAACAGTGGTCGTAGGATTCTCCTTCTCGGGTGGATCTTGAGAGATCGGAGTAGAAGTGAAGTTCCGCCCCGTCGAAGTCTAAGGGTCCCCTCCTCCTTGCCGCTGACATGATCGCTTCTTTCTCTTGAAAAAAGTGGATCCTACAGATCACGTCTCTCGGAGGGTCGCCCGGTCGGGTGGGGGGAGGGGCGATAGCTCTGTGCGCTCGGTCAATTTCTATCTTAGCGCCTCCCTCTGATTGTTCTCCTAGAAGCGCGGAGAAGATGCCCTGGAGTGTAGGCATTAAGTCCTCCGATCGTGTCAATTCAGGAAGACCTCTAATGCGGATGTTGTTCCTCCTGTTGCGATTTTCCAGGTCTTCAAGGTGGAGGGTTAGGTTATTGGTGGCTGTTTCTTGTGCTTGCAAGCGAAGTGTGAGCTGTCGTATGGCGGACCCATCCTCTTCCTGGTTTTGCTCTACCTTGTCCAGCCTAGCATCCAGTTGTCTCAGATCTCCTCTCAGGAGACCCACTTCTTCGGATAGTTTTTCGCTAATTGAGCGCGTGATCAGAGACAAGTCCTCCTTAGTAGGCAAGGAGCGCAAATGAGCCCAAATTTCCGATAACGTGTGCTCCAACGGGGGTGGTCTGGGCGCGCTAGTGTCCCCTTGAGTAGGCTCCTCTCCTGCGGTTCCACGGAGGGGGCTGCTCGAGGGGCCCCCCGGATTTTGAGATATATCGGTTGAGATCAGTCTGGTTGGCTGCCAGGGAGCCCCTCGTCTGGGTTTTGGAATCTTTATGTTTGCTACCGCCGCCCATCGCGGTTGGAATTCGCACTGCAACGCCACCCGGTCAATGGGGAGGGGGTATCTCAGAGCTCCACCGGGTTTCCTTCAAGGTGTTTCTTCTAACGCAGGGGCAGATCAACTGGAGCACGCCCGGAATACACCGATTATGGTATAGGCGCCTAGGATGAAGTTGGGTAATGACAAAGCTGTGCCCGTAGTGGAACCGTATTGCGCATGCACACTCGGTTCTGCCACCGTAGGATCTTTTTTCAAACGTGGTGAGTAGAGAGCGGTGTGTTTCTTTATAAGCTAGGACAACCTAGGTGCGCCTCTGGAGCAGTATGGATATAGTATAAAATGTGGAACTGGAAATACACATGCAGAGTAAGGCGAAGTCAGGGCTGGATCATTATTGAGTTGAAATACTTGGAGCACCTATGTGAGAAGTTGCTTGATCACCGATCATTCATATGGAGGGCAATAGCTTCATCGAGATGTCACAGGGCAGCACAGGCAAATCATTTAGTGCAAGCAGCAGGGCTCTCAGCCTGCGGACGTCTGCGTTACTGTGTGGGCTAAGGGGGTCCACAATGCAGCCTCGGGTCTCAGTAGAGGAAGATGCGCTCCCAGCGCTCCTCTTTACTTAAGGGTAGAGCCAGGGGTGGGTGGATGGGTGAGGCGTCCGGGCCTGCGCTCCCCAGGCAATGCAGCTTCAGGGTTCAGTAGGTAAATGTGTGCTCCCAGCGTCCCCCCTTACTTGTTGATAGAGCCGGGGATGGATGGACGGGCGAGGTGTCTGGGCCTGTGCCTCCCAGGCAGGGCAGCCTGGAATCCCAGCAGATGGAGGTATGCACCCCGTGTCCCTCTTCACTTAGGGGTTAAGTGAGGGGGGGGGTGAATGAATGAGGCGTCCGGGCTTGCGCTTCCCAGGTGTTGGGACACATAAGGTGATAGGTGGGGGGGGGCCCCAGAGTAAGCGCTCACCTTCGCAGGTCAGATGCGGGGCTGTCAGCGCTCCTCGGCCTCGGAATCAGGAGACAGCAGCGTGGAGGGGACAAGATGGCGGGCGCTCCTCCAGCCGCCTCTTGGCAAGAGCTCCCCGCTGTCCGCAGCTCCTCAGTCGGCGGGACCAGGCGCCTCTGGTGTTGAGGCTCAGCTCGCCGGTGTCCAGATTGTGACACCCGGACTTCTCCTCTCCTCGACCGCAGCACGAGTCCCGGTGTGATGGCGGCAAGATGGCGGCCGCTCCCTCAGGCCAGCACCGCCCCGTCACTGACAGGCGCCTCTACTCCTCGAGTCACGTCAGGCTCGGGTCCCGCAGCAGCTGTGGATGTTCCCCGTCCCCGCAGGTATGTGCCACAGGTCGGGGCTCAGGATTAGGCTCGTTTGGATGCTTGTAAAAGCTAATGGGGTCAGGAGCCGATCGTGATCAGGTCCTCACGGTGCCATGGCAAGCTCCGCCCCCCCCCCCCCCCCCCCTTAACTGTGATTTTTGAAAGTATTTCCCAGGAAAAATATATAGTGTTTTTTTTCAGCAGAGTCTGGGCTTTGGCCTTGTTTTAGTGCAGTCTCAATATTTTTGGGTGAAATAGGTGCAAAAAAAGGTGCAATGGCTCCAGAAAGGACTACTAATTTTTATCCCATGCAGCCAATCTTTTTAGTAGAACTGACTACTTGATGATCAGTCATCATGCTCTGGACTGGGACCCCAAGACGTGGATCGGGCCCATATTATGGTCAGATCATGCCCCAATTTTCATTTCCATTTGCCCCCTGTGCCTTGCCCTGCTCTGCTGGTCGTGGAGACTCAATGACGGCCTACTTGACGACGCAGTGTGTGCCTCTGTGATTGAGAGCGCCATCGAGCAATTTCTTGAGGACCACAAGGGGGACTCTACCCCTCTGCCATATCAGTGGGAGGCCCTGAAGTGTGTCCTTAGAGGGGAATTCATTAAGCAGGGGACTAGGCTCAAAAGAGAATGGGCATCGCTTATAAAATCCCTGAACAGGATCTACGCCCTAGAAAGGGAGCACAAGAACAGGCCCACCAATGTCAAACTATTAGAGCTTCAAGAGGCCAGGGAAAAACTCCAAAATCTCTATAACCAAACATGCTAGAGATACAGGGATAAAAGGTAGAGGTAGATAAAGGTAGAGCCCAATTTTATGGGCTAGCGAACAGGTGTGGACGGATGCTAGCCAGAGCTCTGCATCCTAGGTCGACAGCAACGCACATTCCTACCATTAAGGGAAAAGACGGCACTGTGGCACAGACTCCCTCTACCATAGCGGCTGCTTTTAGGGATTTTTTATAACGCGCTATAAAATATACACAACCCCACTCTTTCCGACTCAGGGAAGCGGGCGACTTCTGAAGTAATTGATGCCTACATAGCCAGTACTGCACTTCCTGTAATCCCCCCGGAGGAGGCCGAGTCCCTAGAACTACCCTTTTCAGAGCAGGAAGTGACTCGAACAATCAAGGAGACAACGTGCAAATGCCCGGGGGCAGATGGGTACTCCCCAAAATTTTATAAGCGCCTCGGGTCTAGACTGACCCCTCTACTAACAAGAACTTTCAATGCCATTAGTTAACATTGCCCCTTCCCCAGGCAGGCCCTGGAGCCAACTATTTCGGTCATCTCCAAGCCGGGCAAAGATGCTACCTTGTGTGGCAACTTCAGGACAATATCGCTCATTAATGTCGACCTTAAACTTTATGCCAAAATGATTGCTCTGAGGTTGTAACCGTTGCTTCCAGGGGTGATTCACTTGGTCCAGGTGGGGTTTGTCCAAGGGAGGGAAGGGACAACACTAACCAATTGTTTACTCTTATATCGTATGTCTCCATAACAGGGACTCCTGCTCTCTTGAGATGCGGAAAAGGCATTCGACAGGGTGAACTGGACCTTTATGGCAGCTTCCCTTAGACAGGTTGGTGTTGGCCCAGGCCTCCTCTCGAAAATCCTAGCCCTATATACCTCCCCTACAGCCAGAGTAAGAGTGAAAGGACTCCTGTCCATGCTATTCCCGATAACTAATGGCACGCACCAGGTGTGCCCTCTGTCCCCCCTTCTCTATGTTCTTACAATGGAGCATTTAGCCATAGCTATTCGAAACAACCCTGATATTAGAGGCATACAAATAGCTGATCGACACTACAAGGCCTCTCTGTTTGCTGATGACCTGTTGTTGCACCTAACATCCCCTTATATCACATTCCCGGCTGTCCTGAAGGAGTTTGATCGCTTTAGTGTCGTGAGCAACTTCTAAAATTAATTTTTCCAACACAGAAGCACTCAACCTTTCGCTCTTGAGCCAAGAGGTGAGCAGGTTAGAGTCTAGAGTCCTGACCTAAGGGCCTACCACACCACTGCGATCCTCCAGAGGGTGGTAGACTGGATGCGTAGGGCAAAAGACAAACTATGGGTACAACTAGAAAAGTCACTTTCCCTATTCAGTCCCACCACTGTGGCATGGGCCGCCCCCTTGTCAAGGTCACAAAAGGAAACCACACCGTTTCTTATGCAACACTTTCTTGAAATCTGGGATCCCCTCCAGAGTAAGCATGGGTTGGTGCGCAGACCTGGGCTCCTAACACTGATATTTGGTAACCCAGCGTTTGAGCCAGGACTCTTTTCCAAGAACTCTCATCTGGGAAGCATCGAATGAAGCAGCGAAACAGGTGCTGATTGATGTGAGGGCTCCCCTGTTGGGGGACTTGAGGGAGAGGGTAGGGGGCAGGCGTGTGTCTTGGCTTCTACATAGGCAGCTCTACACATTCCTCACTACCAATAATATAGCTGAGGCGGTACAGAGCCCCCCCCCCCCCCCCCCCCACGGAGCTTGAGTCGTTAACAACCCCATGTAATATCTATCCTGTATGCGAGCTTTACTAAGATGAACCACTCAACGCCTCCTAAATGTATAAGTACTTGGGAGAGGGAGCTGGGTCTTAGACTTTTGGAAGCTGACCTAACCAAGATCTACGCCTGCACCCATGGCTCACCGTCAGCTTACATAACCCAAGAGCGAAACTATAAAATACTAGCGACATGGTACAGAAGTCCGGCGGATATACATCGATTCGCCGGGTCGCATACTGACAGGTGTTGGAGGTGCCAGACGGAAGTAGGCAATATGACTCATATTTGGTGGAGCTGCTCAGCTGTAAACGCCCCAGGCAGCACTCCTCTCTCCTTTTCAAAACTCAGTATCTAGTTTAAAGAAAGATGTACTGAGACACTTTGTAGGAGCTATGCGGGCTGTTATTCCAAGACATTGGAAAACACAAGACCCTCCCACGCTGATGGATGGATGGCTGGCCTTCCGGGACACGAACCTCCCTCCTCTGATACAGCCCAAGCCATAGCCTCTGCTCTGAGTACCCTGGTAGAAGTATAGAACTGAACAACAATAGATGCCTCTAGCCCCCATCAGTGCCTACTGGCCCGTTGATGGAATCAAACTCGCTTCTCAACCCTGCCAACCCCCTCTTACCCTTTGTCCAACCACTTCCACTCACCTAGGCAGTAATGTCGAGTGAAACAAGAGTACCATCTGACAAGCTGTGAAAAGCCTGGGCAAATGTGACTGTTATTGCGTGAGGTTAACGAGATGTTGTCAGTTAATCATCATCAATCAGTTAATGTACCTACCTGTTGTACCCCATTCCATCCCCTCCCCTCATTTTGCTTTATTGTACCCTCCTCCCTTCCCCTTCTTATCTGAAAACTAATAAAATTTGATTATACAAAAACCCCATTACTTTTGGTTACAATGGTACACCTTTCTTGCCCAAGACACTCCCCCAAACTGAGAAAGTGCTTTAAGAGAATTTCAGATAATATACAACTGCTACGAAAAACGCTTTACATTTGAAATAACCCCCCCCCCCCCAAACAATACATTCTCTGGAAGTACACACCTCAAACATTCTAGATGTACAAGGCTTGTTGAGGTGGGCACAGTTTTCTAGAAGTAATCCCTTGATTTTTTGGTTGCACAGGGTTTCTCTGAAAAAAAAAGGAATAAAAAAAAGCAGAATCAAAGCCACATTTTCCTAAGAAAAACTATACCTAATTATATCTGAAAAAGCAAGGTCCCCTGAACAGAAAAACACCCAACATGCACAGGTACTGTCAAGGGTAGCGTTGCCAAACACCCCAAAGTAAAGCATGCGTGTAAGTGTAATTTTACTTGAAAAAATGTGGGGTGTGCACTTTGTCTGCAGAGCTGAAATTTTCAACAAAAACACTCCTTTACCTTTGAAATACCCCCCACAGGGGCGCTAGCTTTCTGAGCCGCCTCGGCGGGGCCGGAGGGCGGGCGTCCCTGGGCTCTGCCCTATTTCACCTTCTTGCGCCTAACTTTAGTTAAGGATGAGCTCTGTGGCCCCGCTCTGCTTAATCGTCCTGGCAGACTCCACGCGGGGGGCGTTTGGCGACCCCCGGCTGTCGGGCTCCCCCTCCCGCGTCCCGGCCCCGCAGTTAGGGGTTGGGAGATGGCGGCTGGACAGGTGGGCTCCCCTGAGGGGAGGTGGGCTGAGAAGTTACCAGCACGCCAAGTGCTTAATTGCCGCTCTGTAAGGGTAGACATGTAGAGACCTTTGTCGAATATAAGGACAAATGCTCTGTGTTACAGGTGTAAGAAGCTGACATGTGGCCTGACTCCCTCCACCCCCCTCCCTTTATTTTCTATGCCGTTTCTTTTTCTTTATTGTACCTCATTTGTTGGATGTACTGTAACTCATTTGCTGGTTGTATTGTACGTCTCTTGTTAGTTGTATCGTACCTATAAAACTGCTTAAATAAATAAAGAATATTATAAAAAAAAAAAGAAATACCCCCCACATATATTCCCTGAAAGTACACGCATTAAGCTTTCTAGGCATAACCAGTGTGTTGTGGGCTCATCTTTCTGGAAGTAATCCTTTGAAAAATTCTTTGGTTGCAGAGGGTTTCCCTAAAATTTGTCTAAAAAAGCAGAATACAGAACACATTTTCCTAAAATATCAATCAACGAGCTAAATCTGAACAATAATTAACATGCATAGGTACTTTTAACCCAAGTAACTGCCAGTCTACTTGAGATCACCCTCTGTTGACAGGTCAATTTTCACTGTGTTTTGTTGTTGTTCATTTTAAATAAATATGTATTTTATTCAAGAAAACCATATTGAATGTGATTTTTTTTTCCCGATAACAGTACCACAAATGTATCGGTAGCCCCCGTTCCTGCCCAGGAGACCCCCCCATACCCCCCCTACCCAGCATAACCAGCCCAGGGATCAGCTATGCAGGGCTTGTAGAACATAGAAAGTTGACAGCAGAAGGAGACCATGCAGTCCATCTAGTCTGCCCTTATGTGTATACTGTATGCTCTCTTTATCTTAGGATAGATGTGTGCTTATCCCAGGCATGTTTAAATTCAGTGACTGTTGATTTTTCAACTACCTGAAAGAACAGGGCGCAAGGGCCAGCTTCGGTGTCCCCTGGCCCTGTAAGGCTACAAGCCCGCACAACCTAAATGGCCTTGGCCTCTTCTGCTGCCCCTCCATGTAGGTAACGGGGGGCTGAGGGTTTATAGCAAGTCACCCACCAGCCGCAGGTGACTATTAAAAATAATAAGAAAAAAAAAAAGTCCCCGATCTCAATGACAGATGCAGTGATCACTGGAGGGGGGTTGGAGAGGCAGGGGACCAGAGGATTTCATGCCCCTCCACCCCTCTCTGCAGCGATCACTGAATCTGACAGTCAGAGGAGCTCCGGGGGGTGGGGGGATAATGAATAGGAGACTCGTCCGGATTGATTGAGGGGTCAGGGGAGTGTTTTTTTGGGTAGCTAGCAAGGGCGAAAGCCAGACACGTAAGATTTATGTGGTTGCCATTAACGGTAGGACAGGCAGCCACGCAAATTTTACTTCTTTTTTTCTTTTGTTGCAGATAGAAGCCAGTGGGCAGCACACATTCTAGTATACTGGAACACATGAGTGCCAAGGCTATGCGTCAGAAGCAACCCTTGGACCCAGAGGCACCGTAACACATGACCGTGTCCAGGCCAGTCCTGCCCTCCGACTCCCGCCCCCCCCCCCCCCCCTTATAGCGCCAGTAAATTAAAAAAAAAAAAAAAAAAAAACAGTCACCTGGCCCGTCTATCGGTCCGGCCGGGTCTTCTTTCAACTGGGGGGCCTCCGATCACCCCCCAGGACTCTTGGGTGCCACCATCTTTTACGACTAGCCGCCCCTATGGGGGCGGGGAGGATGAAGTTGCACTGCTGATGTCATTCCGCCCCCTGCTTGACAGTTGTCAGATGCGATGATCGCCGGCCAGAGGAGGAGAGGGGCAAGGTATCTTCTGATCTCCTGCCTCGCCCCCTGCAACGATCACCACATCTGTCATCAGAGGGACACAGAAGCTGACAATCGGAGGCGAGTAAAGACATTTTTTTTTTTTCTTTTTAATAAAAAGGTCATTTTCTCTATGTGGGGGTGTGTTTTTTTAAAACATTTAACCCTTTGTGAACTGGTAAGGGATCCATGAGACCCCCTATACCAGTTCACAAGGCTCTGGGTCTGGCAAGTCACTTGTGGTTAGCAGGTGACTTGCTACTAACCCCTGAGCCTCCCATTACCTGCCTCCCCAAAAGCCCAGGGAGGGGGCCAAAAGAGCCAGTGACCATTAGGCTTTGGGGCTTGTAGCCGACTGGGCAGGGGCCACCAGAGCTAGCCCCTGCACAAAGTTCTACAAGCTGGTCCCCGGGCTGTATATACTGGGTAGGCGGGACTATATATATATATATTTTTTTTTTTTCTCTGTGCATGTGTTTTTTTTTCCATTTAACCCATTGTAAACTGATAAAGGCATCTATGAGACCCCTATACCAGTTCACAAGGCTTAGGGGGCTGGCAAGTCACCTGTGGCTAGTGGGTGACTTGCCATTAAACCGGACCTTCACCATGATTTAATGAAAAGCCCAAACCCTTAAAACAACTATTCCCCAGCATCTAAAATTAATATAGTTTAGGTTTTTAGTCACTTACTTATTATTCTTTCCCCCACTGGGCTGCAACCCTGTTCAGGACTTTAGGATACGGACGCTGCCATCTTGATTCAGAAGCATCACACTTACTGAGGAGAGGAGAGTGGGATAAAGTACAGGGGATGGGGTTATAGCTGTGCTTTGCTCAGACAGAGCAGAGCTGGGGTCAGGAAAAGATCAGCAATCCCAGAATGCAGGGCAGCACAGACAGAAGGAACTTTCTGTTTGCAGGCTGCCTGATGTTCCATGAGCCACCATCTTGAATGTTTAAAGGCTGATAACATGCAGTAGGATGATTTTTAATGTGAGTACTCTGTATGTACAGGGTGTGGGAAACATATGATGATATGCTCTTATTCAGGGTGAAGGTCCGCTTTAACCCCCAGCCTTATCAATACCTGCCTTCCCAAAGCCCGAAGGGGTTATATAGCCTGTGCAGGCTTGTAGCCTGCAGGGCAGGGGGGCCACCAAGGCTGGGTCCCTGGGCTGTTTATGCTGTGCAGGGGGGACCGCACATCATTCTTGGGAATTTAAGGGTTTTTAACCCTTACAATTAAAAAAAAATAAAATAAAATGCTCCCCCACACTGGGTAGGGGGACCCTACGTCATTTTTTTAAATGTAACCCTATATAGTGTGAATAGTAGTTGTATTTTATTTGTAAATGTTATAAAGTGCTCTTTTCAGTTTGGGGGGGATCTCTTGGGCAGGAACGGGGGGCTACTGACACATATGTGGTAACGTTGTAATCAGGAGAAGTGGGGATTTCACATTCAATATAGTTTTCTTTAGTAAAATAAAAGGTTTTATTTCAAATAAATGAGACAATTTTCTAAAAAATATAGATTTAAAAAAAAAAAACTGTGGAAAGATTACAGACAAGATATTTTCATGTTGAAGCCTAAACTCTACCGCAAAAAAATGCATAATTTTCCTGGAAGTTTTCCTGCAAATATCGCAGTTAAACATAGTGCAAGATGAAAAATGACCAGTCAACGGAGCGTGACAAAATCGCAAGTAGGCTGGTAGTTAAAAATGTTAAAAGTACATATGCATGTTGTGTATTGTTCTGCTCCGGGGACCTTGAGCTTTCACATATAGAAAAGTGTTTTTTATTCTGCTTTTTTATACATTTTCTTTAGGGAAACCTGATGCAACCAAAGAATTCTTCTAGGGATTACTTCCAGAAAGATGAAACCACAACACCCCTAGAAAGCTATATTTCAAATGTAAAGGATGGTTTTGGTTAAAAAAGCAGAAGGTGCGCACTTTGTCTGCAAAGCTGAAATTACTGTTAAGTACATGCTTTACTTTGGGGTGTTTGGCAACTCTTCCCTTGACAGTACCTATGCTTGTTGGGTATTGTTTTTTCTAGGGGACCTTGCATTTTCAGATTTATCTTGTTTTTTCTTGTTTGCTTATTGGTTTTTTTTATGGAAAATGTGGCTTTGATTGTGCTTTTTTATTCTTTTTTTTTTTTAGGAAAAAAACTAAAGAATTAATTGAGATTACTTCTAGAAAACTGTGCCCACATAGTTTGTGGGGGGTGTTTCAAATGTAAAGGGTTGTTCAAGGTGCAGAAACTTCAAGGTGCTAATAGCAGTTGTATTTTATCTAAAAATCTCCTAAAGTGCTGGGGGTGTCTCCTGGGCAGGAAAGAGTGTCTACCTATACACATGTGGTACCGATGTAATTGGGAGAAATAATTTTCCCAGGGAAACCCTGGAAATCCCTTCAAACATCAAAGTTAAACTTGTGTAGTAGAAAATGGTGAAAAATGGTCGGCCAACAGAGAGGTGACAAAAACTCTAGGTAGACTGTCAGTTAAAGGATTAAGCCCATCGCACCCATCCTGGATAGCAAAGCAAGCTAGCGTCCGATTCCCGGGATTATGTGCCCAGCCAGCTTTGCCACTTCTGTTCACCGACTGCAAGTGTCTGGAGCGCACCCGATTCTGTGCACCCATCTACCCCTAGAGAACCGTAGGGGAGACCTGGCGACACCAACCAAGGCGCCAATGCTGCTACCGAACAGACTGCAAGCCCACTAGCTACTGCAGGAGACCAGGAGCCAGCCGGTAAGCCATGAGGTGCTTCAGCAGAGTTGGCGAGCACCTCCCCAGGCACCTCTTGGGGTTCAAAAAATGATTAAAAAAAATAATAGGATGATGAAAGAAGATCCCAGAGAGAGGAAACACAATACTGAGGACAGGGGTGGGGTTTTAAATCTGTCCCAGTTTTATGACTCCTCTCTAGGGGGCGAAGCCTCTCTCTCCTTGGCCGTCCTGAACGACAATGGGAGAAAAATTGGACAGTTCCTTGAAGTTCCCCTGGGGCACCCGTAAATACTCACTTTTCCCCGCTCCAATGGCACATGCACAGGCTCTCATCCAATTAGAGCAGTCTGCAGACTATGGCATTCTGCAAAAGGGAACGGTGGTCGCTGACTATCCCCTGCGTTGAGAACCCCCCACGGGTGCCGTAAACACTAACCTTTCCCCACTCCAACAGCACATGCGCAGGCTCTCGTCCATTCAGAGCAGTCTGCCATGACTATGGAGTTCGGCAAAGGGCTCTCATTTTGTCAATGGGGAGCAAGCACTGCAAGGATGCAGCAGCCACTGAAGTCAATGACAGCCAGTTTGTCGAAAGACAGTCATCGAACGAGAAACTGCGCATGTGCTGTTGGAACAAAAATGGAGGTAAGTGAATAGCAGCGTTTTTGGGGTGAAAGTCCAATTCCAGGTTTTGTCCCACTTTAAACTATACCTATGTGGCATCTATAAGTGCAACTGATATATATTATAATAACAAAAGCTAGTACTGGAATCAGTGGGATGCTCAGCCTCTTTTTAGAGAGGAGATCAGTAAGTCATTCTGAACAAGAGAAGAGGTGAGGAACATGCTTTACTTGTGAGACTGTGGGTGGGATGCAAGCTGCAACTAGATGCCCCCATCATACAGAGTTCCATGCCTGAAGTTGGCTACCTAAGGATCTTAAAAATGGAAGTAAAGTCAGAAAAGATATAAGCTTTCTTTACTAATATAAAATATATAACTTACATACTTCATGGAAGCTTCAGGGTTAAAGTACTGCTTAAAACACAAAAAACATATGGCCTGGGGGGTGGCCTGCTAGTTTTGCTGGTGGGCACCCCAGGCTATTGGAGAACACCCCCCACCCTTTTGGGGTGATGGGGGCGGAAGGCGACTGCAAGTCATCCCTGAGGGCAATTTGGGTAGGCAAGTATTCATATCTGTAACCCGAAAATTTCTGTTAATATTACACTTTAACATCCCTCTCCATGTGTATCACTGTAACTGTTCATTTCCGCCTTGCAAGGCAGACTATTATGTAATGCTGCTACTCCTTGATAAATAAAGAATTAAAAAAAAAAAAAAAACATATGGCATCTGCATGCGCAACGTGACCCGGTAAGCCCAGCGTCCAGACATAACTATAATCACCTCTTCTCGTCTACAGCGACCACAGCTGACCAATCAGAAAGGCTCCCAGAAAATGAGGTCACGTCTACAATGGGGGGGGGGGGGGGGGGGGGATAGCGGAAGGAGAGAGTTTTGTTGTGCCCCATAGTGGGCTTGAAGGCCATGCTGCCAAATTAGGATCCCCTGGAGACAGTTGTTAAAGGGCATCTCCGGCAAAAATAATTAAAAAAAAAACAAAAACTTTTTCCCCCTGCAGCTGTTCAATTCTACTCAGGTTAAATGAAACTTACTGGGTCCTAAGATCGAGTCCTGCAGCCCTCACTTGTGACTTAACCATGTCACTCAAAGTGTCTAACCATGCCCAATCTATTTATTGCTATAAAGGGAACATGTCAAGCCTTGGCACGCATCCTCCATTGTATTGAATGAAGTAGACATAACTTGTGACTAACTTGTAGACGACGTTCATCCAATATATCGCCAGGGACGATACAGGACTCCAGACCCTCTATAAGGTTTACTTCAAGTAGACCAAAATCTACCTGGGCGTTAATCCAGATTACAAAGGAATGCTGATTTGGGATGCCCGTGTGTGAAATCCTGGTTATCCATTTACTAACCTCGACACAGACTGTTTGCCACTCCAAAACTAGCCTTTGTCCTGGCTCCCACGGTGCTGTTCATCATGCAGACAGCATCCCTGGCATCTCTAGGCTGCGGTATGCACCCATGCCCAGCCTTTCAGATGAGGGTAAGAGCACTCTCTAGTCTAACGGGAAACTGGGGATGCAGCCACTTCTGCTCATTATGTCTGGGCTGTGTCTACACTGAGCTGTATGCCAGGCGCCGATTGGTCGAGAGCACGCAAATGTGCCGTGAGACCAGGAAAGGGTATGTTTTTTAGAGGCTATTTAGGGGTTTCAATAGTGGTGTATCCCAAATCTGGACTCACATGGGGCAAGGACCAAAACCTGAGTTTTTTTTCAGCATAAAGGCAGGGACACCAAGTGCGGGTAAACCATCATAGTTCTACACTTCCCTGACTCAGACAGGCATGGATCACACAGCAGGGGTCCACACGTCACATGTTCTTCCCAAGCTACAGGTTGGGATCCCTGCCAACTGTCGTTGCCAACATGGACTGTCCTAATTTTACAGTTAGCTTGTTAGATTACAGTCATGCGAGGATTTTCCTGCACACGTGTCTAGTCAGTGTCAACAGTTGTATACATGCTTAATGTACTCGGGGTAGACTGCTACATGAACATACTGTACATGAATGAGGCTCTGGGTAAAAGACGGTAATAACTTAACGGGTTAGGAATAGCTATGAAAAAAGAGGCAGCTGATCAGTAAATCATTTTGACATTCACGCCGTTCAGCGTTTTACTAAAGCGCTCTTATCACCATGACAAAACAACGCACATTCCTTCCTAATCAGCATGCATTCTATTTTCACTCCCACCCGGCGCTTTGCATCATGTGGCCCAGACCCACATTACGTCATACAACACAAGCGAAATCTAGCAGCAGATCAGTTATCTGAATCTGTGCAGGGCCTAGCGTTAGAAGCCTGTAATATAGCAGCACCCTGAGCATAAACGACCCAGGAAAACTGGGATCTGAAGGCACTTTTTTTCAATACAGACCAACTCCAACGTACAGTACATCTCATCTTTCCCTGTATTGTCTCAGCCATTCCTCCAAGCTAGAACGCAGCACTCACCCGATCTGTAGAAGGTGGAGATGTCTGCCGAGTCTTTGCCCGTCTCCTCAGCTAGGTCCCGGTTGGCATCACTGCTGCCCGTGGCCATGCCGCTGCTGAGCGCCGCCGCCGTAGCACATGGGCTCATGCTGCTAGGATTGTTCATGCCGGAGCTATTCATGTTAGTGACACATAGGGGTGGGGGGACAATACAGCTTCAAAATACAGCTACCCACACGCTGCTTGGCTCGCACTTTACGCCCGTTCTTTGTTCTCGTCTTCAACCACCGACTTCTCAGCACGCATCGTCCATTTCATTACCAAGCGAGTTTTATTCATAACCCTCAAATCTATCCAGGAAAATGGAATCCAGTAAAGACGAATACAAAATGTAGGCTATACACCTCAGCTCAATAACGTTAGCCAGAATATTTCACGTGCGCATGACCAAATATAGCAAGCGTAGCTAAACAAAGACTAGCAGGTGGGTACCCCGCAAATCAGATCACCACTCCAGTAACATAACAGCCACATTTGCAGGCGGCGGCTGCGGTGAATACAGTGGGCGGGGTTGGAAAGCCAAGCGCAATGCTGCTGTGCAAATCAACAAACCAGTCTCGCGAGACAAGATGAAGGCAATGTCTCCTACCATCATACTTGGTTTTATAATTTGGAAAACCGTAAGCTTTATCAAACGACGTTCCAAATTCAACAGTAATGCAGATGTAATATCACTAGTCATAATAATATAATATTTGCTTTACTGAAGTGCTGTTTTTTTTAATGATTTTGGTCTTTAGGATACTGAAGGGTCCAGAACTTTGTAACTGACATTTTATTAGAGTTCTTGCCAGACAGGGCCCGTTTTTATTTGTACAGGACACCAGGAAGCACTGCGAGGTGCTGGCTGGAGAAATCACTGGGCTGTGCTCCAGCATATCTCCTGCTGGCGGCTCTGCTCCGCTCTGATTGTGAGGGGCCGGATGTGCATTGACTCACTGCACACGCGCAACTCTGCCATCGCCAGTGCACGAAAGGGAGGATTCCCGTTAGTAGGAGAATAGAGTGGAATTTTAGCTGCGTAGATGTAGGCGGGGCCAGCCAGAAGAGGAACATATTCAGAGGCTATATAAATCACAGATAAAGGTTGGTTTATCAGAGTTCGTGAGAAGGGTCAGAGGGAGCACTCTTGTACTTTGAAGAGCCTCTGTGCCTGCACAGTGAGCCACAGTGAGTTTTGGGTCATATTGAGTTTTGTTTTCAAATAATCTCTATTAAAGCGGCCCTTCACTCTGAATAAGAGTCTATCTTTCCCACACCCTGTACATACGGATTGTCCACATTAAAAATCAGCCTACCTGCATCTACTGCATGTTATGAGCCTTTAAACATCCAAATTGGCGGCTTATGGGAGCCGCCATCTTAACAGGCAGCCTGCAAACAGGAAGTGCCTCCTGACTTTGCTGCTCTGCATTCTGGGATTGCTGACCTTTACCTGACCCCAGCTCTGCTCTGTCTGAGCAAAGCACAGCTATAACCCACCCATGGCGGCGCCCGTACCCTAAATTCCTGAACAGAGTTGCAGCCCAGTGGGGGAAAGAATAATAAGTTAGTGACTAAAAACGTAAAATATATTAATGTTAGATGCTGGGGAACCGTTTTTTAAGAGTTTGGGCTTTTCATTAAATCACGGTGAAGGTCCGGTTTAACACCCTAATGCTGAACTGTTTGAAGATTGTCATGATTTGGTCATATGTGCTGATGTATGCTGATGCTACAAAGGTTAGTAATAGGGTTGACATTCCGGGAGGTGTCTGCAACATGGAAAATGATTTAGCTTTACTGGATAGATTGTCAAAACTGTGGAAACTAGAGTTTAATGTCTCTAAATGTAAAATCATGCACTTGGGTAGAAGGAATCCCTGCTCTGAGTACCGTATGGGCAGCACTGTGTTAGCCAGGACCTCGGAGGAGAGAGATTTAGGGGTACTGATTACTGATAGCTGCAAGATGAGTGGACAGTGTAGCCAGGCAGTGGGAAAAGCAAGCAGGATGCTCGGCTGCATAGCTCGAGGCATCACCAGTAGGAAGAGGGAGGTTGTGATGCCGCTGTATAGAGCCCTGGTAAGGCCACAGCTAGAATACTGTGTGCAGTTCTGGAGACCTTACCTGCAAAAAGACATTATTCAAATAGAACGGGTCCAAAGGCGGGCAACGAAAATGGTGGAAGGACTTAAAGACTTAAAGAACTTAATTTGTACAGTCTGGAGGAAATAGGGAGAGGGGGGACATGATTGAGACCTTTAAATATGTGAAGGGATTGAATAAGGTTCAGGAGGGAATTGTTTTTAAGAAGAAACTTAATGATAGAACAAGGGGGCACAACCTGAAGCTAGTCGGGGGGAAGATCAGGAGCAATGTTAGAAAATATTATTTTACAGAAAGAGTAGTAGATGCTTGGAACAAACTTCCAGCAGAGGTAGTTGAAAAATCATCAGTCACTGAATTTAAACATGCCTGGGATAAGCACACATCTATCCTAAGATAAAGAGTACATACAGTATACACATAAGGGCAGACTAGATGGACCGTATGGTCTCCTTCTGCCGTCAACCTTCTATGTTTCTATATGTTATTCACTGTTTGAAGCCTCCTGCAAAGCATAAACGAAAGGGACTCAGCGGTTGGGGGATTTTGGAGAGAATCGAGCTGTATTGCATTTAAGGAAGAAAGAAAGTACTGGAATTAATTTGAAGAGACAGTATTGAATTGTCCAGAACTACCAAGAGTGTTCTTTGCTCCCGAGAATGTTGGGTTCAAGGATAAATGAACTTTTTCTCAGTGCCCCATCCTATTTATAGCATTAGCTGAAATCATCTGAGAACATAGATATATAATGCATTTAACCCTTTAACCGCCAGCCTACCTTGAGATTTTGTCACCCTTTGTTGCCAGACCATTTTGCACTATTTTGCGCTCCCCATGTTCAACTGTGATTTTTGAAGGGATTTCCAGGGATTTCCCAGGAAAGTGATATATTGTTTTTTTCAGCTGAGCCTGGGCTTTAACATGAAATGTCTTGTTTGTCATTTTCTAAATGTATTCTCAATATTTTTGGGTGAAAATTGTGCAAAAAAATAAAAAAAAACTATTTTTTACAATTTGTAGTGTTTTTTTGTAATAAAAAATGTAAGTTTGTCAATAAAATCTTATTGCGTGTGAAACCCCAATTTCTCCCGGTTACAGCGGTACCACATATGTATAGGTAGATACCCTTTCCTGCCCAGGAGACTCCCCCAAACTGAAACAACGCTTTAGGAGATTTTCAGATAAAATACAACTATGCTATGCAATATGCACACCTTGCAGTTTTTCAAGAAAAACAACCCTTTACATTTGAAATACCCCCAACAAACTATATATTCCCTAGAAGTACACACCTCAAGCTTTCTAGGCGTACCAGGCTTGTTGACATGGGTGCAGTTTTATGGAAGTAATCCCTCAATGTATTCTTTGGTTGCACAGGGTTTCCCTAAAAATGAATAAAAAAGCAGAATCAAAACCACATTTTCCTAAAAAAACCTATATGCAAACCAGAAAAAAACGGAAAATCTGAAAAAGCAACATCCCCCAAACAGAATGATACCCAACATGCATAGGTTCTGTCAAGGAAAGAGTTGCCAAACACACCAAAGTAAAGCGTGCGCATAACGGTAATTTTACTTCAGATATTCAGCTCTGCAGACAAAGTGCGCACCTTGTGCTTTTTCTACCAAACCAACCCTTTACATTTGGAATATCCCCCATAAACCATATATTCCCTGAAAGTACACATGTTAAGCTTTCTAAGCGTACCCAGCTTGTTGTAGTGGGCTCATCTTTCTGGAAGTAATATCTCGAAGAATTCATAGGTTGCACAGGATTTCACAAAAAAATGTATAAAAAAGCAGAATAAAAAACACATTTTCCTAAAATATCAATATGCAAATAAGAAAAAACAAGCTAAATCTGAAAGCGCAAGGTCCCCCGAGCAGAACAATACCCAACATGCATAGGTACCTGTAACCTTTTGACTGCCAGTCTACTTGAGATTTTGTCACCCTCTCCTGACAGGATATTTTTCACCATTTTGCGTGATGTTTAACTGTGATTTTTGCAGGAATTTCCAAGAAAATGGCATATTTTCTTTTTGTGGCAGAGTTTAGGCTTTAACATGAAATGTCTTGTTTGTATTTTTTCTACTTTTTTAAATATTTTCAAATAAATAAATAAATAAAAAATATATATTTTTTAAATTGTCTCCTTTATTTTAAACAAAAACATTTATTTTATTAAAGAAAGCCATATTGCATGTGAAAGCCCCATTTCTCCCGATTACAATGATACCACATATGTATTGGTAGCCCCCCGTTCCTGTCCAGGTGATCCCATAAACTGAAAAGAGCACTTTATAACATTTACAAATAAAATACAACTACTATCCATATAATAAAGGGTTAAATAAAAAAAAATTGGTGTGGGGTCCCCCTTCACAGGGGGGGGGGCACCATTTCTTGGGGGAATTTTAAGGTTTTTTTGGGAGGCAGGTAATGGGGGGTCTCTGGGTTAACGGCAAGTCACCCACTAGCCACAGGTGACTTGCCAGACCCCCGAGCCCTGTGAACTGGTATAGGGGTCACATGGACCCCTTACCAGTTCACAAAGGGTTAAAAGTAAAAAAAAAAAAAAAAACACACACACAGAGACACACTTTAAAAAAAACTTTATTAAAAAAAAATATTTTTTTATTTTTTTTTTTTAATACTTACCTCCCATCCATCCCTGTGTCCCACGCTGATCACTTAGGCTTCTGCTCTCCTGCTGGGTTACAGGTAACAAAGAGTTAATTAAAAAAAAAATGACATAGGGTCCCCCCTCAAAGGGAGGGGGACCCCATTTTATTTTTGGGATTTTTAAGGGTTAAAACCCTTAAAAATCCAAAAAAAAAATGGCGTGAGGTCCCCCCTACCCAGCATAACCAGCCTGTGACCAGCTATGGGGGCTTGTAGAACAGGGCGCAGGGGCCAGCTTTAGTGGCCCCTGGCCCTGCGGCTACAAGCCGTCATAGCCTAGGGCCACGGCTCTTCTGCCCCCCCCCTGGGCTTTGGGGAGGCAGGTAATTTGGGGGGCCAGGGGTTAATGGCAAGTCACCCGCTAGCGCAGGTGACTTGCCAGACCCCCGAGCCCTGTGAACTGGTATAAGGGGTCACATGGACCCCTTACCAGTTCACAAAGGGTTAAAAGGCAAAAAAAAGACACACACGTTTTTGAAATCAAGTTTATTAAAAAAAAAAAAAAAACTTTTACTTTACTCACCTCCGATCTTCATCTTCTGTGTCCCGCGGCGATCTGCTGTCAGTGACGGCTGGGCAGAGAAGGGGGGAGGCAGGCGATCGGAGGATCGCCTACCTCCCTCCTTCCCCGCCCAGCCGTCACCGGCATCTGAGAGTTGAACTGCCGGGTGCCCCGATGACACCCGGCGGTGACGTCATCTGGCCCCGCCCCGATGACGTCACCAAGATGGCGGCCGCCATCGGAAGACAGAAAGGGAGGAGGGCTGTTATGCCCCCTCCAGAAGACGGAAGAGCGGGGAGGGGGGATCGGAGCCCCCCCCCCCCCCCCCCCGTGAAGAGGAGAGCCTGCGGGAGCCGGCGGGGACAAAGGTAGGTAACTGTCATTTATTTATTTTATTTTTTTATTACAGGAAACCGGGCGGCTGCTGAAACGGGGGGGGGGGCACCCTGTTCCGGGCCCTCCCCTGCAGCCGGAGGAGCCCCGATGGGCGATCGGAGCCCCTCTGGCTGAAGAGGAGACCCGACCGGATCGAACGAGGGGTCAGGTAAGTGTCTTTTATTTTTACTTTTTTTTTTTATTTCTGGGGAAAGTCAGGCACGTAAATTTTACGTGGCTGGCGTTTAACTGTTGGAGAGGCAGCCACGTAAAATTTACGTGGCTGGCGTTTAAAGGGTTAAAATATATATTTATATAGTTATAAATGATAGTAATCGAAAAATAAATGGTGTGTTAGTGTATGATGCTCATTATATCTTAATGTAACTTATGTATGAGGTAGCCTTTAATGTGATTACAATTAACCCCTTCTCTTCAGACTATTCCACCTAATTTTTCTATTTCTAGCTAAAAAGATTTTTGGTAAAACTATTGCATGTTGAGTGTTATTACTATTATTATCTACCAAACTATTGTATTTACTCTATACTTGGTTGAATACCTACTTAAGTAAATCATTTCCTTATATCTTTCCCTACGAGTTTACCACACACAGAAATGTTGGCGTAGTCGGCAGGATAAAAATACCGAAGTCCCCGGTAGATGCCTCTAAATCTAGTGGATCAATATTTAGCCAAGCTAGTGGGGCTAGTGATTCCCTCCCAATTACACAATTCACAAAGACCCGGCACAGACATGCACCCTGCTAAAGGGATAGCAGGGATGTGGCAGCTGATCGTGCATGCGCCATTGGGCAAGGAACAAAAGAGAGTTTTCAGGTGACCTGAGGGGTTTCACACAGCGGTCTATAAGACTCCAGGGCAGGCATACTCACTCCCCCCAGGGGATTGAGTATGCCTGCCCTTGAGCCTTTAGACTCCTGGTTGAAGTAGAAACGGCTGATATATTAAGGTTTACAGTTTCACACCATGAAGCAAGTGGGTGTGGCCCAAAAGAATATGCATGCACTCCCAAACACATATGTGCGCACTCCCAAATGCAGATGTGCGCAATACCAAACACGCATGCATGCACTCCCAAATGCATATGTGTGTGCTCCCAAATGCACATGAGCACACTTCCAAAGTGCATGCGTGCACTACCAAAAGCCATGTACAGACTCCCAAATGCACATGTGCGCACTCTCAAACACACATGCGCGCACTCACAAACTTTGTGCTTGCACTCCCAAAGTGCATAGGCACACTCCCAAATGCACATGCGTTCACTCTTAAACAGGTAAGTGGGTGGGTAGCTAACTATGTAGGTTGGTGAGTGGGTGAGTGAATAGACAGGAGGCACACACTTCACTCTGCCTATTTGGGGGTCCGGGGGCACAGAGAGACGCACCTTTTGGTCCTTTAATCCACTCGTACTGGGCGTAAAGTATAAAAGACTTTGGATCTGGACGACCTACAACCGAACCCCCCCTTCCCCAGGAATCACCTGAGTTTCACCTTGCTGCTTTGCAATGCCTCCTTTTTCTGCATGGCAAATGGTAACTACTCCTTTAATCACTTTAACATTGGGGAGGGGAGCTGATATTAGGGTTGTATGGGGCCCAAAAATTTCTGATGGTGGCCCTGCAGTGGTTACATTTTCAGCTGACTGTCTAGTGTGCAGCCCCCACACCCTTCGCAATGTCTCTGACTAATGTAGCCACCCCCCCCACTGGCTCTTGCAGTATACATTTGCAGCTCCGAGGCAGATGGGTGTGAATTACATAACTCACAGCACTGTGTGCTCCTCAGTCCTCACAAGGCCTGCGAGTTGAAAATTACTTTTAGTATTTGGGGCCCTTGCTTTTAGGATTGGCCAGGGCCACACTTTGTCTGAAATTGACCCTGCACCTAGCCACTTCAGTCCAACGCTGGACAAAGATACTGATGCTGCCAAGGGGGCCACGATTTCGGCCCATCGCATTTCATTTGTGTGTGTGTTGCTTGCCTTGGGGTCTTGTTTGTCCTGGGGCCCCAAGTATATTCCCCTTTTTGCCATTCCCAAACGCTGGCCCTGCCAGTGGTGACTTTTTTTAAGACACACACATGAGTCACCACGTGGGTCAAGCCCTGAATAAAGGTCTTTACCAGACAGCGGACTTTGCAAAAGTATTGCCAAACAGAATTACCCATAACTTGGATAACCTGTAGTGCAGTCCTCTACTATGCAGCACAAATCTTCCTTCTACTATACCTGATGGCTGCTTTCCTGTTCCAGCAGGCACAGGCTTTGTTTCAAGGGTGTAAGTCCACTTTAAGGACAAGCTTGTCTCATCCCATGTTGTTGGCATTACAAATCATGTGAATCACCAATGAGTATTTTCTTTTCCTCCCAGGGCCTTGGTATCAACAAGAACATCAGGGGCCAATGAGAAAGAAGGTCTAGATGACTGGGAAACCACCAAGGAGTGTGCACAATGTAATGCTGAAGTGAGACAAAACCCACTGTGGCCGTCCCTGTAATCCGATGCCCCATTACCTTCCTTTGCGCTGTACAAAGCAGTAATTACAGACAGAGTAAACATACAGCACATAGACTATTACAGATGCATTGTTACAGAGTTCACAATGAATATTCTGAATACAAGGTACGATTGGAGCGAGTAACCTTCCTTTGCGAGCTTGCAGTTTAAAGTGGACCAACACCCTGGGGTGATCGGCCCGGGAATCTATAAGATTCCCAGGCCGATCACCCCCCTCACCGCGGGACATCCGAGATCGGGATGTCCCGCGGTGAGGAACCCCCCGAAAACCCCCCAAAAATCGGGGTGCCCCCCTGAAGTGGACCAAAACCCAGGATAGTCAAAATCCTGGGTGTTGGTCCACTTTAAAGAATAAGGTGTGGAGACGAGGGGGAAGGATCAAAAACAGTCAGTATTGAGCTTTATGGCATGTGCCCTTTAGAGAATTGCTTAAGCCCGATTGTTGGCTTGTCTAAATAGGTGGTTTTCGGTGCTTTTGAAAGCTCTGAGGGTTGGGGAGTGGCGGATTGGGCAGGAGAGGGCATTCCAGAAGATGGGAGTGACCCGTGAGAAGTTGTTGAGGCGAGCATAAGAGGAGATGAACAGGTTGGAGGACAGGAGAAGGTCGGTGGCAGAAAGGAGGCTGCATGTTGGTTTATACTGGATTAGAGGTAAGAGAATTTTAAACAGGATTCGCTGTGGGACTGGAAGCCAGTGTAGGGATTTACAGAGGGGAGCAGAGCTAGATTAGCGAGAGGACAGGCAGCAGCAGAGTTCAGTATAGATTGGATATATTTTAACTCTGACTGCAGACAAGGGGTATGTATCTTTTTGTAGACAGTTTATAGGCAAGGTGTCAGAAAGCTCTAAAAACATGATGTTTGACTGTAAATAGAGACTTATAATGAATAAATTTGTCTCTTTGTAGTCAGACATCATGTCTTTAGTTTTTTCATCAACACTCCTCTTCTGCATATAAAAACTGTGAGATACTGAGCCTTTATGTTGTAGGCTGTATATAGAAATAGAAACTGGGTGTCACTGAAAAGCATTAAAGTCCATTCACAGCCTCTGTTAAACGCATGTACACATGAAAAAGTGTGTGTATATATTTAGTATTTATTGGACCATTTTTGAGTTTCTGGTTTGTTTTTTTTTGGACGTATTAGCTTATGCGTACGTGCGTTTAAGTCTTATCATTATTGTGTCTATTGTGTATCTTCTACGTGTTGTTTCCGCATTTAATCATATAATACATGATAATTATGGGCTTGGGCATGATTCAGAGGCTTCAATAGGCATGACTTGGCCTTCGAGAGGGGGCAACAAAACTGGATCTTTCACACTCCTCTTATGGGCTTTATTTCCTGGCTGGAGTGTGGTGTTGTCTTGTGTGGGAAAGTGTAATGGAGCCATCCGACGGAATACCTTGTGGAGTAGGAGTGTCTGCAGCATTGCAGTGTTCTGTGCAGGTGTCTTTCTGACTTTTGATTACATAGGCAACGTGTGGATGTTGATCTATTCGTGCTAACCCAACTTAACCGTGTTTCCCTCGAGAAACTGTATTGTGAGTTTGGCCATGGTTGACCCCCACCACAAGCAAGAGGCATGTCATTGTGGGTATGACCAAATTGGTTGGCTGCCTTCAATTTTTTGCGAATGGGTCGTTCCAGAGGCTGGGCGCCCTCTCTGTGGGCATGTCCCAGCCTACGCTCAGCCACACACTCAACTCAAGTTTCTCGATAGCAAGGCTACCTTGGTGGGCATGTGTATGTGTTGGTTTTCCCTATGTCTCCTTCGTTCCATGCAATGTAGTGACTTTTTTGTTTGAATCTAGTGTCCCATATTTAGAGTGTGTTGTCCTAGCACTGTATTGCCTCCTGTAAAGTGGACCTCAATCTCCCTTTTCAATTAGTTGCCCTTGGTTCCCTGTAGCTGCTTCACTCAGTAAGCCAATGTTAATAAGTTATGGCCTCCCAACTAACACTATCTTCAAAGTCCCATTTCCTTACTTACCCAAAGAAGACTGGTGCTTGTCCCTTTCTGCTTAGCGTCTGTTCTGTCAGTGTAGGTGTGCTTGAATGCTGCTCAGCTTTTGACCTTTGTGCTTTGTGTTTTTTCTGCGGGAATCGTAATATGGGTCATAGCATTAATGTGCAATGTGTTGCTGGTCCCAATCTTAGATTCCTAAGTGTTATGGCAGGTTATCCAGGCTCGACCCATGATGCCTTCATTCTTCGGAATTCTGCCGTTTGGTCGGTTTTAGTCTGATGAGCTGTTTGGCGGTTGGTAACTTGGTAAGTCTTGTCATTGATCCTTCTTAATTGCTGATGTTATATATTCATATTGAACTTGTTTATCTGTGGAAGTATCCCCTCTCTCCCCAAATATTTACATATTTAATGCTTGCGCTTTTTTTCAGGTGATAAAGTGTTAATGATGTATGTGGCTAATTATTATTTTTTTTTTATTGTAGGTAACTCTGGCTACCCGCTGCTACTGTGGCTGATGACCCCTATTTTGCGGCCTCAAACTCAGACACATTCTGCATATAATGGGCTCATGCCAAGACCAGGGCAGTGGTTGAGCAGGTCTTTGGTTTGCTGAAAACCTGGTTTTGGTGCCTGGACCATACTGGGGGGCCCTCCAGTACCATCCACAGAAGTTGATCAAAATAATAGTGGCCTGTGTGGTTCAGGAGTAGGTGCCACATGATATGGATGTAGCCCCTCTGCAGCCAGGATGTATGTCCCTGCCGAGCTGTACTGGGGCACACAAAGTGTTCCAGGCCAATCTGTGCAGAACCACCTTGTCTGGTCTAATTTTAGTTAATTTTTGTATGTTTTTTTCCCTAGTGTCATTTTTGGGGTGTGTCTATGTATCTATGTCTATTTTGTCTTTTTGGTTTTGAGGCAAGCCTTGCTATTTAAAGTGGACCAAAACCCAGGATTTTGACCATCCTGGGTTTTGGTCCACTCCCGGGTGCCCCGCTATGTAAAACCCCCAGCTCTCCCGATAAAACTCACCTCACAGCAGTTCTACGGTGCATGCACGGCCGATCATCCAATCAGGGCGCTCTGAGCCGCTGAGTTATGCACGTCTAAGAGACGCCTTAGCTCAACGGCTCCGAGTGCGCTGGTGGCCGCATATCGCACTTTCCTCTAACAGGGAGTGTGGCCAAGCAGACACATGCCCTGCTAGAGGGATAGCAGGGATGCGGCCCCCACATGCGCCATTGGACCAGAATTTAGGTAAGTGCAGCCGGCTGGGGGGTTTCCCACAGCAGGGCATTCCGATCCAGCAGGGTTTTGGTTCACTTTAAGGTTTGTTCTGTATGCCTCAAACTCTTTTCATGGATTCAGTGAGATTAAACTAAAAGAAAAAGTCACAGTTTTTGTTTATTGTTGTCACTAAACTATTACATAATAGTATATTGTAAACACTGTGGCCCGAGAAAGCCTGCACCCTTCACACGTGATCACCTCCACTCAATATGCGCTTACCAGAGCAAAGTATACAAAACTCCTTATAAATAACGTGCTCCGTGAATAGATCCAAACATATTCAAGATCCTTCAGGAAAACTCATTCCATGATAGTCAATTGATCATAGAAGAAAACAAAGAGAGAAAATAGTGCAACCCCATTTGATTGGTACTAAAACGTTTAATGTTAAAATTGCACTTACAAAGATCCAAGCATAAATGCACAAATAGGTCACTGGAGAAAAAGTCCTCTTTCCCCTAATCCACCGTGGCCAGTAGCAGATATGGGTACAAATGGGAACTAAGTCTGTGCCTGAGTGAGTGCGCTTTTATCTCGGGTATTCACCGGAGTTAGTGAATTTTCTCCTTGAAGAGTTGCTATATTTAAATTGGTGCATGCACTTTGGGACATTTCTGAAACATGAATTGAAGAACTTTTACAAATGGAATTAAGTGTGTGATACTGATTAATTGTTTTAATTGATGATTTTTTTAATTATTGACAGCCTACACCACTTTGGGCCAACTGTTGGCTCTATTGATCAATCGATGTAAATAATATTTCATTTCTTCATGCTCTGTACCTTTAATTTTATATAATCATCGCTTTATGCCTTACATACTGATGCACAGCATATAGCGTTGTTTGAACAGAGTGCCAGCATAGGGAGCAGGAGCTGCTGCATCCCCAGTTTCCCTGCAGCAGGAGAGCAGAAGCCAAAGTGATCAGCGTGGGACACAGTGCTCTGGGATGGATGGGAGGTAAGTATTACAAAAAATAATAAAATATTTTTCTGTGTGTGGTTTTTTTTACATTTGCGACACACTAGCGGGTGACTTGCCATTAAACCCTAGCCCCCTCATTACCTGCCTCCTCATAGGCCAGGGGGGGCAGAAGAGCCCATGGTCATTAGGCTATGCCAGCTTGTAACCTGCAGGGCCAGGGACCTCCAAAGCTGGCCCCTGCACCCTGTTCTACAAGCCCCCATAGCTGGTCCACGTGCTGGTTATGCTGGGGTTTTTAACCCTTAAAATTCCCAAAAAATTGGGCCCCCCCTCAGAAGGGCGACTCCATGTCAATTTTTTGATTTAACCCTTTATAGTGCGGATAGTAGTTGTATTTTATTTGTAAATGTTATAAAGTGCTTTTTTCAGTTTGGGGGGTCTCCTGGAAAGGAACGGGGGGCTACTGATATGTGGTACCGTTGTAATCGGCAGAAATGGGCCTTTCACATGCAATATGGTTTTCTTTAATAAAATAAATGTTTTATTTAAAATGAATGAGACAGTTTTAAAAATATATATATTTTTAGTTTTTTTACTTAAAAATATTTAAAAAAACAGTAGACATTTCACGTTAAAGCCTAAACTCTGCTGCAAAATATTTATATTTATAATTTTCCTGGAAATTCCTGCAAAAATCAAGGTTAAACATGACCTGTCAACAGAGGGGGACAAAATCTCAAGTAGGCTGGCAATTAAAAGGGTTGCAATTAGCTATGCATGTTGGGTATTGTTCTGCTCAGGAGAACTTATTCTGCTTTTTTATACATTTTTTAGAATTCTTCGAGGTATTACTTCTAGAAAGATGAGCCTAGTATGGTTTATAGGGGGTATTCCAAATGTAAAGGGTTGTTTTGGTAGAAAAAGCACAAGCTGCACACTTTTGGGTTGATTCAAAGAAACATGTAACAGCTTGGATTTTGCTCACGATCATCCTATTTTTCACGTCCGCTCGTGCGTTCGTATGAACTTGCGAGTGATTCAATAAGCAAATACGTTTCTATCCTAAAAGATACGTCCGTTCGTATGATATCTCCCGAACTTGCCTCAGTCAGTTGCCAATCGTAAAAATCACGTTCATGTGCTCACCTGTTGCGGCGGCAGCCTGTTTTTTCGGCAGCTTCCATCGTCAAGCTCTTCCAATTACTTGCGTTAGCCTCTGGATATAAGATCTTGCGCATGCGCACCCTCAACCAGAAACTTACCTAAACCCCTTAGCGCTTGCATCCAACTTCATTTCTCGGTCCCTCAAACTTACCTAAACCCCTTAGCGGCTGCATCCAACTTCATTTCTCGGTCCCTCAAACTTACCTAAACCCCTTAGCGCTTGCATCCAACTTCATTTCTCGGTCCCTCAAACTTACCTAAACCCCTTAGCGGCTGCATCCAACTTCATTTCTCGGTCCCTCAAACTTACCTAAACCCCTTAGCGCTTGCATCCCACTTCATTTCTCGGTCCCTCAAACTTACCTAAACCCCTTAGCGCTTGCATCCCACTTCATTTCTCGGTCCCTCAAACTTACCTAAACCCCTTAGCGCTTGCATCCAACTTCATTTCTCGGTCCCTCAAACTTACCTAAACCCCTTAGCGGCTGCATCCCACTTCATTTCTCGGTCCCTCAAACTTACCTAAACCCCGTAGCGGCTGCATCCCACTTCATTTCTCGGTCCCTAAAACGTAAGAATATCACATAATTTACATATGTCTATATGTTTCTAAGTGTGTTGTTTCTGGTTTGTGTAATTTTTTGGGTGTGTGCATATTAGAAAAGACACATTTCGGAAGGCTTAAAATATAATTTATTTTAAATATTTTCTTAGTTTTTTTGGGAATAATTGTAAAAACTTTTTTTTTTTTTGGGCAAGTAAAAACACATAAAATTATTTGGTATTTTTTTAACAGGAAAACACTTTTTTTTTTTTGTTTTTTTTTTTTTGTTTTTTAAAAACAACTTTTTTGGTTTTTCACCAAAACAATTAAAAAAGTTTAAAAATTTGGAACCATTTAAAAACAACTTGAAGAAAGGAGCCAGGACCAAGGGCACTAATCCTCCTCGTCTTCTTCATCTGTTGGCCCCAACGTCGCCTGTATGGCCAGCAGCTCGGCCACCAACTCCTTAATTCTTTTTTTTTTTCCCGCCAAGGTTTGGGGGATCATCCCTGTAACCAATAGAGAAAGAAACATAAATAGGAGTCCCAGACCGGTTTGTATGCTGGAAATAGATTTAGGGTTAATCAAATACATGTAAATGCATGACATATGTCCTTCTTCAAAGGGATACAGTTAATGCATTTCCCACAGGTAAGTGTTTAAACTCCTTAAACCGGACCTTCAACATTATTTAATGAAAACCAAAAACTATTCACAAATGATTCTGCACCACCTCAAAGTTATTTAGGGTTTTTTGGGGATTACAGCGCCGCCATCTGGACTCTGAAGCATAACACTTAATGAGGAGTGGAGAGTTGGATAAAGTACAGGGGAGTAGGTTACAGTGGTGCGTTGGGAATCCAGAGCATAGCTGGGTTGAGGGAAAGGTCATCACTCACACAATGCATGGCAGCACCTTCCTTTTTTCAATCTGTATCCCATGCTGCCTGTAAATATTGTGCATTCCATATTCCCCAATATTGGTTTTGTTCTGTCTAATAACATGCATTAGATGGGTGAAGGGTGTTTTTCCATGTTTCTAATCTGTAGGTACAGTGTGATGGCTAAGTCTTTGGTTCTTAATACTAGTTAGGGTCCTCTTTAAGCTAACGAAGTGCCCACATTAAAGTGTGAACTACACATTGGCTACGCCTTTAGTTATGTGTGTGTTATTAGCTAAGCAAACATTAATATGAATAATGGCATGGAGACTTACGGAGTTGGTGGCCGACAGATGGCTGGTTGGGGCCAACAGGCTGCCCTTGGTCCTGGCTCTGCTGTGAAGAAGTCCCTGGAGAAACATGTGACATTTGGTTAGTATTTGTAGAGAGTCACTATTCCCAACATATCTGGCTCCCAGTCTGGCTGACATCACTCACCTTCGCCAGGATCGACTTCAAGCATCTCTGCTGCCTCCTCCTCCACTATCTCACCCGCTCCTGAAGCTTCTACAAATACATAATAAAGGATAACTTAGTTTTTGGCCTGCCATGTATATCTTTGTGCCTATACATGAAGAGTGACATACCAGAGCCTTCCCCATGCGTGGCCAGGTATGACTCCACGCCCACGCGCCTTGGCCCCTCCTCTGTGGTAAGGTCCAGGGGCTGGTCTGAGGAGGCCACAGAGGAGGGGTAGGTCCGTCGCCCGGGAGATCCACCACCTTCACTCACAGATGCAGAGTCATGCAGCACTGGTCGGCCTGTACGTCTCCGGGTGCGGCGAATTCTGAAATCCATTTCCAACACTACCAAAGAAAAGTCATTATAAATAAAGGCATAACTTAGACATTTGGAACATATACCATGCAATTGCTTTGTACTTACTTGGGAAATGGATCCCAAAAAACCTCCGCACCCGGGGCATGTGCAGACGCTTCAGGTCCGACCAATGCTGCATTATCTGGGTGTGAGTGAAGGTGGTGCTGGTCACACGGTGGATCTCGGCGATGATCTCCCGGGCGATGTCCCTTTTCTCGCACACATTGGGCGCGAAGTCATACCGGCGCTGAAGCATGATCTGAAAAACATAATGGACACAGAGCTTTTACTTTTACACACAGACCCATATGTGTTGCATCACAAGTTGAGAATTTAATGTCATTAACACACACATTTCGAGTGGCCGCCATTTTTGGGGAGTGCCTTAAAGAGGACGTTGACTGTGATTGACAGTCTGGTCTTATGTTATATGTATCACACACCATGTACATACAGATAATAGCCAACATCAAGAATCAGGCCACCTGCATCTATGGCATGTTAGGATGGTTTAAACATCCAAGATGTAGCCTAATGCTTAGGCTTTTGGACCACGTGTGTGGCTTCCCGTTGTGTTTTTATGGCTTAGGAAAACAGTGTTCCTCAAACATCCGCATCAAGGTCCGAGACAGGCCAGGTTTGACAGCTCGCCCCGCTACTCCACAGGTTAATTAACTGTTGCTAAGCCGGAGCAATTGGCCGAATTAGGACATCAGCATAGACAGGTGAAAACGTGGCCAGGCTCGGCCCTTGAGGATGAAGTGTGAGGAGCCAGTGATTAAACATTAAGAGACCCCAAACTAGTTCCCAACGCATCATTTACATTTAGGCCATCATTGACTATTCTATTAAAATGCACAGGCAGCCACTTACCAGCATGAGGATCTCTTCCTGTTGACGGGTGAAGATAGTGGGCGCCATCTTTAGGCTTCTTCCAGGCAGCAGATAAGTGAAACCCCAGCGGTTTCCTGGTTCCGCTCGAACGTACGTTCGTACGAGCGCGTAGTCGTGCGCATAGGCGTCACACGCTGGGATCATTATTTAAAGGTCCCTGCACCCAAAGCTCATTCTCTTTGAGCATTTGTGTACGATGGCACCAAAAAAGGCGATGAGCAAGCGACCCCAGGCAAGCAAGACCGCGGAGGGCCCCACCACAAGGTCCCAGCAAGCTGGCCGAAAACTGAGATCCAAGACTCCCACCTCGGCCCCACCAAGGGACCCTGGACCCTCAGGTACCAAAAAAAGGGGCCCCAAGCCCCGTGCCCCTCCTGCAGCCAAAAAGCTGGCAACTGCAGCACCCACCACCTCTGCCCCCAGAACAGGCAGCACCAGTGAGCCCACACCGGCCATGCCTTCAAGTAGGGCAGTTCGGAAACCCATGCCCCGCAGCAGGGCCCGAACCCCATCCAGGGCCCGAAGCACAGCCAGAGGGCGAAGAACCCAATCCAGGGCACGAAGCCCAGCCAGGGCCCGAACCCCATCCAGGGCCCGAACCCCATCCAGGCCCCGAAGCCCATCCAGAGGCCGCAGATCCCAAACCAGGGCCAGAAGCCCCTACAGGGCCCGCAGATCCCAATCCAGGGCCAGAAGCCCCGACAGGCCCAGAAGAACACAATCCAGGGCCAGAAGCCCCTACAGGGCCCGCAGATCCCAAACCAGGGCCAGAAGCCCCTACAGGGCCCGCAGATCCCAATCCAGGGCCAGAAGCCCCGACAGGCCCAGAAGAACACAATCCAGGGCCAGAAGCCCCTACAGGGCCCGCAGATCCCAATCCAGGGCCAGAAGCCCCGACAGGCCCAGAAGAACACAATCCAGGGCCAGAAGCCCCTACAGGGCCCGCAGATCCCAATCCAGGGCCAGAAGCCCCGACAGGCCCAGAAGAACACAATCCAGGGCCAGAAGCCCCTACAGGGCCAGAAGAACCCAATCCAGGGCCAGAAGCCCCTACAGGGCCCGACGAACCCAATCCAGGGCCAGAAGCCCCCGACCTGGCACCAGCCGGGAACAGAGCCCCCGACCTGGCACCAGCCGGGAACCTAGCCCCCCAAGAGGGCCCCGAATTGCCCCCATGACCACATCTACACCTGGAAGTTCGGTGGCCAGCCACGCAAGAACACCCAGTCCCTTGGCCAGTCCAGTCCAGTCATTGGGAAGCCACCAATCCGGCCATTCCCCTACCCAGCCCCAGGCCATAATGTCACCACATGTGTCTGCACACATGGAGGAGCAGCCAAGCCAACCATCTGGCCGCACATTGCGCCGCGGCCAGTTGAGTGGGAGATTCTCCCATGACCAAAATATGGCATTGGCTAGTGGCCTTACATTATACTATGACGAGCTATATGGGAGCAAATCCAAACACACCACCAAGCAGCGCAAGATGGAATTGTTTGAAACCATCCTCCGACAAGTAAATGCAGCCGGGGGAAGAGAGGAAAGATGTGTCCCAAATTCAGAAGAAAATCTCTGATCTGAAGTATGCTGTACGGCAAAAAGAAATTAAAAGGCATAATTACAGGTAACTAAATGTTTACGCTAAATCTAATGTTTTGGATGTACTGTATGCACCTTTTCTGAGTACCAAACGATTTTCTCTTTTCAGCATGAAAACTGGCGGTGGCTTTCCATCTAAATTGGAGTTTACCCCTGCTGAGGAGATTGTGCTTGGACTTCTCCATCCGGTCGCGGTCGGTGGACATGCTGGTCTAAGGGACACAGACTCACCGACCCGTACCCACGGTGAGTACTCTTAAATCTGCATGTTTGCCTGTTTGCTAAATAATCTACAGTTCACTAGTAACAAGCTAACGGGATGCCCCTATGGTTTGCCTTGCTTGGCCTCGCACTACTGTGGCTGTTTGTGTCCTCTTTTTGTCCCTGGGAATCACACATTTAGGCCCACAGCCATTATGGCAAAGTTCAAATGTCCAATTGTATTGTTAAAGTCATGAAGTTTCGCAAGATAAGTGAGATATTTTGAATCAATCACAAAACACACATCATTATGTATGGGTTGCCTTTTGGTTGTGTGAGTTGTGTTTGAGTTAACAATTTAATTAGCCACCCACAAACATATGTGACCTAGAGCAGCGAGACTCAACTGGCGGCCCGGGGTCCCAATGCGGACCTTGCCACCACATTCAAGGACCCCTGCCCAGACAGCCCTGCACTCAGTTACTTCTGTGTTGACGTGCTCAGAGCTGCCCCCTTGATCGGCCATGTAGTGGTTGGTCTCCTGCCCAATGTCATGGCTCCGTGAAACATAGCATTGCAATATGAAGTACTGCCCAGGAAGTGGCATTGCAAGGTACACAGTAACTTATTTTAATTTTCTCTGGCCACAATCGTGTCCCGCTGCCCCTGCTCTGGCCCATCTGCCACAGTCCCCCCATGCCCCCCCCCACATAAGCCCCATACATTTGTAACAGATTGGCTCCATCCATCCCATCACCATCAATACGTTAACTCCCCCCTTTAGCCATCCAATCCCTGTCCCCTCAGCTCTGGCCCATCCAGCCCAGCAAGGGCAAGCAGCCTTTATTAGTTGGCACTTTGAAATCTCCAGCCCCTCCACCAGTGTCTTTATTTTTAACTAGACACCCCCTGCGTCAGCACCATGGCCAGACATTCACCTCTCACCACATACCTTTAAATGGGCGTTTCAAACAATTGTTTGAGTACCCCGGACCTAGCGAATGGTAGGCTAAATCCAAAAATGTGCCTTGAAAGTTGTATGCTGACTGGGTACACTTCATGACTTAGAACTGAGGTCACTTAGCAGTTTGTCAGAGCCATTGCACCTATGTAAACTTGCGTGTGTTTGAACAAAGGTCACCATTGCTCTAGAGTTGAATAATATTACAAATAGAGCTATATTTGATTACCTATCCTAAAAAAGGTTATGTGTGTGTGTTTACGTGGTTTGTTTTTCTCTTCTTCAGCCCAGCATGATCCCTCAGCAAGGGTAAACTCACCCCCCAGTTTGGTTATGCCTACCAGGTCCGTACAGCATAGGAGCCCAGATCAGAGATTTTCGGTAAGTTAATTTAGTAGCATAAATACTAACAAGTGCTTAAGAATGTGTTAAACTGTTGAAATCCAAAATTTGGACGCAAACTTAGCCTTTTTTTTTTGATATGTCCCTACAGACCCGCACACTCATGGAAGAGATCCAGGACATGGAGGAAGATGATGATGTCTCCGTACAGGGCACGTCGGATGAACTCCCCCTGGGTCCCAATTTGGAACTGCTCCATAATGTTTCTCTGGCCAATCCTCAGCAGCAGAGTGAATCTCCATCCATTGTGCTTGCACATGGGGAGACTGACACTACAGTCCCCAGTGTTCACTCTGCTGCTGAGGATTTGCAAAGCAGGCCGGTTGCTGTTGAGGGTACGACACCACGCGGCAGGGCACGCCCAAGAGCCAGGGTAATTGTGCGGCGGACGCCATTACGCCGCCCCACAATTTCCCAGGGGAGGCAGAGTGCCCTGCTTCAATTATGGACCCAACAAAGGGACTCTTATGACGCCCAGCTCGTTACAGAGCGTGAGCAAAGGCATGCCGACATGGTGAACATCCATACCAGTCTACAGGGCATCCTCGCGGAGTTGCGTACCCTCAACAGCAACGTGGCCAATGCAAGTAATGGCATCCAGTCAGCCATGGCTGAGATGACCAATATGCAGAGAAACATTGTGGAGCAGTTTCAAATTCACAATGCTGCCATGGCCCAGGCTAGGTCCCATTCCCATGGACCTCCACCTGGACCTCCACCTGGGTATTATGGGCAGCCACCCTATTAAGCCATGGGTGTGTGGGACATCTTTTCTCTTAACCCCCACTGTATTTACTTGTCCTTTGAGGTTTCAAACAATCCATTTTGTGTTGCTCTGGCAGGTTGTGTTTTGTATTTGCTCCCATATAGCTCCTTAGAGTAATGCTTAAGGCCACTAGCCAATGCCATAGGTCTATGTGGAGTTTATCTGGCCACTTATGGCTTTACCTATGTATTTGGTTGGTGCTCCTCCTGTTTGCAGACATGTTTGTGTGACATTATGGCCATGCCCAAATATCCCTGGGCACAGGCAATATTAATGACTGGACTAGGCTGGCCTTTGGAATGGGTGTCCTTGTTTGGTTGTGCCACTCACTTCCAGGTGTAGATGTGCTCGATGTTTTTTTTTTAATGTTATCCATTTGTTACCACAGATGTATGTGGACTGATTTCTGTTAACCACTATAATTTTTCATTTTCAAAGTAAAACAAAAAATTCACTTACAATACTTGTGGCGTTTTTAGTGGGAAGACATTTTTAACAGCTTGGGCTAAACCAGATAATTTTGGTTTGAAGAGGTGTAACAATGCAAAGCTAAAGCTAAGGAAACTACATGAAATACATTAGGCAACAATTAAGGTCTAAATGTTTTACTTAGAGGTAATGCCACATTACGGCAAAACAACATATGTAACAAAAAGGATAACACAGACATACAGAATGGTGAGACAGGGAAAAAAGTTAACTAAAATGCTGGCTGATCAGGTTGGCTCGAACAGATTGGCCAGACTCACTGGGGGGCCCCTCAAAATTCTCGGCTTCATCCTCGACGGCTGAAGAGGGCAGGCTGTCCACATAACGTGGGACACGTTCCATGATGGCAAAATTGTGCAAAACAGCACATGCCATTATAATGTCAATCACTTTCTTGGGATCATATTGCAGGGCCCCCCCAGTATGGTCAAGGCAACGAAAACGTGTCTTCAGCAGACCAAAGGCCCTCTCCACAACAGCCCGGGTCTTGCGATGCGCACGGTTATACGCTTCCTGAGAGGCATCCTGGGGCCGCAGCACAGGCGTCATGAGCCAGGGTAGAAGTGGGTACCCGGAATCACCTTAAACAGAGAATTAAATGTAATCAAAATTAAAAAGGCAACACAACCAACACCAAAAATTTCACAGATATCATAATGATGTAAGGTAAAGTGTTCCCAAAAAAAAACACGGCACATTAGGGCCCCCAAAAATTGCACTAAGGTATAACCTAAATAAAAATGGCACTTCTATATACCAATTAATTAACAAACATCTGCACGGCCAAGGGTATTTGTATTTTACATATATTTGTAGTTTTCAGACATGTTACAATTAGGATGCTGCGGAGGGCCTATCCACATTTCTCTGGAAACTACAATGTATGCAGTTTAAGTCCACTTTGACATTTAACGACCAATAGTACAAAAGGAGGCAAAGGTCAAAGATCCCTATCCACATTTCACTGGAAACTACAATGTATGCAGTTTAAGTCCACTTTGACATTTAACGACCAATAGTACCAAAGGAGCCAAATGTCAAAGATCCCTATCCACATTTCACAGGAAACTACAATGTATGCAGTTTAAGTCCACTTTGACATTTAACGACCAATAGTACCAAAGGAGCCAAATGTCAAAGATCCCTATCCACATTTCACAGGAAACTACAATGTATGCAGTTTAAGTCCACTTTGACATTTAACGACCAATAGTCCCAAAGGAGCCAAAGGTCAAAGATCCCTATCCACATTTCACTGGAAAATACAATGTATGCAGTTTAAGTCCACTTTGACATTTAAAGACCAATAGTCCCAAAGGAGCCAAAGGTCAAAGATCCTTGGGTATAAACTCCAAACCAATATATTTAGGCACAAGGAACTTACAGACATCCTAACTAAAGGGAAAACATTCTGAAGGCCACAGCGAGACAAGGATTTTTTGGGTAAGTTCCTAATATATGAGCCAAGAAAAAGGCAGTTGGACGCTTCTGTAAAGTTTCCCAAAACAAACATATCAACAAATACAAGATTAATGCCACATTTAATAACACACAAATAGGACACACTTACCAAGCAGCCATGCCCCCGAAAATTCACCTGCCTCAAATCTCCGAAACAACCCAGATCGCCGGAGGATATAGGAGTCGTGGGACGATCCGGGGTAGCCGGCAAGGACACTCATAAACCGCATATCCGGACCAACCACGGCCTGGACATTAAGTGAGTGTCCCATTTTACGATTCCTTAAGGAAAAAACATACAAAAAGGGTAATTGATATTTGACCCAAACTAATAAATTAACCACAAAACATGTCTGCACTCTATTGGGAAAGACTAATGAAAAGCCGAGATAAAGCAGCTACACAAATGAGGGATAAACAAATATGCTGCCGCAAAGGAAAACAGGTTACATGACACGTTGGGCAACATAATAACCAATCTCAATACCTATATATATACTCGTCGGCTGCCCTAGGTACGAGTGCCACATGTGTGCAGTCAATTGCACCAATAACGTTGGGCATGTCGGCCACATTATAAAAACCAAGCTTAATGGCGTTTCTGGCTGCCATATGATATATTGGATCTTCTGGCGTTCTTGCGTTGTGATGATGGTTATCACTGAATATTGGCTATAAAGTTCATGCATCGCCCGGCACATGTTGATTTATGTGGGGATATTTGGACTTGGTTCTTAGAGGATTCCAACTGACCACAGGAAATGGGGGAAGAATATGCGTGGAACTTAGTGGCGCTTGAAAATGTTGTTCACAACATAAGCTATTGTCCCAATGTATTGTCTGTGAAGATCTACACTGTGGATACAGTATTAGAAGATATTTAAGGACCTTGAAAGATGGGATAAGACAGTATGTCTGGACTTTCTATATGCTGGACTCTTTACATGTCTGGACTTTTTTGGTGTAAATACGCCTTTGGGATCTGGACAAGGAATCATCTCGTTGCCTGATTGATGCAGGGTATACGGGTGGACATCCGGGTCCCCTCTTTCTTTCCCTCCTTTCCCATTCCCTTCCCCCCCCCCCCCCCCCCCCTAAGTTTGCCCACTTCCCTGGTGATTACAACTATGTAGGTGAACAGTGTATATGGGCATCATACAGAGTAATGTTTGCAAGTAGCAATGTATATATAGTGTGGCAATATAGAATATTGCTTATGCACTAAGTACAGTTAAGACCACAAAAAGTAATCTTCCCCTTCTGTGTGGCAATATATACTGTCCTAACAATTACCCTATACAGGAATGTATCATTGGGAGTTTTTTTGTATATGACTATACCAATGGTACTTGTAGTGCTTATATACAATATAGTATAGTGCCCAAACATAATATATGAGTGCACCATTGGCAGTTGCCTTACACATGACTATACCAATGGTACTCTTAGTGTGCATATACCTTTGTAAGTAGATAGAATAAATATATTCAAAGTACTAACCCTTGTAAATTGCAATTTTTAATCTTCTTATTTACTATAGACCAAACCTTACAATCACGTTAGTTACAAGTAGCATTATAATATTGCTGGTTACTGGACAAGTATATGATTAAAATTTTCCAACCTTGCACAATGTCATATCACATGTATACCTTGTTTCTAATTGTATGTGTCATTACATTCATTTCTGACCGAGGTGCCCGCTTCCCCAGCTACTTTGTATCCGGCCTCTGTCAATCAACTGACAGGCCGGCCGGGAGGCTGTGCGGGGTTGTGCGCGCGCGCCCGGGGCCTGGCGTGCGGGCGCCTCCTACTGCAGGGGAGAGCGCCGGCGCGTCTGGGGCCGGGTGCGCGCGCGCGTCACGCACGGCGCTTCCGGGTTAGGTGTGTCCCGAGCGGCGGGGGTGACGGCGGAGTCATGTGGCCCTTACGTGACCCCTAGGGGTGTGCGGGCGGGGCCTCTGACGACGCGGTTCACGTCCCGCCGACTAGCGTGGACGCACTACATGGACATATAAAGTGGCGGGCAGATGGGACACACAGCAGCCTGACGAAGTGGCGATATTCTCGGCCACGCAACGCGTCGCTTGTTTCTCGGTCTGGTATTGAGGGATGCTGGCCAATACAATACGGTGATGTAAAAAACTTTATATACTTATGTTGATTATTATTATCATGTACTAGTTCCCGCCATTATGCTCAGTATATTGCACTCTATTTAAAGTGAATTGGCACTAAGGTTCATGCGCTCAGGCAACTGGGTGCATGACACTGAGCACTTTTTCTAAATTTAATAGCGCAATTGGTAGTACACTCATTTAAATAGTTTAGCACTTACTTTATTTTCTTGTGTTTTGCATCAGGTGTGTTTTTCAATGTTATTTACTGTTCACAGGATTATGTAATTATAGTTATGTACAGCACGTTTATATTTATCACTGTTTATTAGTTTTTTAAGAGCATTTAGGGAACCCATTGTACTCACATAATTACCCCTATATTTTTGAATTAATAGCAGCCGGCTTTTCCATCACAAATACCCCATGTTTTTAATTATGTGTTTTTTAAAAAACTATTTGTAGTATGTTTGTCCTTATATGTGATTGATAATGATATAATAAATTTAGACTTTGATATATAGTAGTGGTGGTGCAGCGTAATTTCCTTGGACAAGGGGGAGCTTAGTCTGGCAGCTCCCATTTACAATTGTATTTCTAGGTACCACTAACATATAGTGGATTAGGTCTATTGGCACGCTTGCACACAATTATAGATCTCTTGTAGTGCGGAGGACCCAGATTGTTTTCTGGCTGCCATATCATCTGGAAAAAAAATATATTTTTGAGTTATGGCAGCCATGCCTTCCAAAAATTTAGACAGTGCGCGGCTCAGCGTAGGCTGTGACATCCCCACAGAGAGGGCACCCAGCCTCTGGAACGAGCCGTTCGCCAAAAATTGCAGGCAGCCAAGCATCTTGGTCATACCTGAAATTGCATGCCCCTTCCTTGTGGTGCGGGCTAACCATGGCCGCAGCTCACTATATAATTTATGGAGGGAAGCGCGATTAAGCCTGGTCAGCTCGAACAGCTCAACATCATTCATGCTATCGATGTTCATGCGACGACGCAGGGGCAATCTGCTCTCAGACATCTCGATCAACTCAATGCCAAAAAGCATAAGCCCTTGATGTGCCACAAACTCGCTCCGCTCCATCCTACTCCCGAGGCCAAATAGCTGCCGGCAAACATTTCGTAAAGCAGCTCTTTAATGGGCTTCAAAACAATTAGCAATCACCTCTCTGAATTGGGCGCAAGCCCATGTGAAGGACGTAAAAAATAGGATCGGACGCAAATAATACGATTTGGACGGGAAAAACACACGAACTAACGCAAAATATACGATTCTCGTACGAAATGCGTATGTTCATATACGTCTATGCGCGAACGATCGTGCGAATACGAAATGGCCAAAAAAACAAGAAAAAATGACAAACACCCACCCAAACTTACGATTCTCGATACGAAATCACTTAACTTTTGCTCTTTGAATCGAGGGGATTGTCTGCAGAGCTGAAATTTTCAAGTACAATTATCCTTGTACACATGCTTTACTTTGGGGTGTTTGCCAACTTTTTCCTTGACAGTACCTATGCATGTTGGGTATTGTTTTATTTGTGGGATGTTGCTTTTTGAAATTTAACTGTTTGCATATTGTTTTTTTTAGGAAAATGTGGCTTTGATTCTGTTTTTTTTATTCTTTTTTTAGGAAAATCCTGTGCAACCAAATAATTCATTGAGGGATTACTTCCAGAAAACTGCACCCAACAAGCCTGGTACACCTAGAAAGCTTGAGGTGTGTTCTTTCAGAGAATATATAGTTTGTGGGTGGTATTTGAAATAAAAAAGGTTGTTTTTCTTGCAAAACTGCAAGGTGCGCATAGCACCTAGCACAGTTGTATTTTATCTGAAAATCTCCTAAAGCGCTGTTTCAGTTTGGGAGAGTCTCCTAGGCAGGAAAGGGTGTCTACCAATACATATGTAACTGGGCTTTTTTTGACAAACTTACATATTCTAAGTATACAGTACGTCCTGCTCCAGATATAATACTTACACTTGGGTTATCCTCCGCCAGATGGCGCTGTGCACTGCAGACATGCAAAAACAGGCTCCTCCCGGCCCTTCATATACCCGGGGACCTCCCACAAATCCCCAGATTTCTCTGCAGTGCTGAGTGCGAAGACATGAAGTATCACTCTGTCGCAGGTGAGCGGGGCTATTACAGCCTGCGGCCCTGTTGGACTATTCCCACCCATCCTCCTTGTGATGTGCCTCCCAGCCTGGGCTGCACTGGTCGGGTGAAGGTAGGCAGCACCATGTGTGCTTAACGGAGCCATGCTCCACCGCAGTCCCCCACCAAAGGGTAGGCGGTTTAGGCTGATGGTGAGCCTCATAGTGGATGTCCCTCCCGCATTATTGCCCCATGCCCCGTGTAGCGGTGGACCCTGAGTAAAGGGTCGCCATTCTCCCTCGTTTCCCCCCGTATTCGGGGGAAAAGAATGGGCGTGTGTGTGTGTGTGTTTGGCTGTCTCAGTGTACTGTATTGTCACGCATATGGCCGTACTTTTGCCCCTGACTGGCAACTAGGTGTCAGAGCCGCGCTGCTTGCTCCTTCTATTCTGGCCGCCACTGTTTGTTTTTGGCCTTTCTCAATTTACTATGCTGGGTGGCGGCGGCGTTAGACTCTACGAGTATCCACTAGCAGATGCCTTTACTAGCATATTCTATGCTTGGCTTTTCAAGCCTTAACGGCCGCTTCAGAGCTTCGCGCTCTTTGGGGGAGGCGGGGACCTGGCGTGGCGCGCTCCGCGTCACGCCCAGATTAGGCCCGCCCTTCGAGGTTCGGTTGGCGCCATTTTGTTGATCTTCGTGCGCGCGTGTTGGCGGTCTTTCTCCTCCCCTGGTCAGTAAGTGCCCTCGCGGGCGATTTTCATCATTAGTATTTTTTTCTGCTGCGCATGGCCCTGACACCTCTTATTCCCCTTCTGTCTTTCAGACGTCAAAGACTCCGGTGGCTTCTCCCGGCCTAACATAACTTGTAGCGGGCTTACAAAATATTCTCCCACATTCCTAGCGGGCCTTTGGGACATCCAGGGTTGCCTATTGCATAAATCCCTACTGACATATATTGCATTGATAATCACCATATGGAGGCATCTCAGAATTTTGTGTCTGGGGTCCCTCGGGGACAAGACCGGCTGTGTATAACGTGTGGCTATCCCCGCATTGGTGCTGACAGGACACAGATCTGTGCACCGTGTACCGAGCAAGTACTGGTCCTGCAACCAGGATCGCCAGTGGCTGCTCCTCGCTTTAACACTCCTGTTCCCCCAGGCTTAAATCTCGCTTCTGCTGAGTCGCATACGAGTGGGGAGTTGCAGGCGGCTGCGTCTTCCAGACTGCCTACGGCTGACCAGATTATTACGGGGTTGACAAAGCACTCAGGCCCTGATAAGAAGCGGTCCTAGAGGAGTTCACTACTCCGTGTGCCTGCACCCCTTCTGATGAAGGAAGGTTGTTCTCTGACTCGGGCTCATCTGATGAGGAGCCAAGGAGTCATGACGATTCTGACCATAAAGACTGGAACCAGTTTGACACCATTGGATTGTTGATTAGGATCTTTAAGGCCCTGTCTATCTCTCTCCCTAACGCGGCCCCCAAGCCGAGAGGGGAGCGTTTCCATACAGCGACACCGCGCTAGGAATTCCTAGAGCAGGCTCACTTCCATGCTCTTGTACTCGAGGAATGGGAACACCCTGGTAAACTTCCAGGGGCCCCAGGGGACTGGGATTGGAAATACCCTTTTCCCCCTGAGATGGTTGATTGTTGGTCATCGCCCCCATGGTAGACGCGCCGGTCGTTGGGGTTCCCAACCCCCCCTTTATCGCAGCTCCTGCTTATAGTACCCTTCGGGATGCCGAGGACCGGCGCATGGATAAGCTGGCTTCACACGCCTTTTCTTGTGCAGGAACGGCGCTGCGCCCGGCAGTGGCCGCCAGAACCCTCATCAGACAGATGCTTGAGCATCACACTGATGATCTTCCCTGGGAGGTGTTTAATGCACTCTCCAGTTGTGATGTATTTGTAAGATTTATCCTTTTAGCTATGGATGACACCATTAGAATGTGTGCGAGGACTTCCGCCCTTGTGGTGGCTATGCGTCGCTTGGTCTGGCTGCGACAGTGGGGTGCTGACTATGCTGCTAAAAGGACTCTTACCAGGTTCCCCTTTAGAGGGCAACGCCTGTTTGGGGCCCGTCTGGACCTGTTTGGAAAAAAGGGCAAATCACCCCAATGCAGGCGCCCGTCTCGGCCCCCTCGGGACAGGGACACCCCTCCTCCTCCATACCATAGCGTTAAACAAGAACCAGGGGTGTCCTTCCAGAGTCTTAGTGCAGACTCCTGCCCCACGAGCAACAGACAACGCTCTGGGCCCTCCGGCGGGGCTAAACCTAAATCTTCCACCAAATCCCCTCAAGCATGATGGGGCACCCTCGCCCGCCTGGGTGAGGGGATGGCTGCAGCACCTTGCTCCTATCAGGAGGCATTTTGCCTTATTCTGGTGGATACAGGAGGTAGTTTCCTCCGGATACAGGATAAAGTTTGCTGAGCGGCCTCCCCCATGATTGTCAGGGTACTCCTGGTCCCTGCCTCTGTTCGGGTGCTGGTGCAGGCCATGCACGGCCTGCGGGGTCTGGAGGTCACTTGCAGTTTGCCCTTAACAGGCAGAAGCAGGTGCCACTACACCAACCCCTTCACATTCCCCCAAAGGGATGAGTCAGTCTGCCCTTCTGAATTCTCAGGTTGTCAGCAATTCTACTATTTCAGGCAGTTTCTGCATGAAAAATCTGAGATGGGCCACCAGCGCCTTGCGCCTAGTGGGCCCTTGCCGTCTGGGGAGATCAAGGAGGCTTATGCTCACATCCCAGTGTCTTCTAGACACCGAGGCTCTTCAGGTTTGTGTTGGAAGTCCAACACTGCTAATCTGTGGCCTTGTTATCTGGCCTCTCTTCTGCCTCCAGAATACTCACCAAGGTACTGATGGAGGCTATGTCTCTGATGAGACCAAGGGGCGTCCGCGGGAGACCCACCCGGTTGTCCCTTTCGCGTCCCAATCTCTACTTCAGGTCAATTTAGCTACTCGGCTGGTGGCGTCCATTGGGAGTCATTTGGATGGGTGTTCATTCACCTCAAGTCCTCCTTGTCCTCTTGATTGGTATCTCCATTCCTAGGGATGAATCTAGATTCGGTTCAGGCGAGAATCTTCCTTCCTCAACAATAAGGTGGACAATCTGGTTGCGTGGGTTCAGCCCCTCCTTGCTGTTCCAGTCCCTTCACCAGGCAGGAATGCAGCTGGTGGGCCCGTTTGGTGACTTGCTTAGAAGAAGTCCCTTATTCTCCTCTACCTGGGGCCCTTCTGCAACTTCTATTGTTAATACTGGACTGGGACCCAGCATCCCTGGAGCAGGGTCATGTGTGCCTTTCCCCTTTGGTTAGGAGTCCCTCTTGAAGTGGATGTACTCTAGGAACCTGTCTAGGGGCAGTTCCCTTCTTGCCCTTCCTAGAGACGGTCACCATGGATGCCAACCTATCAGGTTGATGGGGAGGTTTTCTTCTGTAACCCCATGCAGGTGCGGGGAAGGTGGGGTCTTTAGGAGGTCCGTGCACCTATCAATATTGAAACATTGAGTTTTCAGGTTGACGCTATCTCGCTTGACTTCTTCTCTTCACGGCCTGCCTGTTTGGCGGCGCTCGGTCTGTCTGACGACTGTGGCCTACCTTAATCATCTGCGTGGGACCTGGAGCAGGATGGTCCCCCAGGAAGGTATATGTTCCTGATCTGGGTGAAGGACAATGTTGCCTGCATATCAGTGGTATTCGCTCCGGTGGAGGTCCCTCTGCGACAGGATGTGCTAATTCTTGTGTCACTATGAAGTTCAACCAGTGTGGATCTGTTTGGTGCCTCATCACTGTTTCAAACTCTTGCCACTCGTTTCCCTATCCCTGGATCCTCTGGCCGTGGTCATGATGATTTAGTAATTTTATGACAGGACATTCTGGTCTGTATGTCTTATTTCCGTTCCCCCTGCTAGGCGGGGTTCTGTGCAGAATTGCTCTGGTAGGGGGACCATTGATGCTGGTGGCCCCTGGGTGGCCTAGTGGAGTGTGGATTCGCAGACGTGATACCTAGGGTAGTAGTTCTGTTCGTTCTGCTAGGGGTGCTGCCCTGTTTCGCTCAGGGCCTCCTTTACGTCACTCCAATCTACAGTCTCTGACCTAGCCGGCCTGACTGCTGGTTCTTCCGTCCTTATGGAGACAGGCTTCTCTCCTCTGTGTTCGTGACTATTGGAAGTCTAAGAGCAGGGCTCTTCTTCTTCTTCTTCTTCCATCTCTTATGAGGTATGGCTTACCCATATGGATTGGTGTTAGTCTAGGTCTCTTCCCTGTTGGGCATTCTCTGTTCCCAGGGCTCTAAGAGTTATTACAGCATGGCTTGGAGTTGGCTCTCTAACTCGGTACTCTGAAGGGTCAGGTTCTGCCCTGTTCGCCTTCCTGCAGAAGTCTTTTGCTTTTTCCTTGGCTAAGCATTCTTTCAGGGGTTGCTCATTACGTTCCCCACGTAATTCTATGGTCCTTGTTGGGAATTGGATCCTTATGCTGTTTGCCTTGCGGGGTGTTCCTTCCGGACCGATTCAGGATGCTGTCTGGCTGTCTTTTACTTTCAAAGTTGTCCTTTGGGTCTGCTACTTCAGTGTGTCTGAGCGGGCGGCTCTGTTTCGCTAGCCCTCGTTCCTTGATATGCACCAGGATAAGGTGGTGCTCCGCTTTACGCCGGACCTTCTGCCTATGGTGGTGTCTTAGGCTCATGTATTTAACCCTTTAAGTGCCAGCCTACCTCGAGTTTTTGTTACGCTTTGTTGCCAGACCATTTTTCACTATTTTGCACTATGCATGTTCAACTGTGATTTTTGAAGGGATTTCCCAGGAAAATTATATTGTTTTTTTCAGCAGAGTCTGGGCTTTAACATAAAATGTCTTGTTTGTCATTTGTCAAGTGTATTATTAATATTTTGGGGTGAAATATGTGAAAAAAAAAAAGAAAAAAATCTATTTTTTACAATTTGTAGTGTTTTTTTGTAATAAAAAATGTAAGTTTGCCAATAAAATCTTATTGCGTGTGAAATCCCAATTTCTCCCGGTTACAACGGTACCACATATGTATTGGTAGACACCCTTTCCTGCCCAGGAGACTCCCCCAAACTGAAACAGCACTTTAAAGTGGACCAACACCCTGCCCCCTTTTTTTTTTAAATGCCTTTTTAAAATAAGCAAAATATGCAGCAGGACCCGTGCTAAATATTAAAGAAAAAAAAACTTACCTTGGATGCTTCATCGCTGCGTCGCTTCAATGTAAATGTCTGGCCGTCATCTTGGTTTTTTTTTAAAAAGGAAGAGGTCGTTTGACCTCTTCCTACATGAAATCACGCGCATGCGCAGTAGTTAGGTGAAGCGCCGCTTGCATCGGGAGCGAGCGGCGCTTCACCTGACCCAAATCAGCGCTACTGCGCATGCGCGATGTCAGATTGGTCAAAAGTCAGCGAGTCACTAAATAAATCCCGAGTTAAACTCCAGTGATCACCAGCCGCTGCTGCTGCTGGGACGCTACGAGGCGGGCAGGGGGCTGCTTCTTCTCCCACTTCCAATGGAAGGTCATTTGCTGGCAACAAGGGGCCGCCTCTGCCAGAGCGCAGCTCCATCCCGCGTGTGTGTGAGACAGAGGGAGACAGCGCCCGGGACTCACTGACTGACACCCGGCAGCTCTGCCCCCTCCATGTCTGCCCATCACTGAGCCCACAGCCACCATGGAAGAGCTCACCGCCTTAGTGTCAAAGTCCCGGCCCCGCCCGCCCCTCCCGTATCATGCTGGCCACGCCCCTTTCAGGCTCCCCTCTTACCTTGCGCTCATCTCTCTCTGCGTGTCATGCCCCGCCCACTAACCCTGCTGCCCCGCCCCCTTTCTGTCATTTGCCCCCTCCCTCCTTTCCCTCCATCAATCTGCCAGGCCAGCCACCGCCGAGACGTGCACGTTCCCGAGAGCGAAGAGAGGCCACGCCCCCCGATGACGTCAGGAAGAGAAGGGAAATCGCGTGAGTGCTGAGAAGACACAAGAAGACGGGCAAGAAATGCTAATGAACAGACAAGCGTGATGGACAACATTCAAATGAATGGACAAGAGCTGGAGGGCGGGACTTCCGGCGGAGATTTATGAAGAATACAGGCGCTGCGAGGGACAGAAGGCTGCAAAACTCATCAAAAGGTAAGTGTCTTTTTATATTAAAATGATTAGAATGAAGTTGTTTTGGAGGGTGTTGGTCCACTTTAAGAGATTTTTAGATCAAATACAACTATGCTAAGCGCTATGTGCACCTTGCAGTTTTTTAATAAAAACAACCCTTTACATTTGAAATACCCCCCACAAACTATATATTCTCTGGAAATACACACTTCAAGCTTTCTAGGCGTACCAGGCTTGTTGATGTTGCCACAGTTTTCTGGAAGTTCTCCCTCAATGTATTCTTTGGTTACACAGAGCTTCCCTAAAAAAAGATAAAAAAAAGCAGGATCAAAGCCACATTTTCCTAAAAAAAACTATATGCAAACAAGAAAAAACAAGTTAATCTGAAAAAGCAACATCCCCTGAACCGAACGATACCCAACATGCATAGCTACTGTCAAAAGAAGAGTTGCCAAACACCAAAAAGTAAAGCATGTGTACAATGGTACGGTAATTTTGCTTGAAAATTTCAGCTCTGCAGACAAAGTGCGCACCTTGCGCTTTTTCTACCAAAACAACCCTTTACATTTGGAATACCCCCCACAAACCATACATTCCTTGAAAGTACACATGATAAGCTTTCTAAGCGTACCCAGCATGTTGTAGTGGGCCCATCTTTCTGAAAGTAATCCCTCAAAGAATTCTTTGGTCGCACAGGGTTCCCTTAAAAAATGTATAATAAAGCAGAATAAAAAATGAGTTTTCCTAAAATATCAATATGCAAACAAGAAAAAACAAGCTAAATCTAAAAGCGCAAGGTCCCCCGAGCAGAACGATACCCAACATGCATAGGTACTTTTAACCCTTTTAACTGCCAGCCTACTTGAGATTTTGTCACCCTCTCTTGACAGGTCATTTTTAACTATTTTGCGCTATGCTTAACTGTGATTTTTGCAGGTATTTCCAGGAAAATGATATATTTTATTTTTGCGGCAGAGTTTAGGCTTTAACATGAAATGTCTTGTTTGTAATTTTTTTACTGTTTTTTAAAATATTTTTGAGTAAATTAAACAAAACAAAATAAAAAAATATTTTTTTAGAAAATTGTCTCCTTTATTTCAAATAAAACCTTTTTTTTTTTTTTAAAGAAAACCATATTGCATGTGAAAGCCCCATTTCTCCCGATTACAACGGTACCACATATGTATCAGTAGCCCCCCGTTACTGTTCAGAAGACCCCCCAAACTGAAAAGAACACTTTATAACATGTAAAAATAAAATACAACTACAATCCACACTATAAAGGGTTAAATCAAGAAAACAATTGGCATTAAAAATTCCCATAAAAATGACATGGGGTCCCCCCTACCCAGCATAACCAGCCCGGGGATCAGCTATGCAGAGCTTGTAGAACAGGGCGCAGGGGCCAGCTTTGGTGGCCCCCCGCCCTGCCAGGTACAAGCCCGCACTGCCTAAATCAGCCCGGGCCCTTCTGCCCCCCCCCTGGGCTAGCCGCAGGTGACTTGACAGCCCCCGAGCCTTGTGAACTGGTATAGGGGTTTCATGGACTCCTTACAAGTTCACAATGGGTTAAAGTGGACCAACACCCAGGGATGATCGGCCCGGGACTCTGGGATTCCCAGACCATTCTATTCCCTCCCCCAGGGGCATCCAAAATCGGGATGCCCCCCTGTGTGAAACCCCCCGGAACACCCGCTACCACTTACCTGAGTCCCGGTCCTACGGTGCATGCGCGGGCCGCATCCCCGCTATCTCTCTAGCAGGGCGCGTACCCGCGCTGGCTATTTATGAATGGCCGGCGCAGGCACGCCCCCTGTTAGAGGGAAGTGGGGGATGCGGTCTCCAGCACACTCAGAGTGGCTGAGCTTAGACGTCTCTTACACGTCCATAACTCAGCCGCTCTGAGCGCGCTGATTGGACGAGCGGCCACGCATGCACCATAGGATCGGGGTGAGATGAGTTATTGTGGGCTATCGGGGGGTTTCACAGAGCGGGGGGGAAAGGACCAAAACCCAGGATAGTCAAAATCCTGGGTGTTGGTCCACTTTAAATGTAAAAAAAAACAAACCACACCACAAAATGCTGGAAACATTTTATACCTGCTGTGTAACAGGACATAAGCGGTTAATTAAAAAAAAAATTGACATAGGGTCCCCCCTCCCCATTTTTGGGGGGAATTTTAAGGGTTAAAAACCCTTAAAAATCCCCCCCAAAAATGACGTAGGGTCCCCCCTACCCAGCATTACCGACCCAGGCCAGCTATGGGGGTTTGCAGAACAGGGCGCGGGGGCCAGCGTTGGTGGCCCCTGGCCCTGCAGGCTACTAGCCCACATAGCCACTAAGTGGCCGGGCCCTTCTGCCCCCCCCCCCCCTGGCCGTTGGGGAGGCAGGTAATGGGGGGGCTGGGGGTTAATGGCAAGTCACCCGCTAGCCGCAGGTGACTTGCCAGACCCAGAGCCTTGTGAACTGGTATAAGGGGTCTCATGGACCCCTTACCAGTTCACAAAGGGTTAACTGTGAAAAAAAGACACCAGACAAAAGTATTTTATTAAAAAAAAATTTTTTTTTTTTTTTTACTGTACTTACCTCCGATTGTAAGCTCTTGTCCCTCGCCGCTCTGCTGACAGATGCCGGTGATCGGCATCCAGAGAAGGGGGAGGCAGGAGATCAGAGGGTCTCCTGCCACCTCCTTCCCGAGCACCGATCACCGGCATCTGACAGCTGAGAAGGCTGAAGCCTGAGATCGGGGCCGGGATGACGTCATTAGCCCCTTGGGGGGCGGGGCTTAGCTGCAAGATGGCGGCCGCCATCGAGGAGGAAAGGGGAGAGAGCCTTCTGGGCTCTCTCCTGAAGAAGTCCTGGGGGGGGATCGGAGGCCCCCCAGGTGAAGAGGAGGGACAGCGGGAGCCAGCGCACACACAGGTATGTGAATGTCATTTTTATAATTTTTTTTTTTTTTTTACAGTTAGCAGCTGTTGCTGCCGAAGCGGGGGGGGGGCGGCCTATTCCGGGGGCTCTCCTGGAGCCATCCGACCCAACCACGGGATTGGATGGCACCAAATTAAAGAGGAGACCCGGCTGGATCCAACGAGGGGTCAGGTGAGTATTTTACTGTTATATTTTTTTTACTGTGGGGGTTTAAAATCAGCTACGTGAGTCTCACGTAGCTGGCACTTAAGTGGAGTAGAGGCTGCTACGTGAGACTCACGTAGCTGGCACTAGAAGGGTTAAGACTTTGTCTTTCTACTGTGCTTTATTCCTAGTAATGCTGAGGCAAGGGGATTTACTTTCCCTCATCAGGTGCTGGAATTTTTTTCCTGGATTGTCTTTGGTCCTTTAGGGGGACTGATGCCCCTTGGGGTTTGTGGGCACTTACCTCTGTATGTGTCTGATCTCGTCTGCTTCCAGGGGTTAAGCGGCCCTTGGCCTAGCCTTTACATGGATGGTTTTCCCTTCTGGTCCTAGGGAAGGTTTGTCTTTTTCCTGGACTATTGTTAGCGTTTGATCTTGTCAGGCTGTTACTCAGGCCTATTCCTTTGAGGTGATGAGTTTCTTTTCATTTTATTCTTTTTTTTTTTTATATATTCTTTATTTAAAATTTTTCAAAGCACAGTAATAAAAGGACAATTACAGTACATACAAGTATCAGAATAGCAAGAAAAGATACATCTAAGACGTATATCTGTAACCAGCCACGCATTGGAGCCTGGCATGGGTCGTGAGGAGTGCTGGTATTACTGTCCTACTGCAATGACATTTAACTCAGATAGCGGTCTCTGCTGTTACATTGGCCAGGACAAAGGAAAGTTAAATGTGTCATAGAGCCAACTGGCGCAAGGAAGACAGGTGTCGCTTCCTCCGAACCCATCCAGTGTCCAGGCAGGAAGGCAGCAGCATCCTTTAAGCAGATGATGTAACTAAGCTCTAGCAGCAACACCAGCTATACCTGCAAATAGTTGGTAAATGGTAAAGTGTAGGATAGACAGACAGTGCCTATCCGGGAATACACAGACAAACGGGGGGAGAGGAGGAGCAGCAGGGGGGAGGGAGAGGGAAGAGTAAAAGCGGGGGAGGATGGGGATAGGGGGGACACAAAAGAAAGGGGGCAGAGTCCACTCCCTCGAGCGGATAAATCTATTTCTCACGCCTCCGTCCTCAATAGGTCCCTGTAGGCCTGAGACAGTGTAAATTCTACCCAGCTTGCCCATTTGAGTCTGTGCGGCTCCTCTGATACTTGCTGGGCCGCTATCATCCCCTCGAATCTCTCAATTTCATTCACCCTGTTCAGCCACTGTGTGATGCTCGGAGGTGACTGGCTCTTCCAACGCGAAGGGACACAGGCCTTTGCAGCATTAACCAGTTGGGGTACCACCGATCTCCGGTAAGCCTTGGCGGGTATGTCTGAGTGGTGGAGGAGGAAGAAAGCGGGACCCCAGGGGATCTCCCTATCGGTCATACGCTGCACTACGTCTCTGACCCCTCTCCAGAACGACTGTAGTTCCGGGCACGACTAAAAGATGTGTAAAAGGTCGCCACGTTCGAGGTTGCATCTCCAGCACAGCGAGGAGTTAGTCGGAACCCATTTATTCAGAAGTGCTGGGACTCTGTACCAGCGCATGAGCACCTTATAATTGCACTCCCTATATTTCGTACATGTCGAGGTCTTGTGGGTCAGTTCAAGGATTTTCTTTCGTTGCTTGGGCGAGAAGGTGACTCCCAGGTCCTCTTCCCACTTGGCGAAGCACGGGGGGTCTCCCTGGTTTTGTGTACTTAACAGGATTTTATAGGTAAGGGAGAGAGTATGCCTAGCAGGGCCCTCCTCCTCACACAACCTTTCAAAGTTAGTTGACTCTCTCAGCTGCTGAAATTGGTGTCTAAAAGATTGCAAAAAATGACTAAGCTGCCTCCACTGCCACGCGTCCCATCTCGGGAGTCCGTGCAAATCTGCCAGTCTCTCCATTAGTGTGATGTCCCTCACTTGGCTGAAGTGTTTGGCTCGGAAGATGCCCTTTTCAATCCATTGGTCGGCGATCCTCCCACCCATCCCAGGCATAAAGACTGGGTTTCCGAGTATCGGGTAGAGCGGGGAAAGGGGGGGGATACCTCGTCACACTGGAGGAGTTTGTGGCACACTTTAAGTGTAGCCCCTATTGTTGGGTGTTGCAACTCACGTCTCAGAGTCTGCCTAGGTACCCATGGCAGGCTTCGCAGCGGGATCACAGAGCTCTTTTGTTCAATCTGGACCCACTGTTTGTGCTCAGCGTGCCGGTGCCAGTCAACCACCCTAGTAAGGTGTGCGGCAGCATAGTATTTACCCGGGTCGGGCACTCCCAGCCCTCCCTCCTCCTGGGGTCTGGTCAGTAGGTTTCTATTAACCCTTGGGCTTCTTCCCAGCCAAACAAAGTTCGAGAAAACCCCGCTGACCCTTCGAAGGAAGGAGCCAGGGATCTCTATTGGGAGGGCCTGAAAGAGATATAGGAGGCGAGGCAGTAGATTCATTTTGAGCGCGTTACACCTCCCAAACCATGAAAGTTTTTTGCGTGCCCATGTACCCACATCTTTGATGAAGGCATTCATGAGCGGGGGGAAGTTAAGCTCAAAAAGCCTGTTCGGAGACTTCCCTATCTTTGTCCCCAGGTACGTGATATAATCCCGGGCCCATTTGAACGGGAAAGATTGGCTGAGGTTAGCTTCTCTGTCCATCGGCAGGTTCAAGTTAAGAATCTCCGACTTCTGCATATTTATCTTGTAGCTGGAGAGGCCCCTATATGTCTCGAGTTCGCTAATTAAGTTTGGGAGAGACACCTCAGGGTTAGTCACAAAGAATAGCAGATCATCTGCATATGCTGCTATTTTATAGTGTCCTGAGGGTAGGCTAACGCCCTGTATGCTCCGGTTAGCTCTAATGTAGCAAAGGAGCGGCTCCAGCGTCAAGACGAATATCAAAGGCGACAACGGGCATCCCTGTCTCGTCCCATTTCTAATGTCGAAAGGTTCTGAGGTCGAGCCGTTAATTCCCACCACTGCGGTGGGGCCATGGTATAGGCTAGCTATCCAACCCAGCATGCCATCCCGCAGACCGATGTGTCTTAGGACTCCAAACATAAAGTCCCATTGCACTCTATCAAACGCTTTTTCAGCGTCAGTGGATAGGAGGAGCATAGGGATGCTGCGTTGGGTAGCCAGGCCAATGAGATTTAACGCCTTCGTGGTGTTGTCACGTGCCTCCCTATGGGGCATGAATCCAACCTGGTCCAGGTGTATAACGTGGTGGAGGTGTGGTGCTAGGCGGGATGCCAGTATCTTTGCGAATAGCTTAATATCTGCGTTCAGTAGGGATATTGGCCTGTAGCTGGAGCTAAGTGTGGGGTCTTTACCTTCTTTCGGTATTACTGTGATTTTTGCCGACAGGCTATCCCTAGGGAACGCATTTCCTGAGCCCATTGAGTTGAATACCTCCAACATTCTGGGCGCCAACACCCCCGCAAAGGTTCTGTAATAGACCAGGGGGAACCCGTCCGGTCCCGGCGCCCTCCCTGCGGCCGACCCTTTTAATGCCATTGCCAACTCTTCATGAGAGATCGGGTCCTCCAGCTCACGGAGTATCTCCGACGGTAGTTCAGGAAGCCCAGACTGCCGGAGGTAGTCAGCTATGTCGGAGGCTCTCTGGCTTGTCCTATCAATGGGTATGTTATAGAGTTCCTCGTAGTAACTCCTGAAAACTCTGGCGATCTCCGCTGTCTTGTGCCTAACCATACCCGTCTTGTCTTGTATTTTGGGGACGTATGTTTTGGCTCTTTCTCCCCTCAGGGCCACGGCTAGCAGGCGACCACACTTATCCCCTGACTCGTAGTAGGCTTTCCTACATTTAATGAGTTGGAGTTTTGCGGAATCATTGCTTAGCCTGCGCAGTCGGTCCCTGAGTGAGGTCAAAGCCGCCAAGTGTTCGGCAGCCAGCGATTGTTTATGTAGGGCTTCTAATCTCCGAATCTCGCTCAATAGCTCACTCACAGCCCTGCCCTTTTCTTTTTTGATTCTGGCCCCTTGTTGAATCAGAAGGCCTCTAGCGACACACTTATGCGCCTCCCAAACCATAGCTGGGTTGGACCCTGGCGCGGTGTTCCTGGTAAAGTATTCCCTCAGGTTCTGCTGGAAAGTCTCCTTAAATACAGTGTCCTGAATGAGGGAGCTATTAAGCTTCCAATCCCACGCCCGGGGCGACTGGGTGTGGGCGTATAGGACAAGGCTAACTGGGGCGTGATCCGAAAGGACAATGTTGCCAATGGCTGCTGTTTTGACTCTCTGTAGCGTGTGGTGTTGGATCAGGAACAAGTCAATTCTAGAGTACATGTTGTGGGGGGGCGAGTAGTACGAGTAGTCTCTGTCATTAGGATGGAGTATGCGCCAGGGATCTACCAGCTGGTGCGAGTGCAGTAATTTCTTAAGCTTACTAAGTTTAGCATAGGGGAGGTAGGTTTGGCCCCTAGATGTGTCGATTAGGGGGTCCAGTGTGAGATTAAGATCCCCTCCGATTACAATCCTTCCCTCTGCGAACTCCGCCATCTTAGTCAAAACGCCCGCCAGGAAATCTACTTGGCCTGTGTTTGGGCAGTAAATGTTTACAAGGGTGAAGGCTTCTGACCACATTCTCCCCTTGACCATGAGCCACCTCCCCTCTCCACCACTCAGCACCCCCGCCTCCTCCCACGGCACTGACCTTGATAGTAGCAGGCTCACCCCACGAGATCGGGAGTCCGGAGAGTAACTGTGGTAGGATACTGGGAACGCTCTGTCTCTCATGGTGGGTGGGTTCGCTGCCCTGAAGTGCGTTTCTTGGAGGAAAGCCACCGAAGCCCTCAGGGCCTTGAGGTTTCGCAGGATCTGTCTCCTCTTCTCGGGCGTGTTCAGTCCCTTCACGTTGAAAGAGACCATGTTGGGCTCACCCATTATGGCTGTGTTGGACAGGAGGGCGGGGAGAGGTCAAAGAGAGTCACCAATGTGGTTACCGATACAGGGAGCAGAGCAGGGAGGAGAGGGGGGAAAAGGGAGAGGTCAGAGACTGGCCTAAGTGGGGGAACTGTGTCCAGCGGCAGGTGCTGGAGACCGCCCCCCCCCCACCGAGAGCAGCTAGTAAGATGGAACATCAAAAAGCAACTTCTGCATTTGAAGACCGACAACAAAACAACTTAGTTAAAAGAAGAAGAAGAGAGGAGAGATCTTGACCGCCAGGCAGGCGACAACCAGCGACACATGAGAGACATGCTACTGCTCGGGATCTGTGGGCCTCGGCGGTCTCTCTCTCGGTCTTCTTGATCTGCCGACCCCGCGTCTCCTGGGCGCCGACCCCCCCGATCCCCGAGACGGGAAATCAGGAGCGGCGAGCAACCAGTTAGGCACCGGAATCGGGTTGACGTTGAGAAATGCAAACAGTCCCTCTAAGTCTTGGTAGGCTCGGAGGGTGTAAGAGTCTCTGCCCCTGCTAACAATCAGGTGGAGGGGATACCCCCATCTGTACATCGCTCCAGCGTTGCGGATCACATCGAGCACAGGCCGCAGGATTCTGCGCATCTGGAGAGTGCGCCGCGAGAGATCTGGGAATATGGTGACGCTTGCTCCATCAAAATCAAGTGGGCCATGTCTCCATGCCCGCCGTGAAATCTCTTCCTTGGTGGAGTAGTGATGGATACGGCAGACAATATCTCCTGGTCGGGACGGGTCGCTGCTTGGGGGACCCAGAGCCCTATGGGCCCTATCTATCTCGATCGGAGTGTCCGCCGCCCTTTCAAGAAGTTGGTTGAATATCGCTGTTATTATTTGCCTGACGTCCTCTCCCGACGTAGTCTCAGGAATGCCTCGCACACGGAGATTATTTCGCCTGTGCCTGTTTTCCAGGTCGTCATGCTGAAGTTGCATCTGTACTATTTGAGCGGATTGACTCTCTATCCTGGCCGCCATGTCGGCCAGCGCTGCCTCCGTGGCTGTGTGGTTGGAGGAGACTCTGGCGTCTAGAGACTGGAGCTGCCCTCTCACTTCCGCTATATCCTTTCGGTGCGCCGCCTCATATCTTCTAATCAGGGCTTCAAAGTCCGCTTTGGTAGGAATGGACCTAAGGAAGGAGAGTGTCTCTTGATGTATGTTACCCGCTCCCACTGCCTCCAGACACTCTTCCGCTCCCGTTGCAGTCGGCGAGCTGAGGCATGAGGACTGGGGCGGCATCTCAATCACCGGCGGGGACTCTACAGTCAGCGGCGACAGACGGTCCCGGAGAAGAATGGGCGTTCCCCGCAGGGGCGTGAGTGGAGGCGTCGGCTCCCGTCTTGGTTGCGAGCATTGCAGAGCATGAGGGGTGTAATCCATCACCCTCCTTTTATTCTCCACTGGGGATTCTGCGGGGGTGCGCTGGGCACTGCCACTCGGTCTGGGCTCGTTTCCAGGGGCACTCCTGGCTCTCTGCTTTCTCTGGGGGAGGGGGGTGGACGGCAATTGTGTCAGTGGGCCGGGCGTCCCGATGTCGCGCCCTGCTGAACGCTGTGGGCGATCAGTGGCTGTGAAGCCGTAGCTCTCCAGTCTGCCCAGGGAAGGGGCCTCCTTTAATGCCTGTGGGGCCTGTTTAGCAGGACCTTGGCAGACCAGGGGAGTAGTGGTCAGTGCCTGCCCTGCGCTTTCACCAGGTGGAACGCTCAACTGCCCAGAATTCCCTCCCTGCAAGGGGCAGTGGTGCTGCAGGGTCAGCAAGTTCATGGCCAGCTTAGATTTTCTAGCTCGCCCGCCCCCATTCCTTCTTGCCACTCTCCCGGCTCCTCAGTTGCCTGTGCTAGGGTTTGTGGGGGCGCATCTAAAGGTGTCAGGGCAGTGCTGCTGCGGTCTCCCTCCTCCGCCCTCTGGGCTCCTATATTGTGCACTTCACTCCTCTGCCTCCCCTCAGTGGAGCCCTCCTCACCTCTATGCTGCTGCAGCGGCCGGGCCCTCGTCTTCTGCGGGCGGCACGGGGCCGCATGTGAGACCGTCGGGGACGCCGCCCCTTCTGTGTCCGCTCCCGGCGCCTGGAGCCCTTCGCCGGGGCTTACTCTAGCTGCCTCCTCGTCGGGCATCATATCTGCCTCCGCATCCGCGGTGAATGGAGCCGCTGAGCCGCCAAGCGGGAGCCGGACATCCAGTCTTTCTGGCTCCTCCGGACCGCTGGAGTCTGGGGATGGCGGGATCGGCGCCATGACTGCTCCCACGTGTTCCCGCGGGTCTTCTCTCCTCGCCGGCAAAGCACGGGAGCCCGCAGCAAGCCGCCTCTTCTTCTCCTTCCCTCTTCTCCCCTTCATGGGGCAGTCGGTGAGCAGGTCTTCAGCGGGTAAGTCGCCGCTAATGAAGGCTTTTCTCCCGGTGGGGTCAGGAGCCCAAGGGATCACGTCCTCACCATCCGCGAGCCAGGCCACGCCCCCCTCTTTTCACTTTATTCTGATTCTACTGGTGACTTGGTACCCTTGGGCCTTTCAGCACCAGGTTTTGTTGTACAAGTTTGCTAGACCGCTACTTGGTTTTTTGTTCATACCTTTTCAAAGGTTTTTTATGATGTTGATGTTGGAGCCTTTGCTCATGTCGCTTTCGGTGGCAAGGTTTGCAGGTGACAGTGTCTCTACTGTCTGCTGTGCCTTTTTTGTTGGGGATCCCACCCTACTTTATGGACACTGCTATTGGATGTCCCAAGTGTAAGTATTATATCTGGAGCAGGACGTACTGTATACGGGGTGAGATGAGTTATTGTGGGCTATCGGGGGGTTTCACAGAGCGGGGGGGAAAGGACCAAAACCCAGGATAGTCAAAATCCTGGGTGTTGGTCCACTTTAAATGTAAAAAAAAACAAACCACACCACAAAATGCTGGAAACATTTTATACCTGCTGTGTAACAGGACATAAGCGGTTAATTTAAAAAAAAATTGACATAGAGTCTCACGTAGCTGGCACTTAAGTGGAGTAGAGGCTGCTACGTGAGACTCACGTAGCTGGCACTAGAAGGGTTAAGACTTTGTCTTTCTACTGTGCTTTATTCCTAGTAATGCTGAGGCAAGGGGATTTACTTTCCCTCATCAGGTGCTGGAATTTTTTTCCTGGATTGTCTTTGGTCCTTTAGGGGGACTGATGCCCCTTGGGGTTTGTGGGCACTTACCTCTGTATGTGCCTGATCTCGTCTGCTTCCAGGGGTTAAGCGGCCCTTGGCCTAGCCTTTACATGGATGGTTTTCCCTTCTGGTCCTAGGGAAGGTTTGTCTTTTTCCTGGACTATTGTTAGCGTTTGATCTTGTCAGGCTGTTACTCAGGCCTATTCCTTTGAGGTGATGAGTTTCTTTTCACTTTATTCTGATTCTACTGGTGACTTGGTACCCTTGGGCCTTTCAGCACCAGGTTTTGTTGTACAAGTTTGCTAGACCGCTACTTGGTTTTTTGTTCATACCTTTTCAAAGGTTTTTTATGATGTTGATGTTGGAGCCTTTGCTCATGTCGTTTGCAGGTGACAGTGTCTCTACTGTCTGCTGTGCCTTTTTTGTTGGGGATCCCACCCTACTTTATGGACACTGCTATTGGATGTCCCAAGTGTAAGTATTATATCTGGAGCAGGACGTACTGTATACTTAGAATAATACAATTCTGTGAAATACTCACCTGTAGAATTGGTATTATACGTATACAGTACGTCCTGCTCCACCCCACCCTGGTTTTTGCATTATTCTGGATCCCCTGTATGGTGATTGTTATTATTGTTATCATTACCAGTTTGTTTTGGTTGTTAACTTCTCCCGGCTTCTGGTTCACTGCTTTTCAATGCTGGGGATTTGTGGGAGGTCCCCAGGTATATGAAGGGCCGGGAGGAGCCTGTTTTTGCATGTCTGCAGTGCACAGCACCATCTGGCGGAGGATAACCCAAGTGTAAGTATTATATCTGGAGCAGGACGTACTGTATACGTATAATACCAATTCTACAGGTGAGTATTTCACAGAACTGTATTTTTTTATTACAAAAAAACACTACAAATTGTAAAAAATAGTTTTTATTTTTTTGCACATAATTCACCCAAAAATATTGAGAATACAACTATAAAATGTCAAACAAGACATTTCATGTTGGTGCCCAGAGAAAAAACAATATATAATTTCCCTGGGATATCCCTGGAAATCCCTTAAAAAATCCCAGTTGAACGTGTGGAGGGCAAAATAGTGCAAAATGTTCTGGCAACAAAGGGAGACAAAATCTCCAGATAGGCTGGCAGTTAATGGGTTAAAGCTAAATTCTCCACCCACTTTGCTTCTGTGGGCAGGGAGCGGGTTGTGTGGGTGCCGGTAACCCCCCTCCCATGTGGCGGGTGAGGAACAGGGTGTGTGCGCACCGGAAAAATCTCCCCCCTGCTGCGGTGAGCAGGGGCACCAGTAAAATTCCCCTTCCCCCCCAAACCCAAGTGACTGCTGCGAGCGATGAGTGGGGGCACTGATGAAAGTGTATGCAGGCGGGTGGGAGGATTGTTGTACGTACAGCTCCTCAGCTCCTCAGCTCCTGCATGTGTGTCTCTCCCAAGCCTCTGCTTGATGATGTCATCATGCTGGATTTTACCAGTGCCCACGCACACCACTCCCTGCCCACTGCAGCTATGTGGTTGTTTTTTTACTGGAGTCTACACTATGGGGGGTCCTGAAGTACGCCCTATGGACACTTGTGCCCTGTGAGACAACTCATATCGCACAGGGCAAGGAATGGCCCTGGGAATGCACACTGGTCATTGGCCAACCGCCTGCACATGCACTGTGGGAATGGAGAAAAGGTAAGTTTACAAGTGATCTATAGGGATACACACAGAGAGGCATCCCAAATCAAGATGCCCCAGGCAGTTACCCTCCCCAAACACACATACCCACTAAGTTACCCCCCGCGCACTTAAAACACACACATACAAACCATTTACACCCAAATAATCTCCACATACACACACATTAAACCCCCTGGTAACCCCCCTTTTAAAACTCCTAAGCACTGTTGCAAGGGTTTTTTTCTATATTTATGAGGCTTTATCTCTAAATCTTAGAGCGTTCTGCTTCTCCCATCCTGATCGGTATCTCTACCTGGGTGCCCTCTCTGATCTCTGTCGGTTCAGTGCAGGAGGTGAGGGGTGCCAGGTGGCACAAAGACCAATCAAGACAGTAATTAACATGACCCTTACTGTAGCTACCTTTACCAACCAGGACGGGTGTGCCTTTTTAATTCCTTTTATTTTTATGTTACACTTTTGTTTCCTTAACATTATAAATGGTAATGTGAAAAGGGCTAATGCCACATATTATTTTGTAAAAATGACACTAAGAGATTAACAATTATTAATGAGTTTTTACATTTTATGTAACAGTAGATAATAATTTGCACAATAATTACTCGGTAAGCTAATTAATCAAGTTACCAGAAACTTTTTTATGGCCATAGTTATAAAGTAATTTTCAAAGCATTAATTCAAAGTTCACAGCTTGAGAGCAGCAAATCAATGAGTAACGATATAAAATAATGTATTCCTTTTGGAAGTTCCAGCAACCAGTTTACAGGCGTGGCCTAATGGTTAGGGAGCCAATTTTGTGACCAGAGGGTTGCAGGTTCAGTTTCCAGCAAGGCACCTAACTCCTAACTGCTCCCTGGGCGCTGTTCCTAGGGAAACCCCACCACTGCCATGTGGTGGGGTTGCTTCTAGTGGGTTCACAACTCTGGCTCACGTGTGTGTGTTGTTGCCACTGCATGGATGGGATAGATGCAGAGCATACAATAATTGTATACGCTTGTTATTATTAATATTCTCATAGCTTCTACTCCTGTGCAAACTGTGGGTGTGTCAATCCCCGAGTGTGGGAAGAGACAAGGGCTGGCGCACCCTGTTACCGTGACCCTACCCTAAATTTAATTTGGCTGGTGCGTCCTCAAAGCTTGACCATGAACTTTAAGACCAAGAATTGTTATTGGGTATAGGCATCACCCAACCATTATATCTTAGCCTTTGAGATTCACCCCACCATAAATTAACCAAATTACAATGTGATGTAAAAGTACAAAATTCATTTATTTCAACATTTTTTAAAAAGCAGTAGTTCATATAGAATACACACATTTTAACATATTAAAACAATAACACATCTTTGTCAATACTATGTTTTCTTATTACCAACTACCAAATAATTACATACATTTTTGGACACAATTCACATTACCTTAATATAAGAATTCAACACAAATACACATAATAGATATTACAAATTTTAAGCCTGATTCGCTTTCTGCAACACTGAGTACTGGCGTACTTGTTTTGCCTAATTAGGCTTCTTCTGTGCCACATCTTGCACTCATGTTTAGAGAAATGGAATCAACATACACAAGCTGCCTATAATAGGATGAGAGAAAGAGATAAATGGAAAAAAGGGAACTTTTTGTTTATTTATTTCTTGTAGCTATATCAAATGGGGTTTTGAACTTGAATAAATAGAGAATAAAGACATTGTGGATTACGCTCTAAGGCCTTACACTCAATACTGGCTCTAGGTTTAATAAATACCTGATAGAAAATCTGATGTATTTTCTAGGAATCCACCCATCATCATTACATATTTCAGGTGCTACAGGGATGTGGGTATAGTCCACTTCAAGGATCTATGGCGGATAAAGAACCATAGTATTACAATGTGCAATGCCCAGTAGTATACATGTATTTTAATGGGAGGTAGTCTAGTACGAAGTATAAATATATTTGTACTTACATTCTATTAAATAGACTCGGTGACAGTCTGGAGGTCAGTAACTATTGTGGTCAGATACAAAGGAAAATCCAAATCCTCTAATGGGCTTTATTCCTCTAAAGGGCTGTATTTGTTTGTTTTTCAATCTATGGATCCCTGTGTCCGGTATCTCTGACCACCGTTATGGTCTCCCTCTTTCCTGTCCAGGTGAGGCTGAGTATGCAGCGCCACTAATGGGCGCCTATATACTATGCTTCCGCCCATTAGCCGGGCGGAAGTGACGCGGTGCTGTGAGTGCCTGGTGCGCACCTGCGCTCCACCCTCCGAGCATACGCCTGTAACCAGCACATCGGCCCTTGACTTGGCCGATTGTGACCTAGCACACTCGGGACCCGGAGCGCAGCCGCGCCCCACGCCTCCCAATCAATCCATGTCCATAGAGGGGAGCCGGAACCGGAAGTTGCATTTGGTCCTCCGGCCGGCCCTAAATAGACAATTGTTTTAGGGCCTGATAGTGCGACTCCCCAATGTCCCTGGGTTGGCCTGTGGCCTCACCTGCTCTCCATTAGGAGCCCCTGTTAGATGCCACCATTTTGTTGGAGCCAGCTCCACACCCCTATGGGTGCTGTGGAGCTGTCTTCTGGTGGCCATTTTGGTGTGGACTAATATGCCTTAAATTAGTTTACATTATTTACAGTTCCCAAAGTGAAGTAATTTACTAATACATAGATGATTGCAAATATTGGATAGTAACGATGGGGATTCTAATAGAGAGACTTATTAGAGTATTCTAGTAACAAAACTTCATTGACCATATTAATAGACCCCCCCATTTAAGATACCTAGATCAAATGTGGAAAACCTACTGATCTATAAAGTATGTAATTTGTATATCTATGGACATGGGAAATCTATCCCTCATTAGAGAATATGTTTAGTAAACAATAAAGTCAAAATTAATAACTGAATATCATATAATAAAATAGCATGAATAAAATAAAATAACATGGAATAAATTAATAAGAAAAAAAAGTCCCTCTTTTGATAAAGGGACTCTCTTATATTCTAAGTATGTCACACACCCCGCTTCAGATAGTCATTACACTTGGGTTATACCGACCTGTAGAGGGCGATCTTGCAGAGATGTCATGAAAATAAGTGGGCCCCTCCCGGTCCATAAATACCTGGTACCTCCCACTCATTCCCCAGTCTTTCATCTCTGCAGACGGCGAGCAAGTCAGAAGCCAATCTGTACAAATGACCAGCACTCCGTTATATAATTCCACCAAGTGTATCATAGAAAGACAAATGTGGTATGAATATCCATCACAAAGTGTCCAAAGTCCATATTAGGTCAAATGGTAAGCAGTGTCCTGAATTCCAACGTTTCGGGGGAGCAGCCCCCTTCATCAGGGACAGACAAACAGACATGTGCCAAGAGGGAGGTCCTTATAAACATTGTAATCAGGAAGTCCCACCTGACATCATAGAGACGTCAGCTGGAGTTAATAAAGCTCATTAGAAAAAAAAAAAAAATTAAATGAGCATCATGATCACAATAACAATGCTGAAGAAGTAACACCTTGCCTGCACCTGTAAGGGTCCCTGAACAGCGGGAACCCCTCCACTGCCAACCACCGCTCGCTGCATGAGCGAACGGCAATGTCCCTGCCTGTCAATGGGCCAGGGAGAGAGAGCAGCCAGGCGGCAAAGTCTGCCCGGCAACCCGTGACGTAACGGCCGCCGTGCTCCCATTGGGCAGCGGCGGCCGCATTCACAGGGTACATTGTGACAGGCGGCGCTGATCAAGGCGGTCACAGGCTCCAGTACAGGGCCTGCGGGTATGCCGTACTGTGCCCCAAATGTTGCAGGCGCTCCCCGGAGGCAGTGGGAGCAAAAGCTCATAGGCGCATATACATAAGCAATACATTTAAAAAGTAGAAGGCGAACAGTGTATACCAGGAGGGAAACTAGGTGGGGAGATGAGGGGGGTCCCAGGCAGAAATAACAGGGGACCGCCATTTAGGACAGGGGGATGCAGGGAAGACATTAGGGGGCAAGGGGGGACCAAAGATCCAGAGGGAAGGAAGAGAGGGATCACAGGAGAGGAGTCCAGGGGAAATGGTGTTCAGATGGCAGGTAAGCACAAGAGAGGAGAGAAGGAGAGCACAGAAGAAGAGAGAAGGAGAGTAACCGGAGGGGGGAAAAGGAGAACGGAGGAGAGTGAGAAAGAGGAAAGGGGGAAGAAAAGGAGGGACAAAGAAAAAGAGGAGGGGGAAGGGGGGATCTAGGTGGTGCAGGGAAACGGGGACAGATGGAGGATATTCAGCGGATGGTAGTGCTGTTCCCTGGACATGGTATGGAAATAATTCAAAAAGAGGGACAGCATTTGACAACAGGTAGGAACATTCAAAAGAGGGACAACTTTTAACGTTCAGATAGGAAGCACGTAAAGCCAAAGGAGGTGTTCAGACCCCTCGGGTGAAACGTATCCAAATTTATGTATCCAAAAAGTCTCTCTTTGGAGCAGTAACCGATGGCGGCCACCACCCCGCCGTGGTCTCTCGATGTGGTCGATGACCATACCCTTTAGTTCATGTATTTGATGGTTATGCTGTACAAAGTGAATGGCCACCGGTTTCTCATAGTCTAAGTTCTCACCGTTCGTGTGTTTATTGATACTGACCCTGATATCACTCCGGTGTTGCTGGAAACGTTTTTTAAACGGTCCAATCGTTTTGCCAACATAGACAATGCCGCACGGGCATTTAAGTAAGTAAACACAGTACTCAGTAAGGCATGAAAACACGCCTCGGATTTTGAAACGTTGGCCAGTGTGGGGGTGAGTGAATTCAGGGCCAAGAATTAAAGAATTGCACACATTGCAGCTGTTGCATCTAAAACAGCCCGTGCGGGTGGTAAGTTGAACAGGTTTCTTTAGGTATTTTTCCACTGGATCCGCTTTCACTAATGAGTCTCTCAGATTCTTATTGCGCTTTAGAAATGGCCTCTTGATCACTGGGCAAAGTGTGTTGTCGGAGCCGAGAATACATCTGTGTTTGTTAATCGTGTGTTCTATGGTGGGGGCAGCTAGGTTATATGTCAGCATAAGGGGCACACGTTCCTCTTTTTGTTTAGCCCTTCTGTCACCAGCCCATATTTCTCCTGCTCATGCCTGGGCTTGAATAAGTACAGATTCGGGATACCCCCGAGATCGAAATTTTACAAACATATGGTGGAGCTGTGCAGTACGTTCATCAGGGTTAGAGTTGATTCTATAGACCCTTAGGAATTGGGAGATGGGCAAGCTGTTAACCAGTGGTCTAGGGTGAGCGCTGTCATACCGTAATAAGGTATTTCTGTCGGCTTCGAGTATAAACTCGTAGTGATCTTTCCATCTAGATCTTTACTGACTGCCACGTCCTTCTCTCTTCTTCTGTGCTCTCCTTCTCTCCTCTCCTGTGCTTACCTGCCATCTGAACACCATTTCCCCTGGACTCCTCTCCTGTGATCCCTCTCTTCCTTCCCTCGGGATCTTTGGTCCCCCCTTGCCCCCTAATGTCTTCCCTGCATCCCCCTGTCCTAAATGGCCTTCTACTTTTTAAATGTATTGCTTATGTATATGCACCCATGAGCTTTTGCTCCCACTGCCTCCGGGGAGCGCCCGCAACATTTGGGGCATACCCGCAGGCACTGTACTGGAGCCTGTGACCGCCGTGATCAGTGCCGCCTGTCACAATGTACCCTGTGAATGCGGCCGCCGCTGCCCAATGGGAGCACGGCGGCCGTTACGTCACGGGTTGCCGGGCAGACTTTGCCGCCCGGCTGCTCTCTCCCTGGCCCGTTGACAGGCAGGGACATTGCCGCTCGCTCATGCAGCGAGCGGTGGTTGACAGTGGAGGGGTTCCCGCTGTTCAGGGACCCTTACGGGTGCAGGCAAGGTGTTACTTCTTCAGCATTGTTATTGTGATCATGATGCTCATTTACATTTTTTTTTTCTAATGAGCTTTATTAACTCCTGCTGACGTCACTATGATGTCAGGCGGGACTTCCTGATGACAATGTTTATAAGGACCTCCCTCATGTCTGTTTGTCTGTCCCTGATGAAGGGGGCTGCTCCCCCGAAACGTTGGAATTCAGGACACTGCTTACCATTTGACCTAATATGGACTTTGGACACTTTGTGATGGATGTTTCATACCACATTTGTCTTTCTATGATACACTTGGTGGAATTATATAACGGAGTGCTGGTCATTTGTACAGATTGGATTCACAGCGGAGCCACCGCTGACCTGGCACCCACGCAAAACTAGTAAGTGTGCACCAGCAACTTGGTTTATTCTGTTACGGATTTTGTGGCACTTAGCCGGTTGCACCTACTGACATTTATTTCCAAAATCTCCGGCTGCATTTAAATGGAGATCTTTCGCGATATCGATGGTAACCCAGACAACCGTGCCAAGACGCGGATCTTCAACCAGGAGGAAATAGATACCATCCTCTTCCCCTCCAACCCCTCAGTGGCTTTTGGTAGTGATACCTGGTAAAGGAACTAAAACGGCTTAGAAAGAAACGTGTGGATCTTGAGCTGCATGGACAAACTTTATCAGAATACTACCGGATCGGAAAAATCCCCCGTGGATTCAGAATTAAGAACCAGCCCACCATTGGAAGAAATAAAAAGGAATTCTGCGAAAGGTGGTGCGAGGTTTCCAACCAGAATTCTCTGAATTATATGATTCTGGTTATTGAAGAGGTACGCGCACAATTGTGCCAGCTCAACCGCGAGATCCACACCCTGGGATTACGCATACAGGAGGAGAAAACTGACACCACTAAACCTGCGATCGATCTGACGAATCTTGAAAGCGAGATCTCAAACTATACTGAGAGGCTCAAATGTTACAAGAGGGACAAATTCAAATAGGTGTGCCTGGATTACTCCGAGAATAGAGTATACCCCTGGCTCTCTGTCAGAGATCCGGATCAACCCCGGCTTAGGAGACAGGCGCGCACTTCAACAAGGCGCGGGAACGTTCAACCTCAATTATACCCAACCTCCGACAGTGATCCCGTGTCAGAGAACCTATCCTCTGATAGCGACACGCATACTAGAGGCCCCAGAAGGCCGAATAGGCCCAGGGCCAAGGAAGCCCATTTTCGGGCACCCCCCACACCAAACGATCCAGGAGGGGCGGTAGGAAGCGGCGACACCAACGCGATGACACTGAGGTCAGCCAACAGGAGACCCCAGTGATGTACTGTCTTCTAGACTGCTCTCCGCCGATGAGGTAAGCCTGTCGAGTAAAGGACTGTCATTTTGCCCCGCGTCCCGCTTTGACCTCTTTAAATTTGATGTTGAGGAGAGCGTGGCTTGGCATGGCCGAGTGAAGGTGTCTAGTGCAGGAGCTCCGCACGAAGATATGTTGAGCAGAGGCTAGAGCGGCTTGTGACACCCCCTGAGCTGATGCCCAGGCGGGGGAAACAACGGGGATCAACCAGGAGGGGCAGGGCGCAAACAATACCTGCCCTATTCCGCGCCCGGGGCACCGCGAGTGTGGAGCTGCCAGCGGCAAAGATGGCGGCTGCGGGAGGAGAGAGGCGTCCACGTGAGCGCGAGGTTGCAGCGCGGCAGTCGGGAGCTCCCGACCGCACACCGTCTCCGGCAGGGGGACCAGCCCAGGCGGCGGGCGGGGGATCAGCCCAGGCAGCGGGGGGGGCGATGAAGAAGAAGCTGCGCTCGTCACGCACAACCCGGAGGCTGTCAGGCGGCGCAGCACACATCTGACGGTGGCGGCGGAGATTCACTGCGAGGGGGACAGGAGGAAGAGAGAACCCGGCGGGCCCCAGGTTAGTGGTTCACCTCGCGCCCCCTCGCCCGGCCATCGCAGCAGCATGATGGAGACCCCGCCCCACTCTGTCTTGTACTGGGGGGGAGAGACAGGGGGTGATATGAAGCCCCATACTGCCCCCACAAATGAACTCAGGAGACCTGGTAGTGAGCACAGACATAATGCTCCCCGCAGCCCTGACTCTCCGCCACGGGGTCAACGTGGGGTTTCCCCAACCCGGCTCACTTGGACATGGGGCTACTCCTCCCCGCAACTAGAGGAGCCCCCGTCTAGCATCAGCTCTCTAGCGGGCACTCCACCACCACCACTGAGCCCACAGCTAGCATGGCAGTCCAGACCGGGTAGTCCCGCCGGGGAACCAATGATAATGGGGGATGCCCCTACCCCGGGCGGTCTCTGGGAGGAGGACACAGACATCCCGCCACAGGAAGCCCAATCGGGAAATACCCAGCAATGCCCACACCAAGCTCCAGGGCCAGCTCCTCAGGGGGGAGAATTGAGAGCCCCCATCCTGGGCCCGCCCCTACTGGCCACACACAGCATTGAGCACCCATCTGCATATAACCCACCTGTAGCTGTACCAATCGATCTCCTATCCCACTCCATTGCCGAGGCGGTAAAAGTCAATATCAAAGAGGCCCTACGGGGGCTCCCAACGCGTGGGGACTTTGAGGGATATGTGTCCAGGATGGAGGGCACCATCAAGAGAGAATTGGCGGCTCTACAAGGCTCAGTGGCAGAAGTAACAGTGAGAGTGGATGGGGTAGAGGCCTCGCACAGAGCCTTGGAGACACGGGTAGCGGATCTGGAACAGCAACAAGTTCGGAATAAACGGCTTCTGGCTGATCTCTCTTTGGCCCACAACGACATAGAGAACAGGAGCCGCAGGAATAATCTGCGACTCCGAGGGATTCCCGAGTCCGTGGAACCGCGAGACCTGATGGAAGCGGTCACCTCCATCTTCAACACGCTCCTCGACCTACCCAGCTCAAATCACATTGAAATGGACTGGGTGCACAGGGTCTTGGGCCCCCGGCCTCAAGACCCGAGTAGGCCCAGAGACATCATCTGCCGAGTCCACTTTTTTAAAATAAAAGAAGATATAGTCCGGCGGGCCTGGGAGAAAGGTACGGTCGAATTCAGGGGAGCACGGGTGATCATACTTCAGGATCTTTCACGGAGGACACTGCAGATGAGAAGGCTTCTTAAACCCTTGCTGGACACTATCCAGAGGCAGGGAGCGTCCTACAGGTGGGGCCACCCATTCCAGCTCCTGGTGCGCGGGGGAGGGGGCCTGTTTGTTCTCAAATCGCCGGCCCAGCTCCCTGACCTGTTTTTAGAGGCAGAGAACGTAGACTTTCCGGATTGGACGGTTCCTGATCTGGCCATATACTGCGGGCACCCTCCGCAGCGCCAGGGCGGTGGCCCCAGAGGAGATAGAGGAGGTGGCAGGGGCCGCAGAAGGTGAAACTTTGCCTCTTCCCCCAGCTTCCGATCTGAAGGTTGGGCCCGGACCCGGGTCTGCTGATACTGCCGCGTATGCTAATGTCACGTTTACCGTTGTTGTTTTCCTTTTGGAGGTTCCCCCTTGAAATGTTTGAATTGTATGCTTAGAGATAATTAACTTTGCTTGGCACGTGATCGGGCACCCCCCCCCGTCGCTGCCCCCCTCGAGTCGCAGCCGGGTTGAGTTGCCGAGTGGGATGTCAGCTTCTCTCGGGCTCTCGGGCCCCATGCAGTATCACTCTGAGATATGCCTCACTGGGTAGCCACAATCAGGGTGCAACTCCTGACCCTCTGAACGTTGGCCTAGTCTTCCAACCCCTCTCAACTCGGTGCACCCCTCTAGGTAAGCCTTCGGGCATCCTCTAGGCGGGAGTAGATTCTGCACAGGGCTTGTAAGCCCGTGGACGAGGGCCCCCCTTTGGAGACCCCTCCACCGCGTGCATAGAAAGGGCACCGTTTCCGGGCTACGCCTCTAGGCGAGTGACCGGTGGACTACTTGTTAGTCCTCAGTTTTCTTTGTTCAGTCTTTTTTCTTTTTCTCGTTGTTACTTGTTTCTTGTTACCCCAAGACCCCACTTTCCTTCACTTAGTCAGCGGTCCCCCCCTTGATCCCCACCTTCCCCCCACTAACCCCTACCCACTCACCCCCCCCCTTGGCGTGTGGGACCAGCGACGGGAGGAGTTGCACTACAGCTTGACCCTCCCTTCGGTACTCACTGGTCCCAGCCTCCCCGCTGCCCGTCTTGGCAAATATGGGCCCGTTAAAAATAGTCACCTTGAATGTAAAGGGCCTCAACACACCAGAAAAGAGAACAATTCTGTGGCAGGAGTTACACAGATATAAAGGGAAGATAGTCTTCCTCCAGGAGACCCATTTAAAAAGAAACGCTGCCCCAAGACTCAAGCAGTTCCCCCAGGTATTCACCAGCTGCGCGGCAGACACCAAAAAGAAGGGAGTAGCGATTATGCTGGCCAGGGATGTGCCCTTTGTCTCTAAGGAGGTCTGGTGCGATGACTCGGGAAGGGTAGTGTTAGTCAAAGGGCTTATTGATCAAAGAATGTACACGCTGGCCTCTATATACGTGCCCAATCAGGGTCAGACCCAATTCTTAAAGAGTACGCTTGATAAGATAGAAAAGTTCATGGAAGGAGATGTAATACTGGGGGGGTGACTTTAATTTAACTATGGAGCCCCTGGGGGCGTGGCCAAGATGGCGACCTGAGAGGACGTGACTGAGAAGGGCTCCGTATTTTATCCTGAATACCTGCATATCCTGAGGCAGGACTGCGTCTTCTGTTGTCCCCGGAGGCTCTCCCTGTCCAGGGGATCGAACCAGTGAGCTGTGAACGGCGGCGGTCGGCCCGGAGGCGGAGGCGGGCGAGCTGTGTGTGACGGCGGCGGTGTCTGACGGCGTGCGGCCCCGGGAGAGAAGCAAGAGCGGCGGCGGGGAGGCGGAGCGTGACCGCACTGTAGACCGGCCCGGCGGCGGCGACTGACGAGGAGCAGCCGGTGAGTGTGACACACGCTCCTGCAGGGCGGCGGGAGCGCTCGGTCGGCTGGCGCGAGGAGCAGCAGTGACGCGGCGCCATCTTGCTACACCACCTGGAGGTGAGGAGGAGGAGGAAGGCCCTGGGCAGCACAGTGCTGAGCACGCCTCACAGGGCGCAGGGGCACCGTCTCAGCACCCCAACGCTGGCGAGATAAGCCAGGCTTGTGGGGGAATACCGGGCCAATTGATCCCCTGAAGTGAAGGCTGGGGAGGAGACTTTCCTGACGTCCTGCTGGGTGTGGGGCCGTCTCCAGGAGCGAGAGTACCTCTGGCAAGGGGCTTTTCTAGTAAATGAAAGCTATTACTCCCTGTACAAATTGGAAGTTCCCTGAGATCTGCTGCATTTATGGGCCCCCAGAGATCTGCTGCGGAGGTGTGACTCCCCCTGCGTTGTGGGCCTCCTGTGATCTGCTGCAGGGCTGTGATCTCCCCTGCATTGTGGACTTCCTGAGATCTGCGGCGGGACTGTGACTCCCCCTGCATCGTGAGCTCTCTGGGATCTGCTGCAGGACTGTGACTCCCCCTGCATTGTGGGCCTCCTGAGATCTGCTGCAGGACTGTGACTCCCCCTGCATTGTGAGCTTTCTGAGATCTGCTGCAGGACTGTGACTCCCCCTGCATTGCGAGCTTTCTGAGATCTGCTGCGGGACTGTGACTCCCTCTGCATTGTGGGCTTCCTGAGATCTGCTGCGGGACCGTGACTCCCTCTGCATTGTGGGTTTCCTGAGATCTGCTGCAGGACTGTGACTCCCCCTGCGTTGTGGGCCTCCTGAGATCTGTTGCAGGACCGTGACTCCCCCTGCATTGTGGGCCTCCTGAGATCTGTTGCAGGACCGTGACTCCCCCTGCATTTATGGGCCCCCAGAGATCTGCTGCGGAGGTGTGACTCCCCCTGCGTTGTGGGCCTCCTGTGATCTGCTGCAGGACTGTGACTCCCTCTGCATTGTGGGCTTCCTGAGATCTGCGGCAGGACTGTGACTCCCCCTGCATTGTGAGCTTTCTGAGATCTGCTGCAGGACTGTGACTCCCCCTGCATTGCGAGCTTTCTGAGATCTGCTGCGGGACTGTGACTCCCTCTGCATTGTGGGCTTCCTGAGATCTGCTGCGGGACCGTGACTCCCTCTGCATTGTGGGTTTCCTGAGATCTGCTGCAGGACTGTGACTCCCCCTGCATTGTGGGCCTCCTGAGATCTGTTGCAGGACCGTGACTCCCCCTGCATTGTGGGCCTCCTGAGACTTGCAGCAGGACTGTGACTCCCCCTGCATTGTGGGCTTCTTGAGATCTGCTGCAGGACTGTGACTCCCCCTGCATTGTGGGCTTCTTGAGATCTGCTGCAGGACTGTGACTCCCCCTGCATTGTGGGCTTCCTGAGATCTGCTGCAGGGCCGTGATATAAGCTCTCTTGAATCTGCTGCAAGCAGTGTCTCTCTCTGCACTAGAAACTCCCCACAATCTCCTGTCAAGCTGGAATCCCTTCTACATCACAAGCCCCCTGAGATCTGCTGCAAGTCTTGATCTCCTCTGCTCTATAAGCATCCTGTGATCTGCTGCAAAGCCGCGATTTCCTGTGCGTCTTCCCCCCACACACATGAAAGGAAATAAAAAGCGCAAGTCGGCGCAAACGGCAGTCACCTGTAGCACGCAAACGATGGAAGCCCCGAGATGGATTGGGCAGGAGCCCTCTAATCCGGATACTGCAGCCATCATGGCGGCTATTGATTTGTGTCAGAGTGCCCTCACGTCCAAATTTGACGCCCTCCAAGAGCAATTTAATTATGTGCGTCATGATCTGGATAAAATCCGGGACCGTACGGGGGAGGCGGAGAGGAGAATCGGAGAAACGGAAGACCGGCTCTCGACACATGCGGGGGAGATCGCCCTGCTGAGGAGGCAGGTGACTACTTTGCTGGGAAGAGCCGAGGATGCCGAAAACAGGAATCAAAGGAACAACGTCAGAATCCTGGGTCTTCCCGAAAAGGCTGAGGGTCCCTCCCCAGAGCAATTTGTTGAGAATCTCATTAGGGAGACGCTGGCCCCGGTCAACCTGACTAAATTTTTCACTGTGGAAAGAGCGCACAGGATCCCCATGAGGCCCCTCCCCCCAGGATCGCCGCCAAGACTTTTCATATTTAAAGTCCTCCACTACAAGGACAGGGACGCTATCCTGGCCGCGGCGAGAATGAAGGGGGCGGTGATCTATGATAACAGCCATCTGTCCTTCTTCCCGGATTTCACATCCGAAGTTCAAAAGATGCGCCGATCCTTCAATGGAGTGAGAGAGAGGCTTCGGAAAAAGAAAATCAAGTATTCCATGATGTTTCCAGCGCGGCTGCGTGTGCAGGACGGGGAGTCTACTAGATTTTTTGTTTCTGCTGAAGAGGCCAATGCCTGGCTGGACTCTCTGCCTGGGGCCTGATGGACTGGGCTCTAGATCAGAGAGGATCTACTACCTTTTGCGCTGATGCCACCGATGACTTGGGGCCAGGGGTCCCCTGCCTCCATTGGACTCCCTGGTCGATAAGCCAGGGGCGCATTCTGGCTCGGTTCGGCCGAGTTGGATTGCTGTTGCCTAGTTTGAAAGTTTAAAGATGATGTTGTGGTTATACCTTAGAATGCTGCCCAAGCCACCAATTTATCCTGTCCTGATTATCACGGGAGAGTTAAGGCTCTGGATCCCTGGGGAGTAATGCAAGCCCCTTTCCTTGTTCCCCTTTCCCTTTTTCCCTTTTCCCCCCTTCCTTCTCTCTTCTCGCCGTCCCCTTGTTCCCTGAATCCCTCCCCCCCTTCGTCTGCTTTCATGCACCCCTGGGAACCGGTGGCAGCCAGTCTGCCCCCCTGTGATATTTGAATGGTACATCCTATGTTGCAGGCCCACTAGGAGTAGGTACCTGCACCCCAGTTGCAACAAGTTACACCTGTGTTGTTGTTTTTGGTTGGGAGGGTTTGATGCTCGCCAGAGTTGAGGGGTGGTGGAGCGGGGTGGGGGGGAGGGGGTTTGGGAATTGTTGGGTTAGCTTTATGTATAGTATTATCTGTATATGCTGTTGTCATGTGGGTTTGACTGCGAGGTGTGAATGCGGGACTCGAGAAAAGAAGGGATCTTGGCTGGGGGGACTGGAAAATGTGGCAGACTTCGCTTCCGGTTTGGACACAAGTACTCAGGTCTTTGATAATGGGTGAATGCAGCTTTCTCTCCTGGAACGTCCGGGGGCTCAACGATAAAATTAAGCGGGCCACGGTCCTCCAATTCGTCAAGAGATACAAACCTAATGTGGTGATCCTGCAGGAGATTCACCTGGTGAGGCGGAGAGTACTTGCACTTAAGAAACCTTGGATTCAGTGCACTTACCATGCTTCTTTCTCGGCCTACTCCAGGGGGGTCTCCGTATTGATCTCCAAGGGAACGTCATTTGTGTTATATTCTGTGCAGACGGACCGGGAGGGCCACTATGTGATTTTGCATGCCAAACTCATGGACACGGATGTGATCGTGGTTGGCGTGTATGTTCCTCCTCCCTTCAGTGATCAGGTGCTGAGCCGGGTTATGGAGAGAGTAGTTGCCCTACCTCCTGCGCCAGTTCTTCTTATGGGGCATTTTAATATGGTGCTGGATGCGGCCTTAGATCGCCTGGACAGGAATTCGGGCCCCAGAACGCGGCTGGCCTCCTGGGCTGAGGCTTTGGGCCTGCAGGAGCTATGGAGGTAGAAACATCCTAACGACAAGGCATACTCCTGTCACTCAGCCACCCACAAATCCCTGTCCAGGATTGACCTGGCGTTCTCATCCCCTGACCTACTGGCTAACGTAGGGGCCTGCAGCTATCTTCCGAGAGGCATCTCGGATCACTCGCCACTGTTAACGGTGATTGGGTTGTCACATATGCGAAATAGTAGAGTGGGGTGACCACAAAGATAGCCTGTCGTCTTTGGCAGAGATGTTCTGGGAATGTAATCTAGATGAGATGTCAGTGGGGGTAAGATGGGACGCTTTTAAGGCGGTCACCAGAGGCTGTGCCATTAGCGCCATTAAAGCGGTTAGAGAGAAGAAAGGAAGGGAAAGGGTCGATCTTGAAAATAAACTTGTGGCCGCCGAGGAGAAATTTGTAGCCTCAACCGACAGTGGGGACTATTCGACGCTGATGACTCTTAAGAGGGAGTATAACCTATTGCTGACTGACTCCGCTAGGAAACTGTTGCTGTACAGACAGGCGACGATATTTGATAAAGGGGACAAGAACGGGAAAACGCTAGCTTATCTAGCAAGGGCTGAGGCAAAATCCAACAGCATTGCGGGAATATCTGATGAGAGGGGATCGGTAACGGGGGGGGGGCGGAAATTGCCCAGCGGTTCCGGGAGTATTACTCTGCCTTGTATTCCTCGAAGTCCAGCTACCGGGAGGAGGAATTAGATAACTATTTGGACCGGATTGACTTCCCGGTGCTGGCCCCAGAGATGCGGGAGTCCCTGGACGCCCCCATCACTGTGGAAGAGGTCGCGAGTGCAATCAAGGCACTCCCTGGACGGAAGGCACCAGGCCCCGACGGAATGCCGGCCGAGTGGTACAGACTGGCGCAGGAACAAGTTGCGCCTAGACTACTAGAAGTCTTTAAGTTGGCGTTAGAAAATGAAAGCCTCCCCGCCTCCTTTAGCGAGGCACATATAGTTCTTATACACAAGGAAGGGAGACCCTCCGATGCCTGTGCCTCGTACAGACCCATCTCCCTATTAAATCAGGATGCCAAAATACTAGCCAAAGTGTTAGCTACCAGATTAAACCGAGTCATACTACAATTGATTGGACCTGATCAGTCAGGCTTTATGCCGGGTCGCCGCACGGGGATAAACCTGTGGAGACTGATGTCGAACCTTCAAATTGTGCATGATAATTGTGGGGGTCGGGCGATTGTTACGCTTGACAATGAGAAGGCCTTTGACTCGGTGGAGTGGGCCTTTCTGTGGGCGGTACTGGCTAGAGTCGGGCTCCCCGAAAGTTTTGTAAATTATATCAAATTACTATATAGGCGCCCCACGGCCCGCGTTCGGGTCAATGGATGTTACTCTGACCCCTTCACATTGTGCAGAGGAACCAGGCAGGGGTGCCCGCTATCGCCACTGCTATTTGCATTGGCCATTGAGCCTTTGGCAATTCTGGTTAGGAACTCCCCGGCCATCACGGGGTGGAAGCTGGGTGCGGTGGAAGAGAAAATCTCGCTGTACGCAGATGATACCCTACTATACTTGGCCGACTGCCATGCGTCTCTAGATGCTGCCTTAGATATTATTGATACATTTGGAAGATTTTCAGGCTTGAAAATTAATTGGGACAAATCCAGCTTGATGCAAGTTGATGTTTGTGATCCTTTTGGTATCTCCCCGAGATCCCAGCTAAAGGTGGTACGGGAATTTAAGTATCTTGGGATCATGGTTGGGAAGCTCCCCGGTCTATTTGTGCCCCTCAATATATCACCAGTTATTGCGAAATTGAAACAGAGAGTCAGTCAATGGGCGGGTCTTCCACTGTTGGTCATGGGGAGGATAAACATATTCAAGATGATCTTTCTTCCAGAACTATTATACATTTACCAGGCCTCTCCCATATTGCTCCCCGCCTCTCACTTCAAGGCGCTGGAAGCAATTATCTTCGGCTTTATTTGGGGGCATGCCCCTTCTCGGCTTTATTTGGGGGCATGCCCCTTCTCGGCTAAATAGACAGGTCATGAAAGCACAAATAGTCGATGGCGGGCTGGCTGTGCCGAACATGAAAATCTATTTTTATGCGGCCCAGCTGCTATACGCCCATTGGTGGATTAACCGACCGGGGGACAGTCCGGTGATACATTTGGAGGAGGCGGTGCTGGGCTCCCCCGGGCGGCTATCCTCCCTGCCCTATAGGAGTACCAAGGGACTCAGGGAGGCGACCACATGTATGAGAACGGTCTGCAGTATCTGGGGACGGGTGGCCAAATTATGTGCGAAGCCTGGAGAGTGTGGAGTGTATTCCCCCTTCACCCCCCTCTGGGCGAACCCTGGGCTTCTGGAACTCGTGACTATGCAGGATCCACAGTTCTGGAGTGGGAGGGGGGGTGCATCAGCTGGGCCAACTATACAAGGAAGGGGTACTGGTGTCCTTCTATCATCTTAGGGAGAGCTTCCACCTGTCTAACCGGGATTTTTTCCGCTACCTGCAAATCAGACATGCCCTATACGCTCAGTTCTCCAGGGTGGGCCCACAGGTGTCGATCTCGCGGGTGGAGGAGATGGTTAGAGACTCGAACCTTAAGAAACCGGTCTCCACACTATACAAAACCCTATTAGGTGAGCTGGGATCCCCTAGGGAAGGGATTGAGATGAAGTGGCGGGCTGTAGACCAGAGCCTGGTCCAGGATGATTGGGAGGAGGTGCTGGACAATTTGCATTCCTCGGTGGTTGAGGCAAGAGATAGAATGATTCAGACCAAATGGATCCACCAGGCGTACATTACCCCGGTCCGTCTACACAGGATGGGACTCCTGGATAGGGACACATGTCCTAGATGTGAGGGTGGTAGCGGCACATGGATGCATATGACTTGGTCATGTGGAATACTTGCTGACTATTGGGAGGATGTAATGAACCTGATCGGCAAAATAGTGGGATATCGCATCGGGGGTTCGGTTTCGGTGTGCCTTCTGGGGGTGGTGGAGCCACTGTCAGAGCTCCACTCATTGAAGGCGTTGCTTCGGTTGCTGCTCTTTTATGCCCGGAAGTGCATACTGATAAACTGGAAGCACCCGGCTAGACCGTCCTTGCAGGCATGGAAAAGGCTGGTTAATCAGAAGCTTGCCATGTATATGTATGTGAATGGACGTCTTGCGTGCAAGTAGGCCAGACTGTTTTAGGCGCCTGCGGCGTCCTGTTGCTGTACCGCATATCATATCTCAATGTATGTTATGTTTGTTTTTTTTATGTTTCATGCAAACAAATAAAATAAAAACTTTCAAAAAAAAAAAAAACTATGGAGCCCCTGCTGGATTCTTCGGCAGGCAGATCGGCGGTCTCCCAATTGGCTTTGAGATCCTTGAGGAAAAAACTACATAGTCTGCAGCTGGTGGATGCATGGCGTGTTAGAAATCCAGGGGCACGGGATTATTCCTTTTACTCCGGTGTTCATGGGACATACTCCAGGCTGGACTATATTTGGATCTCACACAGATTACTGAGTCAGGCCACGGGAGACGGGATATACCCGATCTCCTTTTCAGACCATGCCCCGGTCTATCTCGACCTTATAGATAGAACCCCACCCCTCTCGATGTGGAGATTGAATGAGTCTCTCCTCCAGAATGCAGTGGTAACGCAAGATATAAGGGAAGGCCTAGAGTCATACTTTAGAGCCAATGACAATGGGGAGGTCTCACACTAAAGCGTGATTAGGGGAACTTTGATCAGTCACGGGGCAAGTCTCAAAAAAGAAAGACTGGCCCAAATAGTGAAGCTCACTGAAAAGGTCCGCGGCCTGGAGTTGTCCCATAAGCAATCTGAAGCAGTGAAAGTACTTGGGGAGCTGACCCAGGCACGGGAGGCCCTCAACGCTATCCTGAGACAAAAGGCCAAACACATAATTAGGAGATGCAAACGCACGTACTATGAACAAGGCAACAAAAGCAGCGCGCTGTTGGCTAGGGCTCTTAGACAACAGTACTCACAGAACTTCATTGCAGAGATCCTAGATGACACACAGCAGAAACATTATACCACTGAGGGGATAGCGGAAACATTCAGGTCCTACTACTCGGGCTTATACAATCTGGGCGGGGGCACAGCGGCACGAACGCTCCAGAGCAAAATAGAGGAATATATAGGGGATTCAGGTATGGCAGCAATCACGGTTGAGGTCGCGGCACTACTGGAAGACCCGATAGGCATAGGGGAGCTGACAGAAGCAATTAAACAGACCCCTGTAGGGAAATCTCCAGGACCCGATGGGTATACTGTTAAATACTATAAAACCTTCGCCCCAATATTGGGCCCACGCATGATAAAAGCATGGAACTCGCTGTTGGACCCGGAGGCGCCGGGTTCTTTCTCAGGTAGGGAACTAGAGGCCCACATATCTGTTCTCCACAAGCCGGGAAAGATCCCCTGTCATGTAAGAGCTACCGCCCCATTTCCCTCCTCAATGCGGACCTGAAGTTATACGCCAAAATCCTGGCCAATAGGCTGGCGCCGGTGGTGGCCCAGGTGGTCCACTTGGACCAAACGGGCTTCGTGTTGGGGAGGGAGGCCAGAGACAATGTGGTAAGGGCGCTTAGTGCAGTTCATGTGGCACAAAATAACATTCCTATGATGCTTTTGTCCACAGATGCGGAGAAGGCCTTTGACAGGGTGAGTTGGCCATTTCTAAAAGAGACCCTCAGACATATAGGCCTGGGGGACAATATGAGGAGACTCATCGAGGCACTGTACACGGTACCCTCGGCCAGGGTCAGGGTGAATGGCCACCTTTCAGCCCCGGTCCCTATCCGCAACGGTACTCGCCAGGGCTGCCCCCTTTCTCCCCTGCTATTCGCCCTGACCCTGGAGCCATTTTTGTGCAGAATCCGGGGAAATGGAGACGTGGGGGGACTAGCCATTGGGGATGCCACCCACAAGGTCGCTGCCTACGCAGACGACCTCCTGTTCTTCATCACAAACCCCACGATCACGGTGCCAGTGTTAATGAAGGAGTTTGAAGTTTTTGTGAGGCTGTCCTTCTTTAAAATCAACTTCGACAAATCAGAAGCTTTAACGTGTCACTTCTGGGGGACGTGGCCAGGAACTTTCAGTGGGCCAGGACTGCGATAACATACCTAGGCACTCAGTTGCCATCCCAGTTGTCAAAGATCTTGGAGTTGAACTTCCTGCCCTTGTCCCAGAGGATAAAAGCTGACCTGGGCAGGTGGGATTCCCCCACCTTCTCGTGGATGGGCAGGGTAAACATAATTAAAATGTCGATACTACCGAAGCTCCTGTTTCTGTTCCAGGCTCTCCCGATCAGCATCCCCTTAAACTATTTCACGGCTCTGGACAAGATTCTGTTGGGGTTTGTTTGGCAGAAAGAAAGACCTAGGCTCAGACGGCAATTACTGTGCAAGCCCAAACACATGCGAGGCATGGCGCTGCCAGATATTCGTTCCTACTGGCTGGCCTCCCATCTCCAAAGAATCTGTGAGTGGCACACATTCAGGGGTACGAAGCGGTGGGTCCAGTTGGAGCACGCCTTGGCTCCGGCCCCGCTGGACTCTACAGTCTGGAACGGAGACAGAGAGGCTGGGTTGGAACTCTCACCCAACAGTAACAGCCACACTGGAGGCCTTCAGATTACATAGGAAGCGCCCAGGGATTTCTCCTTGGCCCTCTCCCATGATCGCACTACTGGACAACCCTCCGCTTCTGGACTGCCCTAGGGCGGCCCACAGGGGCTGGGGAAGGGCGAGCCAGCTGAGAGGCGGGGACCTGATAACGGAGGCAGGGTGGGTCCCCATAGGGGAGTGGAAGACTAAATTAGAGAACAGTGATCTTGACCCCTGGACGCTTCTCCGCTTTCAGTTACTTCTGTCCCGGATGGGTTTCCGGAGGGAATGTATCAGGGGACATACAGAGTTCGAAAGGATCTGCCTGGAGGGGCAACCATACCCACACCTGATCTCTAAGTTATATTCACTCCTAATAGGCGAGCAAGACACCCCCCCCTGCATTCTGGAGAGATTGGGAGACTGACCTAGGTAAAACAATAGGGGACAGGGAGAGGAACAAAATAGCAACACTAGCCCATAAGTCCTCAGTTGCCACGAGAATCCAAGAAGTCAACTACAAACTGCTGACGCGTTGGTACTACACCCCCGACAGACTAGGTAAAATGTTTGGTCAGGCTGACACGAGCTGCTGGAGGTGTGGTGACGGGAGAGGGACATTGTTCCACATTTTCTGGACATGCCCCGGGATCCGGGATTACTGGGGAGCGGTACTGCCTATAGTCACGCAGCTCACTGGAACACAATTAGGGGAAGATCCAGCCCAGATCCTGCTCCACTCCACAAAGGCCCCAACAGGGAAGTACAAAAAGACGTTGTTGGCCCACCTGCTAAACGCGGCTAAACAGACAATACCTAGGTTCTGGAAGCAGAAAAAGGCTCCCTCCGCGAGGGATTGGGCGAGGGAGGTCATGGGTGTCAGGGAAATGGAGGACCTAACATTATCACTACATGACAGGGACGAGCAGTTTAGAATTACCTGGTGGCCCTGGCTAATTTATGAGGATTCGGCAGAATTTAGGAGCCTATTCGAGCAGGAGACCGGGACCCGGCCCCGCGCCCCTGATCCGTCCCACTTATCATAGCCCGAGTGGGAATTGGCGCAATTCACACGCTGTCAACTCTGGGCGTGCGGAGGTCTGCGTCAGCCCGGGTGTCTTGTCCCGCACGCCACACACCCTTTCCTCCCCATCCCCCCCACTTCCCAGCCTGCCTTTCCCACCTAATGTTTGTCTTCCCCTTCGGGTTTGTAATTTGGCCACACCCGACACTGAGAGAGCTGCCCCCTTTGATAGGCAGCGTGAGAATAGCCATCTGCTTTGGGAGGAGCGGGCTTCCCTCGCTCCGGGTGGACCAGAACAGTAGGGCACCGACCAGTGAAGATCAAGATTTACCCACATAAGAGCCTCGCCTCCCTTTTTTGAGAGTTACGATAGCAACCCCTCCGCTTTATAATATGTCACGGTGGCGGAATCTGGCCCACAGTGATAATGACGCTTGTGCCATATCAAACAATGTCCCCGATTTTTTCCCCACCCTTAACCTTCTTACCCTTATTTTATTGTATAGTATGTCTAAATGTATGTAATGTATAAAAATGCAAAATCTTTAAATAAAGAGTATTAAAAAAAAGTTTAAGTTTCAAAGAACCCTTAAATTGAAGCAGTTTTTCTCCTCCAATCCCACAGACTCCCGGGGTCACATCCGGGGGGGCCCACAAGGACTGAAACTAAAAAGCCAATTCATACCCCCTGGCCACTTTGGCCCTATAGACAGCTTTATTAAAACTGTGAGAGCTGAGACTATGCGCTCTATGCAGCTTAAAAAACCTCACCCGAACTTGCCTAAGCATGAGTCAATGGTGTTGTCTGCCCTCAGAGACGATAACACTATTATCATTAAGCCGGCCGACAAGGGCGGCGCCATCGTGGTGATGGATTACAATATGTACCAGAAAGGCATCCTGGAAATGCTATCGGACACTGTAAGCTATGAGAGGATCGCTAATAACCCCATTTGGGGAATACAGAATACAGTCCAACAATATGTTTCAATGGGTGTTTCCAACGGGTGGCTAAATGAGAATACTGCTAAATATGTTGATATACAGCACCCCATCACACCCGTTATCTATGGTTTACCAAAGGTGCATAAAGGATGCAACCCGCTGAAATTTCGTCCAATAGTGGCAGGCACCAATTCTGCCACTCAGCCGCTTGCCCAATGGTTAGACTTCTACTTGCAACCCTATGTACAAAGATTAACATCATATCTTAAAGACACGGGTGACTTTCTAAACAAGATCAGAAATGTGTCTATTGATGGTAATGATTTGCTGGCAACAATGGACATTTCATCAATATATACTAACATACCAAACGACCATGGCATCAGGGCTGTGAAGCATTTTCTTATGAGTGAACCCCCCGACATCCCGATTGAGTTTATCATCACGGGGTTGGAAATCGTCCTGTTTCACAACTATTTTAGGTTTAAGAGAACATTTTATAAACAGATACTTGGCACTGCTATGGGCAGTGCCATAGCTCCGGCCTTTGCAAATTTGTTCGTTGGTTTTCTTGAAGAGAGATACATCTATACTTCCCCCTTATTTACAGATAATGTTATGTTTTGGGGTCGCTACATCGATGATGTCATTATGGTATGGCGGGGGAGCAGAGAGAACTTTGACATATTCATTGAATACATTAACTCGATTTTTCCTACGATTAAATTCAATCCGGAAGAGTCTGAGTCACGAGTGACCTTTCTTGACGTGGCGGTCAGTAAAGATCTAGATGGAAAGATCACTACGAGTTTATACTCGAAGCCGACAGATAGAAATACCTTATTACGGTATGACAGCGCTCACCCTAGACCACTGGTCAACAGCTTGCCCATCTCCCAATTCCTAAGGGTCTATAGAATCAACTCTAATCCTGATGAACATACTGCACAGCTCCACCATATGTTTGTAAAATTTCGATCTCGGGGGTATCCCAAATCTGTACTTATTCAAGCCCAGGCATGAGCAGGAGAAATATGGGCTGGTGACAGAAGGGCTAAACAAAAAGAGGAACGTGTGCCCCTTATGCTGACATATAACCTAGCTGCCCCACCATAGAACACACGATTAACAAACACAGATGTATTCTCGGCTCTGACAACACACTTTGCCCAGTGATCAAGAGGCCATTTCTAAAGATTTTTAAGCGCAATAAGAATCTGAGAGACTCACTAGTGAAAGCGGATCCAGTGGAAAAATACCTAAAGAAACCTGTTCAACTTACCACCCGCACGGGCTGTTTTAGATGCAACAGCTGCAATGTGTGCAATTCTTTAATTCTTGGCCCTGAATTCACTCACCCCCACACTGGCCAACGTTTCAAAATCTGAGGCGTGTTTTCATGCCTTACTGAGTACTATGTTTACTTACTTAAATGCCCGTGCGGCCTTGTTTATGTTGGCAAAACGATTGGACCGTTTAAAAAACTTTTCCAGCAACACTGGAGTGATATCCGGGTCAGTATCAATAAACACACGAACGGTGAGAACTTAGACTATGAGAAACTGGTGGCCATTCACTTTGTACAGCATAACCATCAAATACATGAACTAAGGGGTATGGTCATCGACCACATCGAGAGACCACGGCGGGGTGGTGACCGCCATCGGATACTGCTCCAAAGAGAGACTTTTTGGATACATAAATTGGATACGGTTCACCCGAGGGGTCTGAACACCTCCTTTGGCTTCACGTGTTTCCTATCTGAACGTTAAAAGTTGTCCCTCTTTTGAATGTTCCTACCTGTTGTCAAATGCTGTCCCTCTTTTTGAATTATTTCCATACCATGTCCAGGGAACGGCACTACCATCCGCTGAATATCCTCCATCTGTCCCCATTTCCCTGCACCACCTAGATCCCCCTCCTCTTTTGCTTTGTCCGCCCTTTTCTTCCCCCTTTCGTTTCCTCTTTCCCACTCTCCTCCGTTCTCCCTTTCCCCCCTCCGGTTACTCTCCTTCTCTCTTCTTCTGTGCTCTCCTTCTCTCCTCTCCTGTGCTTACCTGCCATCTGAACACCATTTCCCCTGGACTCCTCTCCTGTGATCCCTCTCTTCCTTCCCTTGGGATCTTTGGTCCCCCCTTGCCCCCTAATGTCCTCCCTGCATCCCCCTGTCCTAAATCCGTCCCACTTATCATAGCCCGAGTGGGAATTGGCGCAATTCACACGCTGTCAACTCTGGGCGTGCGGAGGTCTGCGTCAGCCCGGGTGTCTTGTCCCGCACGCCACACACCCTTTCCTCCCCATCCCCCCCACTTCCCAGCCTGCCTTTCCCACCTAATGTTTGTCTTCCCCTTCGGGTTTGTAATTTGGCCACACCCGACACTGAGAGAGCTGCCCCCTTTGATAGGCAGCGTGAGAATAGCCATCTGCTTTGGGAGGAGCGGGCTTCCCTCGCTCCGGGTGGACCAGAACAGTAGGGCACCGACCAGTGAAGATCAAGATTTACCCACATAAGAGCCTCGCCTCCCTTTTTTGAGAGTTACGATAGCAACCCCTCCGCTTTATAATATGTCACGGTGGCGGAATCTGGCCCACAGTGATAATGACGCTTGTGCCATATCAAACAATGTCCCCGATTTTTTCCCCACCCTTAACCTTCTTACCCTTATTTTATTGTATAGTATGTCTAAATGTATGTAATGTATAAAAATGCAAAATCTTTAAATAAAGAGTATTAAAAAAAAGTTTAAGTTTCAAAGAACCCTTAAATTGAAGCAGTTTTTCTCCTCCAATCCCACAGACTCCCGGGGTCACATCCGGGGGGGCCCACAAGGACTGAAACTAAAAAGCCAATTCATACCCCCTGGCCACTTTGGCCCTATAGACAGCTTTATTAAAACTGTGAGAGCTGAGACTATGCGCTCTATGCAGCTTAAAAAACCTCACCCGAACTTGCCTAAGCATGAGTCAATGGTGTTGTCTGCCCTCAGAGACGATAACACTATTATCATTAAGCCGGCCGACAAGGGCGGCGCCATCGTGGTGATGGATTACAATATGTACCAGAAAGGCATCCTGGAAATGCTATCGGACACTGTAAGCTATGAGAGGATCGCTAATAACCCCATTTGGGGAATACAGAATACAGTCCAACAATATGTTTCAATGGGTGTTTCCAACGGGTGGCTAAATGAGAATACTGCTAAATATGTTGATATACAGCACCCCATCACACCCGTTATCTATGGTTTACCAAAGGTGCATAAAGGATGCAACCCGCTGAAATTTCGTCCAATAGTGGCAGGCACCAATTCTGCCACTCAGCCGCTTGCCCAATGGTTAGACTTCTACTTGCAACCCTATGTACAAAGATTAACATCATATCTTAAAGACACGGGTGACTTTCTAAACAAGATCAGAAATGTGTCTATTGATGGTAATGATTTGCTGGCAACAATGGACATTTCATCAATATATACTAACATACCAAACGACCATGGCATCAGGGCTGTGAAGCATTTTCTTATGAGTGAACCCCCCGACATCCCGATTGAGTTTATCATCACGGGGTTGGAAATCGTCCTGTTTCACAACTATTTTAGGTTTAAGAGAACATTTTATAAACAGATACTTGGCACTGCTATGGGCAGTGCCATAGCTCCGGCCTTTGCAAATTTGTTCGTTGGTTTTCTTGAAGAGAGATACATCTATACTTCCCCCTTATTTACAGATAATGTTATGTTTTGGGGTCGCTACATCGATGATGTCATTATGGTATGGCGGGGGAGCAGAGAGAACTTTGACATATTCATTGAATACATTAACTCGATTTTTCCTACGATTAAATTCAATCCGGAAGAGTCTGAGTCACGAGTGACCTTTCTTGACGTGGCGGTCAGTAAAGATCTAGATGGAAAGATCACTACGAGTTTATACTCGAAGCCGACAGATAGAAATACCTTATTACGGTATGACAGCGCTCACCCTAGACCACTGGTCAACAGCTTGCCCATCTCCCAATTCCTAAGGGTCTATAGAATCAACTCTAATCCTGATGAACATACTGCACAGCTCCACCATATGTTTGTAAAATTTCGATCTCGGGGGTATCCCAAATCTGTACTTATTCAAGCCCAGGCATGAGCAGGAGAAATATGGGCTGGTGACAGAAGGGCTAAACAAAAAGAGGAACGTGTGCCCCTTATGCTGACATATAACCTAGCTGCCCCACCATAGAACACACGATTAACAAACACAGATGTATTCTCGGCTCTGACAACACACTTTGCCCAGTGATCAAGAGGCCATTTCTAAAGATTTTTAAGCGCAATAAGAATCTGAGAGACTCACTAGTGAAAGCGGATCCAGTGGAAAAATACCTAAAGAAACCTGTTCAACTTACCACCCGCACGGGCTGTTTTAGATGCAACAGCTGCAATGTGTGCAATTCTTTAATTCTTGGCCCTGAATTCACTCACCCCCACACTGGCCAACGTTTCAAAATCTGAGGCGTGTTTTCATGCCTTACTGAGTACTATGTTTACTTACTTAAATGCCCGTGCGGCCTTGTTTATGTTGGCAAAACGATTGGACCGTTTAAAAAACTTTTCCAGCAACACTGGAGTGATATCCGGGTCAGTATCAATAAACACACGAACGGTGAGAACTTAGACTATGAGAAACTGGTGGCCATTCACTTTGTACAGCATAACCATCAAATACATGAACTAAGGGGTATGGTCATCGACCACATCGAGAGACCACGGCGGGGTGGTGACCGCCATCGGATACTGCTCCAAAGAGAGACTTTTTGGATACATAAATTGGATACGGTTCACCCGAGGGGTCTGAACACCTCCTTTGGCTTCACGTGTTTCCTATCTGAACGTTAAAAGTTGTCCCTCTTTTGAATGTTCCTACCTGTTGTCAAATGCTGTCCCTCTTTTTGAATTATTTCCATACCATGTCCAGGGAACGGCACTACCATCCGCTGAATATCCTCCATCTGTCCCCATTTCCCTGCACCACCTAGATCCCCCTCCTCTTTTGCTTTGTCCGCCCTTTTCTTCCCCCTTTCGTTTCCTCTTTCCCACTCTCCTCCGTTCTCCCTTTCCCCCCTCCGGTTACTCTCCTTCTCTCTTCTTCTGTGCTCTCCTTCTCTCCTCTCCTGTGCTTACCTGCCATCTGAACACCATTTCCCCTGGACTCCTCTCCTGTGATCCCTCTCTTCCTTCCCTTGGGATCTTTGGTCCCCCCTTGCCCCCTAATGTCCTCCCTGCATCCCCCTGTCCTAAATGGCGGCCACCCTGTTATTTCTGCCTGGCACCCCCCTCATCTCCCCACCTAGTTTCCCTCCTGGTATACACTGTTCGCCTTCTACTTTAAATGTATTGCTTATGTATATGCGCCCATGAGCTTTTGCTCCCACTGCCTCCGGGGAGCGCCCGCAACATTTGGGGCACAGTCCGGCATACCCGCAGGCCCTGTACTGGAGCCTGTGACCGCCGTGATCAGCGCCGCCTGTCACAATGTACCCTGTGTGTGACAGACTCTGCCTTTGGATTTTAAAGGCACTGTTTTTGCATAGACCCATTACTTTCATTTTCTTGAGCATGTCCCAGACAGACTGCCATGGTGTTGTTGATTGTATTACAGACTGCTATTGTTATACTGATTGTGCTACAGACTGCTATTGTTCTACTGATTGCGTTACAGACTGCTATTGTTCTACTGATTGTGTTACCGGCAGAGTTGAGGGATTGTGTGCCCTGCTCCCATTGGTCCGTGTGTTTGTCATGCAGTCCTCCATCAGGTCCACGGGGGAGGTCCCCTTGCATGGAGCCTTGCATATAAGGCACAGTGTGGCACTAATAAAGTAAGTTCATCTTCACCCTCAATACTGAGTTCTGTCTCTTATTGGGGGAAACGCTATATTACAATTCACTAGCCCTTGTAAGGGCTGTTCTTGTTTCCCTCACGGATGACTCTGGAATTCCTGCAGCACCTCTCACCATTGGGAAAAGGACGTCTCTGGCGGGGAAGCCCTCCGGTGATAAAGGTTATCGCTACACTGTGAATGCGGCCGCCGCTGCCCAATGGGAGCATGGCGGCCGTTACGTCACGGGTTGCCGGGCAGACTTTGCCGCCCGGCTGCTCTCTCTCCGCTCATGCAGCGAGCGGTGGTTGGCAGTGGAGGAGTTCCCGCTGTTCAGGGACCCTTATGGGTGCAGGCAAGGTGTTACTTCTTCAGCATTGTTATTGTGATCATGATGCTCATTTACATTTTTTATTTTTTTATTTTTATTTTTTTCTAATGAGCTTTATTAACTCCCGCTGACGTCACTATGATGTCAGGCGGGACTTTCTGATTACAATTTTTATAAGGACCTCCCTCTTGGCACATGTTTGTTTGTCTGTCCCTGATGAAGGGGGCTGCTCCCCCGAAACGTTGGAATTCAGGACACTGCTTACCATTTGACCTAATATGGATTTTGGACACTTTGTGATGGATGTTTCATACCACATTTGTCTTTCTATGATACAGTTGGTGGAATTATATAACGGAGTGCTGGTCATTTGTACAGATTGGATTCACAGCGGAGCCACCGCTGACCTGGCACCCACGCAAAACTAGTAAGTGTGCACCAGCAACTTGGTTTATTCTGAGCAAGTCAGAAGATGAGGTCTCCTCCTTGCAGGTAGCCGGGAATAACTCCCGGCCCGCTTGTTAGTCTATTTCTGCCTGGACCCCCTTTCTCAGTATTTCAACTTGCCTCCCAGCCTAGGCTGCTGGTACGGGCAAGGGTAGACAGCACCTAATGGTGCTTAGGAGCTACGCTCCACCGTGAAACCCCATACTAAGGGGTAGGCGTTTTTGCCGGGTTGGTGATCCCGGTTAGGGATGCCCCGTCCCTTGCCCTTCCACCTTCCAGCGTGGATTCCCCCTCTCCCGGATGGCCCTTGCTCCTTAGAGGGGGGGGCAGCGTAGAGTCCCCTTTCTCCCTTAATGTGTGTTTGTCACTCACAGCTGTGTGTGTGTTTCACTGGGCGCATTTTTTAACAGTACTCAGCCGGTGCTGGCTGTGCTGCAGCGCCGGCCGTTGTGACATTCGGCGGGGGAGCTTCTTCCCCTCAGGTGCGGTCGGCCGCCGCTGCGGAGCCCGGCCACTGGCCGGGAGCGGCATTGTCGTCAGGGGAAGGGGGGGCGGGGCCGGGCGCATCACGCAAACCGCACCGGCCTGCCCTTCTCTCCCTCTGCGTCTCGGGTGTCCGGTAGAACACATCTCCCTCCATGAGTGGCCCCTGGGGCCTCATTACTTCAGGCACTGCCTGTGATCAGTGCAATATTTATTAAGCGCCTTGTAATTTACATGAAAGCCATGTCTTTTGACCTGCATATGTATATATATATAATTCATATGTTTTTGCATTGTCAGTATGTCTGCATTGTGTGTGCTTGGGCATGATTGAGGTGCTGAATAGCCCTGTATTCTGTATAAATATAAAATATAACATAAATCCTCCCACTCGGGACACAGAAGGGGCATCCTGGGTTGCTTATATTGCGTAATTCCCTTGGGTATTGTGACTACCTATAAAATCACCATATGGAGGCTTCCCAGGATACCGGGCTCAGGCTCCCTTCTGGGCAAACCCGGCAGTGTTTGGGGTGTGGGGCATCCCTTACAGGGGATGATGTTTTCCTTTGCATACCATGTGCGCAGCAGACTATTACGCGGCAGTCTGGATCCCATGCGTCTGGTTCTGCGCCACCGGTCCCTTCTCCTACCCCTCCCCGCCTGACCCGTACCCCGTGTGATGTTGTCACGAGTGGGGAGTCACAATCTGAGGTGTGTGCCAGATTGTCCAATCTTGAAAAATTATTTTCTAGTGCTGTGGCCAGGAAGGTCCCGGCTAAGAGAAAACACTTGTCCCCAGCCACTCAGGCTTCTGATTTTGAGGAGTTTGATTCACTGGACTGGTCTGATTACCCCCCGCTAGAGGAAGGGGAGCTTTTTGAGGAGTTGGATGGTTCTGACGATCAGCAGTTTGTTGGCGCTGATGCTGAGCAGAGTCAAGGGGATTCTTTGGATACCCCTAAGGTCCTGGCTCATATGTTTGAGGTTCTGGCAATCTCTCCAGAATTCCCTAATCAAAGGCATTTCAACAACATTATTCTTAAGGAATGGGGGAGGCCTACTCGGCTTCCGGGTGTCCCTCCGGGTTGGGATAAGAAATATCCCTTTCCGCTGGACGCGGTGAAGTGCTGGTCGTCCCCTCCTGAGGTGGACGCCCCTGTTTTGGGGTTGTCTAGCACCTCTGTCTTGCATTCTCCTGACTGTTCTACTCTCAAGGACGGTGAGGACAAACGCATTGACCAGATGGCTTGTCACGGTTTTGCCAGTGTCGGGTCGGCCTTGCGGCCTGTTTGTGCTTCAGCGCTTCTAATAGTGGCTTCTAGGTCGGTTGTCAGGGACCTGTTGTCTACCTCCAGGCTTGACCCTGCTAGTGATGAGTTCACCGCCCTTAAGCGGTGTGAATTGTTTTTGTCATTTGTGCTAGCCACCCTGGATGACACCATGGTGATGTGTAGTAGAACTTCGGCCTTGCTGGTGGCAATTCGGCGGTCGGTTTGGTTGCGCCAGTGGGCGGCTGATTTTGTGTCCAAAAAGTCTCTTACGGCTCTTCCCTTTCTGGGCTTGCGGCTCTTTGGAGGAAATTGGATCACTAGACTAACTAGATATAAAGTGTCCAAACAAAAATCCCCTCTGTTCTTCAATGCTCCATACACCCACTCAGCATAGGAAAGCTGGGAGAAGAAGGGGGCACCGAGGGCCAACCCCACCTGTTTACACACCTCTACATTAAAGGGACACCGGAGCAGGAAGTGGTCCATAGTCTCCACCTCATCCTGACACTCCTCACGGAGACAAATTATCTCTGGCAGGCTGCGACTCTTCCGGATCCCCCTAAGGTAGAGTTTTCCTTGGAAGGAGAGCCAGGCTATATCCCGGTATTTCAAAGGAATTCTTGAGGAGTTAATAAGCCTCAAACCCTCCCTCATGATGGAGCCTGGGCAATCCCTGAGGGACAATGGCTCATGAAAAGCCAGACCCAGGACCCGACTCACAAGAAGCTTCCTCAGAGTAGATCTCATGTCCTCTGCTGTCAATTGCCATTGCCGAAGTATTTTCAAGCACGGGGCAACATAGGCCGGGAGCTGAGCCTGAGGAACTCGAGGGCTTTTCATCCGGCCACCATTCTCCCAGTCTCGCAGGAAGGGCTTAAACCAGGACTGGAAAATACCCACCCAGCCAGGCGGGCTCTCTGCCAACATGCTTCCAAAATTATGTTTCAGAAACAAGAGAGAGAAAAACACGACTGGGTTGACCATCCCTAGGCCACCCTCCCGCCTAGATAGGTAGGTGACATTTCTTTTCACCAGGTTCATGCGGTTTCCCCATAACATCTGGAAAAACACGCTGTAGACCCTGGTGTAGAGAGACACTGGCAAAACACAGACGAAGCTGACGTATAAAAAGATGGGGATCAGGTAGGTCTTGATAAGGTCAACCCTTTCCCTGAGAGACATTTTCCAGCTCTTCCAGACTGCAACCTTGGCATTGGCAATTTCCAGCCTGCGCTCCCAGTTTTTTTGGCCATAATCGCCAGGACCGAAATTTATGCCAAGGATCTTAATTTCCTGCTGGGGCACTGGGAAGGCGTCCGGAAGTTCGAAGCCCTCACCCTCACCCATCCAGAAAACTTCACTCTTCTCGTGATTGACCTTGGAGCCTGACGCTTCTGTATACTGTGCTATAAGAGAGGCCACCTCCTCCGCCTCATTTGTCCCAGAGACAATCACAGATACATCATCAGCATAGGCAATGACCTTCAAAGGAGGCTCACCAGGCATACCCAGAGGAACCCCACATAACATGCTGCTCTCGACCCTCCTTATAAAGGGATCAATCGCAAACACATACAGTAGGGGACTCAGAGGGCATCCCTGTCGCACACCAGAGCCAACTTCAAAAGGCCTTCCAACCCAACCATTAACAAGAGGGAAGCTCTCAGCCCCTTCATAAAGGGTTTGTAGCCAATTAATGAACCGCCCCGGCAGGCCGTACTTACCAAGAAGCAGCCATAGGTACTCATGATTGACCCTATCAAAAGCCTTTGCCTGATCCAATGCCAACAAGTACTTTCCCCAGCCTGCAGCCCTGCACCGCTCCAAGGCTTCCCGGACAGCTAAAACCGCTGAGAAGGTGCTTCTACCTTGGATGGAGCAATGCTGGTGACAAGAAAGCAGTTGCTCCGCCACTGACGACAAGCGCCAGAACAAAATCTTTGCCAGTATCTTTCTATCGACATTGAGAAGGCTGATGGGGCGCCAGTTCTCAATCATTGAAGAGTCCTTACCTTTTGACAGAAGGATCACGGCCGAGCGCCTCATGGAGGGAGGGAGGGAACCCTCTGCCAGACAGCAATTAAAAACCTCCACCAAATGTGGTGCCAGGATGGTCTTAAAACATTTATAAAATTCAGCTGTCAGACCATCTGACCCGGGCGACTTTTTGATGGCAAGGTGATCAATTGCACTTACCACCTCATCAGCCGTGACCGGTTCTGTCAAGCCAGTGATAGAAATGTCACCATTTTCCAATCCTGGAGTAGAGTCCAGGAAACTTTCCATCCTTGCCCGGTCAAGAACCTTTCTGCCCAGGAGGTCAGCATAAAAGGACCTAATGATCTCCAGGATCCCAGATTTAGATCTTACCAGGGATCCTGTACTATCCTTTAGACCAAGGACAGTCTTGAGAGCTGCAGCCTGTCTGCAATTCTGATAGGGATCGGGCGAGTGGTATTTCCCATAATCCCTTTCCAGAACCAGAGAAGCATGCCGGTCATACTGACACTTCCTGAGGAGAAGCTTGACTTCAGAGATTGCCCCTTGATCTCCATCAATCGAGACAAGGATGTCAAGCTTCCTCCGCAAGCGCTGGTAGGCAATGTATTTATCAAGCTGTTTCCTTTTTCCTAGGCCCCTGAAAAGCCCAGCAATTCTCATTTTGGTCAGCTCCCACCACTCAGACCTGCTGCTGCAAAAATCCTTAATGGAAACCTGTGCCTGAAAGAATTCCTCAAAGGATTGTCTTACCCACTCCTCCTCAAGGAGAGCCGAATTCATCCTCCAGATGCCCCTTCCTCTAGGGGGTGTGTCAGAAGCATTCAAGACCATCGATAGTAAAAGGTGATCGGAGAACTCGACCGCCTGCAGCCGGGGGGGCTGAGAAGCCGAGCCCTCCTTCAAAAAAAACCTGTCTATCCTACTCTGACTGCTACCTCGCTGAAAAGTGAAGCCCGTGAGGTCCGGGGAGTGCTTAATGTGCACATCTTCCAGACCTGCCTCTCTAACCATACTATTCAAAAAGAGACTATCGCAGCCCAGCTTGCCTTTGAAGCCTCTCCTGTCCATGGGCCTAGTCACGGTGTTAAAATCACCCCCAAAGACTACTGGCCGGGCTGTAAAAAGGAACGGCTTGATCTTTGTAAAGAGGCATTTCCTGTCCCACTTAGTTTGAGGTCCATAGATATTTATTAGGCGCAGGTCCTGCCCCTTCACAATGACGTCCAATACCATGCACCTCCCGATCTCCACCTCAATGACTCGCCGGCAAGTTACCATGTCAGTTTTAAAAAGCACCGCCACTCCGCTGTAAGGCTCGGCCGCAAGAGACCAAAAAGAGGGTCCGTGCCTCCACTCCCGCTTCACAGCGTGAATGTCAGCCAGACTGGCCAATCTGGTCTCCTGCAAAAACAAAATGTCAGCATCAAACTGGCTGAGAAAAAATAAGGCCATAAAACGAGCGCTTACAGATTTAATGCTGGCAACATTAATGGTTGCCACCTTTATCGGAGGGGGAACTGCCATCAGAGTCATTCGGGAGAACGTCTCTTAGCCTTCCCTCCGGCCTCACTATCTGACCCTAAACGCTTACTGGAGGAGACTGGTGCTTCCTCCTCCATATCTGAAGCCTCGGAATCAAAAGAAGATATTTCAATAGATGAGTCCTCAGAAAGTGCCTCAAACCTGTTGGAGAGCTGCACCCCACTGCTCTCCCCCAGCTCCGGCACTGCATTACCCTTTTTCCTTTTTTTCTTTGTAGCTAGCCTGTAAGCCAGGTAATCCCGATCCCCAGGGGAGAGTCCAGACCATGCTGTCTTGGGATCTGAACTCCCACCCTGCTCAGAAGGGGGTGCAGGATCAGGATCACCTAGCCCCAGCCTGCGAGATCTTACAGCAGGGGGCACAATTACTGAAACCCCCTTGGTACTTGCAGTGCCAGCCCCCCGGGCCGCCTCAGCTATTATATTGCTTGGTCTTACATTAGTGGTTGCTGACTTGGGGGCAGACTGGGGATTCACCTTAGGGCCACCTGCAGATGGCACAGGCACGGGGGCCTCAGGAACCCCCAGCTGAGTGGGGGGAGGGACCGCAGATGGGGCAGCATGGGAATGTTCCTCCCTATCCAGCCGCAGCATTTCCTGCACCACTTCCCTGTCCAGGTTGTGCCAGGCCTCAGGACACTGACTATAAGGGTGGCCGAGCTGGTTACATAGATTACAGCGGATCGTATTGCAGTCCTTAGCCAAGTGTCCCAAGCCCTGGCACAAAGAGCACCTAAGAAGTGAGCAGGAGGAGCTGAAGTGACCCTTGGCCCCACATTTATGGCAAACCTTGGGCTGACCAGGATAAAAGATGGTCAGCCGGTCACGGCCAATATAGGCAGATGATGGCAAGTGGGTGACCTGGTTGCCGTTCCTGCGGAGCCTCAGGGTCACTGACCAGCCCCCGGTCCAGATGTCGCGATCGTCCAAAATTTTTTTCAGGGGAGTGAGAACATCACCATAACGCCTTAGCCAGACGGTCAAATCTGAGGGGGGAATGGACTCGTTTCTTACTAGGATGGTGATGTTTTTAATGAGCTGCTGCCTGGAGACCTGGATGGGAGTTAACCCCTTCCAGGCAGGATGTTGCTTTTGCAGCTCGTATCGCTCCCAAAACAAGTCCATCCCCTCTGGTCTAACGAAGCTCAAGTCATGTTCTGCGCTCCCCACTGGACTGATTAGGGCAAAAATGTCTGCGGCTGTAAATCCCATACCCAGGATGAGATCCACCACCGCCCGCCGGGTGATAACTGGCCCCTCCCCCTCCCACCTAAGCTGGACCAGGTTGCGCCTATTGAAGCCACTGGCAGGGGCGTTGACCTCACTGGGCACAGACATCCTCTCACCAGCAGCTTCTCCTCCGCGCCTGGCAACCTGGGCATAGGACACAGGGGGCTGCACTGCAGCACCAACAGCATTATTGGCCCCACTCCCTGTGCCACCTCGCTGGATGAAATACAGGGCAGGGCGGACAGCAGGGGCCCCAGCATTAGGTGGCACAGTCTTCTTATAGTCCACCAGAGGTGCAGGTGAGGGGACAGTCGTATCATCAGCAGCAGTCACAGCAGCGGGCTTAGCAGAAAGTCCAACAATAGAATAAACCCCTGTGGACTCAACCCCAGACACAGCAGCAGTAACAGGAGCAACAACATTAGTAACAGCACCCAAACCAGCTGAAGCAGAATCAATAGAAGCCCTGCCAGCAAGACCCAAACCTGCGGGTGAGTCACCCATGGCCCCAGGCCCACCAAGTTCGGCGCACCCAGGAACCCGGATGGGTGCCAGGATGGTACTTACGTCTGGCGCCACCTCACCCTTTTCAGGGCAAGGAGCGCCACAGTCTTCCATACCCCCTGACACAGCGCCTATGGCGCGCTCCGCAGGTTGGCTGGACAGATGGATGTCGTCCTTAGCTGGCATGGGCTCCTCAGGCTGGCGGCTGTCCTCTGCAAGATCTGCTCCAGTAGGGGCTTCCTGGATGCCCAGCGATGTCACGCACTCCTGATGTGTTGCCTCAGCAAGAGAGTCTTCCAATGCTGGTTCCGAGGCTCCTGGCTCTGCTACTGCTGCAACTTTGGGTGGAGGTACAGCTGGAGAATCCTCCACCATCGGGGTCTCATCCACATGGTCGGCCTCTTCCTCCTTCACAGTGGGGCCTGAGCGCTGCATGGACTTAAATCGCTCCTCATTTTTATATTTTTCTTTAAAGGCCCCACTGCTTGCTTTAAGGGACGCAACCAACTTTTCCTGCTGCCGACATGCTGATTCAAGCTCAGCTAAGTCTGCTTTGCTTGACCGCTTATCCAATCCTCTCGCCTTGCTGGTGTCCATTTTCTTTTTCTTTAATGCGATTTTCATCTTGCAAAGCTTCTCCTCCTCCTTCGCCACATTGCACAAATTACTGCATACACGGCTGCGAAAGGCTGACAAACTCTCACCGGGCTGGGGCACCGTGGTGTTACTAGCGCCGCTGGTGGAAGCAGACCCGGGATCCGGAGGTTTAATAGTCCTCCGGGGGTATCGGCGAGATTCACCCCCAGAATCCTCCATTTTGCCTGGGATAATCCTCCCAGCAAGGCCTCAGGCTTCTCAGCTCACAGCTCACAGCTCTCCAGCTGCAGGTAATCAGAGGAAGAGGACTAGTCCTTCTGCCGCTGCTTCTACCTCTCGGGCTGGTAGCCACTTCCACTAGACTCCTTACAATTTGGTATTGGTATTGTGAGTACCTGGGGATACACAGAGTGTTCTCTATACATTTGTGGCAAAGAACTGTGTGTATTACACCAGAGTGTTATTCAAAAAATAAAAGAATCCACCTTACACTGGCTGCCACAGGCCTTAGGCACTCAGAGAGACTACTACTCCTGCTACCCATCTTTACTGGCTGTGACAAGCCTTTAGGGGCTCAATAAGACTGCTTCTGCCTCCACCAGCTTTCACTTGCCTTAGGGACTCTATGAGGCTACTGTTGTTGCTGCTGTCCCCCTCATCTGGCTTTCACAGGCCTTAGGGATTCTATGAGGCTACCATTACCCCTCTCTACTGGCATTCACAGACCTTAGGGGCTCAGAGAGGGTATTGCTGCTCTTAACACCCTCTAGTTGCATTCACAGGCTTCAGAAGCTTAGAGAGAAAGAGAAAACTGCTGCTGTTACCACCTTCCAGTGGATTTCACAGGCCTTTAGGGACTCAACGACACTGATATTTCTGCTACCCCATTACCCACTGGCTTTTACAGGCATTTAGAGAGACTGGTGTGTGTTTTTGTCATGAGGAATGGGGCAGGAAATCTCCTCCTCTCTTCCCGGGTCACACATTCTTATTAAGTACAGTTCAGCAAAAGACCGTTCCCCCCAGCACCTCTGAAGGGGGTTCCTTCCTATTTTCACTCCTTTCTGGGTAACCCCCTCCTGGGAACATCCCCTCCCATGAATCTCACGAGATGCACTCTAGGGGCTTTCCACTGGCCCCACACACTCACGCAGGTTTGCATGGACCCAGGCACGCCAGTGCTCAGGGGTTTATCTCTACATGTTAACTTCTCCTCTGAGCTCTATTCCCATGCCCATTGGGACTAGTAACTCACCTCAGCTGTTCCTTTTATGGTCTACCCTCTGCTGTCCTCCCTAGGGAACTGCACTCACTCCTCCCTCACTATTCCAAGGCTTCCCCCTCAACTCAGTGACCCCCTCCTAGGTACACTCCTAGACAGGGGACTATCATATTACATTAGTATTCGGACCCCCATGTAGTCCTTGTCCTCTGAAAGGCCTCATACAAATTGAAAGCAGTATAGGAGGTATAGGATAGATCCTGACTCAGAGATCAGGAAGGTATCATACACTCTGACTGGCAGCATGGGGAAAGGAAGGCGTGTCAGTTTCTGCTTGCCTCGGGCATTGAAAAATGCCCCCAAACTGCACCTTCGGCTGCTTTTCCTTAGTGGTTCAGTTCAGCATGAACCAGACTTTGGCGAACTTGAGAGGGGATCATCATTGTTGCTCATCCACCTTATTTGTCATATTTGTGCTCACTTGGCATCATTTAGATAAAGGAAGCAGCATTTGTTTTGTTTTAGTCTTTAGTTGTCTAGCTGCATCCAATTAAGTGAAAAGACAGAAAAAGGTTTACTGTATAAGTAAAGGGCCCTATCTAATATTCACACTAGGGCCTACGCCACTGAGTTCGCTCATCTCTAGTTATTAGCAGAGAACAGCAACTCTTGGAAAGTCATAAAGGTTTGGCATTTTTAACTTCATACAGCCTGGAGTTTGATTAGATTAGTTGTTGAAATGGGATGAAAAAATACAGCGTAACCTGTTTTAGATGAGTGAAAAGAAGACCCTGAGATTAGCAACCAAATTAGTATCTATTATGCTCTAAAGTCTCAATAATCAGTCTGCCCGTCAATTAAAGTCCTTGTCCAGGCACACACTAACTTTCTCCCCACTTATCCCTCTTGGGGAGATTGTCAAATTAGCTATTTTAAAACATCTCAAAATCTCCAAGTATATGTAAATGCCCTATGTATTGTAAGTGATGCTGCTTTTTGCTTCAATTTCTAGGTCATACCTGGGCTGGAATGAACGGTCATGATGCACCAAATGTGATGGGTGAAGGAGTATTATATTATTTATGAATTGTGAAAAACAGAATTTACTGAATCTCATTTTATGTGTAGATTGGCATGTATAATAAAGAAAACAATGATTTTTTTTTTGCTGGGGACTTGGTTCTTTTTTTTTTTTTTTTTTATCTTGCGTTGCAAATATTAATGTAATTAATCCTCATTTTTGGCCTGTCCATTACATTTCTGGCCTGTTCCAGTGCCTGTCATCTTTGCGTGACTAGTTCATTTTAGAGTCCAGTTCAAAGTGTAAGAATATTGACAAGTAGAAATGAGCTAACGGTGTCAGAGACCACCTCAGAGAGATTGGGAACTCCATGATCCCATGTTGTCTGATGAGACCTTGCTAGATCGAGTTTGCAAAGGGATGGAAGATTATTTTTTATATAATTCGGGGTCGATGAGTTCGAATCTCACTGTTTGGGAAGCTCATAAAGCAGTTGTTAGAGGGTTGTTAATCCAAGAAGCGGCTTGGAGAAAGGCTAGTTACAAGAAAAAGTTTGCAACGCTAACAGATGCATACTAGTTATCCTCAACTGCTTTTAACCCTTTAAATGCCAGCCACGTAAAATTTACGTGGTTGCCTCTCCGTCACTTAAGTGCCAGCCACGTAAAATACTCACCTGACCCCTCGTTGGATCCGTCCGGGTCTCCTCTTTAATTTGGTGCCATCCGAACCCTCGTGGAGGGTTGGATGGCTCCAGGAGAGCCCCCGGAATAGGCTGCCCCCCCCCCGTGCTTCTGCAGCAGCAGCTGCTAACTGTAAAAGAAAAAAAAAATAAAAATGACATTCACTTACCTGTGTGTGCGCTGGCTCCCGCTGTCCCTCCTCTTCACCTGGGGGGCCTCCGATCCCCCCCCCCAGGACTTACCGATCTTCAGGAGAGAGCCCGGGAGGCTCTCTCCTCCTCGATGGCGGCCGCCATCTTGCCGCTAAGCCCCGCCTCTTGGGGGAGGGGCTATGACATCATCCCGGTCCCGATCACCCGCTTCAGCTCTTTCAGCTGTCAGATGCCGGTGATCGGTGCCCGGGGAAGGAGCTGGCAGGAGATCCTCTGATCTCCTGCCTCCCCCTTCTCTGGATGCCGATCACCGGCATCTGTCATCAGAGCGGCGCGGGACAAAGGAGCTTACAATCGGAGGTAAGTACAGTAAAAAAATTTTTTTTTTTTAATAAAATACTTTTATTGTGTGGTGTTTTTTTTCAGTTAACCCTTTGTGAACTGGTAAGGGGTCCATGAGACCCCTTATACCAGTTCACAAGGCTCTGGGTCTGGCAAGTCACCTGCGGCTAGTGGGTGACTTGCCATTAACCCCCAGCCCCCCATTACCTGCCTCCCCAACGGCCAGGGGGGGCAGAAGGGCCCGGGCCACTTAGTGGCTATGTGAGCTAGTAGCCTGCAGGGCAAGGGGCCACCAACGCTGGCCCCTGCACCCTGTTCTACAAGCCCCCATAGCTGGCCCGGGTCGGTAATGCTGGGTAGGGTGGACCCTACGTCATTTTTTGGGGGGATTTTTAAGGGTTTTTAACCCTTAAATTTCCCAAAAAAATGGGATCCCCCTCCCTGTGGCGTCCGCGGTCAGCGGCGGCATCACTATCAAGAATCCCTGCCTCCCGATTGGCTGCTGCTGCAGGCCAATTGCGCGCTCTGCGGAGGGGGCGTGGCCTATTGGCGCGTTCTGCGTCGTCCCCTCATACGGCCCGCCCCTCGAGGTCCCAGCGCCATCTTGCCTTCCTCCTTGAGTGTCTGCTGGCCCCCTAACGTGGTCTGTGAGTGCCCTTGCGGGCTTTATTTTTTGCTATCCCTTTATCACTGTTGTGTACTTATGGGTGTTCTTTTATTATGTTTTTCAGACAGGTGAACACTGTGTAAAAGAGGTTTCTCCCGGTCCTGGCCCCTATATTAGCTTTCTATACCTTTATTAGAGGCCTAAATTGTTAAATCCTCCCACTTCCCTGCGGATATTTGGGGCATCCCGGTTGCTCTTACAGCGTAATTCCCACTGGCCAGTTGTGCCACCTTAATCACCATATGGAGGCTTCACAGGATATTGTGCTCGGGGGTCCCCTCGGGACAAGCCCGGCTGTGTGTAGTGTGTGGGGCATCCCCTGTGAGTGATGATGTGCGGGTCTGTGTACCCTGCGCCCAGCAATCGCTTGCGCTGCATTCTGGGCTATCTGTGACTGGGCCTGCGCCCACTATGCCCTCACCCACTCCCCCTCGCCTGGTTATGACTCCCAGTGAGCTTAATACTAGTGGGGAGTCTCAGCCTGACGTTTCTTCCAGGTTGGCTAACATTGAAAGGCTGATTGCTAGCTCTGCGGCCCGTAAGACCCCGGCTAAGAGGCGGCATGTGGCGCCGGGTGCGTCTGCCTTTCCTATGGAGACAGAGAACTTTTTTGATTTATCTGACTATACCCCACTTGAGGAAGGGGAATTATTCTCTGAGTTATCTGATGATCAGCAATTCAGTGGTGCTGACTATGGCACTGATCATTGGGATGCTGATGATACCAATAGAATGTTAACTCAGATTTTTGATGTGCTTTCTATCTCCCTTCCTGCTGCGGCTCCCAAGTTACAGGGGGAACTTTTCAGTACTGCTAAACCACGTCTGGAATTTCCAGAACAGGCCAATTTCAATAATCCTGTTCTCAAAGAATGGGAGCGTCCTGGCCGGCTCCCGGGAATCCCCAAGGGTTGGGATAAAAGGTACCCTTTTCCCGCTGATGTGGTTAAATGTTGGTCAACCCCTCCAGAGGTGGATGCACCAGTATTGGGGTTGTCCAACACTTCTGTAGTCCATTCACCTGATTCCACTACTCTTAAGGATAGTGAGGACCGGTGCATTGATCAGCTGGCTTCCCATGCCTTTGCCTGCGCCCTGGGGTCTGCCTTGCGCCCTGTCTGTGCTTCTGCTATTACTGCTGTTGCTATCAGGTCTCTCCTCAAGGGTCTGTTGGAAGGCACTCCTGATGATACTGCTAGTGCCGAGCTCAGGGCCTTGTCACAGTGTGAAATGTTCATTACATATGTCCTTTCTGCCTTAGATGACACCATCAGGATGTGTAGTAGAACCTCTGCATTGGTGGTTGCTATACGCCGCTCTGCTTGGCTGCACCAGTGGGCAGCTGATAGTGCTGCTAAGAAGGCCCTCACGGGGCTCCCCTTTAAGGGTCTGCGCTTATTTGGTGATCGCTTGGACCTGTTTGCCGAGGGGGGTAAGTTGCCTCAACGTAAGAAGCAGTTGCGGCCCTTTTGGGGTTCGGGAGCCTTTGTTCCGGGTGGGGGGACGGCTGTGGCTCTTCGCTCATGTCTGGGGACAACAGGTCTCAGACAGGTGGATTCTGGAGGTTGTGTCCTCCGGCTACAAGCTAGAGTTCGCTGCGTTGCCGCCTCCAAGATTTCTCCATTCTCGGATTCCTCTAGACCCCTTGGTAGCTCATGGGCTGTTTCTGGCGGTGCAAAACCTACTGGGCTTGGGGGTCATCTGTCAGGTCCCTCCTGTGGAAAGAGGTCGGGTTTTTATTCCAATCTGTTTACAGTTCCCAAAAGGGATGGGTCAGTCAGACCCATCCTGGACTTAAAGTTGCTCAACAAGTTCATCAGGACCAGGCACTTTCGCATGGAGACCCTGCGTTCCGCGATCAGTTCGTTGCGCCTGGGAGACTTCATGACCTCCATAGACATCAAAGATGCTTAACTTCATGTTCCAGTCTTCCCAGGGCATCAGAGATTCCTCAGGTTTGCGCTGGCGGACCAGCACTACCAATTTGTGGCACTGCCCTTCGGTCTCACTTCAGCCCCCAGGGTCTTCACCAAGGTGCTGCCGGGTGTCATGGCTCTCCTCAGGGCATTCGCATTCAGCCCTATCTGGACGACCTTCCCATCACTTCTCAGTCCTTCCAGCAGGCGGTATTGGATACCCAGCGGGTGGTGACGGTTCTGGAGTCATTCGGCTGGGTGATCAATCACCCCAAATCTTACCTATCCCCGTCTCTGGTGACTTCATTCCTGGGCATGAATCTGGATACTGTTCAGGCCAGGAATTTTCTTCCTCAGCAGAAGGTGGACTCTCTTTAAGCTCTGGTTCACTCCCTGCTGTCATGCCCTCATCCCTCCATTCGGCAGGGGATGCAGCTTGTGGGGCAGATGATGTCCTGCTTCGAGGCAGTTCCATATGCACAGTTTCACAAGAGACCTCTTCAACTCCATCTCCTATCAGTCTGGGACAAGAGTCTCCTGTCTCTGGATCATGTCTTTGTTCTGTCCCCTCTGGTCCGGCGGTCCCTCTTGTGGTGGCTGGACTCAAGGAACCTGTTGGGGGGCAGATCAATGTCCCTTGCATTTCAGCGGTGTACATTCAGGGGGTGGAGAATCTGGAGGCAGATTTTCTGAGCGGGGGACTTCTCGCCTGGGGGAATGGTCTCTCAACAGCGAGGTCTTCTCACCGTTGGGGGGTTCCGGAAGTGGACCTGTTTGCATCTCGCCACAATCACAAGCTCCCAGTCTTTGTCTCTCTGTCTCGGGATCCCCTGGCCCTTGCGGTGGATGCTCTGACTCTATCCTGGCAGGGGTTCCGTCTTCTGTATCTTTTTCCTCCATTCCCTCTGCTGGGCAGGGTTCTGCGCAAGCTGGCTCAGGAAAGGGTGCCAGCAATCCTGGTGACCCCTCGTTGGCCAAGACAGGTGAGGTTCGCAGATATCGTTCAGCTGGCAGTAGATCAATACCCTCTGCCCTTGGTGCCGGACCCTCTCACTCAAGGGCGGCTTTGCCATCCCAATTTACAAACGCTGGCTTTGACGGCCTTGCTGCTAAAACCTCCATCTTAAGGGATGAGGGGCTTTCTGATTCTGTGGTTAATACTCTGATCAGGGCTAGGAAGAAGTCTTCTTCTACCATCTACTATAGGATCTGGCGGGCCTACATTGACTGGTGTGAGTCTAGGGTCCTTCCCTTTTGGGTGTTTTCCATTCCTAGGATTCTGGAGTTCCTTCAGCATGGTCTGGATCTGGGACTTCAGCTCAGCACGCTCAAGGGTCATGTGTCTGCCTTGGCTGTTTTCTTCCAGAGATCTTTCGCTCAACATCCTCTGGTCAGGACTCTCTTCCAGGGGGTTGCTCATGTGCGCCCCCCTCGCAAACCTCTGTTGCCGGTTTGGGACTTGAATTTGGTTTTGTCTGCCCTTCAGGGCCCTCCATTTGAGCCTGTGCATGAGGCTGCTCTATCCTCACTCATAAAGTTGCCTTTTTGGTGGCCATCACCTCGGTCAGGCTTGTTTCGGAGTTGGCGGCCCTTTCCATTCAGGCCCCCTACTTTGAGAGACACCAGGATAAGGTGGTTTTCCGCTTTAAACCTGATTTCTTGCCTAAGGTTGTCTCTGCCTTCCATCTCAATCAGGACATTAGGCTCGATTCAGAGGCACATTCGTCTGAACTTCTGTAGCTGTCTGTGAATGTTTTTGTGTGTGTTAGTCATTTTTTTTTTTTCGTTCATTTTCCATTCGTACGAACGTTCGGGCACTTTCGTATATGCTCTTTCGAAGAACGAAACTAAATCGGATCATTTGCGTTAGTTCGGATCATTTTCCCATCAAAATCTGATATTTTGCGTTCGCTCAGATAACTTACGTTGTTGGGATAGGCTTGCTTCTGATTCAGAGAGCTGATTGCCGAGGGACCACCGTTAAACCGTTTCATTTGCGATCCACTTACCTTTGAGGCCTCGGATTGTTATTGTTGAACATGTTTTGCAGCTATGTGGAGGTGTGCGTGCCTTTAGCTCCAAGGCATTGCATGTATCAGCATGGCTGAGGCCATAAATTGTATAGCAATGCATACCTGAATCAATACTTTTCATGTATGCCTTATAGAAGCATTTTAATGCTGACCTTAATTAGTCCTTAGCATGTAAACCTTTATTTTCCCACACATCCATATAATTGCTATTTTTTTTTTACTTATGTCCGTTGTGAATTATATTTGGATTGTTGAACTTGAATCTTAATTTGTTGTAGGAGTTATTGTTTTAGTTGGTTACCTTTGCTTTGTGTAATTATTTTATATTTGGTAGCAGGAACCGCAAGATGTGCCACTCGCACAACATACAAGCAATGTTTGGTCCGGATATGCGATTCCCCAGTGTTCTTGCAGGGCATCCAGGGTCGTCCCATGATGCTTATATATTGCCGAGCTCCGGCTTATTTCGTCAGTTTGAGTCAGGAGAATTATCTGGTGGATGGCTCCTGGGTAAATTTGCTCACATTCTATCAATCCATTTTCACTGTATGGCAATGAATATAGTTGATGACTCATGTCTTAACCTATGGCTGTTTTTAGCCCTTGATGACATGTTAAACAATATTGTTGCTTAGAATGTGTATTTTATGTTAGTATTTTTACATTTTTCAGGGGATTCTGGATATCTGCTCCTGCCCTTGCTCCTGACGCCCGTTCTTTGCCTGCAGAATGCGGGCCAGGAGTTCTATAATTGGGCCCTATGCAAAACCCGTGCCGTGGTGGCGAGGGCCTTCGGGCTTTAGAAGTCCAGATTTAGGTGTTTGGACCATACAGGGGAGAGCAATGCAGTATGACCCCAACAAAGTTATACCAATAATTTAATTTACGATTTTTAACAGGGACCACACGTGCCAGAGTGGCACAACTGAGTGTGAGCGTCCTTCAGTTGTTGGGCGAGATGCAGCAGCTGCGCGACTCGTTGGGGACCACAGATGAAGAATAATGTTCTGTGGCCTGCCATTGCTATGTATTTAGTTTTTTATAGTTGTAAAAATTTTAAAGTTTCAGTGTCATTTTATTTCCAAAATACATTAACACAAAACTAATGGGCCCAGAAATATTTAGAGATGAATATTCATATGACCGCAAAGTGGTTTGGGTGAGTTTTAGGGGTCTAAAATGGAAGAAGAACCTAACCGCGAAGTGATTTGGGTTTTAGGGGTCTAAAATGGAAGAAGAATCTAACCGCGAAGTGATTTGGGTGAGTTTTAGGGGTCAAACATGGAAGATGTAGGAAAGCTCAAAGTGATTTAGCTAAGCATTGTAGCAGAAGTGAGTGACCCAAATATGTAGGCGAGCACTTTAATGAGTTAAGTTTGTAGTGCACAGGTGCAAGATCGTAAGGATTTATGTCCGGACGATTATTTATTGAAAAAGGGAAACAGAATCTAACGGGAAACGTAAAGGATTCGTGGGAGGGGAAGATGGAAAAAGGGCAAAAACGAAAGCCTATGTTGTAACATGAGAAAATGGAACGGAAAAGTCACGCTGGAAAATGACATCCTCGTACTCGTACTCTGCCGTACGGACGGACGAAAACTTTACAGAAGGATAGCAATGCATGCATAGAATCGCTCGTACACTCATACGACAGCGGGAAAATTAAAAAAAAAAAAACAGATCAGCACAAAAACGAAAGTCTTTTTTGGTCTCTCTGAATCGAGCCTATTGTGCTTCCTTCCTTGTGCCCTAATCCTGGTAATTCCAAGTAGAGGGCCTTACATTCCCTGGATGTGGTCAGAAATTTGAAGTTCTACTTGGTGGCTACTGCACCTTTCAGAAAGACTGATGCCTTATTTGTGGTTCCTTCGGGTCCCAAGAAGGGTCTGGCTCCTGCTAAGTCCACTATTAGTAAATGGATTCGTCAGGCTATATTTAGGGCCTATTCTGCTAGGGGAAAGGATCCTCCTTTCCGTGTTACTGCTACATGTGCTGTTGGGGTCTTCTGGGCCTTCCAGCACCAGGCTTCTGTTGAACAAGTTTGTAAGGCTGCTACTTGGTCTTCTGTTCATACCTTTTCCAAGTTTTACAAGGTTGATGTTCGGGCCTCAGCTGATGCTGTTTTTGGCTGCAAAGTTCTGCAGGCAGCAGTGGTTTGAACTGCGCGTTGTTGCCTTTAGGGATCCCACCCTATGTACGGACACTGCTATTGGATGTCCCAACTGTTATGAATCATTTCTGGAGCAGGACGTGCTGCATACTTAGAATAATACAATTCTGTGATTACTCACCTTGTAGAATTGGTATTATAAGTATGCAGCACACCCTGTTTGCATTATCTTGGATCCTCTGTAAGGTGATTGTTATCCTTGTTAACGTTGTTATTTATCATTGGCTTCTCCTGGTTCTCCTTCCTGCTTTTTAATACTGGGGAATTTGTGGGAGGTCCCGGGTATATATGGGACTGGGAAGGGCCTCTTTTTTTGCCATCTCTGCAGTCAAGCGCCCTCTGGCGGAGGTAATCCCAACTGTTATGAATCATTTCTGGAGCAGGACCTGCGGCATATTTATAATACCAATTCTACAAGGTGAGTAATCACAGAATTGTATTTTTTTCGGGCATTGCCAGTGGCGGTTCCGGCTGCAGCCATGAAGGGTCTCCAGGCAGATCTAAATAGATTTGTTTGGGGCAAACAAAAGCCGCATGTGGATCTCAAGACTCTCTAATGGGCTTAGCAGCAGGGTGGCCTAGGAGTCCCTAATCTGTCCCGCTATTATAATGCGTGCCAGATTGCTCAATCGGCGGCAGTACATGGGGGGAGGGATTGTAAGGGACTTACCTCTGCCAGGGGGCCCACGGCGAGTGTCTGCTAAGCAGTCCAGCATGTATGCTGCCAGGAGGCGCTGCGCTGCTTGTGGCAGGCGGCGCAGCATCCTCCTCATCTGCCTTGAATCAGGGGCTGGTCAGCCCTGCTGCTGGGCCTGACCAGCTCCTGGAAGTTGTTGCACCAATCACAATTAGTATTGCACCAATCAGCACATACACCCCCCCAAGGGCGGCCATTGGTCAGTTCCCCAATAAATATGATATTGAGGAATCCTACTGCTCTCTGATCTCTATTTTAAATATGCTTTGGCTGCCCCCGTCGGCTTATAGGGGGCTCCGCAACCCTGTGTTAAACCATTGCCTTAGAGTTTGGAAGGCGAACAAGGTGCAAGGAAATCTCTCTTTCCCTCAAAGACCATTGGTGTCTGTCCTGGGGAGGCCAGAGTTTTCTCCGGGCTTCCTGGAACCAACCAGCATTTAGTTGGTGGAAGGGGCAAAACTTAACTAGGATTGAGGGGATGCTGACTTTTTCGGATTTGCGGGCCTCTAGGAATATCCCTAATAGTTAATTTCTCCGCTTTCTTCAAATTTTCTAAAGTTAAAACAGGTGCTGTCCCACTCGAGCTCTCAGCATTTGAGAAGGTGTGTGGGGAGGACCCATTGGGAAAAGGGGTGATCGTGCTGGTATATAGGTGACTGTGTGAAGCTGACGGAGCGCGTCCTCTAAAGTATGCAGTGAAGTGGGAGTCTTACCTTAGCACTACCTTGTCGTACTGTGACTGGAGAGCAATCTGGAGGCATTTGTTTTCAAGGTTCTTGAACACTAGGGCCCAAGAGGTTAACACTAAGGTATTGCTTAGGTGGTGCCTAGTTCCGAGTAGGGTTCCTAGATTTTGTCCATCTTACTCCCCAAATTGTTATAGGGTTTGTCGCATCACAGCTCAGTCCTGATCATAGCGCAGTCCTGGAAGAAGCCAGACATACCTAGTGGGAGTTTGGTGGCTCGTATCAATGAGGCTATCTCTGCATGGAGATTTTGCTCCTTTCCTATCGACTTGTGATGGTTGGATTGCCCACTTCCAGCCGAGACATTTTGACCGAGATCTTCTGACAATTTAGAGTGTTAATCAGACTGCTTTTTGACCTAATGTAGGCCTGAAACCCATCCTCTTTTTCTCTGCTTTTCTCTTTTTCTACTACCTGTCTTTTCTCTATTCTTTCCTTTCTTTACTTTTCTTTTTGTCCTATCTTATGCTCCACAGTCCTGTGTCCTCCCTGTTTGGAATCTTGTGAGTTAATAAGAACTTGTTCTTTCTCCCTCCCTTGGGTCACGGAGATTTGTTCCCGCGACCTGGGTGGGCAGAAGGACAAGCGATTGGTGGAATGTTGGGGGTTAAAGGTCGGGGCGTGGATTTCTTTTTCTGTTTGTGTATCCCATGGTGATTTCATGGGGGTATTCTGTTCTTGTATAATTTACGCATCTCGAATTTACTCCATGTACAAAAAAGTATTGGATGCTGGTTTGTGATGTATGTTCTTTATTCACGCAATAAAAATTATTGATATAAAAGAAATGAGCAAGCGGTTTAAAAGTTCAAATCTATGAATTTCCCCACAAATTTAGGTTAGTCCGAATTGAACTTTTAACGAATTGGCTCATAAAGAATAAAAAAATAAGCTTACCTCAGTCCCTGTTCCAGGCTGGTAGCCATCAGGGCCGGGATGATTTTGCTTGGTTAGTGGGTAACCCATAATTCTTTTTTTTTTTTTTTAAAGATTTAACCCTTTAAAAGTTTAATAAAAAAGAAGTGGCCAGCGGGGGTGTAACCTGAGGGTGTGTGACTGCACCGGGCCCAGAAGGTCGTAGGGGCCATCATTGTTGCTCTCCCATCTTATTTATCATATTTGTGCTCACTTGCCTTCTTTTAGATAAAAGGAGCAGCATTTTTCTTTAATTGTCTAGTTACATCCAACTAAGTTAAAAGACAAAAAGGTTTACTGTTTGAGCCATAGAAGAGCCCCATTTAATGTTTACACCAAGGCCCCATCACATTTAGTTAGTTCACTTGAGGCTGGTAGACCAGGGTGCGGAGGCCAAGCAGCCCACCCCCATCCCTGAAGGCTACCAGCCAGTTTAGCCCATATGTGCTGCAGGCTCCTTTGCACCACCCTGGGCTTTGGGATGCAGAAAATGGGGCAAGGTTATGCAAGTCACCTGCTTGCCTCCTGCCCTGTGAACTGGTAGTGGGGTCTCAAGGACCCCTTAACAGTTCACAAAGAGTTAATTTAAAAGAACACATCACACAAATAAAGTACTTTATTCCCCCCGTACCTGCAATCCATCGCCGATCGCGGTGTCCTGTGGTGTCCACCGCTGATTCTGGCAGCCCTGCACCTGCTGCTGGGAGAGGTCTTTTAAATTGCCAGAGTGAGCTGTGGCAGGAGCCCAGTGTGGGGCTAGGATTCAGGACAGCAGAAATTTAAAATTCTGCTGTCAAATCAACCCAGCACAAATTCAATTTGTGTCGGATTGATTTTTCCCTGATACTCGAAATCTGGTTCATTAGAACTGGTTCGCTCATCTCTATTGACAAGGCACCAACATGTGTGCAGAAAAGCCCACTGAACCTTGTGCCAAATGGAATAGGGGCTGGTATGAATTTGGAACCTTGGCAATACCAGCCTCTATGCCTGGTACACTGGCTTGATGTATCAGCAATATACAGCTGAAGCAGATTTAAAGGGTTATTTTGTAGTCAAGTAAAGTTAGTTTCGGAATCAAGTAAACCATGATATCCTTAAATATTCAATGCTTTTCAATGGCTTCTGTGTTCTAAGCCAGAGGTATCTCAGGACTTCCCTTAAAAATTATTTCTAGCAGTGCTGGCAGTGGCAGTAACCAGTGGGACCCATGTAAACATGTCTATTGTTAAGAGAAGCCTGTTGGAGAGTAACCTGAAGCATCCACAAATGCATATCTTTCATATGTATCCTTCCACAAGACAGTGACCCCCAAACATACAGCCAATGGTATTTAGAATCATCTTTAGCGTAAAGAAGAACAAGAATTCATGGTAGTCTATGTCCAGGAGATCTGTGGTGTTAAGGTATACCTAGAAGGATAGATGCCGCTTTGAATGCAAATGGTGGTTACACCAAACATTGATTAAAGTGATTGGCAAGTCAAAAGTTAAAAAAATAAATATCAGTAGCTTACCTTACATTGAGTCCCTCCAGTGCTCTCCTTCCTGCTATGTCTGTCTACTTAGTGAGGAAATCACTTCCTCCTTAAGCTTACAGTCTCCACCCTGCTGATCTGGTCCTTCAGTCAACCTTCAGTGGTCCAAGAGCGGAAACACCCCCCTTTCCCTCTCCAGACGTCTTAATTAGCTACCTTTATTTGCAGCTATGAAACCCCACCATCCTCCCTACTTTCTGGTCACACTATGTGCTGGCAGACTGGAAACTCTTAGCCCGCAGCATCTCTCAACTCCCTTTGTCTGGTGTGCTGGAATTAATAACTAGAGGCACACCAATACACTTAATTCTTACTATGAGATATGTAAAGCACACATTGTGCTTATATCACATCACTGTTTCTCCTCATGTTTTCTCTTATTTTTCATAGAGAGGGACCATGTTTATTTTTCAGACATACATATTTCTTAGTAGTCAAAGATAGTATGTAAGTATGATAGTATGTAAGAATGTCTATTACACTAGATGTCTGCCTCTACTCTGGGGTCTGGGAAATCTTTGGAATACGAGACCATTTACTATTTAAAGTTATTTGTGTGACCATGATGTCCTCAAGATGCTAAGCTTCTTTTTTTCTTTTTTTTTCTTTTGTTAGCACAAGGGTGTTTTCATGGAAGCAGTTTTCACTACCTGCAATTGCTGTCGACAAATGTACACCAGGTCTGGGCAAGGAAGAGCCTTTTACCTTTACTCTAGGGCCTGTGTAATATTTGATGAGGAAAAACTTTGTAAGGAACTTTTACTTAAAATCTGAATGTTTCTTTTGTTTTTATTTACCAGTAAGTCAATCTCTGCTTTGCAAAGCCATATGACTCAAACTGGGTGCCACATCCACTGTCCAACCAGCACACCTAGATGGCTGTGAATTTGATAGAAGTCTTCTGTGAAATTCATCTATAGTTTGATGTCCTACTTACAGTTAGATATACAGTACTAAGAAAGCCATTCTTTTCCTGTGTCAATGTTGGAAGAAATTCTTGGAAAACATGCACAACCAATAATATTTACTATACCAACACCCCTTTGGTCAAGATGCTCACTACACCTCTATATGGATTACTTTAGGGGATGCCCTTGATGCCCCTCCGACAGTTAAGTGCCAACTACATGAAATTGACATAGTCCAAACTGGTCTTCAGTGGCAAGGAGAGCACCCAAAGCATGTTCCCCCCTGCAAACAGCTGGCTGCCCGCAGGGAGGGACATTTATATGAATGGTGGGATGACATCATCTGGTATAAAATCCACTTCCGGTACCAACAGCGCAGTCAGAGATACTGGCTGGTGATCAGTGGAGGGCGGGTGTGGAGACAGGGGACTCCGATCCCCTGACTTCTCACCTGCAGCAAGTGGGTGAATTGCCATTAACCCCCAGTCCCATTACATGCCTCCCCAAAGCCCGGAGGGGGGCAGAAGAACCTGTGAGGGATATGGAGGCTTGTAGCCTTCAGGGCCGTGAGCCATCCAGGCTGGACCCGGTGCCCTGGTCTACAAGCCCCCGTAGCTGGTGCACGGGTTGGTTATGCTTAAATTTAGGGGGACCCCACTCCATTTTTTTAAGGGTTCAGCACTGAAAAATGAAAAGTGTGCTCTCCATGTATTTTTTACATTTAATCCTTTATAGTCCGGATAGTAGATAGATAGTTAGAAGTTGATTTAAAAATGTCATAAAGTGCTCTTTTCAGTTTGGGAGGTCCCCTGGACAGGAACAGGAGGCTACTGATACATATGTGGTACCGTTGTAATCAGGAGGAATAGGAATTTTTATACACAATATGGTATTCTTAAAGAATAATATTATATTATTAAAAAAGCAACACATTTAAAAAAAATATTTTTCTTAGTTATTTTATATTTTTTTTAAAAAATGAATATAAAAGCGCATAAAAAATACAAACACTTTTATACATTTGTTGGACTTTTTATATTTTTATGCAGAATTGTATTTACAGGTCTGGCACTAAAGTGTTATTGTCCCAGTGGTAAAACAATGTCACTCCATGTGTTTTTGCTTTGTTACTGTTGTATATGTGTTCAAAAACAGACTTTGATCACACAGCATCTGGCGCTATGCTACAGCACCCAGCTTTCGACGCTGTGTGTGTCTAGTGTTTTGTTAAATATGGTGCCGGGCACACTGAGCTGTGTGCACGTCCATTAATTGAATTGAATTGCTCTGTGCAGCTTGGAAGCACCAATAGCCATAGTTGACCAGGTGAGGTTATTTTTATTAGCCCACTCTCCATCCTCGGCAACTGGGAGGGATGGGGGCCTACAAATTTAGGGTCACTTTTTTTTCGTATGACAATATTTTAAAAGAAAAAAAAATTGTTACATATCAAATATTTTCATCAACAAATGCAAATGTATTTAACTTTAACGTTATACAAATTTACATTACATAAAGTACAATGTGTCACAAAAACATTTTCAGAATTACTGGAATATGTGATAGAATTCTAAAGTTATTCCCACATAATTTGACAGAATCAAAGAAATTTGGCCTGGTCAGAAACACCAACATTAGCTTCAGTGGGAAGGTTAAATACGTAGCTTGGGAAGTCGATATTGGTGACACTATGGTATTTAACCTTTCATCAGTGATTATCTACATAGCCTATTAAAATAGTATTTGCAAAACCTGCCACTTATTCCCCTTCACAATTTATGAGTGTGATAAGGTTAATAGATTCATTAATGCTAATAGCCAGAAAAGTAGTATTTCACACTTAGGCTAGTCCAGAGCCTAGCATTAGGCCAAAGCTGTGTTTTGGTCGAACATGGTATTGGAGTCTGCAGTCATTACTAAGAACAAATCTACTACCTTGGCAGGAAAATTAGACTTTATCCAGATATATCAGGAATTTTAACTGATAAAGAATACCCACAGTAGATAAGCAGATGGCAAAGAACATCATGAAGACCTGCATTATATCTTTTTTATTTTTACTAACTTTAACATCTGGCTGCAATGGCAATACCAAAAATAATGAATATGAAGGCAATATTTTACTCAGAAACACTGGAAATTCAACATCTAATGGTTACCAAATTGTAGCTTTCCACTGGCAAAAGGTTCACATTCCTTATATTATAGCACTGTGGATTTTGGTGGCTGGAATCGGAAAACTAGGTAAGCAATTTAGAATGATAACTATATATATATCTTTATGTGTTTTAAATGTATAGCGGTATATTTTAGCAGCAGATAAAAAAGGAGACACAAGGGTGTACGTGGTGTTATCTTTAACACTGTTCTCTATTCTTTTTGTTAGTAAAAGGAATGTAACACCTGCCAAAGTGATGACATTATTTTGTATTATGAGGTGTGTGTGTGTGTGTGTGTGTGTGTGTGTGTGGGGGGGGGGGGGTGTCCAAAGTAGTAACAACAGTATATCAGCATATGGAATTAACATTTCTAAGTAAAGAACTACTTTGGTTTTTAAGAAGTCTCCTTGCAATATTTTTATTTTTTAGCATTCTGATAATAGAAGGGGGCAAGTATTTGACAGCTTTTGTCCTGCATTAAACTCAACTCTCAATATTTCAAGCATGGCTTTTAAATGAAGCTGTGTGTTCCTCATAACACTGGCATAGACTTGGAGATCATTGATATAACTTACAGAATTCATGAGCATTGCATACATTCTCATTTTCTTTGGAAGAGTTTATTAAATAATCCATACAGTTCCTTATGGAACATTAAAGAAGAGTTCTAGTCTAGTTAATGTTTTGCTTGGCTATCAAAGGTCATTTAACATTTGTTCATTTGTCCTTGGAAGTCAGCGGTAACTATGGGGTCCAATGCCAGGGATACATTGGTCACTCATACAACGATGGCTTTCTTGATAAAATAACTTTTCTTTTACAAAACTTTTATTGGGTTCGCAAATGTTAAGCAGTACATGTAAAACAGTAAGCGTGCTGGAAAGTACAGGTGCAAATATTGATGTCAACATAACTACAGTCAGATAAAAACCCGTTACAGAGGGTTACTGCATTATAGGGCAAAAGATGATGTATTTATTATAACATTTAACAGTCTCATGTAGGCTCCACTGATTATTATGATGTGACAGAGATGAATGTGCATCCATATAGCTAGTAGTTAAGTATTGTATATTGTTATGGGGACTGGATGTGGACCTTCATACAAGTCCAGGGCGTCCGTGTCAAAAGAGCAAACTCCTCTTTTTACAGGGGGATAAGCACGTTAAAATTGGGGTCAGGGGAGAGGGATAGAGAGGGGAGAGGGATAGAGAGGGGAGGGGGGGGATGGGGGGTCCTAGTGCATCGAACTGTTCCAAGAAGTAAGTGGTTACCAGGGTCTCTGCATGCACTCTAGGTGCAGGGCCTAAGGTAGTGGAATTTATATTGGGAATATTGGGTCTGTTTGGTTCACTGCGATCCCTATGTATTCCAACCAGGGGCTCCGCGTCGCGGAATTGGTCATATTGGTCATTGGCTATTGTCTTAATCTTTTCGTTACACATTGTGTCGGAAATCCTGTTGCGGATTTCAGGCCAGGGTATGGTCGGAGTTTTCCAATTTCTTGCTAACGTGATTTTTGCTGCTGAGAGGATGTGTTGGGTTAAGCACCATTCAGGCTTGGAGTATTGGTTCTTTTTACGCAGTAGAAGGGCTTCTCAGGGGTCTCCCGTGACAGGGACATGCAGGATGTTGGAAATCAATTCATACACTTTGTCCCAGGTAGTCTTGGCCACTGGACAGGCCCACCATGTGTGGAGCAGCGTGACACTATCCTGACAGCCTCTGAAGCAGGAATGAGAGCTGGAGGGGGAAAACCTGTGTACGCGTAACGGGGTAAGATACCACCTAAACAACACTTTGAACGCGTTTTCTTGAATAAGGGCATTGCTGGAAGATTTGTTTATATTGCTCCAGATGCTCTGCCAGGCTTCCAGCTCCATCTCTTGGCCTAGATTGTTTTCCCAGTTAACCATGTACTTGTGCTTTCCATGGGTTAGGGGGGTCAATATTGTGGCGTATATAGTGGAGATCAGGCCTCCTGCAAAGTGATCCCTAATGCACCTGTGTTCAAAGTCAGTCGATTTGTAAGGAGGGGATTTTTTTAAAAGCCCTTTCACATAGTGTTGTACTTGCAGAAGTCTAAAAGTTTCGGCTGGTGGGAAATCTTCTCCAGAGGCAAGATCTCTGGGGGGTTTCATCCCGTCTGGGGTACATAACTTCTCAACTGTTACGAGCCCTTTCAGTTTCCACCAAGCATACCTCTGCCGGTGGGAGACCCCGGAGCGAATTGTGGGTTACCCAGTATAGGAGAGGCCGGCAGGTGTGGGGACGTGAAGATGTGGCGGACTTTGTCCCATAATGACAAAGAGAAGCTTAGGATGCTGGGGAGGGCCTTTGGCCTTTTTTTGGGGGGGAGTTAGCTATGTCTTTTATGACCTATATTGGCTTATATTTTGGGGCATGCAATAGAACTAGCGGGGCAATCTGGGCTGCGATATAATATTTGTAGAGGGAAGGGAAAGCCAGACCGCCCGACTCCTTCCTACAATATAGTACATTCTTCCCAACTCTTGACTTGGACTTGTTCTAGGCAAAGGCTAGAATTTTGTGCTGAAGAGTTTCCAAAACCTGCCTAGGAACTTGAATTGGGAGTACCCGGAAGAGGTATAAAAGCTTGGGTAGAAATGTCATTTTCAGGGCCGCTATTCTGCCCAGCCATGATAGTCTTAGGAATTGCCATGATTGCAGTAAGGCTCCTAGGGACTTTATCGCCTCTGGGTAGTTGGCACTGTACATTCTATCGCAGGTGGCAGTTAACTTAATTCCCAGGTATGATAATTTTTTTTGTGTCCAGGACCACGTGTAGTTTTGTGAAAGGGTATTCTTGGTACTGGCTGACAGTGTAACATCCAGAGCCGTGGACTTGGAAGTATTGAGTTTAAGACCGGAGAATGTGGTAAAGGAGTTGAGTAATTTTATGACATTTGGGACTGAGATGTGTGGGGATGTGAGCAGAAGTAACATGTCGTCAGCAAACAGGGATATCTTATGCTCCCTATCTCCCTACGGAATCCCTTTAATGGAGGGGTCACTTCTTATTTTCTCAGCTAGTGGTTCGAGAGCCAGGATGAAAAGAAGCAGGGACAACGGACACCCCTGTCTCATGCCTCTCTTGATTTGAAAGTCTGTAGAGCTGTGTCCCAGGTATTTTACATGGGCCTTAGGGTTTGTGTATAGGGCCGAGATCCAGGATTGAAGTCCCAGACCGAAGCCCCACTTCTGGAGGTATTGCCAGGAGAGGGAATTGAATGCCTTCTCCACATCAAGAGATAGGAGCATACCTTCCAGCCCTCGCGATCGTATACCCTCTATCACCTGTAGGATCCTTCGCACCCCATCCCCTGCCTGTCTTCTGGGCACAAAACATACTTGGTCCTTGTGTATTATATCGCCCAAAAATACATTGATCCTGTTTGCTAGTACTTTGGTGAGGATCTTCAAATCTATATTCAACAGAGAGATGGGCCTATAGCTTGTCCAGCTATGGGGGTCCTTTCCTGGCTTGGGTATCATGACTATGATAGCTCTGAGCATGTCAGGGTCCATGGGGTTACCTTCTTTTATGTAGTTGTATAGTTTGGCCAGGCTGGGGGCAACGACAGGGGCTAGCTTTTTATAGAAGTGAGCTGAGAATCCATCAGGACCGGGCCTCTTATTGGACTTCAGAGATTTAATTACATTCAAGACCTCCTCTACTTTGATATCCTCGTCAACCTTCTCACTTCTAGCCTCAGAGATTGGAGTTATCTTTATGTCTGAGAAAAAGGCCCGGATCTGGTGTTCCTCGGGAGGGGGCGGGCCATCATATATTTTTGCCAGGCCGACCGAGAATTCCTCCACTATAGCTTTAGGATTATTAGTTAATGAGCCATTACTGGTTTTGAGCTTAATCGGTTTTGCCGGGTGGTTCTGGCATTTTAATCGGGAGGCCAGGAGGGTTCCTGGTTTATTCGCAGATATGTAATACTTTTGCTTTGATCTTCTATATCTGCCCTCGGCTTCCTCTGTCTGGAGCAAGTTAAGCTTAGTTCTGGAAGACTCCAGATTACGCAGTGTTCCTTGGGTTGGGTGGGCCTTAAAGTCTCTAGAGGCCATTTCGTATTGAGATTGCAATTGTCTTGACAGGGCAGCTCTATCCTTCTTCTTTCTGGAGGCTAGGTTTATGAAATGGCCTCTCAATACTGCCTTGAAGGCGCCCCAGACCATGGTTGGTGGCGTCTCCGGCTTATCATTCATTGTAAAATATTCCAAGGCTACTCTGCTGGCCTCCTCAACCAGCGGTTTGGAGGAGAGCAGTGAGTCGTTTAAAAGCCACGTAGATGACTTAGATCTAACATTCAGTGTTTTGCAAGAGATTGCCACCAAGTCATGGTCTGACCAAGGAACTGGATGAATTTTGACTTGTTCTACCTGAGAGAGGAACGTTGACAAGACAAAAATATGATCTATCCTGGTTGACAAATTATGTGGAGCTGAGTAGTGGGTAAAGTCTTTTTTGTGGGGGTGGAAATCCCTTCACACATCCGACAAAGAGGTGCTGTCGATTAATTTTACGAATAGCGCACTATCGTTCGTTACTTGGGTGTTGGGAGGGAGGGATCAGTCTAGGTGGGGTTGAAGGGTCATATTGGAGTCCCCGCACAGGAATACCGCTCCCTTCTGATGATCTTTTAATAGTGTGCAAATGTGTGCCAGAAAAGGGAGTTGCTTAGTATTGGGCGCGGAGTAGGTGAAGAAGGTGACCTCCTCATCATGGAGGGTGCCTTGTAATAATAGGTACCTGCCATCCGGGTCTGCTATTTGTTTGTGGCACGAGAAGGGGGAGTTGTGAAAGGCTATGAGTACCCCTTTTTGCTTAGTCCGACTAGTGGCTTGATAGAACTGTTTGTATCTAACATTAACTTGTTTAGGGGAAGAGTTGGTTGCAAAGTGGATTTCCTGTAGGCAGATCACATCTGCATTCAGGGAATTAAAATACTTGAAGGCTCTGGATCTCTTGTTGGGAGAATTTAGGCCCTGGACGTTAATCGTGACTATTTTTAGTCCCATGTGTAACTAGAGGAGGTAGGTATCCACTGGAGTACTATAGTTCGGTGCAGCATAGGGAGCCCCCTTAGGTAGGTGGTTTGTTTTGGTAGGAACTGGGGAGGGAGGTTTTTAGGAAAGATGGAAATGGGAGAGGGGAGGGAATGAATATAAGATTTAGAACATAGCAAACCACATTCGGTCACAATGTAACTTGTGATCTGCTTCCAAGTCATTGGGAGGAAATCCTCCCTTCGCTGGAAGTATGGGAGAGCGCATGGCCTGACAATAGGCCGAACAGAAATTGATGAATATAGGCCTTACGGGCTATTAATAAACTAGTATGCATTCAGTGAGAAACCAGAGTGGACCCAGCTGGGGCCCCAAACCCTGCACGCCACCCCCGCCTTCCAGCCCAGCGGCACATAGCGTCACGAGATGCACGAATATACATCTGCTGGGCTTTTCAGCGAGCGGGCGCGCCGGGCCCAGGACGCCGCCGCCACACCTCATTATTGCTAGATATACAGATTGATTGTCCTCCGGGATCCACAAGGGTCCCGGCAGGACAACCCGCCCCAGATCATGGGCGTCAATTGAAAAAAACAAGTTATAACAACCAAAACATGGTATGTAACTAAGGTGTGACTAAAACAAATGTAAGCCAATTATGCAGTGATAACACTAATAACTCAGAAGAAGAGAATAACTATGATGCATAACTCACGTCCCAGGTAGGTGTAAGTCACCCAGAAATAGGGTTCCAACTCTGTGCGTGAAAGGAACTAAACCTGTCACAACAGTAGGGCAACCGGCAGTTCCACCAGGTAAACGTAGATGGAGAAAAAAGAAGACAAATTCGGCTTGTTAGTCCACAAGCGATGCATCCTCAGCCGTTAAGGGATGCCCTCAAGATGGAAGTTGGTGCCAGTGAGCGACATGCAGTCGATAGAGATAAGTGCAAGTGTCCTCGGGGTCCAAGTAGTCAGGCTGGGTGGAACACCTGGGAGAGGAGACGTTTCATCGCCTGGGATTTCTGTAGTTGTTTACTTTGCCTCGGAGAGGGTGTTTGCAGGTTGCTTCTCTGCGTAGGCCTCGGTGTTCTCGGGGTGGAGGGGAGGGATGGGGGCCATGGACTCCATTCCTAGGGCTTTAAAATCTTTTGAGATTTGAATTTGTCCGCAAACTCAGAGGGTGAGGAGACTTGAATCTGTCTGCCCTGGGCCGAAAAGGTGAGTTTGAAAGGGAAACCCCACCTGTATCGAATACCTTTTGCTTGCAGGACTTGTAGATAAGGTCTGAAAGCCCTCCTTTTGAGGATGGTTGTCTGGGCGAGGTCAGCAAAAATTTGATAAGAGTGGCCCTGAAATTTGAGGGGTGCTTTTTCTCTCGAAGCTGCTAGGACTGTTTCTTTAGTTTGGTAAAAATGAAACTTTACTATGATGTCCTGGGGAGGCCCATCTGTTGGTCTTTTAGTGAGAGCTCTATGGGCTCTATCTAGTTCAAGACGATCTAATGGAATCTCTGGAACTAGCTCCTGTAGAAGCGCAGTGATGGACCCCACTATGTCCTCCATTGTCTCCGGGAGACCTCTGAATCTTAAATTGGATCTTCTGCACTGTGTTAGCCAGGACCTCGGAGGAGAGAGATTTAGGGATACTGATTACTGATAGCTGCAAGATGAGTGGACAGTGTAGCCAGGCAGTGGGAAAAGCAAGCAGGATGCTCGGCTGCATAGCTCGAGGCATCACCAGTAGGAAGAGGGAGGTTGTGATGCCGCTGTATAGAGCCCTGGTAAGGCCACAGCTAGAATACTGTGTGCAGTTCTGGAGACCTTACCTGCAAAAAGACATTATTCAAATAGAACGGGTCCAAAGGCGGGCAACGAAAATGGTGGAAGGACTAAATCTTAAAACTTATCAGGAGAGAACTTAATTTGTACAGTCTGGAGGAAAGAAGGGAGAGGGGGGACATGATTGAGACCTTTAAATATGTGAAAGGATTGAATAAGGTTCAGGAGGGAAGTGTTTTTAAGAAGAAGCACAACCTGGGGGCACAACCTGAAGCTAGTCGGGGGGAAGATCAGGAGCAATGTTAGTAGATGCTTGGAACAAACTTCCAGCAGAGGTAGTTGAAAAATCAACAGTCACTGAATTTAAACATGCCTGGGATAAGCACACATCTATCCTAAGATAAAGAGAACATACAGTTTACACATAAGGGCAGACTAGATGGACCTTATGGTCTCCTTCTGCCATCAACCTTCTATGTTTCTGTTCCGATTTTCCAATTCTTCGTTCTGGCCCTTTAAGAGATACACTTCTTCCTGTAGTTGTGTCATGAGAGCTCCCTGACTGTCCAGGACCTCTGTGACATCGTCCATTCTGGACTCCAGGGTGTCTGTTCTTCCCCCCAGGTCTCTGATTTCTTTTAGCACAGCCTCAGTGTGCTTTGTGGACACTGCTGTAACTTCCTCCATAATGATTGCTCTGAGCTGCTTCAGAGTGTCATGGCTAAGGGAGCTGTGAGCAGTGTGCTGAGCTGTGTGGAGGGGGGCTGAGGGTGATTTTGGCCAGCTGTCAGCTGAGTCAAGGGAGAGGTCTTCAGCTATGGCTTCACCACCTACTTCTTCCCGATCAGATTCATCCATGTTGGATTCAGCTTGGCCTCGTGCTTTGAAGGTAGGGACCTCTCCTATCGCCGCCATCTTGCCGCCTACTGCCGCCAATTTCCGACCCTCCTTTCCTCCTCTGCTGTTGCCCCCCGCGGCATGCATTGCCGCTATTAAGTGGCTCAGGTAGTTCCGCTGCTGTGCCGGGGGGGGGGGGGGGGGGGGATTAAGGACACAGTTCCGAGCCTGCAAAGTCGCTTATGTTTGATCGGGGCCGCCTGTCAGTGCAGATCCGAGGCGTTCAGCGTCCATTGCCGTCGGCTGCGCATGCACCATCGATAAAATAACTTTTTATACCACAGACAAAAGAAACTCTAAGGGCAAAATGAAAGAAACCTAAATCGATTTGACTTTTCCACACATCTATAAAACCAATTATAAAAGAATTTCAGTAATGACAATGATGATCCAATGATCAGCAGCTGTCTTGAAGACATTTGAGCTTTTCAGGACATGCAGTTTGTGAATTATGCTTTCCACCATAATTGTAAATTCTATAGGGATTTTACTGGTCTGTGGAAGTCTCTGTTTTTCATTATTTCAGCACTATCATATAAAAATAATTTTAGATAAAATATTATTAGTATAACAGGTATGGTGTTCAAAGCAATATGCCTGGACAGAGCACAAACTCTGTTATAAAATCAGAATGCAAAATCACTTTATTAGCTAGACTGCAAAACACATAGACATGCAATTAAAAAAGCTTGGGGTCCCCCTACTGGTGAAAAATAAAAAAATGTTATTTATCAGTATAATCAGTATATTCCTATTTACAGGTGAATGACCAAACTCAAAACAACAACCAAATACCCAGTGTATAATCTAAAAATACACTATAAGTTAAATTATTAATGTATTTATAGTGTATTAAATACATATAGATAGATTAATAAATTATGAATGTCTTTATAGTTTATTTTTAGATCATACACAGTGTATTTGGTTGTTTGTTTTGATTTTGCATTCTGATTTCACAACAAAGTTCATGCGGCCTGTCCATGGCATCTTTACTGTCCTGGTCTTTTTGATTGTTTGAAAACCTTCACCATGTATATAGCCCACATTCTGGGCTTAAACACTGGTAGTTCCAGTGACCTATAAATCTGCTACCACAGCTATTTAGCTTCGAGATCCACCAAGTTTGGGTTTATTTTAATAAGAACAGTAGCCTCGATTCAGAGACACATTCGTCCGGACTTCCGTAGTGGGCCCAGAAATATTTAAAGATGAATATTCACATGACCGAGAAGTGATTTGGGTAAGTTTTAGGGGGCTAAAATGGAAGAAGAACCTAACCAAGAAGTGGTTTGGGTGAGCTTTAAGGGTCCAAAAGGGAAGATGGAGGACAGTGCTAAGTGATTTAGCTAAACATTGTAATAGAAGTGAGGGTGGCAAATATGTAGGCGAGCACTTTAATGAGTTAAGTTTGTAGTGCGCAGGCGCAAGATCATAAGGATTTCCGTCTGGACGAATATTTATTGAAAAAGGGAAACAGAATCGAACGGGAAACGTAAAGGATTCGTGGGAGGAGACAATGGGAAAAGGGCAAAAACGAAAGCCTACATTGTAACTAGGATGAGCGAATCGATCCGGACGAACCCAGATTCGTTCCGAATTTCATGAAAAATTTGATTCTGAACGAATCCGAATTTCCCCGCGATTCGATCGATCGAAGTTTTCCTTTAAACTCCATTTATTTCAATTACAGGCATTCTAAAATGGTGGAAGCACATGTCCGGACATATCCCCTGGGGCAAGGTATCATGGGAAGGTCACATGCAGCCTATCAGCAGCCAGGAGCCCCGGTGATGTCACAGCGCTATATAAAGCGGCGGCCATCTTGCTTGTGCGCATTTCAGACTTGCATTCGTGAAACAAGGGTGGTTGCTGGCTGGCTGCAGACAGGGACAGACAGGGACAGACAGTTAGCGATGGTAGGGAGATTTACAGATAGGTAAAGAGAGAGACAGATAGTTAGGGAGAGTGGTAGACAGAGCTAGGGAAAGAGGTTTAAAACCGGAACAATCCAGCAGCATACAAGTCACATTGACAGGGTGCCTAGTGCTGGCTATGATTCATATTTCATAATTACTGGGTTACTGTTAATATATTTGGTTTGGTTTAAATACAGCTGCACACTGTGCATGCAATGCACATGCTATTTAACCCTTTCTGCTATTTAGGCCTGAACGCTATTTTAACCCTATCTGTTAAATACAGCTGCACACTGTGCATGCAATGCACATGTTATTTAACCCTTTCTGCTATTTAGGCCTGAACGCTATTTTAACCCTATCTGCTAAAAGCATTTCTCATACTTGGATTATTGTTACTTTTTGTTCAGCTTAAAATACATTACGCCACACTGGCATCCCAAGGCACATGCTATTTAACCCTATCTGTTAAACAAAAGGATTTCTCATACTTGGATTATAGTTAATACTTTTTGCTCAGCTTAAAATACATTAGGCCACACTGGCATCCCAAGGCACATGCTATTTAACCCTATCTGTTAAACAAAAGCATTTCTCATACTTGGATTATAGTTAATACTTTTTGCTCAGCTTAAAATACATTAGGCCACACTGGCATCCCAAGGCACATGCTATTTTAACCCTATCTGTTAAACAAAAGCATTTCTCATACTTGGATTATAGTTAATACTTTTTGCTCAGCTTAAAATACATTAGGCCACACTGGCATCCCAAGGCACATGCTATTTTAACCCTATCTGTTAAACAAAAGCATTTCTCATACTTGGATTATTGTTACTTTTTGTTCAGCTTAAAATACATTACGCCACACTGGCATCCCAAGGCACATGCTATTTAACCCTATCTGTTAAACAAAAGGATTTCTCATACTTGGATTATAGTTAATACTTTTTGCTCAGCTTAAAATACATTAGGCCACACTGGCATCCCAAGGCACATGCTATTTAACCCTATCTGTTAAACAAAAGCATTTCTCATACTTGGATTATAGTTAATACTTTTTGCTCAGCTTAAAATACATTAGGCCACACTGGCATCCCAAGGCACATGCTATTTTAACCCTATCTGTTAAACAAAAGCATTTCTCATACTTGGATTATAGTTAATACTTTTTGCTCAGCTTAAAATACATTAGGCCACACTGGCATCCCAAGGCACATGCTATTTTAACCCTATCTGTTAAACAAAAGCATTTCTCATACTTGGATTATTGTTACTTTTTGTTCAGCTTAAAATACATTACGCCACACTGGCATCCCAAGGCACATGCTATTTAACCCTATCTGTTAAACAAAAGCATTTCTCATACTTGGATTATTGTTACTTTTTGCTCATCTTAAAATACATTAGGCCACACTGGCATCCCAAGGCACATGCTATTTTAACCCTATCTGTTAAACAAAAGCATTTCTCATACTTGGATTATTGTTACTTTTTTGCTGAACTTTTTGTTCAGCTTAAAATACATTACGCCACACTGGCATCCCAAGACACATGCTATTTAACCCTATCTGTTAAACAAAAGGATTTCTCATACTTGGATTATAGTTAATACTTTTTGCTCAGCTTAAAATTCATTAGGCCACACTGGCATCCGAAGGCACATGCTATTTAACCCTATCTGTTAAACAAAAGGATTTCTCATACTTGGATTATAGTTAATACTTTTTGCTCAGCTTAAAATTCATTAGGCCACACTGGCATCCGAAGGCACATGCTATTTAACCCTATCTGTTAAACAAAAGCATTTCTCATACTTGGATTATAGTTAATACTTTTTGCTCAGCTTAAAATACATTAGGCCACACTGGCATCCCAAGGCACATGCTATTTTAACCCTATCTGTTAAACAAAAGCATTTCTCATACTTGGATTGTTGTTACTTTTTGTTCAGCTTAAAATACATTACGCCACACTGGCATCCCAAGGCACATGCTATTTAACCCTATCTGTTAAACAAAAGCATTTCTCATACTTGGATTATAGTTAATACTTTTTGCTCAGCTTAAAATACATTAGGCCACACTGGCATCCCAAGGCACATGCTATTTTAACCCTATCTGTTAAACAAAAGCATTTCTCATACTTGGATTATTGTTACTTTTTGTTCAGCTTAAAATACATTACGCCACATTGGCATCCCAAGGCACATGCTATTTAACCCTATCTGTTAAACAAAAGCATTTGTCATACTTGGATTATAGTTAATACTTTTTGCTCAGCTTAAAAAACATTAGGCCACACTGGCATCCCAAGGCACATGCTATTTTAACCCTATCTGTTAAACAAAAGCATTTCTCATACTTGGATTATTGTTACTTTTTGTTCAGCTTAAAATACATTACGCCACACTGGCATCCCAAGGCACATGCTATTTAACCCTATCTGTTAAACAAAAGCATTTCTGATACTTGGATTATAGTTAATACTTTTTGCTCAGCTTAAAATACATTAGGCCACACTGGCATCCCAATGCACATGCTATTTAACCCTATCTGTTAAACAAAAGCATTTCTCATACTTGGATTATAGTTAATACTTTTTGCTCAGCTTAAAATACATTAGGCCACACTGGCATCCCAAGGCACATGCTATTTTAACCCTATCTGTTAAACAAAAGCATTTCTCATACTTGGATTATTGTTACATTTGTTCAGCTTAAAATACATTAGGCCACACTGGCATCCCAAGGCACGTGCTATTTTAACCCTATCTGTTAAAAAAAAGCATTTCTCATACTTGGATTATAGTTAATACTTTTTGCTCAGCTTAAAAAACATTAGGCCACACTGGCATCCCAAGGCACATGCTATTTTAACCCTATCTGTTAAACAAAAGCATTTCTCATACTTGGATTATTGTTACTTTTTGTTCATCTTAAAATACATTACGCCACACTGGCATCCCAAGGCACATGCTATTTAACCCTATCTGTTAAACAAAAGCATTTGTCATACTTGGATTATAGTTAATACTTTTTGCTCAGCTTAAAAAACATTAGGCCACACTGGCATCCCAAGGCACATGCTATTTTAACCCTATCTGTTAAACAAAAGCATTTCTCATACTTGGATTATTGTTACTTTTTGTTCAGCTTAAAATACATTACGCCACACTGGCATCCCAAGGCACATGCTATTTAACCCTATCTGTTAAACAAAAGCATTTCTGATACTTGGATTATAGTTAATACTTTTTGCTCAGCTTAAAATACATTAGGCCACACTGGCATCCCAAGGCACATGCTATTTAACCCTATCTGTTAAACAAAAGCATTTCGCATACTTGGATTATTGTTACTTTTTGTTCAGCTTAAAATACATTACGCCACACTGGCATCCCAAGGCACATGATATTTAACCCTATCTGTTAAACAAAAGCATTTCGCATACTTGGATTATTGTTACTTTTTGTTCAGCTTAAAATACATTACGCCACACTGGCATCCCAAAGCACATGCTATTTAACCCTATCTGTTAAACAAAAGCATTTGTCATACTTGGATTATAGTTAATACTTTTTGCTCAGCTTAAAATACATTAGGCCACACTGGCATCCCAATGCACATGCTATTTAACCCTATCTGTTAAACAAAAGCATTTCTCATACTTGGATTATAGTTAATACTTTTTGCTCAGCTTAAAATACATTAGGCCACACTGGCATCCCAAGGCACATGCTATTTAACCCTATCTGTTAAACAAAAGCATTTCGCATACTTGGATTATTGTTACTTTTTGTTCAGCTTAAAATACATTACGCCACACTGGCATCCCAAGGCACATGATATTTAACCCTATCTGTTAAACAAAAGCATTTCTCATACTTGGATTATAGTTAATACTTTTTGCTCAGCTTAAAATACATTAGGCCACACTGGCATCCCAAGGCACATGCTATTTAACCCTATCTGTTAAACAAAAGCATTTCTCATACTTGGATTATAGTTAATACTTTTTGTGCAGCTTAAAATACATTAGGCCACACTGGCATCCCAAGGCACATGCTATTTTAACCCTATCTGTTAAAGAAAAACATTTCTCATACTTGGATTATTGTTACTTTTTGTTCAGCTTAAAATACATTACGCCACACTGGCATCCCAAAGCACATGCTATTTAACCCTATCTGTTAAACAAAAGCATTTCTCATACTTGGATTATAGTTAATACTTTTTGCTCAGCTTAAAATACATTAGGCCACACTGGCATCCCAAGGCACATGCTATTTTAACCCTATCTGTTAAACAAAAGCATTTCTCATACTTGGATTATTGTTACATTTGTTCAGCTTAAAATACATTAGGCCGCACTGGCATCCCAAGGCACATGCTATTTTAACCCTATCTGTTAAACAAAAGCATTTCTCATACTTGGATTATTGTTACTTTTTGTTCAGCTTAAAATACATTACGCCACACTGCCATCCCAAGGCACATGCTATTTAACCCTATCTGTTAAACAAAAGCATTTCTCATACTTGGATTATAGTTAATACTTTTTGCTCAGCTTAAAATACATTAGGCCACACTGGCATCCCAAGGCACATGCTATTTTAACCCTATCTGTTAAACAAAAGCATTTCTCATACTTGGATTATTGTTACTTTTTGTTCAGCTTAAAATACATTACGCCACATTGGCATCCCAAGGCACATGCTATTTAACCCTATCTGTTAAACAAAAGGATTTCTCATACTTGGATTATAGTTAATACTTTTTGCTCAGCATAAAATACATTAGGCCACACTGGCATCCCAAGGCACATGCTATTTTAACCCTATCTGTTAAAAAAAAGCATTTCTCATACTTAGATTATTGTTACTTTTTGTTCAGCTTAAAATACATTACGCCACACTGCCATCCCAAGGCACATGCTATTTAACCCTATCTGTTAAACAAAAGCATTTGTCATACTTGGATTATAGTTAATACTTTTTGCTCAGCTTAAAAAACATTAGGCCACACTGGCATCCCAAGGCACATGCTATTTTAACCCTATCTGTTAAACAAAAGCATTTCTCATACTTGGATTATTGTTACTTTTTGTTCAGCTTAAAATACATTACGCCACACTGGCATCCCAAGGCACATGCTATTTAACCCTATCTGTTAAACAAAAGCATTTCTCATACTTGGATTATAGTTAATACTTTTTGCTCAGCTTAAAATACATTAGGCCACACTGGCATCCCAATGCACATGCTATTTAACCCTATCTGTTAAACAAAAGCATTTCTCATACTTGGATTATAGTTAATACTTTTTGCTCAGCTTAAAATACATTAGGCCACACTGGCATCCCAAGGCACATGCTATTTTAACCCTATCTGTTAAACAAAAGCATTTCTCATACTTGGATTATTGTTACATTTGTTCAGCTTAAAATACATTAGGCCACACTGGCATCCCAAGGCACATGCTATTTTAACCCTATCTGTTAAAAAAAAGCATTTCTCATACTTGGATTATAGTTAATACTTTTTGCTCAGCTTAAAAAACATTAGGCCACACTGGCATCCCAAGGCACATGCTATTTTAACCCTATCTGTTAAACAAAAGCATTTCTCATACTTGGATTATTGTTACTTTTTGTTCAGCTTAAAATACATTACGCCACACTGGCATCCCAAGGCACATGCTATTTAACCCTATCTGTTAAACAAAAGCATTTGTCATACTTGGATTATAGTTAATACTTTTTGCTCAGCTTAAAAAACATTAGGCCACACTGGCATCCCAAGGCACATGCTATTTTAACCCTATCTGTTAAACAAAAGCATTTCTCATACTTGGATTATTGTTACTTTTTGTTCAGCTTAAAATACATTAGGCCACACTGGCATCCCAAGGCACATGCTATTTAACCCTATCTGTTAAACAAAAGCATTTCTGATACTTGGATTATAGTTAATACTTTTTGCTCAGCTTAAAATACATTAGGCCACACTGGCATCCCAAGGCACATGCTATTTAACCCTATCTGTTAAACAAAAGCATTTCGCATACTTGGATTATTGTTACTTTTTGTTCAGCTTAAAATACATTACGCCACACTGGCATCCCAAGGCACATGATATTTAACCCTATCTGTTAAACAAAAGCATTTCTCATACTTGGATTATAGTTAATACTTTTTGCTCAGCTTAAAATACATTAGGCCACACTGGCATCCCAAGGCACATGCTATTTAACCCTATCTGTTAAACAAAAGCATTTCTCATACTTGGATTATAGTTAATACTTTTTGTGCAGCTTAAAATACATTAGGCCACACTGGCATCCCAAGGCACATGCTATTTTAACCCTATCTGTTAAACAAAAGCATTTCTCATACTTGGATTATTGTTACTTTTTGTTCAGCTTAAAATACATTACGCCACACTGGCATCCCAAAGCACATGCTATTTAACCCTATCTGTTAAACAAAAGCATTTCTCATACTTGGATTATAGTTAATACTTTTTGCTCAGCTTAAAATACATTAGGCCACACTGGCATCCCAATGCACATGCTATTTAACCCTATCTGTTAAACAAAAGCATTTCTCATACTTGGATTATAGTTAATAGTTTTTGCTCAGCTTAAAATACATTAGGCCACACTGGCATCCCAAGGCACATGCTATTTTAACCCTATCTGTTAAACAAAAGCATTTCTCATACTTGGATTATTGTTACATTTGTTCAGCTTAAAATACATTAGGCCACACTGGCATCCCAAGGCACATGCTATTTTAACCCTATCTGTTAAACAAAAGCATTTCTCATACTTGGATTATTGTTACTTTTTGTTCATCTTAAAATACATTACGCCACACTGGCATCCCAAGGCACATGCTATTTAACCCTATCTGTTAAACAAAAGCATTTGTCATACTTGGATTATAGTTAATACTTTTTGCTCAGCTTAAAAAACATTAGGCCACACTGGCATCCCAAGGCACATGCTATTTTAACCCTATCTGTTAAACAAAAGCATTTCTCATACTTGGATTATTGTTACTTTTTGTTCAGCTTAAAATACATTACGCCACACTGGCATCCCAAGGCACATGCTATTTAACCCTATCTGTTAAACAAAAGCATTTCTGATACTTGGATTATAGTTAATACTTTTTGCTCAGCTTAAAATACATTAGGCCACACTGGCATCCCAAGGCACATGCTATTTAACCCTATCTGTTAAACAAAAGCATTTCGCATACTTGGATTATTGTTACTTTTTGTTCAGCTTAAAATACATTACGCCACACTGGCATCCCAAGGCACATGATATTTAACCCTATCTGTTAAACAAAAGCATTTCGCATACTTGGATTATTGTTACTTTTTGTTCAGCTTAAAATACATTACGCCACACTGGCATCCCAAAGCACATGCTATTTAACCCTATCTGTTAAACAAAAGCATTTGTCATACTTGGATTATAGTTAATACTTTTTGCTCAGCTTAAAATACATTAGGCCACACTGGCATCCCAATGCACATGCTATTTAACCCTATCTTTTAAACAAAAGCATTTCTCATACTTGGATTATAGTTAATACTTTTTGCTCAGCTTAAAATACATTAGGCCACACTGGCATCCCAAGGCACATGCTATTTAACCCTATCTGTTAAACAAAAGCATTTCGCATACTTGGATTATTGTTACTTTTTGTTCAGCTTAAAATACATTACGCCACACTGGCATCCCAAGGCACATGATATTTAACCCTATCTGTTAAACAAAAGCATTTCTCATACTTGGATTATAGTTAATACTTTTTGCTCAGCTTAAAATACATTAGGCCACACTGGCATCCCAAGGCACATGCTATTTAACCCTATCTGTTAAACAAAAGCATTTCTCATACTTGGATTATAGTTAATACTTTTTGTGCAGCTTAAAATACATTAGGCCACACTGGCATCCCAAGGCACATGCTATTTTAACCCTATCTGTTAAAGAAAAACATTTCTCATACTTGGATTATTGTTACTTTTTGTTCAGCTTAAAATACATTACGCCACACTGGCATCCCAAAGCACATGCTATTTAACCCTATCTGTTAAACAAAAGCATTTCTCATACTTGGATTATAGTTAATACTTTTTGCTCAGCTTAAAATACATTAGGCCACACTGGCATCCCAAGGCACATGCTATTTTAACCCTATCTGTTAAACAAAAGCATTTCTCATACTTGGATTATTGTTACATTTGTTCAGCTTAAAATACATTAGGCCGCACTGGCATCCCAAGGCACATGCTATTTTAACCCTATCTGTTAAACAAAAGCATTTCTCATACTTGGATTATTGTTACTTTTTGTTCAGCTTAAAATACATTACGCCACACTGCCATCCCAAGGCACATGCTATTTAACCCTATCTGTTAAACAAAAGCATTTCTCATACTTGGATTATAGTTAATACTTTTTGCTCAGCTTAAAATACATTAGGCCACACTGGCATCCCAAGGCACATGCTATTTTAACCCTATCTGTTAAACAAAAGCATTTCTCATACTTGGATTATTGTTACTTTTTGTTCAGCTTAAAATACATTACGCCACATTGGCATCCCAAGGCACATGCTATTTAACCCTATCTGTTAAACAAAAGGATTTCTCATACTTGGATTATAGTTAATACTTTTTGCTCAGCATAAAATACATTAGGCCACACTGGCATCCCAAGGCACATGCTATTTTAACCCTATCTGTTAAAAAAAAGCATTTCTCATACTTAGATTATTGTTACTTTTTGTTCAGCTTAAAATACATTACGCCACACTGCCATCCCAAGGCACATGCTATTTAACCCTATCTGTTAAACAAAAGCATTTGTCATACTTGGATTATAGTTAATACTTTTTGCTCAGCTTAAAAAACATTAGGCCACACTGGCATCCCAAGGCACATGCTATTTTAACCCTATCTGTTAAACAAAAGCATTTCTCATACTTGGATTATTGTTACTTTTTGTTCAGCTTAAAATACATTACGCCACACTGGCATCCCAAGGCACATGCTATTTAACCCTATCTGTTAAACAAAAGCATTTCTCATACTTGGATTATAGTTAATACTTTTTGCTCAGCTTAAAATACATTAGGCCACACTGGCATCCCAATGCACATGCTATTTAACCCTATCTGTTAAACAAAAGCATTTCTCATACTTGGATTATAGTTAATACTTTTTGCTCAGCTTAAAATACATTAGGCCACACTGGCATCCCAAGGCACATGCTATTTTAACCCTATCTGTTAAACAAAAGCATTTCTCATACTTGGATTATTGTTACATTTGTTCAGCTTAAAATACATTAGGCCACACTGGCATCCCAAGGCATATGCTATTTTAACCCTATCTGTTAAAAAAAAGCATTTCTCATACTTGGATTATAGTTAATACTTTTTGCTCAGCTTAAAAAACATTAGGCCACACTGGCATCCCAAGGCACATGCTATTTTAACCCTATCTGTTAAACAAAAGCATTTCTCATACTTGGATTATTGTTACTTTTTGTTCAGCTTAAAATACATTACGCCACACTGGCATCCCAAGGCACATGCTATTTAACCCTATCTGTTAAACAAAAGCATTTGTCATACTTGGATTATAGTTAATACTTTTTGCTCAGCTTAAAAAACATTAGGCCACACTGGCATCCCAAGGCACATGCTATTTTAACCCTATCTGTTAAACAAAAGCATTTCTCATACTTGGATTATTGTTACTTTTTGTTCAGCTTAAAATACATTAGGCCACACTGGCATCCCAAGGCACATGCTATTTAACCCTATCTGTTAAACAAAAGCATTTCTGATACTTGGATTATAGTTAATACTTTTTGCTCAGCTTAAAATACATTAGGCCACACTGGCATCCCAAGGCACATGCTATTTAACCCTATCTGTTAAACAAAAGCATTTCGCATACTTGGATTATTGTTACTTTTTGTTCAGCTTAAAATACATTACGCCACACTGGCATCCCAAGGCACATGATATTTAACCCTATCTGTTAAACAAAAGCATTTCTCATACTTGGATTATAGTTAATACTTTTTGCTCAGCTTAAAATACATTAGGCCACACTGGCATCCCAAGGCACATGCTATTTAACCCTATCTGTTAAACAAAAGCATTTCTCATACTTGGATTATAGTTAATACTTTTTGTGCAGCTTAAAATACATTAGGCCACACTGGCATCCCAAGGCACATGCTATTTTAACCCTATCTGTTAAACAAAAGCATTTCTCATACTTGGATTATTGTTACTTTTTGTTCAGCTTAAAATACATTACGCCACACTGGCATCCCAAAGCACATGCTATTTAACCCTATCTGTTAAACAAAAGCATTTCTCATACTTGGATTATAGTTAATACTTTTTGCTCAGCTTAAAATACATTAGGCCACACTGGCATCCCAATGCACATGCTATTTAACCCTATCTGTTAAACAAAAGCATTTCTCATACTTGGATTATAGTTAATAGTTTTTGCTCAGCTTAAAATACATTAGGCCACACTGGCATCCCAAGGCACATGCTATTTTAACCCTATCTGTTAAACAAAAGCATTTCTCATACTTGGATTATTGTTACATTTGTTCAGCTTAAAATACATTAGGCCACACTGGCATCCCAAGGCACATGCTATTTTAACCCTATCTGTTAAACAAAAGCATTTCTCATACTTGGATTATTGTTACTTTTTGTTCAGCTTAAAATACATTACGCCACACTGCCATCCCAAGGCACATGCTATTTAACCCTATCTGTTAAACAAAAGGATTTCTCATACTTGGATTATAGTTAATACTTTTTGCTCAGCTTAAAATACCTTAGGCCACACTGGCATCCCAAGGCATGTGCTATTTTAACCCTATCTGTTAAACAAAAGCATTTCTCATACTTGGATTATTGTTACTTTTTGTTCAGCTTAAAATACATTACGCCACATTGGCATCCCAAGGCACATGCTATTTAACCCTATCTGTTAAACAAAAGCATTTCTCATACTTGGATTATAGTTAATACTTTTTGCTCAGCTTAAAATACATTAGGCCACACTGGCATCCCAAGGCACATGCTATTTAACCCTATCTGTTAAACAAAAGCATTTGTCATACTTGGATTATAGTTAATACTTTTTGCTCAGCTTAAAATACATTAGGCCACACTGGCATCCCAAGGCACATGCTATTTTTACTCTAGCTGTTAAACAAAAGCATTTCTCATACTTGGATTATTGTTACTTTTTGTTCAGCTTAAAATACATTAGGCCACACTGGCATCCCAAGGCACATGCTATTTTAACCCTATCTGTTAAACAAAAGCATTTCTCATACTTGGATTATTGTTACTTCTTGTTCAGCTTAAAATACATTACGCCACACTGGCATCCCAAGGCACATGCTATTTAACCCTATCTGTTAAACAAAAGCATTTGTCATACTTGGATTATAGTTAATACTTTTTACTCAGCTTAAAAAACATTAGGCCACACTGGCATCCCAAGGCACATGCTATTTTAACCCTAGCTGTTAAACAAAAGCATTTCTCATACTTGGATTATTGTTACTTTTTGTTCATCTTAAAATACACTACGCCACACTGGCATCCCAAGGCACATGCTATTTATCCCTATCTGTTAAACAGCATTTCTCATACTTGGATTATTGTTACTTTTTGTTCAGCTTAAAATACATTACGCCACACTGGCATCCCAAGGCACATGCTATTTAACCCTATCTGTTAAACAACATAAGCGTTGATCAGCATCAGCTGCTTTATTAAGCTACTTCAGTTTGCACTTGTTTTTGACTGTTTTCAATAAACCAGGCCGCAGGGCACCCCAAAGCTGCACCTTGCACCCTATCTGTTATACAACATAAGCGTTGATCAGCATCAGCTGCTTTATTAAGCTACTTCAGTTTGCACTTGTTTTTGACTGTTTTCAATAAACCAGGCCGCAGGGCACCCCAAAGCTGCACCTTGCACCCTATCTGTTATACAACATAAGCGTTGATCAGCATCAGCTTCATTAAGCTACTTAAGTTTGCACTTGTTTTCGACTGTTTTCAATAAACCAGGCCGCAGGGCACCCCAAAGCTGCACCTTGCACCCTATCTGTTATACAACATAAGCGTTGATCAGCATCAGCTTCATTAAGCTACTTCAGTTTGGACTTGTTTTTGACTGTTTTCAATAAACCAGGCCGCAGGGCACCCCAAAGCTGCACCTTGCACCCTATCTGTTATACAACATAAGCGTTGATCAGCATCAGCTTCATTAAGCTACTTCAGTTTGCACTTGTTTTTTTTTTTTTTTTTTTTTTTTAATTCTTTATTTATTCGAGTTTTCAGCATAACATAAAACCAATACAGGAGGGAAATCAGGAATAAAGCATTACAGTAAAAAGACAGGTCCAGCACGCAGGCCGGGTCACACTCAGGGCTTGAGAGCCTCCAACAACTCCCATCCCTCCCTCCCACTGTAAATTCAGGCAAACTCATGTCTATGCCAACATCAATATTTAGGCCAGAGACGGGGTCCGAGGGTGAGCCCAGCTCTACCCGGTCTGGGCCCCGTCCGTACTGGTCTTGATTTTTATTCGCCTGTTCGCTGTCTGTGGCCCACTTCTAGGTGCCCAGTTTAGGTGGCTACGGCGCCCTGCTTGCACTCTCTTCCCATTAGCTAGTAGCAGTTTAAAGTTAAGTTTGGACTTCCTGGAGGAGTAGAGGTCAGTCGAGAGCGCCCCCCAACCTGGGCCAGACCATTAGAAATTGCAAACAAGAGGAGAGGAAGTGAAGAGAAATAAGGAAGTAGGTGGATTTAGAGTGCAGGAAAGGGAGGGAGAGCGGATAGAGGGGAAAAGGTGTCGGGAGAGGAGGGGGAAGGGTAGAGAGGGGGGGCAGGAGAATAGCAGGAGGATGAGGGGAGGAGCGGAGGGACAACAGAAGGATGACGGGAGGGTGGGGAGAGAGGCGCCAGAGCCCCCGACCCACAGCCGGTGAAGGGGGGGGCGGGTGGGGGGAGCGCCCCAGACCAGGGTCACCAAGCAGCTCCCCTCCCGTCTCCAAGGCCCATCTGGTGTTCACATTGGAAGAGGGAGGCATGGGGACAGCTCCTATTGCACTGAAGCTCGAAACATGAACCAGGAAGTCCATAAAATCCTGGTCTCCTCCTCCCTATCCTGAACTGCGTCAGCTCCTCCATCTCCATTATTCTGTCCACCTCCCTATACCAGTCGTTTTCCGTCTGGACGGTTTTGGTTTTCCATAATCTGGGAAGCAGCGCTCTGGCTGCGTTAATTAGGTGTCTCAGTACCGATGTCCTGTAACTAGGAACGCTACATCCAGTATGGTGCAGAAACATGAGGGCCGGACAGCACGGGACCCGCGAGCCTGTTACCGTGGACATGGTATCCGTGATTTTTGTCCAGAATGACGTAATTTTGGGGCAAGACCACAAAATGTGGAACAGTGACCCCTCTGCTGATTCACATCTCCAACAGACGGGCGAGGATCCCGGGAAGATGTGCGCCAGCCGCTTCGGGGTATAGTACCATCTGGATAGGTATTTGTAGTTGGTTTCTTGGCTCTGCGCCGATATCGATGATTTATAGGCTAGGGAGAAGATTTTCTTCCACTCTTCTCTCTTGAATTTTCTACCTAAGTCTCTTTCCCAATCCTCGCAGAAAGCAGGGACCGAGTCCCGATCCTCCTCTAGAAATTGATAGATCTGGGAGATTACCCTTCTCGGGTGGTCTCCGCTCGTGGCCAATTTTTCAAAGGGCGTAAGGCCCCGTCCCCACAAGTTTTTGGGTGCCGCTTTCTGAAGAAAATGTTGAGAGAGCAGTAAGTACCAGGGGTCCAGTTGGGGGCTGTTCCATCTACTCCTTAATTCCTCGATGTCACACCAGTTCCGGCCCCTCATGAGGTCCTTTGCCCTGACCGGACCCAGACCCCCCCCAAATCCCTACTGCTTGGGACTTCTGGCTGAGAGGGAATTCAGGATTGCCTACTACCGGGAGTAAAGGAGATGGCCAAGGCGAGATATCCTCCCCCCCTCTGACTCCATCCCAGACATCGAGGGTGGCCTTAATCAGCGGGTTAGATCCTGCCCATCTGTTCGAAGTTGCCGACGACCACGGGATCTCTCTCAACGGGGTGCCCGTGGATCCGGCCTCCACACTCACCCACTTTTTAGTGTCTCCGTTCCTCATCCAATCCACTAATCTCTGCAGGTGGGCTGCTTGCCAATATTTCTTTAAATTCGGTACTGCCAATCCCCCCCTAGTTCTAGACTGTTGTAATAGTGTGAATCTGATTCTCGGTTTCTCAGTCGCCCAGACGAAGTTTATGAATATTGTGTTCAGGTTCCTGAAGTAGCCCGCAGGTATGTGGCATGGAAGGGTTTGGAATAGGTAAAGGATCCTAGGCAGGATGGTCATCTTAATGGCACTCATGCACCCCAGCCACGTGAGAGTAAGGGTGCCCCAGCCCAATAGATCAGACTTGATCTTGTTGAGCAGTGGAGTGAAGTTACACCTGAAAATTTCATTGAGATCACTCGGAATTTTTGTACCCAGGTAAGTCAACGCAGTTGGGGACCACTTGAATGGGAAGGAGGATCTAATCGGCGACAGCACGGCTTCTGACAGTCCCACATTAAGCGCCTCCGATTTATCAAAATTAATTTTAAAGTTGGAGAAGTTTCCAAAGGTTTCAAATTCTTTCATGAGGACCGGAAGCCCAATCGTTGGGTTGGAAATAAAGAACAGGAGACCATCCGCGTAGGCGGATATCTTATGCTCGATTCCCTTCACCTGGATTCCCTTAATGTCTCTGTTGTCTCTAACCTGTCTCAGGAAGGGTTCCACCACCAGGGCGAAGATAAGAGGTGACAGGGGGCATCCCTGTCTGGTTCCGTTAGCTATCCGGAAAGGCGGGGAGAGGTGACCGTTTATCCTAACCCTAGCCTGGGGAGTAGAGTATATACCTAGGATATATTTATGCGCCCTACCTCGGAGGCCCACATGCCTCAGCACCTCAAATGCAAAGTTCGAGTCCACCCGGTCGAACGCTTTTTCAGCGTCTGTGGACAGCAACATCATCGGGGAATTGTCCATTCGTGATCTATGTATCAGGTTCAGTGTCCTGATGGTGTTATCCCTGGCTTCCCTGCCAGGGATGAATCCACATTGGTCCCCATCGATCAAGCTGGGTAGGTATTTTGCCAAGCGGTTCGCTAGTATTTTGGTGAACAGTTTAAGGTCCACGTTTAAGAGTGAGATTGGGCGGTAGTTTTTGCAACTCAGGGGATCTTTTCCAGCCTTGTGTATTACCATGACGTGAGCCTCTAGTGCTGCTGTAGGGAGCAACACAGGCTCCTCATCTTCCGCAAGTGCGTTAAAGGCCTGGAGAAAATGCTTATTCAAGATGTTCTCAAAGTTTTTGTAATAGGTGATGGTGAAGCCATCTGGACCAGGCGATCGACCGTTCGGGGATGCTTTTATGGCTTGATGTAATTCCTCCCCTGATATTGGTTCCTCCAACCGACTAATGGCCCCGTCTTCCAGTTTTGGCATACCGGATGCTGCTATATATTGTCGCATTTGAGACAGGTCCCTCTGGGAGTTCCCCCCCCCCTGCGGTCTCAAATTATACAATGCGTGGTAGTATTCTTGGAACACTTTGGCAATGTCTTCTGTTTTGTGATGTTTCTGTTGCTTTGCATCCTTTATTGCCTCAATGAAATTGAGGGACTGTTGCTTCCTCAGGGCTCTGGCGAGAAGTGAGCCGCTCTTGTTCCCCCATTCGTAGTAATATCTTTTACATTTCTTTATGGCAAAAGCCGCCTTTTTCAGTAACAGGGAGTTCAATTGTTCTCTGCAAGAAGTTAGCTCCCATAGAGTGCTTCGTGCCTGAGATTCCTTATGCCTCCTCTCCAGGATTTGAATTTGCGAGAAGGCAATCCCTACTCAGTGTGTGTGCTTTCTTTAATCTAGAGGCATGTTGGATGAGAGTTCCCCTTACCACCGCCTTGTGTGCTTGCCAGATGGTCATTGGGGATACTTCCCCCGAGCAATTCAGCGTAAAGTAGTCAGAGAGGGCAGTCTGGACTGCTTGTTCCACAACCGGGTCTTTTAGCAGGCTTTCATTTAAACGCCAAGTCCACTCTCCTTTGCTTTTTTCTGTCAAGGTCAGGAGTAACCATACAGGGCTATGGTCCGATAAGGAAGCCGGACCCATGTCGGGGCTCGTCACTCTGGGCAGGAGGCTATGAGACACTAATATATAATCCAGCCTCGCGTAAGTCGCGTGGACTGTCGAGAAGTGTGAATAATCTCTACCCTTAGGGTTGAAGATTCTCCAGGGATCGCACAGTTGAAGTTTGTGCAGCATCTGTTTCACCTTTCATAGCCCACCGTAAGGTATAGATGACTTACCGGTTGACGAGTCCAGAAGTGGCTCCAGGGCGATGTTTAGGTCACCTCCCAGGAGCACCTTTCCCTCCTGGAAATCTGATAGTTTGGACAGAAACGTCAGTAGGAAATCTACCTGGCCACTGTTGGGGACATACACGGAGGCCATGGTGTATAACTCACCATATATTGTTCCTTTGATCATTATGTATCTGCCCTCACTGTCTGCAGAGGTTTCCAGTTTCTGGAAGGGGACATCCCTGGCTAACAGTATTGCAACACCTTTGGATTTAGATACCGGAGAGGACCTCGCGTACCATTGGGGAAAAAACCTGGGAGACATCCTGGGGCAGGCGTCCCTCCTGAAGTGCGTCTCCTGCAGGAATATGATCTTGGCCTTCATCCTCCTTAGGTCTGAGATCATCGCCGACCTCTTCTCGGGGATATTGAGGCCCCTACAGTTCAAGGACACAACCTTCAAGAGTGTCCCCCGCGGGTCACAAGGGCCCCCACCCCCACACTGGCAGCCGACATCACCAGGAGCCCGACGCACAGATCAGGGGAGGCAGACTGCTGGTGCAGTGAGAGAGGGGAAGGTTTCAGGAAGTAGGAAACAGGAAGTAGAGGGTGAGGGATGAGAAAAAGGGTAAGGATAAGAACCAAAGAAATTAAACTTTTCAAGTCCGGAGAGAGCCTAAGAAATCCTTAGGCTGTTAGGATTGTTAATACCGACTTCACTAATTTAGGGAAGTCTGGCCTCGCAGTTCCCGGGGGAGTCTCCGGCAACTTCCCTCGGGAGGACACACTGGCTTCTGGGGGAAATGGACACCAGGCGAAGAGGAACCAAAACCCGGCGGATTGTGGTAGCCGACGGTTTCTGCTCTTCCATCTAGGCTTTCCCCCCCCTCATAACACATTAACAGCAAAACAGCAACCATAACAGTGTATAAAGCAGCAACAATAACAATATATAGGCTCAGTGAGCAAGACATTCCTATTTCTAGTTTAAACCCTGTGCCCGGTGGTCCCCCCTCGCCGGCCCGCCATAGCGACCGCCAACTCGGGGCCTGCGGCTCCCCCTGCCCCTCCTATCCCGGGGGGCAACCCGGATCCGCGGCAGATTGATTATTTCCCTTCAGAAAGGGGGTCACAGACAATGTAAACCTGCACTAAACCTCCCAGGCGATATGGGCCCCGGATCACCCAGGCCTCCACCCTCCCTGCCAGGAGAATGCGCCGGTCCACATGCACGTACGGCTCCACAGAGTGGGGAGAGCACCTGGAGATAATCGAAACGCCGCCCCACCCCGACCCCGGGCAGGACATCCCCCGTCCATGGCCGAGCCCTAGCGGCCATACCGCCCGGACACCCCCCAGGCGCACGCCGCGCCCCCCCCGCAAACCAAACAGCTCGCGAACCGGGCCACGGCGCCAACCCGGGGGGGCGCCCCCCACAGCCCCCATCCCGTCAGACGGAGATCCAGGCCAAAGGGAGAGGGAGCCCCCACACAAGGAGACCGGGCCGCCACCGCGTAATAAGGCCCGAGGACCAGCCCACCAGACCCGGCCAACGGAACCGCCGAGGCACAGCCGGGGACACCACCCAGGGGGAGGGACCCCCACCGAACAGGGACCCCCGAACCGACATCAGGCCACGGCCGACGGACCAACACCCGGCGACGCCCGCCCCGGCGGGGTCACCCCCCGCGGCAGGCCCCGCTGGGAACGTCCCCGCCAGCCGCCCAACGAGATCAACTGAGTCCCCGCTCCCCCAACCCCCCATACAGAGGGAGAGCATCAAACCCCGGGCACATCCCTTATCAGCATCTATATATTCAGGAACCATAGATAACAGGCATAAAAAGAAGATATAGGAGCCAGATCATTATAAACGGTAACCAAGCATAACTCTAGGATTTGTGTGTAGTTAATTGTCGTTACCTGCTATCTACCGTCCATATGGCCGGGGTCTCCCCCGCGCTCCGGGCTGGGACGGCGAGCCGGGCCCCTCCTGTCCCGTCCCCGTCTCCTCAGGCGCCGCGGGAGCGGATCCGCTCTCTGGTCTAAGTCCGGTGCTAGCCAATCCGGTACAGCTATGGGTGCGGATCCCAGGAATTCAAAAAGACCCGCTAGTTGCTCCGGTGATCTCAGGGCAAATGTTCTCCGGTCTTTCCGCACCAGAAGCTGGAAGGGGTGGCCCCAGCGGTACGTCGCCCCCTGGTGCTGCACGAGATCTAAAAGGGGCCTCATCAGACGTCGCATGTGCAGGGTTCTGCGGGACAGATCCTGCAATAGAATGCCACGTGCGCCATTGAGGTCGATAGGGCCCTTGTTCCAGGCCGCTCGCATAATTGCTTCCTTGATCGGGAAAAAGTGCACTCTGCAAATAACATCCCTCGGTCTGCTGGGCCCAAGGCACAATGAATTCGGTCAATTTCAATGCTCTCCCCCGAGGGGCGACCCAAGAGGGTGTTGAACAAGTTGCACACCGTTGCGTGCAGCTCCGCTGGGTTTACCGATTCTGGGATGCCCCGCAGCCTGATGTTGTTGCGGCGGTTTCTATTTTCCAGGTCATCCTGTTTGACCTGTAGGGTGGAGAGCATTCTGCGTGTGGCATCTCTTTCCTGCTCCAGTGCAGCAATCCTGGCCTGGATATCCGTCCGTGCGGCCGTGTTGGTTTCCACTTTGTCAGACAAGTCCGCCACAGTGTTTTGCATGGATGTTATTTCTCGGCGAAAAGTCCCCTCCATCCTTGAAATGTAAGACTCAAAATCTGCTCTGGAAGGCAATGATTTAATGGCATCTGCCACGTTACATCTCACAGATTCCATTACTGCTGAGATCAGAGCCCCTGGCAAAAAGGCTCCTGAAGAATCTATGCTCCCACAAATCGCTGGTAGGTCATCAGGCGTAGGGGGTCGGGACTCCCACGAGTGGCCCACGGGGGTCGGACTGCAGGGTCCCGGTGAGAAGGCCACCCCCCGCCCCCAGCATGCCACCGGGGTAGAAGGGGCACACTCTTCATGGGGGTCTGGGGCAGAGGTGATCAGTTCCTCTCCTGGGGACAGGGTAGGTGACCGAGGCTGACTAGGTGGCAGGGTGAGCCTGGTAGCTGTCCCTTTATATGCAGCCTCTGCAATCACTGTGCTGTTATATGGCTCCCCTGGCCGCCTCCCGCTTTCAGCACAGTGCACCTGTGCCACCGTGACCTCCTCATGCCAGCTCCCGCAGCCCCCCCCCCCGCTCCCCTCACCTCCACTCTGCATCGCCGGAGGACCGGGGACAGACCGCCCAGGAGTCAGCTCCTCCGCAGGATCCAGGCCGCCCTCAGTCTCGCCTGTCATCTCGGGCTGAGAGGTCCGCAGCCCGCAGCTCCTGTCATCAGGGCCCCGACAGCCGCAGTCTGGAGCGGTGCCCGTCCCACGCCTCCACAGCTCCCGGAGGGACCAGCGACGGAGCCATCTCCTCCTTCTCTCCCCGAGGGGGTCCCGGGTCCCTCTCTCCTCCACCCGGCCCCCGCCGCGCAGGTATGTCGGGCGGCGCCGCCGCCGAAGGATCAGGGGGTCCTCCTTCCCCATCCGGATACACATAAGTCGCCGCCATTACAGGCAGCGGCGGCTTGGGGTTCTCAAGCGGGGCAGCCCCAAAGTAGGTAGATATGGGGGCTCCCCGGGCAGATCTCACCGCTCCTCTGGCCTTCCGCCTCTTGGACATGGTCCTGTTGTGCTGTTGCTGTTTGGTTATAGGGTATAAATCGAGGGGTAAACGGGGAGCCTCCTGGAAACACTCCTCATGGCGCCATTAGCAGGCCACGCCCCCACCCCCCATTTTTGCACTTGTTTTTGACTGTTTTCAATAAACCAGGCCGCAGGGCACCCCAAAGCTGCACCTTGCACCCTATCTGTTATACAACATAAGCGTTGATCAGCATCAGCTTCATTAAGCTACTTCAGTTTGCACTTCTTTTTGACTGTTTTCAATAAACCAGGCCGCAGGGCACCCCAAAGCTGCACCTTGCACCCTATCTGGTATACAACATAAGCGTTGATCAGCATCAGCTTCATTAAGCTACTTCAGTTTGCACTTCTTTTTGACTGTTTTCAATAAACCAGGCCGCAGGGCACCCCAAAGCTGCGCTTTGCACCCAATCTGTTATACAACATAAGCGTTGATCAGCATCAGCTGCTTTATTAAGCTACTTCAGTTTGCACTTGTTTTTGACTGTTTTCAATAAAACAGGCCGCAGGGCACCCCAAAGCTGCACCTTGCACCCTATCTGTTATACAACATAAGCGTTGATCAGCATCAGCTTCATTAAGCTACTTCAGTTTGCACTTGTTTTTGACTGTTTTCAATAAACCAGGCCGCAGGGCACCCCAAAGCTACACCTTGCACCCTATCTGTTATACAACATAAGCGTTGATCAGCATCAGCTTCATTAAGCAACTTCAGTTTGCACTTGTTTTTGACTGTTTTCAATAAACCAGGCCGCAGGGCACCCCAAAGCTGTACCTTGCACCCTATCTGGTATACAACATAAGCGTTGATCAGCATCAGCTTCATTAAGCTACTTCAGTTTGCACTTCTTTTTGACTGTTTTCAATAAACCAGGCCGCAGGGCACCCCAAAGCTGCGCTTTGCACCCAATCTGTTATACAACATAAGCGTTGATCAGCATCAGCTGCTTTATTAAGCTACTTCAGTTTGCACTTGTTTTTGACTGTTTTCAATAAAACAGGCCGCAGGGCACCCCAAAGCTGCACCTTGCACCCTATCTGTTATACAACATAAGCGTTGATCAGCATCAGCTTCATTAAGCTACTTCAGTTTGCACTTGTTTTTGACTGTTTTCAATAAACCAGGCCGCAGGGCACCCCAAAGCTACACCTTGCACCCTATCTGTTATACAACATAAGCGTTGATCAGCATCAGCTTCATTAAGCAACTTCAGTTTGCACTTGTTTTTGACTGTTTTCAATAAACCAGGCCGCAGGGCACCCCAAAGCTGTACCTTGCACCCTGTCTGGTATACAACATAAGCGTTGATCAGCATCAGCTGCTTTATTAAGCTACTTCAGTTTGCACTTGTTTTTGACTGTTTTCAATAAACCAGGCCGCAGGGCACCCCAAAGCTGCACCTTGCAACCCTATCTGTTATACAACATAAGCGTTGATCAGCATCAGCTGCTTTATTAAGCTACTTCAGTTTGCACTTCTTTTTGACTGCTTTCAATAAACCAGGCCGCAGGGCACCCCAAAGCAGCACCTTGCACCCTATCTGTTTATACTAAATAAGCAAGTACATAAAAATGTCAGGCAGACAAGTGCCAGGATGTTCAAAGAGGAGAGGCAGAGGCCAAGATTCAGCAGGCAGAGGTCGCAGCAGACTAGGGGCGAGTGGCAGCAGGAGTCACAGTGAGAGACCTGATCTGCCAGTATCTGCTAGCGGTCGTGTCTCCACCAGTAACGCATCTGCCATGGTAGATTGGTTAACGCGCTCATCAACATCATCACAAGTTACGTCTGAGACCCCCAGTCTAGGGTCGGTAGGTTCCTCTGACACAACCCTGAGTTGGCATGCCCCGAGAGCAGTCCCTGTCCTCCCATTGCCTCTGTCCTACGCCGTTCCCTCCCCCAGCGACGTATCCTATGCTTTGGGTTCAGCTCCACTCTTTAGTGAGGAGGACAATCAGATAGAGGACAGTCAGCAGCTACTGCCCAGCCAAGAAATGGAGGTAGCTTCTTTAGCTAGGCAGACAAATAGTGATGTGGACAGTGTCGTGGGTGTTGCGAGCGTTCCAGCTTCTGCGCCAGACACTGTTGAGGAATCCGCGAACATCAGTGACGTACAGCCACAACTCGGTGATGATGATGATGAAGCTGATCACACTTGGGAGCCGGGTGATGAAGGGGCTTCATCGTCATCATCAGGAGAAGAGGGGCGCAGGTTGCCCCGGAGTCAGCAGCTCAGGCAGCAAGGTGTTAGCAGCATGGTTGGCAGTCAGCATGGGGGCACAATTGAAAAGCCTGGAGCCAAACGGGGCCGGGGTAGAGCACCTGCTGCGCGGCAGGCTACCTTATCGGGAGGTAGTGGAGCAGTGGTTCCTGGAGTTGGCGACAATAGCAGCGAATCAGTGAGGCCTGTTGGTGGGAAAAGTAGCTACTCGGCAGTGTGGCAGTTTTTCCTGAAGCATCCGCAGGAGGGTAACATGGCCACATGCAAGATATGTAGGCAGAAGGTGAAGCGTGGCCAGGGCCCAAATGTTGGCACCACGGCCCTGCGTCAACATATGATGCGTCACCATAAAGCGACCTGGGAGAACCGAGGCTCCCAAGGGGTGGTCCAGTCTGCTTCCTCACCAAGTGGCACGCCGCTCCCAATTTCTGCCAGCCAAGGCTCCAGCACCTCAGCCGAAGGCAGCTGTGCGTCATACCCATCCTCTGTCGCTCCTGCTCCTCCTCCTCCAAGTCATGCATCCCGCCAGCAATCCATCAGCGAAGCCATGTCCAAGAGACAGCAGTATGCACCCACTCATCCTATGGCGCAGAAGCTGAATGTGCTCCTGTCTGCTGCTGCCTGCTGGTGCTGCAGTCGCTCCCTTTTCAGGTGGTGGACTCTGCACCTTTCAGAGAACTGATGGCTTGTGCTGAGCCGAGGCGGAGAGTCCCAAGCCGTCATTTCTTTGCCAAGAAGGCAGTACCAGCACTGCACACTTTTGTTGAACAGAAGGTGGGCCAGTCCTTGAGCCTGTCGGTGTGTATCAAAGTGCATGGCAGCGCCGACGTCTGGAGCTGTAACTACGGTCAGGGACAGCAGCAGCAACTTGGACAGGTCACGCTGCTTCGGCCTCCGCGCTCCCTGCCCGTTGGGCCTGTGACACTGTGCAACTCGGCCTCCTCATCCGCCGCCATCTCCTCACCCTACACTGTAGGCTCAAGTCTCAGTGCCCCTCCAGTCTACCATGTGTGCAGGGCACGGAGGTGTCACGCAGTGCTTCACATGGTTTGTCTTGGCGAACGGAGTCACACAGGGGAGGAACTGCTTAAATTTATTCATCAGGAAATCCAAACATGGCTTACTCCAAGAAAACTTAAAATGGGAATCATGGTTACCGACAATGGGAAGAACATTTTGTCTGCACTGCGCCAAGGAAGGCTGACCCATGCCCCCTGCATGGCTCACGTCTTCAATTTGGTTGTCAAGCGGTTTCTGAAGTGTTCCCCCCATATGCAAGACATCCTAACAACTTCAAGGAAACTTTGCATGCACTTCAGCCACTCATACACCGCCAAACACACCCTTCTTGAGCTACAGCGTCAGAACGATATCCCCCAACATAGTCTGATTTGCGATGTTTCCACCCATTGGAATTCCACCCTTCACATGTTGGACCAATTATATGAACAGAGAAAAGCCATCACGGATTTCCTGATGATCCAAGCGGATAGGGGGACTCCCCTGTGTAACTTCAATGTCAACCAGTGGCAGCTCATACGTGACACCTGCCGTTTGCTCAGGCCCTTTGAGGAAGCCACTTTATTTGTCAGTCGGCAGGATTACGGGATGAACAACGTGATTCCACTGCTTCATGTACTACAGCACATGTTGGAAACCATGGCTGGTCAGGGCACTGGAGACATGGCGTCTACATCTTACGGCCACATGAACCCCGTTGGAGCTGACCTGGAGGAGGAGGAGGAGGAGGAGGAAGAGGAGGAGGAGTTACCCAGCGAAACACAGTTTAGGCTTGGCGAAATGGCTGGTTTATCTAGTCAGCGGACAGGAGAGGAGGAGCAGAAGGAGCTAGAGGGTTTTGAGGAAGGCGAGACAGAGGACCCGGACACACCGTGGCAGTATGCAGTGGAGATGGAGACAGGTAGTCCATCCGAGTCACTTGCGCAAATGGCAGGAAGCATGCTCACGTGCTTGCATAGTGACCCCAGAATTGTTTCCATTTGTCGGCGGGATGACTTCTGGCTGTCCACCTTATTGGACCCTCGCTTCCAGCACAAAATGGGGGCATTTTTTAAACTCGCCGAGAGGGAGGACAAACTGAACTACTACAAAGACATTCTACGTAAGCAGTTGGCCGATGCCTATCTGCGCCATGGTCCATACTCTCGCAGGTCTGACTCGAGGGGACCTCTGCGCTCACCTTCCACTGCCATGGCTGCTGGGGGGGTTGGCAGGAGCAGCAGCCTCAGTCTTCAGTCTCTAATGAGTAGCTTTCTACACCCACATAGTGAGGCTACTCATGAGCAGCAGGAAGACCTGGAGCAGGACCTCAACCAGCAGGTCATGTCATACCTTGACATGACCATGCCAACACACCTTGAGGATCCGCTGGACTTCTGGGCAGCCAAACTTGATTTGTGGCCGCAACTAGCAGAGTTTGCCCTGGAAAAGCTGTCCTGCCCGGCAAGTAGCGCGCCATCTGAGCAGGTGTTTAGTGTGGCGGGGAGAACTCGTCTGTCAACTAAAAATGTGGAGAGACTCACCTTTGTCAAAATGAATCAGGGATGGATCAGCCAGGATTTCCACCCACCAATGCCTGATGCATGCGACTAGATTCAGCATGGTGCCACGTTTTACACTTTCCAAATGGTGCAAAACATATTTATGTCAATTTAGGCCAATTTTTGGGCTCCTGCTGATGCCAACTGCAGGGTGTGCCTTCCAACCAATTTTTGGCCTCCTGCTGATGCCAACTTCAGGGTGGGCCTTTCAGCCAATGTTTGGGCTCCTGCTGCTGCTGCTTGCAACTCCAGGGTGTGATTCATCCAATTTTTGGGCTCCTGAAGCCAACTCCAGTGTCTCTTTCAGCCAATGTTTGGGCTGCTGCTGCTGCTGCTTGCAACTCCAGGGTGTGATTCATCCAATTTTTGGGCTCCTGCTGCCAACTCCAGTGTCTCTTTCAGCAAATGTTGGGCTCCTGCTGCTACTGCTGCTTGCAACTCCAGGGTGTGATTCATCCAATTTATGGGCTCCTGCTGCCAACTCAAGTGTCTCTTTAAAGCAATGTTTGGGCTGCTGCTGCTGCTGCTTGCAACTCCAGGGTGTGATTCATCCAATTTTTGGGCTCCTGCTGCCAACTCCAGTGTCTCTTTCAAGCTATGTTTGGGCTGCTGCTGCTGCTGCTGCTTGCAACTCCAGGGTGTGATTCATCCATTTTTTGGGCTTCTGCTGCCAACTCAAGTGTCTCTTTAAAGCAATGTTTGGGCTGCTGCTGCTTGCAACTCCAGGGTGTGATTCATCCAATTTTTGGGCTCCTGCTGCCAACTCCAGTGTCTCTTTCAAGCTATGTTTGGGCTGCTGCTGCTTGCAACTCCAGGGTGATTCATCCAATTTTTGGGCTCCTGCTGCCAACTCCAGTGTCTCTTTCAGCCAATGTTGGGCTCCTGCTGCTGCTTGCAACTCCAGGGTGTGATTCATCCAATTTTTGGGCTCCTGCTGCCAACTCAAGTGTCTCTTTAAAGCAATGTTTAGGCTGCTGCTGCTGCGAACTCCAGGGTGTGTCAGTCATTTTTTGGGCTCCTGCTGCTGCCAACTCCAGTGTCTCTTTCAGCCAATGTTTGGGCTCCTGCTGCTTGCAACTCCAGGGTGTGATTCATCCAATTTTTGGGCTCCTGCTGCCAACTCCAGTGTCTCTTTAAAGTAATGTTTGGGCTCCTGCTGCTGCTGCTTGCAACTCCAGGGTGTGATTCATCCAATTTTTGGGCTCCTGCTGCCAACTCCAGTGTCTCTCTCAGCCAATGTTTGGCCTCCTGCTGCTGCTTGCAACTCCAGGGTGTGATTCATCCAATTTTTGGGCTCCTGCTGCCAACTCCAGTGTCTCTTTCAGCAAATGTTGGGCTCCTGCTGCTGCTTGCAACTCCAGGGTGTGATTCATCCAATTTATGGGCTCCTGCTGCCAACTCCAGTGTCTCTTTAAAGCAATGTTTGGGCTGCTGCTGCTGCTGCTTGCAACTCCAGGGTGTGATTCATCCAATTTTTGGGCTCCTGCTGCCAACTCAAGTGTCTCTTTCAGCCAATGTTGGGCTCCTGCTGCTGCTGCTTGCAACTCCAGGGTGTGATTCATCCAATTTATGGGCTCCTGCTGCCAACTCAAGTGTCTCTTTAAAGCAATGTTTGGGCTGCTGCTGCTGCTGCTTGCAACTCCAGGGTGTGATTCATCCAATTTTTGGGCTCCTGCTGCCAACTCCAGTGTCTCTTTCAAGCTATGTTTGGGCTGCTGCTGCTGCTGCTGCTTGCAACTCCAGGGTGTGAGTCATCCATTTTTTGGGCTTCTGCTGCCAACTCAAGTGTCTCTTTAAAGCAATGTTTGGGCTGCTGCTGCTTGCAACTCCAGGGTGTGATTCATCCAATTTTTGGGCTCCTGCTGCCAACTCCAGTGTCTCTTTCAAGCTATGTTTGGGCTGCTGCTGCTTGCAACTCCAGGGTGTGATTCATCCAATTTTTGGGCTCCTGCTGCCAACTCCAGTGTCTCTTTCAGCCAATGTTGGGCTCCTGCTGCTGCTTGCAACTCCAGGGTGTGATTCATCCAATTTTTGGGCTCCTGCTGCCAACTCAAGTGTCTCTTTAAAGCAATGTTTAGGCTGCTGCTGCTGCGAACTCCAGGGTGTGTCAGTCATTTTTTGGGCTCCTGCTGCTGCCAACTCCAGTGTCTCTTTCAGCCAATGTTTGGGCTCCTGCTGCTTGCAACTCCAGGGTGTGATTCATCCAATTTTTGGGCTCCTGCTGCCAACTCCAGTGTCTCTTTAAAGTAATGTTTGGGCTCCTGCTGCTGCTGCTTGCAACTCCAGGGTGTGATTCATCCAATTTTTGGGCTCCTGCTGCCAACTCCAGTGTCTCTCTCAGCCAATGTTTGGCCTCCTGCTGCTGCTTGCAACTCCAGGGTGTGATTCATCCAATTTTTGGGCTCCTGCTGCCAACTCCAGTGTCTCTTTCAAGCTATGTTTGGGTTCCTGCTGCTGCTGCTTGCAACTCCAGGGTGTGATTCATCCAATGTTTGGGATCCTGCTGCCAACTCCAGTGTCTCTTTCAGCCAATGTTTGGGCTCCTGCTGCTGCTGCTTGCAACTCCAGGGTGTGATTCATCCAATTTTTGGGCTCCTGAAGCCAACTCCAGTGTCTCTTTCAGCCAATGTTGGGCTCCTGCTGCTGCTGCTTGCAACTCCAGGGTGTGATTCATCCAATTTTTGGGCTCCTGCTGCCAACTCCAGTGTCTCTTTAAAGTAATGTTTGGGGTCCTGCTGCTGCTTGCAACTCCAGGGTGTGATTCATCCAATTTTTGGGCTCCTGCTGCCAACTCCAGTGTCTCTTTCAAGCTATGTTTGGGTTCCTGCTGCTGCTGCTTGCAACTCCAGGGTGTGATTCATCCAATTTTTGGGCTCCTGCTGCCAACTCCAGTGTCTCTCTCAGCCAATGTTTGGCCTCCTGCTGCTGCTTGCAACTCCAGGGTGTGATTCATCCAATTTTTGGGCTCCTGAAGCCAACTCCAGTGTCTCTTTCAGCCAATGTTGGGCTCCTGCTGCTGCTGCTTGCAACTCCAGGGTGTGATTCATCCAATTTTTGGGCTCCTGCTGCCAACTCCAGTGTCTCTTTCAGCCAATGTTGGGCTCCTGCTGCTGCTTGCAACTCCAGGGTGTGATTCATCCAATTTTTGGGCTCCTGCTGCCAACTCCAGTGTCTCTTTAAAGCAATGTTTGGGCTGCTGCTGCTGCTTGCAACTCCAGGGTGTGATTCATCCAATTTTTGGGCTCCTGAAGCCAACTCCAGTGTCTCTTTAAAGTAATGTTTTGGCTCCTGCTGCTGCTTGCAACTCCAGGGTGGGATTCATCCAATTTTTGGGCTCCTGCTGCCAACTCCAGTGTCTCTTTAAAGTAATGTTTGGGGTCCTGCTGCTGCTTGCAACTCCAGGGTGTGATTCATCCAATTTTTGGGCTCCTGCTGCCAACTCCAGTGTCTCTTTCAAGCTATGTTTGGGTTCCTGCTGCTGCTGCTTGCAACTCCAGGGTGTCATTCAGCTAATTTTTGGGCTCCTGCTGCCAACTCCAGGATGTGTTTCAGCCAATATTTGGGCTCCTGCTGCTGCCAGCTCCAGGGTGTGTTTTTCAGGCAATATAGGGGCCCCTCATAGTGATGCCACCTCAACTCTCTGTAATTGTGCCGCTCTGCGATTCTAATAGCGATGCCTCTGATCTGCATGTCCTAATTATTTACAGTATTATTTCAGTAACCCAGAACGCATCCTATGCGTGTTACAGCAAGGCAGAATGGTTTACAACCCTATTGAGGCTCTAGGAAGCTCAGAAATAGCCATTTTTAATAGCGATTCGTCGCGAATATATTCGGGTCGAAACGATTTTTGTCGGAAAATTCGGCGAATCAGTCGAATCGAATTTTTCAAAAGTTCACTCATCTCTAATTGTAACATGTGAAAATGAAACGGAAAAGTCTGGATGGAAAATGACATACTCGTATTCGTAATCTGCCGTACGAACGGACGGAAACTTTACAGGTTTTCAATGCATGCACAGAATCGCTCGTACGCTCATACGAGAACGGAAACACTGAATCGAGGCTAGTGTGCAGATGTTAAACATCTAACCAGCTGGTCCATAGAACACAGAGTCACTTCTAGGATTAGACTCAGGGCAGAATTTCCCATTCGGCAATCCTAGGTCTGTGCCTAGGGCAGCCAGCTTCGGTGGTGCTGTCATTATTTCTAGAGTAAAAGATAACATAAATGATCCATTGTTGGCACCTTAATGTTCCTTAACAAGTATCCCCTAGCCACAGAAGGATTCAGAGTGTGTGCATGTGGTAAAAGGAGAGGGCTCAAGGTGTTAAGGAGATGCAGCTGGAAAGTCTCCTCTCTCCTGTGTTTTGGGATACAGAAAATCAGTGTAGTATGCTTGATTGCACCTCTAAATTTACACTTTTGCTCTCTCCACAGAAACACGTTCAATCTTTGCAATTACAGGGATTCAGCAGCCATAAAGTAGCTCAGCATTTTAGCAGGGCTCACCTCCAGAAAAGTGTCATGGGGATGTAGATCCTCCTCTTCTTCCTGCAGTAAGGAGGAAAACATAGCCAATTAGCTGCCCCAGGCTTGTCTTTGCTTCCTTCTCTCTCTCACCCCACCAACTCTTTGCTGTGTGCGCCTGGCACCTGAGATCCCAGTGCATACCGCTATTTTGAGATGCCATAGTGATGCTTCGATTTTGATTTATTTTATAGTTATATATGTACTATTCCCCTCCCAAGTGGAGGGAGGATGTTGAGAGTACCCATGTGAACAAACCCCCCTCTCGGAGGTCAAGGTAGGGGGCAGGCGCCGTGCATGGTCACCAGTGGGTTGGGAATGGCCAGGGCAAATACTGCCCCTAGTGCCTGTAGTGGTACTGACTGTTGGGGGGGTGGTGGTTGTTAAAGCCCAGACTAAAGCAGAACTCTGCCCCCGCAGTGGACTATACTCAACTGATCGAGGGTGGGTCTCCAGGAGGCACGGCACTGGAAGCTATAGCGCAAAGTGAGACAGCCAGCGCCACTTCCAGTAAGAAGCCCTGGATGCTGTGGCTTCTGGCCCCTGCACTAACCTAATCCCTCACCTCCAGCTCTGTGATTGCTGCTGCTTGTGCTTCCTTTAATATGAAGCCTTGGCTGCTGTAGTCGTAGTAGTAGCTGTTAGTCTGCTTTAAAGCGGAATAAAACCCTGCATGGCCAGCTCTGGAATTGAAAAGATTCCAGGGCTGGCCACTGGCCTTTCCCTCAGGCCTCCTGAGTTGGGGTGCCCGCTGTGTAAAACTCAAAAAGCCCAGAAAACTCACTCAATCTGTTTTTGAGAGATGTCTGTGCTCTATGAAAATCGCTATTTGGATATTAGAGCATGGTATTAGAGCAAGGGGACCCCCCAGACATTTTTGTCTTAAGGTCACCTTTTTAAAGTGGACCAACACCCGATGCTGATCGGCCCGGGAATCTATAAGATTCCCGGGCTGATCAGCATCGGGCCTGCGGGGTACCCCGATCGGGGGTGCCCCGCTGTGTGCAACCCCCCAGAAAGCCCCGAAATCCCTACCTGCTCCTCGATCCAGCGGTGCATGCGCTAGCCACCGCCGCCGCTCGCGCATCCCTCTAGCAGGGCGCGCACCCGGATGGCCGGTACGGGTGCGCTCCCTGTAAGAGTGACGCGCGGGAGGCGGCGGCGGGCGCGCGCGCTCGCTTGTCCGTCGACGGACCTCGTTTGTCCGTTGGCGGGGATTGGCTGCAGCGGTCACGTGGGAGCGGGGAAAGGTGAGTTTTTGGGGCTTTCTGGGGGGTTTCACACAGCGAGGCACCCCACCGAAGTGGATCAAAACCCAGGATAGTCAAAATCCTGGGTGTTGGTCCACTTTAAATCCAAACACATCCAATGTTTGGTCATGATACACAGGGACAGAAAACTAACCCAACCTACACCCTAATGCCATCAATGGACTGCGCATAACAGAAATACTCACCAGGTAACAGTATTCTTCAATAAGAGGTGTGCAGCACTAGTTTCTTAATTCAGGGTTCAATGTCAGTGGGAGTGGGTGGATTGGGGTATCTGCAGATCTGGGATCTACCTGGCACAGAGTTGCCAGGCAGGGTTAGGTCCAATTTAAAGTAACCCTCCAGTCAAATTATACTGAACGCCATTGACTTTCATTGCTGCTCTTCAGGTGAATGCCCGCAGCCTACTGCATTTACCCATCCAAGTGCACTTGCTGGGTGAACTTCTCGTCTATGGCAAGGAACATGGAAGTGGTAAGTATCAGTCTGCTGATTCTCAGACTTCTGGGGATATAAGCAGGGGGGCTTCCCATATGAAGATGCACAATTCTGTTAGGACAAGGGAACTTCCAATTTTTTAACCACTGTCCGGAGATCTACTGCCACATATTACTGCTTGGATCTGCAGATGAAATTTGCTTTTATATCCTATATATTATTATTCTATATAGTATTGTTTGCACTCTGACTCTGATGCCTCAATTTGAGTGGGTGCTCCTCCAACAAGCTTCTGTGGCTGATACAACACTGCAGAACATTGCAGAACATTGCCTGGGTATGGGGTGTCTGCTAGCAATTGTGTTAAATGATTATGGTCTCTAGGCCAATTCCCCTGCTCTGCAAGTAGTTTGGAGGGGTTCGGGGGGGTGTGGCTGTTGGTAATTTGCATATACATTTAGCGGTGTTTCTGCTATGACGCTGTAATAATTCTGGGCACTGGGGTTGGGGGGGGGGGGGCTGCTTACAGTTTGCCTATAGATTAGGAGACTGGAGAATGACACTGGATCTGACGGCACTCTCTATATTTGTTTTTTGGTCTGGGGACATATGCTGGCATTATTTTTGTTATTTCTCATTATTAGTTGTGAAGTTTTTGTAGATCTGCCAACAATATTAATTGTGAGATCAGTTCTTGCATCAGGATCGGAAAGCTAAAGTGCCTGTACACTCCAGAGATTGTCACCTAACCAGAAAAATGTCTCTCACTGTTAGAGGTTAAAAAATCAGTGCATTTTCTGTAAATTGATTATTCTAGGATTTCTATGGTTACACTTTGATCTGTGTTTTATGGGGGGGTGCCATTCTGAATCTTTGCCCCAGGTGCAGGAATGCCTAGCTACACCTCTGTGGTGGTGGGTGCCCTGCTGTGTGAAACCCTGCATTTCGTTGAGGTCACTTATCTCTCCTTGAGCCCACTCTGCAGCTAGACCAGCTGCACGGAATCCTAGCCGCACTTGTGAGCGGTGCGCGGCTCAGCACAGCCATTTAGTTGTGGCACTGGTCATGATTGCGCCTTGGGCTTGGGGGAAAGGTAAGGGTATTGGCTGCCCCGGGGGGTTTCACAGAGCAGGACATCCCAGTTCAGAATGCCCCTGCAGGAGGGAGTAAGCCTACCCTGGAGTCTCATAGACTGGTAGATTGGCCCATATACCATAGACTGGTAGAAGTGTCTAGTCAGCCAATCAGTGTTGTTGCAGCAGTAGGCTTGATATACAAGGATTGGCTGACTTTGCAGACAATCTGCCTCTTGCCAAGGTTGGGAACAGGTGTTCATGGTGGTCAGGTAAGCCTAATTTTTCAAATGAAATGGTTTGTACTTCCACTTTAAAGTGATCTTATACCCAGAAAGGATGTTTTGCGTCGTCACCTTCTATCCCTAGCGCTCAGTGCCCCAAAACAGGCTGGGTTTCTTTTGTCTACTAAAGCCTTTCCCCAAAATGAATAAACACACTAACAGAAAGCAGAATGATGTCTGAATGAAAGCTGTATGCTAATTACTTCAGTTACAGCTACACACATAATGGCAGTGAGGCTGAAATGCTTCCCAATGCTGAGCTGTGTGTACTGTAACCGAATGTATCATCGCTGGAAAGAATCAGAGGGCAGGGCTGCTCAGCCAGGGAGAAACATGGCCAGCTGCATCCAGTTTGTATTGTTATGAAAATTTGGCAAAGGCTTTTGTGACAAAAGTAACACAGGCTGGGGTACTGGGCTAAGGATAGGAGGTGATAACATAAACTTCCTGAGTATATGATCATTTTATGTTGAGACAGCTACAAACATTACAGACTACGGAATATATTAGGGTTTACTCAGGTTATACAATTTAGTCACATTCACTAGCTTACGAGCCACATTTTTAGACTATGTTCACACCTATCTGTTGTGCTAGCATGCATTTTGTGACTATGCCAAAGGTGCACTGTATCAATGAAACGAAGCTCAAAAAAATGAGCAAACAGTGTCTCAGTGCCATCCATAAACATTCTAGTTTACATTAAAAACTACTGGCCCATATAGGCTCATACCCAAACACAACCACAACCCAAGGGGTGGATCCCCCAGCACATAACATGAGACCTTAACAGGACTCCAGTAAACAGCATAAACAATTCTCAAAACCCCACTCTCTTATAGCAAATGATCCACAAATTAGTGTTATATATCCCTGGGTCCCCGTTACCTGCAATCAAGTACAAATACCTTGACTCACCCAATCAGACCCCTGTACCACCCCCCACATCCCACAGAGATGTCCAACTCAAAAAAACCCAACCCCAGGACCCCCACAAGAAAAGAGGCAAAGAAAAGGAAAGAAATATAAAAAGAAAGAGAAAAGGAATAGTGTGATACATTGTGGAAAGAGCGATCTCCTGTGGTCTACTCTCTCAAAACCCATACCAAGGCTCCCAATTTTTTTCAAAAAGTGCTACTCAATCAGAGACAATACTATGCAAATGTTCATTGGTCCACAAACCATTCCAGGAAGAAACGACCTCCAAAGGATCTGGGGTTGTTTCTAGGTTCTCGCTACCAGAAGCTTAGCAGCCATGCAAATATAAAAGACAATACTCTGCTGATGCATATGTAAGCCCTCCATGCTAGTAAAAGAAAAACTTTATCCCAGAACCTACTCACTCTGGGGCAGACCCACCAGACACTCATGTAGCCTCCAACTGAGCCACAACTCCTGAAACATAGAGGAGAAATGGCGAGAAAGGCTTTATTTAACCTGAAGGGTATAAGGTACTACCTTAGGGTAACTTTTATATTAGCCTTAAAAGCAATATTAAGAGAGTATTAAGATAACCTTTCAGCAGGTTACCCATGTCCCTATCTCAATTAACTCCTGACACATCCTGTTCCCCACAATTCATATAAGGTAGTTTACCAGACTGTTGTACAAGAAAAGAATAAATGATGATAGAGATGCCCCCTGAAGCTTTTTCATACAAAAGTCCTCAAATTGGGTGCTCAACAGCAGTCCCCTGCACCTTGAGTTTTGAGTGCACAAAATTCAAAATTTGCAAGCCGTTAAAGTATTCTGCAGAGGGCATTCTTAAATTTGACCCAAAGCTTTCAAGCTTCTTAATTCCATCAGGGGTGACAAAATCCGCTAAGTCCTTTAGATTCCCACCATGTAAAGTGACGTCTCTCCAGCCCTGGGGGAAACACCGGGTTACCGAGAATTAACGTCACTAGTAGATGACAAGACGTCAGACTACCCTTTTTAATGACTTTATCCCACAATGCTAACGAAAAGTATAAAGATGGATATAAATGCATGGCCTCACTTTATTAGGAACTCACATTCACAAATTTGGATTTCTCTATATGGATCCACTATGGAGTATTAACATCCAATTGAATACTCACTAACTGTGAGATCTGGGCCGCCAAAAAATATCCGTCACTTGAAATAGAGGAGAACATAGTTTTTCTATTAATCTGCTTCCCCCTATTGCCCCAAATAAAGCTCAGGGCCTGAGCAGTTCTCAAATCCTGCCTTGAAACATTAGCTGGTAAATACCAGAATACTAAATTCTAGGCAAAAAAGTCATTTTAATCGCCCTAATATTTCCCAACCAGGACAAATTAATATGATTTCATTCCACCAGGTTTGGATAGTAAGGGATTATAATTTGCAGTATGTAACGTCTCATAAAAGCTTTATCCCCAGGTACTGCAGAGAACCCTTGCCCATTTAAATGTACAATTATGCTGCAATTGAGCAACCAAAAGCCCAGGTAGATTCACATTAAGAGCCTCCTACTCCAAAAACCTCTAGACCATATGCAGGAACACAGGTAAGGTTATGGGGGGCCTGTCCTGCCTTCAAGCCCTTGATAGCAGAATGGATCTCAACCTCAGAGAACTCATCTAGAAGGTCCTTGTGGCAATCCAACAATTTGAGGAATACCTTGGGGAATCAAACAGAAGGAATTGAAAGCAATTTACATCTAGGAGTCAATGTTCTAGCCAAAATAATCCCCATTTTGTCACCCTGACTATAAGATTTAAATTTGCGCCATCTAATATGTTTCTCTACTTTGTCGTGAGCAGTATATTTAACTCAGCTAGAAGAATTTGCTCTGACCCTCATCACAAGTCTCCTGTTTAGTCAGCAATGATTCATTCAGTCTCCATCTTGCTAAGTCAGACTTGACCCCAAAGCCCCTGGCACCTTATTCACTGCCGCAGGTTAATGATAAAGCCTATAGCAATGCAAGTGCAATGCAGGAACACTGCGTTATACATGCTTTGCGCTTGCGTTGCCATAGATTCTATTGACCTATTCTAGAGATGTGTTGCGTTAAAATAATGCTGGCAATGTTCAACGACCTGTTGCGCGATTCAGCATATGATTTAAAATAATTGCAAGCAAGTCCCCTTATGTTGTTACTGCATTACTTAACTTTTTTAGCTGCCAGCCTACCTAGAGATTTTGTCACCCTCTGTTGCCAGGCAATTTATTTTTTTCAAAATCTTTTTATTTGGGTTTTCAACATTTTTCCAGCATATAAGGTACATAGTTTGATCTTCTCAAGAAACTACAGCATAGTAAAAGAGATACATATATGACATTGCCTGAAATTGAACATCATTTTTCCTTTTAGCAGTATACATCAAAATTAGGTTTCCAACAATGAAACGTCTGGTTTGAGTCTCCGTTGTATGACTATAAGACATCCCCTACACATGGTCCCGCCGCTCAAGATGGGGACCGCGCATCCCGCTCGCATCCACCTCCCCCAGCCTAATTGGATCGTCTCCTTCCACCATTCTTGTCAAGTACCAAGTGGTGTCTTGAAATGTCCGATATAGTTTTTGTTTGGTTTCTGTATTTAAAGTATCAATAAAGCTTTCCCACGTGTTAAAGAATTTGGGCGTTTTCTTTTCTTTGTCTAAGGTTGCTTCAGCCCATTCAAATTTAAAGAGCTGTTGCAATTTTTCCATAAAGTGCTGGAATGGGGGCGGATCATTCCCTATCCATCCTTGAAGAATAACCTTCTTAGCTACTGTGGCTATCAGTAGGACTAATTTTTTAGTTCCTCTGTCTATCCTCTGGGTATTGGTGTCTATGGAGCCGAATATTGCCCACCTTGGAGTGAGGGGTAAGTAGCTTGTCAGTCTTGTGATCATGTATCTATGCACTTTCCTCCAAAATTGATTAATCACCGGACATTCCCACAAACAGTGATATAAATCCGCTCTCTCCTTCCCACACTTTTTACAGTGATCGGAGTCAGACAGTTTCATCTGTACTGATCGAGCTGGTGATACATAATTGTAATGGTACAGCCTGAGCAGCATTTCTCTATAAGAGGATGCCTGCAAAGTTGTCCAGGAATAGTTGTACATTTTTAGCAGTTCGGTAATATCCAACTCTGGAAAGTGAGCACACCACCTGACCATGCCTGTACTGAGTTCTTCATAGTGAAGAGTGTGTCTTAGAAATTTGTAGTGTGTCGCTATGGCTTTACTATTTGGAGGAGTTGTGTTCAGCAGTATGTCTAACTCATTGTCCCAATCTCGAGAAGAACATTTTTTGATTATTTTCCTGACATAGGACGATAGTTGAAAATATGCAAAAGTGTGTGGGGCTGTGAATGGGAACTTTTCTTTGGTTTCTTGGAATGTAAGTATTCTTTTGTCATTTCGCTTCAATAGTTGTCCAATATGTCCTGCTTTTTCCCAATCCGTGAAAGGGCACGTTTGGTTCCCGTTCAAGAAATCTAAGTTGCCCGTGATGGGTAATAGTACTGATAGGTGAGGGTTCAATTTATATCTTTTCCTCAGTTTTTGCCAAAGGCCCCAGATGGACATCAATAGCGGGTTTAGGGTAACTTGTTCAGGTAATTCTGTTCTTGGCATATGGATCAAATAGAGTAGTTTAATATCTGGTATCATATTCTGATCTAACTGTGGATTTGTATGTATATGTGTATTTTTGATCCAGTCTCTCAGCACTCCAAGCAGTGCCGCTGTATTGTAATTAAGGGGATCTGGGAGGTTTACTCCAGCATTCTCCCGTGGTTGCTGCAACACCCTTCTGCTTATTATTGCTCTTTTCTTGCCCCAAATGAATTCTCTGAACCTTTTATGTAGTTCTGTGATTTCCTTATCCTTTAAGAGTATAGGGAGTGTTTGTAGGTAAAACAATAGCTTCGGGAATGCTATCATTTTTATTAAGTAGATTCGCCCCAGGTATGAGAGGGTCAGGCTAGTCCAGGTTTGTAAATTTCTTTGTATTTCTCTTGTATTTCATTTATGTCATAGAGTAGGTGTAGATTTTTGGGTATTAAAACACCTAGATATTTAACATGCTGCCTGTTCCATTTGAAAGGGAAGCCCTCTCCCCCAGGTCGGTTTTGTACGGTCATCAAGGTACAAGGCTGCTGATTTTTCTAAATTAATTGAGTAGCCCGTGACGGCGCCAAATTGGGTTATAATTTCTAATATCCGTGGGAGAGTGGTTTGGGGGTTTGCTATATACAATAGGACATCATCTGCAAAAGCTGTTATTTTTATCTCTTCTTTCCCTATTTTTATTCCCTGAAAGGCGGTTTTCCCTTCCAATAGTCTAAAAAGGGGATCAATTGCTAGGTTGAATAATAGTGGTGACAGGGGGCATCCTTGCCTGACCCCTCTCCCCAGTTGGATGCTGTTGGTAAGTTGACCATTGACTAGCAACTGGCAAGTTGGCGTTTTGTATATGTATTCTATTAAGGATTTGAACGTGGTACCGAAGGCTCTTTCTGCTAACACAGCATTAAGCCATGGCCACGCAATTTTATCAAATGCTTTTTCAGCATCCAGACTTAGGAGAAGGCCCTTAGATTTACCATTGATAGTAATTGCTGCTATTGCTGTGCGTATTCCTATGGAGATGTGTTTGCCCCTGACAAAGCCCAGTTGGTGTCTAGTAAGCAGCCCCGGGAGAAGGCATTGAAGCCGATCCGCCAATATTTTAGAAAGAATTTTATAGTCCGTGTTTAGTAACGATATTGGTCTATAAGATTGGACCAATATTGGATCTCTGTCTGGTTTTGGTATTAAAATTGTATAAGATTCAGCAAATCGGGGCATTGGGGTCCCATGGTGTATGATGCTATGAAAAACTTCTCTAAGTATGGGTATTACTGCAGGGTTCAATAGTTTGTAAAATTCAGTTGTGTAACCATCGGGGCCCGGGGTTTTTTGGTTTTTGAGGTTTTTGATTGTGTTTTCTATTTCCTGATCCGTTATGTCCGCTTCCAACATGTTCCTCTGTTCTGTTGTGAGTCGTGGGAGCTGTGTCTTTTCCAGTATGTCCTGTGTGGTGGTGTAGTTTGTCACAGTGGGTGAATATAATTCTCTAAAGTATCCTTCAAATTGTTCTGCTATACTTTTAGAGTCATGTGTTCTGTGTCCTTTGGAGGTGTCCTTTATAACATTGATAGCTCTATTGTTTCCCCTTGTTTTTACCATACTAGCTAATAGTGACCCAGCTTTATTTCCAAACCTAAAGTATTTGGCGTTCTGGAATTGTAATTTATTTTTGGCTTCTGCTCCCAAGTATGTATCCAGTATTAGGGAGGCTTCCAACCAGCATTTTTTATTTTCTGGTGTATTGTGTGCTATGTAGGTTTTATAGGCTTTGGTAAGTGCGTTGTAAAGAAGTGCATGTTTTGCCTGGGCATCTCTCCGTTGTTTAGCAGTGTATGTTATGATCTGTCCTCTCAATACAGCTTTCGCCGTTTCCCATAGCAGTGTTGGGTTATTTATGTGCTGAATATTGTCATCTAAGAAGTCTCCCCAACCTTTCGTCAGATATTCTTTAAATTTTGGGGATGTGTATAGGTAATTTGGAAATCTCCAAATTCTAGAGCTGGTTTGTGCTGTTTCCAATTTGATTGTCAGTGAGAGGGGTGCATGATCCGACATTGTGATTGGCCCGATGGAGGCATCCGCAACCCCCCCCATCAGTTGTTCATCTATTAAGGTATAATCAATTCTTGATAGTGTTTTGTGGGCTACCGAGTAGCACGTGTATTCCCTGGCTGTGGGATTTAAGAGCCTCCACGGGTCAACCAATGCCGTGTTTTGTAACAAAAACTTGAGAGAGTCTCCCATGTGTTGTGTAGTTCGTGATTCTTGTCTGTCCATCTTGGGGTCTATGGTGGCATTAAAGTCCCCTATCACGATAAGGTTTTGTGCCTGTATTGTTATTAGCTTTTGTGTGAGTTCCGTGTAGAAGTCTGCGTTTGAGCCATTGGGTGCATAAATGTTGGCTAGGGTGAAGTTCTGTCCCGCCACGTTGATTTTCAGAATGATATATCTGCTTTCAGGATCAATATGTTTTTCTATTATCTTGTATCGCAGATGTTTGCCAATTAGTATGGCAACCCCTCTTTTCTTCTGCGTGTAGGTGGTGGCAATTTCCTCCCCAATCCAACTGGCTTTGAGATTGCCTTTCTCCCCAGTTTTCCAATGGGTTTCCTGTAACCCCACAATGTCTGGGTTGAGGCGGTGAATTGATGTCAGGGTCTTTCTCCGTTTGACGGGGTGATTTAGGCCACCCACATTCCAGGAGACTATTTTAAGTGTGTCTTTCACTATAGTGTCTGTCATTGCTTTATCGGTTGCCATGTGTTATATGTATTGACAAATTGAGTGGGGCGTACCTCACAGTCCCGTGTCTCTTGTCTTCTAAATGCTTACCCTGCTTACGAGATTTCAAAGATCGCGGCCCCCACCCTGAGCGGCGCACACCGTCAACCTCGACAACTTGAAAGCCTTTGTAATTTACCTTGGGAAAAACAGCTAAAAATATAGTGTTAAAACCTTGCACATTTGCACAGACCGTTATCAACTTCACCTTGTAGTGGCTATTGCCGTTCAATAAACTTTCCATTAACTGTATAAACTTTTTTAAACATTTTGTCCCATAGAGGGGCAACCTCGGTATCCTATGGTGGTTCTTATCATTCAATAAACCTTCTTTTAACCTTACAAACTTTTTATAAGCTTTTTGCCCTGTAGAGGGTCTTTCGTTACCATAATCACCTATATTCTGTTTAGTGCATTTCGGGATCATGATCAAATATTGTATGACGCAACTTTATGCCCTTAGCGGGAGAGGTTCTGTCACCCCGTGTTCGGTGGCAGCAAATCCAGTTTGGCTTTTTTGACATCATCATATGTTTTGTTTTCTCCAGAGATTGTGACTCTCAATTTTGCAGGGTATAACAGGGCAAACCTGATTCCTTGTTGCACAAGGTGTTGGCAAATGGGGGAAAACTCTTTGCGCTTCTGGGTTACAGCTACAGAGAAGTCCTGAAATATCAGGATTTTGCTTCCCGCTACCACCACTTCTTTTTGTCTGCGATAGGCTCTCAGAATCTCTTCTTTGTCCTCGAAGTGTAGATATTTGGCTATAGTCGCTCTAGGTCTATTGTTTTCAGATTGTCTATCTGGTCCTAGCCTGTGTGCTCTTTCTATTTTCCTAGGGTCACATGCCGGTAGCTGCAACGCTGTCATTAGTTCACCGGTAAGGAAAGATTTCAGCCCTTGGCCTTTATAGCTTTCTGGTATGCCCACAAATCTGAGATTTGATCTGCGGCTTCTATTTTCTAAGTCTTCCTGTTTTTCACATAGGGTGTACAGGAGTTTTTCTTGTTTTTTAATTTTTTCACTGTATGTCGCATTGCAGTCCTCCAGGTCACTGACCCTTTGTTGGAGTTCTGTTATTTGTTGTGTGTGGGAATTGATTTGTTCCATAGCTCCCGTAAGAGTGTGATGTAAGTCCCCAAATTTTTTATCGAAGTAGGGTATTAAAGTGTCCATAACTTCCTGTGCTATAGATCTTTCTCCCCTGTGTGTGGACCCTGCAGATCTCGCTGGGGGGAGTCGTCAAGCGCAGGTGAAGGTGGCGAAGATGGCGGAGTGTTAGTCTGCCTGGGATCTGCCTGGGAGTTGTGTTTTGATTTAGATTTGGATTTGTTGTGAGCTGTCGGGGTGAGTTTTTCTATGTATCTATCCATGCCTCTGGTTGTTCTTTGGCTCATGGTGTTTCGAGTCAAGTTTGGATTTAAAGTTGGGTATTGTACCCGGGGACTGCAACGCGACCACAACCCCAAAGTATATACTAGTTTCTGTCTGCACAATTTGTGGTATTGTTATCTATGGCCACCAGATGGCAGTGGTGGTTCAAGGTCAATTTTACTTTTGTTTAGTATTATCTTCTATTTTCAGGTATTATGTGTCAATAGGGATGGTTCCCTTTCCCAGGCGATTTTGTTGCCTTAAGGTATCTTTAGGTGTCCCTTTGAGCTACCCGTTTGGGGGATAGGTGGGAGAGGTCTGCCAGTTGTCTACTATGCGTACTATATATTACAGATTATTGGTTTGTAAGGAGAGTGATAATGTCAAATTATTCTCTCAAACCTTCCTGTAAGGAAAAGGTAATGGTTATGACATTTATGCGCACACGCATATAGTAAATAGTGATACTTATGACTATTGGATGACAGTAATGGCTCAAAGTTGGTTTAGTTTTCAGCCAGCAGGCTATATACTATTTCAACACTAGGTGTCAGAAGAGAGCCGTCCCCACCTCCAGACTCCCGCACCACCGAAACCCACCACCGGGTGTCAGTGTCGTCCCCAGGAGTTAAGGGTCGGCTTCTCCTCTATCCACCCTGCACCATACACACCACAAACGCTATGTACTCTATAGAGGGAGGGGGAAACAAAGAGGGACAGCGATTTGTTGTTATATATACACACACTTATGTACTAAGGAACTCAACAGATTGCCTTTTCTGTCAGCTTGTCATGGATAGATGTGTTGTTCCACTGTCAGGCCCGAAAGTTCAGCTTGCTCGTGCTCTGGGGAAGCGATGGCGTGGGTGGGGGAGGGTCTGGGGCAGCTTGCTGATGGGGACTTGAGCAGCCCGTAGGGGTTTAGGTTCGGACTCTGGGACAAGGGTGAAACAGTTCTGGAGCTCGCTGGGCTTGACACCGCGGGGCAAGTTCACAGCAGTGGCCGGGGATAGGGGGGAGAGGCGCTGCGAGAACGCGTCCCAGCGTTCCACACAGCATTTGGGCAGTAGGACAGTCCTGTGGTTTTTCCCCACTGTTTGGTCCCGGGAGCGAGGAGGGAAGCGAAGTATCAGGCAGCTAGGGAGGGCAGGGTGGTTTCTCTTGGCCCCGCTCAGCAGCCGCGAGTTCAGGGGGCAGAGATGAGGGAAGGGCAAGATAAAGGGGATTGGATTCAGCCTGCATAGAGGGGGGGGAAGATGGCGGGGTTGATCCCCTGATTACCTCGCGGTCGGTCCCGTAAGGCCAGGTATGTTCTAGACGGCTCCCTCGGTCTTCCACGCAGGTGTGGACCGGGTCTTAGGTGGGCCTCGGTAGCGCTCCTCCGACGTCCCGCCAAGTCACCAGCGTCGGGTGCGATCCAAGCAGCCCTCCCGGCTTCCCGTGCAGGCGCGGACCAGGCTGGGAGTGTGCGGCGCTATCGGCGTCTTCCCGCACCAGGCCACCGGCGTCGAGCAGCCGGGCCTCCACCCAATCCTCCGCGTCAGACTCTTCAAAAGAGAGGGGGGAGATGGTCGTCTTCCGTGGGTACCCCGATCCGCCGTCACAGCAGAGTGGACTCAGCGTCGCGGGTGTCTCCTCACCCGACCGGCAGTCACAGAAGTCCCAGGGGAGAGGGTGTCCTCGTCGGCCCTCCTCGGCTCCCGCACCCGGATGTCAAAGCCGGGTCGGCGGACAGGTCCTCCCTGCACGTTCCTGCGGTGCGGCAACGGTTTCACACAGCACGGTAAGTGGCACTGCTGTTCATGTGCTCTCCTGAGTCGATCGCCGCGTTGTTTCTCGGCTTTCCAGTTCAGCTTCTCAATATTGTGCTGTCGGCCACCGATGAGTGTTGTTGTTCTTAGGCTTGATGTTGTCCTGCCCCAGCGTTTCAAACGTGAAATGCCTTGCAATGGCCGCCGTCCCTCGTGGTCGATGCGTGGTCTTGCAGAAGTGGGCAGGGGCTCCCGGGTTTCTTAAAATGGGGATAGCCGGTGAAGTCCCGCTGTCCGGCAGTGTTATTCCCCCAAATTCTGTGCTTATTCTTCGCTCTCAGAACCAGGATGGCTCCTGATTCTGTGGTGTAGTGAAGGAGAGCAGCTAAAACGCGGCCATGTTAGTTGGCTCCGCCCCCGGAAGTCCTGCCAGGCAATTTTTAAGCATTTTGTGCTCCAGGAAAAGGAGTTTGGCCTTTAACATGAAATGTCTTGTTTGTTTTTTTCAGTGCTTTCGCAATATTTTATTGTTTGTTTATTTTATTGTATACATTTTGTAGTTTCTTTTAATAAAAATGTAAGTCTTAAAAAAAACATATTGCATGTAAAATCCCTATTCTCGCTGATTACAATTGTACCACATATGTATCGGTAGACTCCCATTCCTGCCCCAAATTGAAAAAAGCATTTTATGAGATTGGTATGGAGTCTCCCCTCACAAGCAAACTAGCCAGGGTACCAGCTATAGAGGCTGGTAGACTAGGGTGCAGAGAGGCCATCCCTCTGCCCTGATCGCTACTGGTCTGAATAGTGCTCACAAGCCTCAGGCTCTTCTGCACCCCCCTGGGCTTTGGGGTTACTTGCAACATGCCCTTCCCAGCAGTAGCGTGCAGACCCTGAACAGGCAATCAGAGGCCCCCTGGGGGGAAAGGAGACCCCTGATGCTGCATCCTGGACAGAGGTGATTTTTTTTCACTAGTGGGGGAGATATTATGCTCCACCCCCTGGGAGGAAGCACAAACATGAACAGAGGTTAAAAGCTGTAATACCTTCATCTTGACCACACGGAGGGGATTAGGCAAGTAATTATACCTTGGGGGTGGGAAGCTGCAAGTAGTACCCTTCTACCGAAGGCCTGATGCTTTACAGATAGTCAAGTCTTTAATGTTTGAGAAAGGTGTGGGGCGAAGACCACATTGCTGCCTTACATATCTCATCCAAAGATCCTTTCTGCCCAGGATGTTGACAACGCTCTCGTAGAATGGGCAGACACGTCTGGGGGAGATGCCCCCCTAGTCACATAGGTCTATACAATAGTTTTATCCACCTAGCTATAGTGGACTTGGAGGCTGCTAAACCCTTCTTTTTCCTACTGAAAGTTATTAAGAGTTGTTCCTCCTGCCCCCAATCTCTGGATCTCTCCAAATAAGTAAAGCTTTTCTAACATCTAATAGTGAGAGATCCTCTTCCTTGCCAGCTCCTACTGGTAGCGTCGGGAGAGTTATCTCCTGCGTTCTATTAGTTGTAGTCACAAGGCTCTATCAGTCCTTTTAATACAGTTGATAAGTCCCATTTAGGAAACCCCCTAAAAGGAGCTGGCCTCTGTCGACTAACTGACTTGAAAAAAACTATTCTGCCTTAGTTTCTGTTAAAAAAAACTCTTTCGTGTACTTACTGCTAGCCCTTTCTCGAATCCTTCCTGTAGGAACTTGAGAACTGTAGCTGTCTTTTTTTTTTTTTTTTATTGTAGTTTTTTTTTATTGAAGAAGCATGGCATGTTACAGAACATGATCAGCATAGTCAGACATCAGTTAACAATATGGATGGATACAGGTACACCACGCAGTTAATAAAAAAACGTGAAAACGAAGAAACAGTAAGAACAACCCGGCTTACAGCGGATGCCAACAGGGGCCAAGATGAGGAACTGTGGAAGAAGAAAGGTGATTGGTGACCTCAGATGCTGGCAGTCCCCCTCAACCCACGGGGCAAAAGCTCGGGGGGTGCCCATTTTTAAGCGTAACTCTTACTAAGCATTAAATTGTAATAAAGCGTGTAATCCGTACACCACGTCTCCAACGTTTTTTTCCCTTTTGAAAACCATGAAATAACTGAGCAAAAGGTCAACTACAGGTAACATAACCGACACATAGAAGGGGGGGTGACGAGACGACAAAGAGACAACGAAGGGGGTGGGGCAGGGGAAGGGGAAGGCAAGGGATGGGGGAGAAGGAGGGGAAGGGGGGAGGTTGAAGACCCCAAGGGAAGACCGCTCCCTAGCCTGGGAACATGCTTATACTCCTGCAAAAAGTTCAGGTATTCTGCCGAAAAAGTGAATTGTTCCCACACCCGCCACCGATTTCTATGCTCGTCTACCTTCCCTCTCAGCGAGGCCGTCATCTCCTCCATCCTACTAATATCGGCAACCCTGGTGAGCCACATGGCCGTCGTGGGAGGTGCCGTCGATTTCCAGCAGGATGGAATGCAAGTCCTGGCCGCATTCAGAAGAGGAGCCAGTAAAGACTTAGTCCTCTTCCTGAGGGATGTAGGAGGTAAGCCCAGGAGGTATCCTGCCGGATCCTCACCCAAGTCTATATCAGTCAAAATCAGGATAATTTTCCTGACGTTGCTCCAGAACCTAGCTAATGCCCCACATTCCCAGAAGGTGTGTATCATTGTGCCCCTGGCCCCTGAACACCGCCAACACAAGGGGGAGGAGGAGGGGAATATTCTCGCTAGCTTGGACGGTACCAGGTACCAGCGTGAAGGAACTTTATAGGAGGCCTCTTGATATCTACACGACATAGCGACATAGATGACTTGTGAGCTACCTGCAGCATGGCCTGCGTCTGTTCCTTCGTGAAACTCCTATTTAGCTCCCTCTCCCAGGCCTCTATATACGGGGGTTTGTAAGAGTCTGGGGGGGCCATCAGCAGAGAATATGCATAAGACATGGCTCCTCTGAAGTGGCCGCTACCCGCGCAGGACTGTTCAAAGGGGGTTATAGGGCCCACGCCTTCCATAGCTCCGGTCAAGGAGCTCTGACAGTGTGAGATCTGCATGGTCTGCCAGGTATTCAGGGGGGTAAGTGAATGTCTTGTCGCCAGGACCTCCGCCCCAACCCAGTCCCGACCCTCTCGAAAATGCGAAACCCTGAAGCAGTCCCTTTTTACCCAAGCGCGAAAGGTACTATCAGTTAGGCTTGCCGGAAAGTCCGGGTGCCCCAATACAGGGGTCATGGGCGAAGCAGAGGGAAGAATGCCCAACCTCGGGAAGAATCTGCTCACTATTTTTCGGGTAGGGCCTATTGTGGGATGTTTGTTCAGGGCGGGGACCCGATCGAGCGGAATCCACGGTAGCCCCAGCAGGGGGATCTCCGAGGCCTCCTGTTCGACAAGCGTCCATTGCTTCAGAGAGGAGTGTCTACACCAGTCAGCCACCCGTGATAAATGGGCTGCCGCATGGTACGCCCTCCAATCTGGGAGGCCCAATCCTCCCCTCTCCTTGGGGAGAGCTAGGAGGGGAACCGCCAATCTATGCGGTCTCCCCGCCCAGACAAACCTGGAACAGATCCCTGTCAGGCGAAGAAAGTATGTGGAACCATGATCGGGAGGGCCTGGAAGAGATACAACACCCTTGGCAAGATGTTCATCTTAATGATATTGGACCTGCCAAACCAAGAGAAGGCGTTTTTATTCCATCTCTGCAGGTCCTCCTCCACTCTCTTCAACAATGGGGGGAAGTTCATGTTGTATAATTTTTGTAGAATGACCGGTATCTGTGTCCCCAAATACGTTATGGCTTCTCTTTCCCACCTAAATGGAAAATTTTCCACGATCTGCTTTAATCTCCCAGGGGGCAGGCTGATGTTGAGGGCAGAGGACTTTTGGTAATTAATCTTGTAATTGGAAACTGTTTGGAAGGCTTTGAGTTCTGCTAAAAGGATGGGGAGGGATGTCTCAGGTCTAGAGATAAAAAATATCAGGTCGTCGGCGTAAGCCGCGACCTTGTGTTCCCCTCGCCCTGCTCTGATACCAGCAATGTCATCGTTTTTCCTTACATATCGCAGGAAGGGTTCGAGTGCCAGAATGAATATCAGGGGGGAGAGGGGGCATCCCTGACGGGTCCCGTTCACCAGCTTGAATGGCTCTGAAGCCATTCCGTTAACCACAACGGACGCCGAGGGGCACGAATAGGAAGCCATGACCCAACGGGTCATGTTCTCCCCCAAGCCAACCTGACGAAAGGTAGCGGAGATAAAGGCCCAGCTCACCCTATCAAAAGCCTTCTTGGCGTCCGTCGAGAGAAGCATCGCAGCCGCCCCCCCCCCCGAACGAGACCGATGGATCAGATTGATGACCCTAGTGGTGTTGTCTCTTCCCTCTCTCGAGGGAACAAAGCCAACCTGATCCCAGTGAATGAGGGAAGGGATATATGGTGCTAACCTGTCTGCTATTATCTTGTTAAACAACTTGATGTCACTGTTCAACAGAGAGATGGGCCTATAATTCCCACACTGCGCTGGGTCCTTCCCAGGTTTGGGGACTACGGTGATGTTTGCTCTCAGGGTATCTCTAGGAGGCGGGTTCCCGTCCCTCAGGGAGCCAAACGATGTGATAAAGTGTGGGCCTAGAATCCCAGCAAACTCCTTGTAGTAATCTAAGCTGAATCCATCAGGGCCCGGGGCTCTACCTGGCCTGGTGTTCCTGATGGCTCCCAAGAATTCCCCCAGCTCTATGTCTCCCTCAAGAGCCTCCGCCACCTCACGTCCAAGTCGAGGGAGTCCAGATTCTCGGATGTACCTTTCTATGCTGTTCGCTGCGGGAGCCTGGTGACTCGATGGTAAATTATATAGCTTTTCATAGAACTCCCTAAATGACCTCGCTATGTCCTTTGTCAAATGGAGTCTTCTACCTCCCTGGTCTTGGACGTGAGAAATGAAATTTCTAGCTCGCTGCGCTTTCAGAGCCCTAGCCAAGGCCTTACCGCATTTGTTGCTATATTCATAGAAAAATCGCCGACACTTGGCCGCCATACTTTTGGCTTCGGTGAGGCAAACGTCCCTGAGGGACTCCCGAAGGCGTGTCAGTTTGGCGCCTAGCGCCGCATCCAGGGACTTCTTCTGCATGGTCTCAGTCTCAAAAATCTCTCGGGTCAAAAGCTCAATTTGTTTGTTCCTTTCTCTCTTGAGACGCGCACCGTGCTTAATCAACACGCCCCGGACCACGCACTTGTTGGCCTCCCACAGGGACATCCGCGAAACCTCTCCTTTGTCGTTAGTTGCGAAGTACTCTGTGATAGCCTTATGGATGTCAGCTTTTACCTCTGGGTCCTGTAAGAGGGAGCTATTCAACCTCCATTGACCTCTCAAGGGGGCCGTATCAGGGATGGCGATGGTCAGGGAGACAGGGGCATGGTCTGAGACAGCTATCTGCCCAATATCCATATCGGTGACAAGGTGCAGGAACCTGTGCGGGATCAAGAACCAGTCGATGCGCGAGTAGGAGTTGTGGGGAGCGGAGAAAAACGTATAATCCCTCCCCGGGGATTAAGGATCCGCCACGCATCCATCAGCTGGTGCTTGAAGAGCAGCGATCTGAGTTCTTTCGGGGAGGAAGAGGGGACATGCGAGGATCCACGGGAAGTATCCCAGGTCGGGTCGAGAACCGTATTAAAGTCGCCCCCAAGCAGGAGAACCCCTTCCACAAACCCATCAAGTTTGTTCAGAGTGGAACGTATAAATTTGAATTGGTTGGTATTGGGGCAGTAGCATGTTGCCAACGTCACCTTCAGGGAGAAGAGGGTGCCCCGCACAAACAGGAATCTACCCTCAGGATCCTGAAGCGTCGCCAGATGAGTCCACGGCAGGGACCCAGCTAGCAGGATGGCTACACCCCTAGATTTAGAGTCTGGAGAAAGGGAGTGGTATTGGGTCTTATAGTAGCGGTTGTAGACATTGTGTGATCTCCCTACCTTGAGGTGAGTCTCCTGCAGGAAGGCGACCTGGGTATGTAAGCGCCTCAATTCTCTAAGGCCCACAGCTCTCTTCAAAGGGGAGTTGAGTCCCTTTACATTGAGGGAAGTGAGCTTCACCCGGGACATACCGAGACCTCCAAACCCTCACCTCCCGTATCACTGGGGGAGCCCAGATCAGTACGCCGGTCCGAGCGGGGGATACAAGGAAGGGGGCGGGGTAGGTTATATGGAAGGAAGTGATGGGATACAAGTGGACTACAGGGGAAGAGACAAGACACGGAGAGGGGGAGGGAGACACTTAAAAAAAGGAAAAGGACAAAAACTAACCAACTAAACTGGGTCGGGAGCAACCTAGGAACGCCACCACCCGGTTAGGGAACTAGTTATTGATTCCCAAAAATTCACCCCCACCTCGCTTCACAAGGGCGCGGAGGGGGGGTTACGGCCTAATGTGGGAACGCGACGGGTCAGAGAGGCACGGAGAGTCCCTCCAGCCGACCCATGCGGTGCATACTGGGCTCCCCGGAGTCCCTTTCGTGGGCTCCAAGGAACTACCCTGCGGCATCGTCCACCCATGAAACCCAGGATATAGAGATGCGACCTCCGACGCCCCCAGCGCCGCCCAGCTTCCCCCTCACCCGCCGCAGGCGGCAGGAGCGGGACCACCTGGCCGCGCAGGAGAGCGCCAAAGGTGCGCACCATAGATGGAGAGCAACGTGAAGAAATATGGTTAATCATGTGGTCCATAGGCAACAAAACAATGGCAAATAATGCGTCAGGCATAGAAACACAAATATGAGGCAAAGGATATCAGGGGATCCAAACAGTCCCATATCATAGCATGTGACGGCAACCCTCATCAAGGCTCGTTCGGCAGCGGAGCTGGCCCCTCAGGAGGTCTTCTGGGCCGTCTTGAGCGCGAAGCAGATGGAGCTCTCCCCGCTCGTGGCCCCTGCGGGCGATCGCTGCCTAAGAAGGCCTGAGGGGGCAAAGGGGGAGGGTCCAACCAGTCCCGTACCTCCATTGGGGGGGAGTCCAAAAAGGCAAACAGATCCGGGAGGTCGGCATGAGATCTTAGGGCAAAGACCCTCTGGCTCTTTCAGACGAGCAGGTGGAAGGGGTACCCCCACCGGTATGTGGCTCCGCACTCCTGGATTCTGAGAAGAAGTGGCTTCAAGCAGCGGCGCATCTGGAGTGTTCTTCTAGAAACGTCCGGAAACACCTGGATTGTTGCCCCATCGAACATGATTCTCTCTCTGTCCCAGGCACGTCTGAGGATCTCCTCCTTGACTGAGTAATAGTGTAGGCGGCAGATCACGTCTCGCGGGCGGTTGGGGTCTGTTGTTCTTGGCCCTAGGGCCCTGTGGAGGCGGTCGATCACAATTTCTGTGTTTGGCGGGCGGCTGAGAATTCCGTTGAAGATGCCCACGACTGTAGGCAGAAGCTGGTCCTGGCCGGTCGCCTCTGGCAGGCCCCTCACCCTGATATTGTTGCGTCTGCTCCTATTTTCAAGGTCGTCCAGGTGAAGGACCGTAGCTTGAGAAATAGCTTGTTGGAGCGACAGGTTCTTTTCCAGGGCTTCAATTCTTTGTATGGTCGCAAGGTGGGATTGTTCTAGACCGGCAACTGAAGAGCCCAAGCCTTCCACAGAGTTTTGCAGGTCGGATATATCTTTCTTAAATGAACTCTCTATTCTTGAAATAAAGGATTCAAGGTCAGCTTTGGTCGGGAGGGCTTTGAGTTCCGCCCTAATATCTGCCAGGATTGGGTCGTGAGAGGAAGAGGCAGGCGGGAGAGGCGCCGACCCTCGATCAGCCAGTCACCCCCCACCGCAGGTGTATTGCAAGGGCCCCCCTCCTCCGCATGGGATCCAGACTGGTCGCTGGTGCTGTGTTCTCTTCTGAATTCCCCTGTGGGGTTTGGCCACTTTTTGGGTATCTCGCCGGGTACAGAGGGCGAAGCAGGGGGCGCCGTGCCCACTCCCAGGCCCTCCCTGCTCCTGCACCATGTGGCCCCCACGGAGCTGCTGCGTGAAAGCCACAGTGGGGATCTTTGTGTCTCGTTTCGGGCTCCGGGGGTAAACCAGTCCCTGTGGGGGCTTAGCGGCGTCCCATCCATAGCCATGGACTCTGGGCTTGGAGGGGAGATTCTAGGTCTGGGAGGCGCTGCCCTGCTCCCAGTTGGTTTGGGGAATGAGCCTCCCCATTGCTTGGCAGGGCTTCTCCCACGATGAGGGGGTACGGCCATTTCTCGTGACCACATGTCAGCCCCCCACAGTCCCGTGGGGCCTGTCGGTACATTGAGTCCCCTCCTGAGTGGTTGCAGTGGCGGGGCACCAGGGGATCTCATAGGTACGCCCCCCCTCTTTAATGTATCCTCTTTGTGGCCCCCTGAGGCTGGGCTCTTCTGCCCCCCCTCCTCTAAGTCCGCAGGTGGCGCAGGGGTTAATGCCCGACCTGTCCCCCCCTTGCCTGCACAGCTGTCCTTGTCCCCAGGCATTCCCCTATCACCAGACCTCGAGGGAGCACCGATCTCGGAGGAGCTCGCAGGTTCCGAGCCACTGCTCCTGTCTGCGGAGCGCCGGTCAGGGCGGCACTCCTCTCCGTCCTCCGCCTCCGTCTGTGTCGGGTTGCCCGCGCTCCCCGCCGGCAGCGGGGGCCAGCGTCGCCCGGCAGCATTATCTCCTCCGCCCACGTCAGCGCCGCCGGGGGGACCCGACCTCCGCGGCGAAGGCCAGGCTGCTCCGTCTCCGTCCCGGGCACTCACCGGCGCAGAAGCCATCTCTCCTCTTCCCCGATCGGGGGGGTTGTCTCCACACGCGCTGCGGGTCGCGGCCCCACCATCCTCCATCGCCGCCATCTTGGACGCCTCCTCTCCTCCGCCCCTCGTGCGGTCCGGGGCCAGGTAGGCGCTTATTTTCTTATGTAGCGGGGGTGTTTTAGTCTTTGCCCCCTTCCTTCCTTTCGCCATGGTGCCTAGTAGCAGGTCTGGGTGGGGTAAAGCCCCAGAAATCGTCAATATAACGGGTCGGCCGGAGGGAGCTCAGGTGGTGCACGTCTTCACTCTCTCATCGCCGGCCACGCCCCCAGCTGTCTTTCTTTTCTTCAACTTGTTAACTTCACAATTAGAAAGAAAAATGTTTTCATCCCTTTCCGTAGATCTTTCTTGTGGTTAACTTTCTGCCGTCTAGTAGAGTTTCAATCACTTAACAGCCCTTACTGTTTAAGATACACCTTTCAATATCTACCCCGTCAGCTGAAGTCTTGATGGATTCGGATGTAGAATGTCACCCTGATGAATAATGTTCGGAAGATCTGGAAGCCACTAAGGACCTTTCTTCACTATTCACCGAGGTTCTTCTTAACCCCGCGAACCATACTCTCTTGGGCCAGAACGGAGCTATCTTGCAGATAACTTGTGGCAGAATTCTGAAGGGAGGAAAAGCATAAGCAAGGTGAAACCACTACAGCTGTGCTAGAGCATCCACTGTTAGCACACCCTCTCCCCTTGCCAGCGAGAAAAACTTTTTGCATTTTGAATTGCTGGCCTGGCAAACAGATACACCTGTAAAACCACCCAACACACAATCTGATGAAACATTTTCTGGTTCTGACACCACCCTGTTTGCTGAACCTTTACTCTGCTTAGACAATCCGCTAAAGTGTTGAGGGTTCCCTTCAGATGAATTACCGCCAGAGACCGAATCTGTGTTTGAAAGGGTAGAAGGATTTATTTTGACAGGTTCATCAGCACAAGGAACCTTGTCACTCCCTGATGGCTTAAATAGGCTACTGTTGAGGCATTATCTGACCTTACTAGTACCTCTCTGTCTGCTATGACCTGCTGAAAATGACTCAGTGCCAATTTGACCGCCAGGAGCTCTCTGTAGTTCAAGGACCTGGCCGCCAAGGTTTTTGTCTATTTGCCCTGTACCTGTAAATTGTTTACATGGGCACCCCAACTACTTGCGTCTGTTGTGGTCACCACCAGGTTGGTCTGTCTCCACTCTCCACTACACTTTTTTAGTACTAGTGGATTTGTCCACCATCTTAAATCCTCTAGGACGAGGGGACTTAATTGGACCAGTAGATCTAGTGACCCCTGACGTCTGTCCCATAGGTCTAGAAGGAACCTTTGCAAAACTCTTGTGTGAAGTTAAGCCCATGGTACTGCCGGAATTGATGACGTCATTACACCTGCATGATCTGTCTTATGGACACCTGAAGCACTACCATTAACTTTTGAACTTCCGCTCTGATCTTTTCTTCCTTTTCCTGTGGGAGAAAAATTCTTTGCTGTGTGCTGTTTATCATGAATTCCAGAAACGTGCATTGCTGATTGGGTGTTAGGGTGGATTTTTCTAGATTTATTACCCACCCCATGTTCTTTAGTAGGACCAGGGCCTCTCTGAGAGCAAGGAGCAACTGTTCTGACTTGTTTAACAGTTTGTCCAGATAAGGGATCCCTGTTGTCTGAGATGAGCCATCATCTGAAGGGCAGTGCTCCGTTCTAGTAGTGCAGGATCTCCTGGTCTGACTGAACTGCGAATCTCAGGTACTTGCGGTGAGTAGTCAAAATGGGGACATGAAGGAAAGCGTCCTGTAGGTCCAGGTTCACCATCCATACATTCTCTGTTAGAATGTTCCTGACAGAAAAAGACTCCATTCTGAACCTCTTGTAACATATAAATTATTTAATCTTTTCAGATTCAAAATCATTCAAATTTTTCCTGAAGGCTTCTGAACCAGGAAAACTTGAGAATAGAACCCCAACCCCTGAAGGGTTGGTGGGACCTATTCTATCACCCTCTTCTGCAGAAGCCCCAGGATGACTGTGGGGGAAAGCTAATCTCTTTTTGGGGTCCCTTTGGAGTTTGGTCACTAAAAACTAGGAATGGGGGAGGGAGGAAAATTCTAACTGATAAACCTCTTGCAGTGACTGTATCAGAAACTGATTTTGAGTGACTGTTGTCCAAGCGGCAACAAACCTAGAGAGTCAGCCCCCCACAGGCAACTCATTGTCAGTAGTGAGGCTTATGCTCCTCTGCAAGCCTAAAGCGGTCCTTCACTCTGAATAAGAATCTATCTTATATGTGTCCCACACCCTGTACATACAGATTTCTCACATTAAAAATCATCCTACCTGCATCTACTGCATGGTATAAGCCTTTAAACATCCAAGATGGCGACTCATGTAACATCAGACAGCCTGCAAACAGGAAGTGCCTTCTGACTGTGCTGCTCTGCATTCTGGAATTGCTTACCTTTTCCTGACCCCAGCTCTGCTCTGTCTGAGCAAAGCACAGCTATAACCCCACCCCCTGTACTTTATCCCGCTCTTCTCTCCTCAGTAAGTGTGATGGCGGCACCCGTATCCTACAGTCCTGAACAGAGTTGCAGCCCAGTGGGGGAAAGAATAATAAGTAAGTGACTAAAAACTTAAAATATATTAACTTTAGATGCTGGGTAATCGTTTTTTTAAGGGTTTGGGCTTTTCAATAATTTATGGTGAAGGTCCGGTTTAAACTGCACAGTAAACCTCCTTTGGGGCATTACCGGGGTCCCTGCTTTCTTAGCTCAGGCTGTCTGGGTTGAGTAACAAACACCCTACCTCTGCCTCTATTTCTTAACCGAGCACTGAATCCCCACCTTTTAATGGGAAACCTCTTACCGGTTTCACTAGACCTGGATAGAATATTGTCTAATTCTTCTCCAAAGAGAAAATTACCACGAAAGGGGATCCCACACAACCTGACCAGGCCTTTAACCACACAGTTCTCCTAATACAGGAAACTAAAGCCGAAATATTTGCTGTTGCCCTGATGTTCTCTGCAGAAGCGTTAGTAAGGAAAGTAACTGCCCTGTAAAAAGTTGGAAGAACCTTCAGAAGGCTTTCCCTGAGAGTATTACTTTCCATATACACTTTTAAGTTATTAAGCCAGACCATCATGCTTCTTAGGATACCACCAAATGCTAAGACGGGCCTATAAAAAAAAAGAGGCTGCATCCCAGGCTCTCTAAGCCAGGATATCAATTTTATGATCCATAGAATCCCGTATTGTACCCATGTCCTCAAAAAAGTCTACTGACCCGGGCATCTGCCCCAGTGATGCATTCACCCTGGGACACTTGCTCCAAAGCTATATGCCTGAACAGATAGGGGTTTTTCTTCCTCCTGAATTCCCCAGGTTGCATAAAGGTCTCCTAATAGTTTTTCAATTTCCGCTGACAGCCTATGCACAGAATCTGAAGCATCATTATCCAGTTCTTCACCAGATTCTGGCTCCACATTAACATCAGACGTTTTAGCCATACGGGATTCGGATTCCCCAACACCTTCTCCCAGACCCTCTACAACTAGGTTAACTGAGGGTGTTGTAGCATTGGATGGCTCGGGATGCCCCTTGTCCTGCTGAGCCTCCTGTATATCTGCTGCTTAATTACTAGAATCTTATTTTGTTAGGGCAGCTGCATCTGCGTCCCTCTTTGCGCCCCTGCATTCCTGGCACAAAAGACTACGCCAAGTATCCAGAAGCACATATTGCCAACCACAACGCTTAGATTTTTTAACAGCCTTCTTATGTTTGGGGGATTCAGGATCTTTATCTTTAGGCATTGCAGGCTAAAATAACAAGTAACACATATGAAATGCAAACTTAATCTTACTGTCCTGCACCACCTTTACCACCCAAAAACAAATGGCAACAGTCCTACTGGTTTTTGGAAGATGTCCACCTGCGGTGCTGTCGCTTTAAGAGCAGTGCTCTCTGCTGCTGCTGTGGCTGCTGAGCTCGATCCTGCCATCGGTGGTGCTCCCGCAGCCAATTACTGCCCTGCCTGATTCCCGCTGGACATCTTGCCGCCGCCTGTCGGTGCCTCTGTCCTGTCTCCCTTCGACCTGACAGATGGCCAAGGGGGAAATGCCGCCTCTACCTTCTGGAGCTGTTGCACGTTTCAGACAAAAACCGGAAGTGATGTCACGCGTAGGCTCCGCCCCCAAATCCAAGAATTTGGAGGGAAATCAGCCACAAAGAAGAAAAAAGGCAACTGATTTCACTGGACCCTGAATCCAGTGTGAAGCCCAGTGTGAAGTAATCAAGCACGAGCTGCTCCTAGTCAGTGGATGACACTACAACCCTGTATGTGACAACATAAAGGGTACAGCTGGCTGCCTAGTAAAATAAAAAACTAAGATAAAAAATTGCCCATAGATTAACTGACTTCAGAACACTCTGTCCAGTGGTTACCCTAGAGAGGAAACACAAAGAACTGAGGAGAAGAGGAAGTGGTGGGCTTTTAACCTCTCTTCATGTTTGTATTTCCTCCCAGGGGGTGGAGTATAATCTCTTCATGTGGTCAAGCTGAAGGGTGACTTGGAAAAGCAGCTGTATACCAGCCCCTGCACTCTGCCTCCAGTTATTTTCTGCCAATCGGGAGCCTAATTTATCAAGTGTCAGCGCCTGTTAATACCACTCAGCTCCAATTTTTTGCATCAGAGGCAGGAGTGTGCGATTTAACAAACAAAAAGCAATGCGGCTACCAGCAAGCGACTAATTTAACACTAGCGCCATATAGGTCCCATCACCTCAGTGTATTGCATCCATTGTGCCAACAAGAACTTCATAACGTGGCACATTTAAAGCAGAACTAAACGTCGTGTAGCAGGCCCTTGAGTCTAAAAGACTCCAGGGCAGACACAAATCAGAATACCCCAAGTCACAACAAAACGCACCTTTGCCCTGGCTTCCATGGCAAGGTAAACAATGCCGGCTGCATCCCCAGCATCTCTGAGCTGAGGCGTGCTATGGGCAGGAGTTCTCCCCAGTTTAAAGGGAGTGGGATATGTGGCCACTCTTGCTCCCTGACGCGCTCTGGTAACTGTTATTTTGGTTTTGTGCCAATGAGTGCTTCTGGGAGTTGTGTTTTATAAATACTTATTATTGTCTCTTTAATAAAGTAATTTGATCATTAAGAGATTGGTCTGGAAACTTGTGTCAATTCCTACAGTGTGTGTGAGTTTTGCCATCCAAAAATTAGCCAGCCTATCCCAGAACATCCACAGAACCACTTCAGCAAGAAAAATGCCCACAAGATGTTTCTTTAGACTTGACATTTACATTGTCAAATACTTTGTGGCAGTGATTAGAGGTTACAAGTATTGATATTATTTTTTATCTCTATCTAAGTTCATATATCTGCAAGGAGTGTGTGTAAGTCATCTGCTAGCCAAGCATGGTTCATCAGGCGCTCGCTACATATTGGCTTTAGACAGGTGAATGCGTTTGTCAGCGACACTGCATTTCATTTAGTAACACGCTAGCAGCGGGGTAGGCGAGTACTTCTAGCACAGATTTTGAAGTTCTGGCTACTGGTTGAGTCTTTCCACCCAGTAGTCCAGTGGCCGAGGCAGCAGGGATCTAAGCTGCAGGTTACATGCTTCAGGAATATAAAGCAGAAGCGCTGCCTGCTAGTGCTACCCTGCATTAGTGTGTTGCATTAGCTGTTACAAGCAGAAAAATTGTTTCCAATTGGATGTTAGACTTCCCCTTGTCCTTCTGTTTTCACTACTAAGTCACCTACCATATGTATCCGTATTCTTGCAGTAAGCTCACTTATGTCTCCCTCATCAGAAATGACCATTTTTTTTTGTTTTATAGAGTGGTACACACATCCCGATTCTGCCACCTGTCCACTGCTGTAACACTCAGACCCACAGGTTGTTGCCTAGGCTCAATACTGACCAGGCTGTAAAAGAAATCAGGCTTTTATGTTGTATAAGCTGCATTTGAAAGCTGTAAAAATAATTTAAAAAATGAAAATCATAAAAACACACACATAAATTAACCCCCCAGAACCACATAACAAGCAGTTTGCAGAATTCCCCCCGAGAGCCCTATAATAGACAATATCCCTGATTCAGAGCCTCTTTCACATGCACTTTCGCATGTGTTTATTTAAGTTTTGTGAATTTTTGCATGCTTTTTCTGAATTTTCGTTACTGTTTTCATGCGTATATGCGTTTATGTTAACGCGAATACGCACTTTCGATGGTCGTATGTTTATCATAAAATTTCCATTATGTCAAGCAACTTACATTATTGGTATGTGCTTGCGCATGATTCAGAGCCTTAATTGTTGATTACAACCCGGCCAATAAAACGGGTTTGTTTTCCATAAAACAACAGGGTTGTTTTGTAGGAGAAAGTTAGCTGTTGAGATTGGAGGATGTTTGCTCAGTACGTGGAGGAATACAAGCGATTGCAGCTACATGGCATGCTCTGCATCAGCATGGCCAAATCCAGATTGCACAGCGCACGTATGGACATCGATCACATGCATGACGTTGAACTTTTCGAGCTCACCCAACTTAATTGCGTTTCCCTCCATAACTTGTATAGTGAGCTGCGGCCATGGTTAGCCCGTACCACAAGGAAGGGGCATGCAATTTCAGGTATGACCAAAATGCTTGGCTGCCTGCAATTTTTGACGAACGGCTCGTTCCAGAGGCTGGGTGCCCTCTCCGTGGGGATGTCCCAGCCTACGCTGAGCCGCATGCTCAACAAGTTTTTGGATGGCATGGCTACCCTGTGTCAAAAATACATATATTTCCCTGACAACATGGTAGCCTGGAATGCTCTTAAGTTGGGTTTTTTTGATATAGCCAATATGTCCAACGTCATGGGTGCGATCGATTGTATGCATGTTGCGTTGGTGCCTCCAGCAGCTGAGGAATATCTCTATAGGTATGTGGTTTAGGTGAACATTCTGACTTGTATTAACTCATTGAATCACTGTATGTTTTAATGTATATCTAAATCAATAATTTTCATGTAGACCTTAATTACTCATTTCCATGTAGACCTTAAGTAATCCTTTCCATGTAGACCTTAATGACTCATTTTCATGTAGACCTTAAGTAATCCTTTTCATGTAGGCCTTAATTACTCATTTTCATGTAGACCTTAAGTAATCCTTTTCATGTAGGCCCTAAATACTCATTTTCATGTAGACCTTAATTACTCATTTCCATGTAGACCTTAAGTAATCCTTTTCATGTAGGCCTTAATTACTCATTTTCATGTAGACCTTAAGTAATCCTTTTCATGTAGGCCTTAAATACTCATTTTCATGTAGACCTTAATTACTCATTTTCATGTAGACCTTAAGTAAGCCTTTTCATGTAGGCCTTAATTACTCGTTTTCATGTAGACCTTAATTACTTATTTTCATGTAGACCTTAAGTAATCCTTTTCATGTAGACCTTAAGTAATCCAGAGTGACCAACTATTAATTATTGGTTAAAGTAATAATTATTATATGAAAACAACCAATCTTAAACAATAAGGGTCCCTTATATTTTTGGATTTTACTTGATTATTTGATGGTTTAATGTCGTTGGCCCGGACCCTTGGTTCCTCAGTGTCATGGTCGGGTTTCCCGGATCCACCCACGACGCGTATATCCTAAGGAATTCCAGCCTCTATGGTCGGTTTGAATCAGGAAACTTGTCTGGTGGTTGGCTACTGGGTAAGCTTTACAAAATAGTTTCATTAGGGTTTCACTGTATGACTAGGAATGTTTTTGGATAAACCTGTCTCAACATATGATGTTCTTTTACTCTGATGACATGATATACAATGTAACTATGAAGTAGAGACTAATTTGGTGTTTTATTATTTTCAGGGGATTCGGGTTATCCTTTGCTGCCGTGGCTCATGACACCAATCCTGCGGCCTCAGACGCAGCCACAGGAGGGCTATAACCGTGCATGTAGGAAGACCCGGGCTGTGGTGGAGAGGGGCTTCGGCCTGCTGAAGAGCAGATTCAGATGCCTGGACCATACAGGGGGGCCCTGCAATATGACCCTAGCAAGGTCATTAAGATCATTATTCCATGCTGCTTTTTGCATAATTTTACAATAATGCAGAAGGTCCCCCGGTATCTCTACGTGTCCCCCTCTCCAGCAGTAATGGACATTCCGGAATAATTATATGAGGGCACCCAGAGTGCTTCTGGGCAGTCCGGGCCCATCTTATTACAAATTTCACTTAAACTTTCTTTATTTTGGTTTATTTTTGGTGTCATGATTTATGTTATTTCATTGTGATTGAACAATTTTCTATTATGTATACTTTGATTTACTTATGGTCAAAAACTAATACAAAAAAAAATTGGAACTGATTTGAGCTTAATTAATTTTTATTTACAAAGATTTCCTTTAACAACACTCATCTTTTTGTAACCAACCAGATAAAACAATGCCTAAAAATAACACAGAACTGAAAAACTTAATTTTAATAATTTTAGATTCCTTAGAGAAATTAGGTGGGGAAGGGCACTTGCAGCCTACGAGGACATCCACTAGGCAAAGGAAGGATCCATTGGGGCAGACTCCAGCCCCCTCAGTAGAATGCTCCCCATCCACCGACATCCAGAACCATAGGGAGCACTAGTATTGAGGGCAAGGGGAAGAGTAGGGCAAGAATCCATAGCCCCCCAACAACACCCTCTCCTGCTCGAGGCCTATTTGAGCATTACAATGTAGCAGCCAGCTCAATGGCTGCAACTTATTGGGGCAGCCAGCCTATGTCACCCAGCCCCCAAGCAAGTCCAGCACAATCCTTTCAGAGCAAAAGTTGTTGCTATTAGTGGGGTGAAAGTCAGCCAAGAATGTCACCTACTATGCCAACCACCCAGGAGGAGGCAGCCAGGATTTCATTAGGCCTAAACCTGCTGCGTGGGAGCTTGAGCGGGCACTTTACTGAGCCCCAAACTATGGCTTAGGCAAGTGGGGTTTCTGACCACTCTCACAAGCTATATGTTGGGAAAATTAAAGCCACCAGCAAAGGCAAAAATACACGAATATGGCTGGAGATCACCAGACAGGTGAATAGTGTTGGGATGGAGAGGAAAGATGTGGAGCAAATACAACGCAAAATTCTTAACCTGGTGGATTTCCATAATAAGGCGGTTGTTGTGTTGGGCTTGTAGGATGGCCAACACCTGTGCATGGGTGGCATTCATCATCTGCCACTGCTCCAGCATAGCCTCCCTCTGCCTGTTGCTAGTCCTAATTTCATCCAGCAGGGTGCTGAAGTTGTTATTGATGTATTGTAATTGTCCAGCCAGCTCTTTAGCTCATTTAATCTTTGGGTTGTTTCCCTGAAGTAGCGGCTATCAATTATCCATGCTGTCTCCAGGATCTGCACACACCTCACCTGGGTTACATGGCAATGTGAATAAAGGCGTCCTCCTCTTCTCCGGGTTTGGTCTGATGGAGGTCTAGGCCTAGCAACAGGAGCAGATGTTGTAGGCAAATCCTCTGCAGCAGAGCTAGCACATGGGACAGTTGGTTCTGTCTCTTGCTGCTGGCCATGCTGGTCTTACAGCAGAGGGCGTGATTGACTCTGCTGCAGAGGATTTGTGGGCAGCTGCTGCTGGTGCAGTGGCAGATGATGATGCTGGGTTAGCATTTGGGGGGCATGGAAATGTTCTCCTCCTCCTCCATATGGTGTATAGCTTCCATTATGGGTGGTGTCTGTAGGGACAGGAAAAAAAATGTGTGAGATCGTTGCTCAAATATATGTTGTGGTAAGTAGTCATCTTGCTTCACATACATCACCAGTTAGTGCAGAGTACACTTACCAGATCGAGCTGTTCCTGTGTAGGAGATGTTTTTAAGGGCTGGTGGGACGTACTGTCAGTGGGCAAAGAGGTGGAGGGTTGCACAGTAGCTTGAGTAGTTTGAGGTGCTGGAATGTAAAAGTAAAGGCAAGTTAACACATAAACATACCTTGTGTACCCATAGGAGTAGCTATGCTTTCTGGCACCCGTGGCAAAGATTAAAAATGGACACCCTGACCTGTTTTAAGGACCCCCTTTGGTGCCCCCCTGAACTGCTGCACCCGGGGAGCGTTGCCCCCCCTGCTCCCCCCTAGCTAGGGCCCTGTGTGTACCTAGGCTTTTAATCTACATTTTTTAAAGGCAAAGCAAAATAACCGTTCCTTTAAATACTAACCTGCTGGCATGCCTTTGCTGTCAGTGTCTATGCCCTCTAGTGAAGATGGGTGTATTAGGCCCAGAACAAGCTCCTCAGCTGTGCTGTACTGGAGTTTAGATGGAAATCCACCTCCTGTTTGCAACCTTTAACCCTTTTAGTGCCAAGCACGTAGTTTCTACGTGCTTGCTTCCACTCCACTTAAGTGCCAAGCACATAGAATCCGGGTGCCTCCCTCCGGGTCTCCTCTTCACTGGGGGGGCCTCCGATCGCCCCCCCCAGCCTCTTCAGCTTCAGGGGAGAGCCTGAAAGGGCTCTCCCCCTCCTCTCCCGACGGGCGCCGCCGTCTGGGGGCGGGGCTTATGACATCACTCCCGGGCGTCTTGCTGCCTCTCCTCGGCTCAGCTGTCAGATGCCCTGGTGATCACTGGGCAGAGCAGTGGAGGGGCAGGGGATGCTCTGATCCCCTGCCCCCCCCTCCTCTGGCCAGCGATCACCAGGGCATCTGACAGCTGATGAACACAGGAGCTGACAATCGGGTGAGGTGAGTAAAGTGTTTTTTTTTTTTTTTGTTTTTTTTAATAAAGGAAAATTTTGTGTATCTTTTTTTTTTTTTACTGTTAACCCTTTGTGAACTGGTAAGGGGTCCATGAGACCCCTTATACCAGTTCACAAGGCTAGGGGCTGGCAAGTCACCTGCAACTAGCGGGTGGCTTGCCATTAACCCCTACATACCCAATTACCTGCCTCCCCAAAGCCCGGGGGGGGGGGCAGAAGAGCCCGGGCCCACACAGGGTATGTGGGCTCGTAGGTTTGCAGGGTGGGGGGCCACAAAAGCTGACCCCTCCACTCTGTTCCTACAAGCCCCCATAGCTGGTCCCGGGCTGGTTATGATGGGTAAGGGGGACCCTACGTCTTTTTTTTTTTTTAATTTTAAGGGTTAGGGTTAGCCTAACCCTAACCCTTAAAATAAAAAAAAAAATGCCCCCCCCCCCTTATTTTTTAGGGTTAAAAGGAAAGGACGTACAGTCCCCCCTCCCGGGGGGGGGGGGAAACCTTTTTTTTTTTAATAACCCTAACCCTTAAAATTCCCCAAAAAAATGGGTCTCCCCCCCCCCCCCACCGGGAGTTGGGACCCTGCGTCATATTTTTTTTTTTTTTTAAGTGTTAGGGTTAGGCTAACCCTAACCCTTAAAAATAAAAAAAATATGGGGGTCCCGGGGGGGGACCCATTTTTTGGGGAATAACCCTAACCCTTAAAATTCCCCAAAAAATGGGTCTCCCCCCCCCCCCACCGGGAGTTGGGAGGACCCTACGTCATTTTTTTTTATTTTTAAGAGTTAGGGTTAGCAATATGGTTTTCATAAAAAAAAAAAAAGATTTTATTTAAAATAAAGGAGACAATTGTCTAAAAAAATATATTTTTTGTTTTTTTTTGTTTTTTTAAGCAGAAATATTTAAAAAACAGCAGAAAAATTACAAACAAGACATTTCATGTTAAAGCCTAAACTCTGCTGCAAAAAATGTATATGTAATGTATATAATTTTTCTGGAAATTCCAGCAAAAATCACGGTTAATCATGCCGCAAAATGGGGAAAAATGACCTGTCAACAGAGGGTGACAAAACTTCAAGTAGGCTGACAATTAAAAGGGTTAATAGTAACTATGAATGTTGGGTATTGTTCTGCTCGGGGGACCTTGCGCTTTCAGATTTAGCTTGTTTTTTCTTGTTTGCATATTGATATTTTAGGAAAACATGGTCTTTATTCTGCTTTTTTTTATAATTGTTTTTAGGGAAACCCTGTGCAACCTAAGAATTCAATGGATTACTTCCAGAAAGATGAGCCCACTACAACAAGCTCAGTACTCTTAGAAATCTTAACATGTGTACTTTCAGGGAATATATGGTTTATGGGGATATTCTAAATTTAAAGGGTTGTTTTGGTTGAAAAATCGCAAGGTGCGCACTTTGTCTGCAGAGCTGAAATTTTGAATACTTTGGGGTGTTTGGCAACTCTTCCCTTGACAGTACCTATGCATGTTGGGTATTGTTTTGTTCGGGGGTTGTTGCTTTTTCAGATTTTACTTGTTTTTTTCTGTTTGCATATAGTTTTTTTTAGGAAAATGTGGCTTTGATTCTTCTTTTTTATTCTTTTTTAGGGAAACTCTGTGCAACCAAAGAATTGATTGAGGGATTACTTCCAGAAAATTGCGCCCATGTCAACAAACCTGGTACACCTAGAAAGCCTGAGGTGTATACTTCCAGAGAATATATAGTTTTTGGGGGGTATTTCAAATTTAAAGGGTTCTTTTTCTGGAAAGACCGCAAGGTGCGCTTAGCGCGGTGCATAGTTGTATTTTATCTGAAAATCTCCTAAAGCGCTGTTTCAGTTTGGGGGAGTCTCCTGGGCAGGAAAGGGTGTCTACTTATACATATGTGGTAACGCTGTGACCGGGATTAATTGGGGTTTCACATGCAATAAGATTTTATTGACAAACTTACATTTTTTATTACAAAAAAACACTACAAATTGCAAAAAATAGATTTTTTTTTTATTTTTTTGCACATATTTCACCCAAAAGTATTGAGAATACACCTAAAAAATTACAAACAAGACATTTCATGTTAAAGCCCAGACTCTGCTGAAAAAAAAACAATATATCATTTTCCAGGGAAATCCCTGGAAATCCATTCAAAAATCACATTTGAACATGGGTAGCGCAAAATAGTGCAAAATGGTCTGGCACCAAGGGTGACAAAAACTCCAGGTAGGCTGGCAGCGAAAGGGTTAAACTGTCTGCTGCTACTTTTTCTTGGGGATCCCACCCTACTTTATGGACACTGCTATTGGATGTCCCACGTGTAAGTAATCTATCTGGAGCAGGACGTACTGTATACTAAGAATAATACAATTCTGTGATTACTCACCTGTAGAATTAGTATTATGAGTATACAGTACATCCTGCTCCACCCCACCCTTGGTTTTTCCATTATCTTGTATCCCCTGTATGGTGATTGTTATCATTGTTAAAGTTACTAGTTTGGGTTGTTTTAATTCTCCTGGCTTCTCGTTAACTGCTTTTGTATTCTGGGGATTTGTGGGAGGTCCCTGGGTATTTGAGGGGCCGGGAGGAGCCTGTTTTCGATGTCTCTGCAGTCCAGCGACATCTGGCGGAGTAATACCCACATGTAAGTAATCTATCTGGAGCAAGACGTACTGTATACTCATAATACCAATTCTACAGGTGAGTAATCACAGAATTGTATTTTGTGGTTTGATCATGTATTTTCTGGAACTATGGGAGTGACCATCAACTCCAATGTTTGCTTTTTAAATAAACACCATAAAATTGTAATTAACCTGTTGTTGACGAAGTTTATGCCTTTATGTTTTTGGTGAATAAAGATGACTTAACGTAGGCACTAACAAATTTGGAACCACAAAAAAAAAAAAAAGAGTCTAAAATCAGGTGTGAGGTTCTTTGTCATTAATTCGTTACTGTTTGTAAAAGTAAGAAACAAACATACAAACACAAAGGTCCCAAAACACAAAAAACAAACAATAAAGGGACAAAACAAAGGAACACCAAATTAAGCAAAATGTGTCTCTATTAGACCGCACGGCTTGGGCAGACACACTCGGTGTGCCACGATAGTCCTCCTCTGGGTCATCGGTGGGTGGAGAGGGGGGCAAATCCACATACCGGGGGACATGCTGCAATATAGCAAAATTATGCAACACTGCACAGGCCATTATAATATCTATGACCTTTTTGGGGTCAAACTGAAGTGCTCCCCCGGTATGGTCCAAGCATCGGAAGCGGGTCTTCAACAGGCCATACGCCCTCTCCACCACAGCCCTGGTCTTCCTGTGCGCCCTATTATATGCCTCCTCGGCTGCATTGCGGAGTGGATAGCCGGAATCACCTGCCAAAATGTATTATTTAAAACATAAATTACACATTACTCAATAAATGGAATCCCCAAAACGGGCCATCAACATGACTAAGAGGCTAGGTCACATTTGCTACACAGCATGAGCATACATATTGCACAGGCAAAAAAAAAGCCAAAAAAACATCAAAATTGATGTGGGAACAAATTAAACATCCAAGATGGCGGATGAGGGCCAATCAGCCAGACAGGTATTGGTTTCGGACTGTGCTGCTCAGCATTCTTGGATGTCTTAACCTTTCAGGACCCTGTATCTGCTTTGTATGAGTCCAAAACAGCTCTAACCCGCCCCCTGCACTTTATCCCGCTCTCCTCTACTCAGTAAGTGTAATGCATCTAATCAAAGATGGCGCAGACCCTATTATAAATTCAAGGACATAATTTAAGCAGAGTGTGGGGAAGACTAACTCTTACTTTACTCTAAATTCAATTTTAACATTTTGCTAATGCAGAACTAACATTTGGCAAGGCTTTGTTGTTTGAAAAATCTAATGGTTAAGGTCGTGTTTCACATGTAAACAAGGTGTTCAAATAGGCATAGTTTCAGACATGGGACACCAACTAAATTCATAGCCATACATATAAAAAAAAAAGGACGTTATTGGCGTCAACTTACCAAGGAGCCATCCACCGGAAAATTCCCCAGACTCAAACCAACCGTACAATCCAGATCTTTGAAGAATGTAGGCATCATGGGATGAGCCTGGGAACCCGGCGAGCAGACTAAGGAACCGCATGTCCGGGGCCATCACTGCTTGGACATTCATTGAGTGGCCCATTTTGCAGTTCCTGGGATAAAAAAAACAAACAAAAAACATTAGCAAGGCAAGGAAAACTAGGGAAACACTAACTAATCACACCCTAAGCAAAACCTGTGGCCCAATAAAAATAGCAATAAAAAAGTACATACCTATTTTGTTTAGGCAAAAAAGAATATGTATGTTTGAAAAAGGAAAGATTAACTTTGAAGTGTCTATTTCAGGTACACATTAAAATGTTTCCTTGGTGAACACATGAAATTTATATGCAACTAAATACGGTCCATGGTTCCACAGGGACTCTTTACAAGGAGGGAATAATTAAAAGGAGGGAATAATTACAAGGAGGGATTATTTAAAAGGAGGGAATAATTACAAGGAGGGATTATTTAAAAGAGGGGATTAATTACAAGGAGGGATTATTTAAAAGGAGGGATTATTTTAAAGGAGGGATTAATTACAAGGAGGGAATAATTATAAGGAGGGACATTTTACACGGATGGACTTTTTGATTTTTTATTTCATTAAAAAAATAAATAAAAAATGTAATTAAAAAAAAATATGACAGATTGTACTTGCCTGTAGATATACTCGTCGGCTGCCGGAGGCACCAGGGCAACGTGGGTGCAGTCAATGGCACCTATGACGTTGCGCATGTCGGCGATGTTATAAAATGCCAGCTTAATCGCGTTTCTGGCTACCATGTCGTTAGGAAAACAAATATATTTCCTAGTAATGGTAGCCATGCCTTCCAAAAACTTGGATAGCGCGCGGCTCAGCGTAGGCTGGGAGATTACCACGGAGAGGGCACCCAGCCTCTGGAACGAGCCGTTCACCAAAAATTGCAGGCAGCCAAGCATCTTGGTCATACCTGAAATTGCTTGGCCCTTCCTTGTGGTGCGGGCTAACCATGGGCGCAGCTCACTATACAATTTATGGAGGGAAGTGCGATTAAGTCTGGTGAGCTTGAACAGCTCAACGTCATGCATGCCATCGATGTGCATGCGTCGCCGGTGCAATCTCGTCTCAGCCCTACGGACAATTTCAATGCCCATGAGCTGCAGATCCTCATGCTCCTCAAATGCACTAGAGTCGTCTATAGCTGCTAGTCTCGAGGTCAAAATGGTCCCGTAAGGGGATCGCAAAGGAAACGGCTTTATAGGGTGGTGGTCCATCGGCAATCAGCTCTCTGAATGAGACGCAAGCCCATAGCAATAACGTAAGTTATCTGAACGAACGAAAAATATCAGATTTGGTTGGGAAAATGACCCGAACTAACGCAAATGTTCCGATTTGCATTCGTTAATCGAAAGCGCATATACGCATTTGCCCGAACGTTCGTACGAATGAAAAATGGACGAAAAAACAAAAAAAAAGACAAACCCCCACAAAAACAGCTACAGAAGTCCAGACGAATGTGCCTCTGAATCGAGCCTATTGACATCCTTCGGTCCCCCCCCCCCCCCCCCAAATATTGGGGGAAAAAGGACGTCATGTGAAGAGAAAAATAATGGGACCTCTAAAACAAAAAAAAGTGGTAATGGCCTGTCTGCAATGGTCTTCTGCTTCCAACATGGACAGTAAAAGAACCATTAATAGTCAGGGTTTCAGGTTGTTTCAGGTTGTAAAAGCTGCGTTAAAAGTTTGGCCTATAAAAATTAATGAAAAAATGAAAAAACACAAAAGAAAACAAACTAAACATTTTGCCCGCTCCTTGTTCAGGTTGTTGCCTAGGCTCAAGTGCTGACCACTGCAGGGTTTTATAATGTTAATTGCATAAAATACTTTAGAAACTAACAACCAACAGGCACAGCCTAAATAAATTAATTCCACAAGCTTGCACCAAGGCCTGTGCCACTCAATAAACTCTGCTTCTTCACAAAGGCACAAAAGGTCCCAAACAAGGGCACAGCTCACAATATAATCAAAATACAAATTTCTTTATTGGGTTCCAAGCATTAAAAAACATATAAAGACAGGATTAAAAACTAACACCTATTGCATTACCCAAAGGTTCTGGTTGGAAGTAATCCAGTCAGAGACCTAGGCCCCTATTTAACATGGGATAGCGCCAGGTAGCGAATGGTGAGCGAACGGTAATGACGCTCACCACCACGAGAACGCCGGCTCCCCTCCGCAATCACACATTTATCAAGCCGATCCTGCTTAGCGACTGACAGAGCGCCAGATAGCGAATCATTCATCATTATTCCAGCCTCACCCCACAGCGCCAGCGAGCGACCTTGAACAGCGACAGGTATGACCTCTCGCTACCTGGCGCTCTCCAATGCATTTCAATGGAGCAATCTTTAAATATTCTTAATTAATTGCTATTAATGTTTTTTTGTTTTTTTTTTAAATGGCAAAAATTCTGTGACCACTTCTGCAATGTTAGATATTTTTATTAAGGTAAAAATATTTCATATTACAAAATGTTTGTAAAAACATGTTTTTTTTTTACCAAAAATATGGTTGTTTGGGGGTTAAAAAAACTACTTTTAACCCATCGCCGCCAGCGCTCTGGGGTTTAAACAAGCATTTCACAGCGCGAGAATTTTTTGAGCGTGATTTGCTAATGAATATGCTGGGAGCCGTTCGCTATGGCCATTCGCTGTCATGCGCTCCCATACAGCGCAGAACCTGTCAAACAGCGACTCCTAACCCCGTATTCAACATTACCGCACACCGAGTCGCTGTCAACAGCCGAACAACGGCCAAGCACAGCGAATACTAGCGTGCGCTGTGAAAATAACGCTACTGGCGCTCATCTGTCGCTACCTGGCGCTATTAATGAATCGGCCTCCCAGTTTTTGTCTAATGAGGATGAATATATGCATGGTGAAGCTATTTTCATAGCGGAACGCGTGAGGACCTTTCTGATTTTGGACACCTATTCCCAGTACACTTATGGACTTTGAGATGGGGCAGTATACTAGATTTAACTGAATGTTTATCTGCTGTTCATTTGACTTTGACCATGTGTCTTGATTGGATTGTCTCATACCTGGCTCTCAGGTGAATGCCTGGAGCTGATCTAACTGCCCTTATACTATGGTGATTGTATTGCACAACAGCGTTTTTGCACAGTACACAGTTAGAGCTAATTGTTTACAGTGATACACTTGGATGCCACCTGGTGGCGACTTTGGTTATATGTAGTATTTATCTTATTCAGCACTTTGATATTATAGATTTATGCACAGATTAGCACCAGCACGTTTTTGTATGTACATATTAATTATTGATAATTATTTAGAATGAGTATAATTTATTGATTAGATATTTGAACTTAATTTTAAGGAGCAGTTTTCTTCTATATTTATACTGGACACATGCATACATTCATCCCCATTAGACAAAAACTAGGTCTCTGACTGGATTACTTCCGACCAGAACCTTTGGGTAATGCAATAGGTGTCAGTTTTTAATCATGTCTTTATATGTTTTTTAATGCTTGGAACCCAATATAGAAATGTGTATTTTGATTATATTGTGAGCTGTACCCGTTGTTTGGGACCTTTTGTGCCTTTGTGAAGTTGCATAAAATACGTTGTTAGTAATTTTCTGACTGCTGTGGCTCTCAGCCTTTACCTTGGTGGGAGGCTTGCAAACATTTCTGGACTTTCAACCTGTAATGTAAAATGTATAAAACCCTTTGCAGGCAATTTGCTGGCTGGCCCTCTGGCTTTACCTGGCTGGATGGAGGCCTACATTTTAGACTGGAGAAGCCCTACCAGGGCCCTCCACACTTTCATCCTGTAATGTAAAATGTAAATGTAATCCCTCCAGAATCATCAAGGGACCACAGAAGACCACCCTATAAGGAGATATGGGAACTTTGAAATATAACTTGCTGGTTATAGGGGGAAGGGGGAAACCCTTTATATGCAATCTGCTGTTGCCCTCTACCTGGGTGTGGGACATGCAAACATTTCTTCACTTGGGGGGATCTGCCAGGATTCTCTAAACATTCATCCTGTAATGTAAAATGTATAAAGCCCTTTGTGGCCAATCTGTTGGCTGATGTGGCCTACTTTTTGGACTGGGGGAGCCCTGCCAGGGCCCTTTGCACTTTCATTTCATAATGTCAAATGTAAAAAAACCTTTAGGGGCAATCTGTTGTAGCCCTCAGTCTTTACCTTTGCGGGAGGTGTGCAAACATAAGTAGCACAAAGACCAGCACACCAGATGATCTTCTAGATCAAGCAATTATATTGTCAATTACAAAGTCATAGCCGATGTTTCGGGGGTTCACGGGGGCCCCCTTCATCAGGACATGAATCGATTCTTGATCTAGAAGATCATCTGGTGTGCTGGTCTTTGTGCTACTTTGGATCTGCGGTGTCTCCGCTGACCGTGCACCCATACTAATACAAACTTATTAAATACATGGTAGGAGTGCAGCAGCCATCGATTTTCTAGGTGTGCAAACATTTCTGGATGGGGGAGCTCTGCCAGAACACACTGTACTTTCATCCTCTAATGTAAAATTTATAAAATCCTTTGTAAAACCCTTTATGTGCAATCTGCTGTCTTTTTCTTTTAAAATAATAGCCCAGCCAAGTAACTGATTTGTGGTTGTCTGGCACCCTCCCACTTACTGGAAAGTCAGATTGAGTCCCTTGTGCCACCCTTATGCAAATGCGTGCTGCTCGGAACTCCTGCTTTGCCATTCTGGGGGAAGGTCAGGGCCGTATTTGCCACTAGGTACATGTAGGCACGTGCCTAGGGCTGAGCTACAGTGGGGGCGGGGATAGGGGGCTCCAACCAGCAAGGATTCAATTAAAAAAAAAAAAAAAAATTCCATCTGCAGGCAATCAGGCAGCTACCAGCCATATTCCAAAGCTGCCAATAGCGTTTTTTCACACAAAGCCATCAACACCCACCTCCACAGAGAGCAATGAACTAAACACGGCAGGGAAAAAGGGGCGGGGCTAGGCCACCAGAGACAAAATGAATAGGAAGCTGAGCACAGCGCCCCCTGCCTGTCGTTCTCCCTCTCTGTGTGTCATTTCCCCCTTCTTTCACCCCTCTCCAAGCTGCTGTGTAGGTGAATGTGCTCAATGTTGAGATCAGCTACACGAAGCTCAGACCAGCAGGGGCTACGACAAGATGGCCGCCCCCATCATTGAGGACACAGGCAGCAGCAATAACAGGTACCTTAGCTAGCACAGCTCATGTGCCTTCCAGCCTGCCATGCTTCAGAATGTAGCACACCAGCCAGGTAAGGTTATGCAGCACTTGTATTGATCTTTCATTTAACTGTCTTCATGCCTTTATTTCTTACTCATTTCTTTCCTTCCTCCCTTATTTTATTTTAACTTTCTTCCCTCTTACCCCTTTTTCTTTCTATTCTTCCTCTTCATCCTCTTTATTTTGATCCATTTTTTTCTTTCCTTTCTTCGTTCCCCTGGCTCCCTTTCTTTTGTACCTCCCCTCCTTCGCTTTCTTTTTTACATTTTTCCTCTCTTTGTTGCATTCTTGTCTTCTTTTTTCCTCTTTCTTTTCCACCTTCCTTCTCCCCTACGGCATTACTTCTCTTTCCTCCAATCTTTTTTTCTCTTTCCTCCAATCTTTTTTTCTCTTTCCTCACTTCCTCCACTCCCATTTGTCCTTTACTTGCTTTCTATGTTTCCTTCCCAATTTTCCCTCCTTCCCTTACTTTTTCCCATCCTTCCTTTTGGCCTTCATGTTTTTCTTCCTTATTTCTTTCCTGTCTTTTTTTTATTCCTCTTTTCTGTATTTCTTTCTTTCCATTCCTCTTTCTCCTTTTTTCTTCCTTTACTGCCTTACTTCATGTCTTTTCTTCCCTTTCTTGTCTATTTTCTTTCTTTCTATCCTCCTTCTCACTTTCTTTCCCCCTTCTTTCCTTTTCTTCTTCTTGCTTTCCTTCCTTTTTTTACCTCAGTCCTATCCCTTTTCTTTATGTTTTCCCTCTGTCTTACTTTATTTTTCTTTATTTGTTTTCTTTTTTTCTCCTTTCCTTTTTTATTCTCTTTCTTTCATTCCTTCAGTCTCTCTTCTTTCCTTCCTTGCATTTTTTGCATTTCTTTTCTGCCTCCTCATCGTTCTTTCTTTCTCTCTTTATTCCTTTCTTTCCTCCTCTCTTTATTACTTTTGCTAGCCTTCCTTCTCTCTCTGTTTTCTTCTTTCTTTATTCCTTTCTGTCTCTCTCTCTCCCTCTGTCTCTTGCTCTCTCTATCCTGCCTCTGTTTGCTTGAAGCAGAAAAAAACCCAGACTGAGATTTTGACTTTTACCAGGTATTTTCTGTGCCGCTGTGTGAAACCCCTCAAATCACTCTGTAAAACTCACCTCTTTCCTGTCCAATGGTGCATGCGAATTACAAATGCACAGCAAACAGATCTGAGAGCCTGAAAGGTGAGTATCGGTGACCTAGGGGGTTTCACCCATGGCAAGGACCTATCACCAGAATAGTCAAAAGCAGTAGTATGTTAAATAGGCAGTGCAGGACTGGGAACAAAAAAACAATATTAAATAACTGTCAGTCAGCAGGCTCGATCTCTTGGCTGCAGCTCTTTAGTTTCAGAACAGTCAATTCTAATCACCTAATGAACCACCCGCTGCCCTGGAACTGAGAATTCCTTACCTCACTCGGGATCCAGCGTCATGAATGGATGGACAGGGCCATGCACAGAGAGGGGGGAGTCTATGCAGCAGATCCAAGATCCCCCTCCCTGCATTGCTGTGTCTATTTAGAAATTGAAGGCAGTGGGGGGGGGGGGTGAAAAAATTGTGCCTAGGGCAGCATGAACTCTAAATACGGGCCTGGGGATGGTGGGTGTAGTTGCCCAGCTGGTCCAGCAGAAAACAGTCTCCTTGCATTGAGCTGACAGTGGTTGTGCTTGGTGGCTAATGTGCAGTGAGCTTCCACCGATTGACAGCTCAGCACTCACCCATCACTGTAGCGTTGCTGATGGCGGCTTTGCTGCTCTAGACTCTCCACCCTATTCTGTGGTGGCTTTGGCTGCAGGTTTGCAGAAACAAAAAAAAAGGCTTGCCCGGGCAGGCGGGGGGCCCCCACTGCTGCCGATAGTTGCCGGCCAAAGGGTCCTTTGCACTTTCATCCTGTAATGTCAATGTATAAAACCCTTTGTGCTGAATCTGCTGTTTTTTTGTGGTTCTCTGCTTACACCAGGGTAGGAAGATGCCTAGTTTTTGGACTGGGTTGGCCCTGCCAGGACCCTTTGCACTTTCATCCCATAATGTAAACTGTAAGAAACCCTTTATGTGGCAATGCAATTTGCTGTAACCCACAACCTTTACCTTGACGGGAGGTGTGCAAACATTTTTTGGGCTGGGGGAGCTCAGCCAGGACTCTCCTCACTTTCATACTGTAATAAAATATATGAAATGTTTTGTGGGCAATCTGCTGGCTTCTGTGACCCTCCACTTTTACTTGGGTGGGAGGAGGCAACATATTTGGATGGGAGGGGGGAGGGGAGCCCCTGCCAGAGCCCTTCGCACTTCCATCCTGCAGTGTAAAATGTATGAAGCCCTTTGTGGGCAATCTGCTGCCTGCTGTGGCCCTCGCCTTTACCTGCAGACTGCCTAATGTTTGGATTGGGGAGCCCTGCCAGGACCCTCTGCACTTTCATCCTCTAATGTAAAATGTAAATAGCTATTTGAGGGCAATCTGTTGCCTTTCTGTGTTTATTACCATGTTTGCACATTAACCCTCTGATTGTAAAGTGCTGCAGAATATGTTGGAGCTATATAAATATTATTGTTACTATTATCATACTGTGGCCCCCTGACTTTACTGGGGTTGGAGGAGGCCACTTTATTTTGGACTGGGGGAGCCCTTCACAGTTTTATTCTGTAAGTCCCTTTGTGGGCAATATTCTAGCTTTTGTGACCCTCTGTTTTTACCTGAGCAGAAGACTGACTCATTTTTAGATTGAGGGAGCCCTGCCAGGATGGGCCTGTCCTAGCTTGCGACAACATCAACATATGACTGTTGCAGGGCATAATGGTTACTATAAAGGTAAAGACCTAAAAGTGCAACACAATGCTCCAACTAGCTATGGTATCGGAGAGGTGCCAATAGTGTTCACAGCAGTAAATGGAAGTCATGATAAGGTTGTTGATATCAATTTTGCTTTGTTTTCTATTTCTTTTAATGTTCCCCAAAGTCACTCAAAACATGCGCCAGTAATACTACTGTCCCCAAAGGGGGATGCCGCAGCCAAGAAATAGAATATGGGACCTACCTGCAAGCCCTTCCACAGTATAACTTACAGCCCCATGGCAAGGGTGTCAACCTAATCATGCAGCGATCCCTCTGGGTTACCCAGGGCTAAATCCTTGGCAGGTTAGCTCAGGCCTCACTTGGGAAAGTAAACCATATAAATTAAAAAAACTGATTCTGCAGGGAGCCTTTGCAAATGTCCAGCCGTAAAGGAACACTTGACAGAACTTGTTAAATCTGTTAGTCATATGCATCAGGCAGAACAACTTTAGCAAGTTTTCATTGTGGAGACAAGCGGACATAACACAACCTTATTGAATCAGAAAAGACTGCCAGCCATAGGACGCAAAATAAATATATTTCTTTTTGCTCTTATTAGATTAGTAACTGCACCAGGATGCACCCCATGTAGCAAAAAGTATATTGAATGCTTTGATCAATTCCTTATCTGGTAGAACAGTCAGACAATGCATAGTTTAGTTTCGTGATAATTACAAAGGGATTAGGTATTAGTGAGAGTTATTTCACAACAGTGAAATAGATAACAGTCTATCAGAAAATCTATGCGTCACAGGGGCCTGAAGGAGCTATTTGCTACTTAACCTATATTTTCTTACCATCCTTCTGTCACTTTGACATCTGAACATTTTCTATTTTAAAATGTTACACCTTTTACCTCTCTATTGGCAACTTTACATCAAGGAGTTCCAGAGGGTACAAAACCATACTTATCAGCCACTAGCACTTTCCCAGCAGGTATGAGAAGCCAGGCTGCGGTTGGCCATGAATGGAATCATACACATTTCTGCAGGTGGGGTACAGCAGTTTTCCACTGAGGAAAGGATATTTATTTCAGGAGTTTGGAAATGCACTTTATAGGATATGCAAAAAAGCACTTCAATGGTCCATAGAATGTTGTTATTTCCAAATCAGTTGCCTTTCTTCCTGTTCTAGGCATTTGTCACCCCTGTTATGCTTTTACTATACTTGCTCATGTGTAACTCTAATGTATCATTCTGACTTATTCCATGTGCTCTGTCTGATGATAGTGTGCAACTTGTAGCCCCATATCCAGCCTCTAGATATCTGCTTGTTGTGGGTTTAATGTTCGTATTTGATATTCATAGTCCTTCTTGTCTGCAGTTGTTGGGTCCTTTCTGCCATTTGTCTGTCTTCGTGTCTGCCATTTGTTTCACCTTCCTGTGCATCATTTTTACCTGACTAGGTTATAGTTTTTAAGATCACGTGGCTGCCAGTGACCAATTGGGTTTGCAAAGTAGGCTTGCACATCAAACCTGAATAGTTGCCTGCAGTCACATGATTGACTGCCATTTGCTGCCATAAGTAAGTGGTGACTTGATTTTACTTCCTCTTTAAACACGCTACAGTATGTATAAACTATGTGCTAATCATAAACTAATATGAATTACTCTGTTAACATGCAGAATCAACATTATACACATGGAATCCCACATACCCTGATAAAAAAGATAAAGGATACCATCAAAGTGAACTAGGCAGGAGCTGCAGAAGTCAGCCAAGAGCTATATCAATGTGTATCAGAGCCATTACATTGATGGTATCCTTGCTTTTTCGATGCTAGCACATCTACCGGTATATTATATACAGTATATTATAGTATGGTTTTTCACTGCCATGCCTGATTTATCTTTATGAATGACAGGATCTTCCCATTTTGGCACAAAGACAGAGTTCTACGTTGGGTCATAATAGCTACACTAAATACCCTCTTTGATGCCAAGATACCTTTTTCGATGCCACACTGCTGGCTGGGCTGACAGCATGGACATGGCTGTGGCCCGATGTTCTGTTTCTCTGCCCAGAACCCTTTGGGGTCCTTTCTGTCATGGAACAGGGAAGACTCAAAATATGGCACCACCACTTGGTGGTTTAGCTGCTGCTGGGTGGTGGCGTTGGTAGGGTGCTGGCCAAGTTGGACAGTGGGTGGCTGCATAAAACTGCGCATTAGAGACTCCAGGTTTAAATGGCTAGTTTGATTGCTGCTGCTGCTTCCACATTGTTGTGAACAAGACCATGCAGCATTCAGCTCCTCCTCCTTCACCACTTCATCCAGCTCTCAGTCTCAATTGGTAAATATTAGAGATAAGCAAACTTTTTAAAAGTTTTGTTCGGTCCGAACTAGTTAGGGACAAACCTTTATCCAAATCGCTTGAAAAACAATGCCTGATGACCCTAAAAGTCCTTTATAACACTCTGAAGTCATCCAAGCATTTAAATTGTCTGCAGCTAATTAGCATCCACAACCTAATTAGCATTTCAATAACCCACAGCTGTCTTTGTTGTTTAAAACACATAAAAAATGGGGAGAAGCAACTGAGTTGGTGTTTCTGGAAAGTGAAAAGAAGTATTGTATTTTTCACCCTATTAAGACACACTAATTTTTCCCAAAAGTGGGGGGTGGGGGGGGGGGGGGAATGCCAGTGCATCTTTTTAGGTGTGTCCCGGCTGCATGGACTGGTTGTGTGAGTACGCCAGCCTCAGAATAAGCGGTAGTACCGGCAGTGGCCAGAGCAGGGACAGTGGGTGGGGTTCAGTTACCCTGTCCTCTCTCTGCCGGTCACTCTTTCATAGGCTGGCATCCTGTTGGCCACAGTGGCTGTTTGCTCCAGGCGAGGCTCATGTAAGTATATATTTTTTTTCCTTTATTTCCAGGGTGGGATTCAGCCACACTGCATATGGGAATGGGATGGGGGGATGCCACAGTGCCTATGGGAAAAGGGGTGGGGGATGCCACAATGCCTATGGGAATGGGAGAGGGGAAATGCCACACTGCCTATGGGGAATGGGATGGGGATATGCCACACTGCCTATGGGAATAAGATTGGAGGATGCCACACTGCCTATGGGAATGGGAGGGGAAATGCCAACCTGCATATGGAGAATGGGATGGGGGTATGCTACACTGCCTATGTGAATGGGATGAGGAAATGCCACACTATGGGAATAGGCCGATGGAATGCCAAAATACTTATGGGGATGGGATTGGGGGAATTCCACACTGACTATCGTTTTGGGATGGGGGTAATGCCACACTGCCTTTGGGAATGGGATGGGAAGAATGCCACACTGCCTTTGGGAATGGGATGAGGGGATGCAACAATGCCTATGGGGATGGGATGGGGGAATGCCACACTGCCTATGGGACGGGGGGAATACCACACTGCCTATGGGAATGTGATGGGGGAATGCCACACTGCATATGGGAATGGGATGAGGGAATGCCACAATGCATATGGGGAAGGCACGTTGGGGGGGGGGGGTGCCACACTGTCTGTAATGGGGTGATTTTGTACAACATTTGGTTTAGAATATTTTTTTCTTATTTCCCTCCTCCAAATCCTAGATGCGTCTTACAGGGCGAAAAAAACTGTAATGGCTTTTTACAAGCGTTTAAATTTTACCCATTTTGGGCATCACAGGGGGTAGACCTGCAGTTGTTTAGGCCTGGCATTAGTGAGCAAGCCCTCAAAAAAATGTCCCATTTGTAATGGGGGGGTAGCAGCGGGATTGGTACCCTTAAATTTTAGCTGAAGAAGTAGCAATGGCTTTTTACAAGCACTGAAAAATGTGCCCATTTTGGGCATTACAAGGTTAAACTGCAGTTGTGTTGGTCTTGCAGTAGCCAGCAAGCCCTTACAAAATTGGCCCATTTGTAATGGGGGTAGCAGCGGGATTGGCACCCTTAAATTATAGCTGAAGAAGAACCAATGGCTTTTTGTAAGCCTTGAAAAATATGGGCAGCACAGGGTTGACCTGTGTATGTGTTGGCCTGGCAGTAGCAGAGGGTGGCAGGCTGACAGCAAAGGCACTGTTGCTGGTAGTAGTAGTAGCAGCATTAGCAGAGGCTGCATCTGTTGAAGAAAGACTAGGCCTTGGCACAGGAAACCTGTGGTGGTTGTGTAGGCCTGGCACTAGTGGACAAGCCCTCAAAAAATTGTCCCACTTGTAACGGGGGGGGGGGGGAAGGGATTGGCACCCTTAAGTTTTAGCTGAAGAAGAAGCAACTACTTTCAAGAAGGGCTGACAAATTTGGGGCATTACAGGTTACAGGGTTGACCTGTGGGTGTGTTGGTCTGGCAGTAGCAGAGGGTGGCAGGCTGGAAGAGGAGTCACTGTTGGTGGTAGCATCTGCAACCACATTGCCCAAGTTGACATGGAAACAGCCAGCGGAAGATTCCCTCATGCATGCATGGCAGCAACTCCTTGGCAGTGTGGATTTTCTCGCCCAGGCTTAGCATGTGTAATACGGCGTGGCAGTGCTGTACCTTGCAGTGATGAAAGTATGGAGGAGGGTAAGCTACTGTTGAGGAGGATAGGTGCCTGGTGTCCAAAGCTGAAACAGATCGGCACAAACACAGAGGTGTTACTAATGCCTGACCTTGTTGCATCAGAGCATTGTGCTGCACAAGGTTGACACAGTGCGCCGTGACACACATGTATTGCCCATGGCCGTAGCTACTGCCCCAAGTATCTACTGTTGCATGCATTGTGCTGCACGCTGACAGTTGCATAGACAGCCCCACTTTCTCTTCCAGGTAACTGTGCAAGGTGGGGATGGCTTTGTTGGAGAAGAAATAGTGACTAGGGACATGCCACCTGTGTTGGGCACACCACATTAGTTGCCTAAAGGCAACCAGGTGGTGTGGCAACAACTGCACCACCAACAACTTGGCCAGGTGTCGACGATGACAAAACTGAGACTGTGGAACTGTGGATGAGGCCTGGCTACTAGACAGATGGGGTTATAGGAGCGCACCATCAAGCAGCAGCAGCATCAGAAAGAGCCATAAGGTTTTGATGGGGCATTTGTGAGGCATTTTGAATGTCCCCCGCAGCCTTGTGATTCTTGCGTAGAGCCTTGGTCCCTCGATTTGAGCCCTGGCCAAGGCCAGCTTTCTGCTTGAAGATCCGGCACTGTGCCAGGTACCATGCAGAGCTAACCTTTCCAACACCACCAGACTTTGCATTTCCTCTGGCGGGTTTTTTTCTGGAGTCTGCAAAAGCAGCAACAGTGTCACCATCACATGCTCCTGAGTGGACCATAGCAGCAGACCTAACCCTGTGCCGTTATGCAGATTATCTGGCCCTACATTGGCTCGGCTCTTTGTTGCTGCCACCTGCAGTACCCTCCTGCTCTGATGATGTGCTTGTTTCCCAGGTCCTGTCCAAATCTACATCATCCTCCTCCTGATCACTGCCACTTCCCTGTTCTGATATTTCATCATGGTCTACTTGCCTCCCCACACCACAACCACCTTCATAACTGCCAGTATGTCCATGCCTATCACCATCCCCACTGCCACAGCTATGCGTCCCAGACACCGCTTCCACCTCTGCAACACACTTCAAAAGCTTACTGCCATCAACAAATTCTCCTCATCACTATCCGTAGCAACCCATCTGCTGAGAAAAGATGGTGCCGAACTAGGAGGGGGCAGTAAAGAGACAGGTGATGGAAGAAAAAGGCTTCTTTTACAGTGACGTGTAGCTGTAGTGGAGGAAGAATCCACTGAAACTTGGTCATTGCGTCTTTGAGTCTTCCTCCTTCTGAGATGAGAGAGAGCAAGTCAACCAGTCCACAATGAATGCATTGTGCAAAATAACAAGCCCACTGGAGGAGATGGACAACTCTGGCTTGCTGATACTACTACTACTACCACGTAGATTACTGCTGCTGCTACTACTATTGCATGCATTGTTGTTGCTGCTACTACGAGCAGTGGTGGGCCTGGGCAAATGGATGCTGCCATAACTATGGCTGGGCCTAGCCAAATACTGTAGCTGGTGCTACTTTTACTGGGCCTGGGCACATGGCTGCTGACCACAGTGTTGGTACTGGCACCAACATCCTTATCCTTAGTGGCAGAAGGAATTGCAGGGTGTCTTTTCCCAACCCTTTCTTTCCCAAACATTTTACTTAGTATTTCCTAAAATATTCCTTGGCAGGTGAAAAAGATTGCTAACAAAAAGGCACCGTGGACCCCAACTTACAGAGAGACAGGGCCTGCACACTTAAAACAGGAGCTGCCCCACCCTTGTTTTGTAAGAAAAATATTATTTTAACTGTATTTAACAAAGAGCACTGTGGACCCTTCATTTAGAGAGAGACAGGGACTGCACAGCTAAAACGGAGCTGCCCCCCAAATAAAAATCCTTGGCAGGTGAAAACAATTTTTTTTTTACTGTATTTAATAAAGATGCACCGTGGGCCCCAATTTAGAGAGAGACGGGGCCTGCACACTTAAAATAGAGGTGTCCCCCATGTTTTTTTTTAAACTATATTTAACAAAGAGGCACCATGGACTGAAACTTAGAGAGAGACAGGGCTTGCAAGGCTAAAACAGAGCTGCCGCCCCCCAAAAATTCCTTGTATGGTGAAAAAGATTATTATTTTTTAAACTGTATTTAACAACGAGGCACTGTGTACCCCAACTTAAAGAGAGGCGGAACCTGCACACTTTAAACAGAGCTGCCCCCTTATTTTTTTTAAACTGTATTTAACAACGAGGCACCGTGGACCCCAACTTAAAGAGAGGCGGAACCTGCACACTTAAAACAGAGCTGCGCCCTTATTTTTTTTAAACTGTATTTAACAACGAGGCACCGTGAACCCCAACTTAAAGAGAGGCGGAACCTGCACGCTTAAAACTGAGCTGCCCCCTTGGGTTTTTTAAATTGTATTTAACAAAGAGGCACCATGGACCCAAACGTAGAGAGAGACAGGGACTGCACAACTAAAACCTCAAAAAAATCCTTGGCAGGTAAAAAAGATTTTTTTTAACTCTATTAAACACTGAGTAACTGTTTACCCCAAGTTCCCCAACACAGTGACAGGGGGCAGCTAAACAAACAGATGTGTCCAAAAAATAAAAAGCCCTCACTGAAGTTTTCAAACTGGGTGGACTATAGTGACCAGCAGATTTCATCACAGGCAGATGCAGTTTTTATGTGCAGCACACCCCCCTCCCTTAGTGTCCCACTGTGCCCACTTCCTTTCCTGCCCCTTCTTTTCACCTGTGGTTCAAAATGCCCTAAACTGTCTCTGCTATAAGAGTAATGCTCTCCCTGCAATAGCTAGTAGTGAGCGAATCAAATCAGATGAATCCAAATTCATTACAAATTTCAGGAATAATTTGACTCTTAACAAATCCAAATATAGCCACGCTTCGATCGCTCGAATCGCTTCCTTAAACTCCATTTAGTGCAGTCCAGGCCATCTAAAATGGGGGATCCACATGTCAGGACATGTACCATGGGGCAATGTATACCGGGAATGTCACATGCAGCCTATCAGCAGCCAGTCACCCCGGTGATGTCACAGCCCTATATAAGCGGCAGCCATCTTGTGGGTGCTTATTTCAGCGGTGTATTGTGGCGAGAATGGGTCAGGGAGAGAAAAAGACAGTAAAAGGAAGAGACAGGGCATTAAAAGAGACAGGATGAGAAAGAGAGAGAAAGAGACAGGGAGAGACAGAGTGACAGTGTACAGTGTGTTTGCATTTGTTTTCGCATTTGGTTTTATGCCCAAGTCTTGAAAGCCAAGTTAGTGTTCAAGGCCCCACACCTGCCCAAAAATATAGTGCTCTTGCTTTTCTACCAAAACCTTGTTTTAAAGCTTGCTGTAGTGCATTTAACTGCCTCTCACCGGGGGCATCCCTTTTGAGGGCATCTGAGAGTTTTTGCATTTGGTTTTATGCCCAGATCTTGAAAGCCTAGTTAGTGTTACAGGCCACACACCTGCCCAAAAATATATTGCTCTTGCTTTTCTACCAAAATGTTGTTTTAAAGCTTGCTGTAACTTATTCCCTCACCAAGGGCATCCCATTTAAGGGCATCTGCGAGTTTTTGCATTTGGTTTTATGTCCAGCTCTTGAAAACCTAGTTAGTGTTACAGGCCACACACCTGTCCAAAAATATAGTGCTCTTGCTTTTCTACCAAAACCTTGTTTCAAAGCTTGCTGTAGTGCATTTAACTGGCTCTCACCAGGGGCATCCCATTTGAGTGTATCTGAGAGTTTTTGCATTTGGTTTTATGTTAAGTGCTGATGGGCTGGTTAGTGTGAAAGGCCAGACACCTGCCACTGTTGTGTAAAAATACTGTTTTAAGCCTACTGGAGAGCATTGAACTGCCCGTATCAGTGCACACCACATACATACATCTGAGAGTTGCACCATTCTTTTCCTGTTAGTCTTCAAGGCCTTGTTACTGTGAAAAGCCAAACATAGTTACACACCTGCTGCTGTTGTGCAAAAATACTGTTTTAAGCTTACTGGAGCACATTGAACTGCCCTTATCAGTGCACACCACATACATACATATGAGAGTTGTGTCATTTTGTTCCTGTTAAAAGTCTTCAGAGCCTAGTTACTGTGAAAGGCCAGACACATTTTTTGTGGACAGTTGAATTCTCCTTGGGTTTACTATAGCCCCTGCCACACTAAACACCTGATCTGATGGCACACTACTCACAGGGCAGGACAGCTTTCCCAGGGCAAACTCTGCTAGTTGTGGCCACATATCAAGTTTGGCTGCACAGAAGTCCAGCGGATCCTCAAGGTATGTTGACATGGTAATTTCAAGATATGTCACCATGCTGGTTCAGGTCCTGCTCCAGGTCCACCTGCTGCTCATGAGTTGCCTCACTATGCGGGTGAAGATAGCTACTTATCAGTGACTGTAGACTCAGGCTGCTGCTAATGGAGCTGGTACTGCTCCTGCCACCCCTCCCCAGCACCCATGACAGTGGAAAGTGAGTGCAGAGTGCCCCCCGAGTCAGACCTGCGAGAGGATGGACGATGGCACAGATAGGCATTGGCCAACTGACTAGGTAGGATGTCTCTGTAGTAGGTCAGTTTGTCCTCCCTCTCAGTGGGTGTAAAAAAGGCCCCCATTGTGCCGGTAGCAAGGGTCCTATAAGGTGGAGAGCCAGAAGTTATCCCGCTGCCGAATGGTGTCAATTCGGTGGTCACTACGCAAGCACATGAGCATGCATCGTGCCATTTGTGCAAGTGACTCGGAGGGACCACTTGCCTCCATCTCCACTGCATACTGCCACGGTGTCTAGATTCTCTGTCTCACCTTCCTCACAACCCTCCAGCTCTGGCTGCTCCTCCTCTCCTGTCAGATGACTAGAAAAACCACCCATTTCACCAAACCTAAACTGTGCTTCACTGTGCCCCTCCTCCCCCTCCATTTTAGCCCCCACAGGGTTCATGTGGCAGTGAGATGTAGACGTCTCCAGTGCCCTGACCAGCCATGGTTTCCAACACATATTGTGGTAGATGAAGCAGTGGAATCATGTCATTCATCCCGTAATCCTGGCAACTGACTAATAAAGTGGCTTCTTCAAAGGGCCTGAGCAGATGGCAGGTGTCACGTATGAGCTGCCTTTGGTTTACATTAAAGTTACACAGGGGAGTCCCGGATCATCAAGGAATCAGTTATGGCTTTTCTCTGTTCATATAGTCAGTCCAACATATGGAGGGTGGAATTCCAACAGGTGGAAACATTGCAAATCAGACTTATGTTGGGGGATACCGTTCTGATGCTGCAGCCCAAGAAGTGTGTGCTTTGTGGTGTAGGAGTGGCCGAAGTGTATGCAAAGTTTCCCTCCCATTGTTAGGATGTCTTACAGATGTGGGGGAAGACTTCAGGAAATGCTTGATAACTAGATTGAACACGAGTGCCATACAGGGCGCATGGCTCAAGCTTCTTTGTCGCAGCGCAGACAAGATGTTCTTCCCATTGTCGGTCACCATGGTTCTCATTTGCAGTTTTTGTGGAGTAAGCCATGATTTGATTTCTTTATTAATGAATTTTAGCAGTTCCTCCCCTATGTGACTACGTTCGCCAAGGCAAACCATGTGAAGAACAGCATGACACTGCTGTGCCCTGCACACATGGTAGGCTGGAGGGGCACTGAGACTTGTCCGTGCAGTGGAGGCTGAGGAGACTACGGAGAATGAGCAGGCGGAGTCGCACATCGTCACAGGCACAATGGCCTGGGAGTGTGGAGGCAGAAGCGGCGTGACCAGTCCAAGTTGCTGTTGTGGCTGTGCATAAACCACATCCACCCAGTGGGCCGTAATGGACATGTTTTGTCCCTGGCCATAGTTACAGCTCCAAACGTCGTTGCTGCCGTGCACTTTGGTACACACTGACAGGCTCAAGGAATGGCCTACCTGCTCTTCCACAAAATTGATCAGGGCTGGTACTGCCTTCTTTGCAAAGGAGCAACAGAGGATGGGTTTGACACTCGGCTCCCTTCAGCTGAGGTGGTGGAGCCTTGGCTGGCTGAAACTGGGAGCGGCGTGCCACTGGGTGATGCAGCAGGCTGGACCATGACTTCAGAGCCTCGGTTCTCCCAGGCCTTTATGGTGATGCTGCATATGTTGACACAGGGCCGTGGGGGCCAGCATTGGGGCCCTGGCCACGCTTCGCCTTCTGCCTACACATCTTGCATGTGGCCATGTTAACCTTCTGTGGATGTTTGATGAAAAACTGCCGCACCGCAGAGTAGCTGATTTTCCAACCTTCAGTTTGGACTAATTCACTGCTACTGCTGCCGACTCCAGGAACCTATGTTCCACTACCTCCCAAGAAGGTAGCCTGCCGTGCAGCAGGTGCTCTACCCCGGCCACGTTTGCCTCCAGACTTTCCCTTTCTGCCACCATGCTGACTGCTCAATCCGTCACTTACCATCACTCCAAGCCTTGAAAAGCGCTCTCAAAACCCACTTCTTCCAACAAGCATATAACCTGGCTTAAGCAACTCTTATAACTTTCAATGGGCACATGCAGGCCAACTCAAGCTCTACCACTTGTCATCCCTAACTTTTGTCTCCACCCCCATCCTTTAGACTGAAAGCTCCCAAGGGCAGGGCTCTCTTTCCTATTGTCTCCTGTGCTCACAGGTTTGAACCTTGTAGCATCAATTTTTGTATTGTTCTCTGTACTTTATGTTTTACCTTGTTTGTAATTTGACATTTTAAAGCACTATGGAAGATGATGGCACTACGTAAAGTAAGTAAAATTAATAATAATCATCATCATCATCATCATCATCATCATCATCATCATCATCATCGAGTTGTGTCTGTAGATGAAGTGGATGACCGTTTTAACCAATTGATAATAGCAGATGGGTTGCGGGTCCAGACACCAAAGCTAGCTGATACTGGGAGATCAGGCCTCTCACTGCGACTCCTGCTGCCACACGCCCCCGGTCTGCTGCGGCCTCTGCTTGATAAATTTAGGCCTCTGCTACTCCTCTGTGCCCGTCCTGGCACCTCTCTGTCTGACATACTTAGTGCGTATATGAAGGGAGGACAAATCGCTACACTACGCTTAAAACAGGATTTGTCGACAGCAGCAGGTGTGTAACTATGTCTGGTCTTTCACAGTAACTAGGCCCTGAAGACTTTAACAGGAACATATTGTTACAACTCTTAGATGTGCGTATGTGGTATGCACTGATGAGGACAGTTCAATGTGCTCCAGTGCACTTTAAAACAGTTTTTTTACAACAGCAGCAGGTGTGTAACTATGGAGAGACTGACCCGTGTGAAGATGAATCAGACATGTATCAGCCAAGAATACACCCACCTATGCCTGATGCATCAGAGTAGATTGATCATGGTGCCACACCAACACCTCAGAAATATGGATAGTGCAAAACAGATTTAAGGCGCTGCTCTCCAGTTACAGACATTCCTCAGTACCACAAGTAATCATTGAGGAAATGCATTACATAAAACTTAACTTTTATTAATATTCTTAGGATAACATATATGTGCCCAAAATTTTTGTTATTATATTATGTTCTCCTCATGCTGGTGCCAACTCCAGGGTGCGTGTTTCAGGCAATTTATGGTCTCCTCATGTTGCTGCCAACTACAGGGTGTGTCTTTCAGGCAATATATAAGCTCCTCATGCTACTGCCAACTTCAGGGTGTCTCTCAGGCAATATATGGTCTCCTCATGTTACTGCCAACTCCAGTGTGTCTTTCAGTCAATGTATGTTCTCTTCATGCTACTGCCAACTCCAGGGTGTGTCTTTCAGGCAATATATGGGCTCCCCATGCTGCTACCAACTCCAGGGTGTGTCTTTCAGGCAATATATGGGCTCCTCATGCTGCTGCCAACTCCAGGGTGTGTCTTTCAGGCAAATATGGGCTTCTCATGCTGCTGCCAACTACAGGGTGTGTGTTTTAGGCAATAAATGGTCTCCTCATGATGCTACCAACTCCAGGGTGTGTTTCAGGCAATAAATGATCTCCTAATGCTGCTGCCAACTCCAGGGTGTGTCTTTGAGGTAAAATATGGGCTTATCATGCTGCTGCCAAGTCCAGGGTGTGTCTTTCAGGCAATATATGGGCTCCTCATACTGATGCCACCTCAAGGCTCTGTCATTGTGCCGCTCTGCAACAGCGATTATAATAGCAATGCCTCTGATCTAGGCATCTATGCTATGTCATACTTCTTTACAGTATTATTTCACTAACCCAGCTTGCATCCTATATGTGTTACAGCAAGGCAAAATGTTCTACAACCCTATAGAGGCTCTCGGTAGACCAGAAATAGTGTTTCAGGTAATATATGGTATCCTCATGTTGCTGCCAACTACAGGGTGTGTCTTTCAGGCAATATATGGGCTCCTCATGTTACTGCCAACTCCAGTGTGTCTTTCAGTCAATTTATGTTCTCCTCATGCTACTGCCAACTCCAGGGTGTGTCTTTCAGGCAATATATATGGGCTCCTTATGTTGCTGCCAACTCCAGGGTGTGTCTTTCAGGCAAAATATTAGCTCCTTGTCCTGCTGCCAACTCCAGGGTGTGTCTTTCAGGCAAATATGGGCTTCTCATGCTGCTGCCAACTACAGGGTGTGTGTTTTAGGCAATAAATGGTCTCCTCAAGATGCTACCAATGCCAGGGTGTGTTTCAGGCAATATATGATCTCCTAATGCTGCTGGCAACTCCAGGGTGTGTATTTCAGGCAATATATGGGCTCCTCATACTGATGCCACCTCAAGGCTCTGTCATTGTGTCGCTCTGCAACAGCGATTCTAATAGCAATGCCTCTGATCTAGGCATCTTTGCTATGTCATACTTCTTTACAGTATTATTTCACTAACCCAGCTTGCATCCTATATGTGTTACAGCAAGGCAAAATGTTCTACAACCCTATAGAGCAGGGGTGGGCAATTAGTTTTTCCATGGGGCCACATGAGAAACTAAAAATATTGTGGAGGGCCGCTGAGCTATGGGCGTCTAAGCGACGTCTAAGCTCAGCGGCTCTGAGTGCGCTGGCGGCTGCATCTCGAGCTTCCCTCTAACAGGGAGCGCGCCCGCGCTGGCCATTCTCAAATGGCCGACACAGGCACGCGCCCTGCTAGAGGGATAGCGGGCATGCGGCTGCAGCTCGTGCATACGCCGTTGAACTGGGAAAGAAGGTGAGTTTATGGGCGACACACAGCGGGGCATCCCGATTTTGGATGCCCCGCAGGGAGGGGATCTATAAGATTTCCGGGCTGATAAAGCAGGGTTTTGGTCCACTTCAAACGTTCTGATGTGATAATTTCCCAGCCAATCAGAGAAGCCCTTGGCTTCTGGCAGTCTGGAAGGAAAGTTCAGATCAGCTGGGGCAAAGTGTAAGAATGGTGGACAGCAGTAAGGGGGCATGGTGAGAGCATGGTGGACAGCAGGAAGGGGGCATGGTGAGAGCATGGTGGACAGCAGGAAGGGGGCATGGTGAGAGCATGTGGACAGCAGGAAGGGGGCATGGTGAGAGCATGGTGGACAGCAGGAAGGGGGCATGGTGAGAGCATGGTGGACAGCAGGAAGGGGGCATGGTGAGAGCATGGTGGACAGCAGGAAGGGGGCATGGTGAGAGCATGGTGGACAGCAAGAAGGGGGCATGGTGAGAGCACGGTGGGCAGCAGGAAGGGGGCATGGTGAGAGCATGGTGGACAGCAGGAAGGGGGCATGGTGAGAGCATGGTGGACAGCAGGAAAGGGGCATGGTGAGAGCATGGTGGACAGCAGGAAGGGGGCATGGTGAGAGCATGGTGGACAGCAGGAAGGGGGCATGGTGAGAGCATGGTGGACAGCAAGAAGCGGGCATGGTGAGAGCATGGTGGACAGCAGGAAGGGGGCATGGTGAGAGCATGGTGGACAGCAAGAAGGGGGCATGGTGAGAGCATGGTGGACAGCAGGAAGGGGGCATGGTGAGAGCATGGTGGACAGCAAGAAGGGGGCATGGTGAGAGCACGGTGGGCAGCAGGAAGGGGGCATGGTGAGAGCATGGTGGACAGCAGGAAGGGGGCATGGTGAGAGCATGGGCAGGTACATGGTGAAAAAGAGACAGCAGGCAGGAAGGGAAAACACAAGCAAACTACATAATCTTTCTGAGCAGACTTACTGATGCTCTGGAGCTCCTACTCTGTCCTTCCAAAGTCCCCAGGTCTCTATCACCTGCTCATCGGGTCTGGCTTCCTCAGAGGCAGGGAGAATGTGCCAGACCCGACGAGCCGAGTGGCCGATCAGCTGCTGCTTAACCTAAGCCTCTCGCACTGTACACAGGCGATCACTTAAGTTAAGCAGCAGCCGATTGGTCACTCGGCTCGTCGAGTCTGGCATGTTTTCCCTTCCTCTGCATCTCTTACTGGCCAGCTCAGCCCAGGCCGGTAAGAGCCTAGCAAAGGGCCGTATACGGCCCGCGGGCCGTACATTGCCCAGGTCTGCTATAGAGGCTCTTGGTAGACCAGAAATAGCCATTTTTAACAGCGATTCACCGCAAATAAATTCAGACCGAAGTGAATTTTTTGGAAATTTTTCAAAAATTCAAAAAGCCAGCTCAATAATGGTGGATAGATGGTGCATCACGTGACTGTCTTCTGCAATAGCGCCTCATGATTGGCCCAGATACCCTGACCTCTTTAGCTGCAATCTTGTGACCCTGTCTCTCCTTGACTGGCTGTGACCCATGATGTGGTGCTGGTGAAATCCTGCCAGGTTCATCTTCTTCATTTCGCCACGCATGTTAAATTCATTTCCTGATGATGCTGCCTCATTGCCCGGCCACCACATAGGGTCAGCAACATCATCATTTGTGCAGGTTTCATGGTGACTGCTGTCTCTCTAAACTGCCTGGTGTTTCAGTGTTCCCCTGGCTCCACCTAGATGTTCTGCTTCCTGGGTCTTATGAGGAATGCTTTGAGATCAGTCTCCTTGTGATGACTGCTGGTCCCCTCATGATGACTTATAGCTTCCAACTGCTGACTATCCCACAGAAGCTTGCCAAAATCTATAGGCCAGATGGTGGAGCACAGGAGAGAGGCATATTCAGGATAGGAGAGGGGCCAGAGGAATGTGGCTGCCATGGAATAGTGGTGTCTGAGGAACCCTACAATGCCTGGCTGCGTGATTGGATCCCGTCTGCTGTGCGGTCTGAGGTCTGTGTCAACCAGTCCAAGACTGCTGGCTGGTTGGTCAACACATGTCTACAGGATGATTAAGCACTAGTCCTTCTGCCGCTGCTTCCCCCCCTTGGGATGGTAGTTCTGCCACTGCTATTGGACTTACGGCCAGGCCCACTTTCAGGAAAATGGTAGTACACAGATGCTTCTGTTTGAAAAAATTATATTATTAAAATCAAGTGTAACTGGACCCCCCCCCCCCAAGAACCAGCAGTAATATTCAGCCCCCCAAAGACTGTGAGTGATAGGTTGGCAGGCACCATCCAAACCCTGAATCAAGTATAAAATTGGGGGTTTGGTTTCACAAAATGTTCTAAATTAAACACATTTTACACCTGTCCGTTTGTGTTGTACTGGAGTATAAACAGTTGCATGCAGCATTTTGCCCATAGCACAAACACAAAGTGCCTCCAAAGAAGCATATGCGGTGGAAGCGCACAACGTGGAAGGGACCTTAGAGGAGAAAAGTTATTTCCTTTGTGTAGTTCTAAGTTTTTGCAGTCTTACTATCTAGTACTTTTTGCCTATTAGACTGCGTATGTTGTCTAGGTACCTCTCATTCTTGTGGTGCCACAGGATTTTTTTCACTAGTTCCTAGTTTTGGAGATTCAATAAAAAACTATGGCAAGGTGTGTGTTTTTAGTGCAGTTGCCAAAAATCCATTTCCACAGTAATAGATAGTATGCATGTGAAAATGCATTGAATATAGATTATTTAGAAATGTACATTGTTCTAATTTCTCTTTAAAATAATAAAAAATGTAAATTAAATTAAGGACAAATAGTACAGTAAATAACATATACTGTATACATTTAAAATGTTAACTTTGAACAGCCATTTAAACATGCTCATATTTCAATATGTGTAATATGTTGTTTAAGAGGTCTTTAAGAAAAGAACAATTACTGTCTACTGAATGCAATCTAATATATTTGTTTTCCACAACATGCCTCTAAAGTGCCTTAAAGATAGACGGGTCCATTGTATTCTAATCTGTGTCTAAACTGAAATCATTTAGCAGGGGGATCAAGTTCTACTTCATTTCAATGCACCAATCAACACCTCTTGCTTTAGAGCTTCACATTTCTTGTACACTTAATGCAGGGAAGTAAAACAATATTCTACCACCTAGGACAATAAATTATCACAGTTAAAAAACAAAAGAACAAAACACTCTGCTGAAAGAGATAAAAGATGCCCAGGCAGACAAAGAGTTACCACTCCTCACAATAATTGATGCAAATGATTTCTCTGCATCCTGGGGCTAGGATACTAGAACAGTAATGGCCCATTTCCATGCATTGATTTGCAAAAGAGAAATCATTAGAGCAAACGCATTCAGACAATAACCGATCCTGTGGAAAAACCTGGTGTGATCAAGCAGTCAACAAGAAATTGCTTGAACATCATATCGGTTTAGCTGACATAACATTTTCGGCATGTGGAACAGAAATCATCCACAAATAGGACATGGAGTGATTGGAATAATCATTCTAACGAACAATAAGCCAACAAATCTTCCCCATCCAAAGCGAGCAACACACTCGTTTGCTCGCCCAACAAGCGGACCCTCTTTAGAAAAGTGAGCAGATAAATGCCATTACTTTTTTTAACAAAATAATTGTTGCCATATTGCCATATTGATCATTCAGTATGACAAGACCTCTCAAAGTCTCTAGGTGGCAAGTTGTCATAGAAAATTCATAGAAATTCATAGAAAATCTGTATAATTTTTAACCCACAGGGCCACTACCTTTTACTGAGGTCAGGATATTGAACTTGGCATACTCACTTTCCCACCTATCTACCTAGCTCTCACAGTCTCTGGTGTGACAAATTGTAATTCATTGAAGGCCTTTAAAGTGCCAATACTTTATCCTGAGGTCAGGATATTGAACTGGGCATGTATACTGTTCTAACTGCCTACCTATCTACCTACCTCTCACTGTCTCTGGGGTGGCAAGTTGTCAGTCATACAAGACCAAGAAAAAAAATATTGAACAAACCCTCTGTGTCCCCCCATTTTCCTAAAAGGCACTCACAATGCCAAACTGTAAGTGGTCTTGCCATATGTCTACTGGGAGTGGCAGTGGAAGAACTAACAGCCCAAGGGGGGTGAAGCAGTGCCGGAAGGGCTGGTGGTGTTGTCAGCATCAGTCGTGGCAACAGGGTGGAGCTCCCTTTATCATCCAGTGGTCATGTGTTGACCAACCAGCCAGCAGGCCTCTGATCCTGTAGTCTACAGAAGTTAATCACACAGCCAAGCTTCGGGTGGTACCTCAGGAACCACTATTCTGTGACAAGAGCAGCCACATTCTTCTGAGCCTTCTCCAGTCCTGAAATTTTCTCTCTCTTATGCTTCCAGGCGCAAAGTAAAGAGTCTGGGAGGGGCAAAATTAGGTGCAGATAGGGGAACAGTGGGCCAGGCAGTTGAGGGAGACAGTAGTGGCTGTGAAACCTCCAGGCTTGTGACTGGAAGGTGACAGTTTCGATTCCCAGCCATGGGACATGACTGAAATGCCCTTAGGTACCTAACCCCCAATTTAGGGAAGACCACTGCCCTGGGCACATGTGCACTTCACTGCCCCTTAGTGTGTTATTCCCCTGTGTGTAGTCACAGTGGTGTTTATCCACTGTGTAAATTACTTGTGTGTAGTCACTGATACAGTGTTTATTCACTCCTGTGTTCATGGAAATGTGTTGTTCGCAAGTGCAAAGATGGCAAGATGCAGAGGAAAAATGCAGTGTGCCACAATGCTGAGGAAAATTCCACAATTGCACTATTACTATAGCTGATGACACCAACCACACGTGGCAGACAAGTTACAGGTATTTAGGCACTCACTGAGACTACTGATGCCATTACCCACCTTCCATTGGCTGTTACAGGCCACAGGCCTTTAGGAACCCTGAGAGACTGCTGATGTTCCTGCTACCCCCTCCACTGGCTTTCACAGGGCTTAGGCATGTATCGCCTATCACCTGGAAGCCTTCAGGATAAACCCCCCCCCCCCGTGATGCTGACACAGCTACTCTATTCACTGCAATGTAGGGGACACACTAGGTCTTGACATGCTTGTCCAATGCAGCAAATGGATTGGGTGTGGCATAGTTCCTGTAAATGGCATCAATACTACAAAACAGTGGGCGATCAGGCCGGGCGGGATGGGAATTGAGTCGGCAGATCAGAGTGTCGGATAGCCAGAATAGCAGCGATCATCTGCAGGGGACTGCTTGGACAATAAATTGAGACTGTCATGCAATGATGTACGCATGTCCTCTCCCTTAGATGCGGGTTGCCCAGCTGCAGTGTTCAGAGAGGAAGTGCTATCTTCCGCTGCATTTCAAGCAGGCATCCGGGGGAGAAGCAAGCTCTGACTTTTTTTATTCCCTGCTGTGGCAGCCTGGGTTGCAGTTGCAGATTTTCAAAAACAAAACAAGGCACGCCCATGTGGGCGGGGGCCCCCCCACCACCGCCGATAGCTTCATTGTTGGCCTGCAGCCTGTCAGACTGTAAAACCCAGACTAGACCATATTTCAAAGATTGGTGGAGGCCCCTTTTGCAGTGTAAGTGGTGAACGCCCCTTGTGCCCCCTCATAATCCAGGCCTGCCCACCTGTACTGGTTTTACAGGCCTTTAGGCACTCAGAGAGACTTCCACTAGTTTTCAAAAGCCTTTAGGCACTCAGTTAGACTACTGATGCCCCTTATACGCACCTCCACTGGATTTCACATGCCTTAGTGGCGCAGATAGGCTGCTGATGCTCATGTTATCCACTTCCACTGGCTTTCATAGACCTTAGGCATTTAGACAGACTGCTGATTCCCCTGCTACCCACTTTCACTAGCTTTTACATGCTTTAGCAACTCAGAGCGACTGCTGATGATGCCCCTGTTACCACTGGCTTTCACATGCCTTAGGCACTTAGACTGCTGATTCCCCTGTTACCCACCTCCACTGGTTTTAACAGGCCTTAGGCTCTCATGGACACTGTTGCTGCTGATACCCGCATCCACTGCCTTTCACAAGCTTTAGGCATTCTGAGAGACTGCTGGTGCCCCTGCTGCTCACCTCCACTAGCTTTCACAGGCCTTAGGCATTTAGAGAGACTTCTGATGCCCCTGGAACCCACCTCCACTGGCTTTACACCAGACCAACAGCGTGGCACAGTTGTAGAAGAAAGGTAGCTGCCATTTTGGATCTTCCTCTCTTAACTGACGTAACTGTATGGCTTCCTGTTTGCAGGTGGCCTGCAAGCCCATGGGCAGCCATCTTGTTTTTAAGATTTGTCCCAGCCGTTAGAAAAAGGTAAATTATTCTAAATTACCCTGGAGAGGGATGCAGGAGTAATGTTTAGATAGACTGCTTATGCCTCTGCTACCCACCTCCTCTGGCTTTCACACGCCTTAGGCACTCAGAGTGATTGCTGATACCCTGCTACCCAGCTTTACTGGCTTTTGCAGGCCTTTAAGGGCTTAATGAGACTGCTGTTGCTGGTACTGCACTGTGTTTTTGTTGCTGATTTCCACCTCTCGAAGGGCAGGGGCGGATGCCCTTCCACGGCTAGGAGGGGGTGACTGGTCAAGGCTCCCTTTGATGGCTATGGGGACAAGTGGTGGAGGCCCCCAGTAAACCCTAATAGGGGTCCCTATGTAATAAAACCACCCATCCATAGCCTCTGGGGGCAATTCAGAGGCTGAGGGCAGTTCCCGTGGTCCCCTGGTCAGTACACTCTAATTGGTAGTGTGGGGAAAGGAACAAAGGGCTGTTAAGCATCCCGGCACCCGGGCCCTGCTCCTTCCATTCTGCATAGCCCATAGGTAGAGAGGAGTGGATCCAATCTACATAGTTCGGATCCATGATGAACGGGTTCATGCACCCAAAGCCGAACGCGGATTTCAGAATGGAAAGCCGTGTTTACATTGGAACAGCAGCCAACCAGCTGTCTTCCTCCCTCTTCCACCATTGGCTCGATGGGACATGTGACCCCACCGTACAGGGCTGGCTCCAGGTTTATGTGGGCCCTTGGGTGGCATGGTCCCAGGGGGCCCCTTTGTGGGGAAGAGTTGCATCACTGAGGGACGTCCCAAATCTCGATGCCCCCTAAGGATCATGCTATTTGGACCCAAACTCTAGTTTTGGTCTACTTTGAAGCGCACCAAACTCCTTTACACCTGACCTCGAAGTCTAAACGAAACTAGGTTCTCCTGATTTTGGATGCCCCTGTGTGTGAGCCCCTCCCTTTGTTTTTTACTTTTCTCGCACTGGTGAATGCACTGTGGGATCGCCAGTTTGAGTTAATGGCCAAACGGTAAATGGCATCCCAAATTGAGTTGCCCCTGTAAAGTGGGCCAAAATTGCTTGCATAGTGGATATGCCAGCAATCCCAGGGGGTTTCACACAGTAGGGTATCACAGATTGGGATGCTCCAGGGATAGGAAATCAACTGGGGTGGCCAACTTAAAAGCAGAACAAAACCCAGCACTTCCTCCCCTGGACTCTAAATCGAGATGCCATTTGACATATGGGCACCAGCTGCGGCAGTGCCCTCCCAGTCCGACACTGGTCAAGCGCCGTCGCATACCCCAAAGGCCGGCCCTGTCAGTGGGCTCCTCGAATGGTGCTGGGTGCTGATGCCGGCCCTGCCGCTGTATGAAAGGCAGGGTTTGCGTCACGCCGCACAAAGCCGCTGTGCTCTCATTGTTTACCCTGTTATCCCACAACTTGCTCTAAACACTGGGGATTGTGTACCCTGTTATACCGCAACTTTCTCTAAACACTGGGATGTGTGGCAGTACTCTACTTTAATATTAATTGTTCAAAGCCCTGGGGTTTAACTCCTCTTTAATACCAATTGTTTAGGGGACTTGGGTGTCACTGTTGCTAACAAATAGTAATTGAGTGTCCACTGGTTCAGCTACGGAGAGCGGACGGCGTCAGTGAGGGACATCTAGGGAGGGACATCTGTTTCTGTTCTTGCATCCTGAGGACGGCAGCTGCTGGGGCACATCTGGGCATTTACATCAGCTCATCTGTGGTCACCACCTGCATTCTGATTACTTGTTGGTACCCATTGCATTCTACCTACTGGGGTTTAGAAAAAACTGCTCACTTGTTGGCACCCATTACATTCTGCTTACTGAGTCTAAGAAAAAAACTAGTTGATACACCTTGCATTAAACACTCTTGGGTTTTGATAAACTAGTTACTTGTGAGCACACTTTGCTTTAAACCCTCTTGGCCTTGGATAAAACTAATTGTGGGCACAACTTGCTTTAAACCCTCTTGGCCTTTGATGTAACTATAACATCGTGGCACACTTGGCTTTAGCTCCTCTTGGTCTTTGATAAAACTATAACATTGTGGCACACCTTGCATTAGACCCTTTTGGTCTTTGATAAAACATTACATTTTGGCACACTTGGCATTAGACTTTTTTGGCCTTGATAAAACTATAATATTGTGGCACCCCTTGCAAGGGCATGATAAAGAAGGTGCACATTGCCAAAGTTGGAAGCGAAGGTTTGGAGTAACGTGGTGACACTGATAGTACAACAAAGCTCCCTGGTGAAATCTTGATCACTATAACAAGTTAAGACTTTTTTCTAAATTAATTGTATGTTTAGCATTGGTAGATTGAGTTTTGTGAATATGGTTACAGTTTGGGACTGATGGGGTGATGGACTATAAATATGGGACCCATATACAGTATTTGGATACGTAAGGCAATCAGAATGTGTATTGGTAGCATGTGGAGATTGTTACATATGGATGTGGTAATGGGTTGATGTGATGGAGGACAAGAGTAGAAAATCAATCCAATGGAGTTTGGGGAGACAGTGGGTATTCTTTGTTATGCTATACAAAATGAAAAAATCAAAAATCTGAACCCATTCATTGTTGTCCGCTTAAGTGGCTGGTGCTGTTCAAAAAGTTGAGCACCCCTGGTTTAGAGGCTCACCAGCCAGCCCCCGTCCCTGCCAGTTCATCAGCCCTTATAGAATTCTGGCCAGGTGCATGTCCAGGGGTGCCGGCCTTTGATAGAAAGGCACCTTGTGCAAGACTGCAAAATGGACCGGACCTCTGTGCGCACGCTGCCCCCCCCCCCCCTACCCCAGGGGCCCCAGCTTCTCATTTAGCTGCTTCTCATTTAAATTATTCTTATTTACATGCTTCTCATTAAAACCAAAGAGCTCTATCCTGGCCTCATCCTTCCACAAAACATTGTTCCCGTAGCCTTTTGCCTCATCCAGGTAACCTTTAGAATTTCACCTTGCTCACTCCTTATGGTGAACTCAGCTAATGTGAGTAAGGTCTTTAGATAGTAAGAGGTTGTTTTTTGTGATCTAGCAAACTATAATACTCAAGCTCTAGTCTTTCATTGCCTGTGAAGCTGCTTGTCAGCGCGAGATTGATATATATATATTCCTCTATTTATATATATATGTGTGCCTTGGCTCTTTTGTTATGTGTCCAGCATTGTGTGATATCTGTGTGACAGTTCCCCTTTTCTATTCCAGGTGGACCCTTGTTGGATCTTAAAGGGTCCTCCCAGTCCTAGGGTACCTGGTTTAGTTTAAGAACTCCCTATAAATCCTCCCACGCGGGACACGGAAGGGGCATCCCGGGTCGCTTATATTGCGTAATTCCCTTGGGCATTGCGACTACCGATAAAATCACCATATGGAGGCTTCCCAGGATACCGTGCTCGGGCTCCCCTTGGGGCAACCCCGACAGTGTTTGGGGTGTGGGGTATCCCTTACTGGGGAGGATGTATTTCTTTGCATACCATGTGCGCAGCAGACTATTACGCGGCAGTCCGGATCCCATGCGTCTGGTTCTGCGCCGCCGGTTTCTTCACCTACCCCTCCCCGCCTGATCCGTACCCCATGTGATGCTGTCATGGGTGGGGAGTCGCAATCTGAGGTGTGTACCAGATTGGCCAATCTTGAAAAATTATTTTCTAGCGCTGTTGCCAGAAAGGCCCCGGCTAAGAGAAAGCACTTGTCTCCAGCCACGCCGGCTTCTGATTTTGATGAGTTTGATTCTCTGGACTGGTCTGATTACCCCCCTCTTGAGGAAGGGGAGCTATTTGAGGAGTCGGACGGTTCTGACGATCAGCAGTTTTTTGGCACTGATGCCGAGCGGGGTCAGGGGGATTCTCGGGATACCCCTAAGGTCCTGGCTCATATGTTTGAGGTTCTGGCAATTTCTCCTCCTGAAGTGGCCCTTCCACAGAAGGGGGAGTTCTTTGAGGTGGCTAAGCCGCGCTTGGAATTCCCTAATCAAAAGCATTTCGATGGCATTATCCTTAAGGAATGGGAGAGGCCTACTCGGCTTCCAGATGTTCCTCTGGGGTGGGATAAAAAAAATCCCTTTCCAGCGGATGCGGTGAAGCGATGGTCGTCTTCTCCCGAGGTGGACGCCCCTGTTTTGGGGTTGTCTAGCACCTCCGTTTTGCATTCTCCTGACTGTTCTGCTTTCAAGGATGGTGAGGATAAACGCATTGACCAGATGGCTTGTCATGGTTTTGCCAGTGTCTGGTCGGCCTTGCGGCCTGTTTGTGCTTCTGCGCTTTTAGTAGTGGCTTCCAGGTCGGTTGTTAGGGACCTGTTGTCTACTTCCAGGCTTGACCCGGCTAGTGATGAGTTCACCTCCCTTAAGCGGTGCGAGTTGTTTTTGTCTTTTGTGCTAGCCGCCCTGGATGACACCATGGTGATGTGTAGTAGAACTTCGGCCTTGCTTGTGGCTATTCGGCGGTCGGTTTGGTTACGCCAGTGGGCGGCTGATTTTGTGTCCAAAAAGGCGCTTACGGCTCTTTGGAGAAAAATTGGATTCGGTCGCAAAAGGGGGTAAGTTACCTCAGCGTAAGAAGCAACGTCGTCCCTTTCGGGGGGCGGCTTCCTTTGCTCCTTCCTTTCGTGAGGCCAGAGCTGGCAGGGGATTGGCTGTCGTCTCCTCCAGAGGTGATTCCTGGAACAGGGGCAGAGGACGTGCCCGTCCAGGTCACAGCTGGGGCTCTAAGCCCAAAGCCGCTGCCAAGCCGGCTCAGCAATGAGGGGGCGCCCTCGCCCTTGCGGGTGGGGGGACGGCTGCGTCACTTCTCCCAGGTCTGGGACCAGGAGGTCTCGGACAGATGGATCCGGGAAGTGGTGTCTTTCGGTTACAAGCTGGAGTTCGAGATCCGGCCTCCTCCCAGATTCTTCAGGTCTCGGGTGCCCTTGGATCCTCTGGTAGTGCAAGGGCTCCAGGCGGCGGTAAAAGATCTCCTGGACATGGCTGTCATTTGCCCAGTGCCTTCCTTGGACCGGGGCCTGGGATTCTATTCCAATCTGTTCACGGTGCCCAAGAAGGACGGCTCCGTTCGTCCCATCCTGGATCTGAAGCTCCTCAACAGGTTTATCCGTCCCAGGAAGTTCCGCATGGAAACTCTGTGTTCAGCCATAAATTTGCTTCGCCAGGAGGACTTCATGACATCCATAGACATCAAGGATGCTTATATGCACGTTCCGATCTTCCCGGCACATCAGAGATTTCTCAGGTTTGTGGTGGAAGATTGGCACTTTCAGTTTGTGGCTCTTCCGTTTGGCCTTACCTCGGCTCCAAGGGTTTTCACCAAGGTGCTGGCAGGGGTGATGGCCCTCCTCAGAGCCCAGGGTATCCGCATAGTGCCTTATCTGGACGATCTTCTCATTATGGCATCCTCTCTCAGCCGGGCCTGTGGTATCCACTCTGGAGAGATTCGGCTGGGTGATCAACTACCTCAAGTCCTCCCTCTCTCCGTCCAGGGTGGTGTTGTTTCTGGGAATGTCTCTGGATACTTCTCAGGCCAGGGTGTTCCTTCCTCGGCCCAAGGTTCTTTTGATTCAGGAATTGACTCAGCTTCTTCTGTCCCTCCCTCGTCCGTCCATCCGGCTGGGGATGACACTGGTGGGATTGATGGTGGCCTCTTTCGAGGCGGTTCCCTTTGCTCAGTTTCACACAAGGAAGCTCCAGCCCCATCTCTTGGCAGCCTGGGACAGGTCTCCGCTGTCATTGGATCAGTCTTTTCTGATGTCCCCCCGGGTTTGGCGTTCCCTTCGGTGGTGGCTGGAACCAAGCAATCTGATGAGGGGCAGATCCTTTCTGACCCCTCGTTGGGAGACGGTCACCACGGATGCCAGCCTGTCAGGTTGGGGGGGTTTGGAAGGATCTTCAGTTTCAGGGACTGTGGGGGCCTCAGGGGGCTCACGATCCCATCATTGTTCTGGAGCTGAGAGCCATCAGGTTGGTTCTGGCTCACTTGACTCATCAGTTACAGGGCTTACCGGTTCAAGTTCGGTCGGACAATCGGACGGCGGTCGCCTACATCAATCACCAGCAGGAGTGCCCTCAGGGAAGTGTCCTTGATCCTTGCTTGGGCAGAGAGCAATGTCCCGTGCATCTCGGCGGTGTACATTCCGTGAGTGGAGAACACGGAGGGGGACTCCCTGAGCAGGTGCTCATCTCGCCGGGGGGAATGGTCTCTCAGCCCCAAGGTGTTTCGGTCACTTTGCCGCAGGTGGGGGACTCTGGAGGTGGACATCTTTGCCTCTCGTCACAATCACAAGCTTCCGGCATTTGTGTCTCTCTCGCGGGATCCGCTGGCTCTGGCAGTGGATGCCATGTCTCTGAGCTGGAGGGATCTAGGGTTTCTGTACCTGTTCCCTCTGTTCCCTATGGTAGGCAAGGTGGTGCGCAAGCTGGCTCTAGAGGGTGTGTCAGCAATCTTGGTTGCTCCAAGAGGGCCAAGGCAGGTTTGGTTGGCAATCTGCCCCTTCTGCCGGATCTGCTCACTCAGGGTCAACTACTCTACCCCAATTTACCAACGCTGGCTTTGATGGCGTGGCTGCTGAAACCTCCATCTTGAAGGAGGAAGGTCTTTCTAATGCTGTGATTCAGACTCTGGTTAGGGCTAGGAAGAGGTCTTCCTCTACCATCTACTATAGGACTTGGAGGTCTTATATTGATTGGTGTGAGGTCCGGGCCTTGCCTTGCAGGGTGTTTTCTATCCCTAGGGTTTTGGATTTTCTGCAACATGGTCTGGACTTGGGGTTGCAGCTTAGTACATTGAAAGGGCACGTTTCTGCCCTGGCGGTTTTCTTTCAAAGGTCTTTTGCTCTTCATCCTCTGGTTAAGACTTTTTTTTAGGGGTCAAGCATGTGCGGCCTCCTAGGAAGCCTTTGCTCCCAGTTTGGGATTTGAATTTGGTTCTTTCTGCTCTTCAGGCTCCTCCTTTTGAGCCTTTGCAGGATATTGCTCTTTCTACGCTTACTCAGAAGGTTGCTTTTTTGGTTGCGTGTATCGGAGTTGGCGGCTTTGTCCATTCAGGCCCCGTACTTTGAGAGGCATCAGGACAAGGTTGTTTTCCGCTTCAAGCCAGATTTCCTTCCTAAGGTGGTTTCTGCCTTTCATCTTAATCAGGACATTGTTCTACCCTCCTTGTGTCCTAAGCCCAGCAATGACAAGGAGAGGGTCTTGCATTCTTTGGATGTGGTTCGCTGTGTGAAGTACTATTTGGTGGCTACTTCCTCTTTTCGTAAGACTGACGCCTTTTTCGTGGTGCCCTCCGGACCTAGGAAAGGTTTGGCACCCGCCAAGTCTTCCATTAGTAAATGGATTCGCCAGGCCATTGTTGGGGCCTATTCTGCCAAGGGCAAGATTCCCCCTTTTCGTGTTACTGCTCATTCTACTCGTGCTGTCGGGGCGTCCTGGGCTTTCCAGCACCAGGCCTCTGTTGAGCAAGTTTGTAAGCCTGCTACTTGGTCTTCTGTGCGGGCCTCAGCGGATGCTGTTTTTGGCCGCAAAGTTCTGCAAGCTGCGGTGTTTTAAGTTTGTGTATTGTTGCCTTGTTTTGGATCCCCGCCCTTTATGGACACTGCTATTGGATGTCCCAAGTGTAATGCCTATCTGAAGCAGGGTGTGTCACATACTTATACTTACTAATAATACCATTTTGTGAATACTCACCTGTAAAATGGGTATTATAAGTATGTCACACACCCCGCTTCACCCCGCCCTTTGGTATTTTGGATCCTTTATATGGTGAACCTTTCTTACTGTTACTGGTTATTTTGGCTCTTCCTGGTCCCTTTGTTTCCTTATTGCTTGCTGTCTTTTTACTGGGGAGTGAGTGGGAGGTACCAGGTGTTTGTGGACCGGGAGGGGCTCCCTTTTTTTCATGACATCTCAGCAGGATCGCCCTCTACAGGTCGGTATAACCCAGGTGTAATGACTATCTGAAGCGGGGTGTGTGACATACTTATAATACCCATTTTACAGGTGAGTATTCACAAAATGGTATTTTTTTCTGTTTGCTTTGCGGGTTCCTGGGCATGGACGAGGAGATTATTCTGTGTCCCACCCTCCTGCAATTTTAAATTTTTACAGTGCCATAGAATAAAATACTAGTAATTTTTGTTTGCTTTGCAGGCCCCTGGTGAACTGGAACCCTGGTGCCTGCTCGCAACAGATATTTATTTATATACATATTTATTTATGTATATATATATATATATATATATATATATTTATTGATGTTAACATTTATTAATTTATGTTTATATGTCTATATTATGTAAATATTTATTTATTAATGTTAATATTTATTCATGTATTTATATGTATATATTTATGCTTATATATATATATTGATTGATTTCTTTTTTTATTTAGTTTTCTGTGATTATTTTGAGTACTTTCCATAGCCCATTTTGTGCAGGACAATCGTTCTAGTGTTGATTTGCAGCCCTCTAGCCCTTACTGTCCCCATTTTACAGCCATTTTTGGGCCCCCAAGGGAGACACAGCAAATTGAAAAGAGCACTTTATGAAATGTATTAAACTGCACCTTATACAGTAACCTTGCAATAAATATCAAGGGTAAAACCCTTAAAAATGTTTTAACAAACCATGTGGGCCCCCCCCTCTCCAGCAGAACCAGCCTGAGCACCAGCCATGTGAGCTGGTATCCCAGGACTCGGAGACCAAGAGGCAGGCCCTCATAGACACTAAGTTCTTCTGCAACCCCCTGGTCATTCTGCCCTGGTATAGGGCACTCGAGCCCATTACCAGTTCACAAAGAGTTCAGTAAAAAATAAAACTCACACACACCTGAAAATGTCCTTTATTATTTTTTAGCTACTACTTACCCCCTTCCATCGTTGGGTGCTGTCATACGCCGATTTCTGCTGTCCCTTGCTGATCTCTGCTGTCTTTAGTGAGGGCCAGAAGCTGTGAGCGGGGCAGAGGACACTCCTGGCTTCTGGCGCTCACTTCTGCTGCAGAGAGGTGCTTTTCATACCAGTGTAGAGAGCTGACATTAGCTCACTCCACCAATATAAAAAGCCCCTCCCTGCATTGGGGAGCGAGCTGTCGGGAGCCCAGTGCGGAACAGAGAATCATTGTTCTCTGTCCCGATGAAGACATCGGAGGGAGATTAGAGGACATGCCCAGTGTTGGAACCTGGACGGAGGTGAGCTTTTTTTTTATTTATCTCTAAATGGGGGAAATGCCAGCCATGTGAAATTTGTGTGGCTGGCACTTAACGACTACTGATTGGCTACCTAAATTTCATGTGGCTAGCCCAGCAGCACTTCCTGTTTGCAGGTGGCCTGCAAATGCATGAACCGCCATCTTTTTTTTTTTTAATTGATCCCAGCCGGAGTTAGAAAAAGGTAAATCAATTTTTATGTACTGCAATCTCAGTTCCTCTGGGGAGGGATGATGTGTATGAGCACTGTTTGTTGTATTGATCTGGTTTAAGTAATTTTTGACCGCTGGTCCGCTTTAACTAGTTGTTACAAAACAAAAGGACAGTAAGAAAAACTGAGAACGAAGGTTCTCAGTTTTCTTTATTTTTGAGTGTGCGTGACATACATGAACTTAATTTACTAGTCTACAGGTCTTTAAGTTGGAAGAATCTATAAAAAGAAGTCAAACAAATTGTAATTATACATTGTTACATTTTTTACATGTTGTCATTTCAACATTTTAAGTCAGTTAAAGAATTTATGCAAGTATATAAAATTCTGCATTCCCCTTATTACAACTAGAATATGCATTTAATGTCTCATATACACATTATAATTCTGCATAAAGGAGCACACTGTAAAACTGTTCTCATTAAGATTTTTTAGAGTGATGCTAGCTTATTCATCAACTAAAACAATCTTAATGGTGACAATTTTTCGAATCAAAAAATGTCTGCCATTATATCTGTCAACTAACTAATTTCAACTAACAAATCAAATGTATACAAAATATATTAACCAGTAAAGCCAATGTATTTATAAGTCATTCATAGAAATGTTTTAATCAATGTGTATTGATGACTGTTGGATCCATCTATTTAGGTGTCCGCGGCTAAAAGAAGCAGGATGTCATCTTTAAAGTGGACCAAATCCCACCCTGGAGTCTATGAGACTCCAGGGCAGGCATACTAGCTCCCTCCTCCCCCCCGCAACCAGATTCAGGACCTGAAAACTCACCTTCGTTCCAGGTCCAACTCTATCCCTTTAGCAGGGCGCGTGCCCGAGCCAGGCTTTTATAAATGTCCAGTGTGTTCATGCTCCCTGTTGAAGGGTAGTGGGGGATGGGGCCGCATGCGCGCTGACTGGACAGGAGGCATGTGCTGTAGGACCGAGGAAGGGTGAGTGAAATTTGGCGACCTGGGGAGTTTCACACAGCAGGGCATCCCCGATCGGGGGGGAGGGGGTGGAGAAGGGGCAAGGACCAAAACCCAGGATAGTCAAAATTCTGGATTTTGGTCCACTTTAAAGTTCCTGTCTCTCTGTCTCTACCCCCCGTGTCTAATATGCAATGTAAAAGCATTTTAAAATACCCAATTCGGTGCCTTTGCTTTCATTCCACAGGCATGCTTCCTGCTATGATATGCTTGCCGAACTCACTCATGCTGAGAGTGCAAAGTGCAGGGGCAGCCACATCATATGCTCATGGTCATACGCTTTGAAGACCTGATAGGACATCTGACTGAAATGAAGGTGAGGCACCTGGGACAGGCTTCAGTTGAGCTGCTTACTGTCTTATAATTGCCATAGCCTGGACTTTCCCTTTAGATGGATTAGTTATAGAATAACTGCAGAAAACACAAGTAAAACACAATTAAAAAGGTTACTAGATGTTTACTTACAGTTCATCAAGCAAAGATATTGCAACATACCTGCAAATCTTTAGAAAAAATTAAATTTCAATAACAAAATTCCAGAATTCAGCAGATAAAAGGCAGAGAAACATAAATCTCCTGTGCCCTATCCATCCCCTAATGCTTAAGGCTTTAGACCCAATTTCAGTGCCAATATATTATTACAAGGAATCATATATAATATAATATCATCCAGCCTTTTAGATCAGTATTGTAGTCCATAAACTCTGTTATAGATTACAAGCTGTTATTTTACTATTTGTTAGAGCTATTATTAATATGCCGACACAGGTATGAGGGGCAGTCATGGCCTAGAGGTAGGAAATCAGCTTTGTGACTGGAGGGTGGCAGTATCAATTCTAGACCATGGGACATGACTGAAGCGCCCCTGAGAATGGTTCCCAGGTGCCGAGTTTTAGGGAAGACCACTGCTCCGGGCACATATGTACTTCATTGCCCCTTAGTGTTTTGTTCACCAGTGTGTAGTCACTAATTTAGTGTTTATTCACTGGTGTGTTCACAGAAGTTTGTTGTTCAAGTCCATGGATGGGGAAAATGCAGAGTAAAATTCCATGTTTGAGTAAGCACACAATGGCCACTATTAGTACTATAACTATAAGCCCCCAATCCAGCTGACAAGATTTGGATGGAACAGCATGCTGGTTATTGCAAGATCAAAAGACACCTTTAAAGCGGACCTTCACCCTGAATAAGAGCCTATCTTATATGTTTCCCACACCCTGTACATACAGATTACCCACATTAAAAATCATCCCACCTGCATCTACTGCATGTTATGAGCCTTTAAATGGCCAAGACGGTGGCTTATGGAGTATCAGGCAGCCTGCAAAAAGGAAGTGTCTTTTAACTGTGTCGCTCTGCATTCTGGGACTGCTGTCCTTTCCATGACCCCAGCTCTATTCTGTCTGTGCAAAGCACAGCTATAACCCCACCCCCTGTACTTTATCCTGCTCTCCTCAGTATGTGTGATGCTTCTGAGGCAAGATGGCGGTGCCCGTATCCCAGAGTCCTCAACAGAGTTGCAGCCCAGTGGGGGAAAGAATAATAAGTAAGTGAATAAAAGATGCTGGGGAATAGTTGGGCTTTTCATTAAATCATGCTGATGGTCCGGGTTAAGTCCAAGCATTTCAGTATCAGTATTCACAGCTTTACACTGACTAGGTCTCAATAAGGCTGCATTTCACATTGGCGTAACTTTCATATTAAGGCAAGGATACAACAGCATTCTATGCAAAAAACAAATCACCACATTTTGGAGGATTTAGAACACCTGTTGTAGGGGCACCTTCTTGTGTGTTGCTTCACCAAATAATTAGCATGACCCTCAATGATTCAATATTTCTACATTAGACAGAAAAAGAAAACTTCAAACTCTTGAAACTTTGAATCGATAATTTACCAAGGTACAAATAGAGATGTTGTCACATATGCCATGCATCCTGTCAGTATTCTAAACTGAGACTATATTGAAATCAAATGTATGATATCAACTTGACTCATTCCTGCAGGATTTCTCTAGTTCGGCATTTAGCACTGACTATTTTCCTGCACACACCCGGGTTCAGCCAATTAGAGTTCTAATGGTCTGAGTCCAGGTGTGTTCAGGAAATGTTTAGTGAGAAGTGCAGGACTAGAGAAAAATCACCCTGCAGTAGGTAAGGCTGACATCTACGTAATATTTGTGTACTAAACATACCAAGAAGCAAATGTGCTGTCAACCAAGCTTGAATGGATCCAAATGGAAATATTAAGGTAGCAAGCAGCCCACCTGGGGCCTGTCCCATGTGTCTTTTTTCCATTTTCTGCAGTGCCAAATAGAAGCCATAGCAGGGCTCCAAAGTTAACCCTCCCTTCAATTTAATTTCTCCAGGACCACACAAAAAAGTGGTCTATCGGCCACTCTATCTCTTGGTGCTCTTAGCGTGAGTGAGCATGGCAAGTCACAGTGGTCGAACAGCTTTCTCTAACCACAGCAGAGCGTGTACATAAATCCTAAAGCTGTGCAATGATGCATCTCAGCCACAACCCAGAAATTGAAGTGAAGAAAGTGTCTTTGCTTACAAAACATAATGTATTATAATCAAAGATTTTTGAGATTCCTTGAAATTGCCCATTTTATACTGTTCACAAAATATGGTTGGAGGAATTTATCCTGTGTCTGGACAGGGACAAACTTGTATCAACCAGCTCTAGAGTTTAGGTGATTCCTTGTCCTAGGGACATCCCAATTTGGGATGTTTTGTAGTGTGAAAAACCCTTTCCCCATATGATCATCTTGATTCCTGATCCCACAGTGCATATTCACACTTGCCATATTCAGCAGACTTGAATATCTGTTGGCAGGGATGAGAAACCAAGGTGTTTCACATGGGGGAAACCAAGGGGTTTTACATGGTGGGCATCTGAATTATTTAAACTGGACCTTCACCATGATTTATTGAAAAGCCCAAACCCTTAAAAAACGATTCCCCAGCATCTAACATTAATATATTTTACGTTTTTAGTCACTTATTATTCTTTCCCCCGCTGGGCTGCAACTCTGTTTAGGACTTTAGGATACGGGTGCCCCCATCTTGCCTCAGAAGCAGGAGAGTGGGATAAAGTACAGGGGGGCAGGTTATAGCTGTGCTTTGCTCAGACAGAGCAGAGCTGGGGTCAGGAAAAGGTCAGCAGTCCCAGTATGCACAGCAGCACAGTCAAAAGGCACTTCCTGTTTGCAGGCTGCCTGATGTTCCATGAGCCGCCATCTTGGATGTTTGTAGATGCAGGTAGGATGATTTTTAATGTGAGCAATCTGTATGTACAGGGTGTGGGAAACATATAAGATAGAATCTTATTCAGAGTGAAGGACCGCTTTAAGAACTCATGAAAGGTCTTAAAACATTTATTGCTGCCAAATTCCAGTACAAGTTAATCTGAATTGAGAAAGCCATTGAGATGGCTAGTGAAACCTCTTCAAGAAAATAACACAGCTAGTTCCATTTGTCTTGATTAATTCCTACACACATATCATGATCCGGATGAATTAACCTTCACATACATGTGTTTGAGCAGTCATTGTTTTAGGACATTTCATAAGCTCCTGAAAAATTCATTTGACTGGAAAATGCTGATTGTAGTATCCCTGCTGTTTCTGGCTCCACAGTCAGCCTGTAATAACTTTACAAGAAATTAGGCAGTATTTGAAGATTTGTCAGCATTCAAAACTTTAAAGGAGCTATGACCAGGACTTACAGTATGTCTATTTCTATATTCTGACTTTAAAGCTGACCCCAGTCAAAAAAACAAAGCTTTGAAAATTGCTCCTCTAAGGAACCATTCAAGCAATGTGACATAAGATATTTGAAAGGGCATAACCCCATAAAGATGTTTTGGAATAGCAGGTGGATAGATCCTGTGCTTCTGATCTGCATGGGAGCTGTCATCTTGCCACACACGAGAGCCCTGCTTCTGAAAAACCCAGCCCCACAATTCAAATTTGCTCAAATCTCTGTGCAATCATCCCTTATTTCTAGCAAGAATTGGAAAGCTAACAGTTGTACTGACATTGCTCTGCACACAGCAGAATTCTCCTAGATACATTTTTGATAAATTGTTTGCATTGTCTGAATGCTCTGTGGCTGCTCACGATTAGGATGACAATGTAACAGCTGTGTGCAAGGGAGTAACTTGAGCACTGGGGCCCAGAAGTTCATTGCCACACTGGACTTCCACTTTAAAGGGAAAGTCCGCTTCCAATAGCATTTTTGAATGTGTACATTATTTTGTGCCAAAATTATTTCCTCAAGGTGCTGAACACATATCACGTTTTCTTTTTTTATATGATAAAATGTGTATTTTATTAAAGATCTACCACCTGTTACTGTACACTAAATATGTACGCAGATATCCACAATCAGAGAAGTCCTGTACACACATAGAACACTGGCCATGTATAAACTGCAGTGAGCACCTTCACCTCAGCAGCGGCCATAGCAGAGGCATTCTGTGTGTGCAAGACTCACTTCTCTCTTCTTGTTGATCTTGCTGTACAGACTGAAACCTTGCTAGATGAGTCGAGCACTTATGGACATCATTTTGGCACAAAATAATATTCACATTTAAAAATGCCATTAAAAGTGGACTTTCCTTTAAAGTTCGGTGACTTTGGAAGAAAAGTACAGTAATTGTCACCATTGTAGACTGAAAATCTGTTTTTCTCTGATATGTATTTTTAAACACTTAGTAAAACTTTCAGTGTTAGTCAGAGGTAAGCACAGGCAAAACAATGGTATGATATCTCAGCTTTGTTTAACTTTTAATTAGGGTTTAATCACACTCTCCCCAGCAAGCTTAAACACATACCCCTTCCACATTGACAAGTTTTAATTTAAAGCGGACCTTCAGCATGATTTAATGAAAAGCCCAAACTATTCCCCAGCATCTAAAATTAATGAATTTTACGTTTTCAGTCACTTATTATTCTTTACCCCACTGAGCTGCAACTCTGTTCAGGACTCTATTTAGGATACGGGCGCCACCATCTTGACTTAGAAGCATACTGAGGAGAGGAGAGCAGGATAAAGTACAGGGGGCGGGTTATAGCTGTGCTTTGCACAGACAGAGCAGTGCTGGGGTCAGGGAAAGGACAGTAATCCCAGAATGCAGAGCGACACAGTCAGAAGACACTTCCTGTTTTCAGGCAGCCTGATGCTCCATGAGCCTCCATCTTGGATGTTTAAAGGCCCATAACATGCCATAGATGCAGGGTGTAGGACACATATAAGATATGCTCTTATTCAGGGTGAAGGTCCGCTTTAAGTCTACTTCAGTCCTGCATACTGTTACTATGATAAGATCCACAGTTGTAGGGGGCGTTTCCACTGCTAGGAGAAATGTACAATAGGCTATGGGGACAATTAGACTTTCAGACAGGGGCATAACTTGTGACTGTGACTGCACTAGGGGCCAGAATGTCAGAGGAACCCCATAATTGTTGCTCCTCCACATTTTTAGCATATTTATTCTCACTTGGCATGATTTAGAGAAAGGAAACACCATGTCTCTCTACTGTTTCAGTCTTTAGTTGTCTATCTGCATACAGTTGAGTGAAAGAAAAAAGTTTACTTTCTGAGCCTTGAAAGGCCCCCATTTATTGATCGCCTTGGGGCTCAGTCATATTTAGTTACACCACTGCTTCCAGGAGTTCAGTACTAGCCCAACTCTATGTCAGAAATACTGGCCTGGTGTAGATTCCCCCAGCCATCATCCTGAAGCTGTTTCTGCATGTAGCTTTTTGGGTCCATCAGTATGAGATTTGTCAAGTACATAATACATGTGTAAAGAGCTTTGCTTTTGATATAAAAAAAACGCCTACGAAAGAGTAGGAAATATTATTGGAAGAAAACCATGAATATTGTTAATAGATTTGATGCTAACAATATAACACACCTCAAATAAAGCTCTTTTTGAACCCCCTCACACCAGGGCTTGTGAAATGTTACCCATAGTAGCATTTTTGCCGCAATTTTTGAGAAAAGCAGTTGCGATTCCAGCTTATTAAATATGAATTACAAAAGCAAATCAATGCCCGATTGTAGCAAAAACATAATCGCAAATACGGTAGCGATAATGCTATTGCATCACGATTGCCCCGGTATGAAACCAACTTTTGTGTTGGGTTCCAGGCTATACCTTGGCTTTAATATGCATGTTGCAATTAATTACGAAAATTACATTAAAGCGTATGTCCCGGAAAAAAAAGGAAAGATAAAAAAAAGCTACCATACACTTAATTGCTGGTTTGCCTGCCCGACAGGTGCACGTTAATGTGCAAGCTTACTGGACCTACTTAATAAGCATATTAGAGAATTTTGCAAGCCGCGTTTGGGTGCACTCTGCCCAAAATACTACAAATACTAACAAGTAATGATTAAAAAAAAAATACGGTATTTAAAAAGGTGTTATGCAATACAACCCAAAAACAGAATAATAAACCCAGCCCAAAAGTACCCCAGACTTATTACCAGACTATACTATACTGTCATGCACTGTGTAACCTCATCTAAAGGGCAAAAATAGACTTGAGGCATGTCAGCTATATGTTGCCCCTATATCCAATATGTTTGCTTCCAGCATATGAGGGGTTACTTCTTTCTCAACAAGTGCAAGCTGCCAAAAGCAACAGCATTTCAAGCCTTGTGTAACTGATAGATTAGATTCCCCTGCGTATCTAGTTTATCATTGTGTACTTATATATAATGCGTATAAAACGTTCAAACAAGTGTTTGCAAGAAGCTATGTAAAATGTGATTGCTAGGTTTTATTGTTTATTCCTGTCAGTTTTCTGCTATATATCTATACAGTATTCACGTCTCTACTTGCAAATGATGAGCAAATGCAGTACATTTTTTAGTAAAATAAAATTATTATTGATACAATATTTAAATGCTCCTAAATGTGTATCAAAATCTAAAGAGGGAGGGCCAAATAAAAGTGATTACAATTGACATACTGACATAAAAATGTGTGTGCCTGTTTATGTAAATGTAAAAGTTATTTAAATTACATATTAGGTCCCTTTTTTTAACATGATTAGCATACTATCACTTGCTCTCCAGTAAATAAAAGGTGGCACCTCTTACCTGTGAGCTAGGAGGAGCAGTGGGAGGGCTCTTCATTAGGCAGCATAAAAGCACATGCACAAGAATTTGACCACTGCTAGCTGAAGCATTCCTGTACGATTATTTATTCATTTTAGTAACTGAGCTCTTAAAAGCTAACTTTAAAGTTACCTGAGAAGCAATATGCGAGAAAGCCAGGACTGATAAAGGTGCATTATTTCCATTGCATAAAACTAGACAAGTAACCAACGGGCGCAAGAATTAATATACATCAACAAATGCCTTCAGAATGTTAGTGCCCTTACTTTGAAGTGCTTGATATACTTGGAATCTAGAAGATAAAACACAGGAGGAGAAGAACAAGCTATAATGCAAATGGAGAATGGTCAAGTGTTTTTGGCAGTTCTTTCTATATATCTAGCCGTTTCCCAAGTAACTGCAGATGACACAAGTAGATCTGATGGTCATAAGCCTGAAGCACCTACAAGTCTACAGATAGTCACATTTAAATGGCATCATGTTCAGGAACCTTACATTATCGCACTGTGGATTCTCGTCGCTAGTATAGCTAAGATTGGTAAGTGACTTTTGGGTTATCTTTTTTTTGTCTTGAAAAAATTGTTTAATGGTGCCCTTTTTTGTTTAATATTTACAATAAATATAGATTTTTTATATTTTACTATTTGTACAAAGTAATGTGCTCTGAAAGTTTTTACAAGATTTCAGATTTGAGCTGTGTCGACATGCCACATTCTGTTTTTACAGTATTAAGTACAATAACAACTTTTCTAAAACATACCGGCTCTGATTGGGTTTTTGCAGTGGAGGAATTAGAAACGTTTTGTTGGTCAGGTACAGATTTATTCACTAGAGAAGCATACATTTTTAAATTTACATGCCTGTAAATAACAGTAATCTATAAAGAATTTTTATTTTAAGTTGAGAATTTGATCATTTGCAGATTTGTAAAGCAAAAACCTCTATCTCAACTAAATATATATATATATATATATATATATATATATATATATATATATATATATATATATAATTTTTTTTTTTTATTATTTTTTCCAAATGTTATTGTATGTGGAGTTAAAAAAATGCTCTGTAGTTTGGGTATTAAAGGGCCAGTCCAGTATTTTAAAAAATCTTGTTGTTCATTGGAGCAGCCATGATGGAATTACTGCATAATGCTGCACCATTGTCTTCTATTGTTTATTCTATGTTTAAGACAAAGCACTACCCCTCCCTTCTCTTCTCAATAGAAGACAATGGTGCGGTATTATGCAGTAATTCCATCATGGCTGCTCAGATGAACATAAAGTTATTTAAACTGGACTCTTCCTTTGCATTTTTTAAAAAGTATTTGTCAGGGTATTTTCTGGCCAATTATTAGTTGCTGAGTTGTCCTCTCACAGAAATAAGTCAAATGTTTGTAGGGTATACTGTTTGTATCTTATATGTAATTTTGTTATATTGTCAGCCATTGCAAAGTCATATTTTTTGGAATCAGAGAGATACTGGCTTTTACCTAGCAGAGCGGCGTCCTTTGTGGGGCAGTAAATAGCGCAGAATCTACAGCTCATTTAATAGGAGACATGCTTCACTAAACTAGCTTTTTTAAAGTTTCTATTATTGTGTGCCAAAATGATGCCTTGAATGAATGTGCTAAGCTTATGTTATTTTTTTATTTTCTATTTTTACGTATCTATGGGCCTAATTTATGATGTATACCTGTTTGCATCAGTTTTGTGGCTTTAGCAGCAGTTCCAGAGCGCCGGCATTTTTTTCTTATCAGGCGCTGTGCTCTACATTTGGCACTATCAGATGCTACAGAGAATGCTATTGGGTTATCTTTGATTGTTGCACTGGATATTGGCCAGCCTATGTCAGCACCTGTTGCACCTGCTGCTAATTATTCCAGCACCTGGTGAGCGACACTTTGTGCTCCCCAGCATATTTAGGAAATTATTCTATTAAATCTTTGGCGCTGTTTTTTTGCCAGTCTGGTGCACGTTTCATCATTACAGTAATCAGAAATCACTGCTGGGGAAAAAGGGGACAAGCTTTACTGTGCGTTTTGGCTATAGAAATATTTTTTAGTAATATAAAAAAAATATTTTAGAAGCTCCTGTGCTTCAATTATTGACAAGCCCTAATGCAATTTCTGTACAAATAAATGTGTTAATATTGATTATAAGCATTAAACATGTCAATCTATTACTGACCAATGTGCTCTACAGGATCTTGAGCTACAGCACCAGGTTTCATCTGGCGCTGCAAAAACCAGAGCGCCCTACGCTGAATCCTTTTTGGCACTACTGTTAAATATCCATTATAGGCAATTGGGGGCATTGATTATAATGTGGACATTGAAGGAATATACGGTCACACTGCCTATAATGGGGTGATTGAGAGGGGTTTTGCATGCTGCTTAGTATGGGGTGATTAGGTGCACACTATTTGAATCAGAATATTCTTTTTTTATTTTCCTCCTCTAAACCCTTGGTGCATCTTTTGGTCACCATTTTATACGCACTATGTTATAGTGTGATAATACAGTACTTTTACGGTACATTTCTTGTCGGTGTGAACTTTGCGAAAACCTTTTTTCATAATATTGAGTTTCTATGTCAGTGACACCCATAGCTCTTCTTTTAGATTAACTTGTTGTTTGATCACCACATATAGAAAGAGAGAGGCTGGGAGCATGATTAATAAAACAATAGCACCATTAAAAACCAATAATTTAAAAAAGCCCACCACATTACACATTTAAAAAGCAAGAAAATGCAATAGTTTGTGAAACGTCCAAAATGCAAATGTATGACTTTGTTGTCATGATGTTGCCAACTGCTATTACAGGGAGGATAATTTATGACGAATGGAGCAGGCGGCACTTGTCCAAGATGCTGTACAGTGCCTGTACCACAACGCCAGCTTCAGCCTGCCGGCACTATCAGCTGTAGTGTTCCCAGCCAGGCAGTGTTCACAGTACCGCAAGTTGTGCAAATTTATAAATGAAATGCAGGGGCACTCAAAAAACGGGATTCCAGGCACACAGCACCTGCTGTAATCCCCATTTTTTTACTTTTAAGGTCAGGGCATTTTTGGGGGGACACTTGAAAGCCATGACACAGCTTTTTCACAGCCAAAATCAAAAGTTTTCAGCATAACACAAAAGTGCCTAAAATGCATACAAAAATAACCCCAAATAGCCCAGACATCCTGTGACACATGCACCAGCCCAAAAACAAAAAAAATATACAAAAATGACAAAATAATTACAACCATTCCAGCCCATTGAAATGTATGGGTGAGCACCTGGTCTTATCTGGCACTTATCCCATCACCGGTGCTGGACACTACTTGGCACTATCAGAGGTGCTCCTGTTTTTCTGATATTTTGATAAATACACCTTTTGCACTGGGATCTGACGAACCTTCTATCTGGCACTACGTGGCATTAGCGTTTCTTAAATAAACCCCATAGTATGTAAGGCTGAATAAAGGCTTTGGTCCAACCAGTTCAGGCTGTTCATTAGTGGTCTAGCAGCCATAGCTGGTAATGTTATTACGTGCAATGAAGATATCCAGGCCACTTTTGAATTTTTTTCACTTTTTCCTCCTGATTGTCACACAAACACGTACATCTAACCTCAATAACTTAGAATAGAATTTACCGCCTTGCAAAGTTAGCTACACTTTTATTGAAAAATGTTTTAATATAACCTTAAATGTAGTAAATATAGCATGAAGAACCAAGATGTTGACAGAACAGAGCTCATTGGTGCTGTTAACTCCAGCATAGGGGCAAATAGTTTAACAAAAAGGTACTGACACCAGTTGGCCTATAGGGATAAACCTAGTGCACCAATGCAAGCTGCTTATTTATAAATAGCGATGGGCGGGTCAGCTGAAGTTCGTGCCGGGTTCGGCCAAACTTGCCACCAAAGATCGGGCCCAGGGCCCCAAGCCTGAACCCGAACCCGAATCTCATTGAAGTCAATGGGTACCCAAACTTGGGGGCCCAAAAATGGCTCTAAAATGGGAGTAGCAAGGGCTAGAGGGCTGCAATTCAAGGTGAACACAAGAGCTAGGGGAAGCACTCAAAACAATAGTAGAAAACTAATTAAGAAATACAGAAATAAAAAAAGAAAATATTTCTTTAGGGGGGTTGATACCTACTATATCTTTCATAACTACCTCCTCTGGCAGTGATTTCCATAGTCTCACTGCTCTTACAGAGAAGAATCCCCTCCTATGTCAGTGAAGAAAGCTCCTTTCCTCTAAGATTAGTGAATGCCCTCTGGTTATGGTTACACTCTGGGGGACAAATAGATTGTGGAACAGATCTTTGTATTGCCCCCGGATATATTTATACAAAGTTATTAGATCACCTTTTAGGCATCTCTTTTCCAAATTTCTTTACCTAACTTCGACAATCTTTCAGGGTACTCTAGTCCCCACACTTCTTTTATTAACTTAGTTGCCCTCCTTTAAACACGTTCCATAACTGTACTCTGGTCAAGGGCACTTATGCCCCTCTTGATGCACCTCATGGTCCTGTTTGCTTTGGCAGCTGCTGCCTGACATTAATTACTACAGTTCAGTTTATTGTTAACTAAATCCCCAAGGTCATTTTCCATTGTTGTTTTACCAAGCATTTCTTTATTTAGTTATTTAGATTTCTCCTTCCCATGTGCATAACCTTGCATTTATATGTGTTAAACTACATTTGCCATTTAACTGCCCATGCTTCAAATGTATCTAAGTCTGTTTGTAGCTGCCTGCTGTCCTCCTTTGTTACTTTACACAGCTTCATATCTTCTGCAAATATATATATATATATATATATATATATATAAGAATTGGTCCCAGAACTGACCCTAGTGGTACTCCACTAGTAACGGTGACCCAATCTGAGTATGTATCGTTGATAACTGCCCTCTGCTTCCGATAATTAAGCCAGTTCCTCACCCCTGTGCTCACATTTTACCCTAGTCCAAGCATTCTCATGATTGGTACCAGTCTTTTATGTGGCACAGTATCAAATGCTTTAGAAAAGTAAAGATATATGGTATCCATTGATTCCCCCGATCCAATCTTGAACTTATTTCCTCATAAAAGCTGATTTGGTTTGTCTGGCAGGAGCGATTACTCATACATCCATGCTGATATGGTGTAATAAGGTCATTTTCCCCAAGATACTCCAGGATAATATCCCTTGAGAAACCTTCAAAGGTGGTGGACAATGGAATAAATTGTTCCACATTGTGGTCATGCTCAACCTCCCCTGTGAGGTCCTGCTGGTACCCCTGCTGCGTTGGCAACTTGCTCCTCCTCCTACTCCGTCTGGTGACACCACTGAGCACTCAATGTCAGCTAGGAACTCTGCCAGTAGTGCCTTCACTAGTGTGCGTTTGTCATTATTTTATCCCACTCCAGTGTTGGAATCAAGGAGGTGATGTCCTTATAGCGGGGATCAAGTAGGGTGGCCACCAGGTAATCGGCACTGGTGAATATGCGGTTCACTCTGTGTTCATTGCACAGGCATTAGAGCATGTAGTGGCTTATGTGAGCCTGACTGCCCTGAGTAAATGAGAAGCTGTCCTCAGTGTTAGGTGTCTCCTGCTCCTCCTTTCAGCCATGCTCCAGTGATGCCCATAAGCTGTGATGGGTGCCAACCGGCTGTGAGAGAAAGTAGTCCTCCTTCTTCTCCTCCCCCTCCGAGTCCTCCAAAACTGTTCCCTGACTGGACATTGGCCCAGCAACCCACCCTGCAAGCTACGCATGCACTGTCCTGCCAGTGGGGAAAATAGGTCTTCCTCCTCATTTTTCCAACAGGTAGAGGATGGGGATGGTAGCGCTGTGAATGGTGGGGAAGTGCTGCTGGTCTGCACTTCAACTCACTCAGGCATTTTAGAGCTGGAACTCCACTATCACCTGCTGCTCACACACCCTTTACAGCATGTACAACGTGGAATTCCACCTGGTGGGCAAGTCACAAATGAGACAGTGGGTGGGAAGGCTGAAATGTATCTGCAATGCAGACAGGTGAGTGGCAGCAGGGTGGGAACGCCAAAGGTGCAAGCACAAACTACGCACTTTATGCAGCAGCTCCAGCAACTCTGGATAATGAGCCAGGAAGCTCTGCACCAAGTTAACCACATGCGCCAGGCACGGGATGTGGTCAACCCGCCTTGGCCCAAGTCAATCTATTTTTGCACACCACCTTGCCAGGCTTCAGGTCCAACGACAGCAGCCACTCATCTGTCTGGTCCTGGATGTCGGTCCACAGCTCCTGGGCGGCGTGGGGTCTTTTGCAGACGAATGAGTTGTCGCACCGTATGATGGCAGTGCTCAGATTGGTGGTGCAGAGGCTGCACTGACTGCTTGAGGAGGTAGCAGAGAAGGAAGCATTGTAGGAGGAGGCTACAGGAGACACTGACTGATGTCTTGCAATTCTGGGTGGTGAAAGGATCTGCGCCACAGTGTTTCCCGCCGCCACTTCATTGACTCAGTAAACAGTAAGAGATGTAATGTCCCTGCCCATGCTTACTTGTCCATATGTTCATGGTGAGGTGGACAGTGGAACTAATGGCATTACCCAGTGCACATTTACATTTTTTCACAAGCTGTCCGTGCAGGGCATGCCATGGCCTGACAAGAAAAGTAGTGGTGGCTGGCGACAGTGTATTGTGTGACAGCCACCGCTATAAGATCTTTAAAACTGCCTGTCTCCACCAGCTGGAATGAGAGCATTTCAAAGGCCAGCACTTTGAAATGCTTGCAATCAGGGTCAGGGCTCGTGGGTGAGATGGGCCCAACTTCTGCTTTCTCTCCAAAGTTTGTAGGATGGAAAGCTGAATGCTTCCCTGGGATGATGTCAACCGGCTTGGTGGTGGTGGTGGTGCTGCTGCTGCTGGAGAGAGGGGGTTTCCACATTCTCCTTTTGCAGAGGGGAGACAAGTGGCCTTGTTGTAGGGGAGGTGGAGGCTGAGACAGAGAAAGACTCAGGTGTGTGCAGATTTTTCTGATAGTTCTGCCACTGCAGCTAATGTTATACTTGCAGATGCCTGGTCATGCACAAGGTGCAGAGGTGATTAGCAGTTTTCCCTCATTTCAGCGAATGTTGGCAAAACTTGCTAATGACCTCTGTCTTGAAAACATGCCACACTGGTGAGATCCTGTGAGCCTGCTTTGACATGCTCAGGCCCTGGGGATGGTGGGCAGTGGCAGCAATGGGCTGACTGCTGAGGGTTCACGCCCTTCTCCTTCTGCTGGCTGCCTGAGGCTGTGTGACCACCATTCCTTCCTCCAAACTCTGATGGCCTTCAGTTCATGTAGGGTCTAGGACCTCATCATTCTCCATGGCATCCTCTTCCACCCTCTCCTCCATGCTAGCCTCCCTCTCAGCCTCAACATTGCAGAAAGATACAGCAGTCGGTACTTGGGTCTCATCATCATCCATGGTGTCCTGTGATGGTATGCTGATCATGGACTCATTCTCCCACAAAAGCTCTTGGGCATCTGTGGGAACTAGGTCTGCAACTGGGGCAGGGGGAGACAGATGGCCCATGATATCCAAACCAGGTGTGTCATCTTAGATCATTAGTGACTCCCTGACTTCTGGCTGGGAGGGCCTTGCATATTTTATGGGGGATTTATATTTATGGCCTTAGATTTAGAAGTATCGACCTGGAGACCCGAAACGAAAGCAAAGTGATTAAAGATTCAAAGTATATTTGAAGGGAGATAAGAGGATTAGTAATGTATAGTAACATAATGTCCGCAAATAAGCACAATTTATAATGTCTGCCCCCGACTCCAAGACCAGATATATCTGGTGAGTCTCTTATCATTTGCGCTAATGGCTCCATCACCAAGGCAGGTGAGACAGGAGAGGGGATAATGGAATCCCTGTATATCCCTCATATAAAGGAAAGTGTCTGACTTAGAGCCATTATATTTAACAAATGCTACCTGATTCGCATAAACAGCTTTCAATGTGCCTATAAACCCTGGGCCAAAGTCCCACCTTTCCAGTAGATAAAAAAGATATTCCCAAGAGACTGAGTCAAATGCTTTTCTGATATCTGAAGATAAAAGCATAGCTGGTGACTCCCTCTCCCTCGCAATATGCGAGAGCTTAATCACCCTCCTAATGTTGTCCCCTGCCTGCTGGTATGAAGCCTACTTGATCATTGTAGTATAACAGGGTACACTCACCCCAGTGCTTAGATCAAGTTATGATATAACTGGGTACACACACCCCAGTGCTTAGAGCAAGTTGCGGTATAAAAAGGGTACACTCACCCCAGTGCTTACAGCTTCTTGTAGGATAAGGGTATACGCCCCAGTGCTTAAATTAAAAGGTGTGAAAACAGTACACACCCACCCCAGTGTTTAGGGCAATTTGCAGTATAGCAGGGTACACCTCAGTGCCTAGAGCAACATGTAGTATAACAGGGTACACTCACCCCAGTGCTTAGAGCAAGTTGTGGGAAAACATTACACACAAACCCAGTACTTACAGCTTCTTATAGGATAAGGTGATACAACCCCGATGCTTAAATGAAAAGGTGGGATAACAGTACACAGTCACTTGAGGGCTTAGAGCAAGTTGTGATATAACAGGGTACACTCACCTCAGTGCATCAACCAAGTTGTGGTATAACCAGGTCGCACACCCCATTGCTTAGAGCAAGTTTTATAACAGGTAACACTTCAGTGCTTAAAGCAGGTTGTGGTATAAAAGGGTACACTCACTCCAGTGCTTAGAGCAACAAGTTGTGAGAAGACAGCACACACAAAACCCAGTGCTTACAGGTTTTTGCAGGTTAAGGGGATACACCCCAATGCTTAAATGAAAAGTTGGGATAACAGTACACACTCAGCCTAGTGCTTAGAGCAAAATGTGCCATAACAGGGTACACCTCAGTGCTTAGAGCAAGTTGTGGTTCAACATGGTACATTCACACCAGTTCTTAGAGCAAGCTGTGATATAAAAGGGTACACCTCGAAGCTTAGAGCAAATTGTGGCATGACAGGCTACAATCACCCCAGTGCTTAGACCAAGTTGTGGTATAACAGGGTATGCTCACCCCAGTGCTTAGACCAATTTATGGTATAAAAGGTTACACTCACCCCAGTGCTTAGACTAAGTTACGGTATAACAGGTTACAGTCACCCCAGTGCTTAGACCAAGTTGCGATATAACAGGGTACACTCACCCCTGTGCTTCAAACAAGTTTAGTATAGCAGGGTACACCCCAGTGCTTGTGGTATAATACATGCACACCAGTGCTTAGACCAAGCTGTGGTATAACAGGGTACATACACCCCAGTGCTTAGACCAAGATGTGACATAATGGGGTACACTCAACCCAGTGCTTAGAGCCAGTTGTAGTATAACAGGGTATACCTCAGTGCTTAAATGAAGAGGTGGGCTAACCTTACACACTAATGTTTGCTTAGACCAAATTGTGGTATGACACAGTATATCTACCTCATTGCTTATAGCAAGTTATAGTATAACAGGGTATACCCCAGTGCTTAGACCAAGTTGTAGTATAACAGGGTACACCCCAGTGCTTAGACCAAGTTGTAGTATAACAGGGTACACCCCAATGCTTAGACCAAGTTGTTGTATAACTGGGTACACCTCAGTGCTTAAATGAAATTGTGGTATACTCTCCACAGGGTTTAGAGCAAGTTGTAGTATAACAAGGTACACATAAGTGCTGAAGGCAAGTTGTACACTCACCCCAGTACTTAAAGCAAGTTGTGGGATACCAGTACTTACACTACCCAGTGCTTACGGCTCCTTGTTAGATAAAGGGATACAACCCAGTGCTTAAATGAAAAGATGCAATAAGAGTGCACACAAACACCAGTGCTTACAGCTTCATGTGGGATAATGGGATACATCCCAGTTTTTAGAGCAAGTTGGAGTATAACAGGGTACACCTCAGTGCTTAGAGCAAGTTATAGTATGACAGGGTACACCTGAGTGCGTAGATCAAGTTGTGGTATAACAGGGTACACCCCACTGCTTAGACCGAGTTGTGATATAACAGGGTTCACTCACCCCAGTGCTTAGACCAAGTTGTGGTATAACAGGGTAAACTTACCTCAGTGCTTAGAGCAAGTTGTATTATAACATAGTACACTCAAGTGCTTTATTGAAAAGATGGGATAACCATTCACACTCACCCCAGTGCTTAAAGCAAATTGTGATATAACAGGGCTCACTCACCTCAGTGCTTAGAGCAAGTTGTGATATAACAGGGTTCACTCACCCCAGTGCTTAGACCAAGTTGTGGTATAACAGGGTAAACTCACCTCAGTGCTTAGAGCAAGTTGTATTATAAGATAGTACACTCAAGTGCTTTATTGAAAAGATGGGATAACCATTCACACTCACCCAGTGCTTAAAGCAAATTGTGATATAACAGGGCTCACTCACCTCAGTGCTTAGAGCAAGTTGTGGTATAACAGGGTACACTCACCCCAGTGCTTAGACCAAGTTGTGGTATAACGGGTACAATCATCTCAGTGCTTATAGCAAGTTGTGGGTTAGCAGTACACACAAATCCCAGTGCTTACAGCTTCTTGTAGAATAAGGGGACACCCCCAGAGCTTAAATGAAAAGGTGGGATAACAGTACACACAAACACAGGTGCTTACAGCTTTTTGTGGGATAATGGGATACACCCCAGTGCTTGTTGTGGCCTAGAGGTAAGGGGAGCATACTGGTGACCGGAGGGTGGCAGGTTCGAATCCTGGTCCTGGGACATGACTGAAGTGCTCTTGAGCAAGGCACCTAACCCCGCAACTGCTCCCCGGGGCACCGTAATTAGGGCAGCCCACCGCTCTGGACATGTGTACACTCACTCACTGAATCCTATGTGTGCGCAAGCCTACAATGGCCATCTATGCATTCAAAAAAATGTTGTGGTATAATGTTGGGGTACACTCACCCCAGTGCTTAGATCAAGTTGTAGTATAACATGGTACATCTCAGTGCTTAGTGCAAGTTGTGGTATAACAGGGTACACTCACCCCAGTGCTTAGAGCAAGTTTTCGGATAACTGTACACACAAAACCCAGTGCTTACAGCTCCTTGTAGGATGAGTATATGCACCTCAGTGGTAAAATGAAAAGGTGGGATAGCCATACACATTCCCCCCAGTGCTAAGACCAAGTTGTAGTAGATTTAGGCACTGGGATACACCCCTATCTAAATCAGCGCCGCGCTAGGAGATGTGGAACCCTGCCTTTTATATGGCAGGGTCAGGTGTTCCGCCGGGCCCATGGAGGGAGGGGCAGCCAATCATCCTTATTCTGGGTCCGGCCCGAACAAGCAAACAGATTTCTACTTGACATCTGTGTTTGGCTTCAGGCACTCAAAACCACAAAGTTCGACACAGATCCACTCAACACTATTTATAAACAGACGTGTTGATTTCCAATAAAAAAAAGCTGACATGAATGCCAACAAAATGACGCTAAATGCACATAAACGATCACTTTATAAATCAAAATCTTAATCTCCGTAATTAGGTCACAGAAAACGCAGACAAAAGCAACCCCAAATTGGCGGTAAATTCCTTTTATCAAAAGTAAAAAGATGGAATTGTACCAAAACCCACATTTTCAACTGGCATCCCCTGAATTGCTGCATTTGGCATGTTTTGCTGTTTCTGCTTCAGTCTACTTCCATCTAATTCAGCTTGTTTGAGATGTAGATGTTTAGATAAAGTCCCGCCTCCTCAAGCAATTATGTAAATTGCTGCACCTATGCAATGGTTTTTTGTCCGCCATCTAACAAAGAGGGACAGCAAAAAAGATCTTATTCCAGGACATTTCAGTAAGCGAAAATATCATTTTCCAGTTCCACACCCCTCCAGAAGCGAGTACTAGCAGGTGCTTTGGCCAAATGTATATACATTTTAGTGGGTTTTGCTCCACTTTAGAAGTTAAAAAGGGTTTCAAGATACCTAAGCTATTGTATTAAATTATGCAAATCGGCCTCTAGAAATTTTAAAGTGCAACCCCAAGTTCTAAAATATTATACCAACCCTATGCCCAGTCCCTGTACAGCTTTCCTACATGCATAGTCCCTGCTTTTCTCCCCCATGTACCAATTCTCAGTCCCAAAACAAAAGCCAGCCCTGGCATCTAAAAGACGTTTCTCTTCTGTGAGGCATCCAAATTTAGGATGCCCTGCTGTGTAAAGCCCCTATGAATCGCAACAGTTCTTGCCAGACTGGCGTTCCCGCAGCACATGTGCCAGCAGTATCTAAATGGCTGGCCCTGAAATGCACAGCCGAAGGAAAGGCCTACAACTTCAGTCAGCTGGTTTAGCCACTTCTCAGTTCTGATTAGAAGAGAACTGGTCAGGTAAGAATTGCTGTGATTCCCAGGGGTTTCACATGACGAGGCATTCCAAATTGGGGATTGTCACTGATGGAGAACAAAACTCAGGATTTTTACTTTCCTGGGTTTTGTTTCTTCTTTTGCGAGGCTCCCCAAGAAAATCTAACAAACACCACACACCGAGGGAAACTGGAGACATGGATGCTCCTGCTCCCAGGCGATTTGTTTAAACAAGGTCATATGCCTATCATTAATATGCGCATGCAGTGAACAGTTGAGTTTGAGTTTTTGGGGTAAACTGAGGGGGGTCACCCAGTGGAGCACCCAAAATTGTGGTTTTCCTGATCCCGGTCAATTTGGGATACCCCCCGGCAAGAACCAATTCTGGAACCATAAATATCCCGGGTTTTGGTCCACTTTAAAGAAGAAGACTAGTTTCCGGGTTACCCCCTTGCCCTGCCACCATTCTCTGGTGCAGAGGCAGGATGGGGAGTTACAGCAAAAAAAAAAACCTTACCTCACTGAGATCTTGTGCAGTTCTCCTGGACACAAGTGGCTGCTGCATCACATTGTGAGGGGAAGGAGCAGCGATCACCTGAGGAATTGACCAGGTTAAAGGACGCCCTGCTCCCACCTCCCGCCAAGGTGTTTTACATCACCATCATCCTGTTCCCAACAGAATGGGCTACGGCTGGGGCTGCAATAAGGTGGAAGCCTCCATAAATGAGCACACTGTCAGCAGTGTGCTCACTCATGGGGATCATGCTCCTCAAATTCACTTGAGCCGTCCATAGCTACTAGCCTGCTAGTCTCGAGGTCAAAATGGTCCCGTAAGGGGATCGCAAAGGAAAGGTTTTAAAGGGTGGTGGCCCCTCAGCAATCAGCTCTCTGAATTAGTCGCAAGCCTATAACAATAACGTAAGTTATCTGAACGAACGCAAAATTTCTGATTTTGATGGGAAAATGATCCGAACTTACGCTAACGTTCAGATTTGCTTTCGTTCATCGAACGCGCATATACGCATTAGTCCGAACGTTCGTGCGAATAAAAAAATTAAGGAAAAAAAAAAAAAAAGATTAACACCCACAAAAACATATGCGACAGCTACGAAAGTCCAGACGAATGTGTCTATGAATCGAGGCTACTGTGCCAGGGAGACTTAAAGGCCTTCCCACAGCCCATTCCTGCGAAAGTGGCATGTGCACTTCCTGCGGCTGCGCGCACCTGCTGAAATCCAAGTCTGTCTGGCCAACTGCGTGTGCTTACCACAGATCCTAAATCGGAATGCCCCTTTTAACGCAGAATTAAGTCAACTATAAGCCCCCCACAAATAATTAAAACCCTTTACCTCGCCCCTGGTCCATCACTGTTCTAATCGGTCTGTGCAGCAGCCGCACAGAAAGTCACAAAGCAGTATTCCCCAGCTCTGTGCATGTGCCCATCGCCCATTCAAGTAAATAGCCAGGTGGGGAGGGTGCATGGAGCTGGGGATGCCACTTTGAGCTGTCACAAATGATGGCAGTGTCCTGGATCTGGAGTGGCGGGAGGTTGGTGTTGGACCACAGACAAGGTAAAAAGTGCCAGGGTAGGGTGGTGTGGCGGGCGGGGGTTGATTGTTGAGTGGAATTCTGCTTTAAAGGGGGACCAAATCAGGTTGGAAAAATCCTGGGTTTTGGTCCACTTTAAAGCCTCTGTTAATAAGCTAGGATTTGGGATTCCATGCTCTGTGAAACCCCCAAGTTCACTCTTATGCTTACCTTACCAGTATTTCCGCTGCGCTTGTGTTGGCCATTGGCAACATTCCCTGCTTCCCTCTAGCAGATATGCATGCACACACCAGGCATATCTGAATTGCGTATGCAGGCATGCACAACTGAAGGAAAGCAATCAGCAGCTAGCCAGACATCAGCTTACTAATATGCATGATTTAGAAAGCTGATTCGAGGAAGACTTGTGCATTCCTCATGGGATTGCCAGTGGGGCAAGAATGCTAGTAATCAGGGGGGTTCACAGAGCAAAGTCGAGCGTGGTCCAAATCTCAGGATAGTCAAATACTAGGTTTTGATCCTATTAAAGCAGTGGAGGGTTCACCATGTACAGCGTATGCCTGATTTTTTTACGCATGATATTTTAAATTCCCCGTAGTCTCTACACAGGCTATGCCAGGATGCATGATATTGCCAAAATATATCTATTATTCATGCAAATAGCACAGCCTGGTATAGCCCCACACACATAACACACAGTTATATTGTAAGAAATGTATTTTTAGTTGGGAAATTACAAGAACAAAAACAATAATGATGTATATGCTACACAGGTTTGCAAAAGTAGACCTCAAAATATCACTAAAGCACATATTTTTATACTTGTTTTTATGTATATACAAAAAAAATGGGTGAAATAACAAGCTGTGTAACCTCCCCATTGAGGGTCAGGCTAAATATTTGGCGAAGTCAGTGTGACGTCGGTGTGGATTGCAACCTGCATGCCAGTGAGCTTTTTTGTGATAACACACAAAAAAGTTGCAAAAAAAAAAAGTATTTGTCCTTCCCCCCCCCCCCCCAAAAAAAAAAATCACATATACACGTGATGGCACATTTTTACAGTTACGATACATTATAATTCCAATGATGTATATATTTTTAAAGTTTGGAAATAGCAGCTCCATATGTCCGGGTCAGATTAGGTGTGGAGGAGGCCCCTGGGCACAAAATGGTGGAGATACAGTATTTTCTTTCCTTTCCTTTAAAATAAGTCTAACCATGTAACTGATTGGAGGTTTTCTGGCACTCGCCTACAAGCTGAAACATCAGATCGAGTCCCATGTGCCACCCTTGTGTGGGTGCGTGCTGCTCTGGAACTCCTGCATTGCTATTCTGGGCTGGGGTACTGTAGTCGCCCAGCTCGTCCAGCAGAAAACAGTTCCCTGAATTGGGTTGCCAGTGGCTGTGCTTGGTGGCTTATGTTCAGTGAGTGGCCGCCGAATGATAGCTGTGCATCCACCCATCCCTGCAGCGTTGCTGGCGGGACCTTTTCAGACCAAAGACTGAAATTTGATTAAAATGGTGAGGATTATCCAGTGTGTAACCACTCCTACCACATCAACAGATTCCACTGGTGACTGGTGGCATTATATATAAAATATACCAGATTTACATAGTATTCGGACTGCAGTGGTATATTGCATGATGTTTGTAGGTTTGACGGGGACAACTGAACTAGGTTTCCTAAAGTATTTCCAGCACTATATTTAGTGACAGCCGGACTGAAAGTCATAAAATACAGTAGAAAAGCTAACCAAATGAAATAACAAATATAAAAAAAACAGCAATTAGAAATGAGAAATACAGTGGGCACTGCCAAACAAATAAATAAATAGTGTGCACACCTCAATGGCAGACTACTCAGAGAACTATATACGGTAGATGACAGTGAGACCTGCATCGCAGCTGTCAAGAGTACTAAAGAACCAGTTGCCCCCACTAAAACAGCAATTTGAATTTCTGATATTGATACAAAGGCCCAGAATGGCTATTGCAAATTAACAAAAGCTGCATTTAAATAACCTTACCTTCTAGCTCCAAGTGATATTGTGTACTGATTACAATTAATTAGTAACTTGTCCTCAGGCTTAACTTAAAACCCTTGTAATTGCAGAACTTAATGATGTGGAGCAAACTGAGCAAATTGCCATATAAAAACAACACTTAGAGCCATATTTTATTTTTTCAGCGGGTGCCAGATGAGTGTCTTGCACTTGTCAGCGGCCAGAAGCGAGGCCCTCAAGGATCCCGTGGCACATGAACATAAAAAAATCAACAAAAGTGGGCAAAATAATTAGAACCATGCCAGTCCATTGAAATATATGGAATAAGGCCACACAGTGCAGGGTGAGCGCCTGGTCTTATCTAGTGCTGTGGGAAACTCCCATTTCCGGCGCTGTTGATAGATGGTACACTACCTGGCACTATCACAGCAACTCTGGCTTTTTGACTTGATAAATACACCTTTTGCAATAGTCCTGACACAGTACTATATACCTGACACTCATCTGGCTGTGAACAAAGGGACAAAGGGCATTTAGGCTGCATTTTAGTTGTTCTTCAAAATGCACATTGGTAAGAAAAATAAGCCTTGAAAAACGATTTTACAAGAAAAAAGGGACGCTTGATAAATAAGGCTCTACATTTGGAGAGGCAGCCAGAGCTTTTCTCATTCAGCATTAAAGTGAAAAAAATATCTTCTATTTTAAAATAAATAGATGATCTTGTGTCCCCTCCCCCCAGGCTTTGGGGAGACTGGTAATAGTGGCAGGGGGTTATAGCAGCAAGTCATCTGCTTGCTGGCAGGGGACATGCCTGCCCCTCTGTTCACAAAGAGTTAAATGTAAAAAAACACACATACATAAGAATGAAGGAAATGTATATTATTTTTCCCCCAGACTAGGTCTCTGCAGACTCCAGCGATGTCCGCCGTTGTGTCTTGCGATGACTCGCCGCAACTGTACACCAGCCTCCACTGTGGCGAGTAGCAGAGATCCCGGGAGGCCGCTGGATGCTGTGGAGACCGGTGTAGGACAGCTACAGAGCGGTGTGGGACATACACGAACCCCAAAATTTGGGTTGTGGCTAATCGAACTTTTCCAAGAATTCGAGGGACGAACCCCGGTTCTAGTGAACCTGTTCGCCCATCTAACCTAAAAAATGCCCATTTTGAGAAAACATTTTTTGGTGTGTTAAAGTGGACCAACACCCGATGCTGATCTGGCCCGATGCTGTGTGAAACCCCCCAGAAAGCCCCAAAATCCCTACCTGCTCCTCGATCCGATCGGAATGCCCCACAGAAGTGGACCAAAACCCAGGATAGTCAAAATCCTGGGTGTTGGTCCACTTTAAAGGTAAAAAGCTCACCAAAATGCTCATCACAAGGCTTATCCAAAGCGCACCTTTTTTTACCATGTAATTAGCATACCCCCCCCCCCCCATTCTATTTTGCTTACAATTCCTGCCTAATTTAACCAACCTGGTAAGAAACAGAGCTACAACCATTGCAAGGTGCATGCTTTTTGCAGGGCAAAGACAAATATTGCAGCTTAGCAGGCAGCCTACTTGCAATTTAGGGGGGTTTGACTGGCATCCTCCACATTTGATTGAGCATAGATTCACTTTACATGCTCCATGTAATGAACATTTTAAAGTTTGTGTGGATTTTAGATACTAATTAACAAATAATACCTTTAGAAGGTTGGGAAAATCTAACTCAAACCAGTTTGGTGCATACTTATAAAGCTGCTGTGCTTGTAAAAGTATATTGGGTTTCAGTAAAGGCTACATGGCTAGGCATTCCTTAACTTTATAACAGGCATTAAACTAAATGACTCCTCAAATCGCATTCATTACTAGTAGTTACACTTTTAAGTAGTTTTACAAACAATTTGCTCATTACAATACATTTTGTTACAATTACCCTGTTAACATGCCTTGAGTGTATGAGAAGTTTTGCGTGTTTTTATCTAGTTAATTTTTAACTCTCCTGTTCATACAGTTTGTAACTGGTCAGCCTTAAATTGGTTTCAATTTTTATTTTGTACATTGATTCATTTCCTCATTTCTCTTTAAGAGCAGACCTTTTAATTATCTCCCACTAAAGATAGACAAATTTATAACTGTAAGGAAAAATGATTTATAAACAATTTGAAAAATTACAAATTCTCAAGTACTTAAAACAATAACAGAAACCGAAAAAATAAAAAACATCAATTAAGAAATTAAATTATAAAATATTATTTATTTATTTATTTCCAAAGGGTGTCAAGAGGCCAATTTGGTGGTAACACCAGGGCGATTTCCCTGCACAATATGGGCTAGGGAAATTACTCTATCTACTATTAATCATAGAAAACGAGAAAAAATTAAGAAATACACAAATAAAGAAAAGAATAAATACAATTAATCAATATACATACATAAGTCTATACACATATACATCAATAAATACATATTTACATAAATATTTAAATGTAAATAAATCCATTTAAATATTGAATTTTTTACAGGTGTCAGAGAACCGGGGGGGGGGGAGGTGTGGTTAGAGGGAAGCGTGTGATGCGGCCGCCAGTGCGCTCGCTAAGACGTTGCTCAGACGTGCATAGCTCAGCAGCTACGAGCGCACTGATTGGACGAGAGGCCGCGCATGCGCCGTTGGAACGCGGTTCCAGCCGCGGTTCTTGCGCAGGCACTGCGGTTCTTGCGTAGGCACTGGAGCATGTAGTGGCTCATGTGAGCTAGGCTGCCCCTGAGTCAGAGAAGCTGTCCTTCGTGTCAGATGTCTCTTGCTCATCCTCCTGTTTTTTCGCTCCAGCGACGCCCGTAAGCTGCACTGGGTGCCACCTTGCTGCGAGAGAAAGTAGTTTCTCTCAGTAGTCCACTGTGGACTGCTTGAAAAAGTGCCACATTGGTGAAATCCTGTAAGCATGTCTTGGTACGCTCAGTCCTTGAGTGTGGTGAGCAGTGGTAGCAGCGGTCTGACCGCTGAGGGTTTGCACCCTTCTCCTTCTTCTGCTGGCTGTCTGGGGTTATGTGACCACCACACCACCTCTTTCTCTGAACTCGTATGACCTTCAGTCCACGTTGGGTCTAGTACCTTGTCATCCACCCTAGCATCCTCTTCCATCCACTCCTCCATGCTAGCCTCCCTCTTAGCCTCAACATTGCAGAAAGCTGCAGCAGTCGGCACTTGGGTCACATCATCATCCAGAATGTCCTGTGATGGCATGCTGGCCAAATCCTCATTCTCCCACAAAAGCTCTTGGGCATCTGTGACCCCTAGGCTGCAACTGGGGCAGAGGCAGGCGGATGGCCCATGGTATCCCAGCCAGGCATGTCATCATAGAGCATTAGTAACTCCATGACTTCTGCCTGGGACAGCCTTGCCGATTTTACAAGGGGGCGGGGGGTGATATGGAGGGCTCTGCACATCGGCTGCATGAGAGTGGGTGGAAGAATATCCCATGAAACTGGTAGCGCTATGTGCCATATAGTCTACGACTGCCTCAATATGTTCTGGTCTCACACTCTGCCAGCAGTATTGGGGCCTACAAAAATGTGCTCCAAACCCTGGTGCCTGCTTGCACCAGAGGAAGGTGTAACAGGCATGGATGAAAGATGTCCTCTCCATGCATTACCAGCGACCGGACGAGCACCAGCTCCGTTACCAGCAGCAGCAGCTGAAGCACCATAGCCACATCCCTGTCCCTTATTTGCTGCTTTCTGCCTTGTTAGACAGCAGCACGAAATGGACAAATAAAAACCAAATTTGCAGGAAAATACACCTAAAGTGCCATGAAAAGAGCATTAACACACAGTTGCCTTAAACTGTAGGTATTGCAGAGCACTAACAGGTGCCTAGAACTATAGGTATTGATGAACACTAACAGGTCCTTTGAACTATAGGTATTGCAGAGCACTAGCAGGTGCTTTGAACTATAGGTATTGCAGAACACGAACATGTGTATTGATGATCACTAACAGATGCTTTGAACAATTTTTAACTGCACAAAATGTTTTTTTTTCCAATTTCCCAAGAGGGCCTTAAGTGCCCTGAACCAGTGGATACTCCACTAACAATGGGTATTGAAGAGCATTAACACGCAAATGCCCCGAACAATTGGTATTAAAGTGCGGTTCACCCCAGTGCATAGAGGATGTTGTGAGATAACAGTACACAAAGATGTGGGTTAAGTGGCCACACACACACCCAGTGCTTAAATGAAAAGGTGGGTTCAGGGGGCACCCAAATCCAGTGCTTAAAGGAAGATGTGGGTTAAGGGGAGCCACAAACCCTAGTACTTATTGCTTCTTGTAGGATAAGGGGATACACCCCAGTGCTTAGAGGAAGTTGTGGGATAACCGTACATACAAACACAAGTGCTTACAGCTTCTTGTGAGATAATGGGATACACCCCAGTGCTTAAAGGAAGATGTGGGTTAAGAAGGAACACAAGTCCCAGTGCTTTTAACTTCTTGTAGGATAAGGGGATACACCCAAGTGCTTAGAGGATGTTGTGGGATAACAGTATCCACAAACCCCGGTGCTTAGAGCTTATTGGATAATGGGATATACTCCAGTGCTTATAGAAAGATGTGGGTTAAGGGGGAACACACAGTTTAAATGAAAAGGTGGGTTAAGGCCTCACACAAAACCCAGTGCTTAAATGAAATGTGGATTAATGGGGCACCCAAACTCCAGTGCTTAAATGGAAAGGTGGGTTAAGGTCGCACACAACCCCAGTACTTAGAGGAAGATGTGGGTTAAGGATGCACACAAACCCCAATGCTTATATCTTCTTGTAGGATACACTCCAGTGCTTGGAAGATGTTGTGGGATAACAGTACATGCAAACCCCAGTGGCTAAATGAAAAGCTGGGTTTGGAGAGCACTCTAACCCCAGTGCTTAAAGGAAGATGTGGGTTAGGGGATACAGCTTCTTGTGGAATAAGGGGATATGCTCCAGTGCTTAAAGGAAGATGTGGGTTAAGGGGGCATACAAAATCCAGTGGCCTCAATGCCTACCTTGTATGTAATAACATAACATACAAAGCTATGGCTACTAGACCACTCAAAGTAAATATTTTTTTTTCTTTATATACAGGCTAAACTAAAGTCTTTTTTTTCATCCTGTTGTTTGGTTTACCTACAGTATGGCGTGGGGGCTGATTCATTACTAGCGCCAGCTACCGGCAGATGAGCATCTGCAGCGCTGGTGGTATACGCTGAGCCGTCTGTGATTATGAATCGGTCGTTACATGACGCTGTAAGAGTCGCTCACCAGAATCGCTTTGATAAATGTGGTATTGAGTACAGCGTACGGCGTTCACCGTTCGCTACCTGTTGTTACCTGTCGCTGCCACTCGCTATCTGGCGCTATGGTTGATGAATAACCCCCCTAATGAAAATGTGCTAAATGTCATGTATATTGTGTGTGTGTGTGTATATATATATATATATATATATCCCGGAATCCCAAACAACTCTTCAACACTCCGCCCACCACCTCCTCCTCCAACCTCCCAAATATCAGCAGAAGAATTTTCGACATTCTTCAAAGAAAAAAATTACAACATTCGACTTGGCTTTGCCCCTCAGAATCCCTCACCACTTCATACTATCCCCCTGCCTTACTCTCTTACTTTCTTCACTCCAATAACTGAGCTTGGACTAACCTCTCTCATTTCTAGGGCCCACCTGACTACCTGCTCCCTCGATCCTATTCCATCCCACCTTATTTCTCAACTGTCTCCATCCCTTACTCCAGCCTTAACCTCCATATTCAACCTTTCTCCCCCCACTGGCACCTTTCCTTCTTCCTACAAACATGCAGTTATTACTCCGATAATCAAGAAACCCTCTCTCGACCCCTCTGCCCTCTCCAGCTGCCGCTCTATCTCCCTACTCCCTTTCTCCTCCAAACTTCTTGAACAACATGTCCACTCAGAACTGTCACAATACTTATCCACTAACAACTTATTTGACCCCTTACAATCAGGATTCCGCCGTAACCACTCCACTGAAACTGCCCTCACCAAAGTCACCAATGATCTGCTCACTGCCAAAAGCATAGGTCACAACTCCATCCTCATCCTTCTTGACCTCTCCTCAGCCTTTGACACTGTCGACCACTCTCTGCTTCTTGATATTCTCTCCTCTCTCGGGGTTCAAGGTCTTGCACTCTCTTGGCTCACCTCTTACCTCTCTGACAGATCATTCAGTGTATCCTATTCTAACACAGTCTCATCCTCACATTCCCTTTCTGTCGGTGTGCCGCAAGGTTCTGTCCTAGGCCCCCTATTTTTCTCAGTCTACACCCACGGCCTCGGCAAACTTATAACTTCACTAGGCTTTCAATACCACTTCTATGCGGATGACACTCAGATATATCTCTCAGTCCCCAATCTCTACTCTCTCCTATCTCGCCTCCCCAACTGCCTTGCAGCTATTTCTTCATTCATGTCATCTCGCTACCTCAAGCTAAAAATGGACAAGACAGAACTGGTCATTTTCCCACCATCTAACTCCCCTCCCCTCTCTAACACTTCTATTTATGTCAACAATTACACAATAACAGCAACTCCCCAAGCCCGGTGCCTGGGAGTCATTCTGGACTCTGCCCTCTCTTTCAAGCCACATATTCACTCCCTGGCCACCTCCTGTCGCCTCCAACTTAAAAACATCTCACGCATCCGTCCCTTCCTCTCACCTGACACCACTAAAATGCTAGTGCATGCCCTGGTCATATCCCGACTGGATTACTGCAACATCCTTCTTTGTGGCTTACCAACTAACAGACTGGTTCCCCTCCAATCTATCCTGAACTCTGCTGCTCGCTTCATCCATCTCTCCTCTCGCTCCTCCAGTTCTGCTCCTCTCTGCCAATCCCTACACTGGCTGCCAGTCCCACAGCGAATCCTGTTCAAAACTCTAACTCTCGCATACAAAGCTCTAACCAGGCCCCTTCCTACATCTCATCTCTAATCCAACAATATCAACCTAGACGCAGTCTTCGCTCTGCTGCTGACCTTCTCCTGTGCTCCACCATGATCACCTCCTCTCACGCCCGCCTCCAAGACTTCTCACGTGCAACTTCAATCTTCTGGAATGCCCTCCCACACCCAATCCGCCACTCCACAACCCTTAAAACCTTCAAAGGCGCCCTTAAAACTCACTTATCCAGACAAGCATACAATCTGACCTAACCAATCTTCTAAAGGGCGCACGCCACAAAGCTCAATACTGACTGTTTGTGATCCTTCCCCCTCGTCTTCACCCCTCTTCCTTTAGACTGTAAGCTCGCAAGGGCAGGGCTCTCTCCCCTATTGTATCTTGTACTCAGAATATCCATTGTCAACTCTGTAAAACTGCATTTGAAATAGTATATGTACTGTATGTTTCTACCCTGTCTGTAACTACTACTTTGTAAAGCGCTACGGAAGATGATGGCGCTATATAAATAAACAATAATAATAATAAAAAATAATAATATATATATATAATCCATATATATATATATATATATATATATATATATATATATTATACATAATAAATGTAGTGTGTGTGTGTGTGTGTGTGTGTGTGTGTGTGTGTATATATATATATATATATATATATATATATATATATATATATATATATATATATATATTATTTCCTTAATGTGCTGCAATAGTATACAGTGGTCAACTGAGTTCTGGTTGTTTACCTCTGGAACCTTAACAGGATGTTATATACTATAGGGAGAAAGGAGCTATGACCAATGAAACTGTGCCTGTGCACTGTAGTAGTATAAACTCAAAGAACATCTGTAACATAATCCAGCTATATTTCCTGAAAATCTCTTTCCATTGTATGGCGTAGACTTTATAGAATAAAGTTAAAATGTTCACATACTCAATTTACTTCGGATAATACAGAGTTGTCCTGGACAGTTAGCATAGGGTGATTTAACGCCTGGTGAGTAGAAAACTACCATCCACAACCTCTTTTGTCTACCTTGTGAGTGATTCAACAACCAGTTTTCACCTGGTGCTGAATCAGCGGCAATTAAAGTGAATAGCAGTTGTCTCTCCTAAAAAGTAGTTTTCACATTTGGTGCTGAATCTGCCCCAATATCTGTGGAGTATTGGCGGAGCATAGTATCTGTCAAATGTCAGGTCATGGGGTTTACAAGAATATTTACATTATTAAGGTGGGCTCAATGCAGATATATCAGAAAAAATGCCTGGAACAACCATCTACTTCCAATGGTCTAATAGTCATACTGTATCTAGAAATATCATTAAGCTCAATGAAAACACCCTTGCCCCTTTTAGTACATTCCCCAAGACTACATCTTGTGTGGCAGAGAGTTCCAGAGTCTCACTGACCTTACTTCATAAAATCCCTAATTTATCGGATCATTTATCCGAATTGAAGTCTAATTTTGGCAGTAATTCGGTCTTATTTGTCAGGTTCTGGGTAAAATTGTCTTGTATAAGCATCTTATAAATGATGCACACTTTTCCAGGCCATGTCTCCATCTGATGGGGCACAGGAGGCCCCTACAGTGTATGCTGCAGCTGCTGCTTCTTGTCCCCTGTGTAACAGACACCCAATAGGAGAAGAGGTGAGTATTGCTTATTGTAGGGCTGCAGGGCAGCCAAAGGGTAACATAAAGGGGCAGACATGGTCTAGTGGTAAGAAGGCAATCTTGTGACCAGAGGGTTTGCAGGTTTGATTCCCAGCCAGGACATGGCTGAAGTGCTCTTGAGCAAGTCACCCAACCCCCAACTGCCCTTAGTGTGCCATGGTTGGGGTCTCTCCAGTCTTGTGTGAGCTCGTGTTTGTTTCACTGCACTGATGGGTAAAATGCAGAGGAAATTGTGTGTGTACACAAGCATACAATGATCTTATATGCCCCCAAAAATCCCCCCTGCCTGAGGCAAACTTGCCATAAAAGGTATAGGTCTTGCTAGTAACAGAAGAGGGCCTGATAGTAACAGAATGAGCAATATCCTCATTTTTGATAACACCATTTACAAGTTAAATTTTGCCACACTTCTAAATTACTTTATTGTGCTGTGTGTGTCATTAACCTGGTCTTCATCAAAGTGTTCCTCTTTCTTTATAATTGGTACATGCTGTATCAATCAATTTCTTTTTCTTTTTTTTTATACAGGTTTTCATATATCCCATAAAGTTACAACGGTCGTACCAGAAAGCTGTCTTCTGATTGTGCTTGGCCTCCTTCTAGGTGGAATTGTATGGGCTGCAGATCACATTGCTTCCTTTACCTTAACTCCAACAGTATTCTTCTTTTACTTACTGCCGCCTATTGTACTTGATGCTGGATACTTTATGCCAAATAGACTATTTTTTGAAAACCTTGGAACAATTCTTCTTTATGCTGTAATAGGAACAGTATGGAATGCCGCCACCACTGGTCTATCACTTTATGGCGTTTACTTAACAGGAATTATGGGTAAGCCAAATAATGTTTTATATGCTTTGTCTGTATAATTGAAGCAATGCTTTGTAAATAATGCATCATTTGTATGAAATGAATAGTTAAGAAGAATAAAAGTCGGCTGTTAGATTCTGTGACACACTTTTAAAACTGAACTGAAACCTTACCCTAATGGGTCCTCTTGCTGCGTAACAACGGCTGGCATCAAATCAGCTCAGACCTGCTTCTCGGCTACATTGTTGCCAAGAAGTGCAGCCTATCAGTGCAGATCTGCTAGGTCCAAGCTGTGCTAGCAAAAATAATTTAGACCAAAGAAGGTCTTGAAGTTTATTTGTAAATAAACCTTTTAGGAGTCAGGGTAGGTATCTAATGTGTGTCTAAAACACACTCTAACTGTAAAACTGTATTGTATGCCTGATTCCTAACCACATCCTGATCTTGCAATATCAGTGGATTGATATTATAAATATGATATTATCACTATTGTCTGGCCCTACATCCTCATTAGCTGGAGGCTTATTGACTACTAGTCAAAGTAATCGACGACTATGCTGGTAGCACCTGCTTCAGAAATTATGTATCTTGGCTGTCCACCAAAGAAACATGGTGGTAAAAGCCTGTTTTCAACTAAATAAAAAAGAAATGAATCTTATATCATAGGTAAATGCTAGTTTGTATGTGATCTGCAGCATAGGAAAGTCCATTAGGGGAATGAAGGATCTTAGTTATAAAAAATTATTAGGGGAAATAAATGTATTAAGTCTTGAGAGTAGAAGTCTAAGCGGGGACACGATTAACTTGTATAAACATATAAATGACCAACACAAAAAATTTGGAGAAAAAAATGTAATGTAAAATCATCTCTAAAGACAAGGGGGCACTCTCTCCAGCTGGAAAAAAAGATTAAATCTCCAGAGACGACAATCCTTTTTTACCATAAGAACTATAAATCTGTAAAAAGCCTCCCACAGGGGCCTGTTACAGCATCAGCAACTGAGAGCAATAGGGAGATTCAACATTCAGACACAACTCCAGGAAAAATCAGGAGGGGTGCCCGGCTGGAGCCCCTTCAGACCTCATCAGTACTGGAAAAATATTTGGAAAGCTGGAACATAAAACTTCACATTTATTAACATCCTTTAAAATTAGTCCATCATTAGAGCATATAAAATGATGTGCCAAGAACAGAATGTAAGGTGTTTGCCTTTTGCATGCTACGGTGCAAAAAGCAGTCCTTAGTCATAGATGGTAGGCTAGATAATAAATGAAACTTATAAAAAAAAAAGAAACAAATAACCCAAATCCTGCCCCACCCCCATCAATCTGAAGTTTTTTTGACATTTAACTTTAAATCAGACCTTCACCATGATTTATTGAAAAGCCCTAACCGTTAAAAAACGATTCCCCGGCATCTAAAATGAATATATTTTAAGTTTTTAGTCACTTACTTATTATTCTTTCCCCCACTGGGCTGCAACTCTGTTCAGGACTTTAGGATACAGGTGCCGCCATCTTGAATCAGAAGCACTGAAGAGAGGAGAGTTGGATAAAGTACGGGGGGGTGGGTTATAGTTGTGCTTTGCTCAGACAGAGCAGAGCTGGGGTCAGGAAAAGGTCAGCAATCCCAGAATGCAGAGCGGCACAGTCAGAAGGCACTTCCTGTTTGCAGGCTGCCTGAAGTTCCATGAGCCGCCATCTTGGATGTTTAAAGGTTCATAACATGCAGTAGTTGCAGGTAGGATGATTCTTAATGTGAGCAATCTGTATGTACAGGGTGTGGGAAACATATAAGATAGGCTCTTATTCAGGGTGAAGGTCCGCTTTAAGAAGCATATTGATAACTGGGACGTTTTATACCTTTTGTGGGTAGTGTTAGCTTTCCAAATATTTTTCCATCAACGGCTGACGGCTTCAAATAAGGATTAGATGCTTTTTTTAGAAGAAAATAACATTAACAAAAGTGTTGGTCAAGCCCCCCAGGTTTGGGTTTGGACAGTTCGAGTTTGGGTTTGGACAGTGTCCTCATTCATGGGAGAGGCGGCCATATTTTGTGGTCCCGGCTGTAGCCCATTTGAAAGGAACGCATATGGGAACGGGATTGCAAGGCTCATGTGAGATACAGTAGGCTTTCTGCTGCTGCAAACTTTAGCTTAAAGTGGACCATCACCCTCGGGTGATCGGCCCGGGAATCGCCGATCACCTCCCTCCCCGCGGGACATCCGAGATCGGGATGTCCCGCGGGGTGAAACCCCCTTACCTTACCTCGCGCCCCTCTAGGCGTGCGCCCGCGCCGGCCGTCTGTGAATGGCCGGCGCGCGCGCGTCAAGAGGGATGCGCAGGAGGCGGCGGTGGAGGAGCCGCTTGTCCGCGGCTGTCAAATCCCTTGTCCGTCGGCGCGGGGAGAGGTGAGTTTTTAGGGTGATCGGGGGGGTTTCACACAGCGGGGCACCCCGATCGGGGTGCCCCACCGAAGTGGACCAAGACCCAGGATAGTCAAAATCCTGGGTGTTGGTCCACTTTAAGCTGGTTGATGGGCTACTTAGAAGGCCAATAACCACTTTCTGGCTAAAGTCTGTGTTCGGGTATGAAGTTCGGTATGATCCTGAACTGTGCTGTTTAGGTTCCCCAAACACTAATTAACAGTTGCTAGTTGAAATTGCTGGGCGTATATCTTTTTTCAGCTGTATTAAAAGTGTATCCCATACTTGCTTTTAGAATTGTCTCTCCAGTAATACCCTCCCTGCCCTCCCAGCTACTCATCTGCCTATCCAAGCTTCTACCACAACTGTGTATCTCTGTACATTTCTTTCTTTTGTTCCTCTCTGGACAACTATAGCTCTATTATTAATTCTGGCCCGACTGTTGCACCCCCCGTTGTGCTATATGCTTCTCACTTCTCACTTGGCTATACCTTCGTGACATTGCTCATCTAGATTTACCTACTGCATTATGACATTGCCCTATACTTCAAATTCCTCTGGATTTTGTGTCTCTCTTTACTGGTACATTAAATTACCATTAATTGTAATGCAGTAGCATACTTTGTTGCTTTAGTAATAAGTATCAGGTATGTTTTAACATTAATGATGATAATATGATTTATGTTTAGCTCAGTAACAAAGTAACATATTTTTCGCACTAAAGCTGCACCTGACCATAGGACTCACCTGGAATTTAGAGAAGAAAAATAAGGAAAAAATATCCAGAACAAAATGGTGCGCTAAAATAGCCTCCTCTGAGAACCCAATAGCAGGCATGAAGGCAGACTCCCCCCCCCCCAAGAACCCAGTAATAGGCAGTTGCACAACCTCCTCTCTCAAAGCCTTGTAATAAGCAGTATGGCACAGCCCTCCCCCAAGAACCCCATTACAGGCATTGTGGCAGAACCCCAAAATGTGAAACAACCCCTCCCTCCCAGAACCAAATAACAGAAAGTGTTGCAGCCCCCTTCCAAGCCAGTGGTGTAACTAAAAGTGACGGGGCCCTGGTGTGAACAGTAAATGGGGCCATTTCAAAGCTCATGCAGTAAATTGTTTCTGGCTTCAGTTGTATGCAGCTAGACAACTAAAGACTGAAATGGCAGAGACAAATGATGCTTACTTTTTCTAAACAATGCTACCTGAGCACAAAACTGATACATAAGGTGCAACAATGATGGGCCCCTCCTGATCTCCTTGGCCTTGGTGAAGTAGCAGCCCCCTGCACTCCCTATAGTTACATTACTGTTAGGCATCTCCCCTCCAAGAATCTAATAATAGGAAGAGAGACAACCCTCCCTTGCCCAAATGTAGGCAGTTTGGAATACCCCCCTCCCCAAAGAACCAGATAACAGGCAGTGTGGTGTATTTATGTAGGGGAGGGGGCAGATACATGATGAGGATGGGGGCCACTGCAGCTATGTCCTGGACCTCTGCCTTGAGTTTTCCGGCAGCCACATAGTTTACCTTGCCAGTTGCTGTATCGTGGGCCCAGGAAATGAGTTTGGATTTCTGTAAATAAAAACTAGTTCAGCCAAGTGTATGGTGTAAGACTTTATTAGTGCCTAGGTTGTGATGGGCTTGGACACTGCCTGGGGTGAGAGAGGCTGTGAAATGGCTTTGGGTAAGGCAGACTCTGACGTGGTCTCCATTTAGACAGGCCTATATATGACCGCAGGTGAGACTGGAGCTGACTTAGGCCTTAGATGAACAGAGGGCCACTAGGCATTTGGAATCTGTTATACCGAGAACTGGGGTGAATTGCTGAAAAGGGTAAAAAAATGACCATGAGGAACCTACCCTTTACCCAGTCCAAACATGATTGAAACAAGCACAGTAGAAACATAAAAACATAGAAGGTTGACGGCAGAAGGAGACCATACGGTCCATCTAGTCTGCCCTTATGTGTAAACTGTATGTACTCTTTATCTTAGGATAGATGTGCGTTTATCCCAGAAATGTTTAAATTCAGTGACTGTTGATTTTTCAACTACCTCTGCTGGAAGTTTGTTCCAAGCATCTACTACTCTTTCTGTAAAATAATATTTTCTAACATTGCTCCTGATCTTCCCCCCGACTAGCTTTAGGTTGTGCCTCCTTGTTCTATCATTAAGCTTCTTCTTAAAAACACTTCCCTCCTAAACCTTATTTAATCCTTTCACATATTTAAATTTAATCCTTTCACATATTTAACTAGCTGTTATTGTTCAGTAGATCTGGGATCTGCCACATGCCTGGAGAATTTGCTTCTCCCCTTTGCTGCACCATCTGCCTGAGAGCTATTGGCATGCCTCACTTCTTGCTTTCAACCCCTGTTCAGCAACGAAGAATGTTGGGAGGATAGTGAGTGGTTGGAGGACAGTGGTGATCTTGAGGAGACCGTTAGTCCTCAAGGCACTCATGAGTGCTGGGGGGGGGGGGGGGGGCATATTTAGGTGGCGCCAGACAGTGCTGACTGAATGTGGCAGCCGGGTCATGAGGTGGCATCATCATCAGGGGAAGAGGGTTGCCCCAACCCAGCATGGTGACAGCAGTTAAAGATCCCAAGCAAATTGGGGAGTGATACACTGAAGCTGCAGCAGCAGCAACCAGTAAGTACACTGGGCTTGTGGAAAACATTGTTACTCTTAAGTGTGGCAGTTTTTCCAGGTGCCAGCTGATGTTTCCAAGGCAGTGTGCACACTCTGTCCCCAGAAGGTGAAGCACAGACAGGGTCCTAATGTGGGCACTAGTTTCCTGTGTGCAAACCTGGAATGCCACCACTGTGTTGCCTGGGTGAACCAGTGCCAAAATGTTGTTTAGAAGCAGAATCTACCAACCACTGAATCTCCCAGTGCGCAGAATAATTGGCACCAGTCGGGTGCCTGTCAGTCAAGGGCCCCCAGATGCAGATTCATTCACCAAATTTCAGGTCCCCCTGATTTCAATGGAGTTCAGGGTTGGGTCAAGTTCGGGTACCCGATCAAATTTTCACCTGAACTTGCCGAACCCGTACTTCTAACACTTGTGGTAATATATAGGAAAACCTCGCTTGTTACAGTAAAATGAAACATTATAAACGCAGAGTTTTAGGTTATATATAGTCCATGTCAGAAATATAAACTATAACTAGGGAAGTTGTCCCAATACACAACCCTAATAACCCTAATAACGTCTGACCCATGCAACTAAAAATGCTAATTAACCCCACAGTTACTGAAATAAGAAAATTTCAACCCCTGCATTGAAAATATGAACATTTGAAAAATCCGCCTGTCACTTAAAAGAAGAATAGGGAGATCAATCCCCAGACTCTTTTCACACCACTGGGTGGCTTATCTGGAAAAGAGGAGCAGTAGCAGCAATAGCAGTAGCCAAGCTAGATATTTTAGCCAAGGAGGGTAAATTATTATTTTTTTTTTTTTTTTTTTAACAATAGATCTTTATTGAAAAGAGTAAAGGCGAAAAGACAGATCACACTTATACATTTTGATTACAGCTACTGAGCATTGCAGATACAATATAACACTTGAATTCAACATTACAGCATTTGGCAACTACTCTATGTGCATGGCCTACCCGTCAACTAGAATTCAGTCAAGGATCATGTCTCAGCGCCCCGACCCTTCACTTTTTTCCAATGATACCAGGAAAGGGGAAGGGAGGAAGGTGTGTGCTGATGGGGAGTAAGGGTGAGGGGGAAGGTAAAGAAAAGGTGAGAGGGAACAAGAGGAAAATCGAGGTAGAAGGGGGAGGGGGGGTCGGGGAGCAGGCCCCAGGGTAGGGAGGGCACGGGTAAATTATTTTTAAAGTGGACCATCAACCTCACAATCTGTAAGATTCCCGGGCCGATCACCTCCCTCCCCGCGGGACATCCGAGATCGGGATGTCCCGCGGGGTGAAACCCCCCCAAACACCCCAAATCCCCTTACCTTGTCTTCGATGGCGGCCGGCCGCCGCCGCCTCCCTTGCGCCCCTCTAGACGTGCGCGCGCCCGCACGTCAAGAGTGACGCACGGGAGGCGGCGGCGGAGGAGCCGCTTGTCCGCTCCTGTCAAATCGCTTGTCCGTCCGCGCTGGGAGCGGGGAGAGGTGAGTTTTTCGGGTGATCGGGGGGGTTTCACACAGCGGGGCACCCCGATCGGGGGTGCCCCACCGAAGTGGACCAAGACCCAGGATAGTCAAAATCCTGGGTGTTGGTCCACTTTAAGCTCCAGGAGGTGTTTGTCTTGAATTGAGAGGTCATAGCTTGAATGTATATGATTGATTTGTTTTGTGTGCTTTGGGGGGAAGCTGTTATTGTTGAGATACGTGATTCTGTCTGTAATATACTAATGTGGAAAAGTAGAGATTTTTTATGTGTATTGTTGCATCCAGGAAGTGTACTTCTTTGTATAAGTAGGTTAGTTTTAGGTTGATGGTGGGGTAAAAGTTTTTAAAGTGAAATTTAAGTAGGGTCTCCTCACCTGCAATCCAGGGGACCAGGATATCGTCAATGTAGCAAAGGTAAGTTAGAGATTTGTGGTGGATGTCCAGTTCTGCCATTTTGTATGCAGATTTACATACTGGGGTGCAGACTCATTGAGGTTCCCTTTTGCTGCAAGTGTAGGTCCTCCCTGAATGCAAAGTTGTGAGTTAGAATTAAGTTTTTTCATTTGGGTCACTGGTGCTGTTTAGAGGTTTTGATTTGTAAGTGCATCCGACATGTATTTAGTTATTCCATTCTTGTGGCGAATGTTTATATACAAGGATTCAACATCCACGATTGGTTCCAACAGCTAGAGGGCCTATGACACTAAACTTAAAAAAAAGGTTGATAGTGTCCTGGATAAATCTTGGGGTGTCTCTAATCAGAGGTTTTAGAATATTTTTCCACCCAATCGGAGAAGTTTTCGGTTAATGCGCCAATGCCAGAAACAATAGGCCACCCTGGTTTACTCCTTTGTGGATTTTGGGTAGCATATAAAAGCAGAAAGCCCTGGAATTCTCAGGAATAAGCAGTTTTACCTGACTGTGTTCATGATGACTACTGCACCCCTTTGTCTGCATGTTTTATTATTATGTCCTGGTATTTTCTCAGTGATCAAATGGCCCTAATTTCTTTCAGGGTTAGGTTATGTACCTGCGGCTTTTGTTTGTCCAAGATTTACAATTTTACTTTGTTTCTGAAACATTTCATGTATTTGTCCAGAGTCATTTTTTTTCTAGGCCTTGATGTTCATGTGGATGTTTTGTGGGGTTGTTTATAATCCAATTTGCTGCCCCACCTGTCTTGTAGTATGGTTCTTTATCATGGAAATATTCCCTTAGTTTGCACAGTGAGAGAACTGACATCTCATGTTTCTCAAGTTATAGGTGGAAATGTTCACCACGCAGCTCTGTTTAAAGTGGACCAAAACCCATGGTGATAAGCCTGGGAATTTATAAGGTTCCTGGGGCGATCGATTCCCTCCCCCTGGGCATCCAAGATTGGGATGCCCCGCTGTGTGAAACCCCCAGGTCGCCCAGTGCCATTACCTTGTTTCCTGGTCCAACAAGGCATGCGTGCGCCACGGCCGCATCCCTGTTAGAGGAAAGCAGTGGATGCGGCATGCTCTGTATGACCGGGAAGAGGTGAGTTGGCATGGGCGATCTGGGGGCTTTCCCCGATCGAGGGTGCCCCAGGGGAAAGGACCAAAGCCCAAGGCGGTAAGCAGAAAGAACCTGTACTTTGAAAATAAGCTGCTAAATATATGCACCCTATGATGGACTGTTTGATCTGCGTCTTGACACCGCATACTGGCGCAGCATAGCCGTGATTAAACAAGTGGATCGGCTAGAGGCATGCTATGGGACAGTGCAGTTTGAGTTAGCTGCAATATTTGGCTGCTCACTATTTAGCACATGCACTTCAATAAGCGGAGCCGTGGATCGGCAGTTTTGGAATTTGGAGGTCTGCATTGATGTTGTTTATGGAGCGCTGGTTCAGCTGTGCTTTCATCATGATCATAGGACACCGGCTGAGGAGTGATATCTTCCAACATGGCGCCCAACATTGACGTTCTATGATGCTATGAGTGTGTGTTAGTGGACGTGATTAAGAGGTGTTGATGCATGTGCATGGGGGGACCCCGATTTTTAATATCACAACGTTGTGTATTTTTTATATACTTTTTGGTGTACTTTTTTGGTGCTTTGTGGGGATGTGCAATATTTTTCAATAAAGATGCTTTCATGATTCTGTAATTGTCCCCTTGCGTAACTATGCAATACTTGCCATTGAGCCAGTGTCCATAAGTAACCTTGTATGTGTGTTTAGGTTTGGTAGTACTGATTGGGTTAATGGGACGCCGTGAAAATAAATGGCAGCGCCCATGGCAGCACTAGTCGGAGTCTCCCTGTGTTTTAAATTTGCATTCTGGAAAGCTCACCTTAAAATAAAATCGGTTATAATTCAAAAGGTATTATTTCTTCACTTTTCGACTATTCTCAATGTCTAACATGACATAACATTAAGGGGATTGTGTGTGATCACCCCTGGGATCACCAGTTCAATATCTTTGCTTCACGCTTCTACAGTGCAACAACTGGCTCTTGTTTAATCAAATTAAAATTGTGGTGCATTTTTATGCAATTTATTCCAAATGAGCTGATTTCTGGGGTGCCTGCTGTTGGCTGCGCACACCCGCTGCCAGCCATTTAGAAATGCTTGAGGGGTGTGTGCATTGGATGGAGGTGTGATGGGCATGTGATGGGAGACCCATGAATGCACTAAAGGATCAAATCCCGAGGTAAATATATAGTATGCCTTGGCGGCGGGTGGTGGGTTTTGGTCCACATTAAGGTACCAGATTTTTTTAAATATAATTATTTTGTATATTTGTAGACAAACATTATGCAGTGCTTCCCCGGGGACTAATATTCAGTAACATATATTTTTACATACTGGTAAACAACATTTCAGATACTCGGATTGGTTGACAGCTTTTTAAAAAAATATGCAATGCAATACTTTGATAGTAGGATACTGTAAATATAATAATGCACTGATTATCTTTTTTTTCCAAAGGAGATTTACAGATTGGAGTTCTGGAGTTTCTACTTTTTGGAAGCCTTATTGCTGCTGTTGACCCAGTTGCTGTTTTGGCTGTGTTTGAGGAAGTTCATGTTAATGATGTCCTATTTATCATTGTTTTCGGAGAATCTCTTCTTAATGATGCAGTCACCGTGGTAGGAAATGTATATTATTTCCTTTTGTTGAGAGCTATACCTTCAAATTCCAACATTTATAAAATAATACTGCAAATAAACTTGTGAACAAATGTTGACAGGCTTTATACCATTATGTTGTACATAGATTGTATTCCAATCAGGTCTGCTGATCGCCATAAACTTACAAAACCTTTTTACACATCTGTTTATGGCAGTCAACTTAAAAAAGGTTTAGGTAAATATTGCAAAAAATCTGATAAAATATGTGACTTTACATCAAGAAGTCTAGAAGAAGTGTGGGAAAGTAGCATTACCAACCTTGATAGCAGCTTTGGTGAAAACAATTATAAAATCCATAGACCATGGAGTAGTGCTGCAAAATGATAAAAAAAATGTTATTTAATAATAAGTATAGTGGGTGAAATAATTATTGAACGCATCACCAATTTTATAAGTACAAGTAAATATATTTCTAAAGGTGAAATGGACAAATTTCCACCAGATGTTGCCAACAATACATCCACACAAGAAAATAAATCAAACCATAGATGTCCATTAATTACATTATGTGTAATAATGAGAGATGACACAGGCAAAAATTGACCACATTAAGAAATAGAGGTGCAAAAAGCCTTTGAAAGTCATGACACAAGCTGAAATCTATCAGTAATTAGAAAGCAATCATGCCACTTAGTACAATTTAATGTTAGTTGGTTCAACTAATGTGACTAATTACCAAGGTCCCACACAAGCATCATCTCATTATGGGTAAAACCAATGACTTCTCTCAAGACCTTTGCAGCTAAATTGCTGCAAAACATACTGATGCCATTGGTAACAGTGCTAAACTGCTGAAGGTTCCAGTAAGCACTGTTGGGGCTATAATCCAGAAGTGGAAAAAAATGTCACCTGTTCATGACTACAGGCTCCCCACAAGATTTCAGACAGAGGAGTGAAAAGAATTATCAGAAGAGTTGTCTAAAACCAACGGCCACCTGTGGAGAGCTACAGAAAGACTTGGAAACAGCAGGTACAGTTGTTTATAAAAAAGAAACAAGTAATACACTCAATCTCCACGGCCTGTACGCACGCTTGCCATGCAAGACTCCAATGTTGAAAAAAGGCGAGTTGAAGCATTTTTTTAAGTTTGCTCAGCAACATTTATATAAGCCTGTGAAATATTGGGACAATATAGCCTAGTCGGATGATACAAGAATTGAACTCTTTTGATAGCATAACACACACCATGTTTGGAGGCCAAAAGGCACTGCATATCAGCCAAAGCACCATACCAACATTGAAGTTTGGAGGAGGAAATATCATGCTGTGGTGTGTTTTTCAGCATAGGGCACAGGCACACAAATGGAAATATTCTGAGACATTTGCTGCCATCGACCAGGATGATGAAGATGAAACATGGGTGGACATTTCAGAAAAACAATGATCACAAACAAACAGCCACGGAAACTCTCAGTTGGTTTCACAGAATATAAATAAAGCATCTAGAACGGCCCAGCCTTTCATAGAAAGACACCACGGAACCTTCAGGAGTGTTTGATCCAGATCACACATGAGCAAAGCACGTGACTACTTTCTCCATACAGGAGGAATCTTGCTGTCATTGCCAACAAAAGCTTTTGTACAAAGTATTAAATACATTTCAGGAGACACGTTAAATCATTTTTCCCTGTGTAATTTCTCATCTATGGTTGATTTTGATTTTATTGCACATCTGGATTGGATGAGTTGTTACCGACATCTGTGACCGAGTCCTCTGTTTTTAACCAAGTTTAGAGACAGATTATAGGCTGGCCTGCAAGCTAACAGGATTGAGTGCTGTGGCTCCTTTAAGACAATTTCATTTCAATCCCCTTTGAAAATATATTTACTTTGAAAATGAGTGACGTGTTCAATATTTATTTCAGCCCCTGTAAATATATGTCAGGTTACATTACCAAATATGCTCTCAGAGTCTATGTTTCAATTACCCCTCAGCATGAAGGTATTGAAGAACAACACTAAGGATATTCTAAGTGTGCCATACACTCCACTTCGATCATCATGACATCTGGGTTATATCCTCTAGAGGGCGAACTTCTGCAGAGATGACTATGCAAAAAAGCCCCTCGTGGCCCATATATACCTGGGATCTCCCACCAATTTCCCAGTGTCTTCTCTGCAGGCGGACAAGACAGAAGATGAAGACTTCTCTCTCTTGCCCGGCGCCCTTTCTTATCCCTATTGCTGCCAGGATTCTTTCCAAATTGTCCCCCCTTGAGCCTCCCAGCTTAGGCTGCGGGTCCTGGCAAGGGTAGGAGCACCCAGTGGGTGCATTGGGAGCCTTTGCTCCACCGTGAGACCTCAAATTGGGGCAGGCGGTACAACCAGGTTGTGGTGATCCTGGTATGGGATGCCCCCAGTCTCTGCTGAATACGGCCTTATTACGGCCTGGGTTCCCCCTTTTCCCCTCCGGGTCCCTTACTCCCTCGGGGGGGGGGGGGGGGGGGCTGGCGTGTCCTAAGCTGGCCTCTTCTTGCTTTTTTTTAATTAGTTTTAATCTAATGGATGTGTGTGTGTGTGTTTAGGTGTTTCACACTTTGTTGTTGGTTGATGTGGCTCATCTTGAAGTGATCCCTCGATGAATTGGTGTAATATGGCTTCCTTCAGCCTGAGTGAAGTCACTCAGGCTGTGTGTCTGGGTGGAGAAGGGGCGATTTGTGCAGGCCTCCCTCTGGCCAGATCCGCGCTGCAGGGGGCGTGGCCTGGATAGCGCGCCTTCAGCGCTGGTATGCCCCCCTTCTTCTTCTCCCTTGGTCTGGTTTCCTCCTGGTCAGGGGCCATCTTGAAGATCTCCTGCACTGCCGTGCTGCTCTTGGGGGTCAGGTAGGGGCCTGATAGCCTGTTTCTTTGTGTGTTGGGGGTCACTCTCTGGTGGGGTGGGCCCCTGGTGGTGTATATTTTTACCATTTATTGCATGTATATACCTGTATATTTATATGTATATAGTATGTGTGGTATGCTTGTGATTTTATTAATGCAGATGCCTTAATAGTAATTATATGCCTATTGTGTGTTGTAGATTGCTTCATATTGTGCATATTAAGGGGTTCCTCCTGGTCCTGGGGTCCCTAGTTTTAAAAATTACTCTCCTCTAAATCCTCCCAACGGGACTTTTAAGGGGCATCCCGGGTTGCTTAAGCGTAATTCCCTTCTGTCTTGCGACTGACTACAAAAATATCACCATATGGAGGCTCCGCAGGATACTGGGCTCGGGCTCTCATTGGGGCAAGCTCGCCCATGCGTGGGGTGTGGGGCATCCCTTGTGGGAGAGGATGTACCGATCTGTACTCCATGCGCTCATAAGGCCATAACGCGGAAGTCTGGTTCCCAGCTTTCTGGGTCGGCTCCTCCCGCTTCATCGCCTTCCCCTCCCCGCTTGATCCGTGCCCCGAGTGACATTGGTGCCAGCGGGGAGTCGCAGTCGGATGTTGCTGCCAGGTTAGCCAGCATTGAAAAGTTTATTGTTAGCACGGGGGGCAAGAAGGCCCAAGCTAAAAAGAGACATTTGTCGTCGGCCCAGGCCATGTGGGACGCGAACGACGACTCTATGGATTTGTCTGATTATTCCCCTTTAGAGGAGGGGGAAGTGTTTGAGGAGACAGAGTCTGATTTTGTACAGTCTGGTGATGCTTTTGGGGGGCAGGCGCCTGGGGATGCCGTAGATACGGCTGCTGTTTTGTCGCATATGCTGGAGGTGTTGGATATTGATCCCCCGGAGGAGCCTCTTTTAAAGAAGGGGGAATTTTTTGGGGTCCGTCTAGAATTCCCTACGCAGGATCATTTTGATGCTCTGATTCAGAAAGAATGGGAGAGGCCCTGTCGGCTGCCGGGTGCTCCCCAGGGATGGGACAAGAAGTATCCCTTCCCGGTGCAGGCGGTCAAGCGATAGTCCTCTCCCCATGAGGTCGATGCGCATGTCTTGGACTTGACCAATTCTTCTGTGTTAAACACCCCTGACGCTACCTCCCTTAAGGATGGCAAGGATAGGCGTCTGGATCAGATGGCCTGTCATGCTTTTGCCTGTGTGGGATCGACCCTGCGGCCAGCTTGTTCATCTGCTCTAGTGTCGCTTGCTACCAGGTCTCTTATTAGGGACTGGCCTAATGACGGTCAGTTTGATCCGGCTAGCGCTGTGTTCGCTACTCTTAAGAGGTGTGAACTATTCATGGATTTTGTGTTGTCTGCTATGGAGGATTCCATTGTCATGTGTAGCAGGACTTCGGCTCTATTGGTGGCCATGCACAAGTTGGTCTGGCTGCGTCAGTGGACAGCGGATTTTGGGGCTAAGAAGTCCCTTACAGCTTTTCCCTTCATGGGTACGCGGCTGTTTGGGATAGATTGGATGCTGTTGCTAAGAGAGGTAAGTTACCTCAGCTGAAGAAACAGCTCCGTCCCTTTCGGGGGGGCGGTTCTTTCACCCAGTCCTTTCGTGGAGCCAGAGCAACTAGGGGTCTGCCTGTCTCTGGTGTCAGGGGCTCGTCCTGGAACAGGGGCAGAGGTCGGGTGCGCCCGACGGCTTCCTGGGGTTCCAAGCCTAAGCCCGCCGGTAAGCCGGCTTAGCAATGAAGGGGCGCCCTCCCCCCACGGCTCTTCTTCCAGGTCTGGGCCCGGGAGATCACAGACAATTGGATCCTGGAAGTGGTCTCATCCGGGTACAAACTGGAGTTCGAGTACTGGCCGCCTCCAAGGTTCTTAAGGTCTCGGGTGCCCTCGGACCCTCAGGCTGCGCAGGGGCTCCTGTTAGCAGTAAGAAACCTTCTGGACATGGGAGTTATTTCCCCGGTGCCTCAGTCGGAGAGAGGCAGGGGTTGCTACTCCAACCTTTTCACGGTACCCAAAAAGGAGGGTTCGGTGAGACCCATTCTAGATCTCAAGCTTCGAAACAGGTTAATCAGAACCAAAAAGTTCCATTCACCAGGGGGATTTCATGACGTCCATAGACATCAAGGATGCATATTTGCATATTCCCATTTTTCCAGCGCATCAGAGATTCCTCCGGTTTGCGGTGGAGGATCAACACTCAGTTTGTAGTTCTTCCCTTCGGGCTGACCTTGGCACCGCGGATCTTCACCAAGGTCTTGGCGGGAATAATGGCCCTGCTCAGAGCTCAGAGAATTCGCATTGTGCCTTATCTGGATGACCTGTTGACCTCAGCTTCTTCCCTCAGTCAGGCGGAGCTGGACACCCACCAGGTGGTGTTGACTTTGGAGAAGTTCGGGTAGGTGATCAACCGCCCAAAGTCCTCTCTTTCTCCATCACGCGTGATTTCCTTTCTGGGCATGAATCTGGATACCGTTCAGGCCAGAGTGTTTCTGCCCCAGACCAAGGTGCTGGGGATTCAGGATCTGATCCGTCTTCTTTGGGCCAGCCCTTGTCCCTCTATCCGACAGGGGATGAAACAGTTTCACATGAGATCTCTTCAACTTCACCTATTGACGCATTGGGACAGGTGTCCCCAGTCTTTGGATCAATCTTTCAGGATGTCTCCCAGGGTTCGGCAGTCCCTTCGGGGGTGGCTGGAGTTGAGCAACCTGTTGAAGGGCAGGTCCTTTCTGGTCCCTTGTTGGGAGACGGTTACCACGGATGCCAGCCTGTCGGGCTGGGGAGGTTTTTGGAAAAGTCATCAGTTCAGCGGGGTGTGGATCCCTCAGGAGGCTCACAACCCCATCAATGTCTTGGAGCTCAGGGCCATCTGGCTTGTTCTGCAACGGCTGACGTCGCAGTTACGGGGTCTACAGGTTCAGGTTCGGTCAGACAATCGAACGGCGGTGGCCGACATCAATCACCAAGGAGGGACTCGCAGCAGGGGTGCCCTCAAGGAAGTCTCTCTGATTCTGCACTGGGCGGAGAACATTGTTCCTTGCATTTCGGCAGTTTACATTCCGGGAGTGGAAAACACGGAGGCGGATTCCCTGAGCAGGGGATTCTCTCGCCAAGGAGAGTGGTCTCTCCACCCCGAGGTTTTTCTGGATCTTTGCCGCAGGTGGGGGACTCCAGAGGTGGATCTCTTTGCCTTGAGGCACAATCACAAACTTCCGGCCTTTGTGGCTCTTTCCCAGGGTCCTCTAGCATTGGCAGTGGATGCCTTGTCCCTTGCCTGGAAGGATCTGGGGTTTCTGTACCTGTTTCCGCCCTTCACCATGCTGGGCAAGGTAGTTCGCAAATTGATTCTGGAAGGGGCACCAGCAATTCTGGTGGCTCCAAGGTGGCCAAGAAGGGTTTGGTACGCAGACATGGTAAGGCTGGCGGTAGATCATTACCGGCTTCCCGTGTTGCCGGATCTATTGTCTCAGGGTCAACTTCTTTACCCCAATTTACAAACGCTGGCTTTGACGGCTTGGCTGCTGAAACCTTCATTCTGAAAGAGGAAGGTTTGTCTGAGGCCGTGGTCCAGACCTTGATTAGAGCTAGGAAGCGGTCCTCTTCTGGCATTTACTATAGGACTTGTTTGGTGTTAGGCTAGGGCTTGCCTTGTAGGGTGTTTAATATTCCTAGAATTCTGGAGTTTCTTCAGCATAATCTGGATCTTGGTTTCCAGCTTAGTACCTTGAAAGGACAGGTTTCGGCTCTGTCGTTTTTTTTCCAGAAGCCTTTTGCCTTGCACCCGCTGGTTAAGACCTTTTTCCAAGGAGTCGCGCATGTGCGGCCTCCTAGGAAGGCGGTGGTTCCTGTTTGGGATTTGAATTTGGTTCTGTCGGTTCTACAAGGTCCTCCTTTTGAGCCGCATCAGGATACTGCTCTTTCTATTCTCACTCAGAAGGTTGCCTTTTTGGTGGCTATTACCTCTGTTCGGCGTGTCTCTGAGTTGGCGGCTCTGTCGATTCAGGCCCCTTATTTTGAGAGACATCAGGACAAGGTGGTTTTTCATTTTAAGATTTCCTTCCTAAGGTGGTGTCTGCTTTCCACCTCAATCAGGATATTGTTCTCCCTTCCTTGTGTCCTAAGCCTAACAATGACAAGGAGAGGGTTCTGCACAATTTGGATGTTGTTCACTGTGTGAAGTACTATTTGGTGACTACTTCTTCCTTCCGCAAGACGGACTCTTTTTTCGTGGTGCCCTGTGGGCCCAGGAAAGGTTTGGCGCCGGCTAAGTCTACGATTAGCAAATGGATTCGTCAGGCCATTGTTGGGGCCTATTCTGCTAAGGGGAGGACTCCCCCTTTTAGGGTCACTGCGCATTCTACTCGTGCTGTTGGTGCATCCTGGGCTTTTCAGCACCAGGCTTCTGTTGAACAAGTTTGTAAGGCTGCTACTTGGTCCTCCGTTCATACTTTTTCCAAGTTTTACAAGGTTGATGTGCGGGCTTCAGCGGATGCTGTTTTTGGCCGCAAGGTTCTGCAAGCTGCAGTGGCTTGAGTTGGTACACTCTTTACTGTTTCTGGTTCCCACCCATGATGGACACAGCTATTGGATGTTCCAGATGTCATGATGATCGAAGTGGAGTGTATGACACACTTAGAATAATACCGTTTTGTGAGTACTCACCTTTAAAACGGGTATTATGAGTGTGCCATACACTCCACTTCGCCAACCCTTTTTTTTCAGGTATTCTGGGGCTTTTATATGGTGAACCATTGGTTTTGATTGTTTAGGTTATAATTGGTTCTTCCTGGTCCCCTTACTGCTTTTTTACACTGGGAAATTGGTGGGAGGTCCCAGGTATATATGGGCCAGGAGGGGCTTTCTTTTTTGCATATTCATCTCTGCAGAAGTTCGCCCTCTAGAGGATATAACCCAGATGTCATGATGATCGAAGTGGAGTGAATGGCACACTCATAATATCTGTTTTAATGGTGAGTACTCACAAAACGGTATTTTTCACTCTCCCGCAAGTTGTTCCTCTCTGGCGGGGTATACCATTTTGGATATCCACCCTTGGAATGCTGAAAAAGGACCAGTTTCCTGTAATCCTGTGGCACAGGCAGGGGTGGGCAGCCAATCAGCGCTTCCCACGGCACACAGATGCTTCTCTTTATGCTTCACTTTCACTTCATAGTGCATGCTGTGCATGCTGCAGTTTTAGACTTAGTTTGAAAGGTTTGTAAGTACAGTAAAAATCCCCCAAAATGTTTATCTTCCCAGACTTAGTTTGAAAGGTTTACTGTAAGTACAGTAAAAATCCCCCAAAATGTTTATCTTCCCAAACTGATTGCACTAATACTATAATTTTAACCTTTATCACCTATAAACATGACCTAAAAACACAAAATGTGTTTCTTGTATCACATGGCATAACATGATTCATAAGGGGATTCATTCAAAATACAGCACCACAATTTATTACATTATAGATTTTCTAAAATTATATATATTGTAGAATCTCAAGCAAAACTCTTGATTTTGAAGTTTTAGTATTGCATTAAGTGTCATGCCAGCCCTTCAAATTTGTAAGAGATTGGCTAGGTATACCCATTTTAATATTCTTTTCATCCAATGTTACCTTTTCTGACTCAACACACAATACAATAAATTAAAAAAGGAATCTATCTATCTATATATCTATCTATTTTATTAAGAACTATAGCCTTATCCCTTGCTGCTATAACCACAAAGTCAGGAATGATTTCAATGTATTTATTGTTTCTCCCATCTATTTACTGCTGTTTTCTGTTCCTATCCAGCCTTAAGAACTCTAGATTTTACTTATTCATACACATCACATCACACACATCAGCATCTTTTGTACAACTATCTCTTATCTTAACCAGTGAAAATAGTAAATAGTCAACATTGATATGCTTTGTGTTTTTTTATTGTATTATAGGTATTGTACAATGTTTTTGATTCCTTTGTTGCCATTGGAGGTGAAAATGTGACTGGCGTGGATTGTGTCAAGGGTGTTGGTATGTATAGATTTCCATGAAATTGTACTTTATGACCTTTGAGTAATTAGAGCAGGGATTTTTACAGGGGACAGTGCTACAGAGGTGTTGCCATTGCTAAGCTTACAAAAAATTACTAGTTCGCATTAAGAACCAGAATCAGAGGTGACAGGTTTGTGTCAATGTAGCATTCTGCTTTTACAAACTGCACATATCAGTGAATTGCTTTAGAATTCTTCTTATATGTATACATATTTTTAAACATTGTTCCCTACATTAGGTAGATATAAAGTGGTCAATGTTGATGTTTCCCACAGGCTGGCTCAGGGGGCAGATAGAGTTGAGAGCTCTCTACTGTAAAAGTGGAATGCTATTGTAGATTCAAAAACTCACCACCCTTGTTTTTTATGGCAAGCCATCATGGAGGGACACCTTTCTCAGTTGAGGCATAGAAGTAACCACTTCTCTTTCTATCTAGAATGTTTATATGTATTTTTAATTTTAGAATTTTAGATAATTTCACAATGCAGCTCCTTTAGAGGTTTAGAGTGTTAAAAAATAGGAGAAGAAAAAGGGAATTGGAATGGCGAAAAAGATATCAAAAATATATTTTCGAGGAGGGATCGAATGGAGATGGGAGGGAAAGATAGTATTATTAGTTAAAAGACAACCAATATACAGCATGGAAAAAAAGAAATTAAAGAAAAGGCTATACTGTTTATAGAGAGGACTGCGAAAAAGCCAAACAGAACAGAACCGTTCTCCCACCTTTGACAGTTTCTGTACCAAGCAGGAACTTAGGGGTATTTAGGGGACAATAGGAACTAAAACAAACAGAATAATGGGAAAATCATTTTATGGGGCCAATCTAATTATTTGGTTAAGTAAGGATCCCTTTCAGCTTCAACTGCAACTAGGGATGAGCGAACTGGTTCATTAGAACCCAAGTTTGTTTCGATTCAGCACGAAACCGAATTTTTGGGGGTTTGTGCTGACCAAATTTTTCCTGAAATTCACTGGGCAGAGGGTAGAAGAAAAACTCACCACCATCCTCGTTCCACCACCAAGCTTGGATCCAGTCTGCGCGGCGAATGTCAGCTTGCACAGCTGTGAAAGCCGGCTTCCGCCGCCCTCTGAGCATGTAGGTAAGCTACACAACGCATGGTGGGAGCGGGGGAGGCCGGCTGCTCTGTCAGCTGTGAAAGCCGGCTACCGGCTACCTGCTGACAGTTCAGCTGGCCTCCCCTGCTCCCACTGTGCGGTGTGTTTTTCCAGAGGTGAGCGATTCTCAAAGATTCGATTCGGACGAACCTGAATTTCTTGGAGGAATTCAACGGATCTCCTGAATCAAATTTTTAGGAAGTTCTCTATTTGCAACCCACTTGTGATCCAGCTTACTCAACACACAAGTCAATGCAAAAAATATTTTTTGCTTCAAGTAACCTGCACAGGGCATTTTTATTGATGAGGTAAGGTTTTTATAAATGAGGTAAGATATTTGTTTAAGACTTTGGAAATAACAGCACCCAACAGTCTATGCAAATGAGGTAAGGTTTTTATAGATGAGGTAAGATTTGTTTAAGACTTTGGAAATAACAGCACCCAATAGGCTATGCAGAAAAGCCTCCATGAGTCAAGCTTTCTTTCTTAAAACAACATATAACAAGTATCGAAAGAATCATGGAACAAATTCTTGTGATATTGCTTAGAACCTCCTTTTATAATATGACGGAAACCTACCCATAATCAATCAAAGCATTATTTGCTTACCTCCTGAGCAGCTGATTAATTCTGCTATGCTGCTCAGTAAAGTAGTTGAGGCTAATTGAGACACAGTTTCCCAGACCCAAAGGTGGACTGAACTTCATCCCTCCTGCATCACACTGTGTAAGTCACATTACTCACTGTCTGTGCGGAGGGGGCAGTTTATTCATCTGCTTGTATTGTTTCTTTTAGTTCACTGCAAAGTAAACTGCAAAAAAATAATCCTAATGTTTTGTTGGTTATATGCTAAGCAAAGGAACAAAATAACTTCATTCAGTAACTTTCTAGGGACTTTAATTTGTTTCCTTTACTATTCTACATAATTTAAACAGAATGTATTTTTACTTCTGTTGCTAACCACAACAGAACTATGTTACATATGTTGCATGTCCAAAAATATTGCGACTATTTTAAAGTACACTTTTCCAACTCTAACATTTCCAGATGTGCTCCACGTACACAGGCTTATGGGTAAACCATGTTGTTTGGCCTTCCTTAGTACAAAATATTTGGTAAATGTGCGCAGCTGCAAATGCTGAAAAAAAAGATGTAAAACTAAGTTTAAATACAAAAAAGCACATATCCAATCACACACTTGCATTCATAGGTCCAGTCATTACAATGCAAATCTAATCAAAATCAACTATCTTGGCCAGGCAGACTATTGCATTTTGCCTGTGATTGTATAGAAAAGATCAAAAGGTTGCAACAGATTTTCTTCAGAAGTTCTTCAGTCTATTTATATAGCATAACATGACAGTAAAAACATGCATAACATATCAAATATCATTCACAAAAATACATTTAAATACATGATTAGATATGTATAGAAATGTGCATATTTTCATTTATCTATTCACTTTTTTAAGTGTATTTAAAATGTATTGGCATATCCAATAACCCTTTACAGAGTACATGGATGCATGTGAACTAGGTCATCATTCTGCTTTTGCTGCAATGAGAGACTAATTCTCGGTTTGCTATGTCCACTATTAAAATTTTGAACAAACAAGCCCAGTGCATAGAAGGACAACTGTCTGACGCATTCCAGGGGTCAAGTCACCCTCTTAGTCATGTGTAACTCACCTATGCTGTCAAGGAGCTCAAATACTCTCTGGAAACCATTCGGTGCCATGGCAAGGTCTCACCGTCAAATCCGCAAAACTACGGGCAGGCTGATTCATTACTAGCACTAGGTATCGGCAGATGAGCGTCTGTACAGAGGCGCTTAAAGCGTCCGCTAGTAGACGCTGTGATCGTCTATCGGGCACTGTTAAACAGCGCCTCATTAACTGTAGTAACCTGTCCAGCATTGATGAATGCGATGTATTTTGGACGTTCTAACACCAGTACAGTGTTGCAGGGAGCGAATGGCTGCAACTGCTCAGTGTGTCCGACTCTCAGCGACTCCACACTCATAGAATGCTGGCGCTCAAAATTGGGTCGCTGTAGCCCATAGCACCAGACGCTGTGTGATTAAAGTCTGTTTTATAACTGATTTCCACTAGTAACCAAGCGAAAAAATATGGAATTACATTGTTATAACATTGTGACATTAACACTTATGCCAGACCTGTAATGACAATTCAGCATGTTTTCAAAAATGACTTTTAATAGGCCAGGAGAGGTCACTCTTAGATGAACACCTGTTTAAAGAGAAGAAAAGTAACGTCCATTGAAATGTATGGGAGAGCGACAGGTAGCGACAGGTAATACCAGAAAGTCAGAGTGCCGGTGGTATACACTGAGCCGTCTGTGATGATGAATCGGACGCTGTTAGAGTCGCTCACCGGAATCACCGATAAATGAGGTACTGCGTACAGTGCCTGACGTTCACCATTCGCTACCTGTCGCTACGAGGCACTACCTGCCGCTATCCCTAAATTAATAAACCCCCAAGTTAGTAGTTATTTCTGATGCAAAAAAAGCACATGGGAAATATCTAATAGAGGGTTTTTGCAATATTCTGCGCTATACTAGGGTCATATTCTAGGCTGTGACATCTTCACTATTTTCTCCATTCCACTGCACATGTGCTGAAAACAGGTTTCTCTCGGTATTGGAATCAAGTGCTACATTGAAGTGCTATTACATAACTTGGCGTTGGCGCTGTCATAAATATTGCACTGTTTCCGTGCTATTAAATCAATAGACGCATATTACTGTAATGTTGTTACATACCGTGGCCTCAATGTTCCACTTTGGATTATACTGTGAAAAAGAAAAGGCAATTGAATGCAAAAATCCATGGTCAATAAGAGCAAGCACATTCTGTATCAAAATAATTCTAATCAATAGGTGAAGTGGCCTGTCAATGCCAAATATATTAGAGTAGATTTATAAAGCAGGCAGAAAAATAATACATCATTAGTCGAATTGTAATTAAAACTAAATTAACTATTTCAGCATTATCATAGTTCCATAGATCCCATTGATAAAAAATGGACTGTAGTCCATATCTTAAGCGACTGCCACAAAATACATATTGATAACCAGGAGTCATTCACACTCCATAGGACACCATGTGGAATAGGATAAGATAAAAAATGTTCAACAAATTAACTTAAACATTGTTGCCATAAAAGTGATGACCAGAGGTACACTAAAAGGGAAGAGCTAAAAACGTCCATTGTAAAGCTAGAAACACAGAAAACCTGTATGTGAGCTACTCCAATTTAAAACGACCCATCAAATGCAAAGAGATATGTCCAATCTGTTGTTAAGTCCGCGTGGTATACAAGTATCAAAATGAAGGATCCATCATGCTTCATGACACAGCAATTTGGACATTAGATTACTGCCCTACTAAGACAGAGACCATCAAAGAATCTGTATTGGCTTCATACACAGAACAGCAGTGTCTTGCAAAGTAAAATTTTTGCACCAGGTTTTGTTCCATTATTCTAATTTTTAAAGCTCTAATGGTACAACCGATATATTGAAGATGACAGTACAAGTGTACAAATGATGACTTACACCAATGATTTAGTGTTGCAATTCACAAACGACATGGTTTGTTGACTTCTATAATTGGTTGTTGATCTTATCTCCATGCCTATGGCTATATATTTACAATTATATTTACAATATTTACACATTTTACCCCCACATTTGTATAACCCCTGGCAAAGAAGCCATGTATCACTGGTGGGTTTCCTAGTGGGTAGAAGGGATGGTGAGTGTTTGGTGTACAGGGAGGGAGCCACTCTGGCCACAATCCTGGAACTGTTCTCCAAGATCTTATCAAGTATGAGGTCTGTTCTCAGGGTGGTCAGGTTGTTCTTAACAATGTTTTCAATTCTCGAAAATTGTCTGCGGTAGATCAATACCAAAGTAGGTGGCGTCCGGCTTGATCGAAATGTGTAGGGTTAGGTTTCTTACCTGAGATCAGGCCAATTCTCTTGTGGGTTCTGACGCGCTCACTCACTACTCCTCTCCTCACCTGACAGGCAGTCAGGAAGCAATATTAGCCAATTCTTGATTGAAGGCATCCTGCAATTTCTGCAAGCTATTACCATTTCTCCCATAGGAATGGCTTTGAAGGTATGCTTTGGGTGGAAGCTCGCAACATGCAAAATGGAGTTGCCAGAAGTGGCTTTATTATAGATTCTTGAATCAATGATTCCTGCTCTATGAGAGGAAAAGAGTTGAAGTCTAGTCCAGAAAATAATTTGGCGGCTACGCCATTCACCAGTAAAATGCAGTTTTTTTTATATCAATTTTTAGTTTAAGAAAGGTTACTGAGGTAACTTATTTTACTTGCTCCTTAGTACATTTTATCAACAACCAGCTATAATAGTAACATTTGCCTGTCCTTCCTAATCACAATAGATGTATTTAATGTTAGGAAAGGAAAATTAATTAATAATGTTTTATGAATTCGTCCTTAATTTCTGTAATCTCTTGTTATGTATCCTATTTGCTGTATGATCGCTGCCCGAGAAGCAACTTCCCTAGAGCGCCACTTTCAACAGTTTAGCTAAGTTTAATACGTGCGTTAGCAAGCAATAGGTATATTTCTCCAACCCTCGTGGGCGCCTGCTTAAAAGGCCAGTCCACAGATAAAGCTTACATTCAAACTTCAAGCACCTCCAACATACATCTAGTACCTGTGAGAAAACCCTATGTATTATTGCTGGAGTCTTGTACCACTGAGAGACAATCTTATAATTTAATTTTCTCAATGTAATGTTCTTTGAAGACTTGTGAGTAAGCCTCCATGCCCTCAGCCAATTTTCCGGGCTGATTGTTTCATTGAGTGTCGTGTCCCATTGCCTTCGCCCCACCAGGGGTTGGCCCTCATCTTGTTAATAATTTGTAATCCCAAGCCAGCAGATGATTGTTTGAACCCTGACCAAGGAACGCTTTTTCCACTGGGGTGACTGTATGCCATGAATCCATTACACCTCGCAGACTCATTAAAAGCCCTCTGACTTGCATATATTCCCACCATGTGATGCTCATTCGATTAATCACATTGACTTCCAAATATGTCTACTCAATTGGTTCGCTTCTAGTCCAGCCTCGCAGGAAATTACCCTCTAGGCCTGGTTTAAAATTCAGGTCATTTTTCACCTTCCGCGGGCCTAGGATGCGCAGGATCTTACCGTCTTTGCCCATTGATCTTAAAAGGGTAATTGTTCCCCCCAGAAGTGGGTGATCCGCAGTACTGAACCTGTTAGGAGGGACCTATTCCATATAATTTCCGATATATCATGTCCCACAATTGCTCTCTCCATCTTAACCCATTCTTTTTATTAGCTTTTATGTGCCAGGGAGTTTTTATGCTCCCAAATGTATTGCAAGACAAATCCATTACATTTTTTACAAAACCACTTTGGGAGAGAGATTACTAGGGTTTGAATCAGGTATAATATCTTAGGAAAAACAATTGTCTTGACCACCGCTAAAGGTGCATTAATCAACTCAAACAGTTGTTTTGGATCTGCTGGAATGTGGATTCCTAGATATTTAATAGTTGTTGGTTGTCAATAAAACCAAATGTTTTGCTTACAGAGTTCATAGTATTTGTATTGGTAGATTTGTTTATGGCAGCAGGTTTATTATAATTAATCTCTACGTTAGACAGGTCTTTGAACTTAGAGAACAAGGCAGTGTATTTGTATTCCCTTTTGTCCGACTTCCACCGCGTGAATGTCAGGATGTTCGCTGACACTGCATAAAAATGGTTCGAGCGAAAAAATAAAGATCAACATCTGAGGGCCCAGGCCCAGGTAGAACAAGACCTGTCTTATCCAATCCAAGCTATCCCTATCACATGCTTTGGAGGCATATGTCGATAAGAAAATAGTTTCTATTTTATGTTTCTAAAGCCCAAAGCTGGATATCTACTGTCTTCAAAGTATTGTCCCTTGTCCAATAATAAATCCCACCTAGGCATTTGAAATAAGTATAGGAATCAGGCTCAACAGCCTGTTAGTTAATTCATCAATATTTACTAATGATATTGGTCTATAGTTTGAGCATTAGCTAGGGACTTTATCACTTTTAGGGAAAACAAGATTGGCTGTTAGAGTGGATTGGGGTAGTAGATCAGGCCCAAAGGCTTTAAACATATATTAAACCAGTATATCTCTATACAGCTTATAATAAGCCGTGGGAAAGCCATCAGGTCTTGCAGCTGAGTTTGCCTTTAGTTGCATAATCGCATCCTTCAGCTCCTGTTTTCTAAGTTCCTCCTCCAATTCTCTTATGGTTTCATCTGCAAGTTTTGGCATTTTGGAATTGGCCAAAAAAGTCACCATATTTTCTTCATCTGTACCTGGGATCCCTTTGCACTTTAAATTGAACAAATCACTATAAAATTGGACACATTCTGAAACAATACCTTTGGGTCCATGATCTGACTTATCTTGGCATCTCTAGTTTTATCTCCAACTACTTGAGCCAATAATGTGTTGCTCTTATTGCTCTGCATAAGAAACATCTGTTTATTTTTTTAGCTGTGGCCTACGAGCTTAATAATTCATTAGGGCTAACCGTTTCTTGCAGTTGTTCTAGGTTCTGTACCAGATGTTTCTGTTTATGTGCTTGTTCCAAGGCCTTCTGAATGCATGCCTCCACCTTGGTCACTCGAGCATTTTTAAGGCCAAGCCAAGGGCCACCAATTCTCCCCTCATGGTACATTTCTGCACCTCACAGATCACTATGGCGTCCCAATCCTCTGTAGCATTTTTTTCAAAATTTAGCTTGAGCCTATTCTCAAGTCGTTCAATATGGCTCTTATCAATTAGTAGCCCCATAGTCTCTATTGCCACTCTCTTCTATATTGTAAAGCAATATCAACTGAGAGAAACCCAGGAGCATTATCTGCGTAGGAAATGTTACCTATATCCTCTTTGCGGATTAATTGTAGATCTTATCAAATGAATATATAGTCTCGAAAAATATGTGTAATGCTTCATGGCAGGAAATCTCCAGGAATCAATCATTCCAATATCTGCAAGCTGATTGTTAATCTTATTGCGCACCTTATAAGGAATATATGTTTTAGCATCTGAGGGTTCAACGCCACATTCAAATCCCCGGCAATAATTACAAGACCCTTTCTAAAAGTGTGAATCTCGCTCAGGGCCCAGCTTATAAAAGAGCTCTGGTTGCTATAAGAACCATAAAATGAGACTAAAGTGATCATCTGACATTTACCTAACCTAGCCTTCATCATATGCATCCTACCCTCTACATCACTTTTTTCGGTCTTTAATTCAAACTATATGTGCCTATCAAAATTGAGAACCCTTTCAATCTATTATTCAAAGAAGCTGAGAAGAAGTGAGAGGAATACCTCCTTCCCCCCAAAACTCGGAACTTTATTTAGTTTGAAATGAGTTTCTTGAATCAGTTCTAAGTGAACATCCTTTCTTCACATTATATCTAATATAGTTTATCTTTTTGAAGGGGCATTGAAACTCTAAGAATTCAGTTACATAAAATGAATCAGCTTACCGGCCTTTTATGAAAGCCCTTTATTGCGCTCCCCTATCCAGCTAAAGGTGGACAGTATATTACCTATGGTGGGAGGTTTGTGGGCCAAATGAGTATGGCCTGAGAGAGGAAAAGAACGAAGGGGAAAGACAAAAAAAAAAGAAAAGGTTATGCTAATGTTAGAAAGGGATAGAGAAAAGTTAAGGCCAATAAATAGAAATTGGTAGAAGAAAAATGCACACCTAACCGCCCTATCTAACGCACGCTTATTCTTTTGGAGCCAACCATTCCATCTACCACCCTCGAGAGATAGTATCTCAGTAATTTAAGTCACTCCCCTGTTTGGGATTAAATTCCCACTTGGGGCGCCTAAGATCTTCGATAAATTACCATCCCTTGGTCCCCACCAATGGTTTGGAAGTCATGTCTGGTAAATCAGGTAAATTGAAGCAATTTTTGAAAATTTTGATTCGGCCAATTTTCTGAAATAATTTGTTTTGGTCCGAATTTATTTGTGGCGAATCGATATTAAAAAAGTTCTGGCCTACCGAGAGCCTCAATAAGGTTGTAGAACATTTTGCCTTGCTGTAACATGCATATAATGCATGTTGGGTTAGTGAAATAATACTGTAAAGAAGAATGACATGCAGATCAGAGGCATTGCTATTAGAATCGCTGTTGCAGAGTGACACAATGACAGAGCCTTAAGGTGACATCAGCATGAGGAGCCCATGTATTGCCTGAAACACACACCCTGGAGTTGGCAGCAGCATGAGGAGGCTATATATTGCCTGAAAGACACACCTTGGAGTTGGCAGCAGCATGAGGAACCCATATTTGCCTGAAAGACACACCCTGGAGTTGGCAGCAGCATGAGGAGCCCATATATTGCCTGAAAGACACACCCTGGAGTTGGCAGCAGCATAAGGAGATCATATATTGCCTGAAAGACATACCCTGGATTTGGCAGAAGCATGAGGAGACCATATATTGCCTGAAACACACACCCTGGAGTTGGCAGCAGCATGAGCAGCCAAATATTGCCTGAAAGACACCCTGGAGTTGGCAGCAGCATGAGGAGCCCATATATTGCCTGAAAGACACACCCTGGAGTTGGCAGCAGCATGAAGAGAACATTTAACAATTTTGGGCACATATATGTTATCCTAAGAATATTATTAAAAATTAGGTTTTACGTAATGCATTTCCTCAATAATTACTTGTGGTCTGATGCAGAGGAATGTCTGTACCTGGAGAGCAGCGCCTTAAATCTGTTTTGCACTATTTCTGAAGTGTTGGTGTGGCACCATGATCAATCTACTCTGATGCATCAGGCATTGGTGGGTGGAAATCTTGGCTGATCTATGCCTGATTCATCTTCACACAGATCAGTCTCTCCATAGTTACACACCTGCTGCTGTTGTTCAAAAAAAATATTTTAAAGTGTACCGAAGTGCATTGAACTGCCCTCATCAGTCAGTGCATACCACATATGCACATCTAAGAGTTGTACCAATGTGTTCCTGTTAAAATCTTCAGGGCCTAGTTACTGTGAAAGGCCAGACATTGTTACACACCTGCCGCTGTTGTCGACAAATTCTCTTTTATGCGTAGTGTAGCGTTTTGTCCTCCTCTCATATACGTACTAAGTATGTCAGGCAGAGAAGTGCCAGGACAGGCACAGAGGAGTGGCAGAGGCCTAAATTCATCAAGCAGAGGTTGTAACAGACTAGGGGTGAGTGGCAGCAGGAGTCACAGCAAGAGGTCCGATCTCCCAATATCAGCTAGCGGTCATGTCTCGACCAGCAACCCATCTGCCGTCATCGATTGGTTAAAACGGTCATCCACTTCATCACAAGTCACATCTGACATGGCCCAGAAGCAGTCCCTGTCATCCCATTGCCTCTGTCCTATGATGTTCCCTCCCCCAGCAAAGTATATTATGCTTTGGGTTCAGCTCCACTATTCAGGGAGGACGATCTGCCCAGCCAAGAAGTGGAGGAGATACTCACCGCTTCCTCCACTAGGCGGGCAAGTAGTGATGAGGAGAGTGGTGTGGGAGCTGATGTTGTAAGTGTTCCGGCTCCTGAAGCACACACTGTTGAGGAACCTGAGGACATCAGTGACGTGCAGACATAACTCGATGATGATTATATTATTATTACTAACTTTATTTATATAGCGCCATCATCTTCAGTAGCACTTTACAAGGTGTGATTACAAACAAGTTAAAACATATAGTACAGAGTGTTGGGGGACTCTACTGGGTTATTCTGGCCTCCCACCGCACAAGGTCTGTCAGTATTCTGTCAGCATGCTGGAGATTGCCCCGAGAAGCATGAGATGCACAGGGTACAGATTCACAAAGCCATCTGACTTTGAGAAAACACTACATTACTTCTAGCCCATGTCACGCACAGATGAGCAGAACTCCGGCCCCACCCCTGCAATCCTCTAATCAGCATGAGCCTCACAAGTTCTATAATTTCTCAAGGGAACATGACCCAAGCTTCCCAGGAGTGTATAACCATGAGACAGTCTAAGGCCATTCTGCTATAAAACAGAACAAACCTCACAGCTATCCTTAAAGGGCTCTTTACCACCTTCAAAAGATGGATGCCAAATATCAAAATGGCTGGAACAAATGTCAAGCATATCCCCCTGCAACTCTCCTCTTTTGATAATTTCCATTCCATAGAACGATCACCCAACTCCTCTCTGCATCAGCTACGCTTCATATTTGGCACTAGGTGTGGAAGCAGTAAATTTGTTAAAAATACATACATATAAGTATAAAAGCAGAAACATTAAACATTGATATTGACTAATTTCAAAAGAGCGCTTTCCCTCATGATCTTTAACAAAACTCAGTACAGGGATTAGGATAGCCATATAGCACCTGCTCTAGTGGAAATCAGAAAACCACGGTAACACACTTTCCCCAAGACAAATGTGTTATTTTTGTTTTCACTTCCTAATTAGATTTCACCAGCCTGGTTTGTGGGTCCCATATCTGAAACTTAATCATTTCACTCTGGCTACTGGCAAAACTCACGTTTCTCATTTGGTTATTAGAACTTTAATTAAAGACCTGAGTGAAATTTAAAGCCATATGGACCTGTGATAATTCAGGGTTTAATTTACTACACATCCAACACTTGTCATAACCTGTCTTCATGGCATAAGCATATTTAAACTTTAGGAGAAGCATCTTAGGGGTCCAAGCTTTACCTGTCCCTTCCTTACCTAACTAGGTCATAAGTTCATGAAGTAAGCACATATATCATCATAAAAAGAATAAAAGCAATTATCAAAAGTTTAGACATTTTTGTCCCAGAGTCCAGCATCCAGCAGAGTCCAGCATAGAAGGTCTGGTCAAGGGCTTTGTCTGTTCTTCCTTCTTTGGGGAACCTAGATTCCCCGCATTAGTCATCATCTTCATGCTTTTCCTGTGCTCTAGGTAGCACGGTCTGCTTGTACTCCGCTCTAGATGGCGATGTCTGCTTTTTCTTGGATACTTCTTCACTCAGGACGTGTGTATCCACGACTGCCAATCCTCCACCAGGTTCTGGTCACTGCGATCACTGTGGTTGGAGCACCAAGGAGGTAGCCTTGCTTCTTTCTGCGATTCAGCTACTTGACCACAATCGCATCACCTACTTTAAAAGGATGGGTGGCGTCTTGTGAACAAAAAGAGAGATTAGAGACAGATAAGTGTGAGACACATTTCATTCAACACTAAGTTTTAATCAGCTTCCTCCCATTTTCATCCTATATCGGGTTTAAGTCCCCTCTTTCTGACATAAGGGGCACCCTAGCCCAGGGAGTGGGGAATGGTCTTCCCATTAAAACCTCAAATGGTGAATACCTATTGACCTTAGAAGGGGTAATTCCAATTCTACAAATCCTACTCCTGGAAGTACCCTTTTTCATTTAGCATAAGTTGCCCCTTGTGGCTTTATGGTCCTATTCCTGAGCGATGAGGGTGGTAGGGGGATGTGAAACTTCCACTCTATCCTGAGGGTTCTCTAGATCCTGACATACCTTCGCAGTAAAGGACAGGCCATTTGAATTTATCTGCTAAGAGGCATTCCCAGCTAGGAATAATCTCCTGTGTGAACGAGGTTGTTGAAATGTCAGGTGCTTATGTCTTGCTTCCTGTGGGTTGTTAGGATTGTTCCTAATACAGATGATGCACCTAGAGACCAAATCCTTGGTCAGTCTGGGAAGAGTTAAAAAGAGTTGCATTAGCTGTTGCAAAGTTTCCCTAGTCTCCCCAGGAGCACCTCGATCGGGGGTGCCCCGCTGTGTGAAACCCCCCCAGATCGCCGCAGCCAACTCACCTAAGAACAGCGGCTCTGACAGCGCATCCTCTGCTTCCCTCTAGCAGCGCATGTGCCCGTGCCGGGCATTTGTGAATGACTCCATTTTCAATTTTTCAACCCAATAAATTGTAACTTCTTCATCCTTCCTCTTCCTTCCACCCCTTACTCAGTTCAGACATCAATGGGAGAGAGAGTGGAAGGGGGGTAAAAATCGGGTCCAGCTTTCAATCTAACATACACCTGAGTGATTGAGTATTATAATACATATAAATAAGCCATTTCATATAATAAGCAAAAAACGAACCAATCAATAACATTATTTAGCTTCCTCCACATCCCCCATCACCAAGCCGCTTTGGTTATTCCTGCCTCAGTTATTCCCAGGCACATGTAGAGCTACCCCTTGGGGAAAATTAAAATATAAATAAAAAGGTGTCCTTAATTTATCTCTCTCCCTCCACTCTCCCCATGCAGGGGGGAGGCCAACGAGACTGAAAGGGCCTTGGCTTTAACATTTTTCTAATAATTCAATTTCCATATATTTATGGCCTTTCATCCCAAAGCTTGTCCTTTATTGCCTGCCAAAAAATGAGTAAAGGAAAAGGAGAGACAGGAGGAAAGAAAAAAGAAAAACACCCATATTTTTGTCACATACACATTTTTTAAACTAAACCAAGCCCAACGCCCAATATTTCCAGCCACAAGACAAAGATCACATTTTAGCACTCTGATCTCCCCCCCCCCCGAGCTTCATCATCAGCTACAATGTTTTGGGGCATACCAAATTCTGCCAACCACACAGGGATTCTAATTCTCCGCCGCTCACCCACACATGCGTCCCCACGCGAGAAATCCCTAATGGGGGATTCTTGTGATATAGTACGGACTAGAGAGCTGTGCTGGAGTGCTATTCTAGGCTGTAGCATCTTCACTATTTTCTCTGTTCCAGTGCACATTCGCTGGAAGCCTTGGAATGAGGTGCTACACTGAGGCACTATTATATACCAGGGCGTCGAATCGGTCTTGAATATTGAACATTGTGCATTGTCCTTCAGTGCTGTGGGCTTGTTTGCATATATTCCAAGTATGTCACACACCCCGCTTCCACTATTCATGACATATGGGTAGTTACCTGTAGAGGGCGAACTTCTGCAGAGATGAAAGCAAAAAAAGAAGCCCCTCCCGGTCCATAAATACCTGGGACCTCCCACTCATTTCCCAGTTCCTTCTCTGCAGGACGGCGAGCAAGTCAGAAGATGTATGCTGTTCTTCCTTGCAGGTAAGCCGGGCTTACACCTGGCCATGTTTTGCCCTATTTCTGCCCGGACCTTTATACATTAAGCCCAATTGTAGCCTCCCAGCCTTGGCTGCAGGTCCGGGTGATGGTAGGCATCACCTTAATAGGTGTTTAGGGAGCCATGCTCCCCCGCGAGACCCCATACAAGGGGGTAGGCGGTATATGGGTTGGTGATCCCGGTTTGGGATGCCCCGTCCATATATATATATATATATATATATATATATATATATATATATATATATATCCCTTACACCAGACATGGTGCGGGTTTTTCTTCCAATCCATTCCAGGCACTCCTTACGCTTGGGATTACCTCCTTGCTGATCACGTGACTGCAAGAAAGAAAACAGGTGTGGCCCCTCCCGGCCCATAAATAGCAGCTGCCTCCTCACCAAGATCAGTTTTCTTTCTTGCAGTGGCAAGTGACTGTAAAGGTTGTTCAAGAAACTAGCTCTCAAGGATTGGCAGCAAGTGGGGGACTGAACCCTGTCTGCTCTCTGCGTAGCCTTATTCCCATGGATCCCTCAAGACCCAAGTTTATGCCTCCACAGCGTTGGCTGTTTTGGGGTCCGTGAAGGTAAGGTGGAAGCGCCGGGGTCTTGGGGCGCTTACAGAGTGTATATGCTCTGGGCTGCAGGCTTTTTTGAAAAGCAAGTCAGCCGCAGGTTTTTCTCTGGTGTACCTGCTGAGGAATGTTTTTTTTATGTTTTACCCAACCCCTCCTTCTTCCAGTTAGGTAGGTTTTTTATCTTAAAAAAAAAAAAAAAAAAGAGAAATTAATAATAGAAAAAAACAAAATTAAAAAAAAAAAAATAAAAAAAAAAAAGTAAAACAAATAAATTTTTTTTTTATGTATGCCTTTAAGGGAGGTGGCTGACATCACGCAAGGGCAGAGTTTAACCCGGAACCACAAGGCCGTGTATTCAGTTGTCTCTCTCCCCGGGCAAGGAAATCGCATATTGCTATATATATATATATATATATATATATATATATATATATATACATATTGCGGCCAGATAGCAGTGCGATTGCGTCGGCGGCCGGTTGGGCCAAGGTGCTGGCCTAGAAATGCCTTGTGATTAGGATGGCTTTCAGGGGTTCCGCTGGTTTATTCATATTGCTGCCTCAGGGCAAGCTGATTTTGCCGTTGTTTGTACTAAGCTATGATATATATATTATGTGTTTGATCATTTCTTTTGTATAGCGATGAAGAGCGGTGGTGGTGAGTGGACATCGCCATTATCTATTTTTATATACATTTTTTTGATTAATTGCATTATCAATTTCATATTTCAGTTAGTTATATTATTTATATTATTTATATTATATTTTTGTATATGTTTATAATATATATATATATATATATATATATATATATATATATATTATTTTTTTTTTTTTAAATATTTTACTATCTGTATGAATATATTTTATTATTATAATGATTGTCAGTTTTATCAGTTAAAAAAAAAATAAAAAAGAGAGGGAGGTTATTAATGCTCCTTTTTTCTCCTGTTTTATTTTTTAGAATTTGGAAGAAGGATAGAAAAGGTTGTGGTTCCTCCCGGTCCCTTTTGGGATTGGTTTTAGGCTTAGGGCCTTTTAGGTCTGATTGCCAAATTAAAAATAAAAAACTAAAAACACCATGAGGGAGGCATCAGGGGGATAGTGATTCGGGCATCCCATTTGAGCAGGGCGGGCTCTGCCCCTTATGTAAGCAGGATCCCCTAGGTAGTTTCAGCACGGTTTGTTCCGCTTGCGCCATGAGAATTGGTTAGACCATAATAGAGCGGCAGCTCAGGTCTTTAGTCCAGTAATTACTGGTGTGAGCGCAAAGGCTCACCCATCCCTTCCTTCCCCTGGAAGGGGGAAGGCAGCGAGGCGCAGTCAGATGTGGTGCACAGGTTGGATAACCTGGAGAGACAGTTATCCTTGGTTATTCCAAAGAAGGCCACCTATAAGGGGAGGCATTGGAACCTGTTGAGGAGGAAAGAGATTTATTTGCCTCTTTTGGAGAGTGGGAGGAAGAAGAGTATATAGATGAGCAGCTCTCAGAAGGCGAGTTACGCTCTGGTGAGGAAGATAGTAACTCTATTATTCTAAGCATACAGCACGTCCTGCTCCATCTATAATACTTACACATGGGTAATCCTCCGCCAGAGGGCACTGTTCACTGCAGACATGCAAAAACAGGCTCCTCCCGGCCCTTCATATACCCAGGGACCTCCCACAAATCCCCAGATTTCTCTGCAGTGCTGAACTGCGAAGACATGAAGTATCACGCTCTCGCAGGCGAGCGGGGCTTTACAGCCCGAGGCCCTGCGGGACTATTTCCACCCGTCCTCTTCGAAAGATTATGCCTCCCAGCCTGGGCTGCGTGGGTCGGGTGAAGGTAGGCAGCACCTTGTGTGCTGAACGGAGCCACGCTCCGCCGCAATCCTCCACCATAGGGTAGGCGGTTAGGCCGATGGTGACCCTCTATTGGATGCCCCTCCCGCATTCTTGCCCGTGCCCCTCACAGATTTAGTCCATGGACGCTGGTCCGCTTCTCCCTCGCTTCCTCCCATAACTCGGGGGAAAAGAAAGGGGGGGGGTATGTTTGGCAGTCCTAGAGTAATGTAACACGTTAAGGCCTTTGGTTTTTATTTTATTTGGGTGTCAGTGTCGCGCTCCTTGCTATACAGTTGCGAGCCGTTTTTCTTTTCATTAACAACTGCCCAGACGGCAGCATCATTTCCAGCGTGACAGCATCTTTATGCATGCGCCTTCTATCCAATACTGTCCTTCTTATTTCTGTTGGTTAGAGCTTCGCGCTCTTTGGGGGAGGCGGGGACTCGGCATGACGCGCTCCGGGTCACAGCCTGGTCTGGCCCGCCCCTCGAGGTTCGCTTGACACCATTTTGACAATCTTCGCGTGTGGTGCGGTCCGCCTCCTCCCTTGGTCATGTAAGTGCCCTCCAGGGCAGCATGGTTCTATGTGTATTCGGCTGTGCATGGCACTGACACCACCCCTCTTGTCCCATTATGTCTTTCAGACACCAGGACTTCGGTGGCTTCTCCCGGCCTAACATATATTACAGCGGGTCCACATAACAAATTCTCCCACTTCCTAGCGGGTCTTGGGGCATCCAGGGTTGCCTATTGCGTAAATCCCTGCGGGCATACTGCTCAGATAATCACCATATGGAGGCATCTCAGAATTATGTACCCGGGGTCCCTCTGGGACATGACCGGCTGTGTGCAGTGTGTGGTCAGCCCCAGGCTGAGGCTGACAGAGCACGGGTCTGCGGACCGTGTGCTGAACAGGCAGGTCTGCCAGTGGCTGCACCTCCCTTCAATACACCCGTCTCCCCGGACCTAAACCTCACTCCTGAGGAGTCCCACTCGAGCGGGGATGACCTGCAAACCGCGCTGCGCGTGCTGCCTACGGCGGAGCAGGTGCTGTCTGGATTGGCGGAGCGTATGGGCCCTGGTAAGAAGCGGTCCCTGACGCCTCCTGGCTCTCCGGTTCCTAACGATACCGATGACTCTGCTGATATGCAGGACCTTGATCCTTCTGAGGAAGGTGAGCTATTCTCAGATTCGGGCTCCTCGAACGAGATGCCCAGGTGCTGTGATGATTCTGGGCCCGGTTCTTGGGGCCTGTGTGACACAGATGAAATTCTTAGTAAGATCTTTGAGGTTTTGTCAATCTCCCCTCCTAGAGAGACCCCCAAGCCTAAGAAGGAGAGTTTCCACACAGCGCCGCTGCGCTTGGAGTTCCTAGAACAGGATCATTTCCAGAATCTTATATCCCAAGAATGGGAATCGCCTTGTAAATTTAAAGGGGTCCCAGGGGTCTGGGATTGGAAGTACCCTTTCCCTCCTGATGTGGTTAATTTTTGGTCGGCACCTCTTGTGGTGGATGCACCGGTTACTAACCCCCCCTTCATGACGGCTCCTTATTACAGTACCCTTCAGGATGCTGAGGACCGGCGCATTGACAGACTGGCTTCCCACGCCTTCTCGTGCGCAGTGACGGCGCTGCGCCCGGTTTGTGCTGCGGCCATCACTGCGGTGCCCACCAGGACTCTTGTCAGAAAAGTACTAGATCACCGTCCTGAGGACCTGCCTTGGAGGGTGTTTAATGCGCTATCAGACTGTGATGCGTTTGTGAAGTTTATCCTCTCAGCACTGGATGACACCATTAAGATGTGTGCTAGAACCTCTGCCCTTGTGGTAGCTATTCGCCGCCTGGTCTGGCTGCGACAGTGGGGTGCTGACGATGCTACGAAAAAGGCTCTCACTTGCCTTCCCTTCAGAGGACGGCGACTATTTGGGGCCCGTTTGGACCTTTTTGATAAAAAGGGTAAGGCATCCTTGCGCAGAAGGCCGCTCCGGCCTCCCCGGGGCAGGGTCACCCCTCCACCTCCCTACGTTAGTGTCAAACGCGAACCTGAGGTGTGCTTCCAACTGTTCGGTATGGATTTCCACCATGGGATGGGCAGGCAACGCCCTGGGCCCTCTGGCAGGACTAAGTCCAAATCTGCCAAGACCTCCCAAGCATGAAGGAACGCCCTCGCACTTCTGGGTGAGGGTACCGCTGCAGCAGCTGTCCACCATCTAGGAATGTACCTTCTCCTTCTGGTGGTTCCAGGAGGCAGTTCCCCTGGACACAGGATAGCTTTTGCTGGGCAGTCCCTCTCAGTGGTTGTCAGGGTGCTTCTAGCCCCTGGTTTTCCCTCAGGTATTGGTGCAGGCCGTACTGGGCCTACAGAGTTTGGGCTACTATGGGAACTTTAAGAGATCCCACGGGGAGACGAATGGATCAATTGGCCCGCCATGCTTTTGCTATGAAAGGATCCTTTCTACGTCCTGTTTGTGCCATGGCCATTGTGTCCCTGGCTTCAAGGAAGAAGATGAAGAAGATGAAGAAAAGGTTTAGCCAGGGCTAAGTCTCGCAGGCTTATTCAAGAGTCCAAAGATTTTAAGGATTGTTTGGACTTTAACTCGTTTGCTATAACTGCGATGGATGATGCAGTCAGGCTAGCTGCTAGAACTTCTGCTCTGCTTGTGGCCTTGCGCTGTTCCTTATGGATAAGACAATGGTTGGCGGTTGCCGCCACTAAGAAAGCTCTTATAGATCTACCTTTTTTAGGGAGCAGATTTTTTGGAGAAAAACTGGACAGTATGGTGAAGGATGGCAAACTGCCTCAGAGGAAGAGGACGACTCGGCCTTTTCAGAGGACTTCATCATATTGACTCTTTTGGACTGGCAGAGGGACCTTTCGTCCTTGCTCCCGTAAAGATTTTTGAGGTAGAGGCAGAGCGTGTAGGGCAGGAGGGGCCTGGAGAAGTGGGCCTAATCCTCCAGCAAAGCCCACTCCAGCATGAGGGGGCGCCCTCACCCGAGCAGGTGGAGGGACGGCTTTTGCATTTTGCTCATATCTGGAGGCACCACGTGGCGGATCTTTGGATCCTAGAGGTTGTGTCATCAGGCTACAAGATCGAGTTTGCAGTCAATCCACCCGCAAGGTTCCTTTGGTCAGGGGCATCCCGGAACCAGTCAAAGATAGATGCCCTGAGACCCGCAGTTCAGCATCTCCTTCAAAAAGTGGTAATTTGTCGGGTACCCTTTTAGGAGGAAGGTCAGGGGTTTTACTCCAACCTGTTCACAATCCCCAAAAATGCATCCCATTTTAGACTTAAAGGGTCTCAACAGGATATCCGCGTGAAACCTTTCCGCATGGAGACGCTAAGGTCAGCGACAAGAGTAGTTCGGCCCGGGGATCTTATGACTACTATAGACTTAAGGAACGCGTATCTGCATGTTCCAATTTTTCCAGGGCATCAGAAGTTCCTGAGGTTTGCCCTGGAAGACCAGCACTTCCAGTTTGTGGCTTTCCCATTCGGGATATCCTCGGCTCCAAGAGTGTTCATCAAAGTTTGGCGGGTCTCATGGCCATTTTCAGGAGCCAGGGGATATGCATCATTCCATATTTGGACAATCTTTTAATTTTAGCGGGTCTCTTCAGTGGATCATGAAAGTTACGCAGATGGTCCTATCAACTCTGGAAGAGTTTGGCTGGGTGATCAATTATCCGAAGACCCATATCACTCCAGCGCCAGTAAGGAATTTCTGGACACGGTTCAAGTCAAATTGTTTCTACCAGAGCAGAGGCCGTACCTTTTGCCCAGTTTCACATGAGGCTTCTTCAGTGGAATCTGTTGGCAAACTAGGATCGAGCCCCACAGTCGCTGGATCAAGTTTTTTGTTCTGACGCCCTCGGCCAGGCAATCTCTTCTGTGGTGGATGGACCCTCTTCATCTGTCTGTAGGCAGGTCCTTTCTGACACCACAGTGGCAGATCGTTTCCCCGGATGCCAGTCTCACAGATTGGGGGGAGGGGGGCATCTGGCAGACACAGAAAATCCAGGGACAATGGAGGCCGAAGGAGTGTCAGCTTCTCATAAATATATTGGAATTAAGAGCAATCCGACTAGTGCTTCAGTATCTGACCCCCAGCTTAAAGGGGCAGGCAGTTCAGGTCCAGTCGGACAATCGGACGGCAGTAGCCTATATCAATCATCAGGGGGGTACCCGGAGCAAGAGTGCTCAAGAGGAAGTAAGCCGGATTCTGACTTGGGCAGAGGAGAATGTTCCCTGCATCTCGGCAGTTTACATCCCGGGGGTAGAAAACCAGGAGGCCGACGCTCTGAGACGCATGTCCGACCACCGCAGGAAGGTTCTGCATTGGGGACAATGGTCCCTCAGTCGGAAGGTCTTGCAAGCCCTTCTTCGCAGGGGGTGTCTGGAAGTGGATCTTTTGCATCCAGACACAATCACAAACGGACGAATTTCATGTCCCTATCAAGGGACCCTCTGGTCATAGCAACGGATGCCCGGTCAGTCTCTTGGGCAAGGTTCAATCTTCTGTACTTTTTTTCCCCGCTTCCGCTACTGAGCCGTGTATTAGGAAAGATAGCTCAGGAGGGGGTACCTACCATTCTAGTAGCTCCTCATTGGCCAAGAAGAAGTTGGTTTTCAGACATAACAAGGAGGTCGGTAGACCATCGGCGCCTACCGGTCGAGCCAGATCTTCTCACTCAGGGGGCGCTTCGGCGGCCGAATTTACAGATGCTGGCTTTAACGGCTTGGCTATTGAAACCTTGATCTTAGCAGAGAAAGGTTTATCGGCCAAGGTTATTCATACCATGATTCAGGCCCGGAAGAAGTCGTCTTTCATGATGTACTACAGGGTCTGGCGGTCGTTCATATCCTGGTGTGAGGCTAGGATTTTTTTGTGCAGAATTTCTAGAATTCTAGAATTCCTACAAGATGGCTTAGAAATGGGCCTACAGTTAAGCATCCTAAAAGGGCATGTATCGGCCTTGGCTATTTTTTTCCAGAAGTCTATCGCTAGTAAGAGGCTCATTAAGACTTTTTTTTCAGGGGGTCACTCATGTCCGACCTCCGCGTGTTTATTTTACCAGTGTAGGACTTAATTTAAATTTTTCAATTTTCTAATGCGTAGATGTCCATTGTATGCTTGCACACACATAGGAATTCATCCTCCGCATTTGACCCATCCGTGCAGTGAGTGTGCACATGCTCGGAGCAGTGGGCTGCCCTAATTGTGGCGCAGTTGCGGGGTTGGGTGCCTTGCTCAAGAGCACTTCGGTCTTGTCCCAGGACCGGGATTCGATCCTGCAGCCCTCCGGTCGCAAGTGCGCTCCCCTTGCCTCTAGGCCACAACTGCCCCCTTATCTGGTGTTGAATCTGGTGTTGTCGGCTCTGCAGGGTGTTCCCCTTGATCCTATGATTGACGCTCCATTGGGCATTTTGACGCTTAAGGTGTTATTTTTGTTGGCAATCACCTCTGTGCGGCGTGTTTCTAAGTTAGCCGCCTTATGTATGAAGTCTCCTTATTTTGAGTTACACAGAGACAAAGTCGTTTTTCGGTTTAAGCCTGATTTTTTACCTAAGGTCGTCTCTCCCTTTCACCTTAATCAAGAGGTAACTTACCTTCTTTATGCCCAGTTCCGGCTAATGCTAAGGAAAGGGCGCTTCATTCTTTAAATGTAGTCAGAGCCGTAAGATATTACTTGGCAGCTACAGATTCCTTCCACAAAACGGATTTCCTTTTTTGGTTAAGGGGCTTCCGCCAGCTAAAGCCACTGTCAGTAAGTGGATTAGGCAGGCAGTAGGAAGAGCCTACTCGACCAAGGGGAAGGAACCCCCTTTTCGGGTCATGGCCCATTCCACTCCATTGGTGCTTCTTGGGCTTTTCAGCATCAGGCTTCGGTGGAACAGGTTTGCAAAACTGCCACCTGGGCTTCGGTTCATACATTTACCAGATTTTACAAGGTGGATGTTAGAGCCTCAGCTGATGCTGTGGTTGGTCGAAAGATTCTTCAGGCAGTAGTGAAATGAACTACCTGCTGTTCTGCGTTAGGGGATCCCGCCCATAGATGGCACTGCTTTTGGAGATCCCAAGCGTAAGGAGTGCCTGGAATGGATTGGAAGAAAAAACACAATTCTGTGAGGTACTCACCTGTAGAACTGTTTTTTCTGGGAATCCATTCCAGGCACTCCGGCCCACCCGTTTTGGGTCATGATCTATCTTTTGATGCTTTTTTTGATGGTGTTTAGTCCATTTATTTAATTAGCAAAAAAAAAAAAAAGGGAAAATAGGAAAAGTGTAAGAGAAAGTGAAAAGAACAAAACTTTCTGACAGTATTTTCGCGGAGTTCGGTGTAAAGTAACATGGACTCCTATATAGGCCCTCCCGGCCTGCCTCTGTTTTTCTGTTTTTTACTGCTTTTTAAGTAAACTGATCTTGGTGAGGAGGCAGCTGCTACTTATGGGCTGGGAGGGGCCACACCTGTTTTCTTTCTTGCAGTAACGTGATCAGCAAGGAGGTAATCCCAAGCGTAAGGAGTGCCTGGAATGGATTCCCAGAAAAAACAGTTCTACAGGTGAGTACCTCACAGAATTGCGTTTTCCCCCCCTTCCGGGTCCCTCTGTTAACCCTCCAGTGGGGGGGGGGGGGGGGGGATGGGTATTCTCCTTCTTCGTTTTCTTTCATCTTTATGTTAGTGTGTGCGATGTGATTGGGTGCTTCACCTTACAGGGCTGTACGCCTTTTCTTGCATTTTCTGCAGTCCGCTGAGGGGAGCTTCTTCCCCTCAGGCTGCGGTGTTTGAGGGGGCGGGGCAGGGCGCTCGCGCGCTGCTGCGGCCCGCCCCCTCCTGCTTTGGCGCTTTTTGCGGCCCCTGCTGGGAACCACACTGCTGGTTGTGAGGGAAGGGGGGCGGGGCCAGGCATAGAGCGCGATCTGCGCTGGCCCGCCCCTTCTTCTGCCTCTCTCTTTGCTTCTCGGTGCTGCGGTGCTGCTAGCTGCCATCTTTCGAGACACGTGAGTGCCCTCCTGGGGCCCCCTTTTCATCTGTTATGGTATTTTACATGTGCCCCATTCAGACTGGGGGCAGCGCTGGTCACACTGTGTAAGTTAATTTTTGTTTGATTGTACTATGCATATGTGTGTGTGTGCAGGTGCTTATGGCCACTGCCTTGTGTCTTTCAGGAGGACTCCCTGCTCCTCTGCTTAAAAGGGGGTTCTCCCGGTCCTAGGGTCCCTAGAGTAATTTGGGGCACCTATAAATCCTTCCGCTAGGGACCAAAAGGGGCATCCCGGGTTGCTTACCAGCGTAATTCCCTCTGGTCATTGCGACTACCTTAAAATTACCATAAGGAGGCTCCACAGGATACCGTGCTCGGGCTCCCTTCGGGACAATCCCGGCTATGTGTGGGTTGTGGGGTACCCCTTACGGGGGAGAATGTACTAATTTGCATACCATGTGCGCAACAGGCCATAACGCGGCAGTCGGGATCCCAGGCGTCTGGGTCAGTGCCGCCTGTCTCATCTCCCACCCCACCGCATTATCTGTACCCCAGGTGACACTGTTATTAGTGGGGAGTCGCACTCGGATGTATGTGCTAGGCTGGCCAACCTCGAGAAAAGTATTTTTAGCTCAGTGGGCAGAAAGGCCCCTGCTAAGAAAAGGCATCTGTCACCGGCTATGCTGGTAATTGATTTTGATTATTATGACTCCCCTGACTGGGCTGATTATTCCCCGCTTGAGGAGGGGGAATTGTTTGAGGAATCTGAGACTGAGGAACTGCAGTTCTTTGATTCTGATGCCGGGCAGGCGCTGGGGGATGCTGTGGATACTCCCAAGGTCCTGGCCCATCTCTTAGAGGTTCTGGATATTTCCCCACCAGCGGAGGCCCCTCTGAAGAAGGGGGAATTCTTTGGGTTCTCTAAGCCCCGCTTGGAGTTCCCAAATCAGGATCATTTTGACAGCATGATTCTTAGAGAATGGGAGAAGCCGAGTCAGCTTCACGGTGTTCCTCAGGGATGGGATAGGAAGTATCCCTTTCCGGTTGACGCGGTAAAGGGCTGGGCTTCCCCTCCCGAGGTTGATGCGCCCATCTTAGGATTGTCCAACACCTCCGTTGTACATACTCCTGACGCCACTACCCTTAAGGATGGCGAGGACAAGCGCATTGATTAGATGGCATGTCATGCCTTTGCCAGTGTGGGTTCAGCCTTGCAGCCTGTCTGTGCATCGGCACTCATGGCTGTGGTTAACAGATCTTAGATTAGGGACATGTTAAATGGGTCCCAGCTCAACCCAGCCAGCGTTGAATTCACAGCCCTTAAGAGGTGTGAATTGTTTATGAATTTTGTTTTGTCAGCTATGGATGACACTATTATCATGTGTAGTAGAACTTCGGCTCTGCTGGTGGCCATGCGCCCATCGGTCTGGCTACGCCAGTAGGCGGCTGACCTTGCGGCCAAGAAATCACTTACAGCTCTGCCCTTCCTGGGTACGCGGCTGTTTGGAGACAAATTGGATTCTGTGGTGAAAGGTGGAAGGCTACCTCAGCGTAAGAAGCAGCGTCGCTGCTTTCGGGGGCAAGCTCCTTTAATCCTTCCTTTCGAGGTGCCAGAGTGGGCAGAGGTCTTGCCTACTCTAGCTTCAGAGGTGATTCCTGGAACAGAGGCAGAGGACGTGCCCGTCCATTCTCTACCTGGGGTTCCAAGCCCAAGCCCGCTGCCAAGCCAGCTCAGCAATGGGGGGGGGGGGGGGGCGGCTGCGGCTCTTCTTCCAGGTCTGGGCCCAGGAGGTCACAGACAAGTGGATTTTGGTAGTGGTATCATCCGGGTACAAACTGGAGTTCGAGTACCGGCCTCCTCCCAGATTTCTAAGGTCTCGGGTGCCCTCGGATCCCCGGGCTGCGCAGGGGCTCCTGTTGGCTGTGAAGAATCTCCTGGACATGGAGGTCATATGCCCAGTGCCTTTCTCAGAGAGAGGCCGGGGCTACTATTCCAACCTCTTCATGGTTCCCAAAAAGGATGGTTCCATAAGGCCCATTCTGGATTTGAAGTTTCTCAACAGGTTTATCAGAACCAAGAAGTTCCGCATGGAGACTCTGCGCTCAGCCATCAAGGGGACTTCATGACGTCCATAGACATCAGGGATGCTTATCTCCATGTACCGATCTTCCCAACACACCAGAGATTTCTCAGGTTTGTGGTGGGAGATCAGCATTTTCAGTTTGTGGCACTCCCGTTCGGGCTGACCTCGGCACAGAGGGTGTTTACCAAGGTTCTGGCGGGCATAATGGCCCTGCTCAGAGCCCAGGGCATTCACATTGTGCCATATTTGGACGACCTGCTCATTACAGCTTCTTCCCTATGCCAGGCGGAGCTGGACACCAGGATGGTGGTGACGGCGCTGGAGAGGTTCGGATGGGTGATCAACCACCCCAAATCTTCTCTCTCCCCATCAAGGGAGATCTCTTTTCTGGGCATGATTCTGCATTCCAGTCAGGCCAGAGTGTGCCTACCTCAGCCAAAGGTGCAGAGGGTTCAGGACCTGATACGTATTCTCCTGACCAATCCTCGCCCCTCTATCCGGCTAGGGATGACACTGGTGGGTTTGATGGTGGCTTCCTTCGAGGCAGTCCCCTTTGCTCAGTTCCACATGAGGTCGCTCCAACTCCATCAATTGCTGAACTGGGACAGATGTCCACAGTCCTTGGATCAGTCCTTTCTGATTTCTCCCAGGGTTCGGCAGTCCCTTCAGTGGTGGCTGGAACCAAGCAATCTGATGAGGGGCAGATCCTTTCTGGCCCCTTGTTGGGAGACGGTTAACACGGATGCCAGCCTGTCGGGCTGGGGAGGTTTCTGGAAGGATCATCAGTTCAAGGGGTTGTGGGGTCCTCAGGAGGCTCACACCCCCATCAATGTCTTGGAGCTCAGAGCTATCCGTTTGGTTTTGTCACGTCTGACATTTCACCTCCAGGGCTTACCGGTTCAGGTTCGATCGGACAGTTGAACTGCGGTAGCTTACATCAATCACCAGGGAGGGACTCGCAGCAGGAGTGCCCTCAGGGAAGTCTCTCTGATTCTGACATGGGCGGAGAGCAATGTTCCTTGCATCTCGGCAGTGTACATTCCGGGAGTGGAAAACACGGAGGCGGACTCCCTGAGCAGGGGGTTTTCTCGCCGAGGGGAATGGTCTCTCAACCACAGGGTATTTCAGGCCCTGTGTCACAAGTGGAGGACTCGGCACAATCACAAGCTTCCATCCTTTGTATCTCTGTCTCAGGATCCTCTGGCCCTGGCAGTGGATGCCTTGTCCGTTGCCTGGAGGGATCTGGGGTTTCTGTACCTGTTTCCCCCTTTCTCCATGGTAGGCAAGGTAGTGTGCAAGCTGGCTCTAGAGGGGGCACCAGCAATTCTGGTGGCCCTATGGGGCCAAGACAGGTGTGGTTCGCAGACGTCGTAAGACTGACGGTAGATCAGTACAGGCTGCCACTGTTTCCGGATCTGATCTCTCAGGGTCAGCTACGTTACCCCAATTTACAAACGCTTGCTTTGACGGCGTGGCTGCTGAAACCTTCATCCTGAGGGAGGAAGGTTTGTCTGAGGCGGTTATTCAGACCTTGATTAGAGCTAGGAAGAGGTCTTCCTCTAACATTTACTATAGGACTTGGCGGTCCTATATTGACTGGTGTGAGGCTAGGGCCTTACCTTGCAGGGTGTTTTCGGTTCCTAGGATTTTGGAGTTTCTACAACACGGTCTGGATCTGGGGTTCCAGCTCAGTACTTTGAAGGGTCAAGTTTCTGCCCTGGCTGTCTTTTTTCAAAGGTCCTTTGCCTTGCATCATCTGGTCAAGACTTTTTTCCAAGGGGTCACTCATGTTTGGCCCCCTAGAAAGCCTTTGGTTCCCGTTTGGGACCTAAATTTGGTTCTCTCAGCCCTCCAGGGGCCTCCTTTTGAGCCGGTGCAGGATGTGGCACTTTCTGTGCTCACTCAAAAGGTTGCCTTTTTGGTGCCCATTACCTCTGTTCGGCATGTCTCTGAGTTGGCGGCTCTGTCTATTCAGGCTCCTTACTTTGAGAGACACCAGGACAAGGTGGTTTTTCACTTTAAACCTGATTTCCTTCCTAAGGTGGTTTCTGCCTTCCATCTCAATCAGGATGTAATTTTCCCTTCCTTGTGTCCTAAGCCTAGCAATGACAAGGAGAGGGTTTGCACTCTTTGGATGTGATTCGTTGTGTGAAGTATTATTTGGTTGCTACTTCTCCTTTTCGTAAGATGGACGCCTTGTTCGTGGTGCCCTCTGGGCCCAGGAAAGGTTTGGCGCCCGCCATGTCTACCATTAGTAAATGGATACGTCAGGCCATTGTTGGGGGCCTATTCTGCTAAGGAGAGGGTTCCTCCTTTTAAGATCACTGCTCATTCTACTAGTGCTGTTGGGGCTTCTTGGGCCTTTCAGCACCAGGCTTCTGTTGAACAAGTTTGTAAGGCTGCTACTTGGTCTTCCGTTCATACTTTTTCCAAGTTTTATAAGGTTGATGTGCAGGCCTCAACGGATGCTGTTTTTAGCCGCAAGGTTCTGCAAGCTGCAGTGGTTTTAAATTGGTGCATTTTTTGCTGTATTTGGATTCCCACCCATGACGGACACTGCTATTGGATGTCCCATATGTCATGAATAGTGGAAGCGGGGTGTGTGACATACTTGGAATAATACCATTTTGTGATTACTCACCTGTAAAATGGGTATTATAAGTATCACACACCCCGCTTCATCCCGCCCTTTTGTATTCTGGATCCTTTATATGGTGAACCTTTTATTGTTAATAATGTTTTATTGTCTCTTCCTGGTCCCCTTACTGCTGTCATATACTGGGAAATGAGTGGGAGGTCCCAGGTATTTATGGACCGGGAGGGGCTTCTTTTTTGCTTTCATCTCTGCAGAAGTTTGCCCTCTACAGGTAACTTACCCATATGTCATGAATAGTGGAAGCGGGGTGTGTGACATACTTATAATACCCATTTTACAGGTGAGTAATCACAAAATGGTATTTTTAAGATGAGAGATTAAAAGCTATGTTTTATTGTTAACTGGACATGAGCTGGATTCTGCTCCAATATTGAAAATCCATATACCGTAAACATGCTAGATGGCTAGATATTACTTGTAGGAGTAAAAAACAGAGGTGGAAGGTTTATGAGTGCACCATTCTCCATTTAATGGGAAGCAGTTCTCCCCTGTAAAAGCAGAATGGTACATTCAAAGCCTGTCATTCTTGAGTCTGCCAGTAAAAGAAGGACACACTCGCCTTTATGTTTTGATGCAGGGTATTTAAAATCATTGTCTATGCACACATAAAAGGGGGGCTACACATGGCAATGTTCTCATTTTGTTTCCTTTTTGAAATAAAGATATATTGCCAGAGTAATTATAAAATAACGTTTGGCTTTCTGTTGCATTGTCCTTTGTGAGTGGCAGGACTGAATGATGCAAGCATACTCTGTGTTTTGCCTTAAGTGGCAGGGTAGATTACTCCCTGCTAGCCTGTCATTAGGAAAGAGGATATTAACCTGACATGAGCCTCAGGCTTCAATATGTGGTCAGGGTCGGGGATGGGGCACTGGAGCCTGCAAAGAGGAAGAAAAAATTCCTCTTGCTTTCTGTGACCATAGCAAAGAGACAGCATGGGAGTGGCACTGCATCAGGTAAGCTGCCAGGCAATTGATGTTAAAGTTTGACTGGTCAAACCCTTTAGCTATCCCCTTTTCTTGCTAACTAGTACATTTATGTGGATTTGTAATATTGCACCACTATTTTTTTTAGCAATACTGCTCTTTTAGGTGATGCACTTTCAACCTAGTAGCTATTGTCAAATAATGATGGCATAGCACAGTCCTCTACACAGGTTTGAAAATTACACTTTGAGTGTCTGAGCACTCACTTCACATCACGGGCTAAATAGCTTAAAGCTATGGCAAGCAGCTGCTTGAACAACAGGTTGTCATGTATTTAAAAATGGTGTGGACTTGCAGGAAAGGACATACAATTGTATAGCCAAGACAATGTCTAGGCCACATTTAGAATATGAGCTTGCACATTTAGAATATGTGGTTCATTTCTGGACACCGGTTCATGTAAAAGACACCCTAGAGAGAGGCAGGAAAAATTGATAAGGGCAAGGGAGGTTATTAGTAATAAAATACCAAAAAATATTTGGAAATATAAAGGAAAGCACATTTAGTCTTAAGAGAAGATGTCTAAGAAGAGGCATGATCAGCTCATATACATATATAAATGACCTATTCAAAAATATAGCGAAATCTAATATATGTAAAATACATGTAAAAAGATAAGTGGTACTCCTTGCGCCTGAAAGAGATTCTATATCCAGAGGCAGTGATCTTTCTCTACCATAAATACTGTGAATCTGCAAAATAGATTCAAGCCTGCTAAATCTTATTGTATCCAACCTGAGTCTTCCGGTTGGGCACAAAGCACCCTTATATGAAAAATTCTTGTTTTTGATTTTATTTCATCAAATAAAACCGCATAAATACACACTAGACAAACAAATTTAAAACAGAGAATCCAGACACAACGAGTCACTAATAAGTACCAATTATAAAGGGCATGATACTATGCATAATACGAGGTAAAAACTTTCATCAAAATTAATATGTGCAGTCCGGGGACTGATGAGTAGTTACATTTAGAAAAATAAACACTTGGGGTGAACTGATAAGGGGTCCAGGGGACCCCTATACCAGTTCACCGGGTAGGCGGGTGACATGCTGGTAACCCACCATATTACCCGCATCCCCATTTTGGGCATTGGGGGTGCAGAAAAGAGCCCGTTGCATACCGGTATGGGCACAGGGTTCTTCCAGGAGTGCCCACTGCACATCTGGAAGAGCCCCAAACGCAAACCAAAGGGCATAAGGGCTTGTAGCTTGCAGGGCCAGGGGGCACCCAACGTGGCTTCTGTGCCATGGGTTACAAGCCTTTATGCCTGTGCCCCCCAAAATTGTTTTTTTAACGAATAATCTAACTAAAAAAACTCTAAATAAACGAGCACCGCTGACAGTTTCATTGATAAAATGAATGCCACTTAAAGCATCATTAATTTTATGAATGAAAATGAAAACTTGTACTACTAAACCTAAACTAAACTGTAAGGCTTTTTTTTCATTAGATAAAAATGTATGTAACTAAAAATACCAAAAATATTAATGCCGTATATCATTTTGATTGATAAAAATCATGCCAACTGGAGCGGAATGATTCGTATCAGTTTCACCTGAGTGAAGCTGGGCGCTCTCGCTGGCTTTTTTGGGTCTGAGCTGCTGACGAGAGAAGAAAGTTCTCACAAACAAACACCAAAAAGTGAAAATTCTTGCCAGAAAAACTAGCAAAAAAAAATCTGCTGAATCTGCTGCAGCAAGGGGGAGATGGGGAAGAATAGGGTTTTAATGTAAAAATCAGCCCGACATTGTAATCTCGCAGGGCTCTGTATCAACCCCACTGTATCCAAAGCAGGATTTGGACCCTGATGCTACAAGGTAAAGATACTTGCTTACAATGCCCATTCTCACATCTATGCCTCACAGAGCAGCTGGGTGTTGCCCAGGGACAGTAGATATTTTATTTTACAAATTTAGTTCTGATTGACTTCATTTTCTTCTGTACTGTCTCTAATGTATTTATTTTTCTTGTTTTAGTATCTTTTCTTGTAGTAAGCATCGGTGGAACATTAATTGGAATCATATTTGCATACATTTTGAGTCTAGTAACTCGATTTACAAAACATGTGAGGATAATTGAGCCTGGATTTGTTTTTGTAATTTCATACCTCTCGTATCTTACCTCAGAAATGCTATCCCTCTCTGCAATTCTTGCGTAAGTATTTACTAACATAACTATGCATCTAGTTGTTATTACTGTTGTACTGTTGTACATTATAGAATCAAAGGGCAGATTTGGCCAAAACTGATTTCTAAACATTAAAAACATGGCAACTTGTGTAGGACCAAGCATTTATACACTACTGTATTTTTACAGTCCTGCACAATCATTACCACAAAACTGTATTTGTTAATGTTTTTCCTCAATGAGCATAAACACTGTTCAGCCACTACCATGCTTTCCTGGAGGACTGACCATGTGCATCCTAGTCCAAGCAAAGTAAAAACTTGTTAAGGTCACTCATGAGTGTCAATAGCCATATTAATGGCTGGCATCTATAAAGGGCAAACACAGTAAAATTGCTCAGTAATTTGAACTAGTGCATGGGCTACAGACAAACTGTCCTGGCACTTACATAGAAAGTCTATTGGCTGCACAGTGAGCTCACTTAAAGTGTTTTCTGAATGCTTGATGCAATATAAAGAATCTCCAGCTATGTAAAGTCACATAAACAAAGGCAACAGATTATACAAAACATTGTAATTGAAAAAATTATGTATAGACAAATTCATAGGTAAAGTTGTGAGGTTATACTGAGCTAAGGCTAGAAAGTACAGTGTGGTATTAAACTTAAAGTGGACCAACACCCAGGATTTTGACTATCCTGGGTCTTGGTCCACTTCGGTGGGGCACCCCCGATCGGGGTGCCCCGCTGTGTGAAACCCCCCCGAACTCACCTCTCCCCGCGCCGACGGACAAGCCGCGGACAAGCGGCTCCTCCGCCGCCGCCTCCCGCGCGTCCCTCTTGACGCGCGCGTGCCCGCGCCGGCCATTCACAGACGGCCGGCGCGGGCGCGCGCACGTCTAGAGGGGCGCGAGGGAAGATAAGGTAAGGAGTTTGGGGTGTTTGGGGGGGTTTCACCCCGCGGGACATCCCGATCTCGGATGTCCCGCGGAGAGGGAGGTGATCGGCCCGGGAATCTTATAGATTCCCGGGCCGATCACCCGTGGGTGTTGGTCCACTTTAAAACTTGGTGTTAGTCTCACCTGAATCACCTGAATCATACATGGCACATGCAGTGTGACAAGAAAGGAGGTGCATTTGCGATATACTTTACTTAAAAAGTTGTTTTGTCAGGTAGTGAAGCATAGGGCCAAATAAAAAAAGAATACCAGACAATAATAAATAAATAGTGCATGTTGTCTGACACATTGCTAGTCTGTAGTGATCAGTGGATCCTACCCGAACCGATCTGAACCGAACTTTGGAGGTCTGGGCCCCTGAACCCGAGCACGGATATGAAATTGAAATCTGTGCACGGGTTTGGCAATCATCCTGGACCAGGAGAAAGGCTGATTGGCTGCACAATCATCCGTCTTCCTTCCCTTCCTCCACTGGCCCGGTAGAAAACTGCATTAGATAAGGTAAGGTTCCTGGCTACTGTTGAGGGACAGATAGGCCTGTTTGCTTTTCAGGGCAATATTTAGTCAGGCATACTAGCTGGTGAGGGCTAGATAGGTCGGATGTCAGCAGTGCCGTTCTTGTCACAACTAGAGTGTGATTACCCTGTTATCTCACAATTGGCTCTAAGCAAATGAAGTGTGTGTACCACATTATCCCTCAACTTGCACTGAGGTTTATCCTTTTATTCCACAACTTGCTCTATACAGTGCAGTTTTCCCCCTCCTTCTTTCTTACATACCTATATTTGGAGTGCAGCGAAAGGTGAAATAAAGTCGACTGCAATATGATAGAGGGCTCGAGTTGCTGTCTGGAGATGACTCAGTTTGTTAGCCGTGTTGCTGGGGGGTGGCCTGCTGGTTTTGTCGGTGGGCACCCCAGGCTATTGGAGAACAACCCCCACCCCTTTGGGGTGATAGGGGCGGAAGGCAACTGCAAGTCATCCCTGAGGGCAATTTGGGTATGAAAGATGCATATCTGTAACCCGAAATTTTCTGTTGATGATCCCTTGTTACATTTTGACTTCCCTCTCCATGTGTATTATTGTAACTTTGTGACTGTTCATTTCCGCCTTGCAAGGCGGACTATTATGTAATGCTGGCCTCAGTAAAGCCGTGCTGTTTTGGGTCCAACTTGCTTTAAGCACTGGGGTGCAGGGGCGGGCTGGCCGGCCATAGGGCATACCGGGCAGAATCCCGGTAGGCCGGCACATGGGAAGGCCGATGAGCAGTGTAATAGGTGGGGGCTGCTCTCACACACAGTAACCTTTACACCCAGATTATCTACAAACATTAGTGTGTGTGAGAGCAGCGGCGGGCAGAGCGGCCTCCACCCATTACACTGCTCTGCTCATCGGCCGCTGTTAGAACATTGGCTCCGCGCAGGCTCGGCATCAGCAATTACACTTACAGGGACGGGGAAGCAGAGGAGCCGTCATAGATCTGTGTCATGTGACTGAGCAGGATATCTGTGCACGCTGCTGCCCCCTAGTGACAGCCTGTCCCAGGAGCTGGAGGTCAGTGGATGCTTCACCAGATTCTGCCATTTGTAACTCGGCTGCAGGGACGTGTAACTGCTGCTGCTTCTTTCTCTTTGTGTGTCCTCCCTCCTGGCAGCTTATTAGGGAAAGTTTAGATGTTCAACCCCCCTTTACAAAACAAACAGTGTCCCATGTGCTGCTGTTAATAGACTGGGCTGTGCAGAGCTCCATGTTCCCTGTCCTTCATATACTGTATGTCTGCAAAATGGAGCTTCTCACAGCCCTGTAAGAGGAGAGAGGCTGATTGGCCAGTGTGACCAATGAGAATACTTCTACAAAGCCAGCTCACAATCTGTGTCCAAATCTGATCTGTCCCCCGACCAATCTGTGTCCAAATCTGATCTGCCCCCGACCGATCTTGTGTCCAAATCTGATCTGCCCCTGACCGATCTGTATCCAAATCTGATCTGCCCCCCGACCAATCTGTGTCCAAATCTGGTCTGCCCCCAACCGATCTGTATCCAAATCTGATCTGCCCCCCGACCAATCTGTGTCCAAATCTGATCTATCCCCCGACCAATCTGTGTCCAAATCTGATCTGCCCCCGACCAATCTGTGTCCAAATCTGATCTGCCCCCGACCGATCTGTGTCCAAATCTGATCTGTCCCCGACCAATCTGTGACCAAATCTGATCTGCCCCTGACCAATCTGTGTCCAAATCTGATCTGTCCCCGACCAATCTGTGTCCAAATCTGATCTGCCACCAACTGATCTATTTACTAAACTAAATAGTGCTGCTAACTGTTCTGTGCCCCCGCTTTATCCACTACTGACTCATCTGTGCCCAAATGCATACCTTCTAACTTTTCAGTGTGGGAAATAGGGACAGTTGTTAAATTAAGCCTGTAAAGCTGAATGCCCGCCCTCTACCTGTAAAGCTGGATGCCCCTCTCAGCCTGTAAAGCTGGATGCCCCTCTCAGCCTGTAAAGCTGGATGCCCCTCTCAGCCTGTAAAGCTGGATGCCCCTCTCAGCCTGTAAAGCGGGATGCCCCTCTCAGCCTGTAAAGTGGGATGCCCCTCTCAGCCTGTAAAGTGGGATGCCCCTCTCAGCCTGTAATGAGCGATGCCCCTCTCTGCCTGTAATGTGAGATGTTGCACACTGCCTCCAATGTGGGATGCTGCTCACTGGCTGTAATGGGGTGATTCTGCCCACTGTCTGGTGATTCGGAGGGGGGATTTTAGCACACCATTTTGTTCATATTTTCTTTCTTATTTTTGTCCTCTAAACCCTGGTATATATATTTATGTGACATTAATATACTATACTGGGCCAGGGACAGTAAAACAGGGCTGCGGTGCCCCAAAAAGTCCCGGGCCGTTTTTTAGTCCCAGTCCGCCCCTGCTGGGGTGTATGTACCGTGTTATCCCACAACTTGCCCTAAGCTTTTGGGTGTGTGTACCGTGTTATCCCACAACTTGCTCTAAGCACTGGGGTGTATTTTGTTATCCCACACTCGTCTGTACTCTCTTATACTACAACTTGTTCTAGGCATGGTTGTATACCCTGTTATACTTCAACTTGCTCCAAGCACTGGGGTGCATCCTGTTATCCCACAACTTGTTCTAAGCACTGGGGCGTGTGTACCATTTTATCCCACAACAAGCACTGGGGTGAGTCTACCCCATTATACTACAACTTGTTCTAATCAATGGGATGAGTGTATCCTGTTATACTACAACTTGCTCTAATCACTTGGGTGAGTGTACCCTGTTATCCCACAGCACTGGGGTAGGTGTACAGTGTTATCCCACAACTTGCGCTAAGCACTGGGTTGTGTTTACCGTATTGTTCCACAACTTGCTCTACACACTGGGGTATATCCTGTTTCCCACAACTTGCTCTAAGCACTGGGGTGTAACCTGTCATCCCCAGGAGCAGACAGGTGAGTGGCTGCTGCCTTTGGACCTGAAGACTGGCAAGCTTAAAACAAGCTAAAAAATATTTGCTCAAAAGCAATATACCAGTAAAAATTAGACTATATGCCTGATTTATCAAGCACTTCTGACAGATTATGCCACATTAGTGGAAACTGATGAAAGTGGTGGAAAAAATAATTTATATATATTTTTTTACAGGGATGCATGTTGCTGCACTGTAAGAAACACATTTGCTAACACATTAATGGTGCAGCAACATGCTAAATAAATTCTAAATGGTATTTTGCATGTTTCTAATTTGCACTAACGTGGCGTATTCTGGAAGAAGTGCTTAAATCAGGCCCTATGTATACAATTTAAGGTTGTATAAAGTAAATGCTGTATAAAAAATAATGTGGGAATGTTTTTTTATTTTTAAATGAAAACATCCCTAAACGTAATTCTATGTGAAAAGATGAAAACTAAAACCAAAGGAAATAATCCTTTGTTTCTTTACAAACGCTCAAGCTACACCACATTCCACTTATTACAAATCAATGGCAAGGTTTTAAAGAAATCTGAGGAGTTTCTCATATTTAAGAATATACAGGTTTGGCAAGTTAGCAATGATACTTGTCACAGTTAAACCAGACCTTCAGCATCATGTAATGAAAAGCTATTATTCATTCATCTAATGGGCTGCAACTCTGTTCAGGGCTCTAGTATACGGGCCCCGCTCTCTTGCCTCAGAAGCATCAAACATACTGAGGAGAGGATAAAGTGCAGGGGCGGGCTTATAGCTGTGCTTCACACACAGAGCAGGGCTGAAGTCAGGAAAAGGACAGCAATCCCAGAATTCAAAGTGGCACAGTCAGAAGACACTTCCTGTCTGCAGGCAGCCTGAGACTCCATGGGCTGCCATCTTGTATGTTAAAAGGTTAAAAAAATGCACTAGGTGCAGTTAGGGTGTGGGCAATCTGTCTGTAGGACTCTTATCCAGGGTGAAGTTCCACTTTAAGGAGGACAGACAACATGTAATGGGGTAGAGAAATCCTTAAAGGGCCACTTCAGCCCTTTACTGCAAAAAAAGCAAAAAAACAACCCCACCCGGCCCCCTGCTATAAACGCAAATGAATGGATGGGAGCTTCACTCTCAGTGGCTGGCTGGGATCTTCAGGGTGATGGCAGTGGGCATTTTGAGTAAAAAAAATATGCTGAATCATTCCTAGTTTTATGATATTTGTTGAGTCTGAAGGTATCCCAATACATCACAGAACCAATTCAAAGGCACAGGTATTATCATAAATCATAACTAGCAGCTTTGCTGTTGATTGGGGCGTGTTGTATTTGAGAGGACATGAGTTAGGTTTAATTAGCTGTTTTTTTAACCACCAGAAGTTAGTCTGGTCAACATTAGACACAGTGGCATACCAATTTGGAAAAATTGCTCTAGTCTGGTTGGTTTAGTCTATCCAGTTAGTTATGAAGAGTTGAATATGAGAATTACGGCAATATGAGATATAATGCTTAATTTACACTTTAGAGGATTAAAGCTGGGCAGCAACAAAATACATAAAAATAAATATCATTATCATGATATACAATAGCTTACATTATTGTATATGATACACTATTACAGAAATATAATTAAAGATATTTCTATTTCAGAATTACCTTTTGTGGAATTTTCTGCCAAAAGTATGTGAAGGCTAATATTTCTGAACAATCTGCAACTACTGTAAGATACACCATGAAGATGTTGGCAAGTGGGGCAGAAACTATTGTCTTCATGTTTTTGGGAATATCTGCGGTTGATCCCAATATTTGGGTGTGGAATACAGCTTTTATCCTTTTGACATTGCTTTTTATCTCAGTTTATAGAATAATAGGTAAGTGTTTGCATTTTATTGACCTTCAACTAATAATTTTTGTTCAGGATGTTTTGCATGGCCAGTTGAACAATATGATTATGATGCTGTTTATATTCTTGATAAAAAAATTACAAGGCCTCTAGACTTAGAGGACTGACACTCAAGCAACTGGTAGACATTTAGCAACTAGCAGACATCAAAACTGTTGCATTCCCCAACCAAGCTGGGCATCCTGCATTGAGATGCCCATTCTTTTAAAATATTTCATAATAATAATAACAATAATGATATTTATTTATATAGTGCCGACATATTCCGCAGTGCTTTACAATCAGAGGGTTCATGTACAAATAGAATTAAAAATTACATAGCAAAAAAGAAAAAAAGGTATCTATTGAAACAAAAGAAATAAGGACCTTGCTCACAAGCTTACAATCTAAGAGGAGAATGGGAGTGGTACAAAAGGTAATACATGCTTTGTAATTGTAAGAACACAGAGCTTTTCTTGATAGGCCTTTCGACCTAAAGTGCATGCATCAAACTTTATAGCAAGTGTTCCCAGCACCGAAAGACTCAAACTCTTACCAGATGGCGGAGGGTAAATAACATATATAATAAAATCCAATGTTGATCACACGCTCATCAGTTTAAGCATAAATTATATATACTCTGGTTGTTCCTTTAAGGCTCAAAGGATGATACATGGGAAGCCAAATCCGCTATTCCATTGTTTCCAGCAGGGGTATGGTTAAAATCCCCACAAACAAATTGAACATGCAAGAGAAGCACAAAGAGCAATCTAGTGCAATAATGCTGAACCAAATGTATTTGTATAAGACAGCCGAATTAGAGCATCCCAAAGTGCATGCGTCAAACTTTATAGCAAGTGTTCCCACCACCAGAAGGCTCAAACTCTTACCAGACAGCGGAGGGTAAATTACATATATAATAAAATCCAATGTTGATCACACGCTCATCAGCTTAAGCATAATATATATATACTCAGGTTGTTCCTTTAAGACTCAGAGGATGATATATAGAAAGCCAAATCCGCTATTCCTTTCAATCCTCAAACGTTTCCAGCAGGGGTATGGTTAAAATCCCCACAGACAAATTGAGCATGCAAGAGAAGCACAAAGAGCAATCTAGTGCAATAATGCTGAACCAAATGCTCAGAAAGATCAGTAAAAACGCCTGCCCTGTTAAAAGGTGGAGGTACAATACAATAGTCCCCAGCGCGTTTCGCCATGTCCTGCAGCTTTAACCCCCTTTTAAGGGCGCAAAACAAAGATAAGAGGACATCTAATATCCTGAAATGTGTGGAAGGGGTGGGCGCATCCACTGCAGCCAGCCCTAAGTAAAACAATAGAGCACACACACCTTGCGTCCATGTGTCTCACCTTCCATCTGGAAAGCCAATCAGAAAGGCGGGGGTGTGTCAGCACACAACTCACATCAGGTCATATACATGCTTTGTGCCATGGTCCAGCCATCCAAGTAAAAATTAGAGTATACACAATATCTATGGGCCAGACACAGGTTGATTTAGTGCTTTTGGGGACAAAGGTTGTGGAGCATAGTGTATGATAATGCATCAGGTTCAGAAAAATAATGTAGAAGATAGATTTGAGAGGAGGAGTTAGAATAGAGTATGTGGTAGGCTACCCTAAAAAGATGCATTTTTAGGGAGCATCTAAAGCTATTGATGATTTGAATCAATCTAATTGTTGGGGGTAGAGCATTCCAGAGAATTGGTGCAGCTTGGGAAAAGTCTTGTAGGTGTGAGTGGGAGGTTCAGACTAAGGTAGATGTTGGTTGTATATCATTAGCAGAGCACGCGGCATGGGTAAGGTGGTAGACAGAGATTAGGGAAAACATGTAGGTAGTGCAGCACTATGGAGAGCTTTGTCAGTGAGAATGAGCAGTTTAAACAGTTTAAACTGAATCCTATACTTTATGGGTAACCAATGCAATGACTGGCAGAGGGTGAAGGCGTGAGAGGAGCAGTTAGAGAGATAGATGAGCCGGCTGCTACATTCAGGATGGATTAAAGTGGAGGAAGTTTAGTATGGGGGAGACCAGTTAGTAGTTACAGTAATCAAGACGAGAATAGATAAAAGCAACAATGAGGTTTTTTGTTGTTTTCCACTGTGAGAAGGGGTGGATTCTAGAGATGTCTTTGAGCTGCAAATGGCATGTACGGGAAATCAATTGAAAATAGGGGGTGAATGACAGATCGGAGTCAAGTGTGACACCTAGACAGTTGGTGTGCTGCTTTGGAGTTATGATGGTGGCACACACTGAAATGGAAATGTCAGGTTGAGGTAGGTTGGTAGATGGTGAGAACACAAGTAGTTCTGTTTTTGAAAGGTTTAGTTTCAGACGAAGAGAGGATATAATGTTAGAGACAGCAGACACTGGTGTTCTGCAGTACGGCTGGGGTGAGGTCGCAGGCTGAAGTATGTATTAGGGTGTCATCAGCATAGATGGTACTGATGGTAAGAGAGCAGTGTCTTTAAAGCCAGTAGATCAGAGCATGCCAAAAAGGACATTGTGGCTTACTGTGTCAAATGCTGCTGAAAGATCAGGCAGTCAGGAAGTCATTTGTCATTTTTGCAGGGGCAGTTTTTGTGTAGTGTAGAGTGTGGAATCCAGACTGCAGTGGGTCAAGGAGAGAGTTGTCTGAGAGGTAGCAAACAAGGCGGCAGGTCTGTAGTTGGGTGTGCTGGATGGGTCAAGGGTGGGAGGTCTGTAGTTGGGTGTGCTGGATGGGTCAAGGGTGGGTTTTTTTTAGTAGCGGAATTATAACAGAATGTTTGAAAGTGGAAGGCATGATACCAGAAGAGAGAGCAAGGTTAGGTGGGTAGTGACAGTGAGGGAGAGAGTGGAGGAAATGTGAGGGGATGGGGTCAGAAGTGCATGTGGTAGGATGAGAGGAAGAGAGGAATGAGGAGACTTCTTCCTCTGTGACTTGGTTAAATAAGGAGAGTAAGCTAGGTGAGGTGCAGAAGGGAAGAGGGTCAATGACACTTTCTTGCTGGATGTTTTTGATTTTCTCTTTGAAATAGGTGGCCAGATCTTCAGCACAGACGTCAGTGATAGGTGTCTGCACTTTTGGACTAAGAAATGACTGAAAAGTGTCAAATTATTTTTGAATAATGAGGAGATAATATTAGTAAAATAAATCTGTTTAGCGAGGTGGAGGGCTGACTTGTAAGTGGAAAGCATAAATGTGTAATTTTTGAAATCTTGGAGTATGTGTTTCCATCCATAGGCGTTCAGCACTCCTGGAGCATCACTGGAGGAAGTGAGTTTGGCTTGTGTGGTGGTGTTATAGTGATTTGTAGCTAGCTCAAGACAAGTGTCATAAGTGATTGAGACAATGAGGACTGTAGTGTGCTGTGGAATGTCAATGGCCTTTACATTTCTGAAGGTGTGATAGGTAAAAGTTTGCTGAAAACCACAAAACTGTGTGATAGTGAAGGAAAAAAGGTTGTGGTCAGAGAGGGGAAGAGCAGAGTTCGTTAACTTAGAGACTAGGCAAAGTTGGCTGAAGATGAGGTCAACAGTGTTGCCATCTTTGCTTGTCCTGGATTTTTTAAGTTGTGTATGACCAAGGGAGATGCTAGGAGTTTGAAGGCTGATGGGGAGCTAGGGTTGTCAAGGGGGATTTTGAAGTCACCTAAAATAAGGGTTGGTAGATCTGTGGGCAGGAAGTATGGAAGCCAAGCTGCAAAGTGAACCAGGAGGCTAGTAAATAACTGGGGGAGGGAGAGAGAGTTGCTGAAAGTGTCTGAGGGTGTGGCTTTCAAAGTTGGGAATGTTCAGTGGTATTTGCCCCCCCAGGCACCCCGTTCAGGGATGCCCCCCTGTGTGAAACCCTCGAGGTCGCCTGATCTCACTCACCCTTCCTCTGTCCTCCAGTACATGCTCAGCCTCTCCTGCAATTAGCTCGCTCGGATCTGCTCCCGCCTCTTCGTCCAAGAGCTTGTCTACGCTAAGGGGGTAGCCAGGGATGCGGCCGTTGATTGCGCATGCACCGTTGGACCCGGAAAGAAGGTACGTTTTTCGGACAACATGGGGGGTAGTGGCCAACCTTGCCAATTCTCCCAGGACAGAGAGAAAGGGGGAATATTATTCCATTCACCCAGATATGGGTTGTAGGTGCCACATAAGGTAGCTGAACTTATTGGGTATATGTCAGGCCAAAGCCAAACTTCTGCATACAGCACCATAGGAAAATTCATTCAATAGAATCAAGTGCGTTGGCCACATCCAGTGAAGCCAGTAGCCCTGTGCCCGCCGTTAGCATGGTCTCTCTGCATGCTCACCAGGACTCTAAGCAGGTTGATGGCAGTCCATCAGGCCAGGGATGTAACCGCCCCTTAATCTCTTCTAACTTTATTGGGGCATCTATGGTTTCTCTCTGGGTATCTGATAATTGTCAAAATCCATCAAGTATTGCAGAAAGTCTGAGAGGTCACAATTTGATTGCATGCAATAAAGTTTGTGATTATATGCTAAAACATTTGGTAATATTGGCGGATATTTGGAGAGAACTAAGACTGGAGACTCTAAGTCTTTGATTGCTAATATTGTATGTGAGCCCAACGGGCAAGTGGGCCGGCAGCCTAGCTGACTGATCCCCATTCTCAAAATAGCTTTGCTTTGCAAAGAACAAATTTCTATTGGCTTTCTCATACAGTAGCATGGAAAAGTTTCCCCCCAAGGGACTGCGTATAATACATGCTTTAGCCTCCTGCACCTTCTAAAACTCTGTCTCCTCTTCATATTTACCCGCCTTTTAAATGTGAGAAATGGCTGAATTAAGAAATCCTCTCAATAAGCAATATGGCTTCCTGTAATTGCTCTGCCACAGGGGCTGGCTCTGGCAGCAGCAGTAACCAGAAAGGGTTAAATTTCCCTATTGTTTCCATCATGGGCAGCCCCCACAGTCATAAGAAGGGAAATGTGATCAGAAATATCCTGCAGAAAGTGGCTAACAGTGCTGACCAGTGGAGCCACATTCCTTGATGTAAACATATAGTATATATAGGACAGGACTTTCTCTGTCTGCTCAAATACTGGGCTGCACCCCATGAGACCGCAACACTACCCATAGTGTTACTGGCATTCGCCACACTGCAGAGGCTGAGAATACATAGCCACTCGTCCACTTATGGCTACCGGTTGCATGGTCTGGCGTCTAGCCTGTCAGATGCCATTGTGGGATCCTCAAAGTGTGTTTTACCCACATTCAAAACTCTCGATCTGGCCGGGTAAAGCATTGCATACTGTAGGTTTTTCTAAATGAGAAGCCATTTAACTTCCATGGCTCTCTTCCTCTGCAAGTCAATAGAGAATACCGGGAACAATTATACAGTTGGCCTCCCTTCCTCCACACTAGTCATAAGAGTTCAGATGCTGAGCAGATGGCAAAGAAATGGGCGAGGGGGGCTCCCAATGGAGGCTTACTAGCTGGGACTCTTGGAGCATGCTCAGGCAGTTTTCAAGATCGTCAGCTCTGTCCTCCACCTATTCGATGTACTCTTAGGTGTGACAGAACATCCTAGGTGTAGTTTATTTCTCTATGTGTGTATGTTGGGGTAATATATATGTGTGTATATATATATATATATATATATATATATATATATATATATAGACTTTAGCTGACCTGCCTGCTTGGTGTAAACCCCTCATTTCTTGTCCCCCCTCCCACTTGGGTTTCACCTTTATCTAACCCTCACATGCCAGGTCAATGCCGATAACGCCCTCAAATGTGTCCTGTCCTACTCATATCCGTTCCCCCTCCCACCTAGTAATAAATACGGAGTGTTTGGGGGCAATAAAACCCCAGTGTCGAAACCAAATAAACAACAGATCACAAAGTCCCAAAGTTCCTCTCCTGCTTGTCTCACCCCCTCCCTTGGAATGTGGTCAGTTGGTATCATATAGCAGAAATGAGATTGGAACATTCTGAGGCTGTGGTACCAACACCAGCTCCCTGGTGGAAGGGGGAGAGGGAGACCCACTGTCCTGGGGCCTATAAGCATGGATGGTAAGGAGGGACACGCAAATCTGACCATCAAGAGTGACACACGCGGGCTTTTAACATCCAAGCAGAATAAGACCAGAAAGTATTTTGCCATTCTTTTTTATATCTCTTGCTATTTATCTTATTTACCGTGTTTTATAGTTAATTCAGTTTTTTTATCACCTGTTTCTTGTTGTTTTTGTGGTTTTCTGTTTGTTTTTAAATAAATTCTAAAAATACAGCAGAGGGACACTGATGCTCTGAATTAAGAATTAATCTAAAATTAATCTAATCTAATTAATCTAAAAAGCTCACGCTATTTAGCCTGGCTACCTTACTTGTCTAGGACGCTTGATCGCCCCCCGTCTGGAAGTGGTTGTGGGTCGATCGATCCATTCAATTTGATTGTGTTGTGTGTGGCTTATAAAGAGTTGAACCCTGTTTGGGTTCTGGTGGCAGCAGTTTATAGTCACGCGTGTTGCCAATTGAACAATTGCAGTGACACACGTGGGGTACGATTGGCTGGTTTGACCAGATGAACGATCAATAGGTCTGATCAGCCCGTAAAATCGTAACATTAGGGTCCTCACATCACTTTCTAGATGGGCCACTCTGTCCTCCAGGCCAGAGATTCGGTTTTATGCCTCTGCTACTCTCTCCCTTATGGCTTGCATGCCTGTCGGATGAAATTGACGTCTACACTCACCTCTTCAATGATGGCGGTAAGCGTCGCCCGGGACATGGTAATTGCTGCTAGCAGCTCAGAGCGGATCTAGGAGAGGGTTACTACTTCTTCGGCATTTTGCTGCCCCCGCACCTCTTGCTGCTTGGCCGCGGCTTCCTGCCTCATGCGGGACTGTCCGGCGCCATTGTGCACGGACGACCAAGCAAACCGCTCCAGCTTTGCGGATATTTCCTTATCTTTTGTCTTCCTGTGAGCCATAGTTACTCCCTGGGCTACCAGGAATGTGGGAAGACCTGTGAGGTTGAGTATTCAGTAGTCTGCAGCAGGATAAATAAACAGGATTAGCGTGCCAGGGCGGAGCTCTCACGCTGCACGTCTGTTCACATTCCCAGCCAGGCCATGCCCCGTGATAAGAAACCTTTTAAATGGCACATTGTAACAGCACCCATCCACATTTAAAACTAGCATGATGGCCAAGGCAGTATTCAGTCCTTTCACCTTGTTGCAACACCACATGGGATGTTTGGATAACCTTTCTTACTCAAAAGACAAAGGGCAGGGGCATACATACCATAGGGACAGTGCAGGCATGGGCCACCAGGCCCGTGGAACAAGGGGGCCCGGCGCATGCTGCCTCCACCACCTCTGCGGTATGTACCTGCTGACATACTTACCTAGCCATGCCGCCTCCTTCCCTCTAGACCTGCCTCTACATCATTACCACTGCACGGGGGTCCTGCCACTACATGACGCGATGTGCACACCCTTCTCCTCTGACTTCACAGCACATTGTAACAGCACCCATCCACATTTAAAACTAGCATGATGGCCAGGGGAGTATTTAGTCCTTACACCACATGGGATGTTTGGATAACCTTTCTTACTCAACAGACGAAGGGCAGGACATACAATAGGGGCCTCAAACTCCTAGCATCTCCCTTGGCCATACACAACTTAGTCTCTAAACTAACAAACTCTGCTCTTCCCCTCTCTGACCACAACCTTCTCTCCTTCACTATCACACAGTTTTGTGGTTTTCAGCAAACTTTTACCTATCACACCTTCAGAAATCTAAAGGCCATTGACATTCCACATCACAGTCCTCATTGTCCCCAATCACTTATGACGCTTGTCTTGAGCTAGCTACAAATCACAATAACACCACCCTCAGATGCACCCTTAATGAACTTGCATCCCCTACACTAGAGAATAAAACAGCCCTGGCACACAACCCAAACTCACTTCCTCCAGTGATGCTCCAGGAATGCTGAACGCCTATGGATGGAAACACATAGTCCAAGATTTCAAAAAGTACACATTTATGCTTTCCACTTACAATTCAGCCCTCCACCTCGCTAAACAGACTTATTTTACTAATATTATCTCCTCATTATTCAAAAATAAAATAACACTTTGACACTTTTCAGTCACTTCTTAGTCCAAAAGTGCAGACACCTATCACTGACGTCTGTGCTGAAGATCTGGCCACCTATTTGAAATAGAAAATCAAAAACATCCAGCAAGAAATTGGCTCCTAGCCACCAATTGTCATTGGCCCTCTTCCCTTCCGCACCTCACCTAGCTTACTCTCCTTATTTAACCCAGTCACAGAGGAAGAAGTCTCCTCATTCCTCTCTTCCTCTCATCCTACCACACGCACTTCTGACCCCATCCCCTAACATTTCCTCCACTCTCTCTCCCCCACTGTCACTACCCACCTAACCTTGCTCTCTCTTCTGGTATCATCCCTTCCACTTTCAAACATTCTGTTATAATTCCGCTACTAAAAAAACCCACCCTTCTATATTAAATCAATAACACCACCAATGCTCCAGAGTCTTCAGTGTCACACCACTCACCACGAATTGAAAATACAAGTACCAAATTCCTGATTTTGATTTTGCGTGTCAGTTTGGTTCCTCTTGAAATTATCCCACCATAGAACCTTTTTCATATGCTTCTCTTAAATTAACTTTCAGACAGGGCCGCATTCAAAATAGGGACATAGCGTGACACCGTCTCATAATACTTAATAAAAACTACTTATTATGCTTACCAGGTGAACACTTGCCACAATCGCATGTAAAAAACATATAGTAGCCAGAGTGTGTGAGCCCAAAATTACATTCCGCCTCTTTCTATACTTGTAAAACTTCCAGGGGATTCCAGAAATAATGCACTCTATAAGCTGTTTTTTTTTTTGCTCGTTTCCTCCCCTCTCCGAGAAACAACACAAGAACTGATGCTGTAGCATCCCGCCCAACACGTTTCATCACTCTGGACTTAATCAGTGGGCTGCAGGGCCCTCTACAGCGTCACTTAATTTATTCACCTCACCGATCATGTGATTATCTGACATTAACTGTTTTACTGCCAGATCCGCTTTATTGGTTCAGCGAGACTAATACCTCCCACAGAAAGAATATATTCATTAATTAATGCATTTGAATCTGATCTTTTCTCATGCTCAAAGCTAAATTAGTCCTAAGGACATTCTATAGCAACCCCACTTAATGGCACAAAGAACAAGCGGAACCAAATAGCTCTCGCCATATGGACATATATTACTATGTACAACTTTTCTTATTTATTCATCAGTTAAAATACCACTTATCCTATAGTTAAACAACTAATTTCTCCTAAATATTTCATACACACCAACAATACAATATATTGGAAAAAAATTTATTAATATCATAAATGTATATAACATTCAGTTAATAAGTTATTACCTATAAAACAATTAATATCAAATTCGATATTTAGACCTGACGGATTCACTGTTTTTAATTGAAATATCCATCTTGATTCTAACCGGGATAAAGATCTTAACATATTTCCACCTTTTAGATTCTGTGCGACACTATCAATGACCAAAAATGTTATTCCCCTCGGATCACTATTGCTGAGACACTATGGGCCTCATACCCTCTCTTACTATTATACAGGTGTTCTCTAATCCTAATTTTTAGGGATCTACCCGTCCTCCCCACGTATTGTTTGCCGCATGGGCACTCCAATAAATAAACAACATTAGTACTGTTACATGTTAAAAAATGATTAATTCTAAAACGCTCTGGTAACTTTAGTATAATCAAATTTTATTGGTTTTTAGAGAAAAATGGAGGGTAAGTTGGGGGTACAGAAAGTAAGAAGGGGGTAAGGGAGGGGAAGGGGGGTACAACAAGTGCAGGTCACAGTTATATATGCAACACCAGTTATACATCTTGTCATCTACAGTATTTAGCACACAGATTTGTTGTCAATGCGCATACAAGGGACATGTTAAATCACATTTTGATACTTTTACTTTTTATTAGTGGTTGAGTGGGGATCAGGAAGCTCCCAATCCGCAGAAGATTTCAGATGAGGACGCAGCAAACAACAGAGAATGGGTACACATACATAGAGAGAAAGAGAAGAGAGGGAGCAGGAGGAAGAAGAAAAAGAGAGGGGGGGAGGGGAAAGGTGGGTAGTGGGCAGGGACACCGGAGGTATCCCATCCCCCCCCCGTCCACCGCCCGGGGCCCTGGATAGACGCCCCTCAGGTCCGCGGGTAGCCCCTCATCCCTGACCGAGATCCACCCCCAAGAAGGCCCTCGCCGAGTCCGACCCCCCTGAACATGATCCAGCTTGTCCAGGTCACCAAGTGGGCCTCCATGTTTCCCCTATCCTCCGCTATCAACTCTTCCATTCTCAGGATGTGGTCCATTTCAGCAAACCATTCCGCCACCGTTGGTGGCTGCGAGGACCTCCAACGCCTAGGGATAATTGACCTTACGGTCGTCAGAAAGAACCTAAGGACTCCCTTCTTAGCTCTGGCTATGTAAGGCAGCCCCCGGGCTGTTAGGCACGACGGAGACCTCCACCTCCGCATTTATCTTGAAGATAGTGTCCCAGAGCCTCTTGACCGGGGGACACTCCCACCAGATGTGAAGGATCCCTCCCTGGGACGCCCCGCATCTCCAACACCCATTCGAGCCATCAGAGGAGTATGAGGCCATATCTGCCAGACACCTATACCACCTTGTGAGGACCTTGTAATTTTTTTCCTGTGCCTCACTGGCACCAACAAGCCTGTGGGTTAGCGTGAAAATCTTTTTGGCATCTTCACCTGTGATCGAGATCCCCAAGTCCCTCTCCCATTTGGACATGAACTCCAGCGCTGAAGTATGTGGTTGTGTGAGACACTCCTCCAACGGTGTCAGGGGGAGGGATGCGTTTCTGAGGTGCCCTCCTGTGGTGAGGAACGCCTCTACTTGCCGATGATGTAACCAGGACAAATGGCCTCCCCCGCTGCGAGCCCTCAGCTCCGCCAGGGAGGGCAACCTTCCTCCCACCAGCACATCTTGTACTCTGATGTCCTCTGCCTCCCTCCAGATCAGGAACCGAGAGGTGTTCTGCGTCGGTGTGCACTCCGGGTTATTGAATAATGGAGTCAGGGGTCCCGGCCTATTCACCAGCTCCCCCTGCCGTTGCAGCCCGTCCCAGATGGTGAGAAAGTGCCGTATCAAAAAGGGAAACCCCCTCCTGCCTGCCTCCCCTGCGGTGTGCATCCACGGGAGAGCACGCGGGCTGAACCCCAACAGGTCTCGCTCCAGTTGAACCCAGAGCTTGTCCTCTACTCTGTACCTCCAGTCCGCCATCCTCGTAAAGATAGCAGCAGCGTGATACAGTTTTAAGTCCGGTGCGCCGGTGCCACCCCAATTTTTGGGTCTAGCCAGTATGTTGAACCTGACACGTGGTTTCCGTGAACCCCATATGAATTTCAAGAATGTTGTCTGAATAGTCTTGAAAAAATGCCTGGGTAGCTTGATCGGTATCGTTTGGAAGAGGTATAGAAACCGGGGGAGTATATCCATCTTCAAGATGTTTATCCTTCCAAACCATGAGTAGCGCCCTTTGTCGTACTTCGAAAGGTCACGGTTGACTTTGGTCTGAAGTGCCTGGAAATTCAACTCGTACAAGCTATCCAGGTCAGATGGTATGAAGGTCCCCAAATACTTTATCGTTGTGGGCTTCCACTTGAAGGGGAAACTGCTCTGTCCACCAGAGGCTGCGGCAGGGTGAGGTTTAACGCCTCAGACTTTGCATAATTGACGCGGAAGTTGGATAGTTGGCCAAAGCGTTCAAATTCTTTGAGGGGACGTGAGGTGTAGGAGCAGGTCGTCCGCAAAGATCGACAATTTATATTGTTGTCCCCCGCACTCAATCCCCTTAACGTCTGGGTTATTTCGTAAAGCTACCGCTAGGTGTTCCATTGTTAGGATATACAAGAGGGGCGAGAGGGGACATCCCTGTCGAGTCCCGTTTATGATTGTGAAAGGTTCTGACAGGACGAGCCGTCGGCTCTTGATACAGTGCCAGAATCTTGGAGGTTATGTTTGGACCTAAACCAATTTGGGAGAGGGTAGCTTTGAGAAAGCGCCAGTTCACCCTGTCGAACGCTTTCTCTGTGTCACAGGAGAGGACGCACGCTGGAGCGCCAGTTTTGTGGACATGTGCAATGAGTTCCAGTAGCTTGTTTGTATTGTCTCTGGCTTTGCGTCCCGGGACAAACCCCACCTGGTCTAGATGAATCAGTTGGGGGATCAAAGGTTTGATCCTAGTGGCAATTATTTTTGCGTACAATTTTAGGTCAACATTGAGTAGGGATATGGGTCTATAACTGCCGCAGGCCGCAGGATCTTTACCCGGCTTCGGAATCACTGTGATTATGGCTTCCACCGCTTTTCGGAAAGGGGCTATCCATTCCTATGTGGTTGAAGGTTCTCACCAACCAGGGAGCAAGCTGTGGTGCTAGGTCTTTAAAGAATTTAGGAGTGAATCTGTCCGGGCCCGGGCTCTTTCCCGCCGGGGCTTCCTTAATGGCCTTCATGACCTCTAGTTCCGTGAAGGGGGCTTCTAGTTCAGCCGAGGATTCCTCAGGTATCGTAGGGAGCTGCGTCTCGGATACGTAATTCTGTATTTTGGCCTCTAATGCCTCTTGTGTAAGGCCAGGTTTAAGGTTGTACAAGCCAGCGTAGAAACCCCTAAACACCTCCGGGATTTTAGAAGGGTCCACAACGTTTTCCCCTTTTTCCATCTTGATGCTTGGAATAAATGTTGCAGGTATCTTGTGGTGGAGAGATTTAGCTAAGAGCTTACCACATTTGTTTGCATGTTCGTACATTGAGGCATGCCTTCTGTCTCTGTATCTGAGATGGGCCTGGTTGTAGAGCTTCAGTAGCTTGTTCCTGTGGAGTGAGAGCTCAGAGAGCAGTTCTGGAGTAGGATCCTGCTTATGTTTAGTCTCGAGGTCGCAAATAGTTTGTAACGTCTTGGATATCACCGCCGATTTCTTGCGCTTCAATCTCGAACCCTCCTGGATGAAGACTCCTCTCAGAACACATTTGAGTGCCTCCCACTGGACCGCCGGCGAGCAATCATCCCGCTCATGGTCGGCTGTTAGTGATAGTCTCTTTAATCCTGCTCATGCACACCGGGTCCCTCAGAAGAATATCGTTCAGGCGCCAACTCCAATGTTTCGGTGCTGCCAAGGGCAGCTCAAATGATAAGAAGACCGGCGCGTGGTCTGACCATAGAAAAGGGCCAATACGGGACTTAGGCTGCCACTTCAGGGCATGATGGCTTAGCAGGATGTAATCGATGTTACTGTAAGAGCCATGCATTGGCGAAAAGTACGTGTAGTCTCTAGTTTGCCCATGTTCCAACCTCCATACGTCCAATAGCTGCATGTTATGGAGAGCCCTACGTAGGGACTGCAGCTTCCCCAGCGGCACCGAAGACCTCCCAGATGAGGAGTCCAGCGAAGGGTTCAGCGTGAGATTAAAGTCTCCTCCGAGTATCAGGATCCCCTCAGCAAACTCCTCCAACCTCTTGAGGTACTTCTGGAGCACCCCAGCCTGATCATAATTTGGCAGATAAAGATTTGCTACTGTATAGGTTGTCTGGTGGATTGACGCCTTGAGAAAGACAAACCTTCCCTCGGGGTCAGTTAATTGATCCAATGCCGTAAAGCAGTGGTCCTCAACCCTGTCCTCGAGGCCCACCAACATGTCATGTTTTTTGGATCTCCAAATAGCCAGCTCTGTTGCTCTGCAGCTGCACTAATTACTCCACCTGTGCATCTTTGTGGAGATCTGCAAAACCTGGCCTGTTGGTGGGCCTTGAGGACAGGGTTGGGGACCACTGCCGTAAAGGGCAGAGATTTGTGAATTGCTATAGATGCCCCCCGCGATTTGACCTGCGGATTGGTGCTATGATACTAAGAGGTGAAGTATCTATGGCCCAAGCTTGGTATGTTGCCTTCCTGGAAGTGAGTCTCTTGAAGAAGGAGGATCGCCACTCTTTGTTTGTGTAGATCATAGAGGACCTTAGAACGCTTTTCAGGGACATTGAAGCCCTTGATGTTTAGAGAGTAGACTGTCAACCTGGCCATACCGAGCGAGAGGCGTCGACCGGGGAAGGGCCCACAGCACAATCGGACCCAAAGGTGACAACAGGCGAGGGGGGGAAGGAGGGGGAAATAAGGGGAGGAGGAGGGAGACAAGTAGGGGTGGGGAGAGAGGAGGAAAGAGATAGAGGAAGAAGGGGAAAAAAAGGGGGAGGAAAAAGAGAGAAGGAGGAGGAAGGAGGGTCCAAGTGAGGGTAGGGATTCCTACTGAGGGTGGGGGTAAGGGTACGGGACGAATGGGTGTTTAATTAGGTAGGTGCGCTACTTGGGAGAATAGGAGAGGAGCGCACCAGAGGGGTGTAGGGGGGACCGGTGAGAGAAACTGTAAGGAGGGTTATTGAGGTTAGTGGGACCGGCAATTAAGTCTTCTTAGATCGGGTCCAAGAGAGGTCCCTATCTGGGCCGTCTGGTTCTCTGACTGGTAGATGTCGGTCTGGGGAAAACAAAAAGAAGGGGGGGGGAGACTAATCAGGGCAGCGGGACACCGGGGTCAGGTGTCCCCGCAGTAAACTCTAATGCTAGGGATCCTTCGGTACGAGTGTACCACAAGTACCCTCGTTTCCCTATCTAGGGTAGTACCAACTAAAAATGGCACAAAACCCCACCAGGGCCACCTAAGCTGGGGGTGTGTAAGTCGAGAACACTATCGGCGCAGGAGATGCACACACTGAAATGAAGACATTGCCACATCCGGAACAGACTAGTAAATCTATACGAGGCGAGATAACATTGCAACTTCAAAATTACTCAGATGTATGGACGTTTAGCCCCAGGTAGGCACTCGTGAGCAGAGCACGCCGAGCTCCCCCGCCCCGAGGGACGGAAGCGCCCCTCGCCCCCCCGGAGAATCCGGAGGGAGCAGTCAAGGCAGAGGACCAGCATACCGGACCCGGCGGTCCCGCCCCCGGAGGGGACGCTACAACATCGGTGCCACCCCCAGGGCTCCAGGCACAAGACATACAAACAGTGAACAGTTTTGGCTCAACTTAGGCAGGTTAGCAAGTCTGTAACTTAAGATTGATAGCCAAACATAAACGTAATACCCCAGGATGACCCCCAGGACAGCGCCAATCGGACGCCCAGCTGCCCCGCCCCCAACACCCCCGACAGAGATGTGAGGGGGTGGGGCAGGGCAGCCCGGGCACAGGGCCCGCCCACAAGTGCCGGTGCCCAGCCCCCGGCACAAGAGGCGCCCACTCCACCGGGCGAACCTCCCGGGTCTATCTGCCCAGCTATGAAAAAAAAAATGAGCAGTTTAAGAAATCTATAACATATCTACAAAGTGCAAGTTACTGTGAGCCCGACCTTCCCACAGCAGGCACCCCCCAGGGTCCCCCACCCCAACCCCCCTCAAGTCTCCATGCCCCCCACCCCTCGGGGACCCAGCTTGATGGGATGAGATGAGACACGGGCCCCCCCGCCCGAAGGGGTCCGGGAGTTATTGGTGTCTACTGTCCCGCTCTGGGGCAGAGGCGACGTTCATCCACCCGCAGGCCGGTCCGCCGTCCCCCCTAGCTGTCAGGGGGCCAGGCACGGGCCAACCCAGAGGGGTCCCGCAGCGAAAGAAGGCCACGGCTCAACAGCGCACCGGTCCTCAGGCTCTGTTGTCTGGTCGGGGCACCCATCTTCTCGGGCCCCTCAACATCCCTCCAGGTGGTCCCCGCGGCCCCCCTCCTAGTGGTCCCCTAGGCAGAGGCTCCAAGGTAGGCGAGAGCCAATCCGGTACCCGAATCGGGTCAGTTTCCAGAAATGTAAAAAGTTGCGGAAGTTGGTCGACAGTTCTCAGAGCGAAGGATCTCCCATTTTTGCGCACAATTAGGTGGAAGGGGAAACCCCAGCGGTAGGAGGCCCCCTGGCGCTGGATTACCTCAAGGAGGGGTTTCAACATACGTCTCATTTGAAGAGTCCTGGAGGAAAGGTGAACCTTCAAATCTAGTTGGAACCTTCTCCCACGCTTTTCTCAGGATGTCCTCCTTAGCTCTGTAATAGTGGATTCTGCAAACCACATCTCTGGGTCGCTGCGGGTCCACAGGTATGGGGCCTAGAGCCCTGTGGATCCTGTCGATGTTGATCTCGGTTGTGGGGGGGTTCTCCAGTATCGTATTGAAGATGACTTTTGCTGTACGCTCCAAATCCGGTTGAGTGACTGTTTCCAGGAGCCCCCCAGTCTGACGTTATTGCGTCTACCCCGATTCTCGAGGTCATCCAAGCCGAGGTAGAGGGCAGAGGTGTGCACCCTCCCCTCTCGTTGCAACTGCTCCAGAGCCACCACCCTCTGGGTCAGCGTAGATTGATCTTGCTCGATTGAGTCAACTCTGTGGGAGACTTCTGAGATAGAGTTTTGGAGCGTGCTGAGTTCTCTGCGGAGAGTGCTTTCCATCTGTGAAATGTATCCATCGAAGTCTGAGCGTGAGGGAAGCGCCCTCAAAGCATCCGAGACATTAGATCTGACCACGTCGGATAAGGCCGAGATAAGGGACTGGGGTAACTGCTGCATAGCCGAGGACGTTTCAGAGGGAGAGACCGCAAGACCACCATCCCATCGCTTGCTCATCTCATCCAGCTGCAATGTGCCTGCGTGCATCTCCAGCATCCCCATCGGTATGCTGCCGTCATTCCCACTAATATGAAACTCAGGGGGCCAGTCCCCCCTTCCTCTGGCGGCGTTGGTGCTCCAGGGCCCCTCAGGGGACAGGCAGGCTTCATGAGGGGCACATCTCTCGCGTATGTAAGGGGCATCACACGCCCGTGGTGAAGGGGTGGCCACTGCTGGGGTGCAGGGAGATCGACCATGTATTCTGGGGTCTCCCGCCGTGCCCTTTTGGAGTGTATCCTACTTCACTCTGGGTTGCAGCCCGTGACTCTGCCTCTCCTCCCCCAGTCAGTGATGGGCTCTCAGTGTTGGTGCAGGGGGTCCACTCAGGTGTGTCTGGGGAACGTGGAGCTCTCTCCCCCACCTGGGACTGCTCATAGGGTGGTCTGGGGGGATCACTCATGTGCTGTTTTGTTGTAACTGTTGGGGCACGGTCTGCCCGGACCTCCCGGTCCCTGTGATCTCCCCCCTCTTCATCCGCCCTGTCATTTACGGGCCGGGCCGCGGGAGAGCCCGCATGCTGTCTCTCCTCCCGGCCGGGAGAGGACAAGCCACCGCCCCCAGCCGCCGCCTCCGCTGCTGATTTCAGCGCCTCCACTCTCCTCTCCTCACACGCCGCTTCCTCCGCTCTCAGTCTGCCCCTGACGCGGCCGGGTGCAGACGTCTGCCGCATCTCTGGAGGATTTCTCTCCTCGTCCACCCCAATCGGGTAAGGGGACTCCCGCCCTGCACCGACCTTTTCAGCCATGCGCGCCTCCCCTTCCCGAGCCGCCGCCATCTTGCTGGCCCGCTCTTCCTCTCCTCCTCTGCCCGTTGCCTCAAAGAAAGTGGCAATGGAGGCTGATCGTTGCCTCCGCTCTGTGCCCACTGTCCTCCTGCACCTGGGCATTAGTTCAAGCTTGCGCAAAGTGCCTCCAGATCCCGTCTGTTGATGGTTCTGTGCAGAGCTCCTCAACTTAGCTGCCTACCTTGACATCGGCTAGCCACGCCCCCGTCCTCTCTGGTAACTTTAGATAAAAACTCCTTACAACTTCTGGGTTGTGAACCTTTCATATTAATGTACCCCCAATTTTTTCTTTGGCTCTACAAAACTTTTCACCAAACTAGTGACCAGGGGTTTCTCTGGTAAGTATGGACCAAGGATTTCAAAACGTGCCAACATCTTTCTAAGATGTTTTTCAACCCTTTATAGTTTTTTCCAAACTGTGTAATTAGGGCAAATTCCGCAGGGTTACTGCCAATGGGATCTTTGCTCTTAGTTTTCATCATATTATCCCTATCCATCCTGATATTAATGAAATTTTTTCCAATATATTATATTGTTTGTGTGTATGAAAGGTTTAGGAGAAATTAGTTGTTTAACATTAGGATAAGTGGAATTAATAAGAAAAGTTGTACATAGTAATATATGTCCATATGGCTATTTGGTTCCGCTTTAATGTTTTTTTAATGTTAAGTGTGGTTGCTAGAGAATGTCCTTAGGATTAGTTTAGCTTTGAGCATGAGAAAAGATCAGATTCCAATGCATTAATTAATGAATATAATAATATTTATTCTTTCTGCGGAAGGTATCAGTCTCGCTGAACCACTAAAGCAGATCTGGCAGTAAAACAGTTAATCACATGATCGGTGAGGTGAACAAATTAAGTGACACTGTAGAGGTCCCGCAGCCCATTGATTAGGTCCGGAGTGATGAAACGCGCTGGGCGGGACCCAGCTACAACGTCGGTTCTTGTGTTGTTTCTCGGAGAAGGGAGAAAACGTAAATCTCCGTCACCCGCCGGGGTAGCTGAGAGAAAAAGCGTTTATAGAGTGCCTTATTTCTGGAAAAGTATAGAAAGAGGCGGAATGTGATTTTGGGCTCACATGCTCTGACTACTATGTTTTTTACACACGATTGTGGCAAGTGGTCATCTGGTAAGCACAATAAAAAGTAGTTTTTATTAGGTATTATGAGACGGTGTCAGGCTATGTCTCTATTTTGAATTTTCTCATACATGCGGCCCTGTTGCCCCTATCTGAAAGTTATTTTAAGAGAAGCATATGAAAAAGGTGCTATGGTGGAATAGTTTCAAGAGGAACCAAATTGACACGCAAAATCAAAAATGGAATCTGGTACGTGTATTTTTAATTTGTGGTGATTGGTGTGACACTGAAGACTCTGGAGCACTAGTGGTGTTATTGATTTAATATAGAAAAAGGACTGTACAGAAGTATATTTAACCCCGTGGAATTCTCCTATGTTTATCATAGACTTTTAACTTTGTTTAAATGTATTAATAAATGGTTAAAATATATTAATCCCCTGTAGGGTAGGGGTTGATTTGCTTTGATGTTGGATGAGAGAAAAGATAATACTTACCTGACAGTGCACAGGCTCCATCCCACGTAGTGCTGCAGGATGAAGTGGTCTGATTGTGGTGCTGTCAACTCTGAAGCTGCAGCCCACAAGACTTCATAGGATCAAGCCTGCTGTCAGGTAAAGATTTTGATTTTTTAAATCTTGGCTAGAAATAGACTGTAATACGATATATTTCTATCCTCTACACTTGGTTTTCTCTTCACTATTAATTACCTTGGTTTCTAATCTCTTTGTCCTGACATGCTGTTCTATCTGCCCCTATATTGCCCCTGTCCTCTTCCTCCCTTTCTGTTCTAGCTGTGGCTTGTTGCTTTTAATCCTAATGCTTCCTTCTCCTACATGGCTTTCCCCCACAAGCCAAGACAGTTGCTCCCTAGCATTTATCAGCGGTGCAGTGTGCTGCAATCAATCAGCACCGGCAGTCAACAAGCTGATCGGTGTGAGTTCTGTCTCTGTGTGCAGCTCCCAGTGCACATAGCATAACACAGAGGGAAACGCATAAACCAAGCTGCTTGTTGTTAACCGGCCCTTATAGAATGCAGTGCAGCCACACCTCCTGGGCAGCCAAATTCTCTCCGTGTTTGTGCTGCCCTATAGCAGCATAATGGGTTACAATGTGGTGCAGGGGGTGATCGACCCAGCAGGAAAAGTCCCGATGCTCACTATGGCGAGCCTGCCCCTGTCCATATCTTAAATTGAAAAGGCTCACTCAGATGTGAGTTTCAGTTCATACCCAAAGGTAAACTTGCTTCACTACATAATTAGCTTAACATGATGTGCACATTACCCATAGAACTGCCTCATCACTTGAGCAGGATTTTTTTTTAATTATATACATACCTCCCAACTTTTGAAAGCCATAAAGAGGGACGCGAGAAGATAGTAAACATTTAAGACACCCCTGGCCACACCCTTAAAGGGAAACACCACATAAGAATTAAATAAATAATAATAATACAGACAAGGCCTCCACAAACACATTACAGCAAAGGGCTGTAGTGAGAGGGGCACCCCTCATTGCAGCCAGTGAGGGGCATCCCTCATTGCAGCCAGTGAGGGGAGAGACAGACGGACAGACATACACACAGACAGACACACACACAGACACACACACAGACGCACGCACACATAGACACACGCACACATAGACACACGCACACATAGACACACGCACACATAGACACACGCACACACAGACACAGGCACATACAGACACACGCACACACAGACACACGCACACACAGACACACGCACATACAGACACACGCACACACAGACACACGCACACACAAACACACGCACATACAGACACACACACTCACCAGTGCAGGCGATTTCCCCTCTTGCTCGATCTCCAGCGAGGCTCCTCCTTGGAGTCCTGTCCACCGCAAGCTCAGTGGTGGGAACAGGCTCCTTCCTGAAGACCCACCCCACCCACTGAACCACCAATGAAATTAAAGAAGAGAAAAAAAACCCCTGCCTCCCAGACTCCTGGCTATTGCGGCCTCTCAGGAGCCCGCCACCACCGGCCTCGAACCTGTAGCTGAGCACTTACACTTTGGGCCGGCGGTGGTGGGCCTCTGAGAGGCTGCAACAACCCTCCGGCTGATAACGTGGGACATAGTGGCGAGGGCGCAGGACAGAGCGACGACTATGTGGGACAAGTGCATGTGCAGCGGAACACGAGACCAACTGGCAAAAATCAGGATTGTTCTGGGGAAATCAGGACAGTTGGGGGGTTTGTATATATAAGAACATTTTAAAAGTTAGACAGGGTGTTTCCACTTTATTGTGCGTTTAAGAAGAAAGTCTTCCAAAGCCCCTCAAAAAATAGCCTTTGCAGAGGCTCTTAAAATTATTTGAGTAACTTTCATAATCTCCATTATCACCTATTTGGGTTAGTTAACATCAAATTTGCAATGAAGGTTATTTGGAAAAGTCTGGTTTAAAGCATTGTCTATGTGTTTTTATCATCCATCCTTTCAATTAAATAAAAGTGTTTAGCAGGTCAAGACATAGGATTTGATTCTTTACAAATAATATATCAGATGCTCTTTATGCTACTTTCCTATGAGGCAGTATGTAGGGGTGGAAAGAAGAAGCCCCATTCCCTGAGGAAGGAGTGCACCATTGGTTATTTTCGACTCAATTCACCTTCTCTTAGTTGATGAGAGAACTGTGGAATGGAGCTGAGCGTGCCGCTGGCCACATCCTGGTGGGCTGGGGGCCTGCCCAGGCAGGGCCGGCCTTAAGTTTAGGCAAGATTTTAGTATGGTGCCCCCCCCAACACACGCATCCAATCACATTTTTATTAAACAACATCAACATTTAGTAGTTTTTTTTAATATAATACATTAAAAGAATAAATGAATTTTAAATGCCCAGCCAGAGTACTTGCTAAAACTGCAGTGCTGCAGTCTGCAGGACTCAATGGTATTGAGCCCGTGGGCTGGGACGCAAGTGCCCTTTCTCTCTTTTAAGCCTGAACTGTTCCTTTACCAGTCAAACACAAGCAAATCCACGCTGATTATTCCAAAACAAGACCACTGCACCCCGCAGGACTATGAGGGATTAAATCTGCAGATGGTGAGATCAATGCAGCATTACTTTTATGAGTCGGAGCTTGTATTCCACACATCCCTGGTGGGGGACAGGAGCACTATAGTCACTGAAAACCAAGATGCAGCCACCAGCATGCTTGGATCCGCTCGTATTAGATGAGCTAATGGACAAAGGGGCTCGAGCTGATCCGAGCATGCTGATTGGATGAGCGGTGAGTTTGTTCGGGTGACCTGGGGGATTTCACACAGCAGGGCACCCCCGATCAGGGTGCCCCATGGGCAAGGACCAAAACCCAGGATAGTCAAAATCCTTGGTTTTGGTCCATTTTAAGGCCTATGGAGGTTCCTTAAACCCACACCTCATCCACCCCGGGATGGAGCTCACCTAAGCATCTCAGTAGTACCCTGCCACAGCGCAGTCCCTGCTATGCCAGGAGGAATGGGCACAACCCCGGGACTGTCATTTGTCTGTCCTCTTTTCTGGCAGCTCGCATCCTGCTTGGAGCTTGTCAGCTCTCCCTCACAGCTACTGTGGCTTTGTCTCAGGAACCAGCAAGACCCAACACAAGTTCAGACAAGCCCAACTTTTATACCTCCCACCAAGGGCGACGCCTAGTGGCCTTTCTGTCTATTACAGGCCACCCATCTAATGACTCTAGTCCTAAGCATTTGTTATGCTAGCCAACAGATTTTAATTTAGATTAATTCGATTTTTCCTGTACCACATACACAGTAATACAGCCTGTTTAATTACATTTACACACAAGACAATTTTCTGATATTCATGATCATTGTTACGTTAAATTGACCACAACTCAAGTTTGCATTCTCTGACGCATCACAATTTGGATAACAGTGATATTGATATATACTTACTTAATCCTATCCCAAGTTATGCATGCACAGCTTTGTCTTTGTTTTATTGTTGTTTACTTTCTGTGTGCCCAATAGACTTGAATGTTTGCAGAGACGAGCAAGTGCAGCAAGGGTAGCAGGGGTCACTGTGAGGTGCTGCACCAAAGAGTAAGGTGTAAACACAAGGACGGTATATGGAAATTCTGACAGGTTTCACACAGAGGGGCATCCTGAATCGCCCTGAGGGAAGGGGGGTAACCAAGCCTGAGTCTTCTTGACCTTTAAGCCTGGCTATTGAGCAACTTTAAGTGTAAAAACTGAAAAATAATGAACACGACAGGTTAATGCCTCCAGTTGCAGCATTCCTTACACTATAACCGTAACTAGTGTCACATGAAGGGTTAATGATAGATTAGACAGATTAATTTCCCCAATTACACACACACGAGTATCTTTCCTGAATGCCATAAAAATCCCTGCCAAAGATCCAATGAAAATCCTTGCATCAGGTCTCCCCTGTTCACTGTGCGGAGGGAAAGTGTACACACACCACAGCAGGGTACTAAGGCCCTTATTCATCAAGCGATAGCGCCAGGTAGTGTCTGACGAGCGCCAGGTAGCGGCAGCTAACGGCGACTACCGACTCAAGTACGCCCGGCGGCGCTCACAATGACGCATTTATCAAGCAAAATGAGGCTAGCGCCGGCGAGAGCGACGGCTAGCGCGGCATTCATCATGAAGCCGCCTGGACCGAACAGCGCCGCTGCAAATTCCCTCACAGCGCCAGGTATGAGCTGTCGCTCCCTGGCGATGTCCAATGCATTTCAATGGAGCAATCTATAATTAATCATAATTAATTTGGATTAATTTTTTTTTTTTTTTTTAATGTCAAAAAATCGGAGAACACTTCTGCAATGTTAGGATTTATTTTTAAGTAAAAAAAAAAAAAAAAAAAATTTGAGCAGAATTGATCTAACAGGTCTGAGATTAATGTATTCATATTACAAAATGATTCTAAAACCATGTATAATGTTACATTCAAAAAATATGGTTGTTTAGGGGTTAAAAACTAGTTAATACACATCGCCGCCAGCGCTCTGGGGTTTAAACAAGGAATGGACAGCGACCGCACATTCGGAGCGTGATTTTTTGATGAATATGAAGCTAGCCGTTCGCTCTGGCCATTCGTTGTCAGGCGCTCACATACAACGCTGGACCTGTGAAACAGCGACTCCCCAGCCCGTATTCAACATTACCGCACACCGACTGAGTCGCTGTCATCAAGCTAATGCCGGCCAAGCACAGCGAATACTGGCTGGCGCTGAAAAAATCACGCTACAGTCGCTCATCTGTCGCTACCTGGCGCTATTGATGAATCGGCCTCTAAGTTCAGCGAGGGGAGCGTCCATCTTTCTGGTGCCTAAAGCTAACAGTTTCTTATTTATACTTAGACTGTGACCCCACTGATGTAGGTGGCCACCTTCTGTGGCCAAAATCAGAGCTGCAGTCGGCAGGTGAAAGTTGCTGTTGCAATGTCGCAGTACAGCATTTGCAATACTGTTCTATATGTGTCCCCTCGACATTTGGCTGTCCCTGTAACTTTGGTGTCTGATATATTGCGTAGCTAATATATGGTTGATAATATGTCTTTGCTAATATGGTATAATATATCTGTGTTCATACAGTATATATATATATATATATATATATATATATATATATCCTGTTCCTGTATAATAACCTTTTATATCCTGTTTTCATGTTTCATATGCAAATTTATGTAGTTTGCACTCAAAGAGTTAATGTATTCACAGTGTGCAGTTCCAGAAACTTCATAACTTCCTAGTACTGTAACTAAGGATTGCTAGGGAAGGGTCATGTGACAAGTGGTGAGTTTATCAGGACTGCTGAGCACCTAAGCCTGCCCTCTCCTCCATTTTCTAGTGGAATAGTTCTGATCTCTGAAGAGAGAAGATCTGTGCTAGTGGCTGCTGGCTTGTCTCACGTGGCTAGTGTGGAGAAAGAGGCCAGATACAGCACCTGTGCGGAGGACTAATGCTTATCAAGTCTGCTGATAAATCGACAGCATCATCTCTCATATTCCAGGTCGCAGAGCCTGTCTTAAATTCATCTCTAATCTCCAAGGTCGCAGAACCTATCTTCAATCTTGCAAAGTAAGCTATTCAGCCTAACGGCACTATAAGTCTCAGCAAGTCCTCTAGTCTCCCACACCACAGGATCGCTCCTGATCTGTAGTGTCACTGTACCATCTAGACTGCCAGTAAAAGTTCCGTTGATCCTGACCTGGCCTCTGCCTGTTATTGCTACCCAACACCTAGCAAAGGATCTCCTGGGACCCCCAGTTGGTAGGGTAACCGGTGCCACCAAACCCTCCTGGCGTTACGACACGGGGCCCTCATACCATCTGGGTCTACCGACTTTAACATCTGTCCGGAACCTAGGCTTCGGCCTGCCACTCCAAAAGCCGGTGACCCACAGCTGCCTCCCAGCTTTCCTAACCTGGTGACCACACTGTGCCTTTGAATGCTCCACATTTGTAGATGCACTGATCGCTTATCGGTCATCATGTCATTGCATGGCTCCCCAAAATGCCTTCTGGGGGCAATGCCCTGTGTGATCGCACAGCTGGTACACCCCAAAGGCCTGCCAAGGGTGCGGGCACCCACCTGGCTAAAGGAATAGAAGCGCACACCATTGGATCGTTGATCAGGTACATTTAAGGGGGAATTCTGGGGTTCCACACAGAAGGGCATGCCAAATCGTGATGCCCGAGGGAGTAAGAATCAGGCAACTCTGGAACCTTATACACTCCAGGTCTACTTTTGATGCACTTTAATGATAAGTGGGTGTGATGAACATGTGATTTTCTTTAGCCTTGTCCAAGCTGCATCACAGATTCACAACCACCTGCAGGCTCCAGTTCTCTGGTCTTTCATCATTGTTGTCTCCACTGCCGACAGTAAGCTTCTCTCCCAGACTCGCTACAGGTCACTGATGCTGCCACGTGGAAGCATTCATTGACTGGTAGCAGGGGTTGTATCGCAAGATAGATTCAGTGCATCTGCCGCAGATTTAAATTCAGTGTTGGACTAAGCGAGGCCAAAGGAGAAGCATGTTTTCTGCATCGGTGTTGACAGGGCTGAAAATTGGAGGACAGGAGCCTACAGAACTTAATCTGTCTTTGTGAAACTAATCTTATTTTTTTCTTATAAAATGTAATAAGTGTCAAATGTAAGGGGGTTGAAAAAGTAAAAATCCAAAAGAAATAATACCTTTTCTGCCCTGCAGCTGTCTCTTCCTGATCCAGTAATGACACGTGCCTGTCATGCCCCCTCCGTTGCATAACATGGAGTTGGGCATTTTAGTCCTTACTGTCACTTTCATTTAAATGTATTTTACTGACGTTTTGCAGAAAAAATGAAGAGAATAGGTTTAATAAAAGGTCATTTCCTTCCTAGGTTTAATAAAAGGTCGCACACATTGCCTATGGGAATGGCATAGAGAATGAATGCCACATTGCCTATGGGGAACATAATGTGGGGAATGGCACATTGCCTATGGGAATAGGATGGGGGGAATGCCACACTGCCTATGGGAATGGTTGGGGGGAATGCCATATTGTCTATAAAGGAGAAAGGGAGGGGGAATGCGACACTGCCGATGTGGATTGGCAGGGGGATTAAAAAGTACTGGTAAGCACACTTACTAGTAAATCAATGTATAAAGCAAATATATAGCATGCTATTCGGGTGCAATCTCATACAATCGGGACAAAGGTCACCAAAAACCGTTATAAACAACTAGGTATGAAAGCACACCTGACGCATAAGGTTTAGTATGCAAGTAAAAATTCCAATTTATTTATGTACAATAAATCAGACTAAGTAGGTGGATATAGGTCCACTTGAAGGAATACAATGCATATCACATGGGGAGAGGGTAAATACACTCATACAATCCAGATATATATATACACTATATAAACTATACACAAAGAGAATGCAATGGATCCTGAATACTAAATCTATGCAGTAGCTTGTTGCTGAATGTGAAAGTAACATTATCAGGAAATCGGTTGGTAGATTTTGATCTCAAGGAGTAATTGCAAAGTTCAGTCACAGGCTTGCTAGTATGCAAGGTTTTGCAAGCGGGAGCTATCAAGAGAATCGTAGTAATATGTTTGAGGCACTGGTCCAAGTTTATGCTTCCTTTGCTGAAAGATAATAGAATAGTTTTCTTTCTTTTTCTTGATTTCCTCCTCCGAATCCTAGGTGCGTCTTATAGGACGAAGTATATATTACTTTACATTGCATATATGGCAGATAACTATTCACATAGGCTGCATGTAGCACATATATCAGATGGATAATGGCCTGAGAGGACAATCTACAGGAGTGCACATGCTCAGTAGGAAAGATAGATAATGAAAAAAAACATAAAAAAATAAAAAACATTACAGTCAGTGTATCTGTATTACATGTACAAGACCTGCATTACTGAAAAAGCCACTATACAGCATTGTCAACATGCCAGCTAATAACAGGGAAATTTCAAAGCTTGAGTGCAGACAGAACCTGGACATCTTTTCCGGGCTCTATTACAAAAAATGCATCTGTCCTAGCCCCACATCTAGTTAACTTGTTTAAAGCCCTGAGAGACCAAGACATTCTAAACACTTCCTGCTTGCGGATATCTTTGTGATACCAAAGACAGATAAGGACTGTATGGTTGAAATTAAAGGGCAACATTCTTTAGAACCCTCTGGAACCCTGGAACCCTCAGGAATGGTATGTTCCTGTATTACAGACCTTGGAAAAATAAACATTTTTTAGCCAAATATATTTTATTTAAAAAAGCAAAAATCTTTCCTCCTGTACTTTTTTCCCCACTTGAAAGTCTCAAAACTTGCTGAGGTAGAAGAAATCACTTCTATGATGGGCACTTATGGGCACTTATGATGGGTGATGAATGTGTCTGAATATACAGCACATGCTGCTTCTGTTAGGCCTGACCTTTTTTTATTTTTCAAAAAGTGTCGGGCCTATCATGTCTGACAGGTGGTTTGCATGACTCACAACCGGATTGGCCAGGACAGTTAAAGGCACACACAGCAATCCCGCCATCCTGCAAAGGTACCCATTAGTCCCGCGACCGGTAACCGGGGAACAGTTGGGAGGTATGGGGTTCAAATCTTTGTGAGCAGACATATTACACACAATCCTCCTGTCAGACATGACAGAACCAACACTTTTTGACCGCCCAGGCCCATCAGAAGCAGCATGGGCAGTGTTTGCTTACAAAGTATTCACACATATCACAATCCCGTCATGTGCCAGTTCTGTGAATACCATTTAAAGTGATTTCTTCATGACTTTCCAGTGGGAAGTAAGTACAGGAGGGAGTAAATGAAAAGGTTGTAAACTTACCTTCACCCAAACCTGATTTGCTGCCAGATAGACTTCTTGCAATTATTATTTTCAGCATAGATAAAAAAACTGCCCAACTTTTGTGTGATTCAGTCACTTTAAATATAAATAAAAATATATGTTTTGTTTGTTTTCATTATGCTTTAACATAACTGACAAATGCTCACAAAGCACTAGGGGTGTAAATATAGGGAGTGCAACTGTAACCGGGGCCCAGGAGGTCAAAGGGGTCCTATCCACCTTACTTATCATATCTGTGCTCACTTGGCATTGTTTAGATAAAGGATCCAGCATTTGTCTCTGCTGCTTCAGTCTTTAGTTGTCTTGCTGCCTCCAATTGAGTTAGAAGTTTACTGTATAAGCCTTGAATGGCCCTCATTTAATGTCTGCACCAGGGCCCGTCACATTTAGTTACACAACTGTACTGCACCCAGGTTGTACTCAATATAAATCAGAAAATGGAAAATGGTACTTGATTTGGGAGCCCCTGGTCTCTAATTTAGGCACATAACATTTTCTGAGGTATTTTAATGATAATCATCGTTAAAGACCAATATCCCTTCTCAATAATGATATAAAAATGATATAAAAATACTAGCAAAAATTCTGTCCACTAGATTGAGTAGCTGCTTTTTGCTATTGTTAGATGTATGCAAAGCCTTTGATTCCCTATCATATGCTTTTGGCACTGCTTTATACATGGGTTCAAGGCTTTATATCAAGTAAAATATGCAAGCTTCTGACTCTTTTGACATTGAAAAATGAACATATCTACTATGCCGCATACTATTAATTCTTGCAATGCAACCTCTTGTTTTGGCTATAAGATTTTTAAAAATATTTATTTGCATATTTGGCTATTATATGTTTGCGCACACATCGACACTTTCTCTATTTGCTAATTATGTGCTGTTGACCCCTACCCAACCACTTACTACACTTCCCAATTGATTTCAAACTTTGAATCTTTTGACTTATGTTTAGTAGAAAAAAATAAACAGCATTAAACATTTGTCTCCAAAATAGTATGGTTCCTTGCTCAAAATAAGCTTTAAATGGGCATTATATCAATTGCCATGCTTGGGTATTCACTTAGCCCTTACATACAAAGAGCTATAATCGATAAATTTCCCCCTCACCCCATTGCGGGAAGATCAACTGTTAAATACCCAAATAAACTTTCCAATCTTTTGTATTGCCCATATAAACCCATTTAGATTACCCTTTAACCAAAACTATGTTACTATTTCAAGATCCTTCTTGTTTGGGTCCTGGCATATATGATCAGGGTCATGCAGAAGAGGATATTGGAGTTTGTTTGAAGGTCAACTCATTTGATGGTATCTAAATGGGCCATGTTCATACATTAAATGCAGGGCAAGTTAGGGGTACCAAACCTGAGCCACTGCTACAAGGCAGCATAGATAGCCCAATTTGCACATATTCACTTAAATATAGACCTTTATTGGATCTACCTAATTCTGCTTTGATTCCCCTATGCACTTTAATGCGGACTAGGTTAGGGTCGTGCCTTAAAGGATTGAGTCCTCTTGATATGGGACTTGATAAAATATTCAGCTTAAGTTAATGACCCGCTTCCCCCCCCCCTCCATAAGTATATGGGAAAATCTCTAATTCCCACCAGGACAACAAACTAAAAATGTCTTTGACTGGAGGATCACATATGGCTCATTGGCTAAATCGTGACTCCTCTTATAGAAAGTGCTTCAATTTCGAATCAATCTGTGCTAAAGAAAAAACTCACTCTACAGGCCTTATTTCCATATTGTATGGAAGCTTAAACAACTTTCCTCTCATGAGACGGCACAATACGCTTGTTTCACTACACAGGATTTACCCAGAGATTGATCAACTTATTGTCCTGCACAAAGCAGGAGGCAACCCCAATTCTCACACACATTGTGCACCCGGCTTATCAATGCGGCCAAGTCGGTGGCGCTCCGAGTCACCCTCACGGTTCAGAAATGGATACACTAAGTGAAAAGGGTGGAAGGGATAAAGGAAGTGGTGGCCATCAGACATGACAATATAAAAACGTGTGGAACCATGGAATCCTTGGGCTAGGTTCAAAGACTCAGACCTCTTTAATGCTTTTTTGATCTCCAATAACTGATAAGGAGTTAGTGATGTCAAAAAAACACCTATGTGTGCACCATCTAGGGTGCTGTCTGCTGTTTGCGAACACCGTATTTTTTTAATAGAATTTTTTTAATCAGTGTTATGTAAGTGTACTGCAGTGTGCAACATCTCCCATTACAGGCCTCTTTACAGCTAGTGAGGGGCATCCCTCTGTACAGGCAGTGGTGGCATCCCTCAGTACAGACAGTGGGGGCATCCCTTAGTACAGGCAGTGGGGGGCATCCCTCATCACAGCTTCCAGCCCGCATTACAGCCAGTGGGGCCATCCCTCAGTACAGCCAGTGGGGGCATCCTTCATTACAGCTTACACCCCTCATTACAGCCAGTGGGAACATCCCTCAGTACAGCCATTGGGGTCATCCCTCATTACAGCCAGTGGGGGCAACCCTCATTACAGCCAGCGGGGCAACCCTCATTACAGCCAGTGGGGGCAACCCTCATTACAGCCAGTGGGGGCAACCCTCATTACAGCCAGTGGGGGCAACCCTCATTACAGCCAGTGGGGGCAACCCTCAGTACAGCCAGTGAGCAGCATCGTCCACTTCCTCCTCCCCCTGCCCCGCCGCTCACACACCCACACTCATGCTTACCACTGGTTCCCGGTGGTTGGAGGGGCGGTCTGCCCATCGCTGCTGTTCCTACCGCTGCTGCCGCTCTCGCACACAGACACTCACACATTCATGCTTCTTGGAACTTCTTGGTTGTTGAGGGTTGATCAGTGGACATGCCCCATATTGCCAGCATCCAATGAAAACAACAGACACCGCCTGTTGACGCCCACCAATCACCATGCAACAACCATGAAGTGATGTGTGTGAGAGAGTGGCGGTGGTGGCAGCAGGAACAGCAGGGATGGGCAGACCGGATGCCCCCAACCCTCCTGCAACTGTCGTTCACAGGGTCGCGGCCTTCCCTGGCGCCAGCCTACCCTATGGCCAGTCTGCCCCTGCCTACTGCCACTTTCCCTGCTTTAATCAATGCTGATTAAGTGGCATTGAATAAAACAAGGGAAAGTGACAACATTTGGACAAATATTTTTTCATTAGATACAAATGCATAGGAAATGTCCAAAAAATATAAATAAAAAATAAACCACCAGGCATTTTCCATGTTAAATGGGATGCCTTTAAAACTTAAAGAGGACCAACACCCAGGGGTGATCGGCCCGGAAATCTATAAGATTCCCGGGCCGATCACCTCCCACCCCGCGGGACATCTGAGATCGGGATGTCCCGCGGGGTGAAACCCCCCAGAAACCCCAAAAAGACCCTACCTGATCCGCCGCCTCTTCCGCCGCCGCCGCCTCCCGCGCGCCCCTCCAGACGTGCGCGCGCCCGCGCCGGCCCTCTGTGAATGGCCGGCGGGGGCGCGCGCGCGCCGAGAGTGACGCGCGGGAGGCGGCGGCGGAAGCGGCTTGGACGTTCCTGATCCCTGCCTGGACGTTGGCGGGGATTGGCTGCGGCGTTCACGTGGGAGCGTTGAGAGGTGAGTTTTTTGGGGTTTCTGGGGGGTTTCACACAGCGGGGCACCCCCGATCGGGGTGCCCCGCCGAAGTGGACCAAAACCCAGGATAGTCAAAATCCTGGGTGTTGGTCCACTTTAAAAAATGCAATTAAACATTAAAAAGTCAGGCTATTGTTCGCTAGATAAAAAATAAAACTGCTTTCAGGTTTATTTTGTATATCTTTTAGTAATTTTTGGGCATTTCTGGTTAGATACAAATTTTTAATAGGATATATTTAAAAGCCGCATTTAGTAAAACCGTTAAAACCTGAGAAAATACAATTAAAAAATAAATTCATGCTATCGTTCGTTAAATGCCAAAATGATTTTCAAAAAAGCAGCTGTAAATCAGCTGTTCTGTGCTCGTGAAAATGCCAAACCCCGGAAGAGACTTCTGGCTGAAGACTGTTTTCGGGCCGGAGGACCTGAACTTGCAAAATTCGGTACAGATACAAACTTTGCGGGTTGGATCCACTCATCACTACCGTTGACGAGACCCCCCAGAGAAAATAAAGGCTTACAATTATCTGTGAGGGAGCCAAGAAATATATCAGTCCGAGGCATAGGCTCCATGTTCCACATGGGAACATGGGAAATCTGTCAGAGAACGCTTTAAAATCTAACATTTTAAGAATTGGTAAGTTTTGTGCTGAATATCAAAATCTTTTAAAGGCTAGTCCTGTGAACAACCTCATGTCTTGCAGGATGATAGGTCCTAAAGGGTGTTTTTGATTAGAACTCCGCAAAGCTGAGCTCTAAATAGACCAATAATTCAAGTGGTCTGTTATCAGAAGGTGACTCTGCATGTATGCCTGTCTAACAATGACTGGGGTAATATCAGGTTCCTTGCCTATGATTTCATTTGATTTTGAAATTTGACCGAAATGCAAAAAATCATCAAGCATTGCTGAGACAGAGAACAGAGACTATGGAAGTCAACTGCTAAATCTGTCAACTGTCAAATCAAGGGGCCCCTACACTCAGTGCCTCATTTGAGAGTTTATTATGGATGGGAATTGCCATGTTGGCCAAGAACTTGTTTTCCCAGTGTCACCGACTGGTTAATTATTAGCTAATGCTGCTAGGAAAGGTGGTATTGGCCAAATCATATGTAGTATGCAATTTTACCTTAAAGCGGAATTACAGTCAAAAATAGGGTGCAGCCTATTATAATCATGGGCAGTGCTGATAAGCTCACCTGCTGGCCATGAGAATTGGTGAGTATCCTGGCACCCGATTTCTTATTTTAACGGTGCCAAATTGTAGTGGGGCAGCCCATTTTTGACTGTAGTTCCCCAGTACGACTTAGCAGCTGGTCAGCACGACCCAGGCTGCCCCACTACAAATTGGCACTGTTAAAATAAGATACTAGGTACTCACCACTTCAGGGACTCTTCTGCAGCTGCGGTGCAGCCTATCAGATTCCAGAGGAACAAGCTACACTCCCCGATCCACAGGGTCCAAACATGCACAAAGAAATGGATAAACTGGGTGGCAAAACTGTGTGACAAAAATGTGAGGCGACATAACTACTTGGTGCTAAACCAAGCAAGACCTTTCAGCTATAAAAATTTTCTCCTGGGTAGTGCAGTTGGCTGTGTCTACTGCCATTGCATACAGTAGGCCGATGTGCTTCATTCTATTTATGGAGAATAGAGATGAGCGACTTTTGAAAAATTCGATTCGGCTGATTCGCCGAATTTTCCGGGAAAAATCGATTTGGTCCGAATTTATTCGCGACAAAACGATATTAAAAAAAACGGCTATTTCTGGGCGTCCGAGAGCCTCCATAGGGTTGCAGACTGTTTTACTTGGCTGTAACATGCATAGGATGCATGCTGGGTTAGTGAAATACTATTGTAAAGAAGTATGACATGCAGATCAGAGGCGTCACTATTAGATTCGCTGACGCAGAGCGGCACAATTACAGAGCCTTGAGGTGGCATCAGCATGATGAGCCCATATATTGCCTGAAAGACACACAGTGGAGTTGGCAGCAGCATAGGGAGCCCATATATTGCCTGAAAGACACACTCTGGACTTGGCAGCAGCATAGGGAGCCCATATATTGACTGAAAAACACATTGTAGTTGGCAGCAGCATAGGGAGCTCATATATTGCCTGAAAACCACACCCAGGAGTTGGCAGCAGCATAGGGATCTCATATATTGCCTGAAAGACACACTCTGGACTTGGCAGCAGCATAGGGAGCTCATATATTGTCTGAAAAACACACCCAGGATTTGGCAGCAACATAGGGAGCTCATATATTGCCTGAAAGACACACTCTGGACTTGGCAGCAGCATAGGGAGCTCATATATTGCCTGAAAAACATATTGGAGTTGGCAGCAGCATAGGGAGCTCATATATTGCCTGAAAGACACACCCAGGAGTTGGCAGCAGCATAGGGAGCTCATATATTGCCTGAAAAACACATTGGACCTGGCAGCAGCATAGGGAGCTCATATATTGCCTGAAAGACACACCCAGGAGTGGGCAGCAGCATAGGGAGCTCATATATTGCCTGAAAGACACAATCTGGACTTGGCAGAAGCATAGGGAGCACATATATTGCATGAAAAACACACCCAGGAGTTGGCAGCAGCATAGGGAGCTCATATATTGCCTGTAAAACACATTGGAGTTGGCAGCAGCATTAGGAGCCCATATATTGCCTGAAAAACACATTGGAGTTGGCAGAAGCATAGGGAGCTCATATATTGCCTGAAAAACACACCCAGGAGTTGGCAGCAGCATTAGGAGCCCATATATTGCCTGAAAAACACCCCATTGGCAGCACCCTGGCAGCAGCAGGAGCCCAAATATTGGCTGAAAGACGCCCTGGAGTTGGCAGCAGCAGCAGGAGCACAAAAATTTGCTGGAAGACACACCCTGGAGTTGGCAGCAGCAGCAGGAGCCCAAACATTGGCTGAAAGACACACCCTGGAGTTGGCAGCAGGAGCCCAAACATTGGCTGAAAGACACACCCTGGAGTTGGCAGCAGCAGCCCAAAAATTTGCCTAAAGACACACTGAAGTTGGCAGCAGTAGCAGGAGCCCAAGCATTGGCCTAAAGACACACACTGGAGTTGGCAGCAGCAGGAGCCCAAACATTGGCTGAAAGAGACACTGGAGTTGGCAGCAGGAGCCCAAAAATTGGCCTAAAGACACACCCTGGAATTGGCAGCAGCAGCATTAGGAGCCCATATATTGCCTAAAAGACACACCCGGGAGTTGGCAGCAGCTGCATTAGGAGCCCCCCATTAGGAGCACAAAAATTGGCTGGAATGCACACCCTGGAGTTGGCAGCAGCAGCAGGAACCCAAAAATTGGCCTAAATACACACCCTGGAGTTGGCAGCAGCAGCAGGAGCCCAAAAATTGCTTGAAAGAGACACTGGAGTTGGCAGCAGCAGCCCAAAAATTGGCCTAAAGACACACTGGAGTTGGCAGCAGCAGCAGGAGCCCAAACATTGGCCTAAAGACACACACTGGAGTGGGCAGCAGCAGGAGCCCAAACATTGGCTGAAAGAGACACTGGAGTTGCCAGCAGGAACCCAAACAGTGGCTGATAGACACACTCTGGAGTTGGCAGCAGCAGGAGCCCAAACATTGGCTGAAAGAGACACTGGAGTTGGCAGCAGGAGCCCAAAAATTGGCCTAAAGATACACACTGGAGTTGGCAGCAGCAGGAGTCCAAACATTGGCTGAAAGAGACACTAGAGTTGGCAGCAGGAGCCCAAAAATTGGCCTAAAGACACACACTGGAGTTGGCAGCAGCATCAGCAGGAGCCCAAACATTGCTTGAAAGACACTGGAGTTGGCAGCAGGAGCCCAAAAATTGACTGAGATACACACCCTGGAGTTGGCAGCAGCAGCAGGAACCCAGAATTGTCTGGAAGGCACCCTGAAGTTGGCAGGAGCACAAAAATTGGCTGGAAGACACACCCTGGAGTTGGCAGCAGCATTAGGAGCCCAAACATTGGCCTAAAGACACACACTGGAGTTGGCAGCAGCAGCAGGAGCCCAAAAATTGCTTGAAAGATACACTGGAGTTGGCAGCAGCAGCAGGAGCCCAAACATTGGCCTAAAGACACACACTGGAGTTGGCAGCAGCAGGAGCCCAAACATTGGCTGAAAGAGACACTGGAGTTGGCAGCAGGAGCCCAAAAATTGGCCTAAAGACACACTGGAGTTGGCAGCAGCAGGAGCCCAAACATTGGCCTAAAGACACACACTGGAGTTGGCAGCAGCAGGAGCCCAAACATTGGCTGAAAGAGACACTGGAGTTGGCAGCAGGAGCCCAAAAATTGGCCTAAAGACACACCCTGGAATTGGCATCAGCAGCATTAGGAGCCCATATATTGCCTAAAAGACACACCCAGGAGTTGGCAGCAGCTGCATTAGGAGCCCCTACGTTGCCTGAAAAACACACCCTTGAGCTGGCAGCAGGAGCCCAAATATTGGCTGAAAGAGACCCTGGAGTTGGCAGCAGCAGCAGGAGCCCAAAAATTGGCTGAATGACACTCTGGAGTTGGCAGCAGCAACAGGAGCCCAAAAATTGACTGAGAGACACACCCTGGAGTTGGCAGCAGCAGCAGGAACCCAGAACTTGGCTGAAAGGCACACCTTGAAGTTGGCAGGAGCACAAAAATTGGCTGGAATGCACACCCTGGAGTTGGCAGCGGCAGCAGGAACCCAAAATTGGCCTAAAGACACACCCTGGAGTTGGCAGCAGGAGCCCAAAAATTGCTTGAAAGAGACACTGGAGTTGGCAGCAGCAGCCCAAAAATTGGCCTAAAGACACACTGGAGTTGGCAGCAGCAGCAGGAGCCCAAACATTGGCCTAAAGACACCCACTGGAGTGGGCAGCAGCAGCAGCAGCAGAAGCCCAAACATTAGCTGAAAGAGACACTGGAGTTGGCGGCAGGATCCCAAAAATTGGCCTAAAGATACACACTGGAGTTGGCAGCAGCAGCAGCAGGAGGAGTCCAAACATTGGCTGAAAGAGACACTGGAGTTGGCAGCAGGAGCCCAAAAATCGACCTAAAGACACACACTGGAGTTGGCAGCAGCATCAGCAGGAGCCCAAACATTGCTTGAAAGAGACACTGGAGTTGGCAGCAGGAGCCCAAAAATTGACTGAGAGATGCACCCTGGAGTTGGCAGCAGCAGCAGGAGCCCAAACATTGCTTGAAAGAGACACTGAAGTTGGCAGCAAGAGCCCAAAAATTGGCCTAAAGACACACAGTGGAGTTGGCAGCAGCAGGAGCCCAAACATTGCTTGAAAGAGACACTGGAGTTGGCAGCAGGAGCCCAAAAATTGGCCTAAAGACACACCCTGGAGTTGGCAGCAGCAGCAGCAGCATTAGGAGCCCATATATTGCCTAAAAGACACACCCAGGAGTTGGCAGCAGCAGCAGCATTTGGAGCCCCTATATTGCCTGAAAAACACACCCTTGAGCTGGCAGCAGCAGGAGCCCAAAAATTGGCTGAATGACACCCTGGAGTTGGCAGCAGCAGGAGCCCAAAAATTGACTGAGAGACACACCCTGGAGTTGGCAGCAGCAGCAGGAACCCAGAAATTGTCTGGAAGGCACACCCTGAAGTTGGCAGCAGCAGGAGCACAAATATTGGCTGGAAGGCACACACTGGAGTTGGCAGCAGCAGCAGGAACCCACAAATTGGCCAAAAGACACACCCTGGAGTTGGCAGCAGCAGCAGGAGCCCAAAAATTGCTTGAAAGAGACTCTGGAGTTGGCAGCAGCAGCCCAAAAAATGGCCTAAAGACACACTGGAGTTGGCAGCAGCAGGAGCCCAAACATTGGCCTAAAGACACACACTGGAGTGAACAGCAGCAGGAGCCCAATCATTGGCTGAAAGAGACTCTGGAGTTGGCAGCTGGAACCCAAACATTGGCTGATAGACACACTCTGGAGTTGGCAGCAGCAGGAGCCCAAACATTGGCTGAAAGAGACACTGGAGTTGGCAGCAGGAGCCCAAAAATTGGCCTAAAGACACACACTGGAGTTGGCAGCAGCAGCAGGAGCCCAAACATTGGCTGAAAGAGACACTGGAGTTGCCAGCAGGAACACAAACATTGGCTGATAGACACACTCTGGAGTTGGCAGCAGCAGCAGGAGCCCAAACATTGGCTGAAAGACACACTGGAGTTGGCAGCAGGAGCCTAAAGACACACACTGGAGTTGGCAGCAGCAGCAGCAGGAGCCCAATCATTGGCTGAAAGAGACACTGGAGTTGGCAGCAGGAACCCAAACATTGGCTGATAGACACACCCTGGAGTTGGCATCAGCAGGAACCCAAAAATTGGGTGAAAAGCACACCCTGAAGTTGGCATCAGCAGGAACCCAAAAATTGTCTGAAAGGCATACCCTGAAGTTGGCATCAGCAGGAACCCAAAAATTGGCTGAAAGGCACACCCTGAAGTTGGCATCAGCAGGAACCCATAAATTGTCTGAAAGGCATACCCTGAAGTTGGCATCAGCAGGAAACCAAAAATTGGCCTAAAGACATAAATATGTTTTGCACCATTTGGAAAGTGTAAAACGTGGCACCATGCTGTATCTACTCGCATGCATCAGCCATTGGTGGGTGGAAATCCTGGCTGATCCATCCCTGATTCATTTTCACAAATGTGAGTCTCTACACATGTTTAGTTGACAGAGGAGTTCTCCTCGGTGTTACTATGGCCCCCGCCGCACTAAACACCCGCTCAGATGGCACGCTACTGGCCTGGCAGGACTGCTTTCCAAGGGCAAACTCTGCTAGTTGCGGCCATAAGTCAAGTTTGGCTGCCCAGAAGTCCAGCGGATCCTCAAGGTGTGTTGGCATGGTCATGTCAAGGTATGACACGACCTGCTGGTTCAGGTCCTGCTCCAGGTCTTCCTGCTGCTCATGACTAGCCTCACTATGCAGGTGAAGAAAGCTACTCCTTAGCAACTGAGGACTGAGGCTGCTGCTGATGGAGCTGCTGCTGCTGCTCCTGCCACCACCCCCAGCAGCCATGGCAGTGGAAGGTGAGCGCAGAGGTCCCCCCCGAGTCAGTCCTGCGAGAGTATGGATGACGGCGCAGATAGGCATCGGCCAACTGACTACGTAGGATGACGTAGTAGGCCAGTTTGTCCTCCCTCTCAGTGGGTGTAAAAAATGTCCCCATTTCGTGCCGGTAGCGAGGGTCCTACCGTTCTGATGCTGTAGCTCAAGAAGGGTGTGCTTGGCGGTGTAGGAGTGGCTGAAGTGCCTGCAAAGTTTCCTTCCCGTTGTTAGGAAGTCTTGCAGATGGGGCGAAGACTTCAGAAACCGCTTGACAACCAGATTGAAGACGTGAGCCATGCAGGGCGCATGGGTCAGGCTTCCTTGTCGCAGCGCAGACAAAATGTTCTTCCCATTGTCGGTAACCATGGTTCCCATTTTCAGTTTTCTTGGAGTAAGCCATGTTTGGATTTCTTGATGAATACATTTTAGCAGTTCCTCCCCTGTGGGAATCCGTTCGCCAAGACAAACCATGTGAAGCACAGCGTGACACCTCCATGCCCTGCACACATGGTAGACTGGAGGGGCACTGAGACTTGACCCTACAGTGGAGGGTGAGGAGATGGAGGAGGATGAGTAGGCCGAGTCGCACGGTGTCACAGGCACAACGGCCAGGGAGCACGGAGGCCGAAGCGGCGTGACCTGTCCAAGTTGCTGCTGCTGCAAAGGAACCACATTCACCCAGTGGGCCGTAAACGACATGTACTGTCCCTGACCGTAGTTACAGCTCCAGACGTCAGTGCTGCCATGCACTTTGGTACACACCGACAGGCTCAAGGACTGGCCCACCTTCTGTTCAACAAAATTGTGCAGCGCTGGTACTGCCTTCTTGGCAAAGAAATGACGGCTTGGGACTCTCCACCTTGGCTCGGCACAAGCCATCAGTTCTCTGAAAGGTGCAGAGTCCACCACCTGAAAAGGGAGCGACTGCAGCACCAGCAACTTGGACAGGAGCACATTCAGCTTCTGCGCCGTAGGATGAGTGGGCGCATACTGCTGTCTCTTGGACATGGCTTCGCTGATGGATTGCTGGCAGGATGCCTGACTTGGAGGAGGAGCAGGAGCATCTGGAGCGACAGAGGATGGGTATGATGCATAGCTGCCTTCGGCTGAGGTGCTGGAGCCTTGGCTGGCAGAAATTTGGTGCAGCGTGCCACTTGGTGAGGAAGCAGCCTGGACCACCTCTTCGGAGCCTCGGTTCTCCCAGGCCGCTTTATGGTGACGCAGCATATGTTGACGCAGGGCCATGGTGCCAACATTGAGGCCCTGGCCACGCTTCACCTTCTGCCTACACATCTTGCATGTGGCCATGTTACCCTCCTGCGGATGCTTAATGAAAAACTGCCACACTGCCGAGTAGTTAATTTTCCCACCAACAGCCCGCACTGATTCACTGCTACTGCCGCCAACTCCAGGAACCCCTGCTCCACTACCTCCCGAGAAGGTAGCCTGCCGCGAAGCAAGTGATCTACCCTTGCCCCCGTTTGGCTCTGCCACCATGCTGACTGCCAACCATGCTGCTAATACCTTGCTGCCTCAGCTGCTGACTCCGGAGCAACCTGCGCCCCTCTTCTCCTGGCAGATCAGGTCTCTCACCGCGACTCCTGCTGCCACTCGCCCCTAGTCTGCTGCGACCTCTGCCTGCTGAATCTAGGCCTCTGCCACTCCTCTGTGAACATCCTGGCACTTGTCTGCCTGACATTTTTATGTATTTGAAATGCGCAACAGGCACTTTAAAAATGTGTTTACTTTAAAAAGCAGAAGGTAAATAAACTGAGGAACTGCTTCTCTGTAACAGATACTATGAAAATTGGCAATATGGGATGCCCTGTGCTCAGGGGTTTTTATAGCAGACACAAAAACTCTTTTAAAACTGTGGTCTAGTTAGATGAAATCAGCTGAAAGACCTGCTTCTGTGTAACAGATAGGGTTAAATGTGCAATCAGGGGATGCCCAGTGCTCAGGGGTTTTTAAAGCAGACACAAAAACACTTTTAAAACTGTGCTCTAGTTAGATGAAATCAGCTGAAAGACCTGCTTCTGTGTAACAGATACTATGAAAATTGGCAATATGGGATGCCCAGTGTTCAGGGGTTTTTTAAGCAGACACAAAAAGACTTTTAAAACTGTGGTCTAGTTAGATGAAATCAGCTTAAAGACCTGCTTCTGTGTAACAGATACTATGACAATTGGCAATATGGGATGCCCAGTGCTCAGGGGTTTTTAAAGCAGACACAAAAACACTTTTAAAACTGTGCTCTAGTTAGTTGAAATCAGCTGAAAAACCTGCTTCTGTGTAACAGATACTATGAAAATTGGCAATACGAGATGCCCAGTGCTCAGGGGTTTTTAAAGCAGACAAAAAAACACTTTTAAAACTGTTGTCTAGTTAGATGAAATCAGCTTTAAGACCTGCTTCTGTGTAACAGATAGGGTTAAATGTGCAAACATGGGATGCCCAGTGCTCAGGGGTTTTTAAAGCAGACACAAAAACACTTTTAAAACTGTGCTCTAGTTGGATGAAATCAGCTGAAAGACCTGCTTCTGTGTAACAGATACTATGAAAATTGGCAATATGGGATGCCCAGTGCTTAGGGGTTTTTAAAGCAGACACAAAAACACTTTTAAAACTGTGCTCTAGTTAGATGAAATCAGCTGAAAGACATGCTTCTGTGTAACAGATAGCGTTAAATGTGCAAACAGGGGATGCCAAACCCTCTTGGCTTCTCCCGGCCCTACTCCCTCTATTTAGTTAATTAACTTGTGAGGCCTAGTGTTAATTACTCCCACTTCCTTAGCGGGCTATTATAGTGTCAATCCCTATCGGCCTATTGTGCCGCTATAATCACCATATGGAGGCATCTCAGGATAATGTGTATAGCTTGTGGGGTGTCCCCTATTAGCGCTGAGAATGTGCGGGTCTGTGTACCTTGTGCCCAGCAGGTGCTTGCGCTGCAGCCTGGTTTTCCAGTGGCTGGGCCTGGGCCTCGTATCATTTCACCTACTCCCCCAAGCTTAAATCTCACTCCCACTGAGTCGCATACAAGTGGGGATTCTCAGCCTGATGTGTCTTCCAGACTGGCTAGTGTTGAGAAGTTGATTGCTAATACCTTGGTGCGTAAGACCTCTGCAAAAAAGTGGCACTTAATGCCTGATGTCACTCTTTTCCTTATGGAAGCTGATGAGTTTTGGAACTGTCTGGCTATACCCCTTTGGAGGAAGGGGAGCAATTCTCTGACTCATATAAAGAGAGGCCCGGGGGTCATGACGATTCTGGCTCTGACCCCTGAGCCCCAGATGATACTGATAGACTGTTGGCTCAGATTTTTGAGGTTCTGTCTATTTCTCCCCCTGTTGCTGCCCCCAGGCAACAGGGGAAACTTCTGCCCTTGTGGTGGCTATACGCCGCACGGTTTGGCTGCGCCAGTGGGCTGCTGACAACGCTGCCAAGAAAGCCCTCACTGGTTTTCCCTTCAAAGGACTACGCTTGTTTGGGGACCACCTGGACCTGTTTGCTAAGGGAGGCAGGTTACCCCAGCGCAGGCGGCAGTCTCGGCCCTTTCAGGGACAGGGCTCCTTTTCCTCCCCCTACCGTGGTGCTAGACGGGGGAGGGGGGTTTCCTTTACTGGGGCTCAGGGAGACTTCTGGGGTAGGGGCAGAGGACGTGGACGTCCTGGCTCCTCCTGGGGCGCCAAGCTTAAGTCCTCTCCCAAGCCCCCTCAGGCATGATAAGGGGCGCCCTCACCCATCCGGGTGGGGGGACGGCTTCAGCACTTTGCTCACGTCTGGAGGCTTCATGTCTCAGACCGGTGGATTAAGGAGGTAGTGTCCTCCGGTTACAAGATAGAGTTTGCTGTCTGCTCCCCCCCCCCTCCCCAAGGTTCATCAGATCCTGGATTCCTCAGGACCCTGTGTCAGCTCAAGATCTAGTGCAGGCGGTGCAAAGCCTTTTGGAGCTGGGGGTCATCTGCAAGGTCCCTTTAAGAGAAAGGGGCAAGGGCTTCTATTCCAACCTCTTCACAGTGCCCAAAAAAGATGGGTCAGTCAGGCCCATCCTGGACTTGAAGATCCTCAACAAATTTGTCAGGTGCAGGCGCTTTCGCATGGAAACTGCGCTCTGCCATCAGTTCCCTGCGCCCAGGGGATTTCATGACGTCTGTGGACATCAAAGATGCTTACCTTCATATTCCTGTGTTTCCAGGTCATCAAAGGTTCCTCAGGTTCGCTCTGGAGGATCAACACTATCAATTTGTGGCATTGCCTTTTGGTCTCACTTCAGCTCCCAGGGTGTTCACCAAGGTGCTGGCAGGAGTGATGTCTCTGCTCAGGTTTCAGGGCATCCGCGTGCTGCCCTACCTGGTCGACATTCTCATCACTTCCCAGTCTCTTAAAATAGAACACCGCGCTGCCCACAGATTTTTTTCTTTTTAAAAGAACAGTAAATATGCTACAACGTGCAAAACTTCTTATTCCAAAAAAAGTTCAAATATATGATAGTCAATAAGCACAGAGCAATTTTCCTATAGGCAAATGTTCATCAATCGAGGGTATACTGAAGGGGTCCCAAAAGACATGCACACTTCCACACGTGCCCACCACCTCTTCTATATACTCTTACCAATGTGAAATAAAAAATCAAACTTCTTATTCCAACATGATCTCCTCCACGATTAGAGAACCAATAGTTATCCAAGTCCTCCCTTTGGGGTTCCAATATATTTAATCCAAGGTCACAACCGTATACTCTTCAGTTGGAGAAATGTCTGATAGGCTCATTCAGACCATGTCCCATAGAAGAGAAAAGGAAGAAGAATCTAGTGCAACCCAGCAATAAGATCCAAACGAATTTTTAATAATGTTTAAAAACTACTCACAAAACATGTTCTTGATCTCAGCGCTTATACATAAAAAGTGAGCAGGATGTTCCCACGCTTCCCCACCGCGGCCGCTGGAAGGGTGAAGCTGAAGTCTTCAAAAGTTAAGAAAAACGCGTGCACATACGTAGATTCCCCGTGTCCTGCCGCCTAACGCGTTTCGTTGTGAAACAACTTTTTCAAAGGCACAGGTAAGGGGAAAAAGTGGGTCCAATATATAGGGAATAAAAAGACGAGACTTACCCCTGCCCGCCCCGATCACGGCTGCGACAGCCGGAAATGGAGACGCGCCGCAACATAATCCAATGACGCGCGCGCAGGAGGCTCGGCTCACGCGCGTCCGGAAGGAGCCGGAAAATGCAGAAGGGGTCTAGAAACCACGCCCCCCGCCGGTAGATGATGGACAGGGACAGACAGCTGCTGTCCCGAGCTGTAAGTTCAACGGCATGTCCGGATTTAGCCGAGACTTGCCGAAGAGGGGTGGGTTAAGCCCGCCCCTCGGTTTAAGTGAAGATCTCAAGGGCAATGATTAAAACACTCCAGGTTGTGTAAAACCCCCGAGTTGGCAGCACCAATTAGTGATGATATAATGACAAATGGATTAAAAATATGAAATGGTGCACATACTCTGATTCTCCCAATTAAAGGGAACTTCCCAGTCTCTACATCAGGCAGAGTTGGATACTCAGCTGGTGGTGTCCACCCTGGAGTCATTTGGCTGGGTGATCAACCACCCGAAGTCTTCTCTGTCTCCCTCCTTGGTGACTTCATTCCTGGGAATGAATCTGGATACAGTTCAGGCAAGGATTTTTCTTCCTCAGCAGAAGGTGGACAGTATAATTGTGCAGGTCCAGTTCCTGCTATCCCTTATGCTCAGTTCCACTTGAGGCCTCTGCAACTCCACCTCTTGTCAGTATGGGACAAGGACCCTGCGGCCCTGGACCGGGTCTTTGCGCTTCAGGCGGTCCCTCTCGTGGTGGCTGGACTCCAGGAACCTGTTGGGGGGCAGATCCTTTCTGACCCCCTCCTTGGAGACGGTCACCACGGATGCCAGTCTGTCAGGTTGGGGGGGTTTCTGGAAGTCCCTGCAGTTCTAAGGGAAGTGGGGCCCTCAGGAGGCCCACACACCTATCAATGTCTTGGAGCTGCGGGCGATCAGGTTGGTTCTGGTTCAGTTGACTCATCACCTTTGGGGTCTGCCTGTTCAGGTGCGCTCGGACAACCAGACGGCAGTTGCCTACATCAATCATCAGGGAGGGACCCGGAGCAGGAGGGCCCTCCAGGAAGTGTCTCTGATCCCGACCTGGGCCAATGTTCCCTGCATATCAGCGGTGCACATCCCGGGGGTGGAATATCTGCTGGCAGAGTCTCTGAGCAGGGGGACCTCTCTCCAGGGAGAATGGTCCCTCTGCAACAGGGTGTTTCAATCTCTGTGTCACCATTGGGGCCAACCAGATGTGGATCTGTTTGCGTCCCATCACAATCACAAGCTCCCAACCTTTGTCTCCCTGTCCCAGGATCCTCTGGCCTTGGCCATGGATGCCCTAGCAATGTCATGGCAGGACTTTCAGCTCCTGTATGTCTTTCCTCCATTCCCCCTGCTGCAAGATTCTCTGGAGGGGGTGCCAGCAATTCTGGTGGCCCCCAGGTGGCCAAGAAGAGTGTGGTTCGCAGATGTGGTGCAGCTGGCAGTAGATCAGTACGTTCTGACCAGGGTTCCAGACCTGCTCACTCAGGGTCACTTACGCCATCCCAATTTACAAACTCTGGCTTTGACGGCCTGGCTGCTGAAACCTCCATCTTGATGGAGAAGCGGCTGTCTACCTCAGTTGTTGATACCATGATAAAAGCTAGGAAGAAGTCCTCTTCTTCCATTTATTACAGGGTTTGGCGTGCCTACATTGACTGGTGTGAGTCTAAGTCTCTTCCCTGTCGTGTGTTCTCTATTCCCAGGATCCTGGAGTTCCTGCAGCATGGGTTGGAGATGGGGCTCCAACTCAGTACTCTGAAGGGTCAGGTTTCTGCTCTGGCTGTTTTCTTCCAGAAGTCCTTTGCTCAGTATTCTCTGATCAGGACTTTTTTCCAGGGGGTTACTCATGTGCGTTCCTCACGTAAGCCTATGTTGCCTGTTTGGGATATGAACTTGGTTTTGTCAGCCTTGCAGGGTGCTCCCTCTGAACCTGTGCAGGATGCTGCCCTGGCCATTCTTACTCTCAAAGTTGTCTTTTTGGCGGCTATCACCTCTGTTAGGTGTGTGTCTGAGTTGGCGGCGCTCTCTATCCAGTCCCCCTACTATGGGAGACACAAAGACAAGGTGGTGTTCCGCTTCAAGCCAGACTTTCTGCCTAAGGTTGTGTCATTTGAATCAGGACATTGTTCTTCCGTCATTAGGTGTCTGAAGTACTATCTGGTGGCTACTACACCTTTCAGAAAAACTGATGCTCTTTTTGTGGTCCCTTCTGGTCCTAGGAAGGGTTTGGCTCCTGCCAAGTCTACTATCAGCAAATGGATCCGTCAGGCTGTGATTCAGGCCTACTCTGCTAAGGGGAAGAATCCTCGCTTCCGCCTTACTGCTCATTCTACTCGTGCTATTGGTGCCTCTTGGGCTTTTCAGCACCAGGCTTCTGTTGAACAAGTTTGCAAGGCCGCTACTAGGTCTTCTGTTCATACCTTTTCAAAGTTTTACAAGGTTGATGTTAGGGCCTCAGCTGATGCTGCTTTTGGCCGTAAGATTCTGCAGGCGGCAGTGGTATGACCTGTCTGCTGTTACCTTTGGGGATCCCACCCTACTTTATGGACACTGCTATTGGATGTCCCAAGTGTAAGTAATCTATCTGGAGCAGGACGTACTGTATACTAAGAATAATACAATTCTGTGATTACTCACCTGTAGAATTGGTATTATGAGTATACAGTACATCCTGCTTCACCCCACCCTTGGTTTTGCATTATGCAGGACGTACTGTATACTCATAATACCAATTCTACAGGTGAGTAATCACATAATTGTATTTTTAAAGCAGACACAAAAACACTTTTAAAACTGTAGTCTAGTTATATGAAATCAGCTGAAAGACCTGCTTCTGTGTAATAGATAGGGTTAAATGTGCAAACAGGGGATGCACAGTGCCCAGGGGTTTTTAAAGCAGACACAAAAACACTTAAAACTGTGGTCTAGTTAGATGAAATCAGCTTTAAGACCTGCTTCTGTGTAACAGATAGGGTTAAATGTGCTAACATGGGATGCACAGTGCTCAGGGGTTTTTTAAGCAGACACAAAAACACTTTTAAAACTGTGGTCTAGTTATATGAAATCAGCTGAAAGACCTGCTTCTGTGTAACAGATAGGGTTAAATGTGCAAACAGGGGATGCACAGTGCCCAGGGGTTTTTAAAGCAGACACAAAAACACTTAAAACTGTGGTCTAGTTAGATGAAATCAGCTTTAAGACCGGCTTCTGTGTAACAGATAGGGTTAAATGTGCAAACATGGGACGCCCAGTGCTCAGGGGTTTTTAAAGCAGAAACAAAAATTTAAAACTGTGATCTGGCTATTAAATCAAATGAAAATAAAAAAAAGGCTTTCTCTGTCACTTTATCTGCTGTCCCTACCTCGATCTTTCCCTGGCTCTCTCTGGTTCTCTCTGGCTCTCCTTGGCTCTCTGTCTGTCTTTCCCTGTCTTTCCCTGTCTCTTCCCAGCTCCGTTCTCGCCGCAATACAACGCTGAAATGCGCACCAGCAAGATGGCCGCCGCTTATATACCGCTGTGACGTCATCGGGGTTCCTGGCTGCTGATAGGCTGCATGTGACCTTCCCATGATGCCTTGCCCCAGGGGATATGTCCAGACATGTGGATCCACCATTTTACAATGCCTGTAATTGCAGTAAATGGAAAAAATTCGATCGATCGAATCGTGGGGAAATTCTGATTCGTTCAAGACCGAATATTTCATGAAATTCGGAACGAATTCAGGTTCGTCTGAATCGATTCGCTCATCTCTAATGGAGAACAATAAATAAACTTATCTTGAAATATCATTTAGTTCAAACCACTTTACTTCATAATCTACATTATATTTAAGTCATTGATAAGGGCCTTGCTTTATACTGTAGTAAACCTAAGAAATTTCTCCAGCACAACATTGTTTGCCTTACTTTAATATTAACACTGGAAATGGAATATGAAGTATAAGTAATTTAACCAAGATGGACAACACAAATGGCCCGCACCGCTCAAATAATAATTGAGGGCTGGTGCTGGCAGAGGAGGGGACCCCCACAAGGGTGTAAATAGACAACATAGAAAAAGTAAGAAGCCAGATCAGCCCAAATCCCCTTCTCTGAAAATTTGCCGCACTACAATATCAAATGTAAAAAAAATCCTTTTATTATGTAATGGCATGCATAAAGATATAACAAACACATAATACATACAATTAAAAACACTTCAAAATTCAAAGCACATTCCTCTGCACATGCCCCGTGGCACCCCTGCCAGCCAAAAGATTGTCCTCAGAAAGAGTGACAGACTTGTTCAGTGCTGGAGGGCTAAGGAGAGGAAGCCAGATGGATAAATGTATTTGATTAGAACTGCTTTGATGCATATTAAACATGCAAGTATGCATACTATTAAATAACAGCATATGAGAATATCAATTATGTTCCTTCACTATCACATTTGGTTGACATCATCTAGGCTTTAATTTGTCCTCATGGTCACTGTGCTGTCAGCTCTATTTTCCTATTACATCAATGAACCATTCTCCTGAGTAGGGTTCTGCAGGGATGTGAAGTGACACAGACATTCCACAACATATTCTATCCTTCATTCACGGAGTATCCTAATTACTAGATCAAGGTCCACACTAACGGCATCCCTCATGGTAATGAAGATTCTGAGGAAGGGCAAAGCCAATTATTTACCTCCATTCTCTCCCCAAATTCTTCCTTGGATAAAACGAGGAAGGAAAGGAAAAAAGGGGAGGAAGATGAGGGGTATCCTGAATGCACCAAAGTTCCTTTACACTCTGTTTATTCCACATCTTCTTTTAACTTCCATTTGCTTCTAGCTTTCTTTCCAATCTTTCAATAGGTTGGTGGAATCCTGGGGTCAGCTCCCATTGTCTCACCCAGGGGTAGGGGACCTGTTGGAATTACCTGGATTTTTGGAACAGTGTTCACTAGAGTGATGAAAAGACATTATTAAACCCATGTGCAACTATAACAAATAACAAACCAACAATATGTGCCCGAACCTCCAGCTCCAGTGCTAGTAGCCTGCTTGTACACATATTACAGTCTAGAACTAACAGCTGGGGCAGGCTTCAAAAACCCCAGCTTCCCTAGTTATTAAATTAGTATAATCAAACTCCCCTTTAGGCCCAAATGGTGCCCTAGTGTTTAATAAAAAAAAAATTCTAGTTCCTAAAGCTGTAGTTTTCTTTTTAAATTATCCGCCTCCCCCCCCAACTTACTTTGTCAATAAATGCAATTTGCATGCCCTCTGTGCATTCCTCATGTTGTTCCAGAAAGTGGGCTGCAATTGGGGTTAAGGTCTTCCCAGCCTCCTTATCTCTCCTTGCCAATTTAATATTAGAGAGATGTCCCCAAATTCTCGTTTTTTCAGCAATTTTAGTCTCTCCAATGTATTGTTTAGTACATCCAATCAGGTAAATTATACCCTCTGATCTGAAGCTCAAATTCTGCTTTATCCAATATTCATTGTCTGAATATTGGCTTTTCACTATTTCACGGTTCCGAACAAATTGGCAGACATTGCAACTGCCACAGGTCTGCTTAACCCTGTTTGTGTGCCCCTTTCTAGCCAGGTCAATAGGTGTGTGTAATGACTGCTGCACAGACGATCACTCAAGTTGGGTGAGCGTCGGGCTTTCATTAAAGGTCCCTTCTTGACTCATCTCATCAAGTAAGGGTCTGATCTTAAAACTCACCAGTGTGTCCGAAATATACGTGATGGATGGACTCACATTGTTGTTATATTCGGTTATAAATCTCACATCATCAATTTTTTTTTTTCTTTGTACCGGATCTTCTCTAGGGGTTAAAAAATGTCCGTCTGTCTGCCTTCTCCCGGCTTCCTCTTTAAAATCCACCTCTGATGAGCAATTTCTTTCAGCTCTCAAAAATTGCCCCACGGGAATTCCTTCTTTTACATTTCTTTGGTGGAAACTCTCAATGTGGAGTAGGCTGTTTGTGGCACAGGATCAGAATATCGTCTATGTTTGTGGCACAGGATCAGAATATTGTCTAAAAAATGATACCACCCAAGAATGAATTGGTTGTATTGTTCCATGGCCTCTCCCCATACTATTTCTCTCTCCCACCAGCCCAGAAATAAATTGGCGACTGATGGAGCACAGCGGGCTCCCATGGCCACTCCACGGATTAGGCTGCTTGTGGCTTAATGGAGTAGGCTGTTTGTGGCCAATTTTGTGCAAATACTGCCACTTTCCTCTAGGCATAAATCCAGATACAAAAAGACCATCTGGAAGGAGATTGTATAGGTTAGCTTAATATTCTACTAGTTCTTGTTTAATCGTTCTAGAAATTCAATGCCAGACTTGGCTTGGGCCTTCCACAGGATCAAAATATCATCTATAAAATTATACCACCCAAGAATGAATTGGCTGTATTGTTCCATGGCCTCTCCCCATACTATTTCTCTCTCGCAACCAGGCCAAGAAATAATTGGCCACTGATGGAGCACAGCGGGCTCCCATGGCCATTCCACGGATTTGCTGGTAGTATCCTAGATCTAACATAAACATGTCATGTGTTAACATAAACTCCAAGAGATTCAAGAGGAAGTTGTGTATGGACTTGAAGGGCATTGAGGCTGCCCCTTCTTGTTCAAAGGCATCTTTTTGTGAACCAAGTATTCCAGATTTATGTTGACATGTTAAGAAATGTCTGTCCAAATAAATGCCTCTTTTAATACCAAACAGAATTTTCTTGGCTTTTAAAGCAGTGGATTGGCATTGTATACTCTTAAAGTGCACCCATACTCAGAAAGGAAGATTATGTGTTTACCTTCTATCCCCAGCCCTGAGCCCCAAAACAGGCTGTGTTTTTTTACCTCAGTCATTGCAGAATATCTATAAAGACACCAGAAAAAAAACATCAGGAATTGTGGTCAATGGCAGCCATATTCTAATAAATTAAGTTACAACCAGACTGTCACATAACGGCAGTTAGGTTAAAGTGCTCCCCATTGCTGAGCTGTGTGTACTTTGATGGCACCAGGGGGTAGCAGCGGGACTGGCACCATTAAATTTTAGCAATGGCTTTTTATAAGCGCTGAAATATTTGCCCATTTTGGGCATCATATCACCAACAGACCAGCATATGTTTTTAAGAAGTGTTTGACGATCAGAATGATCATGTGTGCCATGCATGGGGCATGTGTAATGCAACCTAGACATGGAGCTGCCGCAATGTTCGCCCTGTTATCTGCAACCACATTGCCCAATCTAAGTTGACAGCCAGACTTTCTCTTTCACGTAACTGTGCAAGGCAGGAATGGCTTTGTTGGAGATGAAATGGTGACTGGGGACATGCCACCTGGGCTGGGTGCACTCCATTAGTGCATAAAGGTGCTGGACTCAACCAGGTGGTATGGCAGCAACTGCACCACCAACAACTTGGTCAGGTGCAAGTTCAGCCGCATGACAACCGGATGACTGGGTGCATATTGTTGTCTGGTGGATATACATTCTATTATGGATAACTAACGGGATGGAGGAGGAGCTGGATGATCTGGCCCTACCTTGGCTCGGCTCTTTGTTGCTGCTAGTGCCAGAAGTATCATCATACTTCTCCACCTGATTGCCATTTCACTGTTCTGGTGTTTTATCATGGCCTACTTGCCTCCCCACACCACAACCAACTTCATAACTGCCAGTATGTCCATGTCTACCATCACTCCCACTGCCATAGCTATGCATCTCAGATACCGTTTCCACCTCCACCACCTCCGCATCACACTCCAAAGGTTGTCATCAAACAAATTCTCCTTATCACTATCCATAGCAACTGGGCTGCTGAGAAAAGCTGATGTCCCACTAAGAGGGGGCAGTAAACAGACAGATGATAGAATAGAAAGGCTTCTTTTATTGTGAAGCGTAGCTGTAGTGGAAAAAGAATCCACTGAAACCTGGCTCAAAATCATGTCTTCCTCCTCCTGAGATAAGCGAGAATGAGTCAACCAGTCCACAATAGATGCATTGTCAGAAATAACATACAACTCTGGCTTGCTGCTGCTGCTGCTACTACCACGTATATTGCTACTACTGATGCTACTACTAGTGGTGGCGGACCTGGGCAAATGGATGCTGCCACTACTATGGCTGGGCCTGGGCAAATGGATGATACTACTTTTACTGCGCGAGGGCCCGTACAGCTAAAACAGAGCAGCCCCCACACAGAAAAAAATTATTTGCGGGTATAAAAATTCAGCTTTTTAAACTGTATTTAACAAAGAGGCACCGTGGACCCCAACTTAGAGAGAGACAGGGCCTGCACACTTAAAACAGAGCTGCCATCCCAAAAGAATTCCTTGGCAGGTGAAAAAGATTGATTTTTAAAAAACTGTATTAAACACTGAGGCACTGTGTACACCAAGTTCCCCAACGCATTGACAGGGGCCAGCTAAACCAGACAGATGTGGCCAAAAATAAAAAAAACCCTCACTGAAATTTTCAGACTTTACAGGGTGGACTACAATGACCAGCAGGCAGATGCAGTTTTTCTGTGCAGCACATGCCCCCACCCCCCAGCGTCCCACTCTGCCCACTTCCTTTCCTGTCCCTTCTTTTCTCCTATGCTTCAAAATGCCCTAAACTGTCTCTAAACTGTCCCTGCTCTAAGAGCAATGCTCTCCCTGCAGCAGCTAGCTCAATATTGGTGGATAGATGGTGCATCACGTGTCTATCTCCTGCAATAGCACCTCCTGATTGGCCCAGCTACCCTGACCTCCTAAGCTGTGACCATGTGACCCTGTCTCTCTGCTTCTCTTTGGCTGGCCATGACCTGTGGGGTGGTGCCGGTGAAATCCTGGCAGGTTCGTCAGGTTGGCGGCGAAGCAAACTTTTCCTGAAATTCGAAACTGGGTTCTACCGGCTCGGTTCTCCCATCTCTAAAAATAAGCCAGTAAATAGCAGTACTCTATACGGGAGAGGCTCAAGTACCCTCAAACAGGTGCGATTAGAGGGCGGCTTGCACAAACTGAAACAGCCTGATTCCCAATTGGCAGGGGTTTGGCGCATGCATCCACGGACGGGACCTGGGGGGGGGGGGGGGTCAGCACAATCTCCTGCAGGACAGTTCAAGCTTCTGTCAAACCAATCAAGCCACCTTAGTGCAGGAAACCCCCACAAGCCCTTCATATTTCTCTCTACCCATCGCCCACTTTTATGGATTTTTATAATTATACTTAATCTTTGTTATCTGCACTTTACATCTGCATGTATGCGTGCAGAGGCATATATTGATTTTATGCAATTTGAGTTTAGCAAAAAACGGACCCAGCCAAGAAAACACTTCTTAGAAAATCAGGAAAATGCATGCTGAATTACTAAAATTCTAATAGGTTAATATAGGATAACTGTTTAAATATAACTGTTTAAATTTATATAATGTCCACATTAAAAAGGGAAACATGTTTTTCTTCCTCTCTTTTTAGGTGTTGTCGTACAAACATGGATTCTAAATCGCTATAGACTGGTGCAACTAGAAATAATTGATCAAGTTGTAATGTCATATGGTGGCTTACGAGGTGCTGTTGCTTTTGCTTTAGTCGCTTTATTAGATGGGGAAAGAGTAAAGGCAAAAAATCTGTTTGTCAGCACTACAATAATTGTGGTATATTTTACAGTCATATTCCAGGTATGTATGTTGTGTACGTTATACCAAAGAAAAATTAGAAATGTCAAATCAACATTAAATTGTAAAAATAGATGACCTAAATAGTACTGCAGACCACTCGTTTAGTGATTTCAGATTTCAGCTTTCCCTGGAAATACAGAGACCGCTGTATACTAAAGCGAAAAAAAGCTAAAAAAAAGTAGTTGTTACTTTCATGATGCTTTTGTATGCGTATTCATACATGTAGATGGAGCTGGTTGCACATGTGCGCTGAACAGTTACAAAAATTACTCTCCTCTCCACAGAATGTTAAAAAGGCGACACCAGACACATTTTAGGTATTGTGTCTGGGGGCAGGATTGGAGGAGGTATTGCACTCTACAGTAGAGCGAAGCATGCCAGCGCATAACTTGGCATTGCATCACCCCATAACATAGCATTAAGCGAGGTGCCTGCAGTATCCCTTCTCAAAACCCCATAAAACAGTGTGCAGAAACCCCCCGAGATTGACACCCCATGGACAATCGGGGAATGGTGGGGGGTTAATTGCACACCACAACCCGACCTCCCTCCTTATGCTGCTCACCTCACAGCCAGGGCTTCACTCTATAAGGCACCACCATATTTCCCCTCTTTGGGTGGGGGGGGGGATATGGCTATGGATATGGCAGTGAAAAATACAGTACATCAAATTTGTGTTTTATTATATTTTTACTATCAAATAGTTTTTCGTGTTCTAATAGGTATCTAGGGCCAGATGTATTTTTTGCCCATGTGAACAGGAATGTTCTTTCCCATCTAAGAAAGTGAAAATATATGCACATAATGTATCACAAAGGTCTATATCTAGTCTATAGGTCTATAAAGTCTATATCCTATATCTGTAAGTTACAGATACAGATAGGTTAGGTATAGTGTTAAAGCAAAAGTCCTGTGACATTGAAACCCCCCCCCCCGCATTGACACTGAATGCCTGCTGCATTTGACAGAATAGTCTGTGTAAGAAAATACATGCATCAATATATACACCCCAGAGTAGCAAAATATTTTTTTCCCCAGAATTGCCTGAACTTCAAAAATAAGTGATGTGATCTTGATACAGCAAAACAGGCAAGGATATGAAAATCAAATTTGAGGTCCACTGTAGGACTGTATATACAAGTATATTTGGACAAGATGAAAAAATATTTATTATTGTCTTTCCATATTCACTTTCTTTGAACAGGGGTTAACTATTAAACCTTTGGTGCAATGGTTAAAAGTGAAGAGGAGTGAACACAGAGAAAGAAAACTTAATGAAAAGCTTCATAGCAGAGTAAGGTCTTTTGCTTTTTGTTACCCTTTATGCAAAAATAATGACATTTCCCACTTTGGTTTTCATGGTACCTCTAAATCTGCTGTACTGTAAACCTAAAATGAAGATATGCTACATACATACTTAGTAAAATTAAAGAAAGTATTGGGTCTCTTAATACTAAACTGTAGATAAAAATAAGTTTGTTAAATATAACAAAAATAATAATAATATGATTAGGACCACGCTAATGACTTTGTATTTTAAGCACTTACTGTTTAGTTAATGGAGACTCTTTAAAATGAAAATCAAGTTCAATCAGGTTGTAACGAAAACCAATATATGGATTATGCAAATTCATTGATAGATCAAGGTACATTTTGGGTGTGCATTATTGTGTGTATTGCAACCTACATCTCAGGGAGCTTTAAAAAGTGAAAAAAGAGATTTTTGTTCAGATTTTTCACAAAAATCACATGTACCCATGGTAGAGCATTTTTACAGGTAAGGCACATCATATTTCTTAATATTTTTTGTTGTTTACGCTTGGAAATAAACAGGTGATATAATATATATATATATATATATATATATACATTCTGTACATTTTTTGACATGTATTTTAACCCTTTAAATGCCAAGCACGTAGTTTCTACGTGGTTGTTTCTCCTACCATTAAGTGCCAAGCATGTAGAAACTATGCGCCTGGCATTTCCCCCTGCTAGTTAAAAAATAGAAATAAAAAAAAAACTCACCTCTGGTATTGTTGGAAAGCTGGGGGTTTCCTCTTCCTGGGGGGGCATCCGATCCCTCCCCCGTCGTCTTCCGGCTTCAAGAGGGGGCACGAAACTGCCCCCCCCCCCCCCCCCGTTTTCGCTGTTGACACTTGCGGCTGCAAAAGAAAAAAAGAAAAAATGTCAATCACTCTCCTCCATGAGACCCCTATACCAGTTCACAAGGCTGGGGGCTAGCAAGTCATCTGCGGCTAGCGGGTGACTTGCCATTAACCCCTGGCTCCCCCATTACCTGCCTCCCCGAAGCCCGGGGGGGGGGACAGAAGAGCCCATGGCCATGGGCTTTGTGGGCTTGTAACCTGCAGGGCCAGGGGCCACAAAAGCTGGCCCCTGCGCCCTGTTTCTACAAGCCCTGCATAGCTGGTCCCGGGCTGGTTACTTCGGGTAAGGGGGACCCCATGTCATTTTTGGGGGGGGATTTTTAAGAGTTTTTAACCCTTAAAATTCCCCCCCAAAATGAGCCCCCAACCCCCCCCCCCTGCCTAGGAGGGGGGACCCTATGTCATTTTTTTTAAATTAACCCCTTATGTTCTGTCACCCAGCAGCTATAAAAGGCTTCCAGCAGGTGAGCAGAAGCCAGTGATTGTCAAGGGACACAATGCTCCAGGATGGATGGGAGGTAAGTATTAAAAAAAAAACTAATAAAATATTTTTTTCTCTGTGTATGTGTGTGTGTGTTTTTTTTTACATTTAACCCATTGTGAGCTGGTAAGGGGTCCATGAGACTATACCAGTTCACAAGGCTTGGGGCTGGCAAGTCACCTGCGGCTAGCGGCTGACGTGCCATTAACCCCCTGGCACCCCCAATTACCTGCCTCCCCATAGCTCAGGGGGGGCTGAAGAGCCGTGGCCATGGGCTTAGTGGGCTTGTAGCCTGCAGGGCCAGGGGCCACCAAAGCTGGCCCCTGCACCCTGTTCCTACAAGCCCGGGCTGGTTATGATGGGTAAGGGGGACCCCATGTCATTTTCTGGGGATTTTTAAGGGTTTTGTCTTCTTGATTTAACCCTTTGGAGTATGGATGATAGTTGTATTTTATTAGTAAATGTTATAAAGTTTGTTTCAGTTTGGGGGGTCTCCTGGGCAGGAACGGGGGCTACCGATAAATATGTGGTACCGTTCTAATCGGTAGAAAAGTGGCTTTCACATGCAATATGGTTTTCTTTAATAAAATACATTTTAAATTTAAAATAAAGGAGACAATGTTCTAAAAAAATTGTATTAATTTATTTTTTTTACTTAATAATATTGTAAAAAACAGAATAAAATTTACAAACAAGACATTTCATGTTAAAGCCTAAACTCTGCTGCAAAAAATATATATATATAATTTTCCTGAAAATTCCAGCAAAAATGGCGCAAAACATGGCGCAAAATGGGGAAAAAATGACCTGTCAACAGAGGGTGACAAAATCTCAAGTAGGCTGGCAATTAAAAGGGTTAAAAGTAGCTATGCATGTTGGGTATTGTTCTGTTCGGGGGACCTTGCGCTTTCAGACATAGCTTGTTTTTTCTTGTTTGCATATTTTTATTTTAGGAAAAGGTTTTTTTATTCAGCTTTTTTATACATTTTTTAAGGAAACCCTGGGCAACCAAAGAATTCTTTGAGGGATTACTTCCAGAAAGATTGAGGGATTACTTCCAGAAAGATGAGCCCACTACAACAAGCTGGGTACGCTTAGAAATCTTAACATGTGTACTTTCAGGGAATATATGGTTTGTATGGGGTATTCCAAATGTTAAGGGTTGTGTGTGTTGGTTGAAAAATCGCAAGGTGCGCACTTTGTCTGCAGAGCTGAAATTTTCAAGTAAAATTATCGTTACGCACGCGCTTTACTTCCCTTGACAGTGGCTATGCATGTTGGGTATCGTTCTATTCGGAGGATGTTGCTTTTTCAGATTAAACTTGTTTTTTCTTGTTTGTATATAGTTTTTTTAGGAAAATGTGGCTTTGATTCTGCTTTTTTATCCTTTTTTAGGGAAACTCTTTGCAACCAAAGAATACATTGAGGGATTACTTCCAGAAACTGTGGCCACATCAAGAAGCCTGGTATGCCTAGAAAGGTTGAGGTGTGTACTTCCAGAGAATTTATAGTTTGTTGGGGGTATTTCCAATGTAAAGGGTTGTTTTTCTGGAAAAACTGCAAGGTGCGCATAGTGCATAGCATAGTTGTATTTTATCTGAAAATACCCTACAGCGCTGTTTCAGTTTGGGGGAGTCTCCTGGGCAAGAAAGGGTGTCTACAAATACATATGTGGTATCGCTGTAACCGGAAGAAATTGGGATTTCACACGCAATAAGATTTTATTGACAAACTTACATTTTTTATTACCAAAAAACACTACAAATTGTAAAAAAAAAGAATTTTTTATTTTTTTGCACATATTTCACCCAAAAATATTGAGAATACACCTAAAACATGTTAAAGCCCAGATTATGCTGAAAAAAAACAATATATCGTTTTCCTAGGAAATTCCTGGAAATCCCTTCAAAAATCACATTTGAACATGCGTAGTGCAAAATAGTGATAAATGGCCTGGCAACAAAGGGTGACAAAAACTCCAGGTAGGCTGGCACTTAAAGGGTTAAATCAAATACTCAACATACATGATACTCATAGCAATATATAGCTCTAAAAATCAACCAAATGCTTAGATGTGCATTTTTGGGACATTTTTAATTCCTGGAGCAAACAGAAACTGACCCACGATGGGAGAGGGCAGGACCCCTGCACCTGGATGTTTAATAGCCTTTCCCTCCTTTTCGCAAGCTGCCAATCAGAGTGAGTTCTACCCATTGAGCCATAATGGAGACCAGTAGAAATGCCAATCTTGGTGCAGCTGAGTCCACTGCTGCGTCGGGAAACTGTCCAGGGAACCCCTCAACACAAGGCAGTTCCAGAATTGCCCTCAGAGTCTAGAGAGGACCCTGGGTCGCCACCTTCACTCCAGTTCATCCCTGAGGAAGAGCAGTACTCATCCTAGGGCATAATTAGCTACCTCATCCTGGGTTTCTATTACATAGGGAGCCCTAATAGGATTTTGTAGGAATTTCCACCTGCTTTACCCCCATCAAAGGAGTCCTTGAACACCGTCTCCCCCAGCCTTCACCAACCGTGAAAGGGCATTCGCCCCCCCCCTGTCATTCGAGAGGTAGCCCTCAGGGACCAAGTTAAGTACACTTTTCTTTCTTTCTGGGCAAGGGGACCTCTGAGTCAGAATCTATCCTAACCCTCCTAAGCTGCTTTCAATTTTTCAGAGGACTTCCAGAGGAAAAGGACCATGTGGGGCCACAATACTGCCTCATGTGGACTCTGAGTACTAACCCCAGGACCCAAGGAGCCTTCCAGCAGGCATGCAACCATTGCAGGGGTGCCTGGGTCCTCCTCATCTTTCTCCTCATCCACCTTCTTGTCCTCCAGCTCCTTTGGCTCCTCTCCACCAGATAGGCCACCCAGTTCATCCTGCTCTGGGCTCAGATGGACGTGATATATGTGAAAGCTGGGCTGGGTCCCCTCACCAACAGGACATCCTCCAGTACATGGAGCAAGGGAATGTTATTGTTAAGACCATAGTCTTCTCTGCAGACTAAAGTGCATAAACAGTTTGCATGACATTTTTAGCAGCTGCCTGTGCTCACTAAAGGTCGTTAGGAACCCCTTTAGGAACCTTCCCACTGCAGTGCCAACCTGATGACAGAGCAATCTGTCATAAAGACCAGGATCGCTGATCAGTGTGTTGACTTCTAGGGCAAGAGTTAGGCATGTCACGGATCATTCAATTATATAGGATTTCACAGAAAACTTGCTGCTAAGGCAAATAGATAAAACCACTAATTTAAGTGAAGTGGTTATTGTGGGGGACTTGAACTACCCAGGTATAGATTGGAAAGCTGAAACCAGCAGATTTCATAAAGGTTGGCCGCAGCAAACAGCACGCATCACACATCATCTGCCAGTGAATTTTGCCAAGTTTCTGTCAAAAACAAAAAATGACTACCTTTCCCAACAACTGCAATCTCCAACAAGGGTGAGGGCCATATCGGACAACAAACTAATTTACCAGACAAAGTAACAAAAGTACCGGTGAGGGGTTGTCCTGGAAACAGTGGGCATAATATTATTAATTTCCACTTAGCAGTTACTAGGATTCCTTATCAAGAAGCCACAAAAACACAAAATTCAGGATGGCAAAGTTTGACCATCTTAAAGTTGCACTAAACCACATTGACTGGGAAAATGTCCTCAAAAACAAAAGCACATACATTAAATGGGATTAAAGAATTCCTGAATATCCATTGTGATAGATATATAGCTTATAGGAATAAAAAGATTAGAAACAAGAGTAAACATATGTGGCTAAACAAAAGGGTCAGGGAGGCAATAAACAAAATATATGTCAGGTGAAATGCAGAGAAATATAGCAAACTCTCCATTAAATGTCACTTGGTTAACCAAGGAAGAGGTGCAGAACTGCCTTAAACAAATTAAAATATACAGATCCCTGGGACCAGATGACATTCATACCTGGGTTTTAAGGGAATTATATACAGTTATGTGGAGATTCAATAACAATAATGGGGGATCCTGGGAACTACAGGCCGGTAAGTTTTAAATCTGTGTTGGGCAACTATTTGAAGTTTTCCTAAGAGATGCTATTGTGGAGTACCTCAGTGAAAATGACCCTATTACTCCTTATTAGCATGGATTCATGAGGACAAACCTTATCAGCTTTTATGAGGAAGTTAGTTTCCGACTGGATCAGAGTGAATCATTGAATGTCATATAAATTGACTTTTCTAAAGCTGTGCCACATAAAAGATTGGTGCAAAAGATGAAAATGCTTGGACTGGGGAAAAACATGTGTATATGGGTGAATAATTAACTTAATGATGGGAAACAGGTTATCAACAACAGGCCACCCTTGCTATTGGAGTACCACAATAGTCAGTTTGGACCCAGTCCTCTTTAATAGAAATATTAATGACTTTGGGAATGCTCATTAATGACAGTAACATAGACAGCAGGTGGTTACAAACAGGTTTAGAAAAACTGGAAGCATGGGCAGTACAATGGCTAATGAAGAACACAAATAAATATAGGGTTATGTGCATGCGCATGGGAAGGAGTAATTGGTACCATCATTACACACTAAATAAGGCAAGGCTTGGTAAAGTTACAATACAAAAAGGACCTTGGGGTCTTAGTTAACGATAAACTTACTGTGATCATGGGGTGCATCAAGAGGGGCATAGGTGCCTATCATCAGATCACCATTTTACCCCACTTTAAGTAACTGATCAGACCCCATATGGAATATTGTGTACAGTTCTATGCACCATTGCACGCAAGGACTTATCAGAACTGCAGTACGTACAAAGGGGGGCAACTAGATTAATAAATGGAATGCTGGGACTGGAGTAGCCTGAAAGATTGTCCAAGTTTATTTAGTTTGAAAAAGAGACACCTAAGGGGTGATTTATAAATATATCTGGGGTCAATACAAAGCGCTGTCCCACAATCTAATTATAACCCATAGTTTAACCATAGCCTGAGGGCATCCATTAAAGTTGGACTAAAGGCGATTCCTACCCCGACACAGGATGAGATTCTTCTCTGTAAGAGCAGTAAGACTATGGAACTCTCTGCCAGAGGAGAATATATTAAAAGAGTTCAAAAGTTGCCATGATACTTGGAAATGGAGGGACTGTAGAACTAGCAACTTGCCCACATTAAGCTTTTGCACCGCTGTCTTCTTGTAATCATCTCAGGGAGAAGTAATATTGAGTAAGACTGTGAGTGAGAGGTAAGTAGGTAAGAACTATCTGAACCCAGGCCCAAGTATCAGGTTGAGTTTTTTTTAATTTATATTAGAGAGAACTGTTTTTGGCTACCCCTATTATGAGATTATGAGTGAGAGGTGGATAGGTACTGTAAGAACTGTCCAAACCCAGAGCCAAGTATAAGATTCAAGATTTTGCTTAATAAAATGTTCTAAATTCAACACAAGTGTTACTGGGCCCCCAAGTACCATCAGTAATATTTAGGCCTCCAAAGGCTGTGAGTAAGATGTAGGTAAGTAGGCAAGAACTATGTAGGTAAGTAGGCCACACCAAGAACCAAGGATGAGGGTTTGACTTTAAAAAAAACTTTAAAAAATTGTATCAAAGACAACTGTTACTGCCTTTGTTTTTTTTTCTTCCTTGTATTAGACAATTATTACTGCCTCTGACGGAGTGAGAGTTAGATAGGTGAGAAAGAATTGTGCAGTACCTAGACCCAAGTATAAAGCCGAGGGCTGTAAGGTGATGATTCAGCTTACAATATTTTTTTCTTGTATTAAAGACCATTATTACTGCCCCCCCCCCCCAAAAAGACTGAGAGGTAGGTATGTAAGAAAAAACAAGGTATAGAGTTAAAGCGGTCCTTCACTCTGAATAGGAGTCTATCCTACCTGCATCTACTGCATGTTATGAGCCTTTAAACACCCAAGATGGCGGCTTATGGAACATCAGGCAGCCTGCAAACAGGAAGTGCCTTCTGACTGTGCTGCTCTGCATTCTGGGACTGCTGACCTTTTCCTGACCCCAGCTCTGCTGTTTGAGCAAAGCACAGCTGTAACCCGCCCCCCCTGTACTTTATCCTCCTCTCCTCAGTAAGTGTGATGCTTCTGAATCAAAATGGCGGCGCCCGTATCCTAAAGTCCTTAACAGAGTTGCAGCCCAGTGGGGGAAAGAAGAATAAGTAAGTGACTAAAAACTTAAAATATATTAATTTTAGATGCTGGAGAATCATTTTTTAAGGGTTTGGGCTTTTCAATAAATCATAGTGAAGGTCCGGTTCAAGGGTTTGGGCAAAAAAAATGTTTTCTAACTTTTATTAAAGACAATTATTACTGCAACCCCCATACCCCAAAGACTGTAAGAGGTAGGTGAGAAAGAACTGTGCAATACCCACATCCAAGTGTGTAAGATTGAGATTTAGGTAAACAAATCTTGTATTAAAGACAATTATCACTGAGCCCCCAAAAAGTGAGAGAGTGAGAGGTAGGTAGGTGAGAAAGAACTGTGCAATACCCACACTCAAGTATAAGGTTGAGGGTTTGACTAAAAAAAAGTAACTGCTTCACCCCAGAACCAAAAGAGTTATTTCAGTCCACCAAAAAGAGTTTTAGATGCCGGGATACCCCCTAACATAAATCTTTACATTTAAGAAAATACCTATTTAAATAAAGCACAATGCCGAGAATATTCCCTGATGTCCACTTTCAGTGTAGTGTTGGCAGACGAACAGTGGAAAAAAAGAATTGAATCCCTGTTACACTATGCTACAATACCTATATCTGACAAATATCAATCACAGCTTTCCCCATCCCTAGCTTAGCCCCTGAATAGGAGCCGGTCTGCATTCAGGAATCAGCAATGGCCCCCATTTCCATGGGAAGGACATTTTATACAGGCAGGGCATGTGTAACATCAAAGTGGGGTGGTTATAGGGTGGCCAGGAGCAGATTGTCTGACTACATCGCATCATCTGTGACCCTTCTTCATGTGACTTTGCCATTGTCATTTCAATCCACGTGTAGTAGCCAATAAAAAATGTAAGTTTGTTTGAATGAACTTGCGGAAAACTCAGGACCATGCTGAATCAAATTTTTCTCAATGTGTGACTGAACTTTGGTTCGAATTGTTCGGTTCATTCATCTCTAAAACTGACCATAGACCAGATTTTAAAGGCATATAATAAGCTAAATGTGGTATCGCCCTATAGTAATTACATGGAAATGAACATGAAACTTTTACATGATAAAAATAAAAAGCAATTTCAAAGAACCTGAAAATATGTGATTGCATGTAATTACCTCATAAATACCACCAATTTCTTTGCTTCAATTTCTGGGTGATGACTGATCTGGAAAAAGCTTGTGATGGAGCATCTTTGAGAGTTTTAAGCATGTTCTGCTGTGGTCAAGAACACTGTGGCTTGCTGTTCTTTTCTTGCATGATCCTAGAGGAAAACCTTTGAAAAGGCTAAACTTTAAAGCACTGCTACGGCTTCTACTTCAGGAAATGAAGGAGAAGCACATAGGTTAGGCATCAGATCAGCTGCCTGCTGGCTAATTATTGCCATCGGGTTTAGAGTCCCTGCAAATCATGCCTTAGGCCAGGTAGTTTTAAAATGTACTGAATGTCCTAAATGTATCCTAATGGGAGCGGACTTATAACATTGCATGTGGGATTGTACACCGATTCAAACATTATGGAAACAGGTTCAGCCACAACTAGAGATACAATTTAAGTTTGCTCCAAAATGGACAATCTTTAATATTTTACCAGAGGAGCAAAATTTAGTGTAGAAGGCAGAAAGTATAACTTTATACTATCACCCGGGCAGCAACAAGAAAGGCAGTTCTTCACTGATGGGAAAAATACACTCCTGCGCTATTTTAGTTGGTTGAAGCAAAGATAACACACTGGATAAACTATGTTTTGAAAAATTTGAATAACAGTACCCTATGGGTTATGCAGAAAATATGGCATTTGCTACAAAAATATTTTTTCTTTATTGGAAATATTACCGTATATACTCGAGTATAGTTCGACCCGAATATAAGCCGAGGCACCTAATTTTACCACAAAAAACTGGAAAAAGTTATTGACTCGAGTATAAGCCTAGGGTGGGAAATGCAGCAGCTACCGGTAAATTTCAAAAAGAGAAAAAGATGGAGGGAATCTGGGAAAGAGAGAAATATGGAGGGAATCTGGGAAAGAGAGAAAGATGGAGGGAATGTGGAAAAGAGAGAAAGATAGAGGGAATGTGGGAAAGAGAAAAAGATGGCGGGAATGTGGAAAATAGAAAAAGATGAAGGGAATGTGGAAAATTGAAAAAGATGGAGAGCCCTGAAAATACCCTCCGTCCATAAGAGTCCTGTAATTACCCCCTCACTCCATAGGAGTCATGCAAATACCCCCTCACTGCATAAGAAAATACCAGATCAATACACTAATAAGAAGGAATGGTGGGGCTCTGAAGCTGCCCCACTAAATAACCCAAAGGCTGCACTGAACTGACACCAAAGTAGGGATAAGATAAAAAAAAAAAATTATTATTATAAATCCTTGTTTATGCCTAAAATATACTGACATTAAAATTGTCAGTATTTTTTAGGCAGAAACAAGGATTTATAATATATTTTTTTTTTATCTTATCCCTACTTTGGTGTCAGTTCAGTGCAGCCTTTTAATGTCAGTACCCTGTGGCCAGCACCTGACTTTTTGCTGATCACTGGTGCTATGCATACCCACCTATCCCATTTGCATACACGTTTAACATGGATAAATACCTCCTGGATGCTGGACACCACGACTGCAGCTGGAAATCCCCACGAGTGCTCCTGACCTGCTGCTGTGTCCGGACCCAGAAGAGGTTTTCAGGGGGGGGGGGGGTCGCTCCTCGCACTCACTGGCTCCGCACACCATCAGACGGCAGATGGGGCTGCGCGGCTGTGCGCACGCACCTTAGATTCTGTGGTGTGCGCGCGCGTGCGGCCTCGGCCTCGCACCTCCGCCTGCGTCTCCCTGCAGCCTGAAGAGAGTTCTCAGCCTGTGGGTTGCGCGACCCCCATGATTTGGTCGTTCGACCCCCGCTGGGGTCGCGACCCACAGGTTGAGAACCGCTGCGTTAGAGGGAACGCTGGCGGCAGCTCCATCCGCCCCTAAGGTAATCCGGCCCTGCCCCTTTTTCTCCTCCATTTTTCACTGACTCGAGTATAAGCCGAGGCGGCTTTTTTCAGCCCAAAAAGTGGGCTGAAAAACTCGGCTTATACTCGAGTATATACGGTATATACTGTAAAATGCCCCATAACAAGTACAGGTGATTTGTTTTGGAAAAAAATTGGAAAAAATATTTTTTGCATTTATTATGTTAAAAATGTTTACTCGGATTCACACTGTAAGACACACCCAAAGTGCACCTGGTCTCACCAATTAGTTAACATGACCCGTGTTGTTACCTCTCTAATCTACTCTAATAAAATAAAATCAAAATATTAGAGGTAAGGCCCCCATTTTGTGCCCCCCTGACCTGCTACACCCAGGGCACATACCCCCTGCCCCCCTAGCTGCGCCTTTTCCATTGCAGTGAGCTTTAATAGCCTTTTTACTTACCAAGATTTTCTAGTGACCTAACTTTTGTCACATCTCTACTTTATTTATTTATGCTAACATACCTGTGTCTTATGAACACGACGTAAAATATGGAGTTGGGGAATTTCCTGCCTACTGTGGCTCTGCTGAGAATTGAACTAGACAAAATGTCAGAAAACATATTTTTTTCAAAATGCATTTGGAAATAAGAAGGAAAAAACTGCACACAAAAGCAACAGGGAAACAAAAATTATACTTACCTAACTTCAACTCAATCCCATAAAGCCATGAGGGGCTTTAACTTTAACTAACAAAAGTGTGCAAAAAACAGTTTTTTATTCCATTATATTCCCCAAAAGACCACCTGTACCTGTGATGGGGCATTTTTATAGGTATGGAACTTTCCAATGAGGTAAGAATACATTTTTAAAGTGGACCAACACCCAGGGGGGATCGGCCCGGGAATCTATAAGATTCCCGGACCGATCAGATCCCTCCCCGCGGGGCATCCGAAATCGGGATGTCCCGCAGGGAGGAACCCCCCAGGAGGCCCACAATCCTTACCTTACCGGCGATCCAACGGCGCATGCGCGAGACGCGGTCGCGTCTCTCGCTTCCCTCTAGCAGGGCGCGCTCCCGCGCCGGCCGTTTTGTGAGAGAGAGACGCAGCCAATGACAGCGCTCTGGTATGCGCGTCCAAGCGGCTTTGGACGCGCATACCAGAGCGCTGTCATTGGCCGGACGAGGTCACGTGGGAGCGGGGAGAGGTGAGTTTTTGCGGCGATCGGGGGGGGTTTCACGCACCTAAGTGGACCAACACCCAGGATAGTCAAAATCCTGGGTGTTGGTCCACTTTAAAGTTTGGAAATGACAGCACTCTACGGATATGCAGAATAACTTGGCAATGTTTTCTGCATACCACGTAAGGACCTGCTATTTCTAAATTCCTAACATAAATATACTTACCTCATTGGGAAAATTATGGTTTTATTTTTGCATAGCTCATAGGGCACTGTTGTTTCCATATATATAAGTAAAAATGGCCTATCATAGGTGCAGGTGATTATTCTTTGATAAATTAAATAAAAAAATGTTTATTGCCATTTCTTGTGTGCTAAAATGAAGACTGTAACACTGCAAGGAACACCATTAGTGCACCTTGCTAATTGGTGAAGTAAGTTTGAAAAAAAACAGCACCCCATGGGCTATGCAGTAACACATCTAATATCTCACCCATAAAAATGCCCAATTGCAGGTGTGGGCATTAATTATTCAGCATGACCCCCATTGTAACCTGGTTGTACATATTTTCTACATTACAATACTGTGTAGAATGAAATACTTCCTATCAAACCCTTTATAAGGTTTGTGTTGAATTTTAGAGTGGTACTGACTAGACAAAACACTGCCCACATACCTTCTATAATCTGGTTGTATTTTTATACAACCTAACTATGTAGTGCAGTAGGATGCCATTGGTAGAGTATAACTTGTCATACAACAAAATAGAGCATTATAGATGAGGGGTAGGCAACCACTTCTTGTAAAGGTCCATTTACAGGCATCCGGTCGCGGGGGGTGGATAGTTAGAAATGTGTGCATGATGGGGTGGATTCCACAGGCAAAGCTAAAAAAGGCTGCTTGTCCACCCAAGCCCCAAGAATCCTATTGAAAAACACTAGCTTTTTTTTGGCCCCAAAGAACCTACAGCTCTGGCCTGCGGCAAAACGGTGGATAAACAGAGCTCGGGAGAAAGGGATGAATTGGAAAGGAGCTGTACGGAAGATGAATGTATAGACAGAACAGGAACGGCAGGGAAGGATGGAGAGAGAGCTGGGAGTAGAAATGGGCAGAACTAGAAGGACAGGAATGAATGGACAGTGCCGGGGGGGCGAGGAGTCGATGGAGCAAAGTTGGGGGGGCAGGAATGGATGGGGCTGAGCTGGGAAGGATAAGGATGCATGGGGCAGAGATGGCGGGACAGGAATGGATGGGGCTGAGCTGAGGCAGGGGGGACAGAATTGGATAGGGCAATGAAACTTTTCTAAGTTTTTGTGTACCCTACAATGCCACTTGCCATGCAGCATTTCATATTGCAATGCTAGGTTCCAGGGAGCAGAGTCATAACACTGGCAAGGAGACTAAGCACTACATCGCTGATTAAGTAAAGGGGACAGAACAGGGGTCCGGAAATCCAGCACCGAGGGCCAGTCCGGCAGTTGATGAGCATTTAAGGGTTGATTCAGCACCATGATTATTTTTTCTGTTTCAGTAGTTTTTATTGTTATGTGTAAACATATATAGTACAGCTGAGTAAGCGTCGCAGTTGCAAAAGCAAAGAAAAAAGGGACATTGCAATGAACTAGGGACATTACAATAAAATATAATAAAATTCAACATAAACACAACAATATAAAAACAATACACGTAAGGATTAAAAAATTAAATTAGATTAAATTAAAAGCTAAAAAAAGGATAAGGAGAAGGTAGGGGAGAAGGAAAGGAAGGATGGGAAAGAATGGGGGAGAATGTGTTCCGGTAATCTCCAAACATATTGAATTCCGCATTAAATTAACGAATTAATAATTAAATATTATTAATAAGCTATACACAATAATTACACTTAAGTTTGGGTAGAAAGTGCGTCGGGGGGTTTCACATATGGGGGCACCTCTGATCAGGGTGCCCCAGGGGGAAGGGACCACAACCCAGGATAGTCAAAATACTGGGTTTTGGTCCAATTTAAAGAAGCTCAGCATGCAAAAAAATAACAAAAGCGCACTTACCTTATGTCCCGTGCAGCTGATCAGTGCAGGTCTAGGGCTCATGAACACATCTGATTGCACAATCTGCACCCCCGCCACAGCCATTGATCCAACTCCATCCAGAGCCTCATGCTCCATTCTTCCTTTGCAGGCCATGCCCTCTGCCATCAAGTCACAGGGGCTATGCCCTCTCTATTTACTACAATGGGAATGTAAAGCCTCACTCACTGCTCCAATTTCAATGGAGAGGGTGTGACTACACCCTAGTGATTGATGGTGATTCACGATCCCTTCCCGACATCAATCACATACCCGTGGTCTGGCCCCGGAAGGTGTTGGAGGGGGAAGCTGCGGCAGGGGCCCTGATGAAGCAATCAGGTGAGTTTGGCAGCACTGGACCCGCAGTGACCAGCAGCAGGATAAAAGGTAAGTACCTTTTTGTTCATTTTTCCTGCAGAATCTCTTTAACCTGTTCATAACTTTCCACTCCATTAGTAATTCCACTACTTGCCTATAGTCTGCTTTGTAGCAGTGCAGATGACTTTTATCAAAGAGAGTTGCACGTTAGTTTACTCATCTGGTTTATGATTTAAAAGTGCTTCATATGTCATTTGCAAAAGGTAATACCAAAAACTGAATATATAATTTGGTATAATTTAGACCAGAGTGATCTCACCTTGGGACACTCCCACCAAATATGAACAAAGGAACCTTCGGTTTGGCATCCTCTAAAGCATCTGGGTGAGGAACCTGAGGTAAAATGGTCAATTCTAGTTGAAATGCTCTGTGGAGTTTCAGCCTGTGTGAGAGCAGCTTGACATAAGTGTAGTGGGACAGAAGTGTGTCGTTTTTAAAACTGCAGTAGTTTGATTGGATTTGGTAAGCACCAGCTTTCGGATTGTATCTTCCTTTTATAAATCAAAAGTTCATTCATTTAATTTGTCTGAAATGTGATTTGGATAGTATTTCATTAGTATTATAGTTTTGTTTTTGGCCTGTTGCTTTTTGTTAAGCAGGTGTGGATTAAATGGGGCGGGGTTCTAATTAACATAGCAAAAGAGCTATCAATACCTCATTAGCTTAACTAAGAGGCGCTTGTATATAAACAGGTGAGCTGCTCTGTGGGGTTTCAGCCTGTGTGAGAGCAGCTTGACATAAGTGCAGCGGGAAAGAAGTTTGTAGTTTTAAAACTGCAGTAGTTAGGTTTGGTAAGATTTTTGGATTTGTATCCTGCTTTTATATATCAAAACTGATTTAATTTGTCTAAAATGTGATTTGGATAGTATTCACATCATTCAGCCACATGATTTGTACCAATGCTCGCAGCTTAGGCAACAAGCTCTGTGAGTTAATGGCTATCATATCCATAGTTGAACTGGATCTTGTTGCAATAACATGGACTTGGTTCAAGGATCACAATTAGGGATGAGCGAATCGATCCGGACGAACCCGGATTCGATCCGAATTTCATGAAAAATTTGTTTCGGATTGAATCCGAATTTCCCCATGCTTCGATCGCTCGAAGTTTTTCTTTAACATCCATTCATTTACATTACAGGCATTCTAAGATGGCGGACGGGACATGTCCAGACATCTACCCCGTTCCAGTGCATACTGGGGCAGTCACATGCAGCCTATCAGCAGCCAGCAATCCCGGTGACGTCACAGCGCTATTTAAGGCGGCGGACATCTTGCTTTTCTTCATTTCTCTATTGCATTCGTGAGAGACAGGACACTGCTGTAGTCAGGGAGAGACAGTTAGAGAGCCAGGGACAGGCAGGGACAGGCAGGAGACAGGCAGGAGAGAGGCAGGAAGTCAGCGAGAAGCAGGGAAAGTTAGGAAAAATCGGAGGCAGTCACAGGGAGATTTTTTTTTTTCCATCCAGCCTGCGTGTTACTGGCTGGCTGACTGGCTTTGTTAGCTGTTTCAGGCTACTTTTCATGTAGTGCATATATACTGAACTGCTGTGGGAACATTACCATTTTGTAAGATCTCATTAGCCTGTGTATTTCCTCTAAGCTGCACACTTATTTAAAGTAATTTGGCCTGTTGCAGCCTGATTAGACACTGTTGCTGTGCATATATACTGATCTCAAGTCTGCTGTGGGGCCATCCCATTCTGTAACATACCATACCCCTATTGATCTTCAGCTGCACACTTATTTAAAGTAATTTGGCCTGTTGGAGCCTGCTTATCCACTGTTGCTGTACGCATATACTGATCTCAAGTCTGCTGTGGGAGTATCCCATTCTGTAACATACCATACCCCTCTTAATCTTCAGCTGCACACTTATTTAAAGTTATTTGGCCTGTCGCAGCCTGCTTATCCACTGTTGCTGTGCATATATACTGATCTCAGGTCTGCTGTGGGGGTATCCCATTCTGTAACATACCATACCCCTCTTGATCTTCACTAAGCTGCACACTTATTTAAAGTAATTTGGCCTTTCGCAGCCTGCTTATGCACTGTTGCTGTGCATATATACTGATCTCAAGTCTGCTGTGGGGGTATCCCATTCTGTAACATACGATACCCCTCTTAATCTTCAGCTGCACACTTATTTAAAGTAATTTGGCCTGTCGCAGCCTGCTTATCCACTGTTGCTGTGCATATATACTGATCTCAGGTCTGCTGTGGGGGTATCCCATTCTGTAACATACCATACCCCTCTTAATCTTCAGCTGCACACTTATTTAAAGTAATTTGGCCTGTCGCAGCCTGCTTATCCACTGTTGCTGTGCATATATACTGATCTCAGGTCTGCTGTGGGGGTATCCCATTCTGTAACATACCATACCCCTCTTAATCTTCAGCTGCACACTTATTTAAAGTAATTTGGCCTGTCGCAGCCTGCTTATCCACTGTTGCTGTGCATATATACTGATCTCAAGTCTGCTGTGGTGGTATCCCATTCTGTAAAATACCATACCCCTCTTGATCTTCAGCTGCACACTTATTAAAAGTAATTTGGCCTGTTGGAGCCTGCTTATCCACTGTTGCTGTGCATATATACTGATCTCAAGTCTGCTGTGGGGGTATCCCATTCTGTAACATACCATACCCCTCTTAATCTTCAGCTGCACACTTATTTAAAGCAATTTGGCCTGTCGCAGCCTGCTTATCCACTGTTGCTGTGCATATATACTGATCTCAGGTCTGCTGTGGGGGTATCCCATTCTGTAACATACCATACCCCTCTTAATCTTCAGCTGCACACTTATTTAAAGTAATTTGGCCTGTCGCAGCCTGCTTATCCACTGTTGCTGTGCATATATACTGATCTCAGGTCTGCTGTGGGGGTATCCCATTCTGTAACATACCATACCCCTCTTAATCTTCAGCTGCACACTTATTTAAAGTAATTTGGCCTGTCGCAGCCTGCTTATCCACTGTTGCTGTGCATATATACTGATCTCAAGTCTGCTGTGGTGGTATCCCATTCTGTAAAATACCATACCCCTCTTGATCTTCAGCTGCACACTTATTTAAAGTAATTTGGCCTGTCGCAGCCTGCTTATCCACTGTTGCTGTGCATATATACTGATCTCAAGTCTGCTGTGGTGGTATTCCATTCTGTAACATACCATACCCCTCTTAATCTTCAGCTGCACACTTATTTAAAGCAATTTGGCCTGTCGCAGCCTGCTTATCCACTGTTGCTGTGCATATATACTGATCTCAGGTCTGCTGTGGGGGTATCCCATTCTGTAACATACCATACCCCTCTTGATCTTCAGCTGCACACTTATTAAAAGTAATTTGGCCTGTTGGAGCCTGCTTATCCACTGTTGCTGTGCATATATACTGATCTCAGGTCTGCTGTGGGGGTATCCCATTCTGTAACATACCAAACCCATCTTGATCTTCAGCTGCACACTTATTTAAAGTAATTTGGCCTGTCGCAGCCTGCTTATCCACTGTTGCTGTGCATATATACTGATCTCAGGTCTGCTGTGGGGGTATCCCATTCTGTAACATACCATACCCCTCTTAATCTTCAGCTGCACACTTATTTAAAGTAATTTGGCCTTTCGCAGCCTGCTTATCCACTGTTGCTGTGCATATATACTGATCTCAAGTCTGCTGTGGGGGTATCCCATTCTGTAACATACCATACCCCTCTTGATCTTCAGCTGCACACTTATTAAAAGCAATTTGGCCTGTTGGAGCCTGCTTATCCACTGTTGCTGTGCATATATACTGATCTCAGGTCTGCTGTGGGGGTATCCCATTCTGTAACATACCAAACCCATCTTGATCTTCAGCTGCACACTTATTTAAAGTAATTTGGCCTGTCGCAGCCTGCTTATCCACTGTTGCTGTGCATATATACTGATCTCAGGTCTGCTGTGGGGGTATCCCATTCTGTAACATACCATACCCCTCTTAATCTTCAGCTGCACACTTATTTAAAGTAATTTGGCCTTTCGCAGCCTGCTTATCCACTGTTGCTGTGCATATATACTGATCTCAAGTCTGCTGTGGGGGTATCCCATTCTGTAACATACCATACCCCTCTTAATCTTCAGCTGCACACTTATTAAAAGTAATTTGGCCTGTTGGAGCCTGCTTATCCACTGTTGCTGTGCATATATACTGATCTCAAGTCTGCTGTGGGGCCATCCCATTCTGTAACATACTATACCCCTATTGATCTTCAGCTGCACACTTATTTAAAGTAATTTGGCCTGTCGCAGCCTGCTTATCCATTGTTGCTGTGCATATATACTGATCTCAGGTCTGCTGTGGGGGTATCCCATTCTGTAACATACCATACCCCTCTTAATCTTCAGCTGCACACTTATTTAAAGTAATTTGGCCTTTCGCAGCCTGCTTATCCACTGTTGCTGTGCATATATACTGATCTCAAGTCTGCTGTGGGGGTATCCCATTCTGTAACATACCATACCCCTCTTAATCTTCAGCTGCACACTTATTAAAAGTAATTTGGCCTGTTGGAGCCTGCTTATCCACTGTTGCTGTGCATATATACTGATCTCAAGTCTGCTGTGGGGCCATCCCATTCTGTAACATACCATACCCCTATTGATCTTCAGCTGCACACTTATTTAAAGTAATTTGGCCTGTCGCAGCCTGCTTATCCATTGTTGCTGTGCATATATACTGATCTCAGGTCTGCTGTGGGGGTATCCCATTCTGTAACATACCATACCCCTCTTAATCTTCAGCTGCACACGGGGAGGCCGATTCATTAATAGCGCCAGGTAGCGACAGATGAGCGCCAGTAGCGTGATTTTCACAGCGCAAGCTAGTATTCGCTGTGCTTGGCCGGGGTTTGCTTGTTGACAGCGACTCAGTCGGTGTGCGGTAATGTTGAATACGGGGTTAGGGGTCGATGTTTCACAGGTTCTGCGTTGTACGGGTGCGCCTGACAGCGAATGGCCAGAGCGAACGGCTTGCTGCAGATTCATTAACAAATCACGCTCAAAAATTTCTCACGCTGTGAATTCCTTGTTTAAACCCCAGAGCGCTGGCGGCGATGTGTGTAAAGTAGTTTTTAACCCCCAAACAACCATCTTTTTTAATGTAAAAATTATACAAGTTTTTCTAAACATTTTGTAATATGAATACATTAATATCAGACCTGTAATATCAATTCTGCACATATTATTTTTTTTTTTTTTTTTTTACCTTAAAAAAAATATCTAACATTGCCGTAGTGGTCACAGAATTTTTGCCGGTAAAAAAAAAAAAAAAAAAAACATAAACTCAATTAATTATGAATATTTAAAGATTGCTCCATTGAAATGCATTGGAGAGCGCCAGGGAGCGACAGGTCATACCTGGCGCTGTGATGGGATTAGTAGCGGCGCTGTTCGTTGCAGTCGGCTACATGATGAATCCCGCGCTAGCTGACGCTCTCGCCGGCGCTAGCCTCATTTAGCGTGATAAATGCGTCATTGTGACCGCCGTTGGGCGTATTTGAGTCGGTAGCCGCCGTTAGCTGTCGGTACCTGGCGCTCGTCAGACACTACCTGGCGCTAGCCCTTGATAAATAAGGGCCTTATTTAAAGTAATTTGGCCTGTTGCAGCCTGCTTATCCACTGTTGCTGTGCATATATACTGATCTCAGGTCTGCTGTGGGGGTATCCCATTCTGTAACATACCATACCCCTCTTGATCTTCAGCTGCACACTTATTAAATGTAATTTGGCCTGTTGGAGCCTGCTTATCCACTGTTGCTGTGCATATATACTGATCTCAAGTCTGCTGTGGGGGTATCCCATTCTGTAACATACCAAACCCATCTTGATCTTCAGCTGCACACTTATTTAAAGTAATTTGGCCTGTCGCAGCCTGCTTATCCACTGTTGCTGTGCATATATACTGATCTCAAGTCTGCTGTGGGGGTATCCCATTCTGTAACATACCATACCCCTCTTAATCTTCAGCTGCACACTTATTTAAAGTAATTTGGCCTGTTGGAGCCTGCTTATCCACTGTTGCTGTGTATATATACTGATCTCAAGTCTGCTGTGGGGGTATCCCATTCTGTAACATACCATACCCCTCTTGATCTTCAGCTGCACACTTATTTAAAGTAATTTGGCCTGTTGGAGCCTGCTTATCCACTGTTGCTGTGCATCTATACTGTTCTAAAGCCTGCTTGGGGGTATCCCATTCTGTAACATAACATAACCTACCTCTCTTATTTACACTAAGCAGCTCTCTTATTTAAACTAAGCAGGCCTCTTATTTACACTAAGCAGCTCTCTTATTTAAGCTAAGCAGCTCTCTTATTTAAACTAAGCAGGCCTCTTGGAGGCTGATTGTCCACTTTTGGGTGTGCATTATATTCGGTTTCAATGGGGTATCCCAATTTGTAAGATAACCTACCCCAACCATGTAAACTAAAGAGGCCTGTTGCAGCCTGAGTTTCTCTGCTTGCGTATGGTCTGCATTACAATCTGTCTCTTTCAATGACACTGCTGCCTGGGGTATCCCAATTTGTAATATAACCTACCACAACCATTTAAACTAAAGGTTACGTCCTTCCAGAAGGAAAACTTAGGCCAAACACTCTTTTTGTTGGGGGCATTGACCTTTGGATTGATCGGCATGACATTAAGGATTTTTTCCCAAGGCACATGCTATTTTAACCCTATCTGTTATACAACATAAGCGTTGATCAGCATCACCTGCTTTATTAAGCTACTTCAGTTTGCACTTGTTTTTGACTTCTTTCAATAAACCAGGCCGCAGGGCACCCCAAAGCTACACCTTGCACCCTATCTGTTATACAACATAAGCGTTGATCAGCATCAGCTGCTTTATTAAGCTACTTCAGTTTGCACTTGTTTTTGACTGCTTTTAATAAACCAGGCCGCAGGGCACCCCAAAGCTGCACCTTGCACCCTATCTGTTAGACAACATAAGCGTTGATCAGCATCAGCTGCTTTATTAAGCTACTTCAGTTTGCACTTGTTTTTGACTGCTTTTAATAAACCAGGCCGCAGGGCACCCCAAAGCTGCACCTTGCACCCTTTCTGTTATACAGCATAAGCGTTGATCAGCATCAGCTGCTTTATTAAGCTACTTCAGTTTGCACTTGTTTTTGACTGCTTTCAATAAACCAGGCCACAGGGCACCCCAAAGCTGCACCTTGAACCCTATCTGTTATACAATATAAGCGTTGATCAGCATCAGCTGCTTTATTAAGCTACTTCAGTTTGCACTTGGAGAGCTCTGGGGTGTAAATGATACACGTTAATTGCAGCGCACTTGAGGATTTTTCAAGGGAAATTGACTGTGACATACGACCCAATCTGTATATTTATCTGCTCCTAATAGGACATTTATATTCTGCTTTTCAGCCAAGTACCATCTTTTGTTTTGGCTCGTGTTCATGAGTCAGGGTAAGGTGTGGAATGTTTAAGGATCCACTGTATGGTCTAATATCCCGGCATACTGAGTCCTGTCTCTTATTGGGGGGAAAAAGCTATATTACAATTCACTAGCTAATCTGAGGGGCAATAGCTTATATTGTGAGGTAAATTTGCCATTTTGCTTCATTATATAGAGCAGCCCAGTTGCCATCTAAATCAACTACTGTCCGGCCAGTACAGCTTTTCCAGGGCAAACTCTGCTAGTTGCGGACACAAGTCAAGTTTGGCTTCCCAGCAAATCCAGTGGATCCTGAAGGTGTGTTGGCATGGTCATGTCAAGGTATGACATGACCTGCTGTTTGAGGTCCAGCTCCAGTAGACTCACTATGCGGGTGTAGAAAGCTACTCACTAGCGACTGAAGACTGAGGCTGCTGCTGATGGAGCTGCTGCTGCTGCTCCTTCCACCCCCCCAGCAGCCATGGCAGTGGAAGGTGATCGCAGAGGTCCCCCCGAGTCAGACCTGCGGGAGTATGGGCCATGGCACAGATAGACATCGCCCAACTGACTACGTGGGATGTCTCTGTAGTAGGTCAGTTTTTCCTCCCTCTCAGTGGGCGTAAAAAATGCCCCCATTTTGTGCCGGAAGCGAGGGTCCAATAAGTTGGAGAGCCAGAAGTCTTCCCGCTGACAAATGGAGACAATTCTGCGCTCACTAGTACGCAAGCATGTGAGCATGCATCGTGCCATTTGTGCAAGTGACTCGGAGGGACTACCTGTCTCCATCTCCACTGTAAACTGCCACGGTGTGTCTGGGTCCTCTGTCTCGCCTTCCTCACAACCCTCTAGCTCCTGTGGCTGCTCCTGCTCCTCCTCTCCTGTCAGATGACTAGATAAAATGGTAATTTTGTGAAACCTAAACTGTGGTTTGCTGTGCCCCACCCCCTCCACCTCCTCCACTTCAGCCCCCACAGGCTTCATGTGGCTGTGAAATGTATGTGCCATGTCTACAGTGCCCTGCCCAGCCATGGTTTCCAACATGTGTTGTAGTACATGAAGCAGTGGAATCTCATCGTTCATCTCATAGTCCTGGCAACTGACTAATAAAGTAGCTTCCTCAAAGGGCCTGAGCAAACGGCCGTTGTCACGTATGAGCTGCCAATGGTTTACATTGAATTTACACAGGGGTGTCCCCCTATCCGTTTGGATCATCCAGAAATCCGTGATGGCTTTTCTCTGTTCCTATAGTGGATCCTGCATATGGAGGGTGGAATTCCAACGGGTGGAAACATCGCAAATCAGACTATGTTGGGGTACACCGTTCTGACGCTGAAGCTCAGTAAGGTTGTGCTTGGTGGTGTAGGAGTGCCAGAAGTGCATGCTAACTTTCTTTCCTGTTGTTCGGATGTCTTTCAGATGGGGGGAAGACTTCAGAAAACGCTTGACAACTAGACTGAACACGTGTGCCATGTCAGAACGCATGACTCTGGCTTCCTTGTCGCAGCGCAAACAAGATGTTCTTCCAAGTGTCAGTCACCATGGGTCCTAATTTGCAGTTTTCGTGGATTAAGCAATGATTTCATGGATTGAGTCCTCATTTTTAGTAGTTCCTCCCATGTGTGACTCTGTTGGTCAAGGAAAACCATGTGAAGAACAGCGTGAAACCACAATCACCAAGGGGGCCTAAAAGGATATATATTGGCCACCATGAGTCCATAGTTACAGCTCCAGACGTAGACAACACTGTGCATTTTGGTACACACTGACAGGCTAAAGGACTGGCCCACCTTCTGTTCAACAACAGAAGGTACTGCCATCTTCGCAAAGCAATGATACCATGGGACTCTCCACCTCGGCTCGGCACAAGCCATCAGTTCTCTGAAAGGTCCACCACTGGGTAATGCAGCAGGCTGGACATATGGTGATGCTGTCTGAGAGGAGAAATCCCTCAGACATCAAGATTAAAAATTCCAAGAATTTTTGAGGGCTAATTATTCAGAGTCAATGATACCTAGTTGTTTCTGATTTAATTACAAGGTGGAAACACACCCTTAAACAAAACTTCACTTTGGCAATACTATTGCATTTGTTTATTCATAATTTTATGTATATATACTAACTAACCTACTTTTTCTCCGCAGGATGCTGCATGAAAAACTGCCACATCGCTGAGTAGCTGATTTTTCCTACCAACAGTCCGCAATAATTCACTGCTGCTGCCGCCGCCACCGCCGCAGACTCCAGGGACCCTCTTCCACTACCTCCGCTTGCAACACCTCCTCCCAAGACACTCTCCTCATCACTAATTGCCCGGCTAGTGGAAGAAGAGGCGAGTGTCTCCTCCACTTCTTGGCTGGGCAGTAGCTGCTGAATTTTATGATTATCAGATCTTCATCAATGGATAGTGGAGCTGAACCCAAAGCATAACAACAGATAACAGACAGTTGACTGGGGGTGTCAGATGCCACTTGTGATGCAGTGGACTGCTTTTGCAGCACTTCCAGACAAAGTTGCTTCATTGGCTGACACAACAATGACTGGTAAAGCTGTGAAACATATGGTTGAAAAGCAAGAATAACCATTTGTTTTTATATGAAAAAGACCCTGGTTTATACAGTACATACATTTTTTTTTCCAGAGACTGCCCTGCGTGGAAATGAATGGCGCATGGATCAGCCAAGCTTTCCTCCCAACAATGCCTGATGTATTCCAGTAGATTGATGACGGGGCCAGACCAACACTAAAGAAATATGGATCGTGCAAAACAGATTTAAGGCGCTGCTCTCCAGTTACAGACATTCCTCCGCATCGGACCACAAGTAAGTATTGATAAAAAATCCTTTACGTTACTCTTACTTTTTATTAATATTCTTCGAATAAGACGGATCAGACATCCAGATTAAAAATTCCAAGAATTTTTGAGGGCTAATTAGTCAGAGGCAATGCCTTGTTGTTTCTGATTTAATTAAAAGGTGGAAACACACCCTCAAGCAAAACTTCACTTTGGCAATACTTTTGCATTTGTTTATTCATAATTTTATGTAGATATTACTAACTAAGCTACTTTTTCTCCACAGGATTCTCCACAGGGTGTGATTCATCCAATTTTTGGGCTCCAGCAGCCAACTGCAGTGTCTCTTTCAAGCTATGTTTGGGCTCCTGCAGCTGCTGCTGCTGCTGCTTGCAACTCCAGGGTGTGATTCATCCAATCTTTGGGCTCCTGCAGCCAACTGCAGTGTCTCTTTCAAGCTATGTTTGGGCTCCTGCTGCTGCTGCTGCTGCTTGCAACTCCAGGGTGTGATTCGTCCAATTTTTGGGCTCCTGCAGCCAACTCCAGTGTCTCTTTAAAGCAATGTTTGTGCTCCTGCTGCTGCTTGCAACTCCAGGGTGTGATTCATCCAATTTTTGGGCTCCTGCTGCCAACTCCAGTGTCTCTTTAAAGTAATGTCCGGGCTCCTGCTGCTGCCAACTCCAGGGTGTGTCAGTCAATTTTTGGGCTCCTGCTGCCAACTCCAGTGTCTCTTTAAAGTAATGTTTGGGCTCCTGCTGCTACCAACTCCAGGGTGTGATTCATCCAATTTTTGGGCTCCTGCTGCCAACTCCAGTGTCTCTTCAAAGTAATGTTTGGGCTGCTGCTGCTGCTTGCAACTCCAGGGTGTGATTCATCCAATTTCTGGGCTCCTGAAGCCAACCCCAGTGTCTCTTTAAAGTAATGTTTGGGCTCCTGCTGCTGCTGCTGCCAACTCCAGGGTGTGTCAGTCAATTTTTGGGCTCCTGCTGCCAACTCCAGTGTCTCTGTAAAGCAATGTTTGGGCTGCTGCTTGCAACTCCAGGGTGTGATTCATCCAATCTTTGGGCTCCTGCAGCCAACTGCAGTGTCTCTTTCAAGCTATGTTTGGGCTCCTGCTGCTGCTTGCAACTCCAGGGTGTGATTCATTAAATTTTGGGCTCCTGCAGCCAACTCCAGTGTCTCTTTAAAGCAATGTTTGTGCTCCTGCTGCTGCTTGCAACTCCAGGGTGTGATTCATCCAATTTTTGGGCTCCTGCTGCCAACTCCAGTGTCTCTTTAAAGTAATGTTTGGGCTCCTGCTGCTGCCAACTCCAGGGTGTGTCAGTCAATTTTTGGGCTCCTGCTGCCAACTCCAGTGTCTCTTTAAAGTAATGTTCGGGCTCCTGCTGCTGCTTGCAACTCCAGGGTGTGATTCATCCAATTTTTGGGCTCCTGCTGCCAACTCCAGTGTCTCTTTAAAGTAATGTTTGGGCTGCTGCTGCTGCTTGCAACTCCAGGGTGTGATTCATCCAATATTTGGGCTCCTGCAGCCAACTGCAGTGTCTCTTTCAAGCTATGTTTGGGCTCCTGCTTGCAACTCCAGGGTGTGATTCATCCAATCTTTGGGCTCCTGCTGCCAACTCCAGTGTGCCTTTCAAGCTATGTTTGGGCTCCTGCTGCTGCTGCTTGCAACTCCAGGGTGTGATTCATCCAATTTTGGGCTCCTGCTGCCAACTCCAGTGTCTCTTTCAGCCAATGTTTGGGCTGCTGCTGCTTGCAACTCCAGGGTGTGATTCATCCAATCTTTGGGCTCCTGCAGCCAACTCCAGTGTCTCTTTCAAGCTATGTTTGGGCTCCTGCTGCTGCTGCTTGCAACTCTAGGGTGTGATTCATCCAATTTTTGGGCTCCTGCAGCCAACTCCAGTGTCTCTTTCAAGCTATGTTTGGGCTGCTGCTGCTGCTGCTTGCAACTCCAGGGTGTGATTCATCCAATTTTTGGGCTCCTGCTGCCAACTCCAGTGTCTCTTTCAAGCTATGTTTGGGCTGCTGCTGCTGCTGCTTGCAACTCCAGGGTGTGATTCATCCAATTTTTGGGCTCCTGCAGCCAACTCCAGTGTCTCTTTCAAGCTATGTTTGGGCTGCTGCTGCTGCTGCTTGTAACTCCAGGGTGTGATTCATCCAATTTTTGGGCTCCTGCTGCCAACTGCAGTGTCTCTTTCAAGCTATGTTTGGGCTGCTGCTGCTGCTGCTGCTTGCAACTCCAGGGTGTGATTCATCCAATTTTTGGGCTCCTGCTGCCAACTCCAGTGTGTCTTTCAAGCTATGTTTGGGCTCCTGCTGCTGCTGCTGCTGCTTGCAACTTCAGGGTGTCATTCAGCCAATTTTTGGGCTCCTGCTGCTCCTGCTGCCGAGTCTTTTTGAGCCAAATCCAATGTTTGGGCTCCTGCCGCTGCCAGCTCCAGGGTGTGTTTTTCAGGCAATATAGGGGCCCCTCATAGTGATGCCACCTCAACTCTCTGTAATTGTGCCGCTCTGCGATTCTAATAGCGATGCCTCTGATCTGCATGTCCTAATTATTTACAGTATTATTTCAGTAACCCAGCACGCATCCTATGCGTGTTACAGCAAGGCAGAATGGTTTACAACCCTATTGAGGCTCTAGGAGGCTCAGAAATAGCCGTTTTTAATAGCGATTCGTCGCGAATAAATTCGGGTCGAAGCGATTTTTGTCGGAAAATTGGGCGAATCAGTCGAATCGAATTTTTCAAAAGTTCGCTCATCTCTAATCACAATGACTGGGAGACAGCCATACCTGGATACACATTGTACAGAAAAGACAGGTTAGAAAGAAAGGGCAGTGAAGTAGCAATTCATTACATAGTTACATAGTTAATACGGTTGAAAAAAGACATATGTCCATCAAGTTCAATCAAGGGTGTTGGGGTAGGGGAAGTTATTTTTTATTTTATAGGGGAAGCTATTTATTTTTTTTTTTTTATTTTTTGACTGATAACCGCTAATAGTAACTGTTAATGTTATTTTCTTCTAAATAAGCATCTAATGCTTTTTTGAAGCTGTATGCGGTTGATGCTGTGACAAGCTTCTGTGGGAGGCTATTTCATAGATTTATAGTTCTTATGGTAAAAAACGATTGTCGCCTCCAGAGACTAAATTTCTTTTTTTCCAATCGAAGGCAGTGCCCCCTTGTCTTTAGAGAGGATTTTACATGAAATTGTGTTCCCTCATATTTTTTGTATGGGCCATTTATATATTTATACACGTTAATCATGTCCCCCCTCAATCGCCTCCTCTCAAGACTAAAACAGATTTAATTCTCGTAATCTTTCCTCATAACTAAGATCCTTCATTCCCTTTATTAGTTTGGTGGCTCTCCTCTGCACCCTTTCCATAGTCAGAGCGTCCTTTCTATGAATGGGTGCCTAGAACTGGACAGCATTCCAGGTGAGGGCGCCCCAGTGCCTTGTAAAGAGGCAAAATTACATCTCTGTCCCGTGATTCCATGCCTCTTTTAATGCATGATAATATCTTGGTGGCCTTGGAAGCAGCTGCTTGGCATTGCATGCTGTTATTTAGCCTGTGATCTACCAGTACCTCCAGATCCTTCTCAACAAGTGACTCTCCCAGTTTTACTCCCTCGAGGACCTATGTGGCCTTTAGGTTGTTAGACCCAAAGTGCATGACTTTACATTTTTCCACATTGAACTTCATTTGCCAAGTGGATGCACAGACACTCAATGTGTCCAAGTCAGCCTGAAGCTTGTGAACATTTTCAATAGACTACACTGTGCTACATATCTTTGTGTCATCTGCAAAAGTAGAGACAGTGCTTTTAATTCCATCTTCTAACCACAACTCTCTGCACACGATCCTTCAGCCAGTTTTCAATCCAGTTACAAACTATGTTTTCTAATCCAGAACATCTCAATTTCCCCAATAAGCGTCTATGGGGGACAGTGTCAAATGCTTTTGCAAAATCCAGAAAAACTATATCCACAGCCGCCCCACTGTCCAGGCTTCTACTCACCTCCTCATAGAAGCCAATCAGGTTAGTCTGGCAGCTTCTGTCCTTAGTAAAACCGTGTTGGTTGTCACTTATAATATTATGGATAGTTACATATTCGTATATGTTGTCCCTTAATAGCCCCTCAAGCAATTTCCCCACAATGGATGTTAAGATAACAGGTCTGTAATTGCCTGGAAAAGACCTAGAGCCCTTTTTAGAAATGGGCACCACATTTGCCTTGTGCCAGTCCCTAGTGAGTCTTTAAAGATCAACAACAGAGGTGAGGAGATAACGGAACTGAGTTCTTTGAGAACTCTTGGGTGAAGTCCATCTGGTCCTCCAGTCTTATTCACATTTAAATTATTTAGTTTTTCTTGGATGATATCCACGTTTAGCTTGTTAATTATTATACTTGTGCTATTGCTATCAGTGGCATCTCCTGTGTTGGCTCCTTGCTCTTCTCTTGTGTACACAGAGCTAAAGAATTCATTTAACAGCTCCGCCTTATCTTCATCCCCAGTGACCATTTTCCCATTATCATTAATTAAGGCACCTACCTGTTCTGATTTAGTTTTCTTGGAATAATATATTTAAAAAATCGTTTAGGGTTTGTTTTGCTTTCTTTGGCCACATCTCTTTCATTTTGTACTTTTGCCAACATTATTTCTTTCTTACACATTTTATTTACTAAGTTATACTTTTCAAGTGTTACAGCTGAGAGTTCAGCCTTGTAATGTTTAAATGCCCTTTTTTGTTCTTTATTGCCCTTTTAACCGCAGGTGTCAGCCATGAGGGGTTTAATTTTAGCCACTTATATTTGTTACCCGTAGGAATACATTTTGCAACGTTGCTACTCACAACTGATTTAAAGCACTCCCATTTGGCATCTGTATCCTTATTCCTAAACAGATGCTCCCAGTCAATGTCCTGGGGTGCAGCTCTGAGCCTGGGGAAGTTGGCCTTCCTAAAATGTAATGTTTTTGCCTTCCCAGGCAGAAAATCTTTCTTACAGTTGATGTTAAATACAATTATATTGTGGTCACTGTTACCAAGATTTTCACGGACTGTTACTGTCCCCATCAGGTCATCATTATTTGATATTACAAGATCTAAAAGAGCATCACCCCTAGTAGGTGCCTCCACAAACTGATTCATATAATTTTCTTGTAGCAAGCTGAGGAATGCTCTCCCCCTTGTAGTGGAAGCAGAACCATGTCTCCAGTCGATTCCTATATAGTTGAAGTCCTCCATCACCACCACTGTACCAGCCTGTGATGCCCGCTCTGTTAATGCAGTTGACCCTCTATTTCCTCAGTTAGATTTGGGGGCCTATAGATAGACACCAAACTGTATTTTGTCAGGCTTATTTATAATAAAAATGTATTAATCTAGACATTATCTTATTTTGCTTAGTAGGATTAAAAATACAATTCTGTGAAGTACTCACCTGTAGAATTGGCATTATACGTATACAGTACGTCCTGCTCCAGATATATAATCTGTTTATGCAGTTGACCCTCTATTTCCTCAGTTATATTCGGGGGCCTATAGATTACACCAAACTGTATTTTAGCATTGTTTACATCACCCCCCACTTCTACCCACAAGGATTCTAAATCCTCACGATCTTCAGCTAGTATCCCCTCATTAATATATGCTTTGAGTTTTTGCTTTACATAAATACACACACCGCCCCCTTTCCTTTTTGCTCTGTCTTTCCGAAAAAGAGCAAAACCTTGTAGATTGACAGTCCAGTCATGTGTGGAATCCAGCCATGTCTCAGCCACACCAACAACATCAATATTCTCTGCCAGCACCAAAGCATCAAGCTCCCCCACTTTACTTACCAGGCATTTGTGAACATACACTTTATGTTCCTATCTAGTTTGACACATCGGGGTATAGTATTAGTTTCTGCAGTAATGCATCCGTCTAATTTTTTACTGCTGGTTTGCAACACATGGATCTCCTTATTCATGTCAAGAATACTGTTCAATCAACAATAATTCAGCATACACATAAAGAACTAGAAACTCTCTGGGTTACCATGCAGCCTAAGGAGGGAGCTGTGGTCAGAATTGGTGTGATATATAGGCCCCCTGGACAATCCCCCCTGGACAATCTGAGGATTTAGATAAGCTGTTAATAGATTAAATCAGTGGAATGGCAGTGAAGGGGGACATTGTAATTATGGGTGACTTCAACATGCCGGATGTGGACTGGAATATCCCAAGTGTATCGACATGCAAGAGCAGTGATATATTAGAGGTCCTTAATGGAGCATCTCTAAAACAAATAGAGGAGATAACATTCTGGACTTAGTTCTGAACAATGGGGATCTGATGTCTGAGGTAAGGGTTGAAGAAAATCTGGGTTCCAGTGACCATCAGTGCTTATGGTTCAGGATAAAAAGGATATTATGCAATACCACATCAGAACCAAGGTGCTAGACTTGAAAACAAACTTCAATGAAATGGAGGACTATGTAGAAATGGAATTAGGTGAGTGGAACAGAGTAGCGGAAGTGAGTCACCCATGGTCACTATTAAAAATAGCCATTTTAAAGGCAACTAAGCAATATGTGAAACAAACTAGCAAAAATCAAAGGAAGAATAAATCACTATGGTTTATTAGGAAGGTCAGCACTATCATAAAAGAAAAGAACTCTGTCTAAAAGAAGTATAAAGAAAGTGGAAGAGCAGCTGACAGAGAGTGGTATACACAGAGGGAAGCAAAACTAATTATAAATGCTGCTAAAGGGCAAAAGGAGGAAGAAATGGCAAAATCTGTGAAGAGGGGAGCTAAAACCATTTTCCGATATATTGGTGACAGAAGAAAATCAGCGCAGTCTTAAATATTAGAAATAGGGAAAATAATTATATTGACGGAGATAAGGCTGTGGCTGACCATGTGAATAGCTACTATTGTTCAGTATTTTCAGATAGTGGCTTTCAAACCTATTGCAGGTATGGCCGTAACATAGCATCCATCTGAGAAGTTCCAGCTCCAGAGTTTTTGGAGGCTGATGTCTTAGCTGAGCTGGCACATCTAAAGGTAAGTAATGCAATAAGTCCAGATGGAATCCACCCCAGAGTTCTAAGAGAACTCAGATTTGTGATTGCAGCCCCTTTGACTGATTTACTCAACCATTACCTTTCAACCGGGGGAGGTTCCAGATGATTGGAGAATAGCCAATATTGTACCAATCCATAGGAAGGGGAGTCGAGAAGAAGAAGCCAGTAATTACAGGCCAGTTAGTGGTCAAAATAACTCTCTTAAAAAAACAAATAATTTCCCATCTAAAAATGAACAACCTGTTGGACCCAAAACAGCACAGCTTTACTGCGGGCAGATCATGTCAGAACAATCTTATTGATTTCTTTGCCAATGTCATTAAATTGTTAGATGAAGGTGGTGCTGTGGATATTGCCTATCTGGATTTTAGCAAAGCGTTTGACACTGTACCACATAAAGACCTCAGATAAGTTATTGAAGATAGGACTGAGGGCTGAAGGATCGGTATCAGAGTGTTGTTAATGGTTTGCGATCTAAACAAAAATGAGTTACAAGTAGTGTGCCTCAAGGCTCTATCCTGGGCCCCATTCTTTTTAATATGTTTGTAAGTGACATAGGAGTAGGAAAAGCTTGCCTGTTTGCGGATGATATAAAGGTTTGTAATAGGTGGCCCTGGAGGTGTCTGCAACATGGGAAATGATTTAGCTTTACTGGATAAATGATCAGAACTGTGGAAACTAGTGTTTAATGTCTCTAAATGTAAAATCATGCACTTGGGTAGGAATACCTGCTTTGAGTAACGTCTGGGCAGTACTGTGTTAGCCAGGACCCCGGACGAAAGTGAAAGTGATAATGATTACTGAAAGCTGCAAGATGAGTGGACAGTATAGCCTGGCAGTGGGAAAAGCAAGCAGGATGCTTGGCTGCATAGCTTGAGGCATCACCAGTAAGAAGAGGGAGGTTGTGATGCCGCTATATAGAGCCTTGGTGAGGCCACAGCTAGAATACTGTGTGCACTTCTGAAGACCTTACCTGCAAAAAGACATTATTCAAATAGAACGTGTCCAAAGGCGGGTAACAAAAATGGTAGGAGGACTTAAACTTAACTTATCAGGAGAGACTTAAAGAACTTAATTTGTACAGTCTAGAGGAAAGAAGGGAGAGAGGGGACATGATTGAGACCTTTATGTCAAAGGTTTGAATAACGTTCAGGAGGGAAGTATTTTTAAGAAGAAAGTTAATGATAGAACAAGGGGGCACAATCTTAAGCTAGTCGGAGGGAAGATCAAGAGCAATGTTAGAAAATATTATATTACAGAAAGAGTAGTAGATGCTTGGAACAAACTTCCAGCAGAGGTAGTTGAAAAATCGCCAGTCAGTGAATTTAAACATGCCTGGGATAAGCGCACATCTATCCTAAGATAAAGAAGAACATACAGTATACTTATAAGGGCAGACTAGATGGACCATATGGTCTCATTCTGTCGTCAACCTTCTGCTTCTAGGATACCATCTATATAATAGTTTCAGATTAGCTTCAACTAAGGCAGCACTAATGGAAGCCCTGGCAGAATCCAACCATATTTGTTTCCAGTCTTCTTCATCCAGCGGAAGGCCTAATTTATTCTCCATTTTTGGGCATAGGCTAGTTTTGAAGCTTGCAAGCGTAAACCATGAATATTTTTTAATCTTTTTTTTTTTTTTTTGCGTAAACACTTTTTCTCATTAGTTTATCTCTTGTGCAATTCAGCAACATATTTATCTGTGCAAATGTTTAATGCAAATGTGCAGCTAAATATGGTGCTAAATTGCAACCCTTTCAACTATTAAATCAATCCTTTAGAGAGCCAAGCCATTTATTTAAGTATAGGGCCTAAAATGAAGGCAGCCTGCGTTTGATTTATCATCTAACTGTGTTTTGTTTTTGAAGGCATTTGATCACATTTGTTCTGCAATTGAAGATGTTTCTGGACAAATTGGGCACAACTACTTGAGGGACAAGTAAGTTACTTGAATTAAAAAAACAACTTACAGTATGATAGGTAAAAAATATTTTTGTCATTGACGCTTTACCTGTGTTTTATTATCTCCTTAAAGTGGACCAAAACCTGTGGTGATCGGCCCGAAATCTGTAAGATTGATTCACTTCCCCTGGGGCACCCAAAATCGAGATGCCACGCTGGTCGAAACCCCCCAGGTCGCCCATACACTTACCTTCTTTCTGGGTCCAACAGTGCATGTGCGAGCTGCGGCCGCATCCCCACTATCCCTCTAGCAGGGCACGTGCCCTCTCCAGGCATTTGTGAATGGCCGGCGCAGGCACGCTCCCTATCAGAGGGTAGCAGGGGATGCGGGATGCGGTCATCAGCGCGCTCGGAACCACTCACTTTAAACGAAGGCTTAGACGTTGTGACGTCAGCGGATCCGAGCATGCTGATTGGACGAGCGGCCTTGCATGCGCCATAGGACCGGGAAGAGGTGAGTTGGTTTTGGCGACCTGGGGGGGTTTACACAGCGGGGCACCCCTGATCGGGGTGCCACGGGGGCAGGACCAAAACCCATGATAGTCAAAATCTTGGGTCCACTTTAAACAGCAATGGCAGGTTGCTGTTACTTTTAGATAATTAATGAAAAAAACATCAGCCCTACAACAATATCAACTATGTAACTATGAGTCAGCAATCTCCTTCCCCTAACATAAGAGCTCAGAGGGGTCAGAAAAGATCTCATAATCAGTAACCATTTTCCTAGGCCAGGTACAATTGTACATGAACTTTTTTGACACATTAGGCAGCGGTACATAGTAAACAAAGATCTTAAAGGGTGTTAAATAGTATCAAGAAAAAGTATATATTTTACAGGGTAATGGATAGCCCTAGGCAGGGGCGTAACTTGAGGGGTGCAATCTCACCGGGGCCCAGAAGGTCAGGAGGGCCCCATCATTGTTGCTTAACCACCTTATTTATCATATTTGTGCTCACCTGGCATCATTTAACTAAAGGAAGTAGCATTTGTCTCTGCTGTTTGAGTCATTAGTTGTTTAGCTGCATCCAATTGGGTACAAAACAGAAACAAGTTTCAGCCGTGAAAGGGCCCCATTTTATGTTCGTACCAGGGCTCCATTACTTTTATTTACACAACTGGCCTTAAGGAAAAAAAAGTGTCCTTGTCTCTTTTAATCCTTGTGTAAATGGCATAGGACAGATCTCTACTTATGCTTCCTGCACACCTGCTGGCTATAATATACTCCCTAAAACACACCCTGGAGTTGGCAGCAGCATGAGGAGCCCATATATTAACTGAAAGACACACTGGAGTTGGCAGCATCATGAGGAACCCATTTATTGCCTGAAAGAGGCTCTGGAGTTGGCAGCAGCATGAGGAGCCCATATATTACCTGAAAGGCATACTGGAGTTAGCAGCATCATGAGGAGCCCATATATAGCCTGAAAGACACCCTGGAGTTGGCAGCATCATGAGGAGCCCATATATAGCCTGAAAAACACCCTGGAGTTGGCAGCAGCATAAGGAGCCTGTATATAGCCTGAAAAACACACCCTGAAGTTGGCAGCAGCATGAAGAGCCCATATATTGCCGGAAAGACACACCCTGGAGTTGGCATCAGCATGAGGAGATCATATATTGCCTGAAAGACACACCCTGGAGTTGGCAGCAGCATAAGGAGCCCATAGATTGCCTGAAAAACACACTGGAGTTGGCAGCAGCATGAGGAGCCCATATATAGCCTGAAAGACACACCCTAGAGTTGGCAGCATAAGGAGCCCGTATATAGCCTGAAAGACACCCTGGAGTTGGCAGCAGCATGAGGAGCCCAAATATTGCCTGAAAAACACACCCTGAAGTTGGCAGCAGCATAAGGAGCCCATATATTGCCAGAAAGACACACCCTGGAGTTGGCAGCAGCATGAGGAGCCCATATATTACCTGAAAGGCATACTGGAGTTGGCAGCATCATGAGGAGCCCATATATTGCCTGAAAGACACTCTGGAGTTGGCAGCATCATGAGGAGCCCATATATAAACTGAAAAACACACTGGAGATGGCAGCATCATGAGGAGCCCATATATTGCCTGAAAGACACACCCTGGAGTTGGCAGTAGCATAAGGAGCCCGTATATAGCCTGAAAAACACACCCTAAAGTTGGCGGCAGCATGAAGAGCCCATATATTGCCTGAAAGACACACCCTGGAGTTGGAAGCAGCATGAGGAGATCATATATTGCCTGAAAGACACACCCTGGAGTTGGCAGCAGCATAAGGAGCCCATATATTGCCTGAAAAACACACCCTGGAGTTGGCAGCATAAGGAGCCTGTATATAGCCTGAAAGACACCCTGGAGTTGGCAGCATCATGAGGAGCCCATATATTGCCTGAAAGACACACCCTGGAGTTGGCAGCAGCATGAGGAGATCATATATTGCCTGAAAGACACACCCTGGAGTTGGCAGCAGCATGAGGAGCCCAAATATTGCCTGAAAAACACACCCTGAAGTTGGCAGCAGCATGAGGAGCCCATATATTGCCAGAAAGACACACCCTGGAGTTGGCAGCAGCATGAGGAGCCCATATATTACCTGAAAGGCATACTGGAGTTGGCAGCATCATGAGGAGCCCATATATTGCCTGAAAGACACCCTGGAGTTGACAGCATCATGAGGAGCCCATATATAACCTGAAAAACACCCTGGAGTTGGCAGCAGCATAAGGAGCCCGTATATAGCCTGAAAAACACACCCTGAAGTTGGCAGCAGCAGGAAGAGCCCATATATTGCTTGAAAGACACACCCTGGAGTTGGCAGCAGCATGAGGACATCATATATTGCCTGAAAAACACACTGGAGTTGGCAGCAGCATGAGGAGCCCATATATTGCCTGAAAGACACACCCTGGAGTTGGCAGCAGCATAAGGAGCCCATATCTTGCCTGAAAAACAAACCCTGAAGTTGGCAGCAGCATGAGGAGCCCATATATTGCCAGAAAGACACACCCAGGAGTTGGCAGCAGCATGAGGAGCCCATATATTACCTGAAAGGCATACTGGAGTTGGCAGCATCATGAGGATCCCATATATAGCCTGAAAGACACCCTGGAGTTGGCAGCATCATGAGGAGCCCATATATAGCCTGAAAAACACCCTGGAGTTGGCAGCAGCATAAGGAGCCCATATATAGCCTGAAAAAGCACACCCTGAAGTTGGCAGCAGCATGAGGAGCCCATATATTGCCAGAAAGACACACCCTGGTGTTGGCAGCAGCATAAGGAGCCCATATATTACCTGAAAGGCATGCTGGAGTTGGCAGCTTCATGAGGAGCCCATATATAGCCTGAAAGACACCCTGGAGTTGGCAGCAGCATGAGGAGCCCATATATTGCCTGAAAGACACACCCTGGAGTTGGCAGCAGCATGAGGAGAACATATAAAATAATTTTACGTAATGCATTTCCTCAATAATTACTTGTGGTCTGATGCGGAGGAATGTCTGTAACTGGCGAGCAGCGATGTAAATCTGTTTTGCCCTAATCTACTTGCATGCATCAGCCATTGGTGGGTGGAAATCCTGGCTGATTCATGCCTGATTCATCTTCACAAAGGTGATTCTCTCCACATTTTTCGCAAACAGATGAATTCTCCCTGTCGTTACTATGGCCCCCCACTCAGATGGCACACTACTGGGCAGGCAGGACAGCTTTCCCAGGGCAAACTCTGCTAGTTGCTGCCACAAATCAAGTTTGGCTGCCCAGAAGTCCAGCGGATCCTCAAGCTGTGTTGGCATGGTCATGTCAAGGTATGCCACAACCTGCTGGTTCAGGTCCTGCTCCAGGTCTACCTGCTTCTCAGGAGTTGCCTCACTATGCGGGTGAAGAAAGCTACTCATTAGCGACTGTAGACTCAGGCGGCTGCTGATGGAGCTGGTACTGCTCCTGCCACCCCACCCCTCCTCAGCAGCCATGACAGTGGATGGTGAGCGCAGAGGACCCCCCAAGTCAGACCTATGAGAGGATGGATGATGGCACAGATAGGCATCGGCCAACTGACTACATAGGATGTCTCTGTAGTAGGTCAGTTTTTCCTTCCTCTCAGTGGGTGTAAAAAAGGCCCCCATTTTGAGCCAGTAGCAAGGGTCCAATAAGGTGGAGAGCCAGAACTCACCCCGCTGCCAAATGGAGACAATTCGGCAGTCACTAAGCAAGCACGTGAGCATGCATCGTGCCATTTGTGCAAGTGACTCGGAGGGACTACTTGCCTCCATCTACACTGCATACTGCCATGGTGTTTCTGGGTTCTCTGTCCCAACTTCCTCATAACCCTCTAGCTCCTCTGGCTGCTCCTGCTCCTTCTCTCCTGTCAGATGACTAGATAAAGCACCCATTTCACCAAACCTAAACTGTGCTTCATTGTGCCCCTCCCCCTCCTCCAGTTCAGCCCCCACAGGGTTCATGTGGCTATGAGATGTAGGCGCCATGTCTCCAGTGCCCTGACCAGCCAATGTTTTCCAACACGTGTTGTAGTACATGAAGCAGTGGAATCACGTTGTTCATCCCGTAATCCTGGCGACTGACTAATAAAGTGGCTTCCTCAAAGGGCCTGAGCAAATGGCAGGTGTCACTTATGAGCTGCCACTGGTTTACATTGAAGTTACACAGGGGAGTCCACCTATCCGCTTGGATCATTAAGGATGAGGAGGCACACACTGTCACAGGCACAACGGCCTGGGAGCGTGGAGGCCAAAGAGGCGTGACCTGTCCAAGTTGCTGTTGTGGCTGTGCAGGAACCACATTCACCCAGTGGGCCGTAAAGGACATGTATTGTCCCTGACCATAGTTACAGCTCCAGATGTCGGCGCTGCCGTGCACTTTGGTGCACACCGACAGGCTCAAGGACTGGCCCACCTTTTGTTCAACAAAATTGTGCAGGGCTGGTACTGCCTTCTTTGCAAAGAAATGATGGCTTGGGACTTTCCACCTTGGCTCGGCACAAGCCATCAGTTCTCTGAAAGGTGCAGAGTCCACCACCAAAAAAGGGAGGGACTGCAGCACCAGTAACTTGGACAGGAGCACATTTAGTTTCTGTGCCGTAGGATGAGTGGGTGCATACTGTTGTCTCTTGGACATGGCTTTGCTGATGGATTGCTGGCGGAAGGACTGACTTGTAGTAGGAGAAGCAGGAGCATCTGGAGCGACAGAGGATGGGTATGACACACAGCTACCTTCGGCTGAGGTGCTGGAGCCTTGGCTGGCTGAAACTGGGAGCAGCGTGCCACTGGGTGATGCAGCAGGCTGAACCACCACTTTGGAGCCTTGGTTCTCCCAGGTCACTTTATGGTGATGCTGCATATGTTGCCCTAGGGCCGTGGTGCCAACATTGGGGCCCTGGCCGCGCTTCACCTTCTGCATACACATCTTGCATGTGGCCATTCACTTCTACTGCTGTCGACTCCAGGGACCCCTATTCCACTACCTACAGGGAAAGTAGCCTGTCGCACAGCAGGTGGTCTACCCCGGCGCCGGTCACGTTTGGCTCCAGACTTTCCAATTCTGCCACCATGCTGACTGCCAACCATGCTACCACCTTGCTGCCTCAGCTGCTGACTCACGGGCAACCTGCAACATTCTTCTCCTGATGATGATGAAGCCCTTTCTGCACCCGGCTCCCAAGTGTGATCGGCTTCATCATCATCGAGTTGTGTCTGCATGTCACTAAGGTCCTCCTCGGTTTCCTCAACAGTGTCTGCTGCAGGAGCTGGAACGCTCGCAACACCACCTCCCACGCCACTCTCCTGATCAGTATTCGGCCACCTAGCAAAAGAAGCGGCAGATGTCTCCTCCATTTCTTGGCTGGGCAGTAGCTGCTGACTGTCCTCTATCAGATCGTCCACACTGAATAGTGGAGCTGAACCCAAAGCATAAGATAAGTCACTGGGGGAGGGAACAGCATAGGACAAAATGGAAGGACAGAGACTGCTCCCGGGCCATGCCAAATCAGGGTTGTGTCCAAGGAACTTACCGACTGTAGACTGGGCATGTCAGATGTCACTTGTGATGAAGTGGATGACCGCGTTAACTAATCGATGACTGCAGATGCGTTGCTGGTCGAGATACGACCGCTAGCTGATACTGGGAGATAAGGCCTCTCACCGTGACTCCTGGTGCCACCCACCCTTAGTCTGCTGCGACCTCTGCCTGATGAATCTAGGCCTCTGCCACTCCTCTGTGCACATCGTGGCACTTCTCTGCCTGACATATTTACTGCATGTGTGAGGGGAAAACAATATGCTACACTACACTTAAAACACTTAAAACAAAAGTATTTTTGGAACAGCAGCAGGTGTGTAGAAAAGCTAGAGAAAAATCGGCAGGTGGGTGTGATCTGTAACACTAACTAGGTTTGTTGCAAGGCCTGGGAATAAAGCCAAATGCAAACACACTGTCAGATTGCATGAAATGGGATGCCCGTGCTCAAAGTTAGTTAATAGCACTACAGAAAACTTTAAACCGTGGTTTTTGTAGAAAAGCAAAAGCAATATAGACTGGTGCCCATTAAAAAAGCTAATGCAAACACACTGTCAGATTGCATGAAATGGGATGCCCCGTGCTCAGTTAGTTAATAGCACTACAGAAAACTTTAAACCGTGGTTTTTGTAGAAAAGCAAAAGCAATATAGACTGGTGCCCATTAAAAAAGCTAATGCAAACACACTCTCAGATTGCCTGAAATGGGATGCCCTGTGCTCAAAGTGAGTTAAATGCACTACAGCAAGCTTTAAAATGTGTTTTTTGTAAAAAAGCAAATGCAATATAGACTGGTGCCATGATAAAAGCAAATGCAAACACTGTCAGATTGCCTGAAATAAGATGCCCTGTGTTCAAAGTTAGTTAAATGCACTACAGCAAGCTTTAAAACGTGTTTTTGGTAGAAAAGCAAAAGCAATATAGACTGGTGCCTGTGATAAAAGCAAATGCAAACACTGTCAGATTGCCTAAAATTGGATGCCCCGTGCTCAAAGTTAGTTAATAGCACTACAGCAAACTTTAAACCGTGTTTTTTGTAGAAAAGCAAAAGCAATATAGACTGGTGCCTGTGCTAAAACCAAATACAAACACTGTCAGATTGCCTGAAATGGGATGCCCCATGCTCAAAGTTAGTTAATAGCACTACAGCTAGATTTAAAATGTGGTTTTTGTAGAAAAGCTAAAGCAATATAGACTGGAGCCTGTGATAAAAGCAAATGCAAACACACTGTCAGATTGCCTGAAATGGGATGCCCATGCTCAAAGTTAGTTAATAGCACTACAGCAAACTTAAAACCATTATTTTTGTAGAAAAGCAACAGCAATATAGACTGGTGCCTGTGATAAAAGTTAATGCAAACACACTGTCAGATTGCCTGAAATGGGATGCCCCGTGCTCAAAACTAGTTAACAGCACTACAGCAAGCTTTAAAATGTGTTTTTTATAGAAAAGCAAAAGCAATATATACAGGTGATCTTGCTAAAAACCAATGCAAACACACTGTCAGATCATGGCATGAAATTGTATACCCCTGGTGAAAGTGACTTAAAAGCACTACAGAAAGTTTTAAATGTGGTTTTTGTAGAAAAGCAAAAGCAAAATAGGCAGGTGTGTGATATGTGGTAACACTAAATAGACTTGAAATATCTGGGCATAAAAGCAAATGCAAATGCACAGTAAACTGTCTCTCTCTTTCTCTGCCTCTCTCTTTCTCGCCCTGTCTTTTTCTTTTACTGTCTTTTTCTTTCCCTGGCTCTATCTCTTCCTGACCCGTTCTCGCCACAATACACCGCTGAAATTAGTGCCCTCAAGATGACCACCGCTTATATAGGGCTGGGACATCACCAGGAAGCCTGGCTGCTGATAGGCTGCATGTGATGCCTACCCAGGATTCTTTGCCCCATGGGACATGTCCTAACATGTGGATCCACCATTTTAGATGGCCTGGACAGCACTAAATGGAGTTTAAGGAAACGATATTCGAATTAGTTTAGAATCAAATTTTTCCTGAAATTCGTAACAAATTCATATTCATCAGATTCGATTCGCTCATCTCTAGCTGCAGCCTGACCCCGGTGCGGCGGTGTTGAAATTTCAAAGTGTCCTTATTCAGGGATGGTTAAGACCTGCAAAGAGAAAAAAGATAAGTAAGAGAGGATGTTTGGGAAAAGGGGTTAAAGGCTGAAAGGAAAGAGGCTAAAGGGAAAAACAGACTTATGAGAAAAAGAGAAACATAGAGGAATAAAACAGGGACTGGGAAGGGAAAGAAGCAGATAGGAAACTAGAAAGAAGAAGAAAATGAAAAAAGGAAAGTGAAGAATTAGAGAGCAAGTGGGCAAGTTCGGGGGAAAGAGGAGAAAAAATGGTGGGGATAAGAGCCGGATTCATATTAAAGACTATACACAGTCCAACTAGCAACACTACTCAAAAATCCACAACATCAGCTAAGTCCAGAGAATATGTCAATTATAATAATATATATAATTGTATGCGAGATTATCTATTGTCCAAAAAACTGCTGAAACCAAAAGATGTGTTAATCCCACGAGGGTGTACCGTGTTCAATTTGTGTATCCAAAAAGTTTCACGCTGGTGCAGATGACGTCAATATTGACGTTAGACGCAAATTTTGAATTCTTTGGGGCCTTTGATTGGCCCCATTACACATTTATAGAATGGCGTCTTCTCTAAATCTGTTTGTATGTGGTTGGTCCTAAGGAAGGGGGTCCCAGTGCACTCCGAAACGTCAACCGGCAACCATTACTGTGTTTCTGCACTTTGGACTTTTGGCTATATGAATATAATAAACAACTCTACAACAAAAAAAGCTCTGGTTTATAACAAAAGAGAAGTATTTTATAGTTCCCTCTGGGAATCCACCCTTAATTGGGATTATATTATTATCTTTCCTGGATTGTAACTACCTTATCAATATCTTAACATTTAACAATAGAACCCCCTACCAAGGGAAATCATACCGTTTATTATGTATGCACTCAACCAGTTATTATAGTGTAAAATTCAATATTTTGTTTCATATTTTTTTTTTAAAACCATTATTATTATTATTCATAGATACATAAAAACAGATAACCATTTTGTTTCCATTGCTATTGTTAATTTAGTCACTGGGTTCACTGTTGCTGATTAGACTGGCTCATCCAATGCATTTTGCTATTGTGCGTTTTCAGAGGAGATGCCAGTTATCTGAATGAAATAATGAGGTACATATTACATTCATACTATTAAACAGAACAACAAGCAGAAATTCTAAAAATATATAGACTATATTTAAACCGGACCTTCAGAATGATTTATTGAAAAGCCCAAACCCTTATAAAATGATTCCCCATCATCTAAAATTAATATATTTAAAGTTTTTAGTCACTTACCTATTATTCTTTCCCCCACTGGGCTGCAACTCTGTTCAGGACTTTAGGATACGGGCGCCGCCATCTTGACTCAGAAGCATCACACTTACTGAGGAGAGGAGAGCGGGATAAAGTACAGGGGAGCGGGTTATAGCTGTGCTTTGCTCAGACAGAGCAGAGCTGGGGTCAGGAAAAGGTCAGCAATCCCAGAATGCAAAGCAGCACAGTTAGAAGGCACTTCCTGTTTGCAGGCTGCCTGATGCCTCATGACCCGCCATCTTGGATGTTTAAAGGCTCATAACATGCAGTAGATGCAGGTAGGATGATTTTTAATGTGAACAATCTGTATGTACAGGGTGTGGGAAACATATAAGATATGCTCTTATTCAGGGTGAAGGTCTGCTTTAAAGCATTTCCCGAAGAAAATTACTTTCAGGCAGTAGGCAACTTAGACATATTTGCTCAAGGGATTTGGTACTGCAGTTTATGCTTAGTGGGAAACCCAAACAGAAACACAAGTAAATAAACTGTGCAAAAAAGTATTGTACATGTAAACCTTTATTGGCCAGTGCTAAAGAATGTTGGGAAGACAAAGGGAGAATGTGACAGACTGACAGACATCATGTGGCATTCAAAATGTGTGAGAGATTGTCTTCTACCAGGCCACTAATAGCCAGTTCAGTAGGTTGGATGGGAAGCAAAGAATTCATAGGTTACATGCCAGAAAGCTTATGTTTTTTCCCCTTCATTTCTGACCCTGTTGGCCACCATTTTCTAGTCTGTTTGATTTTTACCAGTCCAAGCTTGACAAGTCCTCCTAAAGAAATCCAGAGAGATTGTTATGCTCAATGCTCCGATACAGACTCCAATAAAGAGCAGTAAGGGAAGAAAATATTGAGAGGATTTTTTAAAATTCTTATTCATGTCCCCTTACTACTTCTGTTCTCCTTCATGTCCACACTTAAAAACTGTGTTCAGTTTCTATTTTTGACAACCAAGAAATCAAGGAAATTCTAGATGTCTGGAATAAAAAATAAGGTGTGAAAGTAAAAAATGGACAATGTGGTTTGTGTCCTGCATGTACAAAGTCCAAACAAAATTCAGCACAATGAAGCTGTGAGGGGGCTTCCCATTGTCATTCTAGTTTCCTCAAGAATACAGAGCACATTATCCCTACGAGCTTTCCATGAGGATTATGGGGACATTTTGTTGGATGGTTTTTATCTGCCTATTTTTTTTTTATTAGAATTACCAAGTTTGATGCAAAATATCTCAGCAAAGTTTTTATGAGAAAATCCGCCCAAAAAACTCAAGATCGAATTCTCAATGTCTATCATGAGCTAAATATGAAGGATGCTATAAGTTATGTTGCAGAGGTAGGTAATGTAGATGTATATCTTTCTGTATTTCTTTTTATTATGATCCAGGCAAAAGTAGCCTAATGCTGTTGCACTTATGCAGCTTTTGACAGCAAGAAACCTGCTCTGTATAGCTAGATCAATTGAAGATGATGGTTCAAAATAGGTTATGCACAGGGGGGGAACTAATCTAGGAGATTTGTTGACCAGCTGCTCCTGTCCAAGAGGGACTTCATTTCAGCAAGGAAATTGTTAATGGAGAAGGGCACAAGGATAGTAACTGCAGCTCTGGAGCAACGTATGTTTGTTATTATGAATGAACCTCGAATAGCTCAGGTATTTTAAACAACCCTATGGTAAACAAAAATCACTTTAGTTCATTTTATTCCGACAATTACTGGCATAAAATTAGATCTTCACAGGTACTTTGCTGAATCGTCCGAACAAGTGAAACAAAAAAACACAGGTTATACCCTGGATTGCCTGAGGTGATTTTTGTTCTTGTTCTGAATCAGAGGCATAGACACACACTGCACATGTCCGCTGATCAACCTCCAGGGTTGATTCCAGCAATAGGGAATGACAATGTATCTGATATGTAGTGTCTGATGGGTAGTTTACAGAGTAAAGTTAACCAACACCCCATGATCGCTGGATCACAGTGCCTGCAGTGGAAATGTTTGAATTACCATATTGATCAATACATAATGCTCAATGACCAGGCATTAAAAATATCATGAAATGTTAAGCAGTTGCTAAGGACAAGATGACCTAAAGGGCTGCTTTATCGCCCCAGGCATTACAATTTGGGTTGCAGGTCCACCCAGTAAGTGACTGAATGAAAATCCGGCATCATACTGATTTGTCTTCCTACTGTAGGTCTGCATGAGGTGCAACTGCTTGTGCTCATCACCTCCAGCGACCAATAAATTCACCACTGGGTGAATACGCACAAGCTGTACTTGATGCGTTACATGGCCACCTGGCAAACTCCATTGGGTATCAGCAATCAGCATGTGGAAATGGCACTAGCCATTTCCCTGTACTTTGCAGTGGCTGCGCAAGCTAAATAAGGAAGCCAGGGGGTTGGGGGATGCATCTGCCCTGACACCAGTGCTGGAAGCGCCATCTTTCCTCTAGCCCCTCATGCCACCATATAACACATTTTTTGTGCTGTTTGTGCTCTCCCACTTGCCCATTCAAGTAAATGGGCAGGCAGGGTTGCAAGTAATGTAGGGAACACACTCTTATGGCAGAATGAGCAGCTAGAGGAAAGATGGTGTCGCCCGACCATCGGTGCTAGATTCCAGCTGAGGTAAATGTTTTGTTATGTAATCCCAACCTGCCTCAGTGCTAGGGAAGGGTGGCATTCCGGGGGTACTTTCAAAATGGGCAGTCTGTCTGGATTGGCCCATTAAATATGAAAAACTGAGGCAAGACTAAAGATCTTCTGCAGGCCTGGGGGCATGTGAGCTTTCGAATTATTTATCCATTGAAACTTCCACTCTCTCTTTATTTTTTTTTCTTGAATACATTTTTTTTTTCAGGGAGAACGCAGAGGATCCTTGGCATTTATTCGCTCTCCAAGCATGGAAAATATGGCTAATGTTGATTTTAACAGTCCTCGGGCATCTATTTCAGAGCCGTCTGTTTCCTACTTTCTGTGAGTCATATTTTTTTCCAATATTGAATATACTATTAAAAGTCCATGTCCCAGCAAAACAAAGTGCATCCACCCTAGTCCATTACTATAAAACTTACAAGATCGACCAAGGTGAACTGCTACCCCTCACTATCAGTCACATTGATTGGCCCATACAATTCACTGCAGTGCAGAGCCCCAGCCCAGGCCTCATCATGCTCCCTTTATTGAAATGAAAGAAAATGACATGCTGAAGTCACTGTGACTGGCATGGGAGGTGGGCTGGTCAACACAGAGGTCACTGGTGTGTGATGGCCAAATGAAGGTGTAGCAGGACTCAATCTTCTCAGGAATCAATCTCAAGCGACTGGTATGTTTTATTCTACTGGAGTAGGATGGCAAAACAGCATGGAACATTAGGTGAGTATGTGTTTTTTGTTTTGCCTGGACTAAATCATTTAAATATGTGTGATTGTATGTCAGCTAATGTATTTTGTATTTAACTGGCTTACAGTACTTTCATGAAGTGATGGCTTACAGTACTTTCATGGATAGACTGGATTCACACAGTATTAATGTTTCTGCAAATAAAAAAAAAACTTCCTTTGCAATTTTGACAGTGCTATGATGTTAATGGGGCAATTGTGCTAAATCTAGGTAACTGGTCATCCATGCACATAGTACTAGATTTAATCCCTTTCTGCCACAGTAAGATATGAGATTATGTTCATTTGAATGACTTCCAGGGGACGATAGGGTTGATTCAGCACCGTATTTTTTTTTTACTCACATTTTTTCAAGAGAACTTTTTCTTATGATTTTTCATCACTAAATTTAGATGTGTAATTTTTTAAATGCATAGCCAAATATGGTGCTGAATTAAACCAGGGGCGTAGCACGTGCCCCAGGGGCAGCAGGTCAGGGGGCGCCCGGGGGGGCCTGAGCACAGAAGGGGGCACCATTTTGAATCTTTGTCCCGGGTGCCGGAAAGCCTAGCTACTCCTCTGATCAAACCAAGTGAATAAAAAGCCTTTTCTCTGGGAGTAAATAAAATACGGTGCTAAATCAACCTATATATATATATATATATATATATATATATATATATATATATTCCCATTATACTAGGGAGAAAATGTACTTCCTGGTTGGTGAAACTATCCTGATTCATTTCTGATGAACCTGATACAACAGTTATCAACATCAGCTACAAAGATGCAAGGTATAATCTGAAAATGTAATACCGTAGTGGAACATACACTACTGTTTAAATGGACCAAAGAATCGCCAATATGGCAAAGGGACAGCTAATGATTGCCCCCAGAAAGATCAAACTACATCTGAATTTACCATTGAGAAATACTACTATCTGTAGATGATTAAGTTTAGCCAAGTTATGAGCAATATTCCCCCCCAAAGACTCACTGTTGGAAAAAAAATATTTCATTCATAGGTTAAAAGAACCAGTCAATGCACCTGGATAGTGCGCCTGCAATTCTTAGCATGGATCAGCAAATTCAGGATAATACATTTTATCAAAGATGGCTAACAGAGGAACTGTAGACAATTTGCCCAATTTGGGTTACTGGAGATTGTTCCAGTTTAGACAAATATAATCTATAGAGTTTTGACTCTCTTCAATAGGTTATATGTAGAAAAAGGACACATCAGAAGCATACTCTCTTTAATGCATGCATTTTTGACTACCCACAGGGCCGAATTAAGTGTGGTGGAGGCCCCTGGGCACAAAATCTGGTGGAGGCCACAGATACAGTATTTTTTCCTTTAAAATAATAGTTCAGCCAAGTAACTGATTGGTGGTTTTCTGGCACCCGCCTACTTACAGGAACATCAGAGTCTCTTTTGCCACCCTTGACAGCAGATTGACAGCTCTGCATCCACCCATCACTATAGTGTTGCTGACGGTGGCTTTGCTGCTCTAGACTCTCTGTCCTGCCCCATGGGGGCTTTGCCTGCAGGTTTGCAAAAACAAAAAAAAGGCTTGCCCAGGAAGAGAGGGGCCCCACTGCCGCCAATGGCTTTGTTCCTGGCCCCACAGCCAGTCAGAGCAAATACTAAAAAGCCCCCTGGACCAGACCATAACCCAAAGTTTGGTGGAGGACTCCTTTGAAGGGCAAGTGGTGGAGGCCCTGGGAGGCATGCCCATTGTGCCCCCCCTTATAATCTGGCCCTGACTACTTATCCAAAGAAACACTTACATAGTTACATAGTTACATAGTTAATACGGTTGAAAAAAGACATATGTCCATCAAGTTCAACCAAGGGTGTTGGGGTAGGGGGAAGTTATTTTTTATTTCATAGGGGAAGCTATTTATTTTATTTTTTGTCTTTATTTTTTGTTATTGATAACCACTAGTAGTAACTGTTAATGTTATTTTCTTCAAAATAAGCATCTAATCCTTTTTTGAAGCTGTCAGCGGTTGATGCTGTAACAAGCTTCTGTGGGAGGCTATTCCATAGATTTATAGTTCTTATGGTAAAAAACGATTGTCGCCTCCGGAGACTAAATTTCTTTTTTTCCAATTGAAGGCAGTGCCCCCTTGTCCTTAGAGAGGATTTTACGTGAAATAGTGTTCCCCCATATTTTTTGTATGGTCCATTTATATATTTATACAAGTTAATAATGTCCCCCCGCAGTCGCCTCCTCTCAAGACTAAACAGATTTAATTCTCGTAATCTTTCCTCATAACTAAGATCTTTCATTCCCTTTATTAGTTTGGTGGCTCTCCTCTGCACCCTTTCCATAGTCAGAGCGTCCTTTCTATGAATGGGCGCCCAGAACTGGACGGAATATTCCAGGTGAGGGCGCACCAGTGCCTTGTAAAGAGGCAAAATTACATCTCTATCCCGTGATTCCATGCCTCTTTTAATGCACAATAGTATCTTGGTGGCCTTGGAAGCAGCTGCTTGGCATTGCATGCTGTTATTTAGTCTGTGATCTACTAGTACCCCCAGATCCTTCTCAACAAGTGACTCTCCCAGTTTTACTCCCCCGAGGACATATGTTGCCTTCGGGTTATTAGACCCCAAGTGCATGACTTTACATTTTTCCACATTGAACTTCATTTGCCAAGTGGATGCCCAGACACTCAATGTGTCCAAGTCAGCCTGAAGCTTGTGAACATCTTCAATAGACTGCACTGTGCTACATATCTTTGTGTCATCTGCAAAAATAGAGACAGTGCTTTTAATTCCATATTCTATGTCGTTTATAAACAAGTTGAATAATAGTGGGCCCAGCACTGAACCCTGGGGTACACCGCTTACAACTGGTAACCATTCAGAGTAGGTATCATTAACCACAACTCTCTGCACACGATCCTTCAGCCAGTTTTCAATCCAGTTACAAACTGCGTTTTCTAATCCTGAAGATCTCAATTTCCCCAATAAGCGTCTATGGACATAGAGTCATCAAAAACTGGTAAAAACTGGTGAAGAGTTAGAACACCCAGGTACAATGTTGCACATCTTTTAGAGCAGCCCTGAACTAACGTAGATCTAAAAAATCCTGCAAGCTACCTACTAAATGCGATATAGCACCCAAAAAGCCTGTATTCCGCCAAATTGGAAGAAGACAGAACCTTCCACAATTGCCCAATGGTTAAAAAGAATATTTTAAAACTTCCTGAAAAAAATGGGAGGTATATACAATAAATTATACTTCTAGGACAATAACTTGTGAGGTGGAATCAACCTGTCTCCTGTTGTCCTGGAAATGGAGAAATTGACTTTTTTCCCTTTTCCTTCTCTTTTTACTACTAAACTATTAACACATAAGGGGTGGGGAAAAAGCACCAAGCAAACAATTACTGTTGTATTACTACCATGTTGAAGTGCTAAATTAATATAATAATTTACACCCATTAAAGTGGGTCCAGCCAAACCAGGAGGCTTTTTTCCCACAGGTCAACCAAACCCGAGTGCCAAATAAAAAATAAAACTCGCCAGCATCATGAATGTGCTCTTTTCTTTCCCATCCTGGCTCTTGTGCTCCCTTCTGCCCTGAAGCAGTGTGCCACAATCTTGTTTCGCAGGATGGCAGGACCAGTAAGCATCTTTTTAATATTTATATGGAAAATTATATTGGCCATCCTGTAGACCTGGGTCCAGTGCATGCTTCCTCAAAGAACAACCATATGCAGAAAGAGTTCAACTTAGTGGTAGAACCCAGTGTCTCAACTGGAAATATTGGAAATACTCTCTCTGAGGGGATATCAAATTTTCCTTTCAAATCATCAAGATCTGAGAGCAGATGGAAAATTTTAACTAGACCATGGTCTAAACACCATTTAAAGGACAGTTTATTTTGCAGTCCAGGTACAAAATTGGGGGTTAGCCCAGAAGTTTGCTATCAGTCCCATATGGAAAGGGAGTGTCACATTAAAGAGCTAAATCAGTCCATAGCAAAACATCAATCAAACTGGAGGGCAGTTAGGCAGTTAAAGAAACCCACACAATTAAGGTTTAGAAGTGGAATGCATAGGTACCAATTCGGCTATTTGAGAAGGCGTATTGTCACAGATATCTTAAGGGAGATATCCACTAATAAAAAGTGACCAGTAATTTGAGTACTGCAAGGCAGAGCGACTAAGATTATGTAGCAAACTGTGTTTATTGTGAGAAACAAGCAAACATTCACACTCAGATTGCTATACATACAATGTGCAGTGAGGAAAAACATACATGCATGAAGTCCAGTCCAAGGTAAGTCCTTTAAGGGAAAAAAGCAAACAGGAGGGAAAGCAATGGCTGACAAGGAAGTCCTGGGTTCAGGATTTCAGAGTTCAGGTTTCAGGAATCAGGTTCAAAGGCTCTGGGTACAGAGTTCAGGTTCCAAAAGACAGAGTAAAATGCTGAGCCCTGACTACATGGCACTCAACATATAAAGGCCAGCAGGTAATTAGCACAGGTGCTGGCTGATCTTCAGGAGCTCTGCCCCTGGTGGTCAAGCTGCATACTACAGAGAAACAGGCGAAGGCTAAGGAGGAACTCCAGGCATGACACTTATGGTGTTTTCAAATATTAGGTATGCCAAGACCCCCTTGTGATTTATGGGGGTGCAAGGTGTGCTTGGAAAGTCTAGGATGGCCTGGTGCCCAAATGAAAGCTGATATATTCTCAGTGTGTCACACACCCCGCTTCCCCTTTAATTCTTACGATCGGGTTACTCCACCAGCAGGTGGCGACGTTGCAGAGAGAAGTCTTGAAAACGAGCCCCTTCCGGCCTATATATACCTGGGACCTCCCACTTAACACCCAGTATTTTCTCTCTGCATGAGGCGACAAGACAGAAGAAAGAAGTCTCCTGCTTGCAGGTAGCCGGGGTCAAACCCGGCACCCCCTTTTGGTCTATTTCTGCCCAGTCTATTGTGTTGTTTTATGCCTAGATAACGGAAGCCTCCCAGCCTAGGCTGCTGGCTGGGCAAAGGTAGATGGCACTTTAGGTGCCTAGGAGCTTATCTCCTCCGCTCGACCCCACGCGTGGGGCAATGCGGCTATTCGGCATGGTGATCCGGATGTGGGATGCCCCTGTCCCGAGGTTCCCCTTGGCCACCTTCTCCCGCTCGGTCCCTTCTCCCTTCGCTTTGGGGGGGGGTGCTTGTTTGCATGGGATGCTTCACTTGTTAGAGTGTATGTGTATGGAAAGGGCTTAGGCGCAGGGTCAGCGCCGCGGTGGCGGCACGTGGCCTGGGCTGCTGGGGCTTTTTCACCTTTCACTTTTGAATTTCCCTCCTTTTTTGCTTGCGGCTTCGCCATTGGGCGAGCCGCGTCACTGGAGGGGCGGGGCTGCGCTCTCTGCGGCCCGCTCGGTAAGCTGGGGGCGTGGCCGGGGCGAGCTGTGTCCGGGCCCGCCTCACTTCCTCTGTCTCATTATGAGACAGGTGTGCTGAAGCTGGCTGGGGGAAGAGGACGCGTCCAGTGCGGCTGTAGCAGTTCAGGTAAACTGACCCCACCATCGCGCACATGGGGCCGTCTTAGCCTGGCATGTTTAGCGTTTTTTCCCTGGAGGCACTTTTCTCTTTGAGTTATGTGTATGTTTGGGTATATATGTGTATGTCTGTATATATGTGTATATATATATATGTATGTGTGTATGTAGGTATATATATATATATATATATATATATATATATATATATATATATGTATATATTTTTATTATATATTGATGCCCTCTCTGGCTTTTGTTAGCCCTAAACAGCATGTGTCATGTATATTTTTTATTCATGATGTATAAACTGTTCATATATGTTTTGTCATGTTTGGTTTATGTATGAGTGTGGTGCATACTGGTTGGGGGACTGACTGTGGTCTCTTTTCCCCCACAGATTCTGGGATCCCCTCACTGCAGTGGCTCTCCCGGTCTGTTATACCTGGCTAGTCTTAGTCTCTAAATTGGGATTTTCCTAGGCTTAAAAAATCCTCCCACTTCCGGGACTTTAATTACAAAGGGGCATCCCGGGTTGCTTAATGCGTAAAACCCTGGGTTGTTGCGAATACCATAATTTCACCATATGGAGGCTTCCGACGTTACCGGAAATGGCTCTTCGGGGCTATCCAGGCTGTGTGGGGGTTGTGAGGCTCCGCTCCCAGGCGATGATGTCATATTATGCGTTCCATGTGCAAGGTTCCAGTTCAGCCTGTTTATCTCCAGTGGCTAGTAGTTTAGTAGCATAGCTGGAAATGTTATTACATGCAAGAAAGGCATCCAGGCCACTTTTGCATGTTTTTACTGTTTTCTTCATAGCCACCTCCTCTGGCAGGGAATTCCATAGTCTCACTGCTCTTACAGAGAAGAATCCCCTCATGGAGAAAGCACCTTTCCTCTAACCTTAGTGGATACCCTTGGGTTATGGTTATGCTCCAGGGTACAAATAGATTTTGGGACAGATCTTTGTATTGACCCTGAATATATTTATACATAGTTATTAGATCACCCCTCAGGCGTCTCATTTCCAAACTAAATAAACCTAACTTTGCCACTTCTTTCAGGGTACTCTAGTCCTCGCACTCATTTTATTAACTTGCCCTCATTTGAACGTGCTCCAGTTCTGATATGTCCTTCTTACGCACAGGTGCCCAGAACTGTACACAGTTCTCCATATGGGGTCTGACAAGTGACAAGAGCTGTTGCCTGGCACTGATTACTGCAGTTAAGTTTATTGTTAACTAACATCCCTGGGTCCTTTTCCATTGTTGTTTCACCAAGCATTTCTTTATTTAGTGTGTAATCCTGGCACACATTTTCCCTTCCCATGTGCATAACCTTACATTTATCTGTGTTAAACTTCATTTGCCATTTGACTGTCCATGCTTCCAATTTCAATCTGTTTGTAGCTACCTGGTGTCCTCTTTTGTGTTAATTATTTTACACAGCTTTGTATCATCTGCAAAGATTGAGACGTTACTGTTTATTGTTGTCATTAATAAATTAATTAAAGGTGGCTTATTATCTGGCTCAGCAGAGGGTTACTCTTTATCTTTCATTGAGGTGAAAAAAATTTTTTGTTATTTTTAATTGTTTACACTGTTTAGCACTTTATCATTGGCACATAGGCACTTTAATACATGTTTGAGATGTATATAGTTGTATGGTGTGTTACTATTACATTTTTGCACAGGGAATGGATCAATTAGGTTTCCTTCTGCTGGGGTGGGTTTTGTAGGCATATGTGTTTTTTAAATGTCTTGTGATTGTTAGTGTATTGTATGTATCTATATTTTTTAATTGGATTGATTAATGAATTAAAAATTCTTTTTGATATGAAACTATAAGATTTTGATGGTTTATTAGGTGAGGGGGAGTGGTGCTGTGTAGGAAAAAATTCCCCGTTTTTTGTGGTATACTGGGCCACAAAATCATTCTCCTTGTGTATATTACATAGTTGTCTTGGGATTCTCTCACTGGCACACCCTCACTCATTTATATATTTGACTGATGGTGCTGAATTGTTGATTGCACAACGTGCAGGTCTTTTCTGTTGTCATTAATATATATATTGACGAGAATTGGGCCCAGAACTGACCCTTGTGGTACTCCGCTAGTAACGGTGACCCAATCTGAGCATATACTGTTGATAACCACCCTCTGCTTCTGATCATGAAGTCAATTTCTCATTCATGTGCACACCTTTTCCCCCAGTCCAAGGTCTTTTATGTGGCTAAGTATCAAATGCTTTAGAAATGCTTTAGAAAAGTCAAGATATCCAATATCCAATGACTCCCCCTGATTTAATCTTGATTTTACCGCCTCTTAAAAGCTGATTAGATTTTTCTGGCAGGAGTGACTCCTCATAAATCCATGCTAAAATGGAGTAATAAGGTAATTTTCACCAAAATCCTCTAGGATAATAGACTTGATTCAGAGAAACAAAAAAAGACTTTAGTTTTTGTGCCAATTTTTTTTTTAAATTTTCACGCTCTCGTATGAGTGTGCAAGCGATTCTATGCATGTATTGCTAACCTTCAGTAAAGTCTCCGTCCGTTTGTATGCCAGAGTACGAGTACGAGGATGTCATTTTCCAGCGTGACTTTTCTGTTTCATTTTCTCATGTTACAATGTCGGCTTTCGATTTTGCCCTTTTTCCATCGTCTCCTTCCCCGAATCCTTTACGTTTCCCAATAGATTCTGTTTTCCTTTTACAATAAATAATCGTCCAGACGGAAATCCTTACGATCTTGTGCCTGCGCACTACAAACTTAACTAATACAATGCTTAGCTAAATCACTTAGCGCAATCCTCCATCTTCCATGTATGACCCCTAAAACTGACCCAAACCACTTCCCGGTTAGGTTCTTCTTCCATTTTATGCCCCTAAAACTTACCCAAACCACTTCCCGTTTAGGTTCTTCTTCCATTTTATGCCCCTAAAACTTACCCAAACCACTTCCCGGTTAGGTTCTTCTTCCATTTTCGGCCCCTAGAACTTACCCAAACCACTTCCCGGTTAGGTTCTTCTTCCATTTTAGGCCCCTAAAACTTACCCAAACCACTTCCCGGTTAGGTTCTTCTTCCATTTTATGCCCCTAAAACTTGCCCAAACCACTTCCCGGTTAGGTTCTTCTTCCATTTTATGCCCCTAAAACTTACCCAAACCACTTCCCGGTTAGGTTCTTCTTCCATTTTATGCCCCTAAAACTTACCCAAACCACTTCCCGGTTAGGTTCTTCTTCCATTTTATGCCCCTAAAACTTACCCAAACCACTTCCCGGTCATCTGAATCTTCAGCTCTAAATATGAATTTTAACCTTCGTTTGTTGTTAATGTATTTGTGCAAAAAAATGACACTGAAACTTTTTTTTTTTTTTTTTTTTTTATATTAGAAGGCCATATTTTTAATTTAAAAAACATATTTAAAAAAAAAAATATTTAAAAGCTTTAAAAATGTCAAACTATTTACAAAGCAAAAATAGAGTGACAGGACCCAGGACACTAGTCTTCTTCTGTTGTCCCCAACGAGTCAACCAGCTGCTGCATATCGGCCACCCACTCAAGGACCCTTCGATTCATTGCTTCGACTCTTGCCCGTGTGGTCCCTGTATAAAATTGGAAAAAAAACATTAGTTTGAGACAAATACATGTTTCTCATCTGCGGATGGAAAATTTGTTAGTTGGCAACTGAAATCATGATGACATATGTCATTCTGCTAAGTCATTAATCTAAGGAAGTGGGCAGAGGTCATTCTGCCAAGTCATTAATCTAAGGAAGTGGGCAGAGGTCATTCTGCTAAGTCATTAACCTAAGAAAGTGGCCAGAGGTCATTCTGCTAAGTCACTAATCTAAGGAAGTGGCCAGATGTCATTCTGCTAAGTCATTAATCTAAGGAAGTGGCCAGAGGTCATTCTGCTAAGTCATTAATCTAAGGAAGTGGCCAGAGGTCATTCTGCTAATGCCATTGACTATGGCTTGATGTATCTGGGTGATCATGTCAATTACCACATACTGCAAAGAATGACATTACAACTTACTTGGTTGGTGGCCGACGGATGCCTCGTTGGGGACAACCCTACGTCCTGGGCCCTGCCACTGCTGTGAAGTAGAGGCTGTTGAGACATGGCAAATAGGGTCACTTATAATGTCTTAGTCAACAATAATCAAATGTCTATTTCAATGTGTGTGTCACATCACTCACCTTCTCCCTGTGCCTCCTGGGCGAGATCTGCTGCATCCTCCACATCTTCACCCGCTCCAGAAGCATCTAGAAAAACTTTTTAATGGAATCAGCTTTGGTGGAAATAGCATGTATATGTGTGTGTGGTTACATGAAGAGTCACATACCAGAGGGTCCCGCCTGCATCGCTGGGTACGACTGCCTGCCCACGCCATGCCGCCCCTCCTCTGTGGAAAGGTCCAGGGGCTGGACGGAGGATCCAACAGAGGAGGGGTAGGACCGTCGCCCTGGAGATCCACCACCTTCACTTCCAGCTGCAGATTCATGCAGCACTGGTCGGCCTGTGCGCCTCTGGGTGCGGCGGATTCGGTACTCCATTTCCAACACTAGAAATCAAAAGCAATTATAACTAAATGCCTACCTTCTGTATTAGTTACATCTTGCATGCAATGCTATGTACTTACTAGGGAAATGGAGACCGAAAAACCGCCGCACCCGGGGCATGTGCAGCCGTTTCAGGCCGTTTCAGGTCCGACCAATGCTGCATGTGGGTGAAGGTGGTGTCGTCTGATGTTGGATTTTGCCAATGATCTCCAGGGCGACGGTGCGCTTCTCAAATGAGTTGGGCAGGTAGTCGTACCTGCGCTCCAGCATCGTCTAAAAAAAAAAAAAACATAGTATTTATATAGTATTATATAGTATTTATATAGTATTTAGATCCAAATATCTGTCACCAATCGGTCATTTGACTAAATGACATTAAAAGACACATTTCTAGCCTAATACAATCCTTGACGCTGCCATAAGTGTTGGTTCGCATGTGTGGGCCCTAACTTGTGTTTGGCACGGAGTTTTAGACACTTTTTAAAAAAAATGTTTCTTCCTGCGCTTCCTTAAGGGCTAGGCATGCATTTCGATGGCAAATCAAAGACATTAAAAGACACTTACAAGCATGATGATCTCTTCTTGTTGGCGGGTGAAGATTGTGGGCACCATCTTGCCTCTTGTCTGCAGCAGATAAGTTATGCCCCAGCGGTTTCCGGGTTCCGCATAGCCGGACGAACGGCCGTGCGAACGCGTAAGCGTCAGACCTCGGTATTCTCCTTTAAAGGGCCCTGGACACACAGCTCATTTTCTTTGAGAGTCCGTGAGTAATGGCACCCAAAAAAGCGCAAGCTAAAGCAGCAAAGGAGGGCAGCAGCAAACAGGCAGCAAAGCGGCAGGATCCTTCTGCAGGCCCAGCAACTCGCTCACAGATGCCCAAAACTAAGCTGCACAGTGCTCAGCCAAAGCAAACGAAAACAACCAGCCAAAAAAAGGAGCCAGCGGGCAAAAGGAAGCCACGGGCCAGCAAGGCAACACCAACGGCCGGCAAAAAAAGGTATCAAGAGGGTGCGAAGCCCCAGCCCCCCCAGGTCCCCATCACCCCACCATGTGTCTCCAAATCCAAGGCTAAAAAGAGAACACACCGGGAAAGAAGCCCCAGCAGCTCTAGCTCGCCATCACCACCACCCGCACGTGTGGAAAAATATGGCAAGAGCAAAAGGCACCAGCAAAGAAGCCCAAGAAGCACCAGCAGCCCGAGTTCGCCATCACCACCACCCGCACGTGCCCACAAATCTCATGGCAAGAGGGCAAGGCACCGCCAAAGAAGCCCAAGGTCGCCATCCCCACCCGCACGGGTCTCAAAATCCTCTGCCAAGAGGGCAAGGCACCGGCAAAGAAGCCAAAGCTCTGGCTCACCCCCGGACCGGCCTACTACCTCCAAGGGGCATGCTACTTCTATGGGCCCACAGAGGCACAGGGCCCCAAGCCTGACTTCTTCAAACACACCCTCTCCTCCTCGGCCACATTCTCCACCGGCACAGGTGGCAAGGCATTCACCATATGCCACTTCTACACCTGCTACTTCAGTGGCCACCCAGCCACGAACACCCAGTCTCTTTCCTAGTCCTGTTCTATCTCCAGCCAGCCAGCAGTCATTAATTTCACCCCAACACAGCCAGGACAGAATGTCCCCCAATTTGCCTGCAAACACTGAGGAGCCAGAACCGCAAGCAACAGGGCGCACATTGCGCAGAGGCCCAAACTCTGGCATTGGCTAGTGGGCTCACCTTGCATTATGATGAGCTATATGGGCGCAGATCTAAAGCTACCAGCAAACAGCGCAAAGCAGAAACTTTGGAGGAGATCACCAGACAGGTCAATGCACTGGGGGAAGAGCTAAAAGATGTTGAGCAGATTCAAAGGAAAATATCGGACCTCAAGTATGCAGCACGGAAAAAAGAAAATAAACGGCGTCATTATAGGTACATATATACTTTGTGGATTTGTCTTCTTCTTGTATTGTCAACATTTTGCTAAATTTGTCAAACTATCTTTTTCAGCTTACAAACTGGTGGAGGATTCCCCACTAAACTTTAATTTACCCAGGCTGAGGAGATGCTGCTGGGCCTGCTACATCCCGTGGCCTTAGAGGGACACTCGGCCCGACGGGACACGGACATCCTGACTATTCCTGCAGGTGACTAATGTTAGTGTGTATGTGAAAGGTTAGCTACATGTGAAATGATGCTCAAAGGCATTTATTAACACATGTCCCTAGGGAGTGCCTTGTAGTGGCGGTAACGATTTTACCAGGGTGTGTCATGTCTGTGGACTGATCATTTTCGAATTTCCTTGCCCATACATGACCTTTGCGTGTATTTTTGAACATTATTAAAGTATTGAGATTAGCAAAGGACTGCCTGTTATGTTCTTCTAGTCAATCAGATACAACACTTCCATCTTTATCTTTAGCCCACTTGGGTTTGAGCTGTGCTTTGGTCTGAAAGACTTGATCTGGGGTGATTGTAATGCCAAATGCTATTTGCAAGCTGAGTGTGGTCCCCTAATGGCCTTTTCGGGGTGTGTCAAGCCTCATAACAGCCAGTACATGCATGTTTTGTTGGATTAAGGTGACCAATGTGTATGTACTTGTTGACTAATACATCGAACAGATAATGGCATTCATAGTGAAGGACAACTTGGACCGTTGGGGAAGTTGCCATTCATGCTTGCCCACGTGTTTTAGTGAAGCATATGTATTATGACACATCAACAATGCATAGTTGTGTGTTTACATGCCATTTTTAAAACAATGCAGCCCAGCCTCATCCCTCAGCTAGTGTGGAAGCCTCAGCCAGTTTGTCCATGCCGTCAACTTCCATGCTGCCTAGGACCCAGGATCCGATATATACGGTAAGTGTCTTTTTCTGAGTTTGCTGATGCATGTGGCTTGCCATGTTTCTTTTTGCGGAATTACATATGTAGTGCCCAAACTGAACCTTTTTTTTTTCACATGTCCCAACAGACCCACACACTGATGGAGGAAATCCAGGAGCTGGAGGAGGATGGCACCTTCATGGGACCTTCTGTACAGCCCCCCCTGGAACATAATCTGCAACTGTCCCAACATGTTTCTCAAACAAATCCTCAGAAGCAGAGTGAAGCTGGCCGCATGCTGCCAGCCCATCGTGGGCAGCATGCAGAGACTGAGCCTACAGTGCCCAGTTTTAGCTCTGCTGCTGAGGATTTGCCAAGCAGACCAGTGGCTGTTGGTGGAACTAGAGGACCATCATCTGCACGTTCCACAACCTGGGGAATTGGGAGGCGTAGTCAGCTACGTCGCCTAGTTTCCCAGGGGAGGGGCGCGGCGATGATGGAGTCAGCATGGCACCATGAGAGGCGTTTATTTCGCCTACAAAATCAAAGAAACCACGAGCATCTTCATGGCCAATTAGAGACCTTAAATAATACCTTAAACTCCATGTTGACTGAATTTAGGTCCAACAACAGCCACATGGCCACCTTATCTAATTATTACGGTGCCATGCTGGAGGAAGTTTGAAATAGCAACAGCCACATGGCCAACTTAACTACCGATTTCAGGGCCATGTTGGCTGATTTTCAAACTACCAAAAGAAACATGTTGGAACAGTTGCAGATTCTGAATGCAACACAGGCCCAGGTGAGGACCCACCTCCAAGGCCCCTAACCTGGTTTCTATGGGCATCCACCATTTTAAGGGCTATTTGCCCTGAATCTGCTCAACATCTTTGCTCTACATCTACACTGTATTGACCTGTCTGGTGAGCCCTACCAATATACCCTTTTGGTATGGCTTTGCTTGTATGCTTTTGATTTGTGCCCATATAGCTCATTAGAGTGCTAAGGTAGCACACTAGCCAATGCTGGTGCTCAAGCCTCACTGAACCTGCCACTCAAGCTGTTGCGCTGCAGGCTTGGGCCTAATTACATTGGTTCTGGCTCCTCCTGTTTGTAGGCATGATTGAGGGACATTCTGGCCTGGCAAACTACTACCTTGACCCCTGGCAGAGATTGAACAGGACTTGGAATGGGGACTGGGGGTACTTGTTTGGGTGGGCCACTGAGTAACAGGTGTAGATGTGGCATAGGTATGGCTGCTTGACACCTGTGCTTGTGGCGAATGTGGCCAAGCAGGAGAGGGTGTGTCTGTGGCCCTATTTGTTGGATCAAATAAATTTCCAAAAAAAGACATGAGTCTCAAATCATTTTGTTTTGTTTTAATAATTAATTCATTACCTATTTTTTAGATTAACAAACAAAAATACCAAAAATAAGCAAAATTAAATTAAATAACAACCAATACAGACACAAAAATTTAAGAAAAACGGGTTGAAATCAAATGAGCGAACTGCTTGCCCAGACACACTAGCTGGGCCACGGTAGTGGTCTTCTGGGTCATCGCTGGGTGGAGAGGGGGGCAGATCAACATACCGAGGGACACGCTGCAATATTGCAAAATTATGCAAAACAGCACAAGCCATAATAATATCAATGACCTTTTTGGGGTCATACTGAAGTGCTCCCCCAGTATGGTCCAAGCATCGAAAGCGGGTCTTTAATAGGCCAAACGCCCTCTCCACCACGGCCCTGGTCTTCCGGTGTGCCCTATTATATGCATCCTGGGCGGCATTGTGGGGCCGGAGGACGGGTGTCAGCAGCCACGGAAGCAGATAGCCTGAATCACCTGCAAAAATTTAAAAAGAATATAAATTACACATTACTCCCTAAATGCAATAACAAAAACGGTCCATCCACATAATAGGTAACATTTGCGAAACACCATGAGCATACATATTGCACAGGCAAAAAATAAGCCTAACAACATCTAATGTATGCTGGGACAATTTAAACATCCAAGATGGCGGATGATGGCCAATCAGGCAGACTGCTAACAGGTATTGGTTTAGGACTGTGCTGCTCAGCTTTCTTGGATGTCTTCACTTTTCAGGACCCCGTATCTGCTTTGTCTGAGGCAAAAACAGCTCTAACCCTGCCCCTGCACTTTATCCCGCTCTCCTCTACTCAGTAAGTGTAATGCATCTAAGCAAAGATGGCGCAGACCCTATCATAAAGTGAAGAACATAATTACAGACAAGTGTGGGGAAGACTAATTATTAATTTACTCTAAATTTCAATTTGGAATTTTGTCAATGCAGAACAAACATTTGCCAAGGGTTTGTTGTTTGATAAATCTAAATAGGCATAGTTTCATACATGGGTCAAAAACTAAATTCACAGGCATACACTGAAAAGAAAATGTCATTATTGGCGTCAACTTACCAAGGAGCCATCCACCGGAGAATTCCCCAGACTCAAACCGACCGTACAATCCAGATCTCCTCCGAATGTAGACGTCATGGGATGAGCCTGGAAACCCGGCGAGCACACTAAGGAACCGCATGTCCGGGGCCACCACTGCTTGGACATTCAGTGAGTGGCCCATTTTGCGGTTCCTGGGAAAAAAAAGAAAAAAAAAAACATTAGCAAGGCAAGGTAAACTAGTGAAACACTAACTAATAACACCCTAAGCAAAACCTGTGGGCCAATGCATATAACACTAACCAAGTACATAAGTATTTTGTAACCAAAAAAGGATATGTATGTTGGATCAAGTAAAGATTAACTTTTAAGTGCCTATTTTAGGTCCACATTAAAATGTTTCCCTTTGGACCACATGAAAAAATATGGTCCATTGTTTCACATTAAAATGTTTCCCTTTGGACCACATGAAAAAATATGGTCCATTGTTTCACAGGGACTATTTACAAGGAGGGACTATTTACATGGAGGGATTAACAGATAGACAATGTCAACTATTTCACAGGGACTATTTACAAGGAGGGACTATTTGCATGGAGGAATTAACAGATAGACAATGTCAACTATTTCACGGGGACTATTTGCAAGAAGGGACTATTTACAAGGAGGGATTTTTGAATAATTTATCTTAAATTTTTGTAAACTAAATGAAAAAATGACAGATTGTACTTGCCTGTAGATATACTCGTCGGCTGCCGGAGGCACCAGGGCAACGTGGGTGCAGTCGATGGCACCCATGACGTTGGGCATGTCAGCAATGTTATAGAATGCCAGCTTAATCGCGTTCCTGGCTACCATATCATCAGGAAAACAAATATATTTCTGAGTTATGGTAGCCATGCCTTCCAACAACTTGGATAGCGCATGGCTCAGCGTAGGCTGGGAGATCCCAACGGAGAGGGCACCCAGCCTCTGGAACGAGCCGTCGCCAAAAATTGCAGGCAGCCAAGCATCTTGGTCATACCTGAAATTGCTTGCCCCTTCCTTGTGGTGCGGGCTAACCATGGTTGCAGCTCACTATACAATCTATGGAGGGAAGCGCGATTAAGTCTGGTGAGCTCGAACAGCTCAACATCATGCATGCCATCGATATACATGCGTCACCGGTGCAACCTGGGTTTAGACCTCCGGACGATCTCAATGCCCATGAGCTGCAGATCTTCATGCTCCTCAAATTCACTTGAGCCATCCATAGCTGCTAGCCTCCTAGTCTCGAGGTCAAAATGGTCCCGTAAGGGGATCGCAAAGGAAACGGTTTTAAAGGGTGGTGGCCCCTCGGCAATCAGCTCTCTGAATTAGTCGCAAGTCTATAACAATAACGTAAGTTAATCTGAACGAACGCAAAATTTCTGATTTGGATGGGAAAATGATCCGAACTTACGTTAATGTTCAGATTTGCTTTCATTCATCGAACGCACATATACGCATTAGTCCGAACATTCGTGCGAATGAAAAATGAACGAAAAAAACAAAAAAAAGACTAACACCCACAAAAACATACGCGGACAGCTACGAAAGTCCACACGAATGTGTCTATGAATCGAGGCTAATATCCCTTAAAAAAACTTTAAAACAGCTTGCCCACCACAGGTGTTAAACTTACCAGTCTGTAGTTCCCAGGTTCTCCCTTAGACCCCTTTTTGAATATTGGCACCACATTTGCTAAGTGCCAATCCCTCAGGAAAACAGACTCCATAATTATTGAAGCTACAAATATTAGAAATAATGGCTTGTCTATTACTTTACATAACTCCCTTAAACAAGGGGATGTATGCCATCTGGTCCCGGGGATTTATCGATTTTTAGCTGCTTGCTCTGCATTTCACAAGGCATGTCACAATCTTTTGTGAAAATGGAAGCAAAGAAGATGTTTAGTAAATGTGCTTTCTCCTCATCCCCCCCTATCGGTGTTCCCTCCTTGCTTTTGAGGTTGCCCACACCCTCAGGTTTGTATCTTTTACTGTTTATGTAGCTAAAGAACATTTTGGGGTTAGTTTTACTCTCTTCTGCCTCCAGTCTTGCTGCCCTTATCTGCTTAACATTTATCTTTTTAACACCTTTCCTTTTTGAAGTTCCGCATTTTTGTGGCTCCATGATAAGGCACCCTAGTGACTGCTAAGTGGAAGCTAATAATATTATGATCACTGTTTCCAAGGTGGCCCCCAACCTGTACCTTTATTACTTTGTCTGGTACATTGGTTAGTATTAAGTCCAATATGCCCCCCCCTTGTTAGAGCTTGTACTTGTTGGGAAAGGTAGCCATCTTTTATTTTAGACAAAACGTTTACCTCTATGAGATCCACAGGTTTCAGCACCCCAGTCTATATATGGATAGTTAAAGTCCCCCCATAATAATTAACTCATTTAATTTAGCAGCTATATCTATTTGCCTTAGCATCAGGTTTTCTGTGGATTTGGATATAACTGGAGGGTTGTAGCAAACTCCCATCAGTATTTTATTTGTATTTGTCCCGCCATGTATTTCTACCCATACACACTCTACATGGTAATTTCCCCCACATATATCTTCCCACAAAGCAGACTTTAGGGGATTTTACAAATAAGCAGACTCTACCTCCTTTGTGGATTTTATGGTCCCTCCTAAACGCAAAGCAGCCCTGTAAGTTTACTGCCCAGTCATAGCTTTCATCCAGCCATGTCTCGGTTACCTCCACTATGTCATAATGTTCTTCTGTTATTATCAGTTCTAGTTGATCCATTTTGTCAAGCTTCTAGCATTTGCAAGTATGCATTTTAAATGCTTATGGTAATTTTGTATATTGCCCGTATTCCTGCTAGATGTGCTCCCCCCTCAGCGCCCAGTTTCATGTCTATACCCACTGTCAATGTTTTTCCTAACTTCCCCTTTACAACTGCTTATACCTTCCCCCCAGTGCTTAGTTTAAACGCTCCTCCAACCTTTTAGCAATCCTCTCCCCCAGAACTGGGCCAACTTCACAGTGGGCTACAAGTTTTTTGGCAAGGATGAGATGCACCCTTCCCATTAAGGTGCATCCCATCCCTTTGAACCACCTGTTTATGCCCCTAATCTCGCGTTGCCTCTCTTTTGTGGCTTTTGGTACTGGTAGTATTTCTGAGAATACTACAGTTGAGGTTCTTGCCTTACGGCCGAGTCCCGGAAATAATTTTTAAGGACCTTGCACCTATTTCTTCCTATGTCATTGGTGCCAATATGTACCATGACTGCTGGGTTTTTGGCAACCCCTCCCAATAATCTGTCAGCCTGACTCGCCATACACTTGCCCCAGGAGGGCAACACACTATTCGTGATCCCGGTCTTTGTGACAGATTGCCTTGTCTGTTCCCTAAAAAATAGAGTCACCAACTACCAGCACCTTTCTTGCCTGCCCTATTCTCCCAGTTCCCTTCCTTACTGGAACAGACAGTGGTGTTGTCTTGCTGCAGCTGTGCCACCCCTGAGCTAACATCCTCCTTATTTGCCAACCGGGCAAACTTATTGAGGGGGGGGTGCCTGCTCAGGCCTAGCCCCCCTGTAACTTTTACCCCACCTTCTGTTATCCAGCTAGCTGCCTCATTATCCTGCTTTTACTACCCCCCATACTACCACCCTCCCCTAACCCAGAAAGTGCCTGCTTAGTGAGCACCAGACTCTTTTCCATGATACCATGGAAAAACATATATTCTCTCAATATTCCGGTTCTCTGGAGAGATTACATTCGTGCCCTTATTTTCTCGTGAAAATTTTGCCTGGCCGAGCAAATTATGATGTAGTTAATCGAGAACCCATGTTGCCCTCTGGTTGTGTATTTGGGGTCCTACTACCAGATTTCTCCAATTTCTCCAATTTCCTCAACATCCCATGTGTGGTGGCCAACTCTCAGGCGCAATTTTATCGCCTTTGTCGAAGCTTGTTCTATATGTGTCCGTAACAAGGGGACCCACCATAGATCTCCAGCAGGGTTACTGGTACCCCTGGAGGTTCCTGGGGAACCATGGACCTACATATCTATGGATTTTATTGTCGATCTGCCGCTGTCTCAAAATAATACTGTAATCTGGTGGTGGTCCACCGATTCGGTACGATGGCGCATTTCGTTCCCCTGGCAAAACTCCTGTCGGCTCCTAAACTGGTCCAACTGTTCATAAAAAAATGTCTTTCGTATTCAAAGCATAACTCAGAATATCATCTCTGATCAGGAAATGTCTCTATCCTCAGCCTACCACTCGCAGTATACGACTGATAGGCTGAACCAGTCCCTGGAGCCATACTTGCACTGTTTTGTGTTCGATTGCAGGAGAAATGGTCGAGTTTTCCTTTAATAATGCACCAGGTAACAAAAGTCTTAAAGGAGCCACAACACTCAAACCAGTTAGCTTGCTGACCAACCTACAATCTGTCTCTAAACTTGGTTAAAAACAGAAGGCTCGGTCACACACATCTGCAGAAGTATGCTTAAGCTGCACCACCAGCACCAAGGTGCCCCTGTGAGGTGCAGTCCTAACTCTAATCTCTGAGAGCCCCATTTGGGACATACAATGCAATAGATAAATTGGGAGCAGGCTTACCTGAGGTTGCCCTAAACCTCAAGTGCAAGCCATGGGGTGGAAGGGTCAAAGACCTTGCAATACAGCCTAGACCCCACACCCCATGTGCTTGCACAAATTCAAAAGCCGCTCAGACCATTTTATAACTAACCTGGGAGGTGCACGTTAGCAGGGCAATTAGGATACAAAAATCTTAAAGGAGCCACAGCACTCAAACCAGTTAGCTTGCTGACCAACCTACAATCTGTCTCTAAACTTGGTTAAAAACAGAGGGCTCGGTCACACACATCTGCAGAAGTATGCTTAAGCTGCACCACCAGCGCCAAGGTGCCCCTGTGAGGTGCAGTCCTAACTCTAATCTCTGAGAGCCCCATTTGAGACATACCATTTTTTTTATTGGGGCCAAGGGCTGTATGAGCCCAATCCAATTCTAATCTCTTGACTGGCCACGGACCTTGTAGCACTATTAACCCTTTAAATGCCAGCCACGTAAAATTTACGTGGTTGCCTCTCTGTCACTTAAGTGCCAGCCACGTAAAATCTACATGCCTGGCATTTACCCCTGCTAGCGGGCAAAAAAAAAAAAAAAATACTCACCTGACCCCTCGTTGGATCCGGCCGGGTCTCCTCTTTAATTTGGCATCATCCAATCCCCCGTGGGGGGTCGGATGGCTCCAGGAGAGCCCCCGGAATAGGCCGCCCCCCCGCTTCTGCAGCAGCAGCTGCTAATTGTAAAAAAAATAAAAATAAAAATGACATTCACTTACCTGCATGTGCGCTGGCTCCCGCTGTCCCTCCTCTTCACCTGGGGGGCCTCCGATCCCCCCCAGGACTTACAGATCTTCAGGAGAGAGCCCGGAAGGCTCTCTCCCCTTTTATCCTCGATGGCGGCCGCCATCTTGCCGCTAAGTCCCGCCCCCTTGGGGCTAATGACGTCATCCCGGCCCCGATCTCTGGCTTCAGCCTTCTCAGCTGTCAGATGCCGGTGCCGGTGAAGGAGGTGACAGGAGATCCTCTGATCTCCTGCCCCCCCTTCTCTGGATGCCGATCACCGGCATCTGTCATCAGAGCGACGAGGGACAAGAGCTTGCAATCAGAGGTAAGTACAGTAAAATTTTTTTTTTTTTAAATTAAATACTTTTTATTAACGTGTGTTTTTTTTTAACAGTTAACCCTTTGTGAGCTGGTAAGGGGTCCATGAGACCCCTTATACCAGCTCACAAGGCTCTGGGTCTGGCAAGTCACCTGCGGCTAGCGGGTGACTTGCCATAAACCCCCAGCCCCCCATTACCTGCCTACCCAACGGCCGGGGAGGGCAGAAGGGCCCGGGCCACTTAGTGGCTATGTGGGCTAGTAGCCTGCAGGGCCAGGGGCCACCAACGCTGGCCCCTGCGCCCTGTTCTACAAGCCCCCATAGCTGGCCCGGGTCGGTAATGCTGGGTAGGGGGGACCCTACGTCATTTTTTGGGGGGATTTTTAAGGGTTTTTAACCCTTAAAATTCCAAAAAAATATGCCCCCCCCCCCTGGGAGAGGGGACCCTATGTCATTTTTTTTTTAACTAACCCTTTTGTGTTCTGTCATCCAGCAGCTATAAAAGGCTTCTAGCAAGTGAGCAGAAGCCAGTGATCGCCGAGGGACAGAGTGCTCCAGTATGGATGGGAGGTAAGTATTAAAAAAATAATAATATTTTTTCTCTTTGTGTGTCTGTGTTTTTTTTACATTTAACCCCTTGTGAACTGGTAAGGGGTCCATGAGACCCCTATACCAGTTCTCAAGGCTGGGGGGATGGCAAGTCACCTGTGCTAGCCGGTGACTTGCCATTAACCCCCGGCACCCCCATTACCTGCCTCCCCAAAGGCCAGGGGGGGCAGAAGAGCCCGTGGCGACGGGCTATGCGGGCTTGTAGCCTGCAGGGCCAGGGGCCACAAAAGCTGGCCCCTGCGCCCTGTTTCTACAAGCCCAGCATAGCTGGTCCCGGGCTGGTTACTTTGGGTAAGGGGGGCCCCATGTCATTTTTTGGGGGATTTTTAAGGGTTTTTAGCCATTAAAAATAAAAAAAAAAATGCCCCCCCCCCTGGGAGGGGGGACCCTATGTCATTTTTTTTCTCGATTTAACCCTTTGTAGTGTGGATGGTAGTTGTATTTTATTTGTAAATGTTAAAAATTACGTGTTTCAGTTAGAGGGGTCTCCTGGGCAGGAACAGGGGGCTACCGATAAATATGTGGTACCGTTCTAATCGGTAGAAATGGGGCTTTCACATGCAATATGGTTTTCCCTAATAAAATACATTTTTTATTTAAAATAAAGGAGGCAATTTTCAAAAAAAAATGTTATTTATTTATTTTGTTATTTGTTATTTAATAAATAAAATTAATAATAAATAAAATTTACAAACAAGACATTTCATGTTAAAGCCTAAACTCTGCTGCAAAAAAAATATATATATAATTTTCCTGAAAATTCCAGCAAAAATGTCGCAAAACATGGCGCAAAATGGGGGAAAAATGACCTGTCAACAGAGGGTGACAAAATCTCAAGTAGGCTGGCAATTAAAAGGGTTAATAGTACCTCTGCATGTTGGGTATTGTTCTGTTCGCGGGACCTTGCGCTTTCAGACTTGTTTTTTCTTGTTTGCATATTTATATTTTAGGAAAAGGTGTTTTTTATTCAGCTTTTTTATACATTTTTTAGGGAAACCCTGCGCAACCAAAGAATTCTTTGAGGGATCAATTCCAGAAAGATGAACCCACTACAACAAGCTGGGTACGCTTAGAAAGCTTAACATATGTACTTTCAGGGAATATATGGTTTATGGGGGATATTCCAAATGTAAAGGGTTGTTTTGGTTGAAAAATCGCAAGGTGCGCACTTTGTCTGCAGAGCTGAAATTTTCAAGAAAAATTACCGTTATGCTCATGCTTTACTTTGGGGTGTTTGGCAACTCTTCCCTTGATAGTAGCAATGCATGTTGGGTATCGTTCTGTTCGGGGGATGTTGCTTTTTCAGATTATACTTGTTTTTTCTTGTTTGTGTATAGTTTTTTTAGGAAAATGTGGCTTTGATTCTGCTTTTTTATCTTTTTTTTAAGGGAAACTCTTTGCAACCAAAGAATACATTGAGGGATTACTTCTAGAAAACTGTGGCCACATCAACAAGCCTGGTACAAATAGAAAGCCTGAGGTGTGTACTTCCAGAGAATATATAGTTTGTGGGGGGTATTTCAAATGTAAAGGGTTGTTTTTCTGGAAAAACTGCAAGGTGCACATAGCGCATATCACAGTTGTATTTTTCAGAAAATCCCCAAAAGCTCTGTTTCAGTTTGGGGGAGTCTCCTGGGCAGGAAAGGGTGTCTACCTATACATATGTGGTACTGCTGTAACCGGGAGAAATTGGGATTTCACACGCAATAAGATTTTATTGACAAACTTACATTTTTTATTACAAAAAAACACTACAAATTGTAAAAAATAGATTTTTTTTTTGTTTTGCACATATTTCGCCAAAAAATATTGAGAATACACCTAAAAATTACAAACAAGACATTTCATGTTAAAGCTCAGACTCTGCTGAAAAAAACAATATATCATTTTCCTGGGCAATCCCTGCTCCACTCTTGCCCATGTGTTCTCTGGGCTATCCTGATCACTGCAGTCCGGTGGCAGGTCTATTGAGCCATTCTTGGTCCAAGTTTAGTCTGTGTGCTCTCAGGGTGCAGAGCCGCAATAGAAAGCATCCATTTCGGCCAGCCCTGCCCCTCAAAGGGACTTTTTTTTTTTTAACAAGCCAGTAAATAAACCTGAAAAGTCTCTGACATGAAATGATTCACCTTTTAGACCCGTTCTCTCGTCTGTTCTCTCTATTTATGCATCTACCAGTGGGGGGGGGGGGGGGGCACTGACAGCAGGAGAGGGAGGGAGGCGGGCGTCTGGCTGAGGCCCCAAAAACAGCCGAGATCTTGCGATAGGCAAGATTTTGGCCTATAGGATCCTAGATCCTATTTTATATGGAATGGAATGTAGCCCAATAGTGGCAGCAGCCGCTGAGTGTGTCAAGCCTGACAGCTAGGCCAAGGTATGCTTATTTGCTTCTAAAAAACAGGCACATTTTATTGGCATTTTCCATTAGGCCCTGTAGTTCAGTAATATAAAGTAAAGTGATTTTTTTTTTTTTTAGTTTATACATTATTTTATTTTTTGAAACCACCTAATATTCCTTTCTTTTTACTTTCTGCAAGAAATGAACACAAACTCAAAAAATGTTATTACTTTGAGTTGGAATTGAATGTGTAGTATTTCCACTGCACTTGCATTTATGAAAATAAAATATATTATAATTTTGCCCTTTACTTTTTAAACTCACTGCTATTTTTCAAAAACAATTTGAATTTCTTTAAATTGCAGGAGAGAAAATGTCAGTGCAGTTTGTTTAGATATGCAAGCATTGGAACAACGTAGAAAAAGCATAAAGGACTTGGAAAACATTTTAAGTCACCATACATTGCAACAATATTTATACAAACCAAGAAGACAAGTAAGTAAAAGTTCCTAGTTTGCTATAATCCTATTGGAACGCTTTTTCTTTTTAGTATCTGACAGAGCAGTATCAAATAATGCCACCTTTCATGCCAATTTTGCTGATTCCCCCACAGTCCCTACTTGCCTTGGGCACCCTTGGAAGAACCTCATGCCCACATTGGGCACTTGGCTCTTCTGTACCCCTGATGAATAGAGGTGTGGGTAATGTCTCATTTTACCAGCATGGCTTCTGACCATAGTGAACTGGTCCAACGGACCTCTGACCAGTTCAGTCCAAATAAAAAAGGAATAAGACAACACACAATTTTTTTATTGTTCATAATTTAACTTTTACTTGCCCATCCCCTTCCCCCATCTTTTGTCCCTCGCTGGGCTCCGTCTTCCTCAGGTCCTCTTTGTCCTGCTCCGTCTTCTCTTCTTCAGGGCCCCCTCCATTGTGTAGCTAGCTGTCAAAAGCAGACGGCTGTGCCTCTATTTGGGAAACATAGGTTCCCCTTTCCTTCATCCTCGCTACCCAGCGAGGACGTGACCTCCATTGAATCTCCCTGAAGTCATTGCTGACATCACAGAAGGGGAGGGTCCTAGAGAGGATTTTGCAGTGCCACCCCCTTAGACACACCAGCAGCACACATTTAAAGAAGCCTGTGCGGGAGCACAGTTAATTAAGATTAAGGCCTAGAGGGATTTTGTGAAGTCATAAGTAACATCGGAGAGATTCCTGAGAGGCCCCGCGTCTAAATATAAAAGCTGCTCCCTGGTGGCTCATCGTAGAGTCCCCTGGTCAGGAGCCGGGATTAACAAAATTTAAAGTAATGCTGGAGCGTCCTTAGACACGTCTGCAGCATACATTTAAAGGGGCCTGCACGGGAGCCCGAATGTAAGTATAAATTAATTAAGATTAATTTTTTTTTTTAAGTGTGTGTGTGTGTGTGTGTGTGTGTGTGTGTGTGTGTTTTACTATATTTTCCCTTTTGAACTGGTAAGGGGTCCAATGAACCCCATGAATTCCATTATCCGCACCACCAACAAGCATGCTCAGTGATGCTGGGCACCAGGCATAAAGGCTTGTAATGGTCAGGGCCAGGAGCTGGCTGGGGGGCCTTGGAACCCTGGAATTACAAGCCCCTGTGCTTGGTTTGTCATATGCCATATGGCCATATGCCCTCGTGCTTCAGGGTCTGTGTCTGCTGAGTGCCCACCTCCTTCGGGGCTCGCTTCTACCATGTGCCCACCTACTTTGGGGCCCGCTTCTGCCAAGTGTCCGTCTGCTTCAGGGTCTGCTTCTGTCGAGTGCCCATCTGCTTTGGGGCCTGCTCCTGTCTGCCTGCTCCCAGGGTGTGAGCCTTCAACCCACTGGCATTGCCCCAGCCAGGAACTCTGCCTTCTCCATTTCTACCTGGTCCTTGCTTCATTTTGCCCATGCCTGGACCTTTTCCCACTTGGCTTCCATCTGGTCCTCCTCATATAGAACCTATGCCAGTTGTGCCCCCACAGAACTTTGGTCTGGTCCCATGCAAGTTTCCCTGTTATGCTGGTCGGGCCATCCCTAGCAGAACCTCTGCTAGGGGATTAGCCAGCATCTGCAATTAACTGGGCCTTCTCTTCATAAGCTGGTCAGCTTTTGCAGCTAGTGAATCAGCATTGAATGTCATATGCATTTAGACCCAGGGCTGCTTCAGCCTAGATTCTGGACTCTGAATCTGATTTGGACTGGATTCCAATATACTTGATGTTTGCTTGCTTCACCCCTGGCATCTTTAGGTACCTTACCCGTGTGATTCTTACACACACCTATCTGTAGCATTAGTCTGCTGTGCTAAGTTGCTGTTTTTTCTGAATGCAGTGTTTCCACTATTAAACCATGTTCTTGCACTATATTTGGCTCTGTCTCTTAGCGTTACAGCTCTCAATACTGGTGATTTACATTGTGTGGGATCTCTCATCAGAGAATCCCTGACATAAGTATTGCCCAGGCTGACAGTCTTGTTTAACATGTAAAAAACGGCATTGAGCATCAGCATATTTAGGGCTATGTGAAAATAGCCTTGATTCTTTGTGTTTAAAAAAAAAAAAAATGTGGCTACAAGGCGATACACTAGGTATATAGACTGGGATCTCCATGACTCAAAGGCCCCACGGCTGGCCTTTGGCCATGCCAGGGCACCAGCCTCCCCCCATGGGTGAACACCAGGCTCGCACCAATGGGCACTGTGCTCTTCTGTACCCTCCTGGTCTTTGGGGATATGGGCAATGGGGCAGAGGGGTAAGTGGCAAGTCAATCACCATGGCGGCAGGCAGCTTTCCATCCCCCACACACACTTTGAACTAGTATAGGGGTCCCCTGGACTGGGTTAAACTAGAAGTCCGGGGCAGAGGCAAGACAGGGGTTTAAAAAATTAAACACCTTACCTGGTCCCTGAAATCCAGCACTGAATGTCGTTTCCATTCAGGGGCACGGCCTGCACAGAGCAGCATCCCCTGGCCTGTGCACACATCCACTTATTAACCAGGAGCCTCCATGTGGCTGTTGCCTGAAGTGAAAGAGCATCGCTGAATTACAGGACCAGGTAAGGTGTTTTAATTTTTCAACCGCCATCCTGTCTCAGCAAGGGAGGGAGGGCATGTTTACGGGCCTCCAGGCAAAAACCCAGGCTTTTCACCCTGGGATGGTTTTTGCACACCCCTATATACTGTGTGTGTATATATATATAGGATTCTTCAGATAGGCATGGGAGCGCACCACAGACTGCAAGGTGACCAGAGATATGCCGAGACCCGTTATTATGGTGTGGGACCCTGGAATGGTGAATATTTGGGGGGTTGCCAGGGTCTTTCACACAACAGAGCTGTGTCCCAAGGGTTGTAATTTGCCCGTCTGTATTTTAAGTGACCCCATGGCTGCCCACAGAGGCGAATCTTCCTTTTTAAAGTGGACCAATAACCACCACAGAAGGCCCTGAAGTCTAAAAGGCTCCCCAGTAGCCCTACTGATATGCACGCTCCCACACCCATCCAGATAGTCCAAATGCAGGGTGGTGTGTACTCCACAGGGAAACCTGGTATGTCCCTATGCCGCCGCTGAATCCAGTTCATTGGAAATTTGAGTACATCGAGCCTATATGGGGTGCCCAAACTTGCACTGTTACAAATATCTGCATGCTATTGATGACACTCAAGACAACACTCACATTCGCATATAAATGGATCCACAGTGCAAAGTCAAAACTAACAACTGTTAGTCTACAAACACCACCCAAATAAATGGGTGCAAGAAAAATAGATGTAAAGCAATGCAAAGCAACACTAGATTTGATAGTATTTAATAAAATCCCACACTGCCAGGGAATATTTCAGTAAAGGGCTGATAGTGTTTGGTCTATCTGACGGTGCCGTCCACAGTTAAGAGCCTAAGGGAATTGGATCACATCTCGGGACTTCAAGCAAAGCACAAAGTGGGAGAGCTACCTTGCCATGCATAGGGCCATTTGAGCTAGTTGGGCTGCTTTATAATAGTTAATAATGTTCGGGACCCCCAGGCCTCCTTGTAGTTTAAGCGCAAATAAAGTGCCCTTTGCCACTCTGGGTTTGAGGAAATTCTGCGTGTATGATACGGAGCATGTGGTTTGGCACCTTAACGGGAAGGACCCTGAAATAATAAAGTCCCTAACTGCCTCAGTAGAGGGGGATATTCTACTGAGTATAGGCTATCACAATTTGGTGCAAGATGAATACCTAGGTATTGTAAGGGATTGTAAGGGACCCGGAGACCACTTAAACCAAAAAGCTGACTCTGGGCCAGCCACTGTATCCTCGGCAGCAGACGTTCAATGCTACAGATTTGCTATAGTTGATTTCCAGGCCAGAAGTACTGGCAAACTGCTTCAGGGTGGCGAATAAATTGGGCAGCGTGGTAACAGGTTGCAATATAAATAGCAGGGCATCATCTGCAAAAATGCCAGTTTATGTGTCACCCCCACTATCTCTACACCATTAACTTTGATGTTGTGGTGATTAGCCTGGGCCAGGGGCTTGATTGCAAGGATAAACAAAAGGGGACACAACAGGCACCCCTGTCTAGTTTCCCTTTCCACCTTAAAGGGGTCGGACATGAAGCCAGAATATCAATTTCTGGAAATTTTCTGGGAATTCCTACCTGAAGGACATAAAAAAGGTATTCCCAGGGAAAAGTGTCAAAGGCTTTGAATATGTCCAGCGAGAGCAGGGAGGTGCAGGCACCTCCTTGGCATTCATTATGTATTAAATAAGCTACATGTCCGAGATCGTCTCTGGCTTGTCAAGCCAGAACAAAATATGTCTGAACTGCTTTCTGGGCAGTATTTTCGCCAGGAGTTTGATATCCTGGTTAAGCAGGGAGATGGTTAGCTATAAAGAGGTTGACCTTGTCTGGGCTAGGAATCATGCAAATATCTGCCATCAGGGAAGTGGTGTTTAGCAATGATCCCGAGTGGATAGCATTTAAAAGGCTAATCAAGTGCCGAGCTGTTTTGTCCTTCATTTTTGTGTGTTCAGCCTCTGGTTTGTAAGCATACGCTGGCTTGTACAAATATGCAAGCCTCTCACTTTTTGTGTTTTTCAGTGTGCTGCCCTTGTCCTTGGCATTCTAGTACTTGCTTATTGCTATGCCAAGTGTCTTCTGCTCCTAAGTGCTTACCTGTACCCATTCTTCTCTCCGGCATCGCTCCTTCTCCTTGGGTGTCTTTTCATCTCCAAAGTGCTTACCTGTAGCGCTTTCTGATATCCCATCCAGTGTCTTTTCATCTCCAAAGTGCTTACCTGTAGAGCTTTCTGATATCCCATCCAGTGTCTTTTCATCTCCAAAGTGCTTACCTGTAGCGCTTTCTGATATCCCATCCAGTGTCTTTTCATCTCCAAAGTGCTTACCTGTAGCGCTTTCTGATATCCCATCCAGTGTCTTTTCATCTCCAAAGTGCTTACCTGTAGAGCTTTCTGATATCCCATCCAGTGTCTTTTCATCTCCAAAGTGCTTACCTGTAGCGCTTTCTGATCTCCCATCCAGTGTCTTTTCATCTCCTAAGTGCTTACCTTTACCACTTTCTGATGTCCTGTCCAGCGTCTTTTCATCTCCTTAGTGCCTACCTGTACCACTTTCTGATGTTCCATCCAGTGTCTTTATATCTCCTAAGTGCTTGCCCCGTCCTTCTCTCCAGCGTTCCGCCTTCTCCTTGCTTGGTGTTTGTTTGGGATGCCCCATATTAGATGTATTGTAAAAGGTTATTATTTTGGTAATTTTTTTTCTCGCCAAACTAGTATATTTTTTTTTGTGAATAAAAAAAATAAAATAATGTGTGTAAATTGGGAGTTTAAAACTATGTAAAAGGGGGAGCTAAAAAGGTAATTAGGCAGGCTTCCAGTTCATTTAGTTTTGGGCTCCCTATGGCCGTGGCAGCATCCAGCATCAGGTAAACAGCAGCGTTAGACCTTCCCAGCCCTCCCTCAGAGCCCCCTCAGAGGCCAGATAGCAACGAGCCCACAGCCTCCGTTCCCTTCCTGTCAAGTCTGTTGTAAGTAATAAATCAATGTACTTTGTTTAACCCTTGCCAGCCCTGGCCCTTCCACGCTCTTGTAGGAAGAAAATTATTTTGTTAGAGCCAACCAGGCGATTCTTGGAATAGTGCCACATGCCACCACAAATCCATCTTCAGCCACGTCACCATCTTCTAGTGAGGCAGGTGCAGTTAATAGAGGTGGATTGGGTGCCGGTCTCATAGGGACATATCACTGGCCTTTTCGTGAAGGAGAGAAGGTTGTGGTCAGAGAGGGGAAGAGGAGAATTAGTAACGTTAGAAAAGTTGGACAAAGATAAGGTCAATGGTGTTGCCATCTTTGTGTGTAAAAATCATCCAGGTATTGGGTCGGTGAACCAGGAGGCCGGTATATAACTTCCAGAGTAGGTGAAATAGTCTGAGGGTGTGGCTTTCAAAAGTTGGGATTGATGGTACTGGGGGTATGACCTGGAAGGTGCATTGCTGGGAAAGTAGTAAGCCTACTCCAACGCTATGTCTGTCTGTCATCAGGTCTAGGTGTATGCAAAAAATGTAGGCCCCCGTAGGTTAAATCAGCAGGGGGGGCAGTGTCACTTTCAGTAAGGGCCAGCAGGTTTATTGAATTACTAAGAAAGTTTATTGCATGCAGAGAGTGGGTTCCAAAGCGCACAGTTAAAAACAAGAAGATAAGGCTTTTATTGGATACTAATAAGGTTAGTAGTGTTAGCATTAGCAGCAGGTGGCTCTGGATTAGGACATATCTCCAGATGATAAAAGTAAAAGCAAGTGAATAAGTGATTTGTGTGATGGTTTGTGTGCAGCACCCTGGGGCGTGAGGGGTTATATTGTCTTAGGAAAGTGAATGAAGCATGTGAGCTGTACATGGGTGAGTGAAGGAGAGAAGGGCTGATGTGGATTGAATCTGGTGGTCATTTTTATCAAAGCTCAAAAAAGTATAATGCAAGGTGTGCCAACAAGTAAATAGTTTAATCAAAGGCTCAAAAAAGGTATAATACAAGAGGAGACAAGAAGTAAGTAGTTTTATCAAAGCCCAAAAAGGGCTTGGTTTTGAAGTTTTATGTTAACTGTGCAGCCCCGGATTAAACCACAGTGAAACTTCTGATTGTTGTTCCCCTTTGTGGGTAGATCAAGTGTCCTAGGAATTGGGCAGATGGATACCTCATACCACCCACGGGGCTGCATTTGAAACCATACTAGGGATTCCCCAGTGGGTGCATGATTGGTCTAAGGGTCCAGTATGTGCAGGGAGAAGAAACCAGTGTTACATGGCCACCAGGTTTTAGTTAGAATATACACAATCTGAAGATAAGTACAGTATAATAAGTGGTGGCAAAAGTACATAAAAGGGATCAATAGGATGGGTATATATTTGAATCTCAAATATAATAGTCATATAGACAACTTTACTTATGGGTCAGTTACATGTTACTGGTGACATTTCCATATTTCTGTAAAATTATTTAAAGCGGAGCAAAACCCCAGCGGCCAAGCCCTGGAATCTAAAAAATCCTATAGCAGGATGCCCACTGTGTGAAACTCCCAGGTTCGCCAGTAAACTCGCCTTTCCAGTAGCACCCACATCACTGCAAACGCCAACCGCTGCATCCCTGTAGCTGCCCATGCTCACCGCTTTTCTGAATGGCTGGGCACAGGGAGTGCGCACACACCCAAACAGCAAGCTGGGGATGAGGCCAGCCAGCTGGCACACGTCAAGCAGTACCATTGGAATCAGGTAATTGGTGATTTCAATGCTGCTGCAGGGCATGACTCCATCTGCTTTATGTATATGCAGTTAGAAGTAGTGTACATAACAACAAAATTATTTCATAAATGAAACCCTATTGACACATTTATTTAATATACCAGAAGGTTACAACTTGCCTAACACACAGGTAATAGAGTAATACCTGCAGTCATTGGTAAATTGTCCACAGAACATGAGCCCAACATAAAAAGCATAGATCATTTAAACCCTAATAGAATATAAAGGAAAAGTATATCTTTGTAGACCTGTAACAGAATACAGGAGGAATGAATAGCAAAGTGTATTTTTTCCTTATGATTAGAATATTATAAAAAAGGTACGAAGTGGAGTTGATCATTTAACCCTGGATATCTAGTAGCCTTAAGTAAGGTTATCCATTTGTTTTTTTGTTGGGGAATTGTACTATCCCAATCGCCTCCCCTGTGAGTGTATTCTATCCAACATATTGAAGACAAAGAGTGGGATTGTTTATGTGTGTTGAATTGGATACGGCACGAAAGTAGGTTTTGTGCACTGACTTGTCTTGTCTTAATGTCATTAAGGTGTTCTAATATTGGCTCTTAAAGGAGCACTATCGCGAAAAAAATGACCCAATGATAAAAATCCATGTAAATATGCTGGATGGTGGGAGCGGTCACTTATACACCCGGCATCAAGAAATATCCAGTCAGGCTTGTTTTACTCTCTTTTAATGGAAGGAAAAGAACATCTGGGGTGACAGGCTCTGTCACCTCCCATAGACTAAACCTGTCACCCCTGGATTTTGGTCCTACCTTGTGAAAATAACCCACAAGCTTGGTGGGAGTTTTATTCAGTTCTGGTGTATTAGTGACCCCTCCTCTCATTAGCCAACGTGTTTATATAGATTTTTAACATGACACAATTTCGCAATAGTGCTCCTTTAAATATTCTTTTTGTCTTTCCGATATAAAAAACTTTACAGGTATATGTGGCCCTTATTTTTCACGGTATGCTCTCATTCTTAGTCTTTTGTGAAATTTTCTAGCTTCTCTTTTGAAATAAGTGTCCTGTGTACATTTGCCCTTTAGTTGTATGTATTGGCTGGTAGGAATACTCCGTATGCATGGGGGGCTTCTAGGTGTAGAGGGGTCTCTAGGGCCACGGCCAATCAGGTGTAAATAGGAATGTAAGGGCTTCCCTGAGCCATTAGGAGACCAATCGCACAACAGCGCGAGCACATATACCCAGCTCCTGTTCTCCTCACAGCAAATTTTATTTTAACAAAGTTCTGTCCTAGGCAAAATAATTCTGCATCTGTCCAGGGAAAAACAATTCCATCTGTAACCATTATTTGAATATTAGTTATTTTTTTTGCGGTACTTTGAAGGCGACCCTAATGCCGATGTGCCCCCCCCCCCCCCCCAGGAGTTTGACACCCCTGGCATAGAGGATTAACAGGATACACCACATATACTGTAAATACGTATATACAAAAAGCTTTTTGCACCTGTAGCTAAACTTCCAGGAGTAAGAACTCCACCTTCATTACAGAGCCAATCTGTCTGTCACTAACTAAAGTGATGCAGGGTACTGGGAACAGTAGGACACGAGATGCTAGACACAGCATTAAGACAAATGACAGGTGAGGCAGAGTGGAGTCCAAGTAAGCAGCATTTTTAAATGATTGTTGCAGAAATGGGTGACATGGCTTTATATAAAATTAAAGTATTTGTTTACCTTATGGCTTCATTATGGCTCATTTGCTTGGAGTTAAAATGTTATTAAGAACATAAAGGGGCATCCACCAGCACTCTGCAAATAGATTCTTAGATACTTTGACATTGTGTTACCATTTTTTTATGAAATATCTTTAACAAAAAGTAAATCTGCAAAAAAAAAAAAAATATATATATATATATATATATATATATATATATGAAGGCTGGTGTGCCTGCCACTATACCTAATTGACATGGAGCAGGTCTACATTACGACTTTCTAGGTCTAAAATACGGATGAATTGGAATTAATATTGTGTTGCACTTGGGACTAGGGATGAGCGAATCGATCCGGACGAACCCGGATTCGATCCGAATTTCAGGTAAAATTCGATTCGGATCGAATCCGAATTTCCCCGCGATTCGATCACTCGAAGTTTTCCTTTAACATCCATTCATTTACATTTACAGGCATTCTAAGATGGCGGACGGGACATGTCTGGACATGTATCCCGCGCCAGTGCAAGCTGGGGCAGTCACATGCAGCCTATCAGCAGCCAGCAAGCCCGGTGACGTCACACAGCGGTATTTAACGGCGGCCATCTTGCTTTTCCTCATTTCACTATTGCATTCGTGAGAGACAGAACGCTGTGTAGCTGAGGGACAGACAGTTAGACAGGCAGGGACAGACAGGGACAGGCTGGAGACAGGCAGGAGACAGACAGGAGACAGACAGAAAGCCAGGGAAAGGTAGGAAAAAACGGAGGCTGTGACAGGGAGATTTTTTTTTTTTTTTCATCCAGCCTGAGTGTTACTAGCTGGCTGACAGGCTTTGTTAGCGTTTTCAGGCTGCTTATAGTAACTAACTGTGCATATATACTGAACTGATCTTAAGTCTGCTGTGAGGCATCCCATTCTGTGACTACACCAGCCTCTGTTTAAGACCATATAAGCATTTGCTCTTATCATATTTGAAATTAGGCCTGATAAAGACACTTTTGCTGGGCAAAGCACTACTGGACCCTGCCAGGTGCACTCCTATTTGGGGCATCCCATTCTGTGACTACAGCAGCCTCTGTTTAAGACCATATAAGCATTTGCTCTTATCATATTTGAAATTAGGCCTGATAAAGACACTTTTGCTGGGCATAGCACTACTGGACCCTGCCAGGTGCACTCCTATTTGGGGCATCCCATTCTGTGACTACAGCAGCCTCTGTTTAAGACCATATAAGCATTTGCTCTTATCATATTTGAAATTAGGCCTGATAAAGACACTTTTGCTGGGCATAGCACTACTGGACCCTGCCAGGTGCACTCCTATTTGGGGCATCCCATTCTGTGACTAAAGCAGCCTCTGTTTAAGACCATATAAGCATTTGCTCTTATCATATTTGAAATTAGGCCTGATAAAGACACTTTTGCTGGGCAAAGCACTACTGGACCCTGCCAGGTGCACTCCTATTTGGGGCATCCCATTCTGTGACTACACCAGCCTCTGTTTAAGACCATATAAGCATTTGCTCTTATCATATTTGAAATTAGGCCTGATAAAGACACTTTTGCTGGGCAAAGCACTACTGGACCCTGCCAGGTGCACTCCTATTTGGGGCATCCCATTCTGTGACTACAGCAGCCTCTGTTTAAGACCATATAAGCATTTGCTCTTATCATATTTGAAATTAGGCCTGATAAAGACACTTTTGCTGGGCATAGCACTACTGGACCCTGCCAGGTGCACTCCTATTTGGGGCATCCCATTCTGTGACTAAAGCAGCCTCTGTTTAAGACCATATAAGCATTTGCTCTTATCATATTTGAAATTAGGCCTGATAAAGACACTTTTGCTGGGCAAAGCACTACTGGACCCTGCCAGGTGCACTCCTATTTGGGGCATCCCATTCTGTGACTACAGCAGCCTCTGTTTAAGACCATATAAGCATTTGCTCTTATCATATTTGAAATTAGGCCTGATAAAGACACTTTTGCTGGGCAAAGCACTACTGGACCCTGCCAGGTGCACTCCTATTTGGGGCATCCCATTCTGTGACTACAGCAGCCTCTGTTTAAGACCATATAAGCATTTGCTCTTATCATATTTGAAATTAGGCCTGATAAAGACACTTTTGCTGAGCAAAGCACTACTGGACCCTGCCAGGTGCACTCCTATTTGGGGCATCCCATTCTGTGACTACAGCAGCCTCTGTTTAAGACCATATAAGCATTTGCTCTTATCATATTTGAAATTAGGCCTGATAAAGACACTTTTGCTGGGCAAAGCACTACTGGACCCTGCCAGGTGCACTCCTATTTGGGGCATCCCATTCTGTGACTACAGCAGCCTCTGTTTAAGACCATATAAGCATTTGCTCTTATCATATTTGAAATTAGGCCTGATAAAGACACTTTTGCTGGGCATAGCACTACTGGACCCTGCCAGGTGCACTCCTATTTGGGGCATCCCATTCTGTGACTACAGCAGCCTCTGTTTAAGACCATATAAGCATTTGCTCTTATCATATTTGAAATTAGGCCTGATAAAGACACTTTTGCTGGGCATAGCACTACTGGACCCTGCCAGGTGCACTCCTATTTGGGGCATCCCATTCTGTGACTACACCAGCCTCTGTTTAAGACCATATAAGCATTTGCTCTTATATTTGAAATTAGGCCTGATAAAGACACTTTTGCTGGGCATAGCACTACTGGACCCTGCCAGGTGCACTCCTATTTGGGGCATCCCATTCTGTGACTACAGCAGCCTCTGTTTAAGACCATATAAGCATTTGCTCTTATCATATTTGAAATTAGGCCTGATAAAGACACTTTTGCTGGGCATAGCACTAGTGGGACCCTGCCAGGTGCACTCCTATTTGGGGCAACCCATTCTGTGACTACAGCAGCCTCTGTTTAAGACCATATAAGCATTTGCTCTTATCATATTTGAAATTAGGCCTGATAAAGACACTTTTGCTGGGCATAGCACTACTGGACCCTGCCAGGTGCACTCCTATTTGGGGCATCCCATTCTGTGACTACAGCAGCCTCTGTTTAAGACCATATAAGCATTTGCTCTTATCATATTTGAAATTAGGCCTGATAAAGACACTTTTGCTGGGCATAGCACTACTGGACCCTGCCAGGTGCACTCCTATTTGGGGCATCCCATTCTGTGACTACAGCAGCCTCTGTTTAAGACCATATAAGCATTTGCTCTTATCATATTTGAAATTAGGCCTGATAAAGACACTTTTGCTGGGCAAAGCACTACTGGACCCTGCCAGGTGCACTCCTATTTGGGGCATCCCATTCTGTGACTACAGCAGCCTCTGTTTAAGACCATATAAGCATTTGCTCTTATCATATTTGAAATTAGGCCTGATAAAGACACTTTTGCTGGGCAAAGCACTACTGGACCCTGCCAGGTGCACTCCTATTTGGGGCATCCCATTCTGTGACTACAGCAGCCTCTGTTTAAGACCATATAAGCATTTGCTCTTATCATATTTGAAATTAGGCCTGATAAAGACACTTTTGCTGGGCAAAGCACTACTGGACCCTGCCAGGTGCACTCCTATTTGGGGCATCCCATTCTGTGACTACAGCAGCCTCTGTTTAAGACCATATAAGCATTTGCTCTTATCATATTTGAAATTAGGCCTGATAAAGACACTTTTGCTGGGCATAGCACTACTGGACCCTGCCAGGTGCACTCCTATTTGGGGCATCCCATTCTGTGACTACAGCAGCCTCTGTTTAAGACCATATAAGCATTTGCTCTTATCATATTTGAAATTAGGCCTGATAAAGACACTTTTGCTGGGGCAAAGCACTACTGGACCCTGCCAGGTGCACTCCTATTTGGGGCATCCCATTCTGTGACTACAGCAGCCTCTGTTAAGACCATATAAGCATTTGCTCTTATCATATTTGAAATTAGGCCTGATAAAGACACTTTTTGCTGGGCAAAGCACTACTGGACCCTGCCAGGTGCACTCCTATTTGGGGCATCCCATTCTGTGACTACAGCAGCCTCTGTTTAAGACCATATAAGCATTTGCTCTTATCATATTTGAAATTAGGCCTGATAAAGACACTTTTGCTGGGCAAAGCACTACTGGACCCTGCCAGGTGCACTCCTATTTGGGGCATCCCATTCTGTGACTACAGCAGCCTCTGTTTAAGACCATATAAGCATTTGCTCTTATCATATTTGAAATTAGGCCTGATAAAGACACTTTTGCTGGGCAAAGCACTACTGGACCCTGCCAGGTGCACTCCTATTTGGGGCATGCATCCCATTCTGTGACTACAGCAGCCTCTGTTTAAGACCATATAAGCATTTGCTCTTATCATATTTGAAATTAGGCCTGATAAAGACACTTTTGCTGGGCAAAGCACTACTGGACCCTGCCAGGTGCACTCCTATTTGGGGCATCCCATTCTGTGACTACAGCAGCCTCTGTTTAAGACCATATAAGCATTTGCTCTTATCATATTTGAAATTAGGCCTGATAAAGACACTTTTGCTGGGCATAGCACTACTGGACCCTGCCAGGTGCACTCCTATTTGGGGCATCCCATTCTGTGACTACAGCAGCCTCTGTTTAAGACCATATAAGCATTTGCTCTTATCATATTTGAAATTAGGCCTGATAAAGACACTTTTGCTGGGCAAAGCACTACTGGACCCTGCCAGGTGCACTCCTATTTGGGGCATCCCATTCTGTGACTACAGCAGCCTCTGTTTAAGACCATATAAGCATTTGCTCTTATCATATTTGAAATTAGGCCTGATAAAGACACTTTTGCTGGGCAAAGCACTACTGGACCCTGCCAGGTGCACTCCTATTTGGGGCATCCCATTCTGTGACTACAGCAGCCTCTGTTTAAGACCATATAAGCATTTGCTCTTATCATATTTGAAATTAGGCCTGATAAAGACACTTTTGCTGGGCAAAGCACTACTGGACCCTGCCAGGTGCACTCCTATTTGGGGCATCCCATTCTGTGACTAAAGCAGCCTCTGTTTAAGACCATATAAGCATTTGCTCTTATCATATTTGAAATTAGGCCTGATAAAGACACTTTTGCTGGGCATAGCACTACTGGACCCTGCCAGGTGCACTCCTATTTGGGGCATCCCATTCTGTGACTACAGCAGCCTCTGTTTAAGACCATATAAGCATTTGCTCTTATCATATTTGAAATTAGGCCTGATAAAGACACTTTTGCTGGGCAAAGCACTACTGGACCCTGCCAGGTGCACTCCTATTTGGGGCATCCCATTCTGTGACTACAGCAGCCTCTGTTTAAGACCATATAAGCATTTGCTCTTATCATATTTGAAATTAGGCCTGATAAAGACACTTTTGCTGGGCATAGCACTACTGGACCCTGCCAGGTGCACTCCTATTTGGGGCATCCCATTCTGTGACTACACCAGCCTCTGTTTAAGACCATATAAGCATTTGCTCTTATCATATTTGAAATTAGGCCTGATAAAGACACTTTTGCTGGGCAAAGCACTACTGGACCCTGCCAGGTGCACTCCTATTTGGGGCATCCCATTCTGTGACTACAGCAGCCTCTGTTTAAGACCATATAAGCATTTGCTCTTATCATATTTGAAATTAGGCCTGATAAAGACACTTTTGCTGGGCAAAGCACTACTGGACCCTGCCAGGTGCACTCCTATTTGGGGCATCCCATTCTGTGACTACAGCAGCCTCTGTTTAAGACCATATAAGCATTTGCTCTTATCATATTTGAAATTAGGCCTGATAAAGACACTTTTGCTGGGCAAAGCACTACTGGACCCTGCCAGGTGCACTCCTATTTGGGGCATCCCATTCTGTGACTACAGCAGCCTCTGTTTAAGACCATATAAGCATTTGCTCTTATCATATTTGAAATTAGGCCTGATAAAGACACTTTTGCTGGGCAAAGCACTACTGGACCCTGCCAGGTGCACTCCTATTTGGGGCATCCCATTCTGTGACTACAGCAGCCTCTGTTTAAGACCATATAAGCATTTGCTCTTATCATATTTGAAATTAGGCCTGATAAAGACACTTTTGCTGGGCATAGCACTACTGGACCCTGCCAGGTGCACTCCTATTTGGGGCATCCCATTCTGTGACTACAGCAGCCTCTGTTTAAGACCATATAAGCATTTGCTCTTATCATATTTGAAATTAGGCCTGATAAAGACACTTTTGCTGGGCAAAGCACTACTGGACCCTGCCAGGTGCACTCCTATTTGGGGCATCCCATTCTGTGACTACAGCAGCCTCTGTTTAAGACCATATAAGCATTTGCTCTTATCATATTTGAAATTAGGCCTGATAAAGACACTTTTGCTGGGCAAAGCACTACTGGACCCTGCCAGGTGCACTCCTATTTGGGGCATCCCATTCTGTGACTACAGCAGCCTCTGTTTAAGACCATATAAGCATTTGCTCTTATCATATTTGAAATTAGGCCTGATAAAGACACTTTTGCTGGGCAAAGCACTACTGGACCCTGCCAGGTGCACTCCTATTTGGGGCATCCCATTCTGTGACTACAGCAGCCTCTGTTTAAGACCATATAAGCATTTGCTCTTATCATATTTGAAATTAGGCCTGATAAAGACACTTTTGCTGGGCAAAGCACTACTGGACCCTGCCAGGTGCACTCCTATTTGGGGCATCCCATTCTGTGACTACAGCAGCCTCTGTTTAAGACCATATAAGCATTTGCTCTTATCATATTTGAAATTAGGCCTGATAAAGACACTTTTGCTGGGCAAAGCACTACTGGACCCTGCCAGGTGCACTCCTATTTGGGGCATCCCATTCTGTGACTACAGCAGCCTCTGTTTAAGACCATATAAGCATTTGCTCTTATCATATTTGAAATTAGGCCTGATAAAGACACTTTTGCTGGGCATAGCACTACTGGACCCTGCCAGGTGCACTCCTATTTGGGGCATCCCATTCTGTGACTACAGCAGCCTCTGTTTAAGACCATATAAGCATTTGCTCTTATCATATTTGAAATTAGGCCTGATAAAGACACTTTTGCTGGGCAAAGCACTACTGGACCCTGCCAGGTGCACTCCTATTTGGGGCATCCCATTCTGTGACTACAGCAGCCTCTGTTTAAGACCATATAAGCATTTGCTCTTATCATATTTGAAATTAGGCCTGATAAAGACACTTTTGCTGGGCATAGCACTACTGGACCCTGCCAGGTGCACTCCTATTTGGGGCATCCCATTCTGTGACTACAGCAGCCTCTGTTTAAGACCATATAAGCATTTGCTCTTATCATATTTGAAATTAGGCCTGATAAAGACACTTTTGCTGGGCAAAGCACTACTGGACCCTGCCAGGTGCACTCCTATTTGGGGCATTCCATTCTGTGACTACAGCAGCCTCTGTTTAAGACCATATAAGCATTTGCTCTTATCATATTTGAAATTAGGCCTGATAAAGACACTTTTGCTGGGCATAGCACTACTGGACCCTGCCAGGTGCACTCCTATTTGGGGCATCCCATTCTGTGACTACAGCAGCCTCTGTTTAAGACCATATAAGCATTTGCTCTTATCATATTTGAAATTAGGCCTGATAAAGACACTTTTGCTGGGCAAAGCACTACTGGACCCTGCCAGGTGCACTCCTATTTGGGGCATCCCATTCTGTGACTACAGCAGCCTCTGTTTAAGACCATATAAGCATTTGCTCTTATCATATTTGAAATTAGGCCTGATAAAGACACTTTTGCTGGGCATAGCACTACTGGACCCTGCCAGGTGCACTCCTATTTGGGGCATCCCATTCTGTGACTACAGCAGCCTCTGTTTAAGACCATATAAGCATTTGCTCTTATCATATTTGAAATTAGGCCTGATAAAGACACTTTTGCTGGGCAAAGCACTACTGGACCCTGCCAGGTGCACTCCTATTTGGGGCATCCCATTCTGTGACTACAGCAGCCTCTGTTTAAGACCATATAAGCATTTGCTCTTATCATATTTGAAATTAGGCCTGATAAAGACACTTTTGCTGGGCATAGTACTACTGGATCTTTTTTGGGGGCATCCCATTCTGTGACTAAAGCAGCCTCTGTTTAAGACCATATAAGCATTTGCTCTTATCATATTTGAAATTAGCCTGATAAAGACACTTTTGCTGGGCATAGTACTACTGGATCTTTTTTTGGGGGCATCCCATTCTGTGACTAAAGCAGCCTCTGTTTAAGACCATATAAGCATTTGCTCTTATCATATTTGAAATTAGCCTGATAAAGACACTTTTGCTGGGCATAGTACTACTGGATCTTTTTTGGGGGGCATCCCATTCTGTGACTAAAGCAGCCTCTGTTTAAGACCATATAAGCATTTGCTCTTATCATATTTGAAATTAGCCTGATAAAGACACTTTTGCTGGGCATAGTACTACTGCATCTTTTTTGGGGGGCATCCCATTCTGTGACTAAAGCAGCCTCTGTTTAAGACCATATAAGCATTTGCTCTTATCATATTTATATTATAAGACACTTTTGCTGGGCATAGGCTTACTGCTGCCTGCCAGGTGCACTTCTGTTGAGGCATCCCATTCTGTAACATAGCATACCCCTCTTTATTTACACTAAGCAGCTCTCTTGTTTACACTAAGCAGGCCTGTTGGAGGCTGAGTGTTACTGCTCACTTTTGGTGTGCATTATATTCTGTTTCATATAGACCCACCGCTGCCCGGGGGATCTTAAAATATCACCTACTACCACGCCAGTTAGACTATGTCGGGCAGACAAGTGCCTGGAAGTGAAAAGAGGAGTGGCAGAGGCCAAGATTCCGCAGGCAGAGCTCGCATCAGACTGGGGGCCAGTAGCAGCAGGAGTCACGCTGAGAGACCTAATCTGCCAGTATCTGCTAGCGGTCGGGTCTCAACCAGTAACGCATCTGCCGTGGTAGATTGGTTGACGCGCTCATCAACAACATCATCACAACTTACGTCTGAGACCCCCAGTCTAGGGTCGGTAGGTTCCTCTTACACAACCCTGAGTTGGCATGCCCCGAGAGCAGTCCCTGTCCTCCCATTGCCTCTGGCCTACGCCGTTCCCTCCCCCAGCGACGTATCCTATGCTTTGGGTTCAGCTCCACTCTTTAGTGAGGAGGACGATCAGATACAGGAGGACAGTCAGCAGCTACTGCCCAGCCAAGAAATGGAGGTGGCTTCTTTAGCTAGGCAGACAAATAGTGATGTGGACAGTGTCGTGGGTGCTGCGAGCGTTCCAGCTCCTGCGCCAGACACTGTTGACGAATCCACGAACATCAGTGACGTACAGCCACAACTCGGTGATGATGATGATGATGACGATGAAGCCGATCGCACTTGGGAGCCGGGTGATGAAGGGGCTTCATCGTCATCATCAGGAGAAGAGGGGCGCAGGTTGCCCCGGAGTCAGCAGCTGAGGCAGCAAGGTGGTAGCAGTCAGCATGGGGGCACAATTCCAAAGGCTGGAGCCGGCCGGGGCCGGGGCCGGGGTAGAGCACCTGCTGTGCGGCAGTCTACCTTATCGGGAGGTAGTGGAGCAGGGGTTCCTGGAGTTGGCAACAGCAGCAGTGAATCAGTGAGGCCAGGGGGTGGGAAAAGTAGCTACTCGGCAGTGTGGCAGTTTTTCCTGAGGCATCCGCAGGAGGGTAACATGGCCACATGCAAGATATGTAGGCAAAAGGTGAAGCGTGGCCAGGGTCCAAATGTTGGCACCACGGCCCTGCGTCAACATATGATGCGTCACCATAAAACGACCTGGGAGAACCGAGGCTCCCAAGGGGTGGTCCAGTCTGCTTCCTCACCAAGTGAGCTCCCAATTTCTGCCAGCCAAGGCTCCAGCACCTCAGCCGAAGGCAGCTGTGCGTCATACCCATCCTCTGTCGCTCCTGCTCCTCCTCCTCCTCCTCCAAGTCATGCATCCCGCCAGCAATCCATCAGCGAAGCCATGTCCAAGAGACAGCAGTATGCGCCCACTCATCCTACGGCGCAGAAGCTGAATGTGCTCCTGTCCAAGTTGCTGGTGCTGCAGTCGCTCCCTTTTCAGGTGGTGGAATCTGCACCTTTCAGAGAACTGATGGCTTGTGCCGAGCCGAGGTGGAGAGTCCCAAGCCGTCATTTCTTTGCCAAGAAGGCAGTACCAGCGCTGCACACTTTTGTTGAACAGAAGGTGGGCCAGTCCTTGAGCCTGTCGGTGTGTAGCAAAATACATGGCAGCGCCGACATCTGGAGCTGTAACTACGGTCAGGGGCAGTACATGTCGTTTACGGCCCACTGGGTGAATGTGGTCCCTTTGCAGCAGCAACTTGGACAGGTCACGCCGCTTCGGCCTCCGCGCTCTCTGCCCATTGGGCCTGTGACACCGTGCGACTCGGCCTCCTCATCCTCCGCCATCTCCTCACCCTCCACTGTAGGCTCAAGTCTCAGTGCCCCTCCAGTCTACCATGTGTGCAGGGCACGGAGGTGTCACGCAGTGCTTCACATGGTTTGTCTTGGCGAACGGAGTCACACAGGGGAGGAACTGCTTAAATGTATTCATCAGGAAATCCAAACATGGCTTACTCCGAGAAAACTTAAAATGGGAATCATGGTTACCGACAATGGGAAGAACATTTTGTCTGCGCTGCGCCAAGGAAGCCTGACCCATGCCCCCTGCATGGCTCACATCTTCAATCTGGTTGTCAAGCGGTTTCTGAAGTGTTCCCCCCATCTGCAGGACATCCTAACAACTTCACGGAAACTTTGCATGCACTTCAGCCACTCCTACACCGCCAAACACACCCTTCTTGAGCGACAGCGTCAGAATGGTATCCCCCAACATAGTCTGATTTGCGATGTTTCCACCCGTTGGAATTCCACCCTTCACATGTTGGACCGATTATATGAACAGAGAAAAGCCATCACGGATTTCCTGATGATCCAAGCAGATAGGGGGACTCCCCTGTGTAACTTCAATGTCAACCAGTGGCAGCTCATACGTGACACCTGCCGTTTGCTCAGGCCCTTTGAGGAAGCCACTTTATTTGTCAGTCGGCAGGATTACGGGATGAACGACGTGATTCCACTGCTTCATGTACTACAGCACATGTTGGAAACCATGGCTGGTCAGGGCACTGGAGACATGGCGTTTACATCTTACGGCCACATGAACCCCGTTGGAGCTGAACTGGAGGAGGAGGAGGAGGAAGAGGAGGAGGAGGAGTTGCCCAGCGAAACACAGTTTAGGCTTGGCGAAATGGCTGGTTTATCTAGTCAGCGGACAGGAGAGGAGGAGCAGGAGCAGCCAGAGGAGCTAGAGGTTTTTGAGGAAGGAGAGACAGAGGACCCGGGCACACCGTGGCAGTATGCAGTGGAGATGGAGACAGGTAGTCCATCCGAGTCACTTGCGCAAATGGCACGAAGCATGCTCACATGCTTGCGTAGTGACCCCAGAATTGTTTCCATCTGTCGGCGGGATGACTTCTGGCTGTCCACCTTATTGGACCCTCGCTTCCGGCACAAAATGGGGGCATTTTTTAAACCCACCGAGAGGGAGGACAAACTCAACTACTACAAAGACATTCTACGTAGGCAGTTGGCCGATGCCTATCTGCGCCATGGTCCATACTCTCGCAGGTCTGACTCGAGGGGACCTCTGCGCTCACCTTCCACTGCCATGGCCGCTGGGGGGGTTGGCAGCAGCAGCAGCAGAAGCTCCATCAGCAGCAGCAGCCTCAGTCTTCAGTCGCTAATGAGTAGCTTTCTACACCCGCATAGTGAGGCTACTCATGAGCAGCAGGAAGACCTGGAGCAGGACCTGAACCAGCAGGTCATGTCATACTTTGACATGACCATGCCAACACACCTTGAGGATCCGCTGGACTTCTGGGCAGCCAAACTTGATTTGTGGCCGCAACTAGCAGAGTTTGCCCTGGAAAAGCTGTCCTGCCCGGCAAGTAGCGTGCCATCTGAGCGGGTGTTTAGTGCGGCGGGGGCCATAGTTACGGCGAGGAGAACTCGTCTGTCAACTAAAAATGTGGAGAGACTCACCTTTGTCAAAATGAATCAGGGATGGATCAGCCAGGATTTCCACCCACCAATGCCTGATGCATGCGACTAGATTCAGCATGGTGCCACGTTTTACACTTTCCAAATGGTGCAAAACATATTTATGTCTTTAGGCCATTTTTTGGGCTCCTGCTGCTGCTACTGTCAACTCCTGCCAACTCCAGGGTGTGATTCATCCAATTTTTGGGCTCCTGAGGCCAACTCCAGTGTATATTTGGGCTCCTGCTGCTGCTGCTGCCAACTTCTGCCAACTCCAGGGTGTGATTCATCCAATTTTTGGGCTCCTGAAGCCAACTCCAGTGTATATTTGGGCTCCTGCTGCTGCTACTGTCAACTCCTGCCAACTCCAGGGTGTGATTCATCCAATTTTTGGGCTCCTGAAGCCAACTCCAGTGTATATTTGGGCTCCTGCTGCTGCTGCTGCCAACTTCTGCCAACTCCAGGGTGTGATTCATCCAATTTTTGGGCTCCTGAGGCCAACTCCAGTGTATATTTGGGCTCCTGCTGCTGCTGCTGCCAACTTCTGCCAACTCCAGGGTGTGATTCATCCAATTTTTGGGCTCCTGAAGCCAACTCCAGTGTATATTTGGGCTCCTGCTGCTGCTACTGTCAACTCCTGCCAACTCCAGGGTGTGATTCATCCAATTTTTGGGCTCCTGAAGCCAACTCCAGTGTATATTTGGGCTCCTGCTGCTGCTGCTGCCAACTTCTGCCAACTCCAGGGTGTGATTCATCCAATTTTTGGGCTCCTGAGGCCAACTCCAGTGTATATTTGGGCTGCTGCTGCTGCCAACTTCTGCCAACTCCAGGGTGTGATTCATCCAATTTTTGGGCTCCTGAAGCCAACTCCAGTGTATATTTGGGCTCCTGCTGCTGCTGCTGCCAACTTCTGCCAACTCCAGGGTGTGATTCATCCAATTTTTGGGCTCCTGCTGCTGCTGCTGCCAACTTCTGCCAACTCCAGGGTGTGATTCATCCAATTTTTGGGCTCCTGAGGCCAACTCCAGTGTATATTTGGGCTCCTGCTGCTGCTGCTGCCAACTTCTGCCAACTCCAGGGTGTGATTCATCCAATTTTTGGGCTCCTGCTGCTGCTGCTGCCAACTTCTGCCAACTCCAGGGTGTGATTCATCCAATTTTTGGGCTCCTGAAGCCAACTCCAGTGTATATTTGGGCTCCTGCTGCTGCTACTGTCAACTCCTGCCAACTCCAGGGTGTGATTCATCCAATTTTTGGGCTCCTGAAGCCAACTCCAGTGTATATTTGGGCTCCTGCTGCTGCTGCTGCCAACTTCTGCCAACTCCAGGGTGTGATTCATCCAATTTTTGGGCTCCTGAAGCCAACTCCAGTGTATATTTGGGCTCCTGCTGCTGCTACTGTCAACTCCTGCCAACTCCAGGGTGTGATTCATCCAATTTTTGGGCTCCTGAAGCCAACTCCAGTGTATATTTGGGCTCCTGCTGCTGCCAACTTCTGCCAACTCCAGGGTGTGATTCATCCAATTTTTGGGCTCCTGAAGCCAACTCCAGTGTATATTTGGGCTCCTGCTGCTGCTACTGTCAACTCCTGCCAACTCCAGGGTGTGATTCATCCAATTTTTGGGCTCCTGAGGCCAACTCCAGTGTATATTTGGGCTGCTGCTGCTGCCAACTTCTGCCAACTCCAGGGTGTGATTCATCCAATTTTTGGGCTCCTGAAGCCAACTCCAGTGTATATTTGGGCTCCTGCTGCTGCTGCTGCCAACTTCTGCCAACTCCAGGGTGTGATTCATCCAATTTTTGGGCTCCTGCTGCTGCTGCTGCCAACTTCTGCCAACTCCAGGGTGTGATTCATCCAATTTTTGGGCTCCTGAGGCCAACTCCAGTGTATATTTGGGCTCCTGCTGCTGCTGCTGCCAACTTCTGCCAACTCCAGGGTGTGATTCATCCAATTTTTGGGCTCCTGCTGCTGCTGCTGCCAACTTCTGCCAACTCCAGGGTGTGAGTCATCCAATTTTTGGGCTCCTGAAGCCAACTCCAGTGTATATTTGGGCTCCTGCTGCTGCTGCTGCCAACTTCTGCCAACTCCAGGGTGTGATTCATCCAATTTTTGGGCTCCTGAGGCCAACTCCAGTGTATATTTGGGCTCCTGCTGCTGCTGCTGCCAACTTCTGCCAACTCCAGGGTGTGATTCATCCAATTTTTGGGCTCCTGAAGCCAACTCCAGTGTATATTTGGGCTCCTGCTGCTGCTACTGTCAACTCCTGCCAACTCCAGGGTGTGATTCATCCAATTTTTGGGCTCCTGAAGCCAACTCCAGTGTATATTTGGGCTCCTGCTGCTGCCAACTTCTGCCAACTCCAGGGTGTGATTCATCCAATTTTTGGGCTCCTGAAGCCAACTCCAGTGTATATTTGGGCTCCTGCTGCTGCTACTGTCAACTCCTGCCAACTCCAGGGTGTGATTCATCCAATTTTTGGGCTCCTGAGGCCAACTCCAGTGTATATTTGGGCTCCTGCTGCTGCTGCTGCCAACTTCTGCCAACTCCAGGGTGTGATTCATCCAATTTTTGGGCTCCTGAAGCCAACTCCAGTGTATATTTGGGCTCCTGCTGCTGCTACTGTCAACTCCTGCCAACTCCAGGGTGTGATTCATCCAATTTTTGGGCTCCTGAGGCCAACTCCAGTGTATATTTGGGCTCATGCTGCTGCTGCTGCCAACTTCTGCCAACTCCAGGGTGTGATTCATCCAATTTTTGGGCTCCTGAAGCCAACTCCAGTGTATATTTGGGCTCCTGCTGCTGCTGCTGCCAACTTCTGCCAACTCCAGGGTGTGATTCATCCAATTTTTGGGCTCCTGCTGCTGCTGCTGCCAACTTCTGCCAACTCCAGGGTGTGATTCATCCAATTTTTGGGCTCCTGAGGCCAACTCCAGTGTATATTTGGGCTCCTGCTGCTGCTGCTGCCAACTTCTGCCAACTCCAGGGTGTGATTCATCCAATTTTTGGGCTCCTGCTGCTGCTGCTGCCAACTTCTGCCAACTCCAGGGTGTGATTCATCCAATTTTTGGGCTCCTGAAGCCAACTCCAGTGTATATTTGGGCTCCTGCTGCTGCTACTGTCAACTCCTGCCAACTCCAGGGTGTGATTCATCCAATTTTTGGGCTCCTGAATCCAACTCCAGTGTATATTTGGGCTCCTGCTGCTGCTGCTGCCAACTTCTGCCAACTCCAGGGTGTGATTCATCCAATTTTTGGGCTCCTGAGGCCAACTCCAGTGTATATTTGGGCTCCTGCTGCTGCTGCTGCCAACTTCTGCCAACTCCAGGGTGTGATTCATCCAATTTTTGGGCTCCTGAAGCCAACTCCAGTGTATATTTGGGCTCCTGCTGCTGCTACTGTCAACTCCTGCCAACTCCAGGGTGTGATTCATCCAATTTTTGGGCTCCTGAAGCCAACTCCAGTGTATATTTGGGCTCCTGCTGCTGCTGCTGCCAACTTCTGCCAACTCCAGGGTGTGATTCATCCAATTTTTGGGCTCCTGAAGCCAACTCCAGTGTATATTTGGGCTCCTGCTGCTGCTACTGTCAACTCCTGCCAACTCCAGGGTGTGATTCATCCAATTTTTGGGCTCCTGAGGCCAACTCCAGTGTATATTTGGGCTCCTGCTGCTGCCAACTTCTGCCAACTCCAGGGTGTGATTCATCCAATTTTTGGGCTCCTGAAGCCAACTCCAGTGTATATTTGGGCTCCTGCTGCTGCTACTGTCAACTCCTGCCAACTCCAGGGTGTGATTCATCCAATTTTTGGGCTCCTGAGGCCAACTCCAGTGTATATTTGGGCTCCTGCTGCTGCTGCTGCCAACTTCTGCCAACTCCAGGGTGTGATTCATCCAATTTTTGGGCTCCTGAAGCCAACTCCAGTGTATATTTGGGCTCCTGCTGCTGCTGCTGCCAACTTCTGCCAACTCCAGGGTGTGATTCATCCAATTTTTGGGCTCCTGCTGCTGCTGCTGCCGCCAACTTCTGCCAACTCCAGGGTGTGATTCATCCAATTTTTGGGCTCCTGAGGCCAACTCCAGTGTATATTTGGGCTCCTGCTGCTGCTGCTGCTGCCAACTTCTGCCAACTCCAGGGTGTGATTCATCCAATTTTTGGGCTCCTGAAGCCAACTCCAGTGTATATTTGGGCTCCTGCTGCTGCTGCTGCTGCCAACTTCTGCCAACTCCAGGGTGTGATTCATCCAATTTTTGGGCTCCTGAGGCCAACTCCAGTGTATATTTGGGCTCCTTCTGCCCCTCATAGTGATGCCACTTCAACTCTCTGCAATTGTGCCGCTCTGCGATTCTATTAGCGATGCCTCTGATCTGCATGTGATATTTCTTCAAAGTATTATTTAACTAACCCAGCACGCATCCTGTGCGTGTTACAGCAAGGCTGAATGGTTTACAACCCTATTGAGGCTCTAGGAGGCTCAGAAATAGCCGTTTTTAATAGCGATTCGTCGCGAATTTATTCGGGTCGAAACGATTTTTGTCGGAAAATTCGGCGAATCAGTCGAATCGAATTTTTCAAAAGTTCGCTCATCTCTACTTGGGACCATGTGCATAATGAAAATTGTGTACAGTCAATCCCAAAAATTGAAACACAAGCAAAAATAAAATCTATTATTCCAAATGCTTAACAAATGATTTCCATACAGTTTAGGTTCGATTAACAGATCTGTGCAAAATGATATGTTTTGCAAAAAAAAAAGAAATCCATCAAATTCTCTATTTTTTGTATTTGCGTTTTCAGCAAAAATATCTGTATAGCCGGCATGAACTTACAGTAGACAACGATGAAACACAAACTAAAGAAATATTTCAAAGAACAATGAAGAAGCGCCTGGCCTCTTTTAAATCAACTAAATTTGGCCGCAAGCAAGCAAAACATATAAACAAGAAGTACAAAACAGATCGAGGTCATAGAGTAAGTTCATTTCATTTTCTTTATTAAGATACATAAAAGACTTGCACCAAGTTTGTTTTTGCATACAGCACAGCATTATATGGCCTATTAATTTGTCATTGTTATTTGCCCAATTAGGTTAGCCCCAATGCCACTTACCTGTAAATTTAAAATTGGACTAACGAAATGAGGATTTTTTTTACAGAGTGTTGATAACATCCTAGTATTTTACACAATACATTTTCAGGATCATGCTGAAGATCTGATGAAGCAAGCACATTAGATGTAAGCTTCAGTTCACACCCAAAAGCCAAAAGCACATACTAAAAGATTCAGTAAAAAATGTCTGATCACAGGGGTAGGTGATTTTTGGAGTAAGGATACCGTATTTTTCGCCATATAAGACGCACCTAGGATTTGGGGAAGGAAAACTAGAAAAAAAATATTCTAAGCCAAATGTTGTGCTAAAACACCCAATTACAGACAGTGTGGCATCCCCCCCATCTCATAGGCAGTGTGGCCTTCCCCCCTTCCTACTCCCCATAGGCAGTGTGGCATCCCCCATCCCATTCCAACATATAGCCAGTGTGGCATCCCCCCTCCCATATAGGCAGTGTGGCATCCCCCCTCCCATTCCCCATATAGGCAGTGTAGCATCCCTACCCATTCCCATATAGGCAGTGTGGCATCCCCCCTCCCATTCCCCATAAAGGCAGTGCAGCATCCCTACCCATTCCCAGCATCCCCCCATTCCAGTATAGGCAGTGCGTCATCCCCCCCCTCCCATTCCCATATAGGCAGTGTGGCATCCCCCCTCCTATTGCCATATAGGCAGTGTGGCATTCCCCATATAGGCAGTATGGCATCCCCCCCCTCCCATTCCCCATATAGGCAGTGTGGCATTCCCCCCTCTCATTCCCCATTTAGGTAGTGTGGCATTCCCCCCTCCCATTCCCCATTTAGGTAGTGTGGCACCCCCCCCCTCCATTTCCCATTTAGGTAGTGTGGTATCCCCCCCTTCCATTCCCCAGTATAGGTAGTGTGGCATCCCCCCCTCTTCCATTCCCCGTATAGGTAGTGTGGTATCCCCCCCTTTCATTCCCTGTATAGGTAGTGTGGTATCCCCCCCCTTTCATTCCCCGTATAGGTAGTGTGGTATCCCCCCCTTTCATTCCCCGTATAGGTAGTGTGGTATCCCCCCTTTCATTCTCCGTATAGGTAGTGTGGCATCACCCCCTTTCATTCCCCATATAGGTAGTGTGGTATCCCCCCCCTTTCATTCCCCGTATAGGTAGTGTGGCATCGCCCCCTTTCATTCCCCGTATAGGTAGTGTGGTATTCCCCCCCTTTCATTCCCCGTATAGGTAGTGTGGCATCCCCCCTTTCATTCCCCATATAGGTAGTGTGGTATCCCCCCCCTTTCATTCCCCGTATAGGTAGTGTGGCATCGCCCCCTTTCATTCCCCGTATAGGTAGTGTGGTATTCCCCCCCTTTCATTCCCCGTATAGGTAGTGTGGCATCCCCCCCTTTCATTCCCCATATAGGTAGTGTGGTATCCCCCCCCTTTCATTCCCCGTATAGGCAATAGTAAAAAAAAAAAAAAGAAGTAAACTCACCTTTAAATCCTTCACATAGAGACACACACAGCGGTGGGCGTGGTCGACGCCTGAGCATCGGCCACGCCCACCACTGTGTAGTCCGGGTGTCTCTGTCTGCTGGGGCTGTGGAGAAGTGACAGGGACAGTGCGAGCGGCAGAGGTATCGCCGCTCGCACGGTCCCTGTCACTTCTCCACGGCCCCAGCAGATAAGCATCAATAATTTTCTGTTTTAGCTCATGTCCTAAGTAGCTGATTTTCCATCTGGCAAATTTATATTTCTTGGACTGCGATTTAAGTTCAGATGCAATGATTCTCTGCAGGACATCTTCTACATGGTTTAGATGTTGAGGTTTAGATGTTGAAGTCTAGAGAAAAGACAACATAATCTAAATAAGATTTAGATTTCCATTAGTCCCTGAAAGGTACTTGGGGCACTGGACAGTCCAATTCCTGTTGAATTTGTGAGTCCCATAAGACATTTTACTTTCTGTAATCTATAAAATACCGTAATTGACCATTCTTCTTACGCACTAATAAAGTGGGGGGCCTAACTATTTTTTCTAGGCTTTCCTTCACTCCTGCTGGTGGACTGTAGCGATAAGTTCCCTAATATATATATTAGTTGCCATACCAATCTGGTATTCAATTGAGGTACACCCCATGTCACCTTCATGCAAATGCTTGTATATTTCTTTGAATGACTTGATGAAGTTCCTAGGTTTCTTCAGGAGATAATCCTTTAACTGCCCTACATTTATTTGTAGTTCTACCATAGATGCTTTATAATCAGAAAGTATTGTTATATACTTATCCAATATTGAGCATAGACTCCATGTACCTCTGCCAACAGAAACTTTGTGTGTAATTTTACAATTTCTTTTGATAAATTTGGTTAGTGGGTCATACCTTGTCCTTTGTTAATTAGTTCCACCAGCACAGGAGTCTCTCTGAATCTTACTAGGTCCCTATATCTCCAATGGCAAAACCCTCTCTTGTCTTACTATACCTCTTTTTTGGGGGGAGTGCGGATGGTCCAGAGACTACCTTTATTTTTCTGCAGGTCATTATTTCTCTGCAGAAATTTTTGTTCATTAGGTACTTGGGTGACCTGGGACCAAAAATAAGCTGCCATTCTTTAAACAGAACTCTATTTTTAGTACATTCACCCCGCAATAAAACCGGGGTATCTGTCAAAACTGTTTTATTGGTCACCATTAAACCTTTGGTGCCAACACATTTCCCGAATAATTTAAACTCAGCCCAAGTTGCTTCTTTGACCAACAAAGCAGAATAATCTATTAGGGATACTTCTGATCCCATGTCTATTAAACAATCAATGTATTTTCCATTATTCTTTTACATTGGCTAGTGTGCATCTTTCCACTACATCAGGAAACCATGTTGACCATGCATTATCTACATTGCTGTTTACATCTGCTCTGTGTTTCCCTTTCCCGAGGCCCGTTTACACTCATCCTTCTTGAGCACTGTTCAAGATGAGGGTAGGTTATGGGCTCTCTGTCGAGTATGTACTCCTATGCCCCAGGTGGGCCTCTGAAGTTTCTACTCAGCTACTCTTCTCTCCAGTCCCAAACCAGAAGGGTATATTTTTCTTACCCCTCCTTGCTATAAAGGACTCATCCTGTCAACTTTTTCTCCTTTTTGTACAGACCACATTTAAATTAGTGTAGGTGCCGTACATTCAGCAGCACTTACGACAACCTGGAACTGTCACGCACATTTTCATTTTGAGGACAATCTGTTTTTCTGGGCTGAAGTATGGCTAAACCATAGCAAACACCTTAGTAAGAATTTTGTGGAATTCATCACATGTGTAGCTACATCCTCTGAGTATTCCTGAGACTATGTTTTGCTGACCTAGATTTGTCTGAAGCCTTTCAAGCTAAAAAAAAATATATATATATATCAGAAGCTGAGCATTTTGGCCCTGTGTCTGATGTAGAGGATGTGGATGACAGCAAGTGAGATGCCTGGACTGATATATTTAATAAAGAGGATCTGTTGTTGGATCCTTTGTCCAGTCTATTGGCATGCTCAAGTCTGCTGTTGCTCATTAGCCCATGCTCACTGACTAAACCTGAGACAGTTACCCTAGTGACTCGACCCGTCTGTCTGACTGCAGCTGAGCCCATTGTCCAGTCTGTCTGAGGTGGGAGTGGCAGTGCCTGCCTTACCCAAGCTTTTAATGCCAGGGCCACCTTGCCCAACTCAGTTGTTGCCTCTGCTTCTGGTGTCTAGTTACTTCTGCCTTTGCATGGACAGCTGAAGACCCTGTTAAGACCTGCCCTATACCCGGAACCCGATATCTGTCCCCAGGTTGACATAAGTGCCCGAAGTTTTAAAACATCTCGCCTCCACATTGAGGTCTGAGATTTCTCAAGTTTCCAGCTACCTCAAAGGGTTTCGTAGAGTCACATGAAGATCTGATTCTGGTTACCTAGACTCTGGTCTTAGGAGGTTTTGTGGCATGGCTTTCAGTCTCAAGGGCTAAAATCCGGAAGGTTCCAGTCCCCCTGGGCGCTGCCGTGAAGCATCCAATCCTCCTGGGCACTGTTCCTTGAGTTCTGTGCTAGTTGTGCTAGTTTTTGAGTTTGAGCTCTAGCAAAAACAACTCGTGTCCAAGAGCATCTCCAGGAAGCAACCTTGTTGAGAGGGTGTTATGTGGGATTAGGGATAATGGATTAACCACCTGAACCTCTACAGAGTGTCCAGCACTGTCTGCTCATCCTTGCATGTCTCCATCATAGAGGGACCACTGATTAGGTGGGTGTCCAGATATGGCACAATTCAAATCCCTTGATAATGACCCTGGGCACCCCGGGGAACCCGAAAGGGAATGCTATGAATAGTTGATGCTTGGATCCAGCGCAAAGTGAAGAAATTGCTGAAGATCAGGATGTGTATAATATATATGCATTCTTGATATTGTCACTAGATGAAGGGCTGACAGCAACGACCTCAATGACTCAATCTTAAATATGGTCATCCAGCCATGATTGTTGAGTGAAACGGCGCCATATACTGTGCATTATTATGCATGGCATACAGCATATCACAAATGCCCTGCAATCATCCCTGTGTAAAAGGAGCTTCCCAGCTGGAAAAAAACAAGAAGGTTTCTGAAGCAATAGCTGTAATTCCTCACCCCAGCTCTTTAACTGAATCATGGGCATGCAGCTATTTGTTCAAAAGTACAGATAACCCCTATTCTTCAGCACAGTTTAAAGCCATAGCACAGACACAACCATTCCTACTTTGCTGTCAGTAATGAAAAGAGCAGAGTAAAAAAATTATAATGCTGCTTTCACACAAGAGCGAGGCGTAGTGGCAGCGCTAATTGCTGCTGCGGTACAGGCAATTGACTGGCATTTTAGTAGTGATCGCGATATTTACTATACAAAAATGCAGCTTTCAGGTCTCTGGGCAGCATTTCAGTGGGGATTTTGGAGCGATGGCAAGAGATAGTATAAAAGCAAGAGTTTTGGTAACAGTGGAATAACTACAATCCTATGGACCCCAGAGCAAACTCTGGCTTGCCTCCCCCCCAACACATTGTAAACAAAAATTAGACTCACCTATCTGGCTATCCCATGGCGCATGTGCGGGTCACAATGCATCCCAGCTATACTCAGACACAGCCGTCTGATTGGCCTGGTTGCAAACTGCTAAAGGGGGCCTTGCATCCTTGCGGCAGCCATTCAGACAGGTGGCTGGCGCAAACATCTGTCTGCAGTGCATCCCGCCCATGAGTCATGTTACTTTCAAGGGGCTGACTGGAAGCATAAAGTCTGGCAATCAAAATTAGATGAAAGTGGACCAAAATCTATTTTTTCCACTAACATGGCTCTTTTGCCTGCTTTAGCAGCGCTTCACAATCTGGGATGCCATGATGTGTAAAAACTCGAGGCTGGCCCCATTATTTTGTATAGCTGGCAAATCCAGAGATTTCAAGCAGCAGGGCATCCCAAACTGGGATGCCCTGCTATAGCAAATCTAGCATCAAGTTATTGAAAAAAAGGTCCACTTTTAAGGTAAAGTGCTTTGGGGCTGAACCTTAAAAGAAATACCCCAGATTAAAAGGTTGAGGGAGGCACTGTCCGGGCCTAAACAAATCCAGTATGCAGCAGCAATTGCACACAATAAAAGAACATTACCTTGCGCACCCAGGTCCGGCTGAATCCCCCAATGGCCACTAGACTTTATCCTGGAGTGCGCGCCTTGTGCTCCAGTCCACCAATCACAGTTGGGAGGTATCAGGAAGTGCAGCCAGTTAGGCAATACTCCCCACTACCCCCATGTCCATTCTGCTCCCCCATTTCCATCTTGTACTTACCACAACCCCCCCATCCCCAGCCTGTCACCACTGCACTCCTACAGATAAGAAAAATACCCCCATTACTGCCATAAATCAATTTCCCTGGAAATGGCAAGTCCTCCCTGCTCTAGCTGTGTGTGTGGATGTCTGTTCCAGATTGTGCTGGTGAACATAGTCCCCACTTTTACAGCAAGAGGGCAAGCTGCCATAAAGGAGCGCCTTCCGCAGCCTGACATGACGAAACAAACATCCACAAACACTAAGCAGGAGCAGAGAGGAATTGTCATTACCTGAAAGAGGTAACAGATTTCAATTCAGATAACAGGTAACAGATTTATGGATGTGCTGTGTGTGTATGTTTGATATACCTTCCTCCCAACTTTTAAAAGCTGTAAAGAGGGACACAAGAAGCAGCGCGCATAGCTGAGATTTTTTGCACTTAAACCATGCCTCAGCCACACCCCCCAGCCATGGGAAACACCACCTAAGAATATAATAAAAACAACAACAACAATTATTATTATGGCAAGCCCTTAGCACACACATTACAACCAGGGGCTGTAGTAAGAGGGGCATCCCTCCATTACAACCAGTGAGGAGCATGCAGCACACACACACACATACACACACACACACACACACACACACACACACACACACACACTGACACCCCGCCAACCGTGCTCTTACCTCTGCAAACATACTGGTCATCTCCTCCTGCATGACCAGGCTCCTTGCCAAAGTCCCGTCCACTCACTGAACCACCAATGAGGAAAGCTGGAAGAAGGGAAAAAATAAACACACACACAGCAGCTAGCGCCACTCCAGGTGTGAGCGTTCGGCTTCAGAGTCCAGTGTCGGAGAGCAGTGGCGTCAGGTGGAGAATGGCTGCTGGGCTTCAGAGAGATGAGGGGACGCTGCAGGACACTGGGACAAATGGTCGGAAATCAGGCTGGTTGGGTGTATGCATATATACATGCATATATACAGCTGGAGGGAAAGGGGGTTAATGGGATCCCCAGGAAGAGGGGACAGGAGTGCTGGCTTATGCTATGGGTGTGGACAAGGCAGGTACATGGAACACAAAGGGTTTGTTAGGGCATCATTTGTCACACACATGCTGCCATTATCCACTTGCAACTGGTCTCCCTGTTGTGTTCTGCTTTGCCATCTCAGAGCTAAGGTTTTAAGTACAAAAAAAAGAAATAAGTGTGTGCTTACCTTTAATTAAACTTAGTTTTTTATGAGGGTAATGATACTTGTCCTTAAAGAAAGCAGGAACAAATGAGCAGGTACATTTTTAGACAGTAGAGTCATTCCTAGCAAGAGCAACAAAAAAAAGTAGAGACAGCTGAGGATCTGAGCAAGTATATCTTAAGAATCATAATAAAGGAAGGATACGTGATTGGCACATCTTTAGAAAGCAAAAACAGCTGAGAGGGCACCACCTTAGAAAGCAGAGACAGTTACTGAGGCACAGAAACAGCTGAGCTGGTATATTTTTTGATAACAGGGACACCTGAGAAGGTGCATCTTTAGAAAGCAGGAAGGGATACCTGAGTGGGCATCTTTTCTGAAAACAGGGACTGATAGCTTTGTGTGTATACATGTAGAGGTATGAATAAATGCTTTCATTTCAGCAGAGTAGTGGTAAGCAGGTCAAGACTGTTGCCTTCTTACCTCCCTCAGTGAGCTCTGTGAGGAGAGGTGTCAGCTCAACATCTCAACAGGTTGTTCATTCCGATCTCCTCTTTGCTGGGGGAGTCTGAGGTACAGCATCCATCTTTTCACTGCCCAGGCCAGGCTGGTGCTAGACAGCTACAGGGGGAACACACGGTGGCCAGGTTGTATGGCTTTGTGCTCATTCCTCCTTAGCCCCCTGCCAATCCAAGAGAATCATGTCACCTGCTTTGTCACACTAAACCCTATATGCTAATCATCTTTTGGTCCTTATGGTTTATGGTGTTCAATCTACATTATGGAGGCATTGAAAAATGATTTTTGTCTCATTTTACTATATATGTATTTAAAAAAATTATATACACTCACAGTTTTATCTGGGATAACATATTTAGTCTTTTTTTCTTTAACAGCGGAGTAGCTGTACCACTATGCTTCAGAACGGGAATATTCCAAATGAAAACCAAATGCATGGTAATATTTTAAGATCTTTTATATAAAGCTTGACTTGACTTGATAAAGCCTACCTGTAGCCACTTTAGGGGTTTGAATAAGCATGATGAATGGGTGTTTAAATTAAAAAAAAAAACCTACAACTATTGTAGACTTTAAGCATAGATAATTCTTCTTTGTTTGTATTGTTGTTTATTTGTAGTATAACTTTTTTTTACAAAAGTTTAACAAAAAAATGCATGCTTATTACAAATACATTATACAATGGCACCAAATGAGAGTACTGTACAACAGTACAGCTTTGCAGTAGAGGCATAGTTTAGTAACAATAAAAAGGAAACAAAACATGCCGGGTGATCGGGACTATGGGAAATCTGTAGACTAACTCTTGATGGGGTTCTTTCCTTGTTGTGGTGGACAGCCCACTCAGTATATGCATCAGGCTCCATGGTGGAAAGGAGAGGGGACTCACCGAGTCCATAGCACAATCCATGACTCATGTCAGACCTAGCGCAAAGCCTACTTGTAAGATCTGAGCCCACAAAGATTAGTATGCTTGGTTAATGATGGCTTTGGGGAGATTAATTTTCTTGTATGTTATGTGCTTACAATTTGAATGGATTGGTAACTGTTAAGAATGTGCCTCCTTGGCAATTTCTCTCTCTCCAGGATCAGGTAAGGCCAGGAATGAGCGTATTATGGTATGCGCAACATGTGTTGATAGAAAGGGTGGGCAGGGCCTCCTTCTTCTTGTACCAAGTCCCTTTCCCTTGTAGGTTGGTACTCCCCAGTGTAGGGGGTCTTATTCCTATAGTGATGAGTATTTGAGTGTTTCTGTTTCTCATTTTCTAGACTACCCCTTGTTCCAGCAAACTTTTTGGAGCTTTATTTCACTTTCCCATGTCCGCCTACCCTTTTCCCAAAATTTTAACAGGCCTCCCTCTATCTTCCCTCTTCCTTATCCCTAACATGTTCTCCTCAAACTCGTATCTCAGTCAAGTTTTTCCTTATAACCTTACCCATCCAAACTGGAAGTAAATCGCCCACCTTAAAGCGGCAGATTTATCTCCCTCAAACTTTTACTTTTTCGCAAAATATCTCCCTAATCAAAACCAAGTTGCAAGAGACTCCTGCATCTTGTGTCTGAACAAATCTTTAAAATTAGTTTACAAAATTTTAAAACACCAAACTATATACAAAGCCATGGCAGGCCCCAGATAATTATTCGTCATCTGTGGTCCCCAACGAATCGTGCAGCTCCTGCAACCGAAAACAACGTCACAGTGATTTGTGCCAGTCCCGCATGTGCGGTGTCTGGAAAAAAAGAGAGAAGAAAATTATTGTTCAGCAAATACATGTTTAACAGCTGTGGATAGAATGCTTATTAGGTTAAATTCTAACTCATGAGGCCATATGTCATTATGCTAAGGAATTTCTTAAAGGAAGAGGCCATATGTCATTATGCTAAGGAATGTCTTAAAGGAAGAGGCCATATGCCATTATGCTAAGGAATTTCTTAAAGGAAGAGGCCATATGTCATTATGCTAAGGACATTGACAATGTATTTAGGTTGATTGGTGATGATGTTATTTTACACACTCAAAATATTTACATTACAACTTACTTCGGTGGTGGGCAACCTCTGCTTCGGGGACCACCCTACGATCTGGGGTGGGAATAGGAGGCTGTAGAGACATTTCAAATTGGCTCATTTCTGATGTCTGATTCAACAGTAACCAATTGACACTTAGAATGTGTGTGTGACATCACCCACCTTCTCCATGTTCCTCCTGGGCATGATCTGCTGCAGTCTTTGCTCCAGATCGTTCACCCGCTACATATTCATCTAAAAAGAGAGTAAGAGAATCAGCTTTTGTTTAAATAGCATGTATGTGTTTGGGGTTACATTAAGAGTCACATACCAGAGGCTAATGGCTCAGTCGTTTCGTACGACTGCCCACGCCGTGACGCCCCTCCTCTGTGGATAGGTCCAGGGGCTGGTCTGACACAGCTACAGAGGAGGGGTAGGAACTTGGCCCTGGAGATCCACCACCTTCACTTGCTGGTGCAGATTCATGCCGCACTGGCCGGACTGCGCGCCTTCGGGTGAGTCCATTTCTGACACTATAAAAGAAAAGCATTTATAAATAAAGGCCCACCTTCTGTATTTAGTTACATCTAGCATGCAATCGGTATGTACTTACTTGGGAAATGGTTCGCAAAAAATCGCCGCACCCGGGGAAAGTGTAGTCGCTTCAGGTCCGACCAGTGCTGCAAGATCTGCGTATGAGTGAAGGTGATATCCATTTCCTAGTGGATCCGGGCCACGATCTCCAGGGCCAGATTCCTCTTCTCAAAGGCGTTGAGCAGGTAGTCGTACCTGCGCTGAAGCATAGTCTAAAAAGCACAAAAAACAAAATAGTTGTTAGATCAAACAGCTTACAAATATCATTCACAATTAGAACAGTTGACTAAATGACATTCCCAAACACATTTCCTGCCTTAACCTATCCTTCTAGATGCAAGTGAGTTGGTTCGCACATGTGCGCACTAACTTCGGTTTCACACGGAGTTTAAATCACTTTTAAAAACGTCTGTTTCTTCCTGCGCTTCCTTAAGGCCTATGCATGCATTTAGATGTAAAATCAACGTCCTTACAATACACTTACGAGCATAATGAGCTCTTGTTGTTGGCGGGTGAAGATCATGGGCGCCATCTTTCTTCTCGTCCGCAGCAGATAGGTAATGCCCCAGCGGTTTCCGGGTTCTGCGCGGCTGGACGCATGCGAACGCGTAAGCGTCATACCCAGTCATTGAAATTTAAAGGGTAATGGACACACAGCTCATTTTCTGGGTTGTCATCATGGCACCCAAAAAACCGAGCGGAAAGCAACCAGCAGCAAAAGGAGGCCAAGACCAAAAGGACAGAGCAGCATGGGGACACTTCATCCTTCAGACCGAGCACTCAGTCGCACAAATCTACTACAAAGGTGCCTGCAACGGTGAGCAAAAGTGGCCACCACAAGGCTACATACAACTCCAGGCCCAGCAAAAACATCAAGTACCCGCAAGGAAGGATCCTCCATGAAGATGGCTACCCGTGCAACCACATTCAAACAGCAAGGTAGCACAACATCCAAGGGGAAAAGTAAGCAGAGGGTGAGAAGCCCGAGCCCCTCAGGAACACCCTCTCCTACTCCCCGGGCAACCACATCCAAAGAGAAAGGGAGCACAACGTCCAAGGGGCAAAAGAAGAAGAAAGGGAGAACAAGTTCCAACGGTAAAAGTAAACAGAGGGCGAGAAGCCCAAGCCCACCAAGCACACCCTGTCCTGGTCGGCCACATTTGCCACAGCACACGTGGAAACCAGCAAGACCTATGTCACATTCACGCCTGCTAGTTATGTGGCCACCCAGCCAATGACCCTCAGTCCTAATGCCAGCACAGTCCATTTTTCCAGCGAAGTGACGGCCTATTCTTCCCCACACACCCAGGTAACAATGTCCCCTGAATTGCCACCAATCAGAGAAGAGCCAGAAGAACAACCATTAGGCCGAACCTTGCCGTGAGGCCAGTAGCCTTGGCAAGTGGCCTTACAATGCATTTTGATGAGCTATTTGTGCGCAATTCCAAAGCAACCAGCAAAGTGCGAAAAAAAACAAATCTGGGAAGAGCTCAGACAGGTGAATGCAGCGGGGGACGAGAGGAAAGATATGGAGCAGATCCAGAGAAAAATATCTGACCTGAAATATGCAGTGCGGAAGAAGCAGAATAAATGACGCAATCACAGGTACATATTTGAGGTTTGCATTTTGCTGCTTGTTGTAGTGACCACAATGGCAAATAATTTTGATACCCTTATTTTCAGCTTCCAAACTGGTGGAGGCTTCTCCACCAAATTACAATACACCAGAGCTGAAGAAATGGTCCTGGCTTTAATCCACCCCGTAGCATTAGAGGGCCTCTCTGGCAGACACGACACAGACACCCAGGACATTTCTGCAGGTTAGTAATGATTGATTTTATCTGAACTATTGTAAACTTGGGAAATGAGGCTCACAGGCAGATATGAACACAGGCCCCTAGGGAGTGGCTTTGAGGGGAGGTTACTGTTTTAGGCGGGTGTTTAATGTCCGAGTAATCGGCTTCATGATGGACACTCTCCCAGGGTGCAGTAGTTAATGGTCCTTATAAAGGTTTGCAGGCCATACACGACCTTTGACATTATTTCTGGACAATATTAAACAATTTATCGTACCAAAGCACTGCATGTGATGTGAATATAGTCAATAATTGACAACACTTACTTCTTTGGACCCACTGGGGTTCTAGCTGTGCTTTGGTCAGACAAACTTGAGCTGGGGTCAGGGAAAGGTCAACATTGCAAGAATGCACAGCAGCATACTAAGAAGCCAAATGCTATTTGCAAGCTGACTGTTAGCCCCTAAGGTGCCATTTTGGATCTGTAAAGCCTCCTAACATGCAGTACATGCATGTTTGGATTATTTAAGGTGACCAATCTGTATGTACAGGGTGAGGCATACATATAACAGACTCAGATTCATTGTGAAGGTCAACTTTAACTGTTGGGGGAGTTGTCATTCCTGCTTGCCCACGTGTTTTCTAAAGCATATGTACTCATCAGGGTCATCAAGTGTTGTTTGTGTGTTTACGTGCCTTTTACTTTTTAACACAGCCCAGCATCCAGCCTCTGGAAGTGTGGAAGCCTCCTCCAGTTTGAGCATGCCGTCTACTTCCCTGCTGCCTAGGACACAGGACCAGATATATAGGGTAAGTGGACTTTGCTTAAATTGGTGATGCATGTGAAAGAGATTTAGTCCCAAATGTGACACACTTTTTGACATGTCCCAACAGACTCCCGCACTAATGGATGTCCTCCAGGATATGGAGGAGGAGGATGCCAGCCGGATTGGACCTTTGCAAATTACCCCCCTGGAACCTAATCTGCCACTGCCCCAGAATACTACTGCACCAAATCCTCTGCAGCAAAGTGAAGCTGGACGCATGCTTCCAGCCCATCGTGGGCAGCAGGGTGAGACTGGGCCTACAGTCCACAGTGCTACCTCATCTGCAGAGGTTTTGCCAACCACATCTGGTACTGTTGCCCGCCCTAGAACTCCAGCATCTGCAGGCGCTCAAACCCGGGGAAGTGGAAGACGCAGTCAACAACGTCGACCAGTTTCCCAGGGGAGGCGCGTGCCGATCCTGGAGTCAGCATGGCGCCATGACATTCTTTACTTTTGGCAGGTGACTCAATGAACAACAGTGCAGATTACTGCACAATTAGAGAACTTTAATACTACATTCACCACCATGCTGACTTATTTTAGGACGAGCAACAGCCAGATGGCTGAACAAAAGGCCACCTTAAACAGACAGATGGCTGAACAAACGGCCACCTTAAATACAAACTTCACTGCCATGCTAGATGAATTTAGAACTAGCAACAAACAGCTGCTGGAGCAGTGGCAGATTATGAATGCCCCACATGCCCAGGTGTTGGGCCACCTCCAAGGCCCACCACAACCTTATTATGGGCAACATCAATATTAATCTCAATTTGACCTGGATCTGCTAAACATCTTTCCTCTACATCCAAACTCTATTTACCTGTGTGGTGAACGCAACCAAGATTGGGTGGTTTATGGCTTTGCTGGTTTGTTTTTGAATTCATACATATAGCTCATTAGAGTGCTCACATACCCCACTAGCCAATGGCTGAGCTTAAGCCTCACTGAAGCGGGCGCTCAAGCTCCCACGCAGCAGGCTTGGGCCTAAGAAAATGCTGGCTGCCTCATCCTGTTTGTTGGAAATATTGGGGGACATTCTTGGCTTTAAAAAATCAACATTTGCCCATGGCAAAGATTGGACTGGCATGGGGTCTGGCTGTCATAGGCTGGGAAAATTAGAAGCAGGAGAGGGTGTGTATGTGACCATATGTATTCCTGCCCAATGATTCCCCTTGAAATTCGTGCTCCCTATGGATCTTCATGTTGGTGGCCGGGGAAACTTCGGCCTGGAGTCAGTTAGCTTACAACTCCTGGATGTGGCCAAGGGGCCAGGAGTGTGCCCCAATTTATAGTTATGTTTTAAAATGTATGTACATGGAGTCTGCGAGTGCCCTTCAACTAAAAATTGACATATTACCAGAAAATATATGAAATTTGACTTTAGCTGTTCTTGCCTAAGTTGATGCATTAATGTTTGTGTTTTGATACTAATGAAGGTTGTTAATCACAAACATGAGAAAATAAACTGCATGACGCTCAAATCAGGTATAAAATGTTTAGTAATTAAAGCATTACTAAATTGGTACACAAAAAAAAAGGCCTTCACATAGGCAACAAATATTACAAACACACAAAAACATAAACAAACCAAATGTTAAGAAAAAAAAAGAAGAAATAACATGTGCACGCACAGATTGACCAGGGGCACTGGGGGTGCCATCAAAGATGCCATCTGCCTCCTGCCTGGGTGGAGAGGGGGGCAGATCCACATAACGGGGGACACGCTGCATCAGGGCAAAATTATGCAGCGCGCAGCATGCAAGGATGATTTGTATGACCTTGTTGGGGTCATATTGCAGTGCCCCCCCTGTATGTTCCAAACATCTGAATCGGGACTTCAGAAATCCAAAGGCCCTCTCCACTACGGCCCGGGTCTTCAGGTGGGCCCGATTATACGACTCCTGGGCCTCATTCTGCGGGCGAAGAATGGGCGTCTGGAGCCAGGGCACCAGCGGATATCCAGAATCCCCTGAAAGAATAACAAAATACTTACATAAATTACACATTCTAAGCAACATTATTGTTTAACATGTCATCAAGGGATAAAAACAGCCATAGGTTAAGACATGGGTCATCAACTATATTCATAGCCATACAGTCAAAAGGGAATGATGGAATTTGAGCAAACTTACCCAGGAGCCATTCACCAGATAATTCTACAGACTCAAACCGACGAAATAATCCGGAGCTCCGCAATATATAAGCATCATGGGGTGAGCCTGGATACCTGGCAAGTACACTAAGAAATCGCATTTCCGGGCCAACCACTGCTTGGATATTCAGCGAGTGGCCCATCTTGTGGTTCCTGAAACAAAAACAGAAAAAAAATTACAGCAAGCCAAGGTAAACAAATCAAACACTAACTCCTAACACCCAAAACTAATCATGTTCTACAACCAAAAAAAAAAAAAAAACAACTAAGTACATAAGTAGCTTAAAAAACAAATATTATGGATGTGGTAGAAAAGAAAGATTAACATGCTAATGACTAATTAAGGTCAGCATTAAAATGGTTTGATAAGGCCTACATGAAAATAGTTGTTGAAGGTATGCATTGTAAACTGTTTCAAAGGGACACTTGAGAAGGAGAGATTAAGGTATGCATTGTAAACTGTTTCAAAGGGATACTTGAGAAGGAGGGATTAAGGTATGCATTGGAAAGTGGTTCAAAGGGACATTTGAGAAGGAGGGATTAAGGTATGCATTGTAAAGTGGTTCACAGGGACACTTGAGAAGGAAGGATTAAGGTATGCATTGTAAAGTGGTTCACAGGGACACTTGAGAAGGAGGGATTAAGGTATGCATTCTAAACTGTTTCACAGGGACACTTGAGAAGGAGGGAATAAGATATGCATTCTAAACTGTTTCACAGGGACACTTGAGAAAGAGGGATTAATAGATAGTTACAATAAAGTTGGGCTAAACAATAGAAAAAAAATAACATAATTAACTTACCTATGACCCTGGGCATGTCAGCGATATTAAAAAAGCCCAACTTAGGCGCGTTCCAGGCTACCATGTCATCCGGAAAAGAAAATATATTTTGGACTAATGGTAGCCATGCCATCCAAAAACTTGGATAGCGCGCGGCTCAGCGTAGGCTGGCACATCTCCACGGAGAGGGCACCCAGCCTCTGGAACGAGCCGTTCGCCAAAAATTGCAGGCAGCCAAGCATCTTGGTCATACCTGAAATTGCTTGCCCCTTCCTTGTGAGGGGGCTAACCATGGCCGCAGCTCGCTATACAATTTATGGAGGGAAACGCGATTAAGTTGGGTGAGCTCGAACAGCTCAACATCATGCATGTGATCGATATGCATGCGTCGCCGGTGCAATCTGGCCTCGGCCATGCCGATGCATGCAATGCCATGGAGCTGAAGGCGCTCATACTCCTCCACATAGCCGCAAAGCATGTTCAACTATTAATCCGAGTCCTAAATGGTCCCGTAAGTGGAGCGGAAATGAAACCGTTTTATAGGGCGGTGGTCCATCGGCAATCAGGTCTCAGAATCAGACGCAAACCCATCCCAATAACATAACTTATCTGAACTAACGCAAATGATCAGATTTAGATCCGTAACTTATCCGATCTAACGCGAATGATCAGATTCAGATCCATCCATCGAAAGCGCATATACACGTTAGCGTGAACGAATATACACATGGAAAAAGTGACGTAAAAAAACAAAAAACAAGGCAAACATTAAAAAAAAAATACACAGACACATGCGTATCTGTCTCTGAATCAACCCTATTGTGTTTTTTCTTTTCCCCCACTCCAATGCCATGTGCACAGGTTTTACTCCAATCAGAGCCATTTGCCGTGCCTATGTAATTTGGCAAATGGAACTGATTGTTTACAACAGGGAGCGAAGGTGACCCTGTCCCCTGCATCCTCTAGCTGCGCGCACACTGCAGTCCAAGCCTTACTATACAGATATAGTCGCCCTTACTGTTTCCCATGTCTTAACACAATTGGTTATGTGACACTGGTGACGATATCTTATCTGGCTATTGTTTTGAAATTCAATACCGTGCCAATTAAATATAGGCTGCTGTTCATTGTTGTCGACGCCAAGAGGAGCATGAGAGCATGGCCTAGCATAACTACAACAGACACACTGGCCTTAATTCAGTAACAGTTGAAAAAAAAAATCTCCTGGTACAAAAAAATGCACTTTAGCTGAAAATAAATCATAAGAATTTCACTGTTACTGAATTACCAACTAAGAAGACAATAAAAGTCATGGGCACTTTTATGGGGGGACCCAGCCAGGAACTACTGTATAGACTAACTGTATGTTTGTCTCTCATCTGAGTGGGTCCACGGTATCACCATTTGTTTCTGCTGTTTTAGTCTTTAGTTGTCAAGTTGCATCCAATTGCATTGAAAAGGCAGAAAAAAGTTTACTGTGTGAGCCTTTAATGTTCGCACCAGTGCTCCATCACAATTGTATATCCCACTGTGAGGTTGAGTAAGCTCTCTAAGTCACCTCAGCAGCAGCCATAACCTTAGTGTTCTATGTGTACATGGCTCACTTCTCGCTTCTTGTAGATCTTGGTGTACAGACTTGCACTGTATGGTTGCTAAAAGCTCCTGGGCCTTAGTCCACTTTAAACTCAGCCTGGCCAGCCCTGGAATCTTTTAGGCTCTAGCCTTCCTGTGTGGCCCCAGGCGCCAGGTTCCCGCAACACACCGTTTCCTGGATGGAGTGCAGGTGCATCCCCAACATCTCTGGGCTAAGGTGTGTTCCTGCACTCAGCCATTCAGATGGGCTGGGGCAAGAGAAGGGAGCACACCCGTGGCCGTAAACAGAGCTATTTGCCAAGCAATTAATATGCACCCCCCACCCTGCATTCAGGTACAATAGCTTCATTACAAAAACATCACAATTATAAACTCCTACTCTATTAGCTTTAGAGGTCTTTTCGTACAGTGTCCATTTAATAATGAAAAGAAAAGGAGACTAATGGTAAATGAAACCATTACTTTGCTGGGGCATTCCAGTTTGTATTCAACCTAAAAAAAAACTTACCTCCGCCAGTCTCAGGGCTATCAGCCAGTCATCCAAATTAGGATGCCCCGCTGTGGGCTTGCAGGCATTCACCATTCAGACAGCCTAGTGCAGGTATGCTTCTCAGATAAAACTGGGTGATCCAGGGAGAGGGGTGTTCACAGAGTGGGGCATCCCGAACTGGGATTACCAGGTAAATGGACCTATCACCATGATAGTAAAAAAAATATATCCTGGTAACAAGTCCACTTTAAAGAGGACCAAAAGCAATCTCCGAAAGCCCTGGAATCTATAAGACTCCAGGGCCACCCGATTGCTCCTCCGCTGTGTGAAACTCCCCTTATACCCATTCCAGTGGCGTATGTGCAGGCTGAATGTGGGATGCCCAATAAAGAGGTAGAGACCAACACCCCCAAGAGTCTTTTAAAGTGGAACAAACCCTGCGCGGTCGGCCCTGGAATTTAAAAGATTCACCCCATTAGGGATGTCCCGCTGTGTGAAACCCCCCAAATTACCAGTATTTACTCACCGTAATTTACTCATTTTCTCCCCGGTCTAATGGTGCATGCGCAGGTTCTCCACCAATCATAGCCGTTTGGCGTGACTACGTGGTCGATTCAGAGCCTGGTGAAAAAACGAATATTTCTTTTTGAGTAGAGAAAACTTCCATTCACTTTTATTGTCTACCAGGTTTCACCTGGCTCTGAATCGGCCCCAATTTTGAGGAGGAGGACGAGGAAGAGGAAGAAGTTTTCTCTAGGGGTGTGAATTGTCAAGAATCTGGTGATACCATATGTATCACGATACACATATGACGATACATCCCTGTTTTTTCTCAAAGATGATATATTGCGATGTTTTTTTAAATGACATTCTATTTTTTAAATTAAAAAAAATATCCCTTCCTGGAGGGGCATTTTTTTTAATCTTAAGAATGGCGTGAGGTCCCCCTTACCCAGCATAACCAGCCCGGGACCAGCTATGGGGGCTTGTAGAAAAGGGCTTTGGTGGCCCCTGGCCCTGCAGGCTACAAGCCGACATAGCCTAATGGCCACGGGCTTCTGCCCTCCCCCTGGCCTTTGGGGAGGCAGGTAATGGCAAGTCACCCGCTAGCCGCAGGTGACTTGCCAGACCCAGAGCCTTGTGAACTGGTATAGGGGTCACATAGATCCCTTACCAGTTCAAAGAGTTTCTTTACTCACCTCCGATTGTCAGCTCCTGTGTCCCTCGCCGATCCGATGACAGATGCGGTGATCGCCGGCCAGAGGGGGGGTTCTCCTGCCCTGTCCTCCTCTGCCCGGCAATCATCGCATCTGACAGCTGAACCATTGGGAGCCGGGATGACGCCCACGGCGGTGAGGTAATCCCGAGGGGGGGAATTGAAGGCCCCCTGGAGAAGATGTGAGCTGGCAGGATCAAAGGATTTTTCAACAATATTTTTTATTGAAGATATAAAGAAGATACAGCACTTTGCAACATACTGTAGTATTTGTGGTACAAGAAACAAAGATCCATCTGAATGCATACCTGTACACACCATATCGCTTTTATCTTCATACATGAATTAGTCAAAACCTTCGAAGTGAAACAACATATTAGAAAGCATGCAACGGGAGGGAAGGAAGGTAGATTGGGAAAGAGAGAAGAATAGGAGAAGAGACTAGGAAAGTGGAGGGGAAAGGAGAGAAAAGAGAGGTGGGTGTCCAAACTCCGTCTAACTCGCAGTGAGCATAATGAGCGGTTATATTGTAAGGAGGTAACGGTCAATTTTTTTTAATTGAAAATGGGTGATCCAACCCTCCCACGTAGCTAGGAAGGGGGTGAGATCTCCCTGCATCGAGGCAGCCATCTTTTCAAAGAACATTACCTTGTTGATGCAGGGTATCAGACTACTGCTGGAAATGGACCTGCTCTTCTAGGATTGTGCTATGGTCAGTTTAGCAGCGGTGAGAATATGCCTAATAAGCTCGAATTGTGTTCTGGTGCAGCCGTGTGCAAAAACTTGAAATGAGTTCCTCCATGCTGCACTCAAGTCCTCTGCCGAAAGATTAACTTCAAGGTCATCTGTCCATCTAGCCGTGTAGGACTGGAAGGGTGCCCCCTCAGACTCACTTAGTAGCCTATATACAGCAGCTACCTTTCCTTTCCCAAGCGGTTGCAACTCACAAATAATCTCAAAAGGCGAGGAGGGCCTTGGTACAAACCTCTTTGGGATTTCAGTGCCTACATAGTGAGTGATCTGCAAAATGCAGAGGTATTCCCTATTCGGAATACCCTTGAGGGATTGAAGCTCAGAAAAGGTTAGTATACCCCTATGTGTGGCAAAGTCTTTGACCCTTTTAAGTTTTGTGCCTTCCACCAGGTGAAGGCCACCGGTTCCTGAAAGGCCTGGAGGAATTCAGGATTACCCAATATAGAGAGCAGGGGAGACTAGGGTGAGAAGAGGTTCCCTTTCAATCTATCTGCCTTCCATATTCTGAGGGAGTGGCTCAAGACCGGGTTGTCAATTGCTTTATAGGCTGCTGGGAGCAGCCATAACAAGTTTGACATTTCTACCGGGGAACAGCTAGCTTGCTCGATGTCCACCCACAGCGGCCTATTCACCCCTGCATGGGCGGTAGACATTTGAGCGATCTGGCAAGCTGCGTAGTAGCGTGCAATGTTAGAAACTCCTAGACCTCCCTGTTTGGGCCTGTAAAGTGTCACACGGTTGACTCTCAGTTTTTGCTTCCCCCAAATGAAGGAATTTAAGGACACTTGAAGGACGCTTGAAGACCCTTTATAAATGGGACCGGGATTGGTAAAAAAAAGTAGAGCATTTTAGGGAGCCAGGTCATTTTTACCGCCGTTATCCTACCCAGCCACGAAAGGTGGAGCCTAGCCCAGGAGGATAACAGGGCGCGAAGATCCTTAGCCATGGCAGGGTAGTTAGCGGCAAAGAGGGAGTCATAGTTAGCTGTTAAGTGGACGCCTAAATATTTGATGTGATGCTCTTGCCAGGAGAAATCAAAGGAGGATTTGAGTGCGGCCAGCGTTCTTTCTGGAAGCGAGATGTTAGGAGCTTGGGACTTTTTAGGCATTAATTTGTAGCCCAGATATCCTGGAGAAATCATCTAGAGAGCGGAAAAGGTTTGGGAGGGATGTGGTAGGATTAGATACAAGCATCAGAATATCATCGGCAAATAGGGAAATCTTGTGATCATAGGCCCCTTTTGTTATTCCCGTAATGTTGGTGTTAATCTGGAGTAGCTTGGAGAGGGGCTCAATAGCAAGAGCAAATAATAGAGGGGAAAGGGGGCATCCTTGTCTAGTACCCCTACCCAGAGTAAACCAATTAGAGGAATATCCTGAGTATCTAATGAATGCCCATGGGTTGGCATATAGCGGGGCAATCCATGCAGTAAAGGAGGAACCCAGGCCCCACTGTATCGAAAGCTTTGTGAACATCTAAAGTTAATAGCATGGACTGGCGCCCCTCTTTCCTAGCATGGTGAATCAGGTTGATGGCCTTGCAGATATTGTCCCCCAATATCTGGGGAATAAGTCCTGCGTGATAAACTTGTTGAGACGCGTCACAAGGACTTTTGCCAGGAGCTTAATATCTATGTTCAATAGGGACAGGGCCTATAGTTGGACCAGAGGGTAGGGTCAACATTGGGCTTGGGTATCATGCAGACAGCCGCAGTAAGTGTGTCTGTGCTCCATGAGTCGCCTTTACTAAGGGAGTTGAACATCTGGATTAAACGCGGGGAGAGTACCTGGGAATATTTTTTATAATAGAGGGCTGTGAATCCATCTGGGCCCGGTTGCTTTTTTAGAGAGTTAATGGCTTCCTGGACTTCAGAGAGCTCAACCGGTTTATCCAGTGAATTCTTAACCTCAGGGGAAAGGAAGGGTAGCTGGAGTTGTCCTAGCAGGTTCGCGGCAAGGTGCACATCCAGTGTAGTCTTTGGTTTGTAAAGGTCTTCAAGATGTTTACCAAAAGTTGCTACTACTCTCGCTGGGTTGCTTGAAAGTGTGCCATCGAAGGTCCTAATACGTAATGGTTTAGCACTGTACGTGACCCCCCTAAGTCTCCTGACAAGAGGGGTGTTTGGTTTATTGCTGAGGCAGTACCACTTAAACCTAGATCGGTTTATTTGACGCTGAGCCTCGTTAGAAAGGCACAGGTTGAGTCGGTCACCGGCCTGATTTAACCCTTTAACTGCCAGCCTACCTGGAGTTTTTGTTACGCTTTGTTGCCAGACCATTTTTCACTATTTTGCACTATGCTTGTTCAACTGTGATTTTTGAAGGGATTTCCAGGGATTTCCCAGGAAAATTATATATTGTTTTTTTTAGCAGAGTCTGGGTTTTAACATGAAATGTCTTGTTTGTCATTTGTCAAGTGTATTCTTAATATTTTGGGGTGAAATATGTGAAAAAATTAAAAAAAACAATTTTTTACAATTTGTGTTTTTTTTTGTAATAAAAAATGTAAGTTTGTCAATAAAATCTTATGGCGTGTGAAATCCCAATTTCTCCCGGTTACAACGGTACCACATATGTATTGGTAGACATCCTTTCCTGCCCAGGAGACCCCCCCAAACTGAAACAGCACAACACAAGAGATTTTTAGATCAAATACAGCTATGCTAAGCGCTATGCCTTGCAGTTTTTTAATAAAAACAACCCTTTACATTTGAAATACCCCCCACAAACTATATATTCTCTGGAAATACACACTTCAAGCTTTCTAGGCGTACCAGGCTTGTTGATGTTGCCACAGTTTTCTGGAAGTTCTCCCTCAATGTATTCTTTAGTTACACAGAGCTTCCCTAAAAAAGGATAAAAAAAGCAGGATCAAAACCACATTTTCCTAAAAAAAAAACTATATGCAAACAAGAAAAAACCAAGTTAATCTGAAAAAGCAACATCCCCCGAACAGAACGATACTCAACATGCATAGCTACTGTCAAAAGAAGAGTTGCCAAACACCAAAAAGCATGTGCACAATGGTAATTTTGCTTGAAGATTTCAGCTCTGCAGACAAAGTGCGCACCTTGCGCTTTTTCTACCAAAACAACCCTTTACATTTTGAATACCCCCACAAACCATATATTCCCTGAAAGTACACATGATAAGCTTTCTAAGCATACCCAGCATGTTGTAGTGGGCCCATCTTTCTGAAAGTAATCCCTCAAAGAATTCTTTGGTCGCACAGGGTTTCCTTAAAAAATGTATAATAAAGCAGAATAAAAAATGAGTTTTCCTAAAATATCAATATGCAAACAAGAAAATACAAGCTAAATCTGAAAGCGCAAGGTCCCCCGAGCAGAACGATACCCAACATGCATAGGTACTATTAACCCTTTTAAATGCCAGCCTACTTGAGGTTTGTCACCCTCTCTTGACAGGTAATTTTTCACTATTTTGCGCTATGCTTAACTGTGATTTTTGCAGGAATTTCCAGGAAAATGATATATTTTATTTTTGCAGCAGAGTTTAGGCTTCAACATGAAATGTCTTGTTTGTAATTTTTTTAATGTATTTTTAAATATTTTTGAGTAAATTAAACAAAACAAAATAAAAAAAAATATTTTTTAGAAAATTGTCTCCTTTATTTCAAATAAAACCTTTTTTTTTTTTAAAGAAAACCATATTGCATGTGAAAGCCCCATTTCTCCTGATTACAGCGGTACCACATATGTATCGGTAGCCCCCCCGTTACTGTTCAGAAGACCCCCCCAAACTGAAAAGAACACTTTATAACATGTAAAAATAAAATACAACTACAATCCACACTATAAAGGGTTAAATCAAGAAAAACATTGGCGTGGGGTTCCCCTTCCAAGGGGGGGGGGGGGTAATCCCCATTTTTTTTTTAATTTTAAGGGTTAAAAACTCTTAAAAATTCCCATAAAAATGACATGGGGTCCCCCCTACCCAGCATAACCAGCCCGGGGATCAGCTATGCAGGGCTTGTAGAACAGGGCACAGGGGCCAGCTTTGGTGGCCCCCCCGACCCTGCCAAGTACAAGCCCGCACCGCCTAAATCAGCCCGGGCCCTTCTGCCCCCCCTGGGCTTTGGGGAGGCAGGTAATAGGGGGGTCGGATTAATGCCAAGTCACTCGCTAGCCGCAGGTGACTTGACAGCCCCCGAGCCTTGAGAACTGGTATAGGGGTTTCATGGACTCCTTACAAGTTCACAATGGATTAAAGTGGACCAACACCCAGGGCTGATCGGCCCCGGAATCTATAAGATTCCCGGACCGTTCTATTCCCTCCCCCCGGGGCATCCAAAATCGAGATGCCCCTCTGTGTGAAACCCTCTGAAACACCCACTACCACTTACCTGAATCCCGGTCCTACGGCACATGCGCGGGCCGCAGTCCCCGCTATCCCTCTAGCAGAGCGCGTGCCCGCGCTGGCTATTTATGAATGGCCAGCGCGGGCACGCTCCCTGTTAGAGGGAAGTGGGGGGATGCGGTCTCCAGACGTCTCTTAGACGCCCATAACTCAGCCACTCTGAGCGCGCTGATTGGACGAGCAGCCGCGCATGCACCATAGGACCGGGGTGAGGTGAGTTATTGTGGGCGATCGGGGGGTTTCACACAGCGGGGCATCCCCGATCGGGAAATGACCTATACCCAGGATAGTCAAAATCCTGGGTGTTAGTCCACTTTAAATGCAAAAAAAAACACAAAAACACACCATAAAATGCTGGAAGCATTTTATAGCTGCTGGGTAACAGGACATAAGGGGTTAATTAAAAAAATTGACATAGGGTCCCCCCTCCGGGGGGGGGGGAACCCCATTTTTTTGGAATTTTAAGGGTTAAAACCCCTTAAAAATCCCCCCCACAAAATGACGTAGGGTCCCCCTACCCAGCATTACCGACCCGGGCCAGCTATGGGGGCTTGTAGAACAGGGCGCAGGGGCCAGCGTCGGTGGCCCCTGGCCCTGCAGGCTACTAGTCCACATAGCCACTTAGTGGCCCGGGCCCTTCTGCCCCCCCCGGCCGTTGGGGAGGCAGGTAATGGGGGGCTGGGGGTTAATGGCAAGTCACCCACTAGCCGCAGGCGACTTGCCAGACCCAGAGCCTTGTGAGCTGGTATAGGGGTCTCATAGACCCCTTACCAGCTCACAAAGGGTTAACTGTGAAAAAAAAAAACCACACAAAATTATTTTATTAAAAAAAAAAAAAATTTTTACTGTACTTACCTCCGATTGTAACTTTTTTTTATTGAGTAAAATCAAGCAATCATATACAATATATACAATATTTACAATAAAATAAAATAAATAACTAAACAAAAAGAAACAGGCCTAACAATTCGGCATATAATATATAATATCTATTATTCTATATACAATCCTATGTACAACCTAACACTACACTATAAACAAATCAACAGGAAGACTAAGAGACCCCGTCACCTGTGCACGCAGCCGTTCTTCAAAAATCTGTGGGTGATAAGAGACAGAAAAGCTCACCCAAAGGGAAGTCATGATGACTAAGGAGGCCTGATGTTCCTCCACGCCTTCATCCCCGTTCCCACCTGTCCCTCTGAAGCACCCGGATCTTGCCCACCTCATGCAGGATGTCATGCACCACCACCGGGACAGGGAGGACTTTTTTCCTAATGCAGAGCTGACACCGTGCATTCCATGTGAAATAGCGGATCACTAGACTAACTAGATATAAAGTGTCCAAACAAAAATCCCCTCTGTTCTTGAATGCCCCGTACACCCACTCAGCATAGGAAAGCTGGGAGAAGAAGGGGGCACCGAGGGCCAACCCCACCTGTTTATACACATCTACATTAAAGGGACACCGGAGCAGGAAGTGGTCCATAGTCTCCACCTCATACTGACACTCCTCACGGAGACAAATTATCTCTGGCGGGCTGCGACTCTTCCGGATCCCCCTAAGGTAGAGTTTTCCTTGGAAGGAGAGCCAGGCTATATCCCGGTATTTCAGAGGAATTCTTGAGGAGTTAATAAGCCTCAAACCCTCCCTCATGATGGAGCCTGGGCAATCCCTGAGGGACAATGGCTCATGAAAAGCCAGACCCAGGACCCGACTCACCAGAAGCTTCCTCGGAGTAGATCTCATGTCCTCTGCTGTCAATTGCCATTGCCGAAGTATTTTCAAGCACGGGGCAACATAGGCCGGGAGCTGAGCCTGAGGAACTCGAGGGCTTTTCACCCAGCCACCATTCTCCCAGTCTCGCAGGAAGGGCTTAAACCAGGACTGGAAAATACCCACCCAGCCAGGCGGGCTCTCTGCCAACATGCTTCCAAAATTATGTTTCAGAAACAAGAGAGAGAAATACACTACTGGGTTGACCATCCCTAGGCCACCCTCCCGCCTGGATAGGTAAGTGACATTTCTTTTCACCAGGTTCATGCGGTTTCCCAATAACATCTGGAAACGATTGTAAGCTCTTGTCCCTCGCCGCTCTGATGACAGATGCCGGTGATCGCCATCCAGAGAAGGGGGAGGCAGGAGGATCTCCTGCCACCTCCTTCCCCGGGCACCGATCACCGGCATCTGACAGCTGAGAACGCTGAAGCCGGTGATCAAGGCCGTAATGACGTCATTAGCCCTGCCCCCAAGGGGCGCCATCGAGGAGGAAAGGGGAGAGAGCCTCTTGGGCTCTCTCCTGAAGATCCGTAAGTCCTGGGGGGGGGGATCGGAGGAGGGTCGGCGGGAGCCAGCGCACATGCAGGTAAGTAAATGTCATTTTTATTATTATTTTTTTTTTTTACAGGAAAGCCAGTGGCAGCTGAAACGGGGGGGGGGGGGCACCCTATTCCGGGCCCTCCGCTGCAGCCGGAGGAGGTCCGATGGACGATCGGAGCACATCATCTTAAAGAGGAGACCAAGTCGAATCAAACGGGGGGTCAGGTGAGTGTCTTTTTTTTTTTTTGCCAGTTAGTAGGGGGGAAAACCAGGTATGTAAAATTTACGTAGCTGGCGTTTAACGACCGGAGAGGCAGCTACGTGAATTTTATGTAGCTGGCGTTTAAAGGGTTAATGTAATTCTATTGCGTCTGGTTAGACGGGACTTATAGGCAGAGGAGGCTAAGTGGTACGCGTCCAGCAATGTTTGGAGTTGCTTCTTGTATAGGGCCTTACGCCGAGCAGATTCCTGGATAAAATGACCCCGGATGACCGCTTTATGGGCTTCCCAGAGTAAGGCTTCAGAGTTCACTGACCCTAATATTATCCAGCTAGAAGTCCTCAATCACTTTGTTTGTGCGTTCAAGGAACATCTCATCAGATAGCATAGAGTCATAAAGCTTCCAGGATTTTTTGGGGGGGATCTTTGGGTTAAGGAGGACAGCTCAGCCGTGACCAGGTCGTGGTCCGACCAAACGATTGGAACTATGGAGGAGTAGGTCAGGTGTTGCAAGGAGGGGAGCTGCAGAAAGATATGATCAATTCTGGTGAAGATCTTATGAGGATGAGAGTAATGAGTGTAATCCCTCCAAGTAGGGCGGAGTTCCCTCCAAGCGTCAGCTAAGTTATATTGATTGTGCTGGAAACAAAATGCTTTTCCTGAGGAGCTATCCCTGGGCCCGTCGGAGGGTCGGACAGCAGATTGTCTATCCAAGGTAGGATGGAGAGTTAGATTTGAGTCGCCGGTAACTATTAAGAACCCCTTTATTAAGGGATCCGGGGTCCGCAGGAACTCCTCTAGGAAAGCGTTCTGATTCTGGTTGGGGGGCATAATACGTGGTACTAGTAACTGGTTGGTCCCGAATCATGCCTAGCAGTATGAGGAACCGACCTTGGGGGTCTCTTATTGTCTGCTCCAAAGAGAAGAGAAGAGATCACCTGAATGCAATAAGGACCCCTCTTTGACGAGAAAGGAAGCTGGGAGTGTGCAAGCTTATAGAACCTGGGCCACCGGCCTGCAATACAAAATATCTAAACATTTAGCAACAATGAATAGAAAACTCAAGTAACATTCTATGGAGTAAGGGTGGGGATACGCGATTGTGAACATGAATCAAACAAAAAACACATTTGCTAGAAATCCCAGGGGGTTGCGTAAAAAGGGGAGTTGGCCAAGTAAGATTAAATGTCCAATGAAACATGTCACTGAGGCAAAAGTCCCAACAACATTAAATGGGGAACACCAGAGAAACATCCTGTGCTATTGTAACGATAGCAGGGTGAGGTCCAAGAACCCCAGTGTAATGCACAGGGAATCTTAGCCCTCACCCCTCACCATGCGCCAGCTTACCAAACCTGTGGGATAGAGCGTTCTCTGACTTGCTCGTTGATTGAGTACTCCGACGTGGACCTTGTTTGTCTTTAGGCAGCGGCGAGAATGAAAGTGCCGTCTTCTTTTGCGGGGGGGGGGGGGGGGGGGAGTTGGAGCTGACGCTGTTGCTGTAGACTTCAAATCCGGCGAGACTAGTGCTGCCTCCAGATTTTGCTGTGTGGTAGCCTCAAACCGCTGGTCAGAGTAGTAGAAGGAGATTTTAAAGGGGAACCTCCATTTGTATCTGATCCCTTTAGCTTGCAGGATTTCAAGTGAGGGTTTCATGGCTCGCCGCCTCGAGATGGTTTGGGGGGAGATGTCGGCAAAAAGATTGTAGTCAAAGTTCTGGAATTTAAGTGTACCTTGATCCCGTGCAGCCGCCATGAGCTTCTCCTTTGTGCGGTAAAAATGGAGCTTCACAAGAACGTCCCGCGGAAGGCTGTCCGCTCTCTTCTTCTGTAAAGTGCGATGAATCCGGTCAAATTCCAATCTCTCGATTGGGATGGTCGGGGCAAGCTCCCGGAAAAAGGACTGCTCCAGGGATACCTCTGACTATGACGTTAGCCCTGCGGGAGCGATTCTCCATGTCCGCAAGCTTGTGGTGTAGAGCAAGATTTTCCTCTCTCAAGGCCTCCATATCCATCCCAAAAGAGGACAGCTCCAAACTGTGTGCCGCATGTTGTTTAAGCTCGTCAACTTTTTGGCCCAGTTCCTTTATTTCCGCTGAGAGGTTGACGGTAACCTGGGACGTAATATTTAGGGCCCATCGCTCGAGAGCTTTCTCCAGCATAACTTCATATCTATCGAGCGGTGGCGGCTGGGATTTCTGTGGCGAACCATGGAGGGAGTCGTCCATCCAGGACACATCCTCTGGCAGTAAATCGGATGGAATTTGAGGATCACTTTGGGAGGGAGTGGAAGCTTCCATCCTAGTTATGACCGCTGGTTAGATGTTTTTGCGAGGGTCAGGTGAGGCAGGTTAATAAGGCCACGGGGGGTCAGGGTTACCCCACAGTGGGGGTGCGTTAGTAGTTTGAACAGGCACACAAGGCGGAAGATGTAGGCTACGCTTAAGAGGGGGTCAGTGGGAGTCCCAAACTCATCAGGTTACAGATGGGAGCGTTTCCTCTTTAAGAAGGCCAGTGGGCTGGATAAGAGGCAGCTTATAGTAAGCAATTATCAGTGGGCAAAGAAGAAAGTAAAAACTACTACTTGCAGGATGATCGGATGATGTCTGGCGTGCAGGGCGCGGTGGTGAGGAGCTGCCAACGGATTAGGGCAGAGGAGCCCAGGAATTGAGCCCGGAAAGCAGGCCATGGATGGGATGGGCGGAGCAACCCTCCAAGGCTGGAGCTGGAAGCCGCTGAGAGACCCTGAGGCTTGGATCCTTTTTGCGTGAGGCGACCTGATAGGACCAGGAGGTGCTGGGTCCCTTGCGGTGCACGTTCAGGTGCCAAGTAGGTGAGATGGTTCCACAGGGTAGTCACTAGCAGAGTGCGCAGGTTGCGCCTGTACTCAAGATGGCGGCAGCCGTTCGCTTCCGCCTGCTGCTTTCTATGGCGATTTTGGGACCGTCACGGATCGGCCCTAAAATTGGCAGGGAGGGTCCTGGGGCCTACCCGAGGCTCTGGGGCCAAAAACCATGTGTTGCTGTGGGGGGCCAGGGAAGCCAGTTCTAGCGGAGCACGGGGTCAGGCGTTCATCCCCCCTCCGCACGCATGCGCACTCCTTTTTACTTTTCTTTTACTAAAGTCAGAATCAATACTAGAAATAAAGAATCAATCGATTCTAGTATCATCGAATGAAATATTGCAATACTTGACAGAATCATTTTTTCTGACACCCCTAGTTTTCTCATCAAGCTCTGAATCAACCCCTATGTCATTCAGCAGTTTAGTGGGTTTCACACAGTGGGGCATCCTGAATTAGAATGCCTCAGGGGAAGGCCAGTAGGCAGCCCTGGAGTCTTTTAGCATTTTCACAGATGAATTGTCACGTGATTGCTTGATTACATAGTCTTTTACACTCGTATAGGGTGGTAATCCTCTTTAAAGTGGACCCAAACCCAGGATTTTACCATCCTAAGTCCACTTTCCTTGGCCATCCCAATTTGGAATTTAAAGCGGAAAAAAAAACCCAACCTGGCTGGCCCTGGAAGTCTCCGGGGCAGGCTCTGGCCCTCTCCTAGGGTATCCCAAATCGGGGAACGGAAAAATTTGTCACAACAAATTTACACTTTCAAGTGCCCCTGGGACATCCCAAAACTTGATGCTGTGTAAGCCCCTTGCGCAGGCCCGCACAGTACCTTAAAGGAGCAGTATCGCAAATTTTTCTTGGTGACATATTTAAATGGTACTTTGAATGTAGGTAAGTGTTGGAGTAAGAATTACAAATTTAGAAAAAAATGATGTGTGTGTTGTGCAGCTGAGGACTAATAGCTCATGTTTATGTCTGCTGAATGTCGGAGCCCGACACTCTGGCGTGTTCCACGCTGAGGAGAGGGGAACGTGTAACAAAGTATCAGCTGTTCAGTACTGGCAGCCATCCAGCATAAGATAACTGCAACATTGCCTGGCCAGAACTTATATATCTAAAACAGAGAGAAAAGCTCTAGAAGTAATTTAGCTGATTTTGACAGTTTTCCCTTCATGTTGGCTCTGCTGCAGAATCTTTCAGTTTACCATTTTCTCTCTCTTTTCTCAACACATTTTTCCATATGATCTTTCTTTCAGCTTTGTGTGTTTTGAGCAAAGCCCAACCCAGGATTTTCACTATTTTAAGTTTTGTTTTGTGCCCCTAGGGGCATCCCGACTTGAGATGCCCTGATATGTGAAATCCCCAAGTTCGCCTGTGAAAACCTTTCCCTGTCCCACAGCGCATGCACGGGCTCTCATCCAATCAGCTCTGTTTGCACGCAGATGGGGAGCCTGAGCAGTAACCTTCCTGGCCGCCCGGCCTGTCTAAATGACTATCTGCGTGAGCGTGCCAGAAAAATGGGGGGATCTGTGGTTATCCAGGGGTCATTTCACACAGTGGGGCATCCCGATTTAGGATGCCCAAGGGGGAAGGTCAATTGCCGGGTCTTAAAGACTTCAGGGTCGGCCACTCAGGGTTTTGTTCCACTTTGAATAACTGTGCAGGAAAATCTAAAGGTACTAAAGAAGAATTTCAGTCATTTTCAGTCAGTTTAGTTTATTTTGTATGGATTTTACACATTTGAGTCACCTGGTCTCATAACAAAAGCAGCACCTCACACACACACTGCCGTTACCACTGATTACAGTGTCAGCCTCTGAGGTAAAGTGTTGCTAGGAGACCAGTGGGATAAATAAAGCAGCTCACTAAATACAACCCAGCAGATCCCCCTATTCAGCAAATGGACTGAGCCATTGTCATTATACAATTTAAAAGAAAGGCATATATTTTTTCCTTTTTCTATCGCCACATTATTTATACACATGTTAGAAGCTATTGTGTGGCTATTTAATTATTTATCTTTTTTAATGCAAATTTCACGATACTGCTCCTTTAATAGATTGTATGCTCTTCCACCTCCTCTATCAGCCTTATACCCTAATAGATTACAAGCTCTTACGCCTCCTGTATCCTTCCTTATACCCCAATAATGTGTAACGGATTTGAGTGGACAAGAGCCCATGCATGAACCACTGGACCAGGGAAAGTAGAGTTATTATCAGTGCCCTGGGGGGTTTCACACAGTAGGGCATCCTGATTTGGGGTGCCCTGGCTTAAAGCCAGGGGCCAGTCATTGAATAATTTTCTATTTCAGGCCAGCCACTGGGGGAGGTTTACTTCCACTTTAAAGAGCAACATCTCAATCACTAGTATGTGGGGCAGTCGTGCCCTTGCAACCTGAGGTTTCAGGTTTGATTTCTGGCCATGGAACATGACTGAAGTGCTCTTGAGCAAGGTACCTAACCCCACAAATGCTCCTTGGGTGCTGTAACTAGGGCAGCCCACTGATCAGGGCAGGTGTATACTCACTGTACAGATAGGAATTTTTCTTCTGCATTTAAACCGGACCTTCAGCACGATTTAATGGGGGGTGTGCCTTGACATGGCGGAGTGAGGCTGCTTTGGGAAGGAGCTCCGCACGCAGAGGAAGCAGAAGCCAGGCAAACCGCCGAAATCACATCAAAATAGATGACCAGGCGGGGGAAGCTGCGGGGATCATCCAGGGGCGGCAGGACGCACACCATTCCTGCCCTATTTCGTGCCAGGGGCACCGATCGCCGGGAGCCGGCTGATAAGAAGATGGCGGCGGCAGGAAGAGAAGGAAGCGCACGTGGGCACGGGACCGAGACACAGTGGGGAGACGCCGCAGCATCCTGGCTGACCCCGGCTGGGGACTCACCTGTGTCCCGAAGAGGAAGCGGGGAGATCGTGAGCCCCCACCCCGGTGCAGAAGGTGGCGGCGTGGAGTCAGCTGAGAAGCAGGAAGCGGCGGCGGCAGGAGGAGGTGAGCCCGCAGGGGGCTCGTCTGTGCCCCGAGGTGAAAGCAGGGGGGCTGGGAGCCCTCGCCCCGCCGCGGAGATCGAGCGCCAGAGGAGCGGGAAGACGACAGTGCAGGCAGAAGTGCACTGCGAGGCAGACGGGCGGGGGAGAGCACCTGGAGTTCCTCAGGTCAGTCTCGTGCCCCGCCCCCCCGCCCAGCCCTCACATAAGCAGACCGGCCGCCCTGCCCGACGGCTCAGTAGGTCAGGTGGGGGGAGTCACTGCGGGAAGGAGGGGTAGTGACATGCCCCACAACAATATGTCCCCTGCACGGGGTGATGAGAGATGCTGCGAGGGGACCGGTGCAGTCCTGACTCCCCACCACACAGCCCATTGTGGGGCCCACTGCTGGCACATGTGCGGGGTCACTATACCTCCCCGCAAATAGGGGGGTTACGATCGAGCGCCAGCTCCTTGGCGTGCACCCCGTCACCACCAGAGAGCCCGCAAATGTCATGGCAGACGCGCTCTGACACCCCGCCTGTCGATTGTCTCCTGTGAACCTCGGGGCACCAGCACATTCAGGACCCGCACGACCGTTGGGAGGAAGATTGGACCCCATTACCACCTGAGCCCCGGGTGGGAGATGAGCGGCCGGGCACCATCAGCCACGGAGTCAGTCTCACAGGGGGGAAGATTTTTGGAGACCTCGGTCCTGGGCTCGTCGGAGCATTCAGCACACTTCGCTGGGATCCCTCCTTCACAGAGCGCTACATCAGTTTTGCCATTAGATCAGCTGTCCCAGTCCATCGCGGAAGCGGTTAAGATCAATATCAAGGAGGCCCTGCGAGGGCTCCCAACGCGCGGGGACTTTGACGGATATGTGTCCAGGATGGAGGGCACTATCAAGAGAGAATTGGCAGCTCTACAGGGATCGGTGGCTGATGTCACGGAAAGAATGGATGGGGTCGAAGCCTCACACAGAGCCCTGGAGACACGAATAGCAGATCTAGAACAGCAGCAAGACTGGATCAGGTGCATCCTGGCTGACCTATTCATGGCCCACGACGACGCGGAGAACAGGAGCCGTAGGAATAACTTGCGTCTCTGGGGGGTCCCTGAAGGGACAGCTCCCACAGCGCCCGGGAGGGGGTCCCAGAAGGGACAGAAGAGGGGTGGGGGGCTGTAGAAGGTGAGAACGTGTAGCGTTGGCCCTTACGTGGCGCCCCCTGCTGCCCGCGGCCTGGTCTTGATGCTCTGATCAACAATGTGCCTGACTGGCCGTTGGTGGTGGGGGTGCCTCCGGGGGGCTGGCCGACTGGTTGTTTTTGCCGCGCCCCCCGCCCCAGCCGTCGTCCTGGTCGCTGTTTCCGGGCTTGGGACCCCCCCTTTATTGTTTGCTGAAAGTTGTTATTGAGATTCATCGTTTTTTCTTTGAAATGTTGTAGTTCATTGTCTACAGAGTTGACTTAACTGGTCTGATGAGCGATTGGGTGTGCGTCCCCCTGGGGTCTCCCATCTGGGCAGCTGTCGGATTGTGCTGCCGGGCAAGGCGTTAAACCATTTTGACCTTTTCTCCTTGAGCAGCGGGGCTCTGCCACCTGTGAGTTCACGGCCGGGATGTGCCTTTCTGGGTAGCTACAATTGATGTGCGGCTCCTCATCCCTAGACCACGGGCCTAGTCTTCCAACCCCCCCACACTTGGTGCACCCCTCTAGGGGAGCCCTCCGGCCTCCTCCAGACAGGACTAGACCTTGCACAGGGCTCATCCGCCCGGGGATCAGGGACCCCCGGGCGCCCCCCCCCACTAATTGCATACCGAAAAGGCACCTTTTCCGGACTCTGCCTCTAGGCGAGTGACCGGTGGACTACTGGTTAGTCCTTAGTGTTCTCCCCTGTTGTTGGTGTTCTCCCCCCCCCCCCCCACAATTTTCGCATCCCCTCCCTGACTGGGTGGGACCGGGCGCGTGACAAATAGTGTCGCTGCCCGACACTACCTGACCTGACGGACCCTGCCCCCCTACCGGCTGCCTCAACCAACATGACCCCAATTAAATGTGTCACTTTGAATGTGAAAGGGCTCAATACCCCCAAAAAGAGAACTATCCTTGGCCAGGAGTTAAAAAGATGTGAAGCGAAAATTGGATTTTTGCAGGAGACACACTTTAAGAGGGATGCTGCTCCTAAACTCTTTAGCAAGCAGTTCCCCCATGCGTTCACCAGTTGTGCAGTGGACTCAAAAAAAAAAAAAAGGAGTGGCGATCATGATTGCCAGAGACATACCTTTCATCTTCGGGGAGGCCTGGAAGGATGAGTCGGGAAGGGTGATTTTCATCAAAGGGCGGATCAACCAAAAGATGTACACGTTGGCCTCCATATATGCACCCAATCAAGGACAAATTCAGTTTCTGAAAAACACACTAGATAAGGTAGAAAGGTTCATGGAAGGGGAAGTCATATTGGGGGGAGATTTCAATTTGGCCATGGAGCACCTACTGGACTCATCGGTGGGCAGGTCAGCGATCTCCCATCTGGCTCTGAGATCCCTACGGAAGAGGCTGCATGACTTGCAGCTGGTGAACGCGTGGCGGGTCAGAAACCCCGGGGCGCGGGATTACTCCTTTTACTCTAACACTCATGGGATGTACTTCAGGATGGATTATATTTTGGTCTCACACAGGTTATTGAGCCTGGCCTCCGGAGACGGGATTTATCCGACCTCCTTTTCGGACTATGCCCCGGTATTCCTCGACCTAGATCTCATAGACAAACCCCTGCCCGCCACAATGTGGAGACTGAACGAGTCACTCCTCCAGAATGCGGTAGTAGCGCAGGATATAAGGGAGGGTCTAGAGTCCTACTTTAGGGTCAACGATAGCGGGGAGGTCTCGCCTCTTAACACTGTGGGAGGCACACAAAAGTGTGATAAGGGGTATCCTGATCAGCCACGGAGCGAGGCTCAAGAGGGAGAGATTAGCTCAGATAACTAAGCTCTCAGATAAGGTTAAGCGCCTGGAGCTGTCCCACAAGCAGGCTGAGGCTGTGAAAGTCCTTGGGGAACTGACCCAGACAAGAGAGGCCCTATTGAGACAGAAGGCTAAACATGTAATTAGGAGATGTAAATGCACATATTACGAGTATGGGAATAAGAGCAGTGCACTACTAGCTAGGGCACTCAGACAACAGCGATCTCAGAATTTCATCTCCGAGATCCTAGACAACACCCAACGAACACAGCATACCACAGAGGGGATAGCGGATACATTTAGAGCTTATTACTCAAATTTGTACGGCCTTGGCGAGGGGGTAGCGGCGCAGACTCGCCTGGGCAAAATAGAAGAATACATAGGGAGCTCTGGTATGCCATCTGTCCCCGAGGGGATCTCTGCCCCACTAGAAGACCCGATTGGGCTAGAGGAACTGTTGGAGGCGATCAAACAGACCCCGTCGGGAAAGGCTCCGGGACCAGATGGATACTCGGTTAAATACTATAAAACTTTCATCTCATTGTTAGGCCCACGCATGGTCAGGGCATGGAACTCAATTACAGACCCAGATGCGCCAGGCGCGTTCTCAAGCAGGGACCTTGCTGCCCACATCTCTGTCTTGCATAAGCTGGGTAAGGACCCGCTCTTGTAAAAGTTACCGCCCTATCTCCCTTCTCAATGCGGACCTGAAGCTTTACGCTAAAATCCTTGCCAATAGACTTGCACCGGTGGTGGCCCAAGTGGTCCATTTGGACCTAACGGGTTTCGTGCTGGGAAGGGAGGCCAGAGATAATGTGGTGCGAGCAATTAGCACAATATACACTGCACAGCACTCTGACATACCAATGATGCTCTTATCCACGGACGCAGAGAAGGCCTTCGATAGGGTGAGCTGGCCTTTTCTAAAAGAGACCCTTAAACATGTGGGACTGGGGGCAATATGAGAAAGCTTATAGAAGCCCTATACGATTCCCTCTGCTAGGGTTAAGGTGAATGACCATCTCTCTGCCCTGTTGCCGATCCGTAATGGAACCCACCAGGGCTGTCCTTTGTCACCTGTGCTGTTTGCCCTGACCCTGGAACCATTCCTGTGTAGAATTAGGGGGAACGTGGACATAGGGGGATTAACCCTTTCAGTGCCAAGCACGTAGTTTCTACTTGCTTGCTTCCACTCCACTTAAGTGCCAAGCACGTAGAATCTATGTGCTTGACTTTCCCCCCTGCTAGCAAAAAAAATAAAAATCAAAAATACTCACCTGACCCCTCGTTGGATCCGGCCGGGTCTCCTCTTTAATTTGGTGCCATCCGATCCCCTGTGGGGGGTCGGATGGCTCCAGGAGAGCCCCCAGAATAGCCCCCCTCCGTTTGGCAGCAGCAGCTGCTAACTGTAAAAAAAAATAAAAATGACATTTACTTACCGCTGCCTCCCTCCGGGTCTCCTCTTCACTGGGGGGGTCTCCGATCGCCCCCCCCAGCCTCTTTCAGGCTCTCCCCCTCCTCTCCCGACGGGCGCCGCCATCTTGCTGTTAAGCCCTTTGGGGCAGGGCTTATGACGTCACTCCCGGGCGTCTTGCTGCCTCTCCTCTCCTCAGCTCAGCTGTCAGATGCCCTGGTGATCGCTGGGCAGAGCAGTGGAGGGGCAGGGGATGCTCTGATCCCGGGGGGGGAATCCTTCCCAAAGCCCAGGGGGGGGGGCAGAAGAGCCCGGGCCCTTAAAATTAAAAAAAAAATGTGTCCCCCCCCCTGGGAGGGGGACCTTATGTCATTTTTATTTTAAGCTTAACCCTAACCCTTAAAATTAAAAAAAAAAAAAAATGGGTTCCCCTCTACGTCATTTTTTTTTATTTTTAAGGGTTAGGGTTAGGGCGGATGTTTGAAGCCATCCATCGAATATGATTTTTCCTTAAGGAGAGGGGCACGCTAATTCCCTTCATCATATAGTCCATTTAGTTCCTAGTTTTTTTGATTAGGAGTTTACCAGGACCTTTGGAAATCGTGCTTAGGATGTGACCGGTGGTGGAGAGTAGGGTAGACCCTGGGCTGTGGGACTTTTCCGGGAACCTGCGAGTCCGGAAGTCTGGGGTAGGTTGGTTGGGGGCTGGTATATTGGGGTGAGGGGGGAGATCCTTATGCGGCGCACTAGCTGAGCAGGTGCGCGGCGTTGCCTGGTTTTCATCGGCGCGACGCTGCAGGCGGTACTTTGAGCCCGCAGGCAGCGGTGGTTACCATGGTGACCGCTCGGGCGGCCGGCTTTGTCTCCTCCCCTCGCCCCGCCAGCTCGTCTTCCTCTCTCTCACACTCCCGGCGGTCAGGTGTGTTCTACCCCTCCCCACCTTGTGACGTAGGCGGCGACGCCGCCTAGCACGCACCCCACAGGCGTTCTATACGGCTGTGCCAGCTCGGCCGCATATGCGTCATCAGACAGCTGGGAGCAGACGCTTGATTTAAAGCGCTTCCCGCTGTCTATTGGTCACATCCGGGTCATTTACACAGCATGACACGCAAGCACGTGCTTAGCTGTGTGGGCTCCCTTTGATCTGCCCAGGACAACTGATGGGCGGACTGGCGTTATTCCATCTCAGCCGTTTGAGCAGACCCCAAGCCGTTTTTCCCTGTCTTTGGTGTGAGTACTATCCTCTATAAGCACATGTATTCTTAGGAATGTAGCTGGCCTCCCCAATTATACTGATAGTATGCTATTTATATGCCCATAGACGGTAGTGGATTTGGGAATGCCCTATATAAGGCCGATGCTGCTTTCTATTATCTGAAGATCCGAGCATTGATCAATCCCTGACATTCAAGCCTCTCCATCCAGGTAGTCCTTAATACTGATTATGGTTTAATATTAACCTAGCCCTAGGGGGCCCCGTAGTCCATCTGGAATGATGGGATTACCCCTAATATAGGGCAAATGAATTGATTTGTTCACATTTAATTAGTGGTTTATGTTTTTGTCTTTGTGTGTGTGTTTACCCGTTTAGTGTCAAACTTTGAGATAGTGCACCTGGACATGGGGTTTTCCGCAAGAGTCTAATGAGCCTGGACGGGCTGTTCAAGCGCCCTCAGGGCGATTCTGGTACTGAAGAAGCCCCCTAGTGGGGGTGAAACTAGTTTACCTTGTTATTTTTTACCTATGATACTGTGTAACGCCATATTTCGGGCAGTGAATGCTTCTACAGTCTGTATATTGAGCTTGGTGCATTATGTGAATCTGTAACACCAGTAACCAACATATGGCTATTCTGAACATCTGACAATGTAAATGTTTGTAAATATTTATATCGGCATGCAGGCTTGACCTCGTTTGTAATTAATATGTACATTGTGAATCTGAATGGGGTACTGAATCGGTGGTGCCTAGCACTTGGGATAACCCTTCCAGTTCAACCCCTATTGGGAACCAGAACGGGGTATTGAATAGGCAGTGCCTAGCGCCTGGGACAACCCTTTCAGTTTAACCCTTATGTTTGTGGTGAACACTGCTATATGCCGAACAAAATAAACGCATGTATTTTTTCTATAGTTGCAGCTATCTGTCAGTTATTGTTTAGGTGTGGTCACACTGAGAGTCCCCCCTAGCACTGGGTTGGTTCATACCCAGTAATACCTGTGGTATATTTTGTTTCTTAGGGTTAGCCTAACCCTAACCCTTAAAAAAAAAAAAAAAAAAAAAAAATGACGTACGGTCCCCCCTAACCCTTAAAATTCCCCAAAAAATGGGTCTCCCCCCCCCCCTCCCCGGGAGTTGGGACCCTACATCATTTTCTTTTATTTTTAAGGGTTAGGGTTAGCCTAACCCTAACCTTTAAAATTCCAAAAAACTTACATAGGGTCCCCCCTCCCAGGGGGGCGGGGGGGGGCTCCCCATTTTTTGGGGGGAATTTTAATTTTTTCATATTTTTTTTATTTTTAAGGGTTAGGGTTAGCCTAACCCTAAACCCTTAAAATTACCCCAAAAATGCCCCCCCCCCTCCCCTGGAAGGGAGGACCCTATGTCATTTTTTAAAAATTAACCCCTTATGTTTATAGTGTGGATAGTATTTTATTTGTAAATGTAATAAATTGCTCTTTTCAGTTTGGGGGGTCTCCAGGGCAAGAATGGGGGGGCTACCGATACATATGTGGTACCGTTGTAATCGGGAGAAATGGGGCTATCACATGCAATATGGTTTTCATTTTAAAAAAAAAAAAGGTTTTATTTAAAATAAAGGAGACAATTGTCTAAAAAATATATATTTTTAGTTTTTTTTTGTTTTTTTAAGCAGAAATATTCAAAAAACTATAGAAAAATTACAAACAAGACATTTCATGTTAAAGCCTAAACTCTGCTGCAAAAAATGTATATGTAATGTATATAATTTTTCTGGAAATTCCAGCAAAAATCACGGTTAATCATGCCGCAAAATGGGGAAAAATGACCTGTCAACAGAGGGTGACAAAACTTCAAGTAGGCTGACAATTAAAAGGGTTAATAGTAACTATGCATGTTGGGTATTGTTCTGCTCGGAGGACCTTGCGCTTTCAGATTTAGCTTGTTTTTTCTTGTTTGCATATTGATATTTTAGGAAAACATGGTCTTTATTCTGCTTTTTTTATAATTGTTTTTAGGGAAACCCTGTGCAACCTAAGAATTCTTCAATGGATTACTTCCAGAAAGATGAGCCCACCACAACAAGCTCAGTACTCTTAGAAAGCTTAACATGTGTACTTTCAGGGAATATATGGTTTATGGGGGATATTCTAAATTTAAAGGGTTGTTTTGGTTGAAAAATCGCAAGGTGCGCACTTTGTCTGCAGAGCTGAAATCTCTAAGTAAAATTACCGTTATGCGCTTGTCTTACTTTGGGGTGTTTGGCAACTCTTCCCTTGACAGTACCTATGCATGTTGGGTATTGTTCTGTTCGGGGGATGTTGCTTTTTCAGATTTTACTTGTTTTTTTTCTGTTTGCATATAGTTTTTTTTAGGAAAATGTGGCTTTGATTCTTCTTTTTTATTCTTTTTTAGGGAAACTCAGTGCAACCAAAGAATCGATTTGAGGGATTACTTCCAGAAAATTGCGCCCATGTCAACAAACCTGGTACGCCTAGAAAGCCTGAGGTGTATACTTCCAGAGAATATATAGTTTGTGGGGGTATTTCAAATTTAAAGGGTTCTTTTTCTGGAAAGACAGCAAGGTGCGCTTAGCGCGGTGCATAGTTGTATTTTATCTGAAAATCTCCTAAAGCGCTGTTTCAGTTTGGGGGAGTCTCCTGGGCAGGAAAGGGTGTCTACCAATACATATGTAGTAACGCTGTGACCGGGATTAATTGGGGTTTCACATGCAATAAGATTTTATTGACAAACTTACATTTTTTATTACAAAAAACACTACAAATTGCAAAAAATAGATTTCTTTTTATTTTTTTGCACATATTTCACCCAAAAGTATTGAGAATACACCTAAAAATTACAAACAAGACATTTCATGTTAAAGCCCAGACTTTAACATGGGGAGCGCAAAATAGTGCAAAATGGTCTGGCACCAATGGTGACAAAAACTCCAGGTAGGCTGGCAGCGAAAGGGTTAAGACTCAGAGGAGACATCCATAAGGTCGCTGCTTACGCGGATGATCTCCTTTTCTTTGTTACAAACCCCACGATCACTGTGCCGGTACTGATGAAGGAGTTTGAAATTTATGGAAGACTCTCCTTTTTTAAAATCAACTTCGAGAAATCTGAAGCGTTAAACATATCACTCTCGGGGGATGTGGCCAGGAGTGTTCAGCAGACATTTTCTTTTAAATGGGCTGAGAGTTTGATAACATATCTCAGCAGGCAGCTGCCAAACCGGTTGTCGAAGATCCTGGCGCTGAACTTCCTGCCCTTGTCCCAGAAAATACATATCCCTACTCGCATCTTTAGGGAGCTGGATAAAACTCTCATGGGCTTTGTTTGGCGGAAAAGGAGGGCAAGGCTCAGGTGGCAGGTACTGTGTAAGCCCAAGCATTTAGGGGGCATGGCGATGCCGGACGTCCAACTATATTGGGTGGCTTCCCATTTACAGAGAGTATGCGAGTGGCACACCTGCAAGGGAACAAAGAGGTGGGTCCATCTGGAGCAAGCTCTTGCACCGGCCCCATTGGACACATCTGCTTGGAATAGAGAAACCCATGCGTTGGAGGTGAGATCCCACCCCACAATTGCGGCCACACTTGGAGTCCTACGGGACTACAGGAAGCGATTGGATGTGTCCCCTTGGCCCTCCCCCATGATCACGTTAATAGATAACCCGCTGCTTTTGGCAAATTGTTCAAGGATGGACCTTAGGGAGTGGTGGAATGTGGACCAGCTAAGGGGGAGCGATTTGATAACAGAGAGGGGGTGGACCTCCTTGGGCGACCTAAGAGCTAAGCTAGAGAATGGGGACCTAGACCCATGGACTCTCTTAAGATTTCAATCAGTACTGTCCAGGATAGGCTCCCGAAGGGAGAACGTCAGGGGTTACACAGATTTTGAAAAACTCTGCCTGGAGGGGCAGCCGCGCCCTCATTGAATTTCCAATCTGTACTCTCTCCTCGTGGGTGGGCGAGACGCCCCCCCCCCTCGTTCTGGGGAGAATGGGAGTCTGATTTGGGTAGGACGATAGGCGAGAAGGAGAGGATCAAAATTGCGACCTTGTCGTTGGCCACGAGGACTCAAGAGGCCAACTACAAGTTACTAACATGCTGGTATTACACTCCGGATAGGCTGGGTAAGATGTTAGGCACAGTCAGCACGAATTGCTGGAGATGTGGGGAGGGGCGAGGGACTCTATTCCATGTGTTCTGGACATGCCCCAGGATCCGGGAGTACTGGGGGACGGTCCTGCGTATCATTGAGCAACTTACAGAGACACAACTACAGGATGACCCGGGCCAGATCCTGCTCCATTCCACGAGGGCCCCGACGGGAAAATACAGAAAAACCTTACTGGTCCATCTGTTGAATGCGGCCAAGCAGACAATCCCTAGGTTCTGGAAACAGAAGAAGGCCCCCTCCGTGAGGGACTGGGCAAGGGAGGTTATGAGTGTTAGGGAGATGGAGGACTTGACGCTGGCTTTGCATGACAGAGATGAGCAATATAGAGCCACCTGGCTGCCCTGGCTGGTTTATGAGGAATCGGCGGACTTCAGGAGTCTGCTTGAGCAGTAGACTCTGCGGTGTGTCGGCGGCACTGTACTGCCCCACGCGGATGGGGAGAGACCTGGGTAATCTTGAGAGATGCCGGGCGTGGGTGGGCAGGGATGCCCTGCGTGGACCCGTGTCCCACATGCCAAACTCAATTTACCACTCCCTCCCTCTTCATTTTCCCCTCCCCTTCCTTTCCCCACCCATGCCCCTTATGTACCCCCCCATACTTCCCCGGAGGATAATATGGCTACACCTAGCTTTGGGGTAACGCCTACCCCCGGGTGGCCTTAGCCACAATGAATTTTGATCTAGGAGGGGATCTTTACCCCCTATGCAACAGCGGCAGCGGAGGAATCTTTTACCATGCATTGTGTTCTGTCGGCAAATGGCGTGGCTCAGATGTAAACTGACACTTGATTTGAATTGGTGTTCCCATGTGCCTCCCCCCCCCCTTTTTGTGTAATGTACTGTATTTCCCACTGTTTGTATGTCTAAAATTGCAAAACCTTTTAAATAAAGAATATTTTTAAAAAAAAGCCCAAACCCTTAAAAAAACTATTCCCCAGCATTTAAAATAAATATATTTCAAGTTTTTAGTCACTTATTATTCCTTCCCCCACCAGGCTGCAACTATGTTCAGGACTCCAGGATATGGGCGCCGCCATCTTGACTCAGGAGCATCACATACTGAGGAGAGGAGAGCGGGATAAAGTACAGGGGGCGGGGTTATAGCTGTGCTTTGCACAGACAGAGCAGAGCTGGGGTCAGGGAAAGGACCTCAATCCCAGAATGCAGAGTGGCATTAGACACTTCCTGTTTGCAGGCAGCCTGATGCTCCATGAGCCACCATCGTGGATGTTTAAAGGCTCATAACATGCAGTAGATGCAGGTAGGATGATTTTTTAATGTGAGCAATCTGTATGTACAGGGTGTGGGAAACATATAAGATATGCTCTTATTCAGGGTGAAGGTCTGCTTTAACCTACAGAGCCACCAATGCCCCCCCCCCCCCCCAAAAGAAAAAAAAATAATATGTATGTGAGTAACTGAGGGGATTTGAGATCTTTTTCAGTTAAATTGTCCTATTCTGTTTTTAGATCTAAATGTCCTTCCTTTACTATTCCTTTTAACCTGGAAGGGGTTACACCCTGAACGTCCTATTGTATTAAAGAATGGGATAACCCACTTATACCTCTCTAATCAAGATAATAATGTCAGGATCAGGTTCCTAACGGCAATGACAGATTCTGTGAACAGTTCTTAGGTGAAATAATAAAAGGTTCATTGAAGACAAAGTCCAACAGAATAGTCTCTTAAATTCAGAGTATAATGCGGGCTGCAATAAATTCAGCAACAAAAACAGCTGTTTCCTCACCAGTAACAAACATCCATTTGTGTAGGTCTGCTGCAAAAGTCTCTCATGCTCCACACTGGAGACCACCTTTCTCCTCACACGGCTTCACCCCAAACTGCAGGACAAAGCAATCTCTTGTAGCTCTGTGACGGGCCAGGCCCAGCCACCTGTGTAGTCTGAGGCGGGCCAGCAAACTCAGGCCTGAAGGAAGGGGAATGGCAGGTCCCACTATCAACGTTCCATAGCAATCCAGGCCCAGGCGAACAGCCTCTTGGACTCATTTCACCCAGGTTAGCATTCCAGCAGGATTGTACATCCACTTTAGTGTATAGCCTGCTGCATGCCTATCCCTCCTACAACCATATACCACTTCAAAAAGGTTTAATGTGAATGAAATCTTTTTTTACTGTATTAAAAATTACATATATTAAAATTTTATTGTAAATGTATCCACATAATACATGTGCAACAACATATTAGCATATGGGCCTCAATTCATTAAGAGTTGAAAAGATTCTCATGATAGTAAAAAATTCAAATCATATTAAAAAGCATGAGAATTTCACTTTAAGTGAATCACCAGATAGGAAAATAATGCAAGTCAATGCCACTTTTTACTACAGGTATAAAGTTTAAAGTGGACCAACACCCAGGATTTTGACTATCCTGGGTATTGGTCCACTTCCCCGGGGCACCCCGATTTGCGGTGCCCCGCTGCCTGAAACCCCCCCAAACACCCCGAAAACTCACCTCTCCACGCTCCCACGTGGCCGCGCCGTCCAATCGGCGCCGACGGACAAGCTGATTGACAGCGGCGGACAAGCAGCTTGCCCGTCGGCGCCTCCCGCGCGTCACTCTTGACGTGTGCGCGCCCGCGCCGGCCATTCAGAGACGGCCGGCGCGCGCGCGCGCACGTCTAGAGGAGCACGAGTGAGGCGGCGGCGGCGGCGGAAGCAGCGGCTGGAGAGGTAAGGGTTTTCGGGGGTTTTGGGGGGTTTACACCCCGCGGGACATCCGAGATCGGATGATCGTGTGTGAGGTGATCGGCCCGGGAATCTTATAGATTCCCGGGCCGATCACCTCAGGGTGTTGGTCCACTTTAATACTTTTCTCAGGAGTAAAAAAGTGCAATTGACTTCCATTGTCTTCCTACGGTATATGGTGATTCACTAAAAGTGAAATTCTCAGGCTTTTTTCTCATGCATTTAATTTTTTACTACCATGAGAATTTTTTTCAACTCAATCAATGCCATGGAATTTTTGATACAGTAAAAAAAAATTAATTCACATGAAACCTTTTGAAAGTGATATATGGTTGTAGGGGGTTATTATCTTGCTTAGTGTGGTACAAATTGGTTATTTCATTCTTTAGTACAATTTAAAAATCAATAACATGAAATTATACAAAAAAAAAGGGAAATTAGTACGTATGAACAAACATTGAAAAGAATCGGTGGGGACTCAATTAATCTATATTTACCTCTCCAGGCAAACTCTAACTTTCCCCTACCCTATCATCCATGGGAAATGTGTAGATCTAAGCAAAGCTGCTGGCTTTGTTTTCAATTCTGGGCTTGGCTGAGTCCGCAAGGCCATGTCATGGCAGAGCTTTACAAGTCTTGTCATGCTCTGCTGTTGACAGAGACATCTGCAAAACCATTGTGGCTTGTTGGAGACGCTTGTACTGAGAGATCCCACGGACAGAGTGGCAGTTAGACCACTTGTTGCATGGTCCTGTAGGAATCAAGCTGAAAGCATGTGAAAACTTTGGAGCCCCGCTATGGATTCTAGCTCGCACTGCAGGAAATTGAGGCGAGGCACGTAAGACAGACATCAGATTAGTTGATTACTGCCTTATTATTTTCGTTGCCTAGACTGTTCCTATAGTGCCACAAAGTCTGCCCCCCACCCCAGGTTAATCTGACACATATGTATGAATACAAGACAATGTTCAGGTCTTGTTAAATACAACAAGAAATAAATACTTTGACCAAAAGATTTTGAGACTGCTGCAATGTCAAGGTAGACCCTTTCAGGAGGGCCTTAGCCTAACCTAACTCTAACCTAATTCACTGATGAATGAGTAAAAAATTGGAAGTACAAATACAGTATAAAGATCCTCAGACCAAAGCACTTAGAATGCTTTGGCAATCGTTAATAAAGAACTGTGGATGCAAGCCAATTAAAGCGGACAGGGGCAGAGACCGCTCTGCTCCAGCAACTGCCGACGCAGCACCAGCGAGCGGCAGGGAGCACGGCAAGATGGAGGAGAGGAGCTGCACGTACCTGGCGACGCAGGCTGAGGAGGAAAATCAGCTAGCGGCGCATCTAGAGGTATGGTGGGTAGTGGACAATCGCCCCTTAGCAAGCGGGGGACCCAGGTGGTGGGAGGACCAGAGAGCCCAGGTTGCGACGGGGGGACAGGGATGAGAGTGAGCCCTCCCCCTAGCCCTGGGGGCAAGCAGCATGGACCCCCCCCCCCGGATCGGGTAAATCGATTGATGCCGAGGGAGAGGTGGGGGGGGAGGATGACCCCAGCCCCCTCCATTAGCAGCTTTTGTCACCACTTAAAGATACAGATACACAGAATAACTGGCCCCAGATGCAGCATCTCTCTCCATCACCAGAATATGATGAATGGGGCTCGTCGGCTGAGGGGTCCCTCTGTGGCCAGGAGAAGGAGGAATAGAGCATGCACATGCGCCAGAGGGGCATCCCATCTCCGGATCAGCCAGTTTCAGAAGAGATTTCGGTCAATGGGCTTGGAGATGCACTTTCCCCCACGGGGTTAACCAGCAGGACTGGGGATCCCCCTCGGATGGGACGCAAGGGAAGCAACGAAGGAGCACCTCGCCCGCATGGAACAAACGGCTCAAATCTCCAACTTGAAGTTACACTATGATGACCTGGAGAACAGTTCCTTCATGGGATACCTGAAATGCTCTAGTTTGCAGACTTGGAATCGGTTGCATCTTCTATTTTTAACACGCTCCTGGGGAACTCTCCAGGTACCGCCATTAAGCTTGATAGGATCCACAGTGTGGGGGGCCAACCGCCGGGCGTGGGGGCATCCCTCCCCTGGGATGTACTGTGCAGGGTACGTCACTTCAAGATCAAGGAAAAAATTCTAAAAAATGCCTGGGAAGCAAGACAAATTGTCCATGACGCCAAACCAATAACCATCCTCCTGGACCTGGCTCGCTCCACGCTGGATGAGAAGACAGCTGAAACCACTCCTCCAGAAAATAAGGGACTGTGGAGCAGTCTACAGATGGGATACCCATTTCACCTTATTATCAGGAAAAACAGGGGTTCCTTCACTCTTCGGGCCCCAGGGGACCTGGACACTACACCACTAGAAGTTCCTAACTGGCTGGACTTCCCTGCGTACCAACCTTTCCTGCAGAGAACCTGCCGAGGAATGGCCCCGTTCAGGCTTGGACCGGTGCGGAGAAGGAACGTACCCCCCCCTTGGAAGAGTAGCATAATGTATGGTTCCCGTTCCATGATTTGGTTTCACTGATGCATTGATCCCGTGGCCTAGACTTGCTGTGAGACTTACTCATCCACTCGGGCCTGCCTAGAGCGGGCCCCTCGCGCCCGGTGGCGGGAGCCAGGGCAGGGGGGTGCCCCGCACACGGCCTGCTACCTGGTGCCCGGGGCTTGGGCTGACTGTGCATGGTGCCCGCTGCCCTGGCCCTGGGGGGGGGTGCATACCATTTGCGGTGAGTGCACGGGGCGTGGGTGACGGTGCAACATGTGATTTATTGTTACCAATGTTAGGAAACATAGAAACATAGAAACATAGAAGGTTGACGGCAGAAGGAGACCATACGGTCCATCTAGTCTGCCCTTATGTGTATACTGTATGTACTCTTTATCTTAGGATAGATGTGTGCTTATCCCAGGCATGTTTACTCTTTCTGTAAAATAATATTTTCTAACATTGCTCCTGATCTTCCCCCCGACTAGCTTCAGGTTGTGCCCCCTTGTTCTATCATTAAGCTTCTTCTTAAAAACACTTCCCTCCTGAACCTTATTCAATCCTTTCACATATTTAAAGGTCTCAATCATGTTCCCCCTCTCCCTTCTGTCCTCCAGACTGTACAAATTAAGTTCTTTAAGTCTCTCCTGATAAGTTTTAAGTTTAAGTCCTTCCACCATTTTCGTTGCCCGCCTTTGGACACGTTCTATTTGAATAATGTCTTTTTGCAGGTACGGTCTCCAGAACTGCAAACAGTATTCTAGCTGTGGCCTCACCAGGGCTCTATACAGCGGCATCACAACCTCCCTCTTCCTACTGGTGATGCCTCGAGCTATGCAGCCGAGCATCCTGCTTGCTTTTCCCACTGCCTGTTTACACTGTCCACTCATCTTGCAGCTATCAGTAATCAGTACCCCTAAATCTCTCTCCTCCGAGGTCCTGGCTAACACAGTGCTGCCCATACGGTACACAGAGCAGGGATTCCTTCTACCCAAGTGCATGATTTTACATTTAGAGACATTAAACTCTAGTTTCCACAGTTTTGACCATCTATCCAGTAAAGCTAAATCATTTTCCATGTTGCAGACACCTCCGGGAATATCCACCCTATTACTAACCTTTGTATCATCAGCAAACAGACAAACTTTTCCTACCAAGCCTTCTCCTATGTCACTTACAAATATATTAAAAAGAATGGGGCCCAGGACAGAGCCTTGCGGCACACGACTTGTAACTTGCCTTTGTTCAGATTGCACACCATTTACAACAACGCCCCTGGTACCGATCCCTCAGCCAACTGGAAATCCACTGAACTATCCAGGGATTGAGTCCTACCTTCAATAACTTATCTATGAGCTCCTTATGTGGTACAGTGTCAAAGGCTTTGCTAAAATCCAGATAGGCAATATCCACAGCACCACCTTCATCTAACACTTTAGTGACATTGTCAAAGAAATCAATAAGATTGGTCTGACATGATCTGCCCTCAGTAAAGCCGTGCTGTTTTCGGTCCAATAGGTCATTACTTTTTAGATGGGAAATTATCTGTTTTTTTAAGAGTGTTTCTATTAATTTGACCACTATAGATGTTAAACTAACTGCCTGTAATTACTGGCTTCTTCTCTACTCCCCTTTTTATGGATTGGTTATGCTTAGTAATTAAAAGATGATCTTGGTTCTCTTGGTCCCCACTGGGGGAAAATAAGCCTTGGACCATCCCTTGCAAGAGGGACTGCTCTGGGCTGGGGGAGTCGGAGACCTCCGCTGTTGTGTCGTGCCACAGTTTCTACTCCACACATAGGCCAGCTCACCAAGGTCCAAGCGACCTAAGAAGGCGGTGTTTCCCCCCTTGCCCCCTTGCCTACTTCATTCCTTGTTTTTTCATTCTCCCCGCTTATCTTCTCTCTCTCCCTTACTTTCCCTCCCCCCTATCTTCACCTCTGTGGGCCTCTCTTGGTCCAGCCCTTTCCGCCCCCTCACCAGTTTCGTTTCCCACCAGGGGTTCCCCTTTTTTTTTGTGTTTTGTGTTGTTATCCTCCTCGCGGACCTCCAGCCCAGTCTAGCTGTCTGTCCACTGCCGTCCGGTCCAGGTGCAGAGTGCGTGTTGGAGTTGAAAATTGCTCCAACCAAAAGTCACAGAAAAGTCGCAAAACACGAAATTGCATCTGAAAATCCAGTTTACAAGCCCAGAAAATGAATAAACGTAGCTCTTACTGGGTTAAAAGCGCCCATGTGGTAGCTTGCCCCAGTGGGCAATAATTCACCTCAAGCCATCAATGATGGTATCTTTCGCGGAATTTAGCAAAGCATCTTTATTTTTTACGTGTATACAAAGTCTGTATTTTGTTTACAGTGCCAAGCCTTCTCTGTGGCACTGCAAGGGTTTAACAGCTTCCCAACCAGTTTCTGCTGTTCAGGGGGACAGAGGTCCCCCATTGTTCACCTCAGCATCCTGCCCGGGACCATTTCACTTATGCACTGAGGTGGGGCCTCTCTACAGTAATGCAACCACATGGGGGGGATTCCACAGAGAAACCTCTGTGTATAAAAGAAATACTACCCAATGGCCGACCATTAGTCCGGGAGCATGCATTTTTTGATTGAAAGAAATCATGGCACTATTTGCTGGCATGGCTTTTTCATTATATATTATTCAAAATATGTGAAAATGGGGTTTTTAATTTTAACACACAAAAAGATAAAGAATATTTGTTCTAATTTTTCCTAAAAAAAATAACTGCACATGTGAGGGTTTTTTTACAGGTGAAGTGCATCATTTTTCCACTGAGGTAAGAATATTTTTTTCAAAGTTTGGAAACAACATTACCAGATAGGATATGCTAAAGAATCTTTTTGTTTCTGCATACCCCATAGGGTGCTGTTGTTTCTTTTGGAGATACAATACTTTGCTTGTCTCTGGAGGTGCTTTGCGGACTTTTCCAGATTACTAGATTGACTGCAGTTTACAGTTATGACAAATTCTGACAGTAGAAGGCGCTGTTACCAATGATAATCTGTAGGGGAGTTTTGTCCATGAACACTTGATGCACTTGTTTAGTCTTTAATACAAGCTTTGTCGTGACAGAAATGGACATAGATCCAGAAGAAACTATGGAGTATGACCAGCTTGATGGCAGCATTACCTTTTTAACATCTTTAACTAAGAATATAAAAGGAAATCCAGATCCAGCATTTGGTAATGCACTACTATGAACAATAAATTGGATGTTATTATAATTTTTCTATCATATCAAAGATTCAACTGTAATGTATGTGGCTAACAACATTTTACTGCATTTAATACAGCAATTGATTTTTATCCTTTGGATGACCACCAGGGGTACCAAAGCATTTTGTTTACAATGTATTTAGGTAAAAAGCTAATACCAATATAGATAGATAGATAGATAGATAGATAGATAGATAGATAGATAGATAATTGAAAAAACTTTAACTTTAAAAAAAAAATGTTAAACGATTTTATGTGCTAGGGCAACATAAAGTACAGTAAAAAGTATTTTTCACGCGTAAAGAAAAGGATACAAGCTTTTCCAAATGTGTGTGCCGTGCATTCAGTCCCCTTTACTATGGTATCTTTGATACTAAAATCTAGTGTGACCAATTGCCACCTGTATGTAATGTATTCGGAGTATACCTATAGCTGTTCTGTGAAGGCCTCATAAGTTTGTTGTAGAACATTAGTAAACACAAGCTTACGGACAAAGTTGTGGCAAAGGGAATTGAAGGGTTAAGTTATAAAGAAAAGAGCTGAACATCTCACGGCACCGTTCAATCCATCAGCCATAAATGGAAGGAGTATGGCATAGCCTGAAACCTACTGAGATATGGTCATCCACCTAAACTGACAGCCCAAGCAAGGGGAGCTCTAATTAGAGAAGCAGCCAAGAGTTCTGGGGTCACTCTTGTTCCATAGAACAACTATTATCCGTGCACTTTATAGAAGAGTGACATAAAGGCTAAATGGCTAAAAGCAAGCCATAAAAAAACTGTTTGCCTCAGAGTACTGTGGGGGACACAGCAAGTGTGCATGTACTCTGGTCAGATGAGACAAAAGTGCTAAATGTGGAGGAATGCTAACACACCATCCCCACAGTAAAACACGGCAGTGACTGCATCATTCTGTAGAGATGCTTTTCTTCAGCAGGAACTGGGAAGCTGGTCTGAGTGGAACAAAAGACTTGAGACTAGGTCATAGGTTCACTATTCTGAAGAACAACCCTAAACATAATGCCAAATCTACAAGGGAATAGTTTAAATTAAAAAAAGGAATGTACTGAAATGGCTCAGTCAAAGTTCAGACCTAAATCCGGTTGAGAATCTCTGGCATGAATTGCTGTTTACAAATTCTCTCTATCCAATCAGCCTCTATTTCAAGGAGTTTGAATACATATATATGTTTAAACTGTACCTTAGTATTAGAAGAGCTAGGAGGAGTGGGATGGATATTTTGCTTTTGTGATTACAGCATGGCTTCATCACTATTCACTAAACACCAGGCCTAGAAAAAGTTTCAACCTGTAAGAGGTTATTTAAGTGATTTTCAGTTTAAGATGTATCAGAGTATTTTACCTCACAATAAAGTGTGGAAAGAAAAATGAAATTTATGGTAATGACTTTTGCCTGCATTCTCCATGACACCCACGAGAGAGCGATTCCACTTGTGGAACACAGAACAGGAAATTAGCAAGAGTTAAAAGGGGTAGTCCCTCCCCCCTAGCAACAATGAATACCATAGACTAGGTTCTTATGATTGCTTGATTCCCCATATTATCAATTTGCTTTTAATATATTGGCAATATTTTCAGGGAGGGAAGTCCCTGATGTCATGGAGACTGCAGGGAAAAGTCATTACCATAAGTAATTTTCATTTTCCCTTGCACTCCATGACATCACCCAAGAGAGATATACCAAAGATCTTACCTCAATGGTGGGTTACACTTGCCAAGGCTGCACGTCCAAAGGATAGGTCTCTGGCATCCAACACATCCAACCTGTAGTGCTTGACGAATGTGGTTGGTCCTGACCAAATTGCAGCCTTGCAGATCTGATTAATGGGGACTGATGATGCTTCAACCCAGGAGGTTGTGATGGATCTGAGCCCTGACTGAAGATTTTGCAAAAAGTTTGTCTTCTCTATAGGAAAAAGCTATAAAGGCGAAAGCTATTGAGTTTAACCATCTAGCAATAGTGGACTTTCCTTCCCTTGTTTTTACCTTTTCTCTTCTAAAGCTTTGTGTCATAGATAAGTAGTCCAGATTACAGTTTCTTACGTCCAGTGATGCTTGCTTCCTTTCTTTTTCTGTGCTAGGATCAGAAAGGAAGGAAGGTAAAATTATTATCTGATTTCGGTTCTTTTTAAAATCAACTTTAGGAAAAAAATTCAGCATCAAGCGTAACGATAATGTGATCCTCTCAAATAGTACAGTACAGTGGTTGCATGGACAGTGCCTGTAGTTCTGAAATTCTCTTGACCGTTGTTATGGCAACCAAGAAAATTGTTTTCCAAGTGAGAAGTTTGAATATCCTCATGAGGTATATAGGGCGAAGAATCAAATGGTAGAAAATATCGGAGTTCAGAATGCATTTCCCTGCATTCATAGTGTGTCTACTTAAAAAAATTGCTTTTGGTGTTCTCCGCTCCACAGGTGAATTGCCCTCAAGAACAACAGGTTGGCCTCGGTCCAGGTGAAAATTTCCTGGGACAGTTTTATTACAGGAGGGCTCCTCTTGCCCCCTTGTTTGTTTACATTTTTTTCTGATGTATTAAATTTCCTGTGTATTAAGCTGCTCTATGACACCACTAATGTCCATCTGGATTTGACTCCGGTATGAGGGAAAAAAAGAGAAAGAAAAGTGGGCCCGGAGGGGAAACAACCCAAGAAAAAGGGGGGGCACCCCGGTCTGCCCCACCCACCACCCACCAGGGCCGCTGTGCCCATCCCCGAAGTAGAGACTCCAAGACCACCTCTCAGTACACAGTTGGGGACCCACGGTCCCGGGCCATGAGTGGCGGTGTGGTATCCGGGGTCTCCAGATTCCGGATGTGTGGCAGACCTGGGGGGTAGGTCCAGGTAGAGAAAAAAGAAAAACACAGGAAACGAGAAGGGGGGAGGGGGAAGCAGGCTCAGAAACCAACCACTCGAATACAGACCCCACCGCCCGGACCACCGTTATTGGGAATGGCTCTGATAATACTTCACTGACTTTGATGCAAACCATTGGGGAGGAGTATAGGGACAGTATCCACGTCTTCATGTTTTCCGGCAGGCCTATATGTTCTAGTGTGGCCCTGATAAAGTCCCAATCCCTTGAGAGCAATATAGCAGGGATCTTCTCCACGTGGATCAAGTAGATCAGGTTGAGGACTCATGTCCCAGGTTCACGTTGTCCCTGGCCTTCCTTCTCAGGGTAAAGGCAGCCCGATCTGTGTCAATCAGCTCAGGTTGGATATCAGCCTATTGCCCAGAATTTTAGCAGATAGTTTTAGGTCCACATTTAACAGAGATATTGGCCTGTAATTAGAACAATGGAGGGGGTCCTTTCCTTGCTTTGGTATTACCATGACCTGGGCCCTCAGCATATCGGGTGGTATGGCCTGTTCCATTGAAATAAAGTTGAATGCAGTGGTTGCTCTTGGGGTCAGGATGTCACCTAACCATTTGTAGTAGGACAGGGTGAACCCATCAGGCCCCGGGGATTTGCCTGTCTGCAAGGATTTGATTGCTTGGGACCACTCTTGCTTGGATATGGGCTCCTCCAGGGCCTCCACAATCTCTGGACCTAGCACTGGGAGGCCCGGGACACAACATATCCCCTCGCCTCCCGTATGAGTAGGGGGTTACTTATACACCAGAACTGAAAAAAAAACTCTTGCCAAGCTTGTGGTTTTCTCCTGGAAGGAATAAAATCTAGGGGTGCCAAGTTTGAGTGTTCCCTTATTTTCTGTCAATAAAAGAAAGAAACAAGCCTGGCTGAATATTACTTGACGGCTTCTACCTTATAGCCATACAGCAACTGAAGTTATTTCTCAGGCAGTTGTGATGTTATGCTGTTATGTATTAATGGGCAGTTTGTTTTTTATTATTTCTGTACACGTGTTCCAACCTCTTGACTGCAAAAAAAACCCTTTAAACAGTCAAAAATGACACAAACCAGGCCAACCCAACAAACAAATCCTGCTGTGGTAAATTTTAAAAACAAAATAGCGATTCATGGATGTGCAGCAGCATGGCTGAGATGCTGGGAGAGAAAGCTCCAAAATGACCGCTACCTTTCTTCTCTAACTGTGCCAGGTTGTTGGTCCAGTTTAAATCTTATGTACTAACTACTAGTGTAATACATTGATTACTGAAATTCATTGCAGACAGCACAGTTACACCTGGATATCTAATTTGTAGTTAAAGTGCACCTATACTCAGAAAGAAAGTTTATGTGGTTACCTTACATCCCCAGCCCTGTGCTCTAAAATAGCCTCTGTTTCTATTTTTAACTCAGCCTTTGCCCAATGTTCATAAAAATACAAAAAAAAAAAAAAAAAAAACAGGAAGTAGTATTATGGTGAATGGCCTGCCCTATGCTAATTTATTCAGTTACAACCAAACTGTCCCAGAATAGCAGTTGATGTGATCCCCTTTGCTGAGCTGTGTGTACTCGTATTGCATCATCATTAGGAGTGGGGCTGGTCACTCAGGGAGCAATATGGCCGACTGCATCCAGTTTGTGTTGTTTTGTGTTGTAAGAACAGCTTACTTTTCCCGGTCCAACAGTGCATGTACGGCTCTCGTCCAATCAGAGCCACTTGATGTGCCTATGTCATTTGGCAAATGGCTCCCCAAGATCTTTGAGCCGTGTGTGCTACCATTCCAGCCATTCAGATAGGCTGGGGCTGGAGTGCATACCTTGCTGGGAACGCTTTTGCTTGCACTCCCGACTGCAGATGGGCAGAGCCATTTGTCTAATGGCATAGGCATGGCAAATGGCTCTGATTGTCCCCACTGGACTAGGGAAAGGTAAGCTGTTACCAATTTTGGATGCCCCAGCAGAAGGCCTGTGTCTGGCTTTGGAATCTTATAGGGTTAATTCATACATTGAAAGGCAGGGATTGCAGTGTATGGCTTGTGTCCCCAAGGGCCTTCGTGCCACTTTGAAGAGTGACAAACCATTTTTACCCACCCATGTTACTGCTTCTGTTTATTTGCAGTTTAGACTGCAGTAGTATTCAGACTTCCAAATGAGAAACTAGGCACATCAATCTTCTCCCCCAACTATAACATCAGCTTAAGAGAGAGACTGAGAGATCATTAAAGTAGACCTATGCCCTCAATACCCCTTGTATCTTTAAGTTATTGAGGCAAAATCTTAATTTTATTAAATATTTATCATCAGAGACAGAAAAGTTTTCAGACAATTTTAGAATATTTGGGTTAACCTCAACATGTTACTTTCCTAAATGAAACCAAACTTTATTTTTTCTTGTTTCAGGAATTGATAATCCTGTATTGTCACCAGATGATGAACAAAACAACTCTAGTATGTTCAAACCATGGTTATACAATGAAGATGTAGTAGTCCCGTCTGAAAGAGCTCAAGTTCAAATACCATATTCTCCAAACAACTTCAGAAGACTCACTCCTTTGCGCATCAGCACAAGATTGGTTGATTCATTTTTGATAGCAGATGGCGCAGAGGAGCAACCTAGATCATTCCTTCCAGAAACAACAAATATGTAATATTTGGGATTATTTGGGATTTTCATAACATATCATAGGTGTACAGTATCTATGTAGGCTGCAACTAAATAAATGATTGATAGAAAAAAATGTTGACATTTTGATGCCAAGATTCATACATGTAACTCTGCAAGGAACATTTTAAAGTACAGCTTTAAAGGTGATGGTAGTGGCTTTTGTTTAAATATTTGTTGTTTACTGCAGTCTAGTGAAAAAAAGTGGTCAGTTTTGGACTGGACCAACCTGTGGTTGATGGTGTTTCATCTGACAGACAAGTATAATGGCTTCCTAATGCAGAAGAGTGAGCAGTTGGCCCAGTAAAAAGGGAAACTTTACTCAGCAAATTACTAAACAATTCACACCTCTGTTTTGCATGTAGCGTAACTGAAGGACTTTTAACTCTGGAGTTAAGATTAAGCCTTTACATTTGTGTTATGGTTCTTATGTCTGTATATTTGGGTATGCACTGCAATTAATAATGATATTCACATAATGGTTAATCTGGTTTTACATAGTAGTAATCTGTACAATAAATGTAAATAAATATGGACATTCTCTTCACAATTATAGAGAGCATCTTTGAACTCAAAAGGATTTCCTTTCCGTCTAAAGACAACATTACAATTAAAATGTAACCGCTGTTTTTTTTTTACGAAAAATTCTGCTCCTATTGTAAAACCACAACAGCTACAGGAAATTTTTGTCTTACTGTATGTTTGCAATTTGTGTAGAATTATGGGTAGGCAGAGGCACATTGGGTGGTGGAAGAAGCAGCAGCCATGGGGGTTGTAGGTTTATTTTAACATGAAAAACATAAAATCTATGAATCCTTTGGGGAAATTAAGGGGAATATTAATAACCTCAAGATTTGAGTCATATGAAAGGAAAACTGATGCCATCATTAATCAAAAAAATACAAACAGCAACAGAACCTTGGACCTACAAATGCAATAAGTTTGCCGATTGGATCAGACAGAACCAGAACTGGAAATAGCCGGAATGGTCAATGGCTCTTGAGTGTCCTGACTTCATGGTGGCATGCTCCTCATATTTATGATAGTTGTCATCCCCTAGAGCTGGCTGAACTCGAAGGGGTGCAAGCAACCTGTTTTCTTGATAAGAGTTTATCTAATCTTCCATCTCACCCAAGAATTGGCCAAATTCCTAGGTAAGATAAGTAAGGAACTGTCACGATTCACCTACCTGCACCCCGTTCCAGCGGCGCCTCCGCCTCTCGTGTCCGACCGCGCTGGGCGGCTGCGAGCGCGCTTCCCCCTGCTTCCTCCGCCTCTGCCGGCGTCCCCGGCAGTTCTCGTGCTCGCCCGCGAGCACGTCCGTCATACTCCCTACGGAGGCGCTGCTGTCAGCGCAGCCGCTGAAGGAAGTTAAGTTAAAGGGCCTATGAGCCCAGCTGGGGTTGGGGGGCGTTCCTTGCAGGGACAGGGCCAATGAGCCCTAGGGGATGTGAGGGCTTCACCCTCCTCAGCTGTGTGGGCCAATGAGCCCCATTGGAATCTTTTGGGCTATATGCCCTTTCTATGTGTCCAGCCAATGAGTCATTAAATCCTATGTGCACCAATCACACACACCTTCCCTTTCATGTCTGTCCCTATAAAGGTTTTCCCCCCTCAGTTGCCCAGTGCCTGTGATAGCGCCTTGTACCTCGTTTGTCTTGAGCTAATTTCCGTGATTGATCTCCGTTGCCGACCCCCGCCTGAATTGACCAATCTCTCGTCTGAACCCTGTTGCCGACCCCGGCCTGAATCGATTACTCTCTGCCTGACCCCTGTTGCTGACCTCTGCTTTGTACCCTGACCTCGAGCTGCCTCATCCCTCTGTACCGCTGTGATCTCTGACTTCCCGGTGTCGACCTCTGGCCTGTCTCTGGACTTCCGATAAACTTGCTCTCAGCCATTGGTTCTTCAGACCTCCAACTAGTAAGTCCCCATCCTTTGAGCCATTGAAGTCCGGGGGGCAACCGATCCCGGGCAGGCGTATACTGCATCCCGGCAAGCGGGGGCTCCTACAGGTGAAGCTGGCTGCGGAGATTGGGGGTTGAGGGCTTACCTGGAGGTCTGGAGTTACCCCGAGCGTGACAGAAACATAGGTCACAAGTCCATATGCTATACTGATAAATCCCCCATGCCACATCATAGCTGTACATTTTGAAAAACGTTTTTGACTTAAACTTTGATAAACATATTTTTCATTTAAATTTGCTATATCATAGTTGTTTTTCACATCCTGGACATGTCAAGACATGTCTCTGACTTATGTTTGCTATGCCATAACACCATAATCACAAAATGTCTGCCATTGGCATCCATTTTGGAACACAAAATGGCGGACGTTGATAAGATCTAGACAAAATGGTGGATGATAAGATCTAGACAAAATGGTGGCCAGGTTGCCACTTTACCTATTATTATCACACACAACCCTTGGCAATCCTGGATGCCATTCATTCTCTTCTCTCTCCTTTCACTCTTTGAAATTTTATTCTGTGGTTCTAGTTGTACAGCAAATGCATAAGCTACATATTATTTTAATACGCATATATATAATTATTCATTTATCAAAGACTGGCAATAATCTTCATAATAAGCAGAATCTGGTGTGGGCAACAACATCTGTAGATATTCCAAGCTTGGCAATATCCTTCGAAGTAAGCTTGGTCATCCGGAACAAACTGGTCGACTTCAGCTTGATTATCCGGAATAAACTGGTTGAAGTAAGCTTGCTCATCTGGAAAAGGCCATAGCAATAGCTGGATATCTCCTTCACTTTAAGATGGCTCAGGCATTGTGGCTTCGCCAATATTTTAATAGACGTCCAAAGCATTATAGCCATCACTATAAGCAAATATACACATTATTACAAACGTATTTCTAAAATAACTTATTCTCTAAGATAACATCTATCAGCGGGTACATGTACCCACTTTTCTTAACCGGACACAACTACTGTTTCTACCTTGTCCTGGCCTTTTGCAATCACTTCTCCTGGTTGTGGTGGAACACTGTGGTCTAGTGACCTTATCAAGACTTTTGCCCCTGGATTGATTACAACTGTGAATCCAAAGCCTCTGTCTCCACGTGCTGTTATAAGTGTGGATGCTTTCCCTTTAACTAATCCAAGTTTATCTATTGCAATTACTATCAGCTGTGCAATTCTATCCCCAGCTTGGATTAACAAATCTGTTCCTCCTGCATTATATAAAAGTACCTTCATTTCTCCTTGATAATCTTGGTCTATCACTCACCCCATTACTTTTACTCCTTTTAATGCTAAGCTTTATCTGGGGGCTAAAGATACCTATTCCTGTGGGTATCAAAGTCATTTCCTGTTTGCATAGACATACCTCCTTTTGTGCACATAAATCTAAGCCTGTGGCCCCCGATGTGGCTCAATAGGGGCCAAGGCACCACTTCCCGGAACAATTTCCCAATATGGTGTGGTTTGTTCTGAGGCAGTGGCTTTTATGGGCATAATTTTGAAGTTAGGGGTAGTCTTATGCATTAATGGGGTTTCCTGTTCCCCTATTGGTCTATTGTTTAGTATGTTAAGCACCACAGCCATTTACTATACCCTCCATTCCCCAGCTTCTTTAACTGACTTTTTAACAGGCCATTCATTCTTTCAATTAGGCCAGCTGCCTGTGGGTAGTAGGGGATGTGTAGTATCCATTCTACGTTATTTTGTTCACCAAATTCCTGCACCGGTCGATTTTGAGCCATTATCACTTTGAATTTGCAAAGGTACACCATAATACTTGCTTTCTTCATCTGGTTCCGCGTTAATCTCTTCCACTGCTCTTATGGTTACTTGCTGGTCGGCGATACAGTTGTAAAATCGTTTAGGGTGTCAGAGATACAATGAGCATCAACATCATGTTTTGTACCATACTCCATATATCTTGCCACACTTCCTTTCCCCATACCTCTCTGGAATGTATCTTCCAGCCTGCCTTTGTCCAGGCAGGGGACCATGTGGCCAGGCCATTGGTTACCACCCATGAATCAGTATACACGTGGCGCTCACCTCCTAACTGCCCTTGTTTCAATACACTATACACTGCATAGAGTTCTGCATACTGACTACTCTTTCCTTCTCCTGTAGTGACAAGTAATTTTCTGCTAATGGGCTGGTACTCACCACCAGGTCCCAATTGGCACCTGCTTTAATTATTGCTAAATGGACTTTTCATTCTTAACTTTCCTGCGCTGCTTTTTATTTTTGTGCTGAATCACCCTGACCGCAGCTGTCTCAGCTATTCGCTGGCAGGTGTCTCTCTGCAGTTTTATCTCCCCCACTTCCTTCTGCAATTGAGTTAACCGTTCATAAATTGTACATATTTTTCATGTAGATTACGATATGCACTTCATATATGAACTTCGATATGAAATTCAGCCACGCCGCCTCAGCGAGCTGACTTTCCCTTTCTCCACCTGACCTTTTGTAGACAACTTACAACATCCGCGGGTTCGGATCCTGTAAGAATTTTGGACCAGTCCTCATAGGGACCAGTGCCTATTGACCACTCAATGGCCACAATATTATAGGGAGAATTTTCCCACCCTGGAATTAATTCTCCTAATGGAGCAGCAGGGCATTTCTTAGAAAAGAGGAAAGATAATGCTTACTTTTAACACAACCTCCAAACCAACACTTATACACAATTATAATGCCCTCCAGTTATGGGAATCCCATCCTCGTTGCCAAGAAAATGTTTTGCCAATCAGTCAGAATCAGAACCAGAAATAGCCAGAACTGGAAGTGAAGTTTCTAATTGGTAAGGGGCCCGCTAGACAGGCGCCCTGAAGGAAGAACTACAACTACAAAATGTAGCATAAAATATAACTTTAATAATAGGAAAGATATAATGGCAGCTTAAAGCACAAAAATAGCATAAAACTTAGACAATAACAAAGAACATAAATTTCATTACAACTTTAATCCATACTGCTTAATGGTACCTCTCATTTATTCAAACTGTATCCTATATCCTTCAGATAGAACTAAACATAATCAACAACTATTCCATGGAATGTTTAGCTTACCTACCCAGCATGCATATGGTCAATCATGGGGCTCAAACGTCACAGAGATCGGGATGAGCTTGGGAGGTAAGTGGGTCAACAGCCCCACATATCACTGTCCATGACAGGCGTCCCTCGTCAATGGCCCTCGAGTCTCCTGATTTCACGGTGGCATGCCCCTCATATTTTTGATGGTTGTCACCCCCAAGAGCTGGACGAACTCCATAGGGTTGCAATGAACCTGTTTTCTTGATAAGAGTTTATCTAATCTTCCATCCCTATCTTGCCCAAAAATTGGCCAAATTCCCAGGTAAGATAAGCAAGGAAAAAAGGTCATAAATTCATATGCTATACTGATACCCCCCCCCCCCATGCCACGTCATAGCTGTACATTTTGAAAAACATGTTTTCAACTTAAACTTTGATAAACATGTTTTTGACTTAAAATTTGGTAAACATTTTTGACTTAAACTTTGAAAAACATGTTTTTGACCTAAACTTTGGTAACATGTTTTTCATTTAAATTTGCTATATCATAGTTTTTTTTTCACAACCTGGACACGTCAAGACATGTCTCTGACTTATGTTTGCTATGCCATAACACCATGATCACAAAATGTCTGCCAGTGGCATTCATTTAGGAACACAAAATGGCGGATGATGATAAGACCTAGACAAAATGGCGGATGATAAAATCTAGACAAAATGGCTTTGCCACTTTACCTATTATTATCACAGAGACCCATGCTAAAATTGAGGACCGAGAAATTAGAAAAGAATAGAGCTTTGTCTGCCAAATGCACAAGAAATTACTTTTGGCAGTTTTACAGCATTCCAATTTCAGACAAAGCAGGGAAACAGAAGAGGAATACAGTGGGAGAAGCATGATACAACATTCCTCACAGTTCTAGTATCAGTTGGTATGTTCATCTGGAGCCCTGTTGTTACATGAGGGCCCCAAGGGGTGGGCCTGCACCATTCAGTAGGCAGATTGTAGCAGGACTGGATGGGAGGAGTTTAAAAAGCCCCTGGCCAGGGCGTGATGTCAAGATGCCAACATTTTCGTCAATAAAAGATCTGAAACCTTTTGTCAAGGAACTAATCAGCACCCTTGCTGCTGAAATAGACCCGTTTCATTTAATCCGGGTTCATAGGAATGCCAATGTCATCTGGGACATAATTAAATGACCACCCTTTTTTCTATTAGAGAGACTATAATACTTGCAGCCAGAGAAAGAGCTAATGTGAAAATTAAAGGGCAAAATATTTAATTCTATGTGGACATTGCAATAGAGACTCTAGGAAAAAACGGTCCTTTGTCCATTACTAGTGGAACTGCAACTTAAGGCCATGAAATATAGATGGGTGCACCCATTTAAATTATTCTTTTGCTACAAGAATCAAGCCCAAGTGAACCTGGAAACATTGGAAATTTTGGAGCCAAAGGGAACAGAAGCACATTGTATACCCTGTTTATAGTACCAGCCATCATAAGTATGGTTTCCACAAAAGGGTTAACATAGGGTGGCAAGAAAGGTTTCTTACCTTTTTTCCCCTTTCTTTCCCTCTCACTCTTTTACGTGGAAGGCGGAGGGAGGGGTTGATGAGATATATAACATACAACAGTTGCTAAAAAGACCGTGTATGTTTAAGAAGCTAGAGGATACATTTTTGCTGACAATAGGCTCGATTCAGAGAGACAAAAAAAGACTTTCGTTTTAGTGCCGATTTCGTATTACTTAAATACCTATTACTCAAATTTTCCTGCTCTTGTATGAGTGTGCGAGCGATTCTATGCATGCATTGCAAACCTTCTGTAAAGTATCCGTCCGTTCGTATGCCAGAGTACGAGTACGAGGATGTCATTTTCCAGCGTGACTTTTCTGTTTCATTTTCTCATGTTACAACGTCGGATTTCGATTTTGCCCTTTTTCCATCGTCTCCTCCCACGAATCCTTTACGTTTCCCGATAGATTCTGTTTCACTTTTTCAAAAAATAATCGTCCAGACGAAAATCCTTACGATCTTGCGACTGTGCACTACAAACTTAACTCATTAAAGTGCTCGCCTACATATTTGCCAACCTCACTTCTACTACAATGTTTAGCTAAACCACTTAGCCCTATCCTCCACCTTCCCTTTTGGACCCTTAAATCTCACCCCAACCACTTAGCGCAATCCTCCATCTTCCCTTTTGGACCCTTAAAGCTCACCCCAACCACTTAGTCCTATCCTCCTTCCCCTTTTGGACCCTTAAAGCTCACCGAAACCACTTAGCCCTATCCTCCATCTTCCCTTTTGGACTCTTAAAGCTCACCCCAACCACTTAGCGCTATCCTCCATCTTCCCTTTTGGACCCTTAAAGCTCACCCCAAACACTTAGCGCTATCCTCCATCTTCCCTTTTGGACCCTTAAAGCTCACCCCCAACCACTTCCCGGTTAGGTTCTTTTTCCATTTTAGGCCCCTAAAACTTACCCAAACCACTTCCCGGTCATCTGAATCTTCATCTCTAAATATTTTTTTCACCCTTCGTTTGGTGTTAATGTATTTGTGTTTAAAAATTACACTGAAACTTTGTTTTGGTTTTTTTTCTTGAATGCCATTTTTGTGGCCCATTATATATATTTTTTTTAAAAACATTTGTAAAACCCGTTTAAAAACAACAACATTAAAAAAACTATTAAAACTTTAAAATTTAAAAAACTATTTACAAAAATAAAAACAATGACAGGACCCAGAACGCTAGTCTTCTTATGTTGTCCCCAACGAGTCAACCAGCTGCTGCATATTGGCCACCAACTCAAGGACCCTTCGATTCATTTCTTCCACTCTGGCCCGTGTGGTCCCTGTATCAATTTTAGAAACAAAATTACTTAGAGACAAATACATGTTTCTCATGTGTGGATGGACGGTTTTTGATTTGCAAACATAAATCATGATGACATATGTCAGTCTGCTAAGTAATTACTCTAAGCAAGTGGGCACTGGTCAGTCTGCTAATGCTATTGACACTAAGCAAGTGGGCACTGGTCAATCTGCTAATGCCATTGACTCTAAGCAAGTGGGCACTGGTCAGTCTGCTAATGCCATTGACTATGGCTTTATGTATCTGGGTGATCATGTCACTTAACACATACTGCAAAGAATGACATTACAACTTACTTGGTTGGTGGCCGAAGGATGCCTCGTTGGGGACAACCCTACGTCCTGGGCCCTGCCACTGTTGTGAAGTAGAGGCTGTCGAGACATGGCAAATAGGGTCACTTATAATGTCTTAGTCAACAGTAATCAAAATTCATTTTCAGTGTGTGTGTCACATCACTCACCTTCTCCCTGTGCCTCCTGGCTGAGATCTGCTGCAGCCTGCGCATCTTCACCCGCTCCAGAAGCATCTACAAAAACAGATGAAGGAAATCAGCTTGGGTGGAAATAGCATGTATATGTGTGTGCGGTTACATGAAGAGTCACATACCAGAGGCTCCCGCATGCGTCGCTGGGTACGACTCCCTGCCCACGCCGTGCCGCCCCTCCTCTGTGGAAAGGTCCAGGGGCTGGTCGGAGGACCCAACAGAGGAGGGGTAGGACCCTCGCACTGGAGATCCACCACCTTCACTTCCAGCTGCAGATTCACGCAGCACTGGTCGGCCTGTGCGCCTCCGAATGTGGCGGATTCGGTAATCCATTTCCAACACTAGAAAAGAAACACAATTATAAATAAATGCCTACCTTCTGCATGAGTTACATCTGCCATGCAATCGCTATGTACTTACTAGGGAAATGGATTCAGAAAAAGCACCACACCCGGGCCATGTGCAGCCGTTTCAGGTCCTGGTCCAGGTCCGCATGATCTGCGTGTGGGTGAAGGTGGTGTCCATTTGATGTTGGATTTTGGCAATGATCTCCAGGGCGACGGTGCGCTTCTCAAAAGAGTTGGGCAGGTAGTCGTACCCCGGCATTAGTATTTAAAGGGTCCTGGAGCCACAGCTCATTCTCTTTCAGAGTCTCATCATTATGCCACCAAAAAAATCCGCCGCTAAGGCCAAAGCAGCCAAGGAAGCCAACAGGAAAAAGGCAGAGAAGTGTGAGGAGGCTTTAGCAGGCCCCACCACTCGCTCAAAAATGCCAAAGGCGAAGCTGCCGGGATCCCGCAGTGAGCAGGAGAAGGTGACCACAAAGGCACCCACAAGCACAAAAACCAAGGAGCCAGTGCCAAAGAAGAAGGCCCAGCCCAGCAAGCACACAGGTACGGCCCCGAAAAAGCACACCAAGAGAGTGAGAAGCCCCAGCCCCCAAAGGTAACCATCACCCCACACACGTGGGAAAAGCTCACATGCAAAGAGGCCAAGCCACCGGGCCCGAAGCCCCAGCAGCCAGAGCTCAACATCACCCCACCCAAGTGGGAAAAGCTCACATGCAAAGAGGCCAAGCGACCGGGCCCGAAGCCCCAGCAGCCACAGTTCACCATCACCCCACCCACGTGCATCAACCTCCCAGGGTCATGAAAGTGTGAAGGGGCCACAGAGGCACAGGCCAAGTAGCCCAACATCATCCACCACACCCTCTCCTCCTCGCCCACATTTGGCACCGGCACAGGTGGAAAGGCAGGCTGAATATGTCACAGCTACGCCTGCTAGTTCAGTGGCCACCCAGCCAAGAACCCCAAGTCCATATCCAAGTCCAGTCAGAAGCCAGCCACCTGTCCTACATTTCTCCCCAACACAGCCAGCCCAGAATGTCCCCCCATTTGCCGCCAACCACTGATGAGCCAGAACATCTAGCAACAGGGCGCAGATGGCGCCGAGGCCACTTGAGTGGCAGGTTCGGTGAGGCCCAAACTCTGGCATTGGCTAGTGGCCTCACCTTGTATTATGATGAGCTATATGGGCGCAGATCCAAAGCTACAAGCAAGCAGCGCAAAGCCGAGATTTTGGAGGAGCTCACCAGACAGGTCAATTCAGCTGGGGAAGAGCTCAAAGATGTGGAGCAGATACAAAGGAAAATATCGGACCTAAAGTATGTAGCACGGAAGAAAGAAAATAAACGGCGTAATTACAGGTACATATATACTTTTTGGATTTGGCTTCATCTTGTATTGGAAACATTTATCTAAATGTGTGCAACTCTCTTTTTCAGCTTACAAACTGGCGGTGTATTCCGTGTAAAATTACGCACAAACCCATATATTAACACATGCCCCTAGGGTGTGCCTTGTAGTGGAGGTAACAATTTAAACAGGGTGTGTTATGTGTGGTGACCCATTATTTGCTTTTTTACTTCCTCATAGATTATTTTGGAGAGTCTTCAGGAACACTATTGAGATTAGCAAAGGACTGGCTGTTATGTATTTAGAGTCATTTACATACAACACTTTCATCTTTATCTGTAGCCAATTTGGGCTTGAGCTGTGCTTTGCTCAGAAAGACTTGATCTGGGGTGCTTGAACGTTTGACCTAGAAAGAATGTCAAACAGCCTAATCTAATGGCAAATGCTATTTGCAAGCTGAGTGTGGTCCCATAATGGGCTTTAAGGGATGTGTGAAGCCTCAGAACAGCCAGTACATGCATGTTTATTTTGGTTAAGGAGACCAATGTGTATGTACTTGTTGACTAATACATCTAACAGATAATGACATTCATAGTCAAGTTTAACTTGGTCCGTTGGGGGAGTTGCCATTCATGCATGGGCCCGTGTTTTAGTGAACCATATGTGTTAATACACATCACCAATGCCTAGTTGTGTGTTAACATGCCTTCTTTTCCCCAATGCAGCCCAGCATCATCCCTCAGCTAGTGGGGAATCCTCTGCCAGTTTTACTATGCCGTCTACTTCCGTGCTGCCTCGGACCCAGGATCCGATATTTATATACGGTAAGTGTCTTTTTATGATGTTGCTTATGCATGTGCCTTGCCATATTTCTTTTTGCGGAATTACATATGTATTCCCTAAACTGAACCTTTTTTTTTTTTACATGTCCCAACAGACCCACACACTGATGTAGGAAATCCAGGAGCTGGAGGAAGATGGAGCCTTCATTGAACCTTCAGAAAGAGCTCCCCCTGGGACAGAATCTGCAACTGTCCCAACGTGTTTCTACACCAAATTCTCAGCAGCAGTGAAGCTGGCTGCATGCTGCCAGCCCATCGTGGGCAGCATGGAGAGACTGAGTCGACAGTCCCCAGTGTTAGCTCTGCTGCTGAGGATTTGCCAAGCAGACCTGTGGCTGTTGGTGGACCTAGAGGCACATCATCTGCACGATCCCCCAACCCGGGGAATAGGGAGGCGTAGTCGACTACATCACCTAGTTGCCCAGGGGAGGGGCGCGCCGATGATGGAGTCAGCATGGCACCATGAGAGGCGGCTATTTCGCCTCCAAAATCAACAAAACCACGAACATCTTCATGGCCAATTAGAAACATTAAACAACACCTTAAACTCCATGCTGACTGAATTTAGGTCCAACAACAGCCACATGGCCACCTTATCCAATTATTACAGTGCCATGCTTGAGGAAGTTCGAAATAGCAACAGTCACATGGCCACCTTAACTAACAATCTCAGTGCCATGATGGCTGAATTTCGAACTTCTAATAGAAACATGTTGGAACAGTTGCAGATTCTGAATGCCACACAGGCCCAGGTGAGGGCCCACCTCCAAGGACCCCAACCTGGGTTTTATGGGCATCCCCCATTTTAAGTCCTATTTGGCCTGTATCTGCTCCACATCTTTGCTCTACATCCCCACTGTATTGACCTGTCTGGTGAGCCCTACCAATATACCCTTTTGGTATGGCTTTGCTTGTTTGCTTTGGATTTGCGCCCATATAGCTCATTAGAGTGCTGAGGTAGCCCACTAGCCAATGTCGGGGGTGAAGCCTCAATGAACCTGCCACTGAAGCTGTTGCGCTGCATGCTTGTGGCGAATTACATTGGTTCTTGCTCCTTCTGTTTGTAGGCATGATTGGGGGACATTCTGGGCTGGCAAACTACTACCTTGACCCCTGGCTGAGATTGAACTGGACTTGGATTGGGACTGGGGGTTCTTGTTTGGGTGTCACACTGAGTAACAGGTGTAGATGTGGCATAGGTTTGGCTGCTTTACACCTGTGCCTGTGGCAAACGTGGCCAAGCAGGAGAGGGTGTGTATGTGGGCCTATTTATTTGCTGCCCAATGTGGACATGGCAATGCTTGTCACCTATGTTTCTCAAATTTTCATTTGTCCTAAACTTTGCACAGGAGCGCCTTACTTTAAAACTCCTGCCTCTGGCCAATTGCTATGTGGCCTGATTTGGCTAAACTTACATTTCTGTTTTGCCCATGTATTTTATGCAACTATGGGAGTGACCATCAATTCCAATGTTTGCTTCTGAAATAAACTACATAAAATTGTAATTAACCTGTTGTGGACTAAGTTTATGCCTTTAAGTTTTGGGGGAATAAAGATGAGTTAAAGTAGGCAGTAACACATTTGGAACATCCCAAAAAACAAAAAAGAAAATCATGTGTGAGGTTTTTTGAAATTATTTCTTTTCTGTTTGTAAAAGTAACAAACATACAAACACAAAGGTCCAAAAACACAATTATCCAAGAATAAAGGGACAAAACAAACAAAGGAACACCAAATTAAGCAAAATGTGTCTCAATTAAATTAGACAGCACGTCTTGGGCAGACGCACTCGGTGGGCCACGATTGTCCTCGTCTGGGTCATCGGTGGGTGGAGAGGGGGGCACATCCACATACTGGGGGACACGCTGCAATATAGCAAAATTATGCAACACTGCACAGGCCATTATAATATCTATGACCTTTTTGGGGTCATACTGAAGTGCTCCCCCGGTATGGTCCAAGCATCGGAAGTGGGTCTTCAACAGGCCAAACGCCCTCTCCACCACAGCCCTGGTCTTCCTGTGCGCCCTATTATATGCCTCCTCGGCTGCATTATGGGGCCGGAGGATGGGCGTCAACAGCCACGGAAGGATTGGATAGCCGGAATCACCTGCCAAAATGTATTATAAAAAACATAAATTACACATTACTCAATAAATGGAATCCCCTAAACGAGCCATTAACATTACTAAGAGCCTAGGTCACATTTGCTACACAGCATGAGCATACATAGTGTACAGGCCCTGAAAAAAAAAAAACATCAAATAGATGTTTGAAAAAATTAAACATCCAAGATGGTGGATGAGGGCCAATGAGCCAGACTGCTAACAGGTATTGGTTTAGGACTGCTCTGCTCAGCATTCTTGGATGTGTTAACTTTTCAGGACCCTGTAGCTGCTTTGTGTGAGTCCAAACCAGCTCTAACCACCCCCCTGCACTTTATCTCGCTCTCCTCTACTCAGTAAGTGTAATGCATCTACTCAAAGATGGCGCGGACCCTAGTATAAATAAAGGACATAATTAATTGGCCCAATTAAAATAGCAATAAACAAGTACATAAGTATTTTGTCTTGCAAAAAAACAATATGTATGTTTGAAAAAGGAAAGATTAACTTTCCCGGGTCTATTTCAGGTACACATTAAAATTTTTCCTTGGTGAACATGTGACATTTATATGCAACTAAATACGGTCCATGGTTCCACAGGGACTCTTTAAAAGGAGGGAATACTTAAAAGGAGGGATACATTACAATGTGGGCTAACTTACAAGGAGGGAATAATTACAAGGAGGGAATAATTACAAGGAGGGAATATTTTAAAGTAGTAAATAATTCCAAGGAGGGATTACTTCCAAGGAGGGAATATTTACAAGTTGGAAAAAATACAAGGAGGGATTCATTGCAAGGAGTGATTATGTAAAAGGAGGGATATAATTAAAATAAGGGAAGTATTTGCAAGGATGGATAACTTACAAGGAGGGATTAATTACAAGGAGGGACTAATTCTAAGAAGGGACATTTTACAAGGAGGGTCTTTTGGAATTTTTTGGGACATTAAAAAAAAAAAAAAACAATCAATGACTGATTGAACTTGCCTGTAGATATACTCGTCGACTGCCGGAGGGACCAGGACAACGTGGGTGCAGTCAATTGCACCCATGACGTTGGGCATGTCAGCGATGTTATAAAATGCCAGCTTAATCATGTTTCTGGCTACCATGTCGTCAGGAAAACAAATATATTTCCGAGTAATGGTAGCCATGCCTTCCAAAAACTTGGATAGCGCGGCTCAGCGTAGGCTGGGAGATCCCCATGGAGAGGGCACCCAGCCTCTGGAACGAGCCGTTCGCCAAAAATTACAGGCAGCCAAGCATCTTGGTCATATCTGAAATTGCTTGCCCCTTCCTTGTGGTGCGGGCTAACCATGGCCGCAGCTCACTATACAATTTATGGAGGGAAGCGCGATTAAGTCTGGTGAGTTCGAACAGCTCAACGTCATGCATGCCATCGACGTGCATGCGTCGCAACCGGTGCAATCTGGTCTCAGCCCTCCGGACAATTTCAATGCCCATGAGCTGCACATACTCCTCAAATGCACTAGAGTCGTCCATAGATGCTAGTCTCAGGGTCAAAATGGTCCCATAAGGGGATCGCAAAGGAAACGGATTTATAGGGTGGTGGTCCGTCGGCAATCAGCTCTCTGAATGAGACGCAAGCTCATAGCAATAACGTTAGTTATCTGAACAAACGAAAAATATCAGATTTGGTTTGGAAAATAACCCGAACTGTAAGAATTTGCTTCCAAACATTTTGTATGATGGGACATTGCCACCATATAAGATAGAGGAAACAATGCCACTATCGCATCTCCAACATGTTTCAGGACATGTAGGAGCAAATTTATGTTATTAGCTTGGGGATATATTCCCACAATACTGGATGATCTCTGGGACCTTTTCCAGCACAAGCTGTTTCCAGGGGTGTGAGGGGGGTCTAAAAATGTGGTCTTTATATTTCTTGTGATAAAAAATGTTTAGGCTATAAAAGGGACCAATCAGGTATTTCCTCTTTCACTTTGTTTTCCATTTCTTTCTTATCTTTCACCCTTGTGTCTAGCATTAGCTGAAAGACTCTGGGGAGCCACTGGTGGATAGCTAAATCACAAACTCAATAGCACCCAAGTAACAGCTATACAGGGCAGGGCAAAAAGGGGACCAGGGATGCAACATCTAAAGCTCATTTCTTGCCTTTAGCTTAAAGCCCCTGTCCAGACATACACTAACTCCCTCCCATCTTAACCCTATGGGGAATAGTGACAAATGAGCTTTTTATTATGCCCACTTCCTTTGCCTCAATTTCTGTGTCAAAACTGAGCTGGGAAGGGCATGTCATGGCACAGCTTGAGCATGCTCTTGAGTCTTGAACATGCTCTGCTGGGATTAGAGACAGCTAGCTGCAGGATCATTGTGGCTCCGACCACTTTTTTTGCGTGGTCTTGGGGGAATACAATTAAAAGGAGGGCAAAATTTAGTATCTTGGGTATACAGTGCCTTTAAATGGGGATAGTTTATCTACCAAGATAAACTTAAAAAAGCAGCTGCTAATTTTGGTAAGCAACACTTTAGATTACAAAATCGGGTTACATTATATCAGATAAAGCAACCTTGGAATGGTGTTCATTTTTAAAACTGCTATTTTGCCAAACCAAGAGAGCCTCAGTCTTCCCCATACCTCCAAATCTTCCTAGACTTTTTTTCCACACTGTTATGAAGTTCAGTCCATTTTAGGCCTTGGTTATCCCATCTAAAGGGGAGGGATTCTTCTTTGTTCGAATATGTTGAATAGGAGTGACTTTAAGTAAGTAATCATTAAATTTGAGAATTTCCCAAATGTTTCAGTTTCTCTAAGTAAGACTGGGCAAAAGACCATTGGACAAGATATATAGCATTTAATCTGCAAATGTAGCCACTTTATATTTTTTCTTGCCTATCCTAACTTCTTTCATGCCTTGCCATTGTTTGACATGTAAATGAAAAGGCTCCAAGGACAGGGTATAGATGAGGGAGGATAGTGGGTACCCCTGTCTTGTCCTATATGTGAATCAGAATGTTTCCAGTAGGGTGTCATTTACTCTAACCCTCGCTATGGGGCTCGAGTAAAGTGGCATGACTTTCTTACTTTTCTTAATGCTTAGGCCTGTATGGTTCAGAAGCGCATCTATCTATGGCCAAGCTACTCTATCAAGTTCCTTTTCAGCACCTATGGATAGAAATACAGTTTCCAAACATCGGGGGGGTAATCCAATGATGCACATTAAATGCCTTAATGATGGTTCATGATATGAGACAAAGCCCACTGGTCTAATACCATTAGACAGGGTAAAAGTTTGGCAAGTCTCATAGCGAGAATCTAAGAGTATAACTTAAGATCTGTGTTAAAGAGAGATAGCAACCTCTAATTTCTAGTGTATCCTTAACCTCTTGGTATCCTTGGGGTTCTGGAGCATAAGCCCTTGTTGATCTCTGTTTGCTCCTGTCATGTTATTAGTCTGATGTGGGTGTAAAACCTTTGTCAATATCCACCAGCCCTTATTACCTTGCGCACAGTAAATTCCATTCCACACAGGTGTTTCTCTAGAATAAATTGTTTTAGCTTTTGTTTCCAGGTTATTTGCCTTCTAAGTTTTTCAATAAGTTGTTATTTTTGTTTTTCCGGGTCCCTACCTTAATCAGAACTCCTCCTCCAGAACACCTGGACATCAGGTCTGTCAGACTCACCAGTACGCAGAACCCATATCAGAGAGTATTGCCGAATCTCCATCATTGCTGCACCTATAGTCATGCCCCTGGTCGCCGGGATGCATGTAACGGCTCACTAGACACAGTTGCCCCCAGGACTTGGTAGTACAAACAATATCCTTTGAGAGCTGAGACTGCAGGTGGGTGAGATCCAATTGGGGGTAATGGGAAGTCCAGATGTAGCCAGGATTCATACATGGGAAGATCAGTCCAACCAGGCGACAAGGCAGAAGGGCAAAAGTACTTGGGGTCAAAGGTCAAGGCAAGGGGCAATCACAGAAGGGCAAGGTATGAGGTACAAAATCGTCAGGTAGAGAGGGAGTTACAGTAAGAGGGTATCCTGGGTCACACACAGAAGGCACAGTGCAAGAGGTTCAGGCAAGGACAAAGTCAGGCAGGATTCTCTATCAGACATGGAAAGGTAAGCAATATCAAAGTCACAGATAGTACACCCTAGCTATGGCTATAATTAGCCATTAAGAAATGCACTGGGGCACTGTTATAGAGCAAGGGTGAGAAGGATTGGCTCAGGAAATCTCAGGGCCCATTGGCCCATAATAACACCAAGGCTAGATAGCCCCAGAAAAAAAGGATAATAAACCAAGGAACACTATCAGGGCTTATTTGCTGGGAGACTGTCAGTACTGTGCAACAATGGGACTGTCACAGGAATGGAGGATAGATGATTAAAGCTCCATAACACTACCCCCTCCCTTGAAGAGAGGCCGCTGGATCCTTACCTGATTTACCTGGATTATCCCAGTGAACGTTCCTAACCAAAGCATTGACACACCTGGAGGCGACCCTCTCTCTTCAGGACAAAACCTCTTCCAATCTATCAAATACTGTAAGAAGAGATTATGGAGAGACACTAATTTGTGTAAAGGGAGAATTAGCATGGGGGGGGGGGGGGTACAAAAACCTGAGGCATGCCAGTATTGTCTTTTCCAAGGAGAGAAAAGGACCAAGTTTAACCCTTTGAGTTATTCCAGTCAGGAAGTGACTTATCCACTTGGTGATAGAAATTGGGGTACCCGATGACACCAGCTTGTCATGAAGAATGTGAGGGTATTAAAAGCTGATGAAAAATCAACAAATAAGATTCTGGCATAAGTACCTGGCTGGACAGTCAATTGCAAGGTTAACAGTGTCTTCCACAAACTGATAGGGATCCAACTTTCATGCCCTGATCTCCTGGAGGTAGATCATCACAAGCCTCTCAACTGACGTCAGAGTGATTGGCCTGAAGTCTTTTTGGCACTGAGACAATGATGACAAGATACAATTCCGTCATCAGTGGCTCTCTTAAAGATGGCTGCCAATAGTTGAATTTTGACTCATCAATGCAGAGGTTGGCAGAGCCATCATATCATAGTTGTCTGAGAAATCCTTGTCCTCCACTTGTTGCTACTGTAGAACAGATTGAGGTCCTCAGCAAGTTTGGAGCTAGGGATGACATATGCAGAGGAGCGAAGGAAATTTGTGGCTAGTCTTAACCTGCTCCAGAATTATGGTGTCTCTAGAGGAAAGTTTGTTTACAAACTGTGTTGCATAGCAACTCTTTCCGGTCTTTGTGAGAGCATTTCTAAACTTTTTGTATTTCTTCTGGTAACTGCAGCTCTACCCATAAAAAAAAAGAACGTGAGCGAAATTATCACAGCAACCTGTGAAGGAGTATTCAACTATAATAAAGCACATATACAGAAATGGATCTATGAGGTAATACTTGTTCCAATCAATTAATAAATATAACTTGATAAATCAAACATATGATTAATTATCAATACTAGACAGAACTAATTTTTAGTTTTTACTGTTTCTTAAAGGGCCAGTACCAAATTTTGTACATAAGATTTATTCTCTGAGGAAGGGATTTTCTCCATCTCTCCCGTGGTCATTTCTAAGTATCTGTACAAGCTTATTACAGGTGGGCAAGTCTTACCCCAGATTTATGCAAATACACTATGTATGCTGACTAAGATGTATGACTAAATATATTCTATCTACAATAGGGCACTGAAGAAGCCTCAGCAGGAGAAACATGTTTGCCCCTTTTTGAATACAGCACCAGTAAGAACTAGCAGAGACATGAAAAATATGGCAATGAAAATGTTCCTTTATTGTGAAAAATAATAAGCATTGTACAGTTTAACTGATCTTACAATTCTGCTCAGGGCATTTATATGCAATATATACAACATGATGTACAGTATACACCTCACAGCATTGTGACATAGATTCTTAATGTATGTTCTTTAAAAATAATAAAAAATAATGTTTTAAATAGGACCAAAAGGTGTGGTAGGATTACTGGGTCTATGAGACACAACCGGGAGGGGCCTAATCCCAGTATTTTCTGTAAGGAGAGTAAAGGGAGGGTCTCTCAAAAACTGTGACGGATAACCAGGAGGTGGTAATCCGCCATACAAACTTGGTTCTGGTAACAATACCTGACTGATTTAGATGCAGCCTCTTTTTTTTAGCCATAGTGTTCTGACACTGCTGTTGAACTGGATGTTTGGCCATCTTTTTTAACTAAACAAGCATGTCTTCACAAAAGCTGAGGGTACAGAGTCAGTCCATTCATCAATGCTGCTGCTGGCCTGTTCAAATACCTCCCAGTCAGTGAGGTCAAAGCAAGCTTGCGTCCTCAGACAATCTTTTTGTAGTTACGTAGGAAGGCACGTAGGAAGGCACTGTATTTAGGCGTGGCACCAGGCGAATTAGGCAGAGAGACCTAGTACTGTTTTCAATAAGGACTTGTACACCCCTTTTGACACAGTGTAGCAGAGATCAAAGCTGTTGCTGCCTCCCTACCCTGGCCGTGTGGGTATCAGTTTAATAATATATAACGAGCGATAACCCACTTAGACCTCGGTAGCCAGGTCAATCTCCTGCAACCATTTGCTACTCAATACCAATTCATATAAAGTCATTTATCAGAATTATAAATATAAATACAAGAATATTATTGCACATTATCACAAAATATACATTACAAACAAATTGTGTTTTCCAAGTCGTCCTTCAGCGTGACCACATGGAGAGATAGCTACCACCCCCTGGGAGGAAACACAAACTGAAACAGAGGTTAAAAGCCCAACCCCTTCCTCCCCACCTCAGTTCTTTGTGATTCCTCCCTGGGAAACCACTGGATAGAGTGTGCCAAGATGTGTTAGACTTCAACCAGTTTTTATTTTAATTTATTGTTTTCAACTCCAGAAGTTCTGAAGAAGCCCGCTGACCATGAAATGCATATCCAGGTGTAGTTCCAGGTGCAGTAATTTTGACTTTCTGAAGGAAAATCTACAAAAAGGTAGGGAAATGTTTTTCTTCTTTTTGTGTAGTGAACAAGTTGAAGAAAAAAGAAACAGCCAGTACTCGAATTCCTGCAGGTAGGGTTTGAGAAAGGGCTGGCGTAAGTACATTAAAGACTCGGACTTCTGAATTATCAGTTATCATAAACTGAGGCAGAAAAAACTAATCAATCAGGTTTTTAAGTCAATTAAATCCCAACCTGGGACTTGTCAATTGTAATAAAAGGCTTATTGGAGCCACCCTTTGAACCTCTAGATGAAGTTCCAGAGAAATGGTTGTCACTAAAATGTTGTTTTCTACTACCGTAGCTAAAACTTCCGCTAGGAGAATAAGTGAATTACAGGCCTTATCTATGAAAGAACCCTATTGTGCTATACTCACAGACAAAGTGATTCTTAGGCCTAATCCTATGTTTTTGCCAAAAATAGCCAATAGGTCACAACAGAAAATTCTTCAAACACTACCGGTTGGAGCAGGCAGGGAAGAGGATCTCTCGCTGCTCTGTGTCAGAAGAGCCCTGATCATTTATTTGGAAAGATCTAGCAAATGGCGTATAGCAGAACAATTGTTAGTAACTTTTAGTAGAAAAAAGAAAGGCTTAGCAGCTTCCAAGTTAACTATAGCCATATGGATAAAACACATTGACTATTGCACAAGCATATTCTACTAGGGGAGTCTCTACCCCCAGAGGTGTCTGGCCATTCTACACAAGCTATTTCATCATATTGGGCTGAGAGGACTGGTGCCTCTTTGGAAGAGATCTGCAAAGCAGCAATGTGGTCTTCCCCCCACGCCTTCCTCAAACTTTAGATACTTGATTTACTATCTGCAAAACATCAGGCCTTTGGTAGAAGGGTACTACTTGCAGCTTCCCACTCCCAAGGTATAATCCTCTCCATGTGCTCACGCTGAAGGATGATTTGGAAAAAACATTGTTAGATTTACCAGTAATGGCTTTTTGAGAAATCCTCAAACCTGCCCATATTCCGAGCATTATTTAAGCTAGTTTACAAAGACTGAGGTGGGGAGGAAGGGGTGGGGGTTTTAACCACTGTTTCAGTTTTTGTTTCCTTTCAGGGGGTGGAGCCTATCTCTCCATGTGGTCATGCTGGAGGATTCCTGAAAAAAACATTACCGGTAGGTCTAACAGTGTCTTTTTTCATCAATGTAGCTGGTTTTTGTTAGTTTGATGTAAAATTGTGTTAGATTCCTCCAATGTGTTTCACCCACATGGCTTCCTCAGGGAGGACTATAGTCTCGATTCAGAGAGGCAAAAAAAAACTTCAGTTTTAGTTCCGATCCGTTTTTCTTTATTTTTTTTTGCAATATATTTTTATTAGATTTTCAAGTAAGCACAGAAATTATGCAGAAAAAAGGGAAAAAAGCATACATATGCAGATGCAGAACAGGGCATACATGGCATCAATACAAGACACTTCAGATCTTTGTTTATTATCCAAGGGGCTATGGTCCACTGTCCCACGACCTATTAATTAATACCCGTGGGTGGGCTGTGAGAGTAACGTTGTCAGTACCAGATAATGCCCATCCCATGGACCAGTCAGGGAGTTTACAAACCTCCCCTATCACCAGACGGCCCTCTGGAGTGTCTCCGGGTCTGAACTGTCACATCCAACCTGCCCGCCTCTCAAAGGGAGAGCGGGAGAGGAAGACCACATCCCCCAGCCCTACATTCCGGGTGGTGTTCCAGATGAGAAATGTTGAGACGCCCACCCCCGCAGGAAATGCCGGATTATCAAATAGAGGGGTGAGGGGGCCCGGTCTATGCGAGATGTTGTTCCGTTTTATAATCCTGTCCCACAGGGCCAGCAGGGGACCCACCAGATATGGGAGCTCCTGTTTCCCAGGGCGACGGGATGGCTCCACCCAAGGCAAGTCCATCAACCCAAGTGGGGAGATGTCCCCCTCAAGAGTCACCCATCGCTTACTCTCTTTGTGGTGGAACCAATCTGTGAGCCGCACCAGGACCACCGCTGCGTGATATGTCTTGAGGTCTGGGACTCCCAACCCTCCCCTGGTCTTTGGTCTACACAACGTATCCCTCTTCACCCGGGGCTTCTTGTTGCCCCAAATGAACTTAAAGAAGGCCTCCTGGAGCATCTTGAAAAACCCTCGCTCTGGAGCAATAGGTAAGGCCTGGAATACGTACAGGAAACGAGGTAACACATCCATTTTCAGGATATGAATTCGTCCGAGCCAAGAGTATTGTTTCCACCCATACGCCTGGAGACTACTCAGTGTGGCATTTAGGAGCGGGGCATAGTTTAACCTATACAGTCTCCCTAAATCTGTAGGTATCCTGACCCCAAGATATTTTATTGATTCTGTCTGCCATTTAAGGGGAAAGTTTGCCTCTAGTAATTGTTGTGTCTGTGTTTCCAGAGAGATGTTCAACCCCTTTGTCTTGGACAGGTTAACCTTAAAGTTACTGATTTGACTGAATCGGTCGAACTCTGCCAAAACAGAGGGGAGGGAAATGTGAGGAGAAGCGATATATAGAAGCAGGTCATTGGCAAAAAGGGAGAGTTTATATTCCCCCTCACCACAAGCTATTCCCTTAATCGACAGGTTAGCCCTTAATGCATTAGCAAGATGCATCACTAGAACATATAGTAAAGGGGACAGAGGGCAACCCTGCCGCGTGCCATTTCTGATTTTAAACGGTCCCGAAAGGTTTCCATTTATTTTCACCCTAGCGATGGGATCCTGGTAGAGAGCCATGATTCACCTCACTATTACCGGGCCTATCCCCGCCTGGGCTAAGGTGGCCCTCAGGAATACCCAATGCACCCTTGTCAAACGCTTTCTCCGCATCCACCGCCAACAGACAGGCAGGTATCTTCCGTGACTGGGCATAGTGCATCAGAGAGATAGTTTTAATAACATTATCCCTAGCCTCCCTTCCTGTTACAAACCCCACCTGGTCATTGTCGACCAATGAAGGGAGTAGGGGCTGGATCCTATTGGCGATAATTTTGGCATATAACTTAACATCGATATTAATTAATGAGATTGGCCTATAACTGCCAGGTAGGGATATATCCTTACCCGGTTTTGGGATAACCGCAATATGAGCTTCTAGGGCCTGTCTCGGGAAGGGATTACATTCAGAGACTGAGTTAAACACTTTCACCAGAAAGGGGGAGATCAGGGGCCCCAAGACTTTGTAGAACCGGGAAGTGAACCCATCAGGGCCGGGACTTTTTCCTGCTGGGGTCTTCCCTATGGCTTCCGTCACCTCCTCCCGCTTAATGGAGTCCTCTAGGGCTTTGCTTTCCTCCAAGGGTATGGTAGGTAAGGCCGTTTCCTCTATATATTTGTCGATCAGAGCAGCAGAGTCCTGCCGCATCCCACAGTTGGCCGAGTAGAAGGTTTGGAACTCATTGGCAATCAGTGGGGTTTTGTGCACTTCTGTTCCTCCCACAGTTCTAATGCTGGGGATGAATGCACAGCCCTGCCTTGGGTGCAGTGACCGAGCCAACATCCTCCCACACTTATCTGAGTGCTCATAGAAATGGGCCCTGCATCTGTCACGAAACCCGAGGTAACACTGATCATACAAGCCTCTCAGCTTCTGCCTAGCTTCCAACAACTATTTCAGATCTGCGTGATTAGATGAGGACTTATGTGCACTCTCCAATTTGTTTATCCGACCCAATGTAACTTTGATCTGCTGCGCCCGCTCCCTCTTGAGTCTAGCTCCATGCTTAATAAAGATCCCACGCAGCACGCACTTAAGCGCCTCCCACTGGACTGGCAACAGGGTATCGTCGCTGCAGTGGTCGAGATGGAAACCAGCCATAGTGGCTTTGATTTCTGTCATACAGGTGACATCCTTCAGTAGGTTGTCATTGAGGCGCCAAGTGTACTGCCTTGGGGTCGCATTTAGGATCGGGAGGGTCAGGAAGACAGGCGCATGGTCAGACCAAAGAATCTGTCCATTCGAGGTCACCGGGTCCCGTGCAAGGGCATGGTGGCTGAGAAAAAGATAGTCCAGTTGGCTATACATGTTGTGGGTGTGGGAATAAAAGGTGTAATCCCTCTCTCCCCTATGCAGCACCCTCCAAACATCTACCACCTGCAGGGCTTGGAGGGCTCTACGGAATTTGTTGAGTGCGGAATGGGAGACTCCCGATCTGCCCTGAGAGGAATCCACCCTCGGATCGATTGTCAGGTTGAGGTCCCCCCCCCACGATCAAGGTACCCTCAGCGAACTCCTCTAGTGCTCGTAACATCCCCAAACCTGCCTCCACCTGTCCCTGATTGGGCAGGTAAAGATTGGCCAGGGTGTATCTCGCTTCACACAGCACAGACTTGAGAAATAAAAATCTACCCCTCGGGTCCAATTTAGTCTCCATTTGCTCCAGGGGGACGTTCTTGTGTATGGCTATAGATACTCCTTTGGATTTATTAATGGGGTTGGGGCTGTGGAACCATCGGTCATAGTATCTGTTTTTGATCTCTGGCATCTTCCCCAGGCAAAAATGTGTCTCCTGAAGCATGACCACATCCACCCTCTCTTTATGGAAGCCATACAAAATTTTCGCCCTCTTCTCAGGTACATTGAGCCCCTTAGCATTAAACGTACATACTTTAAGGTCAGCCATCAGGATCAGGCGACACGTGGGGCGGCTACACAGCTACCAGGGGCCGCTACGCCATGAGTATATCAACCATGGCTAGTGTCCCAGGGCCGGAGCCGAAGCCGGGTCCCCCAACGAAAGAGGGGAAGAGGATAGAGACAGATAAAACAGGAAGGAGAAGAAAAAACAACTAAGAGGAAGATATAAAGGAATAAGGTGTCTCCCCCGGCCTAAGCCCAGCGAGACCTAACCTTTAGAAAGCCCTTCCTACAGGGGAGGCAAATTAAACTAATAGACAGGAACAAAAGCCCCTTGCCCGCGCAAATCCTGGCAGGTCAAGACCCTACAGGATGGCATGGCAACCTATTGGGGGAAGTAGCCTCGCAATGACAGAGCGTGCTCCCGATAGCCCTTTATTAGATTTCGGACCCCTCCTCATGCCAGATAAGCAGGCAAATATCACGTCTGCTGGACCCGACTTCTGTGCGATCCTCCACCCCTCCTCAGCCCCCCACTCCCTCGGAACCACATTGACCATAATGTAACAACTATTATTAGCATACATTTGAACTTAAACTTTAAACTTAAACCAAGGTATTATCGAACATCGCTATGCTTCCCCTGGAGGCCGGGCTCGCATGGCCCCAGCCCCACCGACCGGGAACGGCGGGCCACCCTCCGACTTAGTAATCAACGGATGGAAGAGAGAGGACGGCCCCCCAACCGGCCAAGCGTCTCCCTCCAGACTGGAGCAAGGGCAACCAAGACATGGAAAGTGAAACACTAAACAGGTCCAACTCAACGAAACATAACACCCATCCGCTAGGCCCCACGTATCTCAGCGCCTGAGAGTTCAGGGGTAGACAGCGTCTCTTAGTGTTGCCGCATGTGAAGAGACAAATAGGGGATGGCAAAAATGAAGAACAGGACCCTAGGGAACCGGGTTTCTCCAGGGCCCGCCTCCACCCCGCTCACGATGGAGATCTGGGTTCCTCCTGGGCGCGTCTCCGCCCCGCTCATGGACCCACCGAGGCCGCCTAGGAGCCCTCTGCGGTAGCGGGGGTGGCGGGTTGAAGTCCAGCCAATCCGGGATCGGGAAGGCCTCCAGTCCTAAGAATATAAACATGCTGGACAGGTCCGCCTTACTTCGTAGGGCAAAAACAGAATTGTCCTTGCGGATAATGAGATGGAAAGGGTGACCCCATTTATATGAAGCCCCTACTTCCCGCAGCTTGTCGAGCAGAGGTGGGAGTATTCGTCTCATCTGCAGGGTGCGGCGCGACACATCAGGTAATATCGTGATCTGTGACCCCCTCCAATCCAACCTGCCTCTCTCCCAAGCCCTTCGCAGGATGTCCTCTTTAACGGTGAAAAAGTGGATCCTACACAGGACGTCCCAAGGGGCCTGCGGGTCTCCGGCCGGGCGACCCACCACTCTATGGATCCGGTCGATGATCACCTCCGCATCCAGGGATCTCCCCAGTAAGGAATTAAACAGTTCCGTTGCTGAGGAACGCAGTGCCTCTGCTGGGACCGACTATTTCTATTTTCCTGGTCGTCCACCTGGAGCCGAAATTCGGTCATTTGTTGATGATGTATTGCTTGCATTCGTTCTAAGTTTAATAGTCGGGTCTCGTGGCCATCACGGGAATCTTCGAGGGTGGCGACTTTGGTTTCTAGGGCAGACGATTTCTGCTGGATATCCTCAATTTCCCTGCGCAGCGCCTTCTCAATTCTGGTCGCTACTGCCTCCAGGTCCGCTTAAGCTCTGATTTCAAACAGAGAAATGGGGGAACCCACCCTCCCCCAAAATAGATGCCAGGTAACTATTGAGTAGCACTACTCATAAGTGTAAAAAAGATATAAAGAGTTTATTGTTCTTAATGGTTACATAAAACGACATACTAACATTTGTACAGATAAATAACAGACATAACATTAATATATAAAAACACCAGGCGGCACCGGGGGTCTGTAAAAATCATCATACTACCCTAAGATCCAACTTAAAACACAATGCCTAAAAACTAATCACCTATCTCAAATATGTGCACATCTGCAATCAAATGTGCAATTGTGCTTTATACAAAAGTTATAACACAATAAAAAACACCAAAATCACTATAAATAATCATATAACAGGAGGACTAACCAGGGTGTGCAAGGGAAAAACACAGTTATAAATATTACCAAGAAATAGCGCAAAGAAATTATAAGTGTACATATACAGACCAACCGGGGTACCCCTGTAGGGATAAGATGCCAACGCGTGTCGTAGTGACCCCACACTACTTCATCAGGGCGGAAATGAGAGGAGCCCCACATCAAGTCCCTTATAAATGAATACACGTGCCCGCCCAATGGGAAGAGTAGCCAATGTGGGCCCGTGATTCCCGCATCCAACCCCCCATCCACCGCCTCCCAGTCGTCCTGAATGGCCAGTGCGCAACCCCGCACAGCTGTCATGTAATGGCACAGATCAATTGCTGTACTAAAGCTGGGCCGGGACTCGCGCAGGCGCACTCCGGCCGGAAGTGCGTCACGCGATCCCCCCGCCCGCTGTTGCCAGGCAACGCACGTCGCCGTGCGTGTGTTGTAAACCGTGTTGTAAACCGGCAAGTATTGTAAAATAGCCTGGATACTAGGGTCGATGGTTGGAGTTGCATATGCTTGATCGGCGGGAAGGGACCCCAAAGGCGACCCAGGGGAAGAGCCGGCAAGAGAAACATCCATGCGTCGAGGGGGGCTCACATCGGCGTCTCTCGAGACTCCTCCACCCTCCCGACCAGGAGTAGTGCCGCTCACAGAAGCAACGTTGGACTCTGATGACCATTCCAGGTCGATGTGCCTGAGACTCTGCAGGTGTCTGTGCTGGGGGCTGTTACTGGAACCGGGGCTAGCTGGGACGGGATGGATATCCACATGCACCAATCTTTTTGTAGGGGTGAGAGTGGTTGCCCCGGCATCAGGGTTATATTGCTGCTCTATGCTGGCTGGGGAGTTCCCCCTTAAGGCTGGTGACCTTGGCCCACTGCCACTTCCCCCCACTGAGGTGGAACGCACCGGGGAGTCCTCCATTTGTGGTGCCAGTCGGCCCCCGCCTCCGGCCTCATACACGTGCCTGGCGTGGAAGGGGGATATGCAGCTGTCAGCCGCAGGCTCTCGCTCCTCGCTGCCTGCACCGCCGCGGCCCCTCGCTTTCGCAGCTCACCTCAGAGCCGCCGACGACTTCGCTCCGCGAGGCCTTCTCCTCATTGCCGCTCCTATACTCGGCGGTGGCAGGCCGCCTTCGCCCTCCGCCGCTCAGCTCAGCTTCCCGGCCGGCCGCGCTGGACTCCCGTCCCGCCGCTCCGACGGCACTCCGGACCTCCTTGCCTCCCATACCTCCAGCCACGTTCAGGGTAGGTCTCGGGTTATTCCCTGCAGCGCTCACCTCTCGGGAAGCCTCGGGGGATAGACTTGCTCTGGCGCTCCATCCAATCCCTGTCTGCCCACAGGGAGCATGCGTTGGATCCGGCGCCATTTTGTCCGGCTGATCCACAAGCCCCGGCTGGGCTTTGGGGAGAAAAAAGGTGCCGATGGTGGACCTTGGGGTTCTTTTGGGGTTGCCCCCTGTCTTCCTCTTCTTATTGCCCCTCATCAGGCCAAATAGGGCAAATATAGGGGTGCTAATCAACTGAATAATCTAGGGCTAAACGGGAGCTCTCCAAAACGTGCCCTCACTCATGTCGTAGCCACGTCCCCCCGATCCGTTTTTTTTTTTGGAAATGTTTCCGTTCTCGTATGAGTGTGCAAGCGATTCTATGCATGCATTGAAAACCTTCTGTAAAGTTTCCGTCCATTCGTACGGCAGATTGCGAATACGAGGATGTCATTTTCCATCCAGACTTTTCCGTTTCATTTTCACATGTTACAACGTAGGCTTTCGTTTTTGCCCTTTTCCCATCGTATACTCCAACGAATCCTTTACGTTTCCCGTTAGTTTCTGTTTCCCTTTTTCAATAAATAATCTTCCAGACGGAAATCCTTACGATCTTGCGCCTGCGCACTACAAACTTGTTAGCTAAATCCCTTAGCACTGTCCTCCATCTTCCCTTTTGGACCCTTAAAGCTCACCCAAACCACTTAGCACTATCCTCCATCTTCCCTTTTGGACCCTTAAAGCTCACCCAAACCACTTCTCGGTTAGGATCTTCTTCCAAAACTTACCCAAATCACTTCTCGGTCATGTGAATATTCATTTTAAATATTTCTGGGCCCATTAGTTTTGTGTTAATGTATTTTGCAAATGAAATGACAATGTAACATTTTTTTTTTTATTCCATCATAAAATATAAAATTTTAAAAAATCTTGAAAATGTCAAAACTATAAAAAACAGAAAACATAGCAATGGCAGGCCACTGAACATTATTCTTCATCTGTGGTCCCCAACAAGTTGCGCAGCTCCTGCATCTCGCCCACCAACTGAAGGACCCTGACACTCAGTTGTGCCACTCTGGCACGTGTGGTCCCTGTTAAAAAAAGGTAAATTAAAATATTGGTATAACCTTGTTGGGGTCATACTGCAGTGCCCCCCCCCCTCTGTATGATCCAAACACCTAAATCTGGACTTCAAAAGCCAGAGGGTCCTCGCCACGGGCCGGGTTTTGCATGGCAAAGAACGGGCATCAGGAGCAAGGGCGAGTGGCACATCTTGCAGTTCCTGCAACCAAATATAAAATAATTACACAAAGCAAAGGTAACCAACTAAAACAATAACTTCTACAACAAATTAAGATTCAAGTTCATTTACAAAATACATTAACACAAAACTAATGGGCCCAGAAATATTTAAAGATGAATATTCACATGACCGAGAAGTGATTTGGGTAAGTTTTAGGGGGCTAAAATGGAAGAAGAACCTAACCAAGAAGTGGTGCTTTAAGGGTCAAAAAGGGAAGATGGAGGACAGTGCTAAGTGGTTTGGGTGAGCTTTAAGGGTCAAAAAGGGAAGATGCAGGACAGTGCTAAGTGATTTAGCTAAACATTGTAGTAGAAGTGAGGGTGGCAAATATGTAGGCGAGCACTTTAATGAGTTAAGTTTGTAGTGCACAGGCGCAAGATGGTAAGGATTTCCGTCTGGACGAATATTTATTGAAAAAGGAAACAGAATCGAACGGGAAACGTAAAGGATTCGTTGGAGTATACGGCAAAAACGAAAGCCTACGTTGTAACATGTGAAAATGAAACGGAAAAGTCTGGATGGAAAATGACATCCCCGTAATTCGTAATCTGCCGTACGAACGGACGGTTTTCAATGCATGCATTGAATCGCTCGTACGCTCATACGAGAACGGAAACATTTCACAAAAAAAAACAGATCGGAACTAAAACGGAAGTTTTTTTTGTCTCTCTGAATCGAGGCTGAAATGTATTGATTCAGGTATGCATTGCTATACAATTTAATGCTGATACATGCAATGCCTTGGTGCTAAAAGCGCGCAGACTCCTCCACATAGCCGCAAAACATGTTCAACAATAGCAATCCGAGCCCTCAAAGGTCCCGTAAGTGGATCGGAAATGAAACGGATTTATAGGTTGGTGGTCCGTCGGAAATCAGCTCTCTGAATCAGACGGAAACCCATCCCAACAACGGACGTTATCTGAACGAACGGAAAATTTCCGATTTTGTTTGGAAAATGATCCGAACTAACGGAAATGTTCCGATTTTCTTCCGTTCATCGAAAACGCATTCCTGAATGAAAAATGAACGAAAAAAAGCAAAAAAATTACAAACGCCCACCAAAACTTTCACAGATAGCTACGGAAGTCCGGACGAATGTGTCTCTGAATCCAGCCTTATATTCCAGCTCTATGGCCTTGATTCACAGCCTCCTTTTCCTTCACTTTCACATGTGTTTGTGTATATTTTGTGAGTTTTTGCAGCCATTAACAGGTTTTTTTTATGTCTTTTTTCATGCGTATGTGTGTTAACGCGAATAAGCATATTTGATGGTCATATTATTATCGGCAAAATGTCGAGTTCATGGAAATGATACATTATTGGTATGGGCACAAGAAAGAAAGGGATGCGGAACTGCACCACATCCACCTCCAAATAGGAGCACCAAGCAATAATCATTCAATAATTAAATTTTATTGTTCACAAAAAAACATTATAAAACCAACACCGACAAAGACAACAATGAATAAAAACAGCTGCAATCGCCCAATTTGTTTGATCATCAATGTGAATAAATATACAATAAATCATCCAGAAACAATAGCTGCCTAAATGCTTTTCAACTCCATGCTCCTCATAAATAATTGGGGAGACATGGAAAAGGGGCTAATAACAGTATTTGTGCTGGCACAAAAACCAATTCATCTATATAATCAATAATTATACATAAAGTGACCTGTGCTAAGTGTGCAAAATGATATATAATAACAACCTGTGCAAAATTCAATATATATAAGGAATAAAAAAAATGTGCAATCTGACATACCATGTGCAAAGAGCTATATTACGTGCAAACAACTGCAAACAATCTAAAGGACCTCTATTAGGAGAGGCCCATACCAATAATTCCTAGATATGAATATGAAATAATTATGGACTCAAAAAAGATTTGAGGCGAAGTGCCGGAAAGCCAAACCAATCCATATAAATACCAAATGGCAGCATATAGGGTCCTGAATGATGATCATCAGAGGGCAGAGAGCAGCAGGCGAACACCTGCCCATGCGGCTCCCATGCCGCTTCATCTGGGTGACATGGGAAGAGCGATCGGCCATCACTAGTCTTAGGAATAATAGGTCTTTAACAATCAAGGAGGCCGACAAGGGAGGCAATGTGGTGGTATGGGGCACAACTAAATATGTGTGTGAGATTAATCACCAGTTGGAAGGAATTATGTCCGCCTCACTGGTAATCCCACTGCTGCTTTTAAGGCGGAATTGGATCTAATACTAAATGATGGAAAAGAATCAGGGGTGATCAATAACCATGAACTCAATTACCTTACAGTTACAAATCATAAGGTATCTACATTTTATGTCTTACCCAAGACTCACAAAAATATCTCCACACCCCCAGGCCACCCATTAGTCTCTGGGATCGGGAGCCTTCTTTAACCTTCTTGTACATATGTGGATGTTTTATACAGCCCCATGTTACGAGTCTTAGCTCCTATGTCGGGGATACAATGGACCTCCTGAGGAAATTGGAGGGTGTTCAACTACCTCCTGACACTCTTATGGTGACGTGTGATGTAGAATCACTCTACACCATTATCCCCCACCACCTGGCCCTACAATCTGTCAAATATTTTCTGGATAGAGAATACAGGGACAGAACATTTCTCCACAATTTCATATTAACGTTACTTGAATTTGTGTTGACACATAACTCTTTCACCTTTAATGGTCAACACTTCAAACAAATTTCCGACGTAGCAATGGGGGTGAAGTGTGCCCCGACAGTGGCCAACTTGTTTTTGGAGTGGTGGGAGGAATGCATTGTGTTTTGTGAGGAAAACAAGCGGTACCACCCCTCTATTGTGGGGTGGTACCGCTATATTGATGACATCCTATTGTTTTGCTGGGTCCTGAATCGACTTGCCGTGATTTCTTGAAGCAACTTAAGTCCAATGATTTGAACATTTCCCTGACAGTAGACATCTCAAGTACAGAGGTATCATTTCTGGATTTAAAATTATTATTAGGATCGGATGGCGCAGTAAGCACTAACCTGTTCAGAAAGCCGATGGCTGTCAATAGCTTTCTGGATTACAAGAGTGGACATATTCAGCATCTCAAAAACAGTATTCCAGTTGGGCAGTTTCAGCAGGCCCGAAGAAATTGCTCAAAATCTAGTGATTTTGAGCAACAGGCGAAAGATCTGAGTAACAGATTCAAAGATCGGGGTTACCCTAACAAGGTGATCCAACAGGCTTACCAACGGGCAAAGGAGACCCGAAAGAACTGATTTATTGAAACCAGGGGCATACAGAGGGCCAAAACATAGGGATGATAAGGTCAGATTTGTGGCTGATTTTAACAACCAGTGGCCAGAGATCAAACGGGCTATGAATGCACGTTGGCACGTTTTAACCTCTGATGCCACTTTAGTGGACATAGTGGTGCAAAAAGCCCTTTTAACAGCGCATCGGGCTCCTAATCTGAGGGATCTTTTATGTGATAGCCATTTTAAGGAGACCGACACCTGGCTAACGGCGAGAAAGCCCAAGGGATGCTCACCATGTGGCGGATGTTCAGTATGCCAACATGTACAAAAGACATCCTTTGCAATAAATCATACAGACGGTAGAAAAACTAATATCAATTCCTTCATTAATTGTAGGACCCGCTCGGTGATATACATGTTACAATGCGATTGCCCTAGGGCCTACATTGGTGAGACTCAAAATACCTTAAGGACAAGATTACAGGCTAGTTTATCAAACATCAGGCTGGTGAGCCGAGATGTCTCTATGGGTAAGACCATCTCCCCAGTGGCCCGCCACTTTCTTGATAAGCATGGGGGAAATCCGTCCTGTTTAAAAGTTACAGGAGTGGAAAGGTTACGTGTGGGCCCATGGGGGGTGATCTGAAAAGGTTGCTGATGCAAAGGGAATTACGATGGGTCTTTCTCCTGGACACACGGTCCCCTATGGTCCTTAATGAGGACTGTGCTTTTACTCCTTTTTTGGGTTGAGCAGCTTTATTGAATAAAAGCACAGGGGAACCCTGGAGAACATAGATGATGGACACATAAGCCTTGATTCAAACACACTTTCGTCCGGACTTCCGTAGCTGTCTGTGAAAGTTTGGGTGGGCGTTAGTCTTTTTTTTGCTTTTTTTCGTTCATTTTTCATTCGTACGAACGTTCGGGAAAATGTGTATATGCGCTTTCGATGAACGGAAGCAAATCGGATCATTTCCATTCGTTCGGGTCATTTTCCAAACAAAATCTGATATTTTTCGTTCGTTCAGATAACTTATGTTGTCGGGATGGGCTTACGTCTGATTCAGAGAGCTGATTTCCGACGGATCACCACCCTATAAATCCGTTTCATTTCTGATCCACTTACGGGACCTTTGAGGGTTCAGATTGCTATTGTTGAACATGTTTTGCGGCTATGTGGAGGAGTCTGCGCGCCTTTAGCACCAAGGCATTGCATGTATCAGCATGGCCGAGGCCATAAATTGTATAGCAATGCATACCTAAATCTATACATTTCATGTATGCCTTCTAGATGCATTTTAATGCTGACCTTAATTAGTCCTTAGCATGTAAACCATTATTTTCCCACACATCCATATAATTGCTATATTTTTTTAGACTTATGTCCTTTGTGAATTATATTTGGATTGTTGAACTTGAATCTTAATTTTTTGTAGGAGTTATTGTTTTAGTCGGTTACCTTTGCTTTGTGTAATTATTTTATATGGTTGCAGGAACCGCAAGATGTGCCACTCACACAACATAAAAGCAGTGTTTGGTCCAGCTATGCGATTCCTCAGTGTTCTTGCAGGGCATCCAGAGTCAGGAGAATTATCTGGTGGATGGCTCCAGGGTAAGGTTGCTCACATTCCATCAATCCATTTTCACTGAATGGCAATGAATATAGTTGATGACTCATGTCTTAACCTATGGCTGTTTTTAAATTCTTTCAGGGGATTCAGGATATCCACTCCTGCCCTTGCTCCTGATGCCCGTTCTTTGCCTGCAGAATGCGGGCCAGGGGTTCTCTAATCGGGCACTATGCAAAACCCGGGCCGTGGTGGCGAAGGCCCTCTGGCTTTTGAAGTCCAGATTTAGGTGTTTGGACCATACGGGGGGGGGGGGGGGCACTGCAGTATGACCCCAACAAGGTTATACCAATATTATAATATAAGTTTTTTAACAGGGACCACACGTGCCAGAGTGGCACAACTGAGTGTCAGGGTCCTTCAGTTGAAGGGCGAGATGCAGGAGCTGCGCAACTCGTTGGGGACCACAGATGAAGAATAATGTTCTGTGGCCTGCCATTGCTATGTATTTTGTTTTTTATAGTTGTAAAAATTTGAAATTTTCAAAACTTTTAACATTTTTATATTTTATGATGGAATAAAAAAAAATGTTACAGTGTAATTTAATTTACAAAATACATTAACACAAAACTAATGGGCCCAGAAATATTTAAAGATGAATATTCACATGACCGAGAAGTGATTTGGGTAAGTTTTAGGGGGCTAAAATGAAAGAAGAACCTAACCACAAAGTGGTTTGGGTGAGCTTTTAGGGTCCAAAAGGGAAGATGGAGGATAGTGCTAAGTGGTTTGGGTGAGCTTTAAGGGTCCAAGAGGGAAGATGGAGGATAGTGCTAAGTGATTTAGCTAAACATTGTAGTAGAAGTGAGGGTGACAAATATGTAGGTGAGCACTTTAATGAGTTAAGTTTGTAGTGCGCAGGTGCAAGATCGTAAGGTTTTCCGTCTGGACGAATATTTATTGAAAAAGGGAAACAGAATCTAACGGGAAACGTAAAGGATTCATGGGAGGATACGATGTGAAAAGGGCAAAAATGAAAGCCTACGTTGTAACATGTGAAAATGAAACGGAAAAGTCACGCTGGAAAATGACATCCTCGTATTCGTAATCTGCCATACGAACGGACGGAAACTTTACAGAAGGATTGCAATGCATGCATAGAATCGCTCGTACACTCATACGAGAGCGGAAACATTTCACAAAAAAAACAGATTGGCACTAAAACGGAAGTTTTTTTTTGTCTCTCTGAATCAAGCCTATAGAACAAATGTCCTTCCTGTTCTGTGGGGTCCTTCCAACAACTAGGATGGCCAGGTCCTAATGATGTAATGAATGTAATTCTCCCCTTCCCTTCTGGCCAACACAAGTGCTTGCACCATCCAAACACATTTCATAAGGGGGTCACTCTGTATTTACATATGTGTTTTTTCACATTTTACTTATGTTATATCCTTTTTGATATAACTCGTTTAGTCACTGGATCCATGGAAGGTTTCTTCCTCGTTTCTTTGGCGGATTTCATTATGTTTATTTCACTTCATTGTTTTATTTGTCACAACATTTATTGAGTTGTGTTTTATGGTACACTTATGTACTTACACTGGTTTACTATACACAGGGATGGTGCACGTGACACCTGCCCGGAAGAGTTGAAGAGGATCTTAGCACTATGGTCATCTGTGTAACCCAAAATAGTGAGCAATATACCAAATGTTTGCCTCCATTATTGCATTCCTACACTGATGGACACCGCCTCTTACCTTATCTTCTGTCTGGATTTTGATTGTCTGCTGTTTGAGTCTGTATAGGAGTTCCTACTTTTTATAGGCTCCTCCGCGTCCTACTTTGTTGTATTCCCAAGAATAGGATTTATGTTATAATCGATTTGTGCAATAGATCTCAACATATATGTTGTATGCATTCAAAATTAGGAGTTATAGGTTTGCCTCACCAAAAACATGGTTTTGATGGCACCTTGTATATAGATATTTCAAATTGTTGGGAGTCAACCTCCCTGTTTTACTGCCCAGATGGCCGTTGTGCCATTTACAGTTAGACATGTGTACAGATATATACCCAATAGGCATATGTTAATGATAAGGATCAAGTGTTTTGCTTTTTGTAGGCACCTTGTGTACTTCCCCGCTGCCCATGCCATCAGGCCACTCTTTTCCTGCCATTACCCGGCTGTATGTGCTGGCAACAATTCATCTCCTGCGGGTCCCTCCCCTCTCAATCCCCACACACCCCCTGGTTCATCCCCGCTCTTTCCCACCACAGTTCGTGGTGTGGTGTGGGCGGGGATGGGGGCAGCGGGGGTCGTGGGGGAGGGGGCAGTGCGGTGGGGGTGGTGCTCGCCCGATCGTCGCATCCACCGGGCTTGATGTGGGGGTTGGTCCCTGCCCCCTTTCAATCGGGGCTCCAGGACGCCCCTATACAGTCTGCATTGCACTCCCTGCATGACCGCAAGCCTGTTGGTACGCAGCTGGAGTGCATTTGTCATTTCCGGTTTTCGTCCGGAGTGAGGGTGCTCACCTCACTTCCGGTTCCGGATTGGACGCGGTGGGGGGCGAGGGTCCCTCCCACCGAGTGCCGAGCGAGCCATTGGTGGATGTCGGGCAGCGGGTGAGTATATAAGTGTATTTTTATTGATATGTCAGTCCCCTCACCCAGCTGAAGAGGCATGGGAGCCACATGCGCAGCTGTTCGCCTGCTGCTCTCTGCCCTCTGATGATCATCATTCAGGACCCTATATGCTGCCATTTATAACTACTTGGTATTTATATGGATTGGTTTGGCTATATATCTTTCCGGCATTTCACCTCAAATCTTCATAATTATTTCATATTCATATCTAGGAATTATTGGTATGGGCCTCTCTTAATAGAGGTCATTTAGATTGTTTGCAGTTGTTTGCACATAGTATAGCTCTTTGCACATGGTATGTCAGAATGCACATTTTTTATTCCTTATATATATTGAGTTTTGCACAGGTTGTTATTATATATAATTTTGCACACTTAGCACAGGTCACTTTATGTAAAATTATTGATTATATAGATGAATTGTTTTTTGTGCCAACACAAATACTGTTATTAGCCCCTTTTCCATGTCTCCCCAATTATTTATGAGGAGCATGGAGTTGAAAAGCATTTAGGCAGCTATTGTTACTGGATGATTTATTGTATATTTATTCACATTGATGATCAAACTAATTGGGCGATTGCAGCTGTTTTTATTAATTGTTTTCTTTGTCTTTGTTGGTGTTGGTTTTATAATGTTTTTTTCTGAACAATAAAATGTAATTAATGAATGATTATTGCCTGGTGCTCCTATTTGGAGGTGGATGTGGTGCAGTTCCGCATCCCTTTCTTTCTTGTGTACATTTTGAATAGGCTTTAGGGAGCACAAAATAGGAATTCAGTGATGCACCTTCTTTTTGGATATTATTGGTATGGGCTTGCGCATGATTCAAAGCCTTGATTGTTGTTTCGAACACGGCCAATAAAAAGAGTGTGTTTCCGCCCAACTTACGGGGTCCTATTTCCTGGTGAAAGTGTTCCGTCATGGTGTCAGTTGCAGTGTTATGGAGGCCGACTACGTGGATGAATTTGTGCGTCTGCAGCTACGCGTCTGTTGGATTTCAGCTTGCTTCGCGCACGATATGCCTTAAGTCATGTGTGCGATTGACTGTACGCGCTGGTGCCTCCAGCTGCTGATGAGCATCTATACAGGTATTTTGTTTATATTGACAACCTTCCTTATTTTAGAAATACTCTAAATAGGTGTTATTTGTATGTTTATTGGCATATTTATAGTAATGTTGCCTTGCATTGTGTATTTTAGTGTAGAGCTAAATCTACTTTCAAACATACTTTTTATTTGTACTGTTATATTTTTTTCGGTCCAACCAATATTAAATAATAAGTGGCCTCTAACAATTTGCATTGTTAATTTTTTGTTTTTTTTGTGTCTTAATTTAAGGGGAATCGACATACCCTCTGCTCCCGTGCCTTATGACCCCCATCCTGCTCCATCAGACGCTGCCACATGACATCTAAAATAGTGCACATCGGAAGAACCGGGCATTAGAGTTGATGAAGAAACGTTTCCCAAGCCCTGGAGTGTAGCTGGGTGTATTAATCCGCAGGCCAGTTCCTCTGCAGCAGTAAATAGAAGTTTGACTGGATAGCCACCTCCTGCTTGCAACCGTATACAAGAATAAATATAAATATTTAAGAAGGTCATGCACAACATCAACCTTCCCAAGCAACAGAACCATCTATATCCATGCTACTTGTGCTTATTAATCTTCAGCAGAACGGCATACTTTAAAACTGAAAATTTACTTTGTACTTGTTACATTTTTTGGCTACATGCCCGCACAATTCACCTGCCTTGTGATCTCCTCCGACAGTTGCAATATGTGATTTTTGATGTTAGATCTGGGTTTGCTTCCATAAAGTTTGTTGAAATGGTCGGAGACACCAGTAGCCAAAGCCATACAATGGCCCTCACCAAAGCCCACACTCAAAGTACCACACCACAGGTATCGCACAACTGATGGCCTGTCTGCATCATCCTGGGGACTTGACAAAATGGGTGACATTTGTGGTTGAGGTCTGGATGATGAATAAGAACACATTTTACTGGCTAACGACAGAGGAGGACTTGCTTGGGGGCTGGGTGTGGGTTTTTGGCCGGGCTGGTGACACAGGGCTTTCAAAATTTTAATATGCGAAGTGGCCTCGAGCAGGAGAGGGTGTATTTGGGGGCTAATGTGTGTTGCCCTACTCTTTACCTTGCCCTTATTACACCTGCATGCTAATGATGTTGTAGTATGAGATGTGTGAGTAGGGCGAGCAGTATGGCTGGAGGAGGATTCCTTTGGCTTCCTGGTTGTGGCATTTTTTTTTTGAGCTACAGTCTGCCTCAAAGGAGCTTTTATTTGCCTAGTTGAAGGCCTGGTTGGCTCAACATTCTTGCATGCCTTAGAGTTGCCTTTGCGACCAGTATGTATAGGAGGGGCCGCCTCAATGGGGAGGCCACAAGTGAATGAAACATTGGGAGGCTGCCAATATTTATGTGTAGCTATTGTTTATTACAATTTTTTGCCTATTGTATTGTTTTCAATATTTAATGATAATTTTTAATTTTTTTAAAAATGTGTAATTTAAATTAAAAATGAACTAAAAATAATTACTACGTTTCCATCAATTGTTTAGTCACTATTGTATTGCTATTAAAAATCAGAGTGCACAAGGAAAAACAAATAAAGGTCAAGAGGGAAGGGAGTTAAGGTAAGCATGAAAATTTGGGGATAGAGAAAATAAACACACAACTCACAAGGGACTGGCGCAAGACAAATGTGGTGCCCATTTTTAAAAAGGGCTCTAGGTCTTCTCCGGGCAATTACAGACCTGTTAGCTTAACATCCATTGTGGGGAAATTGCTTGAGGGGCTATTAAGAGACAACCAACACGGTTTTACTAAGGACAGAAGCTGCCAGAGGAGGTGAGTAGAAGCCTGGACAGAGGGGTGGCTTTGGATATAGTTTTTCTGGATTTTGCAAAAGCATTTGACACTGTCCCCCATAGACGCTTATTGGGGAAATTGAGATCTTCAGGATTAGAAAACACAGTTTGTAACTGGATTAAAAACTGGCTGAAGGATTGTGTGCAGAGAGTTGTGGTTAATGATACCTACTCTGAATGGTTACCAGTTGTAAGTGGTGTACCCCAGGGTTCAGTGCTGGGCCCATTATTATTCAACTTTTTTATAAACGACATAGAAGATGGAATTTAAAGCACTGTCTCTAGTTTTGCAGATGACACAAATATATGTAGCACAGTGCAGTCTATTGAAGATGTTCACAAGCTTCAGGCTGACTTGGACACATTGAGTGTCTGGGTATCCACTGGGCAAATGAAGTTCAATGTGAAAAAATGTAAAGTCATGCACTTGGGGTCTAACAACCTAAAGGCCACATATGTCCTCGGGGGAGTAAAACTGGGAGAGTCACTTATTGAGAGGGATCTGGGGGTAATGGTAGATCACAGGCTAAATAACAGCATGCAATGCCAAGCAGCTGCTTCCAAGGCCACCAAGATATTATCATGCATTAAAAGAGGGATGAAATCATGGGATAGAGATGTAATTTTGTCTCTTTACAAGGCACTGATGCACCCTCACCTGGAATATGCCGTCCAGTTCTGGGCACCCATTTATAAAAAGGACGCTCTGACTATGGAAAGGGTGCAGAGGAGAGCCACCAAACTAATAAAGGGAATGAAGGATCTTAGTTATGAGGAAAGATTACGAGAATGAAATCTGTTTAGTCTTGAGAGGAGGTGATTGATGGGGGACATGATTAACTTGTATAAATATATAAATGGCCCATACAAAAAATATGGGGGAACACTATTTCATGTAAAATCCTCTCTAAAGATAAGGGGGCACTGCCTTTGATTGGAAAAAAAGAAATTTAGTCTCTGGAGGCGACAATCGTTTTTTACTATAAGAACTATAAATCTATGGAATAGCCTCCCACAGAAGCTTGTCACAGCATCAACCGCTGACAGATTCAAAAAAGGATTAGGGGCCTGATGCAGAGCCTCCCCTGAACTGACCTTAAAACCTTCCAATTGTCCGGGGCTCCCATTTGAATCGTGGCTCAAATGTGATGCAGAGCCTCCGTCGGAATGGCTCCCTAACTGATCCGTCAATTTGACTTCACTCGGGAAGTTTTTTTTGCTCTCTCAGGTGCCTTCAATTTGATCGGGGCTTCCGTTCCCGTTCACACGGGCGGCCCGTTTTTCCCTGCTTTTTCCTTGGTTTTTGTACGTACCTGCTTGGTTTCCGTCGTATTTGACCTTCCATTTTGTTGTTTTTTTCAAGTATACTTACATCTCCATGGCTCTTCAGTTGCCAATCTGGCTACACGCAAGCGCACATCCCTAAACCTCCATTGGAATTTACATATGGCACCAACTGCCAATTTGACACATATATATATTGTCAAATATAATTTTTGGTGTCCCTTCTTCCTTGCCATTAATGCCTACCTTAATCTCCTTGGTGTCCCTTCTTCCTTGCCATTAATGCATACCTTAATCTCCTTGGTGTCCCTTCTTCCTTGCCATTAATGCATACCTTAATCTCCTTTGTGTTCCTTCTTCCTTGCCATTAATGCATACCTTAATCTCCTTTGTGTTCCTTCTTCCTTGCCATTAATGCATACCTTAATCTCCTTTGTGTTTCTTCTTCCTTGCCTTTAATGCTTACCGTAATTGTTTGTGATTTTTTCGGTTTTATTGTCCCATATCTAAACCTTTTGTGTCATGTAAATGTGTGATGATGTTGTGTGATTGTACATTTGCAGGAAAGACAACTCACAAAATCTGTTTATGTTTTTTTTTTATTCCAACGTTGTATTTGTTTTTGTTTGGTTTTGATATTTGTAGCGATAACCCTTATCGCCGGAGGGCTTCACCGCCCGAGACGTCCTTTTCCCAATCGTAAGAGGTGCTGCCGGAATTCCAGAGTCGTATTCCGTGAGGAAACAGGAACAGCCCTTACAAGGGCTAGTGAATTGTAATATAGCGTTTCCCCCAATAAGAGACAGAACTTCAGTATTGAGGATGAAGGTGAAGTATCTTTATTAGTGCCACTCTAGGCCTTATATACACAAGTCTCCATGCAAGGTGGACCTGATGGAGAACTGCATGACACACACACCGACCAATAGCAGCAGGGCACACAATTCCTCAACTCTGCCGGTGACGCAATCAGCAACACAATAGACGTCTGTAACACAATCAATCAGAACAATGCCATTGTCTGTGACGTAATCACAATGGCAGTCTGTAATACAATCCAAACTACAATGACATTGCCTGTAACAGTATCAAAATACAATGACATTGTCTGGAACCTAATTAAGAAAAGGCCAGTGAATGACCCGGTGGGCAATCGAATAGTGATGACATCCAAAAGGCAGAGCGTCTGTCACAATGCCCCCTTTTTGTGGAACACCCGGCAGACCCGGATTGACCCTGTTCGGGTTAACGTGGGGCTGTCCGGACTCTTGTTATGGGCAGAGTTCTGTGTAAGGACAAGTCTGCAAATAGTGAGTAACCGGACTAAACATTGACGTGGGCTGTACATAGGAATCGGTCATGGGTGGGGTCCAAACATTGGGATATTGTGGCGTTGGTGAGTTCAGCACCAAAGTCCTTGGTTGGATGTGTGCACAGGTGCTTTGCTTTCTTATAGCTGGCCCAAGTTTCAATCTCTTTCCATGGAAGCTGATTGTAGAATCCACAATCTTCTGCACATCTACATCATCGTAAAAGTAGACAAAACCATAACCCTTAGAAACGCCAGAGGCATCCCTAATAATTTTGACATTCTTTACAGTGCCATACTTTGAAAAAACATCCTTAATTTCAGGCTGATTAATCCGACGGTCAATGCCCCCAACAAAAATAGTGTTTGGCATAAGTTTCCCTTCTGGAAGGACGTAACCTGATGGCTGATCCTCTTCTTGACTTTGTGTAACAGACATGACGTGATGCAGACTAAACCCCTGGGTCTCCCCGACCAGTGGGCTGGAGTTGGCAGCTCGGGCTGGAGACCGGGTTGTAACAGGGTTGAGGCTGGCTGGCCCAGAGGTAGCGTAGGCAGAAGTCATTGGTCCTAGATCATTTCCCAATAGTACTTCTGCTGGTAAGTTGTCCATAAATCCCACCTGTACCCTGCCGGATCCAGCGCCCCAGTCAAGATGTACTCGGGCAGTGGGGAGTCGAAACACAGCTCCCCCCGCCACCCTTACTGCAACGGTGTGTCCAGTGCGGTCTTTGTTCTTGACCAACTGAGGTTGGAGCAAGGTAAGTGTGGCTCCGGTGCCGCATAATCCTTGCGCGGTGCGCCCATTGACTCGTACCTCCTGGCAATGGTGCTGTCGGTTGTCTTGGATGGCCGCTTGTACGGGATCAGCTTCATACAGTACCCCCAGATACTCTTTCGAACTGCTCTCAGCTTCCAAACAGTGTGCCACAGGAGTACAGGAGGTGGAAGGTTGCTTTTGCCCCCACGTGTTTCGGGGACGCTCTAGGGCGCAATCACTGCGATAATGTCCCCATTGTTTGCAACGATGGCACTGAACTGTGGAGAGGTTCGGTTGCTGCGCTGGCCTATGTGGCCCAGAGTCACGAGTTGGCGCTGAAGCCACAGGTGCTTGAAATTTGATGGGAGGTGGTGGTTTTGGAGCGGACTGTTCTGTCCGGCGAGCATCGGTGTACTCGTCGGCTAGACAAGCAGCCTCAGGTAGCGTTAGAGGTCTCCGGTCACGTACCCACTCTCTTAGCTCTGGTTGCAGGGCATTGAGAAAATGTTCTAGTAAAAACAACTGTAGTACATCCTCCGCGGTCGTGGCTTTGCATCCAGTGCCCCCTCCGTGTAAGAATCCCCTCCCTTCTTTTGGGATTCCCAAAATCGTCGCCTGTAGGCTTCCGGGGTGACAGCGTACTGGGCTAACAAAGCCTCCTTTACCAGATGGTAGTGTGGTAAGTCCACATCAGGGATGGCCCGGAAAGCATCGGAAGCTTTCCCAGATAGTTTCCCTGATAATATGGTGACCCATTCCTCCGTGGGTACCCGGTGTAAAGCGCACTGGCGTTCAAAATCGGCCAAAAATCCGTCAATCTCGTCGTCACTTTCCTGGAAGGACTTAAATGCTGCAAATGGAATCTTTCTCCCCCCAGTGTAACTGAGGCTGAGAGGCTGCTGGGTTGAAAGTCGCCGATCTTCCCTTCGCTTACTGGCCTCTGCCTCCGCTGCGGCGAAGACTCGGTCAATCAGTTCCTGTGATGGATTCGGGCCATAGACCGACAATCTGTTCCGAACCGCTTGAACGAGAGCAGCGTCTTCATCGATCTCTATATTGGTTTCGGTCCTCACTGCTGCACTATCCATTTCGATCAGCTCGGCTATCAGTTCCCGACGTGGGCGGTTGCTAGCTGACCTTCCCCGGCTCTCGAGTAGATCCTTCAGGGTCAGCCTTATCAACTTGTCCTACTGACTCTCCATCAGGGTAGCACTCTCTCTGGGTAGAAAGGACCATCCGACCGCTTGCCACCAATTGTAGCGATAACCCTTATCGCCGGAGGGCTTCACCGCCCGAGATGTCCTTTTCCCAATCGTAAGAGGCGCTGTCGGAATTCCAGAGTCGTCCGTGAGGAAACAGGAACAGCCCTTACAAGGGCTAGTGAATTGTAATATAGCGTTTCCCCCAATAAGAGACAGAACTTCAGTATTGAGGATGAAGGTGAAGTGTCTTTATTAGTGCCACTCTAGGCCTTATATACACAAGTCTCCATGCAAGGTGGACCTGATGGAGAACTGCATGACACACACACCGACCAATAGCAGCAGGGCACACAATCCCTCAACTCTGCCGGTGACGCAATCAGCAACACAATAGACGTCTGTAACACAATCAATCAGAACAATGCCATTGTCTGTGACGTAATCAATCAACACAATGGCAGTCTGTAATACAATCCAAACTACAATGACATTGCCTGTAACAGTATCAAAATACAATGACATTGTCTGGAACCTAATTAAGAAAAGGCCAGTGAATGACCCGGTGGGCAATTGAATAGTGATGACATCCAAAAGGCAGAGCGTCTGTCACAATATTTTCATTTTTTTTTTTAAATCAAAAATAAAAATGTTTAAACATTTTTTGGCAACAATTAAAACATTAGGCCTCGGGGTCTTGAGCCTGTGGTTTTCTGGGATCTGTTAAAGAAAAACAACATTAGTTTAGCATTGTTTTTATGGTTTGGTTGGGCGTGTTTTTTTTTTGGGGCCCTTTTTAAACCGGACCTTCAGCGTGATTTAATGAAATGCACAAACTATAAAAAAAACGATTCCGCAGCATCTAAAATTAATATATTGTAAGTTTTTAGTCACTAACTTATTATTCTTTCCCCCACTGGGCTGCAACTCTGTTCAGGAATTTAGGATACGGGCGCCGCCATCTGGACTCAGAAGCATCACACTTACTGATGAGAGGAGAGTGGGATAAGGTACAGGGGGTGGGTTATAGCTGTGCTTTGCTCAGACAGAGCAGAGCTGTGTTCTTGAAAAGGTCAGCAATCCCAGAATGCAGAGCAGCACAGTTAGAAGGCACTTCCTGTTTGCAGGCTGCCTGATAAGATGGCGGCTTCCATAATCCGCCATTTTGGATGTTTAAAGGCTCATAACATGCACTAAGTGCAGGTAGGATGATTTTTAATGTGGGCAATCTGTATGTACAGGGTGTGGGAAACATATAAGATAGACTATTATTCAGAGTGAAGGTCCGCTTTAAGGGCTTATTTTACAAAGTTTTTTTTTTTTTGTTTTTTTGGTTTATTTGGGCCAATTGAATTGTTTGTTCATTTACTTTTGTAAAAATAAACACCACTTACAATGTTTTTGGCGCACATTGCGTCGGGGGCGGAGTCTCCATTCTTCCTCCCTGGGTTGCTGCTGTGAATCTGTTTTGATGACAAACACACTGATATTAGAGACTGTTGTTGTATCATGAATATCATATTAAGTTAGGCTCCTAGGTATCAATCTACTCACCTTCCCCAGCCACCTCTTCCTCGTCGCCCCCTTCCTCGCTCATCGGTTGGGGTGTCCCTGCGACGTCTGAATCTGCAACTAACAATATTGCACATGAGTGTCTGTATTTAATGCATGTATTTCAACATATCTAAATATTTGTCCCTTACCGGAGTCAGGTTGAGGGTCATTTAGGCTCGACTCCCTGCCGTCAGATTCCGCCCTACCCTGCATGCTGAGGTCCAGTGGCTCCTCATAGTCACTTACAGAGGAGGGGGTGGCTGTTGACACTGGTGGTGGACCACCTACACCTTCACCTGTTTCGCCCAACACTGGGCTGCGTGTCCTGGTCCGGGTGGGGCGGAACCGCACATTCATGTGCTGAAATACAAACACAATCATAAAACCACGCCCAGGCGAGGCCAGGGTTATAGGTGCATTTACATTTTCCACACTTACATGGGAAATGTTTTGCGAAGTACCGCCTCACCCGGGGCTTATGCCTTCTCTTTAAATCAGACCAGTGTTGGGCGATCTGGGTGAAGGTATAGGTGGTTTGTGTTCGTCGTGCGATCGCGTCCACCACCGCCAGGGCCAACGTCCGCTTCTCATAATCTGACGGCAGGAAGTCGTAGCGATTCCTCAGCATCATCTGTTAAAAAAAGATACAAGGACCCACCATTAATTCCCAAAATACATTAACATGTTTCCTGCCCTAAATAAAGTCACTTTATTAACCTCTTGCTGACTCACATTACCCTAGTTCTGCTATCTGCATCTAGCCTAGTTTGTAGCTGCGTATATGTGTTAAACTAAGGTGGGCTTGTATTTAGCATGACAAACTAAGTTGTTCAAGACTATTCTTGCGCTTTGTTTTTTTTTTTATTACAAGAAATGTGTGTGCGCACATAAACGCACGCTTGCCTACTCACATCCATGATGATTTTGTCCTGCTCCTGAGTGAAGATGGCGGGCGACATCTTTGTTTTCTTTTCAAGGTTTACCAGTGACGAGCCCCCGCGGTGACGTGCGTGCGTGCGCACACGCGCACGCAAGCACCAAGGAACACGCCCACACAGGCCACATATTTAAGGCGCAAGGCCCTCAGTTCAGTGTTGTATACCATATCAATCTGGCCAGACCTAAAGGGAGCCAAAAAAGCCACCAAAGCCCCGAGCCACATAGCAGCCGCACACATGGCTCATCAAAAAAAAAACCAAAAGAGCAGACACAAGACACATGACCCAACTAAAACGGTGGGTACTCCACAGCCACAGGAAAACGCAGGAGCAAAGATACCACAACACATTCTCCACCACCTGCCAAAAAAACCAGACCTCCAAAGGGTGCCAAATCGATTAAAACACTGCAGCATCCTCAACCGCAACACAGCAAGCATACACACAAAAGCAAACACATCAGCAAGGGTAAGCGTAGTGCCAAACCCTCCACCCCACCAAGGTCACCCACCCCTCCACCTCAACCCTCTGGTTCTCCCAATTCAAGTACCTCAGAAACATCATCCAGCTCAACAGGTGAGAGCTCAACAGGAACCCATACATTAACCCACAGCAGCACACACACAACACATCACCATCCCCCATAAGCCCAAGACACACACACGACTCCCCAGATAGTCAACCATCAATTTCCACAGATGCAGGGGACAGAACACACCCATGTGGGCGACAACTACGCCATGGCTCACTAACTGCACGATTTCGCGATGCTCAAAGCATGGCTGGTGCAAATGCAGTTTGTGAGCATTATGATGCCCTATTTGGCCGGACCTCCAAATCAACCACTAAGCAGGCTAAGCTGGAGATCTTGACGAATATTTGGCGGCAAGTAAATAGTGTGGGATCTGTCCGGCGAGATATTCCACAAATCAAAAGGAAATTTGGGGACCTTAAATATTATAGCCAAAAAAAAATGGACATGCGCCGGCAGCAGAGGTAAAGCCCATTTTAAATGCCTTTATAGTTGCATTGATAACAGGATGTAACACTTATTAGGTGTGATTTAATCTTCCCCAGCCAGCAGACAGGGGGTGCCTTACCCACAAAAATAATCCTAACACCCGCCGAGGAACATGTCTATACATACATACACCCTGCAAGCGTCCAGGGGCCTGCAAGAGGCACACGACACAGACCGGAATGTAAGGTCCCAAGGTGAGTTTGAATTTTCCATGAGCTTTTAAAATGAGGGACAAAAGCCAGTGTTAGGCTAGACAACACACTCTACTTTGGGTTTAATATAATCTTACATTCTCAATTCCAAGGCCAAAGGCAACAGGACACACAAGGCCAAGCAACCCCTGCCTTAACCCAGAGGGCAAGGCCAAACCAGGATTCAACAGCATGAACCCAAAATGAGGATTTGGAGGAGGTAAGTCAATGGTCCTTTGTGTGTACTTTTAACTTTGAACTAGGATCGATTGGTGTGCCATAAAAAAACTAAAATGAAACTAGATTTATTTACAGCACAGAGTAAGCACACCCATAATAGAAGATATCCGAGATTTTGAGGAGGACACCCCACATCTGTTACCAACCACTACTGAGCCAGTGGCCACAACGCAGACAACACAGCCACAACCTCATTCCTAACCCAAACCAACCACCCAGCCCACTGCTAGAACCCATACCAGGAGCCAGATTAGCCAAAGAGTGCAACTGCAAATTATGGAGGAAGCGTGGTGCCAGGAAAACATAGCTTTTGCAGCTAGCACACAGCAATTCAATGCCACTGTGTGCACACAATTAACCAACATAAGTATCCAATTACAGGTATTAAACTGAAATGTGTCTGCCCTTACCAGCCATATGGGTGACCTAGTCCAACAGTGGCAGCACATTAATGAAAGCCTGGCACACATTGCTGCAAATATTGTTCCACACCGGCATTCATCTGCACCATCCTCCCACACATACCACTAAAGATTTTGGTTACAATATCTGTCCCCACGTGTAAGTTTCCTTTTTTAAAAAAATCAAGAAATGAAAAATAACAATTTGTTTAAGCACAATAAAAAGTAATCCAAAAAAACACTTGTGTTCTATGCAAATACATTCTCAACAAGTTGCGCACGTATGGTTTGTGCGGTGCCACTTTGGCTGCCTGAGAAAGGAGGGGCGTGCTCTTCAGCAAGAAAAATATGATCGGCAGGCAGGTCAGAATATCTGGTAACCCTGCTACGAATGGCCAGGTTGTGTAGGATCCCGCAAGCGATTACAATTTGTATGACCTTGGCCGGCTTATATTGGAGTGCCCCCCCAGTCTGATCTAGACAGCGAAAACGCATCTTGAGCAAACCAAATGCTCGCTCAACCACCGAGCGAGTCCTCCTATGGGCAGTATTATAGCGCTCCTCTGCCTGGGAAGATGGGTGCAGGATGGGGGTCAGCAGCCAGGGGAGCAAAGGATAGCCAGAGTCACCTGCAAAAATAAACAAAAAAAAAACATTTTATAACATCTCCCAAAGTTTAGGGGTGCATAGCAACATTATTAAAGAGGGACAAATAGGTAAGCGGGGTAGTGTTGTAGGAAAATACATTTGGAATGAGGCTACCTGCACATCCAACCTGGACACTCCTTAAAAATGTCTGTGGGATGGTACTTACATAAGAGGGCAAGAACAGGACGCAATAGGGTACAATCACTTAACCCATTTAATTTGAAGCTCAATAATTAGGCTCAAAATATACTACGAAAATAGTTACAAAATAGTGTGTTAAGGGAAAAAACACAGTCAGACAGGGTGGGCAACCAATACAAGTTTCATACACATACCCAGTAGCCAGCCACCAAAAAGATCGCCAGATTCGCTCATCTAGGCAGGAATTCCTCAAGATGTGCGCATCATGCGTTGAGCAGGGAAAGCCAGCAAAACGACTCCCAAAAACCAATTCAGGGCCAGCCACTGCCTGCACATTTATGCAATGTCCCATCTTCCAGTTCCTGCACACAGGCAATACAAAATAAATTAGGTAAACCCTGTAAAAAGGACCCCCCAAAAAAACCCCAAAAATATAACAAATACTCATGCCATCGATGTCCAAAGGCGTGCGGTGCAGCCTGGTTTCTGCCATACTCAGCAGGACAAGACCGCGGAGCTGGCGCCGCTGATGTGCTCCAACAGAGGACTGCATATTATTGCCCGAGTGCAAATACGGCTGCTCTGACTGCCCGTAAGTGAAGGCTCGGCGGCCCCATTTTATTAGGGTGATTTCAACCTGCATCACTGAAAAAAAACGGACCAATGAACGAGGCGTCCGTTTTCCCGGGAAACAGCCTCGTGCGAGCCGACAATCGGAAAGGCGGCTGAGCGCACACCTGAGCGCATAAACGCACACTAAAATCAACATAGCACCCTTTCCTGACCCGATCAAAGCCCAAAACCAACAGGAAAACGCACAGGATAGCTGAACGGGGAGGCTCTGCATCAAGCCATAGATGCTTATTTAGAAGAAATTAACATTAACAGTTACTATTAGTGGTTATCAGTAAAAAAATAAAATAAAAACAAATAAATAGCTTCCCCAATAAAATAAAAAATAACTTCCCCTACCCCAACACCCTTGGTTGAACTTGATGGACATATGTCTTTTTTCAACCATATTAACTATGTAACTATGTAACAAGGGAGTTAAGGTAAGCATGAAAATATAAGGATAGAGAAAAAGAAACACTCACAAGGGAGTTAAGGTAAGAATGAAAATATGGGGATAGAGGAAAACATACAGTGAAAAGGGAGTTAAGGTAAGCATGGGAGCAGAAGTGAGTAAAGGAATAGTTGAAACTGGGGACATGAATCAGTTAATAAGCTACTAATAATGCTAGCTAGCTAATAATGCGTACATGCGTGCAGACATAGCAGCTTCTACATCAAAATTACGTAACTACGTATATTTTGAGAAACATGCAAGCTGAATATCGCAGGACACTGAAATTCTACGTTTGAAGGTATGTTGAAAAATGACAAATGAAAAAGAAAACCTCGTCCTCTCAGCGTACGCTGCGAGAGACGTTCACAGCCATTCACGATGGCTACGATGACGCAGCTACGAAAAGTAAACGGAAGGCTCCCGATGGCGGCTCTGCATCATGCGTACGCACGTATACAGGTTAGAGCAAAATAAATTGTGGACAGCACTAATAATGATACAGAAAACTATAACATGGTGTGCTCACTAGGCTTGGTAAGAAAATTGCAATAGCAAAAAGGACAGGAAAATAGGGTCCCCACACACCCAAAGGACTTACCAAGACTATGGAAAAAGTGGCACTACCATCTAGAAGTACTAATATAAACAATTTTTATTTAAAGTACACATAGCTACAAGAACGCAATACAATACATTTTAAAAAATACACATACACAATAGACACCGGGGGGCGCCAGTGTTCCATCTAGGAATTCATAATATTACAAAAGCTATAAAACACACAGGGCTGGTCATAAGAAATACCGGTGCTAATTTAATGAAAAAAGTGCCAGTGCTAAACTCCTCTAGTAGAATTCATTATATAGAATTTGTGCAAATTATGCAAGTTAACAACACTACACAGAAGCAAACTATAAAGTATGTGTGCAAACAATATATCTATCCTCCAAAACTATAAGGACCAGCCAGGGTAAGTGGAAAAGACATAAAGCAAATAATCAATAATGGTACAAACCAACTGGACCTCCCCCTGTCAGCATGCCCACCAACGTGTGTCGTAATGTGCACCCGTTACTTCCTAGGCTTTCTTACCAAGCCTAGTGAGCACACCATGTTATAGTTTTCTGTATAATTACTAGTGCTGTCCACAATTTATTTTGCTCTAACCTGTTGGTACCCACTACTTTGGACTTCGGTCATTATGCCCTTTAATTGGTCAAACCAAAAGAGCCACTGGACTTCCAGGCTACAGCAATGGAAAGTCCAGGGGGATGGCGTGATTGGGGGCTCCCGACAGCCGGGTCTTAAAGAAACGTTTTCGTCAGATTAAGAAAGAACAGATCCACCTTACTAAATTATGGTGAAATATTCACTGTTTAGAAATCTATAAAGAACAAGCCCTTATACCAAGAGGCCTTAGGGTACAAATATTTCCGGCCTGGGAGATCCCAGAGGAGGCCCGTTTGAAGTGGGAGACACATTTGAATCGCTGCTCATTTGGACTCATTGATGAACTAATCCAGTTAGACAAAAAGAGCCTTTCAGAGACTACGCTAAGTATGTTGAATAACCTACATGACAATATCCCTAGTGACATTCCGGTCGCTGATATTGAAAAATTGCAGGAGGTGCTCGATGGGGACCTTAAAAAATTGGAGGATGAGATTTTCAGCACCAAAATGAGTAAACTTAAGCTGCAGCAACATGAACTTAGGTGGATCTACCTCCTGGATTCACAGTTTCCCAAGGGTCTTAATGAGGATGTGGCCTTCACACCTATTTTGGGGTATATGTGTCAGTGGGTCTCACAGTTATGTTTCTTGTTTTTGGGTTTGTGGTAGGTGGGGCATTCACTTTTAGAATTATGATGTCACTTTTAATTTTGTACCATCTGCCTTGATTAGCAGCGGATGGCACATCTTCTTCTGCCCTATGGGCATCTGCACCTGTCTTATTGCACTTCTTATAGCCTGGTTGGCTAATTGTGTATTTTTAGTTTAGGTGGTGAGAAGACACATGCCTCTATTGTACCCATGGGTGGTGAAACATGCGCCTTATTGATGGAGAAAATATCGATCTGGTCTAATTGCTTTGTGAATGTTGCTGTGGAATTCCATCCTTACAAATATATGAAGAGAGGGATATTACAGCTGTGGTGCTAGGTGTGGATCACTGCAAGTCCACCTTGTACCTACACTGTGGGAGTGCTTTATAGCTTCCACATTTTTTCCACCTTTTTTCCTCTCTTTTCTTTTTCCTCCCTTCCCCCCGCTTCTCCCCCCCCCCCGTTTCTTTTTATCTTCCCTCCGTTTGCTCTACTGTGGTCTTGTGCTTGTTGTAACCCTTTGGGGTCAGATATAGGCGACATGCTATTTCCATCAGTAGCCTTGCTGACCCCAATGTACCTATTTATGGTCTTGACTGGTGACTGTCGGTATTTTTGACATCTAGCTGCTCTGCTCTTCTGTGCTGCCTCTATATCATTATTATGTGTACATATCTTGCCCTAGCATCACTATGTTGCATACAGTATGAAGTATTATGGATATGTCCATATAAAATAGTCTAATTCCCATTATGCCACCTTGACGTGATAGCATTCTTGCATGGCCAATGTAATAGGTAACATTTATTATGTGTCGATATTTCTTGTTTATATTCATTTCTTTATGTAATGGTTTTGTTTATTCTTTGTACATATAGTGTTGTATGTTTTTAAAATTTGCTCATCTGCGGACCCTGTGCCTGTCTACGATACTTACCTGTCCGAGCCTTCCTCCCCATACTGCGCCTGCGCGCATTTCCTTTCCTGGCTGTGTGCACGTGCCCGCTGGGCTCGTCATTTCTGATAACGCTGGTGGGGGTGCGCCCCCCGCTTCCCATCTACTTACGGCGCTCCTTCATTCTCTTCCAGCGTGCTGCTGCGCTGACGCACTTCCAGCCGGGTGCGTCACGCAGTGATGCTGGAACGCATCTGCTGCGGTGATGCACTTCTGGCCGGAGTGGGTCACGCGGCTTTACCCTTGGTCATGTGATTGGCGTTTGCGTCCGATCTCGACCATTTATTTTATATGCACACAGGTGCAGCTCGTTTGGACGCGCCCTATGGTTTTGGGGGACAGGAGGGACTCCAGATGGACCACAGCCTCTGATTGGTAGGGGGGGGCGGGACAGACTTGCTCCTCATGGGTGCCTAGGGAGTGTGGCACATGAGGGTCGATTCAAAATCCCAAATGTCATTATGTTCGTATTTGAAATCGAAAGTTTTGTTGGGTGTTTGTCATTTTTTCCTTTTTTGGGGGGCATTTTCGACTCGCACGAACGTTCAAACATAGACGTATATGTTCTTTCGTCCATCGAACTTAAATTTGTGGTTTTACGCTACTTCGGGACTTTTTTCCTTCAAAATCGTAAATGTTTCGATCGGTCAAATTATTTACGTCATTGCAATGGGCTGGCGATTAATTCAGAGAGCTGATTGCCAAGTATTCCGACGGCCATATAGTCATTTCCTTGTCGAGCGTCTTACGGCACCTTTTTGACCTCGGGACTAGGCAGCCAAGCGTGATGGAGAGTGACTTTGAAGAGCATCAAGCTCTTCTTCTGTTTGGCATTGATGTGATCCTGAGGTCAGAGGCCAGATTGCACCGCATGAACATCAATGGCATGCATGACGTTGAGCTGTTCGAGCTGACCAGGCTTAATCTCGCTTCCCTCCATAAATTGTATAGTGAGCTGCGGCCATGGTTAGCCCGCACCACAAGGAAGGGGCAAGCAATTTCAGGTATGACCAAGATGCTTGGCTGCCTGCAATTTTTGGCGAACGGCTCGTTCCAGAGGCTGGGTGCCCTCTCCGTGGGGATCTCACAGCCTACGCTGAGCCGCGCACTATCACATTTTTTGGAAGGCATGGCTACCCTAACACCCAAATATATTTTTTTCCCAGATGATATGGTAGCCAGAAACGCCATTAAGCTTGGTTTTTATAATATCGCCGACATGCCCAACATCATTGGTGCCATTGACTGTACCCACGTCGCCCTGGTGCCTCCGGCTGCCGACGAGTACATATACAGGTAAGTATTTAAATTTTGAAGATTTTTTCATTTTTGGTTAACCCTCCTTGTAATGCTCCCTCCTTGTAAAGCTCCCTCCTTGTAAAGCTCCCTCCTTGTAAAGCTCCCTCCTTGTAATGCTCCCTCCTTGTAAAGCTCCCTCCTTGTAATGGTCCCTCCTTGTAAAGCTCCCTCCTTGTAATGGTCCCTCCTTGTAATGCTCCCTCCTTGTAATGCTCCCTCCTTGTAAAGCTCCCTCCTTGTAAAGCTCCCTCCTTGTAAGGCTCCCTCCTTGTAATGGTCCCTCCTTGTAAAGCTCCCTCCTTGTAATGGTCCCTCCTTGTAATGGTCCCTCCTTGTAAAGCTCCCTCCTTGTAATGGTCCCTCCTTGTAATGGTCCCTCCTTGTAAAGCTCCCTCCTTGTAATGGTCCCTCCTTGTAATGGTCCCTCCTAGTAATGCTCCCTCCTGATCGAAATGTGTGTGTTATTTTTACCAAATGCCTAATGTTTTATTGTGTTCCTTTTTTACCAGGAACCGCAAAATGGGCCACTCCTTAAATGTGCAGGCAGTGGTGGCCCCGGACATGCGGTTCCTTAGCGTCCTCGCCGGCTACCCAGGCTCAGCCCATGATGCGTACATCCTTAGACGATCAGGATTGTACCGACGGTTTGAGTCTAGGGAATTTTCCGGGGCATGGCTCCTTGGTAAGTTAACATAAACCACATAATGTAGTTGTGGATGTTTGTTTTTAATTAGCATTTTGCAGTAATGTCTGCAAAACTTACACCTTAAACAACCTTCTTGCCATGTTAAACCACACTTGAATGTTAGTTATTAACCAACCAAGCGTTTGCCCAAGTTTGGCCTGCATTAGCCACATTATAAATTATCTGTTTGTCTAATTTAATAATCCCTCTTACACCACCCTCGTGTGGAATAGTGCACTTAACTTTAGCATAGTTTAGGACCCATCTTTGCTTAGCTGGTTTGCACTTCCACACGAGAGTAGAGCGGGATAAAGTGCATGTGGCGTGTTTCTGCTGTTTTGGTCTCACACAAAGCATATAAGGGGTCAGCCAAACCTACATCCTAAGCACACTTGGAAACCCAGAGCTGGGATCCTTATGTATGATTGTCCATCATCCTCACTCTTTGTATGTTGTCCTTTTGTAAACCTCTATGACATATGTTTAGTTTGGGACTGGGACAGTGGCAAATGTTGCCTCATGTTGATCACACAATTGACAAATAGCCTCCTATTGATGTTGCTGGTGCCTTTATGGTCTTACATGTTTTTTTTTCTAATCTTATGTATAAGGTGATTCAGGATACCCGCTGCTGCCGTGGCTCTTGACGCCAGTACTCCGGCCCCAGGATGCCTCCCAGGATGCCTACAACTGTGCGCACCGCAAGACCAGGGCTGTGGTAGAGAGGGCCTTTGGTCTTTTGAAGACTAGGTTTCGTTGTTTGGATCATACCGGGGGCACCCTGCAATATGATCCGAAAAAGGTCATAGACATAATAATGGCCTGTGCTGTTCTGCACAATTTTGCAATTTCACAACGGGTACCCCGGTATGTAGATTTGGCTCCCTCTCCACCCAGCGAAGACCAGGAGGACTCATTTCTGGCCACACACAGTAGTGTGTCCGGCCAAAGTGTGCGGACTAATTTGATCGCGACCCATTTTGCTTAATTTAACCTGTATTGGCCTTTGTTTAACATTGTGTTGTTGATTTAGTTTTCTTTCCCTTTGTGTATGTTTCGTTATGTTTGTTGGGTTCAACTAAGTAATTAAGTAATTACTCACCACAGGCCTAATGCTTTACAACTCTCTTTTTTGGATGAGTGAACTGTGTGAATGTCCAAGTATATATTTCTCTGTGACACCAAAAAAAGAGACAATAAAATTTATGAGCCACAGGTGTCTTTAACTGTTTATTTCTTCAAAATAATAGCACAAACTTGGAGGTGCTGCTCACTTCAATTTGCAAACAAAATATATGTAACAACAAAGGATAAATGGTTAGATCAACCATGCCAATAATTAAATAAAAAAAAAATCCTGCTTGCCAACATTTGCCACTGCCACAGGTGTAAACCTGGTACAGGTGTAGAAGCTTGAGTGGCATGTTCAGTGAGGATTCAGATATGGCCTTGGCTAGTGGCCTACCTCACCACTCTAAGGAGCTATATGGGCGCAAATCAAAAACACACAACCCAAGGCATACACCAAGGGTATCTTGGTTTGCCTCACCAGACAAGTCAATACAGGGGGGATTTAGAGCAAAGATGTTGTACAGATTCATGGTGTGGAGACATTAATATGGGTGATGGCCATAGTACCCAGGTGGTGGCCCTTGCTGATTGGACCTAACGTGGGCCTGTGTGGCATTCTGAATCTGCAACTGGTCCAAAATGTTTCGCATGATAGTTACCATTTCACCCCTGTAGGCACGGTTGTCATTGTTGGCAGTCTCCATGTGGCTGTTGAGGGTCCGCAATTCTGTCTGCACAGCCTGTAATGTAGTATTTAGGGTCTCGATCCGGCCATGCAGTGCCTCTCGGTTCCTTTGGTTTTGGTGCTGGAAGGTAACCCTCTCGTGGTGCCATGCGTCCAAAATTGCCATGCCCCTCCCCTGGTTGCGCCGTAGCGGATTCCGCCTCCCCAATCCCCTGGTTCGGGGTCGTGCCGATGATGTTGGTCTGGGCCCCTCAACAGACACAGGCATGCTTTCACTATCCTCAACAGCAGAGAGAACACTGGGGACTTGACTGTCAGTCTGTGCATGCTGGCCATCATGTGCAGCCACCATGCAGCCAGCTTCCCTCTGCTGCTGCGGAGTTGGTGTTGAAACATTTTGGACCAGTTGCAGATTCTGGCCCAGGGGTAGATCTTCTGAAGGGCACATAAAGGATCCATCCTCCTCCAGCTCCTGGATTTCATCCATGAGTGTGTGGGTCTGTATGGACAGAGACAAATTATATGTTAGCTTGCCCACTACATATGTCAATCTGTTAGTAGTAACATGCAAAGTAACATGGATAACCGACATTTGCTCAATAAACTTACCGAATATATCGGATCCTCCCTCCTAGGCTGCACGGAAGTTGACGGCATGTCCAAACTGGCAGTGGATTCCACAGTAGCTGAGGGATGATGGTGGCCTGCATGAGAAGCAAAGACACTATGTAAACACACACCTATGCATTGTTGACGGGTCAAAAGACATATGCCGAATTAGTTAACGGGTCAAAGCTGTCATGGGCACTACAACAACGGTGACAAATAAGCTTCAATTTCCATGCCATTATCTTTAATATTTTTTTGTCTATAACTACTTCCACATTGTTCACCTCAACTAAGCCAAACATTCAAGTTCAGCTTGTTCTGTGGCTGACCACATCCCTTATAGGCCATTAAAGCGGACCTTCACTCTTATTAAGAGTCTAGCTTATATGTTTCCCACACCCTGTACATACAGATTGACCACATTACAAATCTTCCTACCTGCATCTACTGCATGTTATGAGCCTTTAAACATCCAAGATGGCGGCTTATGGAAGCCGCCATCTTATCAGACAGCCTGCAAACAGGAAGTGCCTCCTGACTGTGCTGCTCTGCAGTTAAGTGGCCACACACATGCCACACCCTGGCCCAACACAGAAATCCCCTACAAGCCACAGCCTAGGTGCCTGGCTTCCCAGATGTGTTACTGGCTAATTGTGCATGCTCACTAATTGTAAAGGTCACATAAAGCTTACTCACCTGCAGGACGGGTCGGTGAATCTGTGTCCCTTAGGGCCGCGTGGCCCTCGACGGCGACTGGATGCATCAATCCCAAAATCATCTCCTCAGCCTGGGTCAACTTGAGTTTGGAGGGAAAACCTCCTCCAGTTTTCATGCTGCAAAACATAGTTAGGCGAATTTAGAACCAGGTGGCCAATACAACATCAAGTCTAATCCTAAAGCTAACATTTTTACCTGTAAATCCGCCTTTGATTTTCTTTCTTCCGCGCAGCATATTTGAGGTCCGATATCTTGCGCTGAATCTGTACAACATCCTTTAACTCTTCCCCCGCTGCATTCACTTGTCTGGTTAGGTCGGCCAAGATGTTTGCTCTGCGCTGTTTGGTGGTGTTTTTGGATCTGCGCCCATATAGCTCATCTTAAACTAAGGTCAGGCCACTAGCCAAGGCCATAATTTGGCCCTCACCAAAACGCCCACTCAACTGCCCTCTTCGCAATGTGCGCCCTGTTGTTTTGGGTTGTGGGTCCTCCATGGTGTCATCCAAATGGGGTGACATCCTTGCCTGGGTTTGTGGGGGATAATGCAGGGAATGGTGGCTGCCTGGGGATTGGCCAGGACTGGGCAAGGGACTGGGTGTTCTGGCCTGGCTGGCCACAGAAGTCCCAGGTGTTGATGTGGCATAGTAACCTTGCCTTTCCACCTGTGCCGGTGCCAAATGTGGGCGAGCAGGAGAGTTTCGTTCTGAGGCTGAAGTAGTGCTGCCCTTGGAGGTAGTAGGGCGGACCAAGGGTGAGGGCGATCTTGCAGGGCCGGCCCTCTTCTGTTTTTTTTTTTGGGCCACTCTTGGGGGGCTGCGGGACCTGGTTCTGGCTCTTGGGGGGCTGCGGGACCTGGTTCTGGCTCTTGGGGGGCTACGTGGCCTGCTGCGGCGTCTAGGGGGGCTGCCTGGGGACCTGGTTCTGCCTCTTTGTGGGCTGCGTGGCCTGCTGCGGCATCTAGGGGGGCTGCCTGGGGACCTGGTTCTGCCTCTTTGTGGGCTGCGTGACCTGCTGCGGCGTCTAGGGGGGCTGCGGGACCTGGTTCTGCCTCTTTGTGGGCTGCGTGGCCTGCTGCGGCGTCTAGGGGGGCTGCGGGACCTGGTTCTGCCTCTAGGGGGGCTGCGTGGCCTGCTGTGGCGTCTAGGGGGGCTGCGGGACCTGGTTCTGCCTCTAGGGGGGCTGCGTGGCCTGCTGCGGCGTCTAGGGGGGCTGCGGGACCTGGTTCTGCCTCTAGGGGGGCTGCGGGACCTGGTTCTGCCTCTAGGGGGGCTGCGTGGCCTGCTGCGGTGTCTAGGGTGGCTGCGGGACCTGGTTCTGCCTCTAGGGGGGCTGCGGGACCTGGTTCTGCCTCTTGGGGGGCTGCGGGACCTACTGCGGACTATTGTGGGTGTTGTAGTGGGGCAGGGTGGGGTGGGTCTTCGGACCCTCTTACCCGTTTTGGGCCCAGTAGCCATACTAGCCTTTGTGGGCTGTGTCTTTGCTTTGCCTGGCTGCTCCTTTTTTTGCCCATAGCTGGTAGTTGGCTGGGCCGGCATTTTGGTACTAGGCCGTAATTTTGCTTTGGGCTGCTGCGACCTTGTTTTGGGCCCTTCGGAAGGCTCCTGCCGCTTGGCTGCCTTCTTCCCCGTTTGCTCCTTTCCAGTTTTGCCAGGAGTTTTTTTGGGTGCCATTTTGATTTTTGAAAATAATCAGCTGTGTGTGCAGGGACCTTTAAGTAAGCTAGCCAGCGTGTGACGTTTACGCGCCGGCATGTGACGCGTACGTTCGCACGGCCGTGCGGAACCCGCTGAGGCATTGCGTACGTTCGCACGGCCGTGCGGAACCCGCTGGGGCATTACTTATCTGCTGCCGAGAACAAGAAGCAAGATGGCACCCACTATCTTCACCCGCCAACAAGAAGAGATCATCATGCTCGTAAGTGTATTTTAAGGACTTTTCTTTGATTTGGAAATGCTGCTCTTCATGTGAAGGAAGCGCAGGAATAAATGGCTTTTGTTAAAAATGTGATAAACTACATGCACAACCAAAGGCACGCCACACACGTGCCAAACAACATTTAGGCCAGATTGTGAAATTACTGAACCCTAGAAATGTGTGTGTGTTAATGTAATTACACCAAAAAATGTATTGCTGACACATATTGATAGGTATTTAGAAGTTAATTCGATGTTTTCTTTCTGTTTTGTAGACCATGCTGGAGCGCAGGTACGACTACCTGCCCAACACATTTGAAAAACGCAACGTCGCCCTGGAGATAATCTCGACCATACATCAGCAGACCAACACCACCTTCACCCACACGCAGATCATGCAGCATTGGTCGGACCTCAAACGGCTGCACATGCCCCGGGTGCGGAGGTTCTTCGGAATCCATTTTCCAAGTAAGTACATTGCGATTGCATGCAATATGTAACTAAGACAGAAGGTAGGCCTTTACTTAGAATGCCTTTTCTTTTCTAGTGTTGGAAATGGATTACCGAATTCGCCGCACCCGGAGGCGCAGAGGCCGACCAGTGCTGCATGATTCTGCAGCTGGGAGTGAAGGTGGTGGATCTCCAGGGCGACGGTCCGACCCCTCCTCTGTGGCCTCCTCAGACCAGCCCCTGGACCTTACCACAGAGGAGGGGCGGCACAGCGTGGGCAGGGAGTCGTACCCTGCCACGCATGCGGGAGCCTCTGGTATGTCACTCTTCATGTATACGCACACACATATACATGTTTGCTCCTGATAGCAACAAACTGAATCCTTGTTTCTTTTTTTGAAGATGCTTCGGGAGCGGGTGAGGTAGTGGAGGAGGAGGCAGCAGATATGGTCGAAGAAGAACCTGGAGAAGGTGAGTGATGTGACCCAGACTTGAAAAAAAACATTGGAGGACTGCTGAATCAGACCTTAAAACTGAGCATATTTTCTAAATTTCTACAGGCAGTTCTTCACAGCAGAGCCAGGACCAAGGACATCCTGTTGTCCCCAACGAGCCATCTATCGGCCACCAACCAAGTAAGTATTCATGTCATTAGTGACATTTCTGTGTGACTTGACCTGAACACACAAATCCATCAAGCCCTAGGCAATGGCACTCGAAGACTTACCTGTGCCCACTTCATTAGCGTAATGACTTGACAGACTTACCTGTGCCCACTTCATTGGATTAATGACTTGACAGACTTACCTGTGCCCACTTCATTAGCGTAATGACTTGACAGACTTACCTGTGCCCACTTCATTGGATTAATGACTTGACAGACTTACCTGTGCCCACTTCATTGGATTAATGACTTGACAGACTTACCTGTGCCCACTTCATTGGATTAATGACTTGACAGACTTACATGTGCCCACTTCATTGGATTAATGACTTGACAGACTTACCTGTGCCCACTTCATTGGATTTATGACTTGACAGACTTACCTGTGCCCACTCCATTGGATTAATGACTTGACAGACTTACCTGTGCCCACTTCATTGGATTAATGACTTGAAAGACTTACCTGTGCCCACTTCATTGGATTAATGACTTGACAGACATACCTGTGCCCACTTCATTGGATTAATGAATTTAAATAATTACATGTCGCTTTTCTTGGTTTGTAAAACTAATAAACATTAAATCCACAGGTGCCAAACATGTATAGTTAGCCTACTAATTTGTGGCCAAAAAATTGTTACAGGGACCACACGTCAAAGACTGGCGGAGCTGAATCGGAGGGTCCTTGAGTTGGTGGCTGATCTGCACGCGATGCGTGACACGTTGGGGACAACAGAAGATGAAGAGTAGTGTCCTTGGTCCTGGCCCAGTTTATTTGTATATAGTTTTCTAATATTTATTATTTAATTTTTTAAATTTCGCAAATTTTGTAAATAGTTTTTAATTACTTCTTAAAAATCGTTTAATATTACAAATAAGCCAAAAAAAAAAGCCAAACGAAAATGGCTGGTTACAATAATAAAACAAAGAAAAATACCCAATAATTCCTGTGTCAATTATTAGCACAAATACATTGACAAGAAACAAAGGGTAAATTACTGTTGAATAAAGCAACAGTGACATGACCGGGAAGTGGTTGGGGTGAGCTTTAAGGTGCGCTAACTGAAGACCAAACTAAGCAGGAAGTGGTTGGGGTAAGTTTTAAGGTGCGCTAAATGAAGAACAAACTAAGCAGGAAGTGGTTGGGGTGAGCTTTAAGGTGCGCTAAATGAAGAACAAACTAAGCAGGAAGTGGTTGGGGTAAGTTTTAAGGTGCGCTAACTGAAGAACAAACTAAGCAGGAAGTGGTTGGGGTGAGCTTTAAGATGCGCTAAATGAAGAACAAACTAAGCCGAAAGTGGTTGGGGTAAGTTTTAAGGTGAGCTAACTGAAGAACAAACTAAGCAGGAAGTGGTTGGGGTAAGTTTTAAGGTGCGCTAACTGAAGAACAAACTAAGCAGGAAGTGGTTGGGGTGAGCTTTAAGGTGCGCTAAATGAAGAACAAACTAAGCCGAAAGTGGTTGGGGTAAGTTTTAAGGTGCGCTAACTGAAGAACAAACTAAGCAGGAAGTGGTTGGGGTAAGTTTTAAGGTGCGCTAACTGAAGAACAAACTAAGCAGGAAGTGGTTGGGGTAAGTTTTAAGGTGCGCTAACTGAAGAACAAACTAAGCAGGAAGTGGTTGGGGTAAGTTTTAAGGTGCGCTAACTGAAGAACAAACTAAGCCGAAAGTGGTTGGGGTAAGTTTTAAGGTGCGCTAAATGAAGAACAAACTAAGCAGGAAGTGGTTGGGGTGAGCTTTAAGGTGCACTAACTGAAGAACAAACTAAGCAGGAAGTGGTTGGGGTGAGCTTTAAGGTGCACTAACTGAAGAACAAACTAAGCAGGAAGTGGTTGGGGTGAGCTTTAAGGTGCGCTAAATGAAGAACAAACTAAGCCGAAAGTGGTTGGGGTAAGTTTTAAGGTGCGCTAAATGAAGAACAAACTAAGCAGGAAGTGGTTGGGGTGAGCTTTAAGGTGCGCTAAATGAAGAACAAACTAAGCAGGAAGTGGTTGGGGTGAGCTTTAAGGTGCGCTAAATGAAGAACAAACTAAGCAGGAAGTGGTTGGGGTGAGCTTTAAGGTGCGCTAAATGAAGAACAAACTAAGCAGGAAGTGGTTGGGGTAAGTTTTAAGGTGCGCTAAATGAAGAACAAACTAAGCAGGAAGTGGTTGGGGTGAGCTTTAAGGTGCGCTAAATGAAGAACAAACTAAGCAGGAAGTGGTTGGGGTGAGCTTTAAGGTGCGCTAAATGAAGAAAAACATAAGCAGGAAGTGGTTGGGGTGAGCTTGTTAGTGCTAGATATGGAAACACATATATGTGTGCGAACAGTTTAATGATTTAAGTCTGTATTGCGCAGGCGCAGGATCGTAAGTTTGTGGGTCCAGACGAATATTTTATTACAAATCCGATTAAAAATGCTCGGAAAACGCAAGGGATTCGTTGAGGTAGACGATGGGAAAGTGTTAAAAACGAATGCTGCCGTTGCAACCAGAGAAAAGGAATCGGAAAAGTCACGCGGATAAATGACATACTCGATCTCGTACTTTAACATACGAACGGACGGCCACTTTCCCGAAGGAAACGTATAAATGCAAAGAATCACTCGCAGATGCATACGAGAGTGCGAACGTTCGAACATAATACAAAAAGCGGCACTGATACGACTGGTTTGTTATGTCTCTCTGAATCAAGCCTATGGTTCCAGTACATTTTCGCCCTGAGGATGTAACAGGTGCACCTTACGACATGCATTGGCGGGCATGCTGACGGGGGGAGGTCCAGTTGGTTTGTACCATTATTGATTATTTGCTTTATGTCTTTTCCACTTACCCTGGCTGGTCCTTATAGTTTTGAAGGATAGATATATTGTTTGCACATGCACTTTATAGTTTGCTTCTATGTAGTGTTGTTTACTTGCATAATTTGCACAAATTGTATATAATGAATTCTACTAGGAGGAGTTTAGCACTAGCACTTTTTTTCATTAAATAAGCACTGGTATTTCTTATGACCAGCCCTGTGTGTTTTATATGTTCATTTGTAATATTATGAATTCCTAGATGGAACGCTGGCTCCCCCCGGTGTCTATTGTGTATGTGTATTTTTTAAAATGTATTGTATTGTGTTCTTGTAGCTATGTGTACTTTAAATAAAAATTGTTTATATTAGTACTTCTAATTGGTAGTGCCAACTTTTCCATAGTCTTGGTAAGTCCTTTGGGTGTGTGGGGACTCTATTTTCCTGTCCTTTTTGCTACGCATGTATACATGTGGGAAAAATACACATTTTGAGACAAAAACAAGATGGTTTTGAGAAGGCCCTTATATCATAAATATAATTATATACAGTATATACAAACATCTTCAATTCATTGAATATCTATTACTTTCATAAACAATGAAAAACATTTATCTCACAATTGTGAAAAAGAGAAAACATGATCCTATATCTTTCTTTTCCTTTCCAAAAATCCATAATTGGTTATCACTATCAATCACTAATAAATCCATTTCACTTACTTTTTGCTTTCCAATGTAAACATGTACTTTATTTGTTTGTTCTTCCTTTTACACTATATTATTAAAGCATAATGTCAATACATGGATGCCCTGGCAAAAAAGGGAGGGGTTAGAAGAAGGAGAGGTAAAACACGTAAAACCCTTACATGTTTTATGAGAATGGAGAAAACATGTGAACTGGCGGGATTAAAATAAAAACATATAACATTATTGGCAAAAACATGTAGAAATACCAATATGATATTATCATATAACAAAGAAAAACGAGGATGACAAAGCAAAATAGGACTCCTAACAGGTGAGGAACAGGTGAGTATAATCAACAGTAACCAATGAAGACAGTAACCAATAAATAGAAGGGAAATTAGGGAAGGAAAAACACAGCAGATGGAAACAGGACATACAAGGGGAAGGCCAGCCAGAGATTTTCTAGAGGAGGGAATGCCGGCCATATACATTATAAGGGCAAAAACAAGGTAAGAGGGGTCGATATAGGTGCTTTATATTATCAATATATGAAAGGCTGGCTAAATATGATCAATATATCCCATAGAACATCAGCTGAATTAAGAACTGAACTATATTCTGTGACTGCTGGGGATTCCATATTGTAAAAAAAGAACATGTAAGTAGACCAAAACCCAGCTGGATCGGCCTGGGAATCTATAAGATTCCCGGGCCGATCCATTCCCTCCCCGCAGGGCATCCAAAATCGCAATGCCCCGCTGTGTGAAACCCCCCAGGATGCCCCCTACATCCCGATCCAACGGCACAGGCAGCATCTCACGCTTCTCTCTAGCAGGGCACGCGCCCTGGGTTTTGGTCCACTTTAGGTTTTTACCTCCCCTTCTTCTAAACCCACTTCAAAACCAACCTCCCCCCTTCTCTTTTTTGCAAGGGCAGCCCATCTATTGATATTATGTTTTAAAGAAAGAACAAACAAATAATCCCTGAATGTACATGTTTACATTGGAAAGCAAAAAGTAAGTGAAATGTATTTATTTGAAAAATGTAATATATACATACAATGAGAGTGATCAATATGGATATGGAATAATGTTTTCTCTTTTTTCACAGTTGTGTGATTGCTGTTTTTAATGATTTAATAAAGTAATAGATATTTAATGCATTTAAGATATTGTATATACTATAATTATATTTCTGATGTTATAGAGTTGGAATATAGTCCTTCCTGAGGAAGTCAGGTAGTTGAAATGCGTTGGAGGAAACTAACACAAATTTTTACATCAACCTAACAAACACCAGCTACATAGGAGAAAACACAGTTTGTAATGTATATTTTGTGATAATGTGCAATAATATTCTTGTATGTATAATTTTGATTCAGTAAAAATGATTGACCTTATATGAATTGGTATTGAGTAGTAAATGGTTGCAGGAGGTTGTCCTGCCTAGTGAGGTCTAAGTGACTAACGCTTCTGGTGACCTTTCCCAGTCTGTGATGTACTGGACAAGACTGTTGAGCTCGTCCTTCGCAGACAGCTGATGCAGGATAAAAGGGGAAAATTCCCTCGGTACATTGAAGGGCGTGCAACTGATTGCTAGAAGTTCTAGGTGCGGTGTACAGCTTCTTCCAATGACCTGAAAAATATATTTCACAGCCATCCTTCTTCTGTGCTGATGAAGTCCCTGTCTACTCTGATAACACTGAACCCAGGAAGCTCTATGGAGGAGTCTGGATTCAGATGGTTAAGCCAGGTCTCAGTGAAGCAGAGCACTGCTTAGCTGATGAACTCCTTGTGCTCCTTGCAGAGTAGTTCAAGTGCAGTAGAAACAAATAAATAAGAAAAAAAAAACACACCCACAAAAACATTTTCTATACATAGGGGGAGCAAAGGGTTAACAGTGTCCAGGTGGGTTGCATCCTCAGGGTCTTGGGAGGGAGAAGGGTTGGAGATGCCTGTTATGGAAAAAACAAAGGATTCAGTTACTTAAGAGAACTGAATCCTATTCCTATCTAAGGGGCATCCCAAAAATCTAATTGAGGTCCACTTACCAGGTAGGGGAAGGTATGGTTGTGTGTGCATGTGGTGGGGGCTCCAGGAACCAGGATCAGTTGTGGTCTCTCGGGAGGGCCCTGTTCCATCTTCAGACAGCCTTGGTGGATCCAGCGAGGACCTCTGTGGGGAGGGCAGGAAAGGTTAGTATGGGAGAGCATGGGGGTTCTCAGGTCTCAGGGCCCTTTCTCCAGATGGCCACCTTTCTGGCCTGAGACTGCGGGGCCTTCATCATCTTTGTAACAAGTGGGATAGGTTATATTTAACAAGTAAGTGGATGAAGTTAGTATTTAACCAAAGAGAAGTGATGGTGTTCCCCTATAAAAAGAGACACGCATGGGAGGAGAGAGGAAAGAGGGCGGGGTTTAGCCTTGGCAATATAAGGTGGACAGAGTATCCATATATACTGGGGGTTTAAGGGAAACACTGCTTTGGTGTACAAGGGTTTCAGGACACCTGGAGGGGACCTGGTCGGGAGAGCCCTGTAGGTACCTGTGGTATGGATATATGGAGCCACCTGGGACCGGGAGTGTGCAAGGCCTTCAAGATTGATGGATGGATTACTATAACTAAGACATCTACCTGTTAAGTGCAAGTGCAGTGTACACTTTGACGCTGACCTTTATTACCACTAAAGCCTTTGGCTACCTGCAAATTGGGTAGCCCCCTGCAAGTTTTGGTGTCACATAAACAAGGACTACGACGATGAATAATGGGGCACCCCAAGTGCTAACCCCAACCAATGTTTTTCCGGGGGTATCACAGGTGCCTACGGTGGTTCCAACAGTGGCCTCAATGATCCCAGCCAAACTAAGGCCAGTACATCTGGGCCTGATGGCTTTGCCGCTACCTAAGTTCGATTTATGATTTGCAAAGGATGGCCATTATGTATGCAAAGGAGGTGACTGCGTTACAGTGGGCCATGGAGCAGGGACCGTCTCCTGCTCTAGAGATGACACCACCCACATCTAATTTGGCTTAGGAGGCCGTACAGAAGACGGTGGTGGTGATTCAGGAGGATGTGGCCAAACTAAAAGAGAAGTGGGGGAAGTGGAAGAGGCTGGAAGGGGTGGTCTGGTTCTTCCTACACTGAGGCATCCCGGGCTGGAAAGGAGGTAGTGTGTTGGGCCTGCAGCCAGCTGGGCCACATTGCCCGGGGCTGTCCGCTGGAGCCTTTAGTAAGCTACCATTAAACTAACACACCCTGTAGTTGTGGCCACCTCCGTGCAGGAGTTGGAGGAGGATTGTGCAGTGGTCGACATCTGAGTCAGTGGAGTAAAGACCCTTACGTTGATAGACCCTGGGTCCCAGGTGTCAACAATGGAGGCTCACTTCTACTGGACCCATTTTTCCCAAGTTATTACTAAAAGCTAGGTGTCCTGTGTATGAAAATATACTCCTGGCCAAAATATATATTATTACATTTCTGGCTCACCCAAAAATAATATCAATACATATTAACATTCGCAGATATCTGGCATTTCAAAGGCTGAGGTCATGGCAATTAAAGATTTTATTATTTTATTTGATTTTATTTGATTAATTTAGTGCAACACAACAATGCAGATCACGGCTAAATATACTCAGGCAATGATCAAAACAGAAGGGCCACACAAATAAAGCACATTAGGAAAGAGGGGGAGAAATTACATTGATCAGAGTGTAAATTCCTATAAGCCTAAATAGTAAGAAAACAAAGAAATCAAAACCCTATTCAGTGAAAAATGGTTAGGAAAAATGATGCATCATACATGGGAAAAATGACAGGTTAAATGACCTGTTTGCTAAGTAAACTAAGACTATGTTAAAAGAAGCATTTGATCTAATATGATTGGACTCCTGAATTTGTTATGCTAAATTTATTGCATGTATGCTACATTGAAATTTATATTTTTGATCGCTTACTTCTAAAACTGCCTTTGGTGTTATCATGTATACACTTTGGCCCAAATTTCGTTATGCTAAACCCGTGTCAGTATTGATCAATTACTTAATTATGTTACATGAACCCTTTGAAGCCAACCAACCATATTTACCAAACACACGTGCTAATCTACCAGAACCCCTTAGAAGGGTACCAGAAGGCTTGTTTATTTATTAAGCACTGGCTGAGAATACCTGTCCTCTGCATATAATCATATGGCTTTGTGAACAGAATGAATAATGATCAGACAATTTAAACTGCCACATAAAAAATCACGTATAGTCATTCACAGAAATATCATATATAATATTTCTGTTAATAAGCATATCTTACAGTCCCCCATTTGGGAGTGAGATGAATATACGTACATCAACCTCTCACGAAATATAAAGTATTGTGTGACAGGGTGTGGATTTGCTGAGACCAATCGTCAGATTGATCATAACTAAATAGTTATTTTACCTGTGTGCAGGTTCCTGGACAGTAACCATTTTGGGTGCTTAACACTTTCAAAGTTTATCAATCACAGTCCATGAATCTTTAGAGTTTAGACAATCCTTTTGTGCCTGCATGCAAAACGTCTTTACAGAATCTCTCCATCTAGTGTACTTTGTCAGTGTCCTTTGACCCAATTCATTTAAATAATGTGTGTTTTGTGACCCCCTGGCTCTCCCTCCTGATAACCCTACCTGACCATCTTTATTCCCCCCGAGTCTCACCCATCCCCCAGCTGCTTTCGCTGATCTAATCAAGGGCCCTCACAAGTGGTATCTCTTAGATTAGCGTGGTTGCAGTATTGGATTTCTGAAGTCCTGAATTTTTCAAGTCAATCAAAGAATTAGGCTCGAATTGAGCCCAAAGTGACCAGAAGGGAACAAGCACCAGACTCTGCTCATCTGAAGGACTCTCGTCCTTCAACAATGCTTCTCTGGTATTTTACACTTCTCCTTCCTCTGACTCTAAAATTCCTGAACTCATAGCATCCCCCTGCACCTGGTAAGTCTATCTATATATCTCCACCACTGCTTTCATCCCCAACCTGTCATAACATAACACGCTGGGTAAATCTCTCTCCCTTTCTCCATGCACCCGCAAACACGTTCTACCTCTTTTAAACCCCCTTTTGTCCTTTGGAGACTGTTTTTTGTAGCTTTAGTTTAAGGCGTTCAAATTAAGCTGGCTACATGTGATAGATTAATCTGGGCCAGAGTATCACTTTGGTGAGTGTTGCCTGGGCCAATCAGAGATGGCCTGCAGATTGCAAATGGAACAAGGGTCAGTCTGATAAAAACAGTGTACTGGAGAGGGAGTAGAAAATGTTCTTGCTTAGAGGGAAGCTGCACAAAGGATGTGCTGTCGAGACTGACTAGATGGCGGACAGAGGGACGATGATGAGATTTGCCTTGAGGTAGAGAGTCCTGCATTGTGAAGCCAAATACAGCAGCCATCTTGTTTGGAGATTGGATGTGGCCTGCTGATTTCTGCTTGGACCTGATTAAAACAGACGAGTAATCCGTTTTTATATATATATATGCTTTTGCCCTGTTAGGTTTTCTATGTTTTAACACTGATTGTAGCATTTTTGTTTTGTACATTTTTGCAAGATATATAAAATAACTTTAAAGTGCATCATTTTCCTTGGAGAATACTGGCAAATTAACTCATTAGCCAATGAGGCATAATTTTAGAGATATACATGTATTTGAGCTCTTACGTTGCCTTATATATTTGAGGGCTGCAAATATACTTGTGAATTTAAACAAAATTACGACCAAGCAAGAAAAATCCCACAGCCACTCATCACAGACAAACCTTCACCATGGTAGCAAGCCAACAAAACACACAGAACCTAGTCGACCTCATAGCAATCATTGTCATCTGTGCACTGTGGAATGTACGTTCAGTGTGCAACAAACTTGCATACATCTATGATTTCTTCACTTCCAACCTCTTCACCTACATGGGCTTTACTGAAACCTGGCTCACACCCTCTGATACAGCCTCACCTGCTGCCCTCTCATATGGGGGAGGGTGGAGATCTCTACCCTCCCTTTCTCTACCCTCCCTTTCCTTCTCTTCTTTTGAAGTTCACTGTGTCCGTCTCTACTCTTCCTGTCACCTAAACATTGTCATTATCTATCTCCTTCCTGGACCTCTTCTCCACTTGGCTTCTTTACTTTCTGTTCTCTGACATCCTGGCTATAATCATGGGCGACTTCAACATACCTGTTGACACCAACAACCCTGCAACTACCAAATTACTATCCCTAACCACCTTCTTTGGCCTCAAACAATGGTCTGCTAGCCCCACCCACAAAGATGGACATACGTTTGACCTACTCTTTACTCACCTCTGCTCTGTATCCAGTCTTTCTTCATCCCCACTTCCCCTCTCTGATCACAACCTCCTAACACTAACACTCTCTTCTCTCACCACTCCCCCCTGCACACAGACCTGCTATTCTGTGCAGGAACCTCAGAAACCTAGACCTTCAATCACTCTCCAATGCTTTTCCATCCCCTCCACACCCTGCCCTCATTCACCAATCTAGACGTTTCAGCTTCATACTACCAAAACTGCTCCCCTTAACTACAGCCACCCTCAGGCCAAAAAAAGACAACCTTGGCTAACACTGCAACATTGAAACGTCATTCTCGAGTTGCTGAACGGCATTGGAGGAAATCCAAAACCAAGGAGGACTTCCTGCTATACAAGAAAGCCCTTCAGGAACCCAGGACTGCCCTTTCATCTGCTAAATAGGAATTATTCGTAATCACTCATAACAGCACAGGCCCAAAATCCAAAACAGCTATTTACCACTTTCAACTCCCTACTCCGCCTACTGTCACCTCCTCCATCCTCACAGCTAACAGCTGAGCAATTTGCCACATACTTTAAAGATAAAATTGACATGATTCAAACTGGCTTCACCCCTCAGAACACCTCTCTCCTGCCAACTCCCCCCCCCCCCCCGCCCCACTCATTAGCTAATTTCACACAGTTAACTGCACAAGATCTCTGCTCTTTGGTCTCAAAGGCCCACCTGACCACCTGCTCCCTTGATCCCATTCCATCCCACCTTATCCCTCAACTGTCTCCATCTGTCATTCCACCCCTAACATCTTTATTCAACCTCTACCTCTCCACTGGTACCTTATCTTCATCTTATAAGCATGCTGTTATAACTGCACTCATCAAAAAACCCTCTCTGGACTCCTCTGCCCTCCCCAATTACCGCCCAATCTCTCTGCTCTCTTTCTCATTTAAACTTCTTGAACAGCATGTCCACACAGAACTGACTGTCTGTCTACAAACTCCCTTCCAGTCTGGTTTCTGCTCATGTCACTCAACTGAAACTGCCCTCACCAAAGATTTACTGACTGCCAAATCCAAGGGCCAATACTATGCTCTCATTCTTCTCAACCTATCCTCTGCTTTTGACACAGTCGACCATGCTCTGCTTCTCAAGATTCTTTCTTCTCTTGGAATCCAAGGCCTCGCACTCTCTTGGATCCCCTCCTATCTCGCTGATCGCACATTTAATGTATCTTACTCAAACACCATTTCTTCTCCCCCACCTCTGTCTGTTGGTGTACCACAAGGCTCAGTCATAGGGCCCCTTCTTTTTTCAATATACATTTCTGGTCTCGGACAACTAATAACCTTGCTGGGCTTCCAATATCACTTTTATGCAGATGACACTCAGATCTACCTCTGTGGCCCATATCTCTCTTCCTTCCTCTCTCGCCTTCCTGACTGTAACAGCCATCTCTTCCTTCATGACATCTAGCTCCCTTAAACTGAACATGAACAAAACAGAACTAGTAATTTTCCCACCATCTCACTCTCTTTCCCTCTCTAACACCACAATCTTTGTAAATAATCTTACAATTACTGCAACTCAGTGCCTGGGTGTCATGCTGGACTCCTCTCTCTCATTCACACCTCACATTCACTCCCTAGCCACCTCCTGTTATCTCCCGCATCTGTCCCTTCCTCTCAGCTGACACCACTAAAATGCTAGTACACGCCCTGGTCATCTCCTGACTGGACTACTCTAACACCCTGCTTTGTGGTTTGCTAACAGACTGCCACCCCTCCAATCTGTTCTAAACTCTGCTGCTCACCTCATCCACCTCTCCTCTCGCTTCTCCAGCGCTGCCCCCTCTGTCAATCCCTCCACTGTTACCTGTCTCCCAGAGAGTCCAGTTCAAACTTATAACACAGACCTACAAAGCTCTCTCTAACCAGGCCCCTCCCTACAATTCATCTCCGATCCAGCGTTACCAACCCAAGCGCGACCTCCACTCTACCTCTGACATTCTCCTGTCCTCCTTCTTGGTTACCTCCTCACACTCCTGCCTTTAAGACTCCCGTGCCTCCCCACTTCTCTGGAATGCACTTCCCCACTCAATCTGCCACTCTCTATCACTCCAAGCCTTCCAAGCCTGCCCTCAAAACTAATTTCTTCGGACAAGCATATAACCTGGCTTACGCAACTCCTATAACCTTCAAATGGCACATGCAGCCAAACTCAAGTTCTACCACTTGTGATCCCTACCTTTTGTTTCCACCCCCTATCCTCTAGACTGTAAGCTTGCAGGGCTCTTTTCCTTTTGTGTCCTGTGCTCACAACACTTGGTTTGGACCACGTGGGATCTAGTTTCATATTGTTCCTTGTAAAGCGCTACGGAAGATGATGGCTTTATTTAAATAAACAATAATAATAATAGCTTCCTTTTTGCACATGTTATAGCCAACTGAGAAAAAAGACTGAGTCTAAAAACAAGACACAGTCTTGGCGTGCTAAGCTCAGCCAAAACAAGCTCGGCATCACTGAAGGATGCGTAGTGCTACAGCGTGGAGAGCAGCATCTAATGAAAGAGCTTTGCTGGGTACAGTAAGTTTAATTAACCTGAAACATTTTAACTTTCAATGTTTTTTCAATACTACTTAAACTGTTATCACCGTCTTTACTATAGAAAGCCACTAAATGGAGAAAGTGTGTTTTATAACCACATTTAGAAGACAAAATTCAATCATTAGAAGCCTTTACCTGCATTGGAATCTATATAGGTATCTATCAAAGCCTTTATCTGCAAAATAGGTATCTATATTTTTTTTTTTTAGAAGCTTATCTTTAATGATTTGTAAACTTTTACAGAACTGCCAACAATTTTTATTAAATGATTAGTAACAGACACAATGATGCCATTTAATACAAATGAAAGCAATATTTCATAACAATACAAAGTAACAAACACTTTATTTTTAATTGTAAGTATTTATATGCATGAAATAATTTAATTTAGTTTATATGTTTTTATTTTTTTATTTATTGAAAAATACTTGATTTAATCAGTGGAATCCCATAATATATTATGTTTGTAAAAATCAAAAGTAGTAAATAGTCCATTAAATATGAAATATTTTATTTAAATTGTTTATTAAATCGAATCACTACATAGATCATTTGAAAGTGAAAAAAAGAAAATAGTATAAAATATTGATACATTGATAATAAATGAATTTCATTTATTACAGGTTTATAAATATTACAGGATAATCAATTTAATATAAAGAGCTACTGTACCATTAGAACATAAGTTCTTTATTTTCGAAGATACTATTGTAAGTATGCTACTGAGTCTCACATCCCAACTAAGGTTCATTTGAGAACCCAAATTTAATTTATTTATTCATATATTTTTGCAGAAATATCTCATACTCCCCTGAAGAAGTAGAGTTTATGGAACATAAAGGAATCTACAAAATAACTAATCTGGAAACATTAGAAAATCGCCATCTGAATAATTGACAAGTGTTGATCATCCACAACTGGGGCTTGATTATTTTTAATAATAAACAAATACATTTTAACATATATGTGGTTTTTGGATATCAGTTGTTTAATGAACTAATGTTCATAAGGGTGGCTAAATCTACCACCTGCCCAGGTGGTCTCTGTGTATAAATATAAGTTTAGCAGTAACAACCACTTAAAAAGCATTATCTGTCCTACCAACAATAGTGAGATCTAAAAGCTCATAAACTTCTGCAAATATTTAACAAGAAACTGACCATTAACAAAAACCAAACTGTACCTCAATGGCTAGGCCTCCATACATGCCCTGATTTCAGCCAACCAAGTATGCAGACTGAACACCATGATCATATCAGGCAGCCCAGGGTCTGCTTTCCATCAGGGACACCAGCTTTAGTGAGATTACCACGACGACCATGTAAAAAGCTGCACAGCAGAACAATATCCCTTATAAGAAAAAGGCATAAAACAAATACTTGTGTATGTTAGCAGCATATGATATCCTTTGCCAGCAATAAAAATCCGCTCGGAGAGCAGCCAAGCATGGGGTAGTTAATTTATCTTCCAATGGCTGCTGCACGTGGTCTACTCCCCTCCAAGGAGAGACGGTGGGAACCTCTGTGGGCCAGCATTGGTGGCACAGCATGACACTTCAGCAGCTCTGGAGCTCATAATGATAGCACAAGATAAAAATTCTTTGAAACTACCAGAGCAAACGAGAATCTCCATTTGTATGGGAGGTTGTTATCTCAAGGCATCCTTAGAAGCGGAAGTACGATTCCTGACAGATCTAGATTTCAACAGCTGTGTCATTAAACATAATGGCGTCCTGATTTTTTGCTCTGGTGAGTATGTTTACCTTCAGTGGAAAGCTCTGAAGGGAGCAAATGATATCTCAGAATGGAATATCATATATTCCTGAGCCTGAGAGCCATGTGAGCATGAACAATATTGATTGGGGATTCAGGGGGCTGTTCGATTGCAGGGCCGCTTGTAAAAGATCTTGCAGAACCGACTACTGGATGCTCCTCACTTTATTATTATTTCTGTGTCACCTATTGTGTTTGATAAAACTACTCACCTGTGCCCACCTACATTGCACATACTGGGTGTTTGATAAAACTACTCACCTCTGGGCACCTGCATTAAACTGTACATACTGTGAGTTTGATAAATCTATTCACCCCTGGGCACCTGCATTACACTGTACATAATGAGAGTTTAATAAAACTACTCACCTCTGGGCACCTGCATTCTAGTTACTGGGTTTTGCTAAACTTCTTACCTCTGGGCACCTGCATTATACTTACAGGGTGTTTGATAAAATTACTCATCTCTGCCCACCTGCATTATTCATACTGAGTGTTTGATAAAAGGACTCACCTCTGCCCACCTGCACCTGTACATACTGGGAGTTTGATAAAACTATTCACCAGGTACCTGCATTTTACTTATTAGGTGTTTGATAGAATTACTCACCTCTGCCCACCTGTATTGTACATACTGGGTGTTTGATAAAACTACTCACTTCTGGGAACCTGCATTATACTTACTGGGTGTTTGATAAAAGGACTCACCTCTGCCCACTTGAACTGAATTGGGTGTTTGATTAAACTATTCAACTCCAGGCACCTGCATTATACTGTACATACTGGGTGTTTGATAAAACTACTCACCTGGGGGGGCGTGGCCTGCTAATGGCGCCGTGAGGAACGATCCCAGGAAGCTCCCCATTAACCCCTCAGCAACTACAAAATTAAAGGACAGCAACCTATCCAAAGGACCATGTCCAAGAGGCGGAGGACCAGGGAAGCAGCAAAATCCACTCAGAGGACCCCCATATCCTCATACTTCGGAGCTGTCCCCTCGGAGAACCCCAGATCGCCGCAGCCTGTCATGGCGGCGACCGACATGAGCCTGGATCGGGAGGGAGGGCCCCCTCGTCCCTCGGCGGTGCCGCCCAACATACCTCTACAACGGGGCCGGGGTGAACAGGAGTCGGACCCGGAGCCTCCCCGGACGATGGAGGGGGAGGTGATCCCATCGCTGGTTCCCGTGGGAGGTGAGGAAGCACGGGACAAGATGGCGCCGGCTTCCCCGCAGTCGGCGGGGGCGTGCGCCGCTCCGGACTGTGGCCGCCGGAGCCCTGATGAGGAGAGCTGCGAGCTGCGGACCTCCCAGCCTGTGTCGAGGGGCGCAGAAGAGGACAGCCTGGGCCGCTGGTCACCTGCCTCCGGTCCACTGGCAGCAAAGATTGGAGGTGAGGAGGGAGAGAGGGGGGGCAGGGACCAACATGTGACAGTCACAATGGCGCAGGTTCACTGTGCTGAGAATGGGAGGCGGCCAGGGGAGACACACAGCAGCTTGATGACAGCAGAGGCAGCTCTTAAAGGCACAGTTGCCCAGTTCACCCTGCGACCTGATCAGCCCCATTCACCCATACTATCCGGGAGAAGTGCAATAAATACCTCTGCCCCAGAGCTCCAGGAGGCGTGCAGCCCACCTATTCCAGTGGCGGCATTGGGGTGGGAGGCCGCATTCTCGCCGGGGCCCTGCAACCCAACCCCTATGAGTCGCTCATGGGGATCCCGATCCCCCGCACCTGATGACCACCCGGCGGATTATGGGAGCATGGATTCACCAGGGACTGTCTCATCCAAAGCCCTGATCTCAGTTATCCTGGAATCTGTGAGATGTAATGTTGAGGACGCCATTAAATCATTGCCTTCAAGAGCAGATTTCGAGTCTTACATTTCAAGGATGGAGGGGACTTTTCATAGAGAAATAACGTCCATGCAAAACACCATGGCGGATTTGTCTGACAAAGTGGAAACCAACACAGCCGCACAGTTAGATATCCAGACCAGGGTTACCGCTCTGGAACGGGAAAGGGATGCCACAAGCAGAATGCCCTCCACCTTACAGGTCCAACAAGATGACCTGGAAAACAGAAACCGCCGTAACAATATTCAACTACGGGGCATCCCGGAATCAGTAAACCCGACGGAGCTAAATGCAACGGCGTGTAACCTGTTCAACAACCTTCTGGGTCGCCCCCCGGGGGAGACCATTGAAATCGACCGGATTCATCGTGCTCTGGGCCCTGTGAGCGGCGAGCCCAGCAGACCGAGAGTCATTTGTAGAGTGCACTTTTTTCAAATCAAAGAAGCAATCATGCAAGCAGCCTGGAACAAGGATCCTATCGATCTGAATGGTGCATGTGTCATTCTGTTGCCAGACCTATCCCGCAGAACTCTGCACATGCGGCGTCTGTTGAGGCCCCTGTTGGATCTCGTGCAACGCCAGGGAGCGACATACCGCTGGGGCCACCCCTTCCAGCTACTAGTGCGGAAAGACCGGAGAACACATGCCCTGAGATCACCGGAGCAGCTAGCGGGTCTTTTTGAATTTCTGGGAACCGCACCCATAACCATCCTGGACTGGCTAGCACCGGTGATTGACCAGAGAGCAGATCCGCTCCCGCAGCGCCCTAGGAGACGGGGACGGGTCAGAAGAGGCCCGGCTCGCCCCGGTGCACGGGGGGGACCCCGGCCACATGGACATTAGATAGGAGGTAACGACATAAAATTGCAGAGCCATAATTGGACGCTGTTTGTGATGGTTTGATCCCTGTTTCTTCATTTTATACTTGCTATTCATAGTTCCTACATATATAGAAGTTGATAAGTGATGTATCAGATGTTTGGTGTTCTCTCTCTGTTTGGGCGGGCGGGGGGCGCTCGGCGTGGGATGGTCCCATTGGACGGTTGGTGGGTCACTGTCCGGTGGGGGCCGCCCCCCGGGGCGGGGTGGCCTGGCATCTGTTCGGGCCTCCTGGGGGGGTGTCCCCGGCTGCGCCTCGGTGGCCCCGTCGGCCGAATCTTGTGGGGCCGCCCTCGGGTTGATGCCCACTTGGACCCGGGTTGATGACGCGTTCCCCATGAACTGAAGCCGTGGTGGGGGGGGGTGTTGCCCCCAGGGGCGTGGTTGCGGCCTTTTCCTCCAGTGGGGGGTCCCCCCCTCTGGCCTGGGCCCCCGCCCGGCCTGAAATATCTGGTGGGCGGCGGTGGGCTCTCATTTGGGGGAGAGGTGCCGTGTGGGGCCCCCCCTGTCTGGCCCCGCGGCCCAGTTCTCGGGCTCGATTGGTCCGTGGGTGGGGCGCGGCGCGTGCCTGGGGGCTACCCGGATCATGCGGCCTGCTTGGTGTCACCCTGGGGGGGTCCTGTCTGGGGGTGGGGCGGTGTCTCGTCATGCTCTAGATGCTCTTTCCACTTTGCGGTGACGAGCGATCCTGTGGATCGGAGCATACCCTTAGCCGAGGGGGTGGGGGCCTGAGAAATCCGGGACCCGTACCACCTGGGGGATCCATTGCGGGAGCAAAATTTTCACGGACCCTCTTCTGAGGGGGATGTGGCCGGTCTGCCCCGGGTCTGGGCTGCGCCCCCCGGGGGGGGCACCTGCCCTGGGGAAACGGCCGTTATAGCGCGCGGGTAGGGGGGAGCCATCGGACACAGGGTATAAGTTATTATTAGGAATGCCTTGTTCACTGAACCTATACAATGTTAATGTTGCTGTTTTACTGTTAATGTGTTATGAGGGGGGGGTAGCCTAGAGGGAAGAGTAGAAACCGTCTGTAACAACAACCCACGGGGTTCTGGTTCCACTTCGCCTGGTGTCCATTTCCCCCAGAGGCCCGTGTGACTTCCCGAGGGAAGCTTCCGGAGACTTCCCCGGGAAGCGCGAGGCCAGACTTCCCTATATTAGAGAAGTCGGTACTAACAATCCTACCAGCCTAGGGATTTTCTCAGGCTATCTCCGGAATTGAAAAGTTTTGTTCTCCTTGTTGCTTTCTCTTTTTTGCCTCTCGTTTCCTATCCCCCATTTCCTGAAACTTCTTCTTGTCTCACTGCGCTAGACTGCAGCTTGCCCTACATCACGCGCTGGGATCTTGACGATGTCGGCTGCCGGGGTGGGGGAGGGGGCGGGAGAACTTTGGGGTCCCCGTGACACACTCTTGAAGATCGTGTCCCTGAACTGTAGAGGCCTCAACATCCCCGAGAAGAGATCGGCGGTGATCTCAGATTTAAGAAGGATGAAGGCCAAGATCGTCTTCCTCCAGGAGACGCACTTCAGGGGAGACGCCTGTCCCAGGACGTCTCCCAGATTTTATCCCCAATGGTATGCAAGCTCCTCCCCGACCTCTAAATCCAAAGGCGTGGCAATACTATTAGCCAAAGACGTCCCCTTCCAGAAGCTGGAAACTTCTGCTGATAGTGAGGGCAGATACATAATGATTAAAGGAACGATATCGGGAGAGATGTATACAATGGCCTCAGTATATGCTCCCAACAGTGGCCAGGTAGATTTCCTCTTGAGGTTCCTGTCGGAGCTGTCAGAATTCCAGGAGGGAAATGTACTCTTGGGAGGAGACCTAAACATTGCCCTGGAGCCACTTCTTGACTCATCAACTGGCAAGTCATCTATACCGTACGGAGGACTACGAAAGGTAAAGCAGGCGTTACATAACTTACAATTGTGCGACCCCTGGAGAATCTTCAACCCTAACTCGCATTTCTCGACAGTCCGCGCGACTTACGCGAGGCTGGACTATGTATTAATATCTCATAGCCTCTTACCCAGAGTAACTAATCCTGACATAGGACCGGCCTCCCTATCGGACCACAGCCCGGTGTGGCTACTCCTGAGCACAACGGAAAAAAGCAAAAGAGAGTGGACATGGCGTTTAAACGAAAGTCTGTTAAAAGACCCGGTAACGGACCAAGCAGTCCAGACTGCCCTTTCAGATTATTTTACACTGAATCACTCGGGGGAAGTATCCCCAATGACCGTCTGGCAAGCACACAAGGCGGTGATAAGAGGAATTCTCATCCAACACGCATCCAGATTGAAAAAAGCACACACATCAAGCAGGGACCGCCTACTCTCGCAAATTCAAATTCTTGAGAAGAGACATAAAGTATCCCAGGCACGAGACACCTTACAGGAGCTAACCTCCTGCAGAGAACAATTCAACTCCCTGCTACTGAAAAAGGCGGCATTCGCTATAAAGAAATGTAAAAAATTCTATTACGAATGGGGAAACAAAAGCGGTTCACTTCTTGCCAGAGCTCTGAGGAAGCAACAGTCCCTCAACTTCATTGACGCAATAAAGGACGCAAAGCAACAGAAACATCACAAAACAGAGGATATTGCCAGAGTGTTCCAAGAATATTACCACGCATTGTATAATTTGAGACCGCAGGGGGTGGGGAATACCCTGAGGGACCTGTCTCAAATGCGACACGGTATGCCAAAACTGGAAGACGAGGCCATTAACTGGCTAGGAGAGCCAATATCGGGAGCTGAATTGCATCAAGCAATAAAAGCATCTCCGAACGGTAGATCGCCGGGTCCAGATGGACTAACGATCGCCTATTACAAAAAATTTGAGAACACTTTGAACAAGCATTTTCTCCAAGCTTTTAATGTGACCGCAGGAGACGACAAGCCCGTATTGCTCCCAACGGGAGCTCTAGAAGCCCACGTTACAGTAATACATAAGGTTGGAAAAGACCCCCTGAGTTGCAAAAGCTACCGTCCAATATCGCTTTTGAACGTGGACCTTAAATTGTTCACTAAAATCCTAGCGAATCGCCTAGCGACATACCTACCCAACCTGATTGATGGAGATCAATGTGGTTTCATCCCTGGCAGGGAAGCCAGGGATAACACTATTAGGACTCTGAACCTGATACACAGATCACGACTAGACAATTCCCCGATGATGTTATTGTCCACAGACACTGAGAAAGCGCTTGACCGGGTGGACTGGAACTTCGTGTTCGAAGTGTTGAGGCACATTGGCCTCCAGGGTAGGGCACTCAAATACATCCTAAGTATATATTCTACCCCCCAGGCTAGGGTAAAAGTAAACGGTCACCTCTCTCCGCCTTTCCGGATAGCTAATGGAACCAGACAGGGATGTCCCTTGTCACCTCTTATCTTCGCCCTGGCAGTGGAACCCTTCCTGAGACACGTAAGAAACAACATAGACCTTAAAGGAATCCATGTGAAGGGAGTCGAGCATAAGATATCTGCCTACGCGGATGATCTTTTGTTCTTCATTTCAAACCCAACGATTGGGCGCCCGGTCCTTATGAAAGAATTTGAAACCTTCGGAAATCTCTCCAATTTTAAAATTAACTTTGACAAATCAGAGGCGCTCAATGTGGGACTGCCAGAAGCCGTGCTGTCGCCTATTAGATCCTCCTTCCCATTTAAATGGACCCCATCTGCATTGACTTATTTGGGCACAAAAATTCCGAGTTAAATTGGTGATATCTTCCGGTACAACTTCATTCCAATGCTCAACAAAGTCAAGTCTGACTTAGTGGGATGGGGCACCCTCACACTCACATGGTTAGGATGAATGAGCGCTATTAAGATGACAATCCTACCTAGAATCCTATACCTGTTCCAAACCCTCCCATGCCACATACCAGCAAGCTACTTCAGGAACCTGAATACAATATTCATAAACTTCATTTGGGCGAATAAGAAACCGAGAATCAAATTTACACTATTACAGCGGTCTAGAGCCAGAGGGGGACTAGCGGTCCCGAACTTGAAAAAATACTGGCAGGCTGCACACCTGCAGAGAATAGTGGACTGGATGAGGAACGGAGACATCAAGAAATGGGTTAAAGTGGAAGCCGGATGCACAGGAACCCCATTAAAGGAGATCCCATGGTTGTCAGCAACCTCAAGCAGATGGGCGGGATCTAATCCGCTGATTAAGGCTACCCTCGACGTCTGGGATGGAGTTAGAGGGAGAGAGGATATCTCACCTTGGCCGTCTCCTCTGATCCCAGTAGTGGGTAATCCCGAATTTTCTCTCAGCCAGAAGTCCCAAGCAGTGGGGCACTGGGGGGACCTGGGAACAATCAGGGCAAGGGACCTCATGGGTGGCCGGGACTGGTGCGACATCGAGGAAATCAGGAGTAGATGGAACAGCCCTCAACTGGACCGTTGGTACTTATTGCTCTCCCAGCACTTCCTCCAGAGGGCGGGGCCCAAAAACTTTCTGGGTCGAGACCTTACGCTCTTTGAGACGTTGGCCACTTGCTGAGACCCCCCGAGGGGGGTAATCTCCCTGGTCTATCAATTTCTAGAGGAAGAACGGGATTCGGTTCCTGCTTTCTGTGGGGAATGGGAAAGAGACCTAGGTAGAAAATTCACGATAGAAGACTGAAAGAAAATTTTCTCCCTAACCTACAAATCATCAATCTCTACACAAACTCAAGAAACTAACTACAAATACTTATCCAGATGGTACTATACCCCAAAACGGTTGGCACACATCTTCCCGGGATCCTCACCCGTATGTTGGAGGTGCGAATCAGAGGAGGGGTCATTGCTACACATTTTGTGGTCCTGCCCCAAAATTACGTCATTCTGGACAAAAATCTCTGAGATCATGTCTAGGGTAATGGGCTCACAGGTCCCGTGCTGTCCGGCACTCATGCTCCTGCACAATACCGGATGTAGTATTGCTAATTATAAGAAATCAGTTCTGAGACATCTAATCAATGCAGCCAGAGCACTGATCCCCAGATTATGGAAAACTAAGAGCATCCCGACAGAAAACGACTGGTTCAGGGAAGTGGATAGAATAATGGAAATGGCGGAACTGACGGCTGCTGTCCAGGATAGGGAGGAGGAGACCAGGATTGTGTGGACATCCTGGTACATGTTATGAGCTTCGCGAAGTAATAGCTAACCCCATGCCTCCCTCTTCCAATCTAGACCCAAGACGAGCAGTGGTGGCGAGAGGGGAGATGCTCTGTGGCCCTAAACCAGGGCGCTGCTCCCGTCTCCCCCCCCCCCTCGCCGGCAGCGGGTCGGATAGTCTCGGCGCCCCCGTCACTTATCCCGTCACCCTTCGGTCCCCTCGCTCCCCTCTCTCTTCCTTCCCCCCTCCCCTCCTGACACTTCCTCCCTCTCGGGCGGGTCTCCCTTCTTTCCTCTCATCCTAAACCCATCTGCTTCCTTCTTTCCCTTCACTTCTTTTCCTCTTATCTGCGAATTCTAATTGTCTAGCCCGGGTTGGGAGACGCCCCCGATCGATCTCTACACCACCAAGACTTAACACAGCTACTAGCTAATGGAAAGAGAGTACATATGGAGCGCCTCTGCTGCCCAAACAGGGCACCAGGGTGTAGGCCGCAGTCAGTAAAAAGGCAAATAGAACCCAGGACTGGTCTGGAGGGGATCCAGAGCGGGATGAGCAAGAGTGCGTCCCCGGACCCCATCCCTGACCCAAATATTGGTGATATACTAGAATTGAGTTCGCCTGAGTATGCAGTAGGAGCGAGACACGAGAGTTGATGGGGGCTATCGTGCCCTGAGTGTGTCCCGGCCTGTGTGCTGGACCTATTTTCTTTCTGTACTGTCTTATTTCTGATATATTACCTGTAATGTTTTGAAAATTTAAATAATTAAAAAAAAAAAAAAAAAACTACTCACCTCTGGGCACCTGCATTATACATACTGGGTGCTTGATAACACTACTCACCTCTGGAAACCTGTATTCTACTTATTAGGTTTTGATAAAACTACTCACCTCTGGGAACCTGCATTATACTTACTGGATGTTTGATAAAATTCCTAACCTTTGCCCACCTGTATTTTACATGCTGGGTGTTTGATAATAGGGAAATTTGTGCACTGACCAGTAAATTTCCTTTCTCGCCATCTTCCATTCTGGGGCACCACCAGTAGCAACACGTGGGTTAATCTCAGCCCTAGACGGGGACTGCAAGTTAGAAAAAAAACTAGCTCCTCCAGGCCTATATAGGGCAGGCTGTGGCAGGATCTCCTCAGTTAATTAAAAAGCAGTTCAGCCAAAGCCCCAGGAGGGAAGAACACTAACCTGCATGCAAATAGAAAACAGTGCAACAAAACTAAAACCATGTAGAAGGCCTCCACCACCCCCGTCACATTGATAACACATCAGAAGGGCGAGTGTGGTGCCCTGGAATGGAAGAGGGTAGGCATAGGCTTGTATGACCTGCCTGATCCATCTAAGAGTAGACAGCTGCAAGGCCCCTCCTGGGTCCTTTTGAGATCAGGAACAAGACATCCGTCTTACGTACCTCTCGAGTAGCGGCCAAGTAATACTTTATGAAGATGGAAGGGAGAGACCACCTTGGGCAAGAATCCTGCTTTACATGAAACACCACTTTGTCTTCATGCTGCACCAAAAAGGGTGATCTGATCTAATATGCTGTCAGCTCTGAAACCTCCTGGATGGAGGTGATCACCACAAGAAAAGCCATCTTCAATGTGAGTGTCATCAGCTAAGCCTTCGCCATGGGGGGCCCCTTAAGTGCTGATAAGACCAGATTAAGATCTGCGAACGGGGCTATTGAATATTCGCAGCACCCTGCATGAAAGTGTAAATTAACTTATGCTCCGCAATCGTCCATTGGAAAAAAAATGGACAAGGCTGAGACCTGGCCCTTCAGGGTGCTGGGCTGTAGGCCATTGTACAGGCCTTGCTGCAGAAACTCCAAAAATTTTGGATACCGAGAGCCTCCTACAGGAGTGGCCCTTAGATTCGCACAAAGGCCCTCTAAGTCCTGTAGTAAATTCTAGAGGATGACTCTAGTGCTCAAATCAAGGTCCAATTACCACAACAGACAAACCACTCTCCTCCAATATGCTGGTCTCAACAGCCAAGCCACTAAAGTCAGCTCTGGAGAATTGGGGTGCCGCAGAGGACCCTGTTGCAGAAGATCTGATCGGTTGGGGAGTCGCCACACGGACTCCACCGCCAGGCTGATCAGATTCATGAACCACACCCTTCTGGGCCAGTGTGGGGCGCACATGATGATAGGAATCTGCTTGCAGATGATGTACTTTAACACGCGACCCAGAACCTCTGGACCGGTGTGCCACCGGTCACAGAGGGCTTTAAACATGTTTGGTGAAACATTCTCCCTGGTCCACCATTTTCCTGCTCAAATATTTGGCCTGCAGATTCTCCACCCCCTCAATGTGAACCACCGAGGAGCACAGAACATGAATTTTCGCCCACCTTATGATGCCACTTCCTGAAATGCCTGCCAGCTCCTGGTACCCCCCTGATGGTTAATGTAGGCCACAGCCATGGAATAGTCTGACTGTACTCTGACCAGAACCAACAGAATCGCCCTCAGTTCCAACACATTGCCGGAAGACTGTGCCCTAGCTGATCCAAGAGACCCTGAACTTGGTTGGTCTTGGTTGTCCAGAACACCACCCCAACCCGTCAGACTGACATCTGTGGTCAGGATGACCCACCGGACCACCAGGAAATACCAAACCACTGCCAGTGACTGCTGGTCCAGCCACTAATTCGGGGACCGCCAGGCATTGTCTGTCGATATGAAGCGACGGTCCAATGTGTCTGTACAGTCCTGTCAATTGGGTCCCAAGTCCTTTTCCCATCTACCTATAAATTTAGGGGGCATCAAGTGGTTTGCTCTAATAATAAGTGCATAGACGTAATATATTACATGGGTGGGAGGGATTTCTTGGGTGATTAGGGATTCAAGCTCTGTGCGGCTTCCACTATATTATTGGCAGTAATTAATGCATGGAGCTGTCTATGCAACAACCATGACATGTGTTTGCCCCCCCGTCCTCACCTTCAGGTCCTCCAAAGAGGGCACTCTCCCGTCCTTTAGTATGTGTCCCATTGTAGTATTGGTCGACGCCTCCCAGATGAGGACGTTTTTGGAAAGTAGCCCAGGTTCAAACGCCGGGCTACCGAATATCGGTGTTAGGGGGCCAGGTCTATGCAACAGTTTATACTTATGCTGGAGGGGATGCCCAGGTCTCTAAAAAGTGTTGCATAAGAAAGGAAGGACCACACCCCCCCCCCTCCATTTTACTCCTAGAGAGGTCGAGAGTTGTATTCTTGGCCTAGTAACTCCCCAGACAAATTTAGAGAATACTGACCTCAGCTTACAAAAGAAGCTGTTGGGGAGTTTTATAGCAGCTCCATATAGGAGCTTAGGTGGTATATCCATTTTTAAGCTGCTAATCCTTCCAAACCAGGAAATTGGCTTCCTTGCATACGAGTTTAAATCTGTCCCTATTTTAGCAAGGAGGGGAGAATAGTTTAATTCATAAGTTAGATTGGCAGGAATTTGGATGACAAGATAATGGATGGTGTGGGGTTTCCACTTGGAAATTTGACTCTAACCAGTTTACCTCCTGGCTTTAAAGCGACAGGTTAAGCGCTTCTGATTAATTTTAAAGTTGCTGACGGCACTGAAGCGGCCAAATTCCTTCAGGACAACTGGAAAAGTGATGTGCAGTGACATCAAATCGTCCGCAAAAAGGGAGGCCCTATATTGGTGATCAGCTATTTGTATGCCTTTGATGTCAGAGTTGCTCTGAATGGCTATGGTTGGACGTGGAGGTGGAATACAGCCACAACTGCCCCCCCAACCAAACTGCCCCGGCAGGGGCGCCCACCCCAGAATGTGGGGCCCCTGAGGCACCCCGCCCAGAAGGGAGCATTCCTAACTAGAAACAGTTATTTAACAGCAAGTAACAACAAACATCATAGCATAACATAGCAGAAACCCATAAACTGCAAACCACGTACATTGGCCACCCGATAACTCACAGCCAGCCACCGGACTGACCCCCCCAGTGGCCGGCCCATCACAAACTTAGGGGTCATGTCCGGAGTCCCTGTCCTGTGGCACCTAGCCGGGCCAGGTCGTTGGTCCAGTTCCGGTCAGCAGGCGCCATACCCCCAGAAGCGACAGGTTAAGCACTTCTGATTTTGAGTAATTTTAAAGTTGCTGACAGCGCTAAGCAGTCAAATTCCTTCAGGACAACGGGAAAAGTGATGAGCAGTGAAATGGAATCATCCGCAAAAAGGGAGGCCTTATATTGGTGATCAGCTATTTGTATGCTTTTGATGTCAGGGTTGGTCCGAATGGCTATGGTTGGACGTGGAGGTGGTATACAGCCACAACGGCCCCCCCAAATAAACTGCCCCGGCAGGGGCGCCCTCCCCAGAATGTGTGGCCCCCCACCCAGACCAGGTCCAGAAGGGAGCATTCCTAACTAGAAACAGTTATTTAACAGCAAGTAACAACAAACATCATAGCATAATATAGCAGAAACCCATAAACTGCAAACCACGTACATTGGCCACCCAATAACCCACAGCTAGCTGCCGGACTGACCCCCCCCCCCCCAGTGGCTGGCCCATCACAAACTTAGGGGCCATGCCCATTGTTCCTGCAATACTAGGGTCACCACCCCACCCTCAAATCCAAGGCTCAAAGAAGCTGATCAAATTCATCCACGGTAAGGCCAAGAGGGCCAGTGGGGCCACAAGAGATGGGGGGAGGCTTGTCCGCTTGAAGATGGTACAGAGAGGGCTGGGCAGGGCTTCAGTCAAAAGCAGAGAGGACCCAGTCACCCAAGTCCTGCATCCAGTAAGGGGCAAAGAGTTTCGGGTGTTAAGAGTCACGCGTGGTATAGCTGTGCAGCCTGTCCACCTCCAAAAGATTTAGGAGGGATATGTCCAGTTCCACTAGGCTGGCTGGTTCCAGTGATCGCCCCCTCTGTTGCCCGCCTGTAGACGCAGGGGCCCCATCTCATTAACTCCAAGATCAGGAGATAGCCAATCCACAATAGGCAGGGCCGGCAGCTCCAAGAAGCTGAAAAGGCTCGGGAGCTGAGACTCCAGGTAAAATGGTTGGCCCCACCTACAGAAGGGTCCCACAGACTTGATTTTTTCTAGAGGGGTTGGAGTGTACACATGGTCAGATCCGGCAGCAGTTTAACAGTGGCACCGAGGTATGATGAGGGGCCCCTCTCCAATGCCCTCTGTATAATTTCCTCTTTGACCTTGTAAAAGTGGATTCGGCATATCACATCCCTAGGTCTAGCAGGACCAGGTGATCGCGGTCCAGGCGCTCTGTGTATCCCCCAGTAACTCATTGAAAATGGATGAGGCAACAGCTTCCAGATTACTGTGATCTCTGGAAGGCTACGGATCTGATTATTATTTCATTATCGTCAAGATGGAGCAGCGTTCTAGTGGCATGCCATGTCGAGTTAGTTTGCGCCAGCTGCAGGGCTGTGTGCGCCCTCTCCAGGGCTTCCATACATTGGGCCATGGGTTCCTGGCTTTGTTCTAGAGTTTGAACTCCTCTGACACCGACTTCATCTAATTCCCTATGGAACAAGAGACTTGATTCAGAGAGACATAAAAAGATTTTCGTTATTTGTCGATCTGTTTTTTTTTTTACATTTTCCCCCTCGCGTATGAGTGTATGAGTGGTTCTAAGCATGCATCGCAAGCCTTCAGTAAAGTCTTCGTCCGTTCGTATGTCAACGAGAATGTCTTTTTTCAACTTTCGTTTTCCGATTATGTTACTCATAAAACAACCTAGGTTTTCGTTTTTGGCCTTTTTCCATCGTCGCCTCAAACAAATCATTTACATTTCCCCTTAGATTCTGAATTCCTTTTTCTATAAATAATCGTCCAGACGAAAATCGTTACGACTAGAGATAAGCGAACTTTTGAAAAATTCGATTCGGCTGATTTGCCTAATTTTCCGGGAAAAATCGCTTCGGTCCGAATTTAGTCACGATGAATCGCTATTAAAAACGGCTATTTCTGGGCATCAGAGAGCCACCATAGGGTTGCAGAATGTTTTGCTTGGCTGTAACATGCATAGGATGCATGCTGGGTTAGTGAAATACTATTGTAAAGAAGTATGACATGCAGATCAGAGGCGCCGCTATTAGATTCGCTGACGCAGAGCAGCACAATTACAGAGCCTTGAGGTGGCATCAGCATGATGAGCCCATATATTGCCTGAAAGACACACAGTGGAGTTGGCAGCAGCATAGGGAGCCCATATATTGCCTAAAAAACACACCCTGAATTTGGCAGCAGCATAGGGAGCCCAAATATTGCCTGAAAAACACATTGTAGTTGGCAGCAGCATAGGGAGCTCATATATTGCCTGAAAGATACACTCTGGACTTGGAAGTAGCATAGGGAGCTCATATAGTGCCTGAAAAACACACTCTGGACTTGGCAGCAGCATAGGGAGCTCATATATTGCCTGAAAAACACATTGGAGTTGGCAGCAGCATAGGGAGCTCATATATTGCCTGAAAGACGCACCCAGGAGTTGGCAGCAGTAAAGGGGGCACATATATTGCCTGAAAAATACACCCAGGAGTTGGCAGCAGCATAGGGAGCTCAAATATTGCCTGAAAGACACACTCTGGACTTGGAAGTAGCATAGGGAGCTCATATAGTGCCTGAAAAACACACTCTGGACTTGGCAGCAGCATAGGGAGCTCATATATTGCCTGAAAAACACATTGGAGTTGGCAGCAGCATAGGGAGCTCATATATTGCCTGAAAGACGCACCCAGGAGTTGGCAGCAGCATAGGGAGCTCATATATTGCCTGAAAAACACATTGGACTTGGCAGCAGCATAGGGAGCTCATATATTGCCTGAAAGACACACCCAGGAGTTGGCAGCAGCAGCAGCATTAGGAGCCCATATATTTGCCTGAAAAAAATTGGAGTTGGCAGCAGCATAGGGAGCTCATATATTGCTTGAAAGACACACTCTGGACTTGGCAGCAGCATAGGGAGCTCATATATTGCCTGAAAGACACACCCAGGAGTTGGCAGCAGCAGCAGCATTAGGAGCCCATATATTTGCCTGAAAAAAATTGGAGTTGGCAGCAGCATAGGGAGCTCATATATTGCTTGAAAGACACACTCTGGACTTGGCAGCAGCATAGGGAGCTCATATATTGCATGAAAAACACACCCAGGAGTTGGTAACCGCATAGCGAGCTCATATATTGCCTGAAAAACACATTGGAGTTGGCAGCAGCATTAGGAGCCCATATATTGCCTGAAAAACACATTGGAGTTGGCAGAAGTATAGTGAGCTCATATATTGCCTGAAAGACACAACCAGGAGTTGGCAGCAGCATTTGGAGCCCACATATTGCCTGAAAGACACACCCAGGAGTTGGCAGGAGCAGCAGCATTAGGAGCCCCTATATTGCCTGAAAAACACACCCTTGAGCTGGCAGCAGCAGGAGCCCAAATATTGGCAGAAAGACACCCTGGAGTTGGCAGCAGCATATGGAGCTCATATATTGCCTGAAAAACACACCCAGGAGTTGGCAGCAGCATAGGGAGCTCATATATTGCCTGAAAGACACACTCAGGGCTTGGCAGCAGCATATGGAGTTCATATATTGCCTGAAAAACACATTGGAGTTGGCAGCAGCATAGGGAGCTCATATATTGCCTGAAAGACACACCCAGAAGTTGGCAGCAGCATAGGGAGCTCATATATTGCCTGAAAAACACATTGGACTTGGCAGCAGCATAGGGAGCTCATATATTGCCTGAAAGACACACCCAGGAGTTGGCAGCAGCAGCAGCATTAGGAGCCCATATATTTGCCTGAAAAACAAATTGGAGTTGGCAGCAGCATAGGGAGCTCATATATTGCCTGAAAGACACACTCTGGACTTGGCAGCAGCATTTGGAGCCCACATATTGCCTGAAAGACACACCCAGGAGTTGGCAGGAGCAGCAGCATTAGGAGCCCCTATATTGCCTGAAAAACACACCCTTGAGCTGGCAGCAGCAGGAGCCCAAATATTGGCTGAAAGACACCCTGGAGTTGGCAGCAGCATAGGGAGCTCATATATTGCCTGAAAAACACACCCAGGAGTTGGCAGCAGCATAGGGAGCTCATATATTGCCTGAAAGACACACTCAGGGCTTGGCAGCAGCATAGGGAGCTCATATATTGCCTGAAAAACACATTGGAGTTGGCAGCAGCATAGGGAGCTCATATATTGCCTGAAAGACACACCCAGAAGTTGGCAGCAGCATAGGGAGCACATATATTGCATGAAAAACACACCCAGGAGTTGGTAGCAGCATAGGGAACTCATATATTGCCTGAAAAAACACATTGGAGTTGGCAGCAGCATTAGGAGCCCATATATTGCCTGAAAAACACATTGGAGTTGGCAGCAGCATAGGGAGCTCATATATTGCCTGAAAGACACACTCAGGGCTTGGCAGCAGCATAGGGAGCTCATATATTGCCTGAAAAACACATTGAGTTCGCAGCAGCATAGGGAGCTCATATATTGCCTGAAAGACACACCCAGAAGTTGGCAGCAGCATAGGGAGCACATATATTGCATGAAAAACACACCCAGGAGTTGGTAGCAGCATAGGGAACTCATATATTGCCTGAAAAAACACATTGGAGTTGGCAGCAGCATTAGGAGCCCATATATTGCCTGAAAAACACATTGGAGTTGGCAGCAGCATAGGGAGCTCATATATTGCCTGAAAGACACACTCTGGACTTGGCAGCAGCATAGGGAGCACATATATTGCATGAAAAACACACCCAGGAGTTGGTAGCAGCATAGAGAACTCATATATTGCCTGAAAAAACACATTGGAGTTGGCAGCAGCATTAGGAGCCCATATGTTGCCTGAAAAACACATTGGAGTTGGCAGAAGCATAGGTAGCTCATATATTGCCTGAAAGAAAAAAACAGGAGTTGGCAGCAGCAGCAGCATTAGGAGCCCCTTTATTGCCTGAAAAACACACCCTTGAGCTGGCAGCAGCAGGAGCCCAAATGGCCTAAAGACACACACTGGAGTTGGCAGCAGCAGGAGCCCAAACATTGGCTGAAAGAGACACCGGAGTTGGCAGCAGGAGCCCAAAAATTGGCCTAAAGACACACACTGGAGTTGGCAGCAGCAGCAGGAGCCCAAACATTGGCTGAAAGAGACACTGGAGTTGGCAGCAGGAGCCCAAAATTGGCCTAAAGACACACACTGCAGTTGGCAGCAGCAGGAACCCAAACATTGCTTGAAAGAGACACTTTAGTTGGCAGCAGGAGCCCAAAAATTGATTGAGAGACACACCCTGGAGTTGGCAGCAGCAACAGGAGCCCACACATTGGCTGAAAGAGACACTGGAGTTGGCAGCAGGAGCCCAAAAATTGGCCTAAAGACACACACTGGAGTTGGCAGCAGCAGCAGCAGGAGCCCAAACATTGGCTGAAAGAGACACTGGAGTTGGCAGCAGGAGCCCAAAAATTGGCCTAAAGACACACACTGGAGTTGGCAGCAGCAGGAGGAGTCCAAACATTGCTTGAAAGAGACACTGGAGTTGGCAGCATGAGCCCAAAAATTGACTGAGAGACACACCCTGGAGTTGGCAGCAGCAGCTCAAAAATTGGCCTAAAGACACACTGGAGTTGGCAGCAGCAGCAGGAGCCCAAACATTGGCCTAAAGACACACCCTTGAGTTGGCAGCAGCAGGAGCCAGAACATTGGCAGAAAGAGAACACTGGAGTTGGCAGCAGGAGCCCAAAAATTGGACTAAAGACACACACTGGAGTTGGCAGTAGCAGCAGGAGCCCAAACATTGGCTGAAAGAGACACTGGAGTTGGCAGCAGGAGCCCAAGAATTGGCCTAAAGACACACCCTGGAGTTGGCAGCAGCAGCAGGAGCCCAAACATTGGCTGAAAGGGACACTGGAGTTGGCAGCAGGAGCCCAAAAATTGGTCTAAAGACATACACTGGAGTTGGCAGGAGCCCAAACATTGCTTGAGACACTGGAGTTGGCAGCAGGAGCCCAAAAATTGGCCTAAAGACACACCCTGGAGTTGGCAGCAGCAGCAGCATTAGGAGCCCATATATTGCCTAAAGGACACACCCAGGCGTTGGCAGCAGCATTAGGAGCCCCTATATTGCCTGAAAAACACACCCTTGAGCTGGCAGCAGCAGGAGCCCAAATATTGCTTTTAAAGAGACCCTGGAGTTGGCAGCAGCAGCAGGAGCCCAAAAATTGGCTGAATGACACCCTGGAGTTGGCAGCAGCAGGAGCCCAAAAATTGACTGAGAGACACACCCTGGAGTTGGCAGCAGCAGCAGGAACCCAGAAATTGTCTGAAAGGCACACCCTGAATTTGGCAGCAGCAGGAGCACAGAAATTGTCTGGAAGGCACAGCCTGGAGTTGGCAGCAGCAGCAGGAACCCCAAAATTGTCCTAAAGAAACACCCTGGAGTTGGCAGCTGCAGCAGGAGCCCAAAAATTGCTTGAAAGAGACACTGGAGTTGGCAGCAGCAACCCAAAAATTGGCCTAAAGACACACACTGGAGTTGGCAGGAGCCCAAACATTGCTTGAAAGAGACACTGGAGTTGGCAGCAGGAGCCCAAAAATTGGCCTGAAGACATACCCTGGAGTTGGCAGCAGCAGCAGCATTAGGAGCCCATATATTGCCTAAAGGACACACCCAGGAGTTGGCAGCAGCAGCAGCATTAGGAGTCCCTATTTTGCCTGAAAAACACACACTTGAGCTGGCAGCAGCAGGAGCCCAAAATACCATTTTGTGAGTACTCACCTGAAAAATGGATTTTGTTGGTGTGCCACACACCCCGCTTCACTTCTTAAATATTCATCACTTCATGGGTTAATCCACCGCAGGTGACGTAGTGCAGAGAGGAAGTCTTGTAACGAGCCCCCTTCCGGCCTATATATACCTGGTACCTCCCTTCAATCACCAGTATATTCAAAAAGCAGTAATACAAGGTACCAGTATTCCACCAGTAACCTCCAAAATCAATTTTGATATAAATAAAAAAGGGCTTCACCATATAAATGCTTCGGTAATACCGAAAAGGGCGGGTGTGAAGCGGGGTGTGTGGCACACCAACAATATCCATTTTTCAGGTGAGTACTCACAAAATGGTATTATTCTTGGTGTGCCACACACCCCGCTTCACTTCTTAAATATTCATCACTTCATGGGACATCCAAAAGCAGTGTCCACAAGGGAAGGGCATCTCAAGGCCAGGTGAAGCATAACTTAAATGACTGCAGTCTGCAGAACTTTGCGGCCAAAAACAGCATCCGCTGAGGCCCGCACATCAACTTTGTAAAACTTAGAAAAAGTGTGAACAGAAGACCAGGTGGCGGCCTTACAAACCTGTTCAACAGAAGCTTGGTGCTGAAAAGCCCAAGACGCCCCAACAGCGCGAGTGGAATGAGCAGTAATACGAAAAGGGGGAACTCTTCCCTTAGTAGAATAGGCCGCAGTAACGGCCTGACGTATCCACTTGCTAATGGCAGATTTGGCTGGTGCCAAACCCTTCTTAGGCCCATGGGGCACAACAAAAAAGGAATCCGTCCTACGGAAAGGAGACGTGATAATCAAGTAGTACTTAACACAGCGTACTACATCCAAACAATGCAAAACCCTCTCTTTGTCATTCTTAGGATTAGGACACAAGGAGGGAAGAACAATATCTTGGTTCAAATGAAAAGCAGAAACAACCTTAGGAAGAAAGTCTGGCTTGAACCGAAAGACCACTTTATCCTGATGCCTCTCGAAGTAAGGCGCCTGGATAGTTAAGGCCGCCAATTCTGAGACACGCCGGACAGAAGTGATCGCTACCAAGAAGACAATCTTCTGAGTCAGGGTAGACAAAGCAATATCTTGCAAAGGCTCAAAAGGAGGAGCCTGAAGAGCCGAAAGAACCAAATTCAAATCCCAAACAGGGAGTAATGGTTTCCTGGGAGGCCGCACATGCGTAACCCCCTGGAAAAAAGTTTTAACTAAAGGTTTAAGCGCAACACGCTTCTGAAAAAAGACAGATAAGGCAGAGACCTGCCCTTTCAATGTACTTAGCTGGAGACCAGAGTCCAGCCCTGATTGTAAAAACTCCAGAATCCTGGGGACCGAAAGGACCCTACAAGGAAAAGATCTTATCTCACACCAAGTGATATAGGCTTTCCAAGTCCTATAGTAGGTGACGGAAGAAGACTCCTTCCGGGCACTGATCAGAGTCTTAATGACTGAATCAGAAAGACCCTCCTCCTTCAGGATGGAGGTTTCAGCCGCCAGGCCATCAAACCCAGCGCTGGTAAATTGAGGTAACACAATTGACCCTGAGTGAGCAGATCGGGCCGAAGAGGCAGAATGAACTGGTCCACTGCCAGCCAAACGATGTCTGCGAACCTTATTCGTTTTGGCCACTTTGGGGCCATGAGAACGGCGTACACCCTTTCCAGAGCCAACTTCTGAAGAACTCTGCCCAGCAAGGGCCACGGAGGAAACAGGTATAGAAATCCCAGAGCTCCTCAGTTCAGGGACCTGACGTCCACTGTCAGAGCCAGAGGATCCCTGGAGAGAGACATGAAGCTCGGGAGCCTGAGATAGAGATGAGGGGCCCACAGGTCCACCTCCGGAGTCTCCCATTGGAGACACAATAAGAGAACCACCCGAGGATGGAGAGCTTATTCTTCCAGACGGGGAGAGCACTTGCTCAACCGATCCGCTACCTGTTCCATCACCTCTGGAATGTAAACCGCCGAGAGACAGGGAACATGGAACACTGCCCATGTCTGGATCAGGGACATTTCTCTGATGGGTAAGTGGGGCCTCCACTGCCCCTGAAGCCGCAGCTCCTTCCAGAATCTGTCCCATCCCGACAGACCGGTGTCCGTGGTGACACCTCTCCAAGGGAGGGTCAGAAAAGACCTGCCCTATACAAGATTGGTCGAGACCAATCACCACAGGAGGAACTGCCGTACACGGGAGGACAATTGGAAGGACTGATCCAACAACAGAGGTTGCTGGACCCAACACGCTAGCAGAAATAGCTGAAGTGTTCTTGTGCGAATTTGGGCAAAAGAAAGACACACAGCGTCTTGATGAGAGTTCAGGCCGGGATGAACCGACCCCTGAATGGACCGCGAGGGAGGGTGAGACTCGAATTCCAGGTTGTGACCTGTCGACACTACCTCCTGGATCCATCTGCCTAGAACCACATGGTTCCAATGGTAGAAGTGTAGCAATAGTCCCCCCACCCGCACGGGTGAGGGCAGCCCCTCATTGCTGAGTGGGCTTATCAGCAGGCTTGGGCTTGGTGCCCCAGGACTGAGTGGGCCGGCCACGGCCCCTCCCCCGAGTCCAACCTGCGCCACTGGTAGCGTACCTTTTCCCGCTCCGAACCTTTGAAAGGAAGGCCTACCGGAACTTGTCCCCCTGAAGGGACCACGAGGCCTTTTGCGTTGTGGCATCTTACCATCTTTTGCGACTGAATCAATTTTCTCCCCAAACAGACGCAACCCCAAAAAGGGGAGGGCTGTGAGTACCTTTTTGGAAGCCGTGTCTGCTGACCACTGACGCGGCCATACTGACCTGCGAATAGCCACCAGCATAGCTGCCGCCTTGCTACTCATAGTCAGCGCATCGTCCTGAGCGGCCAGGACATAAGCCACAAAAGATTCACACTGCTTAAGTGCAGTGAACTGTTTGCAAGCGGGATCAAGATCCTCATATAGCCCCTGAATTAGGGACTTAATTGCCAATAGAAGAAGGGCTGAAGCACATACCGGGCGCAATGCTGACCCGGAATAGATAAAACCATGTCGAGCGTATTGGTCAATCCTGCGATCTTCCCCATCTTTGGGGACAGTGGTCTCAGCAGATTGTACCATAGCCGAGCTGGAGAGTCCTAGTACAGGGGTATCGACGTCCGGAGGGACAGACCACAGCCTCACCAATTCTGGTGGAAAAGGATAACGCTTTTCCCAACTGGAAGGAATTCCAGATAACCGTGTGGGATGTTCCCATTCCTTAAGAACCACCCTCTCAAAGTGGTGCTGTCTGGGAAAGACCAAACTCGGCTGAGGCTCTTTAAATAACTGACCCTTTGGCGGGGCGGCCGCCTCAGGCGTATCTAAACTCAAAATATTAAACATTTGAGCCAGAATGGAGGGGGTGTCAAAAACAACCCCCTCTGACCAATCGCCGATCTCATCAGCCACATGCTGACCTGTCGGCTGATCTGACTCCGACGGGAGTTCATCCTCGTCAGGGGATCCATCGGACCATTCCACAGGTTCACAAAACTGGTCCTGTGGAGCCGAAGGTACCGGAGTCAGGTGCCTTCGTTTTGTAGCGGTTTTAAACGCTGCTTTAACGGGCATCATTTTCCGGGGGCAGGGCTGTGCTGCTGCCTCGGAATGCGAATCCCCACTTTTGACAGTGTCATGCGGGGTCCGGAATAGGGATGGAGAGGTAGGAGATGATGAAGGATGCGATGGCACCGCAGCCGAAGCAATGGACTGGCGCGCAATAGTCTGTTTTGCACAAGGGATGCAAATAAAGATATCATCAGCTGGGAGTGGAACCCCACAACCTACGCACCCCCCAAACGGAACAGCAGAACCGTTTCCGGAATCTACGGAAGCCTCCATATGGTGATTTATGGTATTCGCAATAATGGGACTTTTAAGGCATAAGCCGACCCGGGATGCCCCCTTTATTTTAGTAATGTCCCGGAAGGGAGGATTTATATAAAATTTATTTTTTTTTTTTTTTTTAAGTTTAGGTCCCCTTTAATAGAAACTATATATATATACTTATATATAGTCTATGTATATAAACATTCAAATCAATCCCAATAATTATCCAGGCACATAGAGCCGGAGGGCTAGCATAAGCAGGGATCCCAGGATCTGCAAGGCAAGAAAACAACCATCAGATCCTTCACATGTGTATAACATATAAGTATGGCACCAAGTGCCCTTAAATGACGCCCCCTTGATAATAGTGATTTCTCACTGTATTATTAAACAATATCTCCCATTTAACGGCCCCAACGGGAGGGGCCGCTTACCTGTACCGCAATCAGCCTTTAAGCCTGCAGCCAGCAGCCATGAGCCGGCAGAAGACAAAGTGCGGCCGTGCGCCCACGTGCCTTCCTGTTTTGAAGGAAGCTGGGACGCTGGGCCCGCCGCAGACACCGCTGACGCCGCATGACGTTGGCGCCACGCCCCCGGCGCCGCGTCAGCGGGCCCGCCCCCCCCTACGCTGATCAGCTGGAACACTTTACAGCTGATCACAGCACGCGCGTCCAGGCAGCGGAGGGGAGAGGGTAAAAACCGCATGTGCTGACAAAGCTCAATGAATGCCAGGCGAGGAGAGGGGAGAGGGGGGAGGGGGTAGGGGGCCACAAGCAACCAACTGCCAGAGAGGTGGCCAGCCCATACCCAGCGCAAGCTGCCCTAAAGCAGACCCAAAATATACACATGCTACAGTGAATGTATAAACATGACATATATGTTAACATGCAGTGATACAGTGAAACACACATACTAAAGCACACCCTCACCACCCCCCCAACGGGAGAGAAAGGGGCTACGGGGACCCTCGGGACAGGGGCATCCCATTTCCGGATCACCATGCCGGTTCGCCGCATTGCCCCACGCATGAGGTCGAGCGGTAGGAGATAAGCTCCTAGGCACTTAAAGTGCCATCTACCATTTGCCCGGTGAGCAGCCAAGGCTGGGAGACTTCCTATTTCACCATAAAGGTATACAAACTCAAACCGGGCAGAAATAGACCAAAAGGGGGGTGGCGGGGTAAGAATACCCCGGCCTACCTGTAAGCAGGAGACTTCCCGGCCTAAAGACACACACTGGAGTTGGCAGCAGCAGGAGCCCAAACATTGGCTGAAAGAGACACTGGAGTTGCCAGCAGGAACCCAAACATTGGCTGATAGACACACCCTGGAGTTGGCAGCAGGAGCCCAAACATTGGCTGAAAGAGACAATGGAGTTGGCAGCAGGAGCCCAAAAATTGGCCTAAAGACACACACTGGAGTTGGCAGCAGCAGCCCAAACATTGGCTGAAAGAGACACTGGAGTTGGCAGCAGGAACCCAAACATTGGCTGATAGACACACCCTGGAGTTGGCAGCAGCAGCAGCAGCCCAAACATTGGCTGAAAGAGACACTGGAGTTGGCAGCAGGAACCCAAAAATTGTTTGAAAGGCATACCCTGAAGTTGGCATCAGCAGGAACCCAAAAATTGTCTGAAAGGCACACCCTGAAGTTGGCATCAGCAGTAACCCAAAAATTGGCTGAAAGGCACACCCTGAAGTTGGCATCAGCAGGAACCCAAAAATTGTCTGAAAGGCATACCCTGAAGTTGGCATCAGCAGGAACCCAAAAATTGGCCTAAAGACATATGTCTTGCACCATTTGGAAAGTGTAAAAGATGGCACCATGCTGAATCTACTCGCATGCATCAGCCATTGGTAGGTGGAAATCCTGGCTGATCCATCCCTGATTTATTTTCACAAAGGTGAGTCTCTCCACATTTTTAGTTGACAGACGAGTTCTCCTCGGCGTTACTATGGCCCCCGCCGCACTAAACACCCGCTCAGATGGCACACTACTGGCCGGGCAGGACAGCTTTCCCAGGGCAAACTCTCCTAGTTGCGGCCACAAGTCAAGTTTGGCTGCCCAGAAGTCCAGCGGATCCTCAAGGTGTTTTGGCATGGTCACGTCAAGGTATGACACGACCTGCTGGTTCAGGTCCTGCTCCAGGTCTTCCTGCTGCTCATGAGTAGCCTCACTATGCGGGTGAAGAAAGCTACTCATTAGCGACTGAAGACTGAGGCTGCTGCTGATGGAGCTGCTGCTGCTGCTCCTGCCACCCCCCCCCCCCCAGCAGCCATGGCAGTGGAAGGTGAGCACAGAGGTCCCCCCCCCCCCCCCCCGAGTCAGACCTGCGAGAGTATGGACGACGGCGCAGATAGGCATTGACCAACTGACTACGTAGGATGTCTCTGTAGTAGGCCAGTTTGTCCTCCCTCTCAGTGGGTGTAAAAAATGCCCCCATTTTGTGCCGGTAGCGAGGGTCCAATAAGGTGGAGAGCCAGAAGTCATCCTGCTGACAAATGGAAACAATTCTGGGGTCACTACGCAAGCACGTGAGCATGCTTCGTGCCATTTGTGCAAGTGACTCGGAGGGACTACCTGTCTCCATCTCCACTGCTTACTGCCACGGTGTGTCTAGGTCTCCTCTGTCTCGCTTCTTTACAACCCTCTAGCTCCTCTGGCTGCTTCTGCTCCTCCTCTCCTGTCCGCTGACTAGATAAACCAGCCATTTCGCCAAGCCTAAACTGTGCTTCACTGTGCTCCTCCTCCTCCAGTTCAGCTCCAACGGGGTAAATGTGGCCGTAAGATGTAGGCGCCATGTCTCCAGTGCCCTGACCAGCCATAGTTTCCAACATGCGTTGAAGTACATGAAGGAGTGGAATCACGTTGTTCATCCCATAATCCTGGCGACTGACAAATAAAGTGGCTTCCTCAAAGGGCCTGAGCAAATGGCAGGTGTCACGTATGAGCTGCCACTGGTTGATATTGAAGTTACACAGGGGAGTGCCCCTATCCGCTTGGATATCCGTGATGGCTTTTCTCTGTTCGTATAGTCAGTCCAAAAAATGGAGGGTGGAATTCCAATGGGTGGAAACATTGCAAATCAGACTATGTTGAGGGATACCGTTCTGACGCTGTAGCTCAAGAAGGGTGTGCTTGGTGGTGTAGGAGTGGCTGAAGTGCATGCAAAGTTTCCTTCCCATTGTTAGGATGTCTTGCAGATGAGGGGAAGACTTCAGAAACCGCTTGACAACCAGATTGAAGACATGAGCCATGCAGGGCGCATGGGTCAGGCTTCCTTGTCGCAGTGCAGACAAAATGTTCTTCCCATTGTCGGTAACCATGGTTCCCATTTTCAGTTTTCTTGGAGTAAGCCATGTTTGGATTTCTTGATTAATAAATTTTAGCAGTTCCTGTGTGACTCCGTTTGCCAAGACAAACCATGTGAAGCACAGCGTGACACCTCCTTGCCCTGCACACATGGTAGACTGGAGGGGCACTGAGACTTGACCCTACAGTGGAGGGTGAGGAGACGGCGGAGGATGAGGAGGCCGAGTCGCACGGTGTCACAGACACAACGGCCAGGGAGCGCGGAGGCCGAAGCGGGGTGACCTGTCCAAGTTGCTGCAGCTGAAAAGGAACCACATTCACCCAGCGGGCCGTAAACGACATGTACTGTCCCTGACCGTAGTTACAGCTCCAGACATCGGCGCTGCCATGCACTTTGGTACACACCGACAGGCTCAAGGACTGGCCCACCTTCTGTTCAACAAAAGTGTGCAGCGCTGGTACTGCCTTCTTGGCAAAGAAATGACGGCTTGGGACTCTCCACCTCGGCTCGGCACAAGCCATCAGTTCTCTGAAAGGTGCAGAGTCCACCACCTGAAAAGGGAGCGACTGCAGCACCAGCAACTTGGACAGGAGCACATTCAGCTTCCGCGCTGTAGGATGAGTGGGCGCATACTGCTGTCTCTTGGACATGGCTTCGCTGATGGATTGCTGGCGGGATGCCTGACTTGGAGGAGGAGGAGGAGCAGGAGCATCTGGAGCGACAGAGGATGGGTATGACGCACAGCTGCCTTCGGCTGAGGTGCTAGAGCCTTGGCTGGCAGAAATTTGGAGCGAGGTGCCACTTGTTGAAGAAGCAGCCTGGACCACCTCTTCGGAGCCTCGGTTCTCCCAGGCCGCTTTATGGTGACGCAGCATATGTTGACGCAGGGCCGTGGTGCCAACATTGGGGCCCTGGCCACGCTTCACCTTCTGCCTACACATCTTGCATGTGGCCAAGTTACCCTCCTGCGGATGCTTGATGAAAAACTGCCACACTGCCGAGTAGCTAATTTTCCCACCAACAGCCCGCACTGATTCACTGCTACTGCCGCCAACTCCAGAAACCCCTGCTCCACTACCTCCCGAGAAGGTAGCCTGCTGCGAAGCAAGTGATCTATCCCGGCCCCGTTTGGCTCCAGACTTTACAATTCTGCCCCCATGCTGACTGCCAACCATGCTGCTAACACCTTGCTGCCTCAGCTGCTGACTCCGGGGCAACCTGCGCCCCTCTTCTCCTGATGATGATGATGAAGCCCCTTCTGCACCAGGCTCCCAAGTGTGATCGGCTTCATCATCATCATCATCATCGAGTTGTGTCTGCACGTCACTGATGTTATCGGTTTCCTCAACAGTGTCTGCTGCAGGAGCTGGAACGCTCGCCACACCACCTCCCACGCCACCCTCCACATCACTATTTGTCTGCCTAGCGAAAGAAGCCACCTCCATTTCTTGGCTGGGCAGTAGCTGCTGACTGTCCTCTATCTGATCGTCCTCACTAAAGAGTGGAGCTGAAACCAAAGCATAGGATACGTCGCTGGGGGAGGGAACGGCGTAGGACAGAGGCAATGGGAGGACAGGGACTGCTCCCGGGCCATGCCAACTCAGGGTGGTGTCAGAGGAACCTACCGACTGTAGACTGGGGGTGTCAGATGTAACTTGTGATGATGTGGATGACCGCGTTAACCAATCTACGACGGCAGGTGCGTTACTAGTGGAGACACGACCGCTAGCAGATACTGGCAGATCAGTTCTCTAACCGCGACTCCTGCTGCGACCTCTGCCTGCTGAATCTAGGCCTCTGCCACTCCTCTGTGAACATCCTGGCACTTGTCTGCCTGACATTTTTATGCATTTGAAATGCGCAACAGGCACTTTAAAAAATGTGTTTACTTTAAAAAGCAGAAGGTAAATAAACTGGGGAACTGCTTCTCTGTAACAGATACTATGAAAATTGGCAATATGGGATGCCCAGTGCTCAGGGGTTTTTAAAGCAGACACAAAAACACTTTTAAAACTGTGCTCTAGTTAGATGAAATCAGCTGAAAGACCTGCTTCTGTGTAACAGATACTATGAAAATTGGCAATATGGGATGCCCAGTGCTCAGGGGTTTTTAAAGCAGACACAAAAACACTTTTAAAACTGTGGTCTAGTTAGATGAAATCAGCTAAAAGACCTGCTTCTGTGTAACAGATAGGGTTAAATGTGCAAACATGGGATGCACAGTGCCCAGGGTTTTTTACAGCAGACACAAAAACAGTTAAAACTGTGGTCTAGTTAGATAAAATCAGCTTTAAGACCTGCTTCTGTGTAAAAGATAGGGTTAAAGGTGCTAACATGGGATGCCCAGTGCTCAGGGTTTTTAAAGCAGACACAAAAACAATTTAAACTGTGGTCTAGTTAGATGACATCAGCTTTAAGACCTGCTTCTGTGTAACAGATAGGGTTAAATGTGCTAACATGGGATGCCCAGTGCTCAGGGGTTTTAAAAGCAGACACAAAAACACTTTTAAAACTGTGGTCTAGTTAGATGAAATCAGCTGAAAGACCTGCTTCTGTGTAACAGATAGGGTTAAATGTGCAAATAGGGGATGCACAGTGCTCAGGGGTTTTTAAAGCAAACACAAAAACAATTTAAATTGTGGTCTAGTTAGATGAAATCAGCTTTAAGACCTGCTTCTGTGTAACAGATAGGGTTAAATGTGCTAACATGGGATGCCCAGTGCTCATGGGGTTTTAAAGCAGACACAAAAACACTTTTAAAACTGTGCTCTAGTTAGATGAAATCAGCTGAAAGACCTGCTTCTGTGTAACAGATACTATGAAAATTGGCAATATGGGATGCCCAGTGCTCAGGGGAGTTTAAAGCAGACACAAAAACACTTTTAAAACTGTGCTCTAGTTAGATGAAATCAGCTGAAAGACCTGCTTCTGTGTAACAGATAGGCTTAAATGTGCAAACAGGGGATGCACAGTGCCCAGGGGTTTTTAAAGCAGACACAAAAACAATTAAAATTGTGGTCTAGTTAGATTAAATCAGCTTTAAGACCTGTTTCTGTGTAACAGATAGGGTTAAATGTGCAAACATGGGATGCCCAGTGCTCAGGGGTTTTAAAGCAGACACAAAAACACTTTTAAAACTGTGGTCTAGTTAGATGAAATCAGCTTAAAGACCTGCTTCTGTGTAACAGATAGGGTTAAATGTGCTAACATGGGATGCCCAGTGCTCAGGGGTTTTTAAAGCAGACACAAAAACACTTTTAAAACTGTGCTCTAGTTAGATGAAATCAGCTGAAAGACCTGCTTCTGTGTAACAGATAGGGTTAAATGTGCAAACATGGGATGCCCAGTACTCAGGGGTTTTAAAGCAGACACAAAAACTTTTATAACTGTGGTCTAGTTAGATGAAATCAGCTTAAAGACCTGCTTCTGTGTAACAGATAGGGTTAAATGTGCTAACATGGGATGCCCAGTGCTCAGGGGTTTTTAAAGCAGACACAAAAACAATTACAACTGTGGTCTAGTTAGATGAAATCAGCTTTAAGACCTGCTTCTGTGTAACAGATAGGGTTAAATGTGCAAACATGGGATGCCCAGTGCTCAGGGGTTTTAAAGCAGACACAAAAACACTTTTAAAACTGTGGTCTAGTTAGATAAAATCAGCTGAAAGACCTGCTTCTGTGTAACAGATAGGGTTAAATGTCCTAACATGGGATCCCAGTGCTCAGGGTTTTTTAAAGCAGACACAAAAACAATTAAAACTGTGGTCTATTTAGATGAAATCAGCTTTAAGACCTGCTTCTGTGTAACAGATAGGGTTAAATGTGCTAACATGGGATGCCCAGTGCTCAGGGGTTTTAAAAGCAGACACAAAAACACTTTTAAAACTGTGGTCTAGTTAGATGAAATCAGCTGAAAGGGGGGCGTGGCCTGGCGATGAAGGAGTAAAGACGTGCAGACGTTAGCTCTGCCTTACACCCCGGTTTTTCAGCTGATTTTGACCCCCTGGGACACCCCTGCCTGAAGCAATGGGGAGCGGGAGAAAGAAGAGAGCGGGAGCCTCTTCAAAAAAGCCCCCTAAGAAGGACATTGGGGCCTTTTTCGGATGCCGAGACCTGACAGAGAGGAGAGCTCAGCCGGCCAAGATGGCGCCCGGCCAACCATGTGGGGACGGAGAGCACCCGGGAGCCCGCCGCAGGAGGACGGAGACGAACCCGGAGCGCGAGGTACCCCCCGGTGTGACAACCCCGCAGCCTACCTTAAACCAGGCGCCCTTGGTTGCGAGCCCGGCGGGCGGTGCGGCCGCGACCTGCCCGGGGCCGGGGGGGAGACCGCCGAGCTGCTCACGCGTGGATGAGGAGGGGGAGAGCCGCGGAGGGCCTGGTGGCGGCTCGGGACCTTCTCCGCCGGAGCCCAGTCGGTCTGACTGTCCCCTCACCCCGCCGGGAAGAGCCTCTGCTGGGGCCGGCGGCGGCCGGGGGCGGGGGCCGGTGGAGCAGGGTGATGTCACCGAGGAGTGGCAGGCTGGGAGACCGGGCTGCTGTGAGCCCTTACTTGCCTGTCCATTAGCATCAGATGCTGCTTCATCTACCCAGCGCAGCACTGCCTGTGAAAGCAGTCCAGGCATGGAGACGCAGCCTGCAACTGGGGAATTAAAGGGGCTGGCTGCTCTGGCATCGCCTCTCAGGCTGGATCCCCTGGCCCCGGGGTGGCCATCCCCAGCGCAACCTAGCCACACACCGCGCTCCTGGGGAGACAGTCCGGGACCGGACAGGCGAACTGTTTGGGCGGACATCCACCCAGCCCGAGTGGTCTGGACCTGGTCAATCCTCCCAGTCTTCCATGGACGCTGTCCCTTTGGAGTGGTCCCCGGGTCCCAGTGATGAGCCGCCGGATGGCCTGTCCCCCTCCCGTGACTGTGGGGCGGACTCTGGAACCCTGAGCCCTATTAAAGCCTTACCTGCGGACGTAGCTCCTGGAGAATCCAGACATGGGATGCCCCCGGCCCGGTCTCCGACTGAACGGCTGCTCCCGCGGCCCACTGCAGATTCTTCCTTGCGAGACCTTCTACAATGCCTCCCGACTAAAGCCGAGCTGAAGGCGGACCTGGAGGCGGTTGCTACTAGAATCGAGCGTGCCCTGCGCAGGGAAATTGAAGATCTACAACAAAAATCTTCCGCCTTGGACTCTAAAGTTGTCTCGCTGGAGGACTCCCGCTCAGATCACGAGTCGCGCCTGCTGATCCTTGAAAGAAACCAAGAGCTGCTTCATCAACAATTGGTCGACGTTAGACTCCAGACGGACGACCAAGAGAACAGAAGCAGACATAACAATTTGAAGCTCCGCGGTATCCCGGAATCGGTTAGATCGGAAGACCTGCGCTCATGGGCGACGGAATTATTCAACAACCTACTGGGAAGACCGCCTGACGCCGAATTGATTCTGGATCGGATCCATCGAGTTGGCGGGCGCCCAGCCGGGGACCCCCAGGCCCCTAGAGACGTTCTCTGCAGAGTCCATTTTTTTCTCATCAAGGAGGACATTTTGCGTTTGGCCTGGGAGAGGGGAAGAGTCGCTTGGAGGGGCTCGCAAATCACAATCTTACCGGATGTGTCGCGGCGCACCCTACAGATGAGACGTATGCTACGACCTCTCCTCGACGGGATACGGGAAGTTGGAGGCTCCTACAAATGGGGGCACCCGTTCCACCTTATTGCTCGCAAAGACAATTCCACGTACACCCTCAGAAGTAAGGCGGATCTCCCCGGGGTGTTTATCTTCCTGGGCCTGGATCCTATTCCGTTGCCGGACTGGCTGGCGTTTGACCCCCCGCCCCCTCAACCGCAGAGGGTTCCACGGAGACCCCGGATGGCTCGGGGTCAGGCGAGAGGCGCCCCTGGACCGATCCGAGGCCGATAGCTGTAACCCCTCTTGTTTTGAGACCCTCTGTATTGCTCCCCCCCCCTCCTTCCCGGCGGCTTTTGAATGTTGCTCGGCCCTCCTGGTGCCCCCGGCCCGTGCCTTCCCCCCCTTTTTGTGGACACTTTACAGCGGACTCCGTGCTCCAGAGGGACTCTGAGCTGTCTCATTGACTCTATGTCTAGCCCTTAGGCGTGGTCCGGGGGTTTGGGTGGTGTTGGGGGGATCGGGCCTTCCTCCCTCCCCTTGGTCCATGGTGCGGTTGTTGCGGTGGGCTGGGGGGGGTGGTCTGTCCATCTATGGGTGAATGGGTGGTGTTGTGCTGCTGGGTTGGTGGAGGGAGGGGTTCTCTCTTAGTTGTTGCCAATGGTTTCCCTTTAGGGGACGTGTTCATGGTTTGTTATGGGGCTGTTTCTATAGATATGTGTGATGGTTTCTGCTTTGACGCGGGTTAGGGAGTTCTTGAGGTTTTGCAGTGGTCATTCCCGTGGCTGAATGGGATTGCTTTCCCCTTCTGGGCGGGCGGGGTGGTTTGGGGGGCTTGAATGATGGTTATGTATATTTGGGGTTGGCTCCTGAGCTGCTTGGCCACCTTCCACAACAAGTTTCCCCGCGCTTCTCTGCCGGACTTTGACCGGCGGATAGTGCGTGGCGTCTGAGGGCATCGCCCTCAACTTTCTTGCCTGCCCTCCTCTGTAAGGAAAGGGCTCTTCGGGCTTTTCTGCTTCTTTGTCTCCCCTCTCTGTCCCATTCTCTACTCTTTCCCTCTCTGTCTTCTGTGTCCTGCTGGACCTCTGATCCGTTCCCTTTTGTCTGTTTGTTTGGTGTCCCGCTCCGTTCTTCTCCGGGGTTTGGTCTCTGTCGCGGATCCCGCTCCCTGGGTGCCTCTGGCCTTTTGGCCCTCTTGGTTGCTGTGGTGCACTTCCTCGGCTCTGTAACTCTAGCTTCGGACCGGCATGGCGGGCCTTAGGATTTGCACCTTCAACGCTAAGGGGCTGAACGTTCCGGAAAAAAGGGCGAAAATATTGTACGGGTTCCATAGGGAGCAGGTTGATATTATTCTACTTCAGGAGACCCATTTTTGTCAGGGGAAAATCCCGGAGATCAAAAACAAGTATTATGACAGATGGTTTCATAGCCCTAACCCGGAGAACAAATCTAAAGGGGTCTCTATTGCTCTTCATAAAGCTGTCCCTCTGGAAACGTTGGAATCAAAGGTTGACCCCAATGGCAGATACTTGTTTCTTCGCTTCACAATGTGCGGGGCAATGTACACCCTCGCTAATCTATACTTACCTAACCAGGCTCAGGTAGAGGTGGGCCTTAAGATACTTCACGTGTTGGAGGGATTTACGGAGGGTACCTTGGTGATAGGGGGAGATCTTAACCTGGCCCTTGACCCGAGACTTGACTCTTCTCAAGGTAAGTCGGCCATACCCTTCTCTAAGCTGAATAGTCTCCGGGGCGCTCTCCGGGCTCTTCAGGTAGTGGACACTTGGAGGATTCAGCACGGGGGGGCAAGGGACTATACGTTTTTCTCCCATCCTCATAACACGTATAGTAGGCTAGACTATGTCTTCCTTAGCCATCATGCGCTCTCGTATGACCCCCGACACCTCTATAGGGCAGATCCTCTGGTCGGACCATGCCCCTGTCTTCTTGAGCCTCCCGATCCCGGACATGATCCCTAGGCAATACAATTGGCGCCTGAATGACAATTTGCTGAAGGATGCAGTATGCCTAGCAGAAGTCGAGACTTCGATTAGGAACTTTTTATCGGACCATGTGAATGACCCGACCCCGTTGCCATGGCAATGGGAGGCTCTTAAATGCGTGCTCCGTGGGATCTTCATCAAACACGGGTCTAGGCTCAGGAGGGACAGGGCGCATCGGATTAAGGAGGCCTTGGCGCGTATTGGGGAGCTGGAGGAAGCGCACAAGACTTCCCCCGCGCCTGCTGTCTTAAGGGAATTGTTGGATGCCATGCAGGGCCTCAAGAATTTATATGACCAGTGCTTTCTCAAATACCGTGATAGGTTTAGAGCCCGTATCTACGAACACTCCGACAAGTGCGGTAGGATGCTGGCTAGATCTCTCCACCCCAGACAGGGCTGTACCTTTATACCCGTCCTAAAGGGGGGCGACGGCGCCGATCACCATAAGACACCACAGATAGCGAGTGAATTTCAGGCCTTTTATTCTAAATTATATAACCTTGGATGCCCCTCTGCCCAGGGCTCGCAGTCAGGGGGGGGTGTCGCGATGTTGGATTATGTCCGGGAAACAGCCCTTCCGACCTTACCTTCGGCAGACAGGGATCTTATGGAGGACCCATTTGATCTAGAAGAGGTGGGTCGGGCAATAAGAGGGACCCCCGTAGGTAAAAGTCCCGGTCCTGATGGGTTCACCCCCAGATTTTACAAGACACTTGGAGCTTTGCTAACCCCCTTTCTGGTTAAGGTGTTTAACTCCATATCGAACGACTGTTCCTTCCCGAGACAGGCCTTGGAGGCACACATTGCAGTCATATTAAAGCCCGGTAAGGATGCTACCCTACCTGGGAGCTACAGGCCGATCTCATTGATCAACGTGGATCTGAAAATCTACGCTAAAATCATTGCTCTTAGGATGCAACCTCTGCTCTCCACACTGGTCAATCTGGATCAGGTGGGGTTTGTCTCGGGAAGGGAAGCGAGAGATAATACCATTAAGGCGATATCCCTAATCCATTACGCACAGTCACGGTGTATTCCGACTTGTCTACTAGCAGTCGATGCGGAGAAGGCATTCGACAGAGTGCATTGGGGGTTCCTGAGGGCTACACTGAGCCAGATTGGACTGGGCCCGGTTATGCTGGCCAGAATAATGGCTCTATATCAGGAACCCACCGCAAGGGTGAAGGTTAATGGCTCTCTGTCTAATTCCTTTCCAATTCGGAATGGTACTCGCCAGGGTTGCCCCCTGTCCCCGTTGCTTTATGTGTTGGTAATGGAGCATTTAGCTAATGCGTTGAGGGCTAACCCGTCTGTGCATGGGATTGTTTGCGGGGAGGGGGAGCACAAGCTCTGTCTGTTCGCCGATGACCTGCTTATGTACGTGACTTCACCCCACATCTCTATGCCCTCTATCTTGGCGGAATTCAAGCGCTTTGGTGATTTGAGCAATTTTAAAGTAAATTTGTCTAAGACTGAGATTTTAAACATTTCATTGAATGATCAGACCCGACTCCTCATCCAGACTAATTTCCCCTTCAAGTGGCAGGGGGAGGCCATTACATACTTGGGGGTTCAATTGCCCTCGGATTTGGGGAAATTATATAAGCTCAACTACGCCCCGCTCCTACATTCCACGGCTGCCTGCCTTGCCTCCTATAACAAGAAGCAGTACTCGTGGTTGGGTCGCATTAATATCCTTAAAATGGACATCCTCCCCAGATTTCTTTATATATTCCAGACAATCCCCTTGGCCCCGGAGCGGGGGTTTTTCCAATCTTTACAAAGGTGCCTCTTTAAATTCATCTGGGGCAACGGGAAGCCCAGGATTGGGAGGGCCACACTCTTCAGATCTAAAGTGAGGGGGGGGCTGGGGGTCCCGGACCTTAGGACCTATCACGCTGCCTCGGTACTGGTGCGTCTATCGGACTGGTTCCATCATAAGGATGATAAAGGCTGGGTGGCTATTGAGAGGGCAATTTCCCCTCTCAATTTGGCAGCCCTGCCTTGGGTGTCTCCTCTAGACAGGCCTGGGCCCCAGGAGCTGCCTTACCTAGCGGGCCCGTTGTTGAAAGTCTGGGACGGATTCTTGAGGCGGGGGAAGCTCTCGCTTAGACCGGGCCCCCTCACTCCGCTGTTTGACAACCCGGCCTTCCCCCCGGGCCTGAATTCTAGGTCCTTTCTTGTATGGGAGGCTTCTCAGGATACTAGACTTGGGGACATAATGTCGAGGGCGGGTCCCCCTTCCCTTTCTGATTTGGGGGTGCGGAGTGGGCTCCGGAACATCTCATGGTTTCTATATGCTCAGTTGGTGGCCTTTATCAGGTCTCTTACGCCAATCTCGAACCTCTCTCGCACGCTAACTCCCCTGGAGAGTGTCCTCCGGGACCCTTCCCCCCCTACACGCGTGATTTCTGCCCTTTACAAGATCCTCCGGGAGGAGGAGGAGGGTGAGGGGTTGCCACGGTTCTGCGGGAGATGGGAGGAGGACCTGGGACAGGTGTTTGAGCCCGATGAATGGGAGAAATCCTTTGTACTTACCCACAAACTGTCTGTCGCTTCTAGAGCCCAGGAACGGAACTATAAGATTTTGGCAAGATGGTATAGGTGCCCATCGGATCTTCTAAAATTTGGAGGGGTGGACACTGGTGATTGTTGGAGATGTACAGGGGCTCCTGGGACCATGGTACATATTTGGTGGGAGTGTCCGTCGGTGCGGGACTTCTGGGAGCGGGTGTTAGGGATGTATGAACACCTGTCACTCGAAAAGCTCCCCCGCACACCACAGGTCGCCCTTTTGTCCATGCTCCCAGGGTCGGTGTCGACTAATAAGAAGGGGCTGTTGAGGCACTTACTCACTGCTGCTAGATCGGTGATTCCCAGACACTGGCGCTCCACTGCCGTTCCGTCTATGCTGGAGTGGTACGGGGAAGTCGAGACCATCAAGAGGATGGAGGAGCTGTCTCTGGAGGGGGTGGAGGGGGGCACTCAGAGGTTTCTTAAGACGTGGACTCTTTGGGAGGTTTCTCGGGAGTCTCCTGATTTCCGAGCGTTACTGGAGCGGGAATGAGCCCCGGGACGAGTTGGACGGTGGATGGTTGGGCCGGGGTCGGTTCTACCGTGGCCCTTGGGGGGGGTCGGAGCGGGGATGTGATGTGGTCATCCTTCCCTAGGTTTGTGTCTCTTTGTCTGTCTGTTGTGTTCTCCTTCCTACTGTCTCTTATCCACTTCCTCTCTCTTCTCCTGCTTTATGTCCCTATTTTCTCTTTCTTCCCTTGTTCCCTCCTATCTACCCTTCTCCTTCTCTACAATTTCCCTTATTTTCGGGGTTGCGGGAGGGACGGGTGCGGCCACCATATTTTGGTCATACCGGAGGTCGGCATGTATGGGAGAAGAATCTAGGTTGGCTGTAGTCTCTGGGGTGTGGCAGGGGTCGCGGGCCGCGGTGCTCTGGGTCCGCGCTTCTGTCGTTCCCGGTTCCTTGAGCATTTAAAGTGCCCGACCTCTTTAGTCCGCTTGAGGCTGTATTATTTGTTGACGGCTGTTCCGTCCTGACCCCGCAATTCTCTTTGTGTGTTTATTACTGTCTACATGTATTGTTCTTAACTTCCATGCAAAACTCAATAAAGATATATTGAAAGAAATCAGCTGAAAGACCTGCTTCTGTGTAACAGATAGGGTTAAATGTGCTAACATGGGATGCCCAGTGCTCAGGGGAGTTTAAAGCAGACACAAAAACACTTTTAAAACTGTGGTCTAGTTAGATGAAATCAGCTTTAAGACCTGCTTCTGTGTAACAGATAGGGTTAAATGTGCTAACATGGGATGCCCAGTGCTCAGGGGAGTTTAAAGCAGACACAAAAACACTTTTAAAACTGTGCTCTAGTTAGATGAAATCAGCTGAAAGACCTGCTTCTGTGTAACAGATAGGGTTAAATGTGCAAACAGGGGATGCACAGTGGCCAGGGTTTTTTAAAGAAGGCACAAAAACAATTAAAACTGTGGTCTAGTTAGATGAAATCAGCTTTAAGACCTGCTTCTGTGTAACAGATAGGGTTAAATGTGCAAACATGGGATGCACAGTTCCCAGGGGTTTTTACAGCAGACACACAAACAGTTAAAACTGTGGTCTAGTTAGATAAAATCAGCTTTAAGACCTGATTCTGTGTAACAGATAGGGTTAAATGTGCTAACATGGGATGCCCAGTGCTCATGGGGTTTTAAAGAAGACACAAAAACACTTTTAAAACTGTGCTCTAGTTAGATGAAATCAGCTGAAAGACCTGCTTCTGTGTAACAGATACTATGAAAATTGGCAATATGGGATGCCCAGTGCTCAGGGGAGTTTAAAACAGACACAAAAACACTTTTAAAACTGTGCTCTAGTTAGATGAAATCAGCTGAAAGACCTGCTTCTGTGTAACAGATAGGCTTAAATGTGCAAACAGGGGATGCACAGTGCCCAGGGGTTTTTAAAGCAGACACAAAAACAATTAAAACTGTGGTCTAGTTAGATTAAATCAGCTTTAAGACCTGCTTCTGTGTAACTGATAGGGTTAAATGTGCTACCATGGGATGCCCAGTGCTCAGGGGTTTTTAAAGCAGACACATAAACACTTTTAAAACTGTGCTCTAGTTAGATGAAAACAGCTGAAAGACCTGCTTCTGTGTAACAGATAGGGTTAAATGTCCTAACATGGGATTCCCAGTGCTCAGCGTTTTTTAAAGCAGACACAAAAACAATTAAAACTGTGGTCTAGTTAGATGAAATCAGCTTTAAGACCTGCTTCTGTGTAACAGATAGGGTTAAAGGTGCTAACATGGGATGCCCAGTGCTCAGGGGTTTTAAAGCAGACACAAAAACACTTTTAAAACTGTGGTCTAGTTAGATAAAATCAGCTGAAAGACCTGCTTCTGTGTAACAGATAGGGTTAAATGTCCTAACATGGGATCCCAGTGCTCAGGGTTTTTTAAAGCAGACACAAAAACAATTAAAATTGTGGTCTAGTTAGATGAAATTAGCTTTAAGACCTGCTTCTGTGTAACAGATAGGGTTAAATGTGCTAACATGGGATGCCCAGTGCTCAGGGGTTTTTAAAGCAGACACAAAAACACTTTTAAAACTGTGGTCTAGTTAGATGAAATCAGCTGAAAGACCTGCTTCTGTGTAACAGATAGGGTTAAATGTGCAAACAGGGGATGCACAGTGCTCAGGGTTTTTTTTAAAGCAGACACAAAAACAATTTAAACTGTGGTCTAGTTAGATGAAATCAGCTTTAAGACCTGCTTCTGTGTAACAGATAGGGTTAAATGTGCTAACATGGGATGCCCAGTGCTCAGGGGTTTTTAAATCAGACACAAAAACACTTTTAAAACTGTGGTCTAGTTAGATGAAATCAGCTGAAAGACCTGCTTCTGTGTAACAGATAGGGTTAGATGTGCAAACAGGGGATGCACAGTGCCCAGGGTTTTTTAAAGCCGGCACAAAAACAATTAAAACTGTGGTCTAGTTAGATGAAATCAGCTTTAAGACCTGCTTCTGTGTAACAGATAGGGTTAAATGTGCAAACATGGGATGCACAGTGCCCAGGGGTTTTTACAGCAGACACACAAACAGTTAAAACTGTGGTCTAGTTAGATAAAATCAGCTTTAAGACCTGCTTCTGTGTAACAGATAGGGTTAAATGTGCTAACATGGGATGCCCAGTGCTCATGGGGTTTTAAAGCAGACACAAAAACACTTTTAAAACTGTGGTCTAGTTAGATTAAATCAGCTTTAAGACCTGCTTCTGTGTAACTGATAGGGTTAAATGTGCTAACATGGGATGCCCAGTGCTCAGGGGTTTTTAAAGCAGAACTGTGCTCTAGTTAGATGAAAACAGCTGAAAGACCTGCTTCTGTGTAACAGATAGGCTTAAATGTGCAAACATGGGATGCCCAGTGCTCAGGGGTTTTAAAGCAGACACAAAAACACTTTTAAAACTGTGGTCTAGTTAGATGAAATCAGCTGAAAGACCTGCTTCTGTGTAAAAGATAGGGTTAAATGTCCTAACATGGGATTCCCAGTGCTCAGCGTTTTTTAAAGCAGACACAAAAACAATTAAAACTGTGGTCTAGTTAGATGAAATCAGCTTTAAGACCTGCTTCTGTGTAACAGATAGGGTTAAATGTGCTAACATGGGATGCCCAGTGCTCAGGGGTTTTAAAAGCAGACACAAAAACGCTTTTAAAACTGTGGTCTAGTTAGATGAAATCAGCTGAAAGACCTGCTTCTGTGTAACAGATAGGGTTAAATGTGCAAACAGGGGATGCACAGTGCTCAGGGGTTTTTAAAGCAGACACAAAAACAATTTAAACTGTGGTCTAGTTAGATGAAATCAGCTTTAAGACCTGCTTCTGTGTAACAGATAGGGTTAAATGTGCTAACATGGGATGCCCAGTGCTCAGGGGTTTTTAAAGCAGACACAAAAACACTTTTAAAACTGTGGTCTAGTTCGATGAAATCAGCTTTAAGACCTGCTTCTGTGTAACAGATACTATGAAAAATGGCAATATGGGATTCCCAGTGCTCAGGGGAGTTTAAAGCAGACACGAAAACACTTTTAAAACTGTGCTCTAGTTAGATGAAATCAGCTGAAAGACCTGCTTCTGTGTAACAGATAGGGTTAAATGTGCAAACAGGGGATGCACAGTGCCCAGGGTTTTTGAAAGCAGGCACAAAAACAATTAAAACTGTGGTCTAGTTAGATGAAATCAGCTTTAAGACCTGCTTCTGTGTAACAGATAGGGTTAAATGTGCAAACTTGGGATGCACAGTGCCCAGGGGTTTTTACAGCAGACACAAAAACAGTTAAAACTGTGGTCTAGTTAAGTGAAATCAGCTTTAAGACCTGCTTCTGTGTAACAGATAAGGTTAAATGTGCTAACATGGGATGCCCAGTGCTCAGGGGTTTTTAAAGCAGACACAAAAACACTTTTAAAACTGTGGTCTAGTTAGATGAAATCAGCTTTAAGACCTGCTTCTGTGTAACAGATACTATGAAAATTGGCAATATGGGATTCCCATTGCTCAGGGGAGTTTAAAGCAGACACAAAAACACTTTTAAAACTGTGCTCTAGTTAGATGAAATCAGCTGAAAGACCTGCTTCTGTGTAACAGATAGGGTTAAATGTGCAAACATGGGATGCACAGTGCCCAGGGGTTTTTACAGCAGACACACAAACAGTTAAAACTGTGGTCTAGTTAGATAAAATCAGCTTTAAGACCTGCTTCTGTGTAACAGATAGGGTTAAAGGTGCTAACATGGGATGTCCAGTGCTCGGGGCTTTTTAAAGCAGACACAAAAACAATTAAAACTGTGGTCTAGTTAGATTAAATCAGCTTTAAGACCTGCTTCTGTGTAACAGATAGGGTTAAATGTGCAAACATGGGATGCACAGTGCTCAGGTGTTTTAAAGCAGACACAAAAACACGTTTAAAACTGTGCTCTAGTTATATGAAATCAGCTGAAAGACCTGCTTCTGTGTAACCGATAAGGTTAAATGTCCAAACATGGGATGCCCAGTGCTCAGGGGTTTTAAAAGCAGACACAAAAACACTTTTAAATCTGTGGTCTAGATAGATGAAATAAGCTAAAAGACCTGCTTCTGTATAACAGGTAGGGTTAAATGTGCAAACATGGGATGCCCAGTGCTCAGGGGTTTTTAAAGCAGACACAAAAACAATTAAAACTGTGGTCTAGTTAGATGAAATCAGCTTTAAGACCTGCTTCTGTGTAACAGATAGGGTTAAATGTGCTAACATGGGATGCCCAGTTCTCATGGGTTTTTAAAGCATACACAAAAACACTTTTAAAACTGTGCTCTAGTTAGATGAAATCAGCTGAAAGACCTGCTTCTGTGTAACAGATACTATGAAAATTGGCAATATGGGATGCCCAGTGCTCAGGGGAGTTTAAAGCAGGCACAAAAACACTTTTAAAACTGTGCTCTAGTTAGATGAAATCAGCTGAAAGACCTGCTTCTGTGTAACAGATATGGTTAAATGTGCAAACAGGGGATGCACAGTGCCCAGGGGTTTTTAAAGCAGACACAAAAACAATTAAAACGGTGGTCTAGTTAGATTAAATCAGCTTTAAGACCTGCTTCTGTGTAACAGATAGGGTTAAATGTGCTAACATGGGATGCCCAGTGCTCAGGGGTTTTAAAAGCAGACACAAAAACACTTTAAAAACTGTGGTCTAGTTAGATGAAATCAGCTGAAAGACCTGCTTCTGTGTAACAGATAGGGTTAAATGTGCTAACATGGGATGCCCAGTGCTCATGGGGTTTTAAAGCAGACACAAAAACACTTTTAAAACTGTGCTCTAATTAGATGATATCAGCTGAAAGACCTGCCTCTGTGTAACAGATAGGGTTAAATGTGCAAACGGGATGCACAGTGTTCATGGGTTTTTAAAGCAGACACAAAAACAATTAAAACTGTGGTCTAGTTAGATGAAATCAGCTTTAAGACCTGCTTCTGTGTAACAGATAGGGTTAAATGTGCTAACATGGGATGCCCAGTGCTTAGGGTTTTTTAAAGCAGACACAAAAACACTTTTAAAACTTTGGTCTAGTTAGATGAAATCAGCTGAAAGACCTGCTTCTGTGTAACAGATAGGGTTAAATGTGCAAACAGGGGATGCACAGTGCTCAAGGGTTTTTAAAGCAGACACAAAAACAATTTAAGCTGTGGTCTAGTTAGATGAAATCAGCTTTATGACCTGCTTCTGTGTAACAGATAGGGTTAAATGTGCTAACATGGGATGCCCAGTGCTCAGGGGTTTTAAAGCAGACACAAAAACACTTTTAGTATAATCAGACTTTATTGATTTTCGATGAATACAAAAAAGAGGGAATACATACAATTAGCAATTGAGAAACAGGGGAATGGGAATACAAGGGGGTAAATAACAAATACTCAAGCCAATATCAGTAATGGTACCAATAATAGCAATAACAATGGTGAACCCACACTCCTCCAGAACTGATGCTCTATATCAACCTCTGATTGTAAAAGCATGTTCTGATGCACAAATTGTTCCAGAAGGTGAGCCCGTCAGAAGTTCTGAGGAGAGTATCAAACTGCTGATTTGAGGGTAGTGGGGATGAAGGCTGAGGAAAGCTACGAGACGGGAAGGGAAGGTAGGAAGGGAAGTTAAGGAAGGAAGGAAGGGAAAGCAGACACAAAAACACTTTTAAAACTGTGCTCTAGTTAGATGAAATCAGCTGAAAGACCTGCTTCTGTGTAACAGATAGGGTTAAATGTGCAAACATGGGATGCCCAGTGCTCAGGGGTTTTTAAAGCAGACACAAAAACAATTTAAACTGTGGTCTAGTTAGATGAAATCAGCTTTAAGACCTGCTTCTGTGTAACAGATAGGGTTAAATGTGCAAACATGGGATGCCCAGTGCTCAGGTGTTTTAAAGCAGACACAAAAACACGTTTAAAACTGTGCTCTAGTTATATGAAATCAGCTGAAAGACCTGCTTCTGTGTAACCGATAAGGTTAAATGTCCAAACATGGGATGCCCAGTGCTCAGGGGTTTTAAAAGCAGACACAAAAACACTTTTAAATCTGTGGTCTAGTTAGATGAAATAAGCTAAAAGACCTGCTTCTGTATAACAGATAGGGTTACATGTGCAAACATGGGATGCCCAGTGCTCAGGGGTTTTTAAAGCAGACACAAAAACAATTTAAACTGTGGTCTAGTTAGATGAAATCAGCTTTAAGACCTGCTTCTGTGTAACAGATAGGGTTAAATGTGCTAACATGGGATGCCCAGTTCTCATGGGTTTTTAAAGCAGACACAAACACTTTTAAAACTGTGCTCTAGTTAGATGAAATCAGCTGAAAGACCTGCTTCTGTGTAACAGATACTATGAAAATTGGCAATATGGGATGCCCAGTGCTCAGGGGAGTTTAAAGCAGGCACAAAAACACTTTTAAAACTGTGCTCTAGTTAGATGAAATCAGCTGAAAGACCTGCTTCTGTGTAACAGATATGGTTAAATGTGCAAACAAGGGATGCACAGTGCCCAGGGGTTTTTAAAGCAGACACAAAAACAATTAAAACGGTGGTCTAGTTAGATTAAATCAGCTTTAAGACCTGCTTCTGTGTAACAGATAGGGTTAAATGTGCTAACATGGGATGCCCAGTGCTCAGGGGTTTTTAAATCAGACACAAAAACACTTTTAAAACTGTGGTCTAGTTAGATGAAATCAGCTGAAAGACCTGCTTCTGTGTAACAGATAGGGTTAGATGTGCAAACAGGGGATGCACAGTGCCCAGGGTTTTTTAAAGCCGGCACAAAAACAATTAAAACTGTGGTCTAGTTAGATGAAATCAGCTTTAAGACCTGCTTCTGTGTAACAGATAGGGTTAAATGTGCAAACATGGGATGCACAGTGCCCAGGGGGTTTTACAGCAGACACACAAACAGTTAAAACTGTGGTCTAGTTAGATAAAATCAGCTTTAAGACCTGCTTCTGTGTAACAGATAGGGTTAAATGTGCTAACATGGGATGCCCAGTGCTCATGGGGTTTTAAAGCAGACACAAAAACACTTTTAAAACTGTGCTCTAGTTAGATTAAATCAGCTGAAAGACCTGCTTCTGTGTAACAGATAGGCTTAAATGTGCAAACAGGGGATGCACAGTGCCCAGGGGTTTTTAAAGCAGACACAAAAACAATTAAAACTGTGGTCTAGTTAGATTAAATCAGCTTTAAGACCTGCTTCTGTGTAACAGATAGGGTTAAATGTGCTAACATGGGATGCCCAGTGCTCAGGGGTTTTTAAAGCAGAACTGTGCTCTAGTTAGATGAAAACAGCTGAAAGACCTGCTTCTGTGTAACAGATAGGCTTAAATGTGCAAACATGGGATGCCCAGTGCTCAGGGGTTTTAAAGCAGACACAAAAACACTTTTAAAACTGTGGTCTAGTTAGATGAAATCAGCTGAAAGACCTGCTTCTGTGTAAAAGATAGGGTTAAATGTCCTAACATGGGATTCCCAGTGCTCATTGTTTTTTAAAGCAGACACAAAAACAATTAAAACTGTGGTCTAGTTAGATGAAATCAGCTTTAAGACCTGCTTCTGTGTAACAGATAGGGTTAAATGTGCTAACATGGGATGCCCAGTGCTCAGGGGTTTTAAAAGCAGACACAAAAACGCTTTTAAAACTGTGGTCTAGTTAGATGAAATCAGCTGAAAGACCTGCTTCTGTGTAACAGATAGGGTTAAATGTGCAAACAGGGGATGCACAGTGCTCAGGGGTTTTTAAAGCAGACACAAAAACAATTTAAACTGTGGTCTAGTTAGATTAAATCAGCTTTAAGACCTGCTTCTGTGTAACAGATAGGGTTAAATGTGCTAACATGGGATGCCCAGTGCTCAGGGGTTTTTAAAGCAGACACAAAAACACTTTTAAAACTGTGGTCTAGTTCGATGAAATCAGCTTTAAGACCTGCTTCTGTGTAACAGATACTATGAAAAATGGCAATATGGGATTCCCAGTGCTCAGGGGAGTTTAAAGCAGACACGAAAACACTTTTAAAACTGTGCTCTAGTTAGATGAAATCAGCTGAAAGACCTGCTTCTGTGTAACAGATAGGGTTAAATGTGCAAACAGGGGATGCACAGTGCCCAGGGTTTTTGAAAGCAGGCACAAAAACAATTAAAACTGTGGTCTAGTTAGATGAAATCAGCTTTAAGACCTGCTTCTGTGTAACAGATAGGGTTAAATGTGCAAACTTGGGATGCACAGTGCCCAGGGGTTTTTACAGCAGACACACAAACAGTTAAAACTGTGGTCTAGTTAGATGAAATCAGCTTTAAGACCTGCTTCTGTGTAACAGATAAGGTTAAATGTGCTAACATGGGATGCCCAGTGCTCAGGGGTTTTTAAAGCAGACACAAAAACACTTTTAAAACTGTGGTCTAGTTAGATGAAATCAGCTTTAAGACCTGCTTCTGTGTAACAGATACTATGAAAATTGGCAATATGGGATTCCCATTGCTCAGGGGAGTTTAAAGCAGACACAAAAACACTTTTAAAACTGTGCTCTAGTTAGATGAAATCAGCTGAAAGACCTGCTTCTGTGTAACAGATAGGGTTAAATGTGCAAACATGGGATGCACAGTGCCCAGGGGTTTTTACAGCAGACACACAAACAGTTAAAACTGTGGTCTAGTTAGATAAAATCAGCTTTAAGACCTGCTTCTGTGTAACAGATAGGGTTAAAGGTGCTAACATGGGATGTCCAGTGCTCGGGGCTTTTTAAAGCAGACACAAAAACAATTAAAACTGTGGTCTAGTTAGATTAAATCAGCTTTAAGACCTGCTTCTGTGTAACAGATAGGGTTAAATGTGCAAACATGGGATGCCCAGTGCTCAGGTGTTTTAAAGCAGACACAAAAACACGTTTAAAACTGTGCTCTAGTTATATGAAATCAGCTGAAAGACCTGCTTCTGTGTAACCGATAAGGTTAAATGTCCAAACATGGGATGCCCAGTGCTCAGGGGTTTTAAAAGCAGACACAAAAACACTTTTAAATCTGTGGTCTAGATAGATGAAATAAGCTAAAAGACCTGCTTCTGTATAACAGGTAGGGTTACATGTGCAAACATGGGATGCCCAGTGCTCAGGGGTTTTTAAAGCAGACACAAAAACAATTTAAACTGTGGTCTAGTTAGATGAAATCAGCTTTAAGACCTGCTTCTGTGTAACAGATAGGGTTAAATGTGCTAACATGGGATGCCCAGTTCTCATGGGTTTTTAAAGCATACACAAAAACACTTTTAAAACTGTGCTCTAGTTAGATGAAATCAGCTGAAAGACCTGCTTCTGTGTAACAGATACTATGAAAATTGGCAATATGGGATGCCCAGTGCTCAGGGGAGTTTAAAGCAGGCACAAAAACACTTTTAAAACTGTGCTCTAGTTAGATGAAATCAGCTGAAAGACCTGCTTCTGTGTAACAGATATGGTTAAATGTGCAAACAGGGGATGCACAGTGCCCAGGGGTTTTTAAAGCAGACACAAAAACAATTAAAACTGTGGTCTAGTTAGATGAAATCAGCTGAAAGACCTGCTTCTGTGTAACAGATAGGGTTAAATGTGCTAACATGGGATGCCCAGTGCTCATGGGGTTTTAAAGCAGACACAAAAACACTTTTAAAACTGTGCTCTAATTAGATGATATCAGCTGAAAGACCTGCCTCTGTGTAACAAATAGGGTTAAATGTGCAAACGGGATGCACAGTGTTCATGGGTTTTTAAAGCAGACACAAAAACAATTAAAACTGTGGTCTAGTTAGATGAAATCAGCTTTAAGACCTGCTTCTGTGTAACAGATAGGGTTAAATGTGCTAACATGGGATGCCCAGTTCTCATGGGTTTTTAAAGCATACACAAAAACACTTTTAAAACTGTGCTCTAGTTAGATGAAATCAGCTGAAAGACCTGCTTCTGTGTAACAGATACTATGAAAATTGGCAATATGGGATGCCCAGTGCTCAGGGGAGTTTAAAGCAGGCACAAAAACACTTTTAAAACTGTGCTCTAGTTAGATGAAATCAGCTGAAAGACCTGCTTCTGTGTAACAGATATGGTTAAATGTGCAAACAGGGGATGCACAGTGCCCAGGGGTTTTTAAAGCAGACACAAAAACAATTAAAACGGTGGTCTAGTTAGATTAAATCAGCTTTAAGACCTGCTTCTGTGTAACAGATAGGGTTAAATGTGCTAACATGGGATGCCCAGTGCTCAGGGGTTTTAAAAGCAGACACAAAAACACTTTAAAAACTGTGGTCTAGTTAGATGAAATCAGCTGAAAGACCTGCTTCTGTGTAACAGATAGGGTTAAATGTGCTAACATGGGATGCCCAGTGCTCATGGGGTTTTAAAGCAGACACAAAAACACTTTTAAAACTGTGCTCTAATTAGATGATATCAGCTGAAAGACCTGCCTCTGTGTAACAGATAGGGTTAAATGTGCAAACGGGATGCACAGTGTTCATGGGTTTTTAAAGCAGACACAAAAACAATTAAAACTGTGGTCTAGTTAGATGAAATCAGCTTTAAGACCTGCTTCTGTGTAACAGATAGGGTTAAATGTGCTAACATGGGATGCCCAGTGCTTAGGGTTTTTTAAAGCAGACACAAAAACACTTTTAAAACTTTGGTCTAGTTAGATGAAATCAGCTGAAAGACCTGCTTCTGTGTAACAGATAGGGTTAAATGTGCAAACAGGGGATGCACAGTGCTCAGGGGTTTTTAAAGCAGGCACAAAAACAATTTAAACTGTGGTCTAGTTAGATGAAATCAGCTTTATGACCTGCTTCTGTGTAACAGATAGGGTTAAATGTGCTAACATGGGATGCCCAGTGCTCAGGGGTTTTTAAAGCAGACACAAAAACACTTTTAGTATAATCAGACTTTATTGATTTTCGATGAATACAAAAAAGAGGGAATACATACAATTAGCAATTGAGAAACAGGGGAATGGGAATACAAGGGGGTGAATAACAAATAATGAAATACTACGCAGATTGAGATAGCGATACTCAAGCCAATATCAGTAATGGTACCAATAATAGCAATAACAATGGTGAACCCACACTCCTCCAGAACTGATGCTCTATATCAACCTCTGATTGTAAAAGCATGTTCTGATGCACAAATTGTTCCAGAAGGTGAGCCCGTCAGAAGTTCTGAGGAGAGTATCAAACTGCTGATTTGAGGGTAGTGGGGATGAAGGCTGAGGAAAGCTACGAGACGGGAAGGGAAGGTAGGAAGGGAAGTTAAGGAAGGAAGGAAGGGAAAGGAAATGGGGTAAAACGCAACTCTTTTTTTTTTCTTTTTTTTTTTTCCACTTAGCTTTTGTATCTCCTTCTTCATATGGAGTAGCCCATGTGTCTACCGTCGTTATCATGCAGGGCCAACAACCTGATCGGAGGTACTTGCTCGTCATTGTGGATATGTTTGGGGTGGCGTATATAGATTGTTTTTTTTTTTTTTTATTTATTTTTTTTAATACTATCCCCCTGTGTCCCCCCTACCACCCTTGCCCCCCCCTCCCCCCTACACCGAAGGAAAATTAAACTAAGCTGTGGTCACTTTGGTAAGCTTCCCAGTCCTGTAAGGAATTGATTTATCAGATCTCTGTATATTGGCCAGTTAGTTAAAGCCAGCTCGCTTTTAAGTTCCGATATTATAGTTTTAAACCATAACCCCTTATCTGGTGGATCAGTGCTAGCCCATCGTAGCGTTATAATTTTTTTTGTTGCCCAGAACACCACTGACCCCAATCGTCTTTTCTCTATTGGCCAGCTCTTGGGAAACAAGTTCAGAAGCCCCCATCTGGGGGTGAGGGTTATTTTATCATGTATCATGGTTTCCAGTTTTTCTGTAGCGATCTGCCATAAAAGTTTAGAGTATTTACAGTCCCACCAGAGGTGCATTAAGGTTGCCGGTACCTGCTTGCACCACCAGCAGTATGATGGATATCTGGCGTTGTAGTCTGCTGTAAAATAAAAACGTGATACGAATTTAGTGCAGAAAATTCTTAGGGCAGGGGACTGGACTGATTTGATTGTAAGATAAATATTAGTCCAGTCGTCTTCTTCTATCCGTGTCCCAAGATCATCTTCCCATTTCCTAGTATAATCTGGTAAAACGCAATTCTGTGAGGTACTCACCTGTAGAATTGTTTTTTTCCATACACGCCTTACTCTTGGGGTCTCCTCCTCCTTGCTGATCACGTGACTGCAAGAAAGAAAACAGGCGTGGCCCTCCCGGCCCATAAGTAGCAGCTGCCCCTAATCAGATCAGTTTACTTAAAAAGCAGTAAAATAATTTAGAGACAGGCCGGGAGGCCCTAAAAAGAGTCCATGTTACTACACATCAAACTCAACCAATAAATGCTCTCAAAATTAAGTCCTATTACTTTTTTTTTTTTCAATACTATGAATTAATAATCAAAAAATGGATTAACACCTCAGAAAAACCGGAAAATCGGAAGTTACCATGACCCAGAACGGGTGGGCCGGAGTGTATGGAATGGATTCCCAGAAAACACAATTCTACAGGTGAGTACCTCACAGAATTGTGTTTTTTCTTCCAATCCATTCCATACACTCCTTACTCTTGGGATCTCCAAAAGCAGTGCCATCTATGGGCGGGATCCTCTAACGCAGAACGGCAGGAAGTTCACTTCACTACTGCCTGTAGAATCATCCGACCACAACAGCGTCAGCTGAGGCTCTAACATCTACCTTGTAAAACTTGGTGAATGTATGCACCGAAGACCAGGTGGCAGCTTTGCAAACCTGTTCCACCGAAGCCTGATGTCGAAAAGCCCAAGAAGCACCAATGGCCCTAGTGGAATGGGCCGTGACCTGAAAAGGGGGTTCCTTCCCCTTGGCCGAATAAGCTCTAGCTACTGCCTGCCTAATCCACTTACTGACAGTGGCTTTAGCTGGCGGAAAACCCCCCCTTTTTTTTTTAGTCCTTCTGAAATGACAGAGAGAAAAACCGTCTTGCGGAAGGCATCTGTAGCTGCCAAATAATACCTGATGGCTCTAACCACGTCTAGAGAATGAAGTGTCCTTTCCTTAGCATTAGCCGGAACTGGGCATAAGGAGGGTAGAATTATCTCCTGATTAAGGAGAAAGGGAGAGACAACCTTAGGTAAAAAATCAGGCTTAAAACGAAAAACTACCTTGTCTCTATGAAACTCAAAATAAGGAGACTTCATACTGCTAACTCAGAAATACGCCGCACAGAAGTAATTGCCACTAAAAAAACTACTTTAAGCGTCCAAATGCTCATTGGAGCGTCAATCATAGGTTCAAAGGGAGCGTCCTGTAGAGCCGTCAACACCAAATTTAAGTCCCACACCGGTAATATAGACTTGCGCGGTGGACGGACATGAGTGACTCCCTGAAAAAAAGTTTTAATGAGTCTATTACAAGCGATAGACCTCTGGAAAAAAATAGATAAGGCCGATAACTGCCCTTTTAGGGTACTTAACCGTAGGCCCCTTTCTAAGCCATCCTGAAGAAATATTAGAACTCTGGAAATTGAATACGTTCTGCATGAAAATTTCCTAGCCTCACACCAGGATATGAATGATTGCCAGACCCTGTAATAAATCATGGAAGACGACTTCTTCCGGGCCTGGATCATGGTATGAATGACCTTAGCTGATAATCCTTTCTCTGCTAGGACTGCGGTCTCAATAGCCAAGCCGTCAAAGCCAGCATCTGTAAACCGGTAGACGCCATTGGTCTACTGCCATCCTTGTTATGTCCAAGAACCAACTTCTTCTTGGCCAATGAGGAGCTACTAGAATGGTGGGTACTCCTTCCTGAATTATCCTTCTTAGCACTCGACTCAGAAGCGGAAACGGGGGAAAAATGTACAGAAGCTTGAACCTTGCCCAAAGGACTGAAAGGGCGTCCGTGGCTATGGCCAGAGGGTCCCTTGACAGGGACATGAATTTTGGCCGCTTGCGATTGTGTCTGGACGCAAAGAGATCCACTTCCGGACGCCCCCAGCGAAGACAAAGGGCTTGGAAAACCTTCCGACTGAGGGACCATTCTCCCCGGCGAAGGACCTTCCTGCCCCGGTTTTCTATCCCCGGGATGTAAACTGCCGAGATGCAGAGAACATTCTCCTCTGCCCAGATCAGAATCTGGCCTACCTCCAGAAGCGCACCCTTGCTCCGGGTACCCCCCTGATGATTGATATAGGCTACTGCCGTCAGATTATCCGACTGGACCTGGATTGCCTGCCCCTTTAAGCTGGGGGTCAGATACTGAAGCACTAGTCGGATTGCTCTTAATTCCAATATATTTATGAGAAGCTGATACTCCTTCGGCCCCCATTGTCCCTGGATCTTCTGTGTCTGCCAGATGCCCCCCCCCCAACCTGTGAGGCTGGCATCCGGGGAAACAATCTGCCACTGTGGTGGCAGAAAGGACCTGCCTACAGACAGATGAAGAGGGTCCATCCACCACAGAAGAGATTGCCTGGCCGAGGGCGCAAGAACAAAAAACTTTGGCTGTGGGGCTCGATCCCAGTTTGCCAATAGATTCCACTGAAGAAGCCTCATGTGAAACTGGGCAAAAGGTACGGCCTCGAAGCAGGCTACCATAAGGCCTACCAGCTTCATCCCTAGCCGAATGGTCGGGTGCCGGCAAGCCAGTAGGTACTCTATTTGATTTCAAATTAGCAGAGCCTTCTGCTCTGGTAGAAACACTTTGACTTGAACCGTGTCCAGAATCATTCCTAAGAAATTCCTTACTGGCGCTGGAGTGATATGGGACTTCGGGTAATTGATCACCCAGCCGAACTCTTCCAGAGTTGATAGGACCATCTGCGTATCTTTCATGACCCGCTGAAATTAAAAGATCATTCAAATATGGAATGATGCATATCCCCTGGCTCCTGAAAATGGCCATGAGACCCGCCAAAACTTTGGTGAACACTCTTGGAGCCGAGGATATCCCGAATGGGAGTGCCACAAACTGGAAGTGCTGGTCTTCCAGGGCAAACCTCAGGAACTTCTGATGCCCTGGAAAAATTGGAACATGCAGATACGCGTCCCTTAAGTCTATAGTAGTCATAAGATCCCCGGGCCGAACTACTCTTGCTGCTGACCTTAGCGACTCCATGCGGAAAGGTTTCACGCGGATATACCTGTTGAGACCCTTTAAGTCTAAAATGGGATGCATCGACCCGTCCTTTTTGGGGATTGTGAACAGGTTGGAGTAAAACCCCTGACCTTCCTCCTGAAAGGGTACCCCACAAATTACCCCTTTTTGAAGGAGATGCTGAACAGCGGGTCTCAGGGCATCTATCTTTGACTGGTTCCAGGATGCTCCTGACCGAAGGAACCTTGCGGGTGGTCTGGCTGCAAACTCGATCTTGTAGCCTGATGACACCACCTCTAGGATCCAAAGATCCGCCACGTGGTGCCTCCAGATATGAGCAAAATGCAAAAGCCGTCCCCCCACCCGCTCGGGTGAGGGCGCCCCCTCATGCTGAAGTGGGCTTGGCTGGAGGATTAGGCCCACTTCTCCAGGCCCCTCCTGCCCTATTACGCGCTCTGCCTCTACCTCAAAAATCTCTACGGGAGCAAGGACGAAAGGCCCCTCTGCCAGTCCAAAAGAGTCGATATGATGAACTCCTCTGAAAAGGCCGAGTCGTCCTCTTCCTCTGAGGCAGTTTGCCATCCTTCACCATACCGTCCAGTTTTTCTAAAAAAATCTGCTCCCTAAAAAAGGTAGATCTATAAGAGCTTTCTTAGTGGCGGCAACCGCCCACCATTGTCTTAGCCATAAGGAACGGCGCAAGGCCACAAGCAGAGCAGAAGTTCTAGCAGCTAGCCTGACTGCATCATCCATCGCAGTGATAGCGAATGAGTTAAAGTTCAAACAATCCTTAAAATCTTTGGACTCTTGAATAAGCCTACGAGACTTAGCCCTGGCTAAACTTTTTCTTCATCTTCTTCCAAGAAAGAAAACAGGCGTGGCTTGACACAATGGCCATGGCACAAACAGGACGTAGAAAGGATCCTTTCATAGCAAAAGCATGGCGGGCCAATTGATCCATTCGTCTCTTCGTGGGATCTCTCCCATAGTAGCAGACGGCATGATGGAAGTATTAGACAAGCCTGCTACTGGAGAATCCACCTCAGGTGGGTAAGACCAAAGCTTAATCATGTCCGCCGGAAAGGGATACCTAGAGTCTAGTATCCTAGGAACAGCCGGTAATTTGTTAGGATTTTCCCATTCCTTTAACGCCATTTTAGAAAAGTTGCGGCTGCTCCGGGAACACCTGCCTTTGCCTTACTGGCTTAAACAGATCATCCTTCCCTCTTTTTGCCACCTCAGGAGAGGTGGTATTATTATTATTATTCATTTATATAGCACATCATCTTTCGTAGCGCTTTACAAAGTAGTCATTACAGACAGGGTAGAACATACAGTGCATACACTATTTCAAACGCAGTTTTACAGATTTGACAGTGGATATTCTGAGTACAAGATACAATATGGGAGAGAGTGATATTCAAAGTTTCAAAAACCGAAAAGAGCAGACACTGTGTTTCGCCTGCGAGGAGGGGGTCCTCATCAGAAGAGAAAAAAATAGAGTTACTATCTTCCTCACCAGAGCGTAACTCGCCTTCTGAGAGCTGCTCATCTATATACTATTCTTCCTCCCACTCTCCAAAAGAGGCAAATAAATCTCTTTCCTCCGCAACAGGTTCCAATGCCTCCTCTTACAGGTGTCCTTCTTTGGAATAACCAAGGATAACTGTCTCTCCAGGTTATCCAACCTGTGCACCACATCTGACTGTGCCTCGCTGCCTTCCCCCTTCCAGGGGAAGGAAGGGATAGGTGAGCAGTTGCTGAGCCGCAGCTCTATTATGGTCTAACCAATTCTCATGGCGCAAGCGGAACAAACCATGCTGAAACTACCCAGGGGATCCTGCTTACATAAGGGGCAGAGCCCGCCCTGCTCAAATGGGATGCCCGAATCACTATCCCCTGATGCCTCCCTCATGGTGTTTTTTTTTTTTTTTTAATTTGGCAATCAGATTTAAAAGGCCCTAAGCCTAAAACCAATCCCAAAAGGGACAGGGAGGAACCACAACCCTTTTCTATCCTTCTTCGAAATTCTAAAAAATAAAACAGGAGAGAAAAAAAAAAAAAAAAAAATATCCCATTTTGGTTTAAATAATAAAAAGATAACTGACAATCATTATAATAATAAAATATATTCATACAGATAGTAAAATATAAAAAAAAATTATATATATATATATATATATATATATATATATATATATATTATAAACACAAAAATATATAACAATATACATAATATAAATAATATAACTAACTGAAATATGAAATTGATAATGCAATTAATCAAAAACATTTATATAAAATTGATAATGGGGATTCCACTCACCACCACCGCTCTTCTCTTTACCGCTATACAAGAGAAATGATCAAAGACATAATATATATATCATAGCTTTATATATATATACACACACACACATCTAGCAATATGCGATTTCCTCGAGAGACAACTGAATACACGGCCTTGTTGTTTCGGGTTAAACTCTGCCCCTTGCGTGACGTCAGCCACGTCCCTTAAAGGCATACATAAAAAAATCATTTTTTTTTTTTTTTTATTTATTTTTTTTTAATGATAAAAAACCTACCTAACTGGAAGAAGGAGGGGTTGAGTAAAAAATAAAAAACATTCCTCAGCAGGTACACCAGAGAAAAACTTACTTTTCAAAAAAGCCTGCAGCCCAGAGCATATACACTCTAAGCGCCCCAAGACCCCGGCGCTTCCACCTTACCTTCACGGACCCCAAAACAGCCAACGCTGTGGAGGCATAAACTTGGGTCTTGAGGGATCCATGGGAATAAGGCTTTGCAGAGAGCCGACAGGGATCAGTCCCCCGCTTGCTGCCAAAACCTTGAGAGCTACCTGAATCTTCAGTCAGTCATCTTGCCACTGCAAGAAAGAAAACTGATCTGATTAGGGGCAGCTGCTACTTATGGGCCGGGAGGGCCATGCCTGTTTTCTTTCTTGCAGTCACGTGATCAGCAAGGAGGAGGAGACCCCAAGAGTAAGGAGTGTATGGAATGGATTGGAAGAAAAATAAGGAAAGGAAGGAAGGAAGGGCCAGTGGAAGCTGTCAAGCAAGAGGTAAGTAATTATTAACGGCCATATTCTCCACATTCATCCTGAGCTATCACTGAGCTTCACTGAGCACCAGGTTAGAGCATAGATAATGAAGATCCGGTTCCATAGAGCTTTAATAGTCGGGCAGCTCCACCAAATATGGGTCATATTGCCCACTTCCCCCTGGCATCTCCAGCACCTATCAGATTGCAATGCCGCAAATCAATGAATATCGACCGGGCATCTGTACCACCTGACGAGCCGTGAGTGCTCACGAATATTTTAGTAAGGTCGTTATCAGAAAATTGGGTCCCCAGTTCTTTTTCCCATTTACCTATATAATTCGGAGGAGAGGATTGAGTTGCTCTATTCAGAAGTGAGTAAAGGGATGATATCACTCGGGTTGGTGGGTCTTTCTGGCTGACTAGGGATTCTAGCTCTGTGGGGGGGCTTCCAGACAGTGCAATAAAGTTATTGGCCTTTATAAATGTAAGTAGCTGTCTGTGAAGGAGCCACGACATGTTTCTACTCCCCGCGCTCTCTCTCAGATCCGCTAGCGAAGGTACCTCCCCAGAGTTCACTATGTGACCGATTGACGTATTGTCAGAGGCGCTCCAATTGAGAAAGTTCTTGGCCTGCAAGTGGGCCAGGTCTGCGTACTAATCTAAGTTTACATTGCAGCGGGTCCCAGGTCTCCAAGAGATGCCTCGCCAGGAAGGGCATAGACTCCCTCTGGGGTCCGGGGAGGGGTGCGGCCCATGCCAATGCAGTGGGATTGAATGGGGATAGCGATTTCTCGAGCTGTACCCATAGTTTGTCACCTGCTCTGTGTTTCTAATCAACTATCCGCTGCAGCCCTGCGGCCGTATGATAGAGTTCAAATCTGGTAGGCCTGCACCACCCCCCATTTTGTGTCTGGAGAGGGTGGAGAGTCTCACTCTCGGTTTGGCGACCCCCCCAAACAAACTTAGAAAATGCTGATTTCAGCTTACAAAAGAACCCGGGCGGAATTCTTATTGGGATCGTCATATAATTTAGAGAGGTCGGCAGGAATTTGCACACCCAGGTATTTGACAGCACTGGCTCTCCATTTAAAGGGGAAACTACTCTCTAATTGCTTAACCTCCCGGTCTGGGAGAGAAATGTTGAGGGCTTCTGATTTCGAGTAGTTGACCTTAAAGTTGCTCACCTGGCCGAACCGTTGGAATTCCCTCAACAATGCTGGGAAGGAAGTGTGTACGAATGTCAAGTAAAGCAGCAGATCATCCGCAAATAAAGATGTTTTATATTGATGGCCCGCTATTTGAATCCCTTTAATATCTGGGTTGTTCCGGATGGCTATAGCTAAGTGCTCCATAGTAAGAACGTAGAGCAGGGGGGACAGCGGACATGCGTGTGCCATTACTGATAGAGAAGGGAGCCGAGAGAAGCCCATTAGCCCTGACCCTGGCCAAGGGGGAGGCATATAAGGCCAGAATTTTAGAAAGGAGGCCAGGCCCAGCACCAATCTGCCTGAGAGAAGCCCTCATGAATTCCCAATCTACCCTGTCAAATGCCTTCTCAGCATCACAGGAGAGGAGGCACGCAGGCACCCCGGTGGTGCCAGCATACGATATTAAGTCGAGAAGCTTGTTGGTGTTGTCCCTGGCCTTCCTCCCCGGGACAAACCCCACCTGGTCCAAATGGATCAGCGCCGGGAGAGAAGGTTGCAACCTAAGAGCGATAACCTTGGCATAGAGTTTAAGGTCGATGTTAATTAAGGAAATCGGCCTATAATTCCCACACAGGGTAGTATCTTTACCCGGCTTGTGGAGGACAGCAATTGTCGCCTCAAGTGTCTGTTTAGGGAAGGGGCAACGGCCCCCTATGGCATTAAAAGTTTTTGTTAACAGAGGGATTAGGCGAGGTCCAAAGTGTTTATAGAATTTGGGCGAGTAGCCATCAGGGCCCAGGCTTTTACCCCACGGAGATTCTTTAATCGCCTTAGCCACTTCCTGCTCCGAGAATGGTCTTTCTAGGGCCTCAACCTCCTCATCAGAAATGGTGGGCAACGGGGTGCTCTCAATGTATGCAGCTATCTCCTCCGGGGACGCCCCCACCCCAGAAGTAGAATCGGGGGAACTATGGAGATTATACAGAGAGGCGTAGAAGCTCCTAAAAGTATCCGCTATACCTGAAGGAGTTTGAGCTAGAGTGCCATCCCGTCTATGAAGGGCCTGGATGTACGTTGCGGTTGATCTAGGATGCAACGTTCTGGCAAGCAAGCGACCACATTTATTAGCCGATTCGTAGAACATGGCTTTCCCCTTGTCTCTGAACCGTAAGTATGACCGGTTATATAACTTTTGGAGCTTTTCCCTAGCAGTTTGGAGTTCTAGAAATTTGGTATTGGTGGGATTATTTTTGTGTTCCTTCTCCAGAGAGCGGATCAGATCTCGTGTCTGGATTAAGCCTAGTGCCATGTCTAATAAACTCCCCTCTGAGAACACACTTCAGGGCTTCCCATTGGTAAGGAAGTGGGGTTGGGTCGTCTTTGTGGTCCTCGAGGAAGTGCTCAATTGCTTTCTCTATCGCAGCGGAGCAGACCAAGTCGCTGAGTAGATTATCATTTAGGCGCCATGACCATCCCGGGGGGGGGTAAGACCAGGGAGGCAGAGTGAAATGAAATGGGGCGTGGTCAGACCACAAAATCTGGCCTATCCACGCTCTGGGGTCCCAGTCCATGGCATGGTGACTGAGCATCAGGTAATTGATTCTACTACAGGAATTAGCTGCATGCGAGAAGAATGAGTAGTCTCTTTTGGCGCCATTCAATGCCCTCCAAGTGTCAATCAGCTGGAGGTCCGTCAGGGACCTCCGTAACTTGTAGTTTGCTCATTGACACCACTGACCTCCCAGATGAGGTGTCAATGGAAGGATTGAGGGGGATATTAAAGTCACCACCCATGATGATTATTCCTTCAGCGAAGTTCTCTAGGAGCCTGAGCGTCTTGAGACAGAAATCAACCTGGTCCAGGTTAGGGGCATAAACATTTGCCACGGTATACATTTTATTAAAAAGTTTCATCTTTATGAAGAGGAACCGACCCAGGGGGTCAACCTTGGTTTCCACTATTTCGTGCGGTAGTGATTTATGAAGAGCCACCGATACCCCTTTGGTCTTAGAATCAGGATTGGGGCAATGGAACCAAGATGAGTAAAATCTATTGCCGATTGCGGGGATATGGTCCGCCCTGAAGTGTGTCTCTTGAAACAGCGCTATTTTAACCTTTTGTTTATGGAGATCATAGAGGACCTTCGTTCTTTTCTCAGGGATGTTGAACCCCTTGACATTGACGGAGCAGACAATCACCTCCGTCATTGTGAGGGAGATCTTATAGGCCCTTCCAAGGCTGTGGTAGAACGTGGATATGGGTTTAGGAAGGGGTAATTGGGGGGGTTAGGTATAACAAGTTGGATGGATGGGTAGCAGAAAAATATAACAGGGGATTTAACTAAGTGTAACAAATTACACTCTTCACTCTCCTTGTTACGGGAGGGAGAAAATTGGCCTAAGTCGGGGATTGCAAATCTACGACCATGGAGTGGGAGATGCGCTTTCTGTACAAGATAGAACTGTACCCATTAACATTTTCAATGGACGTTGAACCTGGTTCTTGCCCCGCATGGCAGCAAAGAGCAAACAGCAAGGGCAAGACCCCAACAGGTCCCAGGCCCAGTGACCCATTAATCCCGGCACCAAAATCACAAGAAAACAACGAGAGCAACGCAAGGCCTGGCCTAGGTAAGGGCCTGTCAAGGCTAGTGCCCATGATAACACTGGTCCGGACCAGGCAGGGAAGAGCCCCGCGGGCACCCCCCAAATGCAGGCGGGCCACAGAGGCCGCCGTCAGCCCGGCCCAGACCGGCCGAAACCCATCAAAAACAACCGGTGGAACAGAATAACATAACATAGCCGTGACACATCGTACCCAGGGAGAAAACATAACCACAACATAACCAAATCGACAGGCAGTCATGAGTCCCGAGCACCCGGGAGGCCTACATGAACCGGGGGCCAGAACGATGGGAGACCAAAGCGGGAGAAAAGGGGCAGGAGCCACAGGGATTTCCCAGCACAAGACAGTAAGTTCAATAGAGGGAGGCGAGAATCAAGTGTGAGCACTTTGCGATGTCAGTACCCCAGAGTCAAGGGGCCAGCATGGAACCACCAATTCCGTAGAATCTGTTGGATCTATTGAATCCGACGTCTGCCCCGCCAGTCGTCTGGCCTGCGTGGGCTGCGCTGCCGTCTATCCTCGCGTCTCGGGCGCATGGGCCCGGCCTCTCCAATGCCCAAACTTGGTGACAACCAATTCTCGATGGGGAAAGCCGGAAGATCAAAGAAACCAAAAAGTTCTGGAAGCTGGGAAGGGGAGTGCAACACAAAGGACCTGCTCTGTCTCAATACCACCAGATGAAATTGGTGACCCCATCTATAGGTGGCACCCACCTCCTTGATCTTTTCCAATAGGGGTTTAAGGATCCGCCTCATTTGGAGGATCCGCCTGGCCAGATCAGGCAGTAGAGTGACTGTGGCACCACGGTAGTTTGAAGGCCCTTTCTCCCAAGCTTTCCGCCTTGACTCTGTAGTAATGGACACGGCATACTATGTCTCTTGGTCTAGATGGGTCAGACGGGCTCTGACCAGGCACTCTGTGAATCCTATCAATTTCGATGTGCTCATCTCGCCTCCGCCCCAGGAGCTCATTGAAAAGGTGTTTGTCAATTTCCTCCAACTTGCCGTTTTCCGGTGTCTCCGGGAGCCCTCTAATTCGGATATTGTTCCTCCGTCCCCGGTTTTCCATATCGTCCAGGTGGATCATCATTCTGATGGAGTGTTGAGTTGAGTCGTTCTGAGCTTGTTGCAAGGCTGCTTTCGCTCTTTCAAGGGCTTCTATGCGCTGGACTGTGGTTCTTTGTTCCTGTTCCAGGTTCTGAACCTTATCCGCGAACTCCGACACGGACTTTGTTACTTCCTCAAGCTCCCTTCTAAACAGGGACTCCATTCTATTTGTATAATTTTCAAAGTCCTTTCTTGAGGGTAAAAACTTCAGAAGGACCTCCAGATTGTATTGCGCCATGGGGATCTGATCGGGAGCCGTGGCGGCAGGGGATGCAGGTGGGCCGAGCCAGCACCCGGGTGAAAGCGAATCTGGGAGCTGATGGCTCTGACTCGGCGACGGCCCCGGGGCGCGAGGGAGTGGCCGCCCCCCACACAGCGCCACGACAAGAGACCGCTCCGGCGGCCGCATCGCCGAATCCCGGCCGAAAGACCGGTGACATCGGTTCCAATGCATAGTGGCCGCTCCCCTCCACCCGACCACCAGAACTGGGGGGGCCCCCGTCGCCTTCATCTGGGATGCAGTGTGATGAACTAGACATCGGCGATCTACGCTGTTGGGGTTCTCCAATTAGGGCCGGGTGCGGGTGAACCTGCGCTGTCACGCGTGTAAGGGGCCCACCGGGGCCCGGTGGCTGGGACCAGATACTATCAGGTGAACAAAGGGGGGTGGGAGCAGCTCAATCACTATTTATACAAAATTATCAACATTATTATTCAGGGCCTGGGAACTAATTTACCGCCCAGTTTAACCCTCTCATCAACTAAATATCAAGCAACAAACATGTCTAGCTATGTGGAAAGACAGAGATTTGGTTGCATATATCTGCAGATACATGTGGAAGCCACACTGCGCCGGCAAGGCACTCTGTGTTTAGTGTGGTCCCTACTCTTAATTCTGAGTCCCCAAAGTTGGGACAAGCAATGCAGACAAATATCTGAGAGCTACTCACCTGGGAAGCAGCCAGCCTCCCTTTAGAACACTTCACAGGGAGAAATCCATATTAGCTGAATTCCTCCCTGCTTGTGCTCATGGCAATTCAAATGAACAAAGGGGGGTGGGAGCAGCTCAATCACTATTTATACAAAATTATCAACATTATTATTCAGGGCCTGGGAACTAATTTACCGCCCAGTTTAACCCTCTCATCAACTAAATATCAAGCAACAAACATGTCTAGCTATGTGGAAAGAATTCAGTCAATATGGATTCCTCCCTGTGAAGTGTTCTAAAGGGAGGCTGGCCGCTTCCCAGGTGAGTAGCTCTCAGATATTTGTCTGCATTGCATGTCCCAACTTTGGGGACTCAGAATTAAGAGTAGGGACCACACTAAATACAGAGTGCCTTGTCGGGGCAGTGTGGCTTCCACATGTATCTGCAGATATATGCAACCAAATCTCTGTCTTTCTACATAGCTAGACATTTTTGGTGCTGAATAATCAGATGAGATTGATAATGAGAGGGTTAAACTGGGTTAGTTCCCAGGCCCTGAATTATAATAATTATATTTTTGTATGATAAGAGGATATATAATAATAATTTTGGATGATAAGAGGATATATAATAATGATTTTGGATGATAAGGGGTCATATAATAAGAATAATCTTGTATGAAGGAACAATCTCGTATAAATAAGAGGGATTGAGCTGCTCCCACCCCCTTTTGTTCGTTTACTATCAGATGCCCATGGATCCTGATCGCTTCCCGGAACTGGGGTGGCTTTTATCTGGGGGCTGAATGGCCTGTCAAGCAGGGCAGGTTGTTACCAACTGGGGGACCTGAGGCTGGGAAGCGACATACACCCGGGGAAGATTGCTCCTGCTCATTGTACATAGTGTTTCCCTGCCCAGGCTGCATCGGGGCGGGCGGATCATCTGTGAGTTCCCCTGCAGGGGATATGTGACAACTGTTGTCTGGGAGTAAACTCGTGTTGGTGCATAACATTACGGCCCCTTGTCCAGCTTGAAAGGGCTGGGGTGCTTCTCCACCAGCCCCGACTGCCCCCAGATGATCACCGCTGCTGACTGCGGCATCCGGAGGCCTGCCCGCCGCTCCGCGAGGCTCAGGCAGCGGCCGTCGAACAGCCTTCACCTCTGGCGGATCTGCCGCCGTCTTCTCCGCCACCGTCTTCGGCCCCGCAGCAGCAGCCGCAGGAGACGTCTCTCCCCCCCCCCCTCTCACGGGGCGTTGACGCGCCACCATCTTCTCCGCCATTCACAGACGTGCCGCCTTGGGCCCATCATTCGGTGAGTCTTCCGGCCCCAGCGCCGCGACCCCTACCTCTTCTTCATACACCTCGGGGGTCCGATCGTCCCGTCCTCGGGTGCGGGTGGGTGCTGCATCTCCTCCAGGCACAGTCACAGTCACCTTTTCCCGCTGCTCCTGTCCCGGCGCCATATTGCGGCCCTTCCTCTGCGATCCCACAGTCTCGTCTTGGGGGAAGAAATGGAGGATTTTGGCAGATCTGGCGACTCCAGATGATGCTCTGCTCTTCCTTCGTTTGGACATGGATCCAATAGGCTCCAGCTAATGGGAAATGCAATATAACTGCCGACTTTAAGCGCGGAGCTCCCAGGAACACGTCCTCACACGGCCATAGCGTGACCACGCCCCCCACAAAAACACTTTTAAAACTGTGGTCTAGTTAGATGAAATCAGCTGAAAGACCTGATTCTGTGTAACAGATAGGGTTAAATGAGCAAACAGGGGATGCACAGTGCTCAGGGGTTTTTAAAGCAGACACAAAAACACTTTTAAAACTGTGCTCTAGTTAGATTAAAACAGCTGAAAGGCCTGCTTCTGTGTAATAGATACTATGAAAATTGGCAATATGGGATGCCAAGTGCTCAGGGGAGTTTAAAGCAGACACAAAAACACTTTTAAAACTGTGCTCTAGTTAGATGAAATCAGCTGAAAGACCTGCTTCTGTGGCAGAGTGCCCAGAGGTTTTTAAAGCAGACACAAAAACAATTAAAACTGTGGTCTAGTTAGATGAAATCAGCTTTAAGACCTGCTTCTGTGTAACAGATAGGGTTAAATGTGCTTACATGGGATGCCCAGTGCTCGGGGGTTTTTAAAGCAGACACAAAAACAATTTAAACTGTGCTCTAGTTAGATGAAATCAGCTTTAAGACCTGCTTCTGTGTAACAGATAGGGTTAAATGTGCTAACAGGGCATGCACGGTGCTCAGGGGTTTTAAAAGCAGACACAAAAACATTTTTAAAACTGTGCTCTAGTTAGATGAAATCAGCTGAAAGACCTGCTTCTGTGTAACAGATAGGGTTAAATGTGCAAACATGGGATGCCCAGTGCTCAGGGGTTTTAAAAGCAGACACAAAAACACTATTAAAACTGTGGTCTAGTTAGATGAAATCAGCTGAAAGACCTGCTTCTGTGTAACAGATAGGGTTAAATGTGCAAACATGGGGTGCCCAGTGCTCAGGGGTTTTTAAAGCAGACACAAAAACACTTTTAAAACTGTGCTCTAGTTAGATGAAATCAGCTGAAAGACCTGCTTCTGTGTAACAGATAGGGTTAAATGTGCAAACATGGGATGCCCAGTGCTCAGGGGTTTTAAAAGCAGACACAAAAACACTATTAAAACTGTGGTCTAGTTAGATGAAATCAGCTGAAAGACCTGCTTCTGTGTAACAGATAGGGTTAAATGTGCAAACATGGAATGCCCAGTGCTCAGGGGTTTTAAAAGCAGACAGCAGAAGCAGGGTATAGTATCACCAGCCCATCTAAGTTCACCCATGCAGGGGCAGATTTACATTCGGCTCGCCCCCCGCCCCCCCGGGCGAGCAACAGCCCAGCCAACGCCAAGAGCGTCCAGGTAAGCACCACAAGGCGCCACAGGAACGGAAGGGGGAGGGGCGCGAGCGGGGGGGAGCCCAGGGCCCAGAAACCACCGCCATCAACATACCCAAGATGTTCTAATCAAACCCCATAGCTGGTGAAAAGAGGGCTGTCGCGCCAACCCGAAAGTCCGCCGGAGGCCCGTCTCAGGGTAAAAGAAAACACTTTTATGGGGGGGGGGGGGGGGGAGTCCAGGCGAGGGGGTCAAGTCCACTGCATTGTGTTAAGGTAGTCCCGAAAGCTACTCGGCCGCGGGGGGAGGACCGTCTCCCCGTCGACGGCCGCGGCTGATCGGGGCCCTCCGGCGTTGAATCCTCTGCGGCAGGGGCTGGAACGTAGTCCAACCAATTCGGGACTTCCAGAGGGGCGGTGTCAAGAAACACAAAAAGGTTGTCCAGGTTGTCCAGGTCTCCGGGGGCCCGGAGCGTAAAAGAACCTCCATTTTTTCTGACAATGAGATGAAAAGGGTAGCCCCATCTGTACACTGCACCGCTATCTTTTATCTTCTGAAGAAGTGGCTTCAGTTGTCTTCTCATCCAGAGTGTGGAGCGGGCCAGGTCCGGCAGGATGGTTATGTGTGCGGAGTCGCGTACAATATGTCTCGCCTCCCATGCTTTTTTTAGAATTTCTTCTTTTACCTTGTAATGGTGTACTCTGCATAGGACATCCCGAGGACCATCTGGGATGCCCGGTGGGCTGCCTGCCACCCTGTGTATTCTGTCCATCTTTATGGCGGTGTCCGGCGGGTTCCCCAGAAGCTCATTGAAGACCGAGGTAGCGACAGATTCTAAGTCTATGAACTGGAATGTTTCGGGGATCCCCCGGAGGCGAAGGTTATTTCACCTGTTCCTGTTCTCCAAGTCGTCGTAGTGTAACTTTAGGTTGGAGATCTGGGCTGCTTGCGCATCGCTCGCCTCCTCCAGGCGGGAAAGGCGTTCTGCTGTCGAGGTTCTTGCATTCTCTAGAGCTGAAACCCGATCCTCCACCGTCGCCACGTTGTGTTGGACAGCTTCCAGGTCCCTCCGGAAGGCCTTTTCTATTCTGGAGATCATGGTTTCCATGTCCACTTTGGTGGGGATTGCCTCTAGGTCTGCCTTAGTGGGAAGGGAGAGGAGGACCGAGCGCAGGTCGAGGTCCAGGTTCCGCTGGGGAGCATGTATCACTGCTTGGTGTATTATCTCTTCGTTTCGCGGACCCAAAGGATTAAATCTGGGCTCAGTGTTATCTGGTGAGTCGGAATCCCTCCTTGAATCCCAGGATCCTGCGTCCCATCCCCCCCCTCCGAGACGGGGTGGTGTTGGGTATATACATGGCCCATCTATAGATGATTTCCGCTGGGCCCCAGCGACCGGAGAAAGCAGACCTCCTATCCTCCCATCGTGGCTTGTGACTGGAGCGAGCTGTTCTGTCGAGGGCCACGGGCTCGGGATGCTCCCCGGTCCAACTGTGTGCTCCATTTCTCTAGCTCCCGGCCTCCAGGGGGTCCCCCTGAGATCCTCTCCTGCTCTGCGTGGTCTGGCAAGGGGGAGCGATGGTGCAATTGAGTCCCGCATATATAGGCCTCCTGTCCTTTAACTGGCAGCTTAAAATTTGCCCGGCTGTTGCTGCGTGCTGGGTTCTGCAGCCCAGGTTGCCAGGTAACTGATCCCGACCGTGAGCAGGGAAGCAGCCCGACCTCCACCTCCTCCATACATATTGGGCCCCCTGTGCTGTGGGGCGAAGCTGACCCGATAGTCCCTGGACTAGGGGGGTGTGGGCTTGTCCCCCTCTGGCTCTTCCAACTGTGCTGTGGGCTCTCTGACCCCCTTACTGTGAGGGTCACCCGCATGCCCGAGGGGGAGCGCCCGCCCGCCTCCCGCTGTACCTCGTCGGGATGCAGCTCCTCCGCTGCTCGCGTCTCCCAGCCCCCGCACTCTGTCATCTGTGCGGCCGCCATCTTGCTGCTGCGAGCGGCGAGCTCTTCACCTCCGCTCCCCGCCCGCTCGAGAGAGGAGGACTGCTGTCGGCTCTCACGATGATGAAGCGGGGGGGCACCGGCTCCCCCCTCCTCGCGCTGTCAGTCCCTCTCAGCTTGCGGCTCTGCCGTCTCTCCCGCCGCATTTAGCCGTTCGCCTCGGTCTCTGGGCACAGCTGACACCGGCGCCATCAGGTGGGTTCTTGCTTTCAAAAACCGGGTGATCGCCTGTCCTCCGCCGGCTCTGGAGCTCTGTCGCTGGCCTCCCCGTTTTCCCATCTTCCTGGAGGATTTGATAGGGGTTTAGACCCCACAAAAAGCACTTTTTAGGCTGGGTTTTTTGCAGGAGCCTCCTAAACTAGCGTGTTCACGCTGCCATGCCGCGGCCACGCCCCCCTAGATTACAGTTTTTAACACCCATGCTCAGGGGTTTTTAAAGCAGACACAAAAACACTTTTAAAACTGTGCTCTAGTTAGATTAAATCAGCTGAAAGACCTGCTTCTGTGTAACAGATAGGGTTAAATGTGCAAACAGGGGATGCCCAGTGCTCAGGGGTGTTTAAAGCAGACACAAAAACAATTTAAACTGTGGTCTGGTTAGATGAAATCAGCTTTAAGACCTGCTTCTGTGTAACAGATAGGGTTAAATGTGCAAACATGGGATGCCCAGTGCTCATGGGTTTTTAAAGCAGACACAAAAACACTTTTAAAACTGTGCTCTAGTTAGATGAAATCAGCTGAAAGACCTGCTTCTGTGTAACAGATAGGGTTAAATGTGCAAACAGGGGATGCCCAGTGCTCAGGGGTGTTTAAAGCAGACACAAAAACAATTTAAACTGTGGTCTGGTTAGATGAAATCAGCTTTAAGACCTGCTTCTGTGTAACAGATAGGGTTAAATGTGCAAACATGGGATGCCCAGTGCTCATGGGTTTTTAAAGCAGACACAAAAACACTTTTAAAACTGTGCTCTAGTTAGATGAAATCAGCTGAAAGACCTGCTTCTGTGTAACAGATAGGGTTAAATGTGCAAACATGGGATGCCCAGTGCTCAGGGGTTTTTAAAGCAGACACAAAAACACTTTTAAAACTGTGCTCTAGTTAGATGAAATCAGCTGAAAGACCTGCTTCTGTGTAACAGATACTATGAAAATTGGCAATATGGGATGCCCAGTGCTCAGGGGTTTTTAAAGCAGACACAAAAACACTTTTAAAACTGTGCTCTAGTTAGATTAAATCAGCTGAAAGACCTGCTTCTGTGTAACAGATAGGGTTAAATGTGCAAACAAGGGATGCCCAGTGCTCAGGGGTTTTTAAAGCAGACACAAAAACAATTAAAACCGTGGTCTACTTAGATGAAATCAGCTTTAAGACCTGCTTCTATGCAACAGATAGGGTTAAATGTGCAAACATGGGATGCCCAGTGCTCAGGGGTTTTTAAAGCAGACACAAAAACAATTAAAACTGTGGTCTAGTTAGATGAAATCAGCTAGTTAGATGAAATCGGCCCTATCACATCCCATGAAAAAAGGAGCACCAGTTCCAAGGCCACAAAGAGTCAAAGGGTGAGAAGCCCGAGCCCACCAAGAAAACCCTCTCCTGCTCCCCACGCAACCACATCCCATGAGAAAAGGAGCACCAGTTCCAAGGCCACAAAGGAGCAGAGGGTGAGAAGCCCCAGCCCACTAAGCACACCCTCTCCTGCTACTCGCGCAAGCACACCCTCTCCTGCTACCCGAACAAGCACACCCTCTCCTCCTTGGCCACACTGGCACCGGCACAGGTAGAAACCAGCGAGACATATGCAACATCCACGCCTGGAAGTTCGGTGGCCACCCAGGCAAGGACCCCCCGTCCTATTGCGAGTCCAGTCCCCAGGCTTTTTCAAGACACGCGACGCCCGATTCATCACCACAGAGCCAGGCCAGAATGTCCCCCGAATTGCCACCAAACACAGATGAGCCAGAAGACCAAGCATTAGGCCGAACATGGCGGCGAGGTCAATTGAGTGGCCGCTTTGGTGAGGTACAAACCCTAGCATTGGCAAGTGGCCTCACACTTCATTATGATGAGCTATATGGGCGACATTCAAAATCAACCAGCGAAATGAGAAAGACCCAAATCTTGGAGGAGATCACCAGACAGGTCAAGGCAGCGTGGATGAGAGGAAAGATGTGAAGCAGATACAGAGAAAAATATCTGACCCGAAGTATGCAGCACGGAAGAAACAGAATAAACGTTGCAATCACAGGTACATATTTAAGTTGTGCATTCTGCTGCTTGTTGTATTGACCACAATGATCAAAATGTGCTAACCTCTATTTTTCAGTTTACAAACTGGTTGACGCTTCCCCACTAAATTACAATATACCAGAGCTGAAGAAATGGTCCTGGCATTAATACACCCCGTCGCATTAGAGAGCCTCTCTGGCAGACACGGACATACATAACACAACAACAAAATGAAACACTTTTTTCACATGTCCCAACAGACACACACTGATGGATGCAATCCAGGAGATGGAGGAGTAGGAGTATGCCAGCCTGATTGGACCTTCTGATATTACCCCCCTGGAACCTAATCTGCCACTGCCCCAGCATCCTACTGCACCAAATCCTCTGCAGCAGAGTGAAGTTGTACGCATGCTGCCACCCTATCGTGGGCAGCAGGCTGAGACTGAGCCTACAGTCCCCAGTGGTAGCTCTGCTGCAGAGGTTTTTCAGAACACATCTGGGACTGTTGCTCACACTAGAGGTCCAGCATCTGCAGGTGCTCAAACCTGGGGAATTGGAAGACGTAGTCAACAACATAGACCAGTTTCCCAGAGGAGGCGCGTGCCGATCCTGGAGTTAGCATGGCGCCATGACAGCCGTTACTTTCGGAATGTGACTCAACGAACAACAGAGCAGATTACTGCACAATTAGAAAATTTCAATAATACAGTCACCAACATGCTGACTGAATTTAGGACGAGCAACAGCCAGATGTCTGAACATATGGCCAACTTAACCACACAGATGGCAGGACAAATGGCCACCTTAAATACAAACCTCACTGCCATGTTCGATGATTTTAGAACAACCAATAGACAGATGTTGGAGCAGTGGCAGATTATGAATGCCACACATGCCCAGGTGTTGGGACACCTCCAAGGCCCACCACAAGCTTATTATGGACAACATCCATATTAAGACCAATTTGACCTGTATCTGTTCCACATCTTTCCTCTACATCCCCACTCTATTTACCTGTCTGGTGAGCGCTACCAAGATTGGCTTTTTTAGGGCTTTGCTGGTTTGTTTTTGATTTGGCCCATATAGCTCATTAGAGTACTCACATACCCCACTAGCAAATGCCTGAGCTTTAGCCTCACTGAAGTGGCCACTCAAGCTCCCACGCTGCTGGCTTGGGCCTAATCAAATGGTGGCTGGCTCATCCCATTTGTTGGCAATATTGGGGGACATTCTTTCCTGGGAAACCACTACATTTGCCCATGGCAAAGATTGGACTGGACTGGCATTAGGACTGGGGGTCATTGGCTGGGTGACTACCGAACTTACAGGCGTGGATGTGGCATAGGTATGGCTGCTTTCCACCTGTGCCGGTGGCAAATGTGGCCGAGCAGGTGAGGGTGTGTATCTGGGCCTTTGTATTCCTGCCCCACTATTCCCCGGGAAATTGCTGCTCCCTATGGATCTGGATGTTGGTGGGCAGGGAAACTTTGGCCTGGAGTCAGTTACTTTAGAACTCCTGGATGTGGCCAATTGCTAGGTGCCAGGAGTCTGCCCCAATTTATAGTTATGTTCTACAATGTATGTACATGTTGAGTCTGCGAGTGCCCTTCAACTACAAATTGACATATTTGCAGAAAATGTATTGAATGTGACTTTACCTGTTCTTGGCTGATTGTTGATGCATTAATGTTTGGGTTATTTTGATATTTATGAAGGTTTTTAAGAACAAACATGCGAAAATAAACTGCATAAGGCTCAAATCAGGTGTCAATTTTTTAATAATGAAGTCATTACTTTTAAAAAAAACAAAAACAAAAAAAAAAAGAAGGCCTTCACAAAGGCAAATCATAGTGATAATAATAACAATATAACATAAACAAACAAATTTTAGGCAAAATAGCCGGTAATTAAATTTGCCCACACTGCTTGGCCAGAGGCATTAGGTGTGCCAGCATAATGCTCATCTGCCTTCTGGCTGGGTGGAGAGGGGGGCAGATCCACATACCAGGGGACACGCTGCATGATCGCAAAATTATGCAGCACGCAGCATGCAAGGATGATGTTTATGACCTTGTTGGGGTCATATTGGAGTGCCCCCCCAGTATGGTCCAAACAGCGGAATCTGGTTTTGAGCAGTCCAAATGCCCTCTCTACTACGGCCCGGGTCTTCCTGTGTGACCGATTGTATGCCTCCTGTGCCTCATTATGCGGCCGAAGTACGGGCGTCAGAAGCCAGGGAAGAAGCGGATAGCCTGAATCCCCTGAAAGAATAAGAAAATACTTACATAAATTACACATTCGAAACAACAATATTGTTTAAAGCAGTCGTTCACTCTGAATAAGAGAAATCTTAGAAGAATAAGTTCACTCTGAATAAGAGAAATATGCTTCCCACACCCTGCACATACAGATTGCTCACATTAAAATTCATCCTACCTGCATCTACTGCATGTTATGAGCCTTTAAACATCCAAGATGGCGGCTCAGGGAATATCAGGCAGCCTGCAAACAGGAAGTGCCTTCTGACTGTGCTGCTCTGCATTCTGGAATTTCTGATCTTTTACGGACCCCAGCTCTGCTCTGTCTGAGCAAACACAGCTATAACCCCCCCTGCACTTTATCCCGCTCTCCTCTCCTCAGTAAGTGTGATGCATCTGAGCAAAGATGGCGGCACCCCTATCCTAAAGTCCTGAACAGAGTTGCAGCCCAGTGGGGGAAAGAATAATAAGTGACTAAAAGCTTGAAATATATTAGGTGGAAATACTGGGGAATCAGTTTTTAAGGGTTTGGGCTTTTCTAAAAATCATGTTGAAGGTCCGGTTTAACATGTCATCAAGGGGAAAAAACAGCCATAGGTTAAGACATGGGTCATCAACTAGATTCATAGGCATACAGTGAAAAGGGAATGACGTAATTTGAGGAAACTTACCAAGGAGCCATCCACCTGATAATTCTCCAGACTCAAACCGAGGGGATGAGCCTGGATACCCGGCGAGGACACTAAGGAACCGCATGTCCAGGGCCACCACTGCTTGGACATTCAGTGAGTGGCCCATTTTGCAGTTTCTGTAAAAAAAAAAAAAAAAAATTAGCAATCCAAGGTAAACTACTCAAACACTAACTCCTAACACCCTCCAAAAAACATGTTGTACAATCCAAATAACACTAAGTACATAAGTAGTTTTAATAACAAAGATTATATGTATGTGGAAGAAAATAAAGATTAACATTATAATGACTAACTAAGGTCAGTATTAACACGTTTTGATAAGGCCTACACTAAAAGCATTGATGAAGGTATACATTGTAAACTGGTTCACAGGGACACTATACAAGGAGGGATTAAGGTATAAACTGTAAACTGGTTCACAGGTACACTTTACAAGGAGGGATTAAGGTATACACTGTAAACTGGTTTACAGGGACACTTTACAAGGAGGGATTAAGGTATACACTGTAAACTGGTTCACAGGGACACTTTACAAGGAGGGATTAATAGAGAGTTACAATACAGTTTGCCTAAACTATATAACAAAATGACATAATTAACTTATCTATAGATGTACTCGTCGGCTGCGGGAGGGACCAATACAACGTGTGTGCAATCGATTGCACCCATGACGTTGGGCATGTCGGAGATATTAAAAAAAACCCAACTTAAGCGCGTTCCAGGCTACCATGAAAGGAAATATTTTTTGGACTAATGGTAGCCATGCCATCCAAAAACTTGGATAGCGCGCGACTCAGCATAGGCTGGGACATCCCCACAGAGAGGGCACCCAGCCTCTGGAACCAGCTGTTCGCCAAACATTGCAGGCAGCCAAGCATCTTGGTCATACCTGAAATTGCTTGCCCCTTCCTTGTGGTGCGGGCTAACCATGGCCGCAGCTCACTATACAACTTATGGAGGGAAGCAAGGTTAAGTCGGGTCAGCTCGAACAACTCAACATCATGCATGCGATCGATATGCATGCATCGCCGGTGCAATCTGGCCTCGGCCCTGCTGACAAATGCAATGCCTTGGAGCTGAAGGCGCTCATATTTCTCCACAAAGCCGCAATATATGGTCAAGCAAGCCGAGTGCAAAATGGTCCTGTAAGTGGATCGCAAATGAAACAGGGCGGTGGACCCTCGGCAATCAGCTCTCTGAATCAGACGCAAGCCCCATCCGAATAACGTAAGTTATCTTAATGAACGCAAAATATCAGATTTTGATGCGAAAATGATCAGAACTAATGCAAATGATCAGATTTAGATCCGTCCATCGAAAGTGCATATAAGCATTAGCAGGAACAAACATACGCATGGAAAAAGGAATTTAAAAACAAAAAAAAGGTCTAACAGACACAAAAACATACACAGACACATACAAAAGTCCAGACGTATCTGTCTCTGAATCGAGCCTAGGGTCTCCATTTTGTTGGTATAATTTTCAAAGTCCTTCCTTGAAGGGAGAAATTTCACCTCTAAGTTGTAATGCACCACCGGAATTTGATCTGAGGCTGGGGGGTCAAGTAAAGTCGACACACCAGGCAAACGCTTGGTGATAAGTCCCTCCAAAGTACACCCGACTGATGGGCATGTACACCGGCACCCCTCCCGAAGTGCCCAGAGGGGTTATGGTACTAACTAGGCTGATGTGCAATGAGGGGCCCCATGGAGGTCCCAGCTAGCCAGCGCGGCCCCCGGTTCGGTGACTCCGTCCCATTGTCAAATTTGTGATCGCTGGTTGGGCCATGGGAAAATTCCATGTGCAGGTCCAGAGACCCCTCTTTCATCTCTGTCTGCGATTGGGCAGGGGAGCTCAAGCATGGGGAGTGCTGGGTTTGCAGCAATGGTCCCAGGTCCAACTCACCCATGCCTGCCTGGATGGAGGACTGGAGAGCAGGCAAATCCTCCCCAACGGTCAGGGAAAGCGGTGAGGTGTCTAGGTCGGAGGGGGGGACTCAAGTCTAATCCCGGGCTCCGCTGTGCTGTACACAGGGGTTTTTCCCCCTTCCTGTCATGGTGCGGGCTTCCCCTGCTGCTGGCGCCTCCTGCCTGGCTGACTGGGGTCTCAAACTGCGCTGTGGATCGCTCCACTGAAAGGCGCCGCTTCAGTCTCGCAACATCTGCGGCTGCCGTCTCATCTGTTGGCATACCTCTAGAGCAGTGTCTCTCCCTCGCTGCACTCCCCACCTTCACTGCATCTCTGTCCTCTTGTCCTCCCACCTCCTGACAAGCTGCCACTCCGAGGATCGGGGACGGACCCGTCTCTCCGCAACTCGCCTCCTCTTCTGGCAGGTAACTTCTTACTGGCCCCATGTCTCCTCGGCTGTCATCTCCGCCTGCAACCACAGCCCCGACTGTTCTGGCTTTCTGCAATGTGGGGGTTAAGAGGGAGGGTAGCATGGAGGAGGGGGTGAGGATGTCCCCAGCATTGCATTTTTTCAAGCAGTGCAAAGATGACAAGACATGTGTCATTTGCACGCTGTGTCATCAGTCTCTGAAGTGAGGGAAAAGCTTTAATAATCTCTGCACCACGTCCATGACCTGCCACCTGCAATCCAAACATGAGCTATAGACAGGGCAGAAATATCTAAAAAACATGCAAAGACCTGAGGCTCCCTATGCTGCTTTGGTTCACTCCCCCTCTATGACCACCTCCTCAATGACAGCCACCTGTCTCCTCCCAAAGGGAGGATGTGAGACCACAAGGAACAGCATCTCAGGGAAGCGTTTAGCATTCCATCCCTCAAACTTTGGAGAGAAAGCGGATGTTGGGCCCATCTCACTCATGAGCACTGGCCCTGAATGTGATCATTTCAAAATTGCTAGCCTTTGAAATGCTCCCATTCTGCCTGTTGGAGATGGAGAATCTTTAAGATTGGATGGATGCACAGCCATGGGGAAACTCATCTATCTGGGCAAAAGACCACACAAAGACCTGTGGACCGGCATCCAGGAGAAGACAGATGAGTGGGTGCTGCCCCTGCACCTGAAACCTGGCAAGGTGGTGTGTAACAATGGGTGTTAACTTGTAGCAGACATGGGCCGTGCAGGGTTGACACACATCCCTTGCCTGGCACATGTGCTCAACTTAGGGGTGCAGAGCTTTCTGGCCCATTGTCAAGAGATGTTGGAGCTGCTGCATAAAGTGAGTGGCGTGTGAACACACTTTCAGCATTCTTACTGCTGCTTGCCTATCTGCACTGCAGAGGAATTTCGGACTTCCCACCCTCCACCTCATATGTGACTTGCCCAGCAGATGGAATTCCACTTTGTATATGCTGGAAAGGGTATGTGAGCAGCAGCAGGCAATAGTGGAGTTCCAGGTCTAAAAAGCCCAGGTGAGTAGAAGTGCAGACCAACAGCAATTCACCACCAATAAATGGGCCTCCATACATTTGTGCGATGCTGCAGTTCTTCCAGTATGCCATCAATATGGGCAGTGCATCCCCATAATTTGCATGCTACAAAAAACCCTTCAGGCCATGACAGAGGATGTGATGGTGGCACAGGAGGAAGCAGAGGAGGAAGAGGTAGGCCCATTTTCCCAGGTGTCAGAATAGTGCACACAGGGTGGGTTGCTGGGCTGACAGTGACCAGGTACTCCACTGTTAAGCCAGTGGACAGTTTTGGAGGATTCAGAGGGGGAGGAGCTCACAGGCATCACTGAAATGTGGCTGGAGGGAGGAGCCGGAGGAGAGGAGACATGGGGGAGAGCTTCTCCTTGACTCAGGGCAGCCTGGCTCACATGAGCCACTAACATGCTCCAGGGCCTGCGGAATGACCACCGAGTTGCCCGCATAGTCACCAGTGCCAATTACTGGGTGGCCACTCTGCTGGATCCCTGCTATAAGGATAACATCTTCTCCTTGATGTCACCTCTGGAGTGCGATAAAAGGATTAGGGATTACAAAAATACATGGGTGGATGCACTAGTGGCAGAGTTCCCAGCTGAATTTGAGGACTCAGTGGCAGCACGAGGCCAAGGAGCCGCAGGGGCACCAGCACCACCGTACAAGGAATGGTGAGAATTGCCACAATGTGGAACGCATTATTTCATTGTCCGCCACATCCACCACCATCGCATCTGGCTCGTAGTACCAGGAGGTACTCGCATGGTGAATGACTATTGATCGACACACCCCTGGTACTGAGCAATGGGTCCTCCATGTTCAATTTCTGGGGTCGCTAAACTTGACAAATGGCCAGAGCTTGCCCTCTATGCCTTGGAGGTGCTGGCCTGCCCTACAGCAAGTGCCCTATCAGAACTTATGTTCAGCAACGCAGTGGGTGTCATGTGTCATCACTGACAGGAGGATCCACCAATCCACAGCCAACGTGGAAACCCTTACATTCCTTAGGAAGAACCAAGAGCAGATCCTACGGGACATGGTTATGCCAGTGCCTGAATGTTTTTAGTGTTGGCTACCTCCTCCTCGTCTTCCACCTATACTACTACATACAACTTCCTTCGCCTCTTCCACTTACACCACTAAATCTACTTCCCACCCTCGACCTCTGACACCTGTTAAAAAAAGAATTTTATGGGGGGCGTGTCCTAGACATGGAGGAGTAAGGAAGTGTGACCCCTGAGCTCCCACACAAGGTGCCCATAAAAGCAGCCTAGACTGCAGCAGACCTTGCAAAAAACCTATGGCGAGGAGGAAGAACGTGCAGAGGCGTGGAGGGGGACCTAAGAAGGGGCCCCCACAACATCAGACCGACGATTTGAGGAAGACCCATTCGGACTGCCGGTGCGACAAAATGGCGCGACAGCTAGCTGACGCCGGCGGAGTGGAGGGGCCGGAGGAAGAGAGGCTGGTGCCTCCCCAACGAGAGGAGGGAGGAGCGGAGGCCGGTCGCCCTCCGGTGCGCCCGGGCATGATGCGGGGAGAAAGCGGAGAGGACGGTCCCGGCCGGACCAAGATGGCGGCGGCGCAGAGCGGTGGCGGAGAGGATGGCTCCCTACCTGGGACGGAGTATCTGTTCCCCGAGAGCCAGGTGTGTGCTGCGGCGGCGAGAGGAGGGAGCCGCCGGCTCCCCGACTGCCGTGCGAGGAGAGCGAGGCCTCGGTAGATGCACCCAAAGCCACAGGGTGCACCAAGATGGCGGCCGCCGAGGAGCTGGTTTACGCGGAGATGTTGCGAGGAGGCGGGGCAGTGACGCAAGAGCCCGAGTCACCGGAGCTGCTGAGAGGGGCGGGAGTGCCCCAGCGCTGTGAGACCGGTGCTTCTGACACCGGAGGAAGTGGCCTGAGCACGGGGAGGGGGAGAGGGGGCAGCACCATAGCTCTGCAGATTCCTGGTGGCAGCCCACCTCCAGTCATGAGGAGGTCGGGTGGGCCCCCCCCACACTTACCCCCAAGTAGCGATCCCACGCAGCAGCCTACTAAAGCCCACAGCTCACCCGCAGGTGCAGGGACACCCGTTTTCAATAGGGGAGCGCTCGGAGACCCACGCTCTCAAACGCAGCAGGCTACAGGCAAGCCCAAACTTAATGTAGTGGTCCAGCGAAACCTCCACAGATTTGCGTTCATATCAGGGAAAGACCGGGCGGCGGGAGAGGATGAGGGGAATAAAGAGCTACATTCAAACAGAGCTTCCCCAGCCTGCACAGGTCTCCCCCAGAGGCTCCCGAAGTTGAGGCACCCACCCCCCTTGGAGCCGGAGATAGAAATCCGACAGCATGAGCAAACCACATTGAGCCCACCATCCCCAATGCTGCTGCCTTCCCCGGAGGCCCCCTGGCCCGACGGTGGTTCCAGCCCGGTGCCGATGTACCCGATGCAGCCCTGTTTTTCCCCCGAGCATGGGGAAGGTGCCTGGGACCCCCGGGTGCACAACTCCATCAATGCGTCCTCCCATCCCTCCCTCGCCCCCCTCCTGCCTGAAAACCCAGCCGACCCGAAGACCCCCAAAATGTAAACATCCACCTGGAAACAATTTCATTATTGACCTCCCCACTCGGGCCGACATAGAGGGGTTGATTGCGAGGTATGAAGAAGCGCACAAACGGGAGCTGGGTGAGGTCAAGCAACAGATCTCGGCGGTGGCGGCGAGGGTCACTGCCTTGGAGTCAGAAGGGCCCACATCAGAGAGTCTACTTAAAATACTGGAGGAGAGATGCGACATGCAAGAGGCATTGCTCCAGACCCAGCTGATGCATTTAGACGATATTGAAAATCGGAGCCGCAGAAACAACCTCCGTCTGAGGGGCATCCCGGAAGCCTCCCCGAGCGAAGATCTGAAACGTATTACCACGGTAATTTTTAACTCCGGATTGGAGAGAGACCCCGCTACCCCAATCGAGCTGGACAGGGTGCATAGAGCGCTAGCGAAGGATAGGCCCGGATCCTTCCAGACCGAGGGACGTGATATGCAGGGTGCATAGAAACACTCTAAAGGAGGACATTGTCCGTGCTGCTTGGAGGAAAGGAGACGTCGACTTCGACGGGGCCAATATACAAATTCTGCAAGACCTCTCTTGAAGAAAACTGCTGATGCGCAGAGCTCTGAAACTGTTGTTGGAGGTGACAACACACAGCGGGGCATCTTACAGATGGGGTTTCCCCTTCCATTTAATCGTCCGAAAGGCCCGCAAAACCTACCTTCTCAAATCTCCTAGGTACTTGGCGGGATTGTTCTCCTTCATCCAGGCTGAGCCAATTGAGGTTCCGGACTGGCTGGCGGCAAGGCTGGTGATCCCTCCTCTCCAACCTAGCAGGGGCAACCGGAGAGGCCCCAGAGGCCCTGGAGGAGCTGGAAGTCAGTGGCGAGCAAGAGGCCGGGCCAGGCCCTACGATGCGGAGTCTTGAAATGTTGGACGTCGGCGGGCCTGAGTCTGAGACAGATGTCCTGGATGCCCTGGGGGTCCCCCCAGCGGCCACTATTTACCCGTTGGAGCGCCTCTTGGCCTCATTTGCTGGCAACAGAGTGGCTGAGATGTGATACTCGTACAATTAGTGGCTGGCACTCGCCGCCCTGGTCTCGGCACGCTTGGGGCGCCTCTCGCTGGGGGGGGTTGACGGGGGACCCATACGTCTTTGAAGGTTTTGACATAAGTTTTTTCTCCTGTCTTTAAGGTTGAGTGCCGTGGCACTACCATCCAGCTGTGGGCCCTGGTGTGGGAGGGGGTGGCTGTGGTCGCAACTCCGTGTCGACAGGCATCTACTCCCGCTAGGGTCAGCTCGTGGGTTCTTTGGACCTAGCGAGACTTGTTTTTTTCCGTAAAGGATCCATATAGGATAGTTAGTAGTTAAATTGTTTTTGTTTTTAATTGTCTTTGTTAAGTGTTCTTTGGTTTTCCTCTGTTCCCCCTCTTCCCCCTTTTGCCTACCCTTCTCCCCAGGGGTCAGCACTTAACTCACCGGTGTGGTTGGTCATATCCCTCTGCGTAGGCCTGTCGACTGGATTCTCCAGGGGAGGGCCAAGATGTCGGGAACCAAAATTGTATCCCTCAATACCAAAGGCATGAACAGCCCTGAAAAAAGTTAATTGATTCTAAGGAACCTGAGGGGCCTTGGTGCCCATATAGGCTTCCTTCAGGAAACCCACTTTAAAGCGTCTAATCCCCCTTCGTTGGGAGACAGGAACTTCCCCAGGTCCTACCACAGTTACTCTCCTGATTCCCGATCTCGAGGTGTCAGTATAACGATCTCAAAATCCCTCGCGTGGGAACTTGAAGACTACAGAGCAGACGAGCATGGCAGATGGCTGCTAGTAAAAGGGAAGATACATTCTGAAATGTTTACACTGGCCAACATCTATGCCCCGAACGTAGGACAAATTACCTTTATAGAGAACTTATTGGAGGTCTTGGCAGGCTTCCGAGAGGGGTTTCTAGTTCTGGGGGATGACTTTAACTTGACGCTTGACCCACTCCTGGATACCTCTAAAGAGGGGCCCCACATCGCATACTCTAAACTAAAACGCCTCAGGGGAATCCTTAATTAGTTTCAACTGGTTGACCCCTGGAGAATCCAACATCCGAGTACACGGGACTTTACATTCTTCTCTCACCCGCATAACACTTACTCTAGGTTGGACATGTTTCTAATCCAGCACCCTCAGCTGGGCAGAGTAGTTGACACCACAATAGGAAACATCACCCTGTACGACCATGCACCGATTACTATTACGATTAGGGATCCCTACCCCACCCCCAGAAGCTGGTCCTGGAGGTTGAATAACTCGCTACTGGAAGATCAGAGAGTGCTAGAAGTTGTCCGGAACGAGCTTAAAAATTACTTTGAACTAAATGCTGGGCCAGAGGTGGCGCCTGGGACCCTATGGGAGGCCCATAAATGCTTCATTAGGGGGGTTCTAATAGGGCAGGGGACCCGAATTAAGAAGGAAAAGGCGGAATGAATCACAGGTCTCCTGAAGGAAATAGGGAAACTAGAGGCCCTGCACAAGAAATCGCTGTCAGCAGCCCATATATCGACTCTTACTGCACTACGTGAAAAACTGAAAACAGCCTGCTGTGCTAGACTGAAAGCGCACATGGTAAGGTGTAGACAGGCTTTCTACGAGTCCGGGGATAAATGCGGCAGAATGCTGGCCAAGGCTCTGAGGGCGAAGAGGGTCACAACATACGTACCTAAAATCAAAGACACCAGGGGAACATTGGTACATAGGGTAGAAGACATAGCTGAGGAGTTTCGCAAGTTTTATAAGGATTTGTATGGCTTGCCTCCTCCTCGGGGGGGTGGCTTTCAGCGGAGATGCACGCAGTACATCGAGGGCTCGGGGATGCCCAAGCTCCCGGAACAGATTGCTGCAGAGCTGGAGAGTCCTAGCTCGATACTAGAGTTGCAGAATGCCTTAGCCAGCACAGCCACAGGCAAGACTCCGAGTCCCGATGGGCTGCATCTCCAGTATTCTAAAAAATTATTCCCCATATTGGCCCCGAAGCTTCTCCTGATGATGAATTCCATCCTTAAGGGGATTCCCCCCCCACGGACACATTAAGGGCATATATAGCAGTGATTCCCAAGGAAGGGAAGGATCCAAACCTTTGTGCAAGCTACAGACCAATTTCGCTGCTCAATGCGGACATCAAACTCTTTGCTAAAGTTCTGGCATCTAGGATTGCCCCGCACCTGCACACAGTGATAGGCCCCGATCAGGTGGGTTTCATGCCTCTTAGAGAGGCTAGAGACAATACCACCAAGGTCTTGAGCCTGATACACTTGGCGCAGAAGCAGAACACGCCCGCCCTTTTGCTCTCGACCGACGCCGAGAAAGCCTTTGACAGAGTCAACTGGCAATTCATGAGATCGGCGCTCAGGCATGTGGGCCTGGGCCCGAACATGCTGAGCTGGATAGAGAGTCTGTATAGCTGTCCCTCGGCGTTGGTGAGAGTAAACGGCTGCCTGTCGGGATCGTTTGAGATCTCGAACGGGACAAGGCAAGGGTGTCCCCTATCGCCGCTGATCTTTATTCTGACTCTTGAGCCTTTCTTGTGCAGGGTGCGTGGGAATCCAGACGTCAGGGGGCTGGAAAACACCTCAGGGCACTACAAGGTTGCGGCTTACGCCGATGACTTAATTTTTTCTCTGTCCTGCCCGGAGGTCTCGCTGCCAAATCTTTTGAAGGAACTTAGAGATTACGGGAGTCTCTCGAGCTATAAGCTTAACTTCCAGAAGTCCGAAGCATTAAACATCAATATTCCCCTGTGCAGGTTTGAGAGACTTAAGAATGCCTTCCCATTCCTCTGGGCCAATGAGAGTGTAAAATACCTGGGGACAAATATTAGCAGTGACCTCCTAAATATCTACACTCTCAACTTCCCCCCGCTGTTGAAAAGTTTTGAAAGGGAGACAGCCAGGTGGAGCAAGGGGAAGCTCTCCCGGTTCGGGAGGTGTAATGCGGTTAAAATGACCCTCCTCCCCCACCTGCTCTACCTCCTTCAGGTTCTCCCGGTGTTCATTCCGCGCTCATTCCTCCAGAAGGTCCGCTCGGTCTTCATTAGCTTTATCTGGGCTGGGAGAAAGCCGAGACTGGGGAGGGAGATCCTGACTAGAGTGAAAGAGCAGGGGGGCGTAGGCGTACCGGACCCAATACTGTACCACTCCGCAACACATCTCTGTAGGGTGGTTGATTGGTGTTTCCACGGACGGAACAAGCAGTGGGTTGGGTTGGAGCAAAGTCTCCTTGAAATCCCGGTCTGGGGGGCACCCTGGGTGGCAAGCGAAGGAGGTAAAACTGGAAGACAACATCCAATCATAGGTCCCACGCTTAAGGTATGCGAGGCCATGTTTCAGTGTCAGGAGATATCCCCCTCCCCCATGTACCCTGTTCTGGGAAACCCGCGCTTCCCGCCTGGCTGCAGAGGTCACCAAGAGCCTGGATGGAGGCGGATATATACAGAACGGGTCACTTTGCCTCGGAGGGTGGTTGGGCAGACCTAGACGAGTTGGCTCTGAGGACCGGAACCCCTAGATGGTCCAGCTGGCAATGTATGCAGCTGAGGCACTTTCTGGCTTCCTACAGGAGTTCAGGGAGGGTGGACGGGTGCTCACGATCTTCGAGGAGATGTGCAGAAGCAATGAAACGGAGAGACACGCCCTCTCAAGGATATACAAATTGCTAGTAGCCCCCCCAGATGCAAAGGACCCGCCATACCTAGAAAAATGGGAGAGGGATCTAAACTCAACTTGGACGCCCAAGCAACGCCAAAAGATACTGGCGCTTCCACATAAGTCCTCAATTTGTACTCGAATCCAGGAATCCGGGTATAAATTACTTTCCATATGGTATAGAGTCCCAACGGACCTCAGCAGATGGTTCCCGGGAATCCCCCCAAACTGTTGGAGATGCGACGAGGAGAGGGGAGACTTGTTGCATATTTTTTGGTCTTGCCCCAAATTGAAGGAATACTGGACTCAGATTAGGCGAATCACAGAGAAGGTCTCGGGTGTGGCGGTCCCTAACGACCCAGCTCTCTGCCTCCTTCACCGAAATTCCATAACCTGTCACCTGCTGAATGCAGCAAAAGCATGCATCCCACAGGTGTGGAAGAGTAGGGAGCCCCCCTCCATTAGTAACTGGTGTCAGAGGGTAAACGACATCATGAGGTTCGAGGATCTCATGTCCTCACGTAACGATTCCTAGACAAGTTTGCGGCGCCCTGGTATGGTTGGATGGCTTTCATGGAGACACCGGAGGGCAAAGAGCTACTGGGCCCAAGGGTCGGGTCACCGCCTCCCCGGACACTCCCCTGAGTTGAGAGAGTAGCGGGTGAGAGGTTTGTATATGTGGCCTAGGGCACTCTTGGTCTCGAGCAGGGGACCCCCCCATTACCCTACCATCTTTTTTCCCCTACCTTTCCCCCTCTCCCCTCACTTTTTTCTCCTCTTTGTTTGTTTTTTCCTTTTTCTTTGTGTTTAATTCCAGTTCTGATTGCTTGTATATCTTTGATGTTAATTGCCCAAGCACTCTAGAAGGCCACGTGGTTTGAATTAAAGTTTGAACACATGTGCACACAACAACGAACACCGGTGGAAGGTTAGAAATGTCTTTATTGATTTGCATTTCTGGAAAACAATTGACATTGTATGCTTTGTATTTGTAGCATGCTGGACCTGTTATATTGTTCTTATTTCTGAAAATCTTCAATAAATAAAGAATTAAAAAAAAAAAAATATATATATATTTTTATTTTGTTATTTAGGTATGCATTTCCTTACCTTTTATTTTCTGTTATTATTTTGAGTACTTTCCCTACCCCATTTTATGCAGGCTAGCGCCCTGGTGTTACCTCCGGATAGACCTCTGAGTCTGACAATTGTGAAAAAAATCTATATTTTATTTGTTTTTAATGTATTAGTTATTTTTTGTTTTCGGTTATTATTTTGATTTGTACTTTCCCCACTCCATTTTGTGCAGGGCAATAGCCCTGGTGTTAGCCCCAAATTGATTCTTGACACTTGTCAAAAAAATATTATTTTATTTGATTTATTTTTAACTTTTATGTACATATTTCTTAAATTTTTTTTGTTTTCTGCTATTGCTTTGAAAACTTTTCTTACTTCATTTTGTACAGGGCTATCACCCTGGTGTTACCACCAAATTGGCCTCTGACACCTGTTAAAAAAAAAATATTTTGCTTTTTTAATGTATGTATTTATTTTTTTGTTTTCGGTTATTGCTTCGAGTACTTTCCCTAGTCCATATTGTGCAGGGCAATTGGCCCTGGTGTCTCCCCCCTATTTGAAACCCTCTAGCCCTTACTAACCTCATTTTACAGCCATTTTTGTGCTCCCGAAGTTTAGGTCCCCATTAACTTCAATGGAGTTCAGGTTTGGGTTGCGTCCGGGGACCTGAACTGAACTTTTGCGGTACGTTTGGCTGAACTTACCGAACCCCAAATTCTACAGGCTCACTCACCACTATTCTTAATGTTTCTAGCATTGTGAGAGAGATCTTCCGTTGTGGGAAGTAGGTTCACACTGTCCATTAGATGTAAGTCTGCTGTGTGTTCGCTGGACTCACGTGCAGGGGAGCCGGCCGCAGACAGAGGGGTCAGTGCAATCTTGGATTGGCTCAGCTCAGAGTCTTCTCCTCGTTACATGCGGAATAGGCCAGGGAGGTTTCTCCCAGACTTCGCTTGTTCAGTTCCTGCTTTGTGAGGGGTCTATCCTCTGAACAGATTTGCCCATCACAGGGTAAAATCGTTGCTTTTCTGCACATGTCCATATTCCTCGACAGTCAGGCCACACCCCCCATTTTGTGCTTACTGCCAGGATCTGACCACAAATACTTGGTTCAGTAAGCACAGTCAGGTGCATTGCATTTCCTTAATGGCCTTTTAGGTAAATGTTATGTAGGTTGTCCATCAAGTACACCATGGTTCCTGCTTGTCCACCTATTTGCCCTCATGTGTCTTCTCCTCATTATCCATCTATGTTAGGAGCCTTTCTGCATCATCGATGACAGTTGTGGGAAATCAGCATGGCTCAGTCATACAGAGCTGCACGGGGAAACAGTCCCATGCTGTACTCAAACGGATATGCTTAGGGGCACACAGTGGCACAGCCCAATAGCTGAGGCGGGTGCTAAAGAATCAGTTACAAATATGGCTGACCCCGCATGGGCCCAAACCAGATAAAGTCTTGTATTACAACAGGTTCAACCTTTCTAGCAGCCATTCGCCTTGGAGAGCTTACACATGTACTTTGCCTGGCTCACATGTTGAACCTTGTGGTTCAGCATTTCCTCAACAACTATCAAGGTTTAATTTACTGCTGGAGAAGGCCAGTCTGCATGCAGTACCAGTTTGAGCAGGCCACTGTATGTTGTTCTGGGCATCACAGCTTTAAGCCTGGGGAATAGCGACAGCAATGTATGCCACTGTATTTCTCTTTAAGAAAGGGATCAAAATGGTCAGTAGTGACAAGCCAGTCATCAGTCAAACCCTGCCTCTAGTGTACCTGCTCGACAAAAACACTCATGCAGCTCCAGGCCAGCCAGGAGAGCATGTGGGCAATGGTCTTTGACAGCTGACAAAATCTGGTATCTCGTGTGACCTACTGGCCCTGTTCTAAAAAGCAGTTATTGAACCTACCTTGTGCTCCTCCAAAACAGTATAGTTTTGTAGGTGCCATCAACTAGGATATCGGGAGGCTTTAAAGACTTCCCTTCACTTTAGGAACTCTAACAGAGGTACCCACCTGTGAGTACTACCAGACACCAAAAGAGCTTCTTCCTTAGAGCCATACGACTTTTAAATAGTGGTTAGGGTAGCATCAGATCTTCTAGTAGGTTAGTGAAAGTGAGGGCCGCAAATGATGGGTTCAGTTCATTGCTATCCACTGATCTGTTGTTTATAGTCTGGATACTCTGTTTTATGATGTATATAGAGTAGAAATCTACATCATTGATATATATATATATCATGATATATTATAGATATATTATATCTTGCTTTCTTGTATTTTTGGACTTTGATTTTGTCTTTACTTCACCAATTGTGTATGTATTCCCTCTCGTTTGCCTCAAGCCCAAGAAAATTCCTTGTATGTATGCTCATTTGTACCTGGTGAATAAAGTATTCTGTATTATGTCTTTCAACATGAGTGGCAGGTCACCATGCAGGAGGAGGCAGCCTGGTACAAGGAGGACATGGAAGAGGAAGAGGATGAAGAGACTGAGGAGAAAGACTTTGGGGACTTGGAAGAAGTGGCTGAGGCTAAATAGTCTACATTCTGTTCCTCATAAACCTCAGCCTGTCCTCAGGCAGAGGACACTGTAGGCATTCCACAGCCTGAAGAACCCAAGAAATTAGAAGTAGGCTTGTTAAAGCACATAAGTGCCTCTATGATACTGCGTTTGCAAAAACATTACTGGATAGCCACCCTCTTGGATACAAGGCCAAAACAACAGAACTCATACCAGCGGGTGTAGAATATACTTGCAAAAAGGTTGAAGAAAAAATTTCCCTGTGGCAAAAATTCCTCACTACTACCCACACCACTTAAAGACGATGAGCAGAAACCAGAAGTGGCACCAGCAAACATTTAAGTCTAAAATCGCCTTGGCTAAAATTTTTAAAATCACAATGCCCAACAGGACAAGGCAGTAGCACTTTCATTTAAAGAGCATACGTGTACATTACAATCCAGTTGTATGTGAGCTGCACCTTGGATCCCAGCAGCCTCATGATCCAGGAGCCCCTGGGTTACCAGGCTCCACCAGTGTCCAGAGCTTACCAAATATGCCCTGGAAGTACTCACCTGCCCTGCTGTGTGAGCTTGCTGAAAGGGTATTTAATGCAGCAGGGATGTATTTCACCAACAGATTTGTCTGTCCAAAGAATTACCCAGCGTTGAACAAAGATTTTCTATCAGGGGACTGGACCCTGCCAGTAGAATATCTAGGATTAAATAGCTGTAAAATCAAATATGCATTATGCTGATGCCACTGCTGTTCCTGCCCCACATTCCAGGGGGAGCCCTGCAAGCACCTTCCGGCCATTTATGCTGAAACGTCATATCTATGAAACATATTGCGGCAATCTGCTAGCTACAATGTTCCTCTGCCTGGATCGGGAAAGGAGGGGCCTAGATTTTGGACTAGGAGAGCCCTGCCAGGTCCCTCCACAGCTTCTTCAGCAAATGTAAAATCTATAAAACCCTATGTGGGCAATGTGTTGGCTGCTGTGGCCCTAAATTCAGGCTAATTTTTCCAGGGTCTCTATGTGGGCAAACTGCTGTGAACTTCAGCTTCTATCTGGGCGGTAGACATGCAAATTTTTAGACTGGGGGAGTCCAGGCCGCTGACAACATCCTATTCATCACTTTAAAAAGATAGATTGCAGTAAATTATAAACAGACACCACCGTGTGTATATTTTTATCAGAATATTAGAATTTACAGCGCTTATAATTATTTTCCATGTATTTCCAAAAATCATGGTTTATTCCTGATCCATATTTTTCCTCTTCCAACATAGCATATATAATCAATTTCATGTATAAAAGGGAAGAATGCGCAATATAGTGTAAAATACTTTTAGAACTGGGATCTACCCTTACTTTATTCTAAACTTTTAAAAGCTTTTTACAGTGCAATAGATATAAGAACTCTGTCCCCTCTTAGTCAGAGAGGGAGTTACCAGCAATCTTACCAACTCTCACATCTAATTTGTATAGCGGCCTTGCCGGGCGTGTAATGGCGGGGTTTCCCTTTAGCCTTCTATGCAGGCAGAAACAGGCTGTGTGCTCTGGCTGGTAGCACTGTCAGCCACTCCTCCTATCCAACATATCCCTCACTGACTGCGCTCAACGCATTTTATCATTGAACTTCTGCCCCAGCCCCAGTTCTTACAACAATATTATACTATATTGCGCTTTCTCCCCCTATACATGAAATTGATTATATATGCTAAGTTGGAAAAGGAAATAATATGGATCAGGAATAAATATTTTTATATATATAAATATTTTTGGAAATACCCGGAGGATAATTATAAGTTCTTTGAATGCTAATATTCTGGTAAGAGTATACTAATGGTGATGGGACCATGGAGTTGAAGTACATGCAAATGGTGGTGTCTGAATAATGCTCTGTGATCAGTTACATGGGAATTTTGGTATTCAGAAAAATTTTACTAACTGAGCTTTAGCTTTACCTAAAATAAGACTAATTACTTTTTTCCTTAGGGACCCGAGGTGCACCTCCAAGGATTGGGCTAGCGACTGTTTGTACGCTACCTCTATCTTGGCCATCTTCTCTAATAGGGCTTAGACTTTTAAAGAACTTGCTTTTTTGATGCGTACACCATTCTCTATCAGGATATTGATAACGTATCCGCACTGAAACAGATATTGGGGCGTGGTCCGACGGAAGCCGAAGAAACCCTAGCCAAGTTTCTATGGATTAGGAACATATCTATTCTAGAGTATGTTGCATGAGGGGAGGAGAAAAAGGTGTAATCTGTGGCCAGGGGATGAGGTTGAGGATGTCTCAATACATGTAAGAGGCACTAGAGTGCCCTCAGTAAACCCCTAGACAACCTCAAGTGCCCTGTGTTGGGAATAAGATAATTCTGTGAGAACTCACCTGTAGAATTGATTTCTCCTCCACCATCACTTCAGGACATCAGAAGAATTCAGTAACTATTGGTTTAACCTCTTGGACAAAGGGCGTGAACTGCAAGACAAAGGTGTCGCTCCCTCTCCCGGCCTAAATACTTCCAGCTGTCTTCTTCCAATCCCGTTTAATAGAAAAGCAGTAGAACCAGCCGCCCAGGAGGTATTTCTATATGTTGGAGACGAAAGGCTGGAGACAAAATACAAGATTCCTCTCTCCGTTTATGCTGATCAACTATTTACATATTTACAACTCCACTAAGACTAGGCATCCAAGGAATGGACATAGTAACCTAGCAGACAGGGAGGGTCTGATGTCCTCAAGTAATAATGGTGAGGAAAGTGAAATCAATTCTACAGTTGAGTTCTCAAATAATTATCTTTTCTTTTCCATTTTACTTCAGGCCATCAGATGAATTCAGTAACTATTGGGACCTTCAAAAGCAGTACCCTTACTTCGGGTGGGATCCCCAGAAACCTTATTCTTTTCTATCAGGAATAAGACATTCCAAAACCATCTAGTTTACTACTGTCTGTAATACCTTTCTACCAAAGGCAGCATCCGCCGAGGCTCTAATATTTACCCTATAAAATTTGGTAATGTATGAACTGAGAACCCAGTAGCGGGCCTTGCATACTTGTTCCACTGAAGCTTGTTCTACTGATGCTTGTTTTACTGAAGCTTGATGCTGAAAAGCTCAAGATGCTCCAATAGCTTGTGTCAAATGAGCATCCAAAAAGGAGGATCCTTCCCCTTTGGAGACATAGGCTCTTAACACTGCTCGTCTAATCCATCTGCTGATGGTAGACTTAGCTGGTGGAAGACCTTTCCATGGTCCCTCAGATATGACAAATAAGGAGTCTGACCTGTGGAAAGATTGTGTAGCAAAAGTCCAATATTCTGAGAAAGTTCTACAAGCGAACCCTCTGGATTCGCACCAGGCGATAATTGCTTGCCAGAATCTATAGTAGATCATTGATGAATATTTCTTCCTAGCCTGAATCATAGTCTGGATGACTCTGGGAGAAAAAACTTTTTATGCCAAGATGGAGATTTCAATAGTCAGGTCGTCAAATCCAGAACTCGTGAATTGGGGTGCCTTAAAAGCCCCTGTGTGAGAAGATCTGTATCGTCGGGCAACCTCCACGGGTCGCCCTCTGACATCCTTACTATATCTGAGAACCAGCTTCTCCTTGGCCACGGAGGAGCCACCAGAATGGTTGGGGCTCCCTCACGAGCTATCTTTTTTAGAATTCAACCCAGAAGTGGAATCGGAGGGAACGCATAAAGTAGACTGAATGTTGACCACTGAGTCAGGGCATCGGTTGCTATTGCTATTTCAGAAGTCTGCGATTATGCTGTGACGCAAAGAGCTCTACACCTGGAATCCCCCAGCGCATGCATAGGGATTGAAAGACCCTCTGACTGAGGGGCCATTTCCCCCGATGTAGGACAGCTCTGCTGAGATGATCGTCCTAAAGTTGTCCACTCCTGGTATGTGTACTGTCGAGATGCATGGAACCTGTTTCTCCGACCAAAGTGAGATCCCGCTTACTTCCTTGAAAGCTTTCCTGCTTCTGGTGCACCCCTGGTGGTTGATATAGGCTACTGCATCCGATTGTCTGAATCCGGAAGGGATGCCCCCTGTATGTCCAATGTTTGAGGGGCAATAGACTCGCTCTCAGTTCCAGGATATTTATGGGGAGTCTTCTCTCCTCTGGGCTCCACTGTCCCTGGATTGTCCATGACACCCCTGAATCTGCATCTGTGGTGATGATCTTCCACTGTACAGGAAGGAAGGATTAGCCTATCTGAAGAGGCTGAGGACTCCAGGTTAGAAACTGCCTTTGTTAAATGTGTCATGCAAGAGTAATCCAGAGTCTTTGGGTCTTGATCCCAGATCGAGAGCAATTCCATCTGCAGGGGACTTGTGTATAACTGTGCAAAGAGCACTGCCTCGAAGCAAGACACCATCAGGCCCAACAGACACATTCCTTGATGAATTGTTGGGTGAGAGCAAAGCAAGAGCTCCTGTACCCTGGCCTGAAGTGAAAATCTCTTCTGTTCTGGAAGAAACACTTTTGCCTGAGATGTGGCTAATGACATTCCCAGAAAAGAAATAATTCTTGAAGGAATGACATTAGACTTTGGATAACTGACTATCCAGCTGAATTATAATGTTGATAAGACAGTCTGCATATACTTCAGGTCCTACTGAAATGATGGGGCACATATCAACAGATTGTCTAAGAGATTATACATATCTCCTGACGTCTTAGAAAAAATACCATTTTGTGATTACTCACTGTAAAATGGGTATTATAAGTATGTCACACACCCCACTTCATTTACTAATTATTATTACACTTGGGTTAACTCACCGCTAGGTGGCGCACTTGCAGAGATCTCCAAAAATTCAGCAAGCCCCTCCCGGTCTATAGATACCTGGTACCTCCCAACAATTCCCCAGTGTTAAAACAGCAGTAAGACAAGGTACCAGGAATAAACGATTGTAACCCTCAACTGTAAATAACAAAACTTCACCATATAAAGGAACCAGGATACCAAAAGAGGGCGGGTGAAGTGGGGTGTGTGACATACTTATAATACCCATTTTACAGGTGAGTAATCACAAAATGGTATTATTCTAAGTATGTCACACACCCCACTTCATTTACTAATTATTATTACACTTGGGACATCCAACAGCAGTGTCCAAAAAGGGCGGGTATCCAAACCAGGCAATAACGCAGATAAAACTCAAACCACTGCAGCCTGCAGAACCTTACGGCCAAACACAGCATCCGCTGAGGCCCGCACATCAACCTTATAAAACTTGGAAAAAGTGTGAACCGAAGACCAGGTAGCGGCCTCACAAACATGTTCAACCGAAGCCTGGTGCTGAAAAGCCCAGGACGCACCAACCGCACAAGTAGAATGAACGGTAACGCGAAAAGGGGGATCCTTCCCTTGGCAGAATAGGCCCCAAAAACCGCCAGACGAATCCATTCGCTAATGGAAGACTTAGCCGGAGCCAAACCCTTCCTGGGCCCACAGGGCACTACGAAAAGGGCATCGGTCGTACGAAAGGAAGACGTAGCACGCAAATAGTACCTAACACAACGCACAACGTCCAAGCAGTGCAACGCACTCTCCTTGTCATTCCTAGGCTTAGGACACAAGGAAGGAAGAACAATGTCCTGATTAAGATGAAAAGCAGATACCACCTTAAGGAGAAAATCTGACTTGAAACGAAAGACCACTTTGTCCTGATGCTTCTCAAAATAAGAAGCCTGAATCGACAAGGCTGCCAACTCCGAAACACGCCAAACCGAAGTGATGGCCACCAAAAAGACAACCTTCTGAGTAAGAGTGGACAGAGCAATATCCTGCAAAGGCTCAAAGGGAGGAGCCTGTAACGCAGAGAGCACCAAATTCAAATCCCAAACTGGGAGCAAAGGCTTCCTAGGAGGCCGCAGATGCGAAACCCCCTGGAAGAAAGTCTTGACCAAAGAATGGCTAGCAAAAGACCTCTGGAAAAAAATAGACAAGGCAGACACCTGCCCCTTCAAGGTACTCATCTGAAGACCAGAATCCAGCCCTGACCAAAGAAAATCCAAAATCTGAGAAATAGAAAAGACCCGGCAGGGCAAAGATCTAGCCTCACACCAATCAATATAAGATCACCAGACCCTATAATAGATGGAAGAGGAAGACCTCTTCCTAGCACTAACGAAAGTCTGAATGACCGAATCCGAAAGACCCTCCTCCCTCAAGATGGAGGTTTCAGCAGCCAAGCCGTCAAAGCCAGCGTTGGTAAACTGGGGTAACACAGTTGACCCTGGGAGAGCAGATCCGGCCGAAGAGGCAGATCGAACTGATCCATTGCCAGACGAACGATGTCTGCAAACCACACCCGCCTTGGCCACCTTGGAGCCACGAGAATGGCGGGAACTCCGTCCTGAACTAGCTGTCGCAACACCCTGCCTAACATGGGAATCGGAGGGAACAGATACAGGAACCCCAGATCCTTCCATCTCAAGGCCATGGCATCCGCCGCCAGAGCCAGAGGGTCCCGAGACAGCGACACGAATGTCGGAAGCTTGTGATTGTGACGAAAGGCAAACAGATCCACCTCCGGCGTCCCCCACCGAAGACACATGGACCGAAACACATGGGGATGGAGAGACCATTCCCCCCGGCGGGACGAGCACCGGCTCAGAAAATCCGCCTCCGTGTTCTCCACTCCTGGAATGTACACTGCCGAAATGCAAGGGACATACGTCTCCGCCCAAATCAGAATCAGAGACACTTCTCTGAGGGCACCCAGACTGCGAGTCCCTCCTTGGTGATTGATGTAAGCAACCGCCGTCTAATTGGCCGATCGAACCTGAACCGGCAGACCCTGTAAATGATGCGTCAAGGGAGACCGAACCAATCTGATGGCTCGCAACTCCAGAACATTGATGGGCAAGTGGGCCTCCTGAGGGTCCCACTGCCCCTGAAACTGAAGATCCTTCCAGAAACCTCCCCATCCTGACAAGCTGGCATCCGTGGTGACAGTTCCCCACAGCGGAGTCAGCAACGACCTGCCCTTCAAAAGATTGTCCGGAACCAACCACCACCGAAGAGACTGCCGAACTCGAGGGGACATCCGGAAGGACCAATCCAACGACCGCGGGCGCCGTCCCAAGACGCCAAAAGATGAAGCTGCAGCGTCCTCGTGTGAAACTGAGCGAAGGGAACTGCCTCGAACGAGGCCACCATCAACCCCACCAGTCTCATCCCTAGCCGGATGGACGGGTGAGGAGTGGTAAGCAGAAGCTGAGCCAATTCCTGAATCAGAAGAACCTTGGCCTGAGGGAGAAACACACTGTGCTCGCAAGAGTCCAAGTACATCCCCAGAAAGGTCACCACCCTGGCCGGAACCAGAGAGGACTTGGGGTAATTGATCACCCAGCCGAACCTCTCTAACATAGACACCACTGTGCTGGTGTCCCCTTCCACCCGCCTGAAGGAAGGAGCCATGATGAGAAGATCGTCCAGGTAAGGAACAATGCGAATCCCCTGAGCTCTGAGCAGGGCCATCACCCCTGCCAACACCTTGGTGAACACTCTCGGAGCTGAGGTGAGACCGAATGGAAGAGCTACAAACTGAAAGTGCCGATCCTCCACCACAAAGCGAAGAAACCGCTGATGTGCCGGAAAGATCGGAATGTGAAGATACGCGTCCTTGATATCTATGGACGTCATAAAGTCCCCCTGCCGAAGCGAGCCGATCGCCGACCGCAAGGTCTCCACGCGAAACTTCCGGGGACGAATAAACTTGTTGAGAAACTTCAAATCCAGAATCGGACGGAAGGACCCGTCCTTTTTGGGTACAGTGAAAAGAATAGAGTAATACCCGCTTCCCAGGGTAGCGGGGAGGGACCGGGACCGGGCAGATGACTGCCAAATCCAGAAGATTCCCTACCGCCGCCAGGAGCCCCTGCGCGGCCACAGGGTCTGAAGGAACCCGGGACCTGAAAAACCTTGGAGGAGGGCGGGACTCGAACTCCAGCATGTAACCGTCCGACACCACCTCCCGGAGCCACCTGTCCGAGACCTCCTGGTCCCATACCCGGGAGAAGAATCGTAACCGTCCCCCCACCCGTACGGGTGAGGGCGCCCCCTCATTGCTGAGCGGGCTTGACAGCCGACTGGGGCTTGGCACCCCAGGCATGAACGGGATGGCCACGGCCTCTACCCTTGTTCCAACCCGCGCCCCTGGAAGCCGAGAAGCCCGCACCTCTGCCGGCTTTGGCTCCCCGAAAGGACGGATTGAAGGGGGCCGCCCCCCGAAAAGAACGGCGAAACCTTTTGCGCTGAGGCAACCTGCCTCCCTTGGCAACAGAATCCAGTTTTTTACCAAAAAGCCTCAAACCCAAAAAAGGAAGAGCCGTGAGTGATCTTTTAGAATTAAGGTCAGCCGTCCACTGTCTCAACCACACAGAGCGACGAATAGCCACCAACAGAGCAGAAGCTCTGCCACACATCAATATGGCATCATCCTGAGCGGCCAGAACAAATGACAAGAAGGAGTCACAACGCTTAAGCGCAAGAAACTCATCACCAGAGGGATCAAGATCCACACATAAATCCCTGACCATAGACCTAACCGCCAATGTAAAAAGAGCCGAAGCACAAACAGGCCTCAAAACCGAACCCGCACAGACAAAACCATGGCGGGCCAACTGATCAATCCGGCGATCTTCACCATCTTTGAGATAAGTAGTGTCAGGAAGAAGAACAGCCGCAGTATTAAACAGTCCCAAAACCGGAGCATCCACCTCGGGAGGGACAGACCAACGTTTCAGCAAGTCCGCCGGAAAGGGATATTTCTTATCCCAGCTAGGCGGTACCCCGACAAGCCGTTTAGGTTGCTCCCATTGCTTAAGGACAACGTCCTCAAAATGCTGTTGACTGGGAAAACTCCAGGCGCTGCTTGGGCCCCCCAAAGAGCAGGCCCCTAGGCCGAGGAACCGCCTCGGGAGGGTCCAAATCCAAAACCTCAAACATCTGGGCCAAAATAGAAGGCGTGTCAGGAGCGGGACCATCAATCTGGTCCCCCTCAGCGCCCAGCACCTGCTGACCCACTGAATCATCCAATTCCTCCACAAGCCACCCTCTTCAAGGGGACGATCTGACCAATCCAGATCCTCAACAAACTCCTCATCAGAGTCCGGCGGAGGCGGAGATAGGTGTTTACGCTTAGCAGTAACCTTCTGAGCGGACATATCGGAAAAACCTTTTCTCGAGGCTGGCCAAGCGGGCGCACACCTCAGATTGCGAATCCCCACCCGTGACCACGTCACACGGGGTCCGGAACAGGCGAGGCGGAGAGGGGGATGGCGCGGACGATGAAATACCAGGCACCGGAGTGCTGGACTGACGCTCAATGTTCCGCTGTGCACATGGAATACATATAATGACATCATCCCCCGGGAGTGGAGTCCCACAACCCCCACACAGCCTGGATTGTCCCGAAGGACCGTTCCGGTATCTTTGGCAACCTCCATCTGGTGAAATTTATGGTATTCGCAGAACCCAGGGATTTATGCTATAAGCAACACGGGATGCCCCCAATGTTAAAAATCTAGGTATATATATAATATATATATATATATATATATATATATACACAAAATCTACAGAGCCCAGAACCAGGGGATAAATTGTGCCAGCAACCCAGGAGGGACTATAAGGCCAAACCCCAACTAGCCAGGTGTACAAGACCGGGAGAGCCCAGCAGGAAGGAATCCCGGATTTGAAAAACAAACAAGAAAACAATCAGTCACATCCAACGTCAACTGACAGGACAAACACAAAACAACTAAAAGCCAGAGGCGAGTAGCTAGCAGGGCCAGGCTGTGAATACACAGCATAAGCAAGACCATCCGGCAAGCCCAAGCGCCTGGCTGAATAACCCCCGCCATCTCCCCCAGTGAGAGGGGGGGGGGGGGATAGTGAGTGGGCCGCAAGAATAACCGGCAGAAAACATATATATGTATATACAGATATAAACATATCCCATTAAGCAACCGGCCTCTATGCCCACCCCCATAACAACCTGGACCCCCTCAGCAACGAGAACAGGAAGCGATCCTACCTGGAAGACGCGGCCCCGCCCACCGCAGAGCGAGCAAGCAGCGGGCGTCACATTAGAGAATGGCGCCCGCATAGACCAGCAGGCGGACCGGCACGCCGCCCGGTCCCGCCCGCCAGTGAGGAGCCGCAAGGCACCATACCGCCTACGGGCCGGCGGCGCAGCGAGCCGCCCGGCCCCTAGGCTAACAGACGGGCGCCCGTTCTGGCGCCCGCCCCAACGTCCCCCCGAAACCGAATGACGGGCCGGCGGTCCCGCCGCCCGTCCTCCTGAGACAACGGAAGGGCACAGGGTGCCCTAAACAGCGTAACAACCGCGACGGACGGCCCCGCAGGCCACCCGTCCAAAACACGCGCACACACACACACACATACATGAAGGGACTCTAAACGTAAAAATCATGAAGAAGGGGACCCATGGGGATACAAGGGCTGGGGCATCCCACGTCCGGATCACCAAACCGGAACACCGCTATGCCCCATAATATGGGGTCGAGCGGAGGAGCTAATCTCCTAGGCACCATCAGTGCCATCTACCCTTGCCCAGCCTACAGCCTAAGCTGGGAGGCTGCCATGAAACAGGGGGATAATACAAAAGAGTTGGGCAGAAATAGACCATGGGGGGGGGCGGGGTGATACCCCGGCTACCTGCAAGCAGGAGACTTCTCTCTTCTGTCTTGTCGCCATCTTGCAGAGACCAACACTGGGGAATTGTTGGGAGGTACCAGGTATCTATAGACCGGGAGGGGCTTGCTGAATTTTTGGAGATCTCTGCAAGTGCGCCACCTAGCGGTGAGTTAACCCAAGTGTAATAATAATTAGTAAATGAAGTGGGGTGTGTGACATACTTAGAATAACATGAGACCTGTCAACACTTGGTAAACACCCTTGGCTGACAATAGGCCGAGATGTATGCCATCCACAGCAAACCACAGATATTTCGGATGACCCGGAAAAATTGGAATCTGTAGGTACGCATTCTTTATATCCACTGTGGTCATAAAATCTCCTGGCTGGAGTGACATCACTGTGAATCAAACTACTCCAGTCTCTAAAAGGAGAGATATGGCAGATCTCATTGTTTCTGCTTTCTGCAGAATTTGGGATATCCCTGGCCAAAAGAATCTCAGATGAGGTCTGGAGGCGAAACCTCAACCCCCACAAAAAGGCTGAGGATTAGAGGACCTGCTGTGGAATTAGGATTAGTAGACTTACCAGCAGTAGCTTCCTTTACCATGTCATCCAAACACTCCCCAAACACACGCCCCGCCCCCTTAAAGTGGAGTCCCGTCACATTCTTTTTTTAGAGGCTGTGGCAGCTGACCATTGCTTAAGCCATAAAGCACGCATGACGTGCCACCTGATCTATGCGCTTATCCTTTGGAGAAGCACTATCAGAGGATGACATAACTGAAGAATTAAAAAGACCTGAAACAGTAACATACACTATAGTGGGCGAGACAATAATTCAAAGGACACATAGTACCTAGTACTTTAGGAATGGGCAAGAAACTATCTGGTCTCTGCCATTCCTTTTGAATCAGATTAGAATAATGCGTATGCACCGAAAAAACCAGAATGGAGGTAATCAAACTATCCAACTTCTCCTTGAAATAAGCGCCCCCTTGTGTAGAGGACCCTGAATCCAAGTCCTAGTGGATGAATCCTCCCCAACGGATAACTCTTCCTGGGAGACCATAGCAGCAACAATATCCTCTTCAGACTCAGAGGAATGTTTTTCTTTATAGCCTTCTTTGTAGCGGATCCTTTTTGAACGACTCTAAGCGTGCCAATTTATCCAAATCTCCTTGAGGACATTCTTGTTCTCCTGAGGCTGTGTTGCAGAGGGGGCTTTAGGGTCTGAGGGCCCAGCGACAGGGGTCGGAATCCTTGCAGGGGGAGACAACTGTCTTCCATATTTAGCCACTACTACCGTAGCACAATCCCTGAACACCGTGATATCCTCGTCCAGTGCCACCTGCATGCATACTGGACATGGGGTAAATCTCCCGTCATGGTGAATATAATACTAGTCTGACCAAGTAGATAACAGTTCTCGACAGTCACAAGTGACTACTCCGAGACCTAACCACACCAATATATTGCCTGCCCTTTCCCACTATCTATCTATCTATTAACATTAATGCACACAATTAATCATATTAAACCCTAAAAAAAAAACCTACCTAATAGTTTAGGTAGCTTGAGGGTGTCTGTCCAGCAACCCCAGCTTTAGGGCAGAGAAGCGTCGAGCGCCCAGCCAGAGAGCCGAAAGCCGCAGTGAAGCGTTATAGCCGGAAAATTGACCCCACTTGCGGGGAAGAAAGAGCGCCACAACCCAGGGGGAGAACCATTGGTGGTGCTATGTGCTCAGCCTAGCCGAAAACATTTTAGACGCGGCGGACAAGGCAACAATGTACCCTCACTGTCCGGCTGAAGGAAGCATTACTTCCTGTCGCCTAAACTCCTCCCTTCACACAAGACTCAGCCCCCTTAAAGTGCAAACATAATAAAACACGTCGGAAAGAGCAATAGTAGAGGGAAAATAATTCCCCTGGTTTCCCCCAATCAGGCTCACCAGACAAAAAACTGCGGTTGCTCTTCCTTATAGCAGAATTGCCAGCTCAGGAGTACCATCTCTTTTTTAAAAATAAAAGGTGACACCCCAAAAGCTCCCCAAGACCCTGGCACTTACCCTTACCATCCTTATCTATATAAAGCATATATGAGGAGGCATTGTGGGACCATCCAGATCAGAACATTATAAGGGCCAGGATGATAGTCGGGGATTTTGATACCCCCACTTCCAAAGAATAATCCTTAAAAACAAAAAAGTAAATGGGAGAGGAGTTCAGATACACCCTTGCAGTCCAGTTCCAACTGCAAGAAAAAAAACTGGATTGGAGGAAGTCAGCTGGTAGGATATAGGCCAGGAGGAGGAGCCACATCTTTGTCTTGCAGTCCATGCCCTTCGGCCAAGAGGTTAACCCAATAGTTACTAAATTCTTTTGATGGCCTGAAGTAAAATGGAAGAGAAATATAGGTTGACCAGGGTAAAATGCCTAGAATGGATCCTGCCCTTAATGAGGGGGAGTCTTCTTCCTCACAGCGAGTGCCCACGTGAAGTAGTTTGATATAAGGATACTAGCCCCCTTATCTGAACTTTATGGCAACAAGTTTAAGGAGAACTACAGACACAAATAGGGTCATTTCCTTAGAATGGGGTATTTTTAATATTCTCCCTGAAGAATAGGAAAGGGAGGTTGGAACTAGAAAGGTTAATTTGTTTGTGTGGGGAGCTGTAACAAGAAAATAAATCTTACACCAGTGGCAAAAATCCACCCCTCCCTACTTTGAATTGGTGAAAGTAAAAATGTACATATTAATTTACCTTAGATTGGGTAAAAATGTCAGTAAATAAGGAAACAACGCAATTCTTTGTAAAGTGGGAACTCTTTATTCAGCACAACAAAGTATAGAAGCATTGCTTGAATGCAAACTGGTACACAGAAATATTAATAGGAAACACCCTGATCATAACTTTTAACTTTTTTCATTATGTATACCGATGTCCAGGGGAGGACACACATGGCAAAGATTGGGGTTGGGGGGGGGGGTTTAGGGAATGATAGCTTCTACAACAAAATCATTACTTAGATGTTTCCCTGGTTATCTTATCATTTAGGGGTGATGTTACAACTGTGTTTGATGCTTAATGTACAAATGTTTCAATGTACAACTTTTGCACCTTGGTGCAATGGTGGGCCCATTTTTGAAGAGAGGGGAGCCCTGCCAGGGCCCTCTGCACTTTCTTCATTAAATGGAAAATCTACAAAACCCTATATGGGCAATATGATGGATGTTGTGGACTTCTAGCCTTTGCCTGGGTGGGACGTGAGCTCATTTTTGGACAGGGGTGGTAGCACTTCAGGGGACTCATTGCATTTTATTCAATTTTGAAATCTATAAAACCCTATAAGAGCAACCATCTGGCTACAGTGTTCTCCCCCTGGCTGGACCTGGGGGCAGGCCAGGGCCCTCTGAACTTTCATACTGTAATATAACATGTATGAAACCTTTTATGAGAAATTTGATTAGTTCTGTGGCCCTCTGGCTGCACTGGGGGTAGGTTGTTAATTTGCAGACTGGCTGTGGCCTGTAAGGGACCTCTGCTTTTGTAATCTGGCTTAAAACAGAGCATCAGGGGGGATATAAAAAAATACCACATACCTTAGCCAGATGCCCGCACCATCCTCCCGGTCTCCGGCAGCCGCCGCAAGTAAAGAAGCAAAGCCGCATCCCCCCCAGCTCTGTGCGTACTCCTGCCATCCATTCATTTTAATGGGTGGTGGGAGTGCGCATGGAGCTGGGGGGGCGCCTTTGTGTCTTCCACCCAAGATGGCGGCGCCCTAGATCCAGAGCGTGGCGAGATCGGCCAGGTCGTCTGGCTAAGGTATGGAGTTTATTTGTAACCCCCCTATCCTGCCTTGACACCCGGGTAGGGTGGCAAGGCGGAGGGGTCTGTTTTCACTGAAGATCAACTTTAAGTGTGGTGTCTGGCTAAGTGAGATTATAGGAGAGCTCCATTAAGAATATTGGGCTTTTAGGGCATTTTCCTATGAATTTTTGGAGCATTTTGAAGCATTTTGTGTTTTCCAGAGACCCAGATACACATCAGGATATTACAGGCCATAGACTTTAATGGGATACAGATTCAAGTACACGTGATTTCAGAATTCAACGGGTGATATGGGTGACTTGCAGTCAAACTGAATAGGGGAGGTTTGGGCTCATCACTACTGGCAACACTGAAGTGGTAGAGACGCCTGCTTCTGTTGAATAAGCAACAACCCTTTTGGAAAAAAAACAGCAGCCAGTGGACACTGGGATGAAGTCACGGGGGGGTTGTGTGCCTTGCTGCTGCCCCTCAAATGGTGCTCCCTGCAGCCCCTTGTATTGCCAACTGAACAAAATATCTTGAGGTTCTTAAATTGATTTGTAGAAGCTTTAACAATTTATACGTTCTTAATGGAATAATGATGTGATTTGAAAATCAAATTTTGTGATTTGTAAATCAAATGTTAAATAAAATATAATACCATAAGCATTAATGCAACTTACAATTACTAAACTTTGTACTTCAGTTCTAATATAATCAAAGAAAGTGCACTACCCTCAAATCAAAGATCATCACATCGCCAGCATCAATCCATCTTTTCTTCAATACACCAGGGAATGAAATAGCAGAAAGGTGGAAAGCCTTGCCCTTGTGTGGGAACTACTACCAGACAGCATCCCATCAGCTAACAAAAAAAAGGCGTTCACCAATCTGCCGTTCCTCACAGTTCATATACTTTCCTTGCAAATGGGAGTGGCCAAATACCACGAGCAAGAAAGGGCTTTTTCTAAAACTTTCTAGGAATTTCACTAAGTGAAATGGCTCAGCACCCAATGATGTCTCCGTGGAGTCAGCACTCTTGTAACAGGATGTATGCAGTAATGTAAATAACAAGATAACAGGATGTGCGCAATAACGGTGTGCAAGGTTTGAAAACATTCTCTCAGCTTCCACCAAATTCTCATAAACTAGGGGTTATGCACCAAACAAAGATGGAGTCTAATTAGCCATTTTGTGTGCCTAATTACAGGCCTCATCAGGTGCTTAACTTATGGTTTGGAATAGCCATTAACCATTTCATATACTTGGACCGCCTGGCCCCTATTTGTACTAAACCCCTACATGTACTTTGCTTGATTTTTCCTTGCTTCAGGCACCCCAATTCTAACACTCAGTTACCATAAAGGGTCTTCATGCTGTCTACATACCTTAAGGGGTGCTCCTTGCAGCCCCCCTGGACTTTGCTGAGCCCTAGTACCTGTAGAACAGAACAGTGCCTCATCCTTCAGCTTTCTTGTAGCACCCCACCCAAGTTCCACACTGGGAAAAAACTGTAGCCCACTGACTTATCCTGAATGTCCCCAGTAGTCACTATATGTACTTTTCACCCTATTCAATTTATTCTGCACTACCCATCGGCAAACAAAGTGCAGAGTATCCCCTGCAAGGTCTGCCCCACAGGCAGTATCCTATGAGGTGCTTCCAGAAGTATCCCCACAGGTTTTTTGTAGCCACCACCCAGGTTCCACTCAGGATTCACCCTGTAGCCCCTGTAGAACAGAATGTTGGCTACTGCTACTCACGAATCATTCCCTGGACTGAACACCTTTACTAAAATCTTTACCAAAAACCTTCCCACCTGTAGGGGAGCAAGGATACTAGGTGTCCTAGGCCTTTATGATTTTTGAGCTTGTATGGCTTTTCACATACACTGGTGGCCAAAGCATGGGCTCTGGATGTTTAGGCACACTTATTTTGCCCTTGTTTTCAGGTCATAAATGGAAGAAATGTTTCACTTAAAGGGACCAACTTGGCTGGTTGCTTGTTATGGAAATCCAAAATGCCTAAAAGGCATAAAATCGAATTAGAAAGCGATTGGTGAACTGGCCTAAGGGAATACATGCATGAAGACAGTGATCTTGCATTTTTTCTCAGCCTTAGTCCCTCCCATACTAGGTGCTGGAATTTGGCGTTTTTGAATCTTGGCCGGGTTCTATCACCCTTGCAGCACTGAATTCTAAGCACTGAACTGAATTCTGAACACAGCACTGAAACAAATTCTGATACTGATCTCCAAAACTTAAGACTTCCTGACACAAGTTCATGGATAAGACTGCTCAGCAGCAAATAACTAGGGAAACCACAGTATGGTGGATTTTGCCATAAAAGTAGAAGCGATTTGGACTTAAAATGTTGCAATGCAGGTACAAATTGCGTATTCTAGATAAGGGAAATGTGCAACTTTAGCAGGTATAGCTGTCAAGACTGTGTCCTTGTGAAAGATTTGGTGGATTGCAGGTTGATGTCCATATACAGGGTAATCGTGGCAAACTTTACTCCCCAAGTCCATGTGGTGCCCAAATAAAAAGGGGATGAGAGAGAGGAGAGCTAGATAGTGAAGCCAGAGAAAAATAAATAGTATGGAGAAACAGGTCTCTAGGAAGTGACTGAATATTTCACCTGACAGCCTTATCAAAGGTAAAAAAAGGTAACTTATAACTTCTTTGTCAGTCACTCGGATAGTTCATCCTTAATGGAGCATGATCTGGAACCCACAAACCAGCAATGTGTCACACTACTTCTAAAAGGAAAATAATTTAATAAAAATCATTAGTTCAAGTTGGCAAGAGGCAGCATGCCTACCTGATCTGAGAGACTTATAGAACTAATCTTCCTCTGTTGGTATATGAACAGGGTGCAGGCGTTACATTAGTGTCTCACCTCATGTTTTGCATGCGTCATATACCCTATGTTACAGAAATATTTTTGTGTCTCCCTACAGAACAATAAAGAAAAAAAGTTTCCTCCCACCAGGATTATGGCAACAGGGACATTGCTTGGGGTCCGTAGGAAGACTGCTTAAGAGGCCTCAATACCCTTTGCTTTTAGGAAACACCAATTCTTCTTTGATTCTCTCTGTCCAGCTAGAACAGACTACTCTGATCCAACAATGAGACGGGCCTCATAGAAAAAGCCACACAATCCTGGGGTTGAACCTGAACTTAAGCTATGAGTTTAATAAAATGGTGGTGCCTAGTTTTTTGGAATTCCTGCCGTGGCTGATTTTACCCCCAAAATGACTACTGTGTTTGCCACTGTGCATTTTGGGTTATGCTCTTACCCTCTTTCTCAGAGTCTTGTAATCAAGTTTATAGGATTTTGTCTATTTCAGAACTGTTCATAACATAGTTGTTTGAACACAATTTACCTTAGGTAACACTTGTAATTTAACTTTCACTGCTATTTTTTTTTTTTGCCTTCTTCTACCGTTTGCTCCCTCCTTTTCTTATCCATCACTGTGTGGTGCGAGTGCAAATCAGAACGTCCTTGCCGAAGAAGTCTATTCTGCTCAAATTATGCTGCTTCAAGTCAAAGGGGTTAATAAGACACATTCCCAAATTCTGAGAACTATGCAGAGTAAACATGTTTTATTTTTGCAAGTCACATTTCAATTTAGGTCACGCTCCCAGTTGTAGAAACAGACATATTACACATTGTTCCAACACCTATTCCTGGCGGAAATCAAAGGAGTTTCCAAGCAAATCAGTCCCATGCACGATCAAGGCCTCACAAGTAGGCCCTGGAGGGTGGTTTATCTTTCTTAAATTGCAATTTTGGAATAAACTATACAACTTTGCAATATATTTTGGCCCAACTCAGACCAGGTAAATTATGCTAAGGTGTTATAATCAAGAACTAGATTAATCTGCCAAGGGTATCATTACACTTGGGGGGGGGATCTTGACCTAGTTATAAGAGCCCTAGATGGACACATCTTCTGGGAGATGCACTTCCCTACCATAAATTAAGAAAAAAAATTGAAAACAATTTTAAACAAATGTTAGCTAACAAATGTTTAGTAGATATCTGTAGGGTAGGTTATCCTCGAGATAGAGATTACAAATATTTCTCGGAGGTGAATTCACGCTACAGTAGAATTAACCACATTTTCATCAGTCACCATGCCTGGCAGTGGTCACCAAGCTCCTGTATTGGGATCAGGCTGTGGTCCAATCACACCCCTGAGAATTACCAGGGCTGGTTAAGAGCCCGTTAAGCTTGGGGGCGATTGTGATTAAAGAACTCAAAAGACAAACAAGCCTTACTATGCATTGAAATGCACCTTGCGAGTGGCGAAAAGTGATCTCTTCCAATAGATCTCCAAGTTAGATATATCCCCCAAGACCACTTCCCTCATAATTATGCTTACAGACAAGAAAAAGGCCCTGTAAAAATGAATGTACCAGGCTTCACTGAGAAAGAATGGGCAAGCCAATTTTATTATGAATTTAGTAACAAATTTGGGCACCCCCTTGTCACACTATTTTATCCCAGACAATCTCATTCCTTATGTACTCCAATCCACAACCCAATAGAGATTGCAGTTCTTTTCCAAATATATTATTCAGGAATCTACAACATGCAAAAGGAGACAACCTCTGAACATAAGTCGGCTTTAGAGATATTTATACCAAAATATGCTTTTAGAGCAGAGGTGCACAACCTTTTTTGGTCTAAGGGCCGCCCTGCCTTATTGTTCAAGGGGCCGCAATAAAATTGTAAGCTGCGAAGACACAAACCGTTTTACAACAGGCAAGATTTAACCTTGAAGTTGACCAACTTCCAGATTTTTTACCTGGGTTTTGGTCCGTTTTGCTGGGGCATCCCTTTAGAGATGATCCGGGGTGATCCCCATGATTCGCTGGTATTCTTAGTTCATCCCACGCTCCCATGGTGCATGCATGTGCTTCCAGACAATCAGAAAATATTGTGTCACCTAAAAGTTTATTCTGATTGCCAGACATCTCCACCTAGATAATGCCTGCTGGGCCAGGCATTCAGAAATGTCCATCAGTCAATCCAAACCGGGGATGCATCACCCATATAAACTTTGAATCATCAGTGAGGCGAGTATACACAGCAAAGTTAGAGGTTTCACAGGGTGGGGAACCCCAAATAGGGATGCCCTTAGGAAATCAGCCAAGATGTGGATAGAGGTGAAGTGATCACGCCCTCTAGTGGCAAGCTGCTTGCACTGCAAGCAAGGAAAGCTATCCAACTCCCCAGGGGTGCTAGTGGCCGCAACTGATGGCAGTGCAAGCCTCAGGTTTTGCATCCATTTTAGAGGAGCCCTGTACTGTGGAGGAATCAACAACAATTATTATGACCTCCTCAATGGAAAAATGTTGCGGGCCAGATGGCTTTACTGTCAAATTTTAAAAGCAATTGAAAGACCAAATTACCTTTTTAATGCTTAAACCTTTAATGCAATATCAGACCCAACTATTCCATGGATTAACATGTCACAGTGATCAATCACTAAGCCTGGTCATGACCAAAATTAACACTTTAGGTCCATATTCGGAATCAATGTAGATATTAAACAAAGCTGATAGCCAATCTACATATTACTACAAATAAATCAAACTACAGACCCTCCTTCCCTCCCTAATCAATGCAGATCATGTTGGCTTGTTAAAGGGAAGGGAGGACCATCCCATCTGCAGAGAAACTGTGAATGGCACACATGTAAAAACAGGAAGAGGTGGGTCCAGCTTGAGCTTTCCCTAGCACAGGCCCCATTAGACGTAACAGTCTGGAACAAGGAAACATACAGGTCAGGATTTAGAGCACACCCAACCGTGGCAGCCACACTAGAGGTCTTTCGGCGCCATAGGAAGCACCCAGAAATCTCTTCCAGGCCCACCCCCTTGATTGCACTAATGGATAACCCTCCACTCTTACAGGACAGTTCTAGAACGGCCCTCAGGGAGTGGGGAAGGGTGAGCCAGCTAAGGGACAGCGACCTGGTAATGGGTAGGGGTTGGGCAGAGACCTGAGAGTTAGGCTGGAGAACGGGGATCTTGACCCCTGGACACTCCTCCTATTTCAGTCAATCTTGTCCCGGATGGGCTACAAGAAAGAAAACGCCAGGGGTCACACTGAGTTTGAGATGATTTGTCTAGATAAGCAGCCATATCCCCACTTGATCTCTAGACTATACTCACTCCTCATAGGCGAACAGGAGCCCCCTTCGTTCTGGAGAGACTGGGAAATTGACCTGGGCAGAACAATAGATGATAAAGAAAGGACTAAAATAGCGACTCTGGCCACGAGAATCCAAGAGGCCAACTAAACTGCTGACACAATGGCATTATACCCCTGATAGACTAGGGAAGATGTTCAGTGCAGTAGACCCAAGTTGTTGGAGATGTGGTGAGAGGTGAGGGACATTGTTACACATTCTCTGGACATGCCCCAATATCCAGGAGTATTGGGGGGCAGTCCTGCCCATTATCACACAGCTCACAGGGGCCCAGGTGCAGGGTGACTCAGCCCAAATCATCCTACACTCAACAAAGGTTCCGACAGGGAAATATAAAAAAACTTTGCTGATCCACCTCCTAAATGCTGCCAAGCAAACAATACCCAGATTCTGGAAGCAAAAAAAAAACCCTCTGTAAAAGACTGGGCGAGAGAAGTTATGAACGTCAAGGAAATGGAAGACCTACCCCTTTCCTTACATAACAGCGATGAGCAATACAGATCCACATGGCTGCCCTGGCTGATATATGAGGAATCGGCAGAGTTTAGGAATCTATTTGACGGATAGTACAGAGCCCTCGACCGACCTGCTGATTCACCCTGCCCCATACAGACTAAACGAACATAGAACAAACTCTTGCGTCACTTGTCAAGGGAGGAAACAATCCGGTCCCAACCAGGAGCCGCGTCCCACGCGCCATACCCCACCCTACTCATTATTCTTTCCCCACATACCTAATACCTTAGACCCCTCCCCTCCTTCCCTCCATCCTCAACCCCCCTTAAGTCCCATTGTTTTCCCCACTCCCCTTGAGCTCGACGAACGTGCACACCTAGCGTTGGAAAACTCTGCCCCCCTCATGGAAATAGCAAGATAGTTGATACCAGCCCAATGTGTGGGGGGCATCACTTGGCGGTGGAATCAGAATCCGACCAGGTACCCTGTTCCCCCAGTGGGGGCTGTGGTCAGATCCTTCCCACCATGTAAGGTGTGACGGAGACAGATGTTGATCTATAGTTGTAATGATTTCTATGCTTTGAATATGGTGTTCCCGGATGCCCTTCCCCCTTCCCTCATGTCTACCGCTGTATGTTTAAATGCATGTAATGTTTAAAACTGCAAAATCTTGAAATAAAGAATTTGAAAACTATGTTATGACATTTTTATAAGAGAAAATCTGATATGCCTAAGTGCCTGCTTTCACTAGATGCTGAAAAGGTATTTTATAGAGTGAACTGGAGGTTTCATTCCCTATACACTGTGAGAAATTGTCATGGTACCCAACATGGAAGGGGAAATACAGGCACTGTATTGCCAAAGTTGGGCAAATGGTATTTTATGATCATCATTCAACAAAGGAACTAGGCAAGGGAACCCACTATCCCCCTACTGACATTGAAGCACCTAGCAATTGCCCTTTACCACAACATAGCTATCAGAGGTGTGAAAGTTAAGTTTACTGCAGGTAAAAGCAATTGTTACACCTTGTGTTGGGCTACATTTGGCAACGTCCTACGCGGTTTTCCTGTTTTTAAAACTGAAGAAAAGGCAGCCAAGATATAAAGGTTTACAGTTTCACCTCTTGATTTCACTTCTGAAAAAGAGAGCATGGCCCATGGATCTGTGATGCTGCAAAATAATGAGCAATAAGATCAATCTAGAGGAGGAGGTGAAAGAGGAGGCGGAGGGAGGGACCAGAAATCCTGATTGGGGGAGGGGATGAAAAAGAGAGTCATTGGATGAACCTGTCAACCCCACTGCTTCAATTTAAAAACCGAAAACAGTTTAGAACAGCGCCAAATGTAGCCTGCCACAATGGTATAACAACTGCCTTTGCCTGTAGTATCATTTCAACTTTTATACAGGCATAGTATAAAATACATCAAACATAAAGCAATATCAGGTATTTCAAAATTTCAAAAATAATCTTCTAATATTCACTACTTAAGAAGTTTTGGTACACTTAAAGTAGGCAGGCTTGGAACAATTATGTCTTTAAAAATCGGAATATAATTTGGACTCTGCAGCCTCTGGCTTTGCTCCACAGTCTCTATGATTGTTTGCTTCATCTCCCTGCTTGCATCTCCTCGCATGGCTAACAAAGACGCAATATGATCATCTCTACAGAAAAAAAGACAAAAAAAAAGTAAAATAAGAATATCAAGCATAATTAGCTATAATTGTGACTTATGGTGCATCATTTCTTATAGTACTAGACTGTGTCCTTCTCACAGTATAGGTAAAGTATAAATACCTGAGATCTGGATATCTAGTTACTAATGTAGAGATTTCCAAGTAAAGAAGTGAAGGGTCTGTAAGCTTTATAACCTCTGCAATATCTATAATAGTATTGCATAGCCCATCCGTGTCTTCATTAAATCCCTGAAAGGAAAAACATATTTCTATTAATAAACAGGATTATGCCTTACTTGCTGCAATCAAGTCTTGAACATAACCAATACGGTGTACAAAAAAGGAAGTTAAAATACTAAACGTGAAATCTAATTTTGTATTTATTTAGGTATATAGCATCAGCACTGACTGGGTCAAAGCTCTGTTTGCCATGCCCTTTAGACTGTAAGCTCGCAAGGGGAGGGCTCTCTCCCCTTATTGTATCTTGTATTCAGAATATCCATTGTTAACTCTGTAAAACTGCGTTTGAAATAGTATATGTACTGTATGTTTCCACCATGTTTGTAATTAATACTTTGTAAAGAGCTACAGATGATGGTGCTATATAAATAAACAATAATAATAATATTGGGATTAGACGCAATGGCGTTCTTGGAAACAGGCGTTTAAACTAGGGATGAGGGGCAGAGTAAGGCAAGAGTTTAAAGCAAAGGGAATTTTTGGGGTGCTGAATACAATGGTGGGTGGAGAAATGGATGCATGGCTGCTTAAAATGTATGCTCACAAATGCCAGAAGTCTGCAAGTAACTGATGTAATTAGTGTGTAATTAGTAATTAGATGTAACGGGACTGGGCAGTGAATCTTCAAGGTCCCTTTCAGACAGCACAAATAGGAAAGGAGGAGGGATGCATCTTTATGTTTGCAATATCTTATCTTAATAAGGGGAGATTACCTGAAGATTGTGAGGATGTAAAATATTTTGTCGGTAGAAGGGCATGGCAATTTAACTCATTCATGCATTGAGTAGACACATGCACATAGCAGTGGGCTTCCCTAAATATGGCACCCATGGAGTAGTGGGGGGGGGGGGTTAGGTGCCTTGCTCAAAAGCACTTCAGACATGTTTCATGCGCGGGATTCTAACCAGCAACCCTCAGGCCATGACTGCCTCAATATAAATAGACTACTATCAGCATAACAAATAGAGCAGATGGAACAGGCTGGTACAATGCTGATATGGGAGATTTTAAGCACCCATGTATTGACTGGAGCCATGGTTCTGCTTCAACTGCAAGGGTGAGAACATCCCCGCCTGCTAGATAACTCTATGAGCCAGTGTGTAGAGGGACCTACTACGGGTGATGCTGTATTGGATATGGTAATCTCAAATGATAACAACCTTGCAGGGACAGTAACAATCCATGAAAATCTTGGTACCACAATATAGTTGTATTCAACATAAACTGTAAAAAAAACTCTCTGGGAGGCCAAAATACATTTTAAAAAGGCCTACTCCCCGAGGCGCAAGACTGCACTTAAGGACATTGACTGGGAGCATCTGGAGCACATGGATACATATGCCAAATGGGAGTCTTTTATAGTTAAAATCCAGACTTGGGGTAACCCCCTGCCCTGCCACCCTCGTTTGGTGCTGAGCCAGGATGGAAGGGTTACAAAAATAAAAAGCTGCACAGAAAGACAAAAATACCATTTTGTGAGTACTCACCTGTAAAATGGTAATTACGAGTATGTCACACACCCCACTTCCAAATATTCATGACACTTGGGAACCCGGCCTGTAGAGGGCGATCTTGCAGAGATGACATGAAAAAATGGAGCCCCTCCTGGTCTGGGTTCTTCCCACTATTCCTCAGTCTTTTTAAAAAGCAGTGAAGAACCAGGAAGAGCAAATTATATTCAATAATTGAAAAATAGTTTGAAAATAATAATCACCATATAAATCCCTTAGAACAAAAAAGGGCGGGGGAAGTGGGGTGTGTGACATACTCGTAATAACCATTTTACAGGTGAGTACTCACAAAATGGTATTATTCCTAGTATGTCACACACCCCACTTTCAAATATTCATGACACTTGGGACATCCAATAGCAGTGTCTATAATGGGTTGGGATCCCCAAGGAATAATGCATAACTTTACTGCAGCTTGCATTACTGCAGCTTGCAGAATTTTGCGGCCAAAAGCAGCATCCGCTGAGGCTCGCACATCAACCTTGGAAAACTTGGAAAAAGTATGCACAGAAGACCAAGTTGCAGCCTTGCAAACTTGTTCAACAGAAGCCTGGTGCTGAAAAGCCCAGGGAGCTCCAATAGCACGAGTAGAATGAGCGGTGACACGAAAAGGGGGAACCTTCCCCTTAGCCATATAGGCCCCAATGATGGCCTGATGTATCCACTTACTAAGGGAAGATTTGGCAGGAGCAAAACCCTTCTTGGGCCCAGAAGGCACAACAAAAAAGGCATCCGTCTTGTGGAAGGCCGAAGTAGTAACTAAATAATACTTAACACAACGACACAAGGAAGGAAGAACTATATCCTGATTTAGGTGGAAAGCAGACACCACCTTAGGAAGGTAATCCGGGTTAAAACGGAAAACAACCTTATCTTGATGCCTCTCAAAATAAGGGGCTAGAATAGACAAAGCCGCCAGTTCAGAAACTCGGCGGACAGAAGTAATAGCAACCAAAAAGGCAACCTTCTGAGTAAGAATAGGAAGAGGAATATCCTGCAACGGCTCAAAGGGAGCAGCCTGCATAGCTGAAAGCACCGGGTTAAGGTCCCAAACAGGAAGTATAGGCTTTCTGGGAGGCCGCACATGCGCGACTCCTTGGAAAAAGGTCTTAACCAAAGGATGAAGAGCAAACGACCTTTGAAAGAAAATAGCCAAGGCAGAGACTTGCCCTTTCAAAGTACTAATCTGGAATCCCATATCCAGACCTCGTTGCAGATATTCCAGAATTCTAGGAATAGAAAATACTCTACAGGGCAAAGCCCTGGATTCACACCAATCAATATAGGACCTCCAAGTCCTGTAATAAATGACAGAGGAAGACTTCTTCCTAGCTCTAATAAGAGTCTGAATAACCGCATCAGAAAGACCTTCTTCTTTCAAGATGGAGACTTCAGCAGCCATGCCGTCAAAACCAGCGTTTGTAAATTGGGGTAACAAAGTTGACCCTGAGTGATGAGATCTGGAAGAAGAGGCAGATGGAAACGATCCACTGCCAGCCTTACGACGTCTGCGTACCACAGACGTCTTGGCCACCTTGGCGCCACCAGAATTGCTGGAGCCTCCTCCAGTGCTAACTTGCGCACCACCTTGCTGATCATGGAGAATGGGGGAAACAAATATAGGAACCCCAGATCCTTCCAGGCCAGAGACATGGCATCCGCTGCCACTGCCAGAGGATCCTGGGATAGAGACACAAAAGCTGGCAGCTTGTGATTGTGGCGAGAAGCAAACAGGTCCAACCGTGGAGTCCCCCACTTGTGACAGAGGAACTGAAAGACCCTTGGATTGAGAGACCATTCTCCCTGGCGAGAACATCCCCTGCTCAAGGAGTCTGCCTCCACATTCTCTATCCCCGGAATGTAAACTGCTGATATGCAGGGAATATTGTTCTCTGCCCACTGAAGGATCAGAGACACTTCCCGGAGGGCACCCCAACTGCGAGTCCCTCCCTGGTGATTGATGTATGCAACAGCTGTTTGGTTGTCTAACCAAATCTGAACTGGCAGACCCTGTAAGAAATGGGTCAGTCGAAGTAGAACAAGACGTATGGCCCGAAGCTCTAATACATTGATTGGAGAATCAGCCTCCTGAGGCCCCCACAATCCTTGGAACTGATGCTTCTTCCAGAAGCCCCCTCAGCCCACCAGGCTGGCATCCATGGTAACCAGTTCCCAACGCGGAGTCAGAAATGACTTGCCCTTCTGGAGGTTGTGCGATCTTAACCACCACTGAAGGGACTGCAAAATGTGGGGAGACAATAGACAAGTCTGATTCAATGATAGTGGGCACCTGTCCCACTTTGCCAAGAGGAAGAGCTGAAGCGTCCTTATGTGAAACTGGGCAAACGGGACTGCCTCAAATGCAGCTACCATCAATCCCACTAGTCTCATCCCTAGACGGATAGACTGACGAGGGTTGGACAAGAATAGAAGAATCAAGAATCCTGAATCAGAACCATTTTGGACTGAGGAAGAAAAACCTTGGCCTGAAATGTATCCAGAATCAGGCCCAGGAAGGGAATTTCCCTGGACGGACAGAGAGAGGATTTGGGGTAACTTATTACCCATCCGAACCTCTCTAGCATAGAGACCACAGTCCTGGTGTCCAACTCTGATTGTTCGAGGGAGGAGGCCGCGATAAGAAGATCGTCCAGAAAAGGCACAATGGGGATGCCCTGGACAATGAATATAGCCATCACTCCTGCCAGCATCTTGTAAAGACTCTTGGGGCCGAGGTAAGGCCGAATGGCAGGGCCACAAATTGATAATGCTGGTCTTATATCGAGAACCTGCGAAATCTCTGGTGACCCGGAAAATAAGAATGTGCAAATAAGCATCCTTGATGTCTATGGATGTCATGAAGTCCCCCTGACGGAGAGCATCGATCGTTGATCGCAGAGACTCCATGCGGAATTTTCTGAAACGGATAAATTGATTGAGTCTCCTTAGGTCTAGGATAGGCCGAACAGAGCCGTCCTTTTTGGGTACCGTGAATAGGTTGGAGTAAAACCCCAAACCCCTTTCCGCTGGAGGCACTATGCAGATGACAGCCATGTTTAACAGATTCGCTACTGCTGCCCGCAGTCCCTGCGCAATTGCCGGCATCCGGGACATGAAAAATCTGGGAGGAGGCCGGGACTCGAATTCCAGTTAGTAACCGGAAGAGACTACTTCCAGAACCCAATTGTCTGATACCTCCTGAACACAGACCTGGAAGAAGAACCGCAGCCGTCCCCCCACCCGTAAGGGTGAGGGCGTCCCCTCATTGTTGAGCAGGCTTAGTGGCAGATTTGGTTTTGGACCCCCAATTCTGACTTGGACGGCCACGTCCCTTTCCTCTATTCCATGCATTCCCTCTAGGGGCTGAAAAGGCCGATCCTCTACCGGATCTAGACCCCCGAAAGGAAGGGTTAAAAGAGGCCACTCCACGAAAGGAATGACGTTGTTTCTTACGCTGAGGTAATTTACCTCCTTTAGTGACAGAATTTTTCTCCAAAGAGGCGCAATCCCACAAAAGGGAGCGCTGTAAGCGATTTCTTGGCTGCAATATCAGCTGCCCACTGCCGCAACCATACTGACCGCCGATTAACAAGGCAGAGGTTCTGCTGCACATGAGCAGAGAATCATCTAAGGCAGAAAGTACAAAAGATGCAAACATCTCACATCGCTTAAAAGCGGCGTACTCATCAGAGGCCGGATCAAGCCCTGAGTAATTCATTAGGTCTCTCACAACAGACCTAATAGCCACTGTCATGAGTGCTGAAGCACCAACAGGCAGCAAGGCTGAGCCCACAATGGAAAAAGCGTGGCACGCCATTTGATCAATACGCCATCTTTAAGTGTAGTGGAGTCAGGAGAATGCAACACAGAAGAATTGGATAAATTAAGCACAGGGGCATCCACCACAGGGGGTGATGACCAACGCTTAACAGTATCAGCTGGGAAGGGATATTTCTTGTCCCAGCCCAAGGGAATGCCAGGAAGCCGCGCAGGCTTCTCCCATTCTTTAAGAATAATTTCATCAAAATGCTTTTGATTTGGAAATTCTAAACGAGGCTTAGAGACTCCAAAGAATTCCCCTTTTGAGGAGGGACTACTTCAGGAGGAGTGATAACCAAAACCTCAAATAACTGAGCAAGAGCCTTTGGGATATCCACAACACTAGCTTCACCCTGCTCAATCACAGTACCAACAAATTGCTGTTCATCAGAAACATCTGATTCCTCATATAATTCTCCTTCTTCTAACTGAGAAGGATCAGACCAATAAAGCATTTCACAATTATCCGACTCACTTACCGGAACGGCCTGAGTCAAATGTTTCCTTTTAGCTGAGGCCTTCTTGGCCACAGAACTAGACATTAATTTTTCAAGATGAGCCAATCTGGCACATAAATCAGAATGCGACTCACCACCCATGACAATATCACCGGGGGTACGGACAAGACATGGCGGAGTAGGAGATAAGGCAGAAGCCGCAGACGTCGAAGCCTGGGCCCCAGTTTGCTGCATAATAGTTAATTGAGCACAAGGGACGCAAAGAATTGCGTTATCCCCAACAAGGGACGCCCCACATCCAAAACATTGCCGAGTCTGTGCAGAGGGAACTGCATGCCCGTTGTCCTGAGATGCCTCCATATGGTGTTTAGTATTATATTATAATTGATTATAGTCGCCAAGTATATATGGGATTTACACAATTGCTACCCAGGATGCCTCTTTAAATAGTCCCAAGTGGGAGGATATTAACACAAATGGACCCCCAAATAAAGGGCTAAAGACCAGGAGAAACCCCTTTTAAAATAAAGAGTTTCCACCTACAAAGAAAACAAACAGTCACCAATGCACACAATACAATAAATGACAAAGCATGAAAAAAATGGCAGAAACTCCCTTCAGCAAGCTGAGGGGTACTCACAGCACCAGGAAATCAGCGCGCACCATGAGGGAAGACCATAGGGAAGCAGCAGGAGCCAGGCAGACAAAGAGCACACCAGGGTGCTCTGGGAATGAAATGATGCTGTGTGCCTAAGCCCCGCCCACCCCCAGAATCACATGACCAAGAATGGAGGGAAATTCAAATCTGAACACAGCCAGAAACAAAGAGCTTTAAAAGGTAAGCAAAAAAGAATGCTTCCTAGACAGAGATAGGAAAATCTAAATAAAACATATCCTATTAAATAGTATAGTAAACATACGTAATAATATATATGTAATAAAGATTTATTTTACATTTCTTTCTTTTTTTTTTATTTTTTATTTGTGTGCATGGTGACAAATAAGCCCAGATAACGCCCCCCCCCCTCCTTTTTACCCCAGCAGGGTAAAGGAGAACTAAAGGGGAGAGGATAGAAATTCACCCATAAGGCACAAGGGGATTATAAAGGGACAGGGGCATCCCATGCCGGGAACACCAACCCGGAAACCGCCTACCCACATTTGGGTCTCACGGAGGAGTAAAACTCCTGTATACAGGAGGTGTATTCCACCTTTGCATGAACCATACAGCCAGGGCTTGGAGGCATACAATATAACCAAACAGGTTTAAAGAGTTTCAGACAGAAATAGAGAAAAAAAGGGGCCGGGAGCAAACCCGGCTACCTGCAGCTTGAAGGAGAGTCATCTTCTGAATGCTTCGCCGACTGCAGAGACTGAGGAAAAGTGGGAGGAACCCAGTACTTATGGACCAGGAGGGGCTCCCTTTTTTCATGTCATCTCTGCACGATCGCCCTCTACAGGCCGGGTTCCCAAGTGTCATGAATATTTGGAAGTGGGGTGTGTGACATACTAGGAATATTGGCATCCCCCACAATGTTCGCCCTCCCAGCTGCCCATTCAAGAGAAAGCCACTTAAGTGAAAGCCACTCTGCTTTCTCCCAAAGATTGTGCCTAGGACCTGAAGCAGAGGGAAAACGGCACTGAATGGTGAGGTAAGGGTTTTTTTTACTTGGGGAAGGGGAATTGTTCATTGATGCTATTGAAGATGTTCATTAGGAATGGGATCAAACTGAGCCCAAATTGTTTATAGAATTTGGGGGAGTAACCGTCTGCCCTGGATACTTTTTGCTCTAAGAATGGTACTTTTTATATAGGCGGCTATTGTCTCAGGGGATGTCCTGGTACTGGGGGTGGCGAGAGGCGAGTTATCGATATTGTAGAGCAAGGCATAGAAATTTCTGAAGGTGTCCGCTATGCTGAAAGGGGTCTTTGCTATGATCCCATCCTGGTTTTTAAGGGGGGTATGTAAGCTGTTGCCGGCCTCAGGTTTAAGACTAGCATGCATCCGCATTTGTTTGCTGATTCATAAAGCTGGGCTTTACCTTTGTCTATATAACACAAGTAAGTAAAAGGTTGTGTAGGTTTGGAGCTTTTCCCTAGCGTTCTGGAGTTCTAGCAGTTTGGCGTTTGTAGACTTATTCTTGTGCTCCCTTCTTTAGGGAGTGGATCTGGTTTAGGGTCTGAGCTTTAACTGAGGTCCGCTCCCTTTTAAGCCTAGCTCCTTGTTTGAAGAGTTCCCCTCTGAGGACACACTTCAAGGCTTACCATTACAACGGTTCTTTATGGTCATCAAGGAAGCGCTTGATAGTTTTCTCCACTGCAGAGGAACAGGCTGCGTTGCTAAGCAAGTTATCATTTGATCTCCATGTCAAGCCGGTTGGAGCAACCCCAGGAAGACCGAAGGAGATAAAAATGGGAGTGTGATCAGACCACGATATAGGGCCAATCTATGCCCTGGGGTTCCAGTCCAAGCCATGGTGGCTGAGTAGCAGATAATCAATTCTGCTGTAAGAGTTAGCAGCGTGAGTGTGAAACATGTAGTCTTTTTTGGAACCATTGAGCATCCTCCATGTGTCAATCAATTGGAGGTTTGCTAGAGATTTTTTCAGTCTGTTAATCTTGCACACAGCGGCCCTCCCGGAAGAAGTGTCAATGGAGGAGTTAAGAGGGATGTTAGTCACCTCCAGTGATAATTATCCCTTCCGTAAAGTCCTCAAGTAGCTTAAGCACTCCAACGCAGAAGTTAACCTGATCGGATTTAGAGGCATAGATGTTTGCTAGGGTGTACTTTTTACTGAAGAGCTTGACTTTGATGACGAGAAAGCGACCCTGGGGGTCGATCTTTGTATCTGATATCTTGTGCGGGAGTGATTTGTGAAATGCAACTGACACCTCCTTTGTCTTGGCCTCAGGATTAGGGAAGTGGTACCAAGACATGAAGTATCTATCATAGATTTTGGAAACCTGATCTGTCTTAAAGTACGTCTCTTGGAACAGGGCAATCCCCACTTTTTGTTTATGTAGGTAATATAGAACTTTAGATTAGATCTCATTACTGGTAGATAGGGCACAGGGTAGGAAATATGGTCCAGGCTCCTTAGCCTGCTGAAGTGGTGTCTGGCCACCCAATGCGTCGGTAGCGTGCCGCTGCTGGGGGACCCCGGGCTCATACTACTATGGAGATGTATATGCATTCCTGATTTATATATTCCATTTGGCATAGCAGGATGTTTTCATCTCTTGGTATAGCAGTACATTTTACTTCTCCTGGCACTTTGCACTTTAGGCTTATTGCTGTTTGCATTATGGCACATGTTAAGGACTCCTCCTGACTATTGTAGTACTTAAGTATATTTGTTTGATATTTTTGTCATTGGCACATTTTGTTTGCCACCTAGCACTTGCACTTTATACAATTTTGTTTAGCTGTGTTTACATAAATACGCTCTATATGAAATATATATTTCATTGATTGGGATATCTAATTTAAAAATAATATATATTTTTTCTCTTTACCTGCTATCTATTATCATTATACTGCCTTGTCTAAATGTTTATTAGAGCTGTTTTTCAGGGTACCTCTCAGCTTGTCTTTTATGTTTTTTAGATTTGTCTTTAAATTGTTTTATGTTTTGTAAAGCCATTCAATTTTGAATAAATCCATCAAATACATTTTCCATAAAATTGCCTTGGGTGTGCAGCCATTTCTTTATAGGAGTTCTTCTGGGCGTCTCTGGAGCCCCCAGTAGAGTAGGCCCCATCCAGGGCCTAAGCAGGGGGGGCGATCCCAGCGATTCATAGGGTAGGACTGAAGGACCGCTTGGTAACGATCCCAGCCATCCAGTCAAAGGAGTTATAGAGTGTTGTCCTTGTGTAGGCTCATCCGTCACCATCTATATCAGGGGAGCGGACCAAGGTCACCTAGATCATCTGGTTCCGGCATCTATTACCTTCCCTGCATGGGCTGCGAGGCCGCTGAACTCTGTGCTCCGGGCACAGGGGCCCAACCTTGTTAAAACCAAGATCTGGAGATAGCCAGTCCTCTATGGGGAGGGCTGGCAGCTCCAAGAAGCTGAAAAGACATGGAAGCTGGGATGGGGAGCACAGGACAAAAGGGCAACCCCAACTAGGTGGAATGGGTGACCCCAAAGGTAGGTGGCTCCTACAGACTTGACCTTTTCCAGCAGAGGTTTGAGTGCCCTAGCTAGGTCAGGCAAAAGTGTGACAGAGGTGCCTCTTTCCCAAGCTCTTCTCATCATCTCTTCTTTAATTTTGTAATAGTGGATTCAGCGAATTATATCTCTGGGTTTGGCTGGATCTGTCAATCCTGGTCCGGGCGCTCTGTGTATTCTGTCAATCTCAATATGTTAATCTTGGCATCACACCAGCAGCTTGTTGAAGGTGGTGGTAGCAACTACTTCCTGATTGTTGTGTTCTGGTGCTTCTGGAAGGCCTCAGATCCAATTATTATTCCATCTTCCTCTGTTCTCTATATCGTCCAGATGAAGTAATGCTCTGGCGGTATGCTGAGTCGAGTTGGTTTGAGCCTGCTGCAGGGCTGCGTTTACCCTTTCTAGGGCTTCCATGCGCTGGTCTGTGGTCGCCTGGCTTTGCTCCAGGGTTTGGACATGCTCAGCGACCTCTAATACTGATTTCCTTTCCTCGTCTAATTCCCCCCTAAACAAGGTCTCCTTTCTTCTGGTATAGTTCTCAAAGTCATTTCTTGAAGGTAGGAATTTCAACAGGACCTCTAGTTTATATTGTGTGGAGGGGAATTGGTTGGAAGAACAGGTGGTGACAGTGGGCCCGGCCAGCCTGAGATCGACTCACCCGCCTGACCAGGAGCCCAGACAGGCACGTGGTGGGGTTTCATTTCGAGGCACAGACATTCAATGAATGGATATTCTGGTCTTGTCTCCAGGGTGCCTGAGGGGTGCGTCAGGCAATAGGAACCACCTCCGGTGGAGAGCATGGGTGATCGATAGTGACTGTACTCGCCCCATCAATGCAGACATGCCAGGGCCCCTGATCCCACAGCCATGTTAAATCAACCCCTGCTGGCTGTCATGGATGTGCTGGAGTGAGGCTGTTTGTTTTTTTGTGGGAAGCAGAGTGGGGAAGGGGGGCCTTGTTTGGGCAACTGAACCATGTAAAGCATCACTGTGCTCAAGCAGTCGGTGCTGTTCTGTAACCAGTTTATGTGTTCCCTGGTCTGGATTGTGGTCACTGAATGAGTTTGAGGAAAATTCCAGTTGTAGAGAGGAGGCTCCCTCTGATATGTTTTTTGTGACCTGACAGAAGAGCTGCAGCAAGGGGAGTGGGTGTGGAGTAGTGTGGAGTTTGAATGATAAGTCAACGACCCTAGCTGTGGGGAGGCCGAGAGGGAGGCAGGTGTAAATTTTTCTGGGGCTTGAGGGGGGGCGGTAAGTGCCTCTGTTGTCAGCTGGACAGGGGGGCAAGGGCGCTGCTGCCCCGGCGATGGACGGCAGGGCTTCTTGTGCATCCCAGAGCAACCTCGCCCCTCCTCTCCTGGCCCAAGCACCACCCGTGCCAGCAGCTCGGTGGGCATGGGGAATATCTTCTATGACAGTCAGCTCAGGAGGCGGACGCCGCTCTCTTCGCTTGGTGCTCACGGCAGGCGCCATGTCTTCAGATCACCGCCAGTCTGCCGCTGCTCCGTCTGTCCCCGCCGCTGCCACCGCCTCCCCTTCACTCTGTTCAGCCTCCTGGGAGGCCACCGCTGTGGAAGTCACCCTCACCACTCACTGTCCTATTGCTGCTCCCGGGTTCTCTGCGTGAGGGGCCTGGTGTGTTCCCTTGTGTCTGTGCTCTTAATGTTGTCCTGTGCTCTTCTCCTGGTGCATCGTCCCGGTCTTCCTCTTCTTGGGCAGTTGTGGCAGCTATAACAATTGCGGCCTCCTCCTTGCGAGCTTGAAGTCTCTCCCAGGGGGAAATACTGTAAGATTTTGGCAGTTTGGGAACTCCCAGCTCCAGCACTGGTCTTCTTCCTCTTTGGCATGCGGGTGGTGGTCTCGGATGGCAGGGTATTAGGGTATATGTAGAGCTCTCTCAGAAGCCCCTCTTAACTTGGCTTTTTTTTTTTTTTTTTTTTTTTTAGGGAAACCTGTGCAATCAGATTTCATCGAGGGTTTAAATCCAGAAAACATAACAAGCCAGGTACAACTAGAAAGCTTGAGGTGTTCTTCTAGAGAATAAATAGTTTGTGGGGGGGAATTTCAAATGTTAAGAGTTTTTCTTGGAAAATTGCAAGGTGCAAATATTAGTTTGAAAACCTCCCTCTTTGTGCTCTTTTCAGTTCAGGGTGTCTCCTGGGCAGGAAAGGGCGTCTACCGATAACTTTGTGGTACTGTTGTAATTGAGGCAAATGGGGCTTTTACACGCAATATTATTTTAAAAAGTTTTTTGCACTTTAACAATACAAAACCAAACAGTAGATGCACAACAAGAGACCAACCGCCTGTTGGCTGAGCAGATTGAAGCACTATGATTTGTAGGGACCTAACGTGCTGGGCTTGCAAAAGAGGACTACTGCTGATGACACGGAAGCCTACCTCAATGTCTTTGAGAGAGAGAGAAGCTCCCGAAGCCTGAGTGGGCGAACATCCTTGCACATGACATCAGTGAAAATTATATTAAGGACTAAATAAAATTAACCTTTTAAGTGCCAGTGTTCCTAGAATTTTTGTCACCCCCTGTTGCCAGACCATGTTTCACTATTTTGCACTCCACATGTTCAGCCTTGATTTTTGAGGGGATTTCCAGCGATTTTCCAGGAAAAATATATATTTTGTTTTTTTTTTTAGCCGAGTCAGGGCTTCAACATGAAATGTCTTGTTTGGCCTTTTTTGTGTATTCTCGATACTTTTTGGTGAAATATGTGCAAAAAATTGTAAATAAATATTTTTTTGCAATTTGTAGTGTTTTTGTGTAATAAAAAAAATGTAAGTTTGTCTATAAAATCTTATTGCGTGTGAAATCCCAATTTCTCCCAGTTACAGCGCTACCCCATATGTATTGATAGACACCCTTTCCTGCCCAGGAGACTCCCCCCAAACTGAATCAGTGCTTTAGGAGATTTTCAGATAAAATATAAAATACAACTGTGCTAGACGCTATGCGCACCTTGCAGTTTTGCAAGAAAACAACCCTTTACATTTGAAATACTTCGTTTTCTGAGTAATCCCTCAATCAATTCTTTGGTTGCACAGTTTCCCTAAGAAAGACTCAAAGCCACATTTTCCTAAAAAAAACTATGCAAACAAGTTAAATCTGAAAGAGCAAGATCCCCAGAACAGAACAATACCCAACATGCATAGGTACTGTCAAGGGAAGAGTTGCCAAACACCCCAAAGTAAAGCATGTGCATAACGGTAATTTTACTTGAAAATTTCAGCTCTGCAGACAAAGTGAGCACCTTGTGATTTTTCAACCAAAACAACCCTTACATTTGGAATATCCCTTATAAATCATATATAGTACTTATGTTAAACTTTCTAGGCATACCCAGCTTGTTGTAATGGGCTCATCTTTCTGGAAGTAATCCCTCGAATAAATACTTAGGTTGCACAGGGTTTCCCTAAAAAAAATGTATAGAAAATCAGAATAAAAAACACATTTTCCTAAAATATCAATATGCAAAAACAAGCTAAATCTGAAAGCACAAGGTCCCCTGAAGAGAACAATACCCAACATGCATGTGTACTATTAAACCTTTTAATTGCCAGCCTACTTGAAGTTTTGTTACAGGTCATTTTTCACCATTTTACGCCATGTTTAACCGTGATTTTTGCAGGAATTTCCAGGAAAATTATATATTTCTTTTTTTGCAGAGTTTAGCCTTTAACATGAAATGTCTTGTTTGTAATTTTTCTACTGTTTTTTAAAGTATTTTTGTTTAAAAAAACAAAAAAAATACAGTTTTGTGAGTACTCACCTCTAAAACGGGTATTATGAGTGTGCCATACACTCCACTTCTATCTTCATGACATGTGGGTAATCTCCAGTGGGACCTCCCACCAATTTCCCAGTGTAAAAAAAGCATTAAGGGGACCAGGAAGAACCAATTATAACCTTATCAAAACCAATGGTTCACCATATAAAAGCCCCAGAATACCTGAAAAAAGGGGTGGGGCAAAGTGGAGTGTATGGCACACTCATAATACCCGTTTTAAAGGTGAGTACTCACAAAACGGTATTATTCTAAGTGTGCCATGCACTCCACTTCGATCTTCATGACATGTGGGACATCCAATAGCAGTGTCCGTCATGGGTGGGAACCAGAAAACAGTAAAGAATATACCAACTCAAACCACTGCCGCTTGCAGAACCTTGCGGCCAAAAACAGCATCCGCTGAAGCCCGCACATTAACCTTGTAAAACTTGGAAAAGTATGAACGGAAGACCAAGTAGCAGCCTTACAAACTTGTTCAACAGAAGCCTGGTGCTGAAAAGCCCAGGATGCACCAACAGCACGAGTAGAGTGCGCAGTGACCCTAAAAGGGGGAGTCCTCCCCTTAGCAGAATAGGCCCCAACAATGGCCTGACGAATCCATTTGCTAATCGTAGACTTAGCAGGCGCCAAACCTTTCCTGGGCCCGCAGGGCACCACGAAAAAAGTGTCCGTCTTGCGGAAGGAAGAAGTAGTCACCAAATAGTACTTCACACAGCGAACAACATCCAACTTGTGCAGAACCCTCTCCTTGTCATTGTTAGGCTTAGGACACAAGGAAGGGAGAACAATATCCTGATTGAGGTGGAAAGCAGACACCACCTTAGGAAGGAAATCTGGCTTAAAACGAAAAACCACCTTATCCTGGTGTCTCTCAAAGTAAGGGGCCTGAACCGACAGAGCCACCAACTCAGAGACATGCCGAACTGAGGTAATAGCCACCAAGAAAGCAACTTTCTGAGTGAGAACCGAAAGAGCAATATCCTGTAGCGGCTCAAAAGGAGGACCCTGGAGAGACGAAAGAACCAAATTCAAATCCCAAACAGGAACCACAGCCTTCCGAGGGGGCCGCACATGCGCGACCCCTTGGAAAAAGGTCTTAACCCTGTCCTTTCAAAGTACTAAGCTGGAACCCAAGATCCAGATTATGCTGAAGAAACTCCAAAATCCTAGGAATCGAAAACACCCTGCAAGGCAAGGCCCTAGCCTCACACCAATCAATATAGGACCTTCAAGTCCTATAGTAAATGCCAGAAGAGGACCGCTTCCTAGCCCTAATCAAGGTCTGAACAACAGCCGCAGACAAACCTTCCTCCTTCAAAATGAAGGCTTCAGCAGCCAAGCCATCAAAGCCAGCGTTTGTAAAGGTAAATTGGGGTAAAGTAGTTGACCCTGAGATAACAGATCCGGCAACAAGGGAAGCCGGTACTGATCTACGGCCAGCCCTACAACGTCTGCGTACCAAACCCTTGGCCACCTTGGAGCCACCAGAAATGCTGGTGCCCCTTCTAGAACCAGTTTGCGAACTACCTTGCCCAGCATGGAGACGGGCGGAAACAGGTACAGAAAACACAGATCCTTCCAAGCAAGGGACAAGTTATCCACTGCCAGAAATAGAGGATCCTGAGAAAGAGACACAAAGGCCGGAAGTTTGTGATTGTGCCTCGAGGCAAAGAGATCCACCTCCGGAGTCCCCCACTTGCGGCAAAGATCCAGAAAAACCTTGGGGTTGAGAGACCACTCTCCTTGGCGAGAGGATCCCCTGCTCAGGGAATCCGCCTCCGTGTTCTCCACTCCTGGAATGTAGACTGCCGAAATGCAAGGAACATTGCTCTCCGCCCAGTGCAGGATCAGAGAGACTTCCCCGAGGACACTCCTGCTGCGAGTCCCTCCTTAGTGATTGATGTAAGCTACCGCCGTTCGGTTGTCTGAACGAACTTGAACCGGTAGACCCTGTAAATGTGAGGTCAGCCGAGCCAGAACCAGTCGGATGGCTCTGAGCTCCAAGACATTGATGGGGGTGTGAGCCTCCTGAGGACCCCACACCCCGCTGAACTGATGACTTTTCCAATAACCTCCCCAGCCCGACAAGCTGGCATCCGTGGTGACCGTCTCCCAACAAGGGACCAGAAAGGATCTGCCCTTCAACAGGTTGCTCGATTCCAGCCACCACCGAAGGGACTGCCAAACCCTGGGAGACAATGCGTCAATAGGTGAAGTTGAAGAGATCTCATGTGAAACTGTGCAAACGGTACCGCCTCGAAGGAGGACACCATCAAGCCCACCAGTTTCATCCCCTGTCGGGATAGAGGAACAAGGATTGGCCAGAAGGCGGATCAGACCCTGAATCCCCTGCACCTTGGTCTGGGCAGAAACACTCTGGCCTGAATGGTATCCAGATTCATGCCCAGAAATGAAATCACTTGAGACGGAGAGAGAGAAGACTTGGGGTGGTTGATCACCCCATCCGAACCTCTCCAGGGTCGACACCACCTGGTGGGTGTCCAGCTCCGCCTGACGGAGGGAAGAAGCTGAGATCAACAGGCCGTCCAGATAAGGCACAATGCGAATGCCCTGAGCTCTGAGCAGAGCCATTATTCCCGCCAAGACCTTGGTGAAGACCCTCGGCGCCAAGGTCAGTCCGAAAGGAAGGGCTACAAACTGAAAATGTTGATCCTCCACCGCAAACTGGAGGAATCTCTGATGTGCCAGAAAAATCCGAACATGCAGATACGTATCCTTGATGTCTATGGATGTCATAAAATCCCCTTGGCGAAGGGAATTGATAGCCGAGCGCAGAGTCTCCATGCGGAACTTTTTGGCTCTGATAAACCTGTTGAGAACCTTGAGATCTAGAATGGGTCTCACCGAACCCTCCTTTTTGGGAACCGTGAAAAGGTTGGAGTAGTAACCCCTGCCTCTCTCCGACGGAGGCACCGGGCATATAACTCCCATGTCCAGAAGGTTTTTCACTGCTAACAGGAGCCCCTGTGCAGCCTGAGGGTCCGAGGGCACCCGAGACCTTAAGAATCTTGGAGGCGGCCAGTACTCGAACTCCAGTTTGTACCCGGAGGAGATCACTTCCAAGATCCAATTGTCTGTGACCTCCCGGGCCCAGACCTGGAAGAAGAGCCGCAGCCACCCCCCCCCCACCCTTGCGGGTGAGAGCGCCCCTTCATTGCTGAGCCGGTTTAATGGCAGGCTTGGGCTTTGAACCTCTGTTCTAGGACGAGCCCCTGACACCCGAGAAGGCCAAACCCCTAGCTGCTCTGGCCCCTCGAAAGGAAGGAGTGAACGGGCCAGCCCCCCCGAAAGGGACGGCGGTGTTTCTTCCGCTGAGGTAACATACCTCCTTTAGCAACAGCATCCAATTTATCTCCAAACAGCCGTGTACCAAAGAAGGGAAGAGCTGTGAGCGACTTCTTGGCCCCAAAGTCCGCCGCCCAGTGGCGGAGCCAGACAGATCAGCGCATAGCCACCAATAAGGCTGAAGTCCTACTACACACGACAATATAATCTTCCATAGCAGCCAAAACAAAGTCCATGAACAATTCACATCTCTTAAAGTGGACCAACACCCTGGGGTGATCGGCCCGGGAATCTATAAGATTCCCGGGCCGATCACCCCCCTCACCGCGGGACATCCGAGATCGGGATGTCCCGCGGTGAGGAACCCCCCCCGAAACCCCCCCAAAAACTCACCTCCTCGCCGGCGGCTGCGGCCGCCGCCGCCTCCCGCGCGCACGGCTAGAGGCCGTTTGTGAATGGCCGGCGCGGGCGCGCGCGCTGTCAGAGGGACGTGCGGGAGGCAGCGGCGGACGCGCTGGCTTGTCCGTCGCTGTCAGCGCTTGTCCGTCGCTGTCACCCGGCCACGTGGGAGCGTTTTGAGGTGAGTATTGGGGTGTTTCTGGGGGGTTTTACACAGCGGGGCACCCCTAATCGGGGTGCCCCCCTGAAGTGGACCAAAACCCAGGATAGTCAAAATCCTGGGTGTTGGTCCACTTTAAGGGTAGCGAACTCAGCGCTAGCCGGATCAAACTGAGCGTCATTCAGCCAGTCCCTGATAAGAGACCTGGTAGCAAGCAACACTAGGGCAGATGCACAAACAGTCCGCAGGGCCGAGCCCACGCTGGCAAGTGCGTGGCACGCCATATGATCAAGGCGCTTATCCTCGCCATCCTTAGGGGAAGTGGCGTCAGGGGTGTTCAGCACAGAGGAGTTGGTCAAACCTAAAACTGGTGCATCGACCTCGGGAGGAGAAGACCAGCGCTTAACCGCCTCCACCAGGAAAGGATACTTCTTATCCCATCCCTGAGGAGCACCAGGAAGCCGACTGGGCCTCTCCCATTCTCTAAGGATCAGCGCATCAAAGTGACCCTGGGTAGGGAATTCCAGACGGGGCTTGCGGACCCCAAAAAACTCCCCCTTTTTGAGAGGAGGCGCCTCAGACGGTTCAATATTCAACACCTCCAATGGATGTGACAAAACTGTGGCCGTATCTGCGGCGTCCCCCAGCGCCTGCCTGACATCACCAGACTGAACATAATCAGCCTCTGTTTCCTCATACAATTCCCCCTCCTCTAACGGGGAATAATCTGACAAATCAACGGAATCGTCGTCAACATCCCACGAGGGCTGGGCCAACGACAAATGTCTCTTTTTAGCCTGGGCCTTCTTGCCCACCGTGCTAGCAATAAATTTCTCGATGCTGGCCAACCTAGCACAAACATCAGAGTGCGACTCCCCGCTGGCACCAATGTCACTTGGGGTACGGATAAGGCGGGGGGGGGGGGGGAAGGCAATGAAGTGGGAGGAGCCGACCCAGAAGGCTGGGTACCAGACTGTCGCGTTATGGCCTTTTGTGCACATGGTATACGGATCAGCACATTCTCCCCCTGTAAGGGATACCCCGCACCCCACACATAGCCTGGATTGTCCCAGAGGGAGCCCGAGCCCAGTATCCTGCGGAGCCTCCATATGGTGATTTTTGTGGTCAGTCGCAAGACCGCAGGGAATTTACACCTAAGCAACCTGGGATGCCCCTTAAAAGTCCCGGTGGGAGGATTTGAGGTGATCAAATTTACACTAGGGACCCCAGGACCAGGAGGAACCCCTTAACATGCACAATAATGAAGCAATCTGCAACACACAATAAGGCATATCAATTACTATACAGCAAATATAATTTTAATTAAATAATTAAATAGATAAATGGCAAAACCTGCCAAAAACCAGCACCACAGAGGGCCCCCCCACCAGAGAGGGACCCCCAAGTGACAAAGAGGTGGCCAACAGGCCTCTACCTGTCCCCAAGAACGGCAGCAGCAACCGCAGCAAGGAAGCAAAAATGGCCCCCGATCTGAGGAGAAGCTGAGAAGCAGGAAGAGAAGGGAAGGGGGGCGGGCCAGCGCCGAAGGCGCGCTTTTCCGGCCCCATCCCCCTCCCAGCAGCGCGGATCTGGCCAGCAAAACGCGCCGAAAGAGGGGGCGCGCAGCCCCGACCCCCTTTTCTTAACACAGCCTGAGGGAGAGAAGCTCCCCAGGCTAACAGGTAAGCCAACACAGGCTAGAAAGCACCATGCACCAATTCATCCAGGGATACTTCCAGGAGATCCACACACAACACAAAGTAAAGTGAGCACCAACACACATACACTCACATATAAATATTAACAAATGAAAAGGGAGAGGCCGAGTATGACGGCTCACCAGCCCCCCCCCCCCAAAGGGAAGTAAGGGACCCGGAAGGGGGAGTGGGAACCCGGCCATTATAAGGCCATAGACATGTAGGGATGGGGCATCCTGCACCAGGATCACCAAAAACCTGGATAACCGCCTACCCCATAATGAGGTCTCACGTTGAAGCAAAGCTCCTTCCGCACCCATAGGGTGCTCCTACCCTCACCAAGACCCGCAGCCTAAGCTGGGAGGCTCAATTAGGGGCAATTTAAAAAGGGTCCTGGCAGTAATAGGGATAATAAACGGCCAGGCGCGGGCCCGGCTTACCTGCAAGTAAAAGAAGTCTTCATCTTCTCTCTTGTCGCCTTCCCTGCAGAGAAGGAACTGGGAAATTGGTGGGAGGTCCCAGGTATATATGGACGGGGAGGGGGCTTTCTTTTTTGCATATTCATCTCTGCAGAAGTTCGCCCTCTACTGGAGATTACCCACATGTCATGAAGATCGAAGTGGAGTGTATGGCACACTTAGAATAAAATACAATTCTGTGAAATACTCACCTGTAGAATTGGTATTATACACATACAGTACGTCCTGCTCCAATATAATACTTACACCTGGGTAATCCTCCACCAGAGGGCGCTGTTCACTGCAGACATGCAAAAACAGGCTCCTCCCGGCCCTTCATATACCTAGGGACCTCCCACAAATCCCCAGTATTGAAAAGCAGTGAGAAAAGAAGCCGGGAGAAACCAACCACCAAACTGGTAACAATGGCAATAATAACAATCACCATACAGGGGATCCAGAAAATGTAAAACCAGGGTGGGGTGGAGCAGGACGTACTGTATGCGTATAATACCAATTCTACAGGTGAGTATTTCACAGAATTGTATTATTCTAAGCATACAGTACGTCTTGCTCCAATATAATACTTACACGTGGGACATCCAATAGCAGTGTCCGTAAAATAGGGTGGGATCCCCAACATAAAAAGGCACAGCAGACAGTAAAGGTGCTGTCACCTGCAAACCTTGCTACCAAGTACGACATGAGCAAAGGCTCTAACGTCAATCTCATAACAAAACCTTTGAAAAGGTATGAACAGAAAAAGCAGCGGTCTAGCAAAACCTGTTTAACAGAAAAAACCTGGTGCTGAAGGGCCAAAGGCACCCAGACACAATTAGAACAGGATAAAAAGAGAGGAAGATTCTTCCCCCTAAAGGAATAGGCCAGAGTAACGGCCTGACCAGCCCAAATGCAGCAAGAGCCTCGGCGAAACTTAGAACTCTCCCCAACGGGGAATTGAAAACTGGTCTCCCGCAAGACAGGCGGGGATACTGACCCCTTTACTAACAAGGATCAGCAAGAAGCCAAAACCTTTACTCAGGACCAGGAAGGCAAACCATCCAAGTAAGGTCAAAAAGGCGCATAGGCCCTGGAAGCAAACGAGATCAGGCCTATACCCATACCTATGGAGGCGCCCACAGACCCCAAAGGGCATCAGTCCCCCTAACGGACAAGAAACAACCAGGAAAATGTCAACACCTGTTGAGGGAATGTAGACCCCTTACTTCAGCATTACTAAGAATAGGGCCCATAGGCAGACTAAAAGGACTTAACTAATGATCATAAAACGCCGCTTTAGACAAAGGGTCCGGCGCAAGGCGGAATACCACCACAGTATGGTATATATATATATATATATATATATATATATATATATAATGAACGAGGGATAAGTAATCAGAGCCATCTTCTCAGGCACACGTCTGACTGAAGCAACAGCTCCAAAACAGCTCAGACAGCAGCCAGAATAAGTCCCAAGGGAACAATCCGCAGGTCAAAAAGAATGAAAATTGATCCCAACCGGGACCATAGAACTACTTGGGAGATGCCCCTGAGCAATCCCCAAGAGAACTCCCAACAAGGAAGACTGAACCAGACTTCTACAGGAAGGCAGACAGGACAGAACCTGGACCTGCAGAGTACCTAGATGGGGAGCCAACCCCAACCTATGCTGTAACAACTCTAGAACCCTGGGAACCGAGAACGTCCAACAGGGGAGAGACCAAGACTCACGCCAATCAATATGGGTACACCATAACCCACAATAGACGGGAGGAAGAAGAAACCAAGAAAGCTTGTTCCTAGCACCCCATAGACCAAGCCACCCAGAAGATAAACGGGTGAATGAATCAGCTGTCAAGCCCTCAGACTAGAGTCTGTAGATTGAGACGACATAAGAAGGAGCCTGACAAGGGCAGAACCGCACTCCTGAGAGAGCGTACAGGTCAGCTGACCTCAGCAGAAGCATCTGCGAACCACAGTTCACTAGGCCACCTAGGGGCCATCAATCTCACGCGTCTCTTTATCAGCACGATCGTGCGCAGAACCCCACATAGTAGGGTGAATGAAGAGAAGACATATAAAATAGAAAGTCCATACATAAATATACTAAGCCCCCATGACCAGAGTCAGAATATTCTGGGGCAGTAAAAGCAAGGGCAGAGCCCCTGTGATATTAGCGAGACCCAACAGAGCCACCCTAGTTGGCTCTCAGAGGGACACCAGGATAGCACAACCTGCCACTGAAAAACATCCGTTGGAGCGAATACCACTGAGGAACAGGGGACGTAGACCCCCACCCAGATCAGGAACCTTCCAGAAGAATCATCCTACTTCAAGCTCCAGACCAATAATAAAGCAGGCCATTGTCTTCCAACGGGCCAAGAGTCCCTAAATAGACAGGTCCTGAAGAGGAGAAGTCCAGCAGTATAGAGTCAACTGAAGGCTCATTGTTTAAACAAAGCCAGTAGGTAAGATGGACCCTCTAAGGGACTCTACATAGGAACCACGGGGGGTTTTGGAAGAAATCCCCCCCCCCCCGCGAGACTTGGTACCCAAGGTGACCATTCACAGGAAGATGCAAGCAAAGAAGGGGGTGCCCCCTGACAGGGTCCTTGAATATAACCAGCTCAAGAGGAACCCCCGTACCAAAGGGGAATGAGCACAGACCTAGCTCCCGGGGTGCTGGAACCCCATCTAGGATCAATAACCTACTGTGCTGAAGAGACCAAAGGCTCTGTATATAAGGGACATCATCTGATACGCCACCAACGGGCCCACCAGTTGCAATCCTGCCTGGTGAAAGTAAGATGTCAGCAAAGAGGGACAGAGCCCCCGTAATCAGCAGTCCACTTGTTGCCAAGGAAGAAGGCTCAAGCCTGAACCGAATCCACGGACTGGAGATAGCGGATAAGGGATTGAGGTGACCGAGCACCCATCCAGTAACTCCCAGGGGACACCGCCGGCCGACTAACCTACACGGCCTGACGTAGAGATGGGAAGTAAGGAAGGACGATCCGGTAGGTCCTAGTGCGGACGCCCCACCGGCATGTCAGAGACATAACCCCCATCCACACCTTGGTGAGTAGTTTGGGAGCAGAAGAGAGGCCAAAAATAAGGCACCAATCCGCAGGGTTGGTCCTTCAACACTGACTAGTAAAGGTCTTGGTGTCCAGAAGACACAGGGGGAACTAAAGGGATCTAGATCTCCCCAGGAGGCCAGAAGCCCCCTTTTGCACAGGCGCCTGTGTCCCAAGACAGAGATATCACGCAGGGACTACCTGTGAGTGTAGAATTGCCAAGCCTACCATAGGCCAGCATGGCCCAGACCGCCTCATCTTTTTGAGGGAAAGAGGAAAGTTAACATAAAGGCCATAGCCCCATTCTGTGAGGGGCAACCGGTAAGTAAGCCCAGACTCTGTAGGCCGAGTACGGCCTGCACCAACTCCTGAGGGGAAAACAGTGGCCAGAAACCCCTGACAACCTCTGAGAGGGACCGCCCAGCAAATTCTATCCTGTGTCCAGGGGAACTACCTCCTGGAACCATCAGACGGAGAAGATACACTCCCAGATAGGAGTCAGGTGCTGTGGCAGGCCCTGCCAGAGGGCCCAGGGCGTTGCCTGCCCACCCCGTGGTGGAAATCCATTCCGAAAATTTGGAAGCACACCTCAGGTTCGCGTTTGACACTAACGTAGGGAGGGGGAGGGGTGTCCCTGCCCCGAGGAGGCCCAGACGGCCTTCTGCGTAGGGGTGCCTTACCCTTTTTTCCAAAAAGGTCCAACGGGCCCCAAATAGACGCCGTCCTCTGAAGGGAAGGCCAGTGACAGCCTTTTTCATATTAACGTCAGCACCCCACTGTCGCAGCCAGACCAGGCGGCGAATAGCTACTACAAGGGCAGAGGTTCTAGCACACATCTTAATGGTGTCATCCAGCGCTGAGAGGATGAACCTCACAAACACATCACAATCTGAGAGTGCATTAAAGACCTCCCAGGGGAGGTCCTCCGGTCGGTGATCAAGTAGCTTTCTAATGAGGGTCCTGGCGGCCACCGCAGTGATGGCCGCGGCACAGACCGGGCGCAGAGCCGTCCCTGCGCACGAAAAGGCGTGGGAAGCCAGTCTGTCAATGCGCCGGTCTCAGCATCCCGAAGGGTACGATAATGAGGGGCAGTCATGAAGGGGGTTAGTAACCCCTATAATTGGTGCATCCACCACGGGAGGTGCTGACCAAAAGTTAACCACATCAGGGGGAAAAGGGGTACTTCCAATCCCAGACCCCTGGAAACCCTTTAAGTTTACAAGGCGATTCCCATTCTTTGGATATAAGAGCCTGGAAATGCTCCTGTTCCAGAAATTCCAAGCGCGGTGTCGCTGTGTGGAAACTCTCCCTCTTAGGCTTGGGAGCCTCTCCAGGAGGAGAGATTGACAAAACCTCAAAGATCTTTATAAGTAGTTCATCAGTGTCACACAGGCCCCAAGAACTGGGCCAGAATCATCACGGCTCCGGGGCATCCCATCCGAGGAGCCCAAATCGGAGAATAGCTCACCTTCATCAGAAGGATCCAGGTCCTGCATAGCAGCAGATTCATCGGTTTCGTTAGGAACCGGAGAACCAGGAGGCGTCAGGGACCGCTTCTTTCCAGGGCCCATACGCTCCGCCAAACTAGATAGCACCTGCTCAGCCGTAGGCAGCCTGCGCGGCACGACTTGCTGGTCATCCCCGCTCGAGTGAGACTCATCCGGAGTGAGATTTAGGTCCGGGGACACGGGAGTATTGAAGTGAGGTGCAGCCACTGGCAAACCTGATTGCAGGGTCAGTGCCTGTTCAGCACACGGTCCGCAGACCCGTGCTCTGTCAGCATCAGCATGGGGCTGGCCACACACTGTACACGTCCGGTCTTGTCCCCGAGGGACCCCGGGTACATAATTCTGAGATGCCTCCATATGGTGATTATCTGAGCAGTATGCCCGCAGGGATTTACGCAATAGGCAACCCTGGATGCCCCAAGACCCGCTAGGAATGTGGGAGAATTTTATATGTGAACCCGCTATAACCTATGTCAGGCCGGGAGACCACCGAAATCTTGGCGGCTGAAAGACATAAAGGGGATAAGAAGGGGGTGTCAGTGCCATGCGCAGCTCATAGGAACAAAAACCGCCCAGGAGGGCACTTACATGACCAAGGGAGGAGGCGGATCGCAACCACGTGCGCGAAGACCGTCAAAATGGTGCCAAGCAAACCTCGAGGGGCGGGCCTGATCTGGCCGTGACGCGGGGCGCGTCATGCCAAGTCCCCGCCTCCCCCAAAGAGCACGAAGCTCTAACCAGCGCAACGTCCATGACAGTAGTGGATAGGACACACATAGAGAGTGTAAATGAGGAGATTGCTCTCAACACAAAAAATACAATTCTTAGCTGGGCTCGAACCGTAGACCCTCTATACCATATCTAAATGATCTACCTGATGAGCCATGCAGTCTGCTGGGAATGATGCTGCCGCCCGGGCTGCACACTTCATGTAATGAAAGGACACACACGCGCACAACCAGACAAGGCTTATGTGGGGCAAGGAGCGCGGCACTGACACCCAAGTTTAAATGAATAAACGTGTTAACATTACGCTGGGACCGCCACACACATACCCCCCCCCCTTTCTTTTCCCCCGAGCTACGGGAGGAAGCAAGGGAGAAGCGGACCTGCACCCAGGGTTCATCGCTATGAGAGGCACGGGGCAATAATGCGGGAGGGGCATCTATTGGAGGCTCACCATCGGCCTAAACCGCCTACCCTATGGTGGGGGATTGCGGTGGAGCATAGCTCCGTGAGCACACGAGGTGCTGCCTACCTTCACCCGACCAGCGCAGCCCAGGCTGGGAGGCACATCTTTATCGAAGAGGATGGGTGGTAGTAGTCCTGCAGGGCCGCAGGCTGTAAAAGCCCGGCTCACCTGCGTGAGGGTGATACTTCATGTCTTCGCAGTCGAGCACTGCAGAGAAATCTGGGGATTTGTGGGAGGTCCCTGGGTATATGAAGGGCCGGGAGGAGCCTGTTTTTGCATGTCTGCAGTGAACAGCGCCCTCTGGCGGAGGATTACCCACGTGTAAGTATTATATTGGAGCAGGACGTACTGTATGCTTAGAATAATATTTTTTAGAAAATTGTCTCCTTTATTTTAAATAAAACATTTGTTTTATTAATGAAAACCATATTGCACGTGATAGCTCCATTTCTCCCGATTCCAACGGTGCTACATATGTAGCCCCCCCCCCCCATTCTTGCCCAGGAGACCCTACCGGGGGACCCAATTTTTTGGGAAATTTAAAGGTTAAAAACTCCCAAAAAATGACATGGGGTCCCCCTTACCCATCATAACCAGCCAGGGACCAGCTATTGGGGCTTGTAGAACAGGGCGCAGGGGCCAGCTTTGGTGGCCCCCCACCCTGCCGCTACAAGCTCCGTGGGCCGTGCTCTTGGGGAGGCAGGTAATTGGGATAGGTGCAGGTGAATTGCCGGTTAACAGTAAAAATAAACAAACACACATTTGTTTATTATTTATTTAATAATACCGGCAAGATTGTGGAGAAGCTTCTGGTGCCCAAAACATAAATATGTATGATACTTGACTAGGCCCATAACCATACCCTTGCTGGGTATTTGGGAATTGATAAAGCCCAGGAGAGAATTCTCCAAAGATTTATCTGGCCTAGTGTGCATCCGGAGGTAAAATACTATTGTGAGTCATGCCCCACCTGCCAAATAAGTGCCCAGTTTCTCACTTCCACAGCCCTTTGGTTCCACTTCCAATTATAGAGGTGCCATTTGAGAGAACTACATTGGATTTTAATGGGATCAGTGGTCCCATTAAAGTGGACCAACACCCAGGATTTTGACTATCCTGGGTTTTGGTCCACTTCCCCGGGGCACCCCGATCAGGGGTGCCCCGCTATGTGAAACCCCCTAGATCGCTGGATATAACTCACCTCACCCGGCTCCTACGGCGCATGCGTGGCCGCTTGTCTAATCAGCACGCTTGGAGCCGCTGAGGAATGCGCCCCGAGCATGCTGGCAGACGCATCTCGCGCTTCCCTCTAACAGGCACGCGCCCTGCTAGAGAGAAGCGCGAGATGTGGCCGTGGCCCGCGCACCCCGATTTTGGATGCCCCGCAGGGAGGGATCGGATCGGCCCGGGAATCTTATAGTTGCCGAGGCCGACCCGGCAGGGTGTTGGTCCACTTTAAAATAGGCTAAGGGGGATACATTTTAATTGTAATGGACTATACCTGTTATCATGAAGTAATGCCGTTGATCACATTCATTTAAAAAAAATATTGCAAGGATTTTAATCAAAAAGCGGCAATCCGAGTCCCATTGTGTCCTATTGTATATAGTACTGCTGCTCACCTTCTGCTTGGACAGATAGTCAATACTTTTGCTTAATTGACTCCTGTGTGATTATGGGGCGGATCTTGTGGGGACTACTGTGTGAACATCCTGATTGCCCTATTTTCACACCATTCACTCTCATTTCAGGACTTATGTCTTAAATTGTTGATGAAGATCCTTCTAGAATATCCCCCCTAATATCCCGAAAATGACAAATATGAATTTTTATCCGTTTCACTCTAGGTCACCTTTATTGGATACATTTCAAGAATTAGTAGAGGCTTATTTTGTGAAATTATCCACATCTGTAGATAAACGTAAATGTAAATTAACAAGAGCAGAACAAATTGCCATAAATGAATTGTCTAAAAATGAATCCATAAGCATTTGGGCTGCAGACAAGGGAGGCTGTGTGGTCAAACTGAATACGGCAGATTATCTGCCAACCCAATCACACGTTTTCAATCGGATGTAAAATTACTCCTGTTGTAGGGAAAAGCCCTGGGGATACTTAATGATAAAAATATTGATTTCCAAACTGTGGACTCCCCATTGTCCCGGTCTTTCATCATTTTCCCAAGATCCACAAGTCAGAGAGGCCCCCTATGTGTCACTTGATTGTTGTAGGTATTGGGGGGATGAATGAGAGGCTGGGACAATGGGTGGATTCCTATTTACAGCCATTGGTTCAAAGACTCCCGGGGTCCCTACAGTACTCCAGGGATGTAATGGATAGTCTCATGGATTTTGACTGACATGAAAGGTGCAGGTGGCTGACGTGCGATGTGTCGTTGTTGAATTCAGTTATTCCACATGATCTTGTACTTCAAGCGACTTATTTTCATTTACAGAATTATTCTATATATAGCAAGCAATTAATCATTTCTTTAATTTATCAATTGAATTTTTGTTAAAACATTTTTTTATGTTTTCTGGGAGCTCCATTTTCGCCCTCTTTTGCCAACCTTTATATTGGTTGGTGGGAGAGGGCAAGTATTTATGGACATGATAATCCTTTTTTGGTAGTTATATTGATGATATTCTAGTCATATGGAATGGTGATGACCAGTCAATTAGTAGTTTTTACAGTATTTAAATGATAATTTAAATTTTAAGATTTACTTCAGACAGTGACTTTTTGGGCATCCCATTTTTGGATTTATATTTAGAAGTTTCACCAGATGGAAAAAAGGTATCTACCCGCACATATAGGAAGAAGACTTCGGGCAATATAACCTTAAAAGTAGAGTTGCCATCCCAAGCATACTATTAGAGCAATCCCAGGGGGTGAAATGATTTCGGCCCGCAGGAATTGCTCTGAAGAAAAACAATTTGAGGGAGAAATAGCCCTTATTACAGATAGACTCCATGCAAGGTGCTATTCTGTGGATCTTACATATAGAGCTAGAAATATAGCACTGTCCAGGTCTAGGAAACGTATGTTTTTGTCTAAAGGTACAAAGAAAAAAAGGGAAATTAAATCATAAGAACTACCTAATCTATGGTTAGCACCAACTTTGTAATATGTAAATTCAGGTGAAGAGTTCCAGTCTAGAGTTACTGCTGATAAATATCAAATTAAACCGGACCTTCACCATGATTTATTGAAAAACCCAAACCCTTGAAAACGATTCACCAGCATCTAAAATTAATATATTTTACGTTTTTAGTCACTTATTATTCTTTCCCCCACTGGGCTGCAACTCTGTCCAGGACTTTAGGATATGGATGCCACCATCTTGACTGGGGGCAGGTTATGGCTGTGCTTTGCTCAGACAGAGCAGAGCTGGGGTCAGGAAAAGGTCAGCAGTCCCAGAATGCAGAGCAGCACAGTCAGAAGGCACTTCCTGTTTGCAGGCTGCCTGATGTTCCATGAGCCGCCATCTTGGATGTTTAAAGGCTCATAACATGCAGTAGATGCAGGTAGGATGTGGGCAATGTGCAGGGTGTGAGAAACATGTAAGATAGACTCTTATTCAGAGTGAAGGACCGCTTTAAGAACTTTACTAACTGCAACAGTTCCCACATGATCTATTTGATCACTTGTGAGGAAAGTCAGTTGCAGTATGTAGGTTGTGAAATCAAAATGCTAAAACGGAGGATTGGAGAGCACATTACGGGAAACCTTTCGGATTTTCAAACTGGGTACCCGTGTCTCAAAAGGTCTCAACCATTAGTGGATGTAGATTTATTCTTAAGGTAGATGAGGCTATATGATTTTTGGTTTTCAAATAATGTCTACTCTATACTACTACTACTCTATATATACACTATATAAACTATATAAATATGTTTAAATTATATATTAAAATTAAAGGGCTTGTGCAATATCTGCTGTGCTGAATTGAAACAGGATGAAGGGTAGGTTGTTTAGGGTTATCTGCTTTGTTTGATAGTAGGTGAATACATTTATAATACAGCAAGAGGCGTATTCTATTTATTTGTTAAAACTGAACTATGAAAAAATGAGCTGTGGTATACTAATTTTAGAAGGTATAATAAGGATGATGGCAGTTTGGATCCGTTATGATATTCCGATAAACCAATGTAGGTCCCCTTTAAAGAATATTTAATTTCCATGTTACATTTTGGTTTTAATTCCTCCCCTCTGTTTATTCAAGGTAACATATCTTCCTGTTGGTTTTATATTTTCTTAGGCTGTATTAATGTTGTCTTAAATGTTTAAGGAGTATGAAAAGGCTAATTGGGGGCTATTCCCATTTCCTATTCCCATAGCAGGGGTGCTACTTTTGCCCTTATTTGCTTCATATAAAGTAACGTAATTCTGCCCTTGCTACTCCATTGGTTCTCAGCAATGTGAGGGATGTCATTTCAGCCCTTACTATCTGCTGTGTGTGCAGGATGTCATTTCCACCCTTAATGCCGCCTGAATGCTGCTTTCCTTTTCTATCTGATGCGCGTAATCTGTGCGGAAAGAAAGCTGATGCGAGGAGGTAGGAGATATTTACTGCTTTGGGAGACAATACATGCAATTAACAAGTTGGGTTTATCAAATGGGATTTGAACGTGGGAGAGAGGTTACCAATAATCGAATCTACTAATAGGGATTGTATTGTTTTAATGTCATGAGTAATGCCGGAAGTTCTGAAACGTGTAGACATTGGTTATTATTCCTTATGAGATTATCTGGTACAGTGCTATTTTTAATCTATGAAAAAAAGGATTGGATCTTTCAACTGCTCATTTTTGGCTGGCTACATTTGTCTCTTGCAACTAGGAGTAAAGCGCTCCCAGACGCAGCCGTAATGGGAGTTTGTTACTTGGATCAAGGCTCAATGGATTGCAGGATTAGTGTTAAAGCTTGTGTGTCGCAAATATATCTACCCCCAGTGGATGCAAAGGGACTGAAAAACCCCCTGGGACCATTCTCCCTGATGCATGACCGGCCTGTATATTGTCCACTCCCGGTATGTAGATGGCCGAGATGCATGGAACATTCTTCTCGACCCAGAGTAAGATCCTGCTCACCTCCTTGAGAGCTCTCTTGCTCCTGGTGCCCCCCCTGGTGGTTTATATATGCTACCATTGTCAGACTGTCAGTCTGAATCCTGACAGATTGACCTCTCAGAACGGAAGACCAATGTGTGAGGGACAAAAGAATTGCTCTCAGCTCCAGGATATTTATGGGGAGCTTGCTTTCGCCTGGTCCCCACTGTCCCCGGATTGTCTGAGACCCCATTGACACCTCCTCAACCCATTAGGCTGGCATCCATGGTGACCGTCTTCCACTGAACTGGAAGAAAAGACCTGCCCACCTCAAGATGTTGAAGATTCAGCCACCAGGTTAGGGACTGATTGTCATGAGGAAGGGGTGATTCAGAATTTCCATGAGAATAACATCTGCAATGGCCTTGTGTAAAACAAAGGGCACCGCCTCAGAGCAAGACACCATCAGGCCCAACAGGCACATTCCCTGGTGAATCGTCTTACAAGAGAACCTGCACTATGGAAAAGAAGTGAGAGCCGCTTCTGTTTCAGAAGAAATACCTTGGCCCGAGTTGTGTCTAATGACATTCCCAGGAAAGCTATAACCCTTGAAGGTATGATATGCGACTTTGGATATTTGACTATCTAGCCAAACTATTTAACGTCGATAAGTTATCCTGTTATCCTTCTGGGCCTCCTGAAAAGTTGCAGCCCTGATCAACAGATGGTCTAAGTAAGGGATTATATGCATCCCCTGGTGTCTTAGAAAGGCCATGAGACCTACCAAAATCTTGGTAAACACCCTTGGGGCTGCCCAAAAGACAGAACCACAAACAGAAGATGAAGGCCATCTATTGCAAAGAGCAAATACTTTTATGACCCCGAAAAATCAGCATATGTAAGTATGCATCCTTTATATCCATGTGGTCATAAATTCTCCCAGCTGAAGCGACATCAATTCAATTCAATTCAATTTATTGTTCGCCAAGTACATCGTGAGATGAACAAGGAATTCTTTTCGGCATATACACAGTGCAAAAAGAAAACAGTACAGATAACTGCAGTTAAAGTTACAAAGGAAGGGGAACATGGAAGACAGAGATACGGAAGCAGATAATCTCTTATAAAGTCAAAGTATGAGGACCCATCGATTCCCGCTTGATCCTGAGCCTATGATGCCTGGATATTGTTAAGGATGCGGACGGCCAAAGGAAAGAAACCCTTCCTGGACCTAGAAGTCCTGCAGGCTGGGACCGCAAGAGGTCGCCCGGATGGTAAGTAGTGGAATAGGGTGTGTCCAGGGTGGGACGGATCCCGGAGTATCTTTCCAGCTCGCGTCTTGATTCTCTGATTGTGCAGTTCCTGTAGGGATGGTAAGGGGGCTCCGATTATTCTTTCTGCCGTCTTTATTGTTCTTTGGAGTCTACCCTTGTCCCTGCTTGTAGCTCCTTCGAACCAGACAGAGAAAGAAAAGCACAGAACAGAACCAATGACGGCATTGAAGAAGAGCACAAGCAACTTTTTCGACAGGCCTGCCTTCTTAAGTTGCCTCAGGAAGAAAAGTCTCTGATGTGCTTTCTTCAGTAGAGCCGTGGTGTTCCTTTCCCAGCAGAGGTTGTCGGAGATTGTCACACCTAAGTATTTCGTCTCCCTTTCTCTCTTGATTTCCACCCCCTTGATGGTCAGGGGTGACAGGGGTGCCGGGTTCTTTCTGAAGTCCACTACCATCTCTTGGGTTTTGGAAGGGTGGATCTTAAGGATTCCATGCAAAATTTCTTCAGATGGACGAACCTGTGATCTAATATTGGGTGCATAGAATCACCCTCCTTTGGAATTAAGGACAAATTGGAGTAAAAACCCTAACTTCTCTGAGAAGGGAACATGATGTATTACTCCAATCTGTCAAAGGCAAGTTATGGCAGATCTCATAGCCTCTATCTTCACCGGATTTTGGGATACCCCTGACCTCAGAGGAGGTGTAGCCCCAAATTCGATCTTGTAACCTGAGGAAACAAACTCCTGTATCCAAAGATCTGTCACATGGAGCATCCAAATGGGAGCAAAATGCTGAAGCCGCCTCCCCATGCCTGAGGGGGTTTTGAAGGGGTTTTTGCCTTATTCCACCAGAAAGATCTTGCCCTATTCTTTATGGTATCCTGAGAATGAGGATCATCTACCTCTACGAAAGGGCCGGGGATTTGAAGACGTGCCACAAAAAGGAACAGACCTCCTTCTTTGTGGAAGTCTAGTAGACTTATCTCCAGTAGCCTCCTTTATCTTGCAAATGCTTCCCAAAGAGACATCCTCCCCCCTAAAAGGGCAGTTCAGTCTTCTTGGAGGCAGCATCAGCCGACCATTGCTTTAGCCATAACGTACGTCTTAAAGCATCTAACCGCCCCCCGACATTGGCCTCTGCAGACCCACCGGGGGCGCCACCGGTAGCGATTCTGCCGGTCCGGAGCACCTCTTCACAGCCGGCCTGACTGCAGCGACCACGAGCTGGCCGGAAATGCGCTTTGGAGGGGTACTTCACTGGAACGCATGGCCCGCCCCCCCCCCCCCCCCCCCCTCAAAACCGGAAACAGAATGGCTGATGCCGGCCGTCTTCCCACGTGTGTTTCAGCCGGTCAGAAGATCAACTGGAAACAACTGCAGCAGCGTTGTAACTCCCCGACCTGGAGCCCAGAAGGGACAGGTAAGTCCTCCTAGGCTCCCTACTTAACCTTTACCCTGCGTGTGCCCTGGGGTGGGGGGAGCTCCTTACCAATTACCATTACCTGTAATCCCAATACCCAGTAGAGGATTACTCACTAAAGGCTGCAAAAGCAAAAAATCAAAAGAAGGGCTAAAAAAAAATCAGACCAAAATGAAAAATTTCAGTCTCTTTTTGGAGAGCGTTCCAGTGCGGAAACACAAACAATAATGAGGGCCAGGGAATGGGGCTTTTTAACGTGGCAGGTTTGTGATTCTGGTAGTAGGCGGATTCTATCATCTCCATCATCACTGGGCAGAAGGTGACGGGGGGCCATAAGGGATTAAAATTAAAGTTTGTAAATATACCAGTAAATGTGATACAACCAATAAAGTGGAACTAAATTGAATATTGTATATCCCTTTCAGTGCAAAGTCTGCAAAACACTGCTGTTATGGCCACTGCTGCGGTGAAGGAGTTCACTCAACCTTACTCAGAACACTACTGTTGGGCATGTGTAACTATCAGCAATCTGTTGCTATTGGTAATGTACAAGTCTGCACTTGTACATTCCCAATAGCAACATATGAAACTGTTTTCATAAAACACACATTTGTTAACATTAGAAAATAAAAAATGCTAGATTAGCTCAGCATCTTTGAGAAATAATTTTTCTGCACAAAAATATTACACTTTCAAAAATCCTATTGAATGAGCTCTCAGTGGAGACCCAATCACCTGTGTACAGGGTGAAGAGTAGGGAGGACAGTACACAGCCTTGAGGAACCCCGATGTTGGTGCCTCTGGAGTTGGAGGTGATGTTTTTGATTCTCATGGACTGAACATTATCCTCTCTCAGGATCCGGACATGCATTTCAGCTAATTTATGAGGATGTCTGGATCGATTATATTGAATGCTGAGCTAAAGCCAACAAACAATATTCTAACATATGCTCCTGTTTTCTCTATAAAATTGGAATGGTTATTTGAGGGCCAGGTTGACTGCATCCTCAGCCGATCTGTTCTCTTTATAGACGAACTGCAGTGGGTCTCAGCAATATTTTGTTTTTTTCTTGTAGGTGTGTCATTTCTAGTCTCTCCAGGACCTTCATTACTATCAAAGTTGAAGCCAAGTTATAATCATTGAGGTATTTGCTTTGTTTTTTTGGGTGATAGGAATGATACTTAAGCTTTTGAGGCATTCAGAGACTACATGTCCTTCCATGTTTGTCAAGATTGGTTCAAGCTTAGCTTTTTTTTTTTGGTACGACCTGTTCAGAGTTGATAGGAGTCTCACAGCGTATTCTTGGACTCGAAGCCAAGTTCTTGATTCTTCAGGGTACTTAAGTGCATTCATCTAGGTCCTTCTGCAAGAATTCTAAAATTTGAGGAATGGAGAACCACCATGGTAAAAAAAGATTCACACCAGGAAAAAAGAAAAAAAAATGTCATGTTCGGGAATAGAGCTTGGACAAAGAGGTCTTCACGACCTGAATAAAGGTGTCTATTACCTGAGAGGAGAGACCCCTTATCTCTCAAAACCTGGGATTCAATTGGCACACCATCGAGCCCAGTGACAGTTAAAAGAGGTGAAACAATGACTTTTACATGTTTGATCTAAGCCAAGACAAAGACTGCTGTAGAGTTTTCACCTTGGTACGAGAGAAAAAATTAGAACTTATTAAGTTACCTCAGGTAACTGTTTCCATGGATGAAAAGGCAGATGAAATGGATATAAGTGAATTTCTATTACATGCTTTGCCTGACCAGAGAGAGACTGACAATGGTGAAGGGAAGAATTGCTTTGCTATAAATAAGATAGTTTTAAAGCGAGTTCAGGAGCTTTTGTGAGTTCCGTATTTCAAGTCAGGTTGTTTTATAAGTGAGGGGACTTTTCACTAAGAGACAAGGAGAAAAAAAGCATTGTTTTCTGTGTTTTTTTGTTTGTTTTTCTCTTTCCCTTTTTGCAATTTTTCTCTTGTATTCCAGGGTTTAGCCCTGCATTAAAATACATTGCTCCCTTTGAGACGGCAGAGTGGGGGTGTTCCTGGCTAATTAGAAGCCTATTTATTTCACCTGAGGCCTGTCTTTGCCTGTCCTGAGAGAGAATGACACTGGTGAAGGGAAGTATTGCTTTGTAATAAATACGATTTTTAGTGAGTTCTGGTTGTAAGTGTTATAGAGCTAAAATAAGTTAAAAGCCAAAGAGCTGCAACTGTAAGCACTAAAATTGAATTTTAATGCTGTTAATGGAATAATAGCTAGCAATATTGGAGGTCTGCTTCAGTGCACAATTTGTCATATGTATACACTTCAGGAGCAGCAGTTCCAGGGTGAATACCGCTGTGATAAATGTGAGCATGTTGCAACCCTGGAAGCTCGGGTTAGAAATCTAGAGACACAAAATGCAACACTGAGGAGGATTGACAATATGGAGGGCATTCTGCTCCCTGAGCAGGCAATAATACCATTTTGTGATTACTCACCTGTAAAATGGTTATTACAAGTATGTCACACACCCGCTTATAGCAGTGCCCATAATGGGTGGGGATCGCAAAAAGGCAATAATGCAAACTACTGCAGCTTGCAGAACTTTGCGGCCAAAAACAGCATCCGCTGAGGTCCGCACATCAACCTTATAAAACTTAGAAAAAGTATGAACGGAAGACCAAGTAGCAGCCTTGCAAACTTGTTCAACAGAAGCCTGATGCTGAAAAGCCCAAGATGCTCCAATAGCACGACTAGAAAGAGCAGTAACACGAAAAGGGGGAACCTTCCCCTTGGCAGAATAGGCCCCAACAATGGCCTGTCGAATCCATTTACTAATGGAAGACTTAGCGGGAGCCAGACCTTTCCTGGGCCCGGAGGGCACCACGAAAAGGTGTCCAAAGGAGAAGTAGCCACCAAATAATATTTCACACATCGAACCACATCCAAAGAATGTAAGGTCCTCTCCTTGTCATTACTAGGCTTAGGACACAAGGAAGGGAGAACTACATCCTGATTGAGGTGGAAGGCCGAAACCACCTTAGGAAGGAAATCCGGCCTAAAGCGGAAAACCACCTTGTCCAGGTACCTCAAAGTAAGGAGCCTGAATAGACAAGGCCGCCAACTCAGAGACACGCCGAACAGAGGTAATAGCCACCAAAAAGGGAACTTTCTGAGTGAGCAGAGAAAGAGCAATATCATGCACTGGCTCAAAAGGAGGCCCCTGGAGAGCCGACAGAACCAAGTTTAAATCCCAAACCCGCTGCAAGGGCTTTCTAGGAGGCCGCACATGAGTAACCCCCTGGTAAAATGTCTTAACCAGGGGATGAAGGGCAAAAGACCTTTGAAAGAAAACCGCCAGGGCAGAAACCTGCCCTTTCAAAGTCCAGACCATGTTGAAGAAACTCCAGAATTCTGGGAATAGAAAACACCCTACAAGGCAAGGCCCTAGCCTCGCACCAGTTAATATAAGACCTCCAAGTCCTATAGTAGACGTTAGAGGAAGATCTCTAGCTCTAACAAGAGTCTGAACCACCGCAATAGAAAGACCTTCCTCTAAGATGGAGATTTCAGCAGCCACGCCATCAAAGCCAGCGTTAGTAAATTGGGGTAGCGTAGCTGACCCTGGGTGATAAAATCCGGAAGAAGAGGCAGATAAAACTGATCTACTGCCAGCCGCACGACGTCTGTGAACCACACTCGTCTTGGCCAGCTTGGAGCCACCAGAATTGCTGGTGCCCCTTCTAGAGTTAGCTTGCGCACCACCTTGCCCACCATGGAGAAGGGGGGGAACAGGTACAGAAACCCCAGTTCCCTCCAAGCCAGGGACATGGCATCCACTGCCAGGGCCAGAGAATCCGGAGACAGAGACACAGAGGCAGGAAGCTTGTGATTGTGACGAGAGGCAAAAAGATCCACCCCCGGAGTCCCCCACTTGTGACAAAGGGACTGGAATACCTTGGAACTGAGAGACCATTCTCCTCGGCGAGAGGATCTCCTGCTCAGGGAATCCGCCTTCGTGTTCTCCACTCCCAGGATGTAAATGGCTGAGATGCATGGGACATTGCTCTCTGCCCAAACAAGGATCAGAGATACCTCCCTGAGGGCACTCCTGCTGCAAGTCCCTCCTTGGTGATTGATTTAAACGACTCCCGTCCGATTGTCCGATCGGACTTGAACTGGCAATCCCTGCAATAGAAGAGTCAAGCGAGACAGAACCAACCAAATGGTCCGTAGCTCCAAAACGTTGATGGGGGTATGAGCCTTCCGAGGCCCCCATAACCCCTGGAACTGATGTTCCCTCCAGAAGCCCCCCCCCCCCCAGCCCGACAGGCTGCCGTCCGTGGTGACTGTTTCCCAACAAGGGGTCAGAAAGGATCTGCCCTTCAACAGATTGCTTGACACTAGCCACCACTGAAGGGACTGCTGAGCCCGGAGAGACAGCAGACAAGACTGATCCAATGACAGCGGACACTTGTCCCAAGTAGCTAGAAGATGGAGCTGAAGCGTCCTCATGTGAAACTGGGCAAAAGGGACTGCCTCGAAGGAAGCCACCATCAGACCTACCAATCTCATCCCTAGCCGGATAGACGGGCGAGGATTGGAAAGCAGAAGCCGAACCAAATCTTGGATCAGAAGAATCTTGGGCTGAGGAAGCAACACCCTGGCCTGAAAGGCATCCAGAGTCATGCCCAGAAACAAAACCTCCCTGGACGGGGAGAGGGAGGACTTGGAATAGTTGATCACCCAACCAAACCTCTCCAGCGTGGATACCACCACTCTGGTGTCTAGCTCCGCTTGGCTGAGAGAGGAAGCCAAAATGAGAAGGTCGTCCAGGTATGGTACAATGCGAAAGCCCTGGACTCTGAGGAGAGCCATCACCCCGCCAATACCTTGGTGAACACCCTCGGAGCAGAGGTAAGCCCGAACGGAAGGGCCACAAACTGAAAATGCTGATCTTCCACCACGAACCTGAGGAATCTCTGGTGTGCCAGGAAGATAGGTACATGCAGATAAGCATCCCTGATGTCTATGGACGTCATGAAGTCCCCCTGACGAAGAGAATCGACGGCTGACCGCAAGGTTTCCATGCGAAACTTCCTGAAGCGGATAAACTGTAAGCGACTTTTTTGGCCACAAAATCAGCCGCCCACTGGCGCAACCACACTGACCGCCGAATAGCTACAAGCAGGCAGAGGTTCTATCACACATGACCATGGTGTCATCCAAGGCGGCAAGCACAAAGGACATGAATAATTCACAACGCTTAAGGGCGGCGAACTCATCACTAGCCGGGTCAAGCCTGGAGGTACTCAACAGGTCTCTAACCACAGACCTGGTAGCCACTGCCAAAAGCGCCGAAGCACAAACAGGCCGCAAGGCTGAACCGACACTAGCAAACGCGTGGCAAGCCATTTGATCAATGCGTTTATCCTCACCTTTGAGAGTGGTGGAGTCAGGAGAATGCAAAATAGAAGTATTGGACAACCCGAGCACCGGGGCATCCACCTCGGGAGGGGACGACCATCGTTTTACCACGTCCACCGGAAAGGGATACTTTTTATCCCAACCTTGAGGAATACCTGGAAGCAGAGTAGGCTTCTCCCATTGCTTAAGAATAATGCCATCAAAATGCTTTCGATTTGGGAACTCCAGGCACGGCTTGGAAGTCCCAAAAAAATCCCCTTTTTGAGTAGCGGCCTCCTGGGGAGGAGAAATCGCCAGGACCTCAAAAAGGTGAGCCAAGACCTTCGGGGTATCCACAGCCTCCCCCTGCCCTTGCTCAGTATCAGCACCGACAAACTGCTGATTGTCAGAACCCTCAAATAATTAAGATAATCAAAATCATCAAACTGAAAGGCCGGCGCGGCTGGAGACAAATGCTTTCGCTTAGCCGAGGCCTTTCTGGCAACAGAGCCAGAAATAAATTTCTCAATATTAGCCAGTCTGGCACATACATCAGATTGTGACTCCCCACCTCTGACAACATCACTAGGGGTACGGATAAGGCAGGGTGGGGAAGGAGATGAGGCCGGGACCTCGGACCCAGACGCCTGGGCCCCCGACTGCTGCGTTATGGCCCTCTGAGCACAAGGTATGCAAACAAGTACATTATCCCCCGCAAGGGATGCCCCACAACTCACACACTGCCGGAGTTGCTCCGAGGGGAGCCCAACGAGCACCTGTTGAAAAGTGAAACCGGCCCAGCAACAACGGCCGCAAAAACACATACAAACACACACACACACAATCCACACACCTTTTCCCCCAAATAAAGTAAAACAACCCACAGGAGAAAAGGCGTCCCCCCCCCCCCAGGGGCACAGAGGGACACGGTAGGGGGGAGAATCCACACCAATAGGTGAAAGGGTAAGAGGGACAGGGCATCCTAAGCCGGGATCACCAACCCGGACACCGCCTACCCCTTTGTATGTCATGGGGGAGCAAGCTCCCATATACACCATAAGGTGCAGCCTACCATTGCCTGGACCTTCAGCCTAGGCTGGGAGGCATACTGCTATAGTTTAAATTAAAAAAGGTTCAGGCAGCAATAGAAACAAAAGGCCGGGGGGGTTACCCCGGCTACCTGCAAGGAGGAGACAACCATCTTCTGACTTGCTCGCCGACTGCAGAGACGAAAGACTGGGGAGTAGTGGGAGGTCCCAGGTATTTATGGGCCGGGGGGGGCTCCTTTTTTTCATGTCATCTCTGCAAGATCGCCCTCTACAGGACAGTTACCCAAGTGTCATGAAAATTCGGAAGCGGGGTGTGTGACATACTGGGAATAAGTGGGGTAGATACAGAGGGTGGAGTAATTGGTCAGGAGGAGCAGATAAGTAGCTGGGTAAATGTAGATAGAGGGAGTAGAAAGCGTGCACAGGAAAGGAAGGCCATACCTGTGTCTGTGCACCCTTGCAAAATTGCCAAGTTGGGTAATGATGCAAGAGTGTCAGTCTCAGAAATGGCAGCTCTAGCGGATACTGCTCTCCCTAACAGCCAGGAAGACAGCCCAGCTAGTGAGCGGGTGGTTGAGACTGCAGGTAGGACTAGACAGTTACTGGTTATAGGGGATTCTATTATCAGGCGGACTGATAAAATAATTTTTCACCAAGACCACCTCAACCGAATAGTTTACTGTCTCCTTGGTGCCAGGGTTCGGCATGTGGTGGAAAGGGTGGACAAATTACTGTGAGGGGCTGAGAATAACCCAGCTGCCGTGGTCCACGTGGAGATCAATGATGAATTAATGGGAGAGGAATTAGGCACTAAGTTGAAGAGTAGGACCTTCCAGGTTGTATCCTCTGGAATAATGCCTGTACCATGCTCTACACATGGACATGGGAGATTAGAGAGATTAAGCGAATGGCTCAAGTCCTAGTGCAAGGCAGAAAAATGTAGGTTCCTACAGCACTGGGCTGACCTTTCAATGAGGTACAAACTGTGTTCTACAGATAATTTGCACCTGGATGGAAGGAGGGCTGCTGTACTGGGTAAGAGGATACTATAAGGGGTGGAGGGGTATTTAAACTAGAGATAAGGGGGGAGGGTAAGAAAGAAAAATACAATTCTGTGATTACTCACCTGTAGAATTGGTATTATGAGTATACAGTACGTCCTGCTCCAAATCTAATACTTACAGTTGGGATATACTCCGCCAGATGGCGCTGGACTGCAGAGAAAATAGGCTCCTCCCGGCCCCTCAAATACCTGGGGACCTCCCACAAATCCCCAGCATTGAAAAGCAGTTAGTGAGAAGCCGGGAGAATGAAAACAATCCAAACTATCAACTATAAAAATGGTAACAATCACCATACAGGGGATCCAAGATAATGCAACCAAGGGTGGGTTGGAACAGGACGTACTGTATACTCATAATACCAATTCTACAGGTGAGTAATAACAGAATTGTATTATTCTTAGTATACAGTGCGTCCTGCTCCAAATTTAATACTTACAGTTGGGACATCCAATAGCAGTGTCCATAAGTAGGGTGGGATCCCCAAGAAAAATCAGCAGCAGAAAGTTTAAACCACTGCCGCCTGCAGAACCTTTCGGCCAAAAGCAACATCAACCTTGTAAAACTTTGAAAAGGTATGAACAGAAGACCAAGTAGCGGCCTTGCAAACTTGTTCAACAGAAGCCTGGTGCTGAAAAGCCCAAGAGGCACCAATAGCACGAGTGGAATGAGCAGTAAGGCGGAAGGGAGGATTCTTCCCCTTAGCAGAGTAGGCCTGAATCACAGCCTGACGAATCCACTTGCTGATAGTAGACTTGGCAGGAGCCAAACCCTTCCTAGGACCAGAAGGGACCACAAAAAGAGCATCAGTTTTCTTGAAAGGTGCAGTAGCCACCAGATAGTACTTCAGACACCTAACCACATCCAAAGAGTGCAAAGCCCTCTCCTTAGCATTGCTAGGATTAGGGCACAAAGAAGGAAGAACAATATCCTGATTCAAATGAAAGGCAGACACTACCTTAGGCAGAAAGACAGGTTTGAAACGAAACACCACCTTGTCCTGGTGTCTCTCATAGTAGGGGGGCTGAATGGAAAGCGCCGCCAACTCAGACACACGCCTAACAGAAGTGATAGCCACCAGAAATACAACCGTGAGCGTAAGAATGGTCAAGGCAGCATCCTGCACAGGTTCAAAGGGAGCACCCTACAAGGCTGACAAAACCAAGTTCAGATCCCAAACAGGCACCATAGGCTTACGTGGGGGGCGCACATGAGTGACCCCCTGGAAAAAAGTCCCGATCAGAGGGTGCTGAGCAAAGGACTTCTGGAAGAAAATAGCCAGGGCAGAAACCTGACCCTTCAGAGCACTGAGTTGGAGCCCCATCTCCAACCCATGCTGCAGGAACTCCAGAATCCTGGGAAAAGAGAACACACGACAGGGAAGAGACTTAGACTCACACCAGTCAATGTAGGCACGCCAAACCCTGTAATAAATGGAAGAGGAAGACTTCTTCCTAGCTTTAATCAAGGTATCCATAACCGAGGAAGACAGCCCCTTCTCCATCAAGATGGAGGTTTCAGCAGCCAAGCCGTCAAAGCCAGAGTTTGTAAATTGGGATGGCGTAGTGAGCCCTGAGTGAGCAGATCTGGCACCAAGGGTAGAGCGTACTGATCTACTGCCAGCTGTACCACGTCTGCGAACACTCTTCTTGGCCACCTGGGGGCCACCAGAATTGCTGGCACCCTTTCCAGTGCAATCTTGCGCAGAACCCTGCCCAGCAGGGGGATTGGAGGGAAGACATACAGGAACTGAAAGTCCTGCCATGACATTGCTAGCGCATCCGAGGTCAAGGCCAGAGGATCCTGGGACAGAGAGACAAAAGCTCGGAGCTTGTGATTGTGGCGGGACTCAAACAGATCCACATCTGGTTGGCCCCAACGGTGACACAGAGACTGAAACACCCTGCTGCATAGGGACCATTCTCCCTGGCCAGAGGTCCTCCTGCTCAGAGAGTCCGCCAGGCGATTTTCCACCCCTGGGATGTACACAGCTGAAATGCAGGGGACATTGGCCTCCGCCCAAGTCAGGATCAGAGACACTTTCTGGAGGGTCCCCTTGCACCGGATCCCTCCCTGATGATTGATGAAGGCAACTGCCGTCTGGTTGTCCGAGCGCACCTGAACAGGCAGGCCCCGAAGGTGAGTAGTCAAGTGAGCAAGAACTAGCCTGATTGCCCGCAGTTCAAAGACATTGATAGGTGTGTGGGCCTCCTGAAGGCCCCACCTCCCCTGGAACCGCAGGGACTTCCAGAAACCCCCCCCCAACCTGACAGACTGGCATCCGCGGTGACCGTCTCCCAGGAAGGGGCAAGAAAGGATCTGCCCCCCAACAGGTTCCTTGAGTCCATCCACCACGAGAGGGATCTCCTGACCGGGGGGGGGGGGGGGGGGGAGCACACAGACCATGTCCAGGGATGCTGGGTCTTTGTCCCATACTGACAATAGGTGAAGTTGCAGGGGCCTCAAGTGGAACTGAGCATAAGGGACCGCTTCGAAGCATGCCACCATCAGGCCCACCAGCTGCATCCCCTGCCTGATGGAGGGATGGGAACAAGCTAGGAGGGACTGAGTCAGTGCAATCAGACTGTTCACCTTCTGTTGAGGAAGGAAGATCCTTGCCTGAACTGTATCCAGTATCATTCCTAGGAATGGAGTTACCAAGGAGGGGGACAGTGAGGACTTGGGGTGGTTGATCACCCATCCAAAAGACTCCAGAGTGGACACCACCAGCTGAGTATCCAACTCTGCCTGATGTAGAGACTGGGAAGTGATGAGAATGTCGTCCAGATAGGGAAGCACGCGGATGCCCTGACATCTGAGCCGAGACATCACGCCAGCCAGCACCTTGGTGAACACCCTGGAGCTGAAGTGAGGCCGAAGGGCAATGCCACAAACTGGTAGTTTTGATCCATCAGAGCGAACCTGAGGAACATTTGATGACCTGGGAACACAGGAATATGAAGATAAGCATCTTTGATGTCCACAGAAGTCATGAAATCCCCTTGGCGCAGGGAACTGATGGCAGAGCGCAGAGTTTCCATGCGAAAGCGCCTGCCCCTGACAAACTTGTTGAGGATCTTCAAGTCCAGGATGGCCCTGACTGAACCATCTTTTTTGGGTACTGTGAATAGGTTGGAATAAAAGCCCTTGCCATTTTCTCTTAAGGGGACCTGGCAGATGACCCCCAGCTCCAGGAGGCCTTGCACTAGCTCCTGAGCTGACACAGGATCCTGAGGAATCCGGGATCTGATGAATCTTGGAGGGGGATCGGCAAACTCCAACTTGTAACCGGAGGACACTACCTCCTGAATCCACCGGTCTGAGACATGAAGCCTCCAGACATGAGCGAAGTGCTGCAGCCGTCCCCCCACCCGGATGAAAACAAAATATACTGTGTAGCACCACGCTAATAAATTATGTGACAATTTTTTAAAGTATACAAATTAATTTCAAATGCAGCTCAACGTGTCAGAAAAACTCCCAAACTTTTCCCAAGTGAAGTGAAATTATATATACACAGAGCTATCTTCTATCCAAAAACACACATATATATGTGTAAAAATAATATCCAAGTGTGCAGGTGACACACCAAGGCAAAATAAAACTAAACAGAAACAAAAATAAAGTCTCTCTTAATTCTTCAGCCGCATCCCAAAGTGCATGTGCTCAAAGGTTCTTCTTTGTGCTCTAAACACCCCTATGTGCAGATCCTTACCAGAGGCGTATCTTGTACATAGCCAAACAGAACAATAAATGGATGGATGTTTCCCGGCATCAATGAATGGTCTGTTTTGTATCAAGTTATCCACATCCAAGCTTAGTTCCCACAGGTGGAAAATATTTTTATAATATCTCAGAATAGCATAGGTTCAATGGATGGTGAATCACATATATAGGAGAAGAGAAAATAGCAACACTAGTGCAGTAACATTTAAAACCACTATTTAATGCTGCTGTACAATCAAGAAACACACTCACATTCTAAATATTAAAAATCAGCATGTCAGCTCATTAACAGAGCAGTAAGCAGGGCAGGTCTCACCACCAATCTTCAATGCTCCCGCTGCTCCAGCCGAGATTTGATAAACATTCCTGGAAAGGTATAGTCCTATATACCCACTGCCAAACACCCAACGCGTTTCGTCGCGGATGCGACTTTAACCAGGTGCAAGGCAGTTAGGAAGGATACATATATTTATACCGGATATGGGGGGATAACTCCCGCCCATAACCTCTTACGTGTTCACCCAGCGGCCCGTTGCTGGGCGATCCATTCACTTCTTTTCCAATCATTGGGCAGCGTGCAGAGATGCGAAGCATCCGCCCCTCGCTTGCAGCGTCTAGTCAGATGACCGGGGCAGTCTTACTACGCTGCGTTCCAGCCTATGAAAAGACCGGATGGATTCAGATACGCTGCGTTCCAATCCAGAGCGCCAACAGCAACTCTGTTATGTTGCGTTGCGTCCCAACACAGGGCGGACCACGCCAAGCCTCGCTTTGAGCCTCATTGTAGCGTCTGTTATCAACCTAGTTACCTAGGGAACAGTCAATCCACGATATCTATGGGGTTCAAAACTTAGCAACTCTATTCCGTTGCGTTGCGTCCCAACACTGGGCGGGCCAAACCAGGCCTCGCTTTCGGCCTCGCTGTAGCGTCTGTTATCAACCTAGTTACCTAGGGAACAGTCAATCCACGGTATCTATAGGGCTCCAGACTTAAAAAACATAAATTCCTGCCTAAGGCGCAGTCATACGCCTGCAGCTCACCTCTCGCCAGTGCCTAGAAAGTACATTTTTCGGGGCTTTGGGACCATTCGGTATTTATACAATTCCCATACTAGAGAGAGCTTACCCCAATGTTCCCATAATAAAGAGAGCTTATCCCAATGTTAAAACAGAGCATTGTAGAATGGCTGTGAGACCATCCTCCATAACAGCGCATACAAATTAGATATGCATTACATTTAAACATATACTTGCTAATTTTAAAAATGTGACCAATTTAATTACCCCACATATATAAATCCATAACAAAAGAGCATCTATAATACATCTGAAAATATAAAATATGATAGTTCTAAAAAATGCTAGACATGCTAAAAACTACATAGCTACAGATTCTCAATAAAACAATTTAGATCGAACTCTATATTTAGTCAGTTAGGGCTGAGAGTGTTAAAATCAAAAATCCACTTTCCTTCTCGCTGTGATAATTCTCTAATAACATTGGAGCCCCGCCAATGACGTGTCACTCGGTCAAGACCCATAAAGAAAAGGGAATCTGGGTTGCAAGCATGTACCTTTTTGTAATGAGCAGATACGCTATGGGCTTCATAGCCTTGTTTTATATTATAAATGTGCTCCTGGACCCTTATACATAACTGTCTAGTGGTCCGTCCCACATAAAACAAGTTACAGGGACATCTTAACAGATAAACCACATTACTGGATTTATATGTTATCAACTGGGAGATCCTAATCTCCTTACCTGTGTGTGGATTAGTAACAGTCTTAAATGACTTGGCTGTTGTAATTGTACTTTTACAGCCACAGCATAAGCCACACCTATAGAAACCCTCTAATTTGTTAGAGACTATGGGGATCGGTTTTGGTGGATCCACAAAACTTTTTATCAATTTTTGCCTCAAATTCGGTGCTTTCCTGTACATGCAAACTGGTTTGTCCGGAACTACAGCCCCCAATACTGGGTCCTCCTTGAGTAGATGCCAGTGAGCTTCCAGCACTTTTTTTATTTGCCGGTGTTGTCTATTAAACCCCGTGATGAAAGCATACTGACCCCTATCTCCGGTCCTAGACTCCTTGCTCACCCTATTCTGATTTAAAATTTCCTCTCGTCTCATAGATCTTACTTGTAAATACTGTGATTCTATATCCTCTGATGTATAACCCTTCTCTATAAATCTATTTTTTAAGGAGGTTGCCTGTCTGTCATAGTCACATATATTACTACAGTTTCTTCTTAGCCGCATGAACTGTCCATGCGGAATTGCTTTTAGCCAATTCGGATGGTGGCAACTGTTTGATGGCACATAACCATTACGGTCTGTAGTTTTGACAAAAGTCCTGGTGGTCAGTTTTTGATCCTCTTTTTTAATTGTTAAATCTAAAAAGTTCACTGATATTGGATCTATCTCAGCCGTAAATTCCAGGTTGTTTCTATTTTCATTTACTTGTTGGAAAAACTGGAGTAGGGAGGCCCCAGAGCCTTCCCACACCACCAGCACGTCGTCTATGTAGCGCCTCCATATTTTTAAGCTAGGTAGATCCCGTCCAAAGATGTTTTAACATTGGGATAAGCTCTCTCTAGTATGGGAATTGTATAAATACCGAATGGTCCCAAAGCCCCGAAAAATGTACTTTCTAGGCACTGGCGAGATGTGAGCTGCAGGCGTATGACTGCGCCTTAGGCAGGAATTTATGTTTTTTAAGTCTGGAGCCCTATAGATACCGTGGATTGACTGTTCCCTAGGTAACTAGGTTGATAACAGACGCTACAGCGAGGCCGAAAGCGAGGCCTGGTTTGGCCCGCCCAGTGTTGGGACGCAATGGAATAGAGTTGCTAAGTTTTGAACCCCATAGATATCGTGGATTGACTGTTCCCTAGGTAACTAGGTTGATAACAGACGCTACAGTGAGGCTCAAAGCGAGGCTTGGCGTGGTCCGCCCTGTGTTGGGATGCAATGCAACATAACAGAGTTGCTGTTGGCGCTCTGGATTGGAACGCAGCGTATCTGAATCCATCCGGTCTTTTCATAGGCTGGAACGCAGCGTAGTAAGACTGCCCCGGTCATCTGACTAGACGCTGCAAGTGAGGGGCGGATGCTTCGCATCTCTGCACGCTGCCCAATGATTGGAAAAGAAGTGAATGGATCGCCCAGCAACGGGCCGCTGGGTGAACACGTAAGAGGTTATGGGCGGGAGTTATCCCCCCATATCCGGTATAAATATATGTATCCTTTCTAACTGCCTTGCACCTGGTTAAAGTCGCATCCGCGACGAAACGCATTGGGAGTTTGGCAGTGGGTATATAGGACTATACCTTTCCAGGAATGTTTATCAAATCTCGGCTGGAGCAGCGGGAGCATTGAAGATTGGTGGTGAGACCTGCCCTGCTTACTGCTCTGTTAATGAGCTGACATGCTGATTTTTAATATTTAGAATGTGAGTGTGTTTCTTGATTGTACAGCAGCATTAAATAGTGGTTTTAAACGTTACTGCACTAGTGTTGCTATTTTCTCTTCTCCTATATATGTGATTCACCATCAATTGAACCTATGCTATTCTGAGATATTATAAAAATATTCTCCGCCCTGTGGGAACTAAGCTTGGATGTGGATAACTTGATACAAAACAGACCATTCATTGATGCCGGGAAACATCCATCCATTTATTGTTCTGTTTGGCTATGTACAAGATACGCCTCTGGTAAGGATCTGCACATAGGGGTGTTTAGAGCACAAAGAAGAACCTTTGAGCACATGCACTTTGGGATGCGGCTGAAGAATTAAGAGAGACTTTATTTTTGTTTCTGTTTAGTTTTATTTTGCCTTGGTGTGTCACCTGCACACTTGGATATTATTTTTACACATATATATGTGTGTTTTTGGATAGAAGATAGCTCTGTGTATATATAATTTCATTTCCCCCCACCCGGATGGGTGAGGGCGCCTCATCACGCCTGAGTGGGCTTGGGAGAGGATTTTGCTTTGGGACCCCAGGAGGAGCCCGGACGTCCACGTCCTCTGCCTCTACCCCAGAAATCTCCCCGGGCCCCAGGAAAGGAAACCCCCCTTCCCTGTCTTGCACCACGGTAAGGGGAGGAGAAGGAACCCTGACCCCAAAAGGGCCGAGATTGCCGCCTGCGCTGGAGTAACCTGCCTCCCTTAGCAAAAGGGTCCAGGCGATCCCCAAACAGGCGTAGTTCTTTAAAGGGAAACCCAGTGAGGGCCTTCTTGGCAGCGTTGTCAGCAGCCCACTGGCGCAGCCAAACCGAGAGGCGTATAGCCACCACAAGGGCAGAAGTTCTGGCACACATTCTGATGGTGTCATCCAATGCTGAGAGGACAAGTTTACAAAAACATCACAACTGGAGAGTGCATTGAACACCTCACAAGGCAAATCATCAGGAGCACTATCAAGCATATTTCTGATAAGGGTTCTAGTGGCCACAGCCGTAATGGCAGAGGCACAGACTGGGCGCAGCGCTGTCCCTGTACCAGCAAAGGCGTGGTCAATGCGTCGGTCCTCAGCATCCCGCAGGGTAGTAGAGTCAGGGGAATGCATGACAGAGGTGTTAGATAGCCCTAGGATCGGGGCATCCAACTTGGGGGGGGGGGGGGGGGGATGACCAACATTTAACCACCTCAGCCGGAAAGGGATACTTCCTATCCCAACTCTTTGGAACCCCGGGAAGTTTACTGGGGTGCTCCCATTCCTTGAGCACAAGGTTATGGAAAAGTGCCTGCTCGGGAAATTCCAAACGTGATTTTGCTGTAAGGGAAAGCTCCCCTCTTTGCCTGGGAGCCGCAACAGGGAGAGAGATGGACAGAACCTCAACAATCTGGGTCAATAATCTGTCAGTGTCATCCGGGGCCCAGGCAGAGCCAGAATTGTCATGACCCCTTGGTCTCTCGTCAGATGAGCCTGAATCAGAAAAGAGCTCCCCTTCATCAGACGGGGTACAGCCACAAAGATTCCTAAACTCCTCAGTTCCCATAGGGAAAACAGTGACATTAGGCATCAAGTGCCGCTTCTTAGCAGGGGCCTTACGCGCTAAGGACTTAGCAATCAACTGCTCAACAGTAGCCAGTCTAGAAGACACATCAGGCTGAGAATCCCCACTAGTATGCAACTCAGCAGGAGTGAGATTTAAGCTTGGGGGAGTAGGTGAAGTGAAACGAGGTGCAGCCACTGGCAGGCCAGATTGCAATGCAAGCACCTGCTCAGCACAGGGTACACAGACCCGCGCCTTGTCAGCGTCAGCATGAGGCTGCCCACACGCAACACACAGCCGGGCATGTCCCGAAGGGACCACCGGTCACATTATCCTGGGATGCCTCCATATGGTGATTATAGCGGCGCTATACGCCGATAGGGAATAACGCTAAATAGCAACCCCGGATGCCCCAATAACCCTCTAGGGAAGTGGGAGTATTATATTTACAAGGCCTACAAATATATACTAATACAGGGCCAGGAGAAGCAAAAGGGTTTGTCCCGCCTGAAAGACATAAGCAGACAAGACCTGTAAGCACACAGTAATAAAAAAGAAAGATATAAAGCCGCCCGCGTGGGCACTTACGGATCGCGGTAGGTAGGGGTCCGTCGCACATGGGCCAAACAGGCAGGATAAAGATGGCGTCGGTATACCTCGAGGGGCGGGCCGGTACCAGTGATGACACGGAGCGCGCCAAAGACGGGCCCCGCCTCCCCCCAAGAGCGCGAAGCCACGAACGTGCAAGCAGCCAATGATGGCGCACCAGCGCCTGAGGTAATGCCGCCGCCAAACGCGGAACCAAGTCAGCGCGCGGCGGTGGCAATTTTAAAAAAGACAGTAAAGACAAGCCAGCGCGGCGGCTGACACAAGACTAAACAGAATGGAAAAAAAGGTGTAAAACACAGAATGCATAGCATACATATTTACACCCCCCCCCTCTTTTCCCCGAAGACTACAAGGAGGATGACGGAGGACAGCGGCCACTTAAACAGGGCCTACCGATGGGCAGGGGCAAGGGGGGACTAGTGCGGGAAGGGCATCCATAGAGGCTCACCATAAGCCTGAATCGCCTACCCTTTGGTGGGGGATTGCGGTGGAGCAGCGCTCCTAAGCACCTAACAGTGGTGCTGCCTACCTTCACCCAACCAGCGCAGCCAAGCCTGGGAGGCATATTACTAGTGGAACGGGTGGGAATAGTCCTAGAGGGCCGCGGGCTAATAGTCCCGCTCACCTGCGAGTAGAGAGCCATTTCTCGTCCTTCGCAGCCAGACTGCAGAGAAATTCTGGGGATTTGTGGGAGGTCCCCGGGTATTTGAGGGGCCGGGAGGAGCCTATTTTCGGTGTCTCTGCAGTCCAGCGCCATCTGGCGGAGTATATCCCAACTGTAAGTATTAGATTTGGAGCAGGACGTACTGTATACTAAGAATATTAGGGGGAAGATAGGTTACTTAGGGGACAGCATATGATGGTGGGTGGAGAATTAGAAGGGGGAAGACTGGGGCGTGTCCTAGGTATGGAGCCGTGAGGGAGCGTTTTCCTTGAGCTCCCGCATCGACAGCCCAATAGTCAAGCTAGCAGGCAGCGAACCAATCCCAAAAGCCATGGCCAGGAAGAGAAACCTCCAGAGAAGTGGAGAGAGTCAGCGGAGGGGTCCCCAAAACCCCCCAACTGCAGATTTCCGGAGGGAAAGAACCGAGGACCGGAGATCCAAGATGGCAAGGAGCACGCTGGGGGTCGGAGAGGCCGTCATGCCCGCAGCGGTGGAGGAGCCCCCCCCGAGGTCATGGAGCGGGGGACGGGCCGGAGAGGGAGAGACCACACGAAGCCGGGAGGAAAGGCGGGCGTACCGGCAGTGCTGCAGAGAACACAGCGGCGTTTGGAGGTGAGCGCGGCCGGAGGAGAAATCACCTACCTGGCGGAGGGGAGGCGCCCGCAGATCCCGCCGTGGAGGGGACGCCGAGTGACTGCCTGCGGGGCAGAGAAGCTGCGGCGGCGGAGGCGCTGACTATGTGCACCGGTGGGTGCACCAACATGGCGGAGACGGCCAGCAGCACAGGCAGTGGGAGTTCAAAGATGGCGGCCGCCGGGACAATGACGCGGAGGGGCGGGGCTACGGGTGCCGATCGGGACTCCCCGGATCAGATAAGGGGGCAGAAGGAACCCGGCCAGCACACCGCCGAAAGCGAGGTGGGTGCACAGCTGATGGCGGGCAGAGAGCCTAGACAGGCAGCCAGCGAACCTGGGGAGCAGGCTGCGCATATTCACCTGGCCCCGCCCGCACCCCCCCCTGCACAGATAGATAAGGTCCTGTTCAGGACCAGAAGCGAGGCCACGCCCCCCTGCAATCCGGGCACGAGGAAGCCAAGTGCAGCCGTGGCAGGGCCCCAGGGGACAAACTGAGAGCTACAAAACAGCTGACCCTGGCCAAATTTGCTTTCTTGCCCCGGCAGGGAACAGAGGGCGACGGAGCACCATTGACAGAGGGGCAGCCGAGGACCGGAGTGCACTCACCTGCGGGCCTACCCCAGAGGACCCCGAAGAATCGGCATCCCCCCCCTTAGAGCCCGGGATTCTAGTGCGGCGGCACGGGCTGCACCCCCAAGTCCCTGTACCCCACCGCTGCTGCCTTCGCCGGAGGCCTCGTGGCCCACGGGCCAGCTCAGCCCGACCCTGATGACCCCGCATCAGCCTTGCTTCTCCCCTGAGCCGGGACCGGAGCCGTGGGCTTCATGGGTGCCTGACCCCGCCGAGGGGGAGCTGCGGCTGCACCCCGCCCCCCTGTCGGCTGGGAAACCTGGAGACCCCGGGCCCTCTCGCGACGTCGATATCCATAAGGAAACAATCACGCTTCTGCGGAACTTACCATCCAGAACAGACATTGAGAGCCTTATTGCAAAGTATGAAGAGGCGCACAGACGCGAGCTGGCAGAGGTCAAGCAGCAAGTCTCGACAGTCGAGGGGAGGGTGACTGTGCTCGAGTCAGAGGGCCCTTCGACTGCAAACCGTCTTAGAGCTCTTGAGGAGAGGTGTGACCGACAGGAATCCTTACTCCGGGCCCAGATGCTTCATATTGACGATGTAGAGAACCGCAGTCGTAGAAATAATCTCAGGCTGCGGGGCATCCCCAAAGCCTTGTCGGGGGAAGACCTCAAAAGCGTCACAACAGTCATATTCAATACCGTGCTGGACAGGGATCCGGCCACCCCGATCGAGTTGGACAGAGTCCACAGGGCGCTTGGCCCCCCTAACCCGGACCCGTCCAGACCGAGAGATGTCGTCTGCAGGGTGCACCGATACACATTGAAAGAAGATATTGCCCGTGCCGCATTGCGGAAAGGAAACATCAGTTTTGATGGAGCCAACATTCAGATACTGCAAGACCTCTCACGCAGAACATTGCTCATGCGCCGAGCCCTGAAGCCATTACTGGAGACAGTGACGCGCGCAGGAGCGACATATAGGTGGGGGTACCCCTTCCACCTAATCATTAGGAGAAACCGCGACACCTTCCTGCTGAAGTTGCCGTGGGATCTGGCGGACTTGTTTCTCTTCCTTCGGTGTGACCCGGTAGAGGTCCCGGACTGGCTGGCGGCAAGAGTGACTCTTCCACCCTCCCGGCCCGGAGGGGCGCTTGGGAGAGACCTGGGAGGCCCTAGGGGCCCTGGAAGACGTCGACGGGCGAGAAGGCAGTCCAGGCCGTACGACGCGGAGACGTGAGCCTGCTGGTGGGGTGGGATGTCCCGGCCTCTCTCGCTCCTCCGGTAGGGAACCCAACCACCTGTAGACGACCCCAGCATTGGGTGGCGCGTGCCGCCGTGGGTCCGCGGGACGGGTGCTGCGCCCGCCTCCTCCTTTATTCTGGGGTTCCCTGCCGGGGGGGGGGGCTGGGCTCCTCCCTCCACATAGAGCTATGCCCGGAAGGGCACGGACATGCTTTGTTAGTGTTATCAATGTTAATATTATTGCCTTCTTACTTGTTGTTCCTGGTTCGCTGTTCACTACTTTTATCCACGCTGACCTGTTGGCTGATCCGATGCGGGAGGGGGTGACCTGATCTGCGGCAAATACCAAAGGGCGCTCTACCCCGCATTAGGGCCAGCTCGCGGGTTCACCGGACCTGTAGGGTTTTGATTTTCTCCATAGAGGATATTTAGAGTTAATTTTTGTGTTTATTGTTAGTTGTTTGTGCGTTTGACCCCCCTTAGCCCCTCCAGAAGGAGGCGACTCCCCACTTGCCCAGTGTTCCCCCCTCTCCTTCCCTCCACAGCTGTCCTCCGGAAGGGGAGAGTCCACTCTCTACCGACCCCCTCCCTCCTCACCCCCCCCCCCCGAGGGCCACTCAGCATGGCGGGTACCAAAATCGTCTCATTGAACGCCAAAGGGCTAAACAGCCCCGAAAAGCGCTCCATGATACTATGGAACTTGAGAGGTCTTAGAGCGCAAGTGGGCTTCTTACAAGAAACACATTTTAGAGCCTCAAACCCCCCATCATTAGGTGACAGGTTTTATTCCAGGTCTTACAGCAGCTACTCCTCCGACTCTAGGTCCAGAGGGGTTAGCATCGTGTTAGCGGAATCCCTCATGTGGGAGCTTGAGGACTACAAAACGGACACAGAGGGTAGATGGCTATTTGTCAAGGGGAAGTTGGCCTCTGAGATGATCACGCTGGTTAATGTCTATGCCCGGAACACCGGGCAGGTCTCTTTCATTGAGAACCTACTTGAGGCCCTGGTGGGCTTCCGGGAGTGGGAATTGATAATCGGCGGGGATTTCAATCTGGCGCTAGAACCTCTGCTGGATACTTCCAGTGGGGGGCCTCACATTGCATACGCTAAACTGAAACAAGTTAGGAGGATCCTTCATTTGCACCAGTTGGTGGACCCCTGGAGAGTACAGCACCCTGAGACGAGGGACTACACCTTCTTCTCACATCCCCATAATTCCTACTCCAGGATTGATCTGTTCCTGGTCCCGCACTCCCTGCTGCCTCGGGTGGAAGACTCAATGATAGGTAACATTACTTTGTCTGACCATGCCCCTATAACCCTCACCTTTGGGGGACGCTCCCTGGCCCCTAAGAGCTGGTCTTGGCATATCAATGACTCACTGCTGGACGATCAGAGAGTGCTGGCGGACGTCCAGAAGGAGCTTAAAAGCTTCTTCGAAATAAATTCCACCCCGGAGGTGTCACCTGGGACCCTCTGGGAGACACACAAGTGCTTTGTCAGGGGGCTCTTCATAGGACACGGGGCTAGGGTTAAAAAGGAAAAGATGGAATGCACTACGAACCTACTAAGGGAGATCAGTAGGCTGGAAGCGCTGCATAAAAAGTCCCTGTCTGCCGCCTACTTGCCCACCCTGACTTCGCTACGAGAGAAATTGAAGACACTATGTTGCGACAAAACCAAAGCGCAGCTAGTGCAATGTCGGCGCGCATTCTACGAGTCGGGGGACAAGTGCGGCAGACTATTAGCTGGCGCTCTGCGGGCCGAAAGGGCCAGAACCTTCGTACCCAAAATAGTTGACCAGGGGGGCAGGGTCACACACCTTACGGAAGACATAGCAGAGGCGTTCCGAATATTCTACCGGGACCTATATAACTTAACGGAGGTCCGGGAGCCTGGGCAGGAGCAGAGATGCGGGGACTACATCAGGCTATCAGGGATGTCGACTCTCCCAGAACAGGTGACGGTGGATCTTGAGACACCGATCTCCATGACGGAATTGCAGGCAGCGCTGTTAAGCTCGGCTAGGGGGAAGGCACCTGGCCCTGATGGAATCCACCTGCAGTACTACAAAAAAAATTTTCCTGTCCTGGGCTCCAGACTCTTGTCCGTTATGAATGCTATAATAGAGGGGGCCACGTTCCCCATAGACACACTCCGGGCTCATATCGCGGTGATCCCTAAGGAAGGCAGGGACCCCACTCTCTGTGCTAGCTACCGACCCATCTCCCTTCTGAATACTGACATTAAGCTCTTCGCCAAGATTTTGGCAACGAGGATTGCCCCCCACCTGCACCTGGTGATCGGCCCTGACCAGGTGGGCTTTATGCCCATGAGAGAAGCTCGAGACAACACCATAAAAGTGCTAAACGTGATCCACCTAGCCCAGAAATAAAAGACGCCTGTCCTTTTGCTCTCCACCGACGCCGAGAAAGCATTTGATAGGGTCAATTGGAAGTTCATGAGCTCGGTCCTAAGGCACATTGGCCTTGGCCCAAATATGCTGAGCTGGATCGAAAGCCTGTACGGTTGCCCTTCGGCGTCGGTGAGAGTTAACGGACACTCGTCGGGATCCTTTGGGATCACCAATGGGACAAGACAGGGCTGCCCGCTGTCTCCACTAATTTTCATATTGGCAATGGAGCCTCTCTTGTGCAGGGTGAGGGGGAACCCGGATGTTAAGGGAATAGAGAATGCGTCGGGGCGATATAAAGTCGCGGCTTGCGCCGACGATTTAATCTTTTTCTTGTCCTGTCCGGAGGTGACCCTGCCGAACCTGATGAAAGACCTGAGAGAATATGGGAACTTATCAGGGTACAAGATAAATTATCAGAAATCTGAGGCCCTAAATGTCAGCATTCCGGCATCGCGGCTTGAGAAACTACAGGACTCCTTCACGTTTAGATGGGCGAAGGATAGCGTTGGTTACTTGGGAACTAAGATTAGTGGTGACCTCACCAAAATATTTGCCCTCAACTTCACCCCGCTATTGAAGCACTTTGAAGAAGACACCAACAGGTGGGCAAACGGGAAGCTTTCTTGGTTTGGAAAATGCAACGCAGTGAAGATGACTCTCCTGACCCGTCTGCTTTATCTCATGCAGGCCCTGCCAGTAATGATCCCCCGCTCCTACCTTCAGAAGGTGCGAGCCCTATTTATCAAATGTATCTGGGCTGGAAAGAGGCCAAGGATAAGAGGGAGCCTGCTGATGAGAACGAAGGGGAGAGGGGGGGTGAGCGTCCCGGATCCGGCGATGTACCATCTGTCTGTCCACCTAAACAGGTTGCTGATAGACCCCCCAGAGGATGAGGTACCCCCTTATATAGAGATTAAGAGATCTTAATGAAACATGGTCGCCTGAGCAGCGCCGAAAAATTCTGCTACTCTCACATAAATCATCAATATGTACCAGGTACCAGGAATGTGGATACAAACTGCTCTCCAGGTGGTACAGGGTCCCCTCGACAAGTGGTCGCCGGAGACGCCCGCAGAGTGTTGGAGGTGTGGTAACGAGAAGGGTGACTTGCTACACGTGTTCTGGGCCTGCCCTGGGTTGCGGGAGTTCTGGAGCAGGGTGAGATTGATGGTGGAAAAGGTCTCGGGCTCGGAGGTCCCTGAAGACCCTGCTCTGTGTCTCCTCCATAGGACAGAGGTCCCAATAAAAAGGTACCGCAAATCGATCACGTGCCATCTGTTGAATGCAGCAAAGGCCTGCATTCCCCAGCTATGGAAAAGCAAGGACCCCCCCAAGCATACTTACTTGGTTCCAGCGAGTAAATGACATGATGAGGTTCGAGAACATGATGGCCTCCCGGGATGGCACATACGAGAGATTTGCCTCCACATGGCGTGGTTGGATGGTCTTCACTGAGTCCGCTGAGGGGAAGAGCCTCTTGGGCATAGTCTAAGAGACCCTCCAGGCCCTCTCCCCCCCTGCTGCGTTTCCCCCCCCCATTGCAAGACCAGAGACACACTGAAATTGAAGTTTATTTATTGATTTGCAATGCTTGAATTATTAAGGACACTCATTTAGTACGTTACACCTGCGAGTATAGACTATCAAGCTGTTATGTCGGTGTGTATACTATTCCTGTTCCACTTGTTATATGTTTGTTTTATTTGTGTAAACTCTCAATAAATAAAGAATGTATAAAAAAAAAGAAGGGGGAAGACTGCTATGATGGATAAGGAGATTTAGGTGGATGTATTACTGCAGAAGCTAATACTAAAGCTCAATGTGTCAAACTAGATAGAAACTTAAAGTGTATGTTCACAAATGCCAGAAGTCCGGCTAGTAAAGTGGGGGAGCTTGAGGCTCTGGTACTGGATGAAAATATTGATGTTACTGGTGTGGCTGAGACATGGTTGGATCCCACACATGACTGGACTGTCAATCTTCAAGGGTTTACCTTCTTTAGGAAAAAAAAAGAGCAAAAGGGAAAGGATGGTGTGTCTCTCTATGTAAAGCAAGAATTCAAAGCATATATTAATAAGTGGATACTAGCAGAAGATTGTGAGGATGTAGAATCTTGTGGGTAGAAGTTTGGGGGTGATGTAAACAATGTTAAAATACAAATTTGGTGTACTCTATAGGCCCTAACTGAGGAAATAGAGAGTCAACTGCATAAGCAGATAGAGCAGGCTTCACAGGCTGGCACACTGGCAGTGATGGGGGACATCAACTACTCAAGAATCCACTGTAGAAACGGTTCTGCTTCTTCTACAATGGGGAGAGCATTCCTCAGATTGCTATAACATAATTGTATAAATCAGTTCGTGGAGGCACCTACTAGGGGTGATGCTCTTTTAGATTTGGTAATATAAAAAATGATCAAATTAATTGTAGGTAACCAGCTCACCCAGCCATAGAAATCATGTCCCTCCAGCACGGATTCAGAAAAAACTCTTGAGGATTTCCAGCAATAGATACAAAGGGTAAATCCAGCTCCAGGGATAAAACTTAGCTTTTACTGATGTAGTATAAAATATGCTCCATAGGGAGATTCAAAACAAAACAACAAAGTGTCTCGGCAAACAATGTCACCCCCGTCCCTCACCAACACCGTGACGCGTTTCAGGCTTACGAGCCCTTAGTCATACAATGTGCATGTTTGTAGAAGTGGTTTATATGAGGGAGCCGCAGTCACCTGTCCCGCCCGAAAACGCGAGCCGCCCGTCACCGCCTATTGACGTCACTCCGGCGGCTGGCGCTCGCAGCACATACAGGGAGAGTGTTGGCCCCTCCCATCCTGCAATGTCAGAGCCAAGCCTCTGCTGAAACTAATTGTGATAGGCCTATCAGCTGGCGCTCGCCGCACATACGGGGGGATGTTGGCCCCTCCCATTCAGGAGTGTCATGACCAAGCCTCCACCAAACTTAGCTGTGATAGGCCTATCTCTCGCTGACGCGCGAGAAGGAATAAAACACACCCGCAGCCCACAGGAGGTGCGCTGCAGGCATATAGCAAGCGCCTGACAGGCAGAGACTTACACACACGGCAAACAAAACATAACGCCCTGCGGGCGTAGTAATTATATGATGAAGAGAGAGATCGCTTTCTACAAAAATAGGGCAACCCACAAAGTTATGCTGGATGACGTGTTATAATACAGTAACGCTCAAATATGGCTGTACACAAATGACACGCCAACAGAGAGATATATATATGATAAAGCTATTTAAAGAATGAAAACATACAAAAAGATGTATTAAAGAGAATCTCTCAAAACCTGAAAGATGTTACACATATCTTTACAAAAGCCCTTTAAGGGTAACCAAGTAAGAACATTCATCATTTATATATATACAAAGTAATAGTGTTACATGACTCCTCTACCAGTGTAGCGTAATAATATGTTAGTTTATAAACGAAATGTTTTATGGATAAATTCCAATGCTTGAACAGGCCATCCAATAATTGTGGAAGATCTCCGCTTTCCAAAAACATCATCCATAACATTTGAATGCTGGAACCCCCCCAACCCAAAAGGAGGAGTATAATAAGCCCTTATAGGAAAAAAGGTGCCCTAGAAATATTATTAAAAACAATATACAACGGGCAGTATAAGCACAAAATGACAGTATTATATGGTGGCCATTGGGTTCGATCTACATTAATAGTACCAATCACAAAAAAGTATCTCTATGAATACTAATAGGGGAAATGAAGATAATGACACAATGATGGAAGCTGGTAGGAGCTAACAGAAACTATATAGCACCAATGTTCTAAGCCCACTATACTATGTATACTGAAGATTTTTATAATATAAAATTCTATTTAATTAGCGGCGTTCAATCCATATTAAGCCACTTATATATATCAACTATAACATAAATGTTTCATAAAAATGGCCCCATTCTCAGAGCAACAACTTTGGGAAGTTGGTATCATCAAGTGTATCCCCAAGCCAATATAGTCAAATAGATATAGATACTGGAATCATTCCGTTGGTGCCCTAGACTCTCTTAAGAAATAAGTACATATAGCTGCCTAATTCTATGGCTCTGACATACACAATCTCATATTTTAAAAAACAGTACAAAAATGGCCACCTCACTGTTAAAACCACTGTAATCTAAAAACATATACAAAAATATGTTGGAAAAGGAAAATTATTCCACCAATCAAAAATGATTGGTTATTCACTTGTCAGAAGCATCCAACTATTAATTATTAGTGAACAGAGAAATATCTAATCTGTCATTAAGACCTTGTGGGAACCGTGTGCCCAACTTTATGATCCATTTGGCTTCTGCTCTCAATAGTGTTTGCCAAGGATCACCTCCTCTCACATTTCTCAAAACCAGTTCTATGATCGTAACTTGTATGCAATCTGATCTTCCTTCATGATTATGACAGACATGTCGGGCCACATTAGATTTAGGAAAAGGCATCTTAATTTGATAAATGTGCTCCATAATACGTGCCTTTACTGTACGTGTGGTACACCCCACATATTGGAGTCCACACAGGGTATACGTAATTAAGTAAACAACATGTCTAGTGTTGCAGTTCATAAACCGTGAAATACAAAAAACTTTGTTCGTGACCGTGGATCTGAACTTCTTTGTTTTGTGTACAAATTTACAACATGAGCATCTCACACCTCCACATGGAAAACTGCCTTGTTGTGAAAGCCATGTTTTTGACTCATTAGGATCGGATCTGATCATTGAAGGTGAAAGTCTCGTACCTAATGTTGGAGCTCGCCGGGCCACCACTTGCACACCCTCTTTAATAAACGGTAATAAATCTGAATCAGTACCTAAAATAGGCAGATTCGATAAAATTATTCTTCTAATTCTATTGAACTGGTGACTGAAATTAGTGACCATGGTAAGACCAAAATTCCTCTAAAAAATGATGACCTGATAGGGACAGTAACAGTCCGTGAAAATCTTAGTAACAGTGACCACAATATAGTTGTATTTTACAAATTGTAAGAAAGATTTTCTGTCTGGGAGGGCAAAAACAATGAATTTTAGGAAGGCCAACTTCCCCAGGCTCAGAGCTGCACTCCAGTACATAGACTGGGAGCATCTGTTCAGGAATAAAGATACAGATGCCAAATGGGAGTGCTTTAAATCAATTGTTAGTACCAACGCTGCAAAATGTATTCCTATGGGTAACAAATATAAAGGCTAAAATTAAACCCCTCATGGCTGACATCTGCAGTTAAAATAGCAATAAAGAAAAAGAAAAGGGCATTTAAATATTACAAAGGTTGAGCTCTCAGCTGTAACTCTTGAAAAGTATAAATTAGTAAATAAAGCATGTAAGAAAGAAAAAAGGTTGGTGAAAGCACAAAATGAAAGATGTGGCCAAAGAAAGCAGAACAAACCCTAAATGTTTTTTAAATATATGAATTCAAAATTAATCAGAACAGATAGGTGCCCTAATTGATGATAATGGGGAAATGGTCACCGGGGATGAAGAGAAGGCGAAGCTGTTGAATGTATTCTTTAGCCATGTGTACACAAGGGAGGAGCAAGGAGCCAACGTAGGAGATGCCACTAAGTTTAACATCCATTGTGGGAAAATTGCTTCAGGGGCTATTAAGGGACTATTTATACGGATATGTAACTATTCATAATATTAAGTGTAAACCAGCACGGTTTTACTAAGGACAGAAGCTGCCAGACTAACCTGATTGGCTTCTATGAGGAGGTGAGTAGAAGCCTGGACAGAGGGGCGGCTATAGATTTTTCTGGATTTTGCAAAAGCATTTGACACTGTCCCCAATAGACACTTATTGAGGAAACTGAGATCTTCAGGATTAGAAAATACAGTTTGTAACTGGATTGAAAACTGGATAAAAGATTGTGTGCAGAGAGTTATGGTTAATGATACCTATTCTGAATGGAGAAGCTTGTAACAGCATCAACCGCTGACAGCTTCAAAAAAGGATTAGATGCTTATTTGAAAAAATATAACATTAAGAGTTACTATTAGCTGTTATCAGTAAAAAAATAAATAAAATAACTTCCCCTACCCCAACACCCTTGGTTGAACTTGATGAACTCAACCGTATGAACTATGTAACTATGCTCCACCAATGGAGCTTTGAGGGGTATGCACAATGTCACGAGGCTGCATTTGTATGCCCACAGGTTTGCCTCGAGAATCTTCCACTGGTAGTGTCCTCTGACTCGGTATTCTGTAAACAGCTGGGCCCTGTAGCTTGGTAACTTGATAGGCAAGCAGTTTATGAAGGGGGGCAGTAGTTGCAGACTCAGTAATAGACTATGGAGGGAGCTGGAGCTACCTTGGGGATGAATGATCTTGTCCAGATGGGCCAGAAGTGATAACACCTGTAGTCTAGAGTATCCATGTGAAAGGGATATTCAGGGAGACTGTTCACCTCAGAGCTACAATTTACCTGTACCGCTGGGTGCAGGTTGGAATGTGATAAAAGCCTTTCTATTCAGAGGGAAGAAGGCAAAAGGTCTGAAGCTTTGTCGGCTAGTCATTAAAGTGGACCAACACCCAGATCCCTCCCCGCGGGGCATCCGAAATCAGGATGCGCCGCAGGGTGAAACCCCCCAGGACGCCCAGAAACCCGTTCCAACGGCGCATGCGTGGGCCGCATCTCGCGCTTCCCTCTAGCAGGGCGCGCTCCCGTTCCTGAATGGCCGGCGCACTCCCTGTTAGAAGAAAGCGCAAGACGAGGCCTCCAGCACACTCAGAGCCGCTGTGGTTGTCCGTCGCTTGTCCGTACATACCACAGCGGCTCTGAGCGCTCACGATTGGATGAGCGCTCACGTAGGAGTGGGGTGAGTTATTTAGGGCGATCGGGGGTGGCCCGTGGAAGTGGACCAAAACCTAGGATAGTGAAAATCCCGGGTGTTGGTCCACTTTAAGAACAAATCTGAAAAACATGACCCTCCCACCTGGCAGAGCAAGGACACACCAGCATGCCTGATGAGGCTTAGAGTTCAATCTGGGTTTAGGATGCCAGTGAAACTTGGGATTACCTGCAGTCCTACTCTGTGGCTTCCCTGCATCCCCCCTTTTTTGTAAGCCTTTATACTAGGGCTGAAAATAAGGGCCTTTTTAACCTTTTTTCTAGGCTTCTTGTGCAAAGGAAGCCTTGTATTCTTGCAACATGTGGTGCATTTGACAAACTCCTCCAAGCGTTCGACAAAAAGACAACTATCCACAAAAGAATAAAGTCTTTTTGGAAGTTGTGTCTATAGACCGCTGACCATGCTAAATTTCTGTCTCAGTTTTGCTATATCTTTCATAGCCTTCTGGTGAAATTGCCTAATTAATTAAAAGTACTGTATGCAAAATGTCCTGTCACTCATTGTGGCACACCCCTCTTTCTGCCGAAAGACGGCATTTTTACCCAAGGATTGGGCTGCCATCAAAAATAATAAGGTAGTGAAAGTGGGACGCAAAGCTGCCCTATCACCCGCAAACACATGACTGACAACAGTCCAGTTTTCTGATAAGGAGAAAGGGGGAGAGAGAGTGCAAAGTATGCAGAACTTAAAGGCTCAAAAGGATAGCACTCAAGTGCCCACCAAACTACAAGCTGGGCCTAAAATGGAGATGCTTAAGAAGGAAATAATAAGGAAATAGAATGCCTTTGGTCTTGATAGTGGAACGTGGCAGAGTGTGCCATCATTCATGTTGTCCTGGAAGAACTCTGAGATTAAATGGTCTACCAGGGCCACATGGTAACCCTTTCTGGTTGATGAAATAGGTAAAAAAATATAAACTATGAGGTAATGAACACCATAAACAAGGTTATGCATGATAGCACATGATTTTAATGCTTATGGGTCGTGAAAACAGATGTGCAAGCTATATACAGTGAAACATATAGGTTCTATGACAACCAAGTATATATACAGAAAATGGAGGGCATAATACACATAGGGCAATTGTCAGAAAGCAAGACAAGGTACAAAATCAAGTAGCACTTAGAAATAAAGGAAGCCCTGTTAGTGCTGCCTTCCAGACATAGAGCACCAAAGTATCAAGGTAACAAATGCATAACAAGCAAAATAAACAGATACGTCAGTACAAATGCTTACCAGCTGACCGCAGGTCGTCAAAATCCCTTAACATTTCGATCTGCTATTAGATCTTTGTCAAGAGGAAAAATGCGGTATCCATAGTGGTGAGGAGAGTGCCTTTATAGTAAGGGTGATGGTCTCCAGCTGGGCTGCAGATGGCGCCAGACGCGGAGCACATGTCGGCGCCGGTCTCTGACGTCATCACCACTCGTCCCAGCGCGTCCCTGTCAGCAGCATGGATCCTAGCAAAAACTGCTATGTTTCCAGGTGTGACACACGGGGCGCGCGAGGGTGTGTGAGGGGAAGGGAACCGTTTGTTAGATAGATCTATTGCATAAATGAAAAATCGTTATCACAGCATTAGACAGTGGCAGGCTGCCACATACAAGATGGATGCCGGCGTTCCAGACGGATCCTGCCTCTCCAAAGATGGCGTCCATAAGCTCTTCTAAATATGCTATTAGTGTCCCGCCACATCCAAGATGGCCGACGGAGAAACAGAAGGGAACTTCTCAGTATTCTAGCAGTATAATGCCACATCCAAGATGGCCGACGGAGATAATAGTAACTGGTGATTCATAGCCACAATAAAGATGGTGGATATAGATTCAATGGAACATATAACGATGTATGTCCTTGATGGTAATAAGATAGATGGCCAGGAGTGGCAGATGTGTTCATATGGGCATAGCTGGGTAGATTTTTGTAAGGGGAAACAGCGCAGCTGAAGATCATGCTGGAGACCATATATTAAAGCGGACCCAAAACAGGCACCACAAAAATTCTGTTCAAAAGAAAAAGGATAAAATTAGAATTAAAAATAGAACCATTTGTGAGCAAGTGAGGATAAAAATGGATACAGCCAAGAGTTTGTGGAAATCCACAAACTCTTCATCTAATTATTGCACAATCGTCTAGTAATTGTATATTTAAACTATCAAGGTAAAGTATTTAAAAATATACAGTGAAGTCTAAGTCTTCATTGAGTCCATTAGGGCTTTTAGTGCCCAACTGGAATATCCAAGCCAGTTCACGTTGGAGTAATCTCTTCTCAAGGTTACCTCCTCTATAGGGTAATCTAACCACCTCTATACCTATAAATTTAAGTTGACTGATGTTATGTCCTAACTCATGGAAATGCCTGGCCACAGAGGATTCCATGCGGCCATTCCTAATGTCGGACCTGTGTTCAGAGATTCTCTGCCTAAGTTCCCGTTTCGTCTTGCCTATGTAGCCTTTCCCACAAGGACATTTAATTAAATATATGACATTCTTTGTTGTGCAGTTTATGAAATCACGTATGGGGTATTTTTTCCCTAAGCTGGGGTGGGTGAAATGGTCTGTCTTAAAGGTATATCCACACTGGGCACAATGCCCACATGTGAAAGTGAGAACAACGAATTCCATATGTTCTCACTTTCTCTCAACTTTCTATTCAGGCCCAAAAAGTTGTCCGACGACATTGGCCAATCTTGAGGTCGGATGAGAAACTGACAGAAGTCCTCCAGGATCCTCCTTTAACTGTCTACAAGAAAGCTAGGAACATTAAGAACACCCTGGTCAAGGCTGAATTCCACTCACCTAAACCAACGACAGGCTCAAATTGGCTCACAGAAATGGAGAAACCTAAAGGTATGTACCCATGTGGGCATTGTGCCCAGTGTGGATATACCTTTAAGACAGACCATTTCACCCACCCCAGCTTAGGGAAAAAATACCCCATACGTGATTTCATAAACTGCACAACAAAGAATGTCATATATTTAATTAAATGTCCTTGTGGGAAAGGCTACATAGGCAAGACGAAACGGGAACTTAGGCAGAGAATCTCTGAACACAGGTCCGACATTAGGAATGGCCGCATGGAATCCTCTGTGGCCAGGCATTTCCATGAGTTAGGACATAACATCAGTCAACTTAAATTTATAGGTATAGAGGTGGTTAGATTACCCTATAGAGGAGGTAACCTTGAGAAGAGATTACTCCAACGTGAACTGGCTTGGATATTCCAGTTGGGCACTAAAAGCCCTAATGGACTCAATGAAGACTTAGACTTCACTGTATATTTTTAAATACTTTACCTTGATAGTTTAAATATACAATTACTAGACGATTGTGCAATAATTAGATGAAGAGTTTGTGGATTTCCACAAACTCTTGGCTGTATCCATTTTTATCCTCACTTGCTCACAAATGGTTCTATTTTTAATTCTAATTTTATCCTTTTTCTTTTGAACAGAATTTTTGTGGTGCCTGTTTTGGGTCCGCTTTAATATATGGTCTCCAGCATGATCTTCAGCTGCGCACATGTTTCCCCTTACAAAAATCTATCCAGCTATGCCCATATGAACACATCTGCCACTCCTGGCCATCTATCTTATTACCATCAAGGACATACATCGTTATATGTTCCATTGAATCTATATCCACCATCTTTATTGTGGCTATGAATCACCAGTTACTATTATCTCCGTCGGCCATCTTGGATGTGGCATTATACTGCTAGAATACTGAGAAGTTCCCATCTGTTTCTCCGTCAGCCATGTTGGATGTGGCGGGACACTAATAGCATATTTAGAAGAGCTTATGGACGCCATCTTTGGAGAGGCAGGATCCGGCTGGAACGCCGGCATCCATCTTGTATGTGGCAGCCTGCCACTGTCTAATGCTGTGATAACGATTTTTCATTTATGCAATAGATCTATCTAACAAACGGTTCCCTTCCCCTCACACACCCTCGCGCGCCCCCTGTGTCACACCTGGAAACATAGCAGTTTTTGCTAGGATCCATGCTGCTGACAGGGACGCGCTGGGGCGAGTGGTGATGACGTCAGAGACCGGCGCCGACATGTGCTCCGCGTCTGGCGCCATCTGCAGCCCAGCTGGAGACCATCACCCTTACTATAAAGGCACTCTCCTCACCACTATGGATACCGCATTTTTCCTCTTGACAAAGATCTCATAGCAGATCGAAACGTTGAGGGATTTTGACGACCTGCGGTCAGCCTGTAAGCATTTGTACTGACGTATCTGTTTATTTTGCTTGTTATGCATTTGTTACCTTGATACTTTGGTGCTCTATGTCTGGAAGGAAGCACTAACAGGGCTTCCTTTATTTCTAAGTGCTACTTGATTTTGTACCTTGTCTTGCTTTCTGACAATTGCCCTATGTGTATTATGCCCTCCATTTTCTGTATATATACTTGGTTGTCATAGAACCTATATGTTTCACTGTATATAGCTTGCACATCTGTTTTCACGACCCATAAGCATTAAAATCATGTGCTATCATGCATAACCTTGTTTATGGTGTTCATTACCTCATAGTTTATATTTTTTGACATATGTACCAGTGTCCAAAAAGCAGAGGGCACTATTGAGGTGGTTGAACCCAGATCTGCTGATCTATATTTTCCTCTTTTGAAGCTACCTATTTTCAGTGTGCTACAACCAAATCTAACTAACTCTGATGAAATAGGTAAACCAGTAATCTAGGCAATGGAGCAGTAGACAGGTAAAGCTCTGATGATTCCGAAGAACTTATACTAAGATGAGGCAACATCCCTAGAAAAGACAGAGGAGATATGTCATCTATAAAAACCCAGGAGCCTACTATACCTGGTAAGAGGTGGGAACAAAATGTAGCTCTTGGACTGGGTACATGTGCAGTGGTAACAAGCAAAAAAACATGAAGGCTAACATTCCAAAGATCCATACATTTCAAACCATTAGCACTCTTGTTGGGGAAAAAATACCATTTTGTGATTACTCACCTGTAAAATGGGTATTATAAGTATGTCACACACCCTGCTTCAGAATAGTCATTACACATGGGTATAGTCACCTGTAGAGGGCGATCTTGCAGAGAAGATAAAGAAAAAGTGAGCCCCTCCCAGCCCATAAATACCTGTGACCTCCCACTCATTTCCCAGTATTAAGACAGCAGTAAGGTAAAGGGACCAGGAAGAGCCAATTATAAACCATAACATTAAAAGGTTCACCATATAAAAGATCCAAAATACCAAAGGGTGGGGTGAAGCGGGGTGTGTGACATACTTATAATATCAATTTTACAGGTGAGTAATCACAAAATGGTATTATTCTAAGTATGTCACACACCCCGCTTCAGAATAGTCATCCAATAGCAGTGTCCATAAAGGGCGGGAATCCAAAACAAGGCAATAATGCACAAACCTAAACCACTGAGGCTTGCAGAACAGTGCGGCCAAAAGAAAACAGCATCCACTGAGGCCCGCACATCAACCTTATAAAACTTGGAAAAGGTGGGAACAGAAGACCAAATAGCAGCCTTACCAACTTGTTCAACAGAAAACTGGTGTCAAAAGGCCCAGGACGTACGCACAATACGAGTAGAATGAGTGGTAACACGAAGGAGGAAACCTTCCCCTTGTCAGAATAAGCACCAACATGTGAACCACAACCAAGGAAAGCAAAAACCCTCTCCTTGTCGTTACTAGGCATAAGACACAAAAAGGGAAGAACAAAGTCCCGATTAAGAAGAAAGGCAGAAAAAAAACACTTTAGGCAGAAATCTGGCTTGAAGCAAAAACCACCTAGTCCAGACACCTCTCAAAGTAAGGGGCCTGAATGGACAAGGCCGCCAAGCCTGAGACACGTCGAACAGAAAAGATGGCAACCCAAAAAGGCCACCTTCTGAGTAAGAGTAGAAAAGGCAATAACGTGCAAGAGCTCAAAAGGAGGACCCTGAAGGGCCGACAGAACCAAATTCAAATCCCACACGGGGAACAGAGGCAACCTAGGAGGCCGCAGGTGTGTGACCCCCGGAAAAAAGTCTCAGAGGACGAAGCACAAAAGACCTTGGAAAGGACACCACCAGGGCAGAACCTGCCGTTTCAAGATACTAAGCTGGAAGCCCAAATCCAGCCCAAGTTGCCGAAACGCCAAACTCCTAGGGATGGAAAACACCCAGCAGGGCAAGGTCCTAGCCTCACACCAATCAAAATAAGACCTCCAAGTCTTACAGTAGATGTTAGAGGAAGACCACGTCCACGCCCCAACAAGAGACTGTATCACAGCATCAGAAGACCATCCTCCAATAAGAAAGAGGTTTCAGCAGCCATGCCGCCAAAACCAGCATTGGTAATTGGGGTAAAGCAGTTGACCCTGAGTGAGCAGATCTGGCAGAAGGGGCTGATCGAAACGATCCACTGCCAGCCCTACGACGTCTGCGAACGTCTTGGCCACCTTGGAGCCACCAGGATTGCCGACGCTCCGTCCAGGGCCAGCTTGCGCACAACCTTGCCCACCATAGGAAACGGAGGGAACAGGTAAAGGAACCCCAGATCCCTCCAGATCAGAGACATGGCATCCACCGCCAGAGCCAGAGTATCCCACGAGAGAAACACAAACGCCGGAAGCTTGTGAATGTGACGAGAGACAAAGAGATCCACCTCCGGGATCCCCCACCTGTGGCCAAGTGACCGAAAAAACCTAGGGATAGAGAGAACATCCCCCCCCCCCCCCGCGAGAGGAGCACATGCTCAGGGAGACCGCCACCGTGATCTCCACTCCCGGAATGTACACCACCAAGAAGCTTGAAACATAGCTCTCCGCCCAGGCAAGGATCAAGGACACTAACCCTGAGGCACTCCTGCTGCGAGTCCCTCCCTGGTGATTGATGTAAACAACCGCAATACGATTGTCCGACCTAAACTGAACCGGTAAGCCCGTAACCGAGGAGTCAGCCGAGACAGGACTAACCCGATGGCTCTCAGCTCCAGAACATTGATAGAAAAGTGAGCCTCCTGAGGACCCCACAGCCCCTGAAACTGAAGATCCTTCCAGAAACCCCCCCCCAACCTGACAGGCTGGCGTCCGTGGAGACTGTCTCCCAATGAGGGGTCAGAAAAATACCATTTTGTGAGTACTCACCTGAAAAATGGATATTGTCAGGGTGCCACACACACCGCTTCACCTTTAATATTCTTCACGATGGGGTTACTCACCACCAGGTGACACTGTTGCAGAGAGGAAGTCTTGTAACGAGCCCCCTTCCGGCCTATATATACCTGGTACCTCCCATTTATCACCAGTGATTTAAAAAGCAGAAAGACAAGGTACCAGTAATTTAACGGTATCCTCAAAATAAATAAAAAGCTTCACCATATAAAGGATTTGGGATACCGAAAAGGGTGGGAGTGAAGCGGGGTGTGTGGCACACTGACAATATCCATTTTTCAGGTGAGTACTCACAAAATGGTATTATTCTCAGTGTGCCACACACCCCGCTTCACCTTTAATATTCTTCACGATTGGGACATCCAAAAGCAGTGTCCACAAGGGATGGGCATCCCAAGGCAAGGTGAAGCATAACTTAAATGACTGCAGTCTGCAGAACTTTGCGGCCAAAAAAGGCATCCACTGAGGCCCGCACATCAACTTTGTAAAACTTAGAAAAAGTATGAACAGAAGACCAAGTGGCGGCCTTACAAACTTGTTCAACAGAAGCTTGGTGCTGAAAAGCCCAAGACGCTCCAACGGCGCGAGTAGAATGAGCTGTGATACGAAAAGGGGGAACTTTCCCCTTAGCAGAATAGGCCGCAATAACGGCCTGACGTATCCATTTGCTAATGGAAGATTTGGCCGGTGCCAAACCCGTGTTAGGCCCACAGGGCACAACAAAAAAGGCATCGGTCTTACGAAAAGGAGACGTGATAATCAAGTAGTACTTAACACAGCGTACTACATCCAAACAATGCAAAACCCTCTCCTTGTCATTCTTAGGATTAGGACACAAGGAGGGAAGAACAATATCCTGATTCAAATGAAAAGCAGAAACAACCTTAGGAAGAAAGTCTGGTTTGAACCGAAAGACCACTTTATCCTGATGCCTCTCAAAGTAAGGCGCCTGGATAGACAAGGCCGCCAACTCCGAGACACGCCGGACCGAAGTGATAGCTACCAAGAAGACAATCTTCTGAGTCAGGGTAGACAAAGCAATATCTTGCAGAGGCTCAAAAGGAGGAGCCTGCAGAGCAGAAAGTACCAAATTCAAATCCCAAACCGGGAGTAATGGTTTCCTGGGAGGCCGCACATGCGTAACCCCCTGGAAAAAAGTTTTAACTAAAGGCTGAAGCGCAAAACGCTTCTGAAAAAAGATAGATAAGGCAGAAACTTGCCCTTTCAACGTACTTAGCTGAAGACCAGAGTCCAGCCCTGAATGTAAAAACTCCAGAATCCTGGAGACCGAAAAGACCCTACAAGGAAAAGATCTCATCTCACACCAAGCGATATAGGCTTTCCAAGTCCTATAGTAGATGATAGAAGAAGACCTCTTCCGGGCACTGATCAGAGTCTTAACGACCGAGCCAGAAAGACCCTCTTCCTTCAAGATGGAGGTTTCAGCAGCCAGGCTGTCAAACCCAGCGTTAGTAAATTGGGGTAACACAACCGACCCTGAGTGAGCAGTTCGGGCCGAAGAGGCAGAACGAACTGGTCCACTGCCAGCCGAACGATGTCTGCGAACCATACTCGCCTTGGCCACCTTGGGGCCACGAGAACGGCGGGAACCCTTTCCAGAGCCAACTTCCGAACCACCCTGCCCAGCATGGGTATCGGAGGAAACAGGTATAGAAATCCCAGATCCCCCCAGCTCAGGGACATGGCGTCCACTGCCAGAGCCAGAGGATCCTGGGAGAGCGACACGAAGTTCGGGAGCCTGTGATTGTGACGAGAGGCAAACAGGTCCACCTCCGGTGTCCCCCATCGGAGACACAGTGAGCGAAAAACCTGAGGATGGAGAACCCATTCTCCCAGACGGGGAGAGCCCCTGCTCAACTGGTCCGCTTCCTGGTTCTCCACTCCTGGAATGTATACCGCCGAGAGACAAGGAACATGGGCCTCTGCCCAGGTCAGGATCAGGGACACCTCTCTGAGAGCACTCAGACTGCGAGTCCCTCCCTGATGATTGATGTAAGCAACCGCTGTTCGATTGTCTGAACGCACCTGGACCGGAAGGCCCAGAACGTGTTGAGTCAGGAGAGCAAGCACCCGATGGATGGCTCTCAGTTCCAGAACATTGATGGGTAAGTGGGCCTCTTGAGGTCCCCACTGCCCCTGGAACTGAAGCTCCTTCCAGAATCCGCCCCATCCCGACAGACTGGCGTCCGTGGTGACAATTTCCCAAAGAGGGGTCAGGAAAGACCTGCCCCTCACGAGATTGGCCGAGACCAACCACCACTGGAGGGACTGCCGGACCCGGAAGGACAACTGGAAGGGCTGATCCAGCGACCGAGGCTGCCGGTCCCAGGACGCCAACAGATAAAGCTGAAGTGTCCTCGTGTGAAATTGAGCAAAAGGAACTGCCTCGAAAGAGGCGACCATCAACCCTACCAGCCTCATCCCCAGACGGATGGACGGCCGAGGATTGGAAAGTAGGACCCGAGCCAACTCCTGAATCAGATGAATTTTGGACTGGGGGAGAAACACTCTGTGTTGATGAGAGTCCAACTGCATCCCCAGAAAAGACACCACCCTGGCCGGAGCGAGGGAGGACTTGGAGAAGTTGATCACCCAACCAAAGCTTTCCAGCGTGGAGACCACCATCCTGGTGTCTGTCTCCGATTGATTGAGTGACGGAGCCATGATAAGAAGGTCGTCCAAATAAGGTACGACACGAATGCCCCGAGATCTGAAAATGGCCATCACCCCTGCCAGCACCTTGGTGAATACTCTTGGAGCCGAGGTAAGGCCAAACGGAAGTGCCACGAATTGAAAATGCTGATCTTTCATCACGAATCGAAGAAAACGTTGATGAGCGTGGCAGATGGGAACATGAAGATAAGCATCCTTGATGTCTATGGACGTCATGAACTCCCCCTGCCGAAGGGAACTGACGGCCGTACGCAAAGTTTCCATGCGAAACTTCCGAAAACGGATGAACTTGTTGAGTAATTTCAGGTCCAGGACGGGACAAACCGACCCGTCCTTTTTGGGGACTGCGAAAAGATTGGAGTAGAAACCGAGGCCCATCTCTAAGCGCGGTACCGGGCGGATGACCGCCATTTCTAACAGATTCTTTACCGCCGCCAGGAGCCCCTGTGCGGCCAAAGGATCGATGGGCACCCGAGACCGAAAGAACCGTGAAGGAGGGCGAGACTCGAATTTCAGCTTGTAACCGGACGACACTACCTCCCGGATCCATCTGTCCGGAACCTCCAGGTCCCAAACCTGGGAGAAGTGTCGCAATCGTCCCCCCACCCGCACGGGTGAGGGCAGCCCCTCATTGCTGAGCGGGCTTACCAGCAGGCTTGGGCTTGGTGCCCCAGGACTGAGTGGGATGGCCACGGCCCCTCCCCCGAGTCCAACCTGCACCTCTGGTAGCGGGAAAGGAAGCCCCCCTACCCGCTCTGAATCCCCGAAAGGAGGGCCTAACAGTACTTGCCCCCCGAAAGGGACGAGGCCTCTTGTGTTGCGGCATTTTACCACCTTTTGCAACTGAATCAATTTTATCACCAAACAGCTGCAAGCCCAAAAAGGGGAGAGCTGTGAGCACCTTTTTAGAAGCTAAATCCGCCGACCACTGGCGCAGCCACACTGACCGACGAATAGCCACCAGCATTGCCGCTGTTCTGCTACTCATAGCCAGCGCATCGTCCTGAGCGGACAGAACATAGGAAACAAAAGACTCACAATGCTTGAGAGCAGTAAACTCCTTACAAGTGGGATCAAGATCCACACACAGATCCTGAATAACAGATCTAACCGCCAACAGAAGAAGCGCCGAAGCACACACCGGGCGCATCGTTGATCCAGCACTAATAAAACCATAGCGAGCATACTGGTCAATCCGACTATCCTCACCATCCTTAAGGGCAGTGGTCTCAGAAGACTGCACCATAGCCGTGCTGGAGAGCCCTAGCACCGGGGTATCGACGTCAGGAGGTACTGACCAAAGCTTCACCAATTCTGGCGGAAAAGGATAACGTTTCTCCCAACTGGAAGGAATTCCAGATAACCGCGTGGGATGTTCCCATTCCTTAAGTACAACCCTCTCAAAGTGTTGTTGTCTGGGAAAAACCAAACGCGGCTGAGGCACATTAAACAACTGACCCTTTGGCAGGGTGACAGCCTCAGGCGGATCTAAATTCAAAATTTCAAACATTTGAGCCAGAATGGAGGGGGTGTCAAGGGAAACCCCCGCAGACAAATCGCCAATAGCATCAATCTCAAGCTGATCTGCAGGCTCATCTGATTCCACCAGGAATTCTCCCTCCTCGTCCAGGGAGCAATCGGACCAATCCACAGGCTCACATACCTCATCCTGTGAAGCCGGAGGTACAGGAGAAAGGTGCTTCCGTTTCGCAGTGGCCTTCAACCCTGCTTTAACGGAAATTATCTTCTCGAGGTTGGATAAACGTGCAGAAACCTCGGATTGCGAATCCCCACCTTTGACAATGTCACACGGGGTCCGGAACAGTGAGGGAGGGGTAGGGGATGATGGAAGTTGTGAAGAGCCAGCAGCCGGAGCGACGGACTGACGCGCAATATTCTGCCTCGCACAAGGAATGCATAATATAACATCATCGCCTGGGAGCGGAGTCCCACAGCCTCCACACACCCTAGATGGCCCAGAAGAACCATTTCCGGTATTATCGGAAGCCTCCATATGGTGATTTATGGTATTCGCAAAACCCTGGGTTTAAGGCATAAGCCACCCAGGATGCCCCTTTATGTTAATGTCCCGGGAGGGAGGATTTAATTTATAATAAAGATCCCCTTAAAATAATTGTATAAATAAATATATATATATATATTTTTTTTTTACTATATATATGTATGTATATATATGTATGTATATATATATATATATATATATATATATATATATATATATATATATATATAAATATGTCCCAATTTAGAGAAAAAGGACTAGCCAGGTAAAATAGAACCGGGAGGCCACTTTATTGAGGGAATCCCAGGATCTGTGGGGGAAGAAAAACCAACAGTAAGACCCCCAGAAAACAAATGGCAGCATGCAATACAACATTCATGCAACAAGTAACACATGATAATGCACAGCACCAGAGTGCTTTAAAGAGGCAAAATAAATTTGCCCTCTGTTTTTCCTCCTTTTCTATTAAATATAAATATATCTATATATCCCCCTTTTTTTTTTTTTTTTAAACATAAAAGTCAGTCATAATAAAAAAATAGACGGCCCCACGCGAGGTGAGGCCGCTTACCTGCCAAAGTAAGGCTGAAACGCCTAGGCACCCGACCAGTAGTAATGGTAGGAAAAAATGGCAGCAATATTCAGGAATGGCAACAGTAGCAGCCTGAAGTGACAGCAGCAGTAGTAGTAGTAGTAGTAGTAGTAGTAGTAGAGCGGCAGCAACGGTAGCAGTGACAGAGCGGCCGGTAGCAGCCAGACACATATGCGGCTGAGAGCCCCGCACGTGTCCTCCTAATAACAGGAAGGAAGTGCGGCTGGGGCCGGGTCGCATGACGTCGCCGCCGCCACCACGCCCCCACCTCTGACGTCATCCGGGCCCCGCCCCCTTCCAGATCTAAACAGTGCGGCCCGCCAGACGGCGGCCGCAAAACAAGAGGGCGCTCAACACCCTCAGTAAAGGAAGGGGGGGGGGAAACTAGAGCTTCTGGGCAGCTGCGCTGCCCACCAATACGCTGACAACGCGGGCCGCCAAACGGCGGCCGTTTAAAAAGAGGAGACAAGGGGGGAGGGGAGCTGTAATCACCAGGAAAAGGCGCAGGCTGCCAAAGCAAGCCTGCCACAGCACGGCCCGCCCCGGCCGCCCTTAAAGCTGACCCAAAACTCAGCAGCCGCTTAAAAAGACAAAACTGCCAGAGGATAACAATGTGCCCTATAAGGAGGATTAGTCAGGCCAAGTGCACTCTTGTTTGCGGTGCAGCCTGACAAGTGTTAATAAGTAAAAACACACATGAAATATAAACATACAGTGAAAACACACATGCAATACACATCCCTCTACCCCCCCCCCCCCCCCAGTGAAGGGAGAAGGGACCGTAACGGGAGAGCAAGGGGAACCTCGGGACAGGGGCATCCCAAATCAGGATCACCATGCCGGACAGCCGCATTGCCCCCAAAACAGGGGGTCGAGCGGAGGAGATAAGCTCCTAGGCACCTATAGTGCCATCTACCAATTGCCCAGTGAGCAGCCTAGGCTGGGAGGCTTCCATTAAACCACAAAGGTACAAACAATCAAAACCCGGCAGAAATAGACCAAAAGGGGGTGGCGGGGTAAGACTTCATTCTTCTGTCTTGTCGCCATGCAGAGAGAAAAACACTGGTGATAAATGGGAGGTACCAGGTATATATATAAGCCGGAAGGGGGCTCGTTACAAGACTTCCTCTCTGCAACAGCGTCACCTGGCGGTGAGTAACCCAATCGTGAAGAATATTAAAGGTGAAGCGGGGTGTGTGGCACACTGAGAATAGACCTGCCCCTCAACAGATTGTCTGGCTCCAGCCACCACTGCAGTGAATGCCGAAACCGGGGAGACATCAGGAAAAACTGATCCAATGACAGCGGACCCCTGTCCCAGGCCGCCAGGAAATGGAGCTGGGGAGCATGGCTGTGGAGTCGGTAGATAAATGTTCCGACTCCGACTCCTCAGTTTTTTGTACTTCCGACTCCGACTCCCCGACTCCTCTGTATTAATATGTGAATGTATTTTATACGTTCCTTGAAGGAAAGAAAGGCAACATACATGTCATTACTTCTAGCAGAGAGAGGTAGTTGGGCAGAAGCTGCCTTCTCCTTTCTGTGTGCTGATCTTCTGCTGAAGATAGGGCAGTGGGAGGATCCAGAAAGGGGCCTTTATTATAAAACATGATTTCCCTAGTAGAATCCCATAGTCATGTTTAAAGTTTAAAGCGGACCTTCACCCTGAATAAGAGTCTATCTTATATGTTTCCCACACCCTGTACATACACATCAGGCAGCCTGCAAACAGGAAGTGCCCTCTGATTGTGCTGCTCGGCATTCTGGGATTGCCGACCTTTTACTGACCCCAGCTCTGCTCTGTCTGAGCAAAGCACAGCTATAACCCTGCCCCCTGTACTTTATCCCACTCTCCTCAGTAAGTGTGATGCTTCTCAGTCAAGATGGCGGCGCCCGTATCCTAAAGTCCTGAACAGGGTTGCAGCCCACTGGGGGAAAGAATAAAATATAAGTGACTAAAAACTTAAAATATATTAATTTTAGATGCTGGGGAATCGTTTTATAGGGGTATGGGCTTTTCAATAAATCATGGTGAAGGTCCAGTTTAAGCTAACAATCGAAGTTTACACGTTTTTATAGCCTTTTGCTGAATGACAGCAGTTTTTCCAATGGTACAGCTTCAGTCTTGAACTATTGATCCTCCATTCCCTTCACTTATACAAGTGTCTCTAGTCCTGCAAAAAACATATTTACTTAATCCCATATCAGTGAGAGGCTAGGTTACCCATGGGTTCCCTGTAACAGCAGAACACAGCACTATGCAAAGTATAAGTATTGCCGCTTCTAATTGTGCGTTGCGTGCCATATAGTGAAGCACATGAAAAGCATGCTTCTTCACGGTCACTTAAAGTGGACCAACACCCTCCCATGATTGGACCCGATCAGACCCCTGACTGCGGGGCACCCCGATCGGGGGTGCCCCGCTGTCTGAAACCCCCAGAAATCCCTAAATCCCTACCTTATCCACGATCCAGCGGCGCCCGCCACCGCCTCCCACGCTACCTTCTAGCAGGACGCGCACCCGCGCCGGCCATTTGTGAATGGTCGGCGCGGGCGGCGGCGGCGGCGGGCGCGATCTCTTGTCCGTCGGAGTGAGGAGAGGTGAGTTTTTCGGGGTCTCTGGGGGGTTTCACACAGCGGGGCACCCCCGATCGGGGTGCCCCGCCGAAGTGGACCAAAACCCAGAATAGTCAAAATCCTTTTGGGTCCACTTTAACGTGTTTGTTTTGCGGTTAAGTGAGGCACTGCATGCATTGGTCTTTATTCTTACAATAGAGAAGTCATTAATTATAACTTTTTGTGAATTGGGACATTTAAACTTGCTAAATCAAAATTTAGTAGGAGTCGGAGTCGGTGCATTGTTTGCCGACTCCGACTCCAGGTACCCAAAATTTCCTCCGACTCCTCGACTCCGACGCCCTGCTGGGGAGTCCTCATGTGAAACTGAGCAAAGGGAACCGCCTCGACAGAAGCCACCATCAGTCCCACCAGTCTCATCCCCAGCCGGATGGACGTGCGAGGGCTGGACAGAAGAAGCTGAGCCAACTCCTGAATCAAAAGAACCGTGGCCAGGGAAGGAACACCCAGGCCTGAGAAGAATCCAGAGACATTCCCGGAAAGGACAACACCCTGGCCGGAGAGAGGAAGGACTTGGGAAAGTTGATCACCCAGCCGAATAACTCCAGAGTGGACACCACCGTTCCGGTGTCTAGCTCCACTTGGCTGAGGGAAGAAGCCATAATGAGACAGACGTCCAGATAAGGCACGATGCGGATACCCTGGGCTCTGATGAGGGCCAGCACCCCTGCCAGCACCTTGGTGAAAACCCCTTGGAGCCGAGGTAAGGCCTGATGTCTATGGACGTCATGAAGTCCCCCTGACAACGTGAAGTGATGGCTGAACGCAGGGTTTCCATGCAGAACTTCCGGGAACGGGTAAACTTGTTGAGAAGCCTCAGATCCAAGACGGAACGAATGGAACCGTCCCTCTTGAACACCGTGAACAGATTGGAATAATAACCAAGGCCCCTCTCTGAGAGAGACACCGGACAAATGACCACTGTGTCCAAAAAGACTTTGCACAGCTGGCTGGAGCCTTTGCGCGGCCAGAGAATCCGAAGGAACCCGAGACCTAAAGAATCAGGGAGGGGGGGCGGTACTCAAAATCCAGCTGTAACCGGAAGACACCACTTCCTGAATCCAGCTGTCCGAGACCTCTTGGTCCCAGACCTGGAAGAAATGACGCAGCCTTCCCCCCACCCGCAAGAGTGAGGGCGCCCCCTCCTTGCTGGTCTGGCGTGGCCGCGGGCTTGACGCCCCAGTTATGCCCCGGACGGGCACGTCCCCTGCCCCTGTTCCAGGAATCACCTCTGGAGGAGGAGAAGGTCAATCCCCTGCCAGCTGTGACCCCACAAAGGGAAGGGTTAAGGAACACCGCCCCCCGAAAGGGGCGACGCAGCCTCCTTTTTCAGAGGTCCTACTACACAAAACCATAGCGTATGATCCATCCTGCGACGGTCTACGCAAACAAAGCATTTCCCGAAGATCCAAGCACCGGGACCACCCGAAATACAACATCGGGATTCGAACCTGTGACAGGGTAACCTGTACAGGAATGTGCACTAGTCACCCGCGCCACAGGACGCTCTCATCCAGGGCGGCTAGCACCAACAGCATAAACAATTCGCACCGCTTAAGGGCGGTGAACCCATCACTGGCAGGATCAAACCTAGAAGTAGTCAATAGGGCCCTAAGCTTGTAAGCTGGCAGCGGTGAAATCTGAACCCACACCTCCGAAGAGACTGGAGCCTTAATCCAGCGCCTTAGACCGCTCGGCCACACTACCCTCATTGACTACTGACCTGGTAGCGACCGCAAGAGCGCCGAAGCACCAACAGGCCGCAAGGCCGACCCAACACCGGCAACACCGTGACAAGCCAACTGGTTCGAACGTTTGTCCTCACCCTCCTTGAGGATAGAGCAATCAGGATAATGCAGAATGGAGGTGTAAGACAACCCCAAACCCGGGGCATCCACTTCGGGAAGGGAAGACCAGCACTTCACCACGTCCACCGGAAAACGATAATTCCTATCCCAACCCGGGGGAACGCCCGGAAGCTGAGCAGGTTTCTCCCATTCCTTAAGGATAAAAAAGCTTTTGATTAGGAAAATCCAACAGAAGAGCCAGGACCTTAGGGGTATCCAAGGAATCCCCCAGACCCTGCTCGGCCCCAGCGCCAAAGAACTGCAGATTGTCAGAATCATCAGACTCTGCAAACAATTTCCCTTCCTCCAGCAGGGAATAATCAGACCAATTCCTGTGAGTCAAACTCAAGGTCAAGGGCCAGCACGGTAGGGGGCAAGAGCTTTCTGTCAGCCGGAACTTCCAGGCCACAGCGCTAGAAAGCAATTTTTCGAGATTGGCCAATCTGGCACACACATCAGATTGTGACTCCCCACCCGTGACAATATCACTTGGGGTACGGATCAGGCGGGAGGGGTAGGCGAGTAGGCCGGCGGCGCTGACCCAGATGCCTAGGGCCCGTACTGCCGTGTTATAGCCAGCTGCGCACATGGTATACACAGAAACATCATCCCCCGCAAGGGATGCCCCACACTCCATAAGCTGTCGGGATTGCCCCAAAGACATCCCGAGCCCTGCATCCTGGAAGCCTCTATATGGTGATTTTATATATAAAGTCGCAATGACCGAGGGAATTGCGCCAATAGGCAACCCGGGATGCCCCTTTAATGTCTCTAGTGGGAGGATTTGATTAAGGACCCAATAACCCAGGGACCTAAGGACCGGGAATAACCCCCTAATTAAGCAATATAGGTCCACCTGAGGACACAAGAATAAGGCCATTCAGATCACATGCAGCCACAAGCATAAGGATAACAAAAAAATATACAAGTATACATATATATATAAAAACCTCAAGCCAAACATAGCATTCAGCGTATATGACAGTGGGGAGAAGACAGTGGGGAGAAAAAAGTGGCAGGACAAACAAAAGGGCCCCACGGGCCACTCACCGCAACGAGGGAGCCGATATACATATATCTATATATGAAACATCAAGCCAAGCATAGCATTCAGCGCCTGTGTTAAAATACAAATCTGAGCTGGGCTTGACCTTAGACCCTCTGTGCCATAATCTAAATGCTGTACCTGCTGAGCCATTCAGCCTGCTGCACCGCAACTCCGTCCGCAAGAGGAAGCAGAGAGGGAGAGAAGGAGGGCGGGCCAATGCGGTTCGCGCGTCGCGCCTGGCCCCGCCCCCTTCCCTCACACAAAACGCGTCTCTCAGCCAGTGGCCGGGCTCCGCGCCGAGCGCCCGGCCCCCCCGACCCCGCGCCTGAGGAGGAGAAGCTCCTCCGCCGCCATTACAGCTCGGGCCGCAGTAAAAACACAGCAAAAAACCTCACAGAAAAGGGGGACATTCACACTGAAAGTGACTAACAATGACAGTGAAACACAATGAACGCCGAAAAAGACAACTAAGACAATAACATATATGGAAAAAAAGCCCCCCCCCCCCTCTAATGGGAAGGATTCCGGGAGAGGGGAGAAAAATCACTCAGGGAGTGGATGGCTAAGAGACAGGGCATCCCGTGCCAGGATCACCTAAACCGGAGAGCCGCCTACCCCTTGTTATGGGGTCTCACGGCAGAGCATTTGCTCCTGGGCACCTAGGGTGCCATCTACCGTTGCCCGGACCAGCAGCCAAGGCTGGGAGGCAAAGTATAACAGTTAAGAGGGGTACCGGGCAGAAATAGAGATAAGAGGCCGGGGGTTACCTGCAAGCAAGAGACATCCATCTTCTGACTTGTTGCCGATCTGCAGAGAAGAAGACTGGGAAATGAGTGGGAGGTCCCAGCAATTTATGGGCTGGGAGGGGCTCACTTTTTCTTTATCTCCTCTGCAAGATCGCCCTCTACAGGTGACTATACCCATGTGTAATGACTATTCTGAAGCGGGGTGTGTGACATACTTAGAATATACCTGCTGGTGAAACTACAGAGGAGGGAGCAGCTTCGCTTCCAAAGCTAGCCAGAGGCAAACTTGGAAGACTTGGAGGCTGGGAGAGACCAAAGAACTCAACTCCAAGGCATGGGACTACTTCCAGCAAATGCAGTTGAAGGACACACCAGTACTAAAGCAAAACTAGTGAGGGTAACTTGGACCTATATTCCCTGAGCTTCAAGGGCTCCAAGTTAGGGACCAGTGAAGTATGGGGAGGGGGGAGCAATTATGCGTGGCACCGAAATAAGTAGTCCACAGGCCCAATAGCACTTTTAAAGCAAGAAAGGATAATGTTTAACTGATAAAATAATATAATAGACCAGTCAGACACCCCTTTTAGGTGAGCCCCTGAACACCCACATGTAGCCTGTGGTGTACATGTACCGCAGGTTGAGAAACAGTGCACTAATGTTCTTGCAATAAAAGAGCAGTCCAAGCATAGGTAAAACAGCTTCATGTATCAGGCTGAAAAGATAAAAGCACCATTTGTTCAATTTTTTAATGCATAGATGGCCATTGTATGCTTGTGTACACATAGGAATTCGTCCTCCGCATTTAACCCATCCATGCAGTGAGTGTACACATGCTCGGAGCGGTGGGCTGCCCTAATTACGGCGCCCGGGGAGCAGTTGGGGGTTAGGTGCCTTGCTCAAGAGCACTTCAGTCATGTCCCAGGACCGGGATTCGAACCTGTCACCCTCCGGTCACAAGTCTGCTCCCTTACCTCTAGGTCACAACTGCCCCTTCTGATGTTAGCCAACCGGAATTGGCAACTTGAGCATTACTGTACATCAGTGAATATCATCATGCCTTGGACAATGTGGAAATAATATTTAAACCAGCATTTATGATGATGTGTTAAAAGGAAATGCATCCTAAAATTATAACAACTGTTTTTCATAAATAAATAAGACATAAATAACAAGCATCACAACTTATTTATTTTCTTGCTGCTACTTTAGAATCATGGAGACTGCTACTTTGGAATCATGGAGATCAACATAAGTGAACCAAACATCTAAAATAACTTCATCACAGGTCTGGATGTCCCCGCAGCAAACAGCCGCTGAAGGAAGAGAAGCGGCTGTTTTCTAGGGGGGGGGGGGGGGGGGGGCATGCAGATGTAAGGTCAAAAGGCTGCACCTGGGAGGATTGTGGAATACATACTCCTAGGTGCAGCAATATTGGCGTCGTGGGGGTGAGATGTCTGCATATTTAGTGGCATGGTATGGTGAATAGGTCATCATTTTTCTTTAGAGGTGCACTATCATGAAAAATGGCCCAATGATCAAAAGTTGATATAAATATGCTGGATTGTGGGAGAAGATGTCACTTATATATAAACCCGGCATCAAGAAATATCCAGCCAGGACTGTTTTTTTTTTTATTTTAATGAAAGGAAGAAGAAATCAGGGGTGACAGGCTCTATCACCCTATACACTAAACCTGTTACCCCTGGATTGTATTTCTACCATGAAAGAATAAACCACAAGCTTGGCAGGAGTTTTATTCAGTTTGGGTGTATAAGTGACCACTCCTCAATAGCCAAAGTGTTTTTATGAATTTCTAATATTACAAAATTTTACGATGTAAAAATAAACTATATATATATATATATATATGTATATATATATGTGTGTGTGTAAACAAATGGATTTTAGGCCAAATTTAAGTAATCAGTATGCATTTATTCTTTCTTAAATTAAGATTGTTAAAATAAACGATTGTTTTTTCAACAATATGTAATGAATACTTACAGACATCAGACGCTTAAACAAAAATTTAAACTGGTCAGCTTCCTTAATCATACGTTCTGCTCCTTCCTTGCGCTCCTCTGCGTTTCTGAAGAAGATGCGCTTCTGCATTATGGCCTTTATGTATTCGGTCACCACATTCCTGTAAGCTTTAATGGTCATTTTCTGTGGACAATAAAAATGTCAGTTTGCAGCAAGGTAAATCTTGCTATTTATTTACTACAATTATATTTCTAGACAATCACCAACTACTACGAACTTATGTTTTACTATCTTTTGCTTATAGGTATCCAGCCACTAAAAATGTGTATATATACTTCAGTTTACTTGACAGATCCATATCTACAATATATGCAATAATTGAAAAGGGATTTTAGTATACAGTGTGGTTTTCTAACATGAAATTTCAGACAATATCAAATATATTAGTTGTTAACTAAAGAATTAGAAGACATGATTGCAAAACAGCATTAATCAACAAATTTATATATTATATATATAAAAATGTTCCACTAATCAGTCTTATTTTAAGTCTATTTTATAAAGTAATATATTATTGTAAGCTTTTGGGCAATGATGGATCATACGACAATTGTATTACAATCATATACTACACACAATAATAATTAACATCAATTAATTAGTTCTAATAGCAATATTAATTTAATTTGAAAATAAATAATATTTTATTATAGATAGAGCGGGCATCACAGGCTGGTACAGTGGGGGAGCTTGAGGCTCTGGTGCTGGCAGAGAATATTGATGTTGTTGGTGTGGCTGAGACATGGCTGGATTCCACACATGACTGGACTGTCAATCTACAAGGTTTTTCTCTTTTTTGGAAAGACAGAGCAAAAAGGAAAGGGGGTGGAGTGTGTCTTTATGTAAAGCAAGAACTCAAAGCATATATAAATGAGGGGACACTGGCAGAAGATTGTGAGGATGTAGAATCCTTGTGGGTAGAAGTAGGGGGTGATGTAAACAATGCTAAAATACAGTTTGGTGTAATCTATAGGCCCCAAATATAACTGAGGAAATAGAGGGTCAACTGCATAAACAGAGCGGGCATCACAGGCTAGTACAGTGGTGGTGATGGGGGACTTCAACTATCCAGGAATCGACTGGAGACACGGTTCGGCTTCCACTACAAGGGGGAGAGCATTCCTCAGCTTGCTGCAAGATAATTATATGAATCAGTTCGTGGAGGCACCTACTAGGGGTGATGCTATTCTAGATCTTGTAATATCAAATAATGATGACCTGATGGGGGCAGTAACAGTCCATGAAAACTTGGTAACAGTGACCACAATATAATTGTATTTAACAAACTGTAAGAAAGATTTTCTGCCTGGGAAGGCAAAAACATTAAATTTTAGAAAGGCCAACTTCCCCAGGCTCAGAGCTGCACTCAAGGACAGACTGGGAGCATCTGTTCAGGAATAAGGATACAGATGCCAAATGGAAGTGCTTTAACTCAATTGTGAGTAGCAACGTTGCAAAATTCCTACGGGTAACAAATATAAGCGGCTAAAATTAAACCCCTCGTGGCTGACACCTGCGGTTAAAAGGGCAATAAACAACAAAAAAAGGGCATTTAAACATTACAAGGCTGAACTCTCAGCTGTAACACTTGAGAAGTATAAACTAGTAAATAAAGTGTGTAAGAAAGAAATAAGGTTGGCAAAAGCACAAAATGAACGAGATGTGGCCAAAGAAAGCAAAACAAACCCTAAACGATTTTTCAAATATATTAATTTGAAGAAAACTAAATCAGAACAGGTAGGTGATTTAATTAATGATAATGGGGAAATGGTCACTGGGGATGAGGATAAGGCAGAGCTGTTAAATGGATTCTTTAGCTCTGTGTACGCAAGAGAAGCGCAAGGAGCCAACACAGGAGATGCCCCTGATAGCAATAGCCCAAGTATAATAATTAAAAAGCTAAACATGAATATCACCCAAGAAAAACTAAATAATTTAAATGTGAATAAGACTGGAGGACCCGATGGACTTCACCCAAGAGTTCTCAAAGAACTCAGTTCCGTTATCTTGTCACCTCTGTTGTTGATCACTAGCAACTGGTGTTAATGTATGTATAATGTATAAATGTAGTGCTAATTTTTAAAAAGGGTTCTAGGTCTTCTCCGGGCAATTACAGACCTGTTAGCTTAATATCCATTGTGGGGAAATTGCTTGAGGGACTATTAAGGGACAACATACACGAATATGTAACTATCCATAATATTATAAGTGACAACCAACACGGTTTTACAAAAGACAGAAGCTGCCAAACTAACCTGATTGGCTTCTATGAGGAGGTGAGTAGAAGCCTGGACAGAGGGGCGGCTGTGGATATAGTTTTTCTGGATTTTGCAAAAGCATTTGACACTGTCCCCCATAGACGCTTATTGGGGAAATTGAGATCTTCAGGATTGAGGGGGGACATGATTAACTTGTATAAATATATAAATGGACCATACAAAGAATATGGGGGAACACTATTTCATGTAAAATCCTCTCTAAGGACAAGGGGGCCCTGCCTTCGATTGGAAAAAAATAAATTTAGTCTCCAGAGGCGACAATCGTTTTTTACCATAAAAACTATAAATCTATAGAATAGCCTCCCACAGAAGCTTGTTGCAGCATCAACCGCTGACAGCTTCAAAAAAGGATTAGATGCTTATTTAGAAGAAAATAACGTTAACAGTTACTATTAGCGGTTATCAATAAAAATAAAAAAAATAAATAAAGACAAAAAATAAAATAAATAGCTTCCTCTATAAAATAAAAAATAACTTCCCCCTACCCCAACAGCCTTGGCTGAACTTGATGGACATGTGTCTTTTTTCAACCGAATTAACTATGTAATACCTTTGTACCTGAAATGTAAAAAACTTTCCAGGCTGTGTCTGCCACAACCAAGATGGCGGCACGTAATGCCACGGTTCACCGCTACTGCCCCGGAAATGCCCAAAATCATGCGAGCGGATGCACCAAGCGACATGTCCCCTTACCCGGAAGGGATTCTGCATGAGCAGCGTGCGGAACTACCCTTTTTAACTCTTGATATATATATATCACTGTTACCAGTTACAGCCCCCACAAGTCCCTCATTAAATTATGAACGTGTCTGAAACACGTCACAAGGTTTTATCTGGATAGGTTCTTATGATTGACTTCCCTGTTTCCACAGACTTGGGGGGGCACTTGGTTGTTCTATTTCTTTAGTGTGTTAACATGCAGAAGACTCCTCTGTGTCACATCTGTGACTCCTCTGGGCCAATCTGGTCCTGCATACATTCGCGACACTGAGCATGTGCAACAGGCACTTCTTGGTGCGAGGGGCCTATAAAAGTAGGCCTGAGTCACTGGGAAGATGCCTGCAGATCTTAGTCCTCATACAACAGCCTTTTTCCAGCAGGCACCAGAACCCTGCACATCCAGCTCTGTTCCTGCATGCACCGGAACTCTGAACGGCTAGCTCTGTTTTCGTACTGACCTGGACTGGGAGCTTCTCGGCACTCCGTACTGAACTCTGGACTCAGCATTTCCCATCAGTAGCTTTGGGCCTTGGTGAAAAGCAGACTTGTCGGCAGACTCCCCCCCCCCCAAGCCTAGCTTGTGGTGTAGTACTGTGGATATTACCCCCTGGCCTCCTCCCAGCTCAGCAACCATTAACCCTGTTTTGGCTTCCAACTCCTGAGTTCCAGTTCAACTTACCAGAATCAGAATACATCAACCCTTGACACTCCAGCCTTCCCTTCTGCTTCATTTCCCCTGTAACCACTACATCGGCCCGTCCACAACAAGGTTCATGACAGTTTGCTAGGCACCTACTTGCTAATGTATAAGGCAAATAGTTATTAATATCGATTAAATCTGTGCATCTACAGCAATTCTGCTGTTATTGTCCACTTCTCCCATGTTTAGGTCCTCCCCGATGAGTGTTTCCCTATATTGAGGAACCACACAACAGGAACTTGAGGTGAGTTTTGTTTTGAGGTGTGATTTTTGGTTGCCACTTGCTCACCTGTCTTCCTCCCTCTTTGTTCTTATAGTCATGCCTTTTGCTAAAAAATGTCATCAAGAGTTTTTCCTTAAAGCAGCAGCTGCAATCACTTTTTTTTACAGATGAGACACTTTTTTAATTAAGGTAAGGATGTTTTTGTCAATGTTTGCTGCATACCCCGTAGGTGCAGGTTTTTTCAGACTTAAAAAAAACATCCTGGAGTGCGCTTGCGTGCGGGTAGCTAATGGCAGCAATGTAAATCAGCTCCGTGAATAGCGGACAGATAGCGGGTGAGTGTCAGCACATAAGGAGAAAGCTGACAAGGAGGAGGCAAGTGGGGAGACATCCAGGAGCAGGTGAAGGCTGCTGACAACAGCGTCAAAGTGCAGAGGAGTGTGGCTGGGCACTCAAGGTTGTGTCGATCGGAGGAAGCAAGATGGCAGCGGAGCTCTTTTTTGCAGACAGGAAAGAGATGAGAGGGAGGATTCTACTCCGACAAGTTCTGCTGCACAGCCAGAAGTAAGTTCAGATTTATTATTGCAATTTAAAAATATGCTTCAAAAAGCCCTGTCATCTAACACGAGATTAATTATGGATCACCTTACAAAAGAAATAGATAAAGTGACGTGGTTTAAGCTCTCTGAAAGGCAGGCTGGGGGAGGTTGCAGAAGCGCAAGAAACACTTGACTCTGAAATAAGTCAGCTAAGAAGGGACAATGGTCTGTTAAATGCCAAATTGGAGGATATGGAAAACTTGGATAGGAGATCTAACCTCCGTTTCAGAGGTCTGCCTGAGCATATGGAGGATGTCAAGTCTGTGATCACCGCTCTGTTCAGGAGTTGGTGCCAGGGATCAGAGCTGTAGCTAGCTTCTTTTGCGCCCGAGGCAAGCCCAGAAAATCGTGCCCCCCCCCCCCCCAAAAAAAAGAAAATTTTATATACATATATATATATTTTATATATATGGTTTTGTTTCGTGCAAGAATCGGGATGCCCCGCAGCATGACACCCCCCAGTTTGCCCACTACAGCTCACCTTTCCACATTTCAACGGCACATGTGTGAGGGCATTTGCTGCTACTATGTAATTCGGCTGCCGGCTCTCATAGACTTCGATAGATCTGAATGACTGGGATGGGAGTGGGATGCCCCACTGTGTAATATCCCCCAGAAGCCCAGCTTCACTCACCTTGTCCCGGAGCCGTCGCTGCATCTCTGCGCCGTGGACACATCCTGGCTCACCTCTAGCCTGTGCGCGCACCTGCATCTGGCCTTTCTGAATGGGCAGTATGGGCATGCGACAGCTAGGACGTGAGCGGGGAATGCATACAGCGGCGCACTTAGCTGTCAGCGAAGCCAAGTGAAAGTGAGCACGCTCAGCCAATCAGCGCGCTTGTTCTGTTCTGTTCTGCTGTTGGAGCATGGAAAGGTGAGTTGTAGTGGAAGAGCTGAGGGGTTTCACACTTGGGATGCCCCAGCTAAAAAGCTAGCAGCTGACCCTGGAATCTATAAGATTCCAGACTGACCACTTGTGGGTTTTCACTATCCTGGATTTTGTTCCCCCCCCCCCCAGGGCATCCCAATTCTGTGTAGTATGTGAAACCTCCCCCCAGGTTCCCCGATCCTACGGCCCATGCACAGCCTCCCGTCCAATCAGCAGACACATCCCAGCTAACCTCTGACACGGTGCATGCCTGCACCGGCCATTCACTATTGCCTGGCTCGCATACATGCCCTGCTAAAGGGATAGGAGGGAGAAGGTGAGTATACTGGATGACCTGGGGGGGGTTTCACACAGTGGGGCATCCTGATTTCGGATGCCCTGGGGGGAGGGAATCGATCGATTAGGGTTACCCCTAACCCTAGGCCAGAAAGTACACCTAAACACCTTTAAAAATACCATTTTGTGAGTACTCACCTGAAAAATGGATATTGTTAGTGTGCCACACACCCCGCTTCCCCTTTAATCCTTACGATTGGGTAACTCACCGCAGGTGACGACGTTGCAGAGAGGAAGTCTTGTAACGAGCCCCCTTCCGGCCTATATATACCTGGTACCTCCCACTTAACACCAGTGATTTAAAAAGCAGAAAGACAAGGTACCAGTAATCTAAAGGTAACCTCAAAATAAAGAAATGCTTCACCATATAAAGGATTCGGGATACCGAAAAGGGCGGGGTGAAGCGGGGTGTGTGGCACACTGACAATATCCATTTTTCAGGTGAGTACTCACAAAATGGTATTATTCTCAGTGTGCCACACACCCCGCTTCACCTTTAATATTCTTCACGATTGGGACATCCAAAAGCAGTGTCCACAAGGGATGGGCATCCCAAGGCAAGGTGAAGCATAACTTAAATGACTGCAGTCTGCAGAACTTTGCGGCCAAAAACAGCATCCGCTGAGGCCCGCACATCAACTTTGTAAAACTTAGAAAAAGTATGAACAGAAGACCAAGTAGCGGCCTTACAAACTTGTTCAACAGAAGCTTGGTGCTGAAAAGCCCAAGACGCTCCAACGGCGCGAGTAGAATGAGCAGTGATACGAAAAGGGGGAACTTTCCCCTTAGCAGATTAGGCCGCAATAACGGCCTGACGTATCCATTTGCTTATGGAAGATTTGGCCGGTGCCAAACCCTTCTTAGGCCCACAGGGCACAACAAAAAAGGCATCCGTTTTACGAAAAGGAGACATAATAATCAAATAGTACTTAACACAGCGTACTACATCCAAACAATGCAAAACCCTCTCTTTGTCATTCTTAGGATTAGGACACAAGTAGGGAAGAACAATATCCTGATTCAAATGAAAAGCAGAAACAACCTTAGGAAGAAAGTCTGGTTTGAACCGAAAGACCACTTTATCCTGATGCCTCTCAAAGTAGGGCGCCTGAATAGACAAGGCCGCCAACTCCGAGACACGCCGGACCGAAGTGATAGCTACCAAGAAGACAATCTTCTGAGTCAGGGTAGACAAAGCAATATCTTGCAAAGGCTCAAAAGGAGGAGCCTGAAGAGCAGAAAGAACCAAATTCAAGTCCCAAACAGGGAGTAATGGTTTCCTGGGGGGGCCGCACATGCGTAACCCCCTGGAAAAAAGTTTTAACTAAAGGATGAAGCGCAAAACGCTTCTGAAAAAAAAAAGATAGATAAGGCAGAAACTTGCCCTTTCAACGTACTTAGCTGAAGACCAGAGTCCAGGCCAGACTGTAAAAACTCCAGAATCCTGGAGATCGAAAAGACCCTACAAGGAAAAGATCTAATCTCACACCAAGCGATATAGGCTTTCCAAGTCCTATAGTAGATGATAGAAGAAGACCTCTTCCGGGCACTGATCAGAGTCTTAACGACCGAGCCAGAAAGACCCTCTTCCTTCAAGATGGAGGTTTCAGCAGCCAGGCCGTCAAACCCAGCGTTAGTAAATTGGGGTAACACAACCGACCCTGAGTGAGCAGTTCAGGCCGAAGAGGCAGAACAAACTGGTCCACTGCCAGCCGAACGATGTCTGCGAACCACACTCGCCTTGGCCACCTTGGGGCCACGAGAATGGCGGACACCCTTTCCAGAGCCAGCTTCCGAACCACCCTGCCCAGCATGGGTATCGGAGGAAACAGGTACAGAAACCCCAGATCCCCCCAGCTCAGGGACATGGCGTCCACTGCCAGAGCCGAAGTTCGGGAGAGATCGACACGAAGTTCGGGAGCCTGCAATTGTGATGAGAGGCAAACAGGTCCACCTCCGGCGTCCCCCATCGGAGACACAGTGAGTGAAAAACCTGAGGATGGAGAGCCCATTCTCCCAGACGGGAAGAGCCCCTGCTCAACCGGTCCGCTTCCTGGTTTTCCACCCCTGGAATGTACACCGCCGAGACACAAGGAACATGGGCCTCCGCCCAGGTCAGGATCAGGGACACCTCCCTGAGAGCACCTGGACTGCGAGTCCCTCCCTGATGATTGATGTAAGCAACCGCTGTTCGGTTGTCTGAACGAACCTGGACCGGAAGGCCCAGAACGTGTTGAGTCAGAAGGGCAAGAACCCAACGGATGGCTCTCAGTTCCAGAATATTGATGGGTAAGTGGGCCTCTTGAGGTCCCCACTGCCCCTGGAACTGAAGCTCCTTCCAGAATCCCCCCCCCCATCCCGAAAGACTGGCGTCCGTGGTGACAATTTCCCAAAGAGGGGTCAGGAAAGACCTGCCCTTCACGAGATTGGCCGAGACCAACCACCATTGGAGGGACTGCCGGACCCGGGAGGACAACTGGAAGGGCCGATCCAGCAACCGAGGCCGCCGGTCCCAGGACACCAACAGATAGAGCTGAAGCGTCCTCGTGTGAAGTTGAGCAAAAGGAACTGCCTCGAACGAGGCAACCATCAACCTCAGACGGATGGACGGCCGAGGATTGGAAAGTAGGACCCGAGCCAACACCTGAATCAGATAAACTTTGGACTGAGGGAGAAACACCCTGTGTTGACAAGAGTCCAACTGCATCCCCAGAAAAGACACCACCCTGGCCGGAGCAAGGGAGGACTTGGGAAAGTTGATCACCCAACCAAAGCTTTCCAGCGTGGAGACCACCATCCTGGTGTCTGTCTCTGATTGATTGAGTGACGGAGCCATGATGAGAAGGTCGTCCAGATAAGGTACGACACGAATGCCCCGAGATCTGAAAATGGCCATCACCCCTGCCAGCACCTTGGTGAACACTCTTGGGGCCGAGGTAAGGCCAAACGGAAGTGCCATGAATTGAAAAATGCTGATCTTTCATCACGAATCGAAGAAAACGTTGATGAGCCTGGCAGATGGGAACATGAAGATAAGCATCCTTGATGTCTATGGACGTCATGAAGTCCCCCTGCCGAAGAGAACCGATGGCCGTACGCAAAGTATCCATGCGAAACTTCCGAATACGGATGAACCTGTTAAGTAATTGCAGGTCCAGGACGGGACGAACCGACCCATCCTTTTTGGGGACTGCGAAAAGATTGGAGTAGAAACCGAGGCTCATCTCTAAGCGCGGTACCGGCCGGATGACCGCCATTTCTAAAAGATTCCTTATCGACGCCAGGAGCCCCTGTGCGGCCAAAGGATCCATGGGCACCCGAGACCGAAAGAACCGTGAAGGAGGGCGAGACTCGAACTCCAGTTTGTAACCAGACGACATCACCTCCTGGATCCATCTGTCCGGAACCTCCTGGTCCCAAACCTGGGAGAAGTGTCGCAATCATCCCCCCACCCGCACGGGTGAGGGCAGCCCCTCATTGCTGAGTGGGCTTACCAGCAGGTTTGGGCTTGGCGCCCCAGGACTGAGCGGGACGGCCACGGCCCCTCCCCCGGGTCCAACCTGCACCTCTGGTAGCGGGAAAGGAAACCCCCCTACCCGCTCTAAATCCCCGAAAGGAAGGTCTAAAGGCACTTGCACCCCGAAAGGGGCGCCGAGGCCTCTTGCGTTGAGGCATTTTACCACCTTTTGCAACTGAATCAATTTTATCACCAAACAGTCTCAAACCCAAAAAAGGAAGTGCTGTGAGCACCGTTTTAGAGACCAAGTCCGCCGACCACTGGCGCAGCCACACTGACCGGCATTGCCGCTGTCCTGCTACTCATCGCCAGAGCATCGTCCTGAGCGGACAAGACAAAGGAAATAAATGACTCACACTGTTATAAGAGAACTAAACTCATCACAAGCGGGATCAAGATCTGCGCACAGATCCCTAATAATGGATCTAACTGCCAACAGAAGAAGCGCCGAAGCACACACTGGCCGCAGCGTCGATCCGGCACTGATAAAACCATGGCGACCAAATTGATCATTCCGACGATCCTCACCATCCTTAATGGCAGTGGTGTCAGAAGTATGTACCACAGCCGTGCTAGACAGCCCTAACACAGGGGTATCGACGTCAGGGGGAACTGACCAAAGCTTCACCAAATCCTCCGGAAAGGGATAGCGTTTATCCCAAGTAGGAGGGATTCCTGCCAGTCGCGTGGGTTGTTCCCATTCCTTAAGCACAACCCTCTCCAAGTGTTGTTGCCTGGGAAACACCAAACGCGGCTGAGGCACATCAAACAACTCACCCTTTGGCAGGGCGACTGCCTCAGGTGGATCTAAATTCAAAATTTCAAACATTTGAGCCAAAATGGAGGGGGTGTCAAGGGATACCCCGTAGCCTGATCGCCAACAGCATCAATCTCTAGCTGGTCTGCAGGCTCATCCGACTCCACAAGGAGTTCCCCCTCCTCGTCCAGGGAATAATCGGACCAAGTCACAACTTCGCACCTCTCATCCTCCGAAGCAGGAGCTGCCGGAGAAAGGTGTTTCCACTTCGCTGTAGCCTTCTGAGCTACTTTGGCGGAAATTATCTTCTCAAGGTTGGTCAATTGCGCACACACCTCGGATTGCGAATCCCCACTTTTGACAATGTCACACGGGGTCCGGAATAGGGAGGGGGGGTAGGAGATGACGGAAGTTGCGAGGAGCCAGAAGCCGGAGCGACGGACTGACGCACAATATTCTGCTTTGCACAAGGAATGCATAATGTAACCTCATCGCCTGGGAGCGGAGTCCCATAACCCCCACACAGCCTAGATGGGCCCGAAGAGCCATTTCCGGTATTGTCGGAAGCCTCCATATGGTGATTTTATGGTATTCGCAACAACCGTGGGTTTTACGCATAAAGTCACCCGGGATGCCCCTTTAAATTAATGTCCCGGGAAAGGGAGGATTTAAAAATTCTTTTTTTTTTTTTTTAAATATATATATATATTTTTTTTTTTAAACCTTAGGACAAAACCCAATTTAGAGTAATAAGGCTAGCCAGGTATAACAGAACCGGGAGAGCCTGCAGTGAGGGAATCCCAGAATCTGTGGGGGAAAAGAGACCACAGTCAGTCCCCCAGCCAGAATGCACCACAATCATACATAACCAATAAGGCAAACATATATGGCTAGCTTAAACATCTTGAATAAATACACATGACACATGCAATTTCAAGGCAAAGCCAAAAGTGCAAAAAAAAAAAAATCAGAGTACATACCGGTATGAATACATGCCCATACATATATATATATCTATACACAACACACACACACATATATATATATATATATATATATATAAACACATACACAAACACCAATATATATATATATATTCATATACATTCATATCAGAATGGTAATGTGTAATAATGCAGCAACTGGAGCCCAAATCCCACAGATATGTGATATATTAAGTCAACCTATCAGAAGGCTGACATAAAAAATATACCCATAAGTAGAAATGCCCCAGGGAAACGCTACACAAGCAGCACATAGCATAAGAATGGCCCCACGTGCACAATGGTGGGGCCGTTTACCTGTGAAGCTTCAGCCGCACAGAAGGCTCTTCCCCCAACGGCTGCAGCGTACAGGTCTCTAATGAGACCAGGGAAAGGAAGGGCGGGCCCGGAGCCGAGAAGAGAGGGAAATACAAACGTGCAGTAACTGAAAACAGGCCCCAGCAGCCCTGGCCATGTGCTGACACTAAAAACTGCCAAGGCCTTTTCACAGTAAAGTAAAGCACTCATGCACATTACACACCCCCCCCCCCCCAGCAAAGGGAGAAGGCCAAGCGGGAGAAGGTGACCTAAAGGGACATCGGGACAGGGGCATCCCAAATCCGGATCACCATGCCGGATAGCCGCATTGCCCCACGCGTGAGGTCGAGCGGAGGAGATAAGCTCCTAGGCACCTATAGTGCCATCTACCGTTTGCCCAGTGAGCAGCCAGGGCTGGGAGGCTTCCATTAACCACGTAGGTAACAAACAATCAAACTGGGCAGAAATAGACCCAAAGGGGGTGCCGGGGCAAGACCCCGGCTACCTGCAAGCAGGAGACTTCTTTCTTCTGTCTTGTCGCCATGCAGAGAGAAAAACACTGGTGTTAAGTGGGAGGTACCAGGTATATATAGGCCGGAAGGGGGCTCGTTACAAGACTTCCTCTCTGCAACGTCGTCACCTGCGGTGAGTAACCCAATCGTAAGGATTAAAGGGGAAGCGGGGTGTGTGGCACACTGAGAACACACATACAATACACATCAATATAAAAGAAAATACTTTTATCTGTACACAGAACTACCAGCACCATGCTAGAGGGATAGCGGGGATGAGGCTGCGGCCTGCACATGCGCCGTTGGACTGGGATGTAAGGTAAGTGTAGAGGGCGACCTGGGGGTTTCACACAGCGGGGCATCCCGAACACCCTTAAAAACACACAATACACATCAACATAAAAGAAAATACTTTTTTATTTTTGCACAGAACTACCAGCACCAGCCAGGCATCCCATTTGCGACATTGGTGAGGGCAGTGTAAGGGGATGTGGGTGAGGAAATGGCCTCCGCTCCACTATTAAATACCATACCTACCAACTTTTCAGGGTGGGAAAGAGGGACATTTGTTAAATTAGGCCACACCCCCTCATTGAGGGATAGATAGGTGATGGGTTATAACAGTTAAAGTGGACCAACACCCAGCCGGCGATTCTAAGGCCAATCCAATCCCTCCCCGCGGTGGCATCCAACATCGGGATGCCCCGCTGTGTGACACCCCCCAGGACGCCCCATTCACCTTATCTTACTCCCAGTCCAACGGTGCATGCGCGGGCAGCATCTCACGCTTCTGTCTTGCAGGGCGCGTGCCCGCATTAGGCATTTGTGAATGGCCGGCGGGGGCGCACTCCCTGTTAGAGGGAAGCGTGGGAATGCGGCCGCCAGCGCACTCGGAGTATGGCGGTAGTATGGCATCCCCCCTCCCATTCCCCATATAGGCAGTGTGGCATCCCCCCCTCCCATTCCCCATATAGGTAGTGTGGCATTCCCCTATCCCATTCCCCATATAGGCAGTGTGGCATTAACCCTCCCATTCCGGCGTGCTCGCCTGCACTTGGTGGATCTCGGCTAAACTTGGCCCCTCAGTCAAGAGCAGCGCAGTCGAGCATGCCGATTTGACAGGTGCATGTGCCATAGGACCATGGAAGTGAGAGCCAGATCGGGCAACACAGCAGGACATCCTGAATCAGGTGCCCCAGGAGCAAGGACTGAAACCCCAGATAGTCAAAATCCTGGGTTATGGTTCACTTTAAACAAGGGTGGCATTTTAGATTCCAAGGCCGGCTGCTGGCCTTCTCCAGGGGCACCACAGTTCAGTGTTTAGTGGCTCATTTGGTGATGTAAATATCTGGCAGTCGCATCGCTGCATCTTTGGGATGTGCGCACTCTCCTGCAACCAAAAATAGAGATAGGCTGGAGGTGAGAGTGTGCTGCTGGGGGTGTACAGCAAACTGCTTTGGTCCAGAGCACGCACATGCAGCATAGGACCAGGAAAGGCAAGTTTGTATGGGCGTATTCGGGATGCCCCTGGGGCACAGAAAAAATACAACTCTGTGAAGTACTCACCTGTAGAGTTGGTATTATATGCAGACAGCATGTCCTGCTCCAGACATAGTCCTTACATGTGGGTATACCTCCGCCTTCAGCGCCGTGCACTGCAGTATCATGAAGTAAACAAGCTCCTCCAGGCCCTACATATACCGAGGGACCTCCCACAAATCCCCAGCATTGACAAGCAGTGAGAGAAGAAGCCAGGAGGAAAAACAACCACCCAGAATAACTGTGTAACAATATCCAAGATAATAATCACCATACAGGGGATCCAGAACAAGGTGAATCAGGGTGGGGTGGAGCAGGATGTGCTGTCTACATATAATACCAACTCTACAGGTGAGTACTTCACAGAGTTGTATTATTCTAAGCAGACAGCACGTCCTGCTCCAGACATAGTCCTTACATGTGGGACATCCAATAGCAGTGTCCATAAGTAGGGTGGGATCCCCGTGAAAAAAGGCACAGACAACCATAAAAGTGCTGTCACCTTAACCATGCTACCAAGAGCAACGAGAGCAATGCTCTAACCACAGCCTTTGAATTCTTGTAAAGGCAGAACTGAACACAAGCGGCGGACTAGCCAGCTTGCTCAACAGAACCTAGTGCTGAAAGGCCCAAGCCAAGCACAAGTAGTAAGAGAGCAAAAACCAAGAGAGAAGAATAATCTTCCCCTAACGAGTAGGCCAGAGTAACAGCCTAACAATGCTACTGGAAAAAAAGGGGCAGCCATGGCAACCTTAGAGATCTCCCCATCTGAGAATATGAACCCAGGTCTCAGGCGAGACCAGCAGGAATACTAAAAAACAACGCTAACAAGGCTCAGCAAGAGCCGAGACATTTACTTTAGGCTCAGAGGAACAAGGAGCCCGAGCAGGACCAAGCCAAAGGGCACCTACACCCGTGTTAGCAATCAGATCCGGTACATAAGGATGGAGAAACCTATAAGCCCCAAGGGGCATAATCCCTACCAGGGACAAGAGAAAGGCCAGGAATCTCCAACACCTGATGAGGGATACAGATCCCTTTCGCTCAGAGTAAGCCAGACAATAGCCTAGAGACCGTAGGGTCTGGACTAAAGGAGAATAAGAACACCGCCTGGACCCTATTCGGCGTAAGGCGGAACACCCTCACCTCATGGTGTACAGATATATAACATATATATATATATATATATATATAATGACTAGGACCGCTAACAGAGCCATCCTTTATGGCACATTTCTGACTGAAGCAACCGCCCCAGAAGAGCGATATGAGGGAAGGAACAGTTCAGACAAGAACCTGAATAAGACCCAAGGGAACCCTTAGCAGGGCATCCGGATAAGTAACCCCTCAAAAAGGGAGCATAGAATTCCCTGGGGAATGCACCTGAGCAACCCCTGAGGAATGCGCAACACAGAAGATTGAACTAGACTTCTGCAGTAGGTGAACAGGGCGAGCCCTGAAACCTTCAGAGCACTGAGTTGGGGAGCCAACTTCAACCGTGCTATAATAATCCTAGGACCCAGGGATAGGGAACATCCCGCAGGAAAGAGAGCTAGTCCAAGCAAAGCAAACTAGAAGAGCATACTCCAACATAGCCAGCAGAAAAGGGAGAAGAAGAGGAGGGAGCTAGGCCTAGCCCTCCAATAGAGAAAAGACACCCAGAGATACCCATCTCCAATAGGGTGAAAAGCCAACCGACCAATCGCCTAAAAGGCCTGTAGGTAAGGGCGACGTAGTAGGGAGCCTGAATAGGCAGAACAGCCCTCTTGAGAGGGCATACAGTACGACTGTCTTCAGCAGAAAATCTGCGAACCACGCCCCGCTGGGCCACCCAGGGCCCCCAGCATAATGGTTCTCCCTTTCTACTGCAATCTTATGCAGAACCCTAGCAGGGTGAAGGAAGTTAAGACATATAGAATATAATGTCCTGACAGAAGTAATACTAGGCCCTCATGACCAAGGCCAGAGAGTCCTGGGACAATAACCCAGGACAGAGTCCCTGTAATAGCAACGGGGCCCCACAGGGCCACACCAGTAGGGACTCAGTGAGATACTAGAATAGAACCTCCTGCCACGTTAGGGCAGCCGCCAAGCTAATACCAATGAAGTGCAAGGGATGTAAACCCCCACTTAGAACCGAACCGGAACCTTCTTGAAGGGTCAACCTGTTCCGAGACCTTCACAGATAAAAAGGGACAAGCCACTGTCCACAGACTGATCGAGAGTCCCCAAAAAGTCCTGAAGAGGAGTAGTCCAGCAAATTAGAGCCCACCGAAGGCTCAATGTGTCAACCCAAAAAACCGTATGAAGATGGATAGCCTAAGGGGATCCCTTTAGGAACCATGGGGGATTTCAGGAGAAATAAGACCCCCCAGTCCACCTGCAAGACTTGGTACCCATGATGACCATCTACAGGGAGAAGAGAGAAGGAAAGAATGGTCCCAGACGTCTTCCTTGAATTTACAACCTCAAAAGGGGGAGCGTACTGACCTAGTTCCAGGGGTGCTGGAACCCTGTCCAGGATAAGTAACCAAAGGTGTCGCAGGGCCCAAGGGCTCCTGAGAATAAGGGACAGCATCTGGGCCGCCACCAACAGGCCCACCGGCTGCAAGGTAAAGGAAGTGCGACATCAAAGAGGGCAAGGCCCTTTCCATAACAAGTCCACATTTAGCAGAAGGAAGGTTCTAACATGAACCAATCTAAATGCCACCCCGTAGGGGGATACCGAACCGGGGAACACTAAGTAAGTTATGTGCCTGAGCACCAATCCACAGGACTCCCAAAGGAGCCACAAGTCAATAGCCACACGGCCTGATGCAAAAATAGGAAGCAAAGAAGGACAATAAAGTAGAACCTAGCGCGGACGCCACACGAGCATGTCCAAGACACCACTCCCATACTCGCCTCGGTGAGTCATCTGGGAGCAGGAGAGGAACCAAAACAATACCCCAATGCGCAGAGTTGGACCTTCAACACTGGCTGGAAGTGGCCTAGGTGTCCTGAAGGCACAGGGGACTAAAAAGGGATTATAAATCCTCACATGCATCAAGAGGTCTACTGGACTAGAGCGCCTGTGGCCCAACAGGTAGATACCATGTAGAAACTGCCTGTAAAGGTATAAATGCTAGGCCCAGAATGCCAACCTGGGTCAGACTGCTTCATCCCGGAGGGGAAGGGTAAAGTGGATGCAATCACATGTCAAGGGCCAACCTGTAAGAGAGCCCAGACCCTACACGCCAAACTCGGCCTGCCTCAAATCCCGAAGGGAAAACAGGGACTAGAAGAACCCCGATAACCTTAGAAAAAGGACCGCCCAGCAGACTCCATTCTGCATCCGGGGGGACTACCTCCTGTAACAACCTGAAAGAAGCATGGCGCCCTGCGATAGGAGCCCAGTCCTGCGGCAGTCCACTCGCCCAACAAGGCGAGGGCATCCCCTCACGCTTGTGCGGTTTCGGCAGATTTGGACTTCGCACCGCCGGAGGACCCAGGGCGTTGCCTGCCCCCCCGAGGCGGGTCTCCATTCCAAAAAATTGGAAGCACACTTCTAGTTCGTGCTTGACACTAACGTAGGGAAGGTGAGGGGTGTCCCTGCCCCTGGGAGGCCGAGACAGCCTTCTGCTCGAGGGTGCCTTATTCCTTTTTTCCAAAAGGTCCAACCGGGCCCCAATAAGCGTCGTCTCTAAAGGGAAGGCCAGTAAGAGCCTTTTTAGTATCATTGTCAGCCCTCTACTGTCGCAGCCAAGCAGGCGGCGAATAGCCACCACAAGAACCGAGGTTCTAGTGCACATTTTAACAGTGTCATCCATCGCTGAGAGAATAAACTCACAAAAACATCACAATCAGACAGTGCCTTAAAGACCTCCCAAGGGAGATCCTCCAGTTGGTGGTCAAGTATATTCCTAAGAAGGGTCCTGGCGGTCACCGCAGTGACGGCCGCGGCACAGACCGGGCGCAGAGCCGTCCCTGTACACGAAAAGTCAATGCGCCGGTCCTCAGCATCCTGAAGGGTACGATGAGTAGAGGCTGTCATGAAGGGAGGGTTAGCAACCCCAATAATAGGTGCATCCACCTCGGGAGGGGCTGACTAGCAGCCCACCACATCAGGGGGAAAAGGGTACTTCCAATCCCAGACCCCCGAAACTCCTGTACGTTCACAAGGTGATTCCCAATCCTTAGATATAAGAGCCTGGAATGATCCTGCTCCAGAAATTCAAAGTGCGTCGTTGCCGTGTGGAAACTCTCCCTCTTGGGCTTGGGAGACTCTCCCGGAGGAGAGATGGACAGTACTCCAAAGATCTTTATAAGTAATTTATCAGTGTCACACCGGCCCCAGGAACCAGGGCCAGAATTATCACGGGTCCAAGGTATCTCGTCTGAGGAACCGGAACCTGAAAACAGTCCACCTTCATCCGAAGGATCGAGGACCTGCATAGCAGCAGACTCTTCAGTTTGCTTGGAAAACATAGAACCAGGAAGTGTCAGTTACCGCTTCTTTCCAGCGCCCAAACGCTCCGCCAACCAGGCATCACCTGCTCAGCCGTAGGTAGCCTGCGCTGCACCACCTGCTGGTCATCCCCGCTCAAGTGCGACTCATCAGGAGTGAGATTTAAACAAGGGGAGACAGGTGTATTGAAGCAAGATGCAGCCACTGGTAAACCTGATTGCAGGGCCAGTGCTTGTTCAGCACACGGTCCGCAGACCCGTGCTCTGTCAGCATCAGCATGGGGTTGTCCACACGCAGTACACAGCTGGTCTTGTCCCCGCGGGACCCCGGACAAATAATTCTGAGATGCCTCCATATGGTGATTTTCAAAGCAATATGCCAGCAGGGATTTATGCTATAAGCGACCCCGGATGCCCCAAGACCCGCTAGGGATGTGGGAGAATATAAAAGTGAACCCGTTTAAGATATATATCAGGCCGGGGGATGCCACCGGAATCTTAGCTTCTGAAAGACATAAGGAGAAGAATGGGTGTCAGAGCCATGCGCAGCTGGAAAACATATAAAAAGGAGTCACCCGCAAGGGCACTTACAGACCAAGGGAGGAGGGAACCGCCACCACGCGCGCGCGCGCAAAGATCAGCAAAATGGCGCCCGGCGAACCTTGAAGGGCGGGCTCGATGCTCGGCCGTGACGCGGAGCGCGCCAATTCAAGTCCCCGCCCACTCCGGAGAGCGCGAAGCTCTGAGGTAACGGCAAGGCAAGGATACAATCACATGCTTAAGGATTTGTAGAAAAACCGTTACGACTAGTAAGGAAAAGGCGCCACAGCATCTAGACAACGCCTCAAACTATGCATAAGACATACGGCGGTAGCCGAAAACCAAATAAAGAGCAAGCAGCGCGGCTCTGACATTTCAATGTTAATGAAGGGCAGAAATAAGGCCATAATCGTGAAATAGTGGTACACAGGGACCACCACACACATACCCCCCCCCCCTTTTTTTTCCCACTAACTAGTTGGGGAATGAGGGCGGATGGCGACCCTTTACACAGGGTCCAGCACTACCCGGGATACGGGGCAATAATGCGGGAGGGGCATCCACTAGAGGCTCATCATCAGCCTAAACCGCTTACCCTATGGTGGGGGATTGCGGTGGAGCATGGCTCCGTTAAGCACACTAGGTGCTGCCTACCTTCACCCGACCAACGCAGCCCAGGCTGGGAGGCATATTCTTCTACAAAGAGGGCGGGTGGAAATAGTCCCGCAGGGCCTCGGGCTGTAAAGCCCCGCTCGCCTGCGAGAGCGTGATACTTCATGCCTTCGCAGTTCCAGCACTGCAGAGAATTCTGGGGATTTGTGGGAGGTCCCTCGGTATATGTAGGGCCAGGAGGAGCTTGTTTTCTTCATGATACTGCAGTGCACGGCGATGAAGGCGGAGGTATACCCACATGTAAAGACTATGTCTGGAGCAGGACGTGCTGTCTGCTTAGAATAAGGTTTTGTTCTACTTTAATGTGCATTTGCTCCTCCCTCTTGGTGCTCCATTTTTTAAAGTGGATCAAAACCCAGGATTTTGACTATCCTGAGTTTTGATTCTTTCCCCCGGGGCACCCCGTTTGGGGGCACCCCGCTGTGTGAAACCCTCCAGGAGACCGATACCAACTCACCTCTTCCTGGTCCTACAGCACATGTGTGGGCGCTCATCCAATTAGTGTGCCTTCGTCTAAGGCCAGCGGCTCCGAGCGTGCTGGTGGCCGCATCCCCCGCTTCCCTCTAAGTGTGCCTGTGCCGGCCATTCACAAATGCCTGGTGCAGGCACGCGCCCTACTAGAGGGATAGTGGCTCGCACATGTGCCATTGGGCCAGGAACAAAGGTAAGTGTATGGGGCAACCTGGGGGGTTTCACACAGTGGGGCATCCCAATTTTGCATGCCCGGGGGGAGGTAATTGATCGGCCCGGGAATCTATAAGATTCCCAATTGGCGTGGGTTTTGGCCAATCGATTTCGGGATGCCCCGCTGAGTGAAACCTCCCAGGTCACCCCGTTCACTTACCTTACTTCCCGGTCCCAGGCCGCATCCCCACTATCCCTCTAGCAGGGCACATGTCCACACCAGCCATTTGTGAATGGGCGTTGGCACACTCCGTTAGACGTAAGTGGGGGATGTGGTCGCCACCACGCTCAGAGCCGCTCTGCTTAGATTTTGGCTTAGATGCGAGTGCGCTGATTGGACGAGTGGCTGCGCATGCACTGTAGGACTGGGAAGAGGTCAGTTCCTTGGGGCAATTTGGGGAGTTTCATGTAGCGGGGCATCCCTGATCGGGGTGCCCTGGGGGAAAGGACCAAGACCCAGGATCGAAAGGTCAAAATCCTGGGTTTTGGTCCACTTTAAGTGGGAGTGTAGGTCAGCAGTTAGAGAGGGGGGCAAAGGGGTGCGGATTGTAGGCTAGGGAGGGGGTTTAGGTGGGGGTGCAGATTGGAAGCAGGGAGGTGAGGGTTGACAGCTGGGGAGGGGAGTGTAGATTGGAAATATAACATAACAGACAGAACAAGGAATTACTTACCTGTTGTCCAGAAGCAGGAAGGAGGATCTGGGCTTAGTGCCAGGCTGCAGCCTCTCTATGACGTCCAGCCCCGCCCCATCCTATGCAATCACTCCCAGCACTTCCCTCTTAGAAATCTCAGCCTATCTGAGAGCAGGGGGTGGGGCAGATGTCTTTCTGGGCGGGGCCTAAGCTTGCTGGGTCTGCTGCCAGCACAAATCAGCACATAAGAACGTCTGCCCCGCCCCGCTGCTCGAAGATTGACAGCAGCTCCTCCAGCTCGCCTGCAAGGATATTCTGACATGTGAGTTTCCTAACACCCAGCCCACCGCACGCCCCTACCCCCCCCCCCCGCGTCCTGCCCACACGGAAGTCTCTTCACCTCCGTCCCCTGCTCCCTGGCCATGGAGCATCTATTCAGACGGTGAACAGCGCGCCGCTGCCCCGACACCGTGGGGGCACACAGCCATGGTGCAGGGAGTCCCCCCCATAATCCGGCCCTGACTGCGCGGCAGCGCCCCCTTGCATCAGAGCTGTAGCTGCGCCCGAGGCCAGTGCCTCATTCGCCACATGGCTGTTACGGCTCTGCCAAGGATACCCATCGATTGGTTAGAGTTTGATCGAATATATAAAGCCCTGGGCCCTCGGAAACTTTTATAACACTAAGGAGATAATTCAGAGAGCTGCACGAGTTTCTGCCACTTTGCTGTTCCAGGGACATAAGCATCAAGTTTTTTCGGATTTGTCCTCGCTACGATGGCAAGAAGGAACAAGCCGAGATCCTTACTCATGGTTCTGCAGGATAACGGGGAGGTTCAACGGGTTGTCGAAAATTTAAAATTGAATAAAAGGTCGGGACCTGATGGTTTTCCAGCGGTCTATTATAAATCGTTCAGCTCTATTTTAGCCCCAAAATTGACTGCTTTATTTAAGGATATCAGAGGGGGCAGTTCCTTTTCCCAGGAATCTCTTATGGCCTCGATTAGCATGATTCCGAAACCTGACACAGACCACTGACTGTGGTCTAATTTTAGACCAATCTCCCTTATAAACTTAGATGTAAAAATCTTCACCAAGATTATGGCAGACCGGATGTCGTATCTGCCGCATTTATTCCACAATGATCAAGTAGGCTTCATACCAGCAGGCAGGGGACAACATTAGGAGGGTGATTAAGCTCTCACATATTGTCACCAGCTATGCTTTTATATCTGGATATCAGAAAAGCATTTGACTCAGTCTCTTGGGAATATCTTTTTTATCTACTGGAAAGGTGGGGCTTTGGTCCAGGATTTATAGCCACATTGAAAGCTGTTTATGCGACTCAGGTAGCATTTGTTTAACGTAATGGCTATAAGTCAGACACGTTCATTTATATGAGGGGTACGAGACAGGGATTTCCATTATCCACTCTCCTGTCTCACCTGCCGTGGTGATGGAGCCATTAGCGCAAATGATAAGAGGCTCACCAGATATATCTGGTCTTGAAGTGGGGGACAGACATTATAAATTGTGCTTATTTGCGAACATTATGTTACTATACATTACTAATGCTCTTACTAATCTCCCTCCCAAATATACTTCGAATCTTGAATCACTTTGCTTTAGTATCGGGTCTCCAGGTCAATACTTCGAAATCTAAGGCCATGAATAGAAAGATCCCCCTGCAAAGTTGGAATCAGATGCAAACCTCATACAATTTTCATTGGGAAGTGGGAGCTGTCAAATACCTAGGAGTCAATTTGACAAATAGATATGATACCTTATTTGCGCCAAACTATGAGCCTTTATCACAGAAGCTATTTACACTGTTGACTCAATGGAAAGATTATGATCTGTTACAGTTAGGTAGGATAGCAGCAGTCAAAATTACACTGTTACTTACATTTTTATATTTCGCTAGGACCTTTCCGGTGAAAATCCTGCAACATTATTTGAAAGAGCAAAGTTCTATTGTTTGTCTGGAGTGGTAAAAGATCAATAGTAGCAAAAAAGATCCCTTTTAGGCCTAAATCTAGGGGGGGGGGGCTTGGGGGGTTCCAAACTTCGTGAAATACTATCAAGCTGTGCAGATAGCTCAGGTGCTCTCTTATCACATGCTAGTTGATACCCCTAGCTGGGTACAGATTTAGTTTGTTTTATGTAAGAATAGAAAGATGAGGCATAATCCGATAAAAGCCCATTCGCTCCAGGTTTGGGACGACGTTAAATTCTCAGGGGGACTCACCTCCACACATCTGCCACTACTATTGATGTGTTCTATGTTCCCGTCTGCGTATATGGATCCTATAAGGTTCCGCAGATGGAGAGAGATGAGGACTGATTGACTGTTTTCAGCATTCAGCCATCTCTACATTTCAGCAACTTAGGGATAAGTATCATTTACTGTGGAAAGATCTCTTTGAATACCTGCAGGTTACACATTTTATTAAATCTTTAATAAAGGGCTGTTTGGGAGTAGATAGACTCACACCATTTGAAACGAGCTGCCAACGGAATCCAAGGGGGAAAGAGCTGTCTCAGAAGTGTACAATCAGCTATGTTCAGGGACAGACAGTATAGGTCTATCAGATAGGCAGAAGTGGCAGAAGGAGCTGAATGAGGAGAAGGACCAAGAAGCCTGGAAAAGGATGTGGAAGGCATCCTTCGGCATGGCAGCGCCAGTTATGTCAATAGAGGCAAAGGTCTTCTCAGATGGTACTTGGTCCCCAAGTAAATGGTGCATTACACTGGAGAGTTCCAGGAATCCTGTTTTCGGGGGTGCCCTTCTATAGGGTCATACGGACACAGCTGGTGGGATTGCGTTAGGGTCAGAGATTTCTGAACAAGTTTTTGAGGTTCTCATTGTGGTTACCAGTAAGCAAGTGGATTTGGACCCTTGGATAGTGTTATTTAATGGATCCGTTAGTAATAGCACAGTACTGCAAAGACAACTGATATACCATGTATTGACAAGTGCAAAAATGGGCATTGCCAAAATATTTAAGCTTTAGGAAATTCAAAAATAGGGTCAATTATATTATGGCCATAGAAAAAATGTCTGTAATGCACAACGGGAGTCTGGAAAGATTTCGAGAAGCGTAGGCTCCTTGGGTTCTTGAGTTTTTGCCAGCTGAATTTGATGCTAATCTCTTGACTGTTTGAAGAATATATTTGTTTGGTATCTTTCTCCTTCCCCCCCCCCCCCCCCCCCCCGCAGCTGCTGTGGGGCACCAGTAACCAGATGCAGATCACATCAAGTTTAGCTTAGCTTTGACAGTGTCACATGGATTTGTGTTGCACTGTCACTGGTTCTGCAACTCCCTGTCATCTAAGCTTCTGCCAGTCTGCTGCTGCTCCTAGTCCGCGTCTCCCGAGTCAGCAATGGGGGTTCTGCTAATTATTTGGTGAAGCCAATGTGAATTGCAATATAAGTTGCAACCTGCATCTCAGTGAGCTTTTTAGCGTTTAAAGCTACAGGCAAAACGGTGTGTCTGTGTGTCTTATGGAACAAATGTAGCCGCTGCTCACTCAGAGGGCAGTAGCTGCTGTGGGGCACCAGTAACCAGATGCAGATCACATCAAGTTTAGCTTAGCTTTGACAGTGTCACATGGATTTGTGTTGCACTGTCACTGGTTCTGCAACTCCCTGTCATCTAAGCTTCTGCCAGTCTGCTGCTGCTCCTAGTCCGCGTCTCCCGAGTCAGCAATGGGGGTTGTGCTAATTATTTGGTGAAGCCAATGTGAATTGCAATATAAGTTGCAACCTGCATCTCAGTGAGCTTTTTAGCGTTTAAAGCTACAGGCAAAACTTTTATCCCACAGGTGTCCAACACCCTCCTGATAGGCACACCAGTGGAGCAATTGGTGCTCATAAAAGGGCTATAGACAGTTATGCGGAGATCCACAAAATACCACTTTGTGAGTACTCACCTGTAAAATGGATGTCAGTGTGTCACACACCCCGCTTCCCCTTTAATTCTTACGATAGGGTTACTCCACCAGCAGGTGGCGACGTTGCAGAGAGAAGTCTTGAAAACGAGCCCCTTCCGGCCTATATATACCTGGGACCTCCCACTTAACAACCAGTGAATTCAAACAGCAGTAAGACAAGGTACCAGAAAATCCAATGGTAACCTCAAAATAAATATAAAGAAAAGCTTCACCATATAGAGGATCCAGGATACCAAAAAAGGGCGGGTGAAGCGGGGTGTGTGACACACTGACAATATCCATTTTACAGGCGAGTACTCACAAAATGGTATTATTCTCAGTGTGTCACACACCCTGCTTCCCCTTTAATTCTTACGACCGGGACATCCAAAAGCAGTGTCCACAAGGGATGGGTATCCGAAGGCAAAATGAAGCATAACTTAAATGACTGCAGTCTGCAGAACCTTGCGGCCAAACACAGCATCCGCTGAGGCCCGCACATCAACCTTGTAAAACTTAGAAAAAGTATGAACAAAAGACCAGGTTGCAGCCTTACAAACTTGTTCAACAGAAGCTTGGCGCTGAAAAGCCCAAGACGCTCCAACGGCGCGAGTAGAATGAGCAGTGATACGAAAAGGGGGAACTTTCCCCTTAGCAGAATAGGCCCCAATGATGGCCTGACATATCCATTTGCTAATGGAAGACTTGGCCGGAGCCAAACCCTTCCTAGGCCCACAGGGCACAACAAAAAAGGCATCAGTGTTTTGAAAAGGAGAAGTAGTAATCAAATAGTACTTAACACAGCGTACTACATCCAAACAATGAAAAACCCTCTCCTTGTCATTCTTAGGCTTAGGACACAAGGAGGGAAGAACAATATCCTGATTCAAATGAAAAGCAGAAACAACCTTAGGAAGAAAGTCCGGTTTGAAACGAAAGACCACCTTGTCCTGATGCCTCTCAAAGTAGGGCGCCTGAATCGACAAGGCCGCCAACTCCGAGACACGCCGAACCGAAGTGATAGCCACCAAGAAGGCAGTCTTCTGAGTCAAGGTAGACAGAGCAATATCCTGCAAGGGCTCAAAGGGAGGAGCCTGAAGAGCAGAAAGAACCAAGTTCAAGTCCCAAACAGGGAGTAATGGTTTCCTGGGAGGCCGCACATGCGTAACCCCCTGGAAAAAAGTCTTAACTAAAGGATGAAGCGCAAAATGCTTCTGAAAAAACATAGACAAGGCAGAAACCTGCCCTTTCAAAGTACTCAGCTGGAGACCAGAGTCCAGCCCTGATTGCAAAAATTCCAGAATCCTGGAAACCGAAAAGACCCTACAGGGCAAAGATCTAACCTCACACCAAGCGATATAGTCTTTCCAAGTCCTATAGTAGATGGTAGAAGAAGACCTCTTCTGGGCACATATCAGAGTCTTAACAACCGAGTCAGAAAGACCCTCCTCCTTCAAGATGAAGGTTTCAGCAGCCAAGCCGTCAAACCCAGCGTTGGTAAATTGGGGTAACACAGCCGACCCTGAGTGAGCAGATTGGGCCGAAGAGGCAGAATGATCTGATCCACCGCCAGTCGAACGATGTCTGTGAACCATACTCGCCTTGGCCACCTTGGAGCCACGAGAATGGCGGACACCCTTCCCAGAGCCAGCTTCAGTACCACCTTGACTAGCATGGGTATCGGAGGAAAAAGGTACAGAAACTCCAGATCCCGCCAGCTCAGGGACATGGCGTCCACCGCCAGAGCCAGAGGCTCCTGGGAGAGCGACACGAAGGTCGGAAGCCTGCAATTGTGACGAGAGGCAAACAGGTCCACCTCCGGTGTCCCCCACCGGAGACACAGCGACCGAAAAACTTGAGGATGGACATTCTCCCAGACGGGAAGAGCCCCTGCTCAACAGATCCGCTTCCGTTTTCCACACCCGGAATGTAAACTGCCGAGAGACAAGGAACATGGGCCTCCGCCCAGGTCAGGATCAGGGAGACCTCTCTGAGGGCACCCAGACTGCGAGTCCCTCCTTGATGATTGATGTAAGCAACCGCTGTTCGATTGTCCGAACGAACCTGAACTGGAAGGCCCAGAACATGTTGAGTCAAAAGAACAAGAACTAGACGGATGGCTCTCAGTTCCAGAACATTGATGGGCAAGTGGGCCTCTCGAGGTCCCCACTGCCCCCGGAACTGAAGATCCTTCCAGAATCCCCACCATCCCGAAAGACTGGCGTCCGTGGTGACAATTTCCCAGAGAGGAGTCAGAAAAGACCAGCCCCACCATTGAAGGGACTGCCGGACCCAGGAGGACAACTGGAAGGGCCGATCCAACGACCGTGGTTGCCGGTCCCAAGACGCCAACAGATGAAGTTGAAGCGTGCTCGTGTGAAATTGAGCAAAAGGAACTGCCTCAAAAGAGGCAACCATCAACCCTACCAGTCTTATCCCCAGACGGATGGACGGCCAAGGATTGGAAAGAAGGAACCGAGCCAACTCCTGAATCAGACAAATCTTGGACTGAGGCAGGAACACCCTGTGTTGACAAGAATCCAACCGCATTCCCAGAAAGGACACCACCCTGGCCGGGGCGAGGGAGGACTTGGGAAAGTTGATCACCCAACCGAAGCTTTCCAGCGTGGAGACCACCATCCTGGTGTCCGTCTCCGATTGATTGAGAGAAGGAGCCATGATGAGAAGGTCGTCCAGATAAGGTACGACACGAATGCCCCGAGATCTGAGAATGGCCATCACCCCTGCCAGCACCTTGGCCAATCCTTCATCACGAACCGAAGAAAACGTTGATGAGCCTGGCAGATGGGAACATGAAGATAAGCATTCTTGATGTCTATGGACGTCATGAAGTCCCCCTGCTGAAGAGAACCGATGGCCGACCGCAGAGTTTCCATGCGAAACTTCCGAGTACAGATGAACCTGTTGAGGAACTTCAGATCCAGGACGGGGCAAATCGACCCGTCCTTCTTGGGGACTGTGAAAAGATTGGAGTAAAAACCGAGGCCCACCTCCAAGTGCGGCACCGGCCGGATGACCGCCATTTCCAGAAGATTCCTTACCAACGCCAGGAGCCCCTGCGCGGCCAAAGGATCGGTGGGCACCCGAGACCGGAAAAAAACGTGAAGGAGGGCGAGACTCGAACTCCAGCTTGTAACCGGACGACACCACCTCCCGGATCCATGTGTCCGGAACCTCCTGGTCCCAAACCAGGGAGAAGTGTCGCAATCGTCCCCCCACCCGCACGGGTGAGGGCACCCCCTCATTGCTGAGCGGGTTTACCCGCAGGCTTGGGCTTGGTGCCCCAGGACTGACCGGGACGGCCACAACCCCTCCCCCGGGTCCAACCTGCACCCCTGGTAGCGGGAAAGGAGGCCCCTCTGCCCGCTCTGACTCCCCGAACGGAGGGACTAAAGGAAGTCGCACCCCGAAAGGAACGACGAGGCCTCTTACGTTGAGGCAACTTACCACCCCTGGTAACTGAATCCAATTTATCGCCAAACAGGCGCAAACCTACAAAAGGAAGAGCTGTAAGCGACTTCTTAGAGTTAAAGTCCGCCGTCCACTGGCGCAGCCACACTGACCGACGAATAGCAACCAACAGCGCCGCTGTCCTGCTACTCATCGCAAGTGCATCGTCCTGGGCGGTCATGACAAAGGAAATAAACGACTCGCACTGCTTGAGAGAACTGAACTCATCACAGGTGGGATCAAGACCTGCGTATAAATCTCTAATAATGGACCTAACTGCCATCAGAAGAAGCGCCGAAGCACACACCGGCCGCAGTGCTGATCCAGCACTGATAAACCATGGCGAGCCAATTGATCAATCCGACGATCCTCACCATCATTAATGGTAGCAGTGTCAGGGGAGTGCAACACAGCCGTGTTAGACAGCCCTAACACAGGGGCATCGACATCAGGGGGAACAGACCAAAGCTTCACCAAATCCTCCGGAAAGGGATAACGTTTATCCCAACTAGGAGGAACTCCAACCAGGCGCGTGGGTTGTTCCCATTCCTTAAGGACAACCCTCACAAAGTGTTGTTGCCCGGGAAACACCAAACGCGGCTGGGGCACATCAAACAACTCACCCTTTGGCGGGGGACCACCTCGGGCGGATCCAAAGCCAAAATTTCAAACATTTGAGCCAAAATGGAAGGAGTGTCAAGGGACACCCCTGCAGCCTGATCGCCAGCGGTGCCAACCAATTGCTGGTCTGCAGGCTCATCCGACTCCTCAAGGAGTTCCCCCTCCTCAGCAGGGGGACAATCGGACCAATCCAATACTTCAAACACCTCATCCTCCGGAACAGGCGATACCGGAGAAAGGTGCTTCCGCTTAGCCGTAGCCTTCTGAGCTACCGTGGCGGAAACTATTTTCTCGAGGTTGGCCAATCGCGCACACACCTCGGATTGCGAATCCCCCCTTTTGACAATGTCACACGGGGTCCGGAACAGGGGAGGGCGGGTAGGAGATGACGGAAGTTGCGAAGAGCCAGAAGCCGGAGTGCCGGACTGGCGCACAATATTCTGCTTTGCACATGGAATACATAATATGACATCATCGCCTGGGAGCAGAGTCCCACAACCCCCACACAGCCTGGATAGCCCCGAAGAGCCATTTCCGGTAATGTCGGAAGCCTCCATATGGTGAAATTATGGTATTCACAACAACCCAGGGATTTACGCATTAAGCAACGCGGGATGTCCCCTTTTATAATTAAAGTCCCGGGAGTGGGAGGATTTTTAAGCCTAGTAGAATCCCAATTTGGAGAATAAGACTAGCCAGGTATATCAGACCGGGAGAGCCACTGCAGTGAGGGAATCCCAGAATCTGTAAGGGAAAAAAGACCACAATCAGTCCCCCAAGAAAATTTGCCAGCATGCACCACACACATACACCAAACAAAAAGTAATGGTAAAATATATAAACAATATATACAACCCATGAAGAAATATATATATATATATATACAAATAAAAACAATAAGTGCCTCCAGGAGCTATACTAAAGTGCCAGGGAAACTCACAAGCACAAGCACTACACAGCAACAATGTGAGACTAATCAAACAAACAAACACAGCTTTGAATGACGGCCCCTCCTGAGCCGAGGCAGGGACCGCTAACCTGTTACTGAGAGCCTCCGTGTAGTGGTGGTGCCGCTGAAAACTGAACACAGTATCTCCTGTTGGAAAAGCACTTTCCCCAGCTAAGCCCCAGCACCTGTCTCCGTGATGAGGCAGAGGGAGGAAGGCGGGCCGGGCCCAGCGAGCGACGCGCTCCGGCCACGCCCCCCGCCAATGAGTCACACAGCGAGGGCCGAAAGGGAGCGCGGCCCCGCCCCCCAAGACCCGAGCAGCGCGGCCCACCGAATGGCGGCACCGCGTGCAAACGGGCGCCACAGACGCCCTCAGTCCCCCAAGCCAGCAGGCGGGAAGTAAAAAATAAGTAGAAGGAGCCCCAGCAGCCCAGGACACGCGCCTGCACGCCGCGACGCTGACCCTGCGGCTGCCAGCGCTCCCCAAACACACACATGACAAAAGTGAAAAGCACCCCATACAAACCACCCCCCCCCAAAGCGAAGGGAGAAGGGACCAAGCGGGAGAAGGTGGCCAAGTGGAACATCGGGACAGGGGCATCCCAAATCCGGATCACCATGCCGGATAGCCGCATTGCCCCACGAGCGGAGGAGATAAGCTCCTAGGCACCATATAGTGCCATCTACCGTTGCCCAGCCAGCAGCCTACGCTGGGAGGCTTCCGATATCAATCTAGGCATATTAAACAATTGACTGGGCAGAAATAGACCAAAAAGGGATGCCGGGGTTTGACCCCGGCTACCTGCAGGAGACTTCTTTCTTCTGTCTTGTCGCATCTTGCAGAGAGAAAACACTGGGTGTTAAGTGGGAGGTCCCAGGTATATATAGGCCGGAAGGGGCTCGTTTTCAAGACTTCTCTCTGCAACGTCGCCACCTGCTGGTGGAGTAACCCGATCGTAAGAATTAAAGGGGAAGCGGGGTGTGTGACACACTGAGAATACCTGGCCTGTTGCTGCCTCTTCAGGAGAGAACTTGGCATCCTGGATATAACCAATAAGGTAAGGATACATTTTTTAAAGTTTGGAAACAACAACACCCTATAGGCTATGCTAATTTGCTAAATGTTTCTGCATAGCCCATAGGGAGCTGCTGTTTCCAAACTTAAAAAAAACATCCTTACCCCATAGTTAAAATTATGCACCTCACCTTTAAAACTGCTGCATCACATGTACGGGACTTTTTTTTTATGGAAAAAGGTAGAAAAAAACACTTTTAACCTGCCACTTTTTATATATCCTCACTCATTTACTCCTTTCCTTGCACCTTTTGTCTGTTTCTCTGTCTTTCTCCCTGTATCTCTCTCTATCCCTCGGCACTCTCTTCTGGATCCTATTTAAACTGTGTTTACAAAGTTAACTAATTAGTCATTGTAGTTGTATTTTAACCCTTTAAGTGCCAGCCTACCTAGATTTTTTGTCACACTCTGTTGCCAGATTACTTTTCACGTTTTTGCGCTACACATGTTCAACCTTGATTTTTGAAGGGATTTCCAGGGATTTTCCAGGAAAATTATATATTGTTTTTTTCAGCAGAGTCTGGGCTTCAACATGAAATGTCTTTTTTGGCCTTTTATTCTCAATACTTTTGGGTGAAATATGTGCAAATAAAAAAAAATCTATTTTTTACAATTTGTAGTGTTTTTTTTGTAATATAAAATTTAAGTTTGTTAATAAAATATTATTGCGTGTGAAAGCCCTATTTCTCCTGGTTACAACAGTAACACATATGTATTGGTATACACCCTTTCCTGCCCAGGAAACTCCTCCAAACAAACAGCAGTTTTGGAGATTTCAGATAGGATACAACTATGCAATATGATTGCATAGTTGTAAGGGGTGAATTAAAAAAAAAAAATTACATAGGGTCCCCCCTCCCGGGGGGGGGGGGGGGGGACCTCATTTTTTGGGGGAACTTTAGGGTTGAAAACCCTTAAAATCCCCCAAAAAATGACGTAGGTTCCCCCTTACCCAGCATTACCGACCCGGACCAGCTATAGGGGCTTGTAGAACAGGGCGCAGGGGCTTGTAGAACAGGGCGCAGGGGCCAGTGTTGGTGGCACCTGGCCCTGCAGGCTACTGGCCCACATAGCCACTAAGGCAGGCAATGGGGGGCTGGGGGTTTTGGCAAGTCACCCGATCGGAGCCGGGTGTGACACTATGAGGAGCAGGATGACATCACCCCGCTCCTCCCACAAGTGGGCTGGGCTAGGGGCGGGGCCAATGCCGCCCGAAGAGGATGGTGAGGGCCCGTTTCTGGGTCCTCACTAGCAGCGTGGAAAGCCCGGGGGGGGGGGGGGGATCGGAGCCCCCCCTGGTGAAGAGAAGACCCGGAGAGCGCGATCGCGCTGCGAGGTGAGTACTGACATTTACCATTCAGATCAGAGGCACTTTCACACGAGGGGTCAGTTAAGTCTGCATGTTTTTTACTTTTTGAGTCTTTGAGTCTCACGTAGCTGGCACTTAACGGTTGGAGAGGCAGCTACGTGAGACTCGCGTAGCTGGCACTAGAAGGGTTAAAGCAGCTACTTGCAGCCTGAACTCTGCTCTATCTCCCCTTTTCATAGGCATCCTAATTTGAGATGCCCAGTGCCTGAAAACTCCCCACCCCTAAAGCAGATATACCTTCTTATCCATGTGATCCACAGCCAGTGGGGGATAGGCGCCCTTAATGAGTGCCTCTGATTGGTAGAGGTGGCTCTGCTACATGTTTAAAGCTGTGGCAGCTTCTTGTGTTCATGGTCAACATCCAAAACACGTGGATCTGTATGTATATGTGCTCCCAGTACACTCACCCCAATCTACCATGCCACAGCACATGTGTAGGCCTTGAATGTCTGCCAGCAGGGCCATACTAGACAGTGGGAATGGGGTGCTTCAGAGTGCAGCTACGCTTGGTACACAGCTAAAGGTCAAACATTTAGGGTATTATACAGGGACACTGAGGGGTTTTAACTGCCGTACAAACCACAGCGGGATTGCCTGGGAAATCTATTTAAGTGGACCAAAACCCACATTTTTAACTAGCATTCCCTGAATTGCTCCCCCATGAAGAACACCTTTTGCCAATTTTCCCTGCCCCTACTTCCCTCTAATCCCAGATAATAGTGCCCGTTTTAGCTGTAAAGCTCCGCCTTCTCCATTCATTGCCATTGTTGTGTGTGGTAACGATGTCTTTGCTACACCAATGTAATGACTGATTGCCTGACATCTCACAGGGAGGGAAATAAAAAAAACAGTGTTCCAGGAGGATTCAAAAAGTGAAAATATACATTTCTAGTTCTACACCCTAAGAGGGGAGTATTGGCAGGGGCTTTGGCCAGATGTATTTCACAAGTTTATTGGGTTTTGGTCCGCTTTAAATAAGACCAACTCATGTGATTTTTGCCTAAATTCTTTAATCCTTTCAGTGCCAGCTACGTAGAATCTCAGTCTCCAACCGTTAAGGTTGTTTCGCTCCGTTGCTCACCTCTGTCCGGGATCCAGCAGTCTCCTCTTCCCCAGGGGGCCTCCAATCCCCTCCCCACCAAGGTTTTCAGTTGGTCAGGGAATCCCATTTCTCTGTCCCCTGCTTCTGACCGTGCCGGGCATTTATTAGAGGCGTTAGATTAAGTCATCTCACTCCTCCCAATATAAATGCCAGCACTGTATCACTGTCAGAAGCTGCCCAGTGATTGGCGGAAGCAGGTCATAGGACTGGCATTGGATCGCAGGCAAGTAAAAAAGAAAAAAAATGCCACTTTTAATAAATGACATTTTTGCTGTGTGTGTTTTATAATGAATGCTTTGTGAACTGGTAAGGGGTTGCAGCAGAGGCACTCTTACCATTAAAATCCAGACTGGGTACAGTGGCCTACGGTGGCACCGCAGGACCAGAAAAGAAAAGCCCAGCACTCCAATTCACTTCACTAATATTATGTCCATACAAAATCAAAGAACATAATCCATAGGCATTAACCAAAGTTCACAGATCAATACATCCAACGTTTGGGGTGTACTGCACCCATTCATCAGGGATGGATCAATAAGCAGAGTCCATCAAACTCCAAATACCTGTATGCTAGTGCAAAAACTCCTGCCTGACATCACCATTACATTATCAGGTCAGAAAAAGGAAGAAACGGGGCGTGGCTTGGCAATGGCCATGTGAGGACACAGCGTACAGAGCTCTATCGGAGATAACAAAAAAGGCCTAAAACAGCAGGCACAGAAGCATTCTGACCTACCTGCCAGATGTCTAGGAGGAAGAGGAGCAAGGCGACAACTGAGGGGTGAGGATCTGGCACCATTACTGCCTATTTTCATGCAGGAGACCGGGAATCAGGCAAGGAAGAAGGCTGCACCATGGCGGACACCTCCTCACAGAGGAAAAGGCTGGTGGCGGTAACACGTCAGCAAGGCATGTCATCAGATTGGCAGCCGGAGAAGAACTGTGGAGCCTTGTGCAGACGAGCCCCATTGCTGGCAGCGGCTTTGTGGGAGAGTGCTGTTGCTTGATCGAAGCAGGGGGGGAGATGGTGAGGCGGGAGACTGAGGAGGCTGACATCGTGGAGGTGCGAGCGGACTTCCCTCCACCCTCGCAACTATCATGCTCAGGCTGCAGTAGAGAAAAGAGCAAGCGGCCACCCTCGCAGGACAGCTCGGACATGCCTGGCGAGGAGGAGGAAGAGTGCCAGAGAGCCCAGACAGAGGGGTGGATTTCATGGCTTCCCCCTCGGTGTAACAGATCGGAGGATCACAGGAAGAGGCTTCACAACATTCAAGCCAGGTGAGCCAGCAGTCGGGCTGTGGGACTGGGGCCATACTGGGGTGGGACAGAATTGGCACACGGCACAGGCAAGCCTCTCTCCTGCAATAGTGAGCTCCCCACAGCCACCTCCCTGCAGGCCGCACAAGCAGGGATCTCTTTCAGGCATATTCCCCAGGAAAGGAAACAGGGAGGGATGGGGGCTACTTACCCGCCTCTCGTTGGTACTGGGGTGATGCAGACGTAAGGGTATGCGAGAATGAATTTCCCCATGCTGCCATGGACTTTCACATGCAGAAAAGGAGGACTGCAGCAAGCCAAGCGCACTTGTGGGAATGCCCTCCTCACTGTGCTTGTCCCAGGAATCCACGCTGCAGGGGAGGTAGATTTTGATAAAGATAGGGACACATCTATGGATTTGAATCAACACAGAATCAAAGTCCTTATTTTGTCATTGCACACTATGATAGATTTTGAGACTATCAAAAAAATGTGGCTGAGGGTCACATCTACAGAACAAGCCCAGGACTCTCTCCACCAACGCCACCACGTTACAGAGAGCACACAGCGCTTTAGAGAGAGCCAAGGCGGATTCTTTGCAGCACACAGTGGGCACTTGATGCTACATCAAGATGCCATGGAGAACCGGGGGAGAAGGATAAGGGGGCTCCCGGAAGCACCGGATTACGCCAACATTGCAGAAGCCAAGACACAAATCTTCAATCAAGTTCTGAATCGAATAAGGTAAGCCATTGAGCTGGACAGGGTTCACAGAGCCCCTGGCCCAAAAGACCCAGATTGGCACAGACCCCAGGACAATATTTGTCACGTACACTTCTACAAAGTGAAGGAAGCCATTATATGCAGCAAGCATGGGCCCAAAAAAAAGCATAACCTTTAAGGGGTCACAGATCATCTTGTTGCCCGACTTAGCGTAGCGCACTCTCCAGAAGAGGTATGGTTGTGGTTATGATGGTTATGAAACCACTCCTGGAGAGTGTGAAGCAAGCCAGGGCTACATACAGATGGGGTCATCCTTTCCACCTCATCCTTCAGCTGTGGGGCTGCAGCTTTGTCCTTCGCAGTCACTCTCACCTTCGAGTAGCTATTGGGTTCCCCGGAGCTGTAAAACTGGTTATGCCTGTCACTGTGCCCTCCGGAGTCAGGCCTCGGGCCCCTAACACTGCTAATGACTGGGAATGAGACCGGAGGCTCTCTAATCGGCGGCGTGTCTGGTTTTGTCAGGTTATAATTTTTTCAGGACACTGGCATCCTACACTGTATAGATTTTTTAATTGCACAAAAGAGGAGCCCACTGTGACATCCAATGTCCTAATTCTATGTCATGATTCCCCCTCTGCCTCATCCCCAGCATTTCTACAGACATCCTATAACAAAATAAACGAGTTCTTCAAAATCTTCCTGCACAGGGGCAATAAATCCTTATCTAGCAACAGAAAGCACCACTGATAAGGAAAGGTGGGGGGAGTGCAGCTTGGAGAAGAGATTTACAATAATTTGTCCCCCAGCACCCACCCAGGGGGATGGCAATTGTCCTTCCAGCCCCTTGGAATTTAGGATAAATCCACGGGGAGAAATGGTTTTCTGAAGACTGAAGACTTGTATCCATTTATGAGGTATAGGATTTTCAGTGGTTTCTCCCTTTTTATTTTCTAACTGCTTTTCTGCACATTTGTATATTGTCTTTTTTTTGTTCATTATTTGTATTTTTGTCTTTCAATTTTTTTTTTATTAAAATTGTAAAATTTCCATTTTGCACGGGCCTACCTTTTTGGCAATTAGAAATCCTCTAACCTGGTTTCCTTGGAGCTCTAAAAACGACCCTGGTTTCTGAAGATTGTATGACCGCTCGTAACTGTGTATTAACCCCATAGACTGTAAGATCGATTGTAACTAATCCAATGTATGATTGGGAAAGTGTAACTAATCATATAGTGTAACAAGGGTGAAGGCCTCACAATTAAGTTGGAGTGCTGCATGGTGACTGTGTGTGAGCCAGCAAATTGCAAGCTGATATCTGATCGTATCTGATCGTTCCACAGCAGAACTGATCAGACTCTCCACGGGATAAGAGCGGGATTGCCTGTGCCCTGCTTGTAGGTGGAGAGGGGTCTGTAGGTGTGTGATGACTGTCTTGATTACTCGCCAGCAGAGTTTGACCGGATGGTGATTGAGGAGGGTTCCACCGGCCCGATTTAATCGTTTAAAGTGTAGTTGAGGTGGTGGTGGCAGCTTGTTATAATTGGTGTGTGGGGTTTTTCTGGTGTGATTGCTCTCTGTGCTGGAAGCAGCCCACACACACGTCGCAGATCGCTCAATCAAACAGACGTTGAACGATCGATTTTGTGACACCCACTGCCTTCGTTGTTAGCTGGGCATTCACAGTCGGCCTGGTGGGTGGGGTGCTGTGAGATGGGGAATGCCTTAGCCTTACGTGACCTTGTGCTAATCCGTCACTGGGGGCCCCCGGTGCTGCAGCCCCCCCCCCTCCTCTTGATCTTCTCCTGACCTCGGCCCTGGGACGGCGGTCAGTTCTCCTCAGAAGTCTGTTAACGTGATATTTTAGCTATAGTGTTATGTTCTCAGCGCTATAATGTTTGCAATGCATGCCCTATCAAGGCAGGGTTTTATTAATATGGTTCAGGCTCTTGATTGGAACCCTTGAGAAATGCACAGAAACAAGTTTGCATCAGTGGGCTTTACCGTGGTCCTCATGTTTTAATGAGCCCAGGCCACTTACACTCCAGACTGGACACTTCTTACTGGTTTTAGCTTTTCACCTTCCCCACATTGAGGATCCCTGAGACTCCCCCAAGAGACACCTGGGGAAGCCTATAGGGATCAAGCACGTCAGGATGCTAAGTTGTGCTTGTTATTATTCCTTGTGTCTAGAGCAGTGGTCCCCAACCCTGTCCTCAAGGCCCACCAACAGGCCAGGTTTTGCAGATCCCCACAAAGATGCACAGGTGGAGTAATTAGTGCAGCTGCAGAGCAATAGAGCTGGCAATTTGGAGATCCAAAAAACATGACATGTTGGTGGGCCTTGAGGACAGGGTTGAGGACCACTGGTCTAGAGTACTGAAGACAAGGTATTGATTCACCCTCATCCAGAGGATTTGATCTCATTGACCTGTGTTTTATTTTTTTCTCTTCTTAGTTTGATACTCCCCCTTCTTTTTTGCTCTCCCCTCAACTGTTCTCCACTCTCCCCTGATCCCTTCAGTTTAAGAATGGCAAGTATAACTATTTGCTCTTAAAATGTGAAGGGCCTGACTGCACCAGAGGAGAGATCAAAAATATTGTACCTCCATAAATGTGGTGCCAATTTTGTTTTACTGCAGGAAACGCATTTTAAAGAAGGGCGGGTCCCGGCCATCCAGGATCGTCACTTCCCCTCCTGAAAAAATGCCTCTATCCAGATGCCAAATCAAAAGGGGTTTTATGTAGTCATACATAAATCTCTCCCCCACAAAATTTTAGACACTAAAATTGATCCTAAGGGTAGATTTATTTTTCTGAAGCATTGTTCACAAAGACATACAACAAGAGTCAAGCACGCTACTGCCTTACTCTCTTGAAACAGTTGTCTGATTTCACTGAAGGTATAGTTATAGTAGGGGGGATTTCAATCTGCCTCAAACCGCAGGTTGACACTTCCTCTGGTAGGTCTGCTGTTCCAATAGCCAAAATGAAAGAGAATCCTGTCTGACCTTCAGCTGGTGAATGTGTGGCGTTCTCTTCATAAGGTGCTATTTTAGGGGTGTTATATAGGTGATGCTATGGTTTTATGGCAGAATGGAGAAGAGGAGTTCAAGTTTATTAACTCGACTACCATTACCACACTATTAGAAAGCACAACCTAAACAGTTGGTCAACAGTCTCCCTATTTCACAGTTCTTGAGGATCCTTAGGATCAGCTTAGATCCAGAAAAAACAGGAAACACAATCAAAACATGTATGACAAATTCAGCATTTGGGGTTATCCAGACAGTGGAAACATAGAAGGTTGACGGCAGGGGACCATACGGTTCATCTAGTCTGCCCTTATGTGTATACTGAATGTACTCTTTATCTTAGGATAGAACAGATCTTGCAAATTGTGAGTACAAAAGCTATGGACTATATAAGGGACATAACAGCACAGACACTAGAAAAAAACTGCAAACATGTAATGCAAACATACAATTGGGAAACCCCTGCAATCGATCGGATCACAAAAAGACACCATAACATCTTACAATCAGACAGTAGCCTGTGTCCCAAAAAACAATGAGGGAAGCTTAGAAAAAAATACAATTCTGTGATTTTCACTTGTAGAGTTGTTTTCTCTTCTATATCCACTCCAGGCCGTCAGACTTAAGTACCTGAAGGGCTAACTCTTGACCAAAGGACGTGGACTGCAAGAACGAAAGGCGTGGCTCCTCTCGGCCTCTACATACTTCCTGCTGCATCTCCACTAGCCAGTAATTGAAAAGCAGTACAAACAGCCTCTCCAAAGGCTAAGGGATCCTAAGAAGCCCTATGTCTTTATTGGAGACAAGGAAGATGAGAATTATTCTTCACCGTTCTCAGCTTATTTACCTTGTCTCTTTTTTTTTTTCCCTGTTGAACAACTATTTACATATGTACAAGCTCCACTAGGACTAGGCATCTGAAGAATAAATATAGTAACCTAGCAGAGAGGGTCCGACAGCTTGGAGTGGATATAGAAGAGAAAAAAAGTGAAAATCACAGAATTGTATTTTCTCTTGCAATCTACTCCAGGCCAGCAGCATTCAGCAATTAGCTTACTACTGTCTGTAACACCTTCCTACCAAATACGGCATCCTCTGAGGCTAAAATCCTTAAAACATTTGGTAAATGTATGAACTGAAGACCAAGTAGCAGCTTTGCATACCTGTTCTACCGAGACCTGGTGTTGAAAGGCACAGGCGCTCCAATAGCTTGTGTAGAAAGAGCTATAACCTGAAAGGGGGGGGGTCCTCTTGGATATATATGCCCTTATCACTGCCTACCTAGTCCAATGGCTGATGGTAGACTTAGCTGGCGGAAGACCCCTCCGTGGCCCCTCAGCTATAACAAATAAGGAGTCCGGAATGCTTGTGCAGCAGAGATACAGTATTTAATACTCTTACCACAACCAAGGAATGAAGGGCCCTCTCCTTATGGCTATGAAAAGAGGAAACCACCTTAGGAAGAAAATCCTGCCTAAAAAGGAAGACTGCCTTGTCCTTATGCAACTCTAAGGAGGTTTAACCGATAAAGCTGATAATTCAGGAACACAACAAACCAGAGAAATTGCCACTAGAAAAATTACCTTAAGTGTCATCAAGCTTAGTGACACTTTGGCCAGAGGTTCGAAGGGGGGATCCTGCAGAGCTGACAACACCAAGTTCAGATCCCAAATAGGCAGAATAGGTTTACAAAGAGGGTGCACATGGGTGATCCCCAGCAAAAAGGTACTAATAAGCTTATTCTCGGCAATGGGCTTCTGAAAAAAAGACTGATAAAGCAGATACCTGTCCTTTTAGTGTGCTCAATTGAAGCCCCTTATTCAGACCCTTCGGCAAAAATTCAAGAATTCTGGGTACAGGAAACTTCCTACAGGCAAAACATTTTGATTCAAACCAAGCGATAAATACTTGCCAGACCCTGTAGTAAATATTTGACGAAGTCTGTTTCCAGGCCTGAATCATAGTCTGAACAACCCTGGCAGATAAACCCTTCTCTGTTAAAGTGGACCATCACCCTCCCGTGATCGGCCCGGGAATCTATAAGATTCCCGGGCCGATCACCTTCCTCCCCGCGGGACATCCGAGATCGGGATGTCCCGCGGGGTGAAACCCCCCCCCAAACACCCCAAATCCCCCTACCTTGTCTGCGGCGGCGGCCGGCCGCCGCCTCCCTCGCGCCCCTCTAGACGTGCGCGCGCCCGCGCCGGCGAAGTGGACCAAGACCCAGGATAGTCAAAATCCTGGGTGTTGGTCCACTTTAAGATGGAGGTTTCAATAACCAGGCCATCAAAGCCAGAACCCGTAAATCGGGGTGCCATAAGGGCCCGTGTGAGAAGATCTGGATTGTCCGAAAGCTCCCCCTCCTTACTATGTCCGAGAATCAGCTTCTCGTTGGCCAGTGAGGAGCCACAAGATGGTTGGAACAGCATATCTTATACATTTCCCACACCCTGTACATACAGATTGCTCACATGAAAAATCATGCACTTGTTTCCGTATTTGTAAAAGGTGTGCCTGGTTTTCAGAAGGGCGGCTTTGCCATTGACCATAAGGATGTCCTTTAGACTATCCTGTGTTGTTGCCAGTTCTTGTCCAAATTACACTGTCTGCTGTTTTTGTGTTCCGCTTCGAGATGGGCTATTTTCCCCCACCAGATCACTAATGGTTTTCTCTCTCTTCTTTTTAGAAGCTATCTTCAAGATAATGCCTCTAATGCAGCCCTTATGTGTGGCCCCATAAATTGAGAGGATACGTCTTAGGTTTAGTGTTCAAGTCAAAGTAGGTTCTTAGCTCCCCTCTAATCACCTCCCTTAGGACAGGGTCCTACAGGAGTGATTAATTGATTCTCCAAGTACTCGGATTAGACAGTATCTCTGGTAGACCCAGGGACATAAAATGATCAGAAATTGTAATGGGATCAATCTCCATTTTTTCCACAAGCTGTAGGTGTGTATGGTCTATAAAGAGGTAGTCTATCCTTTAGTATGAATCATGTGGGGGGGGGGGGGGGGGTGAGTAAAAGGTGTAATCCCAAACTTGAGGATTCTGTACTCTCCATAGGTCTATGAGTTGGAAGAGTCGCAGAGCATTCTTTAGCTTCATGACTTTGGAGAAAGATAAGTGAGAGGCCTTTGTGAATACATCCAGTAGAGGATCCAGAGCTACACTGAGGTCTCCCCCAAAGATTACTTTGACCCCCTGAGAAAGCTTGGAGAGTAGTCGGTGCTTTTTATTAAGCGTACTTGGTCTGAATTGGCAGCGTAGATGTTTGAGAATGTGCACAAGTGGTTGCAATCATCCCTTTGAGAAACAGGAAATTGTAATGGGATCAATCTCAGTTTTTCTCACAAGCTGTAGGTGTTTATGCTCTATAAAGTGGTAGTCTATCTTAAAGTCCGAATCATGTTGGGAGGGGGGTGAGTAAGAGGTGTAATCCCAAACTTGAGTATTCTGTAATCGGGGCTTTTTTCTATGAAGCGTACCTGGTCTAAATTGGCAGCCTAGATGTTTGAGAATGTGCACACATGGTTGCAATCATCCCTTTGAGAAACAGGAACCTCTCCTCTTCATCTGATATGCTACCTAGCAAGGTCCAGGAAAGAGAAGAGGTAAGTAAAATAACGACTCCCCTTGACCTGGAGTCTGGGGAGTAGAAGTGCTACCCTGTGGGGAAGCGTCTGATGGAACTTTCTTTCTGGAAGTGCATCTACTGGAGACACATGTGCTCTTCACTTCCAGAACAAGTTCAGACACATTTTCCTCTTCTCAGGGGTATTAAGGCCCTTGGTGTTCAGAAAGACAATTTGGAGCTTCATCGCTAGCTCTCCAACAGATCCAGGGGGATAGGGGAAAGAAATTGGGGGGCTGGTGGTTAATAGGGGGTATGAGTGAGCAGTGGGGTTGGTGTTAGGGCTAGGTTGAGAATTAGAAGTAGGGGCAGGGACACTGAGTGCTTAAAAGGGGGAAAAATAATATACGTCTGCCTTTCTGGGTCACTATGGGCCCTGGTGAACCAACCTATGTGGGGGGAAACTGCTTCAGCGGTCCCCAGCCCAGAACAGACCAGAGTATACAGTACATCCTGCTCCAGATAAGAATCATTACACTTGGGTATTACTCCGCCAGATGGCGCTGGACTGCAGAGACCGCGAAATTGGCTCCTCCCGGTCCCTCAAATGCCCGGGACCTCCCACAAATCCCCAGCATTGAAAAGCAGTTAACGAGAAGCCGGGAGAATGATAACAGAATCAACCCTTAACTATAAACAATGATAATCACCATACAGGGGATCCAAGGATAATGCAAAACCAAGGGTGGGGTGGAGCAGGACGTACTGTATACTCATAATATCAATTCTACAGGTGAGTAATCACAGAATTGTAGGTCAGACCACTGCCGCCTGCAGAACTTTGCGGCCAAAAGCAGCATCAGCTGAGGCCCTAACATCAACCTTGTAAAACTTTGAAAAGGTATGAACAGAAGACCAAGTAGCGGCCTTGCAAACTTGTTCAACAGAAGCCTGGTGCTGAAAAGCCCGAGAGGCACCAATAGCACGAGTAGAATGAGCTGTAAGGCGGAAGGGAGGATTATTCCCCTTAGCAGTGTAGGCCTGAATTACAGCCTGACGGATCCACTTGCTGATAGTAGATTTGGCAGGAGCCAAACCCTTACTAGGACCAGAGGGAACAACAAAAAGAGCATCAGTTTTTCTGAAAGGTGCAGTAGCCACCAGATAGTACTTCAGATTCCTAACCACATCCAAGGAATGCAACACCCGCTCCTTAGCGTTACCAGGATTAGGGCACAAGGAAGGAAGAACAATTTACTGATTCAGATGAAAGGCAGACACGATCTTAAGCAGAATGTCTGGCTTGAAGCGAAACACCACCTTGTCCTGGTGTCTCTCAAAGTAGGGGGGCTGGATGGAAAGCGCCACCAACTCAGAAACACGCCTAACAGAAGTTATAGCCACCAAAAAGACAACCTTGAGAGTAAGAATGGCCAGGGCAGCATCCTGCACAGGTTCAAAGGGAGCACCCTGCAATGCAGACAAGACCAAGTTCAAATCCCAAACAGGCAACATAGGCTTACGTGGGGGACGCACATGAGTAACCCCCTGGAAAAAGGTCCTGATCAGAGAATGCTGGGCAAAGGACCTCTGGAAGAAAACAGCCAGGGCAGAGACATGACCCTTCAGAGTACTGAGTTGGAGCCCCAGCTCCAACCCATGCTGCAGGAATTCCAGAATCCTGGGAATGGAGAACACACGACAGGGAAGAAACCTAGCCTCACACCAGTCAATGTAGGCATGCCAAACCCTATAGTAAATGGAAGAAGAAGACTTCTTTCTAGCCTTTATCATGGTATCAACCACCGAGGCAGACAGCCCCTTCTCCATCAAGATGGAGGTTTCAGCAGCCAAGCCGTCAAAGCCAGAGTTTGTAAATTGGGATGGCATAGATGACCCTGAGTAAGCAGGTCTGGCACCCTGGGCAGAACGTACTGATCTACTGGCAGCTGCACCACGTCTGCGAACCACACTCTTCTTGGCCACCAGGATTGCTGGCACCCCCTCCTGAGCTATTTTGCGCAGAACTCTGCCCAACAGAGGGAATGGGGAAAGACATACAGGAGCTGAAAGTCCCGCCATGACATTGCTAGCGCATCAGTGGCCAAAGCCACAGGATCCTGGGACAGGGAGACAAAGGTCGGGAGCTTGTGGTTGTGACGAGACGCAAACAGATCCACATCTGGTTGACCCCAACGGTGACACAGAGACTGAAACACCCTGCCGCAGAGGGACCATTCTCCCAGGCGAGAGGTCCCCCTGCTCAGAGAGTCTGCCTGCAGATTCTTCACCCCCGGAATGTACACAGCTGACAGGCAGGGAACATTGTCCTCCGCCCAGGCCAGAATCAGAGACACTTCCTTGAGGGCCCCCTTGCTCCGGGTCCCTACCTGATTATTGATGTAGGCAACCGCCGTCCGATTGTCCGAGCGGACCTGAATAGGCCGGTCCCGAAGGTGTAGGGTCAAGTGAGCCAGAACCAACCTGATCGCTCTCAGCTCCAGAATGTTGATAGGTGTGTGGGCCACCTGAGGGCCCCACCGCCCTTGGAACTGGAGGGACTTCCAGAAGCCCCCCCAACCCGTCAGACTTGCATCTGTGGTGACCGTCTCCCAGCAAGGGGCCAGAAAGGATCTGCCCACCAACAGGTTCCTGGAGTCCAGCCACCACGAGAGGGACCGCCTGACTAGGGGAGACAGCACAAGGAACTGGTCCAGGAACGCAGGATCCTTGTCCCATACTGACATGAGGTGGAGTTGCAGAGGCCTCATGTGAAACTGGGCATAAGGGACCGCCTCGAAGCACAACACCATCAGGCCCACTAGCTGCATTCCCTGCCTGATGGAGGGATGAGGGCAAGATAACAGAAACTGAACCTGGGCTAGCAGACTGTCCACCTTCAGCTCAGGAAGAAAAATCCTTGCCTGAACTGTATCCAGATTTATTCCCAGGAAAGGAGTCACCAAGGAGGAAGATTTGAGATGGCTGATCACCCAGCCAAATGACTCCAGCGTAGACACTACCAGCTGAGTATCCCGCTCTGCCTGTTGAAGGGACTGAGAAGTGATGAGAATGTCGTCTAAATAGGGCAGTGAAAATTTCCATGCGAAAATGCCTGCACCTGACAAATTTGTTGAGGATCTTCAAGTCCAGGATGGGCCTGACTGACCCATCTCTTTTGGGCACAGTGAAAAGGGTGGAATAGAAACACTTGCCCCTTTCTCGTAAGGGGACCTGACAAATGACCCCCCAGCTCCAGAAGGCTTTGCACCGCCAGAACTAGAGCCTGAGCTGACATAGGGTCCTGAGAGATCTGGGATCTGATGAATCTTGGGGGCGGCCAGGCAGCAAACTCTATCTTGTAACAAGAGGACACTACCTCCTGAATCCACCGGTCTGAGACATGAAGCCTCCAGACGTGAACAAAATGCTGAAGCAGTCCCCCCACCCGGACGGGTGAGGGCGCCCCTTCATGCCTGAGGGGGCTTGGGAGAAGACTTAGGCTTGGAGCCCCAGGAAGAGCCAGGGCGTCCACGTCCTCTGCCCCTACCCCAGAAATCTCCTCTGCCCCTCCCCTGTCTGGCTCCACGGTAGGGGGAAGAAAAGGATCCCTGGCCCCGAAAGGGCCGGGACTGCCGCCTGCGTTGGGGTAACCTACCTCCCTTAGCAAACAGGTCCAGGCGGTCCTCAAACAGGCGTAGACCTTTAAAGGGGAAACCAGTGAGAGCCTTCTTGGCAGCAGTGTCAGCAGCCCACTGGCACAGCCATACCGAGCGGCGGATATCCACCACAAGGGCAGAGGTTCTGCCACACATCCTAATGGTATCATCCAAGGCAGAGAGGACATAAGTCACAAAAACCTCACAACGAGAGAGAGCATTAAACTCCTCACTAGACACATCATCAGGAGCACCATCTAGGACACTTCTCAGCAGGGTCCTAATAGCCACAGCTGTAATGGCAGAGGCACAGACAGGGCGCAGCGCCGTCCCCACGCAGGTAAAGGCATGGGACGCCAGCTGATCGAGACGCCGGTCCTCACCATCCCGCAGCGTAGTAGAGTCAGGGGAATGCATAACAGAGGTGTTGGACAACCCTAGGACCGCGGCATCCACCTCTGGAGGGGATGACCAGCGCTTCCACACCACATCAGCAGGAAAGGGGTACCTCTGATCCCAACTCTTAGGGACACCGGGAAGTCTGCTGGGACGCTCCCATTCCTTGAGCACGAGGTTAATGGGCTTGCTCGGGAAATTCCAAACGTGGCTTAGCAGTATGAAAATTCCCCCTGCTGCCTACCATCACCCGAACCAAGGCTGGGAGGCAGATTAATAATGGAACGGGTGGGAATAGTCCTACAGGGCCGCAGGCTAATAGCCCCGCTCACCTGCGAGAAGAGAGAGCCATCTTCTTGTCCTTCGCAGTCCAGACTGCAGAGAAGATCTGGGGATTTGTGGGAGGTCCCGGGTATTTGAGGGGCCGGGAGGAGCCAATTTTGCAGTCTCTGCAGTCCAGCGTCATCTGGCGGAATAATACCCAAGTGTAATGATTTTTATCTGGAGCAGGACGTACTGTATACTAAGAATAGAAGAACTGATCTGAGGTCCTGGTCGGGATCCTGCTGGTGGGTATATACAGTGGCCTGGTGGGTCAGCCCTTCACTTTTCTGCATTGCGATAGGCGGCCTGGGGGTGAAAGCCAGTCAGGGCAGCTTCTGTGACGCCCAGGTGGTCCCCCCTATCAGGCTGTTTGAAGTCTCATGTGTCTGCTTCCACAAGTGATGGGTGCACCTGGGAAGTGGACCTTTCATGTTGCCAAGTGGCATGTGGGACAGGTACGCTTGGGGGGGGGGCTTATATTTGCACCTGAGTCTGTGGGCCACTTCCTCTGGGCCTAGTGGCATCTCCTCACCGATCAAGTCCCATTCCTCAGGCTGCGGTGACATTGTGGCGTGCTGTCTCTGGTGGTGTACAGGGCTAGGTTTGGGACTGGAGGGCCATTGTCCCTCGCTGCAGCAGTTTATGGAGGGGGATGGTGAAAACTGTACATCCCTCCCTGATTAGTTACTTTATTTCTCTCTGTTAGGCTTGTTTCATACAAATCATTTTGCTGTAAAGAGTCAGTGTAGTTTTATGTCAGTATCCATAAGTATCTTACTAAGCCTTTGTTTAAGTACCTAAGACCTATTTCACTGTTTATGAGTGTGTTGCAAGGTAAGTCAGCACCCGTCCTAATGGGCGGGTGGTGCTGTAGTCCCTGCGATACACTGCTGTGTGCTCCTGCTAACAGTTCAGGGCTATGGCACTGGTATTTCTGCAGATATGCTGCTGTAATCGTATGCTTGAACTGCCCAGATGTATTTGTAATTGCAGATAAAAACAAAATTGTTCCTATAATATGCTGAAACTCTTAATAGATCAACAAGAGACCCAATTAGGTAAGATAGAGGAAAAATAATCAAAGAACTGCAAAGACCTAAACAAGCACAAAAATTGGTCCCAAGAAAAAAATTGAGACCCTTACCTTATCAAGTGTGGGAATTCAAAAATAGAAAGGTAGCAAGTGATAGACTAGCATACAAGGAGCTTAGGGCATACAAATGCCAGTTAACACAGCCCATGAAACAGAACACACAGAATAAGAATTTCAAACCCTATTTTTCACAATACTCCTTGTCCCCATCAGATAGTTCAACATCCGGAGACCAACCAAGAAAACATTACAAACTATTCTCTTGATATCACAGAAGGGAACAAGCAGAACATAGACCAACTACTGAATCAAACACACACACACACACACACACACACACACAAAGATAGAAGAGAATGACCCCATCTTCCCCTGATATTTGTCCTGACACCAATATTAATAAATTTGACTGGATCAAAGACTTACACCTTTACGTAAGAAAAAAAATCCTACCAATATCAAGCAAAGGACAAAGCTGAAAATAGACACAACAGAAAGGCAATGGGAAAACAACTTAAGAACAAGGAGAAGGAGAGTACACCATAACACTTACACAAGGGGACATGACTAGCCTAGAAACCCTAGAGACTTTACAAGTAACGCAAACCACCGGCAAGTCCAAGAATATGACCTCCAGGTCTCCAGGATCGTTAGAAAAACCCTCCACATACTTTCCACCACTGAACACAAACACTGGGGTAAAGACCTTTGGTAATCTGATCACATAGGAAATAGAAGGGATCAATACGAAAGGAATAAGACCAAGAAACATCTCACCAGAACAAAAGAGAGCACTCAGGGAACTGGAAACTAGCCCTGAGATAATAATAAAACCGGCAGGTAAAAGTGGGGGGGGGGGGGGGGGCACAGTCACCATGAAAAATTAATATGAAGATATGTGCTTTAAAATCTTAGGAAATAAAGAATGGTACCAAAAAGCCTCCTTGTCAAGACTGAAGAAGGATGAGAAAAAATAAATATTATAGACAAAGCGTACTATGACAAAGTAATTGAAAAACCAACATGGGAATTTCTAAGAACAGAAAACCCAGTGAAACAAACCTTTTTATGCACTACCTAAGATTCACAAATCAGAAAAAGATCTCCCAGGCCAACCAATAGTAGCAGGAATAAATTCCCTTACCAGCAGAGCAAGTGAATATGTAGACACGCTCTTACAACCATTTGTACAGGCCTTGACATCCTACATTAAGGATACTCCTCACTTACTACAAATTCTACAAAATATTACAGTCCCGACAAACGGCAGATTAGCTACATTGGACGTGAAGGCACTTTACTCAAGTATCCCATACAAATTAGGACTCCAGATGGTCAAATACTACCTAGACCAACTGGACATTTGCCTAATTCTAGAATTACTAAATTTCATACTTACACACAACACATTCCTCTTCTGTAAACCACTCTACCAGCAAGTACAAGGCACTGCAATAGGGACGACATGTGCCCCATCCTTTGTCAATCTATACCTAGTTTGGTGGGAGAGGCAAGTGTGGAAGGATGACACCAATGCAAACTATGTACAACACATAGCCACATGGCTGTTGCATAGATAATATCCTTCATCTGGGAAGGCACAATACCAGAGCTCATGGAGTTTGTAGAAAATCTCAATACAAACTAATTAAACCTAAGGTTTACCCTAGACCATGATGATAGGGAAGTATCCTTTCTAGACCTGAAGATCAAAATCGACCCACAGGAAACAATCACTACCAACTTTTACAGAAAACCTACAACAGCCAACAACATTCTAAGAGCAACAAGCTCACACCCCATTCCATTGAAAATCAGTATTCCATATGGCGAATATCTGAGCCAGAAGCAACTGCACCACAGAAATAAACTTTAGATCAACTGCTGAAGGGATCAGAACACGCCTCCTTGAATGGTGCAATCACAGAAAAGTCCCAAACAGGGCCTTTAACAAAGCAAAAAAGAGAGCTAGAAATCTCCTGCTTAACCCACAAATTCAACAAAGACAAAAAAAGAGATTGGAACACACTCATTTTATCCTTACATGCAACCAACAGTACCAACAAGTATGACAATTATTGAGAAAACATTGGCATATTCTGAGAAGAGAAGCATCTAAAATTAATATATTTTAATTATTTTAGTCACTTAATATTCTTTCCCCCACTGGGCTGCAACTCTGTTAAGGACTTTAGGATATGGGCGGCGCCATCTTGACTCAGAAGCATCACACTTACTGAGGAGATGAGAGTGGGATAAAGTGCAGGGGGTGGGGTTATAGCTATGCTTTGCTCAGACAGACAGAACAGAGCTGGGGTCAGGAAAAGGTCAGCAGTCCCAGAATGCAGAGCAGCACAGACAAAAGGCACTTCCTGTTTGCAGGCTGCCTGATGTTCCATGAGCTGTATGTGCAGGGTGTGGGAAACATATAACATAGACTCTTATTCAGAGTGAAGGTCCGCTTTTTTGCCCTATACCTAAGATAGCTACATAAACACAGCACAAAAAATGTTTCCAATATGTTCCCGATTTACCCCATCTCCATACCCTTACACTCAGTCTGTCTACAAAAAATCAGTAAACATATGTTATGACGGAAGTAACAGCGTGCATAGCACAATTTATGGCCACAAGATCCAATATAATTGTGACTAAGTGTTTAATGAATGCAATTAAGCAAATAGTACAAAAGGCTACTACTTGCATCATTATACAAGTAGCAATAAAATACGAAGTACTCTGTCATTTATGAGGACTGTTAGTCATGATATAGATAAGGAGAAAGGAGGTTATGAAATATATGACAGTTTATTAATTGTAGCTGAAAACATGTATTAGGATAGACTGGAAAGAAGAAAATGTGAAACATAAGTATGCAGTATTGAATTAATAAGAGGGTTACAATGTATTGTAATATGTAAGATTAATACTTTGTAACAATGTACTTCCAGGGACGGCTAACTAACTTGACAAGGAAGATGTATACAATTGACTACCCCGTGAATAACAAAAAACACCGTTGGACTTACCAGTAATGGATTTTTCAAGAATCCTTCAGCATGACCTCACGGAGAGAGAGGCTCCACCCCCTGGGAGGAAACACAATCTAAACAGAGTTTAAAAGCCCCACCTCTTCCTTCCCACCTCAGTCTTTGTAAGTAACCTAAATAACCCTCGGACTATAGGTGGGTAATAAGTGGTCATGCAGAAGGATTCTTGAAAAATCTGTTACCGGTAAGTCTAATGGTGGTTTTTCCAAATCATCCTTCAGCATGACTACACGGAGAAGATTAGGCCAGTAATTATACGTTAAGGATCGGAAGCTGCAAGTAGTACCCTTCTACCGAAGGCCTGATGTTTTGCAGATAGTAAATCAAGTCTATAATGTTTGAGGAAGGCGTGGGGTGATGATCACATTGGTGCTTCTTTGGAAAAGATATGCAAAGCAGCAGTCATCTATGCCCAAGATGCTGACGTTGCTCGTGTACGATATGCAGACAACTCTGGGGGAGACACTCCCCTAGTAGAGTAAGCTTGTGCAATAGTCTGTTTTAGCCATATGCCTATAGTGGACTTTGAGACTGCTAAGTCTATCTTTTTCCCACTGAAAGTTACTAACAGTTGTTCTGCTATATATGCCATTCTCTGGATCTTTCCAAATAAATGGTCAGGGCTCTTCTAACATACCTTGCCTGCTCCAATCGGTAGTATCGGAAGAATTATCTCTTGCGACCTGTTAGCAGAAGTCACTATTTTTGGCAAAAATAAAGGATTAGGTCTAAAAACCACTTTGTCTGGGAGTACTGAACAATAGGGCTCTTTCATAGATAAAGCCTGTAGTTCACTTACTCGCCTGGCAGAAGTAATGATTAGCAGGAAGCAACATTTTAGCGACAACCATTTCTCCGGGACTTCATCTAAAGTTTCAAACGGTGGTTCCATTAATCCTTTTAATACAACTGACAAGTCCCAGACAGGAAACACGTTAAATGGTGCAGGTCTTTTGCGAATGACTTAACGATTGATTACGTCATTCTGTCTCAATTTTTGTTTGAGGAAAATGGATAATGCAGAAATCTGAGTATTTAATGTACTTACAGCTAGCCCCTATCTCGTTTTTCTTCAACTTCTTAACTTCACCAAAAGAAAAAAAATATTTCCATACCTTTTCGTAGATTCGCCTAGTGCCCTAATTTCTTATGATGGTCCCTTTAAGATCCAAGCCGTCAGCAGAAGTTTTGACGGATTTGGATGACACCCTGATGAATGATATTTGGACTGTCTGGAAGTCGCCAGGGAGCCTTCTTTACCATCCTTCTTAGTTCTGCGAATCACGCTCTCTTTGGGCAAAATGGAGCTATGAGGATAACGCTGACCACTTCTTGTTATTTTTCGGATCACTTGTGGCAGAATTCTGAAAGGAGCTATGGTAAGTGGTAAGTGGCACACTCTCATATTCATGGCATTTACATCTTAAAAGTTTATATAGGGTGCTGCTCAAATGGGATATTCTTCTTATCCCAATACTAACAGATAAATTAAAGTATCAAGCGCACACCAAATTGAGCTTATAAAAAATTCATTTGATTTAAGTTTCTTTTTTCTGCAGTTAAGGCCCATATTCTTTCATATAAGCAAGAAATGGCAATAGTAATACATCACCAAAAATATTTACATTTTACAACTAATTATAAGAATACATCTAGATAATAAAAATGTAAAAATAAAATCTCTTTGTAAAAAAATAAAAATCTCTTTTTGTTATGAGTAGTCACTGTGGTTAAAAAGAAAAAAGCAGATGGGGGCGTGGCTTGGCGATGGCCGTGTAGGGACGCTATGAAGAGAGCTCCAGCCGGATTACGTGGAAGAAGCCTGTTTGACACTGTTTTAAGCAGCCTGACTTACCTGCAAGGATGTCCAGGAGGAGAAGGAACAAGGGACCATCAGTAGGACGCAGACCTGGCCCCATCTCTGCCTATTTCCAGGCTGAAGAGCGCGGAGGTGGTGAGGAGGGGGGCCGCAATATGGCGCCCACCTCGCCTCAGAAGAGATCCAGGTGGCGGAGACGCGGGGAGCGTGGGCTGCCAGGAGGCAGAGAGCGGACGAGCCCCAGCACCAGCCAGTATGGCCACAGAAATGGAGGAGAGGCTGTGCTTGTCATCCGGAGCGGGCGCACAACAGAGCGGGTTGGTGCGGCGGGAGCCGGAGGAGGCTGACGTGGAGGAGACGCCGGGAGGGAAGCAAGCACCCGCCTCCCCGCCCGAACATCCTCGGCAGAGACAGCTCCTGCGGTGTGACCTCTGGGCCCAGCGGGGGAGGTGAGAGAAGCTGCGGCGGGCCGGTGGCAGTGCTCCGCTGCAGCATGAGAGGAGGAGGAGGCGGATCGCCGCCGCTGAGGCAGGCTGGGTCCCTCGGCGCCCCTAGAGAGGGAGAAATGTAGGAGCGAGCGGTCCCCCCCCAGGAAGCTGACACAGAAATGGGTCCAAAGGGGGAGGGGGATCGGGCATATGACCCCTTCCTCACACCAATACATCGGTGGTGCGGGATTGCAGCTCCCTCAGTCCCAGATACAGGAAGGCTTTGGGGATGGGGGAGAGGTGAGAGGGAGCCCAGAAGACTCAGCAGTGTGGAGGGCGGGAGACCCTGGGCCCGCCCCCCAATAGCAGGATGTGTCCCCTCTCCCCACGGCTCCCACGGATGGATCCCACCCAGGCAGGTCCTTTTGAGAGAGGGATAATGAGGGATGTGGATCGTTCGCCCTCTCCCCGAAGAGACGGAGGGGACATGGAAGTGAATCGCCCCGGAACAGCATCACCCTGTTTTGCCTCAAGTCTCCAGATACAGCAGAGGGGCGCTCGGGGCGTCCGGGACTCGCTTGCAGGGTTCTCAGTCTCTCCATGTTGGTCACAGAGTTCCTCGTATATGGAAGTGTCCAACAGAAACAGGATTCCTCCAATCGATCTAGATCAGCACATCTTCAATCAAGTCCTGGACCGACCATTGGGAGACGCGATGCAGCTGGATAGGGTCCACAGAGCCCCGGGCCCCAAAAACCCTGACTGGCGCAGGCCGAGAGACATTATCTGTCGTGTGCACTTTTACAAATTGAAAGAAGCCATCATGCGCCAAGCTTGGTAAAAAAAAGCCATTACGTTCAAAGGGGCGCAGATCATCTTGTTACCCGACTTAGCGCGTCGCACACTTCAGATGAGGAAAATCATAAAGCCGCTGTTGGAGAGTGCCAGGAACGTCGGTGCTACCTACAGGTGGGGACATCCTTTTCACCTAATCCTTCAGCTGCGAGACCGGAGCTTTGTCCTTCGCCGTCACTCGCAGCTTAGGGAGGCCTTTGAGTTCTTGGGCTCCCCAGTTATGGAGATGGAGAACTGGCTGTCTCCGTCGTTGTGCCCACCCTGGGCCCCGGAGCTGGACGGTCATCGCAGGAGGGTCAGGGCCAGGCCGCGGGTACCCGATGCAGCTAACAACAATGTTTGGGAATGAGATCGGAAGCTCCTAGTCCATCGTCTGTTGGGGTGTTCCCAACATAACCCAAGTGTTTCCCTTGTTCCACTCATCCAGGACTTGTTCTTTACTGCATAATATGTTTTCTGATTTTCTGGTATGCTTTTGCTCTTTCTTCTTCTTCGCATGGCCCGGCGGACTTTCCATTCCCCTATGCCAGCCCTCTTCGGGCCTCCGAGCCGTGGACTGTTGACCGAGCCCCCGGAACGAAGAGGAGTCGTTATGTATCGTCTCTCGTTTCTACATCGGATGAGGTTGGGAAGCCTGATGTTTATACGATCCCCTTGAGAGATGCTCAGGACGAAGTGGCACGGGTGTGTCGGATATTTCGGAGACCACCTGTCCCGAGATTCTGCTGGATCACCTGCGCTCCGGCCTGGGCAGTTCTCACTGGTTCTTGCCTTCCACTTCCCCCCACTTAGGTGATCCCCTGCCTTCCTCAGGAAATACCTGGGGAAGCTTTAGGAGATCCAGCGCATTAGTGCGCCAGGCATGTTGGTTATTTTACTTACTGTGTCTAGTAGATTTTAGATAGAATAACTATTGTTGTGACACAGTAAGTAGTGTTCTTCTTATTGGTTGTTCCCCTCTTTTTTTTCCCCTTCCTGTTGCTGTCCTCTGCTCTTTACCCCTCCCTCCTCCTTTATACTCCTTACAGGGTTCCTGACCCTCCCCCCTCTTAATCTCCACTTGACTGCCGCTAATCCTTCTCGTCGCCTTGGGTAACACAAGGTAAGGATGGCTAATTTAACTGTTTGCTCATTCAATGTGAAGGGTTTCAATGCCCCTGAGAAGAGATCTAAAATATTATACGACCTTCATAAATGTGGTTCCAAACTTATATTATTGCAGGAAACGCATTTTAGAGAGGGTCGAATTCCTAACGTTAGAGATCGTCACGTCTCTTCTTGGGTGCATGGCCCCAACCCTGATGCCAAATCGAAGGGGGTTTCTATAGCTATCCACAGATCTTTACCCCACAAGGTCTTAGACTCCAAGATCGACCCCAATGGCAGATACATTTTTCTGAAACTATCGATCTGCACAAAGATCTATACTGTTGCGAATTTATACAGCCCCAATAAGGACCAGTCCCGTTTCTGCCTCACTGTTTTAAAACAGCTGTCTGATTTTGCGGAAGGGATAGTCATAGTGGGAGAGGACTTGAATATGCCATTTAACCCGCAAATGTATACCTCCTCCGGCAAATTCTCCATCCCTTTGTCAGGGCTCAAGAAGCTAAAGCGTATATTGTCAGACCTTCAGCTAATTGACGTGTGGAGAGCACTGCACCCGGGTTCCAGGGACTACACGTTTTACTCCACTGCAAACAACTCCTATAGTCGACTATCTCCTATTAAGTCATCACGCTATGTCCTGGGAACCAAAGGCCAGCATTGGGAATAATACCATTTTGTGAGTACTCACCTGAAAAATGGATATTGTTGGTGTGCCACACACCCCGCTTCACCTTTAATATTCTTCACTTATTGGGTTAAATCACCGCCAGGTGACGCTGTGCAGAGAGGAAGTCTTGTAACGAGCCCCCTTCCGGCCTATATATACCTGGTACCTCCCATTTATCACCAGTATATTAAAAAGCAGAAAGACAAGGTACCAGTAAATTAACGGTAACCTCAAAATAAATCAATATAAATAAAAGCTTCACCATATAAAGGATTCGGAATACCGAAAAGGGTGGGAGTGAAGCGGGGTGTGTGGCACACCAACAATATCCATTTTTCAGGTGAGTACTCACAAAATGGTATTATTCTTGGTGTGCCACACACCCCGCTTCACCTTTAATATTCTTCACTTATTGGGACATCCAAAAGCAGTGTCCACAAGGGATGGGCAACTCAAGGCCAGGTGAAGCATAACTTAAATGACTGCAGTCTGCAGAACTTTGCGGCCAAAAACAGCATCCGCTGAGGCTCGCACATCAACCTTGTAAAACTTAGAAAAAGTATGAACAGAAGACCAAGTGGCGGCCTTACAAACTTGTTCAACAGAAGCTTGGTGCTGAAAAGCCCAAGACGCCCCAATGGCGAGAGTAGAATGAGCAGTGATACGAAAAGGGGGAACTCTCCCCTTAGCAGAATAGGCCGCAGTAACGGCCTGACGTATCCACTTGCTAATGGCAGATTTGGCTGGTGCCAAACCCTTCTTAGGCCCATAGGGCACAACAAAAAAGGAATTTGTCTTACGAAAAGGAGACGTGATAATCAAGTAGTACTTAACACAACGTACTACATCCAAACAATGCAAAACCCTCTCTTTGTCATTCTTAGGATTAGGACACAAGGAGGGAAGAACAATATCTTGGTTCAAATGAAAAGCAGAAACAACCTTAGGAAGAAAGTCTGGCTTGAACTGAAAGACCACTTTATCCTGATGCCTCTCAAAGTAAGGCGCCTGGATAGACAAGGCCGCCAATTCCGAGACACGCCGGACCGAAGTGATCGCTACCAAGAAGACAATCTTCTGAGTCAGGGTAGACAAAGCAATATCTTGCAAAGGCTCAAAAGGAGGAGCCTGAAGAGCAGAAAGAACCAAATTCAAATCCCAAACCGGGAGTAATGGTTTCCTGGGAGGCCGCACATGCGTAACCCCCTGGAAAAAAGTTTTAACCAAAGGCTGAAGCGCAACACGCTTCTGAAAAAAGATAGATAAGGCAGAAACTTGCCCTTTCAACGTACTTAGCTGAAGACCAGAGTCCAGCCCAGATTGCAAAAACTCCAGAATCCTGGAGACCGAAAAGACCCTACAAGGAAAAGATCTCATCTCACACCAAGTGATGTAGGCTTTCCAAGTCCTATAGTAGATGATCGAAGAAGACCTCTTCCGGGCACTGATCAGAGTCTTGACAACTGAGTCAGAAAGACCCTCCTCCTTCAAGATGGAGGTTTCAGCAGCCAGGCCGTCAAACCCAGCGCTGGTAAATTGGGGTAACACAACCGACCCTGAGTGAGCAGATCGGGCCGAAGAGGCAGGACGAACTGGTCCACTGCCAGCCGAACGATGTCTGCGAACCACACTCGCCTTGGCCACCTTGGGGCCACGAGAACGGCGGACACCTTTTCCAGAGCCAACTTCCGAAGCACCCTGCCCAGCATGGGTATCGGAGGAAACAGGTATAGAAATCCCAGATCCCCCCAGCTCAGGGACATGGCGTCCACTGCCAGAGCCAGAGGATCCTGGGAGAGCGACACGAAGTTCGGGGGCCTGTGATTGTGACGAGAGGCAAACAGGTCCACCTCTGGTGTCCCCCATCGGAGACACAGTGAGCGAAACACCCGAGGATGGAGAGCCCATTCTCCCAGACGGGGAGAGCCCCTGCTCAAGCGGTCCGCTTCCTGGTTCTCCACTCCTGGAATGTATACCGCCGAGAGACAAGGAACATGGGCCTCTGCCCAGGTCAGGATCAGGGACACCTCTCTGAGAGCACTCAGACTGCGAGTCCCTCCCTGATGATTGATGCAAGCAACCGCTGTTCGATTGTCTGAACACACCTGGACCGGAAGGCCCAGAACGTGCTGAGTCAGGAGAGCAAGCACCCGACGGATGGCTCTCGGTTCCAGAACATTGATGGGTAAGTGGGCCTCTTGAGGTCCCCACTGCCCCTGGAACTGCAGCTCCTTCCAAAATCCGCCCCAACCCGACAGACTGGCGTCCGTGGTGACAATTTCCCAAAGAGGGGTCAGGAAAGACCTGCCCTTCACAAGATTGGTTGAGACCAACCACCACTGGAGGGACTGCCGGACCCGGGAGGACAACTGGAAGGGCTGATCCAGCGACCGAGCGTCCTCGTGTGAAATTGAGCAAAAGGAACTGCCTCGAAAGAGGCGACCATCAACCCTATCAGCCTCATCCCCAGACGGATGGACGGCCGAGGATCGGAAAGTAGGACCCGAGCCAACTCCTGAATCAGATGAATTTTGGACTGGGGGAGAAACACTCTGTGTTGGAGAGTCCAACTGCATCCCCAGAAAGGACACCACCCTGGCCGGAGCGAGGGAGGACTTGGGGAAGTTGATCACCCAACCAAAGCTTTCCAGTGTGGAGACCACCAACCTGATGTCTGTCTCCGATTGATTGAGCGACGGAGCCATGATGAGAAGGTCGTCCAAATAAGGTACGACACGAATGCCCCGAGATCTGAAAATAGCCATGACCCCTGCCAGCACCTTGGTGAACACTCTTGGAGCTGAGGTAAGGCCAAACGGAAGTGCCACGAATTGATAATGCTGATTTTCCATCACGAATCGAAGAAAACGACGATGAGCGTGGCAGATGGGAACATGAAGATAAGCATCCTTGATGTCTATGGACGTCATGAAGTCCCCTTGCCGAAGGGAACCGACGGCCGTACGCAAGGTTTCCATGCGAAACTTCCGAACACGGATGAACCTGTTGAGTAATTTCAGGTCCAGGACGGGACGGACTGACCCGTCTTTCTTGGGGACTGCGAAACGATTGGAATAAAACCCGAGGCCCATCTCTAAGCGCGGTACCGGCCGGATGACCGCCATCTCTAACAGATTCTTTACCGACGCCAGGTGCCCCTGTGCGGCCAAAGGATCGATGGGCACCCGAGACCGAAAGAACCGTGAAGGAGGGCGAGAGTCGAATTCCAGTTTGTAACCGGACGACACTACCTCCCGGATTCATCTGTCCGGAATCTCCTGGTCCCAAACCTGGGAGAAGTGTCGTAATCGTCCCCCCACCCGCACAGGTGAGGGCAGCCCCTCATTGCTGAGCGGGTTTACCACCAGGCTTGGGCTTGGTGCCCCAGGACTGAGCGGGACGGCCACAGCCCCTCCCCCGAGTCCAACCTGCACCTCTGGTAGCGGGAAAGGAAGCCCCCCTACCCGCTCTGAATCCCCGAAATGAAGGCCTACCAGAACCTGCCCGACGAGGCCTCTTGCGTTGTGGCATCTTACCACCCTTTGCGACTGAATCAATTTTCTCACCAAACAGACGCAAGCCCAAAAAGGGGAGAGCTGTGAGCACCTTTTTAGAAGCTGAGTCCGCCGACCACTGACGCAGCCATACTGACCGACGAATAGCCACCAGCATTGCAGCTGTCTTGCTACTCATAGCCAGCGCATCGTCCTGAGCGGATAGAACATAGGAAACAAAAGATTCACACTGCTTGAGCGCAGTAAACTCTTTACAAGTGGGATCGAGATCCCCATACAGCTCCTGAATTACAGACCTAACCGCCAATAGAAGAAGGGCCGAAGCACACACCGGGCGCATCGTTGACCCAGCATAAATAAAACCATGGCGAGCGTACTGGTCAATCCGACGATCCTCCCCATCTTTAGGGACAGTGATCTCAGCAGACTGTACCATAGCCGTGCTGGAGAGCCCTAGCACAGGGGTATCGACGTCAGGAGGGACAGACCAAAGCTTCACCAATTCTGGCGGAAAAGGATAACGCTTTTCCCAACTGGAAGGGATTCCAGATAACCGCGTGGGATGTTCCCATTCCTTAAGGACCACCCTCTCAAAGTGGTGTTGTCTGGGAAAAAAACAACGCGGCTGAGGCTCTTTAAACAACTGGCCCCTTGGCAGGGTGAAAACCTCAGGCGGATCCAAATTCAGAATTTCAAACATTTGAGCCAGAATGGAGGGGGTGTCAAGGGAAACACCCGCCGACCAATCGCCAATAGCATCAGCCTCAAGCTGATCTGCAGGCTCATCTGACTCCAACAGGAATTCTCCCTCGTCCGGGGAGCCATCGGACCATTCCACAAGCTCACATACCTGTGAAGCCGAAGGTATCGGAGTCAGGTGCTTCCGTTTTGCAGTGGCTTTTGACCCTGCTTTAACGGGCACTATTTTCCGGAGGCTGGCCAATCGCGCCGCCACCTCGGATTGCGAATCCCCACTCTTGACAGTGTCATGCAGGGTCCGGAACAGGGAGGGAGAGGCAGGAGATGATGGAAGATGCGACGGGCCAGCAGCCGAAGCGACGGACTGACGCGCAATACTCTGCCTTGCACAAGGAATGCATACACAGACATCATCATCTGGGAGCGGAGTCCCACATCTTGCGCACCCCCTAGATGGCCCAGAAGAACCATTTCCGGTAATAACGGAAGCCTCCATATGGTGATTTATGGTATTCGCAATTCTTTTGGGATTTAAGGCATAAGCCGACCCGGGATGCCCCCTTATTGTAAATGTCCCGGAATTTTATTTTTTTTTTGGGAGGATTTAATTCAAAAAGAAGATCCCCTTAATAATCTATATATAAATATAGATTGTATATATATATATATATATATATATATATATATATATATATATATATATATATATATATATAAATGTCCCAATTTTCCTTTCCTTTTAAAAAAGAAAGACTAGCCAAGTAATATAGAGCTGGGAGGCCGCTTTAATCAGGGGTTCCCGGGATCTGTAGGGGAAGAAAAAACCAACAGTCAGATCCCCAAACATGTGGCAACATGCAAACATACTAATGCATGGCACCAAGGTGCCTTTAAATAAACAAAGCAAAAACCCTTGCCCTCAATCATGATGAATTCCCCTATAGATCTCTCCCCCCCCATGTCTAAAAACACTATAAACAATATAGTTTTTAAAAAGACACTCAACGGCCCCACACAAGGTGGGGCCGCTTACCTGCAAGGAACCGAGGGCGGCCGCAGCAATAGTATGGACGACGCAGCAGCCAGCAGCAAGAAGTAAACCAAACCATGTGTGGCAGCGAGCCCCCCCCCCCCCCCCACGTGACTTCCTTTAAGCCAGGAAGGAAGGAAGTGAGGCTGGGGCCGGTCAACACAAAGGCAGGAGGAGTGGGGGAGGAGGAGGGAGGGAAGGAACGGCCAGCGGGGGAGGGAGGCTGCTATAGCAAAGGCTCAGGTAGCAAGCCAGCCTGCAATCAGCGCGGCCAAGCCCCAGCTGCCCCCTAAAGCAGACCTAAACGCTGGCCAAGCCGGCCAGTACTAATCTGCAAGACCAAGGAAAGTCCTTTTAAGAGGAAAATAAGAGGAACAATCAGACCGAGTGCACACTTGCGGTGCAGTCTGCTAAGTGCATGAAAGTAAAACACACGTTACAAAAGTCATACAGTGAAATACACACACACACAATACACAACCCTCTAACCCCCCCCCCCCCATAGTGAAGGGAGAAGTGACCATAAGGGGAGAGTAAGGGGCTACGGGGACCCTCGGGACAGGGGCATCCCATTTCCGGATCACCATGCCGGATAGCCGCATTGCCCCCAAAAGAGGGGGTCGAGCGGAGGAGATAAGCTCCTAGGCACCTATAGTGCCGTCTACCAATTGCCCAGTGAGCAGCCTAGGCTGGGAGGCTTCCAAACCACCATAAAGGTATAAACAATCAAAACCGGGCAGAAATAGACCAAAAGGGGGTGCCGGGGTAAGACCCCGGCTACCTGTAAGCAGGAGACTTCAATCTTCTGTCTTGTAGTCAAGCAGAGAGAAAAATACTGGTGATAAATGGGAGGTACCAGGTATATATAGGCTGGAAGGGGGCTCGTTACAAGACTTCCTCTCTGCACAGCGTCACCTGGCGGTGAGTTAACCCAATAAGTGAAGAATATTAAAGGTGAAGCGGGGTGTGTGGCACACCAAGAATATACTCTGGTCAGACCACGCCCCGATTTTCCTGTCCTTTGAGCTACCCGGACTATACCCAAGTAGGTGGGACTGACGTCTCAACGATAACTTGGTAAAAGACAGGGTCTGCCTGGCAGCGGCTGAAAACACCATAGAGCATTTTCTGTCTGACCACATAAACGACGGCACCTCCCTCCCCACTCAGTGGGAAGCGCTTAAATGCGTTCTGAGGGGGATCTTAATTCAACACGGATCTAGGCTTAAAAGGGAGAGATCCACTCTTATCAAACAGACGTTGGCGCTGATCCAAAGCCTGGAATACGATCATAAGCTCTCACCTTCCAATGCCCTATGGCTGGAGTTGGAGAGGGCGAGAGGGAAATTACAAAGCCTTTACAATCAGTGCTACCTGCGCCACAGAGACAGGCTGGGAGCTATGTTCTATGAGTGTGCCAACAGGCCAGGCAGGCTATTAGCAAGACTGCTTCACCCTCGTAGTACAGCCACTTACATCCCCAGCATTAAATTACAGGGGGATGTTGAGACCTCCAATCCAGTGAGAATAGCGGGGGCTTTCAGGGATTACTATAGCTCTTTGTATAATCTGCGGGACTCGGATGGGTTTAAGGATAGGCTTAATCAGTCGGGGTAGCGTTCAGAATGACCGTCTGGGGGGATGGGCATTTGGAGAAGTGGGTGTGGAGGTTTGTCGGGGTCGCGGAGGGGTCGGGCAACGGATTTCGTGGAGTTAAAACTACCTTTCCCTCTTTCCTTCCCCTCTAGTTTTCTTTCTTTCTTTTATCCCTGTTAGGTACAATAGGATTCATATTATATTGGAGTCTCTCTTATCCTCATTACCGAGGCACCCGGTAGAGCACTAGAGCGGTGGCCTTGCATGTTTCTGATATGTGTTATGACTCCTAAGATTATTGTTTGGAACCCTTTTCTGTTTAAATGCTCTTCGGATTATCTCGTTTAGGATCTTACATTGTATCGAACCAGGGACTGTTCCCTATGTATTGTTTCTGCTTGTATGTTTCAATACAAACAGATTATACAAAAAAAAAAAAAAGAAAAAAAGCAGCTGCTTTATGAAAAACATGTGAAGCAAAAAAGTGTTCGCAACAAAAATATATGACCACAGTGATGACCTCTCAAGATCCAGAGAATTATCAAAGAAATACCAGCAATGTATTACCCGAGATTGTGATATTTATTAACCCTTTAAATGCCAGCCACGTAAAATTTACGTGGTTGCCTCTCCGTCACTTAAGTGCCAGCCACGTAAATTTTACGTGCCTGGCATTCCCCAATCCCACAAAAAAAAGTTTAAAAAAAAGTCACTTACCTGACCCCTTGTTTTGTCCGGCCGGGTCTCCTCTTCAGCCAGCGGGGCTCCGATCGCCGATCGGGGCTTCTCCGGCTGCAGGGGAGGGCCCGGAATAGGGTGCCCCCCCCCCCGTTTCAGCAGCCGCCGGGATTGCCTGTTGAACAAAAAAAAAAAAAAAATGACAGTTACTCACCTCCGCTCCCGCCGACTCCCGCCGCCTCTCCTCTTCATGGGGGGGGGGGCTCCGATTACCCCCCCCGGGTCTTCTGTCTTCTGGAGGGGGGCATAACAGCCCTCCCTCCGTCGCATCTTCCGATGGCGGCCGCCATCTTGGATTTTAGCCCCGCCCCTTCGGGGGCGGGGCTAATGACGTCACCGCCGGGTGTCATCGGGGCACCCGGCAGTTCTCCTCTCAGATGCCGGTGACGGCTGGGCGGAGAAGGAGGGAGGTAGGCGATCCTCCGATCGCCTGCCTCCCCCCTTCTCTGCCCAGCTGTCACCTGCATCAGATCGCCGCGGGACACTGCATCTGAAGATCGGAGGTGAGTAAAGGTAAAATGTTTTTTTTTTTTTAAATAAACATATTTCAAAACCTGTGTGTGTCATTTCATTTATACTGTTAACCCTTTGTGAACTGGTAAGGGGTCCATGTGACCCCTTATACCAGTTCACAGGGCTCAGGGGTCTGGCAAGTCACCTGCGCTAGCGGGTGGCTTGCCATTAACCCCTGGCACCCCCATTACCTGCCTCCCCAAAGGCCAGGGGGGGGCAGAAGAGCCCGGGCCCACATGGGCTATGTGGGCTCGTAGGCTGCAGGGTTTTTAACCCTTAAAAATCAAAAAAAAAATGGGATTCCGCCCCCCCCCCGGGAGGGGGGACCCTATGTCATTTTTTTTTTTGATTAACCCTTTGTGTTCTGTCATCCAGCAGCTATAAAAGGCTTCTAGCAAGTGAGCAGAAGCCAGTGATCGCCGAGGGACAGAGTGCTCCAGGATGGATGGGAGGTGAGTACAGTGTAAAAAAAAAAAAAAAAAATAATAAAATATTTTTTTCTCTGCTTGTGTCTGTGTGATTATTTACTTTTAACCCCTTGTGAACTGGTAAGGGGTCCATGACCCCTATACCAGTTCACAAGGCTGGGGGGATGGCAAGCCACCTGCGCTAGCGGGTGGCTTGCCATTAACCCCCGGCACCCCCATTACCTGCCTCCCCAAAGGCCAGGGGGGGGGCAGAAGAGCCCGGGCCCACATAGGCTATGTGGGCTCGTAGGCTGCAGGGTGGGGGGGCCACATGAGCTGGCCCCCCCACTCTGTGCCTACAAGCCCCCATAGCTGGTCCCGGGCTGGTTACTTTGGGTAAGGGGGACCCCACGTCAATTTTTTTTTTGATTTTTAAGGGTTTTTAACCCTTAAAAATAAAAAAAAAAATGGGGTCCGCCCCCCCTGGGAGGGGGGACCCTATGTCATTTTTTTTCTCGATTTAACCCTTTGTAGTGTGGATGGTATTTGTATTTTTTTTGTGAATGTTATAAAATACTTGTTTCAGTTAGAGGGGTCTCCTGGGCAGGAACAGGGGGCTACCGATAAATATGTGGTACCGTTCTAATCGGTAGAAATGGGGCTTTCACATGCAATATGATTTTCCTTAATAAAATACATTTTTTATTTAAAATAAAGGAGTCAATTTTCTAAAAAATTTATTTATTTATTTTTTTTACTTAATAATATTGTAAAAAAAAAAAAAAATTTACAAACAAGACATTTCATGTTAAAGCCTAAACTCTGCTGCAAAAAAATATATATATAATTTTCCTGAAAGTTCCAGCAAAAATGGCGCAAAACATGACGCAAAATGGGGAAAAATGGCCTGTCAACAGAGGGTGACAAAATCTCAAGTAGGCTGGCAATTGAAAGGGTTAATAGTACCTCTGCATGTTGGGTATTGTTCTGTTCGGGGGACCTTGCGCTTTCAGACTTAGCTTGTTTTTTCTGGTTTGCATATTTATATTTTAGGAAAAGGTGTTTTTTATTCAGCTTTTTTATAAATTTTTTAGGGAAACCATGCGCAACCAAAGAATTCTTTGAGGTAATAATTCCAGAAAGATGAGCCCACTAGAACAAGTTGGGTACCCTTAGAAAGCTTAACATGTGTACTTTCAGGGAATATATGGTTTATGGGGGATATTCTAAATGTCAAGGGTTGTTTTGGTTGAAAAATCGCAAGGTGCGCACTTTGTCTGCAGAGCTGAAATTTTCAAGGAAAATTACCGTTACACACATGCTTTACTTTGGGGTGTTTGGCAACTCTTCCCTTGACAGTAGCTATGCATGTTGGGTATCGTTCTGTTCGGAGGTTGTTGCGTTTTCAGATTAAACTTGTTTTTTCTTGTTTGTATATAGTTTTTTTTAGGAAAATGTGGCTTTGATTCTGCTTTTTTATCCTTTTTTTTAGGGAAACTCTTTGCAACCAAAGAATCCATTGAGGGATTACTTCCAGAAAACTATGGCCACATCAACAAGCCTGGTACGCCTAGAAAGCCTGAGGTGTGTACTTCCAGAGAATATATAGTTTGTTGGGGGTATTTCAAATGTAAAGGGTTGTTTTTCTGGAAAAACTGCAAGGTGCGCATATTGCGTAGCATAGTTGTATTTTATCTGAAAATCCCCTAAAGCGCTGTTTCAGTTTGGGGGAGTCTCCTGGGCAGGAAAGGGTGTCTACCTATACATATGTGGTATCGCTGTAACCGGGAGAAATTGGGATTTCACACGCAATAAGATTTCATTGACAAACTTACATTTTTTATTACAAAAAAAAACTACAATATGTAAAAATTTTTTTTTTTTTTTTTTTGCACATATTTCACCCAAAAATATTAAGAATACACCTAACAAATGACAAACAAGACATTTCATGTTAAAGCCCAGACTCTGCTGAAAAAAACAATATATCATTTTCCTGGGAAATCCCTGGAAATCCCTTCCAAAATCACATTTGAACATGGGGAGCGCAAAATAGTGCAAAATGGTCTGGCAACAGAGTGTGACAAAAACTCCAGGCAGGCTGGCACTTAAAGGGTTAAAGCTGGGCACGGTTCTCCCACGTTTCGGGGATCAAGTCCCCTTTCTCAAGGAATAGCGCCCTACCTGATGCAGCGCATTGTGCACTTTTAAATGAGAACAGGATCCCCCGGCCGGCCGCGTGACTCGGTGCGACACTGCATCACTTCTGGTCTCGCCGGGTCCCGGTCTGCTGTCAATCAAGAGCTGGGATGGTGACCTCACAGCTGTGGGAAGCACCAAACAACAGACTCATAACTGAGCAGACGCACGGGGCACGGGAGATCGGGCTAGTATAGGAAGCAAAATTATACTTCATAATTATGAACAATAGGAGGCATTTGATCGGGGATCCTCTATGGGGATGTTCTTTAATCTTGACTGCAACATCTACGAAATAAACATAAAACACAATATGTTAAAAGATTCTAAAAACAATACTAAAGGGTATACATAAGACAACAATTCTATTAACCCCTAAGGGTGAGTATTTGTTCTACATCTATTAGTACCTGTCTATAACTGCTGATACCACATAATAATCTTATGAAGACTCTTACCTATACTGATCTTATTTGTGTATGCCATATTTATTAAAGAAAAGGGGAGAAATCTATATCTTCATTTAATCCTAAGGGTGATTTTGTTTTAAGACGATAAATCCAATATAGTTCACGTTGTAAAGTCAGTTTTCTCACAACTGCTAAGACTGTATATCTCAATTGTGATATCTGGTGTCCTTCCTGCCAGAAATGTCTGGCAACTGAGGATTCAGTGTCGCATCTCCTTATGGCACTTCTATGCTCACTAATTCTGTCCCTTATAGGTCTGCTAGTTTTGCCTATGTAGATTTTACCACATGGACATTTGAGAGCATACACTACGTTACTAGTGGCCCCATTTTATGCCAATTTATTTATGGCCCATTTCAAGTCTTGTTTTGTATACACACATCATTACTATGAAGAGAATGTTGTGGGTCCGCTACATAGATGATGTTTTCTTTTTAAGGCAGGGTCCCCAAGATAAATTGATTTAATTGAAGAGGATCTTGATAAAGTTAGTCCCACGATCTCTTTCACAATTGACGCACAACAACAACAGGTACATTTCCTTGATGTTTTTTTTTTGTGCAATATGATTTTATTAAATGTTAACAAGCAAGTGCATACAAAGCATAAAGGAGAAGGAATGCAGAAAGGGCGAGCGTGACAGCAATTATTAAAGGATACACGTTACAACTATGCTCTACATCATTGTTTCACAGGTCATAAGCCAGCAAGATGCTATTCGATACCTGTAGGGTGGGGCGAGCCTCCCCAGCCGGGTCGTCCAAACTAGGTTGCCAACGATCGCTAATGCAAAACTTGACGCCGGTAGGAGAGATCCGGAACCCCACCCGCCCTCATGTGTCCCTTATAAGTTACCCCTGGTCAAACACTGCTCCAGAAGCCCTGCCCGTCTACCGGAGAGAAGGAGGGTAGACGGTCTGCCCGAGAGAAAGAAAAACAGAAATATGTGAGAAAGGGGGAGGAAAAAAGAGGAGGAAAGAGAGGAAAGAAAGAGAAGGAAGAAAAGTTGATCCACGACCCCATCACAACCACTGTCACGTCACCTAGGTCCACCTCCACTTGTCTTGTCCCAGCTCTCACACACCCACCCCTAAGCATTCTTTAAGAGGCTCTGAAAGTCCAGGGATTCCTTAGCGACCTCCCAAACCGACCACGTACTCAGGTACCTCTCTGTCCCGCCATCCATTTTTTCTGACACCAGATCTTCCATCCTCCTTATGTTCTCCACTTCTCCATACCATTCCAGCTGGGAGGGGGTAGTATTAGACCGCCAGTGACGAGGGATCACCACCCTGGCCGCTGTAAGGAGGTGTCTCAGTAAACCCCTGTCGCCCGCGGCGACCGATCCCGGGATCATAGACAATAGAGTCACCTTAGGGTGGTTAGGGATGCTCTCAAGCGTCAAGAGTTTGTAGATCCCCAGTATCCTCTCCCAGAAAGTGTTGACCGCCGGGCACTCCCACCAAATATGGGTAAGGGTCCCGGGGGCATTATTGCATCTCCAACACTCCCCGGATTCCGATCCACCAAACTTAATCAAGTCCGCTGGACACCTGTACCACCTGGACAAAATGTTGTAGTTTTTCTCCTGAGCTCTGCACGCCATAGAGAATTTATGTGTCAAAGCAAAGGACTTCCCCCATTCGTCAGCCTCGAATGATTGTCCCAGCTCCCCCTCCTACCTCTTACAGAAATGGGGAAGCTCCTCCTCCTCTCCTCCCTCCTGGAGGATCTTGTATAACCTAGAGACTGTATGTGTGGGGGGGGGTTGGGTTCCTAAGCATCCTCTCAAACGTTGTAAGGGGGCGAGACAAGATTGACCCAGGGGAAAATGATTTAACAAAGGCCACTAGCTGAGCATGCAAGAACCATGATAGGCCCCCTCCCCCGCTAAGCTCCCTCAGGTCTGCAAGAGCGGGGACCCCAGACCCAGAGATCACATCGCCCAATCTTGGATTCTGAGAAGCGCTCCACACAAGGAAAGCAGGAGTGCGCATTCCAGCAGGGAATGCCGGGTTATCGAATATGGGGGTAAGGGGACCCGGTCTGTGTGATATGATGTCTTTTTTTATAAGCCTGTCCCACAGGGTCAGCAGGGGTCCCACCAGAAACGGGAGCTCCTGTCTCCTGGGGCGGTGGGATGGCTCCACCCAAGGCAAGGCCGTCAACCCAAGTGGAGAGATGTCCTGTTCAAGAGCGATCCATCGCTTACTATCCTTATGGTGGAACCAGTCAGTGAGGCGCACCAGGACCGCCGCCGCATGGTACACCTTAAGATCCGGGACCCCCAGTCCTCCCTCGGCCCTAGGTCTACACAGGGTAGCTCTTCTAATCCTGGGTTTCTTGTTACCCCATATAAACTTAAAGAAGGCCTCTTTTATTGATCTAAAGAACCCTCGCTCCGGAACAATCGGCAGGGCCTGGAACACATACAGGAAGCGGGGGAGTATATCCATCTTCAAGATGTTGATTCGCCCCAACCATGAGTGCTTCCCCTTCCCGTAGGCTAGAAGGTTACTCAATGTGGCATTCAGGAGCGGGGCGTAGTTAAGTCTATACAACTTCCCTAGCTCTGTAGGTATCTTGACCCCTAAGTATGTGATTGCCTCCTCCTGCCACTTGAAAGGAAAATTCGCTTCCAATAATTGCCGAGTCTGTGCTTCCAAAGAAATATTCAACACCTCTGTTTTAGACAAGTTTAGGTAGGGATGTATGGGGGGAGGTGATATATAAAAGCAAGTCGTCGGCAAAAAGTGAGAGCTTATATTCCCCCTCCCCGCTGGTTAACCCCTTAATCGAAGTGTTGGCCCTAAGTGCATTAGCGAGATGCTCCATTACTAGCACATATAATAGAGGGGACAAGGGGCACCCCTGTCGTGTTCCATTCCTGATTTGGAACGTCTCCGACAATGTACCATTAATTTTGACCCTAGCAGTGGGGTCCTGATACAGGGCCATAATTCTCTCAACCATCACTGGGCCTAGTCCCACTTGAGTCAGAGTGGCATTTAGAAACCCCCAGTGAACCCTGTCAAATGCTTTTTCAGCATCAACCGCTAATAAGCAAGCAGGTATCCCCCGGGACTGGGCATAGTGCATCAGGGAAACAGTCTTAATAACATTGTCTCTAGCCTCCCTTCCTGTAATGAACCCCACCTGATCCAAATTAACTAGTGAGGGAAGCAGAGGTTGTATCCTGTTAGCGATAATTTTGGCGTACAATTTAACAATGTTGATTAGCGATATTGGTCTATAGTTCCCGGGTAAGGATCCGTCTTTACCTGGCTTCGGGATAACTGCGATGTGCGCTTCTAGGGCCTGTCTCGGGAAAGGGGCATTACTAGAGACTGAGTTAAACACTTTCATTAGAAAAGGGGTGACCAGGGGCCCCAGGACTCTATAAAACCGAGGGGTGAACCCATCTGGGCCCGGGCTTTTCCCAACGGGGGTCTTGCCTATGGCGTCCACCACTTCCTCTAGTCTGATGGGATCTTCTAGGGCCTCACTCTCCTCCCGGGGTATGACTGGTAAGGCAGTTTCCTCAATATATTCGTCAATAGAGGCGACTGAGTCCTGGCGCGTCCCACACCCGGCCGGCCCTTTGATATTATAAAGGTCTGAATAGAAGGTCTGAAAAACATCAGCGATCAGAGGGGTTTTGTGAACCTCCTTCCCTCCCACTGTTTTAATGCTGGGGATATACGTACATCCCTGCCTTGGATGGAGAGACCGGGCTACCAACCTTCCACATTTATCTGAGTGCTCATAGAAGTAAGCCTTACCTCTGTCCCGAAATCTGAGGTAACACTGGTCATAAAGGCCTTTTAGCTTTTGCCTGGCCTCCAGCAGTTCTCTCAGCTCTGCGTGTCCAGAGGAGGCCTTGTGTTTGCTTTCAAGTTCCCCTATGCGATCCAGAGTGACCCTGATCTGCTGCGTCCGTTCCCTCTTGAGCCTAGCTCCACGTTTAATAAAAATCCCCCTCAGTACACACTTAAGCGCCTCCCACTGCATTGGCAGCGAAGTGCTGTCACTACAGTGGTCTAGAAGAAAACCGTTCACAGTGGCCTTGACTTCAGCTAAACAAGCCTTGTCTTTTAATAAATTGTCATTGAGGCGCCACGTGCATTGCCTTGGGGTCGCGTTAAGGATCGGAAGGGTCAGGAAAACGGGCGCATGATCAGACCAAAGTATCTGCCCAATTGACGTCGTCGGGTCCCGAGCAAGAGCGTGATGACTAAGGAACAAATAGTCCAATCTACTATATGAGTTGTGAGTGTGGGAGAAAAAGGTGTAATCTCTCTTCCCCCCGTGTAGCACTCTCCAGGCGTCTACCACCTGAAGGGATTGGAGGGCCTTGCGAATTCTGTTAAGTTTAGTGTGGGGGATTGCAGATCTACCCTGAGATGAATCCACCCTTGGATCCAGGGCTATATTAAAATCTCCCCCCAGGATTAGAGTACCCTCAACAAACTCCTCCAGTGTTCTCAACATCCCCAAACCCGCCTCCACCTGCCCCTGATTTGGCAGGTACAGATTGGCCAGGGTGTATCTGGCCTCACACAACACAAATTTAAGGAATAGGAATCTACCCCTCGGGTCAATCTCAATCTCCAATTGCTCCAGGGGAACGCCCTTATGTACAGCGATAGATACTCCCTTAGATTTATTTTCTGGGTTGGGGCTGTGGAACCACCTGTCGTAGTACTTGTTTTTGATCTCTGGGATCTTCCCTTGGCAGAAATGTGTTTCTTGGAGCATAACTATGTCCACTCGTTCCTTATGGAAGCCATATAAAATTTTTGCCCTTTTCTCGGGTACATTGAGCCCCTTAGCGTTAAACGTGCATATTTTTAAATCGGTCATGAGGGGCTAGAGGTGGGTGGGGCAAACACTCAGCCGTTCGAGACGGCGGTGCCCCGAGCGATACTACTGGACCAGGTCCGGGGCCTAGGTCGGGCCGGGCTTTTCTACAAAGAGAAAGATGAGAGATAAGAGAAGAGGGAAATGGAAAGAGAAAGAAGGTAAAAAGATAGCAGGAAAGACGTTGAGTAAATTGTCTCCCCGGTCTATGTCGGGTGAGACCTAAACCTTAGAAATTTTTGAGAACTTTAGGAAGCCTCCCTATAGGGGATCCTGACAGGCCTAAACCTTACAGGATGACGCGGCACTCTATTGGGGGAAGTGACCTTGCGACACCAGAGGACCTCCCAGTAACCCGACACTGAACCGCAAGTGAATTTCCAACCATACGCTAGTCGTCTAGGCCGATAGATGGTTATCTTTTCAGCCGGACGAATATCTACATAGTGCAAGAACCTACCCCCACGTCAGCACCTATATATTCTCTTAACTAAACTAACCTACAGTAAATTAACAAACCCACACTTTAACACTAGGATGACGGATAAACGTCAACAATCGGTGTGGACAATCCACCCTCCCCAAACTACTCATCCAGCTCCATAATCCCCCAGTCCCCGGCCAGGGAAAACAAAGTGGGATGAACGGATCACCGTCCACCCCAGGGCCAGGAGCCTGGGTATAACCTATAGACCAATAGCAAGTCCACTTAGGAAGTTTCCTGCCCCGCCAGGACTCCTCTTCTCCGACATCGAACCGTGGACGCACAGCGGCCTCTAAGAGCCGCTAAGTGAGGAGCCCAGAAGGGGCACAAGAGCATGAGAAACGGCGTCCAAGGGTAATCTAATGAACCGGATTCCTCCGGGGCCCGCCCCCTCCCCGCTCTCGGATCCATCGAGGCCGTCTGGGGACTCTCTGTGGGAGCGGGGGAGAGCGATCAAGATCAAGCCAGTCCGGTATCAGGAACGGCTCCATTCCCAGGAACTCGAACATGTTCGGCAGGTCCGTCTTGTTACGTAGGGCAAAATTGGAATTGTCCTTCCGGATTATAAGATGAAATGGGTGCCCCCATTTGTAGGAGGCCCCCACTTCCCGCAGCTTATCAAGGAGTGGTCTCAGGATCCGTCTCATCTGGAGGGTACGGCGGGAAACATCTGGTAGGATTGTGATCTGTGAACCTCTCCAATCAAATCCGCCTCTCTCCCAGGCCCGTCGGAGGATGTCCTCCTTGACTGTGAAAAAATGAATTCTGCATAATACGTCTCTGGGAGCCTGAGGGTCACCCGCCGGGCGCCCAGATACCCTGTGGATTCGATCTATGACCAGTTTAGAGCCCTGCGGGCGCTCCAGCAAGGAATTGAACAGTTCTGTAGCCGATGAACGCAGAGCCTCGGATTTCACGGACTCGGGAATACCACGAATCTTAAGGTTGTTGCGCCTATTTCTGTTTTCATGGTCACCTACTTGTAACCAAATCTCGTTTATCTGCTGTTGGTGCGCCTCTTGCGATCTCTCCAGGTTCGCCAAACGCGTCTCGTGGTCTGCTCGGGAGTCGTTGAGGGCGGCAACCTTTGTTTCCAGCGCGGAGGATTTCTGTTGAATATCTTCAATCTCCCGGCGTAACGCCCTCTCAATCCTGATCGCCACCGCTTCCAGATCTGCTTTAAGCTCTGTTTTAGTCGGTAGATATTGAAGGATGGTCTGGATGTTGGGGTCAATAGGCGGATCCGGGGGCATCCGGCCTCCGGAGTCATGCGACATGAGAGAACTCGGTGAGGGGCTGGCCAAGCGGGCGCTCACACATTCGGCCCCCCCTGATCCCAGGAGCAGGGACCGCGTTCAATCCCCCGGCCAAGCAGAATGTTACAGCCTGAGCTCTCACTGGATCCGGAGGACCATTCAAGGTCTAGGGTCCCCAAGCGACCTCCCGCGGACCCCGATGGTGGGCAGGAGGGGTCCGGGGCAGCGTGCACCAAAGCCCGCACCACCTTGAGGGCAGGGGCCGATTCCCTCTCTATATCCCTCCTGAGCAAATCCGTGGGAGCCGGGGGTTCCCCCATAATCGGGGAGATGTGATATGGTGGTCCCCCATCAGGGAGGCTGTCTTCTCCACTCCTCTCCATAGCTTCTGTGTGTGGCATAGGGCTAAGGTGAGCTGGGGACAGACTGCAGGGGAAGCTGTCAACAAGGCTGCTATTGCCATCCGCAGCCGCGGAGCTACTGAGAGACGCAGCCTGGTGTGACATTGTAGCTGAGGGCCCGGCTGTTTCGTCGCCCCAGCCCATCTGCCTCCCCCCCCGGCTCCCGACGCTCACCCTCGGCCCGCCGCCGCCTCTGACAGATCCTTCCGTACACTGGATACAACAGTCCTCGGCGGCGTGACCTCGCGTCGGCTGCCAGCTGTCAGCTTTCTGCTGTTCCCCGCAGGCTCCAGGCTTCTCTCGCAGGCCTTCACCCTCCGCCGCCTGTGACACAGCGGGGACCGGGCTCACCTCCTCCAGCTCACCGAGGGCAGATCTTGCTTGCGGACTTGCGGTGAGTCGCTCCTCTCCCCTGGGGCCGACAGCGTCTCGGGGTCCGCTGGTCGCCATGACATGCTCTCTCTCCTCTGCCGCAGCATGATTGTCAGGCGATGAGAGCGGCGCCATCTTGACTGGGGTCACTGTCTTCCCTTTAGGTTGGAAAAAGGCGCCGATTGCAGCTTTTGGGGGGTCTCTGGCGCTGCCCCCAGTCCTCCTCTTCTTGTTGCCTCTCATGAGGGGGTTCAAGGTTGATTGTGGGTCAGAATATCAACTGGAAAACGCCTGGGTCACTCAGGAGCTATGCCTCGTGCCTCCTCACTCTAGCATCCCGAAGCCACACCTTTCCTTGATGTTTTAATCAGCAATAGGGAGGATGTACTACAGACAGATGTCTATACGAAACCGACTGAACGGAATACTTACTTAGCGTTCACCCAGAACCCCTTAAAGGGGGGTTATCTTTCAGTCAGTTTTTCGGACTACGACTCATAATTAGTGACAACACAGCATACATGCAACAAGCAGGTATAATGTTCAAAAACTTCTTGAAGAGGGGGTTATCCCATGGAGGTCGTCCAAAAAGCTAAAGAGGAGACGATTAGCAGAAGCAGGGCCTCCATATTGACTGAGAAAGACTGATAAGAGAATTCCATGTGTATTCCACCAAATATACACAGGTAGGGAACATTGAACAGAATTGGCACATCTTATCAAGTGATGAGAAGCTTAAAAAAATCTTCCGGATGCCGCCGATGTTTGCTTTTAAAAAAACCAGGAGCATTAGGAATCACCTGATAAGGGCCAGCAACCAGATACCAGATAGGACGGCAACTAGCTCAGGTACTGTCAGAGAACCAGGACTGTTCACCCTGTAGTCCAGCAGAGGGCGCCCATTCGCTTATGTCGGAGAACCAGGACTGTTCCTCCTGTTGACCAGCAGAGGCCGCCCGTGAGCCCTCTCTACTGAGCATGTGCAGGGGCCTATAAAAACAGACAAGGCCTGTCCTCAATTACCAGTTGGTCTTTTTCCTGCATGCTCCTGAGTTCCTGTGATTCCTTCCTGTGTACCGACCCGGTTTGCTTCTGACTTCCTGGCGACTTCGGCTTGTTTTGTGAACATGATCCTGTTCTGCCTGCCCACGACCTCAGCTTGTTTCTCGACTTTGATTCAGATCTGCCAGCCCACGACTTCAGCCTGCCTCACACTCCCAGATCAGCTCTGGTCTGTCTCCTACCCGGAATTCAGCAAAACCCACTCCTAGGTTGCCTGACCTGGGGGCTTCCTGCAGCCCAGTCTATCCTCACCATCAGAGGCTCTAGTGAATACCAGGTTGGCCCTTAGACTCCAGGCTTCCTGGTCGAGAGGTGAGCAGATTTGCAGTCTCCGCAATCAGGGTTCACACCCGGTAGCCTGACAGGTACTAACTGGCTTAGTGTCTTACCGAGACCACTGGGTATGTACCCATGTGGACATTGTAACCAATTTTCATTTGTCATAAAATCTAAAAAATTTTACCACCCTCAAACAGGACAGGCTATTGACCTTAATTTCTTTGCGGATTGTTCCACTAGTAATGTATGCCCTCAAATGTTCATGTGGTAAAATCTACATAGGCAAAACTAGCAGACCTATAAGTGACATAAATAGTGAGCATAGAAGTGCTATAAGGAGATGCGACACTGAATCCTCAGTTGCCAGACATTTCTGGCTGGAAGGACACCAGATATCATAATTGGGATATACAGTCTTAGAAGTTGTGAGAAAACCGACAAGAGGAGGTGATATTGAAAAACTGACTTTACAACGTGAACTATATTGGATTTATCGTCTTAAAACAAAATCACCCTTAGGATTAATGAAGATATAGATTTCTCCCCTTTTCATTAATAAATATGGCATACACAAATAAGATCAGTATAGGTAAGAGTCTTCATAAGATTATTATGATTATTATGTGGTATCAGCAGTTATACACAGGTACTAATAGATGTAGAATACTCACCCTTAGGGGTTAATAGAATTTTTGTCTTATGTATACCCTTTAGTATTGTTTTTAAAATCTTTTAACATATTGTGTTTTATGTTTATTTCGTAGATGTTGCAATCAAGATTAAAGAACATCCCCATAGAGGATCCCCGATCAAATACCTCCTTTTGTTCATAATTATGAAGTGTCATTTTGCTTCCTACACTAGCCCGATCTCACGGGCCCCATGCCTCTGCGCAGTTACGAGTCTGCATTTGGTGCCTCCCACAGCTGTGAGGTCACCATCCCAGCTCTTGATTGACAGCAGACCGGGACCCGGCGAGACCGGAAGTGATGCGCAGCACCGCTCCAGAAGTGATGCGGTATCGCGCCGAGTCACACGGCCGGCCGGGGTATCCTGTTCTCATTTAAAAATGTGCAATGGGCTGCACAGGTAGGGCGCTATTCCTTGAGAAAGGGGACGTGATCCCCAAAACGTGGGAGGACCACCCCCACCATTACTAAATATTCACGATCTCGGGTAATACATTGCTGTTTTTTTTATGCTTCACTGCTGCTATTCATATCTATAAACCCATATCGTTTAAAGCAAGCACAATAAGTGTTGAATTCCACCCTATTGCATTACTTGTAGTAGACCAAAACCCATGATTTTCACTACTGAGTTTTGGTCCTTGGGTCAGATTTAGAAACCCCCCCCAGGATACCACTTATACCTCGTCACATTCTAACAGTGCATGTACTGCCTCTGGTCCAAGCAGCACTGTGCACCGTGCATATTGAAAGCTCTGCTTAGACCAGAACCTAAGCATAGGAAGCAAGAGCGTCCACATGCCTGGTCTCCCTGCGGAGGAGAGGTTTGAATGGCTGGGCATGAGAATGTGCCTCAGCTACAGGGCGGCCAGGGATGTGCCCATGGCAGGCAAGCATGGCGTTGGGAGCCCCAGGAAGGCAAGCTGTTTCTCGGGAAATGACTGGCCCTGGGATTTACAAGACATTTATGATGAATTTTAAGGTGGTTGGTCCACTTTATAAGATATACAACTATCTAAAATAGAGGGAACCGGGATGAAAACAAGCACTGTCCTTATTATCATGGACTGATCACCAACCAACACAGCATCATTAAAAGTATTCAGGACATAGGTTATCATGATCAAGACCTGAAATGTACAAAAACTTTGATTACAGAAAAATATCCTACTACAAACAAACAGAAATCCCAACCCACACCAGAATAAAATACGCCAACATTTAAGATGAAAAAATGGCCAAAAATAGAAAAATGTTCACTCACACACTCCAATCATTCATATTGCCGGCTCAAATGCTTCTGGCAACTAGCAGTAGCAGAGATGAATCATTACTCCAAAGGGAATTTGCATGCTCACCTCCATTGAAAAGTTCAATACTTAGCATTAAGCTATATGCTCACCGGGGAGTAATGAAGGGCGGAAGCAATGCTGCAGAGAGACATTCAAACCTCACATTTCATGAGCTGAAAGCCATGGGAGTCTTGTGCCAGGTTCACAAGTATACTGAGTGGCATTATCTAGCCAGCCTGGCTGTCGTACAGTAGCAGTCGCCAACACAACAGCTTGTGTCTCACCCATGTTGATCGAGAGGCTCACTGCTGTGGCCCTCCAAACAGCCAATGTTCACTCTGCCCCAAAGGTCCAGAGTACAAAGGGCAGCCTCCTTGGCAGTACAGGCTGAAAGCTCAAGGTTAGGGGGTGTGGCCAAGCTCCCGCCGGCGTATTTCGCTCCGCCCACTGGAACTTTGTCAAGGCGAAGTGGCTAGTCACGCCGGGTCTGTTGTTCTTATTAACCTGAGACACCTCCTCCACAGCAGCACTATCCAAACAGGAACAGCGACATGAAATTGGGACAGCAAAGCTTCACTCACTCCATACAATCATTCCCCAGCAAATAAAACATTAAAGTGGACCAACACCCAGGATTTTCACTTTCCTGGGTTTTGGTCCACTTCCGCAGGGCACGCCCTAAATAACTCACCTCACCCAGCTCCTACATGAGCGCCTGTCCAATCAGAGCGCTCAAAGCCGCTGTGGTATGGACGGACAAGCGACGGACAACCACAGCGGCTCTGAGCGCGCTGGAGGCCGCGTCTCGCGCTTCCTTCTAACAGGGAGCGCAACCGCGCCGGCCATTCTCGAACAGCCGGCGCGGGTGCGCGCCCTGCTAGAGGGAAGGGCGAGATGCGGCCCGCGCATGCGACGTTGGAACGGGGATGAGGTAAGGTCTCTGGGCGTCCTGGGGGGTTTCACCCAGCGGGGCATCCCAGTTTTGGATGCCCCGCGGGGAGGGTTCTGATCGGCCCGGGAATCTTATAGATTCCCGGGCCGATCCCCCCTGGTCCACTTTATTCCTGAGAAGAACCTGGATCCACATAGGGAGATAGAATAAAAATAAACAACCTATTATTAGTGGTAGCACGATGTGGGAAATAACAAGGACACCTTAAAGGTGGGTCATAATAACACACAATGGACATAAACAGAGTCCAATCAAGCAGACTCCAAGTGTAAAGAGACCTGCCAAAACATAAAACACAGCCTACTACCATGCTGACAATGCAGGTTTAATCATATAGCAAGATTGCACTATTTTCAATCCAAGCCCATATCTCATGCAAATATCGCATATAAAAATGCATCTGCTGCAGAGAGGTGAACACATGCTCCCCAGTGGAACTTCTTGGCTTTTATGTTTTCTCTAAGTATTTATTTCCCCCCTTTCCTTCCTTGAAAAGGCAGTCAAACCTAACTCAAAGCAGACCTAAACTGCATCACACGTGTGCCGTAATCCCGGGGGGCATCCCAGACACCAAAAGCCCATATTACAGAAAGGCATGCCACAGTAGGTAGCCACATTCAGGCCCCTAGAAACCAATGTACCTAGATCATAGATATAGCATGCCTCTGATCGCAATAAAGCTGGATACAAATTATTGAAGCAACCTTTCCCTCTAACACTTTGAATTCTACAAGCTTTCAACCTCACCGGGTATCACCCATGTACTAATAAAAGATATGTTGCCACAGGATTCTTTTCATTATGTCACGTACATGCTCCCCAAAGCAGACCTTAAAAGCCTGTTTTTCCTACATATTTTTTTATTACAGGGAGAAGTAAGGTGGTGCACTAATCCCTTCATGTTACAGGTAATCCCTTAACGCAGTACTATACCATTGATTTCAAACCCACAAATACTTTAGTCTGTTCAATGTATAATGTACAATGTACACATTTAAAGGTACCTTCAGTTTTATTTTGCTGTAACCAGTTGTGTCCCCTCTGGATTTTATTTCACTTATTACTACATGGTACCTGATTTTCCTTGCTCTCTGGGCTACTAACATTGGGCGAGGACCCACTGCCTTATCGACCAGTGGATCAATTAGTATCACCCACCAGTGTATGCTCAGAATTTCTCAGAATCGTTCCCAATGAGAGCCAAACCAAGTAATCAACCTGACAAATTCCCCTCCTATTCTCTCTTGCTGTATATTATAGCCTCGTGGGTACCTGCCCCCACCCAAGAGCTCTGACCAATTATGTTGGGCCGCCTTGTGCCAACAGGCTCTTATGAGCCTATGAGGGTATCCCCGATCCCTAAATCTGCGGGTAAGTTCATGAGCCTCCCTATTAAATTGACATAATGAGCTACAATTACGTATAATTTTTAAAAACTGCCTGTATGGGATACCTCTTCGTAACAAGGCTGGGTTTTGGCTGTCATAATAAAGAAGGTGGAGTTAAAGAGACCCTCAGCCCCCTTGGTAATCAGCAGATCCAGAAATTCATAATGCTCAACATCCACACACGTAAGATGGATGTTGCCATCATTTTGATGCAATCCTGGAGCTGAGGCACAGTCCCATTCCAAAGGACCAGGACATCATCAATGTACCTGATCCAGAGGCAATGTGCTGGCCAAACCAAACCCACCCATACCTCCCAAGGTCATGCCATAAACTGAGGTGAAGGCAGGCATAGGATGGTGCACATGTCACCCCTATTATAAGCACCATTACCCAAACCAAATGTTTCGAGAAAATGAACGGCGGCCTCAACACCTACCTTAGGGGGAATTTCTACATCAATACTCACCAACTGCCAATTAGGTTCCACTTTTCTTTTTTAATTCTTTTCAACACATCCCTACTGTCTAGGACAAAAGATGCAAACGTGCATATTATAAATATAAAAATAAGAGTAACTCAGTAACTAAGTATTACTTCTTTACTAGCTTGTGCACTGCGGAAACAACAATCTTTGAACTATATAGCTGAAATAAATAATGGATATCAAATGACAAAATCAACACTCTTTAGATAAAATCATAATAAATGCACCAGACATGCCACAAAGCAGAGAGATCACTGAGCATGCTTGAAGGCACAGCAGAACAAATCTCAATGCTAAAAGACCCTCTCTGGGTCAAGGTACTGGAAAAATCTAGCAAAATAGACCCCTCTAGCATTCACCTTATAACATTTGGTAAATGTATGAACTGAAGACCAAGTAGCGGCTTTGCATACTAGTTCTACTGAAGCTTTATGCTGAAAAGCCCAAGAAGCTCCAATAACTTGTGGCAAATGAGAAGTAAGCCTAAAGAGAGGATCCTTACCTTTGGAGACAAAGGCTCTTAACAATGCTTTTCTAATCCATCAGCTGATAGTAGACTTAGTTGGTGAAAGACCTTTCCGTGGACCTTCAGGTATGACAGAAGTCCAACCTGCGGAAAGATTGTGTAGCAGTGAGATAATGTCTTAGTGCTCTCGCTACATCCAGCGAGCGAAGAACCCTTTCCTTATCAGACACTGGGACATAAGGAACGCAAAACCACCTCTTCATTAAGATGAAAAGGAGAAACCACTTTAGGAAGATGGCCTTATCCTTACATAACACTAAATAAGGAGGCGTGACCAATAAAGCTGCTAATTCAGAAACCCTCCTTAATGAGGTTATTGCCACTAAAAAGATAACCTAACGAGTCATAAAACTTTATGACGCATCTGGCAATTGTGCAAAAGGAGGACCCTGAAGGGCCAATAAAGTTAAAATGCCAGAACGGCAGAAATGGCTTACAAGGAGGCCACACATGAGTGACCCCGTGTAAAAAATAAAAATGATAAATTTATTCTCAGCTATGGGTTTCTGAAAAGAAGATGGATAAAGCAGATATCTGTCCTTTTAAATTACTCAATTGAACATTCATCAACAGAAAATGTTCTACAAGCGAACCCTCTGGATTCACACCAAGCGATTATTGCTTGCCAGACTCTCTAGTAGATCATTGATGAAAACTTCTTCCTGGCCTAAATCATTTTCTGGATGTCACCTTTCGCCAAGATAGGCAGTAGCCAGGCCGTCAAAGTCAGAACTAGTGAATTGGGGTACCTCAGAGTCCCCTGTGTGAGAAGATCTGGATCGTCTGGTAACCTCCACGGGTCGCCCTCTGACATCCTTACTATGTCTGGAAACCAACTTATCCTCGTCCCCCGAGGAGCCACTAGTCACTCCTTGAGAGCTTTCCTGTTTCTGGTGCCCCCCTGGTGGTTGATGTATGCCACCGCTGTCCGATTGTCTGTTTGAATCTGGCCCATTGTCTAGGACAAAACAGTATCGCTCTCAGTTCCAGGAAATTTATGGGGAGTCTGCTCTCCTCTGCACTCCACTGTCCCTGAATCGTTTGTGAACCCATGACACCCCCCCAATCTGTTAGAGTGGCATCCGTGGTGATGATCTTCCACTTTACTGGAAGGAAGGATTTGTCAACCTGAAGAGACTGAGCACTCAGCCACTAGGTTAGGGACTGCTTTGTTGACTGTGTCATGCAAACACACATGCAAAAAGAGTTATCCAGAGTCTGTGGGTCTTGATCCCAAATCAAGAGCAATTCCATCTGCAGGGGTCTTGTGTAAAACTGTGCAAAAAGCACTGCTTTGAAGGCAAGACAAAAGCTCCTGTACCGTGGCCTGAAGTAAAATTCCCAGAAAAGAACTAAAGGAATGATATTCGACTTCGGATAACTGACAATCCAGCCAAATTCTTTTAATGTCGATAAAACAATCTGTGTATCCTTCTGGGCCTCCTGAAATTATGGGGCCCATATCAACAAAATGTCTAAATAAGGGATTATACATATCCCCTGACTTCTCAGATAAGCCATGAGACCTGCCATCACCTTGGTAAGCACCCTTGGTGCTACAGAAAGGCCGAAAGGCAGAGCCACAAACTGAAGATGTAGGCCATCTACTGCAAACCCGCAGATACTTCTGATGACCCAGAAAAATCGGAATGTATAGGTACGCATCCTTTATATCCACTGTGGTCATAAAATATCCTGACTGGAGTGACATCACTGTGGATTTTAGCGATTTCATGCGAAATTTCTTCAGAACAAACTTGTTGAGGCCCTTGAGATCTAATATTGGGCGTACAGATTTGTCCTTGGAAATTATGAACAAATTGGATTAAAACCCTTGACCTCTCTCTAAGGGAGGAACAGGACAGACTACTATAATGTCTAAAAGGTGAAATACTAAGAATCTCATTGCTTCTGCTTTCTGTGGATTTCGATATACCCTTGACCAAAAGAATCTCCGAGGTCTGGCTCCTAACTTGATCTTGTAACCTGTATCCAAAGATCTGTTACATGGAGCCTCCAAATGTGAACAAAATGCACAAGCCCTCCCCCTTAGCTTTGTTCCACCAGACACCTCTTGCCTTATTTTGGGACATTGTCTTCTCAAAATTCTCATCGGTATCCTGAAAAGGCAGAACCACTGCCCCCACGAAAAGGCAGAGAAAAGCCCTGCGGAAAGCTTCTGCGGAAGATTAGTAGACTTAAACACCAGTAGCCTCCTTACCATGTCAACCAAACACTCCCCAAACAGGTGCCCCCCTTTAAGTGGAGTCTCATCAGATTCTTCTTAGAGTCTGTGTCAGCTGACCATGGTTTCAGCCATAAAGCATGCCTTAAAACTACCACCAGAGCTAAGCTTCAGGCACTTAACTTGATCAAATCATCCATAGCGACAGGGGTCGAAACCCTTGCAGGAGGAGACAACTGTCTTCCATATTCAGCAACCACTACCGTTGCACATTGCCTGCACACCATCCTGTCCTCGTCCAGTGCTACCTGCCTGCATACTGGACATGTGGTAAATTTATCTTCTAAAGAACCAGATCTGGTTACCCCAGATGCCTCCGTCATGGTGAATATTTACCAGTCTATTTCCCTGGGGATCTAAGACCAAGTACATAACGAAAGTCACAAGTGACTTCTCCGAGACCTAGGGGGTGACCCACACCAATATATTGCCTGCCCTTTCCCACAATCTATAAGACAAAAAATGATATTAATAAACAAAATAATAAACACAATAATCATATGAAAAAATAAAATCAAAATGAACCTATTTAAAGGTTTAGGTCCGCATGAGGGTGGCTGTACAACGGCTCGGAAGCAGCCCCCCTGCCGGCCAGCAACCCCAGCGTCCAGACAAAGCAGAGATCTTTCCTTGCTGACCGGTGGAAGAACCCTTCTGTTCCTTCCTGCCTTCTTAGCTCCGCCCCTTTAACCCTTTTAGTGCCAGCTAAGTGAGTCTCACGAAGCTGACTTTAAACCCCCACAGAAAAAAAAAAACTATAAAAGTTAAAAACTCTCCTGACCCCACGTTGGATCGGGCCGGGTCTTCTGATCCCCCCCCCATGGCTCTTCTCGCTTCAGGAGGGTGCCCGAAATAGGACCCCCCCCCCGCGCTTCGGATGCTGCTGTTTGCTGTAAAAAAACAAAAATGACATTTACTCACCCATGGCAGCGATCCCTCCCACAGGGTCTCCTCTTCACCGGGGGGGCCTCCGATCACGCCCCCCAGGCTCTTCCATAGTGAGAAGAGGGCGAGAATTTGCCCTCACTCACTTCCTGGTTCGCGGCTGTTAGCCCCGCCTCTTTGTGTCATTGCGACGTCACCTGTCAATCAACACCTGCATCTGAGCCGACAAGCTCAGTAGATGCGGGTGATCAGAGGAGGTGGTTGGAGGGCGCAGATGGCTCTGATCATCTGCCCCCCACAGCATCTGTCATCAGAGCTTTGTGGGACACGATCGCCAGGGGACAGCAAGGATTGGAGGTGAGTAAAATAAAAAAAAAAAAAATAAGAAATGTCATTTTTTTGTGTGTGTGTTTTATTTTTTACTGTTAACCCCTTGTGAACAGGTAAGGGATCCATGAGATCCCTATACCATTACACAAGGCTGGGGGCTGGCAAGTCACCTGCAACTAGCGGGTGACTTGCCATTAACCCCCGGCACCACAATTACCTGACTCCCCAAAGCCCAGGGGGGGGGGGGGGGGGCAGAAGAGCCCGGGCCCACACAGGGTATGTGGGCTTGTAGGCTGCAGGGTGGGGGTCCAAGAGCTGGCCCCTACACTCTGTTCCTACAAGCCCCCATAGCTGGTCCCGGGCTGGTTATGACGGGTAGGGGGGACCCTATGTCATTTTTTGGGGGATTTTTAAGGGTTTGGGGTTAGCCACAAACAAGAAACTGAGGCGACTACCACAGGAAGTTGAGACCATAAATCAATATGATCTTAGGAAAAAGGATACTTAGTATCCAATACTCTAGGTATGAGCAGAAGACTATCTGGCTCCAGACATTTCTTTTGGATAAGATTGGAAAAATTAGTTTGCTCCGGAAAAACCTGTCTGTTTTTCTGGCCTTAACAAATCCCCCTTCTTCCTCTTGGGGGTCTCTGGAGACGAGATATTAAAATTTCTCAAATGGGAGTAATTAGACCTTCCATCTGTACTCTGTAACCTGAGAGCCCCCTTTTGTAGAGGACCCGGAATATAAATCACTTTCTTCCCTATTGGAAGAAACTTCCCCTCTGATAACTCATCCAAGGGGAATACAGCAGCAAAAAAATACTCAGAAGAAATTAAATGCCTCCTTTTCTCTAATGCTTTCTTTAAAGCCAGAGAACACTATTTCCCTGGTTATCCTCGGTGCTAGGAACCCAGCCTAGCCGAAGAAAGAACCAGAGGCAGCAAACATCCCTCGCTGTACCGCCTTCCTGCCGCTTTAGCCCTTGCCCTTAAAGGGCGTGAAATCTAAAATTTTAAAGTGCAATACACAATGTACAAAATTATGGGAAAAGCAATAGAGGGAAATGATTTCCCTGGTTCTCCCTACGGGCTCACCAGACAAAAACCTGCGGCTGACTCTTCCTTAATGTGGAATTGCAGCCCAGGAGTGACAACTTCTTAAAAACAAAATGACACCCCAAGAACCTGGCGCTTAGCATTACCATCTTGATCTGTATACAGCAAAGCTGAGGAGGCATTGGATCTATCCAGATCAATGGGATATAAGAGCCAGGAAGACAGTCAGGGTTAAATTAACCCACTTGACAAGTAAAATTCTAAAAACAAAAAATAAATGGATGAGAGGAGTGTGAAATGAATGAAACTGGATTGTGGAAGTGTAGCCGGAAGGAGACACACATTTGTTCTTGCAGTCCACCCTTTGGCCAAGTTGTTAACCCATGCAAATCTGACTAATCTGACGGCCTGAAATGAAATGGAAGAGAAACACAGAATAATCTAAATACCAGGATCACCATCAAACATCAGGCTAAGTGTACCAGTCATGTAATTATGTTTTTTATGGTTATTGGGGTATTTGTCATATTTAATGTTTTCTTTTGATTGGCTGTGTGGACACATTGGCTTTTTGGAAAGAGGGTTGTATCACTAGTATGCTTTTTTTTTTTGTATTTCTTACACTGTGTTTTGTAATTTTTTGGGGTCACTGGAAAGACTGGGTGACTCTAGCATGGCATGTGATTGCACAGGCATGCTCCCTGATAAAGGGTAGCAGAGGATGTGGCCACCAGCACGCTAGGATCTGTTCGTATTATGAGTTCCTGGATGCAAGGGCTTAAGCATGCCCCGGGAGCAAGGACCAAAAACCAGGATAGTCAAAATCCAGGGTTTTGGTCCACTTTAAGATCCACCAACATCTTCTAGATCAACAAATCTCTATGGTGTTTCAGAGCCACCTCTATGGAGGCAGAAATAGCAATAACTGCAGATGGACCAACATCGTTGGCTGATGCCTGAAAAAATACCCATTAGAAGTTTGAATACCGACAGGTCTGGGGCCACTTGCACTTTACAGAGCAATGTTGGGGAAGGGGGATCTGTTGTGTGGAAGTTTGCTCTCTCCATAGCAATGTTCAAGAGGTCTGAGGGCACTTGCCCAGTGCCTATTAAATGTTTACAGTGCCACCGGCACTTAGCATATTCATTTTTAGTGGGTCTAGGGAATTCACTTAAGCGCTGATTGATTATGATTTAGGGTCCGAGGCTGCCTGAATTTCACACATTATGTTTGGGGATCTGTGCGTGGGTTGTCTTGGATTAAGGGAATGCTTTGGATACAGGTGTCTTCAGTCGCAGACCAAAATTTGCTATTAATACTTTTGTAACTACTTAGGAGTGAACTAGTTCTGCCAGTACCAATCCTACAAAACTCTAGGACTGTCTACTAATGCTAACACCTCTTAAATAGAACCAAACCCCATTAGGTCTAGCTACAGAGTTCTCTAGGGAGATTCCCTGCTTTTGGGTCATCTTGCCTTGGGTTGTCCCACAGTGTGAAACCCCACAGGATCTCCATTGACTACCTTCAATCCGGGATCCTAAGGTGCATGTGTCAACCCCGGTCTAGTGGAGCGAGCAGGGATAGTGCAATGTGAAGCACATGCTGTGGCTTGGCTACTTAGTCACAGCTCCCTGAATTATCCCTACTCATCACAGGGACCCCCTAGACTCCCCTCGATCCAGAATCCTAAGGTTGTTGTGATGTCATCTTTGCTTTCATCTAGGGCTATGGTGACAGAAAATCTGAGCAAATCAGTTCACCTCACAACCCCTCAAAAAGCTACAAAAAAAAAAAAAAAAATATTCATTGGCTTACATTATACGTTACCAAGTAAAACAGACCTGCTTGTAATAGATTTTGATTTTTGCAAAGTCATTAAAGTAGTCCTCTATTGTCACACATATAGTATCTACCGAGTTGGATCCTCCAAGCCATTTCCTGGTCATCAGGTCATTCAAATGGGGCTACAGAAATAACAGAATAAGATTTACTTACACAGCTCTAAAAAAAACAGCATGTAACAAAAAAATTAGCATGTTTAGACATATGTATGGAACAATATATCATAGGTATTTTCAGTAGGTAACCTACGCAGAGACATAGGGGAGGGCAGCTACAAAAAGCTGACACCACAGGCTGATATATGCTATTAAGTATACGTAGTTTATTTAGCAATAGTAAACGTGTAAATATACAACACTTTACTTAGAGCAAGAACTATTTTTCAAAAAAATGGGTGTTGTTCCTAGCTCATTGATTGCCGAGGATCTCCTTGCACATTAGCCCCGTTAGACCAGAGAAATGCTTCCTTCCACCTGTCCCCCAGCAAACATTGAGCACTGCGATTGGCCGATGCGGTCACATAGTCCACAGGCTTCTTCCAGGAATCACATAACCGCTGTGGCCAATCTCAACACTCGATTTAGCCGGGGAACCCGAGGAGAAAGGTAAGGTTCCCCAGGTGCGCAGGGGGGCATCGGCAATTTGGATGCCCCCCTTGCACTAGGAACAACATCCATTTTCGGAAAATGGATGGTGTTCCGATTTAAACTTTGGAAAAGTGACCAGAGGTTATGCAACACTTTGATGTGTACCCTAATTGTAAAATATGCTGCTAGTATTATTTACAGACATGTGGTATCCTTTTTTTTTCTTGCTTCGGGAGTAGGGACAGCAGCGCCAGCTGGGGTGTGTTATGGACTGGTGGTATCCTTTTTGGCTCAGGCGTTGGCGGTTTTGTGGGGAATTGGCATCTGCTGAGACGGTATCAGTGTACCGGTCATGTCATGTTTATTATGGTTTTTATGGTTATTGGGGTATTTTGCTCATTAGGCTGGTACGTCTATTATTTAAGGTTTGTGTATTTGCACCTGCCCTTATTGCAACCCACTGTCCTCACTTACATATTTTTTGGGATTGTGATGTTTGACAACTTTATATGGTATATGCACATCCTTTAATATATTTATATTCATTCAGCTGGTCCAGATAGGCTGTGTAATAATTTTAAAAAGGACCAAAACCCACCCTGGGGCATCACTCCCCCCCGTGGCACCCCGATTGGGGGTACCCCACTGTGTGAAACCCCCCAGGTCGCCCGAAAACTCGTCTTCATTCCCCGTCAATCCCATTTGTGAATAGCCAGCACAAGCATGCTCCCTGTTAAGGGGTAGCAGGGATGCGACTGCCAGCGTGCTTGGATCCACTTGCATTAGACAAGCTCCTGGACGAGCTGCCGCACATGCGCCGAAGGACCGGCAAGTTTGTTCAGGTGACCTGGAAGGGAGGGGGGGGGGGGGGCTTTACACAGCAGGGCATCCCTGAGGCAAGCACAAAAACCCAGGATAGTCACAATCCTTTGTTTTGGTCCACTTTAAACCGGACCAACACCCGTTTTTACCTTAACGGGTGTTGGTCTGGCTGTGTGGTCATTATAAGAAGTGAGGGGGGGGGGGGGACATCCAGAATGCTGGAGCCCCCTCACAGCAGACCGCATATATAGCTTGTTTTACTCACCTTCGTAATGAGCCAGCGGCGAGAACGGACTCCCGCGATTGGCCGCCGGGCGGTCACGCGGGTGCAGTCGGGTGTTGGTCCTGTTTAAGTGTCATTGCGTGTTTACATATTTTTATAGTATTGAAATGGTGAATCCAGCAGTTCACCCAAAATAGTTCCAACTATGGGCTTGATTTAGGATATAAATAGTCTCCCATCGCTGCACGGCCATAGGTATTGGATTGAATTACTTTTCTTCATTTGTATTGTGGTACGGAATTTGCAATTTTGGTTTTTACATGTTTTTATATTTTTTGTTTAAGATTGCAAAAATAACTACAGGTACTTATAATCATCACCATCAGCCTGTTTTGCCAGCTTTTTGTAGCTACCCTGCTCCATCCCTGGCATTAGGTTACCTTACTTTTTTGCACAATCCATGGGGCAGGTAATTGAGCCCATTATTTATTTATTGTGCAGCATATGCATTTCTTGTGTGTATTTTTTAGTGGGCCATCAACAAGCTTAGTAGGAAAGAGTGCCCCTGAGAATAGAAGCTTTCATAGGGATGGACAACTTAAGGTCCAGTCCAGCAGAAAGACTTGTTTCAACTAGAGAAAACTGCCAACTGTGGGGATATAGTGAATTCTGCAGTCACATTCAACCCAGGACCCCCGGGTTCTAATGCTCGTGGCTCACAATGTATGCAATAGAGTCATTTGAGAGATGGTTAGAGAGAGGTGCATGAACCATGCAAAAGCCACTCATAGTTCTTACACAGAAACAGCCAGCCTAAAGCTAGGAAGAACTGGTGGAGGGAGTACTGTGCTGTTAGAAAAGGTTTTCGCAGCATTTCACAAGCTGGGTGCTTTGTGAGGAACAGGGTCAAGGGGAGCTATAAGTGTATAGCTTTTTCCCTTCAGATAGCCAGTAAGCCTACCATCTTGTATTGAAAATGATTTATCTTTTAAACACAAAACTCACATACATAGGCAGTGAATACTTTGCACTGGGTAAACTATCTGGTAAAGTCATTTTAGGTGTAACTTGAAGTGGACCAAAACCCATGAATTTGCCCCCTGGATTTGGTTCGCTTTTCCTAGGGGATCCGGATTTGGGATACCCGGCTCTTTTACACCTCCTCTCATTCTCACGATATGTACATTGATCCAGTGAGCTCCCAGTACATGTGCAGTCCCTGGTGACATCCCTGGTGGGGTGTACACACCTCACCAGGCAGGCTGGAATGGCTGCTGGTGGTTGCACACAGCGGGCAAGCCACCAGGTATAGTGGGCTCACAGATTTGAGGAAAGCATCTGACGAACTGGGAGGTTTCACAAAGCAGCACGTTGAAGCCTGGCCCAAAGATCAGATTACATTGGTTTTGGTCTGCTTTACGCTGGCATGGTTATGTAAGGTTAAAATGATTAGATGTCTTAGACCTCTTTAGTGTATTACTTTCTGTATAATTCTCAAAAGCAGTCAGAATAAACTGGTTAAATCAATGTACCCAGCAAAATCAAGAATATGGAAAATATTGAGCATATTGTCTAGTGGGGACAATCCAGCCACAGTATTAAGTAAGCTGGCTTTTTGACCACTTGATGCTGAATGTCATGGGGCAGGTTTTTCATTCAGTCTTGCTTTACAAATCTTTAATAAACTGTCCCCTATCTGATAAGTCATGCATGAATTATCCTCATGCTGCTTTCAGAATGTGAATGGCCCAGAGAAGTGTGATTCATTGGAGGTTATGCTAACTATTTGGTGAAGTCAGTGTGACTTCGTGCAACGCGGTGTGGATTGCAACCTGCATCCATGGTGAGTTTTTAGACACAAAAAACATGTAAAATAAATGCAATTCTGTGATCCTCATCTGTAGAATTGTTTTGTCCTCCATATCCACTCCAGGCCGTTAGCATTCAGTAATGAATGAGTTAACCTCTAGATGGAGGGCGTGGACTGCAAGACAAAGGTGTGGCTCCTCCCAGCCTATATACTTTCGGCTGCACTTCCACAACCCAGTATTTTGAAAAGCAGTAGAAACAGCTACCCGGGAGGAATAGATCGTCCCTATATAGACAAAAAAGGAGACACAATAAACTCCTCTCCACTACTATGTTTATTTTTCCCCTGATGCTGATCAACTATTTACAAATATACTTACTCCCCTAGGACTAGGCATCCAAGGAATGGATATCGTAACCTAGCAGAAAGGGAGGGTGTGATGGCCTGGAGTGGATACAGAGAAAACAATTCTACAAACGAGGATCACAGAATTGTATTTTCTCTCCCAATCCACTCCGGGCCATCAGCATTCAGTAACAAATGAGACCTCCCTTACTTCAGGGTGGGATCCCAAGAATTAATGAAAAGTAAGCTACTATAATACCAAAAACATCTTAGCTTACTACTGTCTGTCATACCTTCCTACCAATATAGAACTTGTTAAATGTATAAATTAAAGACCAAGCAGCATTCTTGCATACCTGTATAGCTGTGAGGCCCTCAGTTATAACAAACAAGGAGTCAATTTTTTAAAGAGCTTGTGTAGCAGTGATATAATATTTTAGCGCTCTCACTACATCCAGGGAGTGAAGGACCCTCTCTTTATCGGTAACCTGAGCAGGACATAAGGAGGGTAAAACCACATCTTCATTAAGATGAAAAGGGGAAACCACTTTAGAAATAAAGTCCTGTTTTAAAACGAAAAACAGTCTTGTCCTTATGTAACACTAAATATGGAGGCTTTACCGATAAAGCTGCTAATTCAAAAACCTGTCATACCAAAGTAATTGCCACTAAAAGATGACCTTAAGTGTCATTAAGCTTAGTGACGCGTCTACCAGTGGTTCAAAAGGAAGACCCTTAAGAGCTGATAAAAATAAGTTCAGGTCTCAGACAGAAGAGGCTTACGGAGAGGTCGCACACAAGTGACCCCTTCTCAGCAATGGGTTTCTGAAATAAAGATGGATAAAGCAGATCTGTTCCCTTAAAGGAGCAGTATCGCAAAATTTGCATTAAAAAAGATAAATAATTAAATAGCCACACAATAGCTTCTTTTTTTTTTAAGTTTTTATTTTGCATGAAACGTAAAAACATAACATACAATAAAATTATGCAATACAGCAAACAAGACGCCACAGGCGCCTATTAGCAGACTGGCCTACTTACACAAAAGACAGCCATTCACACAACACAACGACATGCACTCCGGACTCAAGCCCTACAAGATAAGAAATCCTTATGAGGAGACCCAACAGAGCAGAAAATGGTTAGAAGTACATCAGGGTAATCAATCTCCCACACAGAAACTAACTCTCCACCTCCCTCTGCTCTCCCCCCCCCCCCACCCCCCAGATCGGATGCCAATCCACAATCATCTTCATCTGCTCCACCCATCGGCGTAAGAGCCAAAACCACCATGATGCGACCATACTCTAACCTCAGCCATCATCAGAGGCCGTATCTTGGCACTGTAACCAGGGATCCCAGACCTTGGTAAACTTGTCTGGCACTCCTCTCGCCTGATAAGTCAATTTATACATGGCAAGCTTCTGATTAACCAGCCTTTTCCATGCCTGCACCGACGGCTTAGCCGGGTGCTTCCAGTTTATCAGTATACACTTCCGGGCATAAAAGAGCAGCAGCCGAAGCAACGCTTTCAATGCACTGAGCTCCGACAGCGGCTCCACCACTCCCAGAAGGCATAGCGAAACCGAACCCCTGATGCGAAATCCCACTATTCTGCTAATCAGGTCCATTACATCCTCCCAATAGCCAGCAAGTATTCCACATGACCAAATCATATGCACCCATGTGCCGCTACCACCCTCACATCTAGGACACGTGTCCCTATCCAGTAGGCCCATCATGTGCAGACGGACCGGAGTGACATACGTCTGGTGGACCCATTTGGTCTGGATCAACCACGGAAGAATGCAGATTATCCAGCACCTCCTCCCAATCGTCCTGATCCAGGCACTGGTCTATAGCCTGCCATTTCATCTCAATCCCTTCCCTAGGGGACACCAGTTCGCCTAGCAAACATTTGTACAGTGTAGAGACTGGTTTTTCCAGGTTCGAATCTCTAACCACATTCTCCACCTGCGAAACCGACTTCCTTGGGCCCACCCTGGAGAATGTGTCTAATTTGTAAGTAACTGAAAAAATCCCGGTTAGACAAGTCGAAGCTCTCTTTGAGCTGATCAAAGGACACCAGTACCCCCTCTCTGTAAAGTTGGCCCAGCTGGTGGACTTCCTTTCTACCCCAGAAGTGTGGATTCTGCACAGTCCCGAGTTTCGGAAGCCTAGGATTAGCCCAAAGGGGGGTGAAGGGGGAATACGCCCCACTCCCGTCTGGATCCGCACATAATTTGGCCACACTCTCCCAGATACTGCAGACCGTTCTCATACACGTGGTCGCCTCCCCGAGTCCCCTTGTGCCCTTGTAGGCCAAGGAGGATAGCCACACGGGGGAGCCCAGCACCGCCTCCTCCAGATGTACCACTGGATTATCCCCCGGTCGGCTAATCCACCAATGGGCATACAGCAGCTGGGTAGCATAAAAGTACATTTTCATGTGCGGTACAGCCAGTCCTCCTACGTCTATTTGTGCTTTCATAATTTGCCTATTTAATCGAGGAGGGGACTGCCCCCAAATAAATCCAAAAATAATTGCTTCCAGCGCCTTAAAATGAGAAGCGGGAAGCAATATGGGTGAGGCCTGGTAAATATACAATAATTTTGGAAGAAAGATCATCTTGAATATATTGATCCTACCCATGACCAACAGTGGGAGCCCACCGACTGACCCTCTGCTTCAATTTTGCAATATTGAGAGGCATAAATTGACTAGACTGCTTCCCAATCATGATCCCGAGATACTTAAATTGCCGTACCACCTTCAGCTGGGATCTGGGAGAGATACCCAAAGAGTCACAGGCATCCACCTGCATCAAGCTGGATTTGTCCCAATTAATTTTCAAACCTGAGAATCTCCCAAATATATCGATGATGTCTAAGGCTGCCTCTAGGAACTTGTGGCAGTCGGCCAAGTATAGCAGGGTACCGTGGTGCGACCCGGCATAAAGCCAGACTGATCAGGCCCAATCAATTGCAGTATAACTCGGTTTAACCCTTTTGTTGCCAAGCACGTAACACCTACGTGCTGGCTTGGCTGGGCCTTAAGTGCCAAGCCCGTAGGTGTTACGTGCTTGACTTTCCCTGCTGCTGGTTTAAAAAAAAAAAAATAAAAAATACTCACCTGACCCCTTGTTAGATCCGGCCGGGTCTACTCTTTAAGTTGGTGCTATCCGAGCCCCCGGAATAGGCCGCCCCCCGCTTCTGCAGCAGCAGCTGCTAACTGTAAAAAAATATATAAAAATGACATTCACTTACCTGTGTGTGCGCTGGCTCCCGCTGCCCCTCCTTTTCCCCTGGGGGGCCTCCGATCCTTGGGGGCGGGGCTATGACATCATCCTGGTCCGTCTTCGTGGCAAGCCCCGCCCCTTTTGGGGGCGGGGATATGACGTCATCCCAGCCCCGATCACCGGCTGCAGCGTTCTCAGCTGTCAGATGCCGGTGATCGGTGCCGGGGAAGGAGGTGGCAGGAGATCCTCTGATCTCCTGCCTCCCCCTTCTCTGGATGCCGATCACCGGCATCTGTCAGCAGAGCGGCGCGGGACAAGAGCTTGCAATCGGAGGTAAGTACAGTAAAAAAATTTTTTTTTTTTAATAAAATACTTTTGTGTGGTGTTTTTTTACAGTTAACCCTTTGTGTACTGGTAAGGGGTCCATGAGACCCCTTATACCAGTTCACAAGGCTCTGGGTATGGCAGGTCACCTGCGGCAAGCGGGTGACTTTCCATAACCCCCAGCCCCCCATTACCTGCCTCCCCAACGGCCAGGGGGGGGGCAGAAGGGCCCGGGCCACTTAGTGGCTATGTGGGCTAGTAGCCTGCAGGGCCAGGGGCCACCAACGCTGGCCCCTGCGCCCTGTTCTACAAGCCCCCATAGCTGGCCCGGGTCAGTAATGCTGGGTAGGGGGGACCCTACATCATTTTTTGGGGGGATTTTTAAGGGTTTTTAACCCTTAAAATTCTAAAAAAAAATGGGGTCCCCCCCCCTAGGAGGGGGAATCCTATGTCATTTTTTTTTTAAATTAACCCTTTTGTGTTCTGTCATCCAGCAGCTATAAAAGGCTGAAAGAGTGCTCCACTATGGATGGGAGGTTAGTATTAAAAAAAAAAAATAATAATAAAATATTTTTTCTCTTTGTGTGTGTGTGTTTTTTTTTTTACATTTAACCCCTTGTGAACTGGTAAGGGGTCCATGACCCCTATACCAGTTCACAAGGCTGGGGGAGGTGGCAAGTCACCTGCGCTAGCCGGTGACTTGGCATTAACCCCCGGCACCCCCATTACCTGCCTCCCCAAAGCCCAGGGGGGGTCAGAAGAGCCCGGGCCCACTGGCTATGCGGGCTTGTAGCCTGCAGGGCCAGGGGCCACAAAAGCTGGCCCCTGCGCCCTGTTCCTCCAAACCCTGCATAGCTGGTCCCGGGCTGGTTACTTTGGGTAAGGGGGGGCCCATGTCATTTTTTTTTTTTTAAGGGTTTTTAACCCTTAAAATCAAATACATTTTTTATTTAAAATAAAGGAGGCAATTTTGTAAAAAAATTATAAATAAAATTTTTTTCTTTTTTTTTACTTAATAATAAATAAAATTAATAATAAATAAAATTTACAAACAAGACATTTCATGTTAAAGCCTAAACTCTGCTGCAAAAAATATATATATAATTTTCCTGAAAATTCCAGCAAAAATGACGCAAAACATGGCGCAAAATGGGTAAAAATGACCTGTCAACAGAGGGTGACAAAATCTCAAGTAGGCTGGCAATTAAAAGGGTTAATAGTACCTCTGCATGTTGGGTATTGTTCTGTTCGGGGGACCTTGCGCTTTCAGACTTTACTTGTTTTTTCTTGTTTGCATATTTATATTTTAGGAAAAGGTGTTTTTTATTCTGCTTTTTTATACATTTTTTTAGGGAAACTCTGCGCAACCAAAGAGTTCTTTGAGGGATTAATTCCAGAAAGATGAGCCCACTACAACAAGCTGGGTACGCTTAGAAAGCTTAACATGTGTACTTTCAGGGAATATATGGTTTATGGGGGATATTCCAAATGTAAAGGGTTGTTTTGGTTGAAAAATCGCAAGGTGCGCAGAGCTGAAATTTTCAAGAAAAATTACCGTTATGCTCATGCTTTACTTTGGGGTGTTTGGCAACTCTTCCCTTGACAGAACCTATGCATGTTGGGTATCGTTCTGTTCGGGGGGTGTTGCTTTTTCAGATTATACTTGTTTTTTCTTGTTTGTATATAGTTTGTTTAGGAAAATGTGGCTTTGATTCTGCTTTTTTATCCTTTTTTTAGGGAAACTCTTTGCAACCAAAGAATACATTGAGGGATTACTTCTAGAAAACTGTGGCCACATCAACAAGCCTGGTACAAATAGAAAGCCTGAGGTGTGTACTTCCAGAGAATATATAGTTTGTGGGGGGTATTTCAAATGTAAAGGGTTGTTTTTCTGGAAAAACTGCAAGGTGCGCATAGCGCATATCACAGTTGTATTTTTTCTGAAAATCCCCTAAAGCTCTGTTTCAGTTTGGGGGAGTCTCCTGGGCAAGAAAAGGTGTCTACCTATACATATGTGGTACCACTGTAACTGTGAGAAATTGGGGTTTCACACGCAATAAGATTTTATTGACAAACTTACATTTTTTATTACAAAAAAACACTACAAATTGTAAAAAATTGATTTTTTTTATTTTTTTGCACATATTTCGCCAAAAAATATTGAGAATACACCTTAAAAATGACAAACAAGACATTTCATGTTAAAGCTCAGACTCTGCTGAAAAAAACAATATATCATTTTCCTGGGAAATCCCTGGAAATCCTTTCAAAAATCACATTTGAACATGGGGAGTGCAAAATAGTGCAAAATGGTCTGGCAACAGAGTGTGACAGAAACTCCAGGTAGGCTGGCACTTAAAGGGTTAATCTATGGCTAACAATTTGGCTAATATTTTGGCATCCTGATTTAAAAGGCATATGGGTCTATATGAAGAGCAGGCATCAGGAGGTCTCCCTTCCTTGTATATAAGAACTATATGTGCCTCGCAAAAAGAGGCGGGGAGGCTTTCATTGTCTAATGCCATTTTGAATACTTCTAATAGTCTAGGTGCTATCTGCTCCTGCGCAAGTCTGTACCACTTGGCCGGCATTCTGTCGGGGCCTGGTGCCTTCCTTCCAGGGAGTGCCCCAATTGCACTTGTGACCTCTTCCAAAGTGATGGGGGCGTCCAGGGACTCCCGCACCTCTGGGGCCAGCACCAGGAAGTCTAGATAGGTTTCCAGTTCCTCCACCCGGTAACTGGACTTAGAGGAATACAAGGCCGAATGATACTCATGGAACCGCTGTGCAATTTCAGTCCCTTCCGTTGCCAATCCCCTCCCATCAGATATTCCAGCAATGCTATTGGATTTTGCCTCGGCCCTTGCTAGATAGGCTAAGGTTTTGCCATTCTTGTCCCCTTTATCAAAGATCGTCGCCTGGCAGAGTCAGTCAGCAATAGATTATACTCCCTCTTAAGAGTCATCAGTGTCGAGTAGTCCCCACTGTCGGTCGAGGCCACAAATTTCTCCTCCGCGGCCGCAGGTTTATTTTCAAGTTCGACCCTCTCCCTCCCTTTCTCCTCTCTAACAGTTTTAATGGCACTTATGCGCAATCTCTGGTGACTGCCTTAAAAGCATCCCATCTTGCCCCCACGGACGTCTCATCCAAATTACGCTCCCAAAACATCTCTGCCGAGGATGACAGACTATCTTTAATTACAGGGTTCTCTAACCAAAGGGGACTCAGGGTCCACCCCACTCTACTACTCCGCATCTGTGACAACCCAATCACCGTTAATAGTGGTGAGTAATCCGAGATACCTCTCGGAAGATAGTTACAAGTCTCTACTTTGGCTAGTAAGTCAGATGATGAAAACGCCAGGTCAATCCTGGACAGGGATTTGTGAGTGGCCGAGTGACAGGAGTACAACTTGTCATTGGGATGCTTCCATCTCCAGAGGTCCCGCAGACCCAGCGCCTCAGCCCAAGATGCCAATTGTGTTCAGGGGCCCGAATTCCTGTCCAGGCGATCTATAGCCGCATCCAACACCATATTAAAGTCCCCCATAAAGAGAATTGGCGCAGGTGGTAGGCTAACCACTCTCTCCATGACCCGGTTCAGTACCTGAATACAAAAGGGAGGAGGAACATACACGCCAACTATGATCACATCCGTGTCCATTAGTTTGGCATGCAGGATTACATAGCGGGCCTCCTGGTACATCTGCACAGAATACAATACGAATGGCGTCCCCTTGGAGATCAGTACAGAGACCCCCCTGGAGTAGGTCGAGAAAGAAGCATGGTAAGAGCACTGAATCCAAGGTTTCTGAAGTGCAAGTTCTCTCCACTCCCTAGGTGAGTCTCCTGCAGGATCACCACATTAGGTTTATATCTCTTGACAAACTGGAGGACCGTGGCCCGCTTAATTTTATCGTTAAGTCCCCGGACATTCCAGGAGAGGAATCTACATTCACCCATTATCAAAAATCTGAGTACATGTATCCAAACCGGAAGCAAAAATACCATTTTGTGAGTACTCACCTGAAAAATGGATATTGTTGGTGTGCCACACACCCAGCTTCACTTCTTAAATATTCATCACTTCATGGGTTAATCCACCGCAGGTGACGTAGTGCAGAGAGGAAGTCTTGTAACGAGCCCCCTTCCGGCCTATATATACCTGGTACCTCCCTTCAATCACCAGTATATTCAAAAAGCAGTAAAACAAGGTACCAGTATTCCACCAGTAACCTCCAAAATTAATTTTGATATAAATAAAAAAGGGCTTCACCATATAAATGCTTCGGTAATACCGAAAAGGGCGGGTGTGAAGCGGGGTGTGTGGCACACCAACAATATCCATTTTTCAGGTGAGTACTCACAAAATGGTATTATTCTTGGTGTGCCACACACCCCGCTTCACTTCTTAAATATTCATCACTTCATGGGACATCCAAAAGCAGTGTCCACAAGGGAAGGGCATCTCAAGGCCAGGTGAAGCATAACTTAAATGACTGCAGTCTGCAGAACTTTGCGGCCAAAAACAGCATCCGCTGAGGCCCGCACATCAACTTTGTAAAACGTGTGAACAGAAGACCAGGTGGCGGCCTTACAAACCTGTTCAACAGAAGCTTGGTGCTGAAAAGCCCAAGACGCCCCAACAGCGCGAGTGGAATGAGCAATAATACGAAAAGGGGGAACTCTTCCCTTAGCAGAATAGGCCGCAGTAACGGCCTGACGTATCCACTTGCTAATGGCAGATTTGGCTGGTGCCAAACCCTTCTTAGGCCCATGGGGCACAACAAAAAAGGAATCCGTCCTAGGAAAAGGAGACGTGATAATCAAGTAGTACTTAACACAGCGTACTACATCCAAACAATGCAAAACCCTCTCTTTGTCATTCTTAGGATTAGGACACAAGGAGGGAAGAACAATATCTTGGTTCCAATGAAAAGCAGAAACAACCTTAGGAAGAAAGTCTGGCTTGAACCGAAAGACCACTTTATCCTGATGCCTCTCGAAGTAGGGCGCCTGGATAGTTAAGGCCGCCAATTCTGAGACACGCCGGACAGAAGTGATCGCTACCAAGAAGACAATCTTCTGAGTCAGGGTAGACAAAGCAATATCTTGCAAAGGCTCAAAAGGAGGAGCCTGAAGAGCCGAAAGAACCAAATTCAAATCCCAAACAGGGAGTAATGGTTTCATGGGAGGCCGCACATGCGTAACCCCCTGGAAAAAAGTTTTAACTAAAGGTTTAAGCGCAACACGCTTCTGAAAAAAGACAGATAAGGCAGAGACCTGCCCTTTCAATGTACTTAGCAGCCCTGATTGTAAAAACTCCAGAATCCTGGGGACCGAAAGGACCCTACAAGGAAAAGATCTTATCTCACACCAAGCGATATAGGCTTTCCAAGTCCTATAATAGATGATAGAAGAAGACCTCTTCCGGGCACTGATCAGAGTCTTGACAACTGAGTCAGAAAGACCCTCCTCCTTCAAGATGGAGGTTTCAGCAGCCAGGCCGTCAAACCCAGCGCTGGTAAATTGGGGGAACACAACCGACCCTGAGTGAGCAGATCGGGCCGAAGAGGCAGAACGAACTGGTCCACTGCCAGCCGAACGATGTCTGCGAACCACACTCGCCTTGGCCACCTTGGGGCCACGAGAACGGCGGACACCCTTTCCAGAGCCAACTTCCGAACCACCCTGCCCAGCATGGGTATCGGAGGCAACAGGTATAGAAATCCCAGATCCCCCCAGCTCAGGGACATGGCGTCCACTGCCAGAGCCAGAGGATCCCGGGAGAGCGACACGAAGTTCGGGAGCCTGTGATTGTGACGAGAGGCAAACAGGTCCACCTCCGGTGTCCCCCATCGGAGACACAGTGAGCGAAAAACCTGAGGATGGAGAGCCCATTCTCCCAGACGGGGAGAGCCCCTGCTCAACCGGTCCGCTTCCTGGATCTCCACTCCTGGAATGTATACCGCCGAGAGACAAGGAACATGGGCCTCTGCCCAGGTCAGGATCAGGGACACCTCTCTGAGAGCACTCAGACTGCGAGTCCCTCCCTGATGATTGATGTAAGCAACCGCTGTTCGATTGTCTGAACGCACCTGGACCGGAAGGCCCAGAACGTGTTGAGTCAGGAGAGCAAGAACCCGACGGATGGCTCTCAGTTCCAGAATATTGATGGGTAAGTGGGCCTCTTGAGGCCCTCACTGCCCCTGGAACTGCAGCTCCTTCCAGAATCCGCCCCATCCTGACAGACTGGCGTCCGTGGTGACAATTTCCCAAAGAGGGGTCAGGAAAGACCTGCCCTTCACGAGATTGGTCGAGACCAACCACCACTGGAGGGACTGCCGGACCCGGGAGGACAACTGGAAGGGCTGATCCAGCGACCGAGGCTGCCGGTCCCAAGACCCCAACAGATAAAGCTGAAGTGTCCTTGTGTGAAATTGAGCAAAAGGAACTGCCTCGAAGGAGGCAACCATCAACCCTACCAGCCTCATCCCCAGACGGATGGACGGCCGAGGATTGGAAAGTAGGACCCGAGCCAACTCCTGAATCAGATGAATTTTGAACTGGGGGAGAAACACTCTGTGTTGAAGAGAGTCCAACTGCATCCCCAGAAAGGACACCACCCTGGCCGGAGCGAGGGAGGACTTGGGGAAGTTGATCACCCAACCAAAGCTTTCCAGCGTGGAGACCACCATCCTGGTGTCTGTCTCCGATTGATTGAGTGACGGAGCCATGATGAGAAGGTCGTCCAAATAGGGTACGACACGAATGCCCCGAGATCTGAAAATGGCCATCACCCCTGCCAGCACCTTGGTGAACACTCTTGGAGCCGAGGTAAGGCCAAACGGAAGTGCCACGAATTGAAAATGCTGATCTTCCATCACGAATCGAAGAAAACGTTGATGAGCGTGGCAGATGGGAACATGAAGATAAGCATCCTTGATGTCTATGGACGTCATGAAGTCCCCCTGCCGAAGGGAACCGACGGCCGTACGCAAAGTTTCCATGCGAAACTTCCGAAAACGGATGAACTTGTTGAGTAATTTCAGGTCCAGGACGGGACGAACAGACCCGTCCTTCTTGGGGACTGCGAAAAGATTGGAGTAGAAACCGAGGCCCCTCTCTAAGCGTGGTACTGGCCGGATGACCGCCATCTCTAACACATTCCTTACCGACGCCAGGAGCCCCTGTGCGGCCAAAGGATCGATGGGCACCCGAGACCGAAAGAACCATGAAGGAGGGCGAGACTCGAATTCCAGTTTGTAACCGGACGACACTATCTCCCGGATCCATCTGTCCGGAACCTTCTGGTTCCAAACCAGGGAGAAGTGTCGCAATCGTCCCCCCACCCGCACGGGTGAGGGCAGCCCCTCATTGCTGAGCGGGCTTATCAGCAGGTTTGGGCTTGGTGCCCCAGGACTGAGTGGGACGGCCACGGCCCTTCCCCCGAGTCCAACCTGCACCTCTGGTAGCGGGAAAGGAAGCCCCCCTACCTGCTCTGAATCCCCGAAAGGAAGGTCTACCAGAACTTGCCCCCCGAAAGGGACGACAAGGCTTCTTACGTTGGGGCATTTTACCACCTTTGGCAACTGAATCAATTTTATCACCAAACAGCCGCAACCCCAAAAAGGGGAGAGCTGTGAGCACCTTTTTAGAAGCTGCGTCCGCCGACCACTGGCGCAGCCATACTGCCCGACGAATAGCCACCAGCATTGCAGCTGTCTTGCTACTCATAGCCAGCGCACCGTCCTGAGTGGACAGAACATAGGAAACAAAAGACTCACACTGCCTGAGAGCAATAAGCTCCTTGCAAGTGGGATCAAGATCCACACACAGACCCTGAATTACAGATCTAACCACCAAAAGAAGAAGCGCTGAAGCACACACCGGGCGCATCGCTGACCCGGCGTAACTAAAACCATGGCGAGCGTACTGGTCAATCCGACGATCCTCACCATCCTTAAGGGCAGTAGTCTCAGCAGACTGCACCATAGCCGTGCAGGAGAGCCCTAGTACAGGGGTATCGACGTCAGGAGAAACCGACCAAAGCTTCACCAATTCTGGCGGAAAAGGATAACGTTTCTCCCAACTGGAAGGAATTCCAGTTAACCGCGTGGGATGTTCCCATTCCTTGGTGTTGTCTGGGAAAAACCAAAGGCGGCTGAGGGACATTAAACAACTGACCCTTTGGCAGGGTGACAGCCTCAGGTGGATCTAAATTCAAAATTTCAAACATTTGAGCAAGAATGGAGGGGGTGTCACGAAAACCCCCCGCAGACAAATCGCCAATAGCATCAACCTCAAGCTGATCTGCAGGCTCATCTGACTCCACCAAAAATTCTCCCTCCTCGTCCAGGGAGCAATCGGACCAAACCACAGGCTCACATACATCATCCTGTGAAGCCGGAGGTATAGGAGTCAGGTGCTTCCGTTTCGCACTGGCCTTTAACCCTGCTTTAACGGAAACTATTTTCTCGAGGTTGGCCAACCGTGCCGCCACCTCGGATTGCGAATCCCCACTCTTGACAATGTCACGCGGGGTCCGGAATAGGGAGGGAGGGGTAAGGGATGATGGGAGTTGCGAAGGGCCAGCAGCCGGAGCAAAGGACTGACGCACAATACTCTGCTTTGCACAAGGAATGCATACAAAAACATCAGCTGGGAGCGGAGTCCCACATCCTCCGCATACCCTAGATGGCCGGTAATATCGGAAGCCTCCATATGGTGATTTATGGTATGCGCAAAAATTAGGGTTTAAGGCATAAGCCACCCGGGATGCCCCTTTATGTTAATGTACCGGGAGGGAGGATTTAATTTATAATAAAGATCCCCTTAAATAAATATATATATAGATTTTTTTATTTTTTAATATATATACATGTATATATATATAAATATATAAATATGTCCCAATTTGGAGGAAAAGAAAGGACTAGCCAGGCAAAAAAGAATCGGGAGGCCGCTGTATTGAGGGAATCCCAGGAACTGTGGGGAAGAAACAAACCAACAGTAAGGCCCCCAGAAACCAATGGCAACATGCAGTATAACATACATACACAGCACCAAGTGCTTTGAAGAGGCAAGAAAACTGGCCTCTGATTTTCCTCATATATTTTTCTTTTTTTTTTTTTTTTAAATAAAAGTATTTTTCCATTAAATATATTACTTTTTAAATAAACAGTCAAACACCATAAAAAAATAGACGGCCCCACGCCAGGTGAGGCCGCTTACCTGCCCCAGTAAGGCTTACAAAAGCCCAGCACCCAACCAAAGGGGTGGTGGAGACAGGCAGCAAATGTCAGCGAAGGCGGGAGTGGCCGATTAAAACAAAGGAGATAAGCGGAGGGGGGGGGGAGCTGGATAAAGTGCGAAAAGCGCAGGCAGCCATAAGCAAGCCTGACACCGTACAGCCCGCCCCGGTCACCCCTAAAGCTGACCCAAAGCTCTGGCCCTACAGGCCAGCAGCAGCAGCCCGCAAAACAGAGACTGCCATATAAGGAGGAATCAAAGTCAGGCCATATGCACACTCCCTTGCGGTGCAGCCTGACAACGTTGAAATAAGCAAAACACATGAACATACAGTAAACCATACACACAATACACATCCCTCTACACCCCCCCCCCATAGTGAAGGGAGAAGGGACTGCAACGGGAGAGTAAGGGGCTAAGGGGACCCTCGGGACAGGGGCATCCCACTTCCGGATCACCATGCCGGATAGCCGCATTGCCCCCAAAAGAGGGGGTCGAGCGGAGGAGATAAGCTCCTAGGCACCTATAGTGCCGTCTACCAATTGCCCAGTGAGCAGCCTAGGCTGGGAGGCTTCCATTCCACCATAAAGGTACAAACAATCAAAAACCGGGCAGATATAGACCAAAAGGGGGTGCCGGGGTAAGACCCCGGCTACCTGTAAGCAGGAGACTTCAATCTTCTGTCTTATCGTCAAGCAGAGAGAAAAACACTGGTGATAAATGGGAGGTACCAGGTATATATAGGCCGGAAGGGGGCTCGTTACAAGACTTCCTCTCTGCACAGCGTCACCTGGCGGTGAGTAACCCAATCGTGAAGAATATTAAAGGTGAAGCGGGGTGTGTGGCACACCAAGTATATTCCAGCTCACCCTGTCAAAGGCCTTCTCGGCGTCCGTCGAGAGGAGCATCGCGGCCGAACCTCCCAGGTGCGCACGGTGAATCAGATTGATCACTCTTGTAGTGTTATCTCTACCTTCCCTTGTGGGAACGAAGCCTGTCAGCTATTATTTTGTTAAAGAGCTTTATATCACTATTCAACAGGGAGATAGGTCTGTAACTTCCGCATTGAGCTGGATCCTTACCCGCCTTAGGAATGACCGTTATATTCGCTTGTAGGGTATCTCTGGGTGGGGGGAAGCCATCTCTTAGGGAGCTGAAGGATGCAATAAATTGGGGGCCCAACTTATCTGAAAATTCCTTTTAATAATCCAAACTGAAGCCACCAGGACCTGGGGCCCTACCTAGCTTGGTATTTTTAATTGCCCTCAAGAAATCATCCATCTCAATCTCCCCTTCTAAGGCTTCCGCAACCTCTTGTTTAAGGCGCGGGAGCCCCGGCTCACGAACATAAGTGTCAATATCTCTCTGATAGGTAGCAGGCTTGTCTCGTGGCAAATTATAAAGTTTCTCGTAGAATCCTCTGAACGTTTTGGCAATATCCACCGTCAGATGAAACCTATTACCCTCTGCTACGTTGTGTTTTCAAGGCCCTGGCCAGCGCTTTACCACATTTGTTACTGTATTCATAAAAAAAACCTCTTGCACCTAACCTAACCTAAGTCTTTGGCCTCCACTAAGCAGATGTCTCTGAGGGATTCCCTTAGGCTCACCAGCTTGGCAGCCAGTGCCCCATCAAGGGACTGTTTGTGCTGCGTTTCAATTTTAAAAATCTCTTGAGTGAGAAGGTCAATCTGTTTATTTCTTTCCTTTTTAAGGCGAGCCCCATGTTGAATCAGAAGCCCCCTTATCACACACTTGTGGGCTTCCCACAGAGACATTCGCGGAATCTCCTCCGTGTTGTTCAAGATAAAAAACTCAGCAATGGCCTTTTTAATATCTTCCTTCACCCCCGGATCCTGCAAGAGGGAGCTATTCAACCTCCACTGGCCTCTGAGGGGAGCGGTATCCGGGATACCAATAGTCATGGAGATTGGAGCGTGATCTGAAACAGTGATCAAGCTGATATCCATTTTGACTATGAAGTGGAGGAATCTGTGGGGGACCAGAAACCAATCGATATGGGAATAAAAACTTATAATCTCTCCCCTTCGGGTGAAGCGTTCTCCAAGCATCCATAAGTTGGTTTTTAAATAGGAATGCTTTGAGTTTTTTCGTCGCCCTGAGGGAGGAGTGGGACAGCCCACGGGATGTATCTGCCTTGGGATCGAGAATGGTGTTAAAATCCCCACCCAGCAGTAGGATCCCTTCTGCAAATGCCGTCAGCTTCCCGAGGGAGGAGTGCAGGAATCTATATTGATCCACATTGGGGCTGTAGCACGTGGCCAGGGTGACCTTTAAGGAGAAGAGGGAGCCCTTGACAAAAAGGAATCTACCCCCCGGGTCGTGGAGAGTCTCAATATGGGTCCACGGCAACGACCCAGCCAAGACCCTGGATTTTGAATCTGGGGAGGGACTGAGATATTGGGCTCCGAAGAGGTGGTTGGTGAGTTTGTGAGGCCACCCTTCCTTTAAATGGGTCTCCTGAAGGAAGGCGATCTGAGTATGGAGACGCCCCAGCTCCCTCAGGACGATGGATCTCTTAAAGGGCGAAATAAGCCCCTTGACGTTGAGGGATGTACATGTAACCCTCGACATTGCGGATCTCTCCGGGACTCACCACCCCTGACCCCAGCGAATGAAGGCTTAATGTAACCGGGTATGGGAGAAGCACGAATAGGGGTGGTAGGAAGGGGGGAGACAGTAGGTAGGGAGGGGGAGGCACGAAACAAGAGACAATAGACCGAGAGGAGGGGAAGGCCTGAGGAGGATAACAAGGGGTTAGACAAAAAACAAGAAAACCACACTTGCACCTCAAAAAAGGTGCCAACAGATAGAAGAAAAAACCTAAACGGGAAATAACTTTTGTTTCCTAAATGTGATCCCCTCCACAACCCAAAGGAAGACGGAGGGGTCAAGGACCTACTGGGGTAACGCGGCGGACACAGAGGGCAGGAGAGCCCCCCCAGCCGACCACAAAGAAGAACAATGCACCCCCCAGGGGACCTAAAAGGCCCTCCGGGAGGATCGTGGCCCGCGGGGACACCCACCCACAACTCACGGACAATAGCCAGAGGTTTGGGCCCGTCCGATGCCACCCGGCCCCCCCCGCCCACTAGGGAGCGGAGTGGGGCCACCAGGGGCGGGGCCGGAGAGGCCATTGCACAAAAGAAAAATTACAACTCGGCCACGAAAGGCATATGAGAGCAAACGCTGAAAACGGCATGGAAAAGGAAAGAGAGGAAGTATGACAACAATCAACTCAGAATGGCATCAACATGGCAAAGGATAACAGGAAAGCGGGACGGCCCGAACTGGATCAAGTCTTGCTGTCCCAAGGTCGCGGGGCCCCAGGCGGACCCCTGGGCCCTCCCCTGCGTGCTGCGTTGACACTTCTAGATTGACGGGCTCCCTGCGGTAGCCCGCCACCGCCTCGATAAAGGGCGGTGAACGTGGCAGGGGAAGGTTCCAACCAGTCCGGTACCTCCATGGGCACCGTCCCCAGAAATACAAAAAGTTTCGGGAGATCCACTGGGGACTTCAACGCGTAGGTCCGCTGGTTCTTGCGAATAAGAAGGTGGAATGGGTATCCCCAACGGTAGGTGGCCCCGCATTCCAAGATTTTCGCTAGAAGGGGTTTCAGGAGCCGTCTCATCAAAAGTGATCTTCTAGAAATGCCCGGGAATATCTGAATCAACGCACCGTCGAAGTTAATTCTGTCTCTCTCCCAGGCTTTCCTCAGAATTTCCTCTTTTATTGAGTAATAATGCAGGCGACACAACACATCCTGTGGGCGGTCCGGATCAACTGACCGAGGGCCCAGAGACCTGTGGAGGCGATTGATTACGATTTCCGTATTGGGAGGGCGGTGGAGTATCTCATTAAAGATGCCAGTGACGGTGTGCCAAAGCTGGTCTTGACCGGTCGCTTCTGGCAGGCCTCTAATTCTGATGTTGTTCCGCCTGCTTCTATTCTCAAGGTCATCCAGGTGCAGGACCGCGGCTTGGGAGATGGCTCGCTGGACCGCCAGGCCCTCCTCCAGATCCTCAATTCTTTGAGTTGCCAAAAGGTGTGATTGCTACAGTCCTGAGACTTTGGAATCAAGGCTTGACACTGAAGATTGTAGGAGATGTCCTTCTTAAAGGAACTTTCCACTCTCACAATAAAGGATTCCAAATCAGCTTTAGTGGGCAAGGCTCTGAGCTCAGACCTTATGTCGGCAAGCATCCCATCGCGGGAATCAGGGGTAGGAGTGGGACATGACGCTCCGGGACGCCAACGACCCCCTTGCGTGGGGCCCGGACCGGAGCAGCCCCCGGCATACACCCGGGGGGAGGCCCATCAAGACCCGAGCAGGACTGCCAGGCGGAGGGTGTCGCCGCTCCAGTACCCGGGGCCCGCAGAGCGGGGCACCCAACCCCCACGTCGTGGATTGCCGCATCCGACCCAGCTCCTGGCACTGCCCTCCACAACCCCCTGTCTTCTGCCTCCAAGGCGCAGCTAACTGATGCTGTTTCACGCAGGGAGGCTCCAATAAGGGCACACTTCTTCCCCGAATTGACCCCACCCCCATGGACATGAGCATCCAGCTGGTGAACTAGAGGCTGAGGACCCTGCGAGGCTCCTGCCCACACCGCAGCGTCTCTCAGAGCGTCGTCTCCCGGGCTGACCGCTTAATGAGTAATCGGGCTCAGGGAGCCGGAGCACCGCCGCGTCGAGGCGGCAGCAGCTGACGGCGCCTCCCGGCTCCCCCCCGCCCCGTCTGTTGCTTCACCGCACGACCGCGGCCTGTCATCATGCCGCCGCTCGGATGTCCTCCATGGGTGGAGTTCCCCAACTCAGCCACAACGCGCGTCCCGCCGCCATCTTCCCGCGAGGTGCTGCCCCGGCCCTCTGGTGCTCGCCCCACCTTCCTCCTGGACACGATCCTCTGGACTCCTCGCCTCCACGCTCCGGATGAAGTCAGAGCAGCCATGGTAAGTGCCCGCCGCCTCCTCCATCCTCTGTTCCATCTTGCCAGTCTCCTCACATCTGGCTGGTGGTTCCACGTTGCTGGCAGCCGCCATCTTGCGCTCCCCCTCTCTTCCTCCCTTGGAGCGATCTGAAGCCATGTATGAGCTTATCCTTCTTGATTGAAGGGGCTTTCACCCCCTTCCTCCTCTTTGCCATCATGGCCAAGTAGCTGTGTGAGTGGGCTTACACCCCGATATGGCCAAAAATCTCGGTCGGCTAGAGGGAGCAGACACGTCTTCACTTCTCCATATCCGGCCACGCCCCCCAAAGCAAGCGTTTGTAAATTGGGGTAACGTAGTTGACTCTGAGAGATCAGATCTGGAGACAGGGGCAGCCTGTACTGATCTACCACCAATCTTACGACGTCTGCGAACAAAACCTGTCTTGGCCACCTTGGGGCCACCAGAATTGCTGGTGCCCCCCTAGAGCCAGCTTGCGCACTACCTTGCCTACCATGGAGAAGGGGGGAAACAGGTACAGAAACCCCAGATCCCTCCAGGCAAGGGACAAGGCATCCACTGCCAGGGCCAGAGGATCCTGAGACAGAGATACAAAGGTTGGGGGCTTGTGATTGTGCCGAGAGGCAGAGATCCACCTCTGGAGTCCCCCACTTGTGACACAGGGCCCGAAACACCCTGTGGTTGAGAGACCATTCCCCTTGGCGAGAGAATCCCCTGCTCAGGGAGTCCGCCTCCGTGTTCCCCACTCCCGGAATGTATACTGCCTGAGAATCAGAGAGACTTCCCTGAGGGCACTCCTGCTGCGAGTCCCTCCTTGGTGATTGATGTAAGCTACCGCAGTACGATTGTCTGATCGGTCCTGAACCGGTAAACCCTGTAGGTGAAGTGTCAGATGCGACAGAACCAAGCAGATAGCTCTGAGCTCCAAGACATTGATGGGGGTGTAAGCCTCCTGAGGACCCCAAAACCCCTGGAACTGATGATCTTTCCAGAAACCTCCCCAGCCCGACAGGCTGGCATCCGTGGTAACCGTCTCCCAACGAGGGGCCAGGAACTATCTGCCCCTCATCAGATTGCTTGATTCCAGTCACCACTGAAGGAACTGCCGGACCCTGGGAGACATCAGAAATGACTGATCCAATGACTGTGGACATCTGTCCCATTTCAGCAATAGATGGAGTTGTAGCGACCTCATGTGGAATTGAGCAAAGGGGACTGCCTCGAAGGAGGCCACCATCAAACCTACCAGAGTCATCCCTAGCCGAATGGAAGGGCGAGGGTTGGTCAGGAGAACACGTATCAGATCCTGAACCCTCTGCACCTTTGGCTGAGGTAGGAACACTCTGGCCTGACTGGTATCCAGATTCATGCCCAGAAAGGAAATCTCCCTTGATGGGGAGAGAGAAGACTTGGGGTGGTTGATCACCCATCCGAACCTCTCCAGCGTCGTCAACACCGTCCTGGTGTCCAGCTCCGCCTGGCAGAGCGAGGAAGCTGTAATGAGTAGGTCGTCCAGATATGGCACAATGCGAATGCCCTGGGCTCTGAGCAGGGCCATAATGCCCGCTAGAACCTTGGTAAACACCCTCGGTGCCGAGGTCAGCCCGAACGGGAGGGCCACAAACTGAAAATGCTGATCTCCGACCACAAACCTGAGAAATCTCTGGTGTGCTTGGAAAATTGGTACATGAAGGTAAGCATCCTTGATGTCTATGGACGTCATGACATCCCCCTGACAAAGGGAACCAATGGCTGAGCGCAGAGTCTCCATGCGGAACCTCTTGGTTCTGATGAACCTGTTGAGAAGCTTCAAATCCAGAATGGGTCTTATGGAGCCATCCCTTTTGGGAACCGTGAAAAGGTTGGAATAATAGCCCCGGCCTCTCTCTGAAAGAGGCACCGGGCATATGACCGCCATGTCCAGGAAGTTCTTTACATCCGACAGGAGCCCCTGCGCCGCCCGAGGATCCAAAGGCACCCGAGACCTTAGGGAGGAGGCCGGTACTCGAACTCCAGTTTGTACTCAGACAAGACAACTTCCAATATCCACTTGTCCGTAACCTCCTGGGCCCAGACGTGGAAGAAGAGCCGCAGCCATCTCCCCACCCGTAAGGGTGAGGGTGCCTCCTCATTGCTGAGCTGGATTGGCAGCGGGCTTGGGCTTGGAACCCCAGGTAGAGGCTGGACGGGCATGTCCTCTACCTCTGTTCCAGGAACCCCCTCTGAAGCCAGAGTAGGCAAGACCTCTGCCCCCTCTGGCACCATGAAAGGAAGGACTGAAGGAGCATGCCCCCCGAAAGGAGCGACACTGCTTCTTACGCTGAGGTAGCTTTCCACCTTTCGCCACAGAATTCAATTTGTCTCCAAACAGCCGCACCAACAAAGCCGAAGTTCTACTACACCTGGTAATAGTGTCGTCCAAAGCCGACAAAACAAAATTAATGAACAATTCACACCTCTTAAGGGCTGTGAATTCAACGCTATCCGGGTTGAGCTGGGACAAATTTAACGTGTCCGTGATCTCCGACCTGGTAGCCACAGCCACGAGTGCCGATGCACAGACAGGCCGCAAGGCTGACCCCACACTGGCAAAGGCATGGCAAGCCATCTGATCAATGCGCTTGTCCTCGCCATCCTTAAGGGGAGTGGCGTCAGGAGTATGTACAACGGAGGTGTTGGACAGTCCTAAGATGGGCGCATCAACCTCGGGCGGGGAAGACCAGCGCTTCACCGCGTCCACCGGAAAGGGATACTTTCTATCCCATCCCTGAGGAACACCATGACGGCGACTCGGCTTCTCCCATTCTTTGGGAATCATGCTGTCAAAATGATCCTGATTTGAAAGCGGGGCTTAGAGAACCCAAAGAACTCCCCCATCTTCGGAGGGGACATATCCAGAACCTCTAACAGATGGGTCAGGACCCTGGGGGTATCAACAGCATCCCCCAGCGCCTGCCCGGCATCAACTGCAATTCCTCAGTCTCAGATTCCTCAAACAATTCCCCCTCCTTAAGCGGGGAATAATCAGCCCAGTCAGGGGAGTCATAATCATCAAAATCAATTACCGGCGTAGCCGGTGACAGATGCCTTTTCTTAGCAGTCGCCTTTCTGCCCACTGAGCTAGAAATAATTTTCTCAAGGTTGGCCAGCCTGGCACATACAGCGACTCCCCACTAATGAAAGTGTCACTTGGGGTAGGGATGATGCGGGGTGGGGTAGGTGAGGCGGGCGGCACTGACCGAGACGCCTGGGGTCCCGACTGCCGCGTTATGGCATGCTGCGCGCATGGTATGCAAATAAGTACATTCTCCCCTGCAAGGGGTACCCCACAACCCACACATAGCCGGGATTGTCCCGAAGGGAGCCCGAGCCCGGTATCCCGTGGAGCCTCCATATGGTGATTTTAAGGTAGTCGCAATGACCCGAGGGAATTACGCTGGTAAGCAACCTGGGATGCCCCTTAAGTCCCAAGTGGGAGGATTTATAAGTGCCCCAAATTTCTGCTAGGGACCCTAGGACCAGGAGAACCCCCTTTTAAGCAAGGCACAGGGAGTCCTCATGAAAGACACAAAGGAGTGGCCATAAGCACATGCACACACACATATATATATATATATATATATATATATATTCATAAATCAAAGAAAAAGTGAAAAGGGACTAGTGCTGTCCCCTGTCAGAATGGGGCACATGGCTAAGTCAGGTACACAAAAGGGGGAGCCCGGGAGGGCACTCACGTGTCTTGTACAATGGCTGCCAACGCTCAGCAGCTCAGAGAAGGAGTGTGAGAAAGGGAGAAGAAAGGGCGGGCCAGCGCGGATCACGCTCCGCACCTGGCCCCGCCCCCTATTCTCACAAGCAGCAGCACGGTTCCCAGCCGTAGGCTGGGCTCCGCAATTGGCTCCAAAACAGAAGGGGGTGGGCCGTGGCAGCGCGCGAGCACCCGGCCCCGCCCCCTTAACACAGCAGCCTGAGGGGAAGAAGCTCCCCTCAGCAGAGCAAAAACGTCGTCCAGCCAGTAATGTGAAGCACCAAGCACACATACACACACACATTCACACCTGACAGGAAAGAAAAAGGAAAAGTCCCCCCCCCACTGGAGGGTTAACAGAGGGACCCGGAAGAAGGATAATTCCGCACCAAGTATGGTGTAAGGGATATATATATATATATATATATATATATATATATATATATATATATATGCAATTAGGGACAGGGCATCCCAAACCGGGATCCCCAACCCGGATTCCGCCTACCCCTTTATATGGGGTCTCATGGGGGAGCATGGCTCCCTGAACACCTATTAAGGTGATTCCTATCCTCACCCGGACCTGCAGCCAATGCTGGGAGGCTAATATTGGGCTTAATGCATAAAGGTCCGGCAGAAATAGGGCAAAAAAATGGCCGGGCGTAAGCACGGCTTACCTGCAAGGAAGAGAAGCAGACATCTTCTGACTTGCTCGCCGTCCTGCAGAGAAGGAACTGGGGAATGTGTGGGAGGTCCCAGGTATTTATGGACCGGGAGGGGCTTCTTTTTTTGCTTTCATCTCTGCAGAAGATTCGCCCCCTACTGGACCATAACCCATATGTCATGAATAGTGGAAGCGGGGTGTGTGACATACTTGGAATATTCTGACAACTGCCTGTTATAGGAGGATAAGGGGGTGGAATCTTGCATGCTGCCTGGACTGGGGGGGGATTCTGAACACTGTTAAAGGGGAACTGGGTAGGGGATTCTGCACAATGCCTGTTAGAGGGGAATTGGTAATTATAGACACTGCCTGTTATAGAGGGATTGGGGAATTCTGCATGTGTTCCGTTAAAGGAAGATTGGAGGGATTTTGCATGCAGAATTCTGAATGCTGCCTGTAATTAGGGGATGGGGAAATACTGCACACTGTCTAATATAGGCGGATTGGGGGGATTCTGCACAATGCCTGTTATAGGGGGATTGGGGGGGGGGGAAGCTGCACACTGCCTGTTATAGGGGGTGAGGGGATTCTGCACACTGCCTGATATGAGGAATTCTGCATACTGCCCGTTATAGGGGGAGTGGAGTTTTCAGCACACTGCCTGTTACAGGGTGATTGGGGGGGGGGGCGAATGGCACATGCCGTTTTGGGAGGGGATTCTGCACACTGCCTGTAATAGGGAAATTGAGAGGATTGTGCATGCTGCCAGTTATAAGGGGATCGGGGTGAGACTGCACACTGTCCATTAAAGAGGGAATGAGATGACTCGGCACTCTGCCTATTAAGAGAGATAGTGAGGATTCCGTTATCAGGCATATTCATACGGAAAAAGGAATAATTTAATAAACCTCAGTAGTTTATCAAAAGATACATTTGGTCCCTAAAACTAATCTGACATGAAAATAACTTGGCCTGTGAAACTATCGGATAGTGGAAGCCTTTCACAAGATTAAAAGCCTGTGTTTGCCATGTCATGAAGGATTACATTCTTGTCCTAGCTGAAACAAGGTTATTACCTTATTTACTATCCATAAACGAGACTTGGATAATGAAGGTCATTGATTACAATGGGTCTAAGGATCTTTCTATTTGCCAAGATGGTTTCTCACAATGGAATCTCAGCTGAAGAACTCGGATGTCTGGAATTCCTTTATATGTCATCCATACTAAAGTTTTTCCACATAAAGCTTGTTTACTCGAATTACCCAAAACAAAGATCTTTTAGGACTGTCATTGTTCAAAGTTGTACACTGTTTGCTTAAAGTCAACATAACAAAGATAGGTGTGTGGAACAGGAAACTTACTCACCATCCAGGTGCAGGGAAGATGGGAATTAAGACTCAGTTTTAAATATAGTGAAATACCAAACAATCAGTTTTTCTATGTTCAAATGTAATATTTAATGTGAAGTTATAGGATATCGTATGGATATATTTTGGTGGAATATCCCATGTATCATTTTAGTAATTACCATACGTATTAGATTAAATAATGTTTAGTAAAATTGTTTTTCCTTACGTATATATACGTTCTATATTATTGCATGTGGATTTATTAGTAGTTTTAAGGGTTTTATTTGAATGTGTGTCTAAATATATATAAGGGTAAATAAGGCTATTATAGGAGTATCAAATTAAAGTCATTCAATATTTTATATCTTTAAAATAATGAATATATATTATAGGTTGTATTGTAATATTGTGTTATTTTAATTTATATGAGATAAGATAAGATAAGAAGAAGGTGTGTGCTGAAGATTCCTTTACAAAGGTTGAAGAGCTGATATCAGCGTCAAGCTGTGAGCTGCCTTGTGTAAACTGTGATGTAATCCAGGTATCCCCAAAGGTGGGGGCTATTGATTGCAACAGGGATGAAGTTTCCCCAGAGGTCTTAACTGCCAAAGGGATTATAGCCTTAAAAAGCGTCAAATGCAAGAGCATCCTAATTGTTTATGTGACCTGTTTAACGATGATGGCCGATATTATATTGATTCATATCTCCAAGATGAACATATAGGTCCAATTAGAGGTTTAATTGATACAGGATCACAAGCGACCATACTGTCCTTTAATTATTTCCAACAAATTGTGGTTAGGACAGAGAAAAGGCCTAAATTAAAATCATTTGATGGCTCTTTGATAAGTGTAGGTGGAGACACTTTACAGGTAAAAGGAACAGCTTGGTTTACGATGGGCAAGAAAATAATTAGACATCCCATCATCATTGTAGATATTCCTAATGATAAATTAATCATAGGAGTTGACATTTTGAAAAGATTGAGCTCCATTATTGACTTCATTAATGAAGCAATTTGGACCAAAGTGAAGGCACCTATTGCCTATGACCGATCTTGCAATATACAAACCCACTATAACTGCCATGTGGTTGAAGAGAGGCCTAACTGTATAGAAGTTCATTTTAGGAACAATCAGATTCCGGACATCACAATCCTAAAAAATGTTGATCCTGAGAAAGCTATCAGGGATACAAAACACACTATAACCATCCAGAAGGATAGGATTAAAAAGGTGACCCTGAATGAGGATGTGTTAACCATTTTGCTTGAAGGGAGATGTTCCGAGGTAGCAGACCTGACCAGGCATACTCAATCCATGGTCTGTATTGAAAAGGTAAGTAATAAATTATTGATTCCCGTACAGGTGAACAATATGGCTCGGATGAAATACGCCAAGTTGGATTTGAAATCCGAAGCCAGTTACATTAGCCCAGGTCTATTGAAACAGGTCGCCAATCCTAAAATGATTAGATATTCCTCTCCACAAGATCAGTGGGATCATGATCTGGATGGTGATTCCCAGAGTCATAATGTAATTGCGAGATGTTTATTATCTGTTTCCATAGGAGACAAGACCACTGAACATTCATTCATCGTGTTGAATGAACCACGGCACCAGATGTATATAGGTAATGACCTTTTACATCGATTTGCTGCGCAGGTTGATCTGGTGAACAATAATTTGTGGTCTAGATTATCAGGGGATCCAGAGGGATTTCAAAATGAGGAACAAACCCTGAAGTGGGGGACAACAGATGCCTTATGCCGTAAGTATTCTGGTTGCTGAGGATGTCGAGATCCCTGAAGGAGGTAAGCCTTTTCTTCACATACAGGTAAAAAAAGGACAGATATTAAAGAATACAGACGCTTTGATCTGTTTGTCTAACCGGATACAGCAACTCGGACTTAAGGTAAGCCAGACTCCTATGGTAAATATCCATCATAAACCATTGAATATAATTATTCATAACATGGCTTCCCATAATATAGCTTTACGGAAAGGAACTATACTTGGTTTAGGTATGGATTCTGAATATTACACTTTTGGATTTCAGAATCAGGTTATTGGACTTATCCCTGATGAATATCTATTAGAGGAAGAACTATTGGAACAACATTTTTCTCAACACCTGAAGGGTTATTTAATATCCATTCTATTTATCCTTTAAGTTCTGAAGAAGGTACATGCCATATTGAAGAAACATCATTAGTTTTCAATCGCGAGAGTGATGAAAAGGAATATAAGTTATACCAACTGAAAAAGGAAATGGTAAGCGAACCTAAGAGCGATTTAACAACTGAGCTGGAAGAAGCTTATGAGTCAACCTGAAATTTTTCCTGAATTTCAGGAACAGGCCGAAGAGCAAATCACTGTAGCTGATGCATGCTCTGATGAATCGAAGCGTCAACAGTTAAAGAAACTCTTCATAGATTTCCAAGATATGTTTGCCAAGGATTCCTATGATTGTGGGGTCACTGCACCACCTGTATATGTCAAACAATACCGACTTCCTTTAGCAGCTTACGAGTGGTTACGCCCAGTGCACAGTTCATTTAACACACCTATATTGGCAATTCTTAAGCCAAATGGTCAATTTCTTCTTTGTACAGACCTTAGGCAGTTAAACGCGTATATATGTCCGGGTGGCCCGTGCCATATATAGACCAGTGTTTGGCACAAATACAGGGGTCCAAGATTTTCACTGCTCTTGACTGTGCACAAGGATACTGGACCATTAAGGTGGATGAGAGGGACCAATACAAACTGGCATTCTCATTTGGTAAACAACAGTGGGCGTGGCAATGATTGCCATTTGGTTATGTAAATTCAGACATGAATTTGCAGTGTTTATGAATAAGGCAAAGCCTGATGCTGCTGAACGAGGTACTAACCCAATTGAGAAAAGCTGGCATAAAACTGTCTTTACAGAAGGCTCAATGGTGTCGTTCCAAAGTTAATTTCCTAGGTCATGAAATCTCTGCGGAAGGAATTAATCCACAAAAGAAGAAGCTGTGACCAAGACAAAGTCACCAACCAACCTGAAGGAATTAAGATCCTTCCTGGGTATGATGAACTATTCACGTAAGTTCATAGACAACTATGCCGAAATTATAAAACCTCTTTTGCAGTTGTTAAAGAAAGGAGTAAAATGGGAATGGAATGAGTGTCATGAGGAAGCTGTAACTGAGCTGAAAACTAGACTCATTCAGGCCCCATGCCTTGCATACCCAGAAGGGGGAAAACCATTCTTTGTTGAAACAGGCTTCACCGATAAAAGCATGAGTGCTGTACTGTTCCAGAAACAGGAAACCCTGAATAAGATCATCGCTTATGCTAGCAAGTCCTTATCACCAGTTGAGGTAAAATTTAATGATTGTGAAAAAGCATTATTGTCAACTGTGTGGGCTTTGCAATATTTCAGGAGTTTTATCCAAGGCGAAAAGATCATTGTGGAAACTGCAAACCAACCGTTGCAATTTTTGCAAAGTAGTAAAATAAGGGATGGAAATCTTTCCAATAGCCGGATAACCGCATGGACAATGTCCTTAATGGGATGGCCATTGGAGATAAGGTACAAACAAAATAATAAGAATCCAGTTGCCCAAGGGTTAGCTGATCTTTATGATTGTACCAATACAGGCCCTAAGGCTGAACCAGCGGAAAATGATTTCCTAGTAGAACAGTCTTTATCTCCATACAAGACATTTGAAGAAGAGTATTGCAAATCTTTACCCTGTGTCTATGTAGACAGTTGTTCTTTCCACACCACGGCAGGAACAGAACGCAGGTTGGTTGCAGGCATTGGGATAGTGTGGAATAATAACTTCCCAGAGGTCTCTGTAGAATACAGTATTGGTCCAAAAAGTAGCCAGATTGCAGAACTCACTGCTATATACAAAGCGGTACAGATGGCTATGATATGATGATGATGAATATGAAATTAAAGAGTTTGTTATAATCACAGATTCTAATTATATTCGTAACAGCTTTGTGGAATACCTCCCTGGATGGAAAAGGTCCAATATGGTCAGAAGCAATAACAAACCAGTTAAACATGGTAAAATGCTTTGCAGGATTGACGAGATGGTTACCACTCATGGACTTACCATATATTGGAAGAAGACCAGGGGCCATTCAAAATATCCAGATATAGATAAAGAGGGAAATGGCTTGGCAGACTCCCTAGCCAAGCGAGGAGCTCTTGAAGGAGAAGTCCTGGATATTGATGATCTCATGGGTACCATACAGGTAGAGGCATTAACCAGAAGGCAGGCCCGGAAGGAGGCCGAAGCCAATGTGGCCCAGTGGAGCCAGGATTTCCCTAGTGAGGATCTCATTGAAAGCCAAAAGGGGGATCCTATCATTGGGGTATTTTGTAAACATATCGAAGATCCACAGAACCATTCCATAACTGTGGAAGATTGTAAAGACAAGGAAGAGTTACGGGTTTTGATGAAGGGTAAGTCCCAATTCTCCTTACAAGATGGATTGTTAGTGAGAACATCAAAGAATGGTATATCTCAGTGGGTAGTTCCCATAGCATTCCGAGGTTTGATGCTACAGCATGCCCATGATGCTCCAACTGCTGGACATCGAGGTGAGAAGGTAACATATGAATTGTTACGGGATTATGCTTATTGGCCACATATGTTGCAAGATGTTTGCACATATTGTCAAGGACATTTAATTTGTCCTCAATACCAGCCACAAGCACCCACTCATCGGGCACCGCTGATGAAAAGAGGAATGTCTATGCCATGGTCGGATATCCAAAACGATTTTATTGGACCAGTAACAACCTCATAAAAAGGAAATCGATACATGTTAACCGTAACTTGCCTATTCACGAAATGGGTGGAATGTTTGCCGTGCAAAACATGTAGCTCTAGTGTTTGTGCATCCCTACTCATTAACCACGTATTTTCCAGATTTGGGTTGCCCCAGCGGGTTGAATCGGACCGCGGATCCCATTTCACCAGTGAGGTGATGACAAAAATGTGGGAGATACTGGGTGTGAAAAGGAAGCTACATATAGCTTATTGCCAAGCCTCTAGTGGTGGAGTAGAGCGTTACAACCAATCCATTGTGAACATCCTAAAGAAGTTTGTCAATGAATCTGGTAAAGACTGGGATGTGAAGTTGCCTTTAGTCCTTATGGCTATTAGAGCCACACCCAGCTCTGCTACCACATTTTCCCCATTTGAGATGATCACAGGTAGGAAAATGGTATTACCACAACATCTGTTTTACAGAACAACGGATCATAATCTGTTAAACGCTTCAAATGCTGATCAATACGTGGAGAATCTACGTAAGCATCTTCAGCAGGCTTTTGCATTCGCCCAGAAGAATCTGGAGAAAGCTGCTGTTAGCAATAAAACATATTATGATCTGAAGACTACAAAGAAGGAGTATCAAGTTTCCGATCAAGTATATCTTTACAACTTTGCCCGAAATCAGGTAAAGGAAAATAAATGTTTACCTTCATGGAAAGGACCTTATAGCATTATTGATAAATTATCTCCTGTGGTCTATAAGATCAAAATTCGAAAGGGGGATGAATTTGTAGATAAATGGATCCATATTAATCAATTGCGAGCTTGTCATCCTAGGTCACAACTTCAACGACTGGAAAGAAGACCAGATGAAGAAGGATAAAGAGATATCGGATAATCGGGATTGGTGTAGTATACATAAATGTATCGACCTAACCTATTTTGTTTTATATATTCCTCCGTACTTTCTATCTCTTAATAGATCTTGGTAATTACAAAAATTGATTATAATAATAATTAATTAAAATTTTAAATAAATTAAAATACCGAGAATTTTCTCCAAGCTATATGAATGGGAGAATTTTGATAGTATAATCCTATTTTAGTACCCGATAGATAAGAAGGAATATGAAAAGATGTGTATGCTCATATGTGTCATACAATATGTTACAGTAGACGGAGCCGAGATGACGTCGAGAAGTGTCGCCATCCTATACATCATCTTGATGATGGGGAAAAAGTGCCAGGTCGAGCTAATCGCTGTACCAGGACCATCGTCTGGAATCGTGTCGCAGAGAACTACAGGATCCAGTCTGACGAACGTGAGGGTTTTGTCTGAGAGGGTCTACATCAGCCAGATCGTCCAATCGGCCGAAATGGAGGACGGGGGATCGAGCGTGTTACGACCATTCCCAGGAATGAGGCCAGCGGTACGTGGAAACGACCAGAGAGGCTTATCGGATCTACATTTGACCGTGAAGGATACAGTCGATACTCCAAAGTTATATTCACCGTTTTGATCCAACAAATCCGGATTGATTACATTTGGAGCGTGTTGATCCTTATGATTATTGGATGATTGAGTCATCTAACTATCAAGATGATACGGTGGATGCAATTTGTAAAATATACCTTGGCTAAATTATGGCTCGAACACTACACACCAAATATGGAAACTGTAAAGTTGGATGAATTAGTATGAAAAGCCTTCCTTAAGACGTTCTAACTCAACATTTCATTTTATATTCAAATATTAAATTGGAACGAAGGGGGATTATGTCAGGCATATTCATATGGAAAAAGGGATAATATAATAAACCTCAGTAGTTTATCAAAAGATACATTTGGTCCCTAAAACTAATCTGACATGAAAATAACTTGGCCTGTGAAACTATCGGATAGTGGAAGCCTTTCGCAAGATTAAAAGCCTGTGTTTGCCATGTCATGAAGGATTACATTCTTGTCCTAGCTGAAACAAGGTTATTACCTTATTTACTATCCATAAACGAGACTTGGATAATGAAGGTCATTGATTACAATAAATAAAGATAATTTGAATGTAATGTTTCCAATTTATCAGTTATAATCAGTTATAATTATCCCCAGGACATGCCAATATATTGGTTATAAATATTTAGTTGTTTAGAGAAAGGGAGGAATTATTGAAAATAATCAAATAATATAATAGTAAAGACCGTCATGTAGATTAGGTGCGGATAGGTGGTTGCTTGTGTGTGTGTGTATATGAATACTCTATCTCTATATCTTTATATATAATTCCAAACAGAGGTTGAAAATATATTTTGGACGATTATTTTCCAAGAATTGTTGAAGGAATTTCTTGCCCAATGATGCCACCTAGTGGTCAATATAGGATGTGACTGAGTAAGGAATCTCCTTAACCACACCCCAGACACGCCCCAAACACACCCCTGGGTGTTATTATTTGTTATGGGTGGGGGAAAGGCCTGGGGTCTTGCATATAAGCTAGGGGCTCATTCATATAGAAAACACATCTGAACAACACATCTGGGACACCTGAGGACAACACACCTGTTCCGACATCTGACCAGCATACCTGATCTACAGACCTGACCCAGGACACCAAAGCAGCCATTTTGAAAGCTAGCTTATCCAGCCCTATTTGGTTACAATCTAATAATAGTTTGGTAAAGTATTCATTTCATTTTAAAATCTTTAGAAATGTATATAGCTATATATACTTAAGCTACCGTATTAATCAATAAGGGAGGGGTGAAAATAAACCGCACATAGTGTGACACCGTTTAGAAGTCGGAAATATATATATAAAGCTTTAATTGCGCTTACCAGACACTGGGATTAAAAAGCATAATCATTAACGACAAAGCTGTGCACTTTCAGATGAGATAAGGGAGGGGTGAAAATAAAACGCACATAGTGTGACACCGTTTAGAAGTCGGAAATATATATAAAACTTTAATTGCCCTTATTGATTCCATGGTAACAAACCACGGAGTCTATATAGAAAGAAGACGTGTGTATAATTAGAAGCTGTCCTGCGAGATCTGTTAAACGGTGACACGCTGTATCAAAAGAAAGTTTCTGGTACGTGCATTCATATTCTGGTGGTTGGTGTACACTGTTCGTTTATTGGAGCACTGCCGGTGAAGTGAGCTTTGGAGGAATAACTAGTGAAAGCATTTTTTGGATCAATTAACCCTTCAATTTATCCCGCAGAGTCATGTTATGTTTTTACACATAGTTTCTTTTTGTGTATATTAAAACAGACTGCTCTGACACGGTCTTGGGACTCCCTGCGCAGGATTTTGTGTGTGTATGATTTAAAGAGTTAAAATTTGGGTTTGTTAAAGAACTAGCGTGGCTTGTTTTTGGTGATAGAATTAGGAGTTTCTCCACCCTATTTCTTACTCTCCAGTAGTAGTATATAATAAATTTGTTATTTATCTTTTAACCAGAGATTTTATTGTTGCATAATTTTGGTTCTGTACATGGATCTCTTCTAAACTTATCAAGTGTTTTTATGTCCACTTGTTTAAGGATAACCCTGAATTATTTTAATTCATTTTTATTCTTGGTTAATAATTGATTATCATTAATTATAATTATTGATTAATTAGTATATACGGCTCTGCTTTATACATCTCGACACCGTACACTGCCTTTTATAGGAGGATTCTGCACACTGACTGTTATGGGGAATGCTGCACATTGCTTGTTACAGGGGGACTGGAGGCATTCTACACATTGCCTGTTAAGGGGCATTGGGAGTTCTGCTCACAGCCTTTTATAGAGGGATTGGGGGTATTCTACACACCGCCTGTTATGGAGAATTCGGCTCACTGGCTGTTATAGGGGGATGGGAGATCCTACACACTGCCTGTTATGGGGGGATTCTACACACTGTCTGTTAAAAGGGAATGGGGGGGGGGCTACAATGCCTCTTGTAGGAGGATTGGGGCAATTCTGCATGTTATAGGAGGATTGGCAGTTTTTTGCAGGAGGCCTGTACTAGGGGGATTTGGGGGGGGGGGGGGATTTGGTGGACGTTCCTGTTAGGGTAGAAATTCTAGCACACCATTTTTTCCTACTCTAAACCCTAGGTGCATGTTATGGCCAGGCGTGTCTTATAGTACAAACTATGGTATGTAGTCTAGCTGGAGTCCAGAGTATAATTATTTAAACGTGTGGCATTAATTAAAGGGACTTTTGATAACTGGATAGTAAACTGTTTCTGACTGTTCCCACAACTCATTCCACATATTCTTCTGGTTGCATTTTCATTGTTCTTCCCATGTGCTGTCAGAGTTAGATTCATATATTTTTTGATTTGGAGATATTCAAAGGTCTATGGAAAAACACAATTCTGTGATACTCACCTGTAGAATTGGTTTCTCTTCAACATCGATTTCAGCTTCATTCATAAGGTTAATTCTTGCCCGGAGGGCGTGGACTGCAAGATTGAAAGGTGTGGCTCCTCCCTGCCCTATAAACATGTGACTGCCTCTGACCAAACCAGTAATTAAAAAGCAGTAAAATCACTTACCGGGAGGCTAAGGCCTATTATGTATAGGAGACAATGGCCTTGATTCACAGCCTCTTTTACCTGAACTTTCACATGAAAAAGCATGTGTATTTTTTCTGTTGGGTTTGCGCCATTTGTGAGTTTCTCATTGGCTTTTTCAATTGTATTAGTGTTTTCGTTGTGTGTGAAAGTCTTTTCCATTATGTGTAATAGTGTTGTATTTTTTTCACATTTATGTGTAAAACTCGGGATGAGTGAGAATTCCACATGATTCAGAGCCCAGATTTAGCATGCGAGAGAGGGATTTACAACGGGAAATTTCTGATGGCACTTTCGGGCACTATTTGTTGGTGAGATCGTGCTTTCGTGGTGTGTGAGAAACCAGAATGGAGTTCTTAAGGCACCGGAAGGCTGTCACCTTCTTTTAAACACCCCCCAAAAGAAACATTTTTAAATATTTTTGAACAAAATGTGAGCTATTTATTGATAAGGTTTTATTTTTTTTATATTTTTTAAAATTACATTTTCAAAAACATTAACCCCCCCAAAAAAAATATAAATATTAAAAATAAAAATACATTAAGAATAATAATTTAATAGTTTATATATATTTATGTTTTTATACAACTCTTAAGGTCTGCTTGAATTGTTATCAAATTGTCCCCATTGTATTTTGGTCACACTGCTTAGGTGACTTACCTGGAAGAAGAAATGTTTTTTTCTGGGGAGCAGGGGGAAACTTGAGCCTGGGGCAACAGGTCAGGGAGTTATTTTTTTTAACCTAGGTGCAAAAAAAATACCTAATCCTGTGTTACAAAAGTGTTTGTTTGCAGGCCAGGAGAGGTCACACAATGATTTGAGCAAGAAAAAATTTCATTTTAATTACCCAACACACTATTTAAACACCAACAAATGAAAACCCATTGAGATGTATGGCAGAGCGACACTGAGCGAAAGGTAATATGTGGCGCTCCTGAACCTAGAACGCCGGCGCTATATGCTGAGCCTATGAATTAAAAAAAAAAAAAGAATGCATTAAAGTGGTTAAGGTATGCTTTATGAATTAAAAAAATGCAAAAAGAGGCTTGCATATGTGTAAATTTCACAAAAACTAAAAGTTCACGGAATTTAGGGGCTAAGTGAAGGTAAAAACTGGAATTTTCCAATGAAAAATAGAAGAATCTCACCTGACATTCACACATTTTGTGGCAAAATCCATTCAAAAACACTCTAAAAACGCTACGAGTGAGAATTTCACATCAACAAACGCTACGAGTGAGAATCAACATACACAAGAGCTTCGTCTGTGAAATTGGCTTTAAGAGAGATACTCACAGCGTTCTCAATGGCTCTTACATAATCGGGAACAATACGAGATGCTCTGGATGGAGGCTCTGAATCATGTGAATGCTCCGATACTGAAGAAAGCCATGTTTAATGTTCACATGGAGAGATAAAAACAGAAGGACTATAGAAGGCTGTAAATCAAGGCCAATGTTATGCCACACCGAACTCTGCTTATTTTCTCTCAAAATTTCCTTCCTTTTTCACTTTCAATGCTAAATACTAATTACATATAAAAAAAAAACATAAAAGGCATCAAAAGGATATGTTATGCCACACCGAACTCTGCTAATTTTCTCCAAAATTTCCTTCCTTTTTCACTTTCAATGCTAAATACTAATTACATATAAAAAAAAAAAACATAAAAGGCATCAAAAGGGTGAGTCTGATGGCCTGGAATGGATGTAGAAGAGAAACCAATTCTACAGGTGAGAATCACAGAATTGTGTTTTCTCTTCCAATCCATTCCAGGCCATCAACTTCATTCACGATAGGGACCTCCAAAAGCATTGCATATATATGGGAGGGATCCCGAACGCAGAAGCAGCAGGCAGTTCATTTCACTACTGTCTGTAAAACCTTTCGATCAAAAACAGCATCTGCTGAGGCCCTAACATCTACCTTGTAAAATGTTGTAAATGTATGAACCGAAGACCAGGTGGCAGTTTTACAAACCTGTTCCACCGAGGCCTGATGCTGAAAAGCCCAGGAAGCACCAATGGCCCTAGTGGAATGAGCTGTGATACTACCTCTTCGTTAAGGTGAAATGGAGAACCGACCTTGGATAAAAAATCTGGTTTAAAACGGATGACCACCTTGTCTCTGTGTAATTCAAAATAAAGGGCCTTGACCGACAAGGCGGCCAATTCGGAAACTTGACGTACAGAGGTAATAGCCACCAGAAAAATGACGTCAAAATAATAAGCGGCAAAATAAATCTGTGTATGTTGTACAAACGTTGCCTACAATATGACTACAAAGGTAGTTTTGATTTCTCTTCGCTTTCTTTCTCTATTGATCCTCTACCTTAAAGGCTACTGATTTTATCATTGGCCATATGCAAGACCGTGACCAGCTTTAGGTTCTGCTAGAAATTAGCAACAGTGATGGCAAACCTTTTTAAGGCCGAGTACCCAATCTGCAGCCTAAAACCCACTTAACGCATAGTTATGACAAATTTAACCTGAAAACTAAATTTGAGTTTAGAAAAGGCTGCCCTGGCCTTTGGGGTGTGACCTGCGCAATGACACAGGCACTATCCCAAACCCTATGTAAGGGAGTCCCAAGAGGCACAATTTAGAGCCCTGCCCAGAATCATTCTCCTTGCGAAACAGACGCACATTTTCATCTATCCTTTTCCTATCTAGTTCCTTCTGTTTACCTCTGTATTCAACTTTGCCTCTACTCTCTCCTCTTTTTATCTTTCTTTGGTTTTCCTTTCTTTAACAAATTCTGTCTCTCTCTCTTTTAAACAACACCTAATTTTTCTAATGTCCACATTTACTATGGCTCCCTCTTTTTTCACATTCCCTCTATTTTTCCCCCAATTTCTCAATCTTTCAGTTTTCTGCATTCATTTCTTATTTCCACATACTCCCTTTCCTTTGTCTGCATTCCCTGTATGTCTCTCTTTTGCTCATTCCCATGTGTTTATATTCTCATTTTCACTGTGGCCACGCTTCACTTTACCAGGCATCAGCTTCGCTCTAAGGAAAGGGTCTGCAGAACCAGAAATGCACCCCAGCAGTGGGAAACACTTCACTATTTGGATTTGACACTTTTTTCCACATTAGTTTTTATTGCAAGAGTAAACATCAAAATCCAAGAACCAATATCTAATACTTTTTGTTGATACAGAAAGACAGACATCGAGATAGACAAAGTACCGTATTTTTCGCCCTATAAGACTCACTTATTTTTCCCCAAAAGTGGGGGAAAAATGTCTGTGCGCCTTATCGGGGGCGAATGTAAGGAAAAAAAAAAAAAAAACTCACCCGTTCCCGGCGCTCCCGCGTTGTCTGCCACACTGCGAGAGGCCAGAGGAGCGGCGGGGGCTCTGTCCCGGTCCCGCCGCTGCGATCGCTGTCTTTTCAGGCAGCGATGACAGCGGCGGGGCCAGAGACAGAGCCCCTGCCACTCCTCCTTCTGCTGCCTCTTCCGGGCTCAGAGCACACGCGAGCACGAAGGTCCGGGCAGTGGGTGGGCGTGGCCTGCACCGGTGCCCGGACCTTTGTGCTTGCATGTGCCCAGGAACAGCAGATGGAGGAGCGGCAGGGGCTCTGTCTCTGGCCCCACCGATCACAGCGGCGGGGCCGGGACAGAGCCAGCTCGTGAATGGGGTGGGCGTGGCCTGCGCCGACGCTGCGTGAGTTTAACTTTTTTTTTTTTTTTACATGGTGCCTGCCTATACTAATGGGGGAGGGGGTGGGAATGGGGGGAGAGGGGCCACACAGCCTATTCTAATGGGGGGAGAGGGGCCACACAGCCTATACTAATGGGGGGAGGGGGATGCCACACAGCCTATACTAATGGGGGGAGGGGGATGCCACACAGCCTATACTAATTGGGGGGAGGGGGATGCCACACAGCCTATGGGAATGGGGAGAGGGGGATGCCACACAGCCTATGGGAATGGGGGATGCCACACAGCCTGTGGGAATGGGGAGAGGGGGATGCCACACAGCCTATGGGAATGGGGGGAGGGGGGTGCCACACAGCCTATACTAATGGGGGGAGGGGGATGCCACACAGCCTATGGGAATGGGGGGAGGAGGATGCCACACAGCCTATGGGAATGGGGAGAGGGGGATGCCACACAGCCTATGGGAATGGGGAGAGGGGGATGCCACACAGCCTATGGGAATGGGGAGAGGGGGATGCCACACAGCCTATGGGAATGGGGGGAGGGAGATGCCACACAGCCTATGGGAATGGGGGAGGGGGATGCCACACAGCCTATGGGAATGGGGAGAGAGGGATGACACACAGCCTATGGGAAAGGGGAGAGAGGGATGCCACACAGCCTATGGGAATGGGGGGAGGGGGATGCCACACAGCCTATGGGAATGGGGGAAGGGGGATGCCACACTGCCTATGGGAATGGGGAGAGAGGGATGCCACACAGCCTATACTAATGGGGGGAGGGGGATGCCACACAGCCTATGGGAATGGGGGGAGGGGGATGACACACTGCCTATGGGAATGGGGAGAGAGGGATGCCACACAGCCTATGGGAATGGGGAGAGAGGGATGTCCCACAGCCTATACTTATAGGGGAGGGGGATGCCACACAACCTATGGGAATGGGGGAGGGGGATGCCACACTGCCTATGGGAATGGGGAGAGAGGGATGCCACACAGCCTATGGGAATGAGGAGAGAGGGATGCCACACAGCCTATACTAATGGGGGGATGCCACACAGTCTATGGGAATGGGGAGAGAGGGATGCCACACAGCCTATACTAATGGGGGGAGGGGGATGCCACACAGCCTATGGGAATGGGGGGAGGGGGATGCCACACTGCCTATGGGAATGGGGGGAGGGTGATGCCACACTGCCTATGGGAATGGGGAGAGAGGGATGCCACACAGCCTATACTAATGGGGGGAGGGGGATGCCACACAGCCTATGGGAATGGGGGGAGGGGGATGCCACACAGCCTATGGGAATGGGGAGAGAGGGATGCCACACAGCCTATACTAATGGGGGGGAGGGGGCTGCCACACAGCCTATGGGAATGGGGGGAGGGGATGTCACACTGCCTATGTGAATGGGGAGAGAGGGATGCCACACTGCCTATGGGAATGGGGGGAGGGGGATGCCACACAGCCTATGGGAATGGGGGGAGGGGAATGCCACACTGCCCATTGGAATAGGGAGAGGGGGATGCCACACAGCCTATGGGAATGGGGGGGGAGGGATGCCACACAGCCTATACTAATGGGGGGAGGGGGATGCCACACAGCCTATGGGAATGGGGAGAGGGGGATGCCACACAGCCAATGGGAATGGGGGGAGGGGGATGCCACACTGCCTATGGAATGGGGAGAGAGGGATGCCACACAGCCTATGGGAATGGGGAGAGAGGGATGCCACACAGCCTATACTAATGGGGGGAGGGGGATGCCACACAGCCTATACTAATGGGGGGAGGGGGATGCCACACTGTCTGTAATGGTGCGTTTTTGGTTTAAAATATTTTTTTTCTTATTTTCTTCCCCCAAATCCTAGGTGCGTCTTATGTGCAGGTGCGTCTTATATGGCGAAAAATACGGTATACAAAAAATACCTCTTTGGTCCAACCTTTGCAAACAATCAGTCCAAACTTCGACTACCCTCCCCCAGCACCCCACCACCCATATACACTCCCTACCCACCGTGCCCCAGAAGCAAAGCTCCACGGTCTGGAGAGGGGGAGAAATGAAGAATACACATTAAGTCTCACAATAATATGAGGAGAGGGAGCGAGACTGCGGAACAAAGAGTAGGATGAAAAAACAAAGATAAGGTAGACAGAAGCAAGAAAAAGGAGAGAAAGGCAAAGACAGGAGAAAAAGGAAAGAGGATGGGTTCCATGCCCCCACGAAACCAGTTAGCAGCTGAGCCAGCACCTTAGATCACCAAAAGCTCTCTGTCAAAGTGTCCCGGCTGGAAGTGGGTGGATCCATCCCTCCCAAGTAGCTAGAAAGGGAGAAAGGTCCCCCTGCATAGAGGCCGCCATCTTCTCAAAGAACATGACGAGAGGTCAGACACCCACTAGGGATATCCGGTTTCTTCCAGGAATGTGCTTAAATTAATTTGGCCATATGAGCCCGAATTGGACCTTCGGGCAGCCTGGAGGCTTCAGGTTGAGCAGTAGGACTCCTCAATATCTACCCACAGAGGCCTATCCTGCCCCTGTGAACCACCGCTAACTGAGCGATCTGGCAGGCACTGTAATAACGAGTCAAGTTAGGGACCCCTAGAACCCCCCTGCTGCCTAGCCCTGTAGTCACTGTGTCACTTGATATATATGCGGTTTCTGCTTGCCCCATATGAATCTATTCAAATCAGACTGGAGACTCTTTAGGACTACAGCCGGAACCGCTATTGGCAATTCCCGAAAGAGGCAAAGTAGTTTAGGGAGCCATGTCATCTGGCAATCCTTCTCAGCCACGAAAGGTTCAACTTAGCCCAATTGCCTAACATAGACCGCAGATTCTTGAACATCCCTGGGGAATTAGCCACATAAAGGAAACTATAGTCTGCCGTCACGCGCCCGCCTAAATATTTAATATGTTGTGTTTGCCATTGGTCGAAAGAGGCTTTAACTCTGCTCACTACATTATCAGGAAGGAAAAAATTAGTGAAGGTTCCCAGAATCCCAAACAAGTTCGGTAAAGACGTTATTGGGTCTATAACCACCTTTACTAGGATATCAGCAACAAACAGCGAAACTTTGTTCTCATACCCCACCACTGTAATGCTACATTAAGGTTATTTTGGAGTAGCCTGGACAAAGGCTCAATTGCCAACGGGAATAACAGCGGGGAGAGTGGACACCCCTACATAGTACCTCTGCCCAAAGTTTCAAATGCCCCCGGGTTCGAGTATAGGGAGGATACTAATAAACTAATAAAAGATGTTCCTAGAACCCATTTCCTCAAAACAAACTGTAGATAGTCCCATGCAACTGTATCTAAAGCCTTATGTACATCAAACACTAACAGCCTGCCGCCCCTTGGTACACGCATGGTGTATTAGGTTCACAATCTTCTGTCTCCCGCCTGGTGCTGAGGTATAAATCCTACCTGCTCTTTAGATTTCAAAGTAGGCTTATTGACAAAATATCTGGCATCTGGGGGTAGAAGGGGCAAATCAAGCTGACTAAGTAAGTCCTCTGCCGTCTTCACATTTAAAACCATTTTAGGTTTATTTAGCTCTTATATAGCTCTTCTAGGTGTTTTCGAAAGATCGCAACCACCATTGCTGGGTTACTAGAGAGGGGTCCCTCCACTGTCCTAATGTGGACTGGCTTGGGTCTCTGCTCGATGCCTCCAAGTCTCCTGGCCAGGGGGGTATTCGGTTTATTACTGAAATGATACCATTTAAATCTGGACCGGTTAATTTGGCGCTTGGCCTGATAAACAGAGATTGAGTTGATCACACGCTTGATTAAGTAGGACCCTATTCCGCTTTTAAGGGTTATCTCTAAATGCAACCGAGGCCGCTTGGTATGCATCCGTTAGGGCTAGGAGCTTTTTCTTATAACTAGCCTTTCTCCTGGCCGCTTCTTGAATTAGGAGGCCTCTTCTGAGATGACCTCTGGATCAGGGATCCCAGTTCGATTGCTACCAGGTCATGGTCTGACCATACAATTGGAACAATGGTCGCATGCACCAATTGAGGCAGAGAAGGCTGCTGCAGAATGATCAATCCTTATAAAAACCTTATGTGGGCAAGAGTAGTGGGTGTAGTCCCATTGGGTAGGGTGGCACTCTCTCCACGCATCTACCAGCTGGCACTGTTCAAAAGGGCATGAGTCGCTTTCCCGGCATATGACACTGCAGGAGCACCGTAAACCCGAACTAGGTTACGCTAATCTACACCTAGGAAATATCAGGTGTAACACATTGCTTGCAACTGCCAAAAGAGAAAAGATGGAAAAAGAATCCACCCAAATCCATCCCCGGCAAAAAAGTTCCAGAGTCCTCTCTTGAAGAGTCCCAGGAAAAGACCACCTCCTGCCACAGCCAAGGCGGGGCGACGGGCAAGACCCCTAAAAATATACACAGGGATTCCTACCCATCACCCCTCACCAGCTGCAGGCTTACCAAACCTGTGGACCAGCGCAGACGCAGATTTTGCACTCGTCAGGGAGTTTCTCCTGTCTGCGCGCTTATCCTTAGCCGCCGGAGAGCGCTCTCTTTTGTGGTGGAACTGTTGAAGCAGTAGCTGGGGTTTTCAGGCCCGCCAAGTTCAAAGTGAGATCCAGCTCCTGAGGTGTAGAGGCCTCAAAATGCTTGTCCAAGTAGTTAAACATAACCTTAAAAGTGAACGCCGGCAGCGCTCTTCTTCCACGTGTGCCAGAGCACCGCCAAACACTTTTGGGGACCTCCAAAGCACACTGCGGGGAGTCAGGGATGATGCCCCACCCTTTCTGTTCACTGACCGCCACCCTCCGAGGCAAGCTGGGGCCAGGACACCCTGTTATCGCGGACCCGTGGCACTACACGGCCATCCGCAGTCCACGCACCATCGCACTGGACACTTAGCATCTTTTTATCAACTCTACCAGGTACTACTTACTACTGCCTCACTGACTTGACTCATTGCCTCAATGACACCTTGTGATTACCACAACCTATAACCAAATACCTTTTTGCAATTCTGTACAGTGTGAGCGGCTATCGGGATATTCTGTCTGATGTTTGTACATATTCCTGTATATAACTGTAATGATATATATATATATATATATATATATATATATATATATACACACATACACATACACTTGGGTGTAGCGTGTTCCACTTAATGATATATTTTCTCCTCATTACTTGCAGTCATGAGGACTGATCTTGTGATGTGTGAACCATAGCTTTCATGTACATTTCTTGTACTCAAATTAAATACAATAGCATTTTGCATAATTTAAGTGGTCTTTGGTGTGCATTTATATGGGTTTTGTTCTGTGCTCTAGGGCTTAATTGTTTGTCCTGATAAGTGCACTCCAATATTCCAATTTTTTATTTATGTTATTCTAAAATTATCCTAGAGTGTGCTTTGGATTTCCTTTTATATATTCTCATTATCCACATATATTTCCACATACCCTCTTTTCCCTATTCCCTCTACTTTCCTTTTCTCCACATTCCCTCAAAGCTCTTTCTCCCCAATTGCATCTGTGTCCATCTTTTCCATATTTCCCTATTTTTATATCCACTTTAACACTGTTCCTCCTCTCTGTGTCTTCCGTATTTCTTCTGTCTCTCCTTATATTTTTTCTCTTTCAGATTATTGGTCCTTCACTTTTCCTCCATCTCACATTTTTTTCTGCTTCTACCATTGTAGATACATGTGTGTCTGTTTAGGAAGCACTATTCTGAATTCTTGAACAGGGTGTCTCTCCTTGCTGCCCATCACACTATGCACAGCCCATTCCACTGTCCTGTTTTGCTCTGCTGGCTAATATAAAATAAGAATAAATTATTTTTGAGGATAGACATTTTGGAGGAACTGCGGGTATTTTTAGCTAGAGGTCTACTTTAAATATTCGATTTTACACAAAAATCAAAGTTAAAAAAATAATACATAAAGGTAATGAGAGGAAAACTGAATCAGAAAATAGCTCTGAGTTTATAGATTAGTAGCAGTAAGGAGTGATGCAGGGTGATTTCCAAGGAGGGGCAGATGGGTGCCCAGGGGTTGGGATGAAGAGGCTGTACAAAAAAAGAGAAGCCTCTTACCTCCCCATCACAGTCAGGAAGCTACTGCAGCAAGCCCCGCATCTATAAGCCCATAATTTTGTTTGTAAGTAAGACGCTGCTATCAACTATCATCCTGCATGTGTCCAGAGCAGAGCAGCCTGTTATCTTCTGTGGAATCAATACTGACAAGCACTTTTGTTCTAGCCTATGTGCTGTCCCCAGGGAAGATAACATGCCACTTTCTCCATGTGCAGGAGGGAAACAGTGTCTGAGCTACAATGATTGGGCTTATGAGAGGGTGAAGGAGGCCTTGGTGCTATTTTTGTAAGGAAAGAACTGTATCAACTGACATGCTGCTGGGGAGACAAAGTCACAGGCAGGACGGTGAAAAATCTCTTCAGCAATTAATCCCCCCCCCCCCCCCCAATCAATCACTGATTAATGAGAGCCAGGGAAGAACATAACAGAATTCTGACTCTGATTAGTAGCCTGCCCTGCGCTCATAACAGCCTCCTCCGGTGACAGCCGATGGTGCATGCCAACAGAGACAGCCTTTGCATGCCTAGCTCCCTCAAACAAGGACATGGGGCATAGTGCTACAATTGTTGTTTATTGCCCCATTTTTCTGCTGTATAATACTTGAGAGGGAATTCTATTGTATGCATTTGCCTATGTACCAAACAACATATAATGTGCCAATGTATTTCCAATAAAAATATAGAAACAAAGCACCAGCTGAACCTCTGCACCCAGCCCTAGAGTCTCAAACACTCTAGGGTGGAATAAACATGGGGACTCCCCACTGTGTGAAACTCACTTTGGGGGTCCAACGGTGCATAGGTACGCCAGCAAATCAGAAGGGTGGGTCCATGCAACAAGAAGAAAATGGCCGATGAGAGGTACCTGGATGAAACAATTCATTCAAAACAGATTGCTAGGCATTAATATGTACCACAATCTATTCTGATTGGACGACAGCCTGGGCATGCACTGTAGGAATGTGGAAAGAGTTAAGAAAGTGGACCAAAACTCAGGATTTTGACTATTGTGGGTTTTGGTCCTTTCCCCTGGGCACCCCGATAGTGGGTGCCCTGCTGTGTGAAACCCCCCAGATCATCCGAAGGAACTCACCTCATTCTGGTCCTACGGCGCGCTCAGAGATGCTGACAGCATCTATAGCCAGCGGCTCCCTTATCCCCCGCTTCCCTCTAACAGGGAGAGTGCTTGCACCGGTCATTCACAAATGTCTGGTGCGGGCACACACCATGCTAGAGGGATAGCGGGCCTGCGGATGCGCCGTTGGACAGGGAAGAATGGACGGTGCGTCATCCCGATTGTGGATGCCCCGGGCGGAGGGAATCGATTGAGCTGGGTTTTGGTCCACTTTAAAGTTGCACCTTATCTGTACAAACAGAAATGCAAATAAATATTTATACATAGCAAAATCATAGTCTTACCTCTAAGTCCATAAATACTTCATCCAACAAACTCTTGCAACACTCACTGGCTATTTTGTCCAAGATGGAGTCCATATTCATTAAGCCAAAAGCCATAACATCTTCTTCACTTCTCAAATATTTATTTTTTAAACTTACAATCGATTCCCTACAGAACCAAATCAAATATTGACTTTAAGCATACTATTTAAAACTTTGATGTGTGGAGACATGAAGAAAAATCCATACATACATCAATACATCAAAAGCACAACTAACTATAAGTTCCACCACATACATACCTAGTATTAGGACAAAAGAAAATACTAATAGATATCCGACCCCAAACCTATGTAGATATCGGACACCTCTCAAGCAGACCAAGGTCAAAAAAGTTCAGTAAATTTCACCCCTAAAGCCCCACATTGATAAAAATGACAAACTATTTGAGAGGACTTAACTCCATGCTGGAGATGGAATAGGAAGTAGATTCTATGCTGCATAACTGCAAGGGAGTGGCCATCCTGCCACATACATGAGTCCAGCTTATATAAAAACCCAATTTCAAAGTCAAAATTGCCTTACATGTCAGTGTAATCCTCCTATATTTCTAGGAAGATTCTTTTCAGCTGTAATGACTCATTGCTCTGCTGCACAGCTGAAAGAATTAACAGAAGAAGTAACATTTTAAAAATACAACTCTGTGAAGTACTCACCTGTAGAGTTGGTATTATACGCATACAGCACGTCCTGCTCCCGAATAGAAATAACATGTGGGTAATCCTCCGCCTCAGGCGCCGTGCACTGCAGACATGTAGAAAACAAGCTCCTCCCGGCCCTACATATACCGAGGGACATCCCACAAATCCCCAGCATTGAAAAGCAGTGAGAAGAGAAGCCAGGGGGAACCAACCACACAGAATAACTGGTAACAATATCTTAATGATAATCACCATACAGGGGATCAAGAATAAGTGAAACCAGGGTGGGGTGGAGCAGGACGTGCTGTATGCGTATAATACCAACTCTACAGGTGAGTAATTCACAGAGTTGTATTATTCTAAGCATACAGCACGTCCTGCTCCCGAAAAGTAATAACATGTGGGACATCCAATAGCAGTGTCCATAAGCAGGGTGGGATCCCCAGAAAAAGCGAGGCACAGCGGACAGTAAAGGCGCTGTCACCTGCAAACTTGCAACAGGCATGACATGAGCAAAGGCTCTAAAGTCAGTCTCATAACAGGACCATGAAGGTATGAATAGAGACAGGCCATAAGTCTAGTAATTGACTAACAGAGAAAAAATCCTGGTGCTGAAGGGCCAGTGATACCCAAGCACCCAAGATAACGGAGGAAACAGTAAAGGGGGAGAAACACTCCTCTGAAGGAACATAGGTCAGTGTAGTGACCCAACCAGCTCACAGGCAAGGAGCCTTGTGGCAACTCTTGTAACACCCCCAAAGGGGAACAGAAACAGGTCACCCGTCCAAGGCGGGAATACAGACTCTTAATTACCAGGAAGCCAAGGCTTCCTCAGGATCAGGGAGCATCCAGAAGGATTGATCCAAAGGCGCTGGAATAGATATCAGGCGCATACCTATAGAGGTGCCTGTAGACTCCAAGAACAGCAGTCCCCCTAAAGGCCAAGAAGGCCGGCATGGGGAGTAGTGCAAAACCTGTAGAGGGATGTAGACCCTCATATTAGTATTATTAAGAACAAGCCCATGGCTAGACTAAGGGACTGAAGCAAAGGTCCAAATGACCACCTGGACCGGAGGCCCAGCGTAAAAGGAACACCCCCAGGCATGGGGTGCCTGTAGCCGTATATATCTGTACATGTGTATGTATGTATACTTCGAGTCAGGGTCAAGCAACCGGATCCATCGTCTCAGGCACATGTCTGACGGAGTCAGGAGGCCCCAGAGGAGCGGGCTGGCCTACAGGGCAGCCGAGACAGCATCCAGGCAGGGTCCCCAGGAAGTCCGCATGGTAAAAAAAAAATGAAAATTGATCCCCAGAGGGACTATGGAACTACTGGGGAAATGCAACTAGGCAATCCCCGAAGGAATTCCCTACAAGGGTGACAGAACCAGACTCCTGCAAGAAGGCCAGGACAAAACCTACACCTTCAGAGTCCCCGGATGGGGAGCCAACCCCAACTTACGCTGTAATGTCTTTAAAGGCCCTGGGAACCGAGAAGGCCTAACAGGGAAGAGACTAAGGCCCATGCCAATCAATATGGGATACCACAAATCCGGTATGGATGTAGTAAGGGAAAGCTGGGGAGCAAGCTCCCGACCCCCTCTCATACTAAAGGCACCCAGAAGGTGAGGCCCGTCCCCAAGGAGCAAATGAATCAGCAGCCAATCCCCAGCCAAGAGACCTTGTTTTGGGAACAGGAAGAGACCTGATAAGGGCAGAACCGTACTCCTAAAAGAGATATCACAATTCAGCAGCCTTCAGCAGAGCCATCTGCGAGCCATTAATCTCAAGGCCGCCTAGGCCATAGATCCCATGGAACTCTCTATCAGGCCAACCGTGCGCAGAACCCACTAGTAGGGCGATGAAGAGAAGGCATATGGATTAACAAGGCTATGCCTAAATACTCAGCCCCCCTGTCCGGAGTCAGAATATTCTGGGGCAGTAGGAACAAGGGCAGAGGCCCTGTGTCAGGAGGGAGACCCCTCTGAGCCACACTAGGCTCCCCGGGCAACACCGGGATTGTATAACCTGCTGCTAAGGGCATCCATTGAAGTGCATACCGCTGAGAAGCGGGGGGGGGGGAGGGTAGACCCCCGCCTAAGACAGGATCAGGGACCCTCCAGAGGTAGCCACCTGTCACAATCTTTAGACCAGCCTTAAAAACAGGCCATTGTCTTTCAACAGACCAGGAGTCCCCCATAAACCGACCGATCCTGACGGAGGAGAAGGCCAGCCATATAGAGTAAACGGGGGCCCACCGTTTCAACAAGCCTATTAGTTAAAATGGACCCTCTAGGGGGCCCAACCTAGAACCACCGGGGGTTGTGGAAGGATTTTCCCATTCCCCCGCCAAGCCTGCGAGACTTGGTACCCAGGGTGACCATACGCTAGGAGATGCTGGTAAGGAAGGGGAGTGCCCCCCCTGACGGGGCCCTCGCATATGGGAAGCTCAAGAGGAGCCACCTTACCAAGAAGGCATGAGCACAGACCAAGCACCGGGGTGCTGGGACATATGTAGTTTCAGTAACCTACTGCGCCGAACGGGCCCACTAGTCGCCATCCCGCCTGGTGAAGGTAAGGCGCCAGTAAAGGGGGGCAGACCCTGCCAGAGACGACCCCTGCCAGGGGTCCCCTAATGCCAGAGAAGAAGGCTGCAGGCCTCACCCGATTACCCAAGAACGGGGGATAGGGGATAAGGGACCATGAGGGATGAGGTGGTTGAGCAACCGTCCAGTAGCTCCCAGGGGACACTGACGGCCAACCGACCCATTTTGGTCTGATGCAGGGACTGGGGAGTAAGGAAGATGACCTGGTAGGCCCCAACGCAGGCGCCCCACCTCAGGCGTGTCCCCAGTCACGCCAGGCTAGAAGCCTGGGCATGAAAGAGAGGCCCCAAGTAATGCCTCAATCCGCAGGGATGATCCTGCGACACTGTCTAGAAATAGTCTTGGCGTCCAGCAGGCCCCAGGGAGACTAGGAAGATCTAGAGCTTGCAAGAGGCCGAAAGACAGAGATGTCATATATGGACTGCCTGTTACGATAGAATTGCTAAGCCTGCCATAGGCCAACGCGGTCCAGACTACCTCATACTGTTGAGGGGGGAGCAAGGAAAATATAGAGGCCAAAGCCCCATACCGTTAAGGCAATTTAACAAGTGCGCCCAGAACTGTAGGCCCGGTCCGGCCTGCGCCAATTTCAGAAGGGAAGGCAGGGGCTAGAAGCACCCTGACAATCACTGAGTGGGGGCCGCCCAGCAAGAACCCATCCTGAGCCCAGGGGGATTACATCCCGGAACCACCAGAAGGAGAAGGCATATTACTGGATGTGAGACAGCTGTGGCAGTCTTCCCCTCGGCCAGACGGGCGAGGGCGCCCCTTCATGCTTGAGAGGTTTTGGCAGATTTGGACTTGGTCCTGCCAGAAGGCCCAGGGCGCTGCCTGCCCGCCCCGTGTTGGAAATCCACACCGAACAGCTGGAAACACACCTCAGATTCGCGTTTGACACTAACATAAGGAGGTGGAGGGGTGACCCTGCCTCGGGGAGGCCAGAGTGGCCTTCTGCGAAGGGTGCTATAGCCTTTTTCCCAAAAAGGTCCAAGCGGGCCCTGAATAACCGCCGTCCTGTGAATGGAAGGCAAGTGAGAGCCTTTTTTGTAGCTCCATCGGTGCCCCACTGTCGCAGCCAGACCAGGCGGCGAATGGCTACCGCAAGTAGCACACATCTTGATGGTGTCATCCAGTGCCGATAGAATAAACTTCACAAACGCTTCGCAGTCTGATAGCGAACTAAACACCCCCCCAAGGGAGGTCCTCAGGAAGGTGGTCTAGTATCTTCCTGACAAGAGTCCTGGCGGCCACCACCGTGATGGCCGCAGCACAAACCGGGCGCAGGGCCGTCCCAGCACACGAGAAGGCGTGTGAGGCCAGTCTGTCAATGCGCCGGTCCTCAGCATCGCGAAGGGTACGGTAAAAGGGAGCAGTCATAAAAGGGGGGTTTGTGACCCCTATAACCGGCGCGTCCACCACCAGGGGAGGCGACCATAAATTAACCACATCAGGGGGAAAAGGGTACTTCCATTCCCAGGCCCCTGGAATCCCTTTAAGCTTACAAGGCGATTCCCATTCCTGGGATATAATATTCTGGAAATGTTCCTGTTCTAGGAACTCCAAGCGCGGCGGCGCTGTATGGAAACTCTCCCTTTTCGGCTTGGGGATCTCCCCAATCAGGAGAGATTGACAAAACCTCAAAGATCTTGATAAGGACTTCATCTGTGTCACACAGACCCCAGGAACCAGGCTCAGATTCATCACAGCCCGCGGGCAAACCATGGGAGGAGCCCTCGGAAGGGTCAGGGTCCTGTATATCAGCAGAATCATCGGTATCGTCAGGAACCGGAGAGCCTGGAGGCGTCAGGGACCTCTTTTTACCAGGGCCCATACGCTCCGCCAATCCAGAAAGCACCTGCTCCGCCGTGGGCAAAGTTTGGGGCACCAATTGCAGGTCATCCCCGCTGGAGTGGGACTCGTCATGAGTGATATTTGGGAGCGGGAGACGGGGGTGAGGAAGGGAGGTTCCTCTGTTAGCAAACCTGCCTGTTCTGCACACTGTCCGCAGACCTGTGCCCTGTCAACCTCAGCCAGGGGCTGGCCACACACTGCACACAGCCGGTCACGTCGAGGAGGGACCCCAGTTCCATAATTCTGAAATGCCTCCATATGGTGATTTTTAAGCAGTATGATGCAGGGATTTATGCAATAGGCAACCCTGGATGCCCCAAAACCCGCTAGTAATGTGGGAGGATTTGTAAAGAGGACCCGTTATATATATGTTAGGCCGGGGACGGCAGCGAAGTCTTGGCTTCTGAAAGACATAATGGGACAAGGGGAGTGGAGTCAGTGCCATGCGCTGTCTGAAAAACATAGAACCATGCCACCCCGGAGGGCACTTACATGACCGAGGGAGGAGGCGAGCCATACCACGCGCGAGCGAAGATAGAGAAAATGGCGCCAGCGAACCTCGAGGGGAGGGCCAGGCTGTGACGCGAGGCGCGTCATGCCGAGTCTCCGCCTCCCCCAAAGAGCGCAAAGCTCCAACCAACTGCAAGGTAGAGCAGCGGAGAATAAGCAACTTCTAATGCTGACATGCTGGAATGAATCTGCCGAAGCAGACTGTTAGTAAAAAAGACAGCTCGCACTGTACAGTGAGGTGCGACACTGACCCCCTGATTAAAAGACCAAGGTCTAAGGCGAATTAGCACTAGGGCTGCCACACGCCCCCCCCCTTTCTTTTCCCCCGAGTTACGGGAGGAAGCGAGGGGGGAAGCTGACGGTGTCCATGGACTAAGTCTGTGAGGGGCACGGGCAAAATTTCGGAAGGGGCATCCTCTAGAGGCTCACCATCAGCCTGACCGCCTACCCTATGGAGGGGGATTGCGGTGGAGCATGGCTCCATTCAGCACACCAGGTGCTACCTACCTTCACCTGACCCGCGCAGCCTAGGCTGGGAGGCATAATTCTTCTGAAGAGGACGGGTGGAAATAGTCCCACAGGACCTTGGGCCGGAAGGCCCGCTCGCCTGCGAGAGCGTGATACTTCATGTCTTCGAAGTTCCAGCACTGCAGAGAAATCTGGGGATTTGTGGGAGGTCCCTCGGTATATGTAGGGCCGGGAGGAGCTTGTTTTCTACATGTCTGCAGTGCACGGCGCCTGAGGCGGAGGATTACCCACATGTTATTACTATTCGGGAGCAGGACGTGCTGTATGCTTAGAATAGATACATATTGTTTACACTGGCTGAATGGGAGTTTGGTAAATCCAAAGTCCAAAGTGAACAATGATAAAGACACATTGTTACAGGTTTCCCTTCACACACACATCTCTCTAGCAGCTGGTTCAGTGTGTGTTTATAAAACATATTGCACAAGCTGCCCATGTTTCTGATGCACTTATCTCTCTCAGGATTGCTGCTGGTAAAGCTCTGCCCTCAGCAAAGAATCAGCCTGTTATTCCAGAACATCTGCATGGAGTTAAGGCCTCTCAAATAGTTTTTGTCGGGGGGGGGGGGGGGGGGGGGGGCTTAGGGCAGCAGTTTACCAATCTTTCTTTTTTTTAATTTTGGTTCACTTACTATGACACAAACAATCCCACAATGAGATATGAGATTATATTAATAGGGCATCTCTCGCTAAAAGAGGTGGATTCTCTATTGGTCCTCTTTGAGACCCATGAAGTGTTTAAAGTGGACCAATCACCAAAAACCTAAAATATTCCAGGAGCATGCGCTAGCATATACTGGGTGTCCAGCTGTGTGAAACCCCTCAGGGAGGCGGTAACCTTACCTGATTCCGAGTTAAGAAAGATCAGTAACTTTAAGATCAATTATACAAAATCAGAGGCCCCTAACCTATGTTTTTTTGATAAACAATAAATGTATAGCTATTCTCGCAGACAAACATGACATTAGGAGACGGAACCTGGATATGGTTTTTACATAGGCAGCTAACCCCATTAATCTCCCAGCATATAAAATGAAGTTGATTGTGGCCCTCTGGCTGGTGTTGCACCTCAGTAGCCATTGTGCTCCACATGCTCTCTGAATTATACCAAGCGTTGTTGAGTGTTGGAGGTGGGAGAAAAAAAGAAGCCCAATAGCGCGTCTCTCTCTGGAGAAGAGCTTCAAGGTGAGTCAAGTTTATATCCATATACTTTGGCCATTGTTGGGAGCCATCAGCTCTTTCTAAATGCTGCATGTGCAGTAATAGCTAGGTAGTGAGGGATCGCAACAAGCGCCATACCAGTTGGAATGGATAAAGGAACCTGAACACATTCAGTGCACTGATTAACTTATTTTGTATAATCAAGCATTATTGTTTTTCAGTGAATACAACAAGGGGTAATGGACATACGGACTAAAAATACAATTCTGCGATTACTCACCTGTAGAATTGGTATTATGAGTATACAGTACGTCCTGCTCCAAATATAATACTTACAATCGGGTTATACTCCGCCAGATGGCGCTGGACTGCAGAGACATCGAAAATAGGCTCCTCCCGGCCCCTCAAATACCAGGGGACCTCCCACAAATCCCCAACATTGAAAAGCAGTTAACGAGAAGCCGAGAGAATTAAACAACCCAACTATCAACTATAACAATAATAACAATCACCATACAGGGGATCCAGGATAATGCAAAACCAAGGGTGGGTTGGAGCAGGACGTACTGTATACTCATAATACCAATTCTACAGGTGAGTAATCACAGAATTGTATTATTCTTAGTATACAGTACGTCCTGCTCCAAATATAATACTTACAATAGGGACATCCAATAGCAGTGTCCATAAAGTAGGGTGGGATCCCCAAAAAAGCAGCAGGCAGTTTAAACCACTGCCGCCTGCAGAACCTTTCGGCCAAAAACAGCATCAGCTGAGGCCCTAACATCAACCTTGTAAAACTTTGAAAAGGTATGAACAGAAGACCAAGTAGCGGCCTTGCAAACTTGTTCAACAGAGGCCTGGTGCTGAAAAGCCCAAGAGGCACCAATAGCACGAGTGGAATGAGCAGTAAGGCGGACGGGAGGAATCTTCCCCTTAGCAGAGTAGGCCTGAATCACAGCCTGACGAATCCACTTGCTGATAGTAGACGTGGCAGGAGCCAAACCCTTCCTAGGAACAGAAGGGACCACAAAAAATACCATTTTGTGAGTACTCACCTGAAAAATGGATATTGTTGGTGTGCCACACACCCCGCTTCACTTTTAAATATTCTTCACTTAATGGGTTAACTCACCGCCAGGTGACGTAGTGCAGAGAGGAAGTCTTGTAACGAGCCCCCTTCCGGCCTATATATACCTGGTACCTCCCTTCAATCACCAGTATATTAAAAAAGCAGAAAGACAAGGTACCAGTATTCCACCGGTAACCTCAAAATCAATTTGATATAAATAAAAAGCTTCACCATATAAAGGCTTCGGAAATACCGAAAAGGGTGGGAGTGAAGCGGGGTGTGTGGCACACCAACAATATCCATTTTTCAGGTGAGTACTCACAAAATGGTATTATTCTTGGTGTGCCACACACCCCGCTTCACTTTTAAATATTCTTCACTAAATGGGACATCCAAAAGCAGTGTCCACAAGGGATGGGCATCTCAAGGCCAGGTGAAGCATAACTTAAATTACTGCAGTCTGCAGAACTTTGCGGCCAAAAAACAGCATCCGCTGAGGCTCGCACATCAACTTTGTAAAACTTAGAAAAAGTATGAACAGAAGACCAAGCGGCGGCCTTACAAACTTGTTCAACAGAAGCTTGGTGCTGAAAAGCCCAAGATGCCCCAACAGCGCGAGTAGAATGAGCAGTGATACGAAAAGGGGGAACCCTTCCCTTAGCAGAATAGGCCGCAGTAACGGCCTGACGTATCCACTTGCTAATGGCAGATTTGGCTGGTGCCAAACCCTTCTTAGGCCCATGGGGCATAACAAAAAAGGAATCCGTCTTACTAAAAGGAGACGTGATTATCAAGTAGTACTTAACACAGCGTACTACATCCAAACAATGTAAAACCCTCTCTATGTCATTCTTAGGATTAGGACACAAGGAGGGAAGAACAATACCTTGGTTCAAATGAAAAGCAGAAACAACCTTAGGAAGAAAGTCTGGCTTGAACAGAAAGACCACTTTATCCTGATGCCTCTCAAAGTAAGGCGCCTGGATAGACAAGGCCGCCAACTCCGAGACACGCCGGACCGAAGTGATCGCTACCAAGAAGACAATCTTCTGAGTCAGGGTAGACAAAGCAATATCTTGCAAAGGCTCAAAAGGGGGAGCCTGAAGAGCAGACAGAACCAAATTCAAATCCCAAACCGGGAGTAATGGTTTCCTGGGAGGCCGCACATGCGTAATCCCCTGGAAAAAAGTTTTAACTAAAGGCTTAAGCGCAACACGCTTCTGAAAAAAGATAGATAAGTCAGAGACCTGCCCTTTCAACGTACTTAGCTGGAGACCAGAATCCAGCCCTGATTGTAAAAACTCCAGAATCCTGGAGACCGAAAAGACCCTACAAGGAAAAGATCTTATCTCACACCAAGCGATATAGGCTTTCCAAGTCCTATAGTAGGTGATGGAAGAAGACCTCTTCCGGGCACTGATCAGAGTCTTAATGACTGAATCCGAAAGACCCTCCTCCTTCAGGATGGAGGTTTCAGCAGCCAGGCCATCAAACCCAGCGCTGGTAAATTGGGGTAACACAATTGACCCTGAGTGAGCAGATCGGGCTGAAGAGGCAGAACAAACTGGTCCACTGCCAGCCGAAAGATGTCTGGGAACCTCACTCGCCTTGGCCACCTTGGGGCCACGAGAACGGCGGACACCTTTTCCAGAGCCAACTTCCGAAGCACCCTGCCCAGCATGGGCATCGGAGGAAACAGGTATAGAAATCCCAGAACTCCCCAGCTTAGGGACATGGCGTCCACTGCCAGAGCCAGAGGATCCTGGGAGAGCGACACGAAGTTCGGGAGCCTGCGAGAGGCAAACGGGTCCACCTCCGGGGTCCCCCATCGGAGACACAGTGAGCGAAACACCCGAGGATGGAGAGCCCATTCTCCCAGACGGGGAGAGCCCCTGCTCAACCGGTCCGCTACCTGGTTCTTCACCTCTGGAATGTAAACCGCCGAGAGACAAGGAACATAGGACACCGCCCAGGTCAGGATCAGGGACACTTCTCTGAGAGCACTCAGACTGCGAGTCCCTCCCTGATGACCGATGTAAGCAACCGCTGTTTGATTGTCTGAACGCACCTGGACCGGAAGGCCCAGAACGTGCTGAGTCAGGAGAGCAAGCACCGACGGATGGCTCTCAGTTTCAGAATATTGGTGGGTAAGTGGGCCTCTTGAGGTCCCCACTGCCCCTGAAACTGCAGCTCCTTCCAGAATCCGCCCCATCCCGACAGACTGGCGTCCGCGGTGACAATTTTCCAAAGGAGGGTCAGGAAAAACCTGCCCTACACCAGATTGGTCGAGACCAACCACCACAGGAGGGACTGCCGGACCCGGGAGGACAACTGGAAGGACTGATCCAGCGACCGAGGCTGCTGGTCCCAAGACGCTAACAGAAAAAGCTGAAGCGTTCTCGTGTGAATTTGGGCAAAAGGAAGAAACACTCTGGGACGAACCGACCCATCTTTCTCGGGGACTCGAATTCCAGGTCGTAACCGGCCGACACTACCTCCTGGATCCACCTGCCTGGAACCACTTGGTTCCAAACCTGGGAGAAGTGTCGCAATAGTCCCCCCACCCGCACGGGTGAGGGCAGCCCCTCATTGCTGAGAGGGCTTATCAGCAGGTTTGGGCTTGGTGCCCCAGGACTGAGCGGGCCGGCCACGGCCCCTCCCCCGAGTCCAACCTGCACCTCTGGTAGCGGGAAAGGAAGCCCCCCTGCTTGCTCTGAATCCTCGAAAGGAAGGCCTACCGGAACCTGCCCCCCTAAAGGGGCCACGAGGCCTCTTGCGTTGTGGCATCTTACCACCCTTTGCGACTGAATCAATTTTCTCCCTAAACAGACGCAACCCCAAAAAGGGGAGAGCTGTGAGCACCTTCTTAGAAACTGCGTCCGCCGACCACTGACGCAGCCATACTGACCGGCGAAGAGCCACCAGCATAGCCGCTGCCTTGCTACTTATAGCCAGCGCATCGTCCTGAGCGGATAGGACATAGGACACAAAAGATTCACACTGCTTAAGCGCAGTAAACTGTTTACAAGCGGGATTGAGATCCTCATATAGCCCCTGAATTAAAGACCTAATCGCCAATAGAAGAAGGGCTGAAGCACACACCGGGCGCAACGCTGACCCGGAATAAATAAAACCATGGCGCGCGTATTGGTCAATCCGACGATCTTCCCCATCTTTAGGGACAGTGGTCTCAGCAGACTGTACCATAGCTGTGCTGGAGAGCCCTAGCACAGGGGTATCGACGTCAGGAGGGACAGACCAAAGCTTTACCAACTCTGGCGGAAAAGGATAACGCTTTTCCCAACTGGAAGGGATTCCAGATAACCGCGTGGGATGTTCCCATTCCTTAAGGACCACCCTCTCAAAGTGGTGTTGTCTGGGAAAAGCTGAGGCTCCTTAAACAACTGACCCTTTGGCAGGGTGACAGCCTCAGGTGGATCTAAATTCAAACATTTTAAACATTTGAGCCAGAATGGAGGGGGTGTCAAAAACAACCCCCTCTGACCAATCGCCAATCGCATCAGCCTCAAGCTGACCTGCAGGCTCATCTGACTCCAACAGGAATTCTTCCTCGTTCGGGGATCCATCGGACCATTCCACAGGCTCACATAACTCGTCCTGTGGAGCCGAAGGTACCGGAGTCAGGTGCCTCCGTTTTGCAGCGGCCTTTAACCCTGCTTTAACGGGCACTACTTTCCGGGGGCTGGCTGACCGTGCCGCCACCTCGGACTGCGAATCCCCACTTTTGACAGTGTCATGCGGGGTCCGGAACAGGGAGGGCGAGGTAGACGATGATGAAGGTTGCGATGGGCCAGCAGCCGAAGCAACAGACTGGCGCGCAATGCTCTGCTTTGCACAAGGGATGCAAATAAAGACATCATCAGCTGGGAGTAGAACCCCACAAGTTACGCACCCCCCGAATGGCTCAGAAGAACCATTTCCGGCAATAACGGAAGCCTCCATATGGTGATTTATGGAATTCGCAATTTTTGGGCTTTAAGGCATAAGCCGACCCAGGATGCCCCCTTATTTGTAAATGTCCCGGAAGGGAGGATTTTTATTTATATATATATATTTTTTTTTTCAAAAAGGAAGGTCCCCCTTAATAATCTATATATAAATATAGATTGTATATATATATTTTTTATATATATATATATATTTTTTTTAAATATATATATACGCAAGTATATATAAATAACTATGTCCCAATTTAGGAGAAAAAGAGACTAGCCAGGCAATAAAGAACTGGGAGGCTACTAATTGAAGGAATCCCAGGATCTGTGGGGAAAAAACAACCAACAGTAAAAACCCCCAGAAACCATGGGCAACATGCAATATAACATACATACACAGCACCAAGTGCTTTGAAGAGGCAATAAAACTGGCCTCTGATTTTCTTCCTTATATATTTTTCCCCTTTTTTTTTTTTTCAAAACAAAAGTATATTTCCATTAAATATATTACTTTTTAATTGTTGGCAGAGGATAGGTCTCAGATTCTTCTAACAAAATGGCTGAAGCGAACAAAATGGCTGCCAGATATAATTCCATGCGAGAGTTTCACATAATAGAAATATATATGTAATATATATTATTTGCTTGCAAGTTTCATTTGGAAATGTAATTGCAGAAATGTATGCTAGCGAAACTTAACTGTCAAACCGCAATAACAGCTAATGAGGCAACTTCTGTAACTGCTACGTGCTGACCTTTACCTTTGTGGAAACCGTCAGTTTGCTGTTATTTGTGTGTTTCATCATATATGTCAAAGTTCATACTGTGTCTGTGGTTTTTTGCTATATAAGTCCTCCCTAAAGCGGAAGTAAATTAGAATTTGTACTGGGTCTGTTGTATGTCGTTTATTGTCGAGCCCAGTCGCAAGTTCTCTAAGATCTTAAGTCACATATTAGAATTATTTCAATTATCAGACAGCGTGCCTTCAAAAGGGGATCCAGAGAGATCGCCCTAAGTAAAGACTCATTCTTTCAGTGGTGGAGTTTAATGCGGGCAACACACCTTGAAGGGGGTAAGTAATTTTATTTACTAAACCCCGAGGGAAGGTTAAAAGTGTTGGCCCTTTAGTTGCCTCTCGCAATTAGGCGAGTTGTACAGGGACACGGGTTGTCGCCTGAGATATAGAAAAAGCGCGCTATAGAAATTCATAGGACGTGTCTGCACTTGGATACTTCTAATGTGTGATTAGTCTGTCTTGTGTTGGTGTTCATAAAGTTATAAGTTTATCTGTTTGTATTGTCGGACAGTCCTGAAGGTGAGCAGGACTCAGGCAATTGACTTTAGAAGTATAAGATATATTTTTTTGTTGTCATCATCTGTCAGGCTGAAAGCAAGATCCCCCATGTTGGTGAAGATTGTATTCATTATGTAGAGAGATTAACGGGAGGGGCTTATTATACCTTACCGGTTGGGGAAAATATGGCAGGTTGGACGGAGGCTATGGGTAGCCCCATCCTTCCCTAGAACAGGAGGTAGTGACCCCTATTATATGGAAATGATAATGGGAATGTGCCTTGGAGATAAAAAGGCGTGGCCCTATTATTCAGGGGATCCCAATTGGGATAAGTCCCATATGAGAGAGTGTGGGATAAAATGGTTAGAAATAGCGCCAGGGTGGTATAGGAGAAATGGATTAATGAGTCTCAGGAAAAAAGTTAGTAAAAAGGAATTAGAGAACAGACATAAAAGTGAGAAGTTGAATTATGAAATTAGAAATCATTCCAACCCCGACATTAAAACTAGCGCTCCACCCCCGCCATATGATACGAAGGAGCGCAGACCTAAACAGGTAAAAAAGTAAAAAACTGTAACTACCACTCAATATCCCTCCCTAATGCCATTCCAAGGAAATTATTTGAGTACCACGGCAGCCGTGATAACAATGGCAGCAGTGGAACAAACTAAATACAGTAGGAAACAAAAAGAGGAGAGAATAGATGTGGAAGAAATAAAGAGAAAAAGAAAAAAAAAGAGAAAGAAAAAAAAAAGAAAATGTCACAAAATATCCTTCCTCCGAATGAGAACCAGTGGTCACATGCTGATGAACAGCAACCAGAAAAGACGCTAGGAGAGGAAGAGGATAAGTAACATGAAGGGGAATTAGACACAGAATCTTTCACAGTTACTGATAAGAAAACTAAGCCAGCTAAGCAAACACGCCTGTGTTAGGACAAACAAATCATACTTAGCGTTAACATAGGGGAGTCCCTGAAACAGACCAGGAACCAGTCTAAACGAACACTGGATAATACACTTAAAAAACCAGCAGGAGACATAGATTCCATAGAGACCCCCGGAGTAATAGCAGCAGCAGCGCCCACTGCATCAACAAGCTCCATGACCATGGTTAGTACATACAATCTTTTCATAACAGCAGGAGACATTCTGGTCATCACCCCTCCTGATATGAAAGAACTAGATCACATGGCCAAACACTGTCCACACCCCTCCAAATCTTCCAAAGGTACAATTGCTTACCTTCGGAGGGCAATTAAAGGAAAAAATTATATGCCCGAAGACATTAAGATGGTTTTAGAGATGGTAGTGGGGGAGAATAGTCCACTTAGCTGGGTTGGGATACCACACATGGAAAAGAACACACCTGCACATACAAGGCCAGGTGAAATACACCTGTACCAAGAAGGGAATGAAGCTGACATGTGGGAGGCATTAGAAGAATACTCAAACCAAGTGTTTAAGCCCAGAGCTGACATGGCACCCTCTCTTGCATGTAAGCAGAAAAAAGGTGAAACATTGACTGAGTTTTGGAAGAGATTTCTACAGGTTTGGCGTTTAGAAAGTCAGATGGGAGATGGCCCAGGGATACCCGCCCTGTGCATCAGTACATTTATCTCCAACTGCCTACCAAGTTTAGGTTTACAAATTAAGCAGCAAATAAATGGATGGACTGAGAAGCCAATAGAAGAGTTTGGTAGGAGGTTAATAAGTAAAGATGCAGCAGGATGCTTTGAAGTAATAAGACCGTCAGTGACACACGCAGCACAGCTCAACATACCAGAGCCAGTTCCATATCCCTTTGGGGACCCGTGGGGACAGCAGCAATACTGGGAAGAGAAACGCAGGTCAGCCCGTGCAGCCCCTAGGGGTAGAGGGCGAGGCAGGGGAAATAGAGGAAATCTTAAACCGCAATGGGGAGACAGGCAGGGACCCCCCAACAGCAGGCCAGGAATGCTGGCTGTTTTAATTGTGGTGCAATGGATCATTGGAGAGCCGATTGCCCATACCCTGACACACACAAGCAGGTTTCAAACAGACCTCCGCAGGCTGCTCCCGCCAATGTACAACACAATACCCCTCGCCTCAATGTTGACTGGCAAAATGTAGGACCCCAATGAAGGTGCCCAGGGGCAAATCCCACCTTCCCAGTAGTCTCACAGCATTTCTCCCAACAGCCCTGCATTGATTTGATGATTAGTAAAAAGAAGTTAACATTTTTAGTGGATTCTGGAGCTACATGTAGCGTATTGGGGAGAAATGCATACATGGGACCAAGGGAAGATGCCGGCCCCTCCATGGGTATTAATGGGATATTAACACAAACATTTGAAACACCACCGCTCACGGTGACGGACCTCCATCAGAGCCCCCCGATCAACCATGTCTTAAAAATCAGGACCAGCTGTCCTGTTAACCTGTTAGGCAGAGACTTAATGGCGAAAATGGCTATTTCTTTTTTGGGATCCCAGTGCATCCTGAGACACGCCCGCTCTATGCATTCCAATACCGCGGAGAATCCCTAATTTTTACCCAGTTAGCGAGCAGATTTTTGAATTCGCCTGTTTTTTTTTCATTGTTTTAAGAGAAGTGCTAAAAGCATATAAACCGAACTGTAACTCGATTGTTCTGACCTACTGTGATTGGCCAGTCAATCAATAACCGCAGCCCGAGAGGATGGAATCCTCCTATTGAAATGTCTCTGATGAAATATTATAAAGATTTCTGTTAAGAAATTACAATGGTGTCAGCAGCGTGTTGAGTATCTGGGATTCATGTTGTCACAGGGAAAAAGAGTTAAATCCCAAACGTGTAGCGGCAATCGTGGAATTGGGGCCTCCACAGAATAAAAAAAACATGCTAAGCTTTCTTGGAATGATTAGCTGTTGCCGTTATTATGACAAGATACTGAGAGTTACCAAACACGTGCTGATCAACCTGACACCATAGAATGGTCTGATGAAATGTTACATGCTTTTAAAAAGTTGAAGGAGGCACTGACAAATTCTCCAGGGCTCGGTTTACCAAGCTATGTGAAGGTGTTACACCTGTATGTCCGTGACTTTTGTAAGGGATACAGCTCGGTTTTAGCTCAAAGCCATGGGGGTAAATTAGGACCCGTGGCATACTTCTCTAAGCTTCTCCCGGTTCAAGTTCAAGGAATGCCAGGCTGTTTACGAGCGTTGGCATCTTGTGCAATGGCAGTTGCACAGGCCATTTCGGTCACGCTGGAGCACCACACGATACTGCATGCAGGACACAATGTAAAACATTTAATGAACAATTTACATACCCAACATATGACAGCGCAGCGATTTAGCGGATATGAAGTAATCCTTTTGTCAAATCCCCATCTAGAGATCAAATATGCCCCAAATACCGAAGGACCTCCCCCGATATTAAATGCATTATTAGGTTAAAAAAAGTGAGGCTGACAAAATTCCTCCGCGACAGCCCAAAAGGGATATTGCCAGAGGAAATGCTTTTGGAGAAACAGCTAGATAGTAAACTCTGACAGGAAGCCATCTGGGTCTTAATGCTCACACTGCATTAACCCTTACTATGCTAACGCTAGATGCCATTGATTTTACAATAGGATGTCTGCAGGAGCAGACATCTGTTTCTGAAGTGGGGGATTGGGCACAGCAGGGGCACAGAAATCAATGGCTGGGATTTGGTGCATCGAGGGTAAACCATGCATACCCATACATAGTGCCCCCTTATTTATTTCTCAAGCACACGGCATAGGACACAAAAGTGCACAACACACTTACATGGCGGTGAAACAAAGTTTTTTCATTTTACAATGTGAGAAACAAGTGAAAGCTTATGTAGAGAAATGCATAACATGCCAGATGAATAACCCCAACATTTCACATAAGCCACAGCATGATCATCTAGTATACCCCACAGAACCCTGTACTGATTGGAACATTGACCATACACACATTACAGTTACACCAGGAGGTTAGCCTGAAGTTTTACTAGTAATGGTAGACATGTTTTCAAAATGGCCAGAATGCTTTCCAGTCAAGAAAGAAAATGCTAAGACCGTAGTGAAAATTTTGACACAAGAAATAATACCGCGCTTTGGATGCTTTTCGCGCATACGCAGCGATAACGGCACAGCCTTTAAAGCCAAAATATGTCAAGATTTAGTAGAACATTTAAACATTGAATGCCAGTTTCACATCCCATACCATCCTCAAAGTTCAGGGATAGTGGAGCGCATGAATAGAACAATAAAAGATAAACTTAGAAAAGCTACTGAAGGAACTTTTAAAAACTGGAAACACAAGCTACCCGCAGTTTTAGCTGAAATAAGGATGACACCTAATAAAGTAACTAAGCTTTCTCCTTATGAAATATTAATGGGTAGACCATTTCCTTTGCCATGGAACAGGACCATTAGAGAGACTAGCGAAGAAGGGAAGTGCAGGCAGGAGGAATACACCAGGGCTCTGGTGGAGAAGCTCACTGCTAGTGAAACACTTGTCTGTCAGAAGTTTCCTTCTCTTTTACAGGACTCATTTCATGACATAAAGATTGGAGACACGGTGTTAGTGAAAAAGCACGGTAATCAACCGAAGATCGAGTTCCTATTCGAGAAGCCGACGAAGGTGATAGCAGTCGCTCGGACAGCCGTGCTTGTGGAAGGAAATCAGAATTGGATTCACGCCACGCGGGTGAAAAGAGTTCCTACACTTCAGATACTGGACGAGGATGAAGTACTGCAAGTTAAAGGATCGGTCGCCCCACCAAGGGGGCCACAGCCAGACATCCCCCCAAGGGGACAAGAAGAAGCTGGTTGCAGACCCCCAGCTAGGAACAATGGGTCCGAAGAAAGGCCAGCACTGGTTTGCCCGCTGGTTCTATGGCTCCAATCATTTTTGCACTGCAATGATTCTGTCTTTTCTGATAGTGTCAGTAATATGGGTTGTGTGTAGCTGTGTTTATGATCGCCCCGCCATAGGTCCACTTCAGCAGGTATGTGAACCTTTGGGTTTGAGACCAAGTGCCCTTATACCCCCCTCCCCGCATCCGCAGGCTGAAACTCACATGCCCCCTGTTGTAAAGAAAAGGGCTACGGGAGATAAACTCATCTCCAAATACGTGAGTAAAAACGCCAAAGGTGAAGTAACATTCTGGTTCAATACCTCAGAGCCCAGCATGATTTACACTTTTGATCTGTGCGATGTATATCCTTGTTCCTCCTAAATGATGCTAATTGGTCCAGTTGGTTTAAAGATTTATTTTCCAGCTGGAAAGGTTTTCTCACACAGTTCTGTATTATTGTTATGCTGGTGATCATTGCTATTGTTACATTTAAGATCATTATGTGTGTCTTTGCTATAAAAACTAATAAGCAACAGGGAGCTTACGCTGCTTACTTGGCAGAGAATGAAGCTCACTCTGATTATATAGTTCGCAGGGTAGAATCTGAGACATATGATGATGCCATGGTTGGTGAGTCTGAGAACTTGTAATAAGTTCTGAGACTCAAAGAAGGGTTTGTTGGCAGAGGATAGGTCTCAGATTCTTCTAACAAAATGGCTGAAGCGAACAAAATGGCTGCCAGATATAATTCCATGCGAGAGTTTCACATAATAGAAATATATATGTAATATATATTATTTGCTTGCAAGTTTCATTTGGAAATGTAATTGCAGAAATGTATGCTAGCGAAACTTAACTGTCAAACCGCAATAACAGCTAATGAGGCAACTTCTGTAACTGCTACGTGCTGACCTTTACCTTTGTGGAAACCGTCAGTTTGCTGTTATTTGTGTGTTTCATCATATATGTCAAAGTTCATACTGTGTCTGTGGTTTTTTGCTATATAAGTCCTCCCTAAAGCGGAAGTAAATTAGAATTTGTACTGGGTCTGTTGTATGTCGTTTATTGTCGAGCCCAGTCGCAAGTTCTCTAAGATCTTAAGTCACATATTAGAATTATTTCAATTATCAGACAGCGTGCCTTCAAAAGGGGATCCAGAGAGATCGCCCTAAGTAAAGACTCATTCTTTCATTAATAAACAGTCAAACCCATAAAAATATAGACGGCCCCACCAGGTGAGGCCGCTTACCTGCCCCAAAAAGCCCAGCACCCAACCAAAGAGGTGGTGGAGACAGGCAGAAAATGTCAGCGAAGGCGGGAGTGCCCGATTAAAACAAAGGAGAAAAGCGGAGGGGGGAGGGGAGCTGGATAAGGTGAGAAAAGCGCAGGCACCCAAAAGCAAGCCTGACACCATACAGCCTGCCCTGGTCACCCCTAAAGCTCTGGCTCTACAGGCCAGCAGCAGCAGCCCGCAAAACAGAGACTGCCATATAAGGAGGAATCAAAGTCAGGCCATATGCACACTCACTTGCAGTGCAGCCTGACAACGTTGAAATAAGCAAAACACATGAACATACAGTAAACCATACACACAATACACATCCCTCTACCCCCCCCCCCCCCATAGTGAAGGGAGAAGGGACCGTAACGGGAGAGAAAGGGGCTACGGGGACCCTCGGGACAGGGGCATCCCATTTCCGAATCACCATGCCGGATAGCCGCATTGCCCCACGCATGAGGTCGAGCGGTAGGAGATAAGCTCCTAGGCACTTAAAGTGCCATCTACCATTTGCCCAGTGAGCAGCCTAGGCTGGGAGGCTTCCATTCCACCATCAAGGTATAAACACTCAAACCGGGCAGAAATAGACCAAAAAGGGGGGTGCCGGGGTAGAACCGGCTACCTGTAAGCAGGAGACTTCAATCTTCTGTCTAGTCGTCAAGCAGAGAGAAAAATACTGGTGATTGAAGGGAGGTACCAGGTATATATAGGCCGGAAGGGGGCTCGTTACAAGACTTCCTCTCTGCACTACGTCACCTGGCGGTGAGTTAACCCATTAAGTGAAGAATATTTAAAAGTGAAGCAGGGTGTGTGGCACACCAAGAATAGAGCATCAGTTTTCCTGAAAGGTGCAGTAGCCACAAGATAGTACTTCAGACACCTAACCACATCCGAAGAGTGCAAAACTCTCTCCTTAGCATTGCTAGGATTAGGGCACAAAGAAGGAAGAACAATATCCTGATTCAAATGAAAGGCAGACACTACCTTAGGCAGAAAGTCAGGTTTGAAAACGAAACACCACCTTGTCCTGGTGTCTTTCATAGTAGGGGGGCTGAATGGACAGCTCCGCCAATTCAGACACACGCCTGACAGAAGTAATAGCCACCAGAAACACAACCTTGAGCGTAAGAATGGCCAAGGCAGCATCCTGCACAGGTTCAAAGGGAGCACCCTGCAAGGCTGACAGAACCAAGTTCAGATCCCAAACAGGCGCCATAGGTTTACGTGGGGGACCCACATGAGTGACCCCCTGGAAAAAAGTCCTGATCAGAGGGTGCTGAGCAAAGGATTTCTGGAAAAAATAGCCAGGGCAGAAACCTGACCCTTCAGAGTACTGAGTTGGAGCCCCATCTCCAACCCATGCTGCAGGAACTCCAGAATCCTGGGAATAGAGAACACACGACAGGGAAGAGACTTAGACTCACACCAGTCAATGTAGGCACGCCAAACCCTGTAGTAAATGGAAGAGGAAGACTTCTTCCTAGCTTTAATAAAAGTATGCACAACCGAGGAAGACAGCCCCTTCTCCATCAAGATGGAGGTTTCAGCAGCCAAGCCGTCAAAGCCAAGCCGTCAAAGCCAGAGTTTGTAAATTGGGATGGCGTAGTGAGCCGATCTGGCACCAAGGGCAGAGCGTACTGATCTACTGCCAGCTGCACCACGTCTGCGAACCACATTCTTTTTGGCCATCTGGGGGCCACCAGAATTGCTGGCACCCCTTCCAGAGCAATCTTGCGCAGAACCCTTCCCAGCAGGGGAATTGGAAGGAAGACATACAGGAACTGAAAATCCTTTCATGACATTGCTAGCGCATCCGAGGTCAGGGCCAGAGGATCCCTGGACAGAGAGACAAAAGCTGGGAGCTTGTGATTCTGGAGGGACGCAAACAGATCCACATCTGGTTGGCCCCAACGGTGACACAGAGATTGAAACACCCTGCTGCATAGGGACCATTCTCCCTGGCGAGAGGTCCCCCTGCTCAGAGAGTCCGCCAGGTGATTTTCCACCCCCAGGATGTACACAGCTGAAATGCAGGGGACATTGACCTCCGCCCAAGTCAGGATCAGAGACGCTTCCTGGAGGGCCCCCTTGCTCCAGGTCCCTCCCTGATGATTGATGTAGGCAACTGCCGTCTGGTTGTCCGAGCGCACCTGAACAGGCAGGCCCTGAAGATGAGTAGTCAAGCAAGCCAGAACTAACCTGATCGCCCACAGCTCCAAGACATTGATAGGTGTGTGGGCCTCCTGAGGGCCCCACCTCCCCTGGAACCGCAGGGACTTCCAGAAACCCCCCCCAACCTGACAGACTGGCATCCGTGGTGATCGTCTCCTAGGAAGGGGCAAGAAAGGATCTGCCCACCAACAGGTTCCGTGAGTCCATCCACCACAAGAGGGACCTCCTGACCAGGGGGGAGAGCACACAGACCCTGTCCAGGTACGCTGGGCCCTTGTCCCATACTGACAATAGGTTAAGTTGTAGAGGCCTCAAGTGGAACTGAGCATAAGGGACCGATTCGAAGCACGCCACCATCAGACCCACCAGCTGCATCCCCTGCCTGATGGAGGGATGGGGACAAGCTAGGAGGGACTGAGCCTGTGCAATCAGACTGTCCACCTTCTGCTGAAGAAGGAAGATCCTTGCCTGAACTGTATCCAGATTCATTCCTAGGAATGGAGTTACCAAGGAAGGGGACAGTGAGGACTTTGGGTGATTGATCACCCATCCAAATGACTCCAGAGTGGACACCACCAGCTGAGTATCCAACTCTGCCTGATGTAGAGACTGGGAAGTGATAAGGATGTCGTCCAGATAGGGAAGCACACGGACGCCCTTGACATTTGAGCCATCACTCCAGCCAGCACCTTGGTGAACACCCTGAGAACTGAAGTTAGGCCGAAGGGCAGGGCCACAAATTGGTAGTGTTGATCCATCAGAGCGAACCTGAGGAACCTTTGATGACCTGGGAACACAGGAATATGAAGGTAAGCATCTTTGATGTCCACAGAAGTCATGAAATCCCCTTGGCGCAGGGAACTGATGGCAGAGCGCAGAGTCTCCATGCGAAAGCGCCTGCCCCTGACAAACTTGTTGAGCATCTTTAAGTCCAGGATGGGCCTGACAGAACCATCCTTTTTGGGTACTGTGAATAGGTTGGAATAAAAGCCCTTGCCTTTTTCTCTTAACCCTTTAAGTGCCAGCCTACCTGGAGTTTTTGTCACACTCTGTTGCCAGACCATTTTGCACTATTTTGCGCTCCCCATGTTCAAATGTGATTTTTGAAGGGATTTCCAGGGATTTCCCAGGAAAATGATATATTGTTTTTTTCAGCAGAGTCTGGGCTTTAACATGAAATGTCTTGTTTGTCATTTTTTAGGTGTATTCTCAATATTTTTGGTTAAATATGTGCAAAAAAAAAAAAAAAAAAAAAAAAATTTTTACATATTGTAGTTTTTTTTGTAATAAAAAATGTAAGTTTGTCAATTAAATCTTATTGCGTGTGAAATCCCAATTTCTCCCGGTTACAGTGGTACCACATATGTATAGGTAGACACCCTTTCCTGCCCAGGAGACTCCCCCAAACTGAAACAACGCTTTAGGGGATTTTCAGATAAAATACAACTGTGCTACGCAATATGCGCACCTTGCAGTTTTTCCAGAAAAACAACCCTTTACATTTGAAATACCCCCAACAAACTATATATTCTCTGGAAGTACACACCTCAGGCTTTCTAGGCGTACCAGGCTTGTTGATGTGCCCATAGTTTTCTGGAAGTAATCCCTCAATGGATTCTTTGGTTGCAAAGAGTTTCCCTAAAAAAAGGATAAAAAAGCAGAATCAAAGCCACATTTTCCTAAAAAAACTATATACAAACAAGAAAAAACAAGTTTAATCTGGAAACGCAACATCCCCCGAACAGAACAATACCCAACATGCATAGGTTCTGTCAAGGGAAGAGTTGCCAAACACCCCAAAGTAAAGCATGTGCGTAACGGTAATTTTACTTGAAAATTTCAGCTCTGCAGACAAAGTGCGCACCTTGCGATTTTTCAACCAAAACAACCCTTGACATTTGGAATATCCCCCATAAACCATATATTCCCTGAAAGTACACACGTTAAGCTTTCTAAGGGTACCCAGCTTGTTGTAGTGGGCTCATCTTTCTGGAAGTAATCCCTCAAAGAATTCTTTGTTTGCGCAGGGTTTCCTTAAAAAATTTATAAAAAAGCTGAATAAAAAACACCTTTTCCTAAAATATAAATATGCAAACCAGAAAAAACAAGCTAAGTCTGAAAGCGCAAGGTCCCCCGAACAGAACAATACCCAACATGCATAGGTACTATTAACCCTTTTAATTGCCAGCCTACTTGAGATTTTGTCACCCTCTGTTGACAGGCCATTTTTCCCCATTTTGCGTCATGTTTTGCGCCATTTTTGCTGGAACTTTCAGGAAAATTATATATATATTTTTTTGCAGCAGAGTTTAGGCTTTAACATGAAATGTCTTGTTTGTAAATTTTTTTTTTTTTTTACAATATTATTAAGTAAAAATAATAAATAAATAAATAAAAAATGTTTTAAAAAAATTGACTCCTTTATTTTAAATAAAAAATGTATTTTATTAAGGAAAATCATATTGCATGTGAAAGCCCCATTTCTACCGATTAGAACGGTACCACATATTTATCGGTAGCCCCCTGTTCCTGCCCAGGAGAACCCCCTAACTGAAACAAGTATTTAATAACATTCACAAAAAAAATACAACTACCATCCACACTACAAAGGGTTAAATCGAGAAAAAAAATGACATAGGGTCCCCCCTCCCAGGGGAGGGAGACCCCATTTTTTTTTTGATTTTTAAGGGTTGAAAACCCTTAAAAATCAAAAAAAAAATTGACGTGGGGTCCCCCTTACCCAAAGTAACCAGCCCGGGACCAGCTATGGGGGCTTGTAGGCACAGAGTGGGGGGGCCAGCTTTTGTGGCCCCCCCACCCTGCAGCCTACGAGCCCACATAGCCCATGTGGGCCCGGGCTCTTCTGCCCCCCCCTGGCCTTTGGGGAGGCAGGTAATGGGGGTGCCAGGGGTTAATGGCAAGCCACCCGCTAGCGCAGGTGGCTTGCCATCCCCCCAGCCTTGTGAACTGGTATAGGGGTCATGGACCCCTTACCAGTTCACAAGGGGTTAAATGTAAATAATGACACAGACACAAGCATAGAAAAAATATTTTATTATTTTTTTTTTTTTTTTTTTTTTTACACTGTACTCACCTCCCATCCATCCTGGAGCCCTCTGTCCCTCGGCGATCACTGGCTTCTGCTCACTTGCTAGAAGCCTTTTATAGCTGCTGGATGACAGAACACAAAGGGTTAATCAAAAAAAAAAAATGACATAGGGTCCCCCCTCCCAGGGGGGGGACCCCATTTTTTTTTTTGATTTTTAAGGGTTAAAAACCCTTAAAAATCAAAAAAAAAATTGACGTGGGGTCCCCCTTACCCACAGTAACCAGCCCGGGACCAGCTATGGGGGCTTGTAGGCACAGAGTGGGGGGGCCAGCTTATGTGGCCCCCCCACCCTGCAGCCTACGAGCCCACATAGCCCATGTGGGCCCGGGCTCTTCTGCCCCCCCCTGGCCTTTGGGGAGGCAGGTAATGGGGGTGCCAGGGGTTAATGGCAAGCCACCCGCTAGCGCAGGTGGCTTGCCATCTCCCTAGCCTTGTGAACTGGTATAGGGGTCATGGACCCCTTACCAGTTCACAAGGGGTTAATAGTAAAAAATGACACAGACACAGAGAAAAAAAAATCTTTATTTTTCTTTTTTTTACACTATACTCACCTCCGATCCGACGTCCCTCGCCGCTGTCACTGACAGATGCCGGTGCTGATCGGCGCAGGGCGGTTGACAGGCGAGGGGGCTCCGATCGGAGCCTCCTCACCTGACATCCGCCCTGCTCCGATCACCACCGGCATCTGACAGATGCCGGAGCTCGGAGGGGGTATAGGAGCGGGATGACGTCATCCCGCTCCTCCCACAATGGGCGGAGCTAAGCGGCGGCGGCCATCGCCGCCATTACAAGAGGTGAGGACCCGGAAGAGGGTCCTCACCTGAAGACTGCGCAGCCCAGGGGGGGGATCGGACCCCCCCCTGGTGAAGAGGAGACCCGGACAGAAGGCTCGGGCGCGGAGGTGAGTAAATGACAGTTTGTTTGTTTTTTTTTTTTACAGCGCCGATGTCAGCGCTGGAAACGGGGGGGGGGGGGGGGCGGCTGGTTTCGGGGCCCCCCCTGAAGACGGAGGACGACGGGGGGGCGATCGGATGCCCCCCCCAGGAAGAGGGGACCCCAAGCTTCACGGGGATACCGGAGGTAAGTGGTTTTTTTTTCTATCTTTTTAACTGTTTGTGGGAAATGCCAGGCACGTAGTTTCTACGTGCTTGGCACTTAACGGTAGGAGAGGCAACCACGTAGAAACTACGTGCTTGGCATTTAAAGGGTTAAAGGGACCTGGCAGATGACCCCCAGCTTCAGGAGACCTTGCACTGCTTGCACTAGCTCCTGAGCTGACACAGGGTGCTGAAGAATCCGGGAACTGATGTATCTTGAAGGGGGATCGGCAGCAAACTCCAACTTGTAACCGGAGGACACTACCTCCTGAATCCACCGGTCTGAGACATGAAGCCTCCAGACGTGAGAGAAGTGCTGCAGCCTTCCCCCCACCCGGATGGGTGAGGGCGCCCCATCATGCCTGAGGGGGCTTGGGAGAGGATTTATCTTTGGGACCCCAGGAGGAGCCAGGACATCCACGACCTCTGCCTCTACCCCAGAAATCTCCCCGGGCCCCAGGAAAGGCAACCCCCCTTCCCTGTCTTGCACCACGGTAAGGGGAGGAGAAGGAACCCTGACCCCGAAAGGGCCGAGATTGCCGCCTGCGCTGGGGTAACCTGCCTCCCTTAGCAAAAAGGTCCAGGCGGTCTCCAAACAGGCGCAGTCCTTTAAAGGGAAAACCAGTGAGGGCCTTCTAGGCAGCGTTGTCAGCAGCCCACTGGCGCAGCCAAACCGAGCGGCGTATAGCCACCACGAGGGCAGAAGTTCTGGCACACATTCTGATGGTGTCATCCAATGCTGATAGGACAAAATTTACAAAAACATCACAACTGGAGAGTGCATTAAACACCTCACAAGGTAAATCATCAGGGGCCCTATCAAGCATATTTCTGATAAGGGTTCCAGTGGCCACAGTAGTAATGGCAGAGGCACAGACCGGGCGCAACGCCGTCCCCGCACATGCAAAGGCGTGGGATGCCAGCTGATCAATACGCCGGTCTTCGGCATCCCGCAGGGTAGTAGAATCAGGGGAATGCATGACAGAGGTGTTAGATAGCCCTAGGATCGGGGCATCCACCTCGGGGGGGGGGGGGATGACCAACATTTAACCACCTCAGCAGGAAAGGGATACTTCCTATCCCAACTCTTTGGAACCCCCGGGAAGTTTACTGGGGCGCTCCCATTCCTTGAGCACAAGGTTATGGAAATGTGCCTGCTCTGGAAATTCCAAACGTGATTTTGCTGTATAGAAAAGCTCCCCTCTTTGCCTGGGAGCCTCAACAGGGAGAGAGATGGACAGAACCTCAAAAACCTGGGTCAATAATCTGTCAGTGTCATCCGGGGCCCAGGGGTCAGAGCCAGAATCGTCATGACCCCTTGGTCTCTCATCAGATGAGCCTGAATCAGAAAAGAGCTCCCCTTCATCAGACGGGGTATAGCCACACAGATTCCAAAAACTAATCAGTTCCCATAGGGAAAACAGTAACATTAGGTGTCAAGTGCCGCTTCTTAGCAGGGGCCTTACGCGCTAAGGACTTCGCAATAATCTGTTCAATAGTAGCCAGTCTAGAAGACACATCAGGCTGAGAATCCCCACCAGTATGCAACTCAGTAGGAGTGAGATTTAAGCTTGGGGGAGTAGGTGAAGTGAAACGAGGTGCAGCCACTGGCAGGTCAGATTGCGATGCAAGCACCTGCTCAGCACAGGGTACACAGACCTGCGCCTTGTCAGCGTCAGTATGAGGCTGCCCACACGCTACACACAGCCGGTCTTGTCCCGAAGGGACCCCGGTCACATTATCCTGGGATGCCTCCATATGGTGATTATAGCGGTGCTATATGCTGATAGAGAATAACGCTATGTAGCAACCCTGGATGCCCCAATAACCCACTAGGGAAGTGGGAGTATAATTTTGACAAGGCCTACAAGCAATATACTAAAAACAGGGCCGGGAGAAGCCAAGAAGGGTTCGTCCCACCTGAAAGACATAAGCAGACAAGACCTTAAGTACATCGTAACCAAAGCGAAGGAAATAAAGCCGCCCACGAGGGCACTTACGGACCGCGGTAGGTAGGTGTCCGTCGCGCATAGGCCAAGCAAGCAGGAAAGATGTCGGTATACCTCGAGGGGCGAGCCAGTAACAGCGATGACGCGAAACGCGTCAAAGACGGGCCCCGCCCCCCGAAGAGCGCGAAGCCAGAGCGGCCAACAGCCAATGATGGCACACAAGCGCCTGAGGTAATGCATGTGACCCTAGGAAAATTGAAAGAGCACATAGGCTAGGACCAGATAGACAATCTGAAAGTAATAGACCTAGAGCGACTATAGCTAAGTACCTGCATTTCGAGGATAAAGAGGAAATTTTAAGAGCCTACCGCAGACAAAAAGAGGTGGTGATAGCGGGAAGCAAAATCCTGATATTTCAGGACTTCTCTGTAGCAGTAAGCCAGAAACGCAAAGAGTTTTCCCCTATCTGCCAACACCTTGTACAACAAGGAATCAGGTTTGCCCTGATATACCCCGCGAAATTAAGAGTCACCGTCTCTGGAGAGAGTAAAACATACGATGATGTCAAAAGAGCTAAGTTGGATCTGTTGCCACCAAACACGGGGTGATAGGATCTTACCCATTATGGGCACAAGGCTGCATCATAAAATAACTGTTCATGATCCCAAAATGCAGTATGCAGGATCTATGTGATTATGGGAACGAACGACCCCCTGCAGGGCAAAAGAGTTTAAAAAAGTTTGTAAGGTTGAAAAAAGGTTTATTGAATGGCAAGCACCAACACAGGATGCAGTTGCTGTCCCTTTACAGGGCAAAATGTTTGAGAAAGTTTATAATGTTAATGGAAAGTTTATTGAGAGGCACCGGCCACTACAGGTTGATGACTGTCGGTGCAAATGTACATGGTTTTAATACTATATTTCTAGTTCTTTTTTTATTCAAGGCGAACTGTGATGGTCTCCAGGTTGCTGAGGTTGATGGTGTGCGCCGCTTAGGGTGGGGGCCGCGATCTTTGATTCTCGTAAGCAGGGTAAGCACTTGGAAGGCAAGAGATGCGGGATTTGAGGTACGCCCCATCCAATTTATCAATATATAGAACACATGGCAACCGATAAAGCAATGACAGACACTATAGTGAAGGACACAATTAAAGTGGTCTCTTGGAACGTAGGAGGCCTGAATCACCCCATTAAACGTAGGAAGGTCCTGACATCAATTCACCGCCTCAACCCAGACATTGTTGGGCTACAGGAAACCCATTGGAAAACTGGGGAAAAAGGCAATCTCAAAGCCAGTTGGATAGGGGAGGAAATTGCCACTACTCACACACAGAAAAAAAGAGGGGTTGCCATACTAATTGGCAAACACCTGCGATATAATATAACAGAAAAGCATATAGATCCCGAAAGTAGATATATAATCCTGAAAATTAACATAGCGGGACAGAACTTCACCTTGGCCAACATTTATGCACCCAATGGCTCTAATGCAGACTTTTACACGGAACTCACACAAAAGTTACTAGCAATACAGGCGGAGAATCTAATAGTGATAGGGGACTTTAACGCCACTATAGACCCCAGGATGGACAGGCAGGAATCACGAACTACATAATCCATGGGAGACCCTCTCAAGTTTTTGTTACAGAATACGGCATTGGTTGACCCGTGGAGGCTCCTATACCCGACAGCTAGGGAATACACGTGCTACTCGGTAGCCCACAAAACATTATCAAGAATTGACTATACCCTAATAGATGAACAACTGATGGGGGGGGTTGCGGAGGCCTCCATCGGGCCAATCACATGCACCCCTCTCACTGACAATTAAATTGGAAACAGCACAGACACGCTCTAGAATTTGGAGATTTCCAAATTACCTATACACATCCCCAAAATGTAAAGAATATCTGACGAAAAGTTGGGGAGACTTCTTAGATGACAATATTCAGCACATGAATAACCCAACACTATTATGGGAAATGGCGAAAGCAGTATTGAGGGGACAGATCATAGCATACACGGCTAAACAACGGAGGGAAGCGAAGGCAAAACAGGCACTCCTCTACAACGCACTTACCAAAGCCTATAAAGCCTACATAGAACACAATACACCAGAAAATAAAAAATGCTGGTTGGAGGCCTCCCTAATACTAGACACATACTTGGGAGCAGAAGCCAAAAACAAAATACAATTTCAAAATGCCAAATATTTTCGGTTTGGCAATAAGGCTGGGTCACTATTAGCCAAGATGGTAAAAACAAGGGGACACAATAGAACTATAAATGTCATAAAGGACACTTCCACAGGCCACAGAACACATGATTCTAAAAATATAGCAAAACAATTCGAAGGATACTTTAGAGAATTATACTCGCCCGCTGCAACAAACTACGCCACCACACAGGACATACTTGACAAGACACAGCTCCCACGACTCACAACAGAACAAAGGAGCATGCTAGAAGCGGACATAACGGATCAGGAAATAGAGAACACAATCAAAAATCTTAAAAACCAGAAAACCCCGGGCCCCGATGGTTACACAGCCGAGTTCTATAAATTATTGAACCCTGCAGTAATACCCATACTTCGAGAAGTATTTCACAGCATCGCACACCATGGGACCCCAATGTCCAGATTTACTGAATCTTATACGATTCTGCTGCCAAAACCAGACAGAGACCCAGAGTTAGTCCAATCTTATAGACCGATATCGTTACTGAACACAGATTATAAATTTTTTTCTAAGATAATGGCGGAGCGGCTTCAATGTCTTCTCCCGGGGCTGCTCACCAAGCACCAATTGGGCTTTGTCAGGGGTAAACACATTTCAATAGGAATACGTACAGCAATAGCAGCAATCACTACCAATGGCAAATCTAAGAACCTTCTCCTCAGTTTGGATGCTGAAAAAGCATTTGATAAAATTGCGTGGCCATGGCTTAATGCTGTGCTAGCGGAAAGAGCCTTCGGTAACACGTTCAAATCCTTAATACAATACATATATAAAACACCAACTTGTCAATTGCTAGTCAATGGACAACTTACAGACGGCATCCGACTGGGGAGAGGAGTCAGGCAGGGCTGCCCCTTGTCACCACTATTATTCAACCTAGCCATTGACCCACTCTTTAGACTATTGGAGGGGGAAACCGCCATTCAGGGAATAAAAATAGGTAAAGAAGAGATAAAAATTACAGCCTTTGCAGATGACACACAACAAATTTTTAAGACACACTCTTCACTATGAAGAACTCAGTATAGGCATGGTCAAGTGGTGCACTCACTTTCCAGAGTTGGAGGTTGCTGAACTGCTCAAAATGTACAATTACTCCTGGTCAACATTGCAGGCATCCTCTTATAGGGAAATGCTGCTCAGGTTGTACCATTACAACTATGTATCACCAGCTCGATCAGTGCAGATGAAACTATCTGACTCCGACCGCTGTAAAAAGTGTGGGAAGGAGGGAGCAGATTTATACCACTGTTTGTGGGAATGTCCGGTGATTAACCAATTTTGGAAGAAAGTGCACAGATATATGATTACAAGACTGACAAGCTACTTGCCTCTTACTCCAAGATGGGCAATATTCGGCTTCATAGACACCGACACCCAGAGGACAGACAGAGGAACTAGAAAACTAATTCTACTGATAGCCACAGTAGCTAAGAAGGTTATTCTTCAGGGATGGATAGGGAGTGACCCGCCCCCATTCCAACACTTTATGGAAAAATTGCAACAGCTCTTTAAATTTGAATGGGCTGAAGCAACCCTAGATAAAGAAAAGAAAACGCCCAAATTCTTTAATACATGGGAAAGCTTTATTGATACGTTAAATACAGAAACCAAACAAAAATTATATTAAACATTTCGAGACACTACTTGGTACTTGAGAAGAGTGGTGGAGGGAGATGACCCAATCAATCTTGGGGGGGGGGGGGGCTTGTGGGCGGGATGCGCGGCCCCCACCTTGAGCGGCGGGACCATATGTAAAGGATGTTTTAAATCAAACAATGGTAGCTCAGATTAGATGTTACAATACTGAATACCTGGATTTGAAATGCATTGCTGATAGAAAAACTGATGTGCATTCTTAGACAATCTCATGTCTGTACCTCTTTTACTATGATGTAATTTCTTGAGAAGATCAAACTATGTACCTTATATGTTGGAAAAATGCTAAAAACTCAAATAAAAAGAATTTGAAAAAAAAAAAATAATAAATTTTGATAAAACTGAAGCACTGAATATCACCCTTCCTCCAGAATTACCCTTCCACTTTTAAAAAATATATGCCCTGAACTTTCTACCACTGGCTCAGGTGATAAAAGTGGGTCTAGAGAGATAAATCTTAACACCTTCTCCTGGATGGGGGAGTTAGCATCATCAAGATGTCAGTACTCTCCAGACTACTCTTTCTATTTCAAGCCCTTCTGATCCACATCCCCATACAATTATTTAATGATACAGCTTTTGTAAGAGTTTGCCTGGCAAAAAGTTTAAATTACACCTCTTATGTAGGCCCAAGTAGCAAAGAGGCATGGCTCCACCAGATATTAAATTATACTGGGCCACCTCCCACCAACAGCAATTTTGTGAATGGCAACATAGTAGAAAAACAAAAGCACCAGTACCTCTAGACACCATCCCCTGGAACTTTAGATACTTTATTTAATAGCTAAGTAAGTAGAGGTTACAAACAAGGAATGCTTTTTGGCAAGGAGATACACCAGAAGAGCTATTAATAATTACACACAATAACATATGAGTAACAAGTATTAAGGTTTAAAGTTAATTTGTTATAGAATATCAGAATTAGCATAATGCATAATCTGGATTGAGTTTAAGAACCTCTCACACTGGCTTTGTTTAGAGCCATAATGGGCAAAGTAAAAAAAAAAAAAAAATTGTGTCTGGAGGTTTTAGTCAAATGAGCCATACATCTACAACTGTGTAAGAGACTGAAGAAAGAATGCGCTGGGTGTGTCAAATCCTCAGGTATTTTCTTAGCCCTTGAGGTGATTCTGCTCATAAATTGCTCATCCAGAGATGGTAAGGGGGATCCAATTATTCACTCAGCAGTTCTAGTTGTCCTCTTCAAGCTTTTGCTTGTCTTTGGCTGTAGCCCCACTGTACCAGACTGTGAATTAAGTGGTCAAGATTGAACCTATGGCAACATTGTAAAGGGTTTTTTAAATTCCCTGAGACATACCGTATCTTTTCAATTGTCTTAAAGTGGACCAACACCCAGGGGGGATCGGCCCGGAAATCTATAAGATTCCCGGACCGATCAGAACCCCCCAGGAGGCCCACAAACCTTACCTCAGCCCTGTCCCATCGGCGCCGTTTGTGAATGGCCGGTGCAGGCGCGCTCCCTGTTAGAGGGAAGCGCGAGACGCGGCCTCCAGCGCTCAGAGCCAGCTGAGCTGGTATGCGTGTCCAGGCGGCCTTGGACGCGCATACCACAGCGGCTCTGAGCGCTGTGATTGGCTGGCGCGGTCACGTGGGAGCGGGGAGAGGTGAGTTTTTTGGGGCTTTCTGGGGGGTTTCAGACAGCGGGGCACCCCCGATCGGAGTGCCCCACCGAAGTGGACCAAAACCCAGGATAGTCAAAATCCTGGGTGTTGGTCCACTTTAAGTAGTATAATCTTTGTTGGGCCTTCTTTAAGATAACAGTAGATTACTTGCTCCACTTGAAGTCCTGTGAGATCTGGGTGCATAGAAAATTTGCACTGGCTACGATTTTGACTTCCTCCTCAATCAACCAATCAAAATGGGAAGGTGCATTTGGTGGGATCGCCTGAAGTCAATTATGAGTTTGACCATTTTCTGGGTGTTCGGGATTAGGTTGTTTGACTTGCACCAAAATTCAAAAGGTTTTAACTTGGGTCCGGTAGGTAGACTTATTGTTGGCCCAGCAGGAGTTTTTGCTGCACATATAGAGGTGAATTATTATCAATTTGAATAATTTGTTTATAGATTATATTTTGCACTGGTCACTTTAGAGATTGGCACTTTATATTAGGAATTGGTTTCTCTTAACATAGGGATATATTTGGATACGTGGGGCAATATGGGATATAGGGCTTGCTCCTGCTGGTGCTATATATTGTAGATATGTTGTGTATATATATGTTTTTTAAATGTATGATATGATGTTGTATGGATTTGTTGTATGTCTTTTTTATATTTTTTGAGGATGAATTGATTAATTAAAATGAATATTTAGATCAGTTGGCATTATTGATTGATTTGTTGTGGGTTGGAGTGGTGCCTCTCAAGTAATTGTGTCTGTAGTAGGCTGGAACTATAGAAATTGTGTATATGTATTGTTGTAACTATTTGGGTTACAGATTTGGCACACTACCTACCCCGTTATTTTCAGGTGGTGCTTTATAGGGTATTTTTCCTGCTTCTATACATAGACTTATTGTTGTCATTAATGAAGCCTACTAAGGTGGTATCATCCGCGTACTTGATGATTTTGACCGAAGGATCTGAGGAGGTGAAGTCATTGGTATTAGTGAGAAGAGAAGGGGAGACAGAACACATCCCAGTGGTTCATTCGTGTTAGTGATCCTGGTCGAAGAAACAAAGGGGCACAATTTGACCCTCTTCGACCTACCAGTAGAAAGCTAATAATCCAGTCAGATATAATTAATGGAATGCCCAAGGAAAGCAGCTTTCCATGGAGTATTTGGGGATCAATGGTAGTGAATGCAGATGAAAAGTCCACAAATAGCATCTTGACATATGACCTGGGTTGATCAACGTGATCTAATGTGTACTTGATTGCCAGATTGATCGCATCCTTTGCTGATCTGTTTGGGTATTATAAGTATGTCACACACCCCGCTTCCACTATTCATGACATATGGGTTATGGTCCAGTAGAGGGCAAACTTCTGCAGAGATGAAAGCAAAAAAGAAGCCCCTCCCGGTCCATAAATACCTGGGACCTCCCACACATTCCCCAGTATATGACAGCAGTAATGGGACCGGGAAGAGCTAATAAAACATTCATAACCATAAGAGTGACACACTTATAATACCCAGTTTACAGGTGAGTAATCACAAAATGGTATTATTCCAAGTATGTCACACACCCCGCTTCCACTATTCATGACATATGGGACATCCAATAGCAGTGTCCGTCATGGGTGGGGATCCAAATACAGCAAAAAAATGCACCAATTTAAACCACTGCAGCTTGCAGAACCTTGTGACCAAAAACAGCATCCGCTGAGGCCCGCACATCAACCTTATAAAACTTTGAAAAAGTATGAACGGAAGACAAAGTAGCAGCCTTACAAACTTGTTCAACAGAAGTCCGGTGCTGAAAGGCCCAGGAAGCCCCAACAGCAGAGTAGAATGAGCAGTGATGTTAAAAGGAGGAACCCTCCCCTTAGCAGAATAGGCCCCAACAATGGCCTGGCATATCTATTTACTAATGGTACACCTTTTCTGGGCCCGGAAGGCACCACGAACAAGGCGTCCGTCTCACGAAAAGGAGAAGTTGCAACCAAATAGTACTTCACACAGCGAACCACATCCAAAGAGTGCAAAACCCTCTCCTTGTTATTGCTAGGCTTAGGACACAAGGAAGGGAGAACTACATCCTGATTGAGATGGAAAGCAGAAACCACCTTAGAAAGGAAATCTTGTTTAAAAAGAAAAACCACCTTATCCTGGTGTCTCTCAAAGTAAGGGGCCTGAATAGACAGAGCTGCCAACTCAGAGACACGCCGAACAGAGGTAATAGCCACCAAAAAGGCAACCTTTTGAGTGAGCACAGAAAGAGCCACATCCTGCATTGGCTCAAAAGGAGGCCCCTGGAGGGCCGAGAGAACCAAATTTAGGTCCCAAACGGGAACCAAAGACTTTCTAGGGGGCTGAACATGAGTGACCCCTTGGAAAAAAAAAGTCTTGACCAGATGATGCAAAGCAAAAGACCTTTGAAAAAAGACAGCCAGGGCAAAAACCTGACCCTTCAAAGTACTGAGCTGGAACCCCTGATCCAGACCGTGTTGTAGAAACTCCAAAATCCTAGGAATCGAAAACACCCTGCAAGGTAAGGCCCTAGCATCACACCAGTCAATATAGGACCGCCAAGTCCTATAGTAAATGGTAGAGGAAGACCTCTTCCTAGCTCTAATCAAGGTTTGAATAACCGCCTCAGACAAACCTTCCTCCCTCAGGATGAAGGTTTCAGCAGCCACGCCGTCAAAGCAAGCGTTTGTAAATTGGGGTAACGTAGTTGACCCTGAGAGATCAGATCCAGAAACAGGGGCAGCCTTGATGGGGAGAGAGAAGACTTGGGGTGGTTGATAACCCATCCGAACCTCTTCAGCATCACCACTGGCATCCAGCTCCGCCTGGCAGAGGGAAGAAGCTGTAATGAGCAGGTCGTCCAGATATGGCACAATGCGAATGCCCTGGGCTCTGAGCAGGGCCATAATGCCCGCCAGAACCTTGGCAAACACCCTCGGTGCCAAGATCAGCCCAAACGGGAGGGCCACAAACTAAAAATGCTGATCTCCGATCACAAATCTCTGGTGTGCTGGGAAAATTGGTACATGAAGGTAAGCATCCTTGATGTCTATGGATGTCATGAAATCCCCCTGATGAAGGGAACCGATGGCTGAGCGCAGAGTCTCCATGCGGAACCTCTTGGTTCTGATGAACCTGTTGAGAAGCTTCAAATCCAGAATGGGTCTTATGGAGCCATCCCTTTTGGGAACCGTGAAAAGGTTGGAATAATAGCCCCGGCCTCTCTCTGAAAGAGCACCGGGCATATGACCGCCATGTCCAGGAGGTTCTTTACAGCCGACAGGAGCCCCTGCGCCGCCCGAGGATCCAAAGGCACCCGAGACCTTAGTAATTTGGGAATCCGGTACTCGAACTCCAGTTTGTACCCAGACGAGACCACTTCCAATATCCACTTGTCTGTAACCTTCTGGGCCCAGACCTGGAAGAAGAGCCGCAGCCGTCCCCCCACCCATAAGGGTGAGGGCGCCTCCTCATTGCTGAGCTGGCTTGGCAGCGGGCTTGGACTTGGAACCCCAGGTAGAGGCTGGACGGCACGTCCTCTGCCTCTGTTCCAGGAACTCCCTCTGAAGCCAGTGTAGGCAAGACCTCTGCCCCCTCTGGCACCGTAAAAGGAAGGATTGAAGGAGCTTGCCACCCTAAAGGAGCGACGCTGCTTCTTACGCTGAGTTAGCCTTCCACCTTTCGCCACAGAATCCAATTTGTCTCCAAACAGCCGCGTTCCCAGGAAGGGCAGAGCTGCAAGCGACTTCTTGGCCGCAATGTCAGCCGCCCACTGGCGCATGGCCACCAACAGAGCCGAAGTTCTACTACACATGGTAATAGTGTCGTCCATAGCCGACAAAACAAAATTCATGAACAATTCACACCTCTTAAGGGCTGTGAATTCAACACAGTCCGGGTTGAGCTGGGACCCATTTAACATGTCCCTGATCTCCGACCTGGTAGCCACAGCCACGAGTGCTGATGCACAGACAGGCCGCAAGGCTGAACCCACACTGGCAAAGGCATGGCAAGCCATCTGATCAATGCGCTTGTCCTCGCCATCCTTAAGGGTAGTGGCGTCAGGAGTATGTACAACGGAGGTGTTGGACAGTCACCGATGGGCGCATCAACCTCAGGAGGGGAAGACTAGTGCTTCACTGCGTCCACCGGAAAGGGATACTTCCTATCCCATCCCTGAGGAACACCATGAAGGCGACTCGGCTTCTCCCATTCTTTAAGAATCATGCTGTCAAAATGATCCTGATTTGGAAACTCCAAGCGGGGCTTAGAGAACCCAAAGAATTTCTCCCTCTTCGGAGGGGCCTCCGCTGGTGGGGAAATACCCAGAACCTCTGATAGATGGGTCAGGACCCTGGGAGTATCCACAGCATCCCCCAGTGCCTGCCTGGCATCAGAATCAAGGAACTGCAGTTCCTCAGTCTCAGATTCCTCAAACAATTCCCCCTCCTCGAGCGGGGAATAATCAGCCCAGTCAGAATCATCAAAATCAATTACCGGCATAGCCGGTGACAGATGCCTTTTCTTAGCAGGGGCCTTTCTGCCCACTGAGCCAGGAATAATTTTCTCGAGGTTGGCCAGCCTAGCACATACACCCGAGTGCGACTCCACACTAATGACGGTGTCACTTGGGGTACGGATGATACGGGGTGGGGTAGGAGATGAGGCGGGAGGCAAGGACCCAGACGTCTGGGATCCCGACTACCGCACATGGTATGCAAATTAGTACATTCTCCCCCGTAAGGGGTACCCCACAACCCACACAGCCAATAGCCGGGATTGCCCCGAAGGGAGCCCGAGCCTGGTATCCTGTGGAGCCTCCATATGGTGATTTTTAAGGTAGTCGCAATGACCAGAGGGAATTATGCTGGTAAGCAACCCGGGATGCCCCTTTAAGTCTCGAGTGGGAGGATTTACAAGTGCCCCAAATTACAGCTAGGGACCCTAGGACCGGGAAAACCCCCTTTTAAGCAAGGCACAGGGAGTCCTCCTGAAAGACACAAGATATGGGTCATAAGCACATGCACACACACAGCAACTGCATAATACATGTCATAAGAACAAAATAGCAGAGAGGCCAGCGCTGCCCCAATCGGCGACAGAGGCATATTGGCCAAGCATAGTAAGAAGAGCGGGGAGCCCAGCAGGGCACTCACACACCGCAGGAAATGGTGTCCTATTCAGCCAGCAGCGCCTGAGCCCGGCCACGCCCCTTCCCTCGGAATCCAGTAATGTGGTTCCCGGCAATGGGATGGGCCCTCAATGGCGCCAAAAAACAGAAGGGGGCGGGTCGTGCCCGGCCCCGCCCCCTTACAGAATCATCCTGAGGGGAAGAAGATCCCCAGACTGTAGGCAGAGCGCAAAGCGCAAACGTGAATCAAGCGCACAAGCACACACACACACATCAAAGGTGACAGATAGAAGAACAATGCCATCCCCCCTCCCCCCACTGGAGGGTAACAGAGGGGACCCGGAAGGGGGAGAATCCCTCACCATAAGGTGTAAGGGAATAAAATGGGGACAGGGCATCCCAAACTGGAATCACCAACCCGGATCCCGCCTACCACTTTGTATGGGGTCTCACGGGGGAGCATGGCTCCCAAAACACCTATTAAGGTGAAGGCTACCATCAACCGGACCTGCAGCCAAGGCTGGGAGGCTAGAAATGGGCTTAAAGCATAAAGGTCCGGGCAGAAATAAAGCACAACATGGCCGGGTGTAAACCCGGCTTACCTGCAAGGAAGAGCAGCATACATCTTCTGACTTGCTCGCCGTCCTGCAGAGAAGAAACTGGGGAATGTGTGGGAGGTCCCAGGTATTTATGGACCGGGAGGGGCTTCTTTTTTGCTTTCATCTCTGCAGAAGTTCGCCCTCTACTGGACCATAACCCATATGTCATGAATAGTGGAAGCGGGGTGTGTGACATACTTGGAATATGATAGTTTGGAATGGAGGAATCTGCTCTGCACATACCTTGAGGCATGTTGTGGAAATGCCGTCAGGACCAAATGCCTTCCTGGTGTTGAGGGACATTAGAAGTCTAGTCTGGACGGGATAAGCTACCTGCGCATGGTAGAGGATTAGCAGGATACCTACCTAACAGACTATAGAAGTTATTTAGTTACTCAGCAAGCTTTTTGCTCGGAAGTAATGGAAGGGGAGGAACCTTTGAAATTAGAAATCTGTCCATAATGCTTTTGAACTGGCAGAAAAAATTATTTCCTCCAGTCAAGTTGAGTATGTTCTTTTTGCAGCTTAAATCTCCTTTGAAAGCATATTCCATAGTTTCCTGTACTTTGGAAGATTGCCATTTTTGTGGGATGCCTCCTTTTTAACTCTGAGGACCTTGATTGATCTTTTGAACCATGGTTTGTTGTTCTGTTCTGTTTTCTGCAGGTCCTAGTCGGAACCAGCATATCTTCACAGAACTTAATGTTATATGTTGGACCTTGTCGGTCCAGTCAATAATGTTATTTGAGTCCTCGAAAACTTCCCAATTAGTGCGTTCGAAGCATGCTTGTTCCTTCAGCTGTGCGTGCGGCCTTGCACAGTCATTCAGCTCTGGCGGGTAGGGCAGTATACAGCCAAACAGGGAAGGAAATGGTAATAAAACTGGGAAACTCAAGCCGGCGCGGGCGCGCTCCCTGTTAGATAGAAGCGCGAGATGCGGTCGCCAGCGTGCTCGGAGCCGCTGTGTTTGGACGGCGCTTTGATGCGGCTCCAGGCTCGCTGATTGGACGAGCGCCCGCGCATGCACCGTAGGAGCGGATGAGGCGAGTTTTTACTCACGTTCTGGGGGTTCTTACATAGCGAGGCACCAAGACCCAGGATAGTCAAAATCCTGGGTGTTGGTCCACTTTAACGGAAGCGGACAGTGCAGATTTAGATGCATCTTTCACTATAGGGGAAATACTTGCCACAATTAGGTCTACCCCATCAGGGAAGAGTCCGAGTCAGGTTCACTGCCAAATTTTACAAAAAAGTACAGAGAATATTTAGCCCCCATTATGTTAAGAGCATTCGATACAATTTCAGATCAATGCAGTTTCACTGGACAGTTCATGGAAGTACACATTGAGATGTCCTACCTACCTTCTCAAAGCAATGGCCATGTTATGGCTGCTTAATGAGAAACAGATGTTCTTCATGTGTAAGCTATACCTTCCATATATGTGCCGTATATGTTTTAAATGCCCATTAGAAATTTGTGTACAGGCACCCAATCAGGATGGTCATTTAAGTTCCTTTGTTTAAATATTTAAACGAGCAGTATACGGGACATCCGGCATTGCTAGCAGCGAATGTAAGCCCCCAGTCAACTGAAAATAAACATTGACCATCTTGAAGTCTTCGTCTTATGAGTGGTTTCTATGACAGCTTCAAGGATCAATCAGAACAAACAAGAAGGGGGCTCTCATAATGGCTGCTAGAATGGAAATCCCACTATTGGCGCTCAAAGCAGACACCCTCTATAGCTGAATGGGGATCAGAGCTAGGTGATATTATGAGGATGGATAAACTTATTGTAGACATAAAGGGAACCACTGCAAAATTTCGATTGACATGGACAGCTTGGATTATTATAAGAGAATCCTCAGAAGACAGACAAGCACTCTCGACATAAACCTTTTACATATACTTAAACACCCCGATTCACAGACACCGATAGTCTAAAGCTTATGTCAATAAGCAAGGCACTTGTCATTGTTTCAAATATGGTGCACAATGGTCTTTTTAATAATGCAATCACTCCCCTCCCCTCTCTAACACCACAATTTCTGTAAATCTTACAATAACTGCAACTCATCAAGCCCGATGCCTGGGCGTCATTCTGGACTCCTCTCTCTCGTTCACACCTCATGTCGTCTCCAACTCAAAAATATCTCCCGCATCCGTCCCTTCCTCTCACCTGTCACTACTAAAATGCTAGTGCATGCCCTGGTCATATCCCGACTGGACTACTGCAACACCCTCCTCTGTGGTTTGCCAACAAACAGACTAGCTCCCCTCCAATCTATTCCAAACTCCGCTGCTCGCCTCATTTACGTCTCCTCTCACTTCTCTAGTGCTGCCCCCCTCTGTCAATCCCTCCACTGGTTACCTGTCTCCCATAGAGTTCAGTTCAAACTTCAATTCAATTTATTGTTCGCCAAGTACATCGTGAGATGAACAAGGAATTTTTTTGGGCATATACACAGTGCAAAAAAACTGTTAAAACAGTTAACTACAGTTACAGTAACATAGGAAGGGGAACATAGAAACAGAGATACAGGCATGGATACTCTTCCAAAGTGCAAGCTGCAAGTGATACTGGCTTGAGCCTGGGCCTATGATGCCTGGCTATTGTTGAGTATGCGGACAGCCAAAGGAAAGAAACCCTTCCTAGACCTAGAAGTCCTGCAGGCTGGTACCGCAAGATGCCGCCCAGATGGTAAGTGCTGGAATAGGGCATGTCCAGGATAGGAGGGATCCCAAAGTATCTTTTCTGCCCGAGTCTTGATTCTGCGGTTGTGCAGTTCCTGTAGGGATGGTAAGGGGGCTCCAAATATTCTTTCTGCTGTGTTTACTGTTCTTTGGAGTCTACACTTGTCCCTTTTTGTAGCTCCCTCAAACCAGATAGAGAAAGAAAAACACAGTACAGAACCAATGACGGCATTGAAGAAGAGCACTAGCAACCTTTTCGACAGACCAGCCTTCTTCAGTTGCCTCTGGTGTGTTTTCTTCAGTAGAGCCATGGTGTTCCGTTCCCAGCTGAGGTTATTGGAGATGGTCACACCCAGAAATTTCGACTCCCTTTCTCTCTTGATTTCCACCCCCTTGATGGTCAGGGGTGACATGGGTGCCGGATTCTTCCTGAAGTCCACTACCATCTCTAGGGTTTTTGAAGGGTTTATGACCAGGTTGTGTTTAGTGCACCAATTGACAACCTCCTCCACTGTTCCTCGGTAGGTTTCCTCTTTGCCGTTCTTGATCAAGCCTATGACGGTTGTGTCATTGGCAAACTTCACAATCCTCACAGAGCTGGCCAAGGAGGTGCAGTCGTTGGTGAAATGGAGAACAGGAGAGGTGACAGAACGCGGCCTTGAGGGGCACCGGTGTTGGTGTGCCTGACACTGGACCGTACTGGACCAAGTCTAACTATTTGGGATAGCTCTGTTAAAAAGCTTCCTGTCCACGCACAGATGTTCTGAGGAATGTTGAGCTTAGACATCTTTTCCACCAGCAGGTTCGGACTTATGGTGTTGAATGCCGAACTAAAATCAACAAAGAGAACTCTGACGTAGGTGTTTGGTTTATCAAAATGCTCATACATATAATGGAGGGCCATATTCACAGCATCGTCTGAAGATCTATTTGACTTGTAGGCAAATTGCATGGGATCCATAAGGCTACCGGTGGTTGTTTTCAGGTATTCCAGCACAATCCTTTCAAATGACTTCATGACCACGGATGTAAGTGCAACTGGTCTGAAGTCATTCATCTCAGTGGCTAAAGGTTTCTTTGGCACTGGTACAATGATGGATCTTTTGAGACAGTGTGGAACTACGCCCATTTCCAGGGAGGCATTGAAGATCCTTGAGAACACTGGCAATAGCTGGTCCGCACATGACTTAAGGCAGATTGTGGATACTCCATCTAGTCCCGGCGCCTTTCTTACATTGAGGTCTTTAAGAACTTGGGCAATTTTATTCTCTGAGACCGAAAGTGTGTTTGCTGTTTGAGAGCCATTGGTATGAATATTTTGGTCGATTGACAGGAGTGATTGATCTAGGGACTGGGGGGCGCAAGCTGCCATGTTTGGAGCTGAATCAAATCTGCAGTAGAAGTTGTTAAGTTCCTCAGCCTGTTGCCTGCTAGGGTTCAGTATCTGGGTGGACCCTTTCTAGTTAGTAAGATGTCTGAAACCCTGCCAGGCCTCTCTCGGGTTACTGGAGGAGAACTGCTTTTCCAGTTTCTTAGCATAACCTCTCTTTGCAGCCCTGATCTCCTTGGACAAGGAATTCCTCAATTTCTTGAACATAAGAATGTTCCCATCTCTGTGTGCGTCCTTATGCTGTTAGTGAACCATGGCTTGTTGAAATGACCATAGTTCCTGAAGATTTTGGTTAGTATAATTGTATCTTCGTGAAACATAATGTAAGAGAGCAGAGTCAGTCCATTGCTCTATAGAGTGAGAGTAGAAGACATCCCAATTGGTACTCTCAAAACAGGCTTGCAACTGGTCGATGGCCTCCTTTGACCAGACCTTGGTTGTTCTGGTTTGGGGTGTAACGGACTTTAGCCATTGCTTGTATAGAGGTAGCAGATGTAATAAGCAATGATCAGAGTATCCCAAAGCTGCTGTGGGAACAGCCCTGTAAGCATGCTTTATTGTTGTGTAGCATTGGTCGAGAGTGTTGTTCCCTCTTGTAGGGCAAGTAATATGTGGTATGAATTTTGGAAGTTCGAGATCCAGACATGCTTTGTTGAAATCACCCAAACTATGACAAATGAGTCTGGGAACAACTTTTCTTAGCCTGAGATGGCCTCTGATAATGAGCTGAGGGCCATGTTGACATTGGCCTGATATATACACCCCTATTAGAATAATGCACAAAAACTCCTGTGGAGAATAGAAAGGTCTGCAGATAAGAGCTAGATGTATACCTCTTATCTAACGCTTGAGCGTGTTTGACCCATCTGTTGTTGGTGTAGAAGCAGATACCCCCTCCCCTAGCTTTGCCAGTTGCATCCGAGTCCCGATCTGCTCTATGGATGGTGAACCCTTCAATTTCCAGGCTAGAGTCCGGGATTGAGTTTTTAAGCCAAGTTTCAGTAAAACACAGGAATGCAGAGCGCGACATCCTAGATTCCCTTCCGCTGCACATCAACTTCAACTCTTCTAGCTTATTGGTCAGGGACTGAACATTGGCCAGATGAATGTCCGGGATGGCAGAACGAAATCCTCTCCTCAACCTCACTAATGCGCCGGCGCGCTTTCCCCTCCTCCTTTTATGACGAACATTAGTACGTGAGATATGGTTGATGTGCGAGGTGACAGTGCTGCACAGAAGTGAGAAATTGGGATTGGAGGATATCGACCATGTATGGCGATTTTCCCATTCAAGAAGCAGTTCTCTGGAATATACTTTATGATTAACGGGAGTGTAATTATGTATATCCGGATAAATGGGGGAGCCTTTCCCTCACCCCCGACCACCACCCAGGAATCACCTTACAGCCTCCTGGTGTCTGTGGCTGTCCTCCCCCGTCACTTAGCAGCTACCAAGCGCTCCGGTTCCGTCTCCCTGCAGCCTATAGCGTTCACGCTCCTCCAGCCGCAACCACGTGTGTGATGGCAGCGCCGTCTAACACTAACCTACAAAGCTCTCTCTAACCAGGTCCCAGCGTTACCAACCCAAGCGCAACCTCCGCTCTGCCTCTGACATTTTCCTGTCCACTTCCTTGGTTACTTCCTTGCACTCCCGCCTTCAAGACTTCTCCCGTGCCTCCCCACTTCTCTGGAATGCACTTCCCCGCTCAATCCGCCACTCTCCACTCCAAGCCTTTAAAAGCGCCCTCAAAACATTTTGGCATGCACGATTACAAAACATCCATTCGGGTTCACATACTTAGAATGCAACGTAAAGGGTGTATTTTTGGAGAACAGCACAGAAACCCCCCTGGAGTAGATTGAGAATAAGGCATGATAGTTGTGTGAGATCCAGGGGTGCCTCAATGCCAGGGCCCGCTGGCCCAAAAGGTGAGTTTCTTGCAGTATTACCACCTGAGGCTTGTATCTCTTTATAAATTGGAATACTGCTGTCCGCTTGATCTTATCATCATTACATTCCAGGAAAGAATCTTATACTCCATCCCTACCTTCCAGTATGGCCAATGCCATTAACCCCAGAAAGTCATTCTCCCGCCTCCCTGCTCCAGACATCCTGCCACCCGAACTTCATTACATACCATTCACACGTTAGACACTCTAAACAAATACAACAAATAAAACAACTAAGCATTACCCAAGGGCAACACAATTCCCTCCCATCCCCACACCCACCCCGCTCTAACAACCCCAATTCTGGTGAGCTTTGCATACCCCTTCCCCAACGAAAAAGAAAACAAAGAAACTATAAACCTTGTTACAACTTAGGTGACAGCAAGTTGCTTATGGGAAAGAGAGGACCCTACCTTTCAGGGGCCAAAAGTCAGGCTGTCCATGTCCAAAATTACTGACTAGCTTGCCGCCCACCATGGGCCCCCAGGGTAATAAAGAGAAATAGGGGCGTAGGACACACAGACTAAGAAGGGGGGGGGGGAGGAAAAGTACAATTCTGTGATTACTCACCTGTAGAATTGGTATTATGAGTATACAGTACGTCCTGCTCCAGATATAATACTTACTATCGGGTATTACTCCGCCAGATGGCGCTGGACTGCAGAGACATCGAAAATAGGCTCCTCCCAGCCCCTCAAATACCCAGGGACCTCCCACAAATCCCCAGCATTGAAAAGCAGTTAAAGAGAAGTCGGGAGAATTAAACAAACCAAACTAGTAACTATAACAAAGATAACAATCACCATACAGGGGATCCAAGATAATGCAAAACCAAGGGTGGGGTGGAGCAGGACGTACTGTATACTCATAATACCAATTCTACAGGTGAGTAATCACAGAATTGTATTATTCTAAGTATACAGTACTTACTATCGGGACATCCAATAGCAGTGTCCATAAAGTAGGGTGGGATCCTCAAAAAGGTAACAGCAGACAGTTTAAACCACTGCCGCCTGCAAAACCTTGCGGCCAAAAACAGCATCAGCTGAGGCCCTAACATCAACCTTGTAAAACTTTGAAAAGGTATGAACAGAAGACCAAGTAGCGGCCTTGCAAACTTGTTCAACAGAAGCTTGGTGTTGAAAAGCCCAAGAGGCACCAATAGCACGCGTAGAGTGAGCAGTAAGGCGGAAGGGAGGATTCTTCCCCTTAGCAGAGTAGGCCTGAATCACAGCCTGACGGATCCATGTGCTGATGGTAGACTTGGCAGGAGCCAAACCCTTCCTAGTACCAGAAGGGACCACAAAAAGAGCATCAGTTTTTCTGAAAGGTGCAGTAGCCACCAGATGATACTTCAGACAACTAACCACATCCAAGGAATGCAAAACCCTCTCCTTAGCATTACTAGGATTAGGGCACAATGAAGGAAGAACGATGTCCTGATTTAAATGAAAGGTAGACACTACCTTAGGAAGAAAATCAGGCTTGTAGGGGGGCTGAATGGAAAGCGCCGCCAACTCAGATACACGCCTAACAGAGTTGATAGCCACCAGAAAGACAACTTTGAGAGTAAGGATGCACAGGTTCAAAGGGAGCACCCTGCAAGGCTGACAAAACCAAGTTCAAATCCCAAACAAGCACCATAGGCTTACGTGGGGGACGCACATGAGTGACCCCCTGGAAAGTCCTGATCAGAGGGTGCTGAGCAAAAGACTTCTGGAAGAAAACAGCCAGGGCAAAGACCTGCCCCTTCAGAGTACTTAGTTGGAGCCCCATGTCCAACCTATGCTGAAGGAACTCCAGAATCCTGGGAATAGAGAACACACGACAGGGAAGAGACTTAGACTCACACCAGTCAATGTAGGCACGCCAAACCCTGTAGTAAATGGAAGACGACGACTTCTTTCTAGCCTTTATCATGGTATTAACCACTGAGGTAGACAGACCCTTCTCCATCAAGATGGAGGTTTCAGCAGCCAGGCCGTCAAAGCCAGAGTTTGTAAATTGGGATGGCGTAAGGAGCCCTAGGTGAGCAGGTCTGGCACCATGGGTAGAACGTACTGATCCATTGCCAGCTGCACCACGTCTGTGAACCACACTCTTCTTGGCCACCTGGGGGGCCACCAGAATTGCTGGTACCCCTTCCAGAGCAATCTTGCGCAGAACCCTGCCCAACAGAGGGAATGGAGGAAAGACATACAGGAACTGAAAGTCCTGCCATGACATTGCTAGGGCATCCACGGTCAAGACCAGATGATCCTGGGACAGGGAGACAAAGGCCGGGAGCTTGTGATTGTGACGGGACGCAAACAGATCCACATCTGGTTGGCCCCAACGGTGACAAAGAGCTTGAAACACCCTGTTGCATAGGGACCATTCTCCCTGGCGAGAGGTCCCCCTGCTCAGAGAGTCGGCCAGGAGATTTTCCACCCCCGGGATGTACACAGCTGAAATGCAGGGGACATTGGACTTCGCCCAGGTCAGGATTAGAGACACTTCCTGGGGGGACCCCTTGCTCCAGGTGCCTCCTTGATGATTGATGTAGGCAACTGCCATCTGGTTGTCCGAGCGCACCTGAAAAGGCAGGCCCCGAAGGTGAGTAGTCAACTGAGCCAGGACTAACCTGATTGCCCGCAGCTCCATTGATAGGTGTGTGGGCCTCCTGAGGGCCCCACCTCCCCAGGAACCGCAGGGACTTCCAGAAACCCCCCCAACCTGACAGACTGGCATCCGTGGTGATTGTCTCCCAGGAAGGGGTCAGAAAGGATCTGCCCCCCAACAGGTTCCTTGAGTCTATCCACCACGAGAGGGACCTCCTGACCAGGGGGGAAAGCACACAGACCCTGTCCAGGGATGCTGGGTCCTTGTCCCACACTGAGGTGGAGTTGTAGAGGCCTCAGGTGGAACTGAGCATAAGGGACCGCCTCGAAGCACGCCACCATCAGGCCTACCAGCTGCATTCCCTGCCTGATGGAGGGATCATGACAAAATAGCAGGAACTGGACCTGTGCAATCAGACATCCACCTTCTGTTGAGGAAGGAAAATCCTTGCCTGAACTGTATCCAGATTCATTCCTAGGAAGGGAGTCACCAATGAAAGGGACAGCGAAGACTTGGGGTGGTTGATCACCCATCCAAAAGACTCCAGGGTGGACACCACCAGTTGAGTATCCAATTCTGCCTGATGTAGAGATTGGGATGTGATGAGAATGTCGTCCAGATAAGGCAGAACGCGGATGCCCTGAAACCTGAAAAACTTGATGAACACCCTGGGAGCTGAGATGAGTCCAAAGGGCAATGCCACAAACTGGTAGTGTTGATCCTCCAGAGCGAACCTGAGGAACCTTTGATGACCTGGAAATACAGGAACATGAAGGTAAGCATCTTTGCTCACATCTGGAGGCTTCATGACTCAGATTTCATGACTTCTGTGGACATCAAAGTGCTGCAGCCGTCCCCCCCACCCGGATGGGTGAGGGCGCCCCATCATGCCTGAGGGAGCTTGGGAGATTACTTAATCTTGGGGCCCCAGGAGGAGCCAGGACGACCACGTCCTCTGCCCCTACCCCAAAAGTCTCCCCGGGCCCCAGTAAAGGAAACCCCCCTCCCTTGTCTAGCACCACGGTAGGGGGAGGAGAAGGAGCCCTGACCCCGAAAGGGCCGAGACTGCCGCCTGCGCTGGGGTAACCTGCCTCCCTTAGCAAAAAGGTCCAGGCGGTCCCCAAACAGGCGTAGTCCTTTGAAGGGAAACCCAGTGGCAGCTTGGCAGCGTTGTCAGCAGCCCACTGGCGTAGCCAAACCGAGCGGCGTATAGCCACCACCAGGGCAGATGTTCTGGCACACATTCTAATGGTGTCATCCAAGGCAGAGAGGACAAAATTTACAAAAACATCACAACTAGAGAGTGCATTAAACACATCACAAGGCAAATCATCAGGGGCACTATCAAGTATATTTCTGAGCAGGGTCCTAATGGCTACAGCCGTAATGGCACAGACCCCACACATGCAAAGGCATGGGACGCCAGCTGGTCAATGTGCCGCTCCTCAGCATCCCGCAGGGTAGTAGAGTCAGGGGAGTGAATGACAGAGGTGTTGGATAACCCCAGGACCGGGGCATCCACTTCGGGAGGGGATGACCAACACTTTACCACATCAGCAGGAAAGGGATACTTCCTATCCCAACTCTTAGGTACACCGGGAAGTCTACTGGGCCGTTCCCATTCCTTGAGCACCAGGTTATTGAAATGTGCTTGCTCTGGAGATTCCAAGGGTGACTTAGCAGCATGAAAAAGTCCCCCCCCCCTCTTTGCCTGGGGGCTGCAACCGAGGGAGAGATAGACAGTACCTCAAAAATCTGAGCCAACAGCCTATCAGTATCATCTGGGGCCCAGGGGTCAGAGCCAGAATCATCATGACCCCTGGGCCTCTCATCAGATGAGCCTGAGTCAGAGAAAAGCTCCCCTTCGTCCGAAAGGGTATAGCCACATAAATGCCAAAACTCATCAGTTTCCATAGGGAAAAGAGTGACATTAGGCGTTAAGTGCTGCTTTTTTGCAGGGGCCTTACGCGCCAAGGTATTAGCAATTCACTTCTCAACACTAGCCAGTGTAGAAGACACACCAGGCTGAGAATCCCCACTTGTATGCAACTCAGTAGGAGTGAAATTTAAGCTTGGGGGGGTAGGTGAAGTGATACGAGGCGCAGGCCCAGCCACTGGAAGGCCAGATTGCAGTGCAAGCACCTGCTCAGCACAGGGTACACAGACCCGCGCCTTGTCAGCGTCAGCATGAGGCTGCCCACACGCTACACATAGCCGGGCTTGTCCCGAAGGAACCCCGGTCACATTATCCTGAGATGCCTCCATATGGTGATTACAGCGGCACTATAGGCCGATAGGGATTAACGCTAAATAGCAACCCGGGATGCCCCAATAACCCGCTAGGGAAGTGGGAGTAATTACACTAGGCCTCACAAGTTAACCAACTAATAGAGGGCTGGGAGAAGCCAACGGATTCGCCCGTCTGAAAGACACAATCAAATGAGCCGTAAGCAGACAATAATAAAAAGTGGAAATAAAGCCGCCCGCGAGGGCACTTATGGACCGCAGTAGGTAGAGGTCCCTCAAGCAGAAGCCGACCAAGCAGACAAAATGGCGTCAGTATACCTCGAGGGGCAGGCCCGCACAAGCCATGACGCGGAACGCGCCAGACAGGCCCCGCCCCCCCGAAGCCAACACGTGACAAGCAGCCAAAGACGGCGCACCGGCGCCTGAGGTAACGCCGCCGCCAAGCGCGGAACATGACAAAAAGGCGCGCGGCGGCGGCAATTTCAAGTACAGTAAAATGATAAAAACAAGTCAGCGCGGCGGCTGACACAAGCTATGTAATAAGGCACAAAGCAGTACATGTAAATACATACATACACGCACACATACACACGCCCCCCCCCTCTTTTCCCCCGAAGGCTACAAGGAGAGTGAGGGAGGACAGTGGCCACCGATATGCAGGGGCAAGGGGCAATAGTGCGGGAAGGGCATCCCATAGAGGCTCACCATAAGCCTGAACCGCCTACCCTTTGGTGGGGGATTGCGGTGGAGCAGCGCTCCTAATCACCTAACAGCGGTGCTGCCTACCATCACCCGACCAACGCAGCCAAGGCTGGGAGGCAATTACTAGTGGAACGGGTGGGTCCTACAGGGCCGCAGGCTAATAGCCCCGCTCACCTGCGAGTAGCGAGAGAGACATTTCTTGTCCTTCGCAGTCCAGACTGCAGAGAAAATCTGGGGATTTGTGGGAGGTCCCTGGGTATTAGAGGGGCCGGGAGGAGCCTATTTTCAATGTCTCTGCAGTCCAGCGCCATCTGGCGGAGAAATACCCGATAGTAAGTATTATATCTGGAGCAGGACGTACTGTATACTAGGGTTGAGAGGACCCTGGGAACCCAGGGCCACGGTGCGTAGCCAAAGCCAGGGGAGGATGGGCAAGCCACCCGGGCATAACTTCAGGCAACTATTGGGTAACAAAATCACACAGGGTCAACTGGACCTATTTATATGCTGGTCAGGGATGGCAGCTTCCGCGACACTCTCAATCGGCGACTTGGGCCACATACAAATTTGTTCCGTTGAGGAACAACTAGGCGAGGACGCCCAGGCTTGTCCCCCGGTTTTAGGCCCCAGGAAGGGAGCCCAACCAGCTATTAGTGTCCTCAGCCGATGTGAAGAACCTTTTTGACTCGTTCTGCACCCGTAGCCACGCCTGGACCAGCATGGCGTAAGGAGCGCCGCTGCTTTTGAACTTCCGAGGTAAAATCCGGGAAGAATGACAGGCACGCGTTATTTCTTTTTTATCCTGGCTGCAGACAAGATGGCATCCCGATCTTTGTGGTGGAGCACCTTGAAGTTGAACGGACGCGGCGGGGCCCCTGGCGGGAGGGGTCTCGTAGGAATCCTGTGCAACCTTTTCACAGTGAAGAATTTAGACAGGTTCAACGGCCCGGACGAGAATCTCCACAAACTGCTCTGGGGAGGCCCCCTCCGATATCTCCGGCAGGCCCAGAATTCTAACATTGTTCCTGCTCCTCGTCCCTCTTAATTAGTGTGGCAACTTGTCTCCTAATGGCAGCTACCGCCCCCGCCTGAGCAGCCACTATATCCTCCGTGTCTCCGATTCTCCTTTCCACCTCGGCGATCCGATCCCGGATCTTATCCAAGTCATGGCGGATTTAGTTGAATTGCTCCTGCAGGCTATCAAATGGTTGGAACATTTTGGCAGGAGGCAATGGCTGCCATAATGGCTGCTGTGTCAGGGTTAGAAGGCTCCTGGCCAAACCCGCTCGGGGTCTACATCGTTTGGGTGCTAGTGGAAGTAAAGGTGGACTTGTGCGTTTTTTATAACCACCCATAGGTGGGATCGTGTGGATGGACTCCAATCCACTGGTTCCCTGCAATGCATGTGGCACCAGAGTCCCAGGAGGCTCCGCAGAGAGACACAAATTGTGGGTCCTACTGGATATCTTGGGGGGAAGTCCTGGGGGGTTTACTGGGGAACGAGGGATACTGTGCTGGCAGGTAGTACTGTGGCGCAGCGCTGCCCCTGTGCCAGGGCACACTGAGGGCTACTAGAAACGATATGCTGCTCTGACTAATTCCCCCCCCCCCACCCCCTGCTGAGCCTTGGGCCCTTGCTCCTTTCCTCCTTCTCTTTACCAGGACGCAGCTCAACCAATCAAGATCTCGTCTCCCCATTTCACAATCCAGGTGGGGCTTATGCTCTGGGCACCCACTCAGCCCCTGAGGTGAGGACAATTTGTATGGGTGTATAATAACCATGCATCAGCACGCCTTCCAGCCTAGCACCAACTCCTTCACCAGGTGGTGCCCAGGTGGTCCCACTGCATTGTAAGTTCACTTTACTGTAATCAATACAATAAAGTACATTTACACAACTGTAAAATACAGTATTTCCCCAAAAGAAGCAAATGCACCAATGCAGCGGAGTTCCCCAGCTAGAAGTTAGAATCTTCCAAAATGTGTATGAGTTAGTATGTGGTACTATGCTTTATGATAATTTGTACCGTTCTGTTGTGTGCCAACATATTTTCAAAATATGTTGTGCAATATTTTTTTCAGTTCTTCCTCTAAAGGGCCAAGCAGCTGGGCTGCAAGATCTAGATTTAGGAAAACAAATGCCAGATGTTGGAGAAACCTCATCCCAGACTCACCTAGCCACCATGACCTTTGACCCAGCCAAAATCAGCCACATCAACCTTTGGCTGAGCAAAACCTCATTGCTGGCCCCATGTTGACTTTTTCAATTTTTTTCTATTATTTTTTATTTTGATACAGCACAATGCACATATAGCACAAACAATAACAAAGCATGGTGCAAACAATAGTTCTTGAAAAAGTCCCATTGCTGATATCCAAATACAAGCTTAACAGGCTGATTAAAGGAAAGAATATATATAAACTCATCGGCTAATGAGAGGAGGAGTCACTTATACACTGAATAATACTCCTGCCAAGTTTGTGTTTTCTTATCCTGGTAGGAATAAAATTCAGGGGTGACAGATTTAGTATATCAGAGGTGACAGAACCCCAATCACCTCTTCCATTAAAATAAAAAAAAAGACTGTTTCACTATTTTGCGTGTTCAACTGTGATTTCCCAGGCAAATGATATATTGTTTTTTTCAGTCTGGGCTTCAACATGAAATGTCTTGTTTGGCCTTTTTTTCGTGTATTCTTAAAACTTTTGGCTGAAATATGTGCAAAAAAAATTTAAAAAATCGATTTTTTACAATTTGAAGATTTTTTTGTAATAAAAAATGTAAGTTTGTCAATAAAATCTTATTGCGTGTGAAATCCCAATTTCTCCCTGTTACAGCGGTACCACATAAGTATTGGTAGACACCCTTTCCTGCCCAGGAGACTCCCCCAAACTGAAACAGCGATTTAGGAGATTTTCAGATAAAATACAACTATGCTATGTGCTATGCTTTTGAGAGTACTCACCTGTAAAATGGTTATTACAAGTATGTCACACACCCCACTTCCAAAGATCCATGACACTTGGGAACCCGGCCTGTAGAGGGCGATCTTGCAGAGATGACATGGAAAAAGGAGCCCCTCCTGGTCCATAAGTACTGGGTTCCTCCCACCATTCCTCAGTCTTTTTAAAAAGCAGTGAAGAACCAGGAAGAGCAAATTATATTCAATAATTGAAAAATAGTTTGAAAATAATAATCACCATATAAAGGATCCCCAGAACAAAAAAGGGCGGGGGAAGTGGGGTGTGTGACATACTCGTAATAACCATTTTACAGGTGAGTACTCACAAAATGGTATTATTCCTAGTATGTCACACACCCCACTTCCAAAGATCCATGACACTTGGGACATCCAATAGCAGTGTCTATAATGGGTGGGGATCCCCAAGGAATAATGCATAACTTAAATTACTGCAGCTTGCAGAATTTTGCGGCCAAAAACAGCATCCGCTGAGGCCCGCACATCAACCTTGTAAAAAAGTATGCACAGAAGACCAAGTCGCAGCCTTGCAAACTTGTTCAACAGAAGCCTGGTGCTGAAAAGACCAGGAAGCTCCAATAGCATGAGTAGAATGAGCGGTGACACGAAAAGGGGGGAACCTTCCCCTTAGCCATATAGGCCCCAATGATGTCCTGACATATCCACTTACTAAGGGAAGATTTGGCAGGAGCAAAACCCTTCTTGGGCCCAGAAAGCACAACAAAAAAGGCATCCGTCTTGCGGAAGGCTGAAGTAGTAACTAAATAATACTTAACACAATGAACTACATCCAAAGAATGTAAGACCCTTTCCTTGTCGTTACTAGGTTTAGGACACAAGGAAGAAAGAACTATATCCTGATTTAGGTGGAAAGCAGACACCACCTTAGGAAAAAAATCCGGTTTAAAACAGAAAACAACCTTATCTTGATGCCTCTCAAAATAAGGGGCTAGAATAGACAAAGCCGCCAGTTCAGAAACTCGGTGGACAGAAGTAATAGCAACCAAAAAGGCAACCTTCTGTGTAAGAATAGGAAGAGGAATATCCTGCAAAGGCTCAAAGGGAGCAGCCTGCATAGCTGAAAGCACCAGGTTAAGGTCCCAAACAGAAAGTATAGGCTTTCTGGGAGGCCGCACATGCGCGACTCCTTGGAAAAAAGGTCTTAACCAAAGTATGAAGAGCAAACGACCTTTGAAAGAAAATAGCCAAGGCAGAGACTTGCCCTTTCAAAGTACTAATCTGGAATCCCATATCCAGACCTCGTTGCAGATATTCCAGAATTCTAGGAATAGAAAATACTCTACAGGGCAAAGCCCTGGATTCACACCAATCAATATAGGACCTCCAAGTCCTGTAATAAATGACAGAGGAAGACTTCTTCCTAGCTCTAATAAGAGTCTGAATAACCGCATCAGAAAGACCTTCTTCTTTCAAGATGGAGACTTCAGCAGCCATGCCGTCAAAGCCAGCGTTTGTAAATTGGGGTAACAAAGTTGACCCTGAGTGATGAGATCTGGAAGAAGAGGCAGATGGAAACGATCCACTGCCAGCCTTACGATGTCTGCGTACCACAGACGTCTTGGCCACCTTGGCGCCACCAGAATTGCTGGCGCCTCCTCCAGTGCTAACTTGCACACCACCTTGCTCATCATGGAGAATGGGGGAAACAGATATAGGAACCCCAGATCCTTCCAGGCCAGAGACATGGCATCCGCTGCCACTGCCAGATGATCCTGGGATAGAGACACAAAAGCTGGCAGCTTGTGATTGTGGCGAGAAGCAAACAGATCCAACCGTGGAGTCCCCCACTTGTGACAGAGGAACTGAAAGACCCTTGGATTGAGAGACCATTCTCCCTGGCGAGAACATCCCCTGCTCAGGGAGTCTGCCTCCACATTCTCTATCCCCAGAATGTAAACTGCTGATATGCAGGGAACATTGATCTCTGCCCACTGAAGAATCAGAGACACTTCCCGGAGGGCACCCCAACTGCGAGTCCCTCCCTGGTGATTGATGTATGCAACAGCTGTTCGGTTGTCTGACCGAATCTGAACTGGCAGACCCTGTAAGAAATGGGTCAGTCGAAGTAGAACAAGACGTATGGCCCGAAGCTCTAATACATTGATTGGAGAATGAGCCTCCTGAGGCCCCCACAATCCTTGGAACTGATCCTTCTTCCAGAAGCCCCCCCAGCCCACCAGGGCTGGTAACCAGTTCCCAACGCGGAGTCAGAAATGATTTGCCCTTCTGGAGGTTGTGCGATATTAACCACCACTGAAGGGACTGCAAAACGTGGGGAGACAATAGACAAGTCTGATTTAATGATAGTGGGCACCTGTCCCACTTTGCCAAGAGGAAGAGCTGAAGCGTCCTTATGTGAAACTGGGCAAACGGGACTGCCTCGAATGCAGCTACCATCAATCCCACTAGTCTCATCCCTAGACGATAGACTGACGAGGGTTGGAAAAGAATAGAGGAATCAAGTCCTGAATCAGAACCATTTTGGACTGAGGAAGAAAAACCTTGGCCTGAAATGTATCCAGAATCAGGCCCAGGAAGGGAATTTCCCTGGACGGACAGAGAGAGGATTTGGGGTAACTTATTACCCATCCGAACCTCTCTAGCGTAGAGACCACCATCCTGGTGTCCAACTCTGATTGCTCGAGGGAGGAGGCCGCGATAAGAAGATCGTCCAGAAAAGGCACAATGCGGATGCCCTGGACCCTGAATATAGCCATCACTCCTGCCAGCATCTTGGTAAAGACTATTGGAGCCGAGGTAAGGCCGAATGGCAGGGCCACAAATTGATAATGCTGGTCTTCTATCGAGAACCTGAGAAATCTCTGGTGACCCGGAAAAATAGGAATGTGCAAATAAGCATCCTTGATGTCTATGGATGTCATGAAGTCCCCCTGACGGAGAGCATCGATCGTTGATCGCAGAGACTCCATGCGGAATTTTCTGAAAGGGATAAATTGATTGAGTCTCCTTAGGTCTAGGATAGGCCGAACAGAGCCGTCCCTCTTGGGTACCGTGAATAGGTTGGAGTAAAACCCCAAACCCCTTTCCACTGGAGGCACTAGGCAGATGACAGCCATGTTTAACAGATTCGATACTGCTGCCCGCAGTCCCTGCGCAATTGCCGGATCTGACGGCATCCGGGACATGAAAAATCTGGGAGGAGGCCAGGACTCCAATTCCAGTTTGTAACCGGAAGAGACTACTTCCAGAACCCAATTGTCTGATACCTCCTGAACTCAGACCTGGAAGAAGAACCGCAGCCATCCCCCCACCCGTAAGGGTGAGGGCGCCCCCTCATTGTTGAGCAGGCTTAGTGGCAGATTTGGTTTTGGACCCCCAATTCTGAAAGGGCCACGTCCCTTTCCTCTATTCCATGCTTTCCCTCTAGGGGCTGAAATGGATTTCTTGGCTACAACATCCGCCGCCCACTGCCGCAACCATACTGACCGCCGGATGGCGATTAACAAGGCAGAGGTTCTGCTGCACATGAGCAGAGTATCATCTAAGGCAGAAAGTCCAAAAGATGCAAACATCTCACATCGCTTAAGAGCGGCATACTCATCAGAGGCCGGATCAAGCCCTGAGTAATTCATTAGGTCTCTCACAACAGACCTAATAGCCACTGTCATGAGCGCTGAAACACCAACAGGCAGCAAGGCCAAGCCCACACTGGAAAAAGCGTGGTACGCCATTTGATCAATACGTTTATCCTCTCCATCTTTAAGTGTAGTGGAGTCAGGAGAATGCAACACAGAAGAATTGGATAAATTAAGCACAGGGGCATCCACCACAGGTGGTGATGACCAACGCTTAACAGTATCAGCTGGGAAGGGATATTTCTTGTCCCAGCCCAAGGGAATGCCAGGAAGCCACGCAGGCTTCTCCCATTCTTTAAGAATAATTTCATCAAAATGCTTTTGATTTGGAAACAAGGTTTAGAGACTCCAAAAAATTCCCCTTTTTGAGGAGAGACTACTTCAGGAGGAGTGATAACCAAAACCTCAAATAACTGAGCAAGAGCCTTTGGGGTATCCACAACACTTGCTTCACCCTGCTCAATCACAGTACCAACAAATTGCTGTTCATCAGAATCATCTGATTCCTCATATAATTCTCCTTCTTCTAACTGAGAAGGATCAGATCAATGAAGCATTTCACAATTATCCGACTCACTTACCGGAACGGCCTGAGTCAAATGTTTCCTTTTAGCTGAGGCCTTCTTGGCCACAGAGCTAGACATTAATTTTTCAAGATGAGCCAATCTGGCACATAAATCAGAATGCGACTCACCACCCATGACAATATCACTGGGGGTACGGACAAGACATGGCGGAGTAGGAGATAAGGCAGAGGCCGCAGATGCCGAAGCCTGGGCCCCAGTTTGCTGCATAATAGTTAATGCAGGGATGCAAAGAATTGCATTATCCCCAACAAGGGATGCCCCACATCCAAAACATTGCCGAGTCTGTGCAGGGGGAACTGCATGCCCGTTGTCCTGAGATGCCTCCATATGGTGTTTAGTATTATACTATAATTGATTATAGTCGCCAAGTATATATGAGATTTACGCAATTGCTACCCGGGATGCCTCTTTAAATAGTCCCAAGTGGGAGGATATTAACACAAATGGACCCCCAAATAAGGCTTTAAGGGCTAAAGGCCAGGAGAAACCCGTTTTAAAATAAAGAGTTTCCACCTACAAAGAAAACAGTCACCAATGCACACAATACAATAAATGACAAAGCATGAAAAAAATGGCAGAAAACTCCCTTCAGCAAGCTGAGGGGTACTCACAGCACCAAAAGTATCCTACTTGTAACCTGTGCCAGAGTCCTCTGGGCAAATGGACAAATCTGTCCCACACTTGTTTCCTGATTGAAGATTTCAAGGGCCATCAGGCTGGCTGACTTGATGACAAAGCTCACGGTTAGGCCTAAGTATTCCAAATAAAGGAAGGTGTCAGATTAGAACCCTAGTAAGGATTGTCTAGGGAAGACCATAGGGAAGCAGCAGGAGCCAGGCAGACAAAGAGCACACCAGGGTGCTCTGGGAATGAAATGATGCTGTGTGCCTAAGCCCCGCCCACCCCCAGAATCACATGACCAAGAATGGAGAGAAATTCAAATCTGAACACAGCCAGAAACAAAGAGCTTTAAAAAGGTAAGCAAAAAGGAATGCTGCCTAGACAGAAATAGGAAAATCTAAATAAAACATATCCTATTAAATAGTATAGTAAACATACATAATAATATATATGTAATAAAGATTTTATATATCTTTTTTTTTTTTGTGTGCATGGTGACAAATAAGCCCAGATAATGCCCCCCCCTCCTTTTTACCCCAGCAGGGTAAAGGAGAACTAAAGGGGAGAGGATAGAAATGCACCCATAAGGCACAAGGGGATTATAAAGGGACAGGGGCATCCCATGCCGGGAACACCAGCCCGGAAACCACATACCCCCATTTGGGTCTCACGGAGGAGTAAAACTCCTGTATACACCAGAAGGTGTATGTATCTACCTTTGCCTGAACCATACAGCCAGGGCTGGGAGGCATACAATATAACCAAAGAGGTTTAAAGAGTTTCAGACAGAAACAGAGAAAAAAAAGAGGCGGGAGCAAACCCGGCTACCTGCAGCTTGAAGGAGAGTCATCTTCTGAATGCTTAGCTGACTGCAGAGACAAAAAGACTGAGGAATAGTGGGAGGAACCCAGTACTTATGGACCAGGAGGGGCTCCTTTTTCCTCTACAGGCCGGGTTCCCAAGTGTCATGGATCTTTGGAAGTGGGGTGTGTGACATACTAGGAATAAACAACCATTTACATTTGAAATACCTCCCACAACTATATATTCTCTGAAAGTACACACCTCAAGCTTTCTATGCATACCAAGCTTGTTTATGCTGGTGTAGTTTTCTGGAAGTAATTCTTTGGTTGCACAGAAATTCCCTAAAAAAGAATAAAAAAGCAGAATCAAAGCCACATTTTCCTAAAAAACTATATACAAACAAGAAAAAACGAGTTAAATCTGAAAAAGCAAGGTCCCCCAAACAGAACAATACCCAACATGCATAGGTCCTGTCAAGGGAAGAGTTGCCAAACACCCCAAAGTAAAGCATGCACATAACAGTAAATTTCAGCTCTGCAGACAAAGTGCGCACCTTGTGCTTTTTTAACCAAAACATTTGGAATGCCCCCCATAAACTATATATTCCTTAAAAGTACACGTTAGGCTTTCTAAGCATATCCAGCTTGTTGTACTGGGCTCATCTTTCTGAAAGTAATCCCTCGAAGAATACTTAGGTTGCACAGGGTTTTCCTAAGAAAATGTATAAAAAAATATCAATATGCAAATAAGAAAACACAAGCTAAATTTGAAAGCACAAGGTCCCCCGAACAGAAAAATACCCAACATGCATAGCTACTTTTAACCCCGAGTCTCACGTAGTTGCCAATTAACTGTAGGAGAGGAGACTACGTGAGACTCACGTAGCTGGCACTAGAAGGGATAAAATTATATCTTAAAACAATTTTTGCAAAGGGTATCATCAGTTTATAAAGAACTATTGTTTGCTCCATGCTTTGTTTATGTTTACTTTGAACCAAATACTATAGTTTATTTTGCATGTAGAGACCATTTATTTTTAAGCATTTTTGAATTGAGTGTATTGTTTTACCTAGCACGATATTTAAGGTATATTTCTTGACAATATAAAGTATAAAATCCTTCCTTCTCCATACAGTACATTAATGTAAAGTGCTTTGAGGTTACAGTCCATTTACCACTTCGATTCTCTACGGATATGAATAAGCGTGTCCAGGGAATATTTGATCTCAATCATGGTTTCTTTCAGTTCAAAGACATAGCGTGTCCTGACTACCTTTGCAATGGCATTTCACAAATTTTCTGGCAATCCAAGATTTCTATTTTGTCCATCATAGTTGACATTTTTGGCCCACATGCTGCATAGATCATACTCAACTTACTCTTTAAAAATGTATATGGCTAATGTTCCCACCTGCAAGTTCTACTATTCTAGAGTCTTCTTATTCTTCTAAACTGGTAGGCCCCGTCTGAGCCATGGGAGCTAGCTCACAGATTCTTGTAGACCTTTGCTGCCTTGTCTGGCATTTCTCATTTTGAAATGAGAGAGATCATATTCTTGACTGTGGTTGTTGGTGGATGGTTGCGAAAAAATGACATGCAATGGGCTTCTGCTACTTGTTTTTCCATACCTGTAATTCTCCGTATCAAGGTTGCTTTCTCTAATGAGTTCACCACTGCATCGTCCACCACTTTGTCCAAAGTGCCCATTTCCTTTTCTATTACGTCTTGAACAACATTTTTAAGTTGCAAATTAAAGGAGTACGGCTCCAACTTGCTTCTCTAATGTTGAAATGATTACCCCTTGGCCGTCTTCATTTCTTCTGGACTGCTTCCAAAATGGGAAGCTTCTGCTCAGCATTGCTCAATACACACCTGTGTTCTTTCATGTTGTACTGGAAGGTGCTCCACCATGAACTTTTATCCATCATCTTCAGTTAGCAAGTTCATACTGGCCTGTAAAAGGCTGCTTCCATCATCATGTTTGGGGGGTCCTTGTTCCACTTGTACTATGTTATGTGTGTTCATTGAGTGCAAAGGTCCGTAGGTCACATATAACTTCTGTATGGGCTTTACAGTGGATTTGCTGTGGCTTAGTACTTAGCTCTTTGCTTTTCCTTTTCTCAAAAGAATGGACACATTCTCTTTACCCTTTGTAGCCAGATCCTTGCTTGCTGCCATTGCCAAAACTAGTGACTGGCACAACAGATTGAAGGGTGCTGGATTTCATCTTAGTGCCTTAGAAGTTCTTTCCATGCACTTTGCTAATTTGCTCTCAGTAACACTACTGCAGAAATGTGTCCTTTTTCAGGGTTCCAGAGTGTTTTGACATAATGCTGGCAACCCATCATTTTCATATTGTGTACCGGCACAGGAGCTACACAAACGCCCCAACCACTACCATAGAAATGCTAAAGAGCAAGCCCATACTCTGGCTACTTTAAGGTGACAAACAGTAACTTTAAAATTACGTTTAAAAAATTAAACATACTACTGTATAATTTATTTAGAAAATACTGTACTGTAAGCGGCTGCAATGGCATTGGATAGATCCTATTGTACATTTGTTGGATTGGCAGCCCTTGTTTACGGATGCTTGTTGGCGGAAGCAGGATGTCTTTGCACAGGCCACAGTGGGGTACACCTTAAAGTACAGTATGCCAAGAAGAGAGCGAACTGGTACTCAGACCCCTGCACCTGTGGACTTTTTGAAATAATATGCAGCTGCAATGGGTGTGAGCGAGATGGACCCCTGAGAGTTTGCATGGAGCTTGGATTCAAGGCCTGTTCAATGTTGTAGTTTACAGTGCTGTATTTGGATGACCAGAACTCAGGATAGTCAAAATCCTGGGTTTTGGTCCACTTTAAGATGAAACTGGGAAGCCACCTTAGGCAGAAAATCCTGCTTAAAACAAAAGACAGCCTTGTCCTTATGCAAAACTAACCTAACCGATAAAGCTTCTAGGTCAGAAATCCGACGCACAGAGGTAATTCCCACTAGAAAGATCACCGTGTCATTAAGCTTAGACATGCTTCTGCCAGCGGCTCAAAGAGAGGACCGCGAAGAGCTGATAAAACTCATGGGACAAGTTCATGTCCCAGACAGGCTTATGTGGAGTGCTCAACTGAAGACCCTCATCAAGACCTTTCCACAAATATTCCAAAATTCTGAGAACAGAAAAAGTTCTACAAGCAAAACCTCTAGATTTGCACAAAGAGATAAATACCTGCCAGACTCTGTAATAAATCTTTCATGAAGTCTGCATTCAGTCTGAATCATGGTATGGAGGTTTTAATAGACAAGCCATCAAAGCCAGAACTCATAATTGGGCTACCGTAGGGTCTCCTGTGTGAGGAGACCTGTATCGTCGGGCAACTGCCAATGGTCGCCTTCTGACACCCTTACTGAACACACTTCTGAAAACCACACTTCTCCTTGGACAATGAGGAGCCACCAGAATGGTCAAGATTGCTTCCCGGCTATCCCTTTTTTGTTTAGTACTCAACCTAGGAGAAGCCTGAAATGTGAAGGGTCAGTTGCTATCGCTAGAGGGTCCCTAGACCAAGACACAAACTTCGGAACCTTCTGATTGTGTTGAGACGCAAAGAGATCTATATCCGGGCGACCCCAGCACATGCAAAAGGGATTGAAAAACCCTTTGACTAAGACCATTCCCCCTGTACCGGACTACTCTGTGCAAACAATCGGCCTGCAAGTTGTACACTTCTGGTATGTGAGATGCATGGAGCATACTTCCCTGGTGGTTGATGTATGCCATCGCCGTCAGGTTGACCGACTGAATCCTGACAGGATACCCTCTCAGGTTGGAAGTCCAATGTGTGAGGACTAAGAGAATCGCTCTCTGTTCTAGGATGTTTATGGGGAGCTTGTTCTCCCCTAGACCCCACTGTTCCTCGATTATCTGTGACCTACAGACACCCCCCAACCTGTTAGGCTGGCATTCGTGGTGACTCCCATTGAACCCGGAAAAGAGGAAAATGCTGGGGATTAAGCCACCAGGAAAGGGACTGCCTGGCTGATTGTTTCAGAAAAAAAGAAAAATGCAACTCCATCTGCAGTGGCATCCCCTGTTGGCAGAGGGCAGGCCAAGAGAGCCTGTATTCTGTCCTGAAGCAAGAGTCTCTTCTGTTCCGGAAGAAATACTTTGGCCTGAGTGGTGCCCAACGACATCTACAGAAAATAACTCGCTGTTGAAAGGAATGATTTTTAATTTTGGATAGCTGACTATCCAGCCGAACCCCTCCAGTGTGGATAAGACGTCCATGTATCCTTCTGAGCCTCCTGAAAGGATGGGGCCCTGATCAACAGATTGTCTAGGTAAGGGATTATGTGTATCCCCATAACCCCTTAGGAAAGCCATTTGACCTGACAAAACCTTAGTAAACACCCTTGGTGGCTAAGGACAGGCCGAAGGGTAGAGCCACAAACTGAAAATGTAGGCCATCGAGCGCAAATATTTTTGATGACCCAGAAAAATCAGGATGTGGAGGTATGCATCCTTTATATCCACTGTGGACATAAATTCTACTGGGTGAAGCGACATCACTGTGGATGCTAAGGACTCAAAAATGCTACAGATGAACAAACCTGTTGAGGCCCTTGAAATGTAATATTAGGCGCAGAAAATCATCCTTCTTTGAGATTGTGAACAGATTGGAGAAAAACCCTGGCCCCTCTCTGGGAAGGGAACCTGACGGATTATTCCAATCTGCAAAAGGTGTGTTACAGTGGTTCTCTAGGCTTCTGCTTTCACCGGATTTCAGGATACCCCTGCCCAAAGAAACCTCTGGGGAGGCCAGACTCCCAACTCGATCTTGTAACCAGAGGACACCACCTCCTGTATCCATAGATCTGACAAATGGCGCCTCCAAACAGCAGCAAACTGCAGAAGCTGTCCCACAGCTTAACATAACCAAATCATCTATAGCAGATATGACATTTATTTATCTCCAAACTGGTCTCAATCAACTGGGAGAATTAATTCCGTGAACGACTCCAAGACCAGGTTTTGAATCTAGCAGTTTTAACAACCTTATTTTTGACAAAGATGCTATGGAAGTGGCACAGGCTGGCCGTAAAATCAGACCTACAATAGAGAAGGCATGGTGAGCCACCTGATCTGGGCACTTCTCCTCCGGATCCTTTAATCACAACCAAACAATCCCACTTCCCACAATCTATAAAAAAATATAAGAAAAAAGACAATAAATATAATAGTAATAAATCTTAAAAGTATTAATAATAAAATAAAATTTAACTGATAAATACATATTATATAAATAAAAACAATCACAGACGCAGGGTTGGAGTGCTTAATGAATGGCCCCACAGCCGATCCTCTGGAGAACCCCGGGGGCAGGTGGCGAAGGCTGCAGGACAGGATGAATATCACCAACGTACCTATCGGAGCAGAGGCCGCTATACTTGGACCAAAGTACGAGGCAGGCCGGCGAGCAGCCACGTAGCGGCTAAGCGAAGACTAGGGAGGCAGCCAGTGCAGCGCCTTTCCCCACTGCTACGGAGGAAGCCCAACTCTGCCTTCTTGTCATAAACCAACCTCTTAATGAAAAAGGGTGCGAAATTAAAAAAAAAAAAATGTTAAATTGCACTTAAAACAAAACAATAAAATTTATAAGAAAAAAAGAAATCAAAAAATTGCGGGAAGGAAGAAGAGAGGAGGATAAATATAAATCCCCTAAGTTCCTACTGCTTGCTCCTCAAACAAAAACTTTCGGTTGACTGTTTCTTAAGGTAAAAACTCCAGCCCAGAGTGACAACTTTACAAAACTAAAGTGACACCCCGAAGTACCCCAAGACCCTGGTGCTTCCCTCTATCATCCTCATCCATCAAACAACAAAGCTGAGGAGGCATAAAGGGTCCAAACAGATCAATGGGATATAGAGGGCCTGGAAGACAGACAGGGTTAAAATCCTTCACTTCCTAGGTGAAGCACTGTAAAAAAAGAAATGAAAACCAAGCAAACTTCGCAGTCCAAAGAAAACTTGTGGTGTTGCGGCCAGAAGTTTATAGAACCCGGGAAGAGGCCACGACTTTTTGTCTTGCAGTCCACTCCCTTTGGTTGAGAGTTAACACATTCGTCTTTGAATGTGGACGGCCTAGAGTGGATTGGGAAAGAAGTACAGTCTAAGTATCCCTGAGAGCCTACAAAACAAAATATAGCAAAAAAATATAGCAAAAAATTACAATATATCTAAATAAGCAATATAATATATTCCTTCTTAAAGTGGGTAAGTTATTTGATATCATCAGACAGTTTGTGGAGGTACAGGAGCAGGAGGGCAGCAGCGGACCAGAGAAGCCACCCTGCTGAATAGGTGCAGCAGGCCATGGAAGAGACCGCAGCATTGGTGGCAGCGAACAGGCTGCAAGCCGCAGCAGAGGCCCAGAGAAGCAACCCTGCTAAAAAGTGCAGTGGCAAAAGCGAAGAGGCGCAAGTCGCATAAGTGGCGGGAGATGCTTCCCTGCTGAATAGGGGCAGGGAACCGCAGACCACCGCAGCAGCGTCGGAGCCCGGAGAATCGGCCCAGCTGAATAGGGGCAGCAAGCCACTGGAGAGACCTCAGCAGGAACCGCAACAGCGGCGGCGGCCAGAGAAGAGGCCCAGCTGAATAAGGGCAGCGTGACCGCTGCCCCTATTCTAAAAAACACACAAAAAAAATACCATTTTGTGATTAATCACCTTTAAAATGGGTATTATATGTCACACACCCCGCTTCCACTATTCATGACATATGGATTATGGTCCACTAGAGGGCGTACTTCTGCAGAGGTGAAAGCAAAAAAGAAGCTCCTCCCGGTCCATAAACACCTGGGACCTCCCACACATTCCCCAGTATATGACAGCAGTAAGGGGACCAGGAAGAGCTAATAAAACATTCTTAACCATAAAAAGGTTCACCATATAAAGGATCCAGAATACAAAAGGGTGGGATGAAGCGGGGTGTGTGACATACTTATAATACCCAGTTTACAGGTGAGTAATCACAAAATGGTATTATTCCAAGTATGTCACACACCCCGCTTCCACTATTCATGACATATGGGACATCCAATTGCAGTGTCCGTCATGGGTGGGGATCCAAATACAGCAAAAAAATGAACCAATTTAAACCACTGCAGCTTGCAGAACCTTGCGGCCAAAAACAGCATCCGCTGAGGCCCGCACATCAACCTTATAAAACTTTGAAAAAGTATGAACGGAAGACCAAGTAGCAGCCTTACAAACTTGTTCAACAGAAGCCTGGTGCTGAAAAGCCCAGGAAGCCCCAACAGCACGAGTAGAATGAGCAGTGATCTTAAAAGGAGGAACCCTCCCCTTAGCAGAATAGGCCCCAACAATGGCCTGGCGTTTCCGTTTACTAATGGTAGACTTGGCGGGCGCCAAACCTTTTCTGGGCCCAGAAGGCACCACGAACAAGGCGTCCGTCTTACGAAAAGGAGAAGTAGCAACCAAATAGTACTTCACACAATGAACCACATCCAAAGAGTGCAAAACCCTCTCCTTGTCATTGCTAGGCTTAGGACACAAGGAAGCGAGAACTACATCCTGATTGAGATGGAAGTCAGAAACCACCTTAGGAAGGAAATCTGGTTTAAAGCGAAAAACCACCTTATCCTGGTGTCTCTCAAAGTAAGGGACCTGAATAGACAGAGCCGCCAACTCAGAGACACGCCAAACAGAGGTAATAGCCACCAAAAAGGCAACCTTTTGAGTGAGCACAGAAAGAGCCTCATCCTGCACCGGTTCAAAGGGAGGCCCCTGGAGGGCCGAAAGAACCAAATTTAGGTCCCAAACTGGAACCAAAGGCTTTCTAGGGGGCTGAACATGAGTGACCCCTTGGAAAAAAGTCTTGACCAGATGATGCAAAGCAAAAGACCTTTGAAAAAAGACAGCCAGGGCAGAAACCTGACCCTTCAAAGCTGGAACCCCAGATCCAGACCGTGTTGTAGAAACTCCAAAATCCTAGGAATCGAAAACACCCTGCAAGGTAAGGCCCTAGCCTCACACCAGTCAATATAGGACCGCCAAGTCCTATAGTAAATGGTAGAGGAAGACCTCTTCCTAGCTCTAATCAAGGTTTGAATAACAGCCTCAGACAAACCTTCCTCCCTCAGGATGAAGGTTTTAGCAGCCACGTCGTCAAAGCAAGCATTTGTAAATTGGGGTAACGTAGTTGACCCTGAGAGATCAGATCGGGAGACAGGGGCAGCCTGTACTGATCTACCGCCAATCCTACGACGTCTGCGAACCAAACCTGTCTTGGCCACCTTGGGGCCACCAGAATTGCTGGTGGCCCCACTGCGCACTACCTTGCCTACCATGGAGAAGGGGGGAAACAGGTACAGAAACCCCAGACCCCTCCAGGCACGGGGCAAGGCATCCACTGCCAGGGCCAGAGGATCCTGAGACAGAGATACAAAGGTTGGGAGCTTGTGATTGTGTCGAGAGGCAATCCACCTCTGGAGTCCCCCACCTGTGAAACAGGACCCGAAACACCCTGTGGTTGAGAGACCATTCCCCTCGGCGAGAGAATCCCCTGCTCAGGGAGTCCGCCTCCGTGTTCTCCACTCCCGGAATGTATACTGCCGAGTTGCAAGGAACATTGCTCTCCGCCCATGTCAGAATCAGAGAGACTTCCCTGAGGGCACTCCTGCTGCTAGTCCCTCCTTGGTGATTGATGTAAGCTACCGCAGTACGATTGTCTGATCGAACCTGAACGGGTAAACCCTGTAGGTGAAGTGTCAGACGCGACAGAACCAAGCGGATAGCTCTGAGCTCCAAGACATTGATGGGGTGTGAGCCTCCTGAGGACCTCACAACCCCAGGAACTGATGATCTTTCCAGAAATCTTCCCAGCCCGACAGGCTGGCATCTGTGGTAACCGTTTCCCAACGAGGGGTCAGGAACGATCTGCCCCTCATCAGATTGCTTGATTCCAGCCACCACTGAAGGGACTGCCCAACCCTGGGAGACATCAGAAATGACTGATCCAAGGACTGTGGACATCTGTCCCATTTCAGCAATAGATGGAGTTGTAGCGACCTCATGTGGAATTGAGCAGAGGGGACTGCCTCGAAGGAGGCCACCATCAAACCCACCAGAGTCATCCCTAGGCGAATGGAAGGGCGAGGGTCGGTCAGGAGAACACGTATCAGATCCTGAACCCTCTGCACCTTTGGCTGAGGTAGGAACACTCTGGCCTGACTGGTATCCAGATTCATGCCCAGAAAGGAAATCTCCCTTGATGGGGAGAGAGAAGACTTGGGGTGGTTGATCACCCATCCAAACCTCTCCAGCGTCGTCACCACCGTCCTGGTGTCCAGCTCCGCCTGGCAGAGGGAGGAAACTGTAATGAGCAGGTCGTCCAGATATGGCACAATGCGAATGCCCTGGGCTCTGAGCAGGGCCATAATGCCTGCCAGAACCTTGGTAAACACCCTCGACGCCGAGGTCAGCCCGAACAGGAGGGCCACAAACAGAAAATGCTGATCTCTGACCACAAACCTGAGAAATCCCTGGTGTGCTGGGAAAATTGGTACATGAAGGTAAGCATCCTTGATGTCTATGGACGTCATGAAATCCCCCTGACGAAGGGAACCGATGGCTGAGCACAGAGTCTCCATGTGGAACCTCTTGGTTCTGATGATTCAAATCCAGAATGGGTCTTATGGAGCCATCCCTTTTGGGAACCGTGTAAAGGTTGAAATAATAGCCCCGGCCTCTCTCTGAAAGAGGCACCGGGCATATGACCACCATGTCCAGGTGGTTCTTTACAGCCGACAGGAGCCCCTGCGCTGCCCAAGGATCAGAAGGCACCCGAGACCTTAGGAATCTGGGAGGAGGCCGGTACTCGAACTCCAGTTTGTACCCAGACGAGACCACTTCCAATATCCACTTGTCCGTAACCTCCCGGGCCCAGACCTGGAAGAAGAGCCGCAGCCGTCCCCCCACCCGTAAGGGTGAGGGCGTGTCCCCATTGCTGAGCTGGTTTGGCAGTGGGCTTGGAACCCCAGGTAGAGCTGGACGGGCACGTCCTCTACCTCTGTTCCAGGAACCCCCTCTGAAGCCAGAGTAGGCAAGACCTCTGCCCCCTCTGGCGCCGGGAAAGGAAGGACTGAAGGAGCTTGCCCCCCGAAAGGAGCGACGCTGCCTCTTACGCTGAGGTAGCTTTCCACCTTTCACCACAGAATCAGATTTGTCTCCAAACAGCCGCATTGCCAGGAAGGGCAGAGCTGTAAGTGATTTCTTTGCCGCAATGTCAGCCGTCCACTGGCGCAGCCAGACCGATCGGCGCATGGCCACCAACAGAGCCGAAGTTCTACTACACATGGTAATAGTGTCATCCATAGCCGACAAAACAAAATTCATGAACAATTCACACCTCTTAAGGGCTGTGAATTCAACGCTGTCGGGGTTGAGCTGGGACCCATTTAACATGTCCCTGATCTCCGACCTGGTAGCCACAGCCACGAGTGCCGATGCACAGACAGGCCGCAAGGCTGAATCCACACTGGCAAAGGCATGACAAGCCATCTGATCAATGCGCTTGTCCTCGCCATCCTTAAGGGTAGTGGCGTCAGGAGTATGTACAACGGAGGTGTTGGACAGTCCTAAGATGGGCGCATCAACCTCGGGCGGGGAAGACCAGCGCTTCCCCGCGTCCACCGGAAAGGGATACTTTCTATCCCATCCCTGAGGAACACCATGAAGGCGACTCGGCTTCTCCCATTCTTTAAGAATCATGCTGTCAAAATTATCCTGATTTGGAAACTCCAAGAGGGGCTTAGAGAACCCAAAGAATTCCCCCTTCTTCGGAGGGGCCTCAACTGGTGGGGAAATACCCAGAACCTCTGAGAGATGGGTCAGGACCCTGGGAGTATCCACAGCATCCCCCAGCGCCTGCCCAGCATTCGAATCAAAGAACTGCAGTTCCTCAGTCTCGGATTCCTCAAATAATTCCCCCTCCTCGAGCGAGGAATAATCAGCCCAGTCAGGGGACTCCCCTGAAAAGCAAGGAGGGGACCCCTATAGAGGGAAATGAGAAGAAAGCTAATTTGCAACAACTTCTTTGCTTCTATATTCACAAAAGAATTTGACATGCCGAGTGAAATGCAGGGGAATAACCAAAACCCTCCATTAAATGTCACTGGTCTAACCAAGGAAGAAGTCCAGCACCGTCTCAAGCAGATAAAAATCGATAAATCACCGGGACCAGATGACATACATCCTCGTGTTTTAAGGGAGTTATGTACAGTAATAGACAAGCCGTTATTTCTAATATTTGTGGATTCCATAACTACAGGGTCTGTTCCGATGGATTGGCGCTTGGCAAATGTGGTGCCAGTATTCAAAAAGGGATCTAGGGGGGGAACCTGGGAACTACAGACCAGTAAGCTTAACATCTGTGGTGGGCAAGCTGTTTGAAGGTTTCTTAAGGGATACTATCCTGGAGCACCTTGGGGAAAATGACCTTATTACTCCATATCAGCATGGATTTATGAGGAATCACTCCTGCCAGACAAACCTAATCAGCTTTTATGAGGAGGTAAGTTCAAGATTGGATCAGGGGGAGTCATTGGATATCATATATCTTGACTTTTCTAAAGCATTTGATACTGTGCCACATAAAAGGCTGGTACAAAAGATGAGAATGCTTGGACTGGGGGAAAACGTGTGCAGATGGGTGGGAAATTGGCTTAATGATCGGAAGCAGAGGGTGGTTATCAATGGTACACACTCAGATTGGGTCACTGTTACTAGTGGAGTACCACAAGGGTCAGTTCTGGGACCAATTCTCTTCAATATATATATATAAATGACATTGGGTATGGATTAAACAGTAAAGTCTCAATCTTTGCAGATGATACTAAGCTGAGTAAAGTAATTAAAACAAGAGAGGACAACAGGCAGCTACAAACAGATTTAGAAAAATTGGAAGCATGGGCAGTTAAATGGCAAATTAAGTTTAACACAGATAAATGTAAGGATATGCACATGGGAAGGAGAAATCTGTGTCATAATTACACACTAAATAAACACTTGGTAAAACAACAATGGAAAAGGACCTAGGGGTTTTAGTTGACAATAAGCTCAACTGTAGTAATCCATGCCAGGCAGCTGCTGCCAAGGCAAATAGGATCATGGGGTGCATCAGGAGGGGCATAGGTGCTTATGACCAGAGCATCATTTTACCCCTGTACAAGTCACTAGTCAGACCCCATATGGAATACTGTGTACAGTTCTTGGCACCTGTGCTTAAGAAGGACATATCAGAACTGGAGCGCGTTCAAAGAAGGGCAACAAAGTTAATAAAAGGAGTGCGGGGGCTAGAGTACCTGGAAAGATTGTCCAAGTTAGGCTTATTTAGTCTAGAAAAAAGACGATTGCGGGGTGATCTAATAACTATGTATAAATATATTCGGGATCAATACAAGGATCTGTCCCACAATCTATTTATACCCCGGAGTGTAACCATAATCCGGGGGCATCCACTAAGGTTAGAGGAAAGGTGCTTTCTCCACCGACATAGGAGGGGATTCTTCTCTGTAAGAGCAGTGAGACTATGGAACTCGCTGCCAGAGGAGGTAGTAATGATGGATACAGTAAAAACGTTTAAAAGTGGCCTTGATGCCTGGCATGTAATAACATTTCCAGCTATGGCTACTAGACCACTGGAAGGAGTTAAACAGGCTGAACTGGATGGACTAAAGTCTTTATTCAGCCTTACATACTATGTTACTATGTTACTATGAGTCATAATCATCAAAATCAATTATCAGCGTAGCCGGTGACAGATGCCTTTTCTTAGCAGGGGCCTTTCTGCTCACTGAGCCAGAAATAATTTTTTCGAGGTTGGCCAACCTAGCACATACATCCGAATGCGACTCCCCACTAATGACAGTGTCACTTGGAGTATGGATGATGCGGGGAGGAGTAGATGAGGCGGGAGGCACGGACCCAGACGCCTGGGATCCCGACTGCCGTGTGTTGCGCACATGGTATGCAAATTAGTACATTCTCCCCCGTAAGGGGTACCCCACAACCCACACATAGCCGGGATTGCCCCGAAGGGAGCCCAAGCCTGGTATCCTGTGGAGCCTCCATATGGTGATTTTAAGGTAGTCGCAATGACCAGAGGGAATTATGCTGGTAAGCAACCCGGGATGCCCCTTTAAGTCTCGAGTGGGAGGATTTACAAGTGCCCCAAATTACAGCTAGGGACCCTAGGACCGGGAGAACCCCCTTTTAAGCAAGGCACAGGGAGTCCTCCTGAAAGACACAAAATATGTGGCCATAAGCACATGCACACACACACAACAGTGAAATAATACATGTCATCAGAAACAACAATAGCAGGGAGGCCAGCGCTGCCCCAAGCGGCGACTGATGCATAATGGCCAGGAAGAGGGGGGGGGGAGCCCAGCAGGGCACTCACCCACCGCAGAAATGGTGTCCTATTCAGCCAGCAGCGCCTGAGAGGGAGAGAGGAAGGGAGAAGGGGCGGGCCAGCGCGGATCGTGCGCCTCGCCCAGCCCCTTCCCTCCTAGTCCTGTAATGCGGTTCCCAGCAATGGGATGGGTCCCCAATGGCGCCAACAGGAGGCGGGCCGCGGCAACGCGCGAGCGCCCAGCCCCCCCCTCACAGAATCAGCCTGAGGGGAAGAAGCTCCCCAGACTGCAGGCAGAGCACACAGCGCAACGTTAATCAAGCGCACAAGCGCACACACACACACATATATATAAAAGTAAAAAAAAAAAAAGAATAATGCCCTCCCCCGGCTGGAGGGTAACAGAGGGGACACGGAAGGGGGAGAATCCCTCACCAAAAGGGTGTAAGGGAATAAAATGGGGACAGGGCATCCCAAACCAGGATCACCAACCCGGATGCCGCCTTCCCCCTTGCATGGGGTCTCACGGGGGAGCATGGCTCCCTAAACACCTATTAAGGTGAAGGCTACCATCACCCGGACCTGCAGCCAAGGCTGGGAGGCTAGAAATGGTCTTAATGCATAAAGGTCCGGGCAGAAATAGAGCACAACATGGCCGGGTGTAAACCCGGCTTACCTGCAAGGAAGAGCAGCATACATCTTCTGACTTGCTCGCCGTCCTGCAGAGAAGGAACTGGGGAATGTGTGGGAGGTCCCAGGTATTTATGGACCGGGAGGGGCTTCTTTTTTGCTTTCATCTCTGCAGAAGTTCCCCCTCTACTGGACCATAACCCATATGTCATGAATAGTGGAAGCGGGGTGTGTGACATACTTGGAATAATGGTTATCAATTGTGGGAAGGAAGGCAAGAGAGGAATAATATCCTCATGGTTTCCCCAGCAGTCTCACCAGACAAAAAACCTCCAGTCACTGAAGGTCAGATTTAAAGTGGACCAAAACCCACCCTGGCATCTATGAAATTCCTGGCCAAGCATACTCGGGTGTCCTGCTCTCAAACCCCCCCAGGTAGCCCCAAAACTCACCTTCTTTCCCGGTCCAATGGCGCATGCGCGAGCAGCAGAAATGCAATTACTCACTTTGATCAGAAACTCCAACTCCTCAGGTGTAAAGTTTCAGCGAAGCATGGTTAAAATGGTGGATATGAAGCCGCACTTCCGGTCCGTCCGTGGTAAAGTGGAAGAATGCGGTACGTACAGTAAACTGCCGTCCGCATTGCTGCCGGAGCAGTTTTTATGTGGCCGAACAAAAGTAAAATTGTACTGTGTAATAAAATGGAGGTCAAGGCAAATGAGGCTTGTCAAAAAAGTCTTAAAAGGTGAGAAAAATGTGACAGTTACCCTTGTATTGTACACTGGCAGCTTCGGTGTGCTGTGGCCAGGCTGAAAAGCTTTATCTTCAGATGTTTCTTAAAACATGACCGATACTGAATCAAGGCCACATTTCTTCAACCTTGAGCTTCTCCATCATAATCACTTTTTTTACACTTTCTACCTTACAGTAATATGCAGCTGCATTGACGACAAGAGTCGAATGCAGCTGAATAGCAACATTGTCAATTTTATTTTAATCTTAATTAGTAACGGGGTCACAGCAACAGATTGATCCACAGAATACAATGAAAGGGTGTGGGGGTGGATCCTGGGATGGCAAAGAAATAATCAGCACTCCAGTCTTGAGAAAGTCCACTCACAGGATGAAACTGGTTGATCTCAGGAGCACAAAGGAGAGCAAACCGTCACGGTTACTGAAAGCGAGGCTTGGTATGCAGCCTTGTTGTAGCTGTTTTTAGGCAGTGAGGACCATAGAACTGCAGGAGAAGCACGGCGGGGCATCCCTGTGGACAGATTCAGCTGACTGATTCAATGCCTTGCTTTTTAATACCTTTGTGAGTATTCATTTATCATTAAATATGGTCACTATGGTCAGTTCATTTTCCATTGCATGGTGATCTGCATTTTGTTACAAGCATACTAGATTCTAAGTTGCACTGGATACTGCTGTTATTGGAACCATCTGTGTAGAGAATATTGGTGCTCTAAACATTGTGTCGTCAAATGCATTTGTCTTACAAAAGGGGCCCATCTTATCTGGTAAGAAGCTTTAAAAACTGGTGGTGCACCAGATTGGTCACAAATTTAATTCACAGCGATGAAGCAAAAAAGAATACTGTCGTCCTTGTTGATTTTGATTCAATATAGAGTTTTTAACTCCGCTATTTGTTATGTTAATCATCAACACTAATCAATTATTGTTTTTTTTTTTTTGTTTACTGCCATTTAGCGGTCAGTCAGTTAATGTAATGCAATGCAGGACCCTGGAGCACCAGATTGGTCACAAATTTAATTCACAGCGATGAAGAAAAAAAGAATACTGTCCTGCTTGTTGATTTTGATTCAATATAGAGTTTTTAGCTTCGCTATTCGTTCCTATGTTAATCATCAACACTAATCAATTATTGGTACTTTTAGTTTACCGCCCTTTAGCGGTCAGTCAATCAATGTAATGCAATGCAGGACCGTCATGTCTTCACTGGCACTGCCTTCGCGATGATTGGTGAAGGAAAATTGAGAAAAAGCCCTCCAACTTTGTCCCATCTGTAGCTCTTGAGAAGCTACACCAAAAAAATGTGCCCAGTGTGCAAGGCAGGATAAACGGAAGCAACACATAAGCGGAAAAAAAATAGGGGTAGACACCTACTGCTTTCTCTCGAGGACTTATCAATGTTTAGCCAGTTACCTTGAAGATTAGTTATTGAACAGATAATCCAGTGGCAACTTGTGGTTGGTCACAATCCAAGCCTTAAAGCAGACCAAAACCCACTGAACTTTTTAAATACATTTGGCCAAATCCCCTGCTGATATTCCCTTCTTAGGGTGTAAAACTAGAAATAGATATTTTCGGTCTTCGAAAAGTCCTGGAACACTTTTTTTGTTTTTGCTGTCCCTCTCTGTAAGATGGCAGGGGATCTATCATTGTGCAGGTGAGGCAAAAAAGGCAATGAATAGAGGAGGCAGAGCTTTACAGCTTAAACAGATGCATTATCAGGGATTAGAGTGGTGCAGGAGCAGTGAAAATTGGCAAAAGGTACTCTTCATGGGGGGATCAATTCAACGGATGCTAGTTAAAATTTTGGGTTTTTGACGCTTTAAGTGGGTGATCATCAGAATCTGAAAAAAATCAGATGCTCTTGTAGAATCACCACGTGTGTGCCCATCATCTTAGTACACACCCTAGGGACCAAGGCTAACCCAAAGTAGAGAAATATAAAAATCGAAGTGTAGTTTCTCCACTATAAACTGCAAAAACATCTTGAGCAAAACATTTTAATTTCTACAGAGATTATTTCAGAGCATTTCATCATAAAGAGACATGCAAGAGCATGATCTTCAGGTCTAGCATTGGGCTCAAGGAACCAGCCATCATGGGACAGGTATCTTTAACATGAAAAAATACCATTTTGTGAATACTCACCTGTAAAATGGGTATTATAAGTATGTCACACACCCCGCTTCAAGACAATCATTACATGTGGGTATACTGACCTGTAGATGGCGATCTTGCAGAGATGATGATAAAAAAAAAAAAAAGGTAAGACCCTCCTGACCCATAAATACCTGGGACCTCCCACTCATTCCCCAGTATAAAGATAGCAGTAAGATCAAGAGACCAGGAAAGCCAATTAAAACTAACAAAGGTTCACCATATAAAGGATCCAGAATACAAAAGGGCGGGGTGTGTGACATACTTATAATACCCATTTTACAGGTGAGTATTCACAAAATGGTATTATTCTAAGTATGTCACACACCCCGCTTCAAGACAATCATTACATGTGGGACATCCAATAGCAGTGTCCATAAAGGGTGGGGATCCAAAAACAAGGCAACAAACTTAAACCACTGCAGCTTGCAGAACTTTGCGGCCAAAAACAGCATCCGCTGAGGCCCGAACATCAACCTTGTAAAACTTGGAAAAAGTGTGAACCGAAGACCAAGTAGCAGCCTTACAAACCTGCTCAACAGACGCCTGGTGCTGGAAGGCCCAGGACGCCCCAACAGCATGAGTAGAATGAGCAGTAACACGAAAAGGGGGAACCTTCCCTTTGGCAGAATAGGCCCCAACAATGGCCTGGCGAATCCATTTACTAATAGAAGACTTGGCAGGAGCCAAACCCTTCCTGGGCCCAGAGGGCACCACAAAAAGGCCGTCAGTCCTACGAAAAGGAGACGTAGTCACCAAATAGTACTTCACACAACGAACCACATCCAAAGAATGCAAAACCCTCTCCTTGTCATTGCTAGGCTTAGGACACAAGGAGGGAAGAACAATATCCTGATTCAGATGAAAAGCAGAGACCATCTTAGGAAGGAAATCTGGCTTGAAGCGGAAGACAACCTTATCCTGATGCCGCCAACTCCGATACACGCCGAACGGAAGTGATGGCAACCAGAAAAACAACCTTCTGAGTAAGTGTAGAAAGTGCAATATCCTGCAAAGGTTCAAAAGGAGGACCCTGCAAGGCAGACAAAACCAAATTCAAATCCCAAACTGGGAGCAAAGGCTTCCTAGGAGGCCGCACATGCGTAACCCCCTGGAAAAAGGTCTTAACCAGAGGATGAAGAGCAAAAGACTTATGAAAGAAAACCGCCAGGGCAGAAACCTGCCCTTTCAGCGTACTAAGCTGCAAACCTTGGTACAGACCATGTTGCAGAAATTCCAAGACCCTAGGAATAGAAAACGCCCTGCAAGGCAAGGCCCTGACCTCACACCAATCAATATAAGACTTCCAAGTCCTATAATAGATGGCAGAGGAAGACTGCTTTCTAGCCCTAACCAGAGTCTGAATGACAGCATCAGAAAGACTCTCCTCCCTCAAGATGGAGGTTTCAGCAACCACGCTGTCAAAACCAGCGTTGGTAAATTGGGGTAGAGCAGTTGACCCTGAGTGAGCAGATCCGGCAGAAGGGGCAGGTCTAACTGATCCTCTGCCAACCTTACCACGTCTGCGAACCAAACCTGTCTTGGCCACCTTGGAGCCACCAGAATTGCTGACGCACCCTCCAGGGCCAGCTTGAGCACCACTTTGCCCACCATGGGAAACGGAGGGAAAAGGGATAGGAACCCCAGATCCCTCCAGTTCAGAGACATGGCTTCCGCCGCCAGAGCCAGTGGATCCCGCGAGAGAGACACAAATGCCGGAAGCTTGTGATTGTGACGAGAGGCAAAAAGGTCCACCACCGGAGTCCCCCACCGGTGGCAAAGCGACTGAAACACCTTGGGGCAGAGCGACCATTCCCCCGGCGAGATGACCCCCTGCTCAGGGAGTCCGCCTCCGAGTTCTATGTACACTGCCGAGATGCATGGGACATTTCCCTCTGCCCAATCCAGTATCAAAGACACTTCCCTGAGGGCCCGCCTGCTGCGAGTCCCTCCCTGGTGATTGATGTAAGCGGCCGCCGTCCGATCTGACCTGAACCGGTAGTCCCCGTAACCGATGAGTCAAGTGAGCCAGAACCAACCTGATGGCTCTCAGCTCCAGAAAATTGATGGGATCGTGAGCCTCCTGAGGCCCCCACAGCCCCTGAAACTGAAGATCCTTCCAAAATCCCCCTCAACCTGACAGGCTGGCATCCGTGGTGACCGTCTCCCAACGAGGGGACAGAAAGGACCTGCCCCTCGTCAGATTGCTCGGTTTCAGCCACCACCGAAGGGAACGCCGCACCCGGGGGAACATCAGAAAGGACTGATCCAATGACAGCGGGGACCTGTCCTAGGCCGCCATGAGATGGAGCTGGAGCATCCTTGTGTGAAACTGTGCAAAGGGAACCGTCTCGAACGACGCCACCATCAATCCCACCAGTCTCATCCCTAGCCGGATGGACGGGCGAGGGATGGATAGGAGACGCCGAGTCAATTCCTGAATCAGAAGAACCTGAGCAGTATCCAGACACATTCCCAGGAACTCCACCACCCTGGAGGGAGTAAGGCAGGACTTGGGATAGTTGATCACCCAACTGAAACTCTCCAGAGTGGACACCACCGTCCTGGTATCCAGCTGCGCCTGACTGAGGGAAGACGCCATGATGACAAGATCATCCAGATAGGGTAGGATGCGGATACCCCTGGCTCTGAGGATGGCCATCACTCCTGCCACCACCTTGGTAAAGACCCTTGGAGCCGAGGTAAGGCCAAACGGAAGAGGCACAAACTGAAAATGTCGATTGTCCACAACAAACCTGAGGAATCTCTGGTGTGCCGGAAAATACAATTCTGTGAGATACTCACCTGTAGAATTGGTATTATATGCATACAGCACGTCCTGCTCCATCTATAATACTTACACATGGGTAATCCTCCGCCAGAGGGCGCTGTTCACTGCAGACATGCAAAAACAGGCTCCTCCCGGCCCTTCATACACCCAGGGACCTCCCACAAATCCCCAGTATTGAAAAGCAGTGAGAAAAGAAGCTGGGAGAAACCAACCACCAACTGGTAACAATAGTAATGATAACAATCACCATACAGGGGATCCGTAAAAAAGTACAACCAGGGTGGGGTGGAGCAGGACGTGCTGTATGCATATAATACCAATTCTACAGGTGAGTATCTCACAGAATTGTATTATTCTAAGCATGCAGCACTTCCTGCTCCATCTATAATACTTACACATGGGACATCCAATAGCAGTGTCCATAAAGTAGGGTGGGATCCCCAAAAACAAGGCACAGCAGACAGTAAAGGCGCTGTCACCTGCAAAACTTTGCAACCAGGTAAGACATAAGCAGAAGCTCTAACGTCAATCTCATAACAAAACCTTAGAAAGGTATGAACAGAGACAAGCAACTGTCTAGTAACTTATTCAACAGAAAAAACCTGGTGCTGAAGGGCCAATGGTACCCAAACACCAATATAACGGAATAAAATGAAAAAGGGGAAATTCTTCCCCCGTAAAGGAATAGGCCAGTGCAACGGCCCAACCAGCCCACAGGCAACAGAAGCCTCGTGGAAAACTTAGAACTCTCCCTAAGGGGAATGAAAACTGGTCTCCCGTCAGACAGGCGGGAATACTGACCCCTTCATTAGCGAGAAGCCGAAACCTTAACTCAGGACCAGGAAGGCATCCAGGTAAAATCAATCCAAAGGGCGCAGTGGCCCTGGAAGCAAGCGATATCAGGCGCATAGGAGGCGCCCGCAGACCACAAGGGCATCAGTCCCCTAAGGGACAAGAAACCACCAGGAAAAATTGCAACACTTGTTGAGGGAATGTAGACCCTTTACTTCAGTATTATTAAGAATAAGGTCCGTAGTTAGACTAGAAGGACTTAAACAATGATCATAAAACCCCACTTGGGCAAAGAGGTCCGGCATAAGACGGAATACTACCACGGTATGGTGTGCATATATATATATATATATATATATATATATATATATATATATCGAGCCAAGGCTAAGTAATCAGATCCACCTTCTCAGGCACACGTCTGACTGAGGCAGGAGCCCCCAGAGAAGCAACTTGGACTACAAGGCAGCTCAGACAGCATCCAGCATAAGTCCCAAGGGAAAAATCAGCAGGGCAAAACAGAGTGAAAATGGATCCCAACAGGAACCACAGAAATTACTTGGGAGATGCCCATGAGCAAACCCCAAGAGAATTCCTCACAAGGAAGACAGACCCAGACTCCTACAGGAAGACAGCCAGGACAGAACCTGGTCCTTCAGAGTACCTAGATGGGGAGCCAACCCCAACCTATGCTGTAAGGACTCTAGGACCCGGGGAACCAAGAACGTCCAACAGGTAAGAGACCAAAACTCATACCTATTAGTATGGGTACACCATAAACCACAATAGACAGAGGAAGCCAAGGAAGCTTGCTCCTAGTCACCCATATACCAAGTCACCCAGAAGACAAGCCCGTCTCCAAGGGGTGAATGAATAAGCTGTCAAGCCCCAGACAAGAGTCTGTAGATTGAGACGACAAAGGAAGGGGCCTGACAAGGGCAGAACCGCACTCCTGAGAGAGCGTACAGGTCAGCAGACCTCAGCAGAAGCATCTGCGAACCACAGTTCACAAGGCCTCCCAGGCCATCAATCTCACGGGTCTCTCTATCAGCACAACTGTGCGCAGAACCCCACGAAGTAGGGTGAACGAAAAGAAGGCATATAAAATAGAGAGTCTATGCATAATTTTACTAAGCCCCCATGACCAGAGTCAGAATATTCTGGGACAGTAAAAACAAGGGCAGAGCCCTTGTGGTATAAGCGAGACCCAACAGAGCCACCCTAGTTGGCTCTCAGAGCGCAACCAGGATAGCATAACCTGCCCCTGAAAGGCATCTATTGGAGCGAATACCGCTGAGGAGCAGGGGGCGTAGACCCCCGCCCAGATCGGGATCAGGAACCCTCCAGAGGGATCATCCTGCTTCCAGCTCCAGACTAATAATAAAACAGACCGTTGTCTTCCAACGGAACAAGAGTCCCCAAATAGACAGGTCCAAAAAGAGGAGAAGTCCAGCCGTATAGAGTCAACGGAAGGCACACTGTTTCAACAACCAGTAGGTAAGATGGACCCTCTAAGGGACCGTACCTAGGAACCACAGGGGGCTTTGGAAGAAAGTCCCTCCCCCCATCTACCTGCGAGACTTGGTACCCACGGTGACCATTCACAGGAAGATGCAAGCAAAGACGGGGGTGCCCCCTGACAGGGCCCTAGGGGTGCTGGAACCCCATGTAGGATCAATAACCTACTGTGCCGAAGAGCCCAAGGGCTCGGTATATAAGGGACATCACCTGATACGCCACCAACGGGCCCACCAGCTGCAATCCTGCCTGGTGAAAGTAAGAAGTCAGCAAGGGGGGCAGAGCCCCCGTAACCAGGAGTCCATTTGTTGCCAAGGAAGAAGGCTCAAGCCTGAACCGAATCCAAGGAATGGAGATAGCAGATAAGGGACCAAGAGGAATTGAGGTGACTGAGCACCCATCCAGTAACTCCCAGGGGACACCGCCGGCCGACCAATCCACTCAGCCTGACGTAGAGACTGGGGAGTAAGGAAAGACGACCCGGTAAGTCCTAATGCGGACGCCCCCCCCCCCAGGCATGTCCGAGACATCACCCCCATTCGCGCCATGGCGAGTAGCCTGGGAGCGAAAGAGAGGCCACCAACAATGCCTCAAGCCGCAAGGTTGGTCCTGCCACACAGCCTAGTAACGGTCTTGGTGTCCAGCAGACACAGGGGGAACAAAGAAGATCTAGAACTCCACAGGAGGTCGAAAGCCCCCCTTGCACAGGGCGCCTGTGTCCCAAGACAGAGATGTCATATAGGGACTACCTGTGAGAGTAGAATTGCCAGGCCTACCATAGGCCAGCGTGGCCCAGACTGCCTCATACTGTTGAGGGAAGGAGGAAGGTTAATATAGAGGCCATAGCCCCATACTGTTAAGGGCAACCTGTAAGTAAGCCCAAACTCTGTAGGCCCAGTACGGCCTGCACCAATTCCTGAGGGAAAAACAGGGGCTAGAAGCACCCTGACAACCACTGAGAGGGACCGCCCAGCAAACGCCATCCTGTGTCCAGGGGAACTCCCTCCTGGAACCACCAGAAGGAGAAGGTACATTCCTAGATGGGAGACAGCTGCTGCAGCAGTACCCTCGCCCACAAGGGCGAAGGCATCCCTTCATGCTTGGAAGGTCTTGGCAGATTTGGACCTAGTCCTGCCAGAGGGCCCAGGGCGTTGCCTGCCCACCCCATGGTGGAAATCCACACCACATCCACAAGAGTTGGAAGCACACCTCAGGTTCGCGTTTGACACTAACGAAGGGAGGTGGAGGGGTGGCCCTGCCCCGGGGAGGCCGGAGCGGCCTTCTGCGCAGGGGTGCCTTACCCTTTTTCCCAAAAAGGTCCAAACGGGCCCCAAATAGTCACCGTCCTCTGAAGGGAAGGCCAGTGAGAGTCTTTTTCGTAGCATCATCAGCGCCCCACTGTCGCAGCCAGACCAGGCGGCGAATAGCTACCACAAGGGCAGAGGTTCTAGCACACATCTTAATGGTGTCATCCAGCGCCGAGAGGATGAACTTCACAAACGCATCACAGTCTGATAGCGCATTAAACACCCCCCAGGGGAGGTCCTCAGGTCAGTGGTCAAGTACTTTTCTGACAAGAGTCCTGGCGGCCACCGCAGTGATGGCCGCGGCACAGACCGGGCGCAGAGCCGTCCCTGCACACGAAAAGGCGTGGGAAGCCAGTCTGTCAATGCGCCGGTCCTCAGCATCCCGAAGGGAACGGTAATAAGGGGCCGTCATGAAGGGGGGATTAGTAACCCCTATAACCAGTGCATCCACCACAAGAGGTGCTGACCAAAAATTAACCACATCAGGAGGGAAAGGGTACTTCCAATCCCAGAACCCTGGGACCCCTTTAAGCTTACAAGGCGATTCCCATTCTTGGGATATAAGATTAAGGAAATGATTCTGTTCCAGGAACTCCAAGCGCGGCGGCGCAGTGTGGAAACTCTCCTTCTTAGGCTTGGGAGCCTCTCCAGGAGGGGAGATTGACAAAACCTCTCATCCGAGGAGCCCGAATCTGAGAATAGCTCACCTTCCTCAGAAGGATCAAGGTCCTGCATATAAGCAGAGTCATCGGTATCGTTAGGAACTGGAGAGCCAGGAGGCGTCAGGGACCGCTTCTTTCCAGGGCCCATACACTCCGCCAATCCAGACAGCACATGCTCCGCCGTAGGCAGCACGCGTGGCACGGTTTGCAGGTCATCCCCGCTCGAGTGAGACTCATCAGGAGTGAGGTTTAGGTCCGGGGAGACGGGTGTATTGAAGGGAGGTGCAGCCACTGGCAAACCTGATTGCAGGGTCACTGCCTGTTCAGCACACGGTCCGCAGACCCGTGCTCAGTCTGCATCAGCATGGGGCTGATCACACACCGCACACAGCTGGTCATGTCGCAGAGGGACCCCGGGTACATAATTCTGAGATGCCTCCATATGGTGATTATCTGAGCAGTATGCCCGCAGGGATTTACGCAATAGGCAACCCTGGATGCCCCAAGACCCGCTAGGAAGTGGGAGAATTTGTTATGTGGACCCGCTGTAATATATGTGAGGCCGGTAGAAGCCGCCGAAGTCCGGGCGTCTGAAAGACATAATGGGACAAGACGGTTGGTGTCAATGCCATGCGCAGGGCACTTACATGACCAAGGGAGGAGGCGGATTGCACCACGCGCGCACATGAAGATTGTCAAAATGGCGCCAAGTGAACCTCGAGGGGCGGGCCTGACCGGGCTGCGACGCGGAGCGCATCATGCCGAGTCCCTGCCTCCCCTAAAGAGCGCGAAGCTCTAACCAATGAAAAGAAAGACAGTAGTGGATAGAAAGCGCATACATAAGTTGCTGTAACGCTGGAATTGATGCTGCCGTCTGGGTAGTACGCTAATGTTAATGACAAACAGACTCGCAACTGTGGAGCAAGGAGCGTGACACTGACACCCAAGTATAATAAAAGATCAAGGCCTTAACGTGTTATATTGCACTAAGACTGCCACACATACCCCCCCCCCCTTTCTTTTCCCCCGAGCTACGGGAGGAAGCGAGGGAGAAGCGGACCAGCGTCCAGGGACTAGCTCTGTGAGGGGAACGGGCAACAATGCGGGAGGGGCATCCACTAGAGGCTCACCATCGGCCTAACCGCCTACCCTATGGTGGGGGATTGCGGTGGAGCATGGCTCCGTCAAGCACACAAGGTGCTGCCTTCACCCGACCAACGCAGCCCAGGCTGGGAGGCATATTCTTCTTAAAGAGGACGGGTGGAAATAGTCCCACAGGCTGTAAAGCCCCGCTCGCCTGCGAGAGCGCGATATCTTCACGTCTTCGCAGTTCAGCACTGCAGAGAAATCTGGGGATTTGTGGGAGGCCCCTGGGTATATGAAGGGCCGGGAGGAGCCTGTTTTTGCATGTCTGCAGTGAACAGCGCCCTCTAGCGGAGGATTACCCATGTGTAAGTATTATAGATGGAGCAGGACGTGCTGTATGCTTAGAATATATTGGAATATGCAGGTAAGCATGCTTGATGTCTATGGACGTCATGAAGTCCCCCTGACGAAGTGAATGGATGGCTGAGTTTCCATACGGAACTTCCGGGGATGGACGAACCTGTTGAGCAACTTCAGATCCAGAATGGGACGAACGGAACCGTCCTCCTTGGGCACCGTGAACAAATTGGAATAGAGGCCCAGGTCCCGGTCTGAGAGGGGCACCGGACAGATGACAGCCATGTCCACGAGACTTGCTACTGCCGCCCGAAGCCCCTGGGCGGCCAGAGGATCTGACGGCACCCGAGACCTGAATAATCTGGGAGGGGGCCGGAACTCGAACTCCAGCTTGTAACCGGAAGACACCACTTCCTGAATCCACCTGTCCGAGACCTCTTGGACCCAGACCTGGGAGAAGAGTTGCAACCGCCCCCCCACCCGCAAGGGTGAGGGCGCCCCCCTCATTGCTGAGCCGGCTTGGCAGCGGCTCTAGGCTTGGAGCCCAAACTGTGTCCTGGACGGGCCCGACCCCTGCCCCTAGGCCAGGAATCACCTCTGGACGAAGGGAAGGCCGAACCCCTGCCAACTCTAGCCCCACGAAAGGACTGAGAGAAGGAAGCCGCCCCCCGAAAGGGGCGATGCTGCTTCTTACGCTGAGGTAACTTACCTCCCTTTGCCACCGAATCCAATTTTTCTCCAAAGAGCCACAACCCCACAAAGGGAAGGGCCGTGAGCGACTTTTTGGACACAAAATCAGCCGCCCACTGGCGTAACCAAACCGGCTGGCGGATAGCCACAAGCAGGGCCGCAGCCCTGCTACACATCACCAATGTGTCGTCCAGGGCGGACAGCACAAAGGACAACAATAACTCACAGCGCTTAAGGCCAGCAAACTCCTCACTAGCCGGGTCAAGCCCGGAAGAGGTCAACAATCCTCTAACAACCGACCTGGCAGCTACCAATACAAGCGCAGAAGCACAAACCGGCCGCAAGGGTGATCCAACACTGGCAAAACCATGACAAGCCATCTGGTCAATGCGTTTATCCTCACCGTCCTTAAGAGTAGTGCACTCCGGAGAATGGAGGACTGAGGAGCTGGACATCCCCTAAACAGGAGCCTCCACCTCGGAGGGAGACGACCAGTGCTTCAACGCGTCCGCCGGAAAGGGATATTTCTTGTCCCAACCCGGTGGGACACCCGGAAGCCGCGTCGGCCTCTCTCATTCCTTGAGAATGATACCATCAAAATGCTTTTGATAAGGAAATTCCAAGCACGGCTTGGTCACTTCAAAGAACTCCCCCTTCAGCGGAGGAGCCGCCTTGGGGGGAGAAATGGCCAGGACCTCAAGCATATGAGCCAGGACCCTAGAGGTATCCAAAGAATCCCCCTGGCCCTGCTCGGTATCAGCACCCACTAACTGCTGATCGTCGGAGTCATCAGACTCCTCATACAGCTCCCCTTCCTCACGAGGGGAACAGACCAATCCAGGGAGTCAAAATCCTCCCTATCAAAGGCCTGCACAGCCGTATACGAATGTTTTCTATTTGCCGTGGCCTTTTTTGCAACGGCACGGAAAACATTTTTCAAGATTGGCCAATCTGGCACACACCTCAGATTGCGACTCCCCACCAATGACCACATCACACGTACATGTCAATCGAGGGGGGGAAGAGAGGAGACTGGCAGAGCAGAACCGGACGCCTGAGATCCGGTCTGCCGCGTAATAGACCACTGCGCACAGGGTACACATAGAAATAAATCATCCCCCAAAAGGGATACCCCACACCCCAAACACAGCCTGGACTGCCCCGAGGGAGGCACAAGCCCAGTATCCGGGGAAGCCTCCATATGGTGATATTTTAATAATATATATATGTGTACAATGCTCCGAGGGAATTACGCAAAAATGCAACCCGGGATGCCCCTTTAAGTCCCAAGTGGGAGGATTTTAAGCCAACTAAAAATGTAACCAGGGACCCTGGACCGGGAGAACCCCCCTTTAATAAGATCAATGGTCCACCTGGAACACACAAACAGAACACACGCTCAGAATGCTAGCAATGCATAAGGGGTTAATAATAGATGCATCTGATGGGCCACAGGCCACTCACCCGACCTTCACCCACGCACCGCACACCAGGCAGGAAGGATGTGTAAGTGGCGCAGTGTGCAGAAGGAGGAGGGCCGTCTCTCTCGGCCAGAAGCCGGGATCTGAAAGCGGCGCACACAGCACGGGGGCGGGCCGTAAAGGCGCGCGCAAGCGCCCGCGCCCCGCCCCACCCCCCGTCCTGAGGAGAAGCCCTCATGGGCACACACAGCCTCACACAGCTCCCCCGCCATTGCCGCATGCCGGAGGCCGGCGCCAGCCTAACTTTAAAAACACACACATACAGTTAAAACACACACATACACAATAATGTGATTGAGTCAATATGGCGGGTAAAGAAAATGGATGAATCCATAAGGGACCCGCCCCCCCCCCCCCCCCCCCCCCCAAGGGTATCCGGGAGAGGGGGAATCCATGCCAGGGTAGGGCCAAGGGACGGGGCATCCCAAACCGGGATCACCAACCCGGATAGCCGCCTACCCCTTGTTATGGGGTCTCACGGCTCCTAAGCACCTGGGGTGCCAACTACCTTTGCCCGGACCAGCAGCCTAGGCTGGGAGGCAAGCACTTTAAATAAGGGGATCCGGGCAGGAATAGAAGAATAGAAGGCCGGGAGTCATCCCGGCTACCTGCAAGGAGGAGACATCATCTTCTGACTTGCTCGCCTCTGCAGAGATGAAAGACTGGGGAATGAGTGGGAGGTCCCAGGTATTTATGGGCCGGGAGGGTCTTACCTTTTGTTTTTATTATCATCTCTGCAAGATCGCCATCTACAGGTCAGTATACCCACATGTAATGATTGTCTTCAAGCGGGGTGTGTGACATACTTAGAATACATGTTATGTTTATTGAAATGCACAGGTATGATCAACCCCAAAGGCAGTTTGTTGCTTGACCATTGACCAGTTATTTATAATGCACCATCATAGCCCGTGAGTTATGATATTACTTGAAATGTTTCTTGAGATTTGTATGTATAAAAACATGATAATACGGGATGTTGCAAACCTATAATAACATTTAGTACTGGAAAGCATTATATACGTACTTGAAGGTTTGGCAGTTGTTAATGATGGCAATGATATACTGAACATAGCAAGCATGATGCTGCCTGTTTTTCAAATGTTCTTCTTTATAGAATTGAGCTTCTTCATTGTACCTGTTGAAAAAAACCAGCAGCAGCAATATTAATTAAGGTAACTGTTGTGAGGGAAGGTTTTACATCTTGTTGAGTGTTTAGAAAATGAAACGGTAGTAAGTGGTAGTAAGCAGGTGGATTATCTAAAAACTACCACTTGAGATATATATATATATATATTTTTTTTTTTTAGATACACAAAAGTTTTGGTCTTAGGTCCCCGAGGGATTTCCACTACCACACTTGTTATTTGAGCACCATTAACCTTCGAGGGATTAAAGATCAATTGCATGGCTGCTTATCTGATGCAGGGTAGAAAAATACCATTCTGTGAATACTCACCTTGTAGAATGGATATTATAAGTATGCATCACACCCTGCTCCAGTAATAATCATTACGTCTGGGATATAGTCCACTAAAGGGCGCTTTACTGCAGAGATGGCAAAAAAGAGGCCCCTTCCAGTCCATATATACCCGGGACCTCCCACTCATTACCCAGTATAATTAAGCAGTAAGGGAACCAGGAGAAGCCAATAACAAGATTAACAATATTTAACAAGGAAAACTTCACCATATAGAGGATCCAGGAATAAAGACTCAGGGTGGGATGGAGCAGGGCGTGATGCCTACTTATAATATCCATCCTACAAGGTGAGTATTCACAGAATGGTATTATTCCAAGTATGCATCACGCCCTGCTCCAGTAATAATCATTACGTCTGGGACATCCAGTAGCAGTGTCCAACAACGGGTGGGGATCCCAAAAAGAGCAACAAGGCACAGTTCAAACCATTGCAGCCTGCAGAACTTTGCGGCCAAAAACAGCAAATGCTGAGGCCCGAACATCAACCTTGTAAAACTTGGAAAAGGTATGAACAGAAGACCAAGTAGCAGCCTTACAAACTTGTTCAACAGAAGACTGGTGCTGAAAAGTCCAAGAGGCCCCAACAGCACAGGTAGAATGAGCAGTAATTCGGAAAGGGGGATACCTCCCTTTAGCAGAATAGGCCCTAACAATGGAATGACAAATCCATTTGCTAATCGTAGACTTGACCGGCGCCAAACCCTCCTTTGGACCAGAGGGTACCACAAACAAGGCGTCCGTCTTCCTGAAAGGCGCTGTAGCCACCAGGTAGTATTTCAAGTCTCTGACAACGTCCAGAGAATGCAAGGCCCTCTCCTTGTCATTACCAGGATTAGGGCATAAGGAAGGAAGCACAATGTCCTGATTGAGGTGAAAGGCAGAGACAACCTTAGGCAAGAAGTCTGGTTTAAAGCGGAAAACCACCTTGTCCTGGTGTCTCTCAAAGTAGGGGGCCTGAATGGACAGGGCCGCCAACTCCGAAACACGCCGGACAGAGGTGATAGCCACCAAAAAGGCAACTTCCCAAGTGAGAATAGACAGTGCAGCCTCATGAACAACCGCATCACACAGACCCTTTTCCTTTAGGATGGAGGTTTCGTCAGCCATGCCGTCAAAGCCAGCGTTTGTAAATTGGAGTAACAGAGCCGTCCTTGAGTGAGAAGATCCGGAATCAGGGGCAGAGGGTACTGATCGACCGCCAGCTGCACGACGTCTGCGAACCACACCTGTCTTGGCCACCTGGGGGCCACCAGAATAGCTGGCACTCCTTCTTGAATCAGCTTGCGTAGGACCCTGCCCAGAAGACGAAACGGAGGGAAGAGGTACAGGAGACCGAACCCCTGCCAAGACAGAGACATGGCATCCACCGCCAGTACCAGAGGATCCTGGGAAAGTGAGACAAAAGCTGGAAGCTTGTGATTGTGACGAGAGGCAAACAGATCCACATCCGGCCTCCCCCACCTGTGACAGAGGGATAGAAAGACCTTGCTGTTGAGGGACCATTCTCCCCGGCAAGAGGTCCCCCGGCTCAGGGAATCCGCTTCCAGGTTCTCCGCTCCCGGAATGTAAACCGCCGAGATACACGGGACGTTGACCTCGGCCCAAGAGAGAATCCACGACACCTCCCGGAGGGCACTCTTGCTCCGAGTACCTCCCTGATGATTGATGTAAGCGACCGCAGTCCTCTTGTCGGTGCGAACCTGAACCGGTAGGCCCAGGAGGTGATGAGTCAGCTGCGCCAGCACCAACAGAACCGCCCTCAGCTCCAGAACATTGATGTGGGCGTGTGCCTCCTGAGGGCCCCACAGCCCCTGGAATTGGTGGGCTCTCCAGTAGCCCCCCCAACCTGACAGACTGGCATCCGTAGTGACCGTCTCCCAGCACGGTGTCAGGAATTATCTGCCCCCCAGAAGATTCTTCGAGTCCAGCCACCAAAGGAGGGACCGCTGGACCAGAGGGGACAGAGCAAAAGCCTGGTACAGAGACAGGGGACACTTGTCTCAGGCTGAAAGAAGATGGAGCTGAAGAGGCCTCATGTGAAATTGAGCATAGGGAACTGCCTCAAAGCAGGCCACCATCTGTCCCACCAGTTGCATCCCTTGCCGGATGGATGGATGAGGGTTGGACAGCAAGCCATATTTATAAACAAATAGGTCCAGCACTCCATCAAGTGATTATACCACTTCAATTATGAATCTGAACAAGGGTGCAATTAACTCCGACCAGTGTACCACTCTGGTCAGTAAGTATATAAGAAGGACAAAAGGAGGAGTAATGCACACCACACTTCAAAAGCAAATTGAAAAAAGTTTATGTTTGCCAAAAGGTGATTTATAACAATGATACAATCCCAGACACAAATAATCTTGGGCTGATAAATTGTGAGTACAACAGTATATATAGTCTGATCACAACTCTGTGTTAAATGATAAATCTATCACAAATGCTCCACCAAATCTTGGAAAAAGTGTTGGATTCAAATGTATAAATGATTAATGAAAGACAGAGATAACTTCTCTCTGTTAAATGAACATAAGAAACAGGAATCCTTCAATTTCCAAGTGTGGTGTCAGTAGCACACAGTACAATGCTGCCCTCTAGCTATATTCCCTGCTAATTACATTCCAATAGATCAGACCTATAATGTAAATGACAGGCAGAAACACTAATATGAACAAACACTTATCTCAAATCCATAATAATATATACATATATACAATAATGCTCTGTTAAGACAATATGCAGAAACCGGCAGAAAATAACAATGAGAGTCCAACACCATGTGCTGAGGTAATCTCAATTTCACACAACATATACTAAGCATGCAGAGCATGCAGCGCTGTACAATGAAATAGTCACAGAATCTACATAAGAGACATCACATAGACAATAGACCATTGGTTCTTATGTTTACCAGGTAATAGGATCGCTCAAGGGGAACGTTTCGGGACGTGGTCCCTTCCTCAGCTGAGCGATCTCAGCTGGACAGCAAGCCATGAATCAGCATTTGAAGAGAGTCCACCTTCTGCTGAGGGAGGAAAATCCTGAATGGTATCCAGAGTCATACCCAGGAAGGCGGTCACCCGGGGAGAATGAGGACTTGGGGTAATTGATCAACCATCCAAACCTCTCCAGTGTCGCCACCACCGTCCGGGTGTCCAGCTCCGCTTGTTGGAGTGAAGGTGACATAATGAGAAGGTCCTCCAGATAAGGAAGAATGCGAATACCCCGGGCTCTGAGAAGGGCCATCACGCCTGCCAACACTTTGGTGAACACCCTGGGGGCAGAGGTGAGCCCGAAGGGGAGTGCCACAAATTGGTAGTGTTGTTCCCCTACTGCAAATCTGAGGAACCGCTGGTGCCCTGGGAAGACCAGCACATGAAGGTAAGCATCCTTGATATCTATTGAAATCATAAAGTCCCCCGGGCGCAGGGAGATGATAGCGGAGCGCAGCGTCTCCATGCGAAAATGCTTGGCTCCGATTAATTTGTTGAGAAGCTTTCGGTCCAGAATGGGTCTGACGGAACCATCCTTTTTGGGTACTGTAAAGAGACTGGAATAGTAACACAGACCTCTCTCTCCCCGGGGAACCTGACAAACGACCCCCATGGTCCGAAGGTTTTGAACCGCCAACAACAGGCCCTGAGCTGCCCAAGGGTCCATAGGAACCCATGACCTGAGTTATCTGGGAGGAAGCCGGTCCGTGACCTGAGGAATCTGGGAGGAGGCCGGTCTGCCAACTCCAGCTTGTATCCGGAAGAGACAACCTCCAGAATCCATTTGTCTGAGACTAGTTGATCCTAGACCGTAGCGAAGAGCAACTGCAAGGGTGAGGGCGCCCCCTCATTGCTGAGCGGGCTTGGCAGTGGATTTGGGTTTGGCACCCCAGGAGGATCCGGGTCGGGCATGGCCTCTGCCCTTGCCCAAGAAATCTCCCCTTTGTCCCGCAAAGGATACCCCCCTGCCTGACCTAGGCCCACGAAAGGAGGGAGTGAAGGAGCCCTAACCCCAAAAGGGTCGCGGCTGCTTCTTGCGTTGGGATAACTTACCTCCCTTAGCAAAAAGCTCCAGACAATCACCAAACAGGCGCAACCCTTTAAAGGGAAGCCCCGTGAGAGCCTTCTTAGCAGCATTGTCAGCTGCCCACTGGCGCAACCAGACCGAGCGGCGGATAGAGACAACCAAGGCCGAGTTCCTGCTACACATCCGAATGGTGTCATCTAAGGCAGAGAGTACATGAACAACTCACATTGTGACAAGGCTCTAAATTCCGCACTAGAAGGAGCCGTCCAGAAGGCCCATGATCAAGATCCTAATAGCCACGGCCGTAATAGCGGAAGCACAAACCGGGCGCAAGGCCGAACCCACACAAGCAAAGGCGTGGGAGGTCAGTTGGTCAATACGCTGGTCCTCACTATCCTTCAAGGTAGTGGAATCCGGGGAATGCACAACAGAAGTATTAGACAGCCCCAAGACGGGGGCATCCACCTTGGGGGAGTTGACCAACATTTGACCACATCCGAGGGGAAGGGATACCTCCTATCCCACCCCTTAGGGATACCGGGAAGCTGGCTAGGCCATTCCCATTCCTTGAGAATCAGATTATTAAATGCGTCTGTTGGGGGAATTCCAAACGTGGTTTTGCGGTACCAAACAATTCCCCCAGCTGCTTAGGTGCCGCTGCAGGAGGGGAAATGGCAAGTACCTCAAAAATTTGAGTCAGAAGTCTATGGGTGTCGTCAGGATCCCAATGCTCTGGGCCGGCATCAGTGCCAAGGCAATGCTGATGGTCAGAGAGATCTGAATCTGAAAATATTTCCCCTTCCTCGAGAGGGGTATAGTCAGACAAATCAAGGAAATCATCTTGTCCGAAGGTAAAGGCGGGCGCAGCGGGCGCAGTGCCGTCTTTCAGCTGGAGCCTTACTGGCTGCAGAGCTAGCAATCAATCTCTCAATGTTAGCCAGTCTGGCGGAAACATCAGATTGCGACTCTCCGCTAGTGTTAATGTCACTAGGGTTCATAACCAGGCGTGGGGGTGTGGGGGATAAGGCCGAGGGTACTGGTCTGGCCGCACGGGGCCCAGATTGCCGCGCAATAGCTTGCTGGGCACAGGGTACACAAACCCGCACATCATCGCCCACAAGGGATGCCCCGCACACCACACATAGCCGGGCTTGCCCCGAAGGGACCCCGGAGCGCGGGGACAGTGAAGAGAGGCCAGGCAGCCTATCGACTGGCCCCCAAGCAACAGATGACGTCACCGGCCCAACGAGCACGCGCGCGGGCCGTTCAGACTCTGCCAGCATGCTCACAGTAATGGTAATGGTTCCAGTAATGGAGGAGAGCGCAGAGCAAGTGTCATCGCTGTAAAAGTAAAAAGCAAAGAACGCACACACAGTGACAACAGTAAGACAATCACACTCACACGAGTATGCGGACCCCCCCCCCCCCCGCCGAATAACCGGACTAGGGAGAAGGGGGAATAAGCCCATGAATACATTTGGTTACATGTAGTGAGGGCTAAGGCAGATGGGGCATCCCATGTCAGGCTCACCAACCTGTGCCGCCTACCCTTTGGTGGGGGATTTGTGGTGGAGCAATGCTCCAGTAAAAAGCACCTCTAATTAGGTGCTGCCTACCATCACCCGGACACTGCAGCCGTAGCTGGGAGGCATGTAAAGGTGGCACGGGTGGGAATAGGACATATGGCCGGGGGCTGTGCAGCCCGGCTTACCTGCAAGGAGAGAGAGCCATCACCTTGACCTTCGCCGCCCACTGCAGAGACTAAACTGGGGAATGAGTGGGAGGTCCTGGGTATATATGGACCGGGAGGGGCCTCTTTTTTGCCATCTCTGCAGTAAAGCGCCCTCTAGTGGACTGTATCCCAGACGTAATGATTATTACTGGAGCAGGGCGTGACGCATACTTGGAATATACATTTTTGAATGCCTGGACAGGGAATTTAATTTGCCAATAAAGCTTTGAGCTATTCACGTCCTACAAGAAACATACTTTGCAAGGTGATCTTACCCCAGACACTGCTTCCCCATATTCTTTCTACCCAAAATTACTACCAATTTTATTGGTAGTACCTACTGATGCATGGGACCCCTAGACCACCTTCCCTCCTATGCCTAAACATGGTTGTTCTGGCAACCCTTGTCTTAGTACTCCCCCAGATAAATTTCATAATGTTGTTTTGCATTCTTTTAATCTGGAACTGCGGGATATATACTGGGATTGTTCTAAAGTGGTACAGCATCTTGGGCAGCAAGGTCATTATCACTGCATTTATTCTCCCTATGCATGATACCTCATGAATTGGGGGGGGGGGGTAGTTTGCATGGTATAGAGATTGGTAATGCGATGTGATTTTGACCACCAGGTATGATATCACCCCTGTGGCCCAGCGGAATGGGAAATTAGATTTGAGGCTATTTAGGGCTGGGGGCATGTTTAAATTAAGCCCCAGTGATTTCTCCTTATTGACTTTGAGGCCTGAGATCTTTGAGAAATTCTTGGAGCATGTTGGGCAGTGAAGTATGGGGTTGTGAGAGGATCAGTAAGATATCATCAGCAAATAGACATGCTTTATGGTGGTACCCCGCCACCTCATTGCCTTTTATGTTTGGATTTGCTCGAATGGCGCTAATGGTTCCAGAGCTAGCACAATTAGCACTGGGGAGAGTGGGCACCCCGATGGGTGCCTCTGCTGATTGGGAACAGGTCTGACAGGTAACCACCATATTGCACTCTGGCCGAGGGAGAGGAGTAAATAGAGTGGATCCATGCAAGGAAGATGTCCCCGAAGCCTCACTTTATTCGGGGACTTTTATGACCTCATATGTATTGTGAAATTATCCCTGTCAACTTCTTCAAGAAGCTCTTTGGTAAAATAATGTATCCTTGACAAACCATTCATCTTGATCACAACCTTTTTATTCCTCCTATATAATTGGAGATAATATAATTTAAATAATTGGTTCAGATCGGCAAAGATTTGTTAACCTAGATATTTCCAAATTTTGTTGGCATGCTGCCGCTATTTTCCTGCCGACAGATGTTCTATGCTGCCGACTTGCTACAATTTCTAAATTTGACTCTTCTTTAAGTTCTTTGTACACCTTAAGAAGATTTGGAATGGAATTTTATCAAATGCCTTAGTAGCATCTGTTGATAAAAAAAATTGCTTCTAACTTCCAGTTATTGGATGTATTGGATGGCTAAGGTCTTAATAGTATTGTCCCTGGCTTCCCGATTAGGGACAAATCCTACTTGGGCTTTTGAGATGAACTGTGGAACAAAATGTATTAACCTATTAGCCAAGGCATTTGAGTACATTTTGGTTTCAGCGCTCAAAAGATCTATTGGCCTATAACTTGAACAATGACTTGGATTTTTCCTTCCTTATGAAGGACAATGATGTCTGCAGGTAAGAGCGTGGAAACTAACCGCTAACTGCTGTTGATTCAAAGGCTTTAAGCAAATGGGGGTCAGAGTGTCCCCATACAGATTATAATATACGATTGGGAATCCATCTGGACCTGGGGTGAAGTTAGCTTTAGGTTGCGAAATGGTAGTCTTCACTTCATCCCAGCTCAATGGGCTCTTAAGAGCTATGATTGCCTCTGGTATCTTTGGCATTTTCACCATCTCCAAAAACCTTTCAATGTTACCCACTTTCTAATTTTTTTTGCCAACTTTCTCCAAGTTAAAGACCTCTGTAATACTGTGCAAATTTCTTGACTAACACTTACCCACCTTATTAATGATTTGTTTTATTTGTGCCTCCTTCAGCTTATCTTGTAGCCATCTGGCCAGTAGGGTGCTACTGTTCTGCATAAGGTATAGGCTTTTTACTCTGCGATCATTATGCTCCAAAAGTGCCCGTAGTTTGCTTCGTGCCCCTTGCAATCTAAGTTTTGCACTGCGACTTTTTGTTTGTGTATTTGTTCTAATCTACGCACCTTCTGCAAGAACTTTTCGATTCTCCTTGAGTATGCCTTTGTTAAAGCTGATCCTAATGTTATTAGTCATTAGGACTTTTCTTTTTCAATAAGCACATGTTTAATCTCCACTGCCACTCTCCAGCATGGTGAAATGGGGATTCAATTAACAGAAACACTGGTGGCTGGTCTGAAAAGACTAATAGTACTGATTTCTGCCAAATTAACTGTAAAACCCGTTGTGAGATAAAAAATACAATTCTGTGATTACTCACCTGTAGAATTGGTATTATACATATAAAGCACGTACTGCTCCAGAGATAATTCCTTACGTTTGGGGTATTACATCCACTAGATGGCGCTGGACTGCAGAGACAGCAAAAAAGTGGCTCCTCCCGGCCCCTTATACACCCGGGACCTCCCACAAATTCCCAGTATTGAAAAGCAGTGAACAAGAAGCCGGGAGAATTTTAAAAATTAATAACCATGATAACAATCACCATACAGAGGTACTAAGAATAATGATAACAAGGGCGGGGTGGAGCAGGACGTGCTGCAAACGTATAATACCAATTCTACAGGTGAGTAATCACAGAATTGTATTATTCTAAGTATACAGCACGTCCTGCTCCAGAGATAATTCCTTACGTTTGGGACATCCAATAGCAGTGTCCGTAAGGTAGGGTGGGATCCCCAAAAAGGCAACAACATGCAGTTTAAACCCCTGCCGCCTGCAGAACTTTGCGGCCAAAAGCAGCATCAGCTGAGGCCCGAACATCAACCTTGTAAAACTTAGAAAAGGTATGAACAGAAGACCAAGTAGCGGCCTTGCAAACTTGTTCAGCAGAACCCTGGTGCTGAAAAGCCTACGAGGCACCAATAGCATGAGTGGAATGAGCAGTAAGGCGGAAGGGAGGATTCTTCCCCTTAGCAGAATAGGCCTGAATCACAGCCTGCCGGGAATGTAAGGCCCTCTCCTTAGGGTTACTAGGATTAGGGCACAGAGAAGGCAGAACAATGTCCTGATTGGGATGAAAATCTGGTTTAAAGCGAAACACCACCTTGTCCTGGTGTCTCTCAAAGTAGGGGGGCTTGAGGGAAAGCGCCGCCAACTCAGAAACACGCCTAACAGAAGTGATAGCCACCAAAAGGCCAGCCAAGGCAGAAACATAACCTTTCAGAGTGCTGAGTTGAAGCCCCAGATCCAAACCATGTTGAAGAAATTCCAGAATCCTAGGAATAGAGAACACACGACAGGGAAAAGACTTAGACTCACACCAGTCAATGTAGGTACACCAAACCCTAAAGTAGATGGAAGAGGACTCCTGTCTAGCCCTGATCATGGTGTTAACAACAGAGGCAGGCAGCCCCTTTTCCATTAAGTTGGAGGTTTCAGCAGCCAGGCCGCTAAAGCCAGCGTTTGTAAATTGGGGTGGCGTAGCTGCCCCTGAGTGAGCAGGTCTGGAACCCTGGGCAAAGCGTACTGATCTACGGCCAGCTGCACGATGTCTGCGAACCACACTCTTCTTGGCCAACAGGGGGCCACCAGGATTGCTGGCACCCCTTCCTGAGCTATCTTGCGCAAGACCCTGCCCACCAGGGGAAATGGGGGAAAGACATACAGAAGCTGAAAGCCCTGCAAAGACATTGCTAGAGCATCCATGGCTAAGGCCAGAGGATCCTGGGACAGGGACACAAAGACTGGACGCTTGTGATTGTGATGGGACGCAAACAGATCCATATCTGGCTGAACCCAACGGTGACACAGGGAGCGAAACACCCTGTTGCTGAGGGACCATTCCCCCAGGCGAGAAGTCCCCCTGCTCAGAGAGTCTGCCTCCAGATTCTCCACCCCCGGAATGTACACGGCTGAGATGCAGGGAACATTGTCCTCCACCCAGGACAGGATCAGAGACACTTCCTTGAGGGCCCTCTTGCTCCGGGTCCCTCCCTGATGATTGGTATAGGCAACCGCCGTCTGGTTGTCCGAGCGTACCTTAACAGCCCCACCCCGAAGGTGTGGGGTCAAGTGGGCTAGAACCAACCTGATCGCCCTCAGTTCCAGAATGTTGATAGGGGTGTGGACCTCCTGAGGGCCCCACTGCCCTGGGCTAGAACCAACCTGATCGCCCTCAGTTCCAGAATGTTGATAGGGGTGTGGACCTCCTGAGGGCCTCACTGCCCCTGGAATTTTAGGGATTTCCAGAAGCCCCCCCAACCTGTCAGACTGGCATCCGTGGTGACTGTCTTCCAGCAAGGGGCCAGAAAGGATCTGCCCACCAACAGGTTCCCTGAGTCCAGCCACGAGAGGGACCGCCTGGCCAGGGGGGACAGAACAAAAACCTGACACAGGGTCCCTGTCCCAAATTGACAAGAGGTGGAGTTGAAGAGGTCTCATGTGAAACTGGGCATAAGGAACCGCCTCAAAGCAGGACACCATCAGGCCCACTAGCTGCATTCCCTGCCTGATGGAAGGATGAGGGCAAGACAGAAGGAACTGAGCTTGCGCTTGCAGACTGTCCACCTTCTGCTGAGGTAGAAAGATCCTGGCCTGAGCTGTATCCAGATTCATGCCCAGAAATGACTTCACCAAGGAGGGAGACAGGGAAGATTTGGGGTGGTTGATCACCTGGAGAATGACTCCAGTGTGGACACTACCCGCTGAGTATCCAGCTCTGCCTATTGGAGGGACTGAGAAGTGATGAGAATTTCTGACAATCTGACAAATTTGTTGAGAAGCTTTAAATCCAGGATGGGTCTGACTGACCCATCTTTTTTGGGCACAGTGAAAAGGCTGGAATTATAGCCTTTGCCCCTTTCCCTTAAGGGCACCTGGCAGATGACCCCCAACTTCAGAAGGTTTTGCACAGCAAGAATCATACCCTGAGCTGACAGGAGGTTTTGAGCCATCCGGGATCTGATGAAACTTGGGGGCAGCCAGGCTGCAAACTATGTTGTAACCAGAGGACACTGCCTATTGAATCCACCGGTCTGAGACATGACGCCTCTAGACGTGAGCAAAGAGCCGAAGCCGCCCCCCCCCCCCCACCCGGATGGGTGAGGGCACCCCTTCATGCCTGAGGGGGCTTGGGGGAAGACTTAGGCTTGGAACCCCAGGAGGGGCCAGGGCGGCCACGTCCTCTGCCCTTGCCCCAAAAATCTCCTCGGGCCCCTGCAAATGAGGCTACCCTTTCCATTCTGGACCCACGGTAGGAGGGAAGAAAGGAGCCTGAACCCCGAAAGGGCCGAGACTGTCTTTTGTGCTGGGGTAACTTGCCTCCCTTAGCAAACAGGCCCAGGCGATCACCAAATAGGCGCAGTCCTTTAAAGGGAAACCCAGTGAGAGCCTTTTTAGCAGCGTTGTCAGCTGCCCACTGGCGCAGCCAAACCGAGCGGCGAATAGCCACCACCAAGGGAGAAGCCCTGCCACACATTCTAATGGTATCATCCAAGGCAGAGAGGACATATGCAACAAATTCCCCACAAAACAGAAGGGCTCTATACCCTTCACTAGTAGCATCATCAGGAGCTCCATCTAAAATATTTTTGAGCAGAGTCTTAATAGCCACAGCTGTAATGGCAGAGGCACAAACCGGGCGCAGTGCAGTTCCCGCACAGGCAAAAGCATGGGAAGCCAGCTGATCAATGCGCCGGTCCTCACCATCCTTCAGGGTAGTAGAGTCAGGGGAATGCATGACAGAAGTGTTGGACAACCCCAGAATTGGTGCATCCACTTCGGGAGGGGACGCTTGACCACTTCAGCAGGAAAGGGATACCTCTTATCCCAACTCTTAGGCACCTCAGGGAGCCTGCTAGGTCGCTCCCATTCTGTGAGCACGAGATTATTAAAGTGAGTTTGCTCAGGAAACTCCAAACGTGGCTTAGCAGTGTGAAACAACTCCCCCTGCTGCCTAGGAGCCGCGGCAGGAGAGATAGAAAGCACTTCAAAAATGTGAGCCAAAAGCCTGTCAGTATCATCTGGAACCCATGGGTCAGAGCCAGAATCAGCATAACCCTTAGGCTGCTCATCCGATGATTCTGAGTCAGAAAACAATTCCCCCTCTTCCAGGGGGGTATAACCAGCCAGGTCAAAAAATTCCTCAGCCTCCATAGGAAATAGGGTAACACCAGGCGCCAAATGCCGCCTCTTGGCAGAGGCCTTACGCGCCGTAGAACCAGCAATCACCTTCTCAATGCTAGCTACTCTGGTAAACAAATAAGGCTGAGACTCCCCACTGGTATGCACCTCACTGGGAGTCAGGTGTAAGCGTGGGGGAGTAGGCAAAGCCATAAGGGGCGCAGGCCCAGCCACAGGTAACCCAGGTTGCAGCGCAAGAACCTGCTGGGCACAGGGTAGACAAACCCGCACATTGTCATCACTTGTAGGGGACACCCCACACGCCACACACAGCCGGGCTTGTCCCGAAGGAACCCCGAGCACATTGTCCTGAGAAGCCTCCATATGGTGATTATCGCGGCACAACTGGCCAATAGGGATTCACGCTGTAAAAGCAACCCGGGATGCACCAATAGCCCGCTAGGGAAGTGGGAAGAAATAGAATAGGCCTCTAAAAAAGTTAAACTAAATAGAGGGGAAAGGACCGGAAGAAATCACAATTAAGTTTGACCCGCCTGCAAAACAGAAAGGTCCCGTAAGCGGCATGATATAAAAATAAGTCAACCTGCAGGGGCACTTACGGACCGCGGTAGGTAGACGCCAGCCACGCAGCGCAAGGAAGCAAAATGGCGTTGAGTATACCTCGAGAGTGAAGCCGCCCACGTGACATACCTAACCAATGATGGCGCAGCAGCACCTGAGGTAATGTCGCTGCCGACCACGGAACGCCGTACAAGCACGCGCAGCGGCGGCTGCATTTTTAAAAGCAACCAGTGTAACCAATTCAATTGCGGTGACAAAAAATACAATTCTGTGAGATACTCACCTGTAGAATTGGTATTATACGCATACAGCACGTCCTGCTCCATCTATAATACTTACACATGGGTAATCCTCCGCCAGAGGGCGCTGTTCACTGCAGACATGCAAAAACAGGCTCCTCCCGGCCCTTCCTACACCCAGGGACCTCCCACAAATCCCCAGTATTGAAAAGCAGTGAGAAAAGAAGCCGGGAGAAACCAACCACCAACTGGTAACAAAGTAATGATAACAATCACCATACAGGGGATCCAGAAAAATATAAAACCAGGGTGGGGTGGAGCAGGACGTGCTGTATGCGTATACTACCAATTCTACAGGTGAGTATCTCACAGAATTGTATTATTCTAAGCATACAGCACTTCCTGCTCCATCTATAATACTTACACATGGGACATCCAATAGCAGTGTCCATAAAGTAGGGTGGGATCCCCAAAAACAAGGCACAGCAGACAGTAAAGGCGCTGTCACCTGCAAAACTTTGCAACCAGGTACGACATGAGCAGAGGCTCTAACGTCAATCTCATAACAAAACCTTTGAAAGGTATGAACAGAGACAAGCAACAGTCTAGTAACTTATTCAACAGAAAAAACCTGGTGCTGAAAGGCCAATGGTACCCAAACACCAATATAACGGAATAAAATGAAAAAGGGAGATTCTTCGCCCTTAAAGGAATAGGCCAGTGTAACGGCCCAACCAGCCCACAGGCAACAGAAGCCTCGTGGAAAACTTAGAACTCTCCCTAGGGGGAATGAGAACTGGTCTCCCGTCAGACAGGCGGGAATACTGACCCCTTCATTAGCAAGAAGCCGAAACCTTTCCTCAGGACCAGGAAGGCATCCAAGTAAGATCAATCCAAAGGGCGCAGTGGCCCTGGAAGCAAGCAATATCAGGCGCATACATAAGGAGGCGCCCGCAGACCCCAAGGGCATCAGTCCCCCTAAGGGACAAGAAACCACCAGGAAAAATTGCAACACCCGTTGAGGGAATGTAGACCCTTTACTTCAGCATTATTAAGAATAAGGTCCGTAGTTAGACTAAAAGGACTTAAACAATGATCATAAAACACCACTTGGGCAAAGAGGTCCGGCGTAAGACGGAATACCACCACGTCACGGTATATATATATATATATATATATATATATATATATATATATATATCGAGCCAAGGCTAAGTAATCAGATCCACCTTCTCAGGCACACGTCTGACTGAAGCAGGAGCCCCCAGAGAACTGCTTCTCTGGACTACAAAGCAGATCAATCAGCATCCAGCATAAGTCCCAAGGGAACAATCCGCAGGGCAAACAGAATGAAAATGGATCCCAACAGGAACCACAGAACTACTTGGGAGATGCCCATGAGCAAACCCCAAGAGAATTCCTCACAAGGGAGACAGAACCAGATTCCTACAGGAAGACAGCCAGGACAGAACCTGAACCTTCAGAGTACCTAGATGGGGAGCCAACCCCAACCTATGCTGTAATGACTCTAGAACCCTGGGAACCGAGAACGTCCAACAGGTAAGAGACCAAAACTCATGCCAATCAATATGGGTACACCGTGAACCACAATAGACGGAGGAAGAGGAAGCTTGCTCCTAGACCCCCATATACCAAGTCACCCAGAAGATAAGCCCGTCTCCAAGGGGTGAATGAATCAGCTGTCAAGCCCCAGACTAGAGTCTGTAGATTGAGATGACAAAAGAAGGGGCCTGACAAGGGCAGAACCGCACTCCTGAGAGAGCGTACAGGTCAGCAGACCTCAGCAGAAGCATCTGCGAACCACAGTTCACAAGGCCACCCAGGGGCCATCAATCTCACGGGTCTCTCTATCTCACGGGTATCCGACAGCAAAATGAAGCATAACTCAAACCACTGCAGTCTGCAGAACCTTGCGGCCAAACACAGCATCCGCTGAGGCCCGCACATCAACCTTGTAAAACTTAGAAAAAGTATGAACAAAAGACCAAGTAGCAGCCTTACAAACTTGTTCAACTGAAGCTTGGTGCTGAAAAGCCCAAGACGCTCCAACAGCATGAGTAGAATGAGCAGTGATACGAAAAGGGGGAACCTTCCCCTTGGCCGAATAGGCCCCAACAACCGCCTGACAAATCCATTTGCTAATGGAAGGGCACAACAAAAAAGGCATCAGCCTTACGAAAAGGAGAAGTAGTAAGCAAATAGTACTTAACACAGCGTACCACATCCAAACAATGCAAAACCCTCTCCTTGTCATTCTTAGGCTTAGGACACAAGGAGGGAAGAACAATATCCTGATTCAAATGAAAAGCAGAAACAACCTTAGGAAGAAAGTCTGGTTTGAACCGAAAGACCACTTTATCCTGATGCCTCTCAAAGTAAGGCGCATGGATAGACAAGGCCGCCAACTCCGAGACACGCCGGACCGAAGTGATAGCTACCAAGAAGACAATCTTCTGAGTCAGGGTAGACAAAGCAATATCTTGCAGAGGCTCAAAAGGAGGAGCCTGCAGAGCAGAAAGAACCAAATTCAAATCCCAAACCGGGAGTAATGGTTTCCTGGGAGGCCGCACATGCGTAACCCCCTGGAAAAAAGTTTTAACTAAAGGATGAAGCGCAAAACGCTTCTGAAAAAAGATAGATAAGGCAGAAACTTGCCCTTTCAAAGTACTTAGCTGAAGACCAGAGTCCAGCCCAGATTGTCAAAACTCCAGAATCCTGGAGACCGAAAAGACCCTACAAGGAAAAGATCTAATCTCACACCAAGCGATATAGGCTTTCCAAGTCCTATAGTAGATGATAGAAGAAGACCTCTTCCGGGCACTGATCAGAGTCTTGACAACTGAGTCAGAAAGACCCTCCTCCTTCAAGATGGAGGTTTCAGCAGCCAGGCCGTCAAACCCAGCGCTGGTAAATTGGGGTAACACAACCGACCCTGAGTGAGCAGATCGGGCCGAAGAGGCATAACGAACTGGTCCACTGCCAGCCGAACGATGTCTGCGAACCACACTCGCCTTGGCCACCTTGGGGCCACGAGAATGGCGGACACCCTTTCCAGAGCCAACTTCCGAACCACCCTGCCCAGCATGGGTATCGGAGGAAACAGGTATAGAAATCCCAGATCCCCCCAGCTCAGGGACATGGCGTCCACTGCCAAAGCCAGAGGATCCTGGGAGAGCGACACGAAGTTCGGGAGCCTGTGATTGTGACGAGAGGCAAACAGGTCCACCTCCGGCGTCCCCCATCGGAGACACAGTGAGCGAAAAACCTGAGGATGGAGAACCCATTCTCCCAGACGGGGAGAGCCCCTGCTCAACCGGTCCGCTTCCTGGTTCTCCACTCCTGGAATGTATACCGCCGAGAGACAAGGAACATGGGCCTCTGCCCAGGTCAGGATCAGGGACACCTCTCTGAGAGCACTCAGACTGCGAGTCCCTCCCTGATGATTGATGTAAGCAACCGCTGTTCAATTGTCTGAACGCACCTGGACCGGAAGGCCCAGAACGTGTTGAGTCAGGAGAGCAAGAACCCGACGGATGGCTCTCAGTTCCAGAACATTGATGGGTAAGTGGGCCTCTTGAGGTCCCCACTGCCCCTGGAACTGAAGCTCCTTCCAGAATCCGCCCCATCCCGAAAGACTGGCGTCCGTGGTGACAATTTCCCAAAGAGGGGTCAGGAAAGACCTGCCCCTCACGAGATTGGCAGAGACCAACCACCACTGGAGGGACTGCCGGACCCGGGAGGACAACTGGAAGGGCTGATCCAGCGACCGAGGCTGCCGGTCCCAGGACGCCAACAGATAAAGCTGAAGCATCCTCGTGTGAAATTGAGCAAAAGGAACTGCCTCGAAAGAGGCGACCATCAACCCTACCAGCCTCATCCCCAGACGGATGGACGGCCAAGGATTGGAAAGAAGGACCCGAGCCAAAACCACCTTGTCCTGATGCCTCTCAAAGTAGGGCGCCTGAATCGACAAGGCCGCCAACTCCGAGACACGCCGAACCGAAGTGATAGCCACCAAGAAGGCAATCTTCTGAGTCAAGGTAGAAAGAGCAATATCCTGCAAGGGCTCAAAGGGAGGAGCCTGAAGAGCAGAAAGAACCAAATTCAAGTCCCAAACCGGGAGCAATGGCTTCCTGAAAAAGAGATAGACAAGGCAGAAACCTGCCCTTTCAGAGTACTCAGCTGGAGACCAGAGTCCAGCCCTGATTGCAGAAAATCCAAAATCCTGGAAACCGAAAAGACCCTACAAGGCAAAGATCTAACCTCACACCAAGCGATATAGAAAGACCCTCCTCCTTCAAGATGAAGGTTTCAGCAGCCAAGCCGTCAAACCCAGCGTTGGTAAATTGGGGTAACACAGCCGACCCCGAGTGAGCATATCGGGCCGAAGAGGCAGAACGACATGATCCACCGCCAGCCGAACGATGTCTGCGAACCATACTCGCCTTGGCCACCTTGGAGCCACGAGAATGGCGGACACCCTTTCCAGTGCCAGCTTCCGTACCACCTTGCCTAGCATGGGTATCGGAGGAAAAAGGTACAGAAACCCCAGTTCCCCCCAGCTCAGAGACATGGCGTCCACCGGCAGAGCCAGAGGATCCTGAGAAAGCGACACGAAGGTCGGAAGCCTGCAATTGTGACGAGAGGCAAACAGGTCCACCTCCGGTGTCCCCCACCGGAGACACAGAGACCGAAAAACTTGAGGATGGCGAGACCATTCCCCCAGCCGGGAAGAGCACCTGCTCAACAGATCCGCTTCCCTGTTTTCCACACCCGGAATGTAAACTGCCGAGAGACAAGGAACATGGGCCTCCGCCCAGGTCAGGATCAGGGACACCTCTCTGAGGGCACCCAGACTGCGAGTCCCTCCCTGATGATTGATGTAAGCAACCGCTGTCCGATTGTCCGAGCGAACCTGAACCGGAAGGCTCAGAACATGCTGAGTCAAATGAAAAAGAACCAGACGGATGGCTCTCAGTTCCAGAACATTGATGGGCAAGTGGGCCTCTCGAGGCCCCCACTGCCCCCGAAACTGAAGATCCTTCCAGAATCCCCCCCAACCTGAAAGACTGGCGTCCGTGGTGACGATTTCCCAAAGAGGAGTCAGAAAAGACCTGCCCCTCAAGATTGGTTGAGACCAACCACCATTGAAGGGACTGCCGGACCCGGGAGGACAACTGGAAGGGCCGATCCAACGACCGTGGTCGCCGGTCCCAAGACGCCAGCAGATGAAGCTGAAGCGTCCCTGTGTGAAATTGAGCAAAAGGAACTGCCTCGAAAGAGGCAACCATTAACCCTACCAGTCTCATCCCCAGACGGATGGACGGTCGAGGATTGGAAAGAAGGAACCGAGCCAATTCCTGAATCAGAAAAATCTTGGACTGGGGCAGAAACACACTGTGTTGACAAGAATCCAACCGCATTCCCAGAAAGGACACCACCCTGGTCGGGGCGAGGGAGGACTTGGGATAGTTGATCACCCAACCGAAGCTTTCCAGTGTGGAGACCACCGTCCTGGTGTCCGTCTCCAATTGATGGAGAGAAGGAGCCATGATGAGAAGATCGTCCAGATAAGGTACGATGCGAATGCCTTGAGTTCTGAGAATGGCCATCACCCCTGCCAGCACCTTGGTGAATACTCTTGGAGCCGAGGTAAGGGCAAACGGAAGTGCCACGAATTGAAAATGCCGATCCTTCATCACGAACCGAAGAAAATGTTGATGAGCCTGGCAGATGGGAACATGAAGGTAAGCATCCTTGATGTCTATGGATGTCATGAAGTCCCCCTGCCGAAAAGAAACTTCCGTGAACGGATGAACCTGTTGAGGAACTTCAGATCCAGAACGGGGCGAACCGACACGTCTTTCTTGGGGACTGTGAAAAGATTGGAGTAATACCAGATGCCCACTTCCAAGTGCGGCACCGGCCGGATGACCGCCATTTCCAGAAGATTCTTCACAGACGCCAGGAGCCCCAAAGGATCGGTGGGCACCCGAAACCGGAAAAACCGTGAAGGAGGGCGAGACTCGAACTCCAGCTTGTAACCGGACGACACCACCTCCCGGATCCATCTGTCCGGAACCTCCTGGTCCCAAACCTGGGAGAAGTGTCGCAATCGTCCCCCCATCCGCACAGGTGAGGGCACCCCCTCATTGCTGAGCGGGCTTGCCAGCAGGCTTGGGCTTGGCGCCCCAGGACTGACCGGGACGGACACGGTCCCTCCCCCGGGACCAACCTGCACCCCTGGTAGCGGGAAAGGAGGCCCCTCTGCCCGCTCAGGCTCCCCGAAAGGGGGGACTAAAAGAAACCGCTCCCCGAAAGGAACGACGCGGCCTCTTGCGTTGAGGCAACTTACCACCCTTGATAACCGAATCCAATTTATCGCCAAACAGGCGCAAACCCACAAAAGGAAGAGCTGTAAGCGACTTCTTAGAGCTAAAGTCCGCCGTCCACTGACGTAGCCACACCGACCGACGAATAGCAACCAACAGGGCCGTGGTCCTGCTGCACATCGCAAGTGCATAGTCCTGGGCGGTCATGACAAAGGAAATAAACGACTCACACTGCTTGAGAGAAAAGAACTCATCACAAGTGGGATCAAGATCTGCGTACAAATCTCTAACAATGGACCTGACAGCCATCAAAAGAAGCGCCGAAGCACAAACCGGCCGCAGTGCCGATCCAGCACTGATAAAACCATGGCGAGCCAATTGATCAATCCGACGATCCTCACCATCCTTAATGGTAGTAGTGTCAGGGGAGTGCAACACAGCCGTGTTAGACAGCCCCAACATGGGGGCATCGACGTCGGGGGGGGGGGGAACCGACCAAAGCTTCACCAAATCCTCCGGAAAGGGATAACGCTTATCCCAACTAGGAGGAACTCCAACAAGGCGCGTAGGTTGTTCCCATTCCTTAAGGACAACCCTCACAAAGTGTTGTTGTTTGAGAAACACCAAACGTGGCTTGGGCACATCAAACAACTCACCCTTTGGCGGGGGGGGGCGCCTCAGGTGGATCCAAAGCCAAAATCTCAAACATATGAGCCAAAATGGAAGGAGTACCCCCGGTACCAAACAATTGCTGGTCTGCAGGCTCGTCCGACTCCTCTAGGAGCTCCCCCTCAGCCGGGGGACAATCGGACCAATCCAACACTTCCAACACCTCATCCTCCGGAACAGGAGATGCAGGAGAGAGGTGCTTCCGCTTAGCCGTAGCCTTCTGAGCCACCGCGGTGGAGAACATTTTCTCGAGGCTGGCCAACCATGCACACACCTCGGACTGCGAATCCCCACCTTTGACAACGTCACACTGGGTCCGGAATAGGTGGGGGGGGGTGTAGGAGATGACGGAGGTTGCGAGGAGCCAGAAGCCGGAGTGCCGGACTGGCGCGCAATATTCCGCTGTGCACATGGAATACATATTATGACATCATCGCCTGGGAGCGGAGCCCCACAACCCCCACACAGCCTGGATAGCCCCGAAGAGCCGTTTCCAGTAATGTCGGAAGCCTCCATATGGTGAATTTATGGCATTCGCAATAACCCAGGGATTTACGCATTAAGCAACCAGCCCCTTTTATAATTAAAGTCCCGGGAGTGGGAGGATTTTTAAACAATAAGACTAGCCAGGTATATCAGACTGGGAGACCCACCGCAGCACGGGAATCCCCGGATCTGTAAGAAAGAGACCACAATCAGCCTCCGGAAAGTACAAAAGGCATGCATCAAGCGTATAAAGACACACAGACACACAAACAGTTACTAAAGGTATGCTGGCAATCACAAACATATAAGTGAATATATATATATATATATATATATATATATATATATATATATATATCTCAATATGCAGCCCTCTATACTCCCAACGGGCTCAAAAGTGCACCAGCACAGTAATAAATCAGTGCAACCAATCGTAGAGGAATTACTTCCAAATTGGCCATAACATCATAGGGATAAAATACTTTATATGTTTGAAAACATGTCCCCACCTGATAACTGACATCCGTGCAGCACAGAAAATAAAAGGAAAAGGAAAACTTGCCAGACAGAGCTCAGCAGACCCCAGACCGCAGGTGGACAACTACCGGAGCGAGGAAGACGAAGGGCGGGCCCGGCAAAGCGTGCAAATCGCTCCGGCCCCGCCACCGCTCACGCCAGCACAGCGCGGGCCGCGATGGAACGCGGCCCCGCCCCCTAGAGACGAGCACCGTGGCCGCATGTACGCGCAAGGCGGGCGCCAGAAAGAGGCACCCCGCCCGCCCAGCCGCACAAAAAACACACAGAGCCCCCGCAGCCCAGGGACATATTCCCACCGCAGCGCCGACCTACTAAGCTGCCTACAAACAACACACACATCATCTGGCCAGAATAAACATCATTATTAAAGACACCCCACAACGCCACCCCCCCCCACGCTAAGGGAGAAGGGACCAGCGGGAGAAGGCAGACTAAAAAAGGGGGACCCAAATCCGGATAACCGCGTTGCCCCACGCGTGGGGACGAGAGGAGGAGATAAGCTCCTAGGCACCATGAGGTGCCTGCCGTCTACCATTGCCCAGCCAGCAGCCTAGGCTGGGAGGCTTCCAATATCAACTAAGTGAACAAAACAAGTAGCTGGGCAGAAATAGACCATGGGGGGATGCCGGGGTTTGACCCCGGCTACATGCAAGCAGGAGACTTCTTTCTTCTGTCTTGTCGCATCTTGCAGAGAGAAAACACTGGGTGTTAAGTGGGAGGTCCCAGGTATATATAGGCCGGAAGGGGCTCGTTTTTCAAGACTTCTCTCTGCAACGTCGCCTCCTGCTGGAGGATAACCCTATCGTCAGAATTAAAGGGGAAGCGGGGTGTGTGACACACTGAGAATAGAGTAATTTCCACTATGTGTCTGTTTTTTTTTTACATTTAACCCTTTGTGAACTGCTAAGGGATCCATGATCACAAGGCTCTGGGCCTGGAAAGTCATCTGCGGCTAGTGGGTGAATAGCCATTAGCCCCCCATTACCTGCCTCCCAAAAGCCGGGGGAGCAGAAAAGCCAAGGCCATTAGGCTGTGCGATGTTGTAGCCAGTAGGGCGGAAGGCCACCGAAGCTGGCACCTGTGCCCTGTTCTAAATAACCCCATAGCTGGTCCCCCGGCTGGTTATATTGGGTAGGGGGGAGCTCACACAATTTTTTTAGGGGGTTTTAAGAGTTTTTAACCCTTAAAAGTCCCCCAGCAGGTATAAAAGGCTTCCAGCGGCAGCAGGAGAGCGGAAGCCAAAGTTACATATAATAGGGATCTATGAGACCCCTATACCAGATTACAAAGCTTAGGGGGCTGGCAAATCAACTCACGACAATATTGGGGAATTTTTTAGGATATTTAATCCTTAAAATGAAAGAAAAATGACCCCCCCCCCCCCCCCCCCCGGGAAGATAGTAGTTGTATTTTATATGTAAATGTTATAAAGTGCACTTTTCAGTTTGGGGGATCTCCTGGGCAGGAACGGGAGGCAACTGATACATAAGTGGTACCAAGGTAATGAGGAGAAATGGGACTTTCACGTGCAATATGGTTTTCTTTAATAAAATACATTTTTTATTTAAAATAAAGGATACTTTTTACTCAAAAATATTTAAAAAACAGAAGAATTACAGACAAGACATTTTATGTTGTAGCCTAAACTCTGCCGCAAAAAAGCATTTATAAGGTTCCTGGAAATTCCTGAAAACATCCCAATTGAACATAGTGCAAGATGGTGAAAAATTACATGTCAAAAGAGGGTGACAAAATCTCAAATAGGCTGGCTGTTAAACTGGACCTTCACCATGATTTATTGAAAAGCCCAAACCCTTGACTCAGAAGCATCACCCTCACTGAGGAGAGGAGAGTGGGATAAAGTACAGTGGGCGGGTATAGCTGTGCTTTGCTCAGACAGAGCAGAGCTGGGGTCAGGAAAAGGTCAGCAATCCCAGAATGCAGAGCGACACAGTGAGAAGGCACTTCCTGTTTGCAGGCTGCCTGATGCTCATAACATGCAGTAGATGCAGGCAAGATGATTTTTAAAGTGAGCAATCTGTATGTACAGGGTGTGGGAAACATATTAGATAGACTCTTATTCAGAGTGAAGGACCGCTTTAAAGTGTTAAAAGCACATATTCATGTTGGGTATTGTTCTGCTTGGGGGACCGTGTGTTTTCAGATTTAGCTTTGCTTTTTCTTGTTGCATATTGATATTTTAGGAAAATGTGTTTTTTATTCTGCATTTTTATTCATTTTTTTGGTAAACCATGAGTAAAGAATTCTTCTAGGGATTACGTCCAGAAAGATGTAGCCACTACAATAAGCTGGGTACGCCTAGAAAGCTTAACGTTTGTACTTTGTGGGGGGGGGGGGATTCCAAATGTAAAGGGTTGTTTTGGTTTCCGTTACGTACATGCTTTACTTTGGGGAGTTTGGCAACTCCTCCCTTGACAGTACCTATGCATGCTAGGTATTGTTCTGTTCGGGGTACCTTGTTTCTTCAGATTTCTCTTGATTTTTCTTGTTTGCATATTGTTTTTTGAGGGAAATGTGGCTATGATTCTGTTTTTTTATCCTTTTTTTAATTAAACTAATTGAGGGATTACTTCCAGAAAGGTGCAACATCATCAACAAGCCCGGTACGCTTAAAAAGCTTGAAGTGTGTACTTCCAGAGAATGAGATCATTCTGATCTTCACCTGTAGAATTGATTTCATTTCATTATTACTTCAGGACATCAGAGTAATTCAGTCACAATTGGGTTAACATCTCGGCCGAAGGGGCGTGGACTGCAAGAACAAAGGTGTGGCTCCTCCTTCCGGGCCTATATCCTTCAGGCTGACTTCCGCCAATCCAGTTTCAATGAAAAGCAGTAGAACCAGCCGCCCGGGTAGCATACCTATATCTGTTGTTGGAGACAAAAGGCAGGAAACAAAATTCAAGACTCATCTCTCCGTTTAATTTTTTTTTTTTTTTTTTTAATTCTTTTGATGCTGATCATTATTTACACCAACTATTTACATATTTACCACTCCACTAAGACTAGACCTCCAAGACATGGATATACCAACCTAGCATGGAAGAGAAATCAAATCTACAAGTGAGTACTCACCGAATTAAATGTTCTCTTTCATTTTACTTCAGGCCATCAGAGTAATTCAGTCACAATTGGGACCTCCAAAAGCAGTACCCTTCATTCAGGTGGGATCCCCAAAACCTTATTCCTTTCTATCAGAAATAAGTCATTCCAAAAACATTTAGTTTAATACTGTCTGTAATACCTTCCTACCATGGCGGCATCCGCCGAGGGTCTAGTATCTACCCTTTAAAATTTGGAAAATGTATGAACTAAGCCCAACTTGCGACTTTGCATATTTGTTCAACTGAAGCTTGATGCTTAAAAGCCCAAGATGTTCCAATAGCTCTTGTCAATGAGCAGTAATCCTAAAGGGAGGATCCTTCCCTTTGGAGACATAGGCTCTTGCAGCTGCCTGTCTAATCCATCGGCTGATGGTAGACTTAGGTGGTGAGTACCTTTCCGTGGAACCCGTGGAGTCTGACCTACGGAAAGATTGTGTAGCCATAAGATCTTAATGCTTTCACTACATCCAGCGAATGAAGAATCCTTTCTTTATCGGACACTGGAGTAGGACATAAGGAAGGCAAATTCACCTCTTCATTAAAACGAAAAAACATCCTGATTAGAGCAGAAGACGGCCTTGTCCTTATGTAACACTAAATAGGAAGACTTAACCGATAAAGCTACTAATTCAGAAACCCCCCTTACTGAGGTTATTGCCACTAAAAAGATAACCATAAGAGTCAGTAATCTTAATGACTCATCTGCCAATAGTTCGAAAGGAGGACCTTGAAAAGCTGATAAAACTAAGTTTGGGTCCCAGAACGGCAGCAGTGGCTTACGAGGAGGCCGCACATGAGCGACTCCCTATACAAAAGTTTTGATACATTTATTCTCAGCAACGGGTTTCAATTGAGTACTTTCAAGTACTGCTTTCTTTTTAAAAATGTTTTAGTAGCCGATACTTCTTAAATGGTTCTCTAAAGGTTTAGGACCACTTGAGGGCTGCCGACAGAGTTTAAAGACTCAGAGGGAGACTATGGCACAAACAAAATCTTCTTCAAAACCTCAGAGGATTTGTTTTCTAAAAACCTTAGTAGCCAATACGAGTCACAAAAGGTTTAGGTCCGCTTGAAGGCTGCCAAGAGGGTTTTAAGGCTCAGAGGGCATCGGCGACAGGGGTCAGAAACCCTTGCAGGGGGGAGACCCCTGCACACTGTGCTATGCTCGTCCAGTGCCAGAAACGGAGGTCGGCGCGGTGCTAGGCACTTCGCCAAGCCGTAAACCTTTCAGTGGCGGCAACCGGGAAACGAGTGCTGTGACCCAGAGGAGAACTGGCTGCTTCGGCGGTGCTAGCTACATTGCTAACCTGAAACTCTTTCAGCAACGGCAGGCGAGAAAACTATCCTTCCTCGCTACCGCCTTAGCTCCGCCCCCTTAAAAGCATGCAAATTTTGAATTTTGCAACCAGTAAAATACACTAAAAAATACACAACTTAATACATGGGGAAGAGCATTAAAAGAGGGAAAATAATTCCCCTGGTTCCCCCCAATCAGGCTCACCAGACAAAAAACTGTGGATGTTTTTTCCTGTGGCGTAATTTTCAGCACAGGAGTGTCAGCTCTTTTTACAAAACAAAAGGTGACACCCCAGGGCGCCCCACGACCCTGGAACTTACCCTTACCATCCTGATCCAAATGCAGCATAGATGTGGAGGCATAGTGGGGCCAATAACAGACAGGGTTTCCAAAACCCCCATTTCCAAGGCATAATCCTTAAAAACAAAAAGTAAATGGAGAGGAGTTCAGATACACCCTTGCAGTCCAGTTCCAACTGCAAGAAAGAAACTGGTTTGGAGGAAGTCAGCTGGAAGGATATAGGCCCAGGAGGAGGAGCCACGCCTTTGTTCTTGCAGTCCACGCCCTTCGGCCGAGATGTTAACCCAATCGTGACTAAATTACTCTAATGGGCTGAAATAAAATGAAAGAGAAATATAGTTTTTCCAAGTCATCCTTCAGCTTGACCACATGGAGAAATTATGCTCCGCCTCCTGGGAGGAAACAAAACAGGAACAGAGTTTAAAAGCCCCACCCCTTCCTCCCCACCTCAGTTCTTTGGGTTTCCTCCCTGGGAAACCTTGGGACAGAGTGTGTGCTCATGTTATAGTCAACGGCCAGTTTATTATTTTAGTTTATTATTTTCCGACCCTCCAGAGTTTGGAGTTAGCCAGCTGCACCAGATATAACCCACAGGAGACCCTGTTGGAGACTGGATGCACCTGGGGCTATATCCCTCATAGTTACTGAAAAAGGCACAGACAGTGCTATTGTCACTTTTAAAATCCTACTTCATTATAGAGTAGGTACGCTGGAGTGGCATGGCGATCTGGGAGTAATCCCTGAGGAACAGTTGCGCTAGTTATACATAGTTCGCTAGTTGCGAACTATTTCCCTTAATTATTTTTAAACTTGGAGGTATGTCACTGACGTCATGTGGCATCACTTCCGGTTTTCGTCAGGAAGATGAAACCAGCGTGGTTCACTGATCGGGCGCGGATAGCATCGGATCAGCTGTAAAAAAAGGGACAGCGACAGCGGCAGCCAGGACGGATTCCCCACGGACCCCACCAACGCTGAAACAGATGCTGCAGGTACGGGTCTGACACTGCCAATGGAAGCTAGCATGCGGTAGGACCGCAAGGTTCACAATTTCATGATTATGATACATATAGAAATATGTGTACTAATGTTTATCTATGTCTATATATGGCATATATATGTATAATGCAAAAGGACTGCAGTATATACATACACATGTACAGATTTGGTTATTGGATTTATATATACAAGTATGTATATAAGAAGTCAGATTCTAAAACAAGAACTGAACAGAAAAAACATATCAAGACAACCAAGAGATCCAAGCGGTGTGTAGTCTGTGGTGCCACACTTTCGGAAATTTGGCGATTATCTTTTGAAAAATTGTCAGTATAATTGTCAGTATAATGATCAATGGTCTCCTGCATATATAGCTAATGCCATGTAGTGCTACAGACACATTATGGGTTTGATCTGCTATAAATGTATAAATTGAGTTGGAATGTTACAAAATGGCTGAAGACTGTTTCCAAGATGGCTGAAACCATGCGGCTTGTCTTCCTATGGGTATATGTGTTGGTTTCCCATTGGTTAATAAGATAGCATTCACCCATTGGACAATTTTGGAGACATGTGATTGGTCAAGAGGGGCGGTCCTATGCCGGACAAAACCCAAGCCGGAAACACATGATGGACCTTTTGCTGCTGTTCGGAAACTGAAGACCCAAGTGACCTTGGAATCGGAACCAGCTTAACTGAGATAAGTTTGTTGAACGATTGTTAAGCTACTGAATTGCATTTTTTTTTTTTAACTATATTGGCTTTTATTGCATTATTTTCCTTTTTCTCAATAGAAACTATTGTTCTCGGAAACTAGTTAAACCTGTTTTTTCCTTTGTCTGGGGTCTGTGTCTGATTGCTTGTGTAGTGATAATTATCTGTAGTGCAATTATCCTCAAAACTCACTGTTTTTAAGTGAACTGTTAGACAAACAAGGCGCAATTGTTGATATATATATATGTATTTGAGCTCTTAAGTTGCTTTATGTATTTGAGGGCTGCAAATATACTAATATTTTTAGCCAGATTGTGCCTAAGCAAGACATTGGGGGCTCGTGCCGGTATTACACTGAGTTTCTGATTGATATTTGCACTTTTGTGGGTAGTGCTATTTGTATTTTTTACCAAGCAACAATGTTTCGCAGACTCTTTAAGGGAAAAAAGGGTGCCGAGAACATATCAGAAAAAAAGGAGGGATGCAATATACCAAGCTGGGCAACAGAGGGGCCATGGTTTCCTTTAGCAGAGGAACTGGCCAAATATGCCAACCCAGGAAATGAGGTATGGAATGATACAGTTACAATCCATTTTCAAAAATTTCTTTTTGAAATGTCATTTATAAATAAGGCAGCAAGAAAGATTGTGGCTTCTTTGGGCTGGGTTTTTGTGCATGCTCTCTATACAGAGGCAGACAAAAGAAGGAGAGCAGAGGGGGAGGTGCAGGCTTTAAGGGATCAGCTTACTTTAGCTTCTGAGTGCATCAAAACTGCTACAAGTAGAGCAGAGGAATTGGAATACAAACTCCAGATGAGTAAGTCTATCAATGCTATAAGAAATAAGAGAGTTCAAAAGCCTGTTAAGAAAGAGTAAGGAAGATTACTGTATCCTCATATAGTGATAGTGACTCAACCCCTAGCGACAGTGAGGAAGAAATAGTGGTAGAGTTTACTGATGAGGATATAAAGCCTAAAAAATGTGCTAGGCCCCTTATTACTAAACATAGGAAAAGACAGCATGACCGGGAAGACATGGCTGACGGTGAAGTACATTACCGCAACCCCAAAGACATTGAGGTTGAGGAGTTGCGGGAATATACTCAGACTGAATTGACTGACTTAGCAAAACAATATCGACAGAAACCTGGGGAACCTCTAATGAGTTGGGTTTTGCGACTGTGGAATGAGGGAGCCGACAGTATTGTTTTGTCAGGTAAAGAAGCCGTGGCCATGGGTGTATTGACCCATGACCCACAACTGCGCCAGGCAATGCGCAAAGCACGAGACTTTACAGTGAATTTTTCACTGTTAGATCTTGTGAGAGATGGGATAGTCCGGGTATATGCTGATCCCAGGGATCTGGAAAACACCTACCCCTGGAGCAATATAACTGAGGGTGCCTCCAGATTAAGGGAAATGGGTTGTATAACTGGACTAAGCCATATTCGTGATTAGATGGGGCCTGATATGGAACCTTTTACAGCCAGTCTGCGCTCTAAACTAATGAAATTCGCCCCTGGTAACCTTAAAGCCCCATTGTTGTCATTATTAGGAGGTTTAGGATCACATGGTAGAATTCATGATGCTACAGCCCTCCTCTGTGAATTGGGATAATTGGAGGGGGGAGGCAGGACAAAGCCTGTTAGGTCCATAGACGAAATGAGGCCTAAGCGATCAGATAAAAGGAAGCAAAGGGTAATGGAAAGGAAAAAGGAGGTGAAGGGTGGGGAGCCTGGAAATAAGGAAAAAAACAGGATAGTTATCACAAGGAGACAAATGTGGGTGGATTTGTTAAAGGGGGGTATACCCAGGGAGGAAATTAATGGCATTCCTACTGCAGAACTATTAAAAAGATGGAAGCAGTTAGTAGGTAACCCCGCCCAACTTAGGCCCATTTCTAGTGACAGCAGCCCAGGATCAGAAGATGAGATTTCCCCAATTTCCAAATCCCACCACAAAGACAACGTTTCCTTGTACCCTGGGGCAGATTTAGAGAATCACAAAAGGAGGAACTGGGAAGTTTCTCATCCCTTGTGAAGGGAAGGTGGGTCTCCAGCAAAAGCAATGAGGGCAGTGACAGCGGGAGACCGACGCCCATATGAACCTGTCACTGTTTGGTGGGGAAAATCATCTTGCCCCACTCATGTCATGGCTCTAGTAGACACTGGAGCAGAAGTCACCCTCTTGCAGGGGAATCCTTCCAATCACAAGGGAGAAATCATTTATGTAGAAGGACTGGGAGGGCAGACAACACCAGCAGTCCGTACGAGAGTAAAACTGGCAATTGGTAAAGGACCGGGTTTCTGGGCAAATGTGTTGGTTTCTGACCTGGAAGAGAACATCCTTGGTATAGATGTACTTTTAGGTCAGTCTGTTGAAACTGAATTGGGCAAATTCACTTTTGGCTATCAACACAAACCCTATCTGATGAGGGCAGTGAAGGCCGTAGTAAGAGGGCATGCGAAATGGACCCCTGTCTACATCCCCCCACCAGAGAAACCGGTATGCTTTAAGCAGTACAAGCTGCCAGGAGGTCACACAGAGATTGGAGAAACCATCCAAGAACTGTTACGGGTAGGAATCATTAGACCAGCTGTAAGTCCTTTCAATGCTCCAGTGTTCCCAGTAAAGAAGCCAGACGGCTCCTGGAGGATGACTGTGGACTACAGGGGTTTAAACAAAGTGACTCCTCCGTTGGCAGCAGCCGTACCTGATATGATCTCCATAGTCGAAAGAATTGCTAAAGAGACTGGAGAATATCACGCCACGATCGATCTCTCTAATGCCTTTTTCTCTATCCCAATAGACTCAGAAAGTCAAGACCAGTTTGCCTTCTGCTGGGATGGCCTCCAGTACACCTTCAAAGTCGTCCCCCAAGATTACAGGCACTCAGCTACCATCTGCCACGGATTAGTGGCCCGAGATTTGAAGATGATGAATCTGAAAGTTGCAGTATTTCACTATATTGACGACATCATGATCTCTGGAACAAAGGAAAACGTGACTGCCGCTTTGCCTTTGCTGATGCAGCATATGGAAGCCCGAGGGTGGGCTATTAAGAAGGACAAAATTCAGGGACCTGCCACTGAGGTTAAGTTTCTAGGGATCATGTGGACCGGCCCAACAAGAAGAATTCCTGAGAAAGTCGTGCAGACTATTCAAGGACTGTCTCCCCCTAGCACCAAGAATGAGGCGCAGAGGTTCATTGGAGTAGTGGGGTTCTGGAGGTCATTTATCCCACACCTTGGACTGATTCTCAGACCCATCTACAATGTAACGAGGAAAAAGACTGATTTCTCATGGGGTCCTGAACAGCAAACTGCCTTTCTCGCTGCTAAAGAAGCTATTTTGCAGCACCAAGGGCTAGGGCCTGTGAGACCAGGCGTGCCATTTCAGTTGGATGTAGTGGAGGAGAACAGCGTGATTTCCTGGAGCTTGTGGCAACCCAATGAAAAGAGAGGACAGCGTGCCACACCCATCGGATTTTGGTCCAAACAATTAAATGGGGCACAGAGAAGATATACGCCCTTGGAAAAGTACCTGTTGGGGCATACATGGCACTTCTACATGTAGAGCCCATTACTGGTAGAGACCCAGTCACCATCCACACTGCACTGCCCATCGCAGGGTGGGTACGAGATAATGGACTGACCACAAGGACAACTGTAGCCCAAAACCAGACATTGATGAAGTGCAAATGGTATTTTCAGGAGAGAGGGGGAATTGCAGCTGGGGATGTCAGAGAAATCTCCAGACAGTTGGCTGGGCTTGTCACTTTTACCAGCACCGAGTCACAAGAAGAAGTTCCCGTCCTAAAGACTTCTCCTATCCAGGAAGCTCCATCCTTTGAATCCCTGTCAGTGGACCAAAGAGAGTCAGCATGGTTCACTGATGGTTCTGCCAGAATCAACTCATCAGGGCGTCAGTGGGTCGCCGCCGCATACAACCCAAGCTCTGACACAGTCCTTCAGGAGACAGGTATTGGAGGATCAAGCCAGTATGCAGAGCTAAAAGCAGTATTAATGAAAGATCCTTCACCCAGCATTAACATCTACACTGACAGCTGGGCAGTTTTTAAGGGACTCACGGCCTGGATGCCCACATGGAAATCAAACGACTGGAAAATCCATGGAAAAGTTGTGTGGGGAGGCCAAGACCTGTGGGAGTACATTTGGGAACAAGCCCACTCCCGCTCCATAAGGGTGGGCCATGTTGATGCACACATGCCCTTAGTACCGGATTTTGACAATTTTAATCAGGTGGCAGATGAGATTTCGAAGGTGGCCTTGGTTAAAGAGACTGATCCTGTTGCAATGAACTTGGCTAGGTGGGCCCACAAACAGTCAGGGCATTTGGGTCAGAAAGCCACATATGAATGGGCTCGACAGAGAGGCCTGCCGATAAACATGGACATGATAAAGACTATGATAGAGAATTGCACCGTATGTGGAGAAGTTCGACAGTGGCCATTACAAAAACATTCCACCAGATCCATAAAAAGAGGAACTAGGCCTGCAGAAATTTTGGCAGGTGAACTTTATTGGCCCCCTTCCGCGAGGGAGCAATGGACTGCGTTATTGTTGCACTGCAGTGGACACCTTCTCAGGACTTTTACTCGTCCATCCTTGCAAAAGAGCAGATCAAGCTTCAACCCTTCAGATGCTCTAGAAACTGACATTAGCCTATGGGGTTCCAAAAGAAGTTCAGAGCGATCAAGGGACGCACTTCACCGGAAGAACTGTTCAAGAATGGGCCAAAGATTCGGGGGTGTAATGGATGTGCCATGTCCCATACCATCCGCAGGCAGCTGGTTTGATTGAAAGATACAATGGGTTGTTAAAGGAGCAGATACGCAAACTCACACCTTCACACACACTGAGGGGGTGGGATCGTGTCCTTACACAGGCTGTAGTGTTAGTGAATTCTAGGCCAATAGCCAAAAGTACCCCCTATGAAAAGATGGTGGGAGCAGATCTGCAGGTTCCGGGTTTAGAGTGCAGACTCCAATACACAAATGAAGTTCCACAAAAGATAGGGCCCAATAGATTCATCGTCATGGCTTCACACGACATTGAAACTTTGACAGACTTGACGACAGTTGACACCTATTTGGGAATTAGGGGCAATTTAGCAGAAAAATATAAGGTTGTTTTCGCCTTAGACCCTAGTCTGGAAGAGGAAGGCTGGGAGGCCGACTGGTTAATTGATACTTCCCAGTCTGAGTGGATGGTGAAACTGTATAATCCCAAACCTTTAAAAATACATAGCAAAACTCCGCTTGGTAGCATTGGTGTATTTCCTATCCTTCCTATTGATGTTATCTGGCAGGATAGTAAATGGGTACAGGTTGGAGGCAAAGTGCTAGTTAGAGACCCAGGCAAAAGACCAGTAAAGGGTGAGATTGTAGCTGAAGGACCTGGATCTACTGTTTTTGTACTTTTACAAGGAACAGATAATCCACTTTGTTTTCCGCTCCACAGATTATCACCCATTTGAGAGGCCGTCCAGAAGACCACCCCTGAACGAGAGAAGATCAGAGCAAGAAGAAAGTACCCCTGCGAGCTTATAGAGACATATGGACTGTTTTGATCAACAGACTTTAAAATTTAGGTTTTGTGGTTTAGTGGGTATGCCATTTATTTCCACCAGATGCAAGGTTACAAACATTTTTACATAATATCAAGATCAACAGGGTGGATTGTAGTGCTACAGACACATTATGGGTTTGATCTGCTATAAATGTATAAATTGAGTTGGAATGTTACAAAATGGCTGAAGACTGTTTCCAAGATGGCTGAAACCATGCGGCTTGTCTTCCTATGGGTATATGTGTTGGTTTCCCATTGGTTAATAAGATAGCATTCACCCATTGGACAATTTTGGAGACATGTGATTGGTCAAGAGGGGCGGTCCTATGCCGGACATTGCAAAGAGGACTCCTCTCTCTTTCCTCTGACACCCAAGCCGGAAACACATGATGGACCTTTTGCTGCTGTTCGGAAACTGAAGACCCAAGTGACCTTGGAATCGGAACCAGCTTAACTGAGATAAGTTTGTTGAACGATTGTTAAGCTACTGAATTGCATTTTTTTTTTTTGTAACTATATTGGCTTTTATTGCACTATTTTCCTTTTTCTCAATAGAAACTATTGTTCTCGGAAACTAGTTAAACCTGATTTTTCCTTTGTCTGGGGTCTGTGTCTGATTGCTTGTGTAGTGATAATTATCTGTAGTGCAATTATCCTCAAAACTCACTGTTTTTAAGTGAACTCTTAGACAAACAAGGCGCAATTGTTGATATATATATATATATATATATATGTATTTGAGCTCTTAAGTTGCTTTATGTATTTGAGGGCTGCAAATACACTTATATTTTTAGCCAGATTGCGCCTAAGCAAGACATGCCATCACAGAGAGCCAGGTCAACGGAGTTATTTAATACATTTGAATACTGAAAAACCTTCCATAACCACTATCCAAATAGATATTTCTTCAGAACTTGAGGAAGAGGGTCAGGAAGAGAGGGAACATGAGAATTCCCTTTCTCTCACTGAGGATCTAGTCTTAATGTTAAATTACCGAGCAGTCTTAATTAAACAGTCTGAGGAGTATTTCCCAATTAATTCAGTGTTAAAGGACTTAGTTAAAACTGAATGGGATAACCCTGAAAAAATGTTTTTCTCCCGAAACTAAATACCCCCTCAAAGATCCTATTATGGACTAAATCAGGACCGCAGAGGAGATCACATTGTAAGAAGGGCTGGGGTTACAACTCTTTTTCAATTTAAACCAACAAGGGCTTCGGATGTGGTTCTGAGAAGTATGTCTAAGTGGATAGACAAAATCAAGGCTCAGTTTGGGAATAGAGTTCCTCATTTAGAAAACTGGAGACTCTCCCAACATTATACAGAGCCATGTTTTTTCTAACACATGCTTGTAAAAAAAAATACAATTCTGTGAAATACTCACCTGTAGAATTGATATTATAAGTATACAGTACGTCCTGCTCCAGATAGATTACACTTGGGGTTATCCTCCGCCAGATGGCGCTGCACTGCAGAGACATGCAAAACAGGCTCCTCCCGGCCCCTCAAATACCCAGGGACCTCCCACAAATCCCCAGCATTGAAAAGCAGTGAACGAGAAGCCGGGAGAATTTAACCACCAAAACTGGTAACTATAACAAAGATAACAATCACCATACAGGGGATCCAGAATAAAGCAAAAACCAGGGTGGGGTGGAGCAGGACGTACTGTATACTTATAATATCAATTCTACAGGTGAGTATTTCACAGAATTGTATTATTCTTAGTATACAGTACGTCCTGCTCCAGATATAGTACTTACACTTGGGACATCCAATAGCAGTGTCCATAAAGTAGGGTGGGATCCCCAACAAAAGGCAACAGCAGACAGTTTAAACCACTGCCGCCTGCAAAACCTTGCGGCCAAAAACAGCATCAGCTGAGGCCCTAACATCAACCTTGTAAAACTTTGAAAAGGTATGAACAGAAGACCAAGTAGGGGCCTTGCAAACTTGTTCAACAGAAGCCTGGTGCTGGAAGGCCCAAGAGGCACCAATAGCACGAGTAGAATGAGCAGTAAGGCGGAAGGGAGGACTCTTCCCCTTAGCAGAATAGGCCTGAATCACAGCCTGACGAATCCATTTGCTAATAGTAGACTTGGCAGGAGCCAAACCCTTCCTAGGACCAGAAGGGACCACAAAAAGAGAATCAGTCTTCCTGAAAGCCGCGGTGACTACCAGGTAATACTTCAGACACCTGACCACATCCAAGGAATGCAGAACCCTTTCCTTAGCGTTGCTAGGATTAGGACACAATGAAGGAAGAACATCAATATCTTGATTTAAATGAAAAGCAAACACCACCTTAGGCAAAAAGTCTGGCTTAAAGCGGAACACCACCTTGTCCTGGTGTCTCTCATAGTAAGGGGGCTGAATAGACAGAGTCGCCAGCTCAGACACGCCTGACCGAAGTAATAGCCACCAGAAAGACAACCTTGAGGGTAAGTACAGCCAGAGCAGCATCCTGAATAGGCTCAAAGGGAGCACCCTGAAAGGCCGACAAAACCAAGTTCACATCCCAAACAGGGACCCTAGGTTTACGTGGGGGACACACATGAGTGACCCCCTGAAAGATGGTCTTAACCAAGGGATGCTGAGCAAAAGACTTCTGAAAGAAGACAGATAGGGCAGAAACCTGACCCTTTAGAGTACTGAGTTTTAGACCCAACTCCAATCCATGCTGTAAAAACTCCAGAACCCTAGGGACTAAGAACTCCCTACAGGGAAGAGACCTAGACTCACACCAATCAATGTAGGTACACCATACCCTATAATAGATGGCAGAAGAAGATTTCTTCCTAGCCTGCACCATGGTATCCACCACCGAGGCAGACAAGCCTTTCTCCATCAAGATGGAGGTTTCAGCAGCCAGGCCGTCAAAGCCAGAGTTTGTAAATTGGGATGGCGTAAGGAGCCCTGAGTAAGTAGATCTGGCGCCCCTGGCAGGACGTACTGGTCATTTGTACCACGTCTGCGAACCACACTCTTCTTGGCCACCTGGGGGCCACCAGAATCACTGGCACCCCTTCAAGAGCAATCTTGGGCAGGACCCAGCCCAGCAGGGGGAACAGAGGAAAGACAAACAGGAGCCGAAATTCCTTCCATGACATTGACAGAGCATCCGTGGCCAAGGCCAGAGGATCCTGAGACAGGGAGACAAAGGCTGGGAGCTTGTGATTGTGACGGGATGCGACAGATCCACATCCGGTAGACCCCAACGGTGACACAGGGACTGGAATACCCTGTTGCAGAGGGACCACTTCCCCTGACGGGATGTCCCCCTGCTCAGAGAGTCTGCCAGTAGATTCTCTGCCCCCGGGATATACACAGCCGAAATGCATTGAACATTGGCCTCCGCCCATGTCAGAATCTGCGATACCTCCTGGGGGGCACCTCTGCTCCGGGTCCCTCCCTGATGGTTGATGTAGGCAACCGCCGTCCTGTTGTCTGAGCGCACCTGCACAGACAGACCCTTCAGGTGATGGGTCAACTGCTCCAGTACCAACCTGATTGCCCGTAGTTCCAGAATGTTGATGGGTAAGTGGGCCTCCTGAGGGCCCCACCTCCCCTGGAACCGCAGGAACTTACAGAATCCCCCCCAACCTGACAGACTGGCAACCGTGGTGACCGTCTCCCAGGAGGGGGCCAGAAAGGACCTGCCCTTTAGCAAGTTCTTGTGGTCCAGCCACCACGAGAGGGACCCTCGGACCAAGGGGGGAAGCACACAAACCCCGTCCAAGGACGTGGGGTCCTTGTCCCATACTGACAGAAGGTGAAGCTGCAGAGGCCTCAAATGGAACTGAGCAAAGGGCACCGCCTCGAAGCTCGCCACCATCAGGCCCACCAGCTGCATTCCCTGCCTGAGGGAGGGCTGGGGGCACGAGAGCAGGAACCTCATCTGCGCAGTCAGAGCTTCCACCTTCTGTTGAGGAAGGAATATCCGTGACTGAACCGTATCCAGAATCATCCCCAGGAATGGGGTCACCGAAGAAGGGGACAGAGAGGACTTGGGGCGATTGATCACCCAGCCGAAGGACTCCAAGGTGGACACCACCAGCTGAGTGTCCAGCTCTGCCTGCTGTAGGGACCGCGATGTGATGAGAATGTCGTCCAGGTAGGGCAGCACGCATATGCCCCCAGACCTTATCAGAGACATCACCCCCGCCAGCACCTTGGTGAACACTCTGGGAGCTGAAGTGAGGCCGAATGGTAAGGCCACAAATTGGTAATGCTGATCTTTCAACGCGAATCTGAGAAACCTTTGATGTCCCGGGAACACATGGATGTGAAGGTAAGCATCTTTGATGGCCACAGACGTCATAAAATCCCCTGGGCGCAGAGAGCCAATGGCCGAGCGCAGAGTTTCCATGCGAAAGCGCCTGTTCTTGACAAACTTGTTGAGGATCTTTAAATCCAGAATGGGCCTGACTGACCCATCTTTTTTGGGCACCGTGAAAAGGTTGGAAAAGAACCCCTTGCCCAATTCTCTTAAAGGGACCCTGCAAATGACCCCCAGATCCAGAAGTCCTTGCACGGCCTGCATCAAGACCTGAGCTGATACAGGGTCCTGGGGGATCCAGGACCTGACGAATGTTGTGGGGGCCGCACAGCAAACTATCTTGTAACCAGAGGACACTACCTCCTGAATCCATCAGTCTGAGACTTCCAGACGTGCGCAAAGTGCTGTAGCCGTCCCCCCACCCTGACGGGCGAGGGCGTCCCATCATGCCTGAGGGGTCTTGGGAGGGGCATTGGGTTTGGATCCCCAGGAGGAGGCAGGAGGTCGTCCTCTGCTCCTATGCCAGGAATCTGCGCGAGCCCCCGCGAAGGACACCCCTTTCCCCTGCTTAGCGCCTCGGTAGGGGACTGAAAGGGGGCCTTGGCTCCGAAAGGGCAGAGACTGCCGCCTGCGCTGGGGTAACTTACCTCCTTTAGCAAAAAGGGCTAGGCGGTCCCCAAACAGGCGTAGCCCCTTAAATGGAAGCCCAGTAAGGGCTTTCTTAGCAGCATTGTCAGCAGCCCACTGGCGCAGCCATACCGCGTGGCGTATAGCTACCGCCAAGGCGGAAGATCTGGCACACATCCTAATAGCATCATCCGATGCAGACAGGATAAAGTTTACAAACACATCACAGTTAGAGCATTAATCATATCAGGTGGCAATTCGTCTGGGCCATCAAGTGCATTCCTGTCCATGGCCCTGAGCACCACAGAAGTAATGGCCAAGGCGCAAACCGGGCGCAGCGCCACCCCCCCAAATGCAAAGGCATGGCATGCCAATTGGTCAATGCGCCTGTCCTCAGAGTCCCGCAGCGTAGTAGTGTCGGGAGAGTGCATAATAGAGGTGTTAGACAGCCCTAGAATAGGAGCATCGACCTCGGGGGGCGATGACCAGCACTTGACCGTATCAGCAGGAAAAGGGTACTTCCTGTCCAAACTCTTAGGAATCCCGGGAAGTCTACTGGGATGTTCCCACTCCTTAAGCACGAGGTTATTGAAATGGGTTTGCTCAGGAAATTCCAATCGAGCCTTGGCAGTATGAAAAAGCTCACCCCTTTGCCTGGGAGCCGCAACAGGGGGAGAGATGGACAAAACCTCAAAAATCTGAACCAGCAGCCTGTCAGTATCATCCAGGGTCCAGTGATCAGAGCCAGAATCGTCATGACCCCTTGACTTCTCGTCAGATGACCCTGAGTCAGCGAACAGCTCCCCTTCGTCCGAGGGGGTATAGCCATATAGATGCGACAACTCATCAGCCTCTGCAGAGAAAAGAGTGGCATCAGGGGTCAAGTGCCGTTTTTTTGCGGTGGCCTTAAGCGCTAAGGTATTAACAAGCAATTTTTCAACACTGGCCAGTCTAGCAGCCACATCAGGATGAGAATCCCCGCTTGTATTGGGGGTTAGACTCAGGCTTGGGGGAGTAGGTGAAGTGAGGCGAGGTGCAGGCCCAGCCACCGGAGGGGGCGGGAAGTACCATTAGCGCCTGTTGTGCACAAGGAACACAGACCCGTGCATTGTCACCGCTGATAGGTGAGACCCCACAAGCTACACACAGCCGGGCTTGTCCTGAAGGAACCCCGGTCCTCAGAGTCACAATATCCTGGGATGCCTCCATATGGTGATTAATAGGCACAATAGGCCAGTAGGGTTTGACGCTGAAGCTGCCCTGGATGCCCCAATAACCCGAAGGGAAGTGGGAGAAATTATACTAGACCCAACTGACAATTACACCGGGCCAGGAGAAGCCACTGGATTCAACCGTCTGAAAGACATAATGAGAAAAAGGGGTGTCAGAACCATGCACAGAAGGCAAGGAGCATAAAAATCGCCCGCGAAGGCACTTACAGACCGCGGAAGGAGAGGGACCGTTACCACGTGCGCGCGACTACACCACAAAATGGCGCCAAGCGAACCTCGAAGGGCGGGCCAGATCGGCCCGTGACGCGGAGCGCACAAAACCAGGTCCCCGCCCCCCCGAAGAGCGCGAAGCTCCAAGACAGCCGCCAATGTTGTCATGAGGAGCGAAGTATATGACACACTTAGAATAGATGATTTGTCAATGATGGCGCAGCAAATCCAATGAAGGAAAAAGGAGCGCGCAGCGGTGGCAGTTACACAAGTAAAAATGCAAATCAGCGCGGCGTCTGACACCACATACACAAGTCCAAGGACATTACTAAGGCCGTAAGCGTGTAATCACAATACACTGGGACCAAACACACACACCCCCCTTCTTCCCCCCCGAGCCACGGGGGGAACGAGGGAGGATGGCGACCTTTTTTACAGGGCCCACCGCTACACGGGGCCTGGGCAATAATGCAGGAGGGGCATCCCCTAGAGGCTCACCATCAGCCTAAACCGCCTACCCTTTGGTGGGGGACTGCGGTGGAGCATGGCTCCATGAGCACGCATGGTGCTGCCTACCTTCACCCGACCAGCGCAGCCCAGGCTGGGAGGCACATCACGAGGAGGACGGGTGGGAATAGTCCAACAGGGCCGCAGGCTTTAATAGCCCCGCTCACCTGCGAGAGAGTGATACTTCATGTCTTCGCAGTCAGCACTGCAGAGAAATCTGGGGATTTGTGGGAGGTCCCCGGGTATTTGAGGGGCCGGGAGGAGCCTGTTTTGCATGTCTCTGCAGTGGCGGAGGATAACTCCATCTGGCGGAGGATAACCCAAGTGTAAGTACTATATCTGGAGCAGGACGTACTGTATACTAAGAATATCATCAGAGCCTCAGCGCACACACACACACACACTGTGTTCCATTCCTTTTCAGGGTGGAAGATTGTTTGGGAAAGACATTCTAACAATATGCACAGAATCAGGAAAGAGATTTAAAAAATACATTCTATTCTTTCAGGTCAGATAATAAAAATAATAAAAAAAAACTACTTAAGAAAGAGGGGACCTAAAGAGACGCTGGGTGCAACCCCCACCACCATTCTCCTTCTTAGAGAGCAAGTTACCAAAAGATCCCCAGAAAAGTAGAGCCTGTCCGTTAGTTCTACAGAAAAGGGTGATAGAAGTAGTTCCTCCAAGCCAAATTCAGGAGGGTTACTACTCATGTTTTGCTGGTAATAAAACCATCGGGGAAAAAACGAATTGTTCAGCAAGAGGTTCAGAATGGAATCAATCTACTCTGTAGATCAGAGTATGACGCACTCTGATCTAGGATGCCTTGATGGCCAATCTGGATCCTCAGAATGCGTATCTACACATTACAAGCTCACCGGGAAGCTCAACGCAAATAATTCAGATTTGCAGTTCAGCTAGACCAAGAGATGGTCATCTACAGTACAGTACAGTACAGAGCACTCCCCAGAGTCTTTATAAAAATATTAGCAGAGTCTATGGCACTTCTCAGACAACTAGAAATCAATGTAAATTCCATATCTGATCTTCTGATTCTAAACAAGTTACAAAGAGACTCTGTTAGTACATTTGGTAAAGACAATAAAAGTCCTAATGGATCTGGGATGGAAAGGTCCAGTCTAATTCCCTCACACCAGTGCAAATTTCTGGGTTTCCTAATAGACAGCACCCAGAGGAAAATAATTCTGCCTGAAGAAAGTCACTAAGGATAGTGAAGGAGGTGGTTTACTGGCAAATGAGCCAAGATTACCCCTGGAGCAATAATAAAGGTGCTAGGACTAATGACTTTAACCATTCCAGCAATACACTCAAGGGCTCTGCAGGAATTACTGCTACTAAAGTGCTAGTAACATTAATGGAAAAAATAAAGGTTCAGCAGCTTTAAAGGCTACTATTACTAGATGGTTAAAACTGACTAGTGCAAAGTCATATGCTAATAAGGGAGTGATTCCCTGAAGTGTCAGCTCACGCCACAAGGGCAATGGCCACATCTTGGGCAGAAAGAACTGGGCTTCTATAGATGAAAAGCTGCCATGTGGTCTTCACCCCACACCTTCCTTAAATACTATATACTTGATCTACTATCTGCAAACATCAGTCCTTCGGAAGAAATGTACTCCCTGCAACATCCCACCCCTAAAGTATAATTACTTACCAAATCCTCTCCATGTGGTCAAGCTGAAGGATGACTTGGAAAAACCTACGTTATTTACCTTTTTAGGAATCCTTCAGCTTGACCGCTTATTACCTGCCCGGATGCCAAGGGTTGGAGTATGGTTACTGTTCTATAACTGAGGTGGGGAGAAAGGGGTGGGGCTTTTAAACTCTGTCCCTGTTTTGTGTTTCCTCCCAGGGGGTGGAGCATAATATCTCCATGTGGTCAAGCTGAAGGATTCCTAAAAAGGACGTTACCAGTAAGTAACGTAGGTTTTTTTGGGTTATTTCAAATGTAAAGGGTTGTTATTTTAAAAACTGCAAGATGTGCATTTTATCTGAAAATCTCTTAAAGCACCGTTTCAGTTTGGGGGGGGGGGTCTCCAATACATATGTGGTACCATTGTAACTGGGAGAAATGGAGCTTTTAGGTGCAATAAAATTTCATTGAAAAAAAGACATTTTTTTATAACTAAAAAGCACTACAGGTTGTAAAAACTATTTTTTTTATATTTTTTTAACATTTGTTACAAACAAGACATTTCATGTTAGAAGCCCAGAATCTTGCCTGCGTGCCTGGTCTCCAGCCAGGAAGACGTCCTGGTTCCTTTTTGATGACTGACAGGCCCTTCTCACACCTATCCTCTTCTTTAATGACCATACAATATGTTCTGTCTGGATACGTCAATACCGCGTGCTGTGGTTTCACCGTTGATAAGGACACTGCTGAGGATTAGGAACCTCAGAGTTTGCTCCTTTACACGGCCATGCATAGGCCTGGACAGCTGATTTTTATTTTATTTTAAATTCTTTATTTAGTTTTTCAATACAAAGCAGTCAGGTATTACAGAAAAAAGCGAAACAATATAGAGTAGGTACAATAAGGACATGTAAACAGCAGTAGGGCTGGGTGTTACATATAAGGTTATCCCCCGTGTTTAGATGTTTGGCGCTCTACAAGGCAATCTTCTGCCTCAGTAGTGAGTCGGAGGGTCCAGGCTCCGCGAGGGGCGCCAGAGGCGACCCCCCAGAGGGTCCTGCCCCCCCGGATGATTTGTCTTCTATTCGTGTAATGATAAGGTCAATGTGGCGGGTCTGTATCTCAATTTGGAGTACATCTGTATAACATAAGCAATCTTCATCCAATGGAGTGAAGCTGCTAAATTTCAGCCCCGATAGCTCAACGGGTCAGGGGATAGTTGATCGCGTGTCATTGATATTACTTAGCCCACTGAAGGGAAGGGTATATAGAGGATAGAGAGAAGGGGGGAAGCGGGTGAGGTACAGATACAGGTAAAAGGTGAGGGGCAGGGGCCCACTGCTCCCGTGTCCCACCGCACCCGGGGGAACTTAGTAAAGGTGGCGTCGGCGGTCATATGCCTATTGGGCTCCGCTCGCTGTATAGTCTATGGACCCGCGGAGGCCGAGGAGGAGGCAGGGCGAGCCGCCGGGGACCGGAACATGTACCACGGCGTCCAAAGTAAGCGGGTCTTCTCTTCGTTGTCCTGGACCGCAGCTGCCAGCTCCTCCATTTACCCTATCCTATCTACTTCCCGGGCCCAATCCTCTTCTGTTGGGACATATTCAGTCTTCCAGTATCTAGGAATTATCGTTTTGGCGGCATTCAAAAGATGTCTCAGAATCGACTTTTTATAAACCGCTACACTATAACTGGTGTGGTGTAGCAACATGAGGGCCGGACAGCACGGGACCTGGGATCCTATGATCTTACTCATAGTCATTGCTATTCTCCTCCAGAAGAGGCATGTCCACAGGATATGTAATAGCGTTCCTTCCTCTGCCTTACACCTCCAGCACAGAGGCGAGGAGCTCGGGAACATCGCGGCCAGTCGCTTGGGGGTGTAGTACCACCTAGATAAGTACTTATAGTTCATTTCTTGTACCTGGGATGAGATCGAAGATTTCTGGGAGAGCAAAAATATTTTCTCCCACTCCTCTCTCGTAAATTCCCTTCCCAGGTCCCTCTCCCACTCTTTGCAGAAGGGGGGCGGTGTCTCACGCTCCTCCCCTAGTAGCCTGTATATCCGAGATATCACCCTTGTTGGTGGATCTCCCTGCATGGCCAAGGACTCGAACTGTGTGAGGTCTCGTCCCAGAGAATGTTTCGGTCCCATTCGCTGCAAGAAATGCTGGAAGAGAAGCAGCTGCCAGGGGTCCAAGTGCGGGCAATCCCAGCGGATCCTAAGTTCCTCAATGCTGTACCATTCTTGTCCCCTCACCAGGTCAATCCCCCTAACCGCTCCCAAGTCTCTCCATCCCCTCCTGGCCTGCGGCCTCTGACAGGTGGGTAATTCTGGGTTCCCAATTACTGGGATCAGGGGTGATGGCCAGGGCGAAACCTCTTTATTCCTCCTGGTCTCATCCCAAACACTGAGGGTGGCCTTTATCAGTAAATTAGATCCGCTCCAACGGTTTGAGGTCTCCGTTGCCCATGGGATCTCTCTTAGCGGGACATCTGTGCAGCTATTTTCCACATCAACCCACTTCTTCCCCTTCGCATTTCTCCCCCAGTCCACTATCCTCTGCAGACGTGCCGCCTGCCAGTACCTCCTCAGCTTCGGGACTGCTAGGCCTCCTCTGCTCTTGGTAGCTGCAATAGGCCAAAGCGGGTCCTTGGTCCTTGGTCAGCGTGGGTGTGGCCCATCTGAAGGGAAAAGAGGACCTGATGGGGGACACTACTGTTTCTGGTAGTCCGACATTAAGTGCTTCAGACTTGTCGAAGTTGATCTTAAAGTACGAGATATTTCCAAATATGTCAAATTCCTTCATGCGGTTTGGGAGTCCCACAACAGGGTTGAAGATGAAGAACAGGAGATCGTCTGCGTACGCCGCGATTTTATGTTCTACCTCCCCCACCCGAATCCCCTTTAGGTTTAAGTTTTTCCTTATGTGTTCGAAATCCGAAAGGGCTGAGAGAGGTGGCCGTTTACTTTCACTCTTGCCTGCGGTTCAGAGTATATTCCCAGTATGAACTCCAGCACTCTCCCATGAAGTCCAATATGTTTCAGTACCTCAAAAGCATATCTCCAGTTCACCCGGTCGAACGCTTTCTTGGCATCCGTGGACAGTAGCATCATTGGGGAATTGTCTGTTCGTGATCGATGTATGAGATTTAGGGTTCTAATCGTGTTGTCCCTGGCTTCCCTGCCAGGGATGAATCCGCACTGATTCCCCTCAACTAATTCAGGTAAGTAGACAACCATTCGGTTCACTAGTATTTTAGTAAACAGTTTAAGATCAACATTTAGTAGCGATATGGGGCGATAGCTTTTACAGCTCAATGGGTCCTTCCCGGTTTTGTGTATAACTGTAATGTGTGCCTCCAGCGCTTCCTTCGGGAATGCCATCACCGCCTCCTCCTGTTCCGCAACATTAAGATCTCTAAGGAGGTGCTTATTCAGAATCCCCTCAAATTTTTTGTAGTAAGCTATAGTTAGCCCGTCGGGCCCGGGGGATTTACCATTTGGTGTGGTCCGTATTGCCTTATGCAGTTCAGTCCCTGAAATTGGTTCTCCAAGCCCAGCTATCGCTTCAGCATCCAATTTCGGCATGCCAGAGGTTACAATGTATTGCTGTATCTTGGCCAGGTCCCTTGGGGGGTCCCCTTCCTCTTGCTGGCGCAAGTTATAAAGCTCGCTATAATATTCCCGGAACACCCTGGCGATGTCTGCCGTTTTGTACCACTTCTGCTGTTTCCGATCCAGGTTCGCTTCGATGAAGTTTAAGGATTGTTGCTTCTTCAGCGCTCTGGCAAGGAGGGCACCGCTCGTTTCCCCATTCATAATAATATTGCCTACATCTCTTTATGGTGTATGCTGCTTTTCTCAGTAGCATTGAGCTTAATTGCTCCCTGCATCTTGTCAGTTCTTTTAAGGCCTCTCGTGCCTGGGTTTCTTTATGCTTCTTTTCTAGGGCTTGAATTTGGGAGATCAACTGATCCCTTTGTGTAGTGTGGGCTTTTTTCAGCCTAGACGCGTGTTGGATAAGCGTTCCTCTCACAACCGTTTTGTGCGCCTGCCAAATGGTCATCGGTGTCACATCCCCTGTACAGTTTAGTTCGAAGTAGTCCTTTAGAGCCACTTGCGTAGCTTCTAATGTTACCGGGTCTTTCAGCAGGCTCTCATTTAGCCGCCATGTCCATGCCCTCCTCCCCTCCTCTCTGGTGGTCAGTGAAATCCACACCGGGCCGTGATCAGACAAGGAAGCCAGGTCAATGGCCGTTTCGGCTACTCTGGGCAAAAGACTGTGCGAGACCAGCACATAATCTATCCTTGCGTACGTCAGATGTACTGATGAGAAGTGGGAATAGTCTCTACCTTTTGGATTATGAATCCTCCATGGGTCACACAGCTGCAATTTATGTAGGGCCTGTTTCACTTTCCGTATTCCGCTATACGGGACGGAAGACTTCCCAGTGGAGGAATCTATGAGCGGGTCAAGGGCGGTATTCAAATCTCCTCCTAGAAGGATTTTCCCTTCATGGAAATCCGTCAGTTTGGCCAAAAAACGCAGGAGAAAATCTACTTGCCCGCTATTTGGGGCGTAAATAGATGCAATAGTGCAAAACTCTCCATACAGTGTGCCCTTCACCATTATATACCTGCCTTCTGCGTCGGCAGAGACCTCCGTCATCTGAAATGGGACCCCTCTTGCTATTAGTATCGCCACTCCTTTAGTCTTGGAGTCCGGCGAGGAGCTCAGATACCACTGAGGGAAATACCTAGGAGACATCTTAGGGGAAGTTTTTCCTACGAAATGCGTTTCTTGTAAGAAAACGATTTTGGCTTTTAATCTCCGCAATTCCGATATTGTGGCCGACCTTTTTTCAGGGACGTTAAGGCCCCTGCAATTCAGAGACACGACTCTCATGGTCGTCTCTGATGGCCCACAGCCCCACCTCCATCTCGACCCCCCAAGCCCGGGCAACGCCGACCCACCTAGTCCAGCTATAAATGGGTAACCGCTGCTCTCCACACTCGGGCAAGCAAGACACAGGGCAAGGAACCCCAGGGAGGTAAGGGGTAAGAAATGAGCGGATAAGTAGGGAAAAGAGAGGGGGGGGAGCAGACCAGGGAACAATAACTTTTCCAAGAAGGGGGGGGGGGGGGGACACAGAGAGAGAAGGAAGAAAGAGAAAAAGGAAAGAGAAGAAACAAATTCTGGAGAAAACCCAAAAGGCAAATTGGGTCAATTAGGGTCAGATTAACGACTAGCCTAATATAGGTTAGTCTAGCCCAGCGTCCTCAAGGGGTGAGTCTCCAGCAGCTCTCCCCAAAGGAACACCAGGGTCACAGGGGGAAATGGATGCCAGGCGAATAGGAGACAAAATCAGTAACAATTATAAAAACAACTCTTGATCTATATGCATTTAACTCAGGAGCCCCCCGCCCCTCCCCCCCATAACACACCAACTGATGAGCGGCAACAACGTGTGAACGGAACCGTGGAAAAAGAACAAGAACAAGACCTCATGTCATGAGTTAATGTCAAGAACCAAAACATATCCTCTACTCCTCTTCTCCAAAGCTCTCCCTTACAACGGGTCCTGACTCATCCCATCCATTCTCAACCCGGGGGTCCCCCCGTTCTAAATCTAAATCTAAGCCCGACCTGTATGGGCTGCAGCCCCATGCCTCAGATAAGAGGAGAATCCCAGGTGTTACCACAGACAGAGCTGTAAGTACGTGGGCCCCAGCCCCACAGCCCCTCCCACCCCCGGGAGAGCGCCCTGCCGAGGCGTCAGCAAGAGAGGTCCCAGCAATGATCCGGGGGGGTACTAGTATCTACCCGTTCCAAATAACTAGATCCCTTCAATAGGGGACCCCATCCATCCACTGCTCCACGTCACCCCAGATCGTTCTCCTCCGAGATCACATCCCATTTAATTTAGTCGAGGATTCCCACATGTCAGAGGAGACCCAAGCATCAGGTGGGGAGGTGGCCAGCCGGCTAGGCATCACGCGACTGGGGGAGGATCCCCCCATGGGGGGGGGCCTCTCTCCCCGTGGCCCACACGACAGCCTGGTAGATCCAGAATGAAGGGGCAGGTCGGGTAAGGTCCCGGGCTCGGAGGCAAGTCCCCGCCAGGCCGCCGCACACCCACCCGGCACCGGGCGTCCGAACTTAATATATATAAAGTGGGCGAGTCGGTTCCCCAAGGTCAATAATAGCATTGTATACACTAGATAGCACCATATAGCAGAGTAAAAAGGGAGCAAGCAACCACATAAACATTGCATTATCTAATCATAATTCAAACGACTTGTGTCTTCTGTCCACTATAAAGCACTATGAAGGAGAGTAAAAAATAAAGGAAGAAAAGAACAAGCAAGAACACAGATATGACATTATCTAACCGTCGTTTGGACAGCGTGTGTCTTCTACTCGGGCTGTCTATCGTCTCGTTCACCGTTGATGGGGTCAGGACCTCTTCTGCGACCCAGGCCAGGTCGCTGTGCCGGTCTACGACGTTCCCTTTCCCGCCTCCTAGGACGTTGTGGGAGCGGAACCATCCCTCCGTCAGGTTCCATAGCTAACCAGTTCGGGACGACGATGGGGGCCGCTCCCAGGAACTCAAACAGACCCTTCAGCTGTTCCTGCGTCTTCAATGCGTAGGTTCTCCGATCTTTTCGTATCAGCAGCTGGAAGGGGTGTCCCCATCTGTAGGTCGCCCCCTGTCGTTGTATGAGGTCAAGCAAAGGTTTCAGCGCTCGCCGCATTTGGAGAGTTCTGCGCGATAAGTCCGATAGCAGGATGACACGGGCTCCGTTTAGGTCGCTGGGGCCCTTGCTCCATGCCGCTCTCATTAGCGCCTCTTTAATTTGATAACATCCCTCGGTCTGTTGGGATCGGGACTTACAGGCCCCAGAGCTCGATGAATTCGGTCAATCTCAATCTCTTCTTCTGGTGGGCGCTCTAGTAGCTTGTTAAACAGTTCGCATGTTATGGATCTCAGCTCTGCTGGGGCCACTGACTCGGGGATGCCCCTCAATCGTATATTGTTTCGACGATTTCTATTTTCCAGGTCATCTTGCTGCACTTGGAAGTTGGAGAGCATCCTACGTGTGGTTTCTTGTTCACGTTCTAATGCCTCCACTCTAGCTTGGATCTGTGTTTGTGCAGCCGCGTTAGTATCTACTCTGTTGGATAGGTCCGCCATAGAGTTCTGCATGGATGTAATTTCTCTACGGAATGTATCTTCCATTCTAGTTATGTAAGATTCAAAGTCGGATCTCGATGGCAGCGTTTTGAGGGCCTCAGTGATATTGTGTCTTACTGAGCCTGCTATAGCCGAAATCAATGTATGGGATAAAGGTGTATCAAGGGCGGCTGCATCAGAGTGCACCGTCGGTCGCTCTTCTGGTGCAGGGTGTCTTGTCACCCCAGAGTATGCAAAGACCATGGGGCTGTGGGGTCCCGGTGAGAACGCAGGCCTCCGCCCCCATTCCGCCTGCATGTCCGTTGGACATCTGGGCCCTGGGAGTTATTGTGTGGCGTGGGGCATCCCGTCTCAACAGGGTAGTCTAGGGCCATGGGGCTGCGGGGTCCGGGCGGGGACAAGGACTCCCGTTCCCACTCGCCACCAGTTCTCTGGTTCACTGAGGCACTTGTGTCCCCCTCTCTCCCTGGCAGCCCATGAGTTGAGGAGTGTGTTCCAGTGTGCTGTCTCTTTAAGGGTTCATCCCCTGCCTGTGAATCCTCATGGCAGGCTGTGTAGTCCCTCACTGCCCCCTTCTCTGGAGCTGCAGGCTTGGGCCCCTCTGCACCTCCGTGTATCTGGGCTGCTACTACCAGCTCTCTGCTCCTGTCATGCGGCCCCTCCTCTCCCCATCCGGGGTGACTCACCGCTCCTCCGGTGTACATCGAGCGGGTATGCGGCCTCTCCTCTCCCGCCGGGTCGGTCTCCTGATCTCGCCCCGGCATCCATGGCCCGGTCTCCGCAGCGTCGGTTCTCTGCTGTGCAGCCGCGGGTGCGTCCCCTCGTCTCGGCGAGGTCGGTGCCATCTTGCCTGTGGCCGCACCGCACCTCGCGTCCTCCGGCATCGCGGTCTGCTGCTCTCCTCTCCTCAGCTCCGGCGGTCGGGGGGATGCCGCCTCCGTCTCCTCTTCTGCGTGGCGACAGATAGGAGGTGAGTCAGGCGCTGCAGGGACGGGGAGCAGCCGCCCCTCCGTCCCACCCGCTTTCCCGCCGGCATCCGCCATTGCTGATGGTGGCGATCGGGGGCTCTCCGGCTCCGTGGAGCCAAAATATATCAGGATGCAGTTCTGTTGGCAGGGCTTCGTTGTGCTCCTGGTCCTCCGTTTCTTGGACATGTTCTGGAAGGTGCCGCTCAGCTATAGATGCAGTCCAACGGGGTTTGAACGGGGAGCCTCACACTTTGGCTTCCTACTCCGCCATTAGCAGGCCACGCGACAGCTGATTTTTAATGTGGTGAGGACTGGGATCCTGTTTTTCCTGGTAAGCATTGTATCAGGTTTTTGGGCTCAAGAAGTGCAAGTTAGTCCAAAGCAGCTAAGCATGGATGGTTAGAATCAGGATGAGGGCTATTATTTCAAGTTGGGAGCCAAACCCGGCTTGTGATTAGACAATGGTAGATTTTTCTAAGAGGAACGAACAGATGAGCAATATGACAGAATGAATCTTCAGGGTTGGAAAAAAATGTATAGTTTATATGGTGTTATTCCCTGCAGGTACATATGAGGCTGTTGAATATAGTGAATCATTACTAACACCTCGAAAAATACCATTTTATATACATTCATTTTGTAAAATGGTTTTCTGCAAGTTGTCCATACAGGGACACCGAATCATCACGAATGGGTTAACTAGTAGCCAAAAGGCGGGATTAGAGCAGGAGTGAGCTGCAATTCCTCCCAGGTGCATGTATAAGGCCGGCCTGACGATAGGATTCCCAGTACAAAGCAATCGAGACCGGCCTATAGGAGGAATGCCTCATGACAAAAATTATAACAAAAAAGGCCGGAATAACCGTCCATAGACAGCTTGTAGAAGGCAATGGAAAATGTTGGAGTGTAAGCTCCAATTCTTTGAATGTCCAGGAATTGGATAGAAGAATGAAGGATGATGTCCTAATTCAAATGAAAAGCAGAGACCACTTTTGGTACAAAAAACCTCTCTGGGCCGCAGGGCAGTATGGTTTGCAAGATAGTGCTGCCAGCTCCGAAAATCTGTGTACTGAGGTGATGGCTACCAAGAACACCACATTTAGAGATAAAGGAAACAAGGAGGCTCCCACCATCGGCTCAAAAGGAGGCAGAAAGAACCAAGTTGGTATAGACACCTTATAAACATGTGCTGTCCCCTGCATAAAAGTCTCTCCTTAAAGTCCACTGTTCCCTGAACCAGGGATCGAGAATGGAGGCACCAGTTCAGTGCTGACAGAGTGAAGGTTCTCTTCAAGCCTAAAGGAGACCAATGCAATAGAATCGCAAACTGAGGAAGGATCCTGGTGTGTTCTGGGCATATGGAAGAAGATCCCCATTGACCCCAGGAGGTCCCCATTGAAGGTCAACAAATATTCTGCTGTAACTTCTGGAGCTTGGGCAAGAAAGCTCTGGTCTGGGCTGTATGCAGGCGCATCCCCAGAAAACACCCCTGCTGCTGCGGGTGTCAAATAGGATTTGGGGTGGTTTATCAGCCAACCAAACCGCTTCAGAGACTCCAATAACAACTGCACATCCCTGGCTGCCTCCAACAGGGAGGGAGCTCAGAGATAGAGGGAGTTCAAGTAAGGCACTATGCAAATCCACTGACACCGAAAGATCTCCATGATCGCTACCAACACCTTTGTAAACACTCTGGGATCAATGGAGATCCCGAAAGGAGAGCTACAAATTGAAAAACTGGGAAGCGTAAAAACTTCAGATGCCCCTTGAAAATCGGAATGTGTAGATAGGCATCTCTGATGTCTATTGAAGCCAGATAATACCATTTTGTGAGTACTCACCTGAAAAATGGATATTGTCAGTGTGCCACACACCCCGCTTCACCTTTAAATTCTTCACGATTGGGTTACTCACCGCCAGGTGACACTGTTGCAGAGAGGAAGTCTTGTAACGAGCCCCCTTCTGGCCTATATATACCTGGTACCTCCCATTTATCACCAGTGATTTAAAAAGCAGAAAGACAAGGTACCAGTAATCTACCGGTAACCTCAAAATAAATAAAAGCTTCACCATATGAAGGATTCGGGATACCGAAAAGGGCGGGAGTGAAGCGGGGTGTGTGGCACCCTGACAATATCCATTTTTCAGGTGAGTACTCACAAAATGGTATTATTCTCAGTGTGCCACACACCCCACTTCACCTTTAAATTCTTCACGATTGGGACATCCAAAAGCAGTGTCCACAAGGGATGGGTATCCAAAGGCAAGGTGAAGCATAACTTAAATGACTGCAGTCTGCAGCACTTTGCGGCCAAAAACAGCATCCGCTGAGGCTCGCACATCAACTTTGTAAATCTTAGAAAAAGTATGAACAGAAGACCAAGTGGCGGCCTTACAAACTTGTTCAACAGAAGCTTGGTGCTGAAAAGCCCAAGACGCTCCAACGGCGCAAGTAGAATGAGCAGTGATACGAAAAGGGGGAACTTTCCCCTTAGCAGCATAGGCCGCAATAACGGCCTGACGTATCCATTTGCTAATGGAAGATTTGGCCGATGCCAAACCCTTCTTAGGCCCACAGGGCACAACAAAAAAAAGGCATCCATCTTACGAAAAGGAGACGTGATAATCTACGAAAAGGAGACGTGATAATCAAGTAGTACTTAACACAGCGTACTACATCCAAACAATGCAAAACCCTCTCCTTGTCATTCTTAGAATTAGGACACAAGGAGGGAAGAACAATATCCTGATTCAAATGAAAAGCAGAAACAACCTTAGGAAGAAAGTCTGGTTTGAACCGAAAGACCACTTTATCCTGATGCCTCTCAAAGTAAGGCGCATGGATAGACAAGGCCGCCAACTCCGAGACACGCCGGACCGAAGTGATAGCTACCAAGAAGACAATCTTCTGAGTCAGGGTAGACAAAGCAATATCTTGCAGAGGCTCAAAAGGAGGAGCCTGCAGAGCAGAAAGAACCAAATTCAAATCCCAAACCGGGAGTAATGGTTTCCTGGGAGGCCGCACATGCGTAACCCCCTGGAAAAAAGTTTTAACTAAAGGATGAAGCGCAAAACGCTTCTGAAAAAAGATAGATAAGGCAGAAACTTGCCCTTTCAAAGTACTTAGCTGAAGACCAGAGTCCAGCCCAGATTGTCAAAACTCCAGAATCCTGGAGACCGAAAAGACCCTACAAGGAAAAGATCTAATCTCACACCAAGCGATATAGGCTTTCCAAGTCCTATAGTAGATGATAGAAGAAGACCTCTTCCGGGCACTGATCAGAGTCTTGACAACTGAGTCAGAAAGACCCTCCTCCTTCAAGATGGAGGTTTCAGCAGCCAGGCCGTCAAACCCAGCGCTGGTAAATTGGGGTAACACAACCGACCCTGAGTGAGCAGATCGGGCCGAAGAGGCATAACGAACTGGTCCACTGCCAGCCGAACGATGTCTGCGAACCACACTCGCCTTGGCCACCTTGGGGCCACGAGAATGGCGGACACCCTTTCCAGAGCCAACTTCCGAACCACCCTGCCCAGCATGGGTATCGGAGGAAACAGGTATAGAAATCCCAGATCCCCCCAGCTCAGGGACATGGCGTCCACTGCCAAAGCCAGAGGATCCTGGGAGAGCGACACGAAGTTCGGGAGCCTGTGATTGTGACGAGAGGCAAACAGGTCCACCTCCGGCGTCCCCCATCGGAGACACAGTGAGCGAAAAACCTGAGGATGGAGAACCCATTCTCCCAGACGGGGAGAGCCCCTGCTCAACCGGTCCGCTTCCTGGTTCTCCACTCCTGGAATGTATACCGCCGAGAGACAAGGAACATGGGCCTCTGCCCAGGTCAGGATCAGGGACACCTCTCTGAGAGCACTCAGACTGCGAGTCCCTCCCTGATGATTGATGTAAGCAACCGCTGTTCAATTGTCTGAACGCACCTGGACCGGAAGGCCCAGAACGTGTTGAGTCAGGAGAGCAAGAACCCGACGGATGGCTCTCAGTTCCAGAACATTGATGGGTAAGTGGGCCTCTTGAGGTCCCCACTGCCCCTGGAACTGAAGCTCCTTCCAGAATCCGCCCCATCCCGAAAGACTGGCGTCCGTGGTGACAATTTCCCAAAGAGGGGTCAGGAAAGACCTGCCCCTCACGAGATTGGCAGAGACCAACCACCACTGGAGGGACTGCCGGACCCGGGAGGACAACTGGAAGGGCTGATCCAGCGACCGAGGCTGCCGGTCCCAGGACGCCAACAGATAAAGCTGAAGCATCCTCGTGTGAAATTGAGCAAAAGGAACTGCCTCGAAAGAGGCGACCATCAACCCTACCAGCCTCATCCCCAGACGGATGGACGGCCAAGGATTGGAAAGAAGGACCCGAGCCAACTCCTGAATCAGATGAATTTTGGACTGGGGGAGAAACACTCTGTGTTGATGAGAGTCCAACTGCATCCCCAGAAAGGACACCACCCTGGCCGGAGGGAGGGAGGACTTGGGGAAGTTGATCACCCAACCAAAGCTTTCCAGCGTGGAGACCACCATCCTGGTGTCTGTCTCCGATTGATTGAGTGACAGAGCCATGATGAGAAGGTCGTCCAAATAAGGTACGACACGAATGCCCCGAGAGCTGAAAATGGCCATCACCCCTGCCAGCACCTTGGTGAACACTCTTGGAGCCGAGGTAAGGCCAAACGGAAGTGCCACGAATTGAAAATTCTGATCTTCCATCACGAATCGAAGAAAACGTTGATGAGCCTGGCAGATGGGAACATGAAGATAAGCATCCTTGATGTCTATGGACGTCATGAAGTCCCCCTGCCGAAGGGAACCGAAGGCCGTACGCAAAGTTTCCATGCGAAACTTCCGAAAACGGATGAACTTGTTGAGTAATTTCAGGTCCAGGACGGGACGAACAGACCCGTCCTTCTTGGGGACTGCGAAAAGATTGGAGTAGAAACAGAGGCCCATCTCTAAGCGTGGTACCGGCCGGATGACCGCCATTTCTAACAGATTCTTTACCGACGCCAGGAGCCCCTGTGCGGCCAAAAGATCGATGGGCACCCGAGACCTAAAGAACCGTGAAGGAGGGCGAGACTCGAATTCCAGTTTGTAACCGGACGACACCACCTCCCGGATCCATCTGTCCAGAACCTCCTGGTCCCAAACCTGGGAGAAGTGTTGCAATCGTCCCCCCACCCGCACGGGTGAGGGCAGCCCCTCATTGCTGAGCGGGCTTACCAGCAGGCTTGGGCTTGGTGCCCCAGGACTGAGTGGGACGGCCACGGCCCCTCCCCCGAGTCCAACCTGCACCTCTGGTAGCGGGAAAGGAAGCCCCCCTACCCGCTCTGAATCCCCGAAAGGAAGGCCTAACAGTACTTGCCCCCTGAAAGGGACGACGAGGCCTCTTGTGTTGCGGCATTTACCACCTTTTGCAACTGAATCAATTTTATCACCAAACAGTCGCAAGCCCAAAAAGGGGAGAGCTGTGAGCACCTTTTTAGAAACTAAGTCCGCCGACCACTGGTGCAGCCACACTGCCCGACGAATAGCCACCAGCATTGCCGCTGTCCTGCTACTCATAGCCAGCGCATCGTCCTGAGCGGTCAGAACATAGGAAACAAAAGACTCACACTGCTTGAGAGCAGTAAACTCCTTACAAGTGGGATCAAGATCCACACACAGATCCTGAATAACAGACCTAACCGCCAATAGAAGAAGCGCCGAAGCACACACCGGGCGCATCGTTGATCCGGCACTAATAAAACCATGGCGAGCGTACTGGTCAATCCGACGATCCTCACCATTCTTAAGGGCAGTGGTCTCAGAAGACTGCACCATAGCCGTGCTAGAGAGCCCTAGCACAGGGGTATCGACGTCAGGGGGAACCAACCAAAGCTTCACCAATTCTGGCGGAAAAGGATAACGTTTCTCCCAACTGGAAGGAATTCCAGTTAACCGCGTGGGATGTTCCCATTCCTTAAGCACAATCCTCTCAAAGTGTTGTTGTCTGGGAAAAACCAAACGCGGCTGAGGCACATTAAACAACTGACCCTTTGGCAGGGTGACAGCCTCAGGCGGATCTAAATTCAAAATTTCAAACATTTGAGCCAGAATGGAGGGGGTGTCAAGGGAAAACCCCGCAGCCAAATCGCCAATAGCATCAACCTCAAGCTGATCTGCAGGCTCATCTGACTCCACCAGGAATTCCCCCTCCTCGTCCAGGGAGCAATCGGACCAATCCACAGGCTCACATACCTCATCCTGTGAAGCCGGAGGTACAGGAGAAAGGTGCTTCGCAGTGGCCTTAAACCCTGCTTTGACGGAAATTATCTTCTCGAGGTTGGATAATCGTGCAGACACCTCGGATTGCGAATCCCCACCTTTGACAATGTCACACGGGGTCCGGAACAGGGAGGGAGGGGTAGGAGATGATGGAAGTTGCGAAGAGCCAGCAGCCGGAGCGACGGACTGACGCGCAATATTCTGCTTTGCACAAGGAATGCATAATATAACATCATCGCCTGGGAGCGGAGTCCCGCAGCCCCCACACAGCCTGGATGGCCCAGAAGAACCATTTCCGGATTATCGGAAGCCTCCATATGGTGATTTATGGTATTCGCATAACCATGGGTTTAAGGCATAAGCCACCCGGGATGCCCCTTTATGTTAATGTCCCGGGAGGGAGGATTTAATTTAAAATAATGATCCCCTTTTAAATAATTAATTTAATATTTTTTTTTTTTTTACATATATATATATATATATATATATATATATATATATATGTCCCAATTTAGAGAAAAAGGACTAGCCAGGTATAATAGAACTGGGAAGCCACTGCATTGAGGGAATCCCAGGATCTGTGGGGGAAAAAACCAACAGTAAGATCCCCAGAAAACAAATGGCAGCATGCAATACAACATTCAAGCAACAATGTAACACATAATAATACACACACCAAAGTGCTTTAAAGAGGCCAAAGAAAAACTCTTATCCTTTGTTTTTCCTCTTTTTTTTTTTTTTTTTTAAATCAGTCATGATAACAATAGACGGCCCCACGCGAGGTGAGGCTGCTTACCTGCCCAAGTAAGGCTGAATAGCCAAGGCACCCGAACAGCAGCAATGGCAGCAATGGCAACAGTAGCAGCAGAGACGAAAACACATATGCGGCTGAGTGCCCCGCACCTGTACTCCTAATGAAAGGAATGAAGTGCGGCTGGGGCCGGGTTGAATGACGCCGCCGCCGCAACCACGCCCCCCTCTGACGTCATCCGGGCCCCGCCCCCCTCCAGATTCAAACCGTGCGGCCCGCCAGACGGCGGTGCCGCAAAACAAGAGGGCGCACAACGCCCTCAGTAGATGGAGGGAGTGGGGGGGGGGGGAGACGAAAGCTTGCTAGGCAGCCCGCGCTGCCCAACCGACAGTGCTGACAACGTGGCCCGCCGAGCGGTGCCGATTCAAAGAGGAGGCAAGGGGGGAGGGGAGCTGTGAGCACCTAAGAAAGGACGCAGGCAGCATCAGGCATGCCTGCCACAGCGCGGCCCGCCCCGGCCGCCCTAAAGCTGACCCAAACTCTGGCCATTCAGGCCAGCAGCAGCCCGCCAAAATGGCAGAACTGCCAGTGAGGATAAACAACGTGCCATGTGAGGAAGAATCAGCCAGGCCAAGTGCACCCTTGCTTGCGGTGCAGCCTGACAAGTGTTAAACAAGTAAAAAACATACAAGTAAAAACATACAGGGGCATCCCAAATCCGGATCACCATGCCGGACAGCCGCATTGCCCCCAAAACAGGGGGTCGAGCGGAGGAGATAAGCTCCTAAGCAGCTATAGTGCCATGTACCAATTGCCCAGTGAGCAGCCTAGGCTGGGAGGCTTCCATTTAACCACAAAGGTAACAAACAATCAAAACCGGGCAGAAATAGACCAAAGGGGGTGCCGGGGTAAGACCCCGGCTATCTGCAAGCAGGAGACTTCTTTCTTCTGTCTTGTCGTCATGCAGAGAGAAAAATACTGGTGATAAATGGGAGGTACCAGGTATATATAGGCCGGAAGGGGGCTCGTTACAAGACTTCCTCTCTGCAACAGCGTCACCTGGCGGTGAGTAACCCAATCGTGAAGAATTTAAAGGTGAAGCGGGGTGTGTGGCACACTGAGAATAATCCCCCTGTTAAAGTGCCAACACCAACAACTGCAGATGTGACTGTTGAGGGGTCAGATCTAAGATGAGCCAAGCGGCCCCAATTTGGGGGTCACAAACAGGTTTAAATAAAAGCCGAGGCCTCTTGCAAAAAAGCGACCATACGCAAAGGTTAAGGCAGCCTGGGTCTCCTTGGATTAAGAATCAGCTGGACACTGCTTCAGCCATAGGGTCCGCAGCAATGACACTGAAAGGGTCAGATTTCGCCTGAGCAACTTGGCAATGGCATCTATCGCTACTCTGGCAAACTTGATGAGATTGACCCTATTATGTAGGATCTCACACTCCTCTGATTCTGCTCTGTGACTCTTCTGGATCTTCCGCACTCTACGACACCATGTTCTGCCTGCTAGACAGAGCAAGGAGGTAGCGAAAGTAGGCCGTAAGGCTGCCCCAGCCCCTGAAAAAAAAGTGGCAACCCACTGCATCCAGCTTCCTATCGATGGGATCCTCTAAGTAAGTGGTGGGGAGCAACGTGTGCTTCGCAAGACAGTAAATGGGGTCGTCAGCCACTGGTGAGCGAACAAATTTCTAAAGTCTGTTCTGGAAATGGATAAACTTCCCAAATCTTGGGTATAGAAGGAGCACTGTCCAGTTTCTCCCATTTATTGTCTATAAGCCTCCATAATTCTTCGTACAGAGAAGCCTCATGGACCATTTAGCCTCATGGAGGTTAAACCCCCATCATAGCTGGAACTGAATGACTTATGACTGCATCTACATCATCCCTCTATTGTTCCAGTGAGACCCCTTCTTCAGAACTCGAGTCTGAAGAATCCTGCTCCTCCATCACCACTTCTGTGAGGCGACGATCCTCAGCATCATAGAAATCAAACAGACCCTCCTCCAACTCACACTCCGAGGAGGAGTCCACAATGAAGCGTTTGCGTTTAAGGACCACCTTCTTGCCTGTGGCAGCTCTACCCTCCTTGCCTGCCAGCTTCATTAACATGGTGGTTAACGCCTGCCAGCTCTCACAGAAATTTACAATCCTCAAAGGTAAAACCCTGAAGTCGGGAGCCCGAGATCGACCTTAATGGGGAAAACCCTTCTGGCTGTCCCTCCCGGGGTGGAGGCGCAATAGAGGTCCTGCTGGATAGATACTAAAAAAAGAGAATTCTGTGAGTACTCACCTGTAGAATTAATTTCTCTTCCATTATTACTTCAGGACATCAGAAGAATTCAGAGACGAATGGGTTAACCTCTCCTGAAGGGTGTGGTCTGCAAGAATAAAGGTGTGTCTCCACCTCCCGGGCCTATAACCACCTGGCTGACTTGATGAACTTCAGTTTAATTGAAAAGCAGTAGAACCAGCCGCCCGGGAGGCATACCTATCCTGCTGGAAACAAAAGGCTGGAGACCAAATACAAGACTCCTCTCTCCATTTATTTCTTTTTTAAATGCTGATCATTATTTACAGCAACTATTTACATATTTACCACTCCACTAAAACTAGGCATCCAAGACATGGACATAGTAACCTAGAAGACAGGGAGGGTCTGATGTCCTGAAGAAATAATGGAAGAGAAATTAATTCTACAGGTGAGTACTCACAGAATTCTCTTTTCTCTTCCATTTTACTTCAGGCCATCAGAAGAATTCAGAGACGAATGGGACCTCCAAAAGAAGTACACTAATCCGGGTGGGATCCCCAAAAACCTTTACTCCTTCAGGAATAAGACACTCCAAAAACCCTTATTCCTTTCAGGAATATAACATTCCAAAAACCCTTATTCCTTTCAGGAATAAGACATTCCAAAACCATCTAATTACCACTGTATGTAATTCCTTCCTACCAAAGGCTCTACCTTATAGAATTTGGTAAATGGATGAGCTAAAAACCAAGTAGCGTCTTTGCATACTTCTTATATTGAAGCTTGATGCTAAAAAATACAAGAATCTCCAATAGTTCTTGTCGAATGAGCAGTAGTCCTAAAAGGAGGATCCTTCCCCTTAGGGAATATGGGCTTTTACTGTCTAATCCATCGCTGATGGTAGACTTAGATGGTGGAAGACCTTTCCGTGGACCCTCAGGTATGACGCATAAGGAGATAAGGAAGGCAAATTCACCTTTTCATTAAGATGAATAACCACTTTAGGAAGAACATCCTGTTTAAAGTAGAAGACGACCTTGTCCTTATGTAACACTAAATAAGGAGACTTAACTGATAAACTGCTAATTCAGAAACCTTCCTTACTGAGGTTATTGCCACTAAAAAAGATAACCTTAAGAGTCAAGAAACTTAATGATGCATCTGCCAATAGTTCAAAAGGAGGACGCTGATAAAGAGCCAATAAAAGTTCAGGTCCCAAACCGGCAGAAGTGGCTTACGAGGAGGCCGCACATGAGCGACTCCCTATACAAAATTTTTGATACATTTATTCATAGCAATGGGTTTCTGAATAAAAAGATAGATAAAGCAGATATCTGTCCCTTTAAAGTACTCAATTGAAAACCTTCATCAAGACCTTTCTACCAGCGAACCTTCTGGATTTGCACCAAGCGAAAATGCTTGCCAGACTCTATAGTAGATCATTGATGAAGGTTTCTTCCTGGCCTGAATCATAGTCTGCATGACTATGTCAGAAGAACCCCCTTTCTGCCAAGATAAAGGATTCAATAGCCAGGCCGTCCAAGCCAGAACATGTGTATTGCCTTAGAGGCCCTTGTGTGAGAAAATCTGGATCGTCGGGTAACCTCCACGAGTTGCCCTCTGACATCCTTACTATGTCTGAGAAACAGCTTCTTCTTGGCCACCGAGGAGCCACCAGAATGGTTGGGACTCCCTTGTGAGCTAACCTTTCTTCGTACTTGACCCAGGAGTGGAATCGGAGGGAAAGCATAAAGAAGCTTGAATGCTGACCCCTGAAGAGTCAGGACATCTGTTGCTATAGTTAGAGAATCGCTGGACCGAGACACAAACTTTGTAACTTTCCGATTGTGTCGTGATGCACAAGAGATCTATGTCCGGAATCCCCCAGCGCATGCATAGGGATTGAAAAAACCCTCTAAGAGACCATTCCCTCTGATGAAGGACCGTTCTGCTGAGATGATCAGCCTGCAAGTTGTCCACTTCAGGTATGTGTACAGCCGAAATGCATGAAACCTGTTTCTCGGCCCAAAGTAAAAACCAGCTCACTTCCATGAGGGCTTCACTGCTTCAGGTGCCCCCATGGTGGTTGATATATACCACCACCGTCCAATTGTCTGTTTGAATCCGGACGGGATGCCCCTTCAGATGGCATGTCCAATGACTGAGATACAATAGAATTGCTCTCAGTACCAGGATATTTATGGAAAGTCTGCTCTCCTTCAGACTCCACTGTCCCTGGAGCGTTGGTGACTCCATGACACTCCCCCAACCCGATACACTGGCATCCATGGTGATGATCTTCCACTGTACAGGTAGGAAGGATTTGCCAGTCTGAAGAGGCTGAGGACCAGGCTAGAGACTGCCTTGTTGATGGTGTCATGCAAAAAGAGTGATCCGGAGTGTGTGGGTCTTGATCACAGATTGTGAGCAATTCCATCTGCAGGGGTCTTGTGTGAACAGTGCAAAAGGTACGGCCTCGAAGCAAGATACCATCAGGCCCAATAGACATATTCCTTGATGAATCGTTGGGTGAGGGCAAGACAAAAGACCCTGTACCCTGGCCTGAAGTAAGAGTCACTTCTGTGCTGAAAAAAACACTTTTGGCTGAGACGTGTCTAATGACAGTCCCAGAAAAGAATACCTCTTGAAGCTATGATATGATATTTGACTTAAGAATTCGACTGGATAGTCAATTATCCAATGTCGATCAGACAGTCTGTGTATCCTTCTGGGCCCCCTGACATGATGGGGCACATATTAACAGATAGTCTAAGTAAGGGATTATATGTATACCCTGACTTCTTAGAGAAAACATGAGACCTGCCAACACCTTGGTAAACACCCTTGGTGCTGAAGATAGACCGAAGGGTAACGCCACAAACTGAAGTTGTAGGCCACCTACAGCAATGCTTCTGCTTTCTGCGGAATTTGGGATACCCCTGAGCAAGAGAATCTCCAAGTGGGTCTGGCTCCTAATTTGATCTTGTAACCTGAGTATACAACTTCCTGTATCCAAATATCTGTTACATGAATCCTCCAAATATGAGCAAAATGCAGAAGCGGCCCCCCCACACCTGCAAGAGCGGGGGCATCCCTTCATGCCTGAGCAGGCTTTGAAGGGGGCCTGGCTTTATTCTGCCAGACACCTGATGCCTCAATTTGGAACTTTGTCTTATTCAAAAAATCTCTTCGGTATCCTGAAGAGGCCGAACCTCTAGCCGGAACCCCGGAGTATTAGAGGCCCTGCGGAAGCAGTATTAGACTTCGGCTTCTGTGGCAGATTAGATGATTTACCACTAGTAGCATGCTTTACCATGTCAACCAAGCACTCCCCAAAACACCTTAAAGGGGAGTCCTGTCATTCTTTTTTGGAGGCTATGTCAGCTGGCCATTGCTTAAGCCATAAAGCATGCTAAAGGCTAACACCTTAGGCCCCTGGCACTTATCCTGCTCAAGCCTCCATAGCCCGTATCATATACCTGTTGTAGCCAAACTGGTCTTGATCACCTGGTAGCATGACTTCCATGAATGACCCCCACGAGTCTGAGTCCAGTTATTTTACCTACATCCTGCTCCCCAAAAAATGCTATGGATGTAGCCCAGGCCGGCCGCAAGGTTGACCCCATAATAGAATAAGCATTACATGCCACCTGATCCACGGCTTATTCGCTGGTTCCTTTGCAGAAGCACTATCCGAGGATAGCATAACCAAAATCTTAAAAAGACCTGGCCCCAGAGCGTCCACCACAGGAGGGTGAGACCATAATTCAATCTGATCTGGAGGGAAGGGATACATAGTATCTAGTACTTTAGGAATGGGCGGAAGACAACCTGACTTCTGCCATTCCCTACTGATCAGATTAGAATAATGTGTATGCTCTGCAACATCCTCCAGAATGGAGGAAATCAAAACCATCCATATTAACTGAGCACCCCCTTGCGTAGAGGACTATGAATACGAGTCCCTACTGGATAAATCCTCCCCAACGGATAACTTCCTGGGAGACTAGGGCAGCTACAATATCCTCTTCAAGTTAGAGGATAAATCTTTTCTTTAAAAAACCTTTTTAGTAGCCAATCCTTCTAAATGACTTTCCAAAGGTTTAGGACCACTTGAGGGCTGCCGACAGAGTTTAAAGACTCAGAAGGAGGCTATGGCAGCCACAATATCTTCTTCAAAAAATATATTTTTTTCTTAGTAGCCAATATGACTTGCTAAAGGTTTTAGGTCCGCTTGAAGGCTGCCAGGGTTTTTTTTAAGCTCAGAGGGCGCTGGCCACATGTGTCAGAGCCCTTGTAGGGAGGAGACAATTGTCTTCCATATCCACTACTACCGTAGCATAACCCTGCACACCGTGCTATCCTCGTTCAGTGTCTGTTTGCATACTGGACATAGGGTGAATCAATCTGCTAAAGGACCAGATTCGATTACCCCAGATGCCTCCGTCATGGTGTTTTATACTAGATTACCTCCCAGGGGGTCTAAAACCTAGTATATGAACAGTTCCCAATAGTCGCAAGACTATTGTGAGAGCTCAGAGGGTGAACCACATCAATATATTGCCAGTCTTATCCCACAATCATATATATATATATATATATAACAATTAAAAAACATGAATATTTATATATGAATAAATATCATATTAATACACATAATCATTAAAAATGACCTACCTAAAGATTTAGGTCCGCTTGAGGGTGGCCGTGCAGCGGCTCAGAAGCAGCCCTTTTTGCCGGCAAACAACCCCAGTATCAAGCACTGCCGGAGAAGAACCGTGAAGTGAGCGGTACTTTTGTGCTTCCCCGAGCCGAAACCTTCCCGTGAAGGCGGCTAGAGAAGAACTGCGATCTCAGCGGTACTCTGCGCTTCGCCCGGCCGAAAATCTTCCATTGAAGGTGGCTGGAGAAGAACTGCGATGTTAGCGGTACTTGCCGCTTAGCCCGGCCGAAAATTTTCCAGTGCGAGCGGCCGGAGGAGAACCACGATGTTAGCGGTACTTGCCGCTTAGTCCCGGTCAAAAATGTTGCAGTGCGAGCGGCCGGAGGAGAACCGCGATGTTAGCGGTACTTGCCGCTTCGCCTGGTCGAAAATCTTCCAGTGAGAGCGGGGTAAGAAAAGAGCCTCACACCGGTGCTCGCTGCTATGGTAAGCCGAAAATGTTTCCATAGCGGCGGGCGCAAATTTTGAATTTTTCAACCAGTGAAAACACATGGGCAATAAAGAGGAAATTAATTCCCCTGGTTCCCCTCAATCAGGCTCACCAGACAAAAGCCTTATGGCTGCTTTTTCCTGTGGCGGAATTCTCAGCCAGGAGTGTCACTCTTTTTTAAAAAACAAAAAAAGGTGACACCCCACAGTGCTTACCTTACCATCCTGATCCGAATGCAGCTTAGCTGCGGAGCCAAAGTGGGTCCATTCAGATCCAAGGAGTATAAGGGCAAGGAACAGTCAGGTTTCCATTACCCCCGCTTCCAAGGCATAATTCCTTTAAAACAAAAAGTAAATGGGAGAGGAGTTCAGATAAGTCCTTGCAAATTCCACTGCAAGAAAGAAAACTGTAGTGCATCAAGTCAGCCAGGTGGTTATAGCCCCGGGAGTTGGAGACACACCTTTGTTCTTGCAGACCACACCTTTCGGGAGAGGTTAACCCATTCGTCTCTGAATTCTTCTGATGGCCTGAGGTATAATGGAATAGAAAATAGTGGTACAAGACTAACAGGTATTAACCCCCTCCACCAGCTGACTGAATCCAAAGCAGGTCACTGGGGCGTCCAAGAGGCTAGGACCCGGGCTTATATCTGATGCCAAAAGAAATGGGTAACAAACCTACAGAATCTTGGGAATAGAAGGGACGCTATCCGGCTTCCATCCTTTGGCCATGATCTGCCTAAAATGAGGCTGATCGGGAAAAGCCTTATGGGCCTTTCCTTGTAGGCATCACCAGGAGCGGACTGTGGTAAAAAAAATGGCTCAGGAGACTGGTCCTTCTTCAGTGTGTTCCACGCCCCCCTCCCATAACAGGCAGTGTGCAGAATTCCCCTCCCCCCCCATAACAGGCAGAGTGCAGAACCCCACATATCACAGGCTGTGTGGTAGACTCCCTCCCACAACATGCTGAGTGGCATAATCCCCCGCCCCCCCCCCCGCTGTCCTATCGCTGCCACTGGAACCAGGGGATGCCACCGCCGAGCCAGGCCTGCTAGCCCACCATATGAGGCTCTGTGCAGTGGCCTATGACATATGGGTGGCAACGCAGCAGCTTGAGAGTTCTAGCAGAGCAGAGACTCTCGTGCTGATGCTGTGCGACGCCCAGAGCTCATCACAAGGCTGCCACCTCCACTGCACTGGCCTACTGCCCTTTAATTTAATGCTATCTCAGCCCCCATTGATCTGGCCCACTGATAGTATCCGGAGCCTTGGCAGCTGGTCAGTGCAGGGGAGGCGGCGGCCTACCGCCATTGTATCGGCATGCCCTATGACCAGTCCAGCCCTGGGCATCAAGTTGATCCTCCAAAGTAGCAGAAAGAGCAACCTTCTTAAAACCGGGGAAATCCTGAATTACTCTGATTTAATCTACGTTATCCCTCTATTGTTCTAGTAAGGCAACCTCTTCAGAACTAGAATCTGGCTCCTCCATCTCGCCTTCTGCAGGCAGAGGTTCCACAGCATCCTGGAAATCAAACAGACCCACCTGTAACTCAGAATCTGAGGAGTCAGCAATGAGGCGTTTGTGTTTAAGTTGCTATCTTATTACCTTCTTGGCCATGGCAGATTACCCCCCCCCCTCCGCTCGGCTTCAGGAACATTGAAGTTAAGGTCTGCCAACTCCAATAGCAATTTCCGTACCTCATGGGTAAAACCCTGAAGTCGGGAGCCACCAGGGAGGCGAGCATGCTCAAAACAGGATGCCCTAGAACTATGGGATGCCCGAGACCAAATACAGTCAAGGTCCTGCTGAAGAGACAGTACAAGACCTACAGAGATTAACCGCCTCCACCAGCTCACCACAATCAAAGCAGATCACTGAGGCACCCAAGAGGGTAGGAACTGTATGGCAAAGACATGTTTTAAATGTCGGATCACAGGACTGACACAAAAGTCAACCTGGAAAAAAGCTGTCTGTGGGAGAAACAAGTACTTCGTGGCTAAGTCTCAACCTGCCTAAAGGGAGGAAGGGGGTGCCCAGTAGTCTGTGTCCCCTTTAGAATTCTTTCTGAAAGACAGAAGAGAAAAGCAGACCTCCTATAAACCTTGATAAAATATACAGTATAATATTAAAAACAGGGTTGAGGCTAGGAGAATGTGCAGGCACGATGCGGACAGGCAACAGCCCGTCTTTCTGAGCTTGAAGTCCACCCCAGGTCGGGTGCAAAAGCAGGATATTGCCGCAGCAGCGCTGAGGGAGGTGGGACTTGGATGGCCGGCCACTGCAGAAGCCGGGCGGAGATGGGCGACCGGAGCCAGGCCGCGGTCGGAGCACCAAGGAGGGGACTCCGAGTGGCCAACTGGAGAGACCCACAGGCATTCAGCAGTTTGCCCCTTGATAGGCCGGAGATTTCCCTGCTGGGAGGAAGTACTCGCTACTTTCTCTCAGCAGGCCCACTAAAAAGGCACACTGTTAATTTCCAAAAGAAAAAGAAAAAAAATGCAGCATTGAACACCCACTCTAATCCCCCCAAAGATAAAATACTTATCTTCCCCGGATGAAGACTAGAACTGGGAAACCTACCGGTGGGCCAGCCCTTGTACCAGCACTTGGGAGGAATTACAGCTCACCCCTGCTCTAGTCTTGCCTTCCAACTACTAGTTAAACCCATTCTTGATTGCTTAGTGTCCCTGTATAAAGAACCTGATAGAGAAATTAAAAAAAAAGAAAAACCCTTAAATTCTTATACACATTCCAATCAATATCTATTCACCTTCCTAACAGTTTGTTTAGGAAGCTGAGGTCCACCTTCCTGAGATTTGTGTGGGGTGTGGCGAAACCCCGAGTAAGATTTAGCACCTTGACCAGGCTCAAGACAGATGGCGGGGCGGGACTCCCAGATCTAAAGACCGATCATGCAGCAGTCATAACGCGTCGCATATTAGACTGGAATCAAGGGGAGGAGGGGAAACAATGGGTTAAACTGGAGAGGGCGATTTCTCCAGTGAGTCTCAATTCACTGCCTTGGGGGGGGGCGCTCCCTAGGCGGATGAGGGATTCGCTCCCATTTTTGGTTGGGCATTTCCTGCTGGCCTGGGATAAGATGACCAGACAATATGCCGCAATTAGCAGACCAGGCCCACTAACCCCTCTATTTGATAACTACTCTTTTGCGCCAGGAGTGGGGGCTAGAAGTTTTCTGATGTGGGAGGCATCATCCAACGTTACAATGGGTAGTGTTCTGGCATCGGGTGGGCTCCCCACGCTGGAGGATATCAGGCAAAGGGTTCCTATATAGACAGCTGTGTGCATTTGTTACGACTCAAAACATGGTGGAACGAAGTGGGACTCCCTTGACGCAACTAGAGCAGGTACTTACACAGGCACCCCCTAGTGGACATGCAATCACTGTCTTGTATCGGGTTCTCTTGGCAGCTTTGCACGACTCCCCACTGGGATATGTGAGGAGATGGGAAGAGGAGCTGGGAATATCTCAGTGGGGGATTTAGCCAAAGTATATCTGCTCACCCACAAACTAGCAGTCCCGAGCATGTCACAGGAAAGGAACTTTAAGGTGTTATCACGATGGTACAGGTGCCCGGTAGACCAGAGCAGGTTTGATACCTCTTGCTCCAACAGGTGCTGGAGATGTCTGGTGGGGTGTGGGAACATGGCGCATATATGGTGGAGCTGCCCATCAATTAAGGCCCTTTGGGCGAGAGTTATCTCTCTCTACAACAATCTCACAGGAGAGTCGATACAGAACTCCCCACAGGTGGCTTTGCTGTCCTTGCTCCCTGGTTCCATCTCCCGTTGTAAAAAAGGGGTTCTGAGGCATTTCCTGACAGCGATGAGAACAATTATCCCCAGGCAATGGAAAACTACAACCTTGCCATAATTTGTCGAGTGGGCGCAAGAGGTGGAAACCATTCGCCGCATGGAGGAGATGACCTCAGAGACAGAGGGCATATGGGAAAGGTATTGGACGACATGGGCTGTCTGGATAGATTATAGGGACACCCGCCTGCCAGTGGAGGGTTAGTGGAGAGAGCTGGGCTTGCGCGCTCCTGCTTCAGCTTTTGCCTGTGCCCCATATTCATCCCTGTCCCTGCTTGTGCATTAATCAGAATGCGGCAGATTCCCTCAGCCACCACAGCTTTAAGGGTTAACTGCAGTAGCCTGCCATGCATATATGGGGGTGGATGTAGCCAGCGGAGAATAAAGAGCTACCATCCACGGAAATTGATGTTTTAAATATAGGCTGGTATCAGCTTGTTTACTTGTATATGTTGTTTCCACCACAGAACCACAGCCAAACAATGTAGGCTGCTTCAAGTGATGACTGGCAGCCAGGGGGACCTCGCTGGGCTGTCAACAGCCTTAGAAGACTACAAGCAAAACTGAGAACAGGATTAAAGTAAACCAAAACCCGGGATATCAACTATCTTTTGGTCCGATTTGGGATGCTCCGCTGTGTAAAACCACCCAAGTACACTCTCCTTTCCCAGGTCCTAAGCCGTACAGACTCTACTCCAATCGGCACACACAGCTACACACGTCAAATCAGATAAGACTCGGCCGAGGGCCTAGTCTTGCTGAGAAGACCCAAGCACACTGGCGGACGCTTCCCCGCTAACCTCTAACAGGGTGTATGCCCTGTCATTTACAAATGCCAGGCACAGGAGCATGCTCTGCAAAAGGTATAACACACAGCGGCCAAGGTTTGTGCATGTGCAGTTGAATCAGGGAGATGGCGAGTTTACTGGGCGACTCATCCCGGAATGAGGGAATACGGCAGGGCCGCTTTTGGACCACTTTAAAAACCCTCAAGGTAAAATACCACTTTCATGGACTTTTTCAAAGATCAGACCAGGAATGCAATATAGAGCACATGGTGAGCTGCTCTCTGCAGCCCTTGTTGGTGATTCCCGGTTCTGTTCGGCAGGGAGTGGCCTGCGTAAAGCTGGCTCCCATTAAGATTAACTGGTATCTGCATAGACGGGGAACTTTTCTAAATGAGCACTGACCACACACACCTGGCCAGAACTAGAAAGCACAGCTCCCAGTCTGGCAGGAACCCTCATACCCTAAATAGCTTTGGGCACTATCAGTCCTGAACAAGTGTTTATTTCCTCCAGGGTCCCTTACATCCTCACTATCAACAAGGCTCTACTTGGCAAAATAGAATTTAGACAAGCAAGCAGGGAATGATGACTAAAATGGGGATCAGAGGGCTATTAATCTGCAAACAGGAGATAAAATTAACAGCAAATAAGGTAAATAAGGTAAAGCCTTGCATTGAACCAAAAATCAGGATACCTGATTAAAAATGTATTCATTTGCTGGAGACACAAATGCAAAACCTTTTTCTTCAGGTCTTCGCTAATCTGAGCACCAACCTGCAGATTCTGCTCAAACATCTGCAAGAAAAAAAAAACACATACAAAATATAAGTCTCTTTAAAATATGTGCAGTACATAATATATATGCAAGGCATAGCTTTCCAAGTTCTGTTATTTTGAAATTTGTAGTTTTCCTCCTAACCATGAGCAGACATACAAGGGAATACAGAAGCTTTACTCACCGTAAAGGTTATTTTTTCTGTGCATGTAGTGGATAAAGCGGCAATACTTCCAAATTCTGATTGATGGGGTTTGAAGACATATTCATAAGAGAAGGTGTACATTACAAATAAAGTTGTTTGCTACTGAGCACATCACACCATCCCCAGCAAAAATAGCCATTGCAGGGGGCGTGGCCTGGCGCGAGTATGGAGCGGCAGCACTAGCGTGAGCTCCTGACCGCATCTGGGCTTAATTCACCCATTAAGAGGCAAGTGGGCATCCTACACGTCTAAAAATGCCAGGCAAGAAGCACAGGAGGAGAGGCGGTGACAGGGGTGCACCGCGGGCTGGCGGTTGCAGCAATAAGAGATCGGCGGCGGGCTCACCTGGCACGGAGGACGGGAGGCGCGGGGAGAGGACGGCGTCATCCTCGTCGTCGGCGGCCTCCTCGGCGGGAAACTCAGCCGGTGAGGAGGAGAGGCGCTGGACGTAGTCGTGCGGTGCGGTCCGGGGAGCCGAGGTGAAGCAGACGAATGACGGCGGAGCGGTCCCCGCCGGATCCCGCAGTGAGATGGAGACAGCTGCGCCGGTCAAGATGGCGGCGGGAGCCGGCGAGCGGAGGAGGTCCCCCGCCCTCCCCGGCGTGCGGGCGGTGTTCCTGACGAGGACCCCAGTCACAGCGGCGCCGGAGTCAGCCGCGCGACTGAAAGCACATCCCGCAGCAGAGGTGAGAGAGCAGAGAGGGAGCTGGGACAAGATGGCAGCAACCGAGGTGCGACGGGGGGGGGAGACATGACCCCAGCACGGGAGGGGGAGATGGACCTGTCACCCACCGACGAGATTGAGCAATTAGCCCCTACTAATGAGCCCCAGCCACCACATTCCAGGAAATGGCGGGAATCGGCCATCAACAAGTTGGGGAGATTTGCATTCCTCCCTGGGGCAGGGGATCCGGAGGGTCATTCAGCCCCCAGAGAAACACGGGGGCCTGCAGGCTTCCCTTGCCAGCTACAGGGGGTTGCACTTCCTCAAAGATCCAGAAGTCGTTCCAGAGCAAGAGGGGGGAGGGCCCCCAGCCGAGGCCAAGAGACAGCTGCAAGCGCGGCGCGGACATCCAGTCCATTATCATCCCAACCCCCCCAGGACACCTCAGGGGCATGGCCAAATCAGGGGGACATAACCACCCTCAGCCCCCCGACAATGCTGTCATTTTCACAAGCAGAGTCCTACCATCCCTTGGAAGAGTTCTCCGCGTCGTCGGAGATTGCGCTCCCTCCCCCCTGACACCTCTCACACGTGGTCCCCTCCACGGAGCTCAAGAGGAGGCACAGAAGCCACGACACATGCCGGCAATATTCATAGCAAAACCCTTTCTTTTTTACGGTCCATCCCGACCAGGGCTGACTTCGAGGCGCTCATATCTAAATATGAAACGGCCTATAAGAAAGATATCGCTGAAGTGAGGGGCCAAGTCCGGGCCCTCGACTCCAAAGTCTCATCCCATCAATCAGCTAATGAGGTGGCTATCGCTGACCTGGCAAAACGCGTAGAGGCACAGAATATGCAGATTCTCCAGCTCCAATTACAACATGACGATCTGGAGAATAGACACCGGAGGAATAACGTGCGCCTTCGGGGCATCCCGGAAGCCTCTTCAGGCGAAGATGTTAAACAGATCATCACTACCATATTTAACAGGCTCCTCGAGAGAGACGTCAACACCCCGATCGAGATTGATAGAGCCCATAGGGCCCTGGGCCCCCGCAACCCGGACCCGGCGCGCCCGAGGGATGTGGTGTGCAGGGTCCACTTCTACAGAATTAAGGAGGAGATAGCAAGAAGGGCCTGGAGGCATGGGCCCGTGGACTTTGATGGGGCCAGCATACAAATACTCCCGGACCTCTCCAGACGGACTTTACAAATGAGGAGAATGCTGCGGCCAGTATTGGAAGTTATTAGAGGCGCCGGTGCATCATACCGCTGGGGCTTCCCTTTCCACCTAATTGTGTCCAGGAACCGGGAAACGTTCCTCCTCAAAACACACCATGATCTGGATGGACTTTTTTCCTTCCTGGGCTGCGATCCGATCCAGGCTCCAAATTGGCTTCTTCCGAACGCGGAGCAAGCCCAGCTGCGGACACGAGGGGGACTCCCACGCAGAACCAGAATGTCCAGACCCCGATTGAGACATGCAGGACGCCCCGGTCCCACGGACAGTGAACCGTGATCAGTCTCCGTCAGACTACACAGGAACTGCTGTGACTTTCTAGTTTGAGTTAATGTTATAGTTCCGTGCTTGATTGTTTCCCTGGCCTTCGGATCCACTTGCTCAGGTGAAATCTATGTTTGTTGTGTGCCCAGTAGGTCTATGAGATGGTTACTCCAGACCCGTTTCTAGACACAACCCCCACCTAGGCTGGAATCAACTCCCCTCCGACAGGGGGAGAGCTGATACCTTGAGCATTTGCTCATTAGAGTTGTACCCCCCAGCCCGAACAGGGCAATTGTTCTGTTTTGTATTTGTTTCTTGATTCCCTTTCCCCCCCACAAGCCCCCTTTCCCCCAATCCTCCCTGCTTACCCCAACCCCTATCTGCCTAGACCTTCCAGGGGCCCTGCTCCGCCCCCTACAACCTGTCCCCCCCACACACATCTCCCCGGTGAGACCGTTGTCCGCCCACGAGCATTGTAAATAATCCCGAGATGGGTGAGGTGGTGATATGTTCCTTTAACGTGAAGGGCCTTAATATTCCCGAAAAAAGATCAAAAATTCTGTATGACTTGCACAAGCAAAAAGCTAAAATAGTCCTTCTCCAGGAAACCCACTTCAAGACGGATCACATCCCTAACATCCGTGACAGATATTATACGACATGGCACCACTGCCCCAACCCGGAAGGGAAAACGAAGGGCGTATCTATAGCTATCCACAAATCGCTCCCGCATGAGACCCTAGATATTAAGTCCCACCCCCAGGGCAGATTCCTGTTCTTAAAAATTAGAATTTTCAACAAGATCTATACCATTGCTAATATATATGCCCCGAACACAGACCAGGTTAAATTTGCCATACAGACCCTTAGAGGGTTGGAAGAATTTGCAGAGGGGGTGATTATCGTTGGGGGGGACCTGAATGTCCCTCTTAATCCCTTGATGGACACATCCTCCGGGAGGACGGCCGTGTCGCTGAGCAGAATTAACAGCCCGAGGAAAGCACTAGCTAACCTCCAATTAGTTGACGCATGGAGGATACTAAACGGCACGAGAAGGGATTACACTTTTTTCTCTCATTCAGCAGGATCCTATAGCAGGATTGACTACCTGTTCACTAGTCATCATGCGCTTGACTGGGATCCCAAAGCGTGGATTGGACCCATTCTGTGGTCCGATCACGCCCCGATCTTTATCTCGTTGTCCCTTCCCGGCCTCTCCCCCATGTGTTGGTCGTGGAGACTGAATGACAATCTGCTTGGCGATGCGGCCTGTTCCTCTGAGGTAGATCGCACAATAGAGCTCTTTTTGGACGATCACAAAAGTGACCCCACCCCTCTGCCTTTCCAGTGGGAAGCCCTGAAATGTGTTCTCAGGGGGGTGCTCATTAAGCAGGGATCCAGAATCAAAAGGGAGAGGACGGCGCTCATTGGGAAAACTTTAAATGATATTCACACCCTGGAGATAGCACACAAGAGCAAGCCGACAAACCTTAAACTCCTGGAACTTCAGGAGGCGAGGGAGAGGTTGCAAAAACTTTACAATCAATCTTATTTGGGCTATAGGGACAGGGGAAGAGCTCAGTTATACAGAGTGGCAAATAAATGTGGCCGGATGTTAGCCAGAACCCTCAACCCACGGCCCACTGCCTCATACATACCGGCGCTGAGGACAACTGGCGGAGACTTAGCTCAAACCCCCTCAGAAATAGCATCCACTTTCAGGGACTATTATAACTCCCTCTACAACATCCACGACTCCCTCAATTCCCCCGCGGGGCGGGGGGCCCCCCCTGCAGCGATAGACGAGTATATATCTAGCACCCCACTACCTCCAATCTCCTTAGAGGAAACGGATTCCTTGCAGTTGCCGTTTTCCAACCAAGAGTTGTCTGCTGCAATAAAAGACTCGCCAGTAGGCAAGTGCCCGGGCCCGGATGGCTACACCCCAAAATTCTATAAACACTTCGAGGCCCGCTTAACTCCCTTCTTAACAAGAGTTTTCAATTCCATAGGGGACAACTGCCCTTTCCCTAAACAATCTTTAGAGGCCACTGTCTCGGTCATCCCCAAACCAGGTAAGGACACTTCGATATGTAGTAATTATAGACCGATTTCGATTATTAACATCGACTTGAAATTATATGCAAAGACCATCGCCCTGAGGCTTCAACCGCTGCTCCCGCACTGGATTCACCTGGATCAGGTGGGCTTCGTGCCGGGGAGGGAGGCCAGGGACAACACCAATAAACTGTTCACCCTGATTTCATACATATCTGCTTCCAGGACCCCTGCATGCCTTCTCGCCTGTGATGCGGAGAAGGCGTTTGATAGGGTGAGGTGGGATTTCATGTCGGCCACGCTGAAGCAGGCTGGTGTTGGCCCTGGCCTCCTCTCTAAGATCATGGCCCTGTATGATAGTCCCACCGCTAGGGTTAGAGTTAATGGACTCTGCTCAGCCCCATTTCCCATCAGTAATGGCACGAGACAGGGCTGCCCCCTCTCCCCACTCCTATACGTTATGACGATGGAGCACTTGGCGATAGCCATACGCCAAAATCCGGATATTAAAGGCATTCAATTGGGGGAAAATCACCTCAAAACATCCCTGTTTGCTGACGATTTAATGCTGCATGTATCAACCCCTCATATTTCATTCCCAGTTCTCCTAAAGGAATTTGAACGCTTCAGTGCGGTAAGCAACTTTAAAATCAACTTCTCTAAAACGGAAGCGCTCAACCTCTCCCTCTCCCGCCAGGAGGTGAGCCAATTAGAAGTAAATTTTCCATTTAAATGGAAAACACAGGCCATCAAGTATCTTAGCATTCTAATACCAGCAGACCTAACCAAGATTTACGAATTGAACTATGCCCCACTCCTAACCAAAATAGGACAGGAATTGGAGGCATACACTAGGCGTCCAATATCCTGGTTTGGAAGGGTCAATAGCCTAAAAATGGATATACTCCCAAAGCTTCTATATCTCTTCCAGGCGGCCCCGATAGGACTACCCAGTAGCTTCTTTAAAAAACTGAAGTCAATGTTCTCGAAATTTGTATGGGGGTCATCTAAACCAAGGATAAGACTAGCGACCCTCTCCAGGGGCAGAGGGGAGGGAGGAATGGGATTACCCGACCCGAAAACCTACCACGCAGCCGCAGTCCTACAGAGAATGGTGGACTGGACTCGGAGAGGGAAAGAGAAACTCTGGGTTCAATTGGAAAAGTCGCTCTCCCAGTTTAATCCCACCACCATAGCCTGGGCGGCCCCATTAACTAAGGCGCAAAAGGGTGCTCTACCCTTTCTTATGCAACAATTCCTAGACATATGGGATCCCCTTCAAAACAAATACAATCTAGTCCGCAGGCCTTACTCCGATTTTCGACAACCCAGCCTTTGAACCAGGATTAGCATCCAGGAGCTTTCTCATCTGGGAGGCCTCCGAGGAAACCTCAGTGAGTCAAGTGATGCAAAATGGAGCTATCCCCTCCCTGGAAGACCTGAAGGTTAGAGCAGGGAACAAACGTCTCTCGTGGCTCCTGCATAGACAACTTCACACCTTTCTATCTTCTAATGACATGGTTGTAAGGATTAGGCAGCCCCCCACAGAGCTGGAGTCCATGATCACACAGGAGACTCCACCAACCCACACTATCTCGGGGCTCTATAACCTCCTCACTAAATCTTACCACTCGGGGCCACCTAAATTCATAGATAAATGGGAAAGAGAATTGGGTATCGAGTTCTCAGAGGCCGACCTGAGGAAAATATATGCCTGTACCCTCAGCTCCTCAATTGCTACTCCCGTCAACTAGCGCAACTACAAAATCCTAACCCGCTGGTACAGGTGTCCTGTGGACATACACAGATTCGCTGAAGCAACCCCTAGCACATGTTGGAGATGTCAGAAAGAGGAGGGGACCATGACCCACATCTGGTGGAGTTGCCCTAGTATCAAAGCACTATGGGACGAAATTTTCCTCATTTATGGTCAGGTTTCGGGTAGCCCCACCACCAACACGCCCCAATCTGCTCTTTTGTCACTTACCCCTAACTCTGTCGCCAAATTCAAGAAGGATGTAATGCGTTTTTTCCTGGCTGCCATGAGAGCTATTATCCCTAGACACTGGAAGAAAACAGACCCTCCCACACTGGCAGACTGGGTGCAGGAGCTGGAATCGATCCGTTACTTAGAGAGCCTAATTGCTAGCGATACTAAATCAAACAATAGTTACTTGATGATCTGGGCGAGTTGGTTGGACTATCGTGACACACGCCTACCTGCTCTTCTGCAGTCTCACGAGTAGTTGCGGGTTCGTCGCACTACAGAAGCTCAATCACCATCCGCTCGGCTGGCCTTGATCATCAGTATAGAGGGAACTGGTCCAAAAGTGCCCCTTGCCGTTTGGGCGCTGAGCCCCTGATCCACCCACTCAACAATATAATCCCCGGGGCCCGGACCTGCCTCCGGTGTAACTACGGTCCCCCACAAGGCCGGAACACCTCTCTCCCGCCACCTGGGCACCCTGTCCCAACCTCAGTGAAGTGCTTTTACTTCACGGTTGACTTATTAGAGTTGGGGGGCTGGGGGACCTGCGCTCTGACGCCGGCCTTGTCAGTAAGGAGCCTCGCCTGCCTCGGTGTGCGCTGCGGCTCTCCACCCCCCTGGACGGATGGCCGAGGTGGTAATCGGGCTGATGTTTTATCTTTATGTCTGTTGTAAACTTTTTTCCTTTTATGGGGTGGCCTCCTACCCAGCTCGTATATCGACTGGGCGGCACGCCAACCGAGGCGAGGCTTGGGTACAGTCCCCGTCTAGCTAAATGGACTTAGAATGGAGTATAAATTATGTGAATGATCGCCCCCCAATGTCTTATTGCCGATATATGCTTGTATTAAATGTCCCCACCCCTCCCTTCCCTTGCCTTCTGTATCCCTTCCCTTCCCCCTCCCCACCTGTTCCACTGTTTTTGTAACTGGAAAATCAATAAACTTTGATTACACTAAAAATAGCCATTGCAGTAACTGACAACAGTCATAGAAGAAAAATAAAAACTAAAAACAAGTTTCACATACAAATAACTTTTTCTGTTCTGTTTCATTTCTGTTGCAGGTACTGTCTGGGGACAATTGCAATCTGTCCGTTTTGGAACTGAAGAGGTCTTGTGCGAAACTGTACATAGGAAAACCTCCTCCATTGACATTACCATCACACAACGGCCAGTATTGAGAACAGAACTTTGGAACCCTGGTAACAGTGCCAAGGCCGAAGGGCAATACCCCAAACTGGTCATTTAGATCCTGAATTGCAAACTTGAAAAAATACAATTCTGTGATTACTCACCTTGTAGAATTGGTATTATAAGTATGCAGCACGTCCTGCTCCAGAAATGATTCATAACAGTTGGGATTACCTCCGCCAGCTTGACTGCAGAGATGGCAAAAAAGAGGCCCCTCCCGGTCCCATATATACCCTCCCACAAATTCCCCAGTATTAAAAAGCAGTAAGGAGAACCAGGAGAAGCCAATGATAAACAACAACATTAACAAGGATAACAATCACCATACAGAGGATCCAAGATAATGCAAACAGGGTGGTGTGGAGCAGGACGTGCTGCATACTTACACATTCTACAAGGTGAGTAATCACAGAATTGTATTATTCTAAGTATGCAGCACGTCCTGCTCCATAAATAATTCATAGAGCACTGGGCTGACTTTTCATTGGGGTACAAACTGTATTCTAAAGATGATTTGCACCTGAATGGAAGGGGGGCTGCTGTGCTGGGTGAGAGGATACTAGAAGGGGTGGAGAGTTATTTAAACTAGTGATGAGGGGGGAGGGCAAGAGTGAAAATAAAAGTGAAGACAGGTTACTTAGGGGACAGCATATGATGGTGGGTGGAGAATTAGAAGGGGGGAGGACTGCTATGATGCATAAGGAGATCCATGAGTTGCAAACCAGCAGTAACAAATTAGACGGATGCATTACTGCAGGAACTAATACTATACCCCAATGTGTCAAACTAGATAGGAACATAAAGTGTATGTTCACAAATGCCAGAAATCTGGCAAGTAAAGTGGGGGAGCTTGAGGCTCTGGTGCTGGCAGAGAATATTGATGTTGTTGGTGTGGCTGAGACATGGCTGGATTCCACACATGACTGGACTGTCAATCTACAAGGTTTTGCTCTTTTTCGGAAAGACAGAGCAAAAAGGAAAGGGGGTGGCGTGTGTCTTTATGTAAAGCAAGAACTCAAAGCATATATTAATGAGGGGATACTAGCAGAAGATTGTGAGGATGTAGAATCCTTGTGGGTAGAAGTAGGGGGCGATATAAACAATGCTAAAATACAGTTTGGTGTAATCTATAGGCCCCCAAATATAACTGAGGAAATAGAGGGTCAATTGCATAAACAGATCGGGCATCACAGGCTGGTACAGTGGTGGTGATGGGGGACTTCAACTATCCAGGAATCGACTGGAGACATGGTTCTGCTTCCACTACAAGGGGGAGAGCATTCCTCAGCTTGCTACAAGATAATTATATGAATCAGTTCGTGGAGGCACCAACAAGGGGTGATGCTATTCTAGATCTTGTAATATCAAATAATGATGACCTGATGGGGGCAGTAACAGTCCGTGAAAATCTTGGTAACAGTGACCACAATATAATTGTATTTAACATAAACTGTAAGAAAGATTTTCTTCCTGGGAAGGCAAAAACATTAAATTTTAGAAAGGCCAACTTCCCCAGGCTCAGAGCTGCACTCAAGGACATAGACTGGGAGCATCTGTTCAGGAATAAGGATACAGATGCCAAATGGGAGTGCTTTAAATCAATTGTGAGTAGCAACGTTGCAAAATGTATTCCTACGGGTAACAAATATAAGTGGCTAAAATTAAACCCCTCATGGCTGACACCTGCGGTTAAAAGGGCAATAAAGAACAAAAAAAGGGCATTTAAACATTACAAGGCTGAACTCTCAGCTGTAACACTTGGGAAGTATAAACTAGTAAATAAAGTGTGTAAGAAAGAAATAAGCAATAATAAGGCAAAAGCACAAAATGAACGAGATGTGGCCAAAGAAAGCAAAACAAACCCTAAACGATTTTTCAAATATATTAATTCGAAGAAAACTAAATCAGAACAGGTAGGTGCCCTAATTAATGATAATGGGGAAATGGTCACTGGGGATGAGGATAAGGCAGAGCTGTTAAATGGATTCTTTAGCTCTGTGTACACAAGAGAAGCGCAAGGAGCCAACACAGGAGATGCCACTGATAGTAATAGCCCAAGTATAATAATTAACAAGCTAAACGTGGATATCATCCAAGAAAAACTCAATAATTTAAATGTGAATAAGACTGGAGGGCCAGATGGACTTCACCCAAGAGTTCTCAAAGAACTCAGTTCCGTTATCTCGTCACCTCTGTTGTTGATCTTTAAAGACTCACTAGCAACTGGTATAGTGCCAAGGGACTGGCGCAGGGCAAATGTGGTGCCCATTTTTAAAAAGGGCTCTAGGTCTTCTCCGGGCAATTACAGACCTGTTAGCTTAACATCCATTGTGGGGAAATTGCTTGAGGGACTATTAAGGGACAACATACACGAATATGTAACTATCCATAATATTATAAGTGACAACCAACACGGTTTTACTAAGGACAGAAGCTGCCAAACTAACCTGATTGGCTTCTATGGGGAGGTGAGTAGAAGCCTGGACAGAAGGGCGGCTGTGGATATAGTTTTTCTGGATTTTGCAAAAGCATTTGACACTGTCCCCCATAGACGCTTATTGGGGAAATTGAGATCTTCAGGATTAGAAAACGCAGTTTGTAACTGGATTGAAAACTGGCTGAAGGATCGTGTGCAGAGAGTTGTGGTTAATGATACCTACTCTGAATGGTTACCAGTTGTAAGCGGTGTACCCCAGGGTTCAGTGCTGGGCCCACTATTATTCAACTTGTTTATAAACGACATAGAAGATGGAATTAAAAGCACTGTCTCTATTTTTGCAGATGACACAAAGATATGTAGCACAGAGCAGTCTATTGAAGATGTTCACAAGCTTCAGGCTGACTTGGACACATTGAGTGTCTGGGCATCCACTTGGCAAATGAAGTTCAATGTGGAAAAATGTAAAGTCATGCACTTGGGGTCTAATAACCCGAAGGCAACATATGTCCTCGGGGGAGTAAAACTGGGAGAGTCACTTGTTGAGAAGGATCTGGGGGTACTAGTAGATCACAGACTAAATAACAGCATGCAATGCCAAGCAGCTGCTTCCAAGGCCACCAAGATACTATCGTGCAATAAAAGAGGCATGGAATCATGGGATAGAGATGTAATTTTGCCTCTTTACAAGGCACTGGTGCGCCCTCACCTGGAGTATGCCGTCCAGTTCTGGGCACCCGTTCATAGAAAGGACACCCTGACTCTGGAAAAGGTGCAAAGGAGAGCCACCAAACTAATAAAGGGAATGAAAGATCTTAGTTATGAGGAAAGATTACGAGAATTAAATCTGTTTAGTCTTGAGAGGAGGCGATTGCGGGGGGACATGATTAACTTGTATAAATATATAAATGGACCATACAAAAAATATGGGGGAACACTATTTCACGTAAAAAAGGGGGCACTGCCTTCGATTGGAAAAAAAGAAATTTAGTCTCCGGAGGCGACAATCGTTTTTTACTATAAGAACTATAAATCTATGGAATAGCCTCCCACAGAAGCTTGTTACAGCATCAACCGCTGACAGCTTCAAAAAAGGATTAGATGCTTATTTTGAAGAAAATAACATTAACAGTTACTACTAGTGGTTATCAATAAAAAAAAAAAAAAAAGACAAAAAATAAAATAAATAGCTTCCCCTATGAAATAAAAAATAACTTCCCCCTACCCCAACACCCTTGGTTGAACTTGATGGACATATGTCTTTTTTCAACCGTATTAACTATAACTATGTAATAACAGTTGGGACATCCAATAGCAGTGTCCGTACATAGGGTGGGATCCCCAAAGGCAACAACGCGCAGTTCAAACCACTGCCGCCTGCAGAACCTTACGGCCAAAAACAGCATCAGCTGAGGCCCAAACATCAACCTTGTAAAACTTGGAAAAGGTATGAACAGAAGACCAAGTAGCAGCATTACAAACTTGTTCAACAGAAGCCTGGTGCTGGAAGGCCCAGGAGGCCCTAACAGGGCCCCTAGCAGAATAGGCCCTAAAAATAGCCTGACGAATCCATTTGCTAATAGTGGACTTAGCAGGAGCCAAACCCTTCTTGGGACTCGAAGGAACCACAGATAAGGCATCAGTCTTTCTGAAAGGTGCAGTAGCCACCAAGTAGAACTTCAAATTCCTGACCACATCCAGGGAATGTAAGGCCCTCTCCTTGGAATTACCAGGATTAGGGCACAAGGAAGGAAGCACAATGTCCTGATTGAGATGGAAGGCAGAGACAACCTTAGGCAAGAAATCAGGTTTAAAGCGGAAATCCACCTTGTCCTGGTGTCTCTCAAAGTAGGGGGCCTGAATGGAAAGGGCTGCCAACTCCGAAACACGCCTGACTGAGTTGATGGCCACCAAAAAGGCAACTTTAAGAGAGAAAATAGACAGAGCAGCAGAGAAGTCCCAAACCGGCAACATAGGTTTGCGAGGGGGACGCACATGAGCAACCCCCTGGAAGAAAGTCCTGACTAGAGGATGTTGAGCGAAAGATCTCTGGAAGAAAACAGCCAAGGCAGACACGTGACCCTTGAGCGTGCTGAGCTGAAGTCCCAGATCCAGACCATGCTGAAGGAACTCCAGAATCCTAGGAATGGAAAACACCCGACAGGGAAGGACCCTAGACTCACACCAGTCAATGTAGGACCGTCAGATCCTATAGTAGATGGTAGAAGAAGACTTCTTCCTAGCCATGATCAGAGTATTAACCACAGACTCAGAAAGCCCCTCATCCCTTAAGATGGAGGTTTCAGCAGCCAGGCCGTCAAAGCCAGTGTTTGTAAATTGGGATGGCAAAGCCTCCCTTGAGTGAGAAGGTCCGGCACCAGAGGCAGAGGGTATTGATCTACTGCCAGCTAGACTATATCTGCGAGCCACACCTGTCTTGGCCAACGAGGGGCCACCAGGATACTGATACAGGAAACGGAACCCCTGCCAGGTTAGAGTCAGAGCATCCACCGCAAAGGCCAGCGATCCTGAGACAGAGAGACAAAGACTGGGAGCTTGTGATTGTGGCGAGATGCACACAGGTCCACATCCGGAACCCCCCAACGGTGACGCAGGAATAAGAAGACCTCGCTGTTGAAAGACCATTCCCCCAGGCGAGAAGTCCCCCTGCTCAGAAAATCTGCCTCCAGATTCTCCACCCCGGAATGTACACCGCTGACATGCAAGGGACATTGTCCTCCGCCCAGGACAGAATCATGGACACCTCCTTGAAGGCACCCTTGCTCCAAGTCCCTCCCTGATGACTGATGTAAGCAACCGCCGTCTGGTTGAGCGAACGTGGACCAGCAGGCCCCGCAGGTGAGGAGTCAATTGGGCCAGAACCAACTGATAGGAGCATGGGCCTCCTGAGGGCCCCACAGCCTCTGGAATTGCAGAGACCTCCAGAAGCCCCCCCAACCTGACAGGCTGGCATCTGTGGTGACCGTCTCCCAACAGGGGGCCAGGAAGGATCTGCCCCCCAACAGGTTCCTCGACTCCAGCCACCACAAGAGGGACCGCCGGACCAGAGGGGACAGAACAAAGGCATGATTCAGAGACAGGGGACTCTTGTCCCAGACTGATAGGAGATGAAGCTGAAGAGGTCTCATGTGAAACTGTGCATATGGAACCGCCTCAAAGCAGGACACCATCTGCCCCACAAGCTGCATCCCCTGCCGAATGGAGGGATGAGGACAAGACAGCAGGGAGTGAACCAGAGCTTGCAGAGTGTCCACCTTCTGCTGAGGAAGAAAAATCCTGGCCTGAACAGTATCCAGATTCATGCCCAGGAATTAAGTCACCAGAGACGGAGATAGGGAAGATTCGGGGTGATTGATCACCCAACCGAATGACTCCAGAACCGTCACCACCCGCTGGGTATCCAATACCGCCTGCTGGAAGGACCGAGAAGGTCGTCAAGATAGGACAGAATGCGAATTCCCTGAGCCATGAGGAGAGCCATGACACCCGCCAGCACCTTGGTGAAGACCCTGGGGGCTGAAATGAGACCGAAGGGCAGTGCCACAAATTGGTAGTGCTGGTCCGCCAGCGCAAACCTGAGGAATCTCTGATGCCCTGGGAGACTGAAACATGAAGGTAAGCATCTTTGATGTCTATGGAGGTCATGAACTGATCGCGGAGCGCAGGGTCTCCATGCGATAGTGCCTGGTCCTGATGAACTTGTTGAGCAACTTTAAGTCCAGAATGGGTCTGACTGACTCATTCCTTTTGGGAACTGTAAACAGATTTGAATAAAAACCCCAACCTCTTTCCACAGGAGAGACCTGACAGATGACCCCCAAGCCCAGTAGGCTTTGCACCGCCAGAAACAGCCCATGAGCTGCCGAGGGGTCTTAAGGAATCAGAGAATGGAGAAATCTTGGAGGCGGAAACGCAGCGAACTCTAGCTTGTAGCCGGAGGACACAACCTCCAGAATCCACATGTCTGAGACCTGTTGTCCCCAGAAATGAGCGAAGAGCCGTCCCCCCACCCGGATGGGTGAGCGCTGAGGAGGCTTGGCAACTGATTTGGGCTTGGACCCCCAGGAAGAACCGGAGCGTGCACGACCTCTGCCCCTGCCCCAGAAGTCTCCTCTAGAGCCTGCAAAGGAGACCCCTCTCCCAGGCCTGGCTCCGCGGTAGGAGGGAACAAAGGCACCCGACCCCCGAAAGGGCTGCAACTGCTTCTTATGTTGAGGCAACTTACCCCCCTTGGCAAACAGGTCCAAGCAATCACCAAATAAGCGCAGACCCTTAAAGGGGAGTCCAGTGAGGGCCTTCTTAGCAGTGTTATCAGCTGCCCAGTGGCAGAGCGGCGATTAGCAACCACTAATGCAGAGGTTCTACTACACATCCTGATGGTGTCATCTAAGGCAGAAAGGACATATGTAAAGAACATTTCACACTGTGACAAGGCCCTGAGCTCGGCACTAGCAGAATCATCAGGAGCGCCTTCCAACAGACCCTTGAGGAGAGACCTGATAGCAACAACAGTAATAGCAGAAGCACAAACAGGGCGCAAGGCAGAACCCACACAGGCAAAGGCATGTGAATCCAGCTGATCAATGCGCCTGTCCTCACTATCCTTAAGAGTAGTGGAATCAGGTGAATGGACCACAGAAGTGTTGGACAACCCCAATACTGGAGCATCCACCTCTGGAGGGGTTGACCAATATTTAACCACATCAGCGGGGAAAGGGTACCTTTTATCTCAGCCCTTGGGGATTCCCGAGAGCCGGCCAGGACGCTCCCATTCTTTGAGAACAAGATTATTGAAATGGGCCTGTTCTGGAAATTCCAGACGTGGTTTAGTAGTACTGAAAAGTTCCCCCTGTAACTTGGGAGCTGCAGCAGGAAGGGAGATGGAAAGCACATCAAATCTGAGTTAACATTGTATTGGTATCATCAGCATCCCAATGATCAGTGCCATAGTCAGCACCACTGAAATGCTGATCATCAGACAACTCTGAGTCAGAGAACAATTCCCCCTCCTCAAGCGGGGTAGTCAGACAAATCAAGAAAACTCTCCATCTCCATAGGAAAGGCAGACGCACCCGGCGCCACATGCCGCCTTTTAGCCGGGGCCTTACGGGCCGCAGAGCTAGCAATCAGCCTCTCAATGTTGGCCAACCTGGAAGACAGGCTCAGACTCCCCACTAGTATTAAGCTCACTGGGAGTCATAAGCAGACAAGGGAGAGTGGGTGAGGGCATAGTGGGCGCAGGCCCAGTCACAGATAGCCCAGAATGCAGCGCAAGCGCCTGCTGGGCGCAGGGTACACAGACCCGCACATCATCACTCACAGGGGATGCCCCATACACTACACACAGCCGGGCTTGCCCTGAGGGGACCCAGAGCACAATATCCTGGGAAGCCTCCATATGGTGATTAACGTGGCACAACTGGCCAGTAGGAATTACGCCGTATAAGCAACCCGGGATGCCCCAAATGTCCGCAGGGAAGTGGGAGGATTTAACATTTTTGGCTCTCTAATAAAGTTAAGGAAACTAATAGAAGGGCCAGGACCGGGAGAAACCTCTTTAATACAGTGTTCTCCCGTCTGAAAGACATAATAAAATGGCACCCATAAGAACAACAACATTGAAAAAATGGATATCAATAATAATACAGCCTGCAAGGGCACTCACAGACCACGTTAAGGGGGCCCGCAGACGCTCCAGAGGAAGGCAAGATGGCGCTGGAGGGACCTCGAGGGGCGGGCCGCAAGCAAGGCGCGCAATTGGCCTGCAAAGGCAGCCAATAGGAGGGCCATAAAAAATTATAGTGATGCCACCGCTGACCACGGACACCACAAGGCGCGCGTGTCAGCTGCGGCAAATTCAAAAGGGAGACAGGGCGCGGAGCCCTGAAAAAGGGGTCCCACCAATAGACCAGGGCATGGGAGGGCAAAGGCGGACTGGGAATCCCAACTCAGGTTCACCATAACCTGCACCGCCTACCCTTTGGTGGGGGATTGCGGCCGGAGCCCAGCTCCGTAACAGAGCACCAATGATAGGTGCCGCCTACCATCACCCGACCAGCGCAGCCAAAGCTGGGGGGCATATGAAAAAGGTGGAACGGGTGGAAATAGTCCTACAGGGCCAAGGGCTGCTAAGCCCAGCTCACCTGCGGGAAGAGAAGCCATCTTCTGACCTTCGCAGCCAACTGCAGAGAAGGCAACTGGAGAATTTGTGGGAGGTCCCGGGTATATATGGGACCGGGAGGGGCCTCTTTTTCCATCTCTGCAGTCAAGCGCCCTCTGGCGGAGGTAATCCCAACTGTTATTAATCATTTCTGGAGCAGGACGTGCTGCATACTTAGAATATCTTAGGCAAGTGAAACACATTGGTATATGAAAAGAGGCATGCCTGATAACCAGGCTAGAAATCCTGCCTGTAACACAGAACAAAGAACTGATCTGAGGCACTCTATGTGGAAACATCGGTTGACAAGCACTTGAGGTCAAAGATAAACTAAGTCTACTAAGTCTAGTCTAAGTCTAAATTAATAATCTTTTTTGGCGCTACAAATAGATTGGCATAAAAGCCTGTAACTGTAAGAAATGATTTGAATGTAAATACTGGAATTTCTTGCATCTCCATGGATCTCAGGAAAAGGCAGTGGTTGCAAACCGGTATACAGACAAGTGTGGGTGACTATAAAAAAACCCGCAATGAGCTTAATGGTAATAGTATTTCTGGTAGTCTTCTAGGAGAGTTAGCCGATCAGGTTCTCCCACCTGGAAAAGGAAACACAAAAGACCGGATACTTTTATTAGCCAGGGGGAGGGGGATTACTGTCCTGGATGCGCTAAGGATTAGCAAGTAAAGGGAACTGTCCTACTACCATGGGTTGGGAGACTAACGGCAGGATATGCTTGCTATCATCAGATGCCAGGTCTACTCAGTAATGTTTTAGGAAGCTCCGCAGTGAAACCCAGGTAGCTGCCCAGCCAATACTTCCAAGTAGCGGTAGTAAGGTAAGCATATCCTCTAGTCCCCTCTTTGACTGCTGACCAGATCCACACTGGTCAGGTTTCACCCTTTGCTTTTTAATTATTGATATATTTAAGATATATATATACTTTATATTTTATATAATTTTTTTATATAATTCATGTTTTGTTTGTTTAAAGAGACACAAGGCTTATATATATTCATGTTAAGATGTCTTTCAGACAGGCTATTGGTTGACTTGAAAGTATCAGAAAACATAGTCCTTTTTGCTTTAAAGGAAAACTCCCTTTTTGTCATGTTTTTGGTGTTCTGCCTTATTTTGTTCCTCTTCCGCAATGTAAAATAAACATTTGTGTTAGGATTGTGCCCTTAGACCTGTGATTTACTTATCAGCATGCTGTATCCAAGTTATATTTCTGTGATCCTAAAGTCGGATTGGCTTTCCTGGCGTTGAGTAAAAACTATTGACTACCAGTAAGTTGTTGTACCGTGTTAGCCATTGATGGAAGCAAGAATTCCAAAGTTAAGGTAATACCATCTATTGGCTAACTCAATAAGATTGAACATGCAAACTATCGAAGCAGTTCAAACTTCTTGTTAACGGCATTCTCTAAGAATTTATATAGTCTGAAACAATTTTTCACATATTTTTGGTATGGGATATACAATAATGTATGTTCATACCTTTAACCCTTCTAGTGCCAGCTACGTGAGTCTCATGTAGCTGCCTCTACTCCACTTAAGTGCCAGCTACGTGAGACTCACGTAGCTGACTTTAAACCCCCACACTGGGGGGGCCTCCGATCGCCCCCCCTGGCTCTTCAGCTTCAGGGGAGAAGAATTTCAGATGCAGGACGGGGCAAGCTGACCCGTCCTTCTAGGGGACTGCGAAGAGAATGGTGTAAAATCGAGGCCCTCCTCTAAGTGCGGCACTGGCCGGATGACCGCCATTTCCAGGAAAACCCGTGAGGGAGGGCGAGACTCGAACTCCGGTCTGTAACCGGGCGACACTACCTCCCAGATCTATGTGTCCGGAGACTCCCGGCCTTAAACCAGGGAGGAGTGTCGCAATTGTCCCCCCACCCGCACGGGTGAGGGCAGCCCGTCATTGCTGAGCGGGACGGCCACAACCTCTTCCCCGGGACCAACCTACAGCCCCGGTAACGGGAAGGGAAGCCCCTCTGCCCGCTCTGGCTCCTCGAAAGGAGGGACTAAAGGAACTCGCACACCTGAAGGAGCGACAAGGTTTCTTGAATTGAGGCAACTTACCATCCTTGTTAACAGCATCCAATTTCTCGCCAAAAAGGCGTAAACCTACGAAGGGTAGCGCTGTAAGCGCCTTTTTAGAATTAAGGTCCGCCGTCCACTGGCGCAGCCATATAGACCGACGAATAGCCACCAGCAATGCCGCTGTCCTGCTACTCGTCACAAGAGCATCGTCCTGAGCAGTCAGGGCAAAAGAAACAAACGACTCACACTGCTTGAGAGAGCTAATCATATCACAAGCGGGATCAAGATCTGCAAGCAGATCCCTAATCATGGATCTAACAGCCAGCAACAGAAGCGCCGAAGCAAAAATTGGCCGTAGTGTCGAGCCGGCACTGATAAAACCATGGCGAGCCAATTGATCAATCCGACGATCCTCACCATCCTTAATGGTAGTGGTGCCAGAAAGGTGCAACGCAGCCGGGCCAGTCAACCCCAACACCGGGGTGTTGACTTCGGGGGGCACTGACCAAAGCTTCACCAAGTCCTCTGGAAAGGGATAACGCTTATCCCAATTAGGAGGAGTTCCAACCAGGCGCGTGGGTTGTTCCCATTCCTTAAGGACAAGCTTTTCAAAGTGCTGTTGCCTGGGAAACACCAAACGCGGCTGGGGTACATCAAACAACTCACCTTTTGGCAGAGGGACCAGCACAGGCGGATCCAAGGCCAAAACTTTAAACATTTGAGCCAAAATAGAAGGAGTGTCAAGGGACACCCCCACAGCCTGATCACCAGCAGTATCAAACAATAGCTGGTCTGCAGGCTCATCCGATTCCTCAAGAAGTTCCCCCTCCTCATCAGGGGGACAATTGGAATAATCCAAAAATTCAGATACCTCATCCTCCGGGGCAGGTACTGCCGGAGCAAGGTGCTTCCGCTTTGCCGTAGCCTTCTGAGCCACTGAAGCAGAGATAATTTTCTCGAGGTTGGCCAACCGCGCATGCACCTCGGAATGTGAATCCCCATTTTTGACAGTGTCACACGGGGTCCGGACTAGGTTGGGGAGGATAGGAGATGATGAAAATTGCGAGGAGCCAGAAGCAGGAGCAACGGGACTGGCGCGCAATGTTCTGCTGAGCACATGGAACACATAATATGACATCATCGCCTGGGAGCGGAACCCCACAGCCCCCACACAACCTGGATGGCCCCGAGGAGCCATTTCCGGTAACATTGGAAGCCTCCATATGGTGAATTTATGGTATTCGCAACAACCCAGGGTTTTACGCAATAAGCAACCCGGGATGCCCCTTTATAATTAAAGTCCCGGAAGTGGGAGGATTTTTTTTTTTTTTTTAAACCTAGGAAAATCCCAATTTAGAGACTAAGACTAGCCAGGTATAACAGACTGGGAGAGCCACTGCAGTGAGGGGATCCCAGAATCTGTGGGGGGAAAGAGACCACAGTCAGTCCCCCAGCTACAATCATACATAACCAATAAGGCAAACATATATGGCTAGCTTAAACATCTTGAATAAATATACATGACACATGTAATTTCAAGGCAAAGCAGAGTGCAAAAAATCAGAGCACATACTGTGTATAAATAAATGCCCATACACATACATATATATAAACATACCTGTACATACATACACATATAAATACATATATATACATATATATAAATATACATACATATATACATACACATACCTACACACTACACATTAAATATATATATATATATATATATATATATATATATATATATATATATATATATGAATCATATGCGAATCACAAGGTAAATTGAACAATCGCAGCCACTGGAGCACATATCCCTCCTATGTGAAACAACAACATTCCCCATAAGTAGAAATGCCCCAGGGAGAAAAATGCTGCACAAGCAGCCATAGCATAAGAACGGCCCCACGTGCGCAATGGTGGGGCCGCTTACCTGTGTAGTTTTCAGCAGCAAGGAAGCTCTTCCCCCACCAGGGGGAAGTGAGGGGCGGGCCCGGAGACAGCGCGTCCCGGCCAGCAAAGGGAGGGAAAAACAAACAAACAGTGAAAAACAGGCCCCAGCAGCCCTGTCCATGCGCTGACACTAAGACCTTTTCACAGTAAAGTAAAGCACTCATGCACATTACACACACCCCTCCCCCCCTTAGCGAAGGGAGAAGGCCAAGCGGGAGAAGGTGACCTAAAGGGACATCGGGACAGGGGCATCCCAAATCTGGATCACCAGCTGGATAGCCGCATTGCCCCACAAGTGGGGTCGAGCAGAGGAGATAAGCTCCTAGGCACCTAAAGTGCCATCTACCTTTGCCCAGCCTGCAGCCTAGGCTGGGAGGCTTCCATTTAACTAAGCATAATAAACACACAAGAACTGGGCAGAAATAGACCAAAAGGGGATTCCGGATTTTACCCCGGCTACCTGCAAGGAGTCTTCATTCTTCTGTCTTGTCGCTTCATGCAGAGAGAAAAAACTGGTGATTCAGTGGGAGGTCCCAGGTATATATAGGCCGGAAGGTGCTGGTGGAGTAACCCGATCGTAAGTATTAAAAGGGAAGCGGGGTGTGTGGCACACCGAGAATAAATGGGTCCCCCCCCCCCCCCCCCCCCGACGTCATTTTTTTTTTTTTTTTAAGGGTTAAGGTTAGCCTAACCCTTAAAATTCCCAAAAAAATGGGTCCCCCTAACCCTTAAAATTCCCCCATAAAATGGGGTCCATATGACCATATGTCTTTTTTTTTTTTTAATTAACCCCTTATGTTTATAGTGTGGATAGTTGTTGTATTTTATTTGTAAATGTTATAAAGTGCTCTTTTCAGTTTGGGGGGCAAGAATGCGGGGGCTACCGATACATATGTGGTACCTTTGTAATCGGGAAAAATGGGGCTATCACATGCAATATGGTTTTCATTAATAAAACAAATGTTTTATTTAAAAAAAAGGAGACAATTGTCTAAAAAATATTTTATTTTTTGTTTTTTTACGCAAAAATATTCAAAAAAAAGTAGAAAAATTACAAACAAGACATTTCACGTTAAAGCCTAAACTCTGCTGCACACAAATATGTATATAATTTTTCTGGAAATTCCAGCAAAAATCACGGTTAAACATGGCGCAAAATGGGGAAAATGACCTGTCAACAGAGGGTGACAAAACTTCAAGTAGGCTGGCAATTAAAAGGGTTAATAGTACCTATGCATGTTGGGTATTGTTCTGCTCGGGGGACCTTGCGGTTTTAGATTTAGCTTGTTTTTTCTTGTTTGCATATTGATATTTTAGGAAAGCATGGATTACTTCCAGAAAGATGAGCCCACTACAACAAGCTCAGTACGCTTAGAAAGCTTAACGTGTACTTTCAGGGAATATATGGTTTATGGGGGATATTCCAAATGTAAAGGGTTGCTTTGGTTGAAAAATTGCAAGGTGCGCACTTTGTCAGCAGAGCTGAAAATTTCAAGTACAATTACTGTTATGCGCATGCTTTACTTTGGGGTGTTTGGCAACTCTTTCCTTGACACTACCTATGCATGTTGGGTATCGTTCTGTTCGGGGGGATGTTGCTTTTTCAGATTTTACTTGTTTTTTCTTGTTTGCATATAGTTTTTTTTTAGGAAAATGTGGCTTTGATTCTTCTTTTTTATTCTTTTTTAGGGAAACTCTGTGCAACCAAAGAATTGATTGAGGGATTACTTCCAGAAATGCCATGCCAACAAGCCTGGCACGCCTAGAAAGCTTGAGGTGTGTACTTCCAGAGAATATATCATTTGTTGGGGGTATTTCAAATTTAAAGGGTTGTTTTTCTGGAAAAACTGCAAGCACCTTGCACTTTTTCCAGAAAAGCAACCTTAGCGCGTAGCATAGTTGTATTTTATCTGAAAATCTCCTAAAGCGCTGTTTCAGTTTGGGGGAGTCTCCTGGGCAGGAAAGGGTGTCTACCAATACACATGTGGTACCGCTGTGAGTGGGAGAAATTGGGGTTTCGCACGCAATAAAATTTTATTGACATTTTTTATTACAAAATTTTTTTTTTTTGCACATATTTCACCCAAAAGTATTGAGAATACACTAAAAAAAGGCCAAACAAGATATTGGATGTTGAAGCTCAGACTCTGCTGAAAAAAACAATATATCATTTTCTTGGAAAATCCCTGGAAATCCTTTCAAAAATCAAGGTTGAATATATGTAGCGCAAAATAATGAAACGTGGTCTGGCAACAAAGGGTGACAAAAATTCTAGGAAGGCTAGCATTTAAAGGGTTAAACATTTACCCTCAAAAAAAAAATCATTCCTTTCGATTCAGAGCCTCTCTTGAACGCATACCCGGATGCCAGAGTGGTTATTTTTCTTGTTATTCCATACTTTTGGACCTTGTAGGATTCACTAGAGCCCTTTTTGGGAGTATATTTTTATTCAGGAAATTTCATTTTAGATATGCTCAAACGAGCATCTCCGGAAGCGACAATCATTGTGTACCATAAGAACTAATATTAGCCGTTATCAGAAAGAAAAAAAAACAAGTTAGGTACCTGGTAACTTTTTTTTCTAAACACCCGAAAGGGCAGCATAAGCTTGAGACCTCCGTGCTCCTCCCACCAAAGGGGAACACGTGACCACCAGCCAGAATAAAGTCTTGACTCCTCCTCCTATTCCCCAGTTGTTGTAGAGATCTGAAAGAGAGAAAAAGAAAACAGACCCACAACTCCAATATATAATTAATACACAATCCAACTCCAGATATGAATAAGGGAGGGAAAACGGTGTATGCTGCCCTTTCGGATGTTTAGAAAAAAAGTTACCAGGTACCTAACTTAAGTTTTCTCAAAACATCATACGGGCAGCAAATATGCTTGAGAGATAGGAGAGTACTACCTCATTGGGCGGGAAGAACAGCACGAAGGACACTTCTGCCAAACGACTGATCTCTCTGAGACAGAAGATCTAACCGATAGTGCTTTGCAAAGGTCTTGGCTGAGGACCAAGTGGCTGCTTTACATATCTTGTCTAATTGGTCTGTTGGAGATATTCCAACAGATGAGTTCTAACATCCAAGGCAATTAATTCAGAAGAGTCCTCCCTGTTGATCGATGGAAGCATAATCTCTTGAGTTCTGTGAAAATCAGGGTCAGGAAGGAAGGTGCTTCAAGCCTCACAACTGGCTTGTGTGCCTGTCAGACAGGAGGTGAGACAGGCGAGCCAGGAAAAGAGCCCTGCGGTGAGCAGCTGCCTATTGCCCCAGGACCAGGGAGGCAGTGGGGCTGCTTCAGCAACCACCCCCCCCACCCTGCACGGGCGGGAGATGATTATTATCCCGGACTGCCCTGGCCCCATACTCCAGTTCTGGCTTCCCCATGGCTCAGCTCTCATGGCTGGTCGCAGTCAGATGAGGAAGCTGAGCTTCTCGGACAGTCCACAAAGCGCCCAGGATGCGGCCCAGAGCTCATGGGCATTGGTGCGGGAGTGGTATAAGCCTCCGGGTCAGTGGGAGGGGTGGGGTCTCACCCCCCCTCCCTGTCCTTGGATACAGCTCAGTGGTGGGAGCAGCTAGCGGAGGTACCCGCACCATAGGCCTGACGAGTGAGGGGAGGTTCATGATGGAGGTGGCGGGTGCCCCGGCGCGGTGGAGGGGCCACCTAATGGTGCAGATCTCTTGGATGTATGCAGCCCTCCACTGCTGAGATGGGAGTCAGCCCCCTCGCCCACAGAATACCAAGACGGCAGGTTCGGGGAGGACGCCCCACCCCACAGGGCTACAAGGAGTCTGGTGAACCGGCTCAGCCGAAGCTTCTGGGCGTGGGGTCCCCTGTGATCTCGAGCAGGCCCGAATCAATGACACCTCCTGGCACAGAGCACCTTGAGAATGTTCCCTCTGCCCAATACAACCTGGTGGTCCTTTTGAGATTCCTACCTTCAAGAAAAGACTTTGAAAATTACACCAACAGGATGGAGACCTTATTCAGGAGGGAACTGGAAGAAGTGACAAAATCTGTGACTGAAGTCGCTGATGGGGTCCGGACCCTGGAGTAGGATCGGACGACTACAAACCAGCACTCGGAGGCCACGGAAAGGGCCAACGCAGCTCTGCAACAAGCACAGACCGGCCATGTCTCAAGATACAATCAAAGCGCTGCTTCACCTCTATGACATAGAAAACAGAGGAAGGAGAAACAATATCCGGATTCGAGGCCTCCCGGAGGCACCGGAAAACAGGAACCTAGAAGTAATTGCCACTACTATCTTCCACGGGCTCCTGGGTCGTCGCCGTGACAAGCATATCGAGATCGACAGGATCCATAGAGCACCGGGGCCCCGACCACTGGATCCTGCTTGGCCTTGAGATATAGTCTGCCACATCCATTACTACAAGATTAAGGAGGAGATTTTAAGGAAAGCGTGGGAATGAGGGCCCTCCAACTATCGGGGCGCCTCAGTCTCACTGTTAACTGATCTTGCCAGACGGACCCTTCAGATGAGACGGTCGCTTAAACCCCTTTTGGAAAAAATCAAGGAGGTGGGAGCCACCTATAGGTGGTCACGAAACAGGGCCAACCCTTTATGCTTCGCTCCCCCGCCCAGCTCCTGGACCTGTTTGGCTTTCTCGACCTTCCAGCTATCCCCATAGAGGACTGGTTATCACCGGACTTTGGCTCTCGAGAGGCCGGGCCTTGGCGGCAGAGATGGTCCCCCACAAGGGCATGACTGAGGGGGTAGACATCGCAACCAGCAGAACTAGAAGATCTGGGACCGCCCTGCGCCTCTGGCGATGTGATACGTGGGCCCCCATATGACACGGCACCCATTGTTTGACGGCACCCATTGATTATCCCCGCCATTGGGCCCGACCGCAGGCCAGGTGGCCTCCGTGCCTCGCTCTAGTTCAGCGGTGTTTGACCTGCCACCTGCTGGAGCGGGTAGTTTCTGGCGTTGAGGGGGCCAGGCGGCCTGGTCCTCGGAGTCCCTCTTCTCAGGGATCGGAGTCAGCCCTGGTACTGGGCCTTGACTTTCTCTATTTGGGCCCCGGGGCAGGGCTGTTTGGCACAGGTATGGCTTGTGGTCGGATCTGCCCTGGGTTGGACACCCCAGTTGTGGTGGACTGGCCGTGGCAGTCATTCCTTCATATATCTGTGCTTGTCCATATTTCGAGTTGTAGCACTGGCTCTTTCAATGTGCGTCCAGGGGCGGGCTCTTGGCACGGGAAGTCTCTTGCCCGGATCCATGCACTGCCATGCTGCTGTGTTGGGTACCCACCGTGTCCGGGTTCTGCGCTCGTGGCTGTCCCTTGGTGCTCCCCTTCGGCTGGCATATGGTTGCCTGGAATAGCTGCGGCACACGGCTGTATGAATGGAGCAGGCACATTGCTGGCTGGCCGCCCGGGCTGGGGGCCCTGGGGCTGTGGGGGTGCTCGGGGGGGTCGGACGGTGGCTCCTTGTGCCTGTCCTCCGGGTAGGCCCTGGTGCCCGCAGATGGACTGATCCATGGCCTGTGGTGGCGGCCGGACATGGGGGGCACCCTGCGGCGTGCTGCGTGGCCATTCATGGGCGCGCTGACGCAGACTTGACCTGACTTGGGTGCTGTTGGCTCGGCGGGTCTGGCTCCTCGCCGTGGCCGGGGGCTCGGGGCTTGGTCCGCCCTGACTGGAGCTGATAGGTTTGCAGGCGGGTGGCTCCAGGCGGTGTGGATAGGCCTGAATGGGTGCCGAAGTATTCACAGTTGTTCATATTTGAATACATGTTCCTTGTTTCCTACATTTATCAGTGTTAGGTTGTTGGGGCGACAAGCAAGGGGTCGGGAGGAGTTTCTGCCCCAGCAGGTGCCCGTGTTTGATCCTCCGGGTTGGCCCGGCTGATCCGGTAGGGAGAGATATCTTCCCTGGATCGATGGGCGGATCTTTAAAAGTGATCTGAAAACAGAATCTGGTTTGACTCTGATGGGTATAGCAGTTCTCCCTTCAAGAAAGCACATCTCCCGTCAGGTGGTCATAGTTTTTCAACCACCGATATAGGCCATCCTCCCAGCTCCTGAAGTCGGGAGAGCGAAGATTGTAATAAGTTACATTTAGAGTAACCCCTGCATAAGCCTACTCCATGCCCCAAGGTATAAAAACCCATATCCCTACCTCACTATCCCTATCCCACCCTCCCTCCTGTCCCCCAATCCCCTGGTCGGCCTCGGCAGAGTCGGCTTTATCCCCCACATAATGGGGGAAGTGACAATATGCTCTTTCAATGTGAAAGGCTTCAATATACCGGAAAAGAGAAATAAAGTCCTTTATGACCTTCACAAACTCCTACTTCAGGAGACACATTTCAAGACAGAACATATACCCAAAATAGGCAATAGATATTTTTCAACCTGGCACCATTGCTCCAATCCTGAGGCTAAAAAGGGGTGTCCATGGCATTCCACAAGTCACTTCCTCACGAAATATTAGAAACAAAAAGTGATCCCCAGGGCCGGTTTCTCTTCGTTAAACTCAAGCTCCTTAATAAGACATACACTCTTGCGATCATATATGCACCAAGCCTAGACCAGGTAAACTTCTGTGTTAAGACGCTTAAGTTGCTCGAGGCCTTAGTGGAGGGGATTATCATCGCTGGAGGCAACTTCAATGTTCCTTTTGACATCTCTATAGACACCTCCTCCGGGAGGGCGGCTGTATCGCTGAGCAAGATCAATAGACTTAAAAAAAATCCTTGGGGAGCCTCCAACTGATACATGGAGGGCGCTAAACGGCGCCAAGAGAGACTACTCATTCTACTCTCATGCCGCCAATTCTTACAGTAGAGTTGACTACCTCTTACTCAGTCACCATGCCTTGGATTGGAACCCCAAAGCATAGATGGGTCCAATATTGTGGCCAGACCACACTCCTTTATCTTGTTTCGCCTACCAGGGCTTACCGCCCCAGGCTGGACTTAGAGGTTGAATGATGACTTGCTTGGCGACGCAGACTGCTCTCCGTGATAGAAAAAACTATTGAGCACTTTCTTGAGGCCCATAAGGAAGACCCTACCCAGTTGCCTTACCAAAGGAAAGCGCTGAAGTGCATTATTAGAGCTAGCTTAGAGGTAACTTATCAAACACGGTACTAGCCATAAGCGGGAGTGAGCGTCACATATCACCCAGACTCTAAACCTGATTCTCGCCCTCGAGAGGGAGCATAAGGGGAGGACGAAAACCTTTAATGCCATAGACGAAAACTGCCCCTTCCCCAAACAGTCACTAGAAGCAAAGTTTTTGGTCATTCCTAAGCCAGGTAAAGACACTTCCTTATTTGGAAGTTACAGACCAATATCCTTAATTAATGTAGACCTTAAACTATATGCAAAGATTATTTCCTTAAGACTACAGCCATTGCTCCCAGCGCTGATACACATGCACCAGGTGGGATTCGTCCCGGGGAGGGAGGCTAGGGACAACACTAAAAAACGTCTCGATTTAATAGCACACGCTGTCTCTTTGAAGGAGCCTGTATGCCTGCTCTCATGTGATGCAGAGAAAGCTTTGTTCGAGTGGATTGGACATTCATGGAGGTATCTCTTCGGCAGGTTGGTGTTGGCCCTGGCCTCCTCGCCAAGATCCTCGCTCTGTACGCCTCCCCCACTGCCAGAGTCAGGGCGAACGGGCTTCTGTCTACACCCTTCCCTATAAGCAATGGCACGAGACAGGGGTGCCCGTTGCCCCCTCTCCTATACGTCCTCACTATGGAGCATTTAGCTATAGCCATTCGGGACAATCCAGACATCAAAGGGATACAGATAGCTGATCATCAATATAAAGCCTCCTTGTTCGCGGATGACCTGTTGCTGCATATATCAGCGTACATCTTTTTACCTTTCTTTACCCCTCTGTTCTGAAAGAATTCCATCAATTTGGTTGAGTGAGTAACTTCAAAATTAACTACTCTATGTCAGAAGCGCTCAACATCTCTTTATCACCCCGAGAGGCCAGCCACTTAGAGAGTAGCTTCCACTTCAAGTGGAGAATGCAGGCCATCAAGTACTTAGGCGTGCAGATTCCAGCCAACCTAGCCAACTTATACGAGCTAAATTACGCCCTGCTTCTTACCAAAACCCTAGCTGAACTTGACTCTTATACTAAAAAGCCAATCTCGTGGTTTGGGAGGATTAATAGTCTAAAAATGGACATCCTCCCAAAACTCATATATTTCAGACAAGCTCCAAGCTGAGGTCAGCCTTTTCCAAATTTTTTTTGGGGGGGTCACCAAACCCAGGATACGTCTTTCCACCCATTCTAAGAATAAAAGCGAGGGGGGAGTAGGCCTCCCGGACTTAAAAGTCTACCACACAGCTGTAGACTTACAGTGGATAGTGGACTGGATGCATAGAGGGAGGGACAAACTCTGGGTGCAGCTTGAAAAATCTCTTTACCCATTTAATCCCACCTTGTTAGTGTGGGCCGCCCCCCTGTCTAAACCACATAGGCAGTCTACACCCTTCCTTGTTAGGCACTTCCTGGAAAATTGGTACTCCCTTCAGAATAAACATGCACTGGCCCTCACACCGCTCTTTGACAACCAAGCCTTTGAGCCTGGTCTTGGTGCCGGGAGGTTCCTCATATGGGAAGCTTCCAAAAACACCACGTTAGGACACGTCTTAGAGTCAGGAAATATTCCCACATTATCAGATCTAAGAGAGAGTGTGGGAGACGGACGTCTCTCGTGGCTCTTACACAGGCAGCTGCACAACTTTATTGTTACTAACAAGCTCCTGGAAACTAGAATCCATGGAACTAGAATCCTTTGTCACCAGAACCCCCAACCAAGGTGGTATCATTCCCCTATGCTCTCCTACACAGAGCACTTTATTCGGCTCCACCTAAGTTCATAGGCAAGTGGGAAAGAGAACTAGGAATACAGATTTCAGACACTGATTTGACTAAAATGTTTCCGAGCACCCATGGGATGTCACTGGCAAATACTGCACAGGAAAAAAATTATAAAGTACTCGCTAGGTGGTACAGATGCCCCGCTGACTTGCACCGATTTGCAGCTGCACAATCGGACAAATGTTGGAGATGCAAGTAGGAAGTGGGTAGCATGACCCACATTTGGTGGAGTTGTCCGGTGATCAAGGCCCTATGGGACCAAGTCTTCACAATCTATGAGGAGGTATCAGGGACTAGGGTAGATAACACACCCCAGGTCACTCTCCTGTCACTTATATTGGGCCCGGTGACAAGGATTAAAAAGGGAATCTTGGGTCACTTCCTTTCTGCCATAAGAGCAATTATCCCGAGGCGCTGGAAGACTCCAATCCCCCCCACATTGACATAATGGGTGGTGGAATTGGAGGGGATCCGTTGTATGGAAGAACAAGTTGCAAAAAATAGGGACACCACAGACAAATTTATAACCACCTGGACGGGCTGGTTGGTCTATCGGGACTCACACCTCCCAGCATTGCTTTAGCAGATCCAACATAATACTATGTAACTTCCCACCCCGTGACTGAGCGTGGGGGGGCGCTGCAGGGTCCAATGTCTTGCAGCCACCCATAGATTGATACCAGAGGTCGACTGGGGGGGGAAGAAGCCCCTGTCCCACCCCGGCCCCCGCTTCCGGTTTGTCACCCCCGCTCAAACCCTAGAACTCCCTACCCGTACCCCCTTGTTCCGCCCTGGGCATGGACTATGTTTGAACTCAGAAAAAGAAGTCTAAATTAATTCCTGGTGGCGCCGCCATGGTTCGGAGGTGGGACGCATCCTTAGGCACTCAGACTGGGAACAGAAGGCGAACCGCCCCCTCCTTTTTTGTTTTTTCCCCTTGCCACGGCGGTCCCTCCTCCATGCCGAGGCGGGGCCCGGTCCCCTCCAGTGCGGTTGTTCACATCATCTCCTTCTTCAGTACGGAGCCTATTGTGTAGATGAACCGTGCATATTAGTGAGCGATGAAGTAGTCTTGTTATACACACTGTAACTAGGCTAACCATGCAAACCTGGTACCCCCCCGCTCCCCTTCCCCCCCCTTTTCCCCTTTTTTCTGTTCCTTCCCTTACTTCTTACCTGTTGTTTTGTATGTCCCCCATAATTGTATAATTGTTGTCATTTTGTTTTTGAAAAACTGATTATACTAATACTGATATTTTAATTTTTGATTCCGAGTTGGAGTGCCTCCCCTGTTGTGTTATTGCAATTGACCAAGACACTTTTTCTAGACATGACTTATCTTCCACACCTTTACCAGGCGACAGACATTTTTGTAGACGGTTCCGGTTTCAGGCCCCACTACTACTACTACTTAGTAAGCTCTGCTGTCGTGTCCGCACCCCTCCATCCGTCAGGAGATGCGGTTGGTGGGCCTCATGGTGTCCTGCTTCGAGGCGGTTCCCTTTGCTCAGTTTCACATGAGACGGCTTCAGGTACATCTCTTGTCGGTTTGGGATCGGAGTCAGGAATCCCTGGATCAGGAATTTGCTCTGTCTCCTCCAGTCAGGCAGTCCCTCTCCTGGTGGCTGGACTCGAGGAATCTTCCAGTGGGCAGGTCCTTTCTGCCTCCGTGCTGGGAGACCGTCACCAAGGATGCCAGTCTGACTGGCTGGGGGGGAGGAGTTTGGCAGTCTCTAAGTTCCTGGGTAAGTGGGGTCCCCAGGTGGCCCACGTGGCCATCAACATCCTAGAACTGCGGGCGATCAGGTTGGTTCTCTCCCAGTTGACTCCCCACCTTCGGGGTCGTGCGGTCCAGGTCCGCTTGGACAATCAGACGCCGGTCACCTACATCAATTATCGGGGGGGGGGGGGGGGGGACTCGGAGCAAGCGAGCCCTCAAGGAAGTGTCCCTGATTTTGTCTTGGGCAGAGGAGACTGTTCCCTGCATCTCAGCGGTTTATATTCTGGGGGTGGAGAACCAGGAGGCGGACTACCTGAGCAGGGGGGACGTCTCATCTGGGGGAATGGTCTCTCAGCAACAAGGTATTTCACGCCCTGTGTCGCTGTCCCCGTCACAATCACAAGCTTCCTAGATTTGTCTCCCTTTCCTCTGCTGGGTCAGGTGCTGCGCAAGATAGCCTAGGAGGGGGTACCGACCATCATGGTGGCCCCCCGCTGGCCGAGGAGGGTATGGTTCGCGGACGTCGTCCAGATGGCAGTAGACCGGTACGTCTTGCCCGACAATACAGAGCTGCTCACGCAGGGACACCTACGCCACCTCAATTTACAAACGCTGGCTTTAACAGCTTGGCTGCTGAAACCTCCATCTTGATGGGCAAGGGTTTGCCGGCCTCCGTTGTCGATACCTTGATTCATGCTAGTAAGAAATCCTCGTCCTTTATCTACTACCGAGTCTGGCATGCTTACATTGCTTGGTGTGAGTCCAAGTCTCTATCTTGTAGGTTTTTTTCCATTCCCAGGATTCTGGAGATATTACAACAGGGTCTGGATTCGGGTCTTCAACTTAGTACTCTCAAGGGACAGGTTTCAGCTCTGTCAATTGTTTTCCAAAGATCCTTTGCCAATCACAGGCTTGTTAAAACATTCTTCCAGGGAGTTACTCATGTGCGTCCGCCACGTAAGCCTTTGCTACCGGTTTGGGACTTAAACTTGGTGTTATCTGCTCTACATGGTCCTCCATTCGAGCCTATGCGTGAGGTTGCTTTGCCCATTTTGACTCTTAAGGTAGCCTTTTTGGTGGCTATTACTTCAGTGCAGCGAGTCTCTGAGCTTGCGTCGCTTTCCATGAAACCTCCTTATTTTTAGCGGCATCAGGATAAGGTAGTGTTCCGGCTTAAACCGGATTTCTTGCCCAAGGTTGTGTCTGCCTTTCATCTCAATCAGGACATTGTCTTACCTTCTTTGTGTTCTAACCCTTCTAATTCGAAGGAACGGATCCTTCATTCTCTGGATGTGGTCAGGGCGCTCAAATTTTACTTGGTCGCCACTGAGTCGTTTAGGAAATCCAATGCGCTGTTTGTTCTTTCTGCTGGACCTAGGAAGGGTTTGTCTCCAGCCAAATCTACTATCAGCAAGTGAATCCGTCAGGCGGTGGTGCAGGCTTATTCTGCTAAAGGGAAGGAACCTCCCTTCGATGTTACTGCTCATTCTACTAGAGCTATTGGTGCTTCTTGGGCTTTTCAGCATCAGGCTTCTGTTGAACAAGTTTGTAAGGCCGCTACTTGGTCATCTGTTCATACCTTTTCAAAGTTCTACAAGGTTGATATTAAAGACTCAGCGGATGCTGCCTTTGGCCGCAAGGTACTTCAGGCGGTAGTGGTTTAAACTGCCTGCCGTTACTCTTTGGGGATTCCACCCCATCTTTACGGACACTGCTATTGGATGTCCCAGAAGTAAGGATGAAATGAAACAGGTCGTGCTGTACACTTGGAAAAATACAATTCTGTGATTACTCACCTGTAGAATTGTTTTTACTGTGTACAGCACAGCCTGTTTCATCCCCCCCATGTTATTGTTATCTTTGGTTGCCTGTGTATGGCGATTTGTTCAAATTTTTAGTTTTTAGAGGCTGTGTATTTTATCTTGGTTGATCTCCAGGCTTCTTACATAACTGCTTTTCAACACTGGGGATCTATGGGTGATTCCTGGCTTTATATGGGGCCGGGAGGAGCCACAAATCTTCTGCAGTCGACTGAGCCACCTTGTGGTGGAATACCCAGAAGTAAGGATGAAATGAAACAGGCTGTGCTGTACACAGTAAAAACAATTCTACAGGTGAGTAATCACAGAATTGTATTTTTTGTAAGAGGTCTGGCCCAGTTCTGTATTGCCTAAACCTTATTTATCTGGGCTTTAACCAACCCTCTACCAATGACATAGCCCAGGTATTTTTCCTCCTCCAGACCCACTGCACACTTCTCAGGGTTTATGGTTAAGCCAGCATTACTGATAGAGTCTAGGACGGCCTGTACCTTACAGAGGTGACTTCCAATCAGACAAAAAAATTACCACATTGTCCAGGTAAGCAGTGGCATAATTACAATGCGGTCTCAAGATCATGTCCATCAGGCTCTGAAAGGTAGCAGGGGCCCCATGTAACCCAAACGGCAATACCAGATAGTGAAAAAGCCCTTCTGGGGTGGCAAACTAGTTTTTTTCTTTAGCGTCCTCGGACAATGGTATCTGCCAATATCCTTTTGTGAGATCTAGGGTTGTGATATATCTTGCCCTCCCGAGCTTCTCAATCAATTCATCTACCCGGGCATGGAAAAAGCATCAAATTTTGAGACCTCATTGAGTTTTCTGAAATCGTTAACTGTTATTAGGACAATGGGACTGGACCAGGCACTAGAAGACTCCTCAATGACGCCCAACTCTAACATGCGTTTTATTTCCGAGGCGATCGCCTCTCTACGTGCTTCCGGTATCCAGTACGGTTTAAGGTTTACCTTAGTGCAGGGTTAAGTTTTGATCTGATGCTTTATTAACTGAGTTCGTAAACGTATCTCTATTTCTATGTAGAAACTCCCTGATCTCCTGTGTTTGGTGTCCTGACAAGGACTCGCCTATTTTGACTGGGGAACGGTCTGCACTGCCTCTAACTCTAGCCGGGGTAACTACTAAGGCTTCACGATCCTTCCACGGCTTGATCAGAGTTATATGGTAAATCTGGTAGGGCTTTCTTTTACCAGGTTTATGAACCTTGTAGTTCACCTTGCTCACCTTTTCTACGACCTCATAGGGACCCTGCCACTTAAATTAATAAATTTACTTTCAACCGTGGGCACTAACACCAGGACCCGGTCCCCAGGATTGAAGGCCCTCACCCTGGCCGATCTATTATATATCCTGCTCTGGGCCGCCTGAGCCCTTTGCATATGCTCCTTGACTATCGGCATTACCTTTTCTATTCGGTCCTGCATCTGGGCCACATGTTCAATTATACTCTTGTATGGGGTGGCCTCTGTCTCCCAGGTTTCCTTGGCTATGTCTAACAAACCCCGGGGGTGTCTACCATACACTAGCTCAAAAGGCGAAAACCCTGTAGACACCCGGGGTACCTCCCGGATGGGAAACATGAGATACGGCAATAAACAGTCCCAATCACGGCCATCCTGTTCTACAACTTTCTTTAGCATGTGCTTAAGGGTTTTATTAAATCTCTCTACCAAGCCATCTGTTTGGGGGCGGTACAATGAGATGCGGAGATGGGTAATCTTAACCCTTTAAATGCCAGCCACGTAAAATTTACGTGGTTGCCTCTCCACTACTTAAGTGCCAGCCACGTAAATTTTACGTGCCTGGCATTCCCCAATCACAGTTAAAAAAGTTAAAAAAAAAGGCACTTACCTGACCCCTTGTTTGATCCAGCCGGGTCTCCTCTTCAGCCAGCGGGGCTCCGATCGCCGATTGGGGCTCCTCCGGCTGCAGGGGAGGGCACGGAATAGGGTGCCCCCCCCGTTTCAGCAGCCAAAAAAAAATATAGTTACTCACCTCGGCTCCCGCCGCCTCTCCTCTTCATGGGGGGGGCTCCGATCACCCCCCCGGCTCTTCTGTCTTCTGGAGGGGGGCATAACAGCCCTCCCTCCGCTGCAGCTTCCGATGGCAGCCGCCATCTTCGGGGCGGGGCTAATGACGTCACCGCCGGGTGTCATCGGGGCACCCGGCAGTTCTCCTGTCAGATGCCAGTGACGGCTGGGCAGAGAAGGAGGGAGGTAGGCGATCCTCCGATCGCCTGCCTCCCCAGCTGTCACCTGCATCAGATCGCCGCGGGACACTGCATCTGAAGATCGGAGGTGAGTAAAGGTAAAATGTTTTTTTTTTTTTTAAATAAAATTTTTAAACAACCTGTGTCTGTGTTTATTTTTTATACTGTTAACCCTTTGTGAACTGGTAAGGGGTCCATGAGACCCCTTACACCAGTTCACAGGGCTCGGGGGTCTGGCAAGTCACCTGCGGCAAGCGGGTGACTTGCCATTAACCCCTGGCCCCCCAAATTACCTGCCTCCCCAAAGCCCGGGGGGGGGGGGCAGAAGAGCCGTGGCCCTAGGCTATGACGGCTTGTAGCCGCAGGGCCAGGGGCCACTAAAGCTGGCCCCTGCGCCCTGTTCTACAAGAACCCATAGCTGGTCACAGGCTGGTTACGCTGGGTAGGGGGGACCTCACGCCATTTTTTGGGGGGATTTTTAAGGGTTTTAACCCTTAAAAATCCAAAAAAAAATGGGGTCCCCCTCCCTTCGAGGGGGGACCCTATGTCATTTTTTTTTTTTTAATTAACCCTTTCTTACCTGTAACCCAGTAGGTATAAAAGGCTTCCAGCAGCAGCAGGAGAGCAGAAGCCTAAGTGATCAGCGTGGGACACATGGATGGATGGGAGGTAAGTATTAAAAAAAAATATTAAAAAACATTTATTTTTTTTTTTTAATAAAGATATTTTTTTTAAAGTGTGTCTGTTTTTTTTACTTTTAACCCTTTGTGAACTGGTAAGGGGTCCATGTGACCCCCTATACCAGTTCACAAGGCTCGGGGGTCTGGCAAGTCACCTGCGGCTAGCGGGTGACTTGCCATTAACCCCTGGCCCCCCAAATTACCTGCCTCCCCAAAGCCCGGGGGGGGGGGGGCAGAAGAGCCGTGGCCCTAGGCTATGACGGCTTGTAGCCGCAGGGCCAGGGGCCACTAAAGCTGGCCCCTGCGCCCTGTTCTACAAGCCCCCATAGCTGGTCACAGGCTGGTTACGCTGGGTAGGGGGGACCTCACGCCATTTTTTGGGGGGATTTTTAAGGGTTTTAACCCTTAAAAATCCAAAAAAAAAATGGGGTCCCCCTCCCTTCGAGGGGGGACCCTATGTCATTTTTTTTTTAATTAACCCTTTGTTACCTGTAACCCAGTAGGTATAAAAGGCTTCCAGCAGCAGCATGAGAGCAGAAGCCTAAGTGATCAGCGTGGGACACAGGGATGGATGGGAGGTAAGTATTAAAATAAATAATAAAAAAAAAAATATTTTTGTTAATAAAGTTATTTTGAAAAAAGTGTGTCTGTGTTTTTTTTACTTTTAACCCTTTGTGAACTGGTAAGGGGTCCATGTGACCCCTATACCAGTTCACAAGGCTCGGGGGTCTGGCAAGTCACCTGCGGCTAGTGGGTGACTTGCCATTAACCCCTAGACCTCTTGCGGTCCCCAGAGTGGGTTCTCTTAACTGTTCCGACCCCAAATTACCCCGAGACACTTTGAGGTCTAAGACCTGCTGATCAGGGAGGGAAGTCTCATCATCCTCACCTGCCAACACCTATAGTGGAAAAGGGTCGTTACTGCCCAATTCAGCGGTACCCACATTTTCAACCGAATCAACGACAGGGAGGGTTACAGGTTCTGCCGTAGATTCTTCGCTACCGGCAGAAGTGTTAGCTCTTTGCCACAACTCCTTCGTATATCAGGTGCTTTACCATGCCTACTTCATAGTTCAGTGTTCCAGCGGGGGTCTCAAACTTACCCATGGCTACAGGGTAAGCCACGATATCCCTAAGGATGCAAATCACGCTAACATTTTTCTTTGGTACATAACCTCCAACCACAAGGTTGGCCCGGACCAAAGTTACCAGGCTACCTGAATCCAACAGCGCCTTCACTGAGCAACCATTTACTTTCAACATCAACATAGGGGGCTCAGTCTCTGACTGCAGGCTGGCGGTGCAAGCGGGTTCGGCGAACAGGGACCTTCGGCGACTGGCGTCACATTCTATGGGCTCAGCGAAGAGGGAGCGATCAGCGGCCCTGTGTCCCCACTCATGCACCTCCAGCACTGGGGACCACGGAACCTCCTCGCTCGGGCGTCCTCCCTAGGATTAGGGGGCCTCTGGGGGTCTTTTGCCCACTTACAAAGTCTAGCGCCTTTCCCCCTCTTTCACCCTTCCAGACACCTCCAACGGGAACTCGCTTACCCACAGTAGTCACAGCTCTGCTGGTCTTGGTGGGTTCTGGTGCTGTAGGGGCATCACAAAGGTAGTCCTCAGTCACAATAAATCTCTCATCCATGTTAACCAGTTGCTCAGAAGTCTGCGGTTCGCCTTGTCCCACCCATCATAATTTTGGCGGTAGGGTCCAGAAGAAATGGTCCAACACGACTTTCTCGTCGATCTGCGCAGGTGTGGAACTCCCTGGCTCCATTTTTGGACTAGATGAGTTTAGTACATCTGTGACCGGGCAGGCTTATCAACGGCAAAAGTCTAATGGTATACTCTCCTTGCCCGGACTGCCGGCGTAACACTTAGGCGAGCAAAAAATACAATTCTGTGAAATACTCACCTGTAGAATTGATATTATAAGTATACAGTACATCCTGCTCCAGATAGAATACTTACACTTGGGTTATCCTCCGCCAGATGGCGCTGCACTGCAGAGACATGCAAAACAGGCTCCTCCCGGCCCCTCAAATACCCAGGGACCTCCCACAAATCCCCACCATTGAAAAGCAGTGAACAAGAAGCCGGGAGAATTTAACCACCAAAAACTGGTAACTAAAACATTGATAACAATCACCATACAGGGGATCCAGAATAATGCAAAAACCAGTGTGGGGTGGAGCAGGACGTACTGTATACTTATATCAATTCTACAGGTGAGTATTTCACAGAATTGTATTATTCTTAGTATACAGTACGTCCTGCTCCAGATAGAATACTTACACTTGGAACATCCAATAGTAGTGTCCATAAAGTAGGGTGGGATCCCCAACAAAAAAGGCAACAGCAGACAGTTTAAACCACTGTCACCTGCAAAACCTTGCGGCCAAGGACAGCATCAGCTGAGGCCCTAACATCAACCTTGTAAAACCTTGAAAAGGTATGAACAGAAGACCAAGTAGCGGCCTAGCAAACTTGTTCAACAGAAGCCTGGTGCAGGAATGCCAAGAGGCACCAGTAGCACGAGTAGAACGAGCAGTAAGGCGAAAGGGAAGATTCTTCCCCTTAGTGGGATAGGCCTGAGTCACAGCCTGACGAATCCATTCGCTAATAGTAGACTTGGCAGGAGCCAAAACCCTTCCTAGGACCAGAAGGGTCCATCCCATCCAAGTACTGACCAGGCCCAACGCCGCTTAGCCCCCGAGATCAAACGAGATCGGGCGCATTCAGGATGGAATGGCCGTAGGCCCAAAAGAGCATCAGTTTACCTAAAGGACGCAGTGACTACCACGGAATACTTCCAACACCATTCCAAGGAATGCAGAACCCTTTCCTCAGCGTTGCTAGGAATAGGGCACAATGAAGGAAGAACAATATCTTGAGTCAAATGAACAATAGACACCACCTTAGGTAGAAAGTCCGGCTTAAAGCGGAACACCACCTTATCCTGGTGTCTCTCAAAGTATGGGGGCTAGATAGACAGAGCCGCCAGCTCAGACACACGTCTGACCGAAGTAATAGCCACCAGAAAGACAACCTTGAGGGTAAGTACAGCCAGAGCAGCATCCTGAGTAGGTCCAAAGGGAGCACCCTGCAAGGCAGACAAAACAAAGTTCAAATCCCAAACAGGGACCATAGGTTTACGTGGGGGACGCACATGAAGAACCCCCTGAAAGAAAGTCTTAACCAAGGAATGCTGAGCAAAAGACTTCTGAAAGACGGACAGGGCAGAAACCTAACCCTTCATAGTACTGAGTTGGAGACCCGACTCCAAACCATGCTGTAAAAACTCCAGAACCCTGGGGACAGAGAACACCCGACAGGGAAGAGACCTAGACTCACACCAATCAATATAGGTACGCCATACCCTATAATAGATGGAAGAAGAAGAAGAAGTTTGCTCCTAGTCTTCCCATAGTCTCAATCACCGACGCAGATAAGCCTGTCTCCATCAAGATGGATGTTTCAGCAGCCAGGCCGTCAAAGCCAGAGTCTGTAGATTGGGATGGTGTAAGGGGCACTGAGTGAGCAAATCTGGCACTCCTGGCAGAACATACTGATCTACTGCCCTCTGTACCACGTCTGCGAACCACATTCTTCTTGGCCACCCGGGGGCCACCAGAATCACTGGCACCCCTTCCAGAGCAATCTTGCGCAGGACCCTGCCTAGCAGGGGGAATGGAGAAAAGATATACAGAACAGAATGTCCTGCCATGACATTACTAAGGCATCCGTGATCACGGCCAGAGGATCCTGGGACAGGGAAACAAGGGCCGAGAGCTAGTGATCGTGACGGGACACAAACAGATCCACAACCGGTTGGTCCCCATAGTGACACAGGGATTGTAACACCCTGTTGCAGAAGGACGCCCCCCCCGGAGTATATACCGCTGATATGCAGGAAACATTGTCCTCCACCCAGATCAGGAACAGAGACACTTCCTGGAGGACCCTCCAGCTCCGGGTCCCTCCCTGATGATTGATGTAGGCCACTGCCGTCAGATAGACCTAGCGCCCCCGAAAAACAGGCAAGCCTTGAAGAGGAGTAGTCAAGCGAGTTAGCACTAACCTGAACGCTCACTGTTTCAACATTGATAGGTGTATGGGCCCCCTGAGGGCCCCACCTCCCCTGGAACCGCAGGGACTTCCAGAAGAAACCCCCCCCAACCTGACAGATTGGCATCCATGGAGACCGTCTCCAGAAAGGGGCAAGAAAGGAACTGCCCCCAGACAGGTTCCTTGAGTTCATCCACTACAAGAGGGACCTCCTCACCAGGAGGGGGAAGGCACACAGACCCTGTCCAGGGATGCTGGGTCCTTGTCCCGTACAAACAATAGGAGAAGTTGCAGAAAGCCCCAAGGGGGACTGAGCATAAGGGACCTCTTCGGAGCACGCGGCCAATGGGCCCACCAGCTGCATCCCCTGCCTGGTGGAGGGACGGGGACAGCTATGAGGGACTGAGCCCGTGCAACAAGATTGTCCACTTTTTTGCTGAGGAAGGAAGATCCTTGCCTAAACTGTATCCAGATCCATTCCTAGGAATGGAGTTACCAATGAAGGGGACAACAAGGACTTGGGGTGTTTGATCACCCATCCAAATGACTCCCAAATGGACATCACCAGCCGAGTATCCAACTAAGCCTGACGTAGAGACTGGGAAGTGATGAGGACGTCCAGGTAGTTCAGCACGCGGACACCCCTTGATCTCCTCAGACACAACACCCCCGTCAGCACCTTGGTGAGCACTCTGGGAGCTGAAGAGAGGCCAGATGACAAGGCCACAAATTGGCAGTGTTGGTCTTCCAACGCGAATATGAAGAACCTTGGTGTCCTGAAGACACGGGGATGTGAAAATAAGCATCTTTGATCTCCACAGACGGCAAGAAGCCCCCGGGGCGCAAGGAGCTGATGGCCGAGCGCAGAGTTTCCATGCAGAAACCTCCTGTAATTGACGAATTGTTGAAAATCTGTGAATCCAGAATCAGCCAGACTGACCCATCCTTTTGGGGAACTGTGGAAAGGTTGGTGTAGCGTCCCCTGCCTCTCTCTGTTAAGGGCAATCTGCAAGTGACCCCCAGACCCCGGCCTGCACCATCACCTGAGCAGAAGCAGGGACCAGAAATACCCGGGACCTGATAATATTGGGGGAGGCCGCACAGCAAACTCTATCTTGTAGCCGGAGGACACTACCTCCTAAATCCACCAGTCTGAGGCGTGATGCCTCCAGACATGAGCAAGGTGCCGCAGCCGTCCCCTCACCCAGACGGGCGAGGGCGCCCAATCATGCTTGAGGGGACTTGGGAGAAGATTTGGGCTTAGCCCCCCCGGAGGAGCCAAGGCATTGTCTGCTGCTCCTGGGACAGGAACCTGCGCGAGCCCCCGCGAAGGACACCCCTGGTTTCTGTTTAACATCATGGTAGGGGGTAGAAGGGGTGCACTGGCCCCAAAGGGGCCGAGACAGCCGCCTGCGTTGGGGTAACTTATCTCTCTTACCAAACAGGTCTATACGGGCCCCAAACAGGCGTAGCCCCTTAAAAGGAAGCCCGGTAAGAGCCTTCTTTGCAGCATCATTAGCACCCCACTGTCGCAGCCAGACCAAGTGACGTATAGTCACCACAAGGGCAGAAGTTCTTGCACACATTCTAATGGTGTCATCCAATGCTAATAGGATACATTTTACAAACACATCACACTGGAGAGTGCATTAAACACATCCCAAGGGAGATCATCAGGGGCACGATCAAGCATTTTTCTGATGAGGGTTCTAGCGGCCACAGCAGTAATGGCAGAGGCACAGACCGGGCGCAGCACCGTCCCCGCACATGCAAAGGCGTGGGAGGCCAGCAGGTCAATGCGCCGGTCCTCAGCATCTCGAAGGGTAGTATAAGCAGGGGGCTGAAAGAAAGGGGGGTTAGATAGCCCTATGATCGGGGTATCCACCTTGGGGGGGGGGATGACCAACATTTAACCACCTCAGGGGGAAAAGGATACTTCCTATCCCAATCCCCTGGAACCCTGGGAAGTTTACTGGGGCACTCCCATTCCTCGAGCACAAAGGTATGGAAATGTGCCTGCTCTAGAAATTCCAAACGTGATGTTGCTGTATGGAAGCGCTCCCCTCTTTGCCTGGGAGCCTCACCAGGGAGATAGACAGAATCTCAAAGATCTGGAACAATAATCTGTCGGTCTCTCATCAGATGAGCCTGAATCAGAAAAGAGCTCTCCATCAGAAGGGGTATAGCCACACAGATTCATAAACTCCTCAGATCCCATAGGGAAAACAGTAACATTAGGCGTCAAGTGCCGCTTCTTACCAGGGCCCTTACGCGCTAAAGACCTTGCAATAATCTGTTCAGCCGTAGGCAGTCTATGAGACAAATCAGGCTGAGAATCCCCACTTGTGTGCGACTCATCAGGAGTGAGATTTAAGCCTGGGGGAGTAGGTGAAGTGAAACGAGGTGCAGCCACTGCAGCCACTGGCAGGCCAGAATGCAAGGCCAGCACTTGCTCAGCACAGGGTACGCAGACCCGTGCCCTGTCAGCGTCAGCATGGGGTTGTCCACACGCCATATACAGCCGGTCTTGTCCCAAGGGGACCCCAGTCACATTATCCTGAGATGCCTCCATATGGTGATTTTTAGGCACAATATGCCAGTAGGGATTGACGCTATAAAGCCACCCTGGATGCCCCAATGCTAGGGAAGTGGGACAATTTTACAAGGCCTGACTATCAATTACACCGGGCCGGGAGAAGCCAATTGATTCACCCGTCTGAAAGACACAATGAGGGGAAAAGGTGTCAGAACAGAAAACACTACAATAAGCATAAAGCCACCCGCGAGGGCACTTACGGACCACAGTAAGTAAGAACGTCACACGCGCGCGCGAACTGGCAAAAATACCATTTTGTGAGTACTCACCTGAAAAATGGATATTGTTGGTGTGCCACACACCCCGCTTCACTTCTTAAATATTCATCACTTCATGGGTTAATCCACCGCAGGTGACGTAGTGCAGAGAGGAAGTCTTGTAACGAGCCCCCTTCCGGCCTATATATACACCTGGTACCTCCCTTCAATCACCAGTATATTCAAAAAGCAGTAAAACAAGGTACCGGTATTCCACCAGTAACATCCAAAATAAATTTTGATATAAATAAAAAAGGGCTTCACCGTATAAATGCTTCGGTAATACCGAAAAGGGCGGGTGTGAAGCGGGGTGTGTGGCACACCAACAATATCCATTTTTAAGGTGAGTACTCACAAAATGGTATTATTCTTGGTGTGCCACACACCCCGCTTCACTTCTTAAATATTCATCACTTCATGGGACATCCAAAAGCAGTGTCCACAAGGGAAGGGCATCTCAAGGCCAGGTGAAGCATAACTTAAATGACTGCAGTCTGCAGAACTTTGCGGCCAAAAACAGCATCCGCTGAGGCCCGCACATCAACTTTGTAAAACTTAGAAAAAGTGTGAACAGAAGACCAGGTGGCGGCCTTACAAACCTGTTCAACAGAAGCTTGGTGCTGAAAAGCCCAAGACGCCCCAACAGCGCGAGTGGAATGAGCAGTAATACGAAAAGGGGGAACTTTTCCCTTAGCAGAATAGGCCGCAGTATCGGCCTGACGTATCCACTTGCTAATGGCAGATTTGGCTGGTGCCAAACCCTTCTTAGGCCCATGGGGCACAACAAAAAAGGAATCCGTCCTACGGAAAGGAGACGTGATAATCAAGTAGTACTTAACACAGCGTACAACATCCAAACAATGCAAAACCCTCTCTTTGTCATTCTTAGGATTAGGACACAAGGAGGGAAGAACAATATCTTGGTTCAAATGAAAAGCAGAAACAACCTTAGGAAGAAAGTCTGGCTTGAACCGAAAGACCACTTTATCCCGATGCCTCTCGAAGTAGGGCGCATGGATAGTTAAGGCCGCCAATTCTGAGACACGCCGGACAGAAGTGATCGCTACCAAGAAGACAATTTTCTGAGTCAGGGTAGACAAAGCAATATCTTGCAAAGGCTCAAAAGGAGGAGCCTGAAGAGCCGAAAGAACCAAATTCAAATCCCAAACAGGGAGTAATGGTTTCCTGGGAGGCCGCACATGCGTAACCCCCTGGAAAAAAGTTTTAACTAAAGGTTTATGCGCAACACGCTTCTGAAAAAAGACAGATAAGGCAGAGACCTGCCCTTTCAATGTACTTAGCTGGAGACCAGAGTCCAGCCCCGATTGTAAAAACTCCAGAATCCTGGGGACCGAAAGGACCCTACAAGGAAAAGATCTTATCTCACACCAAGTGATATAGGCTTTCCAAGTCCTATAGTAGGTGACGGAAGAGGACTTCTTCCAGGCACTGATCAGAGTCTTAATGACTGAATCAGAAAGACCCTCCTCCTTCAGGATGGAGGTTTCAGCCGCCAGGCCATCAAACCCAGCGCTGGTAAATTGAGGTAACACAATTGACCCTGAGTGAGCAGATCGGGCCGAAGAGGCAGAATGAACTGGTCCACTGCCAGCCAAACGATGTCTGCGAACCTTAATCGCTTTGGCCACCTTGGGGCCATGAGAACGGCGTACACCCTTTCCAGAGCCAACTTCTGAAGAACTCTGCCCAGCAAGGGCCACGGAGGAAACAGGTATAGAAATCCCAGAGCTCCTCAGTTCAGGGACCTGACGTCCACTGTCAGAGCCAGAGGATCCCGGGAGAGAGACACGAAGCTCGGGAGCCTGAAATAGAGATGAGGGGCCCACAGGTCCACCTCCGGAGTCTCCCATTGGAGACACAATAAGAGAACCACCCGAGGATGGAGAGCTTATTCTTCCAGACGGGGAGAGCACTTGCTCAACCGGTCCGCTACCTGTTCCATCACCTCTGGAATGTAAACCGCCGAGAGACAGGGAACATGGAACACTGCCCATGTCTGGATCAGGGACATTTCTCTGATGGGTAAGTGGGGCCTCCACTGCCCCTGAAGCCGCAGCTCCTTCCAGAATCTGTCCCATCCCGACAGACCGGTGTCCGTGGTGACACCTCTCCAAGGGAGGGTCAGGAAAGACCTGCCCTATACAAGATTGGTCGAGACCAATCACCACAGGAGGAACTGCCGTACACGGGAGGACAACTGGAAGGACTGATCCAACAACAAAGGTTGCTGGACCCAACACGCTAGCAGAAATAGCTGAAGTGTTCTTGTGCGAATTTGGGCAAAAGAAAGACACACAGCGTCTTGATGAGAGTTCAGGCCGGGATGAACCGACCCCTGAATGGACCGCAAGGGAGGGTGAGACTCGAATTCCAGGTTGTGACCTGTCGACACTACCTCCTGGATCCATCTGCCTAGAACCACATGGTTCCAATGGTAGAAGTGTCGCAATAGTCCCCCCACCCGCACGGGTGAGGGCAGCCCCTCATTGCTGAGTGGGCTTATCAGCAGGCTTGGGCTTGGTGCCCCAGGACTGAGTGGGCCGGCCACGGCCCCTCCCCCGAGTCCAACCTGCGCCACTGGTAGCGGGAAAGGACGTACCTTTTTCCGCTCCGAACCTTTGAAAGGAAGGCCTACCGGAACTTGTCCCCCTGAAGGGACCACGAGGCCTTTTGCGTTGTGGCATCTTACCATCTTTTGCGACTGAATCAATTTTCTCCCCAAACAGACGCAACCCCAAAAAGGGGAGGGCTGTGAGTACCTTTTTGGAAGCCGTGTCTGCTGACCACTGACGCAGCCATACTGACCTGCGAATAGCCACCAGCATAGCTGCCGCCTTGCTACTCATAGTCAGCGCATCGTCCTGAGCGGCCAGGACATAAGCCACAAAAGATTCACACTGCTTAAGTGCAGTGAACTGTTTGCAAGCGGGATCAAGATAATCATATAGCCCCTGAATTAGGGACTTAATTGCCAATAGAAGAAGGGCTGAAGCACATACCGGGCGCAATGCTGACCCGGAATAGATAAAACCATGTCGAGCGTATTGGTCAATCCTGCGATCTTCCCCATCTTTGGGGACAGTGGTCTCAGCAGATTGTACCATAGCCGAGCTGGAGAGTCCTAGTACAGGGATATCGACGTCCGGAGGGACAGACCACAGCCTCACCAATTCTGGTGGAAAGGGATAACGCTTTTCCCAACTGGAAGGAATTCCAGATAACCGTGTGGGATGTTCCCATCCTTAAGAACCACCCTCTCAAAGTGGTGCTGTCTGGGAAAGACCAAACTCGGCTGAGGCTCTTTAAATAACTGACCCTTTGGCGGCCGCCTCAGGCGTATCTAAACTCAAAATATTAAACATTTGAGCCAGAATGGAGGGGGTGTCAAAAACAACCCCCTTTGGCCAATCGCCGATCTCATCAGCCACATGCTGACCTGTCGGCTCATCTGACTCCGACGGGAGTTCATCCTCGTCAGGGGATCCATCGGACCATTCCACAGGTTCACAAAACTGGTCCTGTGGAGCCGAAGGTACCGGAGTCAGGTGCCTTCGTTTTGTAGCGGTTTTAAACGCTGCTTTAACGGGCATCATTTTCCGGGGGCAGGGCTGTGCTGCTGCCTCGGAATGCGAATCCCCACTTTTGACAGTGTCATGCGGGGTCCGGAATAGGGATGGAGAGGAAGGAGATGATGAAGGATGCGATGGCACCGCAGCCGAAGCAACGGACTGGCGCGCAATAGTCTGTTTTGCACAAGGGATGCAAATAAAGATATCATCAGCTGGGAGTGGAACCCCACAACCTACGCACCCCCCAAACGGAACAGCAGAACCGTTTCCGGAATCTACGGAAGCCTCCATATGGTGATTTATGGTATTCGCAATAATGGGACTTTTAAGGCATAAGCCGACCCGGGATGCCCCCTTTATTTTAGTAATGTCCCGGAAAAAGAGGATTTATATAAATTTTTTTTTTTTTTAAGTTTAGGTCCCCTTTAATAGAAACTATAGGGTCGATTCAAAGAAACATGTAACAGCTTGGATTTTGGTGCCGATCATCCTATTTTTCCCGTACGCTCGTGCGTTCGTATGAACTTGCGAGTGATTCTATAAGCAAATACGTTTCTATCCTAAAATTTACGTCCGTTCGTATGGCAGTTCGGGAATCAGACCTATGTCAGTTTCCATCCTGAATTTTCCGTTTCATTTCTCAGGTTGCAACATTGGTTTTGCCCTTTTTCCTTTTTTGTCTGGACGTAAATCCTTCTGATCTTGCGGCTGCGCACTACAAACTTACCTCATTAAAGTGCATTCTAAATATTTGGTCTTTTATTTTTCTTTATTTCATTCATTTTGTAGTAACCAACCATTAATGAATGCATTTGCATAAGTAAATCTTACTTTGTTTAATTTTTAGTTAACTTGCATTTTTTACTTGTGGATTTAATTTTAATATTTTGGCTTCAAATGGTACAACTTAAAATTTTGTGTGTGGTTACCCACACCCTCTACATACAGATTGCTCTCAAATATAAAAAAAACACCCAGCAACTTCTGCATGTTATGAGTCTAGAAACAGCCAAGATGGCGGGTCAGGTATTATCGGGCAGCCTGCAAACAGAAAGGGCCCTGTGACTGTGTTGCTCTGCATTCTTTGATTTCTGACCTTTCCGTGCCCCCAGCTCTGCTGTGTCTGTGCAAAATACAGCAGTAACCCACATCCTGCACTTTATCCCGCTCTCCTCTCCTCAGTAAGTGTGATGCATCTGACCAAAGATGTGCTTAAATAATTAAACAAAGCAAAGGTAAACAACTACACCAATAAATGCAATCTAAAAATATTATTCTAGTACATCAATTTAAAAATAAATAACAAGTTTCTTTAATTAACGCAAATATATTGCAAAATAAAGGTTTACATGCAAAGGACTAATTAAGGTCCACATTAAAATGCTTTTATAAGGCATACATGAAATGTATTTAATCAGGTATGCATTGCCATACAATTTATGGCCTCGGCCATGCTGATACATGTAGTTCATTGGAGCTCAAGACGCGCAGACTCCTCCACATAGCCAAAAAACCTGTTCAAGAACAGCAATCCGACTGCTAAAAGGTGTCGGCAGTGGCTTTCTTTTAAAACGTATTTAGAGGTTTGAAAACTGTTCTCTGAATCACACCTAAACACATTCTATTATCCTAAGTTTTACGTTTTGATCCTAAGTTTTAGGATTTGATCCTAAGTTTTACGTTTTGATCCTAAAATTTAGGAACGAACTTGCGATGATCGTAAGAGCATATACGCATTCGTACGTAGGCTCGTGCGAGTCGGAAATGGCCAAAAAAACAGGAAAAAATGACTAACACCCACCCAAACTTACGATTCTCGATCCGAAATCAATTAACTTTTGCTCTTTGAATCGAGGGGTATATATATATATATATACTTATATATAGTCTATGTATATAAACATTCAAATCAATCCCAATAATTAGCCAGGCACATAGAGCCGGAGGGCTAGCATAAGCAGGGATCCCAGGATCTGCAAGGCAAGAAAACAACCATCAGATCCTTCACATGTGTATAACATATAAGTATGGCACCAAGTGCCCTTAAATGACGCCCCCTTGATAATAGTGATTTCTCACTGAATTATTAAACAATATCTCCCATTTAACGGCCCCAACGGGAGGGGCCGCTTACCTGTACCGCAATCAGCCGGTAAGCCTGCAGCCAGCAGCCATGAGCCGGCAGAAGACAAAGTGCGGCCGTGCGCCCACGTGCCTTCCTGTTTTGAAGGAAGCTGGGACGCTGGGCCCGCCGCTGACGCCGCATGACGTCGGCGCCGCGTCAGCGGGCCCGCCCCCCCCCCCTACGCTGATCAGCTGGAACACTTTACAGCTGATCCAGCACGCGCGTCCAGGCAACGGAGGGGGGAGGGTAAAAACCGCATGTGCTGACAAAGCTCAATGAATGCCAGGCGAGGAGAGGGGAGAGGGGGGAGGGGGTAGGGGGCCACAAGCAACCAACTGCCAGAGAGGTGGCCAGCCCATACCCAGCACAAGCTGCCCTAAAGCAGACCCAAAATATACACATGCTACAGTGAATGTATAAACATGACATATATGTTAACATGCAGTGATACAGTGAAACACACATACTAAAGCACACCCTCACCACCCCCCCAACGGGAGAGAAAGGGCTACGGGGACCCTCGGGACAGGGGCATCCCATTTCCGGATCACCATGCCGGTTCGCCGCATTGCCCCATGAGGTCGAGCGGTAGGAGATAAGCTCCTAGGCACTTAAAGTGCCATCTACCATTTGCCCGGTGAGCAGCCAAGGATGGGAGGCTTCCTATTTCACCATAAAGGTATACAAACTCAAACCGGGCAGAAATAGACCAAAAGGGGGGTGGCGGGGTAAGAATACCCCGGCCTACCTGTAAGCAGGAGACTTCCAACTTCTGACTTGTCAGCAAGCAGAGAGAAAAAATACTGGTGATTGAAGGGAGGTACCAGGTATATATAGGCCGGAAGGGGGCTCGTTACAAGACTTCCTCTCTGCACTACGTCACCTGCGGTGGATTAACCCATGAAGTGATGAATATTTAAGAAGTGAAGCGGGGTGTGTGGCACACCAAGAATATGGCGCCGAGCACCTCGAAGGGCGGGCCAGAGCGAGCCGTGACGCGGGGCACGCCAGTTGAGGCCGCGCCCCCCAATGAGGACGCAGAAGCGTCAGAGGTAATGCGGCGACCGGCGCGGAACATCCAAATGAAGGAAAAGGCGCGCGCGGCGGCATTGCCAGTAAAAAAGACAAGTCAGCGCGGCGGCTGACACCACATATATAAAGTCCAAAGACATTACAAAAGGCCATAAGCACGTAATCACGATACACTGACACCCACACGCCCCCCCTTTCTTTCCCCCCGAAGGCTACAGGGAGAATGAGGGAGGATGGCGGCCCTTTGTACAGGGCCCACCGCTACACGGGGCATGGGACAATAATGCGGGAGGGGCATCCCATAGAGGCTCACCATCAGCCTATACCGCCTACTCTTTGGTGGGGGACTGCGGTGGAGCAGCGCTCCATAAGCACGCATGGTGCCGCCTACCTTCACCCGACCAGCGCAGCCCAGGCTGGGAGGCACATCATCACAAAGGATGGGTGGGAATAGTCCAACAGGGCCGCAGGCTTAATAGCCCCGCTCACCTGCGAGAGAGTGATAACTTCATGCCTTCGCAGTAAACACTGCAGAGAAATCTGGGGATTTGTGGAAGGTCCCTGGGTATTTGAGGGGCCGGGAGGAGCCTGTTTTGCATGTCTCTGCAGTGCAGCGCCATCTGGCGGAGGATAACCCAAGTGTAAGTATTCTATCTGGAGCAGGACGTACTGTATACTAAGAATATTTCCATTTTAAGTTTGGCATAGTCCCAGATATCTTGCTCCCTGAGGTCATAATACGCTTTTTGGGGCTCACCTGTCAGGAACGGTGCAATCACGTCTTCCCACTTGGCCACAGGCAGCTCTCTCTCAGCCACGCGCTGGAACACAGTGAGGTATGCCTCAACATCATCCTCAGGGGTCATTTTTTGTAAGACCCGCTGCACAGCTCTCCTCGCACCACAGGTGTCATCCAGGCTTCTCTCTGGTTGTGAGACTTTTGTCAGAACAATCTCTCTGAGTGCAGCAGTTTGCTCCATCAACAGGCGATTTGTCTCCTGCTGGTTTGCCACAGCCTGCTGTTGTGCTTGGTGCTGTTGTGCGATGGCCTGCTGCTGCTGATCCAGGGCCTGTGCATGCTGGAGGTAAGCCTGTATTATAACCTCCCCCATTGTCTGGCTGAGCCACAATATACACAATATAGCGTTTTTGTCACTCCGTAGCCCTTAGCAACAGTCTATGCCCACATCCTCCACCAATTGGGGCGAACGGTAGTGACTCAAACGACAGTTCTCCCTCAAATCAAATGTATTTTAAAGAAAAAATAAAATTCTGTGAAACTCACCTGTAGAATTGTTTTTGAATATATCCAGTCCAGGTCGTCCCAGAAGTGATGACAGTTGGGTAATCTACCGCCAGGTGGCGCTCGACTGCAAGATCAAAAGCTGTCGCTCATCCTGGCCCCCTATAAAAGCAGGTGTCTCTCTCTGATTCCCCAGTGGTTAAACAGCAGTAAGAAAAGAGACAGGCCGGGAGGCCAAGAAACCATGTTACTTCACATAACTTCAGCATGTACTCTCTCCAACAAAAAACTTAGGAACAAAGTCCAATATAAAAATGGTAATCACCATGACAGGCAAACAAGATATAATGACGGAGTGGGACGACCTGGACAGGATATATTCAAAAACAATTCTACAGGTGAGTTTCACAGAATTATATTTTTCACTATATCCAGTCCAGGTCGTCCCAGAAGTGATGGCAGTTGGGACATCCAAAAGCAGTGTACATTAGGGTGGGATCCCCAGTGCGGAACAGCATGTAGTTAATTTCACTACCGCCTGAAGCACCTTTCGGCCAAAAGCAGCGTCAGCAGAGGCCCTAACATCAACCTTGAAAAACTTTGTAAAGGTATAAACAGAAGACCAGGTGGCGGCCTTACAAACTTGTTCAACGAATGCCTGGTGCTGGAAGGCCTAGGAAGCACCAATACCTCTAGTAGAATGAGATGTAACTCGAAAAGGGGGTTCCTTCCCCTTGGCAGAATATGCTTTCACCACCGCCTGTCTGATCCACTGAGAGTGGACCTGGCTGGAGGCAAACCCTTCCTAGAACCCTCTGTGAGGACAAAGAGCAAATCCGATTTCCTGAAGGATTCACAACCAGGTAGTACTTAATGGCTCTGACCACATCCAAGGCATGGATGGTCCGTTCCTTAGAATTAGTCGGTGCTGGACTCAAGGAAGGCAAGACAATTTCCTCATTAAGGTGAAAGGGAGAAACGACCTTAGGCAAAAAATCAGGTTTAAAGCGAAATACCACCTTATCCCTATGCCGCTTAAAATAAAGAGGCTTCATACAAAGTGCGGCAGTTCTGACACGCAACGCACCGAGGTGATCGCTACCAAAAAGACCACTTTTAGGGTGAAAATAGACAATGCAGCATCGCACAAAGGCTCAAAGGGGGGACCCTGGAGAGCAGAAAGCACCAAATTCAAGTCCCACACCGGTAATACAGACTTACGCAGTGGACGTACATGAGTAACTCCTTGGAAAAAAAGTCTTGATCAGTCTATGATTGGCGAAGGATCTTGGAAAAAAATGGCCAAGGCCGAGACCTGGCCCTTAAGGGTGCTCAGCTGGAGACCCAAGTCTAAGTCATGTGGAAAAAACTCCAATATCCTAGAGATAGAAAATGTGCGACAAGGGAGACTCTTGGATTCACACCAAGCAATTTAAGCATGCCAAACTCTGTAATATATCATGGAAGAAGACTTCTTCCGTGCCTGAATCATGGTCTGCACAACAGTTTCCGACAGCCCCTTCTCCATCAGGGTTGAGGTTTCAATAGCCAGGCCATCAAAGCCAGCGTCTGTAAATTGGGGTGCCGCAGCGACCCTTAAGTGAGAAGCCCTGGGTCGTCGGGCACGATGTACTTACATCTGAACTATGTCTGCGAATCAACTCCGTATCGGCCAGCGAGGAGCCACCAGGATGGTCGGTACCCCCTCCTGGGCGTCTCGTGGAAACGGGGGGAATGCATAAAGGAGACTGAACTCCGTCCAAGGAATTGCCAGAGCGTCTGTGGCGAATGCCAGAGTATCTAAGAGACTAAGCTTGGGAGCTTGTGATTGTGTCTGGACGCAGACAGGTCCACATCCGGCTGACCCCAGCGGAGACACAGGGCGTGAAAGATCTTGTTGCTGAGAGACCACTCCCCCAGACGTGAGGCACTCCTGCTCAGGGAATTTGCCTCCTGGTTTTCTACCCCGGGAAAGTAGACTGCCGAGATGCAGGGAACATTCTCCTCTGCCCAAGTCAGAATCTGGGTCACCTCCTGGAGGGCTCCCTTGTTCCGAGTTCCTCCCTGGTGATTGATGTAGGCGAAAGCCGTCTGATTGTCCGAGCGAACCTGGATCGCACAACCCCTTAAGTGGGGAGTCAAGAGAAGAAGTACCAAACTTATCGCTCTCAGCTCCAGGAGATTGATGGGCAAGTGGGCCTCCTGCGGCCCCCACTGACCCTGGATCTACTGCATTTGCCAAAAACCTCCCCAGCCAGTCAGACTGGCGCCCGTGGTAAAAATCTCCCACCGGGGAGTCAGAAAGGACTTGCCCACCACCAGATTTCTGGGGTCCAACCACCGCAAGAGGGACTGTCTGGCCAGGGGAGATGGTGAAAATTCCTGTTCCAGGGACTCCTGCATCCGGTCCCAGCCGGTAAACAGATTCAACTGAAGAGGTCTCATGTGGAACTGGGTGAAGGGCATTGCCTCGAAGCATGACACCATCAAGCCCACCAGTTTCATCCCCAGACAAATCGATGGCTGCTGACAAGATAGTAAGGCCTGCAACTGCATCTGGAGGCCCGCCACCTTCTGCTAGGGCAGGAATACCTTGACCTGAGAGGTGCCCAACGTCATACCCAGAAAGAACCTCACTGTTGAGGGAGTGATAGAAGACTTGGGGTAATTGATTATCCATTCGAAATTCTCGAGAGTGGATAACACCATATGGGTGTCGCTCTCGGCCTGCTGAAGAGACTGGGCCGAAATCAGCAAATCGTCCACATAAGAAAGCATGCGAATGCCCTGGTTCCTCAGAATAGCCATGATGCCCGCCAGCACCTTGGTGAACACAAGGGGGGCTGAGGATATCCCAAACGGCAGTGCCACAAACTGTTAATGCTGATCCTTCAGCGCAAACTTCAGGAACTTCTGATGCCCCTGAAAAATCGGGATGTGCAGATAAGCATCCTTGATGTCCACCGTGTTCATGAAGTCGCCGGTCCAAAGCGAGCTTACCGCGGACCCTAAGGTCTCCATTCGGAAATGTCTGACTCTGACAAACCTGTTGAGACCCTTCAGGTCCAGGATAGGTCTCAGCGTTCCATCCTTCTTGGGCACCGTGAACAGATTGGAGTAGAAATCTGACCCTGTTCCTGACGAGGCACAGGACAAATCACACCTGACAGCAGAAGGTGTTGGGCGGCCGTCCGCAGGCCCTGTGCCGCCCAATGGGTTCTGGGATATCCGCGACCAAAGAAATCTTGAGGGCGGCCCCGCCAGCTCTATTTTGTAGCCAGAGGAAACCACCTCCTGAATCCACCAATCCGAGACGTGCTGTCTCCAGACGTGAGCAAATGGCAGAAGCCGTCCCTCCACCCGAATGGGTGAGGGCGCCTCCTCATGCCTGAGGGGCCTTGGACTTGGATCCCCAGGAGGGATTGGGTTGGCCACGGGACCTACCTCGTCCCCAGGAATCTCTGCGAGTAAATGAAGAGCCTCTTCCTCAAAAGGAGCGATAGGCAGATGAAGGGCCACGCAGGCCTCCGTCGCTGAGGGAGTCTTCCGTCCTTGACCAGGAGGTCCAGACGCTCCCCAAACAATCTGTGGCCCATGAAGGGGATACTGGTGAGCAACTTTTTGGCCACGGCATCAGCCGACCACTGCCGCAACCAGAGCGAGCGGCGAAGCGCAACCAGGAGAGCCGAGACCCTGGCCGAGCCGGACAGCAACATCCATAGCAGAGACAACGAAGGGAACAAACTCCATGCAAGCCTTGAGATCCTTATACTCCTTGGCCCACTTGCGAGAATTAGCAATGTCAACAAGTCGTCTCACCTTCTTTCTGATGGCCAGGGAGACAATAGCCGCGGCACACACAAGACGGAACCAGGCACCGGCAAAGGTGAAGGCATTACAGACCAGCTGATCCATGCGCTTGTCAGCCGGATCACGTAGGGAAGCAGTATCGGGTGAAGGCTTGACCGTAGTGTTGGACAGACCCGACATGGGGGCGTCCACCTCGGGAGGGCGGGACCATAGCCAGACCAGCTCCTCAGGAAAGGGATACCATCTGCCCAGGCCCTTGGGCACCGACGGCAACTTGTTAGGCCTTTCCCACTCTTTGAAAATCATGTTAGAAAAATGGGCCTGCTCCGGAAAGACTCGCCTCTGTCTTTCTGGTCTAAACAAATCACCCTGCTTGCTCTTAGCCACTCTAGGAAGGACAATGTGCAGCGTCTCAAAAACTGAAGCCAACAACTTCTCCATATCATCAGGGAGCCACGTGTCCTCGTCCGAGGAAGAACCAGGCCCGCTGTCGAAGCTGACAGAATAATCCACAGTGGTAATGGAGTCCTCATGCAACTCGCCTTCCTCCACGGAGCCCGGACCTCCAAACAAATCATGATGATCACCATCATCAGGATAAACGGGCTCGAGGTGCCGCCTCATACTCGAGGCCTTTTTAGGAGCCGTGCGAGAGATCTGTCTCTCCAGGCTGGCCACCCAGCATGCCAAATCAACTTGGGACCCCCTGCTGACTCCCCCCTCGCTGGGGTCCGAATGCAGCAGCGGGGGTTCTGGAGAGGCCGCAGGCAGTAAAGGTCTAGGGGCAGATACGCCCGCCCGATCATGCTCCAAAATGACGCTCCTGGCGCAAGTGACACAAACAGTGCTGAGTCCGCCCAGAGGGCTAGCACCGCACACAGGGCAGAGCTTCACCCGCCCAGAAGGGGCACCTAGCTCACTATCCCCAGAAGCCTCTATTATGGTGATTAGAGTAATGGTATGCAGGTTACAAGGCACTAACGGCCCCAACCTAAAAGAGCCCTCAAAAATAGTCCCTCTTTTGTGATCCCTCTTAAAAGGGAGAGGACGCGGGGAGAGGACGCGGAGAGAGGGGAGGGGGGGCGGTGACCGGGAGGAACCACAACCCTTAATCTATCAAGGGGGCCCACCTAGAAGACACAAGCAACAAAAGCCATGAGTATCCCACAGCACATGTGCAATATACACCATCATAATCAGGATAACAAGAGGGACTCACAACACCACCAGCGATGGAGCGCAGAAGACGACAGACAGCGTGCAGCCAGGCAGATCAAGATGGCGCTGAGCAGCAGTACAATGCGATCCTCGAGGGGCGGGGCGAGCAGCAGTGACGTGAAAAGCATCATCGCGTGGCCCCGCTGAGGGCACGAAACGAGTGTCCTCCTTTCAAGATGGCACTGTCAAGCCGACCGAAGGGGTGAGACCCAGGCCAGGAACGCAGGGCAGCCCACAGAGGGGCCCCCACAGTAGCCGGGCGGCAGCGCACGCCCATAACCACAGAGGCCGCGGCCACAGAAGAAGAACAAACGTCTAAACTGAGCAGCGCCGCCACCCCCTCACAGCGCGACACCAAGATGGAGGAGAGAAAGGAGAAGGAGCCGAGGGAGCAAGGGAGGTAAGTATGTCAAGAGTAAAACAACAGTGTATATCCACCAGCAAAGAACTCCAGAGTCACACAAAGTCGGTGCGCAACACAGTAAAGACACCACACATAATAAAGCTTGTGGGACAGGGAGGGCATGAACCCGTGGGCATAGAGTGGTTCCCCCCCCTATAGGCTCACCATCGGCCTATGGCCGGCTACCCTTTAGGCAGAGTCTGCGGCCCAGAGCCTAGCTCTGTCAACGCCTGACCCCGGCCGAAGGGATGAGACCCAGGCCAGGAACGCAGGGCAGCCCACGGAGGGGCCCCCACAGTAGCCGGACGGCAGCGCACGCGCGCGCCCATAACCACAGAGGCCGTGGCCACAGAAGAAGAACAAAAGCCTCTGCCGAGCAGTGCCGCCCCCCCCCCCCCACAGCGCGGCACCAAGATGGAGGGGAGAGAGGAGAAGGAGCCGAGGGAAGATGGGAGGTAAGTATGTCAAGAGTAAAACAACAGTACATATCCACCAGCAAAGGACTCCAGAGTCACACAAAGTCGGTGCACAACACAGTAAAGATACCACACATAATAAAGCTTGTGGGGCAGGAAGGGCATGAACCTGTGGGCATAGAGTGGTTCCCCCTCCCCCCATAGGCTCACCATCAGCCGGCTACCCATTAGGCAGAGTCTGCTGCCCAAAGCTTAGCTCTGTCAACGCCTGACCCCGGTGTTCACCCTATCTTCACCGTCGTGATCAGCCAAGGCTGGGAGGCCGAAGTGGGTCCACGGGAACAGTGGGAATAAAGACGGCCTAGGAGGCCCCGCTCAGCTGCAGTATCCAGGAGAGAGTATCCAAACGATCTTCAGACTGCAAGATGAACACTGGGGAATCATAGAGAGATACCTGCTTTTATAGGGGGCCGGGAGGAGTGACAGCTTTTAATCTTGCATTCGAGCGCCACCTGGTGGTGGATTACCCAACTGTCATCACTTCTGGGACGACCTGGACTGGATATAGTGAAAATAGGAATTCCACAGCCAGGTTACCTCACCGGCTCTTAGCAAAGTCCAGGGTAAGAAAATCCAGCAAGCTGAAAGTCCTTGTTGGGTCCACTTTCAGGGCACACACGCCCATGCTGTTAATCCTCACAAGTCCAAGTCCAAAGCAAAGTCCTTCGGCTTAAATCCAGTTCTCTCATTTACAACTGAGCAGTATGGCCTAGGCTCCTTCCTCCAGGCTGGTCAACAGCAAACGGACAGGCTCAGCAGCTCCTTTTATTTAGGCTTCCCCTGCAATGAGCCTCATCACCTGTGCGAGGCCTGGGACCAGGGAACAAACCTGTAGAGGACTGGGGAATGTGAACAGGGTCCTGAAAACCAAGTATGGATCGCGCCTGATACAGCATAGCAGGGGAAAAATAGACACCATTTAATTCCTTTTCCATACACCTTACCACAATAGATATACATTTGATAAGTTCTGTGCATAAATCCAACAGATGTTTTAGTGTGTAGGAATGTCCTTCTCTCAGTGATTTATCTAGATGTAGGTCATGGGAAGGCCTTGAACGAGTAGACTTATAGGAAAATTGCTCACGCAGAAACCACAAGGTTTATTGCCAGCCTTCTGTGTGAACATTTTTAGTTACGTCACAAAGGAGTGGTCTAAGTACTCCTTTTTTGTGTGACATTTTGTATAGAAATGGAAGCTGGTTTTGAATAAAGCAGATTCATGTGGTGAACTTTCAATACTGTGTATGTCTCTGTGGTTGCTAAAGGAGAACGATATAGAGGTTGGGCGAGAGGGGCCATATAGATTTATCGGGGTCCGAGTTACCCCCAACACAAGATATACACACTAGTGAACATATACGCTTCAAATGTGGGAAAAATCAACTTTGCAGAGCAGCTGTTGGAGTCTCTCTCAGCCTTTAGGGAGGGAGAGCTGGTGCTTAGAGGGGACTTAAATGTTAGAACCACTCCTAGACACTTCCAGGGATGGACCTCACTTATCATATGCCAAACTGAAACACCTTAGGAATACCCTTACATTACACCAACTGGTGGACCCCTTGAGAATTCAACAGCCAAGCACAAGTTACTACTCTCCCCCCCCCTTCCCAAACGGTTCTTACTCCAGAATAGATCTATGCTTGGTCCCGCACTTCTCCCTAGCCTTGATATATGAAAATTCAATAGGCAACATCACGCTCTCTGACCATATGCCCATCACACTTACCCTGAAATGTCCGATCCTCACTCCAAAAAGCTGGTCCTGATGAGATTTGGGGCGATGGGGTGGTGGCGCGGATGGGGTCTTTGGGCCTTTTATCCTCTTGATCATTGCAATGGGCTTTGGTCGGGTGGGGGAATCTGGATGGGGTACAGGCTCAGAACCTCAGGAGTTTCTGTCCCTGTTCCTCTTTGTGCTCTTGTCCTTGTCTTCGTCTTGTTTTGTTTGTCTTGTCTTTCCTTCATATCCCCTTCTTTTTCCTTTTTCTTCTTGTTTCTATCTCTTTTTCGACTCACAGGGGGATGACTTAGGTCACTGTATATCGGACTTGGGCGAGGGGGCGCCTCAGGGGTAGGAGAGTACCTGCTTTTGAGAGGCGACCCGGTTGTTGAATTGTGTAACATTGTCACCTGCTGGTAGACACCCTGGGCCTGGTCCTTTCGGGTGCCCTGCTGGGATTGAGGCGATCCAGGGCCCTCTTGCATAGTCTGGAATGGTGTCCCCTCCCAAGGAAGTGGACGTGACATATTCACCTTAGGATCCCCTTGCTAATGTAATCTAATGTAATGTAATACCTTGTGTTGTTCCTATTATTCCCTTGTGTGTGTATTCTTGAAAAACTTTCTCACTCAATAAAGATATATTGAAACAAAAAGCTGGTCCTGGAGGCTAAATAATTCACTGTTGGAGGACCAAAGGGTGGTGGCCGAAATCCAAAAAGACATCCATGGTTTTTTTTGAGCTGAACTCAACACCCGGAGTACTATGGGAGTTCCTGAGGGAGATTGGCAAACTTGAAACCTTGCACAAGAAATCCCTATCTACTGCCCACCTGTCAGCCCAGACCTCCTTGAAGGAAAAGCTTAAAACGATTAGCTGTGTCAAAATTAAAGGTCAAATGGTTAAATGCCACAGGGCTTTTTATTAATCTGGTAATAAATGTGGCAGGCTTTTAGCTAAAGTCTTGCAGGCTGAAAGAGCCAAAACTTTTATCCGTAAAAAGATAATTCTGTGAATACTCACCTGTAGAATTGATTTCTTATCCATTATTACTTCAGGACATCAGGATAATTCAGTAACGATAGGGTTGACCTCTCTCAACCGAAAGGCGTGGACTTCAAGACAAAGGTGAGGCTCCGCCTCCCGGCCAATATCCTTCCGGCTGACTTCCTCCGCTACAGTTAATTAAAAAGCAGTAGAACCAGCTGCCCAGGAGGCATACCTATATCTCCTGTTGCAAACAAAAGGCTGGAGACAAAATACAAGACTCCTCTCTCTAAATATAAATATGTATTTTTTATTATTTTATTTTTTTTATGCATATTTACCACTCCACTAAGACTAGGCATCCAAGACATGGATACATCAACCTAGCAGACAGGGAGAGTCTGATGTCCTGAAGTAATAATGGAAGAGAAATCAATTCTACAGGTGAGTATTCACAGAATTAGCTTTTCTCTTCCATTTTACTTCAGGACATCAGGATAATTCAGTAACGATAGGGATCTCAAAAAGCAGTACATTGAATTCGGGTGGGATCCCAAAACCTTATCCCTTTCTATCAGGATAAGATATCTTAAAACCCCCTAGGTACAAAAGCCTGAAATACCTTCCTACAGGTATTCGCATCCGCTGAGGCTGAAAACATTAGGTTAAGACATCTTAAAACCCTCTAGGTACTAAAGCCTGTAATACCTTCCTACAGGTCTTCGCATCCACTGAGGCTGAAAACATCTACCTCATAAAATGGTATTGGTAAATATATTAAGTACCAAGTCGTGACTTTATACTTGTTCTACTGAAGCTTGATGCTGAAGCCTCGGAAGCTCCAATAGCTTGTGTCGAATGAGCAGTAGTCCTAGAGGCCTGATGGTAGACCTAGCTGGTGGAAGACCTTTCCGTGGACCCTAAGGTATGGCAATAAGAAGTCCAACCTACGGAAAGATTGTGTAGCAGTGAGATAATATCTGCTCTCACTAAACTCACCCACTACATCCAGTGAACCCCCTTCCTTATCAGACACTGGAGCAGGACATAAGGAAGGCAAAACCATCTCTTCATTAAGATAAAAAACAGCCTAGGAAGAAAATCCTAAATATGGAGACTTGACTGAGAAAGCTGCTAATTCAGAAACCTGCCTAACTGAGGTTATTGCCGCCCATGAGCGACCCCTTGTAAAACAAGTTCTGAAATATTCTCAGCTATGGGTTTCGGAAAGAGGATAAATAAGCAGATATCTGTCCTTTAAGAGTAATCAATTGAAGACCTTCATCAAGACCTTTCTGCAAAAGAATCCAGAATTCTGGCAACAGAAAAGTTCTACAAGAGAAACCCCTGGATTTTCACCAGGGGACAAATGCACACCAGGCTCTACAGTAAATCCTTGATGAAGACTTCTTCCTGGCCTGAATCATAGACTCTGGCAGTAAGGCCTCTTTCTTCCAAGATGGAGGTTTCAATATATTAGGCCATCAAGTCAAAATTCATGAGTTGGGAAGCCTTAGAGGCCCCTGTGTGAAGAACTGTATTGTAGGTAAACTCTCACATCCTTACTATGTCTGAGAACCAGCTTGTTTTTTGTCACTGAGGGGCCACCTGGAATCAGATGGAATGCATAAAGAAGCTTGAATGCTGACCACTGAGGAATCAGAGCAACTGTTGCATTGCTAGAGGATACCTGGACCAGAACACAGACTTTGGAACCCTTCTATTGTGCCATGATATAAGAGATCTATGACTGGAATCCCCCAGCGCATGCATAGAGATTGAAAGACCCCTGACTCAGAGACCATTTTCCCTGATGCAGGGACTTTCTGCTGAGGTGATTGGCCTGAAAGTTGTCCACTCCAGGTATATGTACTGCCGAGATGCAAGGAGCCTGCTTCTCAGCACAAAGTAAAATCCGGCTCACTTCCATGAGGGCTTTCCTGTATCTGGGTACGCACCTGGTGGTTGATATAAGCTTTCCTCATACCTCCAAGGCTGGAGGCGTCCCTTCCTGCCTGAGCAGGCTTTGAAAGGGGCTTGGCTTTATTCTGACATCCAATGTCGCCTTAATTAGGGACCTTGTCTTATGAAAAAATCTCTTTGGACCCCAAAGAGGCCAAACCTCTACCTCCATGAAAAGCCGGAGGATTAGAGGCCCTGCGGAAAGCAGTATTAGACTTCGGCTACTGTGGCAGATTAGTAGACTTACTACTAGTAGGCTGCTTTACCATGTCAACCAAGCACTCACCAGACAAACGCTTTAGACAGGGGAGTCCTGTCAGATTCATTTTAGAGGCTGTGTCAGGGGCCATTGCTTAAGTTATAAGGCATGCTTTAAAGCTACCACCAGAGCTAGGCCTCTGGTACTTAGCCTGATCAAATCCTCCATAGCCAAGATAACATATCTGTTGATATCAAAACTGGTTTAGAACAACTGGGAGCATGACTTCCGTGAATGACCCAAATGAGTCTTATTGTCCAGTTGTTTTAACAACCTTTTGCTCGCCAAGATTCTATGGATGTAGCACAGGCTGGACGCAAGGTCGACCTCATAATAAAATAAGCATGATGTACCACCTGATCCATGCGCTTATCCGCTGATCTTTTAGAGAAGCACTATCAGAGGAAGGCATAACTAAAAAAGACCTGCCACCAGAGAGTCCAACAGGAGGGTGAGACCATAACTCAATCTGATCTGGAGGAAATGGATACAAGTATATAGTACTTTAAGAATGGGCGGGAGACTAACTTCTGCCATTACCTATTGATCAGATTAAAAAAATGCGTATGTACTGCAAAATCCTCCAGGATGGAGTAATCAACCACCCATCTTCTCCTTACCTGAGTGCCTCCTTGAGTAGGAGACTCTGAATCCGAGTCCCTACTGGATGAATCCTCCCCCCCCCTGGGAGATTAGGGCAGCCATATATCCTCTTCAACTCAGAAAATACCATTTTGTGATTACTCACCTGTAAAATGGTTATTACAAGTATGTCACACACCCCGCTTCCGAATATTCATGACACTTGGGTAACTGTCCTGTAGAGGGCGATCTTGCAGAGATGACATGAAAAAAAGGAGCCCCTCCTGGCCCATAAATACCTGGGACCTCCCACCATTCCCCAGTATAAGACAGCAGTAAAGGGACCAGGAAGAGCCAAATGTAAACAGTAAAGAAAAAGGTTCACCATATAAAGGATCCCAGAAAACCAAAAAAGGGCAGGATAAAGCGGGGTGTGTGACATACTTGTAATAACCATTTTACAGGTGAGTAATCACAAAATGGTATTATTCCCAGTATGTCACACACCCTGCTTCCGAATATTCATGACACTTGGGACATCCATTAGCAGTGCCCATAATGGGTGGGGATCCCAAAAAGGCAATAATGCAAACTTAAACTACTGCAGCTTGCAGAACTTTGCGGCCAAAAACAGCATCCGCTGAGGCCCGAACATCAACCTTATAAAACTTGGAAAAAGTATGAACAGAAGACCAAGTAGCAGCCTTGCAAACTTGTTCAACAGAAGCCTGATGCTGAAAAGCTCAAGATGCTCCAACAGCACAAGTAGAATGAGCAGTAACACGAAAAGGGGGAACCTTCCCCTTGGCAGAATAGGCCCCAACAATGGCCTGTCGAATCCATTTACTAATGGAAGACTTAGCGGGCGTCAGACCTTTCCTGGACCCGGAGGGCACCACGAAAAAGGCGTCCGTCTTATGAAAAGGAGAAGTAGCCACCAAATAATATTTCAAACCACATCCAAAGAATGTAAGGTCCTCTCCTTGTCATTACTAGGCTTAGGACACAAGGAAGGGAGAACTACATCCTGATTGAGGTGGAAGGCCGAAACCACCTTAGGAAGGAAATCAGTCTTAAAGCGGAAAACTACCTTGTCCAGGTGCCTCTCAAAGTAAGGAGCCTGAATAGACAAGGCCGCCAACTCAGAGACACGCCGAACAGAGGTAATAGCCACCAAAAAGGCAACTTTCTGAGTGAGCAGAGAAAGAGCAATATCATGCACCGGCTCAAAAGGAGGCCCCTGGAGAGCCGACAGAACCAAGTTTAAATCCCAAACCGGCAGCAAGGGCTTTCTAGTAGGCCGCACATGAGTAACCCCCTGGAAAAATGTCTTAACCAGGGGATGACGGGCAAAAGACCTTTGAAAGAAAACCGCCAGGGCAGAAACCTGCCCTTTCAAAGTACTAAGCTGGAACCCCGAGTCCAGACCATGTTGAAGAAACTCCAGAATTCTGGGAATAGAAAACACCCTACAAGCCAAGGCCCTAGCCTCGCACCAGTTAATATAAGACCTCCAAGTCCTATAGTAGAAGTTAGAGGATGATCTCTTCCTAGCTCTAACAAGAGTCTGAACCACCGCATCAGAAAGTCCTTCCTCCTTTAAGATGGAGGTTTCAGCAGCCATGCTGTCAAAGCCAGCGTTGGTAAATCAGGGTAGCGTAACTGACCCTGGATGATAAGATCCGGAAGAAGAGGCAGATAAAACTGAACTACTGCCAGCCGCACGACGTCTGCGAACCACACTCGTCTTGGCCACCTTGGAGCCACCAGAATTGCTGGTGTCCCTTCTAGAGTTAGCTTGCGCACCGCCTTGCCCACCATGGAGAAGGGGGGGGGGGAACAGGTACAGAAACCCCAGTTCCCTCCAAGTCAGGGACATGGCATGCACTGCCAGGGCCAGAGGATCCTGAGACAGAGACACAAAGGCAGGAAGCTTGTGATTGTGACGAGAGGCAAAAAGATCCACCTCCGGAGTCCCCCACTTGTGACAAAGGGACTGGAATACCTTGGAACTGAGAGACCATTCTCCTCCGCGAGAGGATATCCTGTTTAGGGAATCTGCCTTCGTGTTCTCCACTCCCGGGATGTAAATGGCTGCGATGCATGGGACATTGCTCTCTGCCCAAACAAGGATCAGCGATACCTCACTGAGGGCACTCCTGCTGCGAGTCCCTCCTTGGTGATTGATGTAAGCGACCGCCGTCCGATTGTCCGATCGAACTTGAACTGGCAATCCCTGCAATAGAAGAGTCAAGCAAGACAGAACCAACCAAATGGTCCGTAGCTCCAAAATGTTGATAGGGGTATGAGCCTCCCGAGGCCCCCATAACCCCTGGAACTGATGTTCCCTCCAGAAGCCCCCCCAGCCCGACAGGCTGGCGTGGTGACCGTTTCCCAACAAGGGGTCAGAAAGGATCTGCCCTTCAACAGATTGCTTGACACTAGCCACCACTGAAGGGACTGCTGAGCCCGGGGAGACAACAGACAAGACTGATCCAATGACAGTGGACACTTGTCCCAAGTCGCTAGAAGATGGAGCTGAAGCGTCCTCATGTGAAACTGGGCAAAAAGGGACTGCCTCGAAGGAACCCACCATCAGACCTACCAATCTCATCGCTAGCCGGATAGACGGGCGAGGATTGGAAAGCAGAAGCCGAACCAAATCTTGGATCAGAAGAATCTTGGGCTGAGGAAGGAACACCCTGGAATGAAAGGCATCCAGAGTCATGCCCAGAAATGAAACCTCCCCGGACGGGGAGAGGGAGGACTTGGAATAGTTGATCACCCAACCGAACCTCTCCAGCGTGGATACCACCACTCTGGTGTCTAGCTCCGCTTGGCTGAGGGAGGAAGCCAAAATGAGAAGGTCGTCCAGGTATGGTACAATGCGAATGCCCTGGACTCTGAGGAGGGCCATCACCCCCGCCAATACCTTGGTGAACACCCTTGGAGCCGAGGTAAGCCCGAATGGAAGGGCCACAAACTGAAAATGCTGATCTTCCACCACAACCTGAGGAATCTCTGGTGTGCCAGGAAGATAGGTACATGCAGATAAGCCTCCCTGATGTCTATGGACGTCATGAAGTCCCCCTGACGAAGAGAATCGACGGCTGACCGCAAGGTTTCCATGCGAAACTTCCTGAAGCCATTAAACCGATTGAGGAGCTTCAGATACAAAATGGGTCGAACGAAGCCGTCCTTCTTGGGCACCGTGGATATATTGGAATAGAATCCCAAGCCCCCTTTCCGCGAAAGGCACTGGGAAAATGACAGCCATGTCCAGCAGATAACTTACTGCCGCCCGGAGCCCCTGTGCGGCCAGTGAATCCGAAGGCACTCGAGACCTGAAGAATCTGGGAGGAGGCCGGATCTCGAATTCCAGCTTGTAACCGGAAGACACCACTTCCAGAATCTATTTGTCTGGGACCACCTGGCCCCAGACCTGGAAGAAGTGCCGCAGCCGTCCCCCCACCCGCAAGGGGGAGGGCGCCCCCTCATTGCTGAGCTGGCTTAGCAACGGGCTTGGGTTTGGAACTCCAATTGTGACCTCGACGGGCACGACCTGTGCCTCTACTCCAGGAATCACCTCTGAGGGTAGAGAAGGCCAAAACTCTGCCAGTTCTGGCACCACGAAAGGAAGGGTTAAAGGAGGCCGCCCCCCCCAAAAGGGACAACGTTGCCTCTTACGCTGTGGTAACTTCCCTCCTTTCGTGACAGAATCTAATCTTTCTTCAAAGAGCCGCAATCCCACAAAGGGAAGTGCTGTAAGCGACTTTTTGGCCACAAAATCAGCCGCCCACTGGCGCAACCATACCGTCGCCGAACAGCTACAAACAAGGCCGAGGTTCTACCACACATGACCATGGTGTCATCCAAGGCAGCAAGCACAAAGGACATGAACAATTCACACCGCTTAAGGGCGGCGAACGTATTACTAGTCGGGTCAAGCCTGGAGGTACTCAACAGATCTCTAAACCGAGCACCGGGGCATCCACCTCGGGAGGGGACAACCATCGTTTTACCACGTCCACCGGAAAGGGATACTTTTTATCCCAACCTTGAGGAATACCTGGAAGCCGAGTAGGCTTCTCCCATTCCTTAAGAATAATGCCATCAAAATGCTTTTGATTTGGGAACTCCAGGTGCGGCTTGGAAGTCCCAAAGAATTCCCCTTTTTGAGGAGCGGCCTCCTCAGGAGCAGAAATTGCCAAAAACCTCAAAAAGGTGAGCCAAGACCTTCGGGGTATCCACAGCATTCCCCTGCCCTTGCTCAGTATCAGCACCAACAAACTGCTGATTGTCAGAACCCTCAGAATGCTCAAATAATTCCCCCTCTTCTAGCGGGGAATAATCAGACCAGTCAAGAAAATCATAATCATCACACTCAAAGGCCGGCGCGGGCTGGAGACAAATGCTTTCGCTTAGCCGAGGCCTTTCTGGCAACAGAGCCAGAAATAAATTTCTCAATATTAGCCAGTCTGGCACATACATTAGATTGCGACTCCCCACCTGTAACAACATCACTAGAGGTACGGATAAGGCAGGGTGGGGAAGGAGATGAGGCCGGAACCCCAGACGCCTGGGCCCCCGACTGCTGTGTTATGGCCCGCTGAGCACAAGGTATGCAATCAAGTACATTATCCCCCGCAAGGGATGCCCCACAACCCACACATTGTCGGGGTTGCCCCGAGGGGAGCCCAAGCCCGGTATCCTGAGAAGCCTCCATATGGTGATTTTAATGTAGTCGCAATGACCAGAGGGATTTACGCTCTTAAGCTACCCGGGATGCCCTTTCAGGTCCCAAGTGGGAGGATTTTTTTTGGGGGGGGAAACCCTAAATTAAACTCTAAGGGACCCTAGGACTGGGAGAACTCACTCTTTAAACTTCAAAAGAAGGGATCCCACCTAGAAGACATGAGAACAGACATAAGTGTCAAAATGCACATCACCCACCATATAATACAGTTAAAAATGGTGAAATAAATAAAATCCACTCACCGCAGCAAAGCAGCGACCGTCAACCCTCACAGCAGCAAGGGAATAAGAGGGAGAGCAGCAAAGCAGGCATCGAGGCCGGAAAGAGTGCTTGAGAAAAGCCGGCCTCGAGGGAGGGGTGGGGTGGGGGTGGACAGGCCACAACGAACACGCAGAGTGCCCCGCCCCCTCCTTAACTGCACCTATTGAAAGTGAAACTGGCCCAGCAACAACGGCCGCAAAAACACATACAAACACACACACACACGCACACAATCCACACACCTTTTCCCCCAAATAAAATAAAACAACCCACAGGAGAAAAGGTCTCCCCCCCCCCCCCCCCCAAGGGGCACAGAGGGACACGGTAGGGGGAAACCCAATACCAATAGGAGAAAGGGTAAGAGGGACGGGCATCCCAAGCCGGGATCACCAACCCGGACACCGCCTACTCCTTTGTATGGGGTCTCACAGGGCAGCAAGCTCCCATATACACCATAAGGTGCAGCCTACCATTGCCTGGACCTTCAGCCTAGGCTGGGAGGCATACTGCTATAGATTAAATTAAAAAAGGTTCAGGCAGCAATAGAAATAAAAGGCCAGGGGGTTACCCCGGCTACCTGCAAGGAGGAGACAACCATCTTCTCACTTGCTCGCCGACCGCAGAGACGAAAGACTGGAGAATGGTGGGAGGTCCCAGGTATTTATGGGCCAGGAGGGGCTCCTTTTTTCATGTCATCTCTGCAAGATCGCCCTCTACAGGACAGTTACCCAAGTGTCATGAATATTCGAAAGCGGGGTGTGTGACGTACTGGGAATATATTTTTTTTGTTTTAAAGGTTTAGGACCACTTGAGGGCTGCCGACAGAGTTTAAAGTGCAATAGCATGCATAATGGACATGGGGTAAATCTGATAAAGACCAGATCCGACCACCCCGAATGCTTCCGTCATGGTGAAAAATACTAGTCTACGTCCCTGAGGATCTGAGACCAAGTATATAACAGTTCTCGACAGTCAAAAGACTACTGCGAGTCCACTGGGGGGTAAAACTACCATATAATCTTTATATTACCTTGCACTTTCCCACGATCTATAATAAAATTGGTTTAAACAATAAAAAGACCGGGGGACTCCTCGGGAACACCCGATGATCAGAGGGGATGCAAGGGGAGCCGACTCCCAGCAATGCACCAGCACATAAAAGCAGGCGCCGAAAACAAGATGGCTGACGCATCGTGTCAGCCTCCTCACTGAGCCAGCCATCACACAGCAGCACAGCGCCCTGTGGAGCGGCAAAAAAAAGGTTAGTCCGGCCCCCGGGGGTGCAGGGATCGCCCAGAAGTCCTCATGGAGGGAGAAGGGATCCAGATAAAAAGGGAGCAGCGTGGTCACCCAGGGCCCCCAGCAAACTCAAAGATGGCGGCCGCAGCCTTAGCTCCGTTCCTTTCCATAAGTAGCAAATCCCCAACACTGCCAGCGGTACAATAGCAGAGACCCCAGGGCGGATTGCCTCCCACACTCCGGGGTGAGCCCAAGCCACGAATGGGGAGCAGGGATCGGGGCAGGCCAGCAAAAACCCCCAGGCCCTCAACCCTGTTAGAGGGAAGCACGAGATGCCGCTGCCAGCGTGCTCGGAGCCGCTGTACGTCGCTTGGACACGCATACCACAGTGGCTCCAAGCGCGCTAATTGGACGAGCGGCCACACATGCGCTGTAGGAGCGGGGTGAGGTGAGTTGTTTCAGGCGTTCTGGGGGTGTTTCACGCAGCGGTTGGGCTGCCCCGTGGAAGTGGACCAAAACCCAGAATAGTGAAAATCCTGGGTGTTGGTCCACTTTAAATCCACTGTCACGGCCCTTATCCAGGAACTGGTCCCAGCAATCCTGATTGAACGCCTAGAAATGGACAGGATCCATCGCGCTCTGAGACCCCCTAGGGCAGATGGTCAGCCCAGGAACATAATAACCTTTCACCTTTTATACCAAAGAAACGATCGCCCAGGTTGCCTGGGCCCACAACAACTTTTTCAGTCTCACAAATACCAAATCTTCTCAGGTCAAGCCCCAGTAACACTACAGAAACACCGCTTGCTAAAGCCACATCTCCTGGTTCTTCAGTCACATCAGATAGCCTACAAATGGGGCTTCCCGTTTAGACTGTCCTTCACATACATGGGCCACTCTCACACAGCTACAACCCCGGAGGAGGCCTCTGAGTTGTTGGATCGCTTGGGAATGACCCCACTATCTGAACCATCGTTCACACCAGTGCCGCCCCAGGAACAGCGCCCGAGGGCAATGTGGGGAGACCAGCAGTCCGGTAGCCAGCGCTCTTATCCTGCATAGACCTCATCACTAACAGTGAAACGCCACCGACTCGACAACGGCTGATCCCAGATGTAGATCTGGACCATCCACCGTCAGAGGAGTGAACCCAAGAGTCCAACACCCACGAGAACAATTGCAGGACTTGACTATTTACCCCCCTGGGGGGCTTCCACTCACTCTTACTTTCTTACAGGTGCTGCTGGCCCCTCCCGTGGACTGTGCGGAGGTAACTATCCTGGGTGGTTTGGGGGCGTTCGCCTCCTGCTGGGGGGGAGGGTACTCCCCCTTCCCCCCAGTTCTGTGGGCGGCGGACACTCACACCATCTGGGAGACCAACCATTGAGTGTTTCTTACTGTTTTTTACTACTTTTTCTACTGTTTTCAAGCATAGGTCTGATTGCTGCCCCTGGGCGGCTGTGTTATTTTCAGTTTGAGCTGGTATAATCTTAGGCCTATTTAGGCGTTAATTTGTTACCACTGTTGCATGGTCATGGGCTTGTCCCTTGAGTCCATGCAACAAATGTTATATATATTGTTATCTGGGGTGGCTTTCCATGTAGAATGAGCCGCCCGCAGGCCATTGCAGAGGACTACCAGTGGATTTACTCCCCAGACTCCGGCACATTGCATCACTGCTTAACGCTGACCTCAAAATCTTGGGGAAGCTATTGGTTTCCAGGATTAATACGTTTCTGGGTATTTTAATCGGGAAAGACCAGGTGGGGTTCATACCTAATAGGCAAGCCACGGACAACATCCATAGGTTGGCCCACTTGATTAACCCTTTAAGTGCCAGCCTACCTGGAGTTTTTGTCACACTCTGTTGCCAGACCATTTTGCACTATTTTGCGCTCCCCATGTTCAAATGTGATTTTTGAAGGGATTTCCAGGGATTTCCCAGGAAAATGATATATTGTTTTTTTCAGCAGAGTCTGGGCTTTAACATGAAATGTCTTGTTTGTCATTTTTTAGGTGTATTCTCAATATTTTTGGGTGAAATATGTGCAAAAAAAAAATAAATAAATAAAATTTTTACATATTGTAGTTTTTTTTGTAATAAAAAATGTAAGTTTGTCAATGAAATCTTATTGCGTGTGAAATCCCAATTTCTCCCGGTTACAGCGGTACCACATATGTATTGGTAGACACCCTTTCCTGCCCAGGAGACTCCCCCAAACTGAAACAACGCTTTAGGGGATTTTCAGATAAAATACAACTGTGCTACGCAATATGCGCACCTTGCAGTTTTTCCAGAAAAACAACCCTTTACATTTGAAATACCCCCAACAAACTATATATTCTCTGGAAGTACACACCTCAGGCTTTCTAGGCGTACCAGGCTTGTTGATGTGGCCATAGTTTTCTGGAAGTAATCCCTCAATGGATTCTTTGGTTGCAAAGAGTTTCCCTAAAAAAAGGATAAAAAAGCAGAATCAAAGCCACATTTTCCTAAAAAAACTATATACAAACAAGAAAAAACAAGTTTAATCTGAAAACGCAACATCCCCCGCACAGAACAATACCCAACATGCATAGCTACTGTCAAGGGAAGAGTTGCCAAACACACCAAAGTAAAGCATGTGCGTAACGGTAATTTTACTTGAAAATTTCAGCTCTGCAGACAAAGTGCGCACCTTGCGATTTTTCAACCAAAACAACCCTTGACATTTGGAATATCCCCCATAAACCATATATTCCCTGAAAGTACACACGTTAAGCTTTCTAAGGGTACCCAGCTTGTTGTAGTGGGCTCATCTTTCTGGAAGTAATCCCTCAAAGAATTCTTTGTTTGCGCAGGGTTTCCCTAAAAAATTTATAAAAAAGCTGAATAAAAAACACCTTTTCCTAAAATATAAATATGCAAACCAGAAAAAACAATTTAAGTCTGAAAGCGCAAGGTCCCCCGAACAGAACAATACCCAACATGCATAGGTACTATTAACCCTTTTAATTGCCAGCCTACTTGAGATTTTGTCACCCTCTGTTGAGAGGCCATTTTTCCCCATTTTGCGTCATGTTTTGCGCCATGTTTTGCACCATTTTTGCTGGAACTTTCAGGAAAATTATATATATATTTTTTTGCAGCAGAGTTTAGGCTTTAACATGAAATGTCTTGTTTGAAAATTTTTTTTTTTTTTTTACAATATTATTAAGTAAAAATAATAAATAAATAAATAAAAATTTAAAAAATTTACTCCTTTATTTTAAATAAAAAATGTATTTTATTGAGGAAAATCATATTGCATGTGAAAGCCCCATTTCTACCGATTAGAACGGTACCACATATTTATCGGTAGCCCCCTGTTCCTGCCCAGGAGACCCCCCCTAACTGAAACAAGTATTTTATAACATTCACAAAAAAAATACAACTACCATCCACACTACAAAGGGTTAAATCGAGAAAAAAAATGACATAGGGTCCCCCCTCCCAGGGGAGGGAGACCCCATTTTTTTTTTGATTTTTAAGGGTTAAAAACTGACGTGGGGTCCCCCTTACCCAAAGTAACCAGCCCGGGACCAGCTATGGGGGCTTGTAGGCACAGAGTGGGGGGGCCAGCTTTTGTGGCCCCCCCACCCTGCAGCCTACGAGCCCACATAGCCCATGTGGGCCCGGGCTCTTCTGCCCCCCCCCTGGCCTTTGGGGAGGCAGGTAATGGGGGTGCCGGGGGTTAATGGCAAGCCACCCGCTAGCGCAGGTGGCTTGCCATCCCCCCAGCCTTGTGAACTGGTATAGGGGCCATGGACCCCTTACCAGTTCACAAGGGGTTAAATGTAAATAATCACACAGACACAAGCAGAGAAAAAATATTTTATTAATTTTTATTTTTTTTTACACTGTACTCACCTCCCATCCATCCTGGAGCACTCTGTCCCTCGGCGATCACTGGCTTCTGCTCACTTGCTAGAAGCCTTTTATAGCTGCTGGATGACAGAACACAAAGGGTTAATCAAAAAAAAAAATGACATAGGGTCCCCCCTCCCAGGGGAGGGGGACCCCATTTTTTTTTTTATTTTTAAGGGTTAAAAACTGACGTGGGGTCCCCCTTACCCACAGTAACCAGCCCGGGACCAGCTATGGGGGCTTGTAGGCACAGAGTGGGGGGGCCAGCTTTTGTGGCCCCCCCACCCTGCAGCCTACGAGCCCACATAGCCCATGTGGGCCCGGGCTCTTCTGCCCCCCCCTGGCCTTTGGGGAGGCAGGTAATGGGGGTGCCAGGGGTTAATGGCAAGCCACCCGCTAGCGCAGGTGGCTTGCCATCCCCCCAGCCTTGTGAACTGGTATAGGGGTCATGGACCCCTTACCAGTTCACAAGGGGTTAATAGTAAAAAATCACACAGACACAGAGAAAAAAATCTTTATTTTTCTTATTTTACACTGTACTCACCTCCGATCCGACGTCCCTCGCCGCTGTTTGTCCCGCGCCGCTGTCACTGACAGATGCCGGTAGTGATAGGCGCAGGGCGGGTGACATGCGAGGGGGCTCCGATCGGAGCCTCCTCGGCTGACATCCGCCCTGCTCCGATCACCACCGGCATCTGACAGATGCCGGAGCTCGGAGGGGGTATAGGAGGAGCGGGATGACGTCATCCCGCTCCTCCCACAATGGGCGGAGCTAAGCGGCGGCGGCCATCGCCGCCATTACAAGAGGTGAGGACCCGGAAGAGGGTCCTCACCTGAAGACTGCGCAGCCCAGGGGGGGGGATCGGACCCCCCCCCCTGGTGAAGAGGAGACCCGATAGAAGGCTCGGGCGCAGAGGTGAGTAAATGACAGTTTGCTTTTTTTTTTTTTTTTTTACAGCGCCGATGTCAGCGCTGGAAACGGGGGGGGGGGGGGGCGGCTGGTTTCGGGCCCCCCCCTGAAGACGGAGGACGACGGGGGGGGCGATCGGATGCCCCCCGCAGGAAGAGGGGACCCCAAGCTTCACGGGGATACCGGAGGTAAGTGTTTTTTTTTTTCTATTCTTTAACTGTTTGGGGGAAATGCCAGGCACGTAGTTTCTACGTGCTTGGCACTTAACGGTAGGAGAAGCAACCACGTAGAAACTACGTGCTTGGCATTTAAAGGGTTAAACTAGCCCAGCAGAGGGATATCCATAGCCTTCTCTTGTCGTTAAGACATGCAAAAAGCCTTTGATTCCTTATCATGGGACTATATGTCCTTTGCTCTCCAGAGATGGGGATTTGGGGAACATTTTCTCACATGGATACGTTCCATATATTCATCCCCCGGACCGAGGAGCCAGCTGATGGACGTGCTCAGCTAGAGCTCCATCATCCCGGGCACTAACAGACCACCCAGAAGCAGCCTGAAAGCTCAGACTCCGCCAGATCAAAGGAGACGAAGGGGGAAGAGGTCGCCCGACCAGTGGAGCATGCGACAAGGTCACAGATCAAAGCAAGGGCCGCCAAGAGCAGCCAGACCCCAGCAGCAGCCGGAATCTAAAATGGCGACCTTAACTCCAGCAGCAGCACGTGCAGTGAGAGGTGAGCGAGGGGAGATAGCTCTGACACTAATCATGCTGCACGCAGAGGATTCACTGGACTCTGTAGACAGCCAAGCCCAGTTCCCCAGTGAGCTCCAGGATCAATCATATTACCCTGGATCAGGGATCACTGCAGCACATTAGAGCGGTGATTAGGGAGGAGATCTCTGTGGTCACTAGAAGCACAACACAGCTCCTTAGGGAGTTAAAGGAGCAGGGGCATAGAATCCAGACCCTGGAGGGGCAAATGAATGATGTCACAACAGTCCTGGAGGGGCATGAGGATGAAGTGCAGGCATTCTATGAGGAGATTGCTGTGCTAAAACATATGCATGAGGACTTGGAAAATAGGAATCGCCGCTCCAACCTCAGATTCAGAGGCCTTCCTGAGTCCATGGAGGATGCCCAGAGCATGATTATGGCCCTGCTGCAGGAGCTGACGCCCAATATAGTGGTCAAGTGGTTAGAGCTGAAGCGGGCGCACCGTGCACTCACCAAACACTCCCCTGACATCATTGTTAAGTTTATTTTAAAACCAAGGAAGCAGTGATGCAGGCGGCGAGGGATAAAGAGCCCCTACAGTTTCAGGGGCATCCCTATCAGGTCTTCACGGACTTGGCCCAGACCACCATTGCCAAAAGGCGGGCTCTTAAACCATATTTGCAGATCCTACGCTCACAAAACCTACGCTATAGGTGGGGCTTTCCATTTAAAGTGACATTCACATACAACGGAAAGACAGTGCAAGCCTCCACAGCCTTGGAGTTAAAAGCTACCTTCCAGCAACTCGGGCTCCAGCAGCCAGAGGAGCCCCAAGCACTAGCCTCAACACCATCCCTGAGAGAGGCCCCGCAGCGAAGGAAAGATGCCCCAATGTCATCTGGGGGCCCCCAGCGAAAGAGGCAGGGGAGAGATAGATCCCTTGAAGAATCTGTCATCCCAGGTCTTCCAGAGCATGTCAGAGGGCGCAAAAAATTAGGTTTCGGGGTCACAACTCTGATCGTGTGGAGAGTTCAGTTTGGTTAACACTGTCTTTGGACGGTAAATGGTTAGTTATGCTAAGTTAAGTTTCTGTTTGATTCCAAGTTTTTTCATGTTAGTAGCTACCTGCTCTAGTGTGGACAGGTGGAGCTGCACTTGGATGTGGTGCCTGGGGGGCCCTTGTGGGGGCCACGGTCTCCCCGCGCAGAAGGGGCGTGGGGGGACCGGGGGCTGCCCGGGCTGGTGCAATTTTGGATAATAGACGGCAACAGGAGTGATGCCCAGTGGGGCCTGTGGGTGGATAGGCGCAGCTTGGTGTTGTGGGGCTGGGACGTTATATCAGCGATTACAGTCACGGTTGTGATCATGGTAATGGCTATAAGATTGTTGTGTTCAGCATTTAGGGTGGGATGGCTCTGGTGCCCGGGGGCCAAACCATGCTTACCTCCCTGTCATTTTCCCAGTGGCGAAGGCCCTGGTAAAATGATACTAGTGGATGAGATCCACGTATTGCTATTTGAATGTTATATGTTTCATGCGACTTGTGTTTTGTTTTTTGGGATGTTCTCCCTCTTTCTTCTTCTCTTTCCTCTAGTTAATTCTATCTACCCTACCTATCCTTTCCCTTCACTTCTCACCCATGGGGAGACGAAGGTGCTTGGGCTACTTGGTAAGCAAAGCGCTCATAACTGGGTTAATCTCATGTTATGGCAGTGAAGGTGATCTCACTGAACGTGCAAGGCCCTAATTGGTTGATACATGGCAGGAATTGAACCCAGGGAAAAGAGATTTTACCCATTACTCCCACCCTCACAAGCTGCACAGTAGAACTGACCATATATTTACCTTAAAGGGTTTTTTGATGCAAATCCTGCGTGCAGAGATAATACCAGTACCTTGGTCTGATCATGATATGGTTACAATAACATGCTCCAGCTTTCTAACTAAAACAGGGCCAGCCTCGTGGGTGTTAAACGACTCCCTATTATCTATGGAGGAGGCAGTACAGCAGGCGAAAAAGACTGCCACAGAATATTTTGCGCACAATAAGGGTTCAGTGGACTCACCCTCAATGTTGTGGGGAGCTTTTAAGGCTGGTATGAGGGGCCACTTCCTAGGGATGGCTTCGAGGTGGAAAAGGGAGCTGCAGGCTCGGGTACTGGAGAAGGAGTATGCAGAGGCTGTCAAGGAGTTCAAGGACTCAAAGGCGGGTAGTGGGGCGGCCAGACTGGAAAAAGCCAGGGTGGCTCTAAACCAGTTTCAAATTAGTCAGGCAGAAACTAGGTATAAATGGTCGAAGCAGAAATACTATGCCTGCAGTAACAAACCCAACACCCTGCTGGCTGCCCAACTCCGGTGTCAGGAAAACCCGGCCCCTCCAATAAGGCTGAAGGTGAAAGGCGGGGCTCTAACCACCACACCCCAAAAAGAATTGGAGGAATTTAGGGCAGGCCTGGCAAAGCTGTATGAGGCCCCCCAACCAATGGATGGGAAAGCCACAAAAAATAGCTATGGAGGGGGATTTTACAGCTGAGGAAGTGTCACAGGCTATTAAAGTGGACCAACACCCACGGGTGAGCGGCCCGGGAATCTATAAGATTCCCGGGCCGATCACCTTCCTCCCCGCGGGACTTCCGAGATCGGGATGTCCCACGGGGTGAAACCCCCCCAAACTCCTTACCTTATCCTTACCGACGGACAAGCCGCGGACAAGCGGCTCCTCCGCCGCCGCCTCCCGCCCCTCTAGACGCGCCCGCGCCGGCCGTCTGTGAATGGGGCGCGCGGCGGAGGAGCCGCTTGTCCGCGGCTTGTCCGTCGGCGCTGGGAGAGGTGAGTTTTTCGGGGGGTTCGGGGGGGTTTCACACAGCGGGGTACCCCGTTCGGGGGTGCCCCACCGAAGTGGACCAAGACCCAGGATAGTCAAAATCCTGGGTGTTGGTCCACTTTAAGGAACTTAAGCCAGCTAAAAGACCGGGCCCGGATGGACTAACCGCAACCTTCTATAAAAAAACTCAGCCAAAAGGTCACCTCCCCACTAATTAACCTCTTTAACCATATAATGTGGGGTAACTTCTTTGAGGGTGAAATGTTAAAGGCAAACATCGTTATGATCCCAAAGCCAGGGAAGGATCATCAAAAATGGAGAAACTATAGACCCATTTCCCTCTTAAATGTTGACCTTAAACTGTTTGCTAAAGTTTTAGCCACTAGGGTAAATGGCTTTTTGGGTTGCCTAATCCACAAGGTCCAGGTGGGGTTTGTCCCATACCGTCAGGCAGGAGATGGAGTCAGGCGTATACTACAACTGATAGATTCAGTTAAGGGTACTGATCAGGAGTCCATGTTGCTGTCTTTGGATGCGGAGAAGGCGTTTGACTCCATCTCCTGGGAATACCTGCTGTGGGTGCTGGGGAGGTGGGGATTTGGGGAGGGAATGCTGGCTGCTGTAGATGCGTTATATAACTTACCAAAGGTCACCTTGAAATATGCGGGTGTAGACTCTCCCCCCTTCTCAATCTATAGAGGAACTAGGCAGGGGTGCCCTCTGTCCCCCCATCCTATTCATTTTGGCACTGGAGCCTGTGGCTATTAAGATCCGGAGAAATAGAGGCAACAAGGGGATTTCCGCAGCTACAGGGGAAAATAAGCTATCGCTTTTCGCGGATGATATGCTCCTGATGGTTACAGGTCCACATATCTTTATTCCCAATATATTCAAAACCCTTTCTGTATTCGGGAGCTTTTCAGGCCTCCAGATAAATGACACTAAGTCCACAACTCTGGATATTTCCTTGAAGCCTTCCACAAAGCAGGCCCTTTTGGCTAATTTCCCTTGGATCTGGCTGCAGCAATTGCCGTATCTGGGGGTCAAAATTACCCCCACATATGAAACGCTGTTTAAGGCTAACTATTCACATATCCCGAAGCTCAATGTTAAACCCTTGGTATAATCTAAAAATATCGTGACTAGGTAGGCTAGCTGCAGTTAAAATGACCCTCCTGCCGAAGCTTTTATATTTATTCAGGGTGCTCCCAATTTCGATCCCCTTATCCTTTTTTAAGCCGCTGCAAAATAAGATATTAAAGTATATCTGGGGGCCAATCAAATCAAGGGAGAACAGGAAAACACTATACCACCACACCACCAGGGGAGGCCTGGGGGTGCCTCTGCTTCATAAATACTACCTGGCGGCGCAGGTTGCTCCTCCACGCTAAACAGGAGACCCCACTGTGGGTCCTGGAGGAGGCAAGAAGATCCTTGCCAATGGATGTAGAGACCCTACCGTGGGTCCCTAAGCGAGTGCGGCCTAAGACCATCTCCCCAATCCTGCGTTGCCTGTTGGACAAATGGGATCTTTGCAAGACCAGGGCAAAGCTGGAATCTAAACATTCGCAATTGGTGAGGCTGATTGATAACCCATTGTTTCTCCCAGGGGTCATGCATGCTCACAGCTTCGGATGGTGGAAGGCCAATGGCATTGTGACTAAACATGATCTCAGTACCCCAAAGGGAGTGCTATCTTTTGAGGATCTTAAAAGCGCCAAACAGATCCTCTCCTCGGAAATCTTCAGATATTTGCAACTTTCGCATTTTGTCGGTGGCATTCTGAAGAGGGGATCTCCACCATACCGGCTTACCCCACTGGAGCAAGCATCTCTTCGCCAGCCGTTTGCAAAGGGGGTGATCACATATATCTATGGGGCTTTGGTGCAATGGGCTGACCCCCCGTGACATGGATACATGGAGAGGTGGGAGGCGGAGCTAGGGGCCCCAATTGAAGGGGAGGATTGGAGGAAAATTTGGAATAATGTGCGGAAAACGTTGTTAAATGTGTTAGCGACTGAAAACGCTTATAAAATAGTACTCCGTTGGTACTACACCCGGGCGAGACTCCATAAATGCTCCGCCTCACACTCCCCCAGATGCTACAGGGGATGTGGAGCAATTAGAGAGTACCTCCATCTTTGGTGGGGATGTCCAGTGGTACAGGGCTTATGGAATGAGGCGTACAAAGTGTTATCTTACATCTTGGGTAGATCTCTTTCCCCGACTTCACTTGAAGCTTTATTATCATTGAAGCAGCAGCCCTATACGAGGGAAGAGTGGAGTCTAGTAAAGCATCTATTGGTTGCCGTGCGACTAACAGTGGCAGCGAATTGGAAAGCCTCCAGACTGTTATGGCAGGAGGTAGAGGCGAGGATGGCGAACATAATGGAGAATGAGCAAATGACAGCCTCCATTATGTCTAATAAGGAAAAGGCTGACCAGGTGTGGGAACCATGGAGAGAGTTCCAGCGGAAAAAGTGTTAGGGGCTATTAGGTTTGATGGCCCTAGGGAATAGGGTTAATGAGCACTGACCCAGCAGGAGGGGAGATGTTGCATGCTCCGGGACGCCTCCCTTCCTTCCATCCACCTTTATGGAAGCCCTAACGTCGCCACCCTTCCTTTCCCCCCCCTCCCCTCTTCCTCTCTTCCCTTTTCGTTCTTTACCCTTTCTTAACTTCTCTTCCTTCCATCTTCCCTTCTTTCTGCTTGCTTTATTTTGTTCTGTTTAAACAGGTAGTCCATTGAGGACGCCTTAAATTGCCATATATTATTCCCCCTCAGCTAGGGTACAGTATGGGGGCTATCTTTCTGACCCGTTCCCAATTAGTAGAGGAACGCGGCAAGGATGCCCACTTTCTCAAGTATTGTTTCTTTTAGCCCTGGAACTTCTAGCAATCGCTATTTGAGCACACTAAAATATAAAAGGGGTGGAGCTGGCAGGGTATCACCACAAAGCATGCCTCTTTGCAGACGATATCCTGTTGGTCCTTTCGCAACCTCACACCTCGCTACCCAATGCCCTCCACCTCTTAGAAGATGTCTCACAGGTCTAGGGCCTTAAAGTCAATAAGGAGAAAAATCGCTGGAACTAAATTTAAATGCCCCCCCCAGGCTCTGAGGTTACTCCAATCCAATTTTCCCTTCCGATGGGCTTCAGGGGCACTACCATATTTGGGGGTCAGCATCACTCCCCACTATCAAACACTGTATCAGGCCAACTACCCTCCCCTCTTTCGGTCACTGAAATCCATGCTCAACTCATGGCGGGGGCACGAGATCTCATGGATAGGGAGAATAAATGCAGTAAAGATGACCCTGCTGCCCAAAATGCTATATTATTTTAGGACACTCCCTGTGCATGCCCCCCTGCATCAGATCAGAAGTATGCAAAATAGCATTGTTTGGAGGAGCACCAAACCGAGGGTAGCCAAAACCACCATGTTTAGACATAGAAGAGAAGGGACTTGGGGTACCATGTGTAAATAGATATTATCTGGCAGCACAGATCGCGCAGCTCCACAGCCTACACCTTGAAATGGATACTCCCCTCTGGGTATCTTTGGAGGCCACTGCTTGTGACCCCATCCCTATAGATAGCCTAATATGGACTCCACCACAGTATAGGCCCCACATTGCATGCCCAATCCTGAACCACTCTCTCCGCACATGGGATGGGGTGATATACTCTGGGAATCTTATCTCGCCACATCTACCAGCAATGCACCTGTTTAGGAACCCCTGGTTCCCCCCAGGGATTGAGATCCCAGAAGCGTTTGCATGGTGGAAGCGGGCTGGCATTAGTAAAATTCATAAATTAGTAGATAGAGAGGAACTAGTGTCATGGCCCACCCTAGTAGCAAAGAAGAATGCGCCTAGAACCAAGAATTTTAGATACCTCCAGATCCGCCACTGGCTGGCCCCTCTGCTTAGAAATAAGAGTCCTGGAGCAGACAAAACTTTGAGAAGGTCTGCCTCCGGGGAACGCCAACATCAGGCCTCATCTCAATGGTCTATACCCACCTTACAGCGTTACTACCCGAATCGAAACATGGGTATATGGCCAAATGGGAAGTAGACCTGAACCTGGTTATAGATAGGAAAGGCTGGGCTGGGATTACCAAGTGCTCGATAAACGTCACTACACTGGAAACAGCATACAAGATGCTCACTAGATGGTACCTGGTGCCATCACGCATAGCAAAGGCAGTCCCAGGGTACCCAGCAACATGCTTCAGGGGCTGTCCCGAGGAAGGGACAGTCCTACACATTTGGTGGGAGCGCCCAAAAGTTAAAAGGATTTGGTCTCGGGTCTTCGGCCTACTATATACCCTTCTACATAATATACGAAGAGACCCCTGGGTTGCCTTGTTACACGTGAGACCAGTAGGTGTTACCAAGCTTCAACACGCTCTATTGACCCAAGTTATGCTAGCCGCGAAACTAAATATCGCAAGCTCATGGAAAAAAGGTAATGTCCCATTCCAGATTATATTGGAAAAACCTGCGCTTAAACCTTATCAATAAAAGATTTCAAAAAGTTAGGTACAATGCTCAACATGTATAGACCTATTATCCCTCTAGGTTGCATAAACATATGAAAATAAATAAACACAGAGCAAACTTATAACAATCGTGGTTAAAGTCCAAGGCAATAGATCATCCACTGTCTGTTCTCTAACAGTATAATGTCAAAAGGCTTCCATCTAAGTCCAAAGTGGGTATCCCAAAATGCATGCACTGGTACTGTGCTGTTGGTAGGATCTACAATTACTCCACTTCAATTTTCCACCACGTGCCCACCACCTGTTTAAATTACTCTTACCAGATGGTATGCGGAGTAAAATACTCCAAATGAAGCTTTGGTCCGACGGCGGCTGGGCGGTTTTATCATTGCAGCAATCTTCTTTTAAACAGTGTCAGCGGACAACCTCTTCCCCCCCATATAGCATCACTGGCCAGGACGCAAAGGGAGCAGGATGAAGGCTGTTGCCTAAACACTGAATAGAAGCTGTATTTTAATCAACTGAAATGTGAGTGCACACTTTTAACAACTTTTTAAGAAAATATATTAAAACGGTGTTACACTAGATAACTTTCATGCTTTTATTTTTATGGCAATACGCCTTGATATTCTTACACTAACCACGTTTGGGAGCAATATTGCTGGATAAGGATTAAATGTTGTGGAAAGAAGGAAATCTACACAGCAGCAGAACCAAAGCTTCATTTGGAGTATTTTACTCCGCATACCATCTGGTAAGAGTAATTTAAACAGGTGGTGGGCACGTGGTGGAAAATTGAAGTGGAGTAATTGTAGATACTACCAACAGCACAGTACCAGTGCATGCATTTTGGGATACCCACTTTGGACTTAGATGGAAGCCTTTTGACATTAAACTGTTAGAGAACAGACAGTGGATGATCTATTGCCTTGGACTTTAACCACGATTGTTATAAGTTTGCTCTGTGTTTATTTATTTTCAAATGTCCCATTCCAGATGGTTAAAGAGAGGCTGAAAGGCATTTCCATTAATGAGAAATTGACAAGCATCCTAAAAGACTCCCATGAGAAGTTAATGAAAACTTGGAGCCCGTGGGTAGAATACTCGTTTCCAGACACGGGGGAGGCCTTACTGCAGTGAGGGATGGCCTGTAATCCCTTGCACTTCTCACCCTCCCTTTCATTATCTGATAAGGGGTTTTTTTTCCCCCTGGGTTTCCCACCCTCCTTCCTCCCTCTCCCCCCACCTTCCCCACCCAAACCGGCACAACCCCCCTACTCCTCCCTAGGCCGGCGGGGTGGCAGTGCAGAGCACTTAGGGCAGGAATAGAGGTTTCACCTGCCTGCTGGACTGAGACTGGACAAGCATGCACTAACTGGTGTCAAATTCAAATCCCTTACACCAATGCTCAATAGTGTTTGAGAAGTTTTATAGTACTTCAAATATACCTTAACAATACAAGGAAGATGACATACATGTATGAGAAATTTAAAATGACGACTGTGACTTGTGAATGTTTTTTTATTTGCAAATTAAAATATGTCATACTGTCAAACTGTTATATTATAAAATGACAATAAAAAGATTGAAACAGAAAAGATTAGACTATCTTGTGTTTCGGCCTTTCCTTGGGGGTGCCCCGCTGTGTGACCCCGCCCCCCCCCCCCGATCGCTGCAGCAACTCACCTTAACCCGGTGCCACACGGAATCTAGGAGCAGCGGATCTGACGGCCACATCCTCCGCCTCCCTCTAACAGAAAGCATGCTTGCGCCGGTCATTCACAAATGACTGGCACGGCAATGCGCACTGCTAGAGGGGAGAGGACCATGCGGCCGTTAGAGCAGCTGCTCTTAGACATGCCGTGGGACTAGGATAAGGTGAGTTGGCTGCGGCGATCTGGGGAAATTTCATTCAGCGGGCCACCCTCTATGAGGGCAGTTAGAGCCACTGCTCTTAGACACGCCTTGGGACTCGGATAAGGTGAGTTGGCTGCGGCGATCTGGGGGAATTTCTCTCAGCGGGCCACCCACCCTCCATCAGGGTACCCACAGGGAAAGAACCAAAACCCAGGACAGTCAAAATCCTTTAAGGGCTGCATGGACTGGAAAAACCTTGGAAGTTTTCCCCAACAACATTCTATACATTTCATCCTGTACTGACAGAGTTTTCTCCCAGGTTGCATAAATATCTCCTAATAATTTCTCAAGCTCTGAGCCCCCTTAATCCAGGTTTTCCTCATCCAAGGAATCCTGTGAGGACAGGTTCTCCTCACCTGATTCTGGTGCCATACTAATCTGAAGTGGGCCCACATAAAACATACTAGGTGTATTAGTGGTAAGGGATACCCCGGTGCTATCACCCTGACTCTCAACCAACGGGTTAGTAGTTGGTGAAGTAGCAATGGATAGCTCGGACTGCCATATCCCGCGCTGGGCATCCTGAATTGAGGCCACCTGCTGCTTCATTGCAAGGATCTCCTTAAAAAGGGCTGCAGAGGCTGCATCCCTCTTTGCTTCTCTGCAATCCTGGTACAAAGGCTTCTGACAAGTATCCGCTGCCAGCAGGGCTCCTCGCTGCCCTGACGCTGCAACTCCAATACCCCAGGACTCTCCGGCACTCCTGCCGTCCTGAATCTCCCTCCGACCTGCACGCTGTGAAGAAGGTGCCGCCTTTCCTGTTCCAGGTCGCCACACATGTCAGCGCCAACCCAAAAGTGACATCAGAGCACAGGGTCCCGTTTCCAGGGCCTGCCCCCAAAACATTTGACATTTTGGAGGGAAAAGGTTCTAACTGAAAAACTGATCGAATCCTGAAAACTGAAGAATCAGCGCTCGGTCAATAATTTATCCCTGCCAGCCTATCTGGAGATTTTGTCACCCTTGTTGCCAGACCATTGTGCACTATTTTGTGCTCCATATGTTCAACTGTAATTTTTGAAGGGATTTCCAGGGATTTCTCAGGATAATTATGAACTGTATGAGGGCTTTAACATGAAAAGTCTTGTTTGCCATTTTTTAGGTGTATTATCAATATTTTTGGGTAAAATATGTGCAAAAAGATAAAAAAAATATTTTTTTTACAATTTGTAGCATTTTGTTGTAATACAAAATGTGAGTTTGTCAATAAAATCTTATTGTGTGTAAAAGCCCCATTTCTACCGGTTACAGCGGTACCACATATGTATAGGTAGACACCTTTTCCTGCCCAGAAGACTCCCCCCAAACTGAAACAGAGCTTTAGGAGATTTTCAGATAAAATACAACTGTGCTAGGCGCTAAGCGTTTTGTTTTTGTTCTTGCATGGCACGGCCCGCTTCGGTATTCATAACAGTTGGGTTATTCCGCCACAGGGTGGCGCAGTGGTACTGCAGAAAGCTGTGGCATCTCCTGGCTCCCTATAAAAACGGGATTAACCATAGAGTTCCCCAGCGTAGACAAGTAGTAAAACAAGAAGCCGGGAGAGAATAAAGGTAAGAATGTAAAAAAGGTAAAAAACCCCAATTTAACTTGGAACAATCACCATAAAGAGGCAACCAAGCCTAACGATAACAAGGGTGGGGCGAAGCGGGCCGTGCCATGCAAGAAAAAAAAAAAACAGGTGAGTACTCACATAACTGCTTTTTTCTTTATTACCTGGCACGGCCCGCTTCGGTATTCATAATAGTCGGCACATCCAAAAGCAGTGTCCAAAATAGGGTGGGATCCCCAAAGAGCAACGGCCAGTAGTTCAAGTCACTACCGCCTGAAGCACCTTGCGGCCAAAAGCAGCATCGCCGAGGCCTTAACATCAACCTTGTAAAACTTGGAAAAAGTATGAACAGAAGACCAAGTAGCGGCCTTGCAAACTTGTTCAACAGAAGCTTGGTGCTGAAAAGCCCAAGAGGCACCAATAGCACGAGTGGAATGAGCAGTCACCCTAAAGGGAGGATTCTTTCCCTTAGCAGAATAGGCTTGAACCACCGGATCCACTTGCTGATTTGGCTAGCGGATTTAGCCGGAGGCAAACTCTTCTTTGGTCCAGAAGTGAGAACAAAAAGAGCATCAGACTTCCTGAAAGTCTCAGTAGCGACCAAATAAAACTTCAGAGCTCTGACCACATCCAGAGAATGCAGTGTCAGCTCCTTAGAATTAGCAGGATTAGGACACAATGAAGGCAAGACAATGTCCTGATTGAGATGAAAGGCAGACACAACCTTAGGCAAGAAATCCGGCTTAAGCCGGAACACCACCTTATCCTGATGCCGCTCAAAATAAGGAGGTTTGATGGAAAGCGCCGCTAGCTCAGAAACTCGCCTTACAGAAGTGATAGCCACCAAAAAAACTACCTTAAGAGTCAGAACTGGCAAGGCAGCCTCACGGATAGGCTCAAAGGGAGGCCCTTGCAGAGCAGACAACACCAGATTCAAATCCCAGACTGGTATCAAAGGCTTATGGGGTGGACGCACATGAGAAACACCCTGGAAAAATGTTTTAACCAACCAGTGATTGGCAAAGGATCTTTGGAAAAAAATTGCCAGAGCTGAAACATGGCCTTTCAGGGTACTAAGTTGAAGGCCCAGATCCAAACCATGTTGCAAGAATTCCAGAATCCTGGGAATAAAAAACACCCAACAGGGAAGAGACTTGGATTCACACCAGGCAATGTAAGCATGCCAGACCCTGTAATAGATAAAGGACAAGGAATTCTTCCTAGCCATAATCATGGTATCGACAACAGAAGCAGGCAACCCCTTTTCCATCAAGATGGAGGTTTCAGCAGCCAAGCCGTAAAAGCCAGCGTTTGTAAATTGGGATGGCGTAGCTGCCCCTGAGTGAGAAGATCTGGATCCTTGGGCAAGACATACCGGTCTACTGCCAACTGCACGATGTCTGCGAACCAAACTCTTCTTGGCCAACAAGGGGCCACCAGGATGGCTGGTACCCGCTCCTGGGATATCTTGCGCATGACCCTGCCCAGGAGAGGGAACACATAGAGAAGCCGAAACTCCGTCCAAGACACAAATCTGGGAAGCTTGTGATTGTGACGGAACGCAAACAGGTCCACGTCCTGCTGACCCCAGCGGTGACACAGGGAGAGAAACACCCGGTTGTTGAGGGACCATTCCCCCCAGACGAGACGTCCCCCTGCTCAGGGAGTCCACCACCTGGTTCTCCACCCCCGGGATGTAGACCGCTGAGATGCAGGGAACATGCTGTTCCACCCAGGACAGAATCAGGGACACTTCCTTAAGGCTCGCGTGCTCCTAATGATGATTGATGTAGGCAACCGCCGTCTGGTTGTCTGAGCTGATCTGAACAGCCCGACCCCGAAGGTGAGTGGTCAGGCGAGAAAGGACCAACCTGATTGCCCTCAGTTCCAGGACGTTGATGGAAGGATGGGCCTCTTGTGGGCCCCACCGACCCTGGAACCTCAGGGACTTCCAGAAGCCTCCCCAACCGGTCACGCTGGCATCTGTGGTGACCGTCTCTCAGCACGGGGGCAGGCTGGAAGGTTCCTTGAGTCCAGCCACCACGAGAGGGACTGTCTGGCCAGAGGAGACAGAGCAAATTCCTGACCCAGGGACAAAGGGTCCTGATCCCAAACTGACAAGAGTTGCAACTGAAGAGATCTCATGTGAAACTGAGCAAAGGATGGGTGAGGGTGCCCCTCTTGCCTGAGGGGGCTTGGAACTCCAGGAGAGACCGGGACAACCACGGGATCTGCCACGGCCCCAAGAATCTCTGCGTCCACTAGAGAGGAGGGAGCCACGGCCTCCTCTGGGAGTACGAAAGGAAGGGAGGGGGACGGAGGACCCCCGAAAGGGCCTATGCTGAGGTAGCCTGCCATCATTGGCTAGAACATAAAGACGCTCCCCAAATAGCCGCAGCCCCGCGACGGGGAGACCAGTGAGAGCTTTCTTAGCAGCGGCGTCAGCTGCCCACTGCGCAACCAGACAGAGCGGCGCATAGCCACCAAGAGCGCAGAGGTCCTACCGCTCAGCATCATCCAAAGCAATAAGGATAAAGGCCACAAAATCAGAGCAAAGCAGTCCTATACTCCTCCCCCCCGCTACCAGCCATAGCGCCATCAAGGAGGCACTTGAGCAGTTTCTTAAGGGCAATAGCAGTAATGGCAGCAGCACAGGCCGGGCGCAATCCAGCCCCGACACAGGAAAAAGCATGGCAGGCCAGCTGATCCATGCGCCGGTCCTGACTGTCCCTCAGAGTGGTGGTGTCAGGGGAAGGCATGACCGAAGTATTGGACAAGCCTAGCACGGGAGCGTCCACTTCAGGGGGAAATAACCACCTCTTAACAAGATCAGCAGAAAAGGGATACCTTTTATCCAAACCCTTCAACACAGCAGGCAGCCTGTTAGGACGTTCCCATTCTTTAAGCACCGTAGTGGTAAAATGTCCCTGCTCAGGGAGCTCCTTTTAGCCATCGCAGGGGCAGCAATGTATAAAGTTTCAAAAATGTGAGACAGCAAATTATCAATGTCCTCAGGATACCATGAATCCTCCACAGACTAGGCACTATCACAACCCTCCTGCTGGTCCCCAGAGGAGTCAGGGTCCTGGAGAATTTCCCCTTCCTCTAGAAAATAACGTCCAGCAGTGACATCAAATTCCTCATACTCCTCTGTAGAGCATGAGGGGGTGGAAGTCAGGTGCCGCTTCTTGCCAGAGGCCTTCCTAGGAACAGTCCTGGCAAGCTGCCGCTCAATGCTGGCCACCCGCAGAGCCAAATCAGAGTGCGACTCCCTTCTAATATCCCCCTCACTGGGACCCAATTGCAGGAGCGGGGGAGTAGGCGAAGCCGAGGGAGGCACAGAGCTAGGAAGCGAAGCAGGCAAACCAGCTTGGAGCGCAAGGACACTTTCAGCGCATGGCACGCACACAGTGACACTGTTACTCACAGGGGATACCCCACACATGGAACACAGCCGGGCTTGCACCGAAGGGCCTCCAAGCACGCTATCCCCAGAAGCCTCCATATGGTGATTAACACAGGCGCAATAGGCCGCAGTGGGTAAAAGCTAAGACAGAAGACACCCGGGATGCCCTCCCACGGGATGCCCCCAGAAGTCAGTGAAGGGGGGGATGAGGGGGAGGAAGGAGTAGAGCCGAGAGAAACCACAACCCAATGGTATCCCGCCTGAAAGATATAAGTAAAAAACGACACATGAGCATCCCGCAGCACATACACCCCAAGGCCAATAAAAAACTCACGGGACTCACGACCAAAAACACCACAGGGACACCAAGGCACAGACTGCAGCGACACACCAGAGGAAGCAGCACTGCAGCCAGGAAGTGAGAAATCCAGACGCGCAGCTAATCCAAAATGGCGCCGGCAGAAGTACCTCAAGGGGCGGGCCGCGGGGAGACAACGCGATATGCGTCATCCCCGCCCCACCCCCCCCGAAGAGCGCGAAAACGGCGCTCACGTGACCCGGCCAGCGCCATGACAAAGCAAAAACGCCTCAAGTTATAGCGCCAACCGCTGTAGAGCGCAGTACAAAGCAGCACGGCGGCTAAAAAACACCAAAAACACACAACAAAACACCGCATATAACACCACTCGCCGCTACCACCCGCCTCCCCCCCCCCGAACAAAGTCAGAGGGGGGGGGGGGGAGAGACGAGAAGGCAGCGGCGAGTATCCATAACCAGGAGGGGGGGGGGGGGCCTGAAGGAAAAGAAAGGGACACAGTCCCCAAAAAACTCACCCCCTCAGAAGCCAGGACAGGAACTCCGCATCCCTAGTAGGCTCACCATAAAGCCTATGGCCGGCTACGCTTTGTGGTACAGGGTCTGCAGCTTGGAGCTGCGCTCCTGGAGCACTTGACCCTAGTGCTCTTCTACCTTCACCCAATCTGTCAGCCAAGGCTGGGAGGCAGTGAGGGTCCAGACACGGATGGAAATAGACATGCAGGGCCGCAGGCTTGGTTGCCCCGCTCACCTGCGCAAGAGAGAGCCATCTTCTAACTTCGTAGTTTCACTGCAGAGGAAACACTGGGGAACTCTATGGTTAATCCCATTTTTATAGGGAGCAGGGAGATGCCACAGCTTTCTGCAGTACCACTGCGCCACCTTGTGGCGGAATAACCCAACTGTTATGAATCCCAAAGCGGGCCGTGCCATGCAATAAAGAAAACAACCCTTTACATTTGAAATACCCCCCCACAAACTATATATTTTCTGGAAGTAAACACCTCAAGCTTTCTAGGCATACCAGGCTTGTTGACATGGGTGCAGTTTTCTGACAGTAATCCCTCAATGAACTATTTGGTTGCACAGGGTTTCCCTAAAAAAAAAAAAAAAAAAAACAGAATCAAAGGCACTTTTTCCTAAAAAGCAATATGCAAACAAGAAAAAACAAGTTAAATCTGAAAAAGCAATGTGCCCCGAATATAACAATATCCAACATGCATAGGTACTATCAAGGGAAGAGTTGGCAAACACCACCAAAGTACAGCATGTGCGTATGAATAATTTTACTTGAAAATTTCAGCTCTGCAGACAAAGTGCGCACCTTGCACTTTTTCTACCAGAACAACCCTTTACATTTGGAATGCCCCCACAAACCATATATTCCCTGAAAGTACACGTTAAGCTTTTAAGTGTACCCAGCTTGTTGTAGTGGGCTCATCTTTCTGGCAATAATCCCTCAAAGAATTCTTTGGTTGCACAGGGTTTCCCTAAAAAATTTATAAAAAACAGAATAAAAAAAAAAAAACACCTTTGCCTAAAATATCAATATACAAACAAGACAAAACAAGCTAAATCTGAAAGCGCAAGGTCCCCCAAGCAGAATAATACCCAACATGCATAGCTACTTTCAACCTTTTGAATTGCCAGCTTGAAATTTTGTCACCCTCCGGTGAAAGGACATTTTTCACCATTTTTCCCCATGTTTAATTTTTGTAGGAATTTCCAGGAAAATTCTACATATTATTTTTTTATATTATATATATATATATATATATATATATATATATATATATATATTACAGCAGAGTTTAGGCTTTAACATGAAATGTCTTGTTTGTAATTTTTTTTCTGTTTTTTAAAATATTTTTAAGTCCAAAAAATAAAAAAAATATTTTAAAAATAATAAATGGTCTCATTTATTTAAAATAAACAATTTATTTTACTAAAGAAAACCATATTGCATGTGAAAGTCCCATTTTTCCTGACACAACGGTACCCCCCGTTCCTGTCCAGGAGACCCCCCCAAACTACAAAGAGCACTTTATAACATTTACAAATAAAATACAACTACTATCCACACTATAAAGGGTTAAATTTAAAAAAAATTGTTGTGGGGTCCCCCTTCCCAGGGGAGGGGGACCCATTTTTTGGGGGGAATTTTAAGGGTTAAAAACCCCTAAAAACCCGGCTCCAAAATGGTGTGAGGTCCCCCTACCCAGCAAAACCAGCCCTGGGACCAGCTATGGGGGCTTGTACAAGGCGCAGGGGCCAGCTTTGGTGGCCCTGTAGGCTACAAGCCGGCATAGCCTATGGCCACGGGCTCTTCTGCTGTTTCCCCCTGGGCTTTGGGGAGACAGGTAATGTAGGGCTCAGAGTTAATGGCAAGTCACCCGCTAGCCGCAGGTGACTTGCCAGACCCAGAGCCTTGTGAACTTGTATAGGGGCCTAATGGATCCCTTACCAGTTCACAAAAGATTAAATATAAACAAAACACACACACAAAGTAAAAAAAAAAAAATTTTTTTTTAATACCTCCTATTCATCCCCGGGCACTGTGTCCCACACTGATCACTTTGGCTTCTGCGCTCCTGCTGGAAGCCTTTCTTACCTGCTGGGTGACAGCTAACATAGGGTAAATTAAAAAAATAAAATTACATATGGTCCTCCCCACCTGGGGTGGGGCACCCCTTTTTTTTGGGAATTTAAAGGGTTAAAACCTCTTAAAAATCCCCCCCCACCAAAAAATGGTGTGAGGTCCCCCCTACCCAGCATAACCAGCCCAGGGCCAGCTATGCAGGGCTTGTAGAACAGGGCGCAGGTCCCTGGCCTGCAGGCTACAAGCCCAAGTAGCCTCTCTGAGAGGCAGGTCATTTGGGGGCCAGGGGTTAACGGCAAATCACTCGCTAGCCGCAGGTGACTTGCCAGCCCCCAGCCTTGTGAACTGGTATAGGGGTGTCATAGATCCCTTACCAGTTCACAAAGAGTTAACAGTAAATAACACACTACACACAATTAAAAATGACTTTATTAAAAAATATATATTTTTTTTACTTTCCTGTCCCCCTCGATCTGATGACAGATGCGGTCATCGCTGGCCAAAGAAGGGGGAGGCAGGCGATCAGATCATCGCCAAAGGGGCGGGCCTAGCAGCAAGGTGGCGGCGCCCTTCGGGAGAGGAGACCTGAAGACAGAAAAGAAGTGCTGAAGACAGAGGGGCACCCTATTCCAGGCACTCCCCTGCAGCCGGAGGGGCCCCGATGGGGGATCGGAGGCTCCCAGGAGCAGGAGGAGACCCGGAGTGATCGAACGAGGGTCAGGTGAGTGTTTTTTTTACTTTAGTTTTGCTGTGGCAGGGGGGGAAATCAGGCACGTAGATTCTACGTGCTTGGCACTTAAGTGGAGTAAAGCGAACATGTAGAATCTACGTGCTTGGCACTGAAAGGGTTAAAGGGCCAGCATACCTACAGCATAAGACATGCTCAGGATTTTTAAAAAATACATCACACTACTCATGCTAGTCAGACTATGTGGGGATGAGAGCCCTGGCCGTCTCAAGTCACAGGATGAACTCCACACAGACACACAGTACTAGGGTACAGAGCTAAAAAACAAAAACTAAAATAAAAACATTGGCCAAAGACTAACCATCTTCCTAGCACACTCCTTCTAGTGGTTCCCTAGGGAGGAAACACAAAGAACTGAGGTAGGCAGGAAGGGGTTGGGCTTTTTTTTTTATATATTCTTTATTTTGGTTTTCAGTTTTTACATACAATTCAATAAAGTACAAGAAACAAAAGGCAGTACGTATACAGTCGTCACACAGCTTACATACATGACGTTGGTGTCTCTGGGAGAAACTTCAAGGCTTCCAGCCACCAAAGCTATCCTCTGCGATGGGTGGGGGGGGGGGGGGATCAAAACAAAACACTGTGGGATCGGGGCAGTGTCCCCCAATATTCAGACAAATCTACCCTAGGAGGCAGGGTACCCCCTGGCCACCGGGAGGGAGGCCCACCTCCCTACACCAGCAGACCCAGGGGCCAAGACCCACCCCCCCCCGTACATCCACCCGACCCTATCGTCTAACGTTGGCACCTGAGGCCGGACGACTGTATGCCGAGGAAAGAGAAGAGTAGAATACAGAAGAAAGGAGGGATAGGTAAGAATTAGGGTCGGGATAGGAGGGGAGGGGAGAAGGGTTTTGGCATTGCTTATATATCAGCTTCTATGATCTCTCTGTACTCTTGAGACACTGAGAACACTACCCAGTTGGCCCACTTCAAGTGATGCGCCTCTGAGGATTCGCTGCGCGCAGCGATCAATCCCTCAAACCGCTCAATTTCTGCCACTTTTCGCAGCCACATAGTAACGCTGGGTGGTTCCTGTCTCCTCCAATGCGAAGGGATGCACGCCCTGGTGGCATTGACTAATTGACTCAGGACCGATCTCTGGTAATTTTTAGTGGGCAACCCCGAGTGGTGGAGCAGGAAAAAGGCCGGATCCCCCGGTACCTCCCCCTCAACTAAGCGCTGCACAGTTCTCCTCACTGCCGACCAGAAGTCTGCCAACACATGGCATGACCAGAAGATGTGAAGAAAATCTCCTCTACCTATTACAGCGCCAGAAGAGCGGGGCGACCATCGGGAACCATTTGTGCAACTGGGCAGGCACTCTGTACCATCTCGTCAATATCTTATAATTACATTCTTTGTATCTGGTACACATAGCCGTTTTGTGTGACAACCGCACTACCCTACTTTCCTGTTTCCCTGAGATAGTGATCCCCAGGTCTCTTTCCCATTTCTGGACGAACGGGTGCGGATCTTCATTCTGTGGTTTAACAAGGCACTTATATATGGCCGAAAGTGCATGTCGAGCCGGGCCCTTCTCTTCGCACAACCTCTCAAACTCCGTGAGTTCCCTCAGTTCTCTGCTCTGGGGGTTAATGGCTGACAAGAAGTGGCTTAATTGCAGTTTCTGCCGTGCATTCCATACCGGCAGGTTCCCAGCCCCAGAAGTCTCTTCCAAGGATCCCCTGGTTCCTTGGTTTCTGAAATGCCTAATCCTGAAGACCCCCTCTCTTATCCATCTCTCTGCCGTTTTGCCACCTTGGCCCGGTGTGAACTCCGGGTTCCCCAAGACTGGGAACATAGGTGAGAAGGCCAGGGATATGTCCCGAAGGGGGAAATATCTGTGGCATATTTTGAGTGAAGCACCAATCGTCGGGTGCTGTAGTTCCACACTCAGGGCCTGCTTTTCAGCCAGGGGGCCATTTTTAGTGGGGCCAAGTCTCCTTGTTCAATCTGAACCCATTTGCTTATGTTGGTCGTGTCTACACCAGTCTACCACCCTGTTTAAATGCGAGGCAGCATAATACAGACTGGATCAGGAAGGCCCACACCTCCCAAGTCCTTCAGTCTGGCAAGGATTTTTCTATTGAGTCTTGGCTTCTTGCCCAACCAGATGAACTTCGAGAAAAGGGCACCCATCTTGCTGAAAAAGGAGTCAGGGATAAATATCAGCAATGCCTACATCAGGTATAGTAAACGTGGTAATCGGTTCATTTTTAGGGCGTTGCACCTCCCGAACCAAGAGAGCTTTTTCATAGACCAGGTCTCTGTGTCTCTATTGAAAACGCTTAGTAACGGGGGAAGTTTAGCACAAAAATCCCCTCTAATGATCTACCCAGTTTCGTGCCCAGGTATGTAATATAATCCTTTGCCCACCTAAAGGAGAAAGAATGTCGGATCCTCTTTTCCCTGTCTATGGGAAGGTTAATGTTTAGTATTTCAGATTTTTGAAAGTTGATCGTATTATTTAAAAACTCCCTGTATAAATCCAATTCTTTGACCAAGTTGGGTAGAGATACTTCCGGGCAGGTCACAAAGAACAGCAGGTCGTCTGCAGACGCTGCCACTTTATAATGCCCCGAGGGTAGGGAAACTCCCTGTATGCTTGGATTTCCTCTCACTCTGCACAAGGGAGGTTCTAATGATAGGATAAAAATTAAGGGTGACAAAGGGCAGCCCTGCCTCGTTCCGTTCCTGATGCAAAAAGGCTCTGATTCTAGTCCGTTCACACAAACCGTAGCCGCGGGGTTGTTATAAAGGCTTGTGACCCAGGCCAGCATATTAGGTCCCAAACCCACATGCTCCAGAACACCAAACATGTACTCCCACTGGACCCGATCGAACGCCTTCTCCGCATCAGTGGCGAGGACGACTGTTGGGTGGCTTGTCTTTATAGCGGAGTGGAGGAGGTTCAGCGCTTTCGCTGTGTTATCCCGTGCCTCCCTGTGTGGCATGAAGCCTACTTGATCAAGGTGTATTACATGGTGCAGGTGAGGGGCCAGTCTAGATGCAAGGATCTTGGAAAACAATTTCAGGTCCGCATTTATTAATGAAATAGGCCTGTAATTCGAGCAGAGTGTGGGATCTTTCCCCTCTTTAGGAATCACAGAGATGTGAGCCCTGAGGCTGTCCGCTGCGAGGACGTTTCCAGATTTTAATGAGTTAAGTACTTTAATCAGCCTGGGCAATAGGACTCCAGCGAACATCTTATAATACAGGAGGGGGGCAGCCCATCTGGCCCCGGTGTCTTGCCACTCGCCGAACCCCTAATCGCCCTGTCTAGCTCGTCCGCTGTGATAGGGCCCTCCAACTCTTCTGTCAGCTCTCTGGGTAGCTTGGGCATCCCCGAGCACTGTATATAATCTGCCATCTCCGCTCCTCTCCGCCCCAAGTGACTTGGAGCCATATTGTATAGCCCTTCGTAATACTTCCTAAAAGCTCCTGCTATGTCCTTATCCAAGTGTTGTGTGTTCCCCTCTAAGTCTTGCACCTTAGGTACGTATGTTCTGGCCCTTTCCCCCCCCTCAGAGCTGAAGCCAGGAGGCGCCCGCACTTATCTCCTGACTCATAGAACACATAGAACAACAATCCTCGAGTACATGTTATGGGGTGATGAGTAAAATGTGTAATCTCTAGTATCTGGGTTAAAAATGCGCCATGGATCCACTAATTGGTAAAGGTGCAAGAGTTGCTTAACTCTTTTCAGCTTGGAGTACGGTATGTATGTGTGCCCTTTAGAAGTGTCTATAAGGGGATCCAATTACCAGTCTACCCTCAGCAAAGTCCCTTTCCAGGACATTCTCAAGAAAGGGGACCTGTCCAGCATTCAGTAAATATAGATTCACAAAGGTAAAATACTCAGAGCGGACCTTACCCTTGACCATAAGCCACCTCCCATCTCCATCACAAAGGGAGCCCACCGCAACCCAAGGGACGGATCTAGAAAGTAAGATACTCACTCCCCTCGATCTTGAGTCTGGAGAGTAACAATGGTAAGTAAATGGAAATACCTTGTTCCTGATGGATGGTGGGTTTGTTGCCTTGAAATACGTTTCCTGAACAAAGGCCACTTGAGCTTTCATTGCTTTAAGGTTGTTCAGCACCATGGATCTTTTTTCAGGCGTGTTCAATCCTTTCACATTAAAAGGAGACCAGGCTAATATCACCCATGGTAAGGAGATGCAGTAGCGTACAGTAATCCGGTACACAGCAAGCGTCTACTGACAGACAACACACTAGTGCTGCGCCCACCAGGCCCAGCTCCCAACACACTCCCCCGCTCTTGGGACCCTTAATCGATAAACAGTGGAGGCAAACGGGAGAAGGGGAGGAGAGGGTGGAGGCAAAGGGGAGAAGGGGAGGAGGGGGTGGAGGGAGGTGGAGGGAGGGAGGGGAAGAGGGGTAAGGAACGAGAGTAAAAGAGAATAGAAGAGAAAAGAAAAGAGAACAAAGAATGAAACACGACCGGAGTTCAAACGACCTCGCCGGGCGTATAGTAACTATTAGCAACCTTGCTTATCCTCGAGCCTCCCTCAATGGTAAAGGCTAGAGGTGTACCTAAGTGGGGAACTGTGTCCAGCCTCTGACGTGGGAGTTAGTCTCTCCACCCTCCTGAGCACCCCACACACAATGAGCAACTAGTGAAAGTAAAAGAAACATAACAGGAACAATTAACACGGTTAGTCTCTTTTAACCCAGTCAGCCTCCCCCTGCCAGCCCCATCTGCGCTCCATCTCCACTGTGCACCCACCGGGCGAGCCCCATGCTCCCATTTAGGGCCGATCCCCACGGTGAAGGGAACCAACCAGGTACTATTGCCCCAGTGAAGCTCATGCTTTTAACGGCTCGAATACTCAGTGCCCAGCGAGAGCCTCCTTTACGTTATCCGCTAACCTAGGGCTCGACTCAGGGGAGGCCAGACAACAATCATGAGGAAGATTCCACAATTATAAACGCTTTGCAAAGATCTACACAAGCTCAGAGTTCACGATCCATAGGCCCAGCCTGCCTGTCTCTTCTTATCCTACGCCGACGGGGTCCAGAGCGCCAGGCGGCTCCCCTACTAGGCCCTCGCTGTAGGGGTTCTTCTGACAGCGCCAACCAGTTCAGAACCTGCACGGGGTTACAATCCAGAAATGCGAAAAGACCGTCTAGACCTTGACTCGTTCTCAGGATGTAAGTATCACGCCCTTTGGAGATAAGGTGTAAGGGGTATCCCCATCTGTATGTGGCCCCTGCACCTCTAATTGCATCCAGAGCTGGTTTCATAAGCCTGCGCATCTGCAATGTGCGCCTGGAGAGATCTGGAAGGATCTGAATCCTTGCTCCATCAAAATCGATAGGCCCATGTCTCCAGGCCCTGCGGGCAATTTCCTCCTTCACTCTGTAGAAGTGTATTCTGCAGATTACGTCTCTGGGAAAAGCCGGGTCAGGGCTACGTGGGCCTAGGGCTCTATGCGCTCTGTCGATCTCGATGGGGGTATCTGCGCTCCTCTCCAGCAGATTGTTAAAAATGGTGGTAATAATTTGCTTCACATGTTCTCCCGAAGATGTTTCCGGGATGCCCCTTAACCGCAGGTTGTTTCTTCTATGCCTGTTTTCCAGGTCATCATGTTGCAGCTGGAGCTGAAGGATCTGCTTGCTCTGGGTCTCTACTCGCGCTGTTAGGGCTTCCAGCTTGGCCTCAGTCTCTGTTTGATTGACGGATCTGTTTGATTGACGGTTTTGCCAGACAGAGCCTGACACTGGTGAAGGGAAGTATTGCTTTGTTATAATTAAGATTGCTTAAAGCGAGTTCCGGTTGTATTTTCAAGTGAGGTTGTATTGTAAGTGAGGGGACTTTTCATTAAGGGACTTTAGATTGGGGGACTTCAAGTGTTCTTATTGCCTATGTGCTAAAATAAGAAGGTAAAAGCCAAAGTTGCTGCACCTGTGAGCACTAAAATTGTTTTTACTGCTGTATTGTAACTAGGATAATGGCTAGCAATATTGGAGGTCTACTTCAGTGCACAGTTTGTCATATGTATACACTTCAGGAGCAGCAGTTCCGGGGTGAATACCGCTGTGGTAAATGTGAGCAAATTGCAAACCTGGAAGCTCGGGTTAGAGATCTGGAGGAGCAAAATGCAAGACTGAGGAGGATTGACAATATGGAAAAGAGTTTTCTGCTCACTGAGCAGGTAGTAAATGGGGTAGATACAGAGGGTGGAGAAATGGGTCAGAAGGAGCAGATAAGTAGCTGGGTAAATGTAGATAGAGGGAGTGGAAAGGGTGCACAGAAAAGGAAGGCCATTCCTGTATCTGTACACCCTAGCAAAATTGCCAAGTTGGGTAATGATGCAAGAGTGTCAGTCTCAGAAATGGCAGCCCTAGTGGATACTGCTCTCCCTAACAGCCGGGAGAACAGCCCAGCTAGTGAGCGGGTGGTTGGGACTGCAGGTAGGACTAGATAGTTAGTGATCATAGGGGATTCTATTATCAGGCGGGCTGATAGAATAATTTGTCAACAAGACCACCTCAACCGAATGGTTTGCTGTCTCCCTGGTGCCAGGGTTCGGCATGTGGTGGAAAGGGTAGACAAATTACTGGGAGGGACTGGGGATGACCCAGCTGTCGTGGTCTATGTGGGGACCAATGACAGAATTAATGGAAAATGGAGGATCCTTAAGAATACATTTAAGGAATTAGGCACCAAGTTGAAGGGAAGGACCTCCAAGGTTGTATTCTCTGGAATACTGCCAGTGCCATGCGCTACACATGAAAGACAGCGGGAGCTTAGAGAGTTAAACGCATGGCTCAAGTCCTGGTGCAGGGCAGCAGGATTTGGGTTCCTAGAGCACTGGGCTGACTTTTCATTGGGGTACAAACTGTATTCCAAAGATAATTTGCACCTGAATGGAAGGGGGGCTGCTGTGCTGGGTAAGAGGATACTAGAGGGGGTGGAGAGTTATTTAAACTAGAGATGAGGGGGGAGGGCAAGAGTGAAAACAAAAGTGAAGACAGGTTATTTAGGGGACAGTGCATAATGGTGGGTGGAGAATTAGAAGGGGGGAGGACTGCTTTGATGAAGGAGATCCATGTGTTGCAAACCAGCAGTAAAAAATTAAAAACTAATACTATACCCCAATGTGTCAAACTAGATAGGAACATAAAGTGTATGTTCACAAATGCCAGAAGTCTGGCAAGTAAAGTGGGGGAGCTTGAGGCTCTGGTGCTGGCAGAGAATATTGAGGTTGTTGGTGTGGCTGAGACATGGCTGGATTCCACACATGACTGGACTGTCAATCTACAAGGTTTTGCTCTTTTTCGGAAAGACAGAGCAAAAAGGAAAGGGGGTGGCGTGTGTCTTTATGTAAAGCAAGAACTCAAAGCATATATTAATGAGGGGATACTAGCAGAAGATTGTGAGGATGTAGAATCCTTGTGGGTAGAAGTAGGGGGGAGATGTAAACAATGCTAAAATACAGTTTGGTGTAATCTATAGGCCCCCAAATATAACTGAGGAAATAGAGGATCAACTGCATAAACAGATAGAGTGGGCGTCACAGGCTGGTACAGTGGTGATGATGGGGGACTTCAACTATCCAGGAATTGACTGGAGACACAGTTCAGCTTCCACTACAAGGGGGAGAGCATTCCTAAGCTTGCTACAAGATAATTATATGAATCAGTTCGTGGAGGCACCTACTAGGGGTGATGCTATTCTAGAGCTTGTAATATCAAATAATGATGACCTGATGGGGGTAGTAACAGTCAGTGAAAATCTTGGTAACAGTGACCACAATATAATTGTATTTAACATAAACTGCAAGAAAGATTTTCTGCCTGGGAAGGCAAAAACATTAAATTTTAGAAAGGCCAACTTTCCCAGGCTCAGAGCTGCACTCAAGGACATAGACTGGGAGCATCTGTTTAGGAATAAGGATACAGATGCCAAATGGGAGTGCTTTAAATCAATTGTGAGTAGCAACGTTGCAAAATGTATTCCTACAGGTAACAAATATAAGCGGCTAAAATTAAACCCCTCATGGCTGACACCTGCAGTTAAAAGAGCAATAAAGAACAAAAAAAGGGCATTTAAACATTGCAAGGCTGAACTCTCAGCTGTAACACTTGGGAAGTATAAACTAGTAAATAAAATGCGTAAAAAAGAAATAAGGCTGGCAAAAGCACAAAATGAAAGAAATGTGGCCAAAGAAAGCAAAACAAACCCTAGAAGAAAACTAAATCAGAACAGGTAGGTGCCCTAATTAATGATAATGGGGAAATGGTCACTGGGGATGAAGATAAGGCAGAGCTGTTAAATGGATTCTTTAGCTCTGTGTACACAAGAGAAGAGCAAGGAGCCAACACAGAAGATGCCACTGATAGCAATAGCCCAAGTATAATAATTAACAAGCTAAATGTGGATATCATCCAAGAAAAACTAAATAATTTAAATGTGAATAAGACTGGAGGACCAGATGGACTTCACCCAAGAGTTCTCAAAGAACTCAGTTCCGTTATCTCGTCACCTCTGTTGTTGATCTTTAAAGACTCACTAGCAACTGGTATAGTGCCAAGGGACTGGCGCAAGGCAAATGTGGTGCCCATTTTTAAAAAGGGCTCTAGGTCTTCTCCGGGCAATTACAGACCTGTTAGCTTAACATCCATTGTGGGGAAATTGCTCGAGGGACTATTAAGGGACAACGTACACGAATATGTAACTATCCATAATATTATAAGTGACAACCAACACGGTTTTACTAAGGACAGAAGCTGCCAGACTAACCTGGTTGGCTTCTATGAGGAGGTGAGTAGAAGCCTGGACAGAGGGGCAGCTGTGGTTATGGTTTTTCTGGATTTTGCAAAAGCATTTGACACTGTCCCCCATAGACGCTTATTGGGGAAATTGAGATCTTCAGGATTTGAAAATGCAGTTTGTAACTGGATTGAAAACTGGCTGAAGGATCGTGTGCAGAGAGTTGTGGTTAATGATACCTACTCTAAATGGTTACCAGTTGTAAGTGGCGTACCCCAGGGTTCAGTGCTGGGCCCACTATTATTTAACTTGTTTATAAACGACATAGAAGATGGAATTAAAAGCACTGTCTCTATTTTTGCAGATGACACAACGATATGTAGCACAGTGCAGTCTATTGAAGATGTTCACAAGCTTCAGGCTGACTTGGACACATTGAGTGTCTGGGCATCCACTTGGCAAATGAAGTTCAATGTGGAAAAATGCAAAGTCATGCACTTGGGGTCTAATAACCTGAAGGCCACATATGTCCTCGGGGGCGTAAAACTGGGAGAGTCACTTGTTGAGAAGGATCTGGGGGTACTGGTAAATCACAGACTAAATAACAGCATGCAATGCCAAGCAGCTGCTTCCAAGGCCACCAAGATACTATCATGCATTAAAAGAGGCATGGAATCACGGGATAGAGATGTAATTTTGCCTCTTTACATGGCACTGGTGCGCCCTCACCTGGAATATGCCGTCCAGTTCTTGGCGCCTATTCATAGAAAGGACGCTCTGACTCTGGAAAGGGTGCAGAGGAGAGCCACCAAACTAATAAAGGGAATGAAAGATCTTAGTTATGAGGAAAGATTACGAGAATTAAATCTGTTTAGTCTTGAGAGGAGGCGATTGAGGGGGGGACCTGATAACTTGTATAAATATATAAATGGACCATACAAAAATTATGGGGGAACACTGTTTCATGTAAAATCCTCTCTAAGGACAAGGGGGCACTGCCTTCAATTGGAAAAAAAAAAAAATTTAGTCTACGGAGGCGACAATCGTTTTTTACCATAAGAACTATAAATCTATGGAATAGCCTTCAACAGAAGCTTGTTACAGCATCAACCGCTGACAGCTTCAAAAAAGGATTAGATGCTTATTTAGAAGAAAATAACATTAACAGTTACTATTAGCGGTTATCAGTAAAAAAATAAAAACAAAAAATAAAATAGCTTCCCCTATAAAATAAAAAATAACTTCCCCGACACCCTTGGTTGAACTTTATGGACATATGTCTTTTTTCAACCGTATTAACTATGTAACTATGTATACTCTGGAGTCCAGGGCCTGAATCTGGCCCCGAACCTCTGCAATGTCTTTCTTGTATGCCGATTCGTAGCGCAAGATCAATGCCTCAAAATCAGCTCTGGAGGGGATGGCCCTCAGAAAGGAGAGGGTCTCTCTATGAATGTTGATGATGCCGCCTGTTGCTTCTTCGCCTGCTGTGTTGCTCTGTTTTGGGGATGGAGATCCTGCTGGTGAGGGCATCGGGGAGGGGAAAGCTATTGGACCTGGTGGGGAGGTCATCATGGCGGGGGGGGGGGGGGGGGGAGGAAGTCTTTTTGGGTAAAAGACGGTGTGGCGGTCGGACTGAAGGATCCCCCGCTCTCATTGTCAGGCCAATCATGAGAAAAATTATGGGAGCCACCTGGTGCCCCGTCCAGCCAGGTTGTTATGTTGTGGGTCAATGACTGGCAGACACTCGCTCCTCGCTGTCTTCCCGCTTCTGCCCTTGGTAAACTGCCTGGGTGAGGTTGCCTCTGCGGGAGACCCCTGCTCATTTGTGCCCTCCACCCTCCACCATGCTCTTCGTGCTAAGGCTCTTTCTGTCTGGGGATAAATGTGAATTGCTCCAGTCTGTCTGCAACAGAAGCTCCCCCTGTAGGATTATGAAGACCTGCCACTTCCCTACGTCAGTGGCTTGATCTCTTCCTGGGCCATCTTCTCCCCTCTGTGGGCTCTCCCCCCCTCCTCGCTGGAGTTCCTGATATGGATCACCTTCCCCCATTGGGCCCCCGTACCTCGAGTATCTGCGTCTGCTGGCAGGTACACAGTCTGTGTCTGGCCTGTCCGCCATCCTGACCCCTTCTGTAGCCACTGTTTGCGACCCTGAGCTTCCAGGGCGGGCGCCTCCTCCGCGGCTGGTCTCCTGTTCTCTCACAACCTTTGTGCTGGCTGCTGTGTCTGCTTGAACCAAGCACTGATCATCCCCGCTCGCTCTGAAGCTACGAGCGTGTGGGTGCTCTTGTGTGACCTCGGCTCTAAATCAAACGTTTTTGCTCAAAAAGGCTCGGAACTCCTCTCCTCACGTCTGCTCCATTCAGACACCAGGCCACACCCCCCAGGAAGGGGTTGGGCTTTTAACCTCTGCTCAGTTTGTGTTAACTCACATGGGGTAGGGCCTTCTCTCTCCATTTGGTCATGCTGAAGTATGATTTGGAAAATTAAAGCTACTCAACGCAATGGACAGATTAGGGGGCATTTAAAGCTGCACAAGGAAAATTGAGGCTTGTTATACACTTATACAAAATGTGTGAAAAGCACAAATTACCTGGAAAACAATAGCTGGTAATGTGGTCTGGTAGTAACCATCCTGATCAGTCTCAGGGTCAGTCTCTTTAGTCCAGTCCTTTTTATCAGTTTCTAATGCTTTTCTTAACCAAGCAATAATATTGGACTAAAATGCAAAGAAAAAAAAATAGGACTACTGAGTTTAGAGTCAACAGTTTGATCAAAATAATGTACACAAAGAAGTTGCTTACTTGGACAGTTGCCATGTACTTATGTAAAAGCTGATCCACTATTTCTTGCGAGAGGAGTGGTTGCATTGACTTCACATCTACTTCCGGGGATAAGTCTATATTTCCCATCATTTCAGAACTATAGAAGCAATAGATTTTTTAAAAAAGTGTTTAAATAAAATTATACATAGAAGGAGAACAGTGTCTTTGTTATTACCATTTTCTAACAACTTTACAATGCAGGCAATACATTCAGAAAATGAGAGCTGCTGGAGCAGTGTCTGAGCTTAAAGTTAGTGCACCAAAACCATACTCCCCATTCGCCTATTTTTCACATCCAATTCTAAACTCGGTAAATAAATTTTTAGAAATCCTTTTCTTGGACATTCCAAGGAAGACATACACACAGTTATATCAGATGTAAAAATGTGAAGTACAGTACAGTCTAAATGAAAAAATCTAGAGCCAGCCAATAGCCTTCCCCCAGGGCATCCATAATTGGGATGCTCCGCTGTGTAAAACCCCCTCAGTAGCCAGAAAACCCACTTTTCCAGTTTCCTATGCCTTGGAAACATCCCCAGCTTTTCTGTAGCTGAGGCAAGCACCTGCGGACAGCCGGGGATGTGGCCTGGTCATGTCAGTCGACTTTTTTGAGATCAGTGATCCCAAAAATATGTTTTTATTTATTTTTTAACTGGGCGTCGGTTAAGATAGCTGCATTGCCAGAGGTACTCAAGCGGGGAGGGGGGACCCGGGTATGGGTTTTGTGAAGCTTTAAGATACAATTTGGTCACTTCCATCTATCAAAAAATCTTTAACACTGGACAAAAGGTGGCATTTCGAGTTCGAAACGCGCAGACGCTTGTGGATTTTATTTGGGGTTTCTTGCCTGTACCATGCTTTTATGATTTTGCCTAAATAGAACATTGAAGAAATTTTAAAGTGGACCTTTTGGCTGTTGGCTTGTTGTCATGGGCACAGTTTTCTGGAAGCAAACCCTCGAGGAATTCACTGGTTGCACATTTTTTCCCAAAACAAAACAAGCAGAATTAAAAAAAAATGATATATATATCACTATACAGATGAGAAAAAGCAAGCATAATCTAAAAAAGCAAGGTCCCCTGACCATTACAATACCCAACATACTATGTACTTTCAACCCTTTAACTGCCCTTTGTTGCAAGACCATTTTTCACCATTTTACATTTTATGTTTAACTGATGTTTTTGCAGGAATTTTCAAGAACAATGACTTGTTCATGTGGGCTTTAACTTGAAATGTCTTGTTTCTATTGTCAGTGGTTTCTGATTATTTTGGGGTAAAAAAAGTTTAAAATGTATTTTCTTTCAAATGTGCCCCTTTTTTAAAAATAATATTTTTTTCCAGAGAAAACCATATTGTATTTAACCCTTCTAGTGCCAGCTACGTGACTCTCATGTAGCTGCCTCTCCAACCGTTAAGTGCCAGCTACGTGAGAGTCACGTAGCTGACTTTAGAGGCCCATAAAACAAAAAGTAAAAAACATACAGACTTACCTTACCCCTCATTTGAAAGGGCCAGCGATTCTGTACAAGAATCCGCTGTTAGATTTCCGCCCCCAGGCCTTTGATCTTCAGGAGGGGGCCCGGAATAGCCCCACCCCCCCCCCCGCCGGCGCTGACATCTGAAAAAAAAAACAAAAAACAATAAATGACATTTACTCACCTGGCAGCGCGATGGCTCTCCCCGGGTCTTCTCTTCACCAGGGGGGGCTCCGATCCCCCCCCCCCCTGGGCTTTCCACGCTGCTTGTGAGGGCCCAGAAACGGGCCATCACCATCCTCTTCGGCCCGGCGCTGGCCTCGCCCTAGCCCGCCCCTAACTCCGCCCACTTGATGACGTCATCCCGCTCCTCGGGTTACTGGCACCCGGGCTCCGATCTGTCAGTTGTCAGCAGCGATCGGAGCAGGGAGGGTGGCAGGCAGGGTGGCTCTGATCTCCGTGCCTGCCACCCTCCCTGCTCTGATCACTACCGACAACTGTCATCTGCAGCAGCGTGGGACACTGGATGGGAGGTAAGTATAAGTGAAAATAGAATAATAAAGAACTTGTCTGGTGTCTTTTTTTTAACTTAACCCTTTGTGAACTGGTAAGGGGTCCATGAGACCCCTTATACCAGTTCACAAGGCTCTGGGTATGGCAGGTCACCTGCGGCAAGCGGGTGATTTGCCATAACCCCCAGCCCCCCATTACCTGCCTCCCCAACGGCCAGGGGGGGGCAGAAGGGCCCGGGCCACGTGGCTATGTGGGCTAGTAGCCTGCAGGGCCAGAGGCCACCAACGCTGGCCCCTGCGCCCTGTTCTACAAGCCCCCATAGCTGGTCCGGGTCAGTAATGCTGGGTAAGGGGGACCCTATGTCATTTTTGGGGGGGATTTTAGGGGTTTTTAACCCTTAGAATTCCAAAAAAGAAATGAGCCCCCCCCCCCCCCCCCCCTGGGAGGGGGAACCCTATGTCATTTTTTTTTTTTATTAACCCCTTACAACTATGCAATCATATTGCATAGTTGTATCCTATCTGGAATCACCTAAACTGCTGTTTCAGGAAAGGGGGTATACCTATACATATGTGGTACCATTGTGACCTGGAGAAATAGGGCTTTCACACGCAATAATATTTTATTAACAAACTTACATTTTTTATTACAAAAAAACACTACAAATTGTAAAAAATAGTTTTTTTCCATTTTTTTCCACATATTTCACCCAAAAGTATTGAGAATACACTAAGAAAAGGCCAAACAAGACATTTCATGTTGAAGCCCAGACTCTGCTGAAAAAAACAATATATAATTTTCATCGAAATCCCTGGAAATCCCTTCAAAAATCAAGGTTGCACACGTGTAGCGCAAAAACGTGAAAAGTCGTCTGGCAACAGATTGTGACAAAAAATCTCGGTAGGCTGGCACTCAAAGGGTTAAAAGCCCAATTCCTCCCATTTACAACAGTACCACAATAAAATGAAGAGAGTGCTTTAAGACATTTTAAAATAAGATAAACCTACTAGCCACACAATCAAGGGTTAAATTTTTTAGAAAATGTTCGAATTTTAAGGGTTAACTACTAAAAACAAATGTGTGGGGTCCCTCCTTCCCAGTAAAACCAGCTCTGCAGCAGCTATGGGAGCTGATAAGAGTAGGAAACAGGGGCCAGCAGCAGCCCTTACAGGCTGCGGACTCTTCTGCACTCCCCCGGGCTTTGGTGAGGCAGGTAATGGTGCCAGGGGTTTATAGCAAGTCACCTGCTGGCTGGCAGGGCTCCTGCCCTGTGAATTGGTATAGGGGTCTCATGGAAGTGTGAAATATTTAAAGAAAATAAAAACACAGTAAAAATGTAATTTAAAAATAAAATAAGATTTTTTTCGCTTTTTACCTCTGATGCCAAATGCTCTGTGTCCTACACCAATCACCCCAGTAATGTCACTAACTGCCGGAAGTGATCAGCCGGGCAGGGGATCAGAGCCCTCTGCCCATGCATCAAGTTCCGCTGATCAGTCCCAGCTTCTGACACCCTCACCTCCTCTGGCACAAGGCCCCTCCCTGCGGGATCCGAGATGACAGTAACAGCTGTGGGGCAATGGCTGCCCCAATTAAGACCCTGGGGAGGGGAATTGGAAGCCCCCTGAAAGAAGAGTAGACCCCAGCACTGGATCCTGGACGGGGTTGATCATTTTTTTTTCTTCTCTTTTTTTGGCTACAAGAGGGGGAAGTAGCAGGCACATTAAATTCACATGGCTGGCAGTTAACAGAGAGGCATCCACATGACCTTCACAAGCTTGGCATTTAAAGGGTTAAACAGCTTAAAACAAAATGTATACATTTCATATGTGTGTGTGTGGGGGGGGGGGGGTGAGATAGAAACAGGATGGTCAAATAAAGCGCACAACAAGCTTTGGGTGAGCTTAGAACAGTCCCTCTCTTTCCTGAAGCGGATGTCTCTACCATGGATTGAACCCATTAAAAGACCCAAGCGTGAGAATCTTCCATATTTGGTCAGCCCCCTACTATGAGTGCGGGACACAATGTTGAAGAACCTCCTACTTTGGGTCTTCTCTCCCTACTTTTTGACAACCCTGCCTTACCCTCAGTGTTGGGAGCCCCTAGATTGGGATGCAGCCATTAACACTAGACTTGGCCAGACCAGAATGAATTCTAGACCACCCACGAGTCCTTCGCCATCTCTCCCTCTCTTTATATGAAGAAAACCTGATCTAAAGCTCTCCTCCTATATACACAGTATCATTAGTATATCAGCTGATTTGGAGAGTGTTCAAATGTGGGAGGCAAACAATGGTAAATCTTTAAAGGACTGGGAGAAAAAATACAATTCTGTGATTACTCACCTGTAGAATTGGTATTATACGTATACAGCACGTCCTGTTCCAGAATAATCCTTGCTCCTTGGTAATACGTCCACTAGATGGCGCTGGACTGCAGAGACAGAAAAGTGGCTCCTCCAGGCCCCATATATACCAGGCACCTCTCACAAATTCCCCAGTATTGACATGCAGTTAAAAAGAAGCCGGGAGAACTATAATAACCAAAATTCAAAAATGAACATATGAACAATCACCATACAGAGGTAGTAAGAATAATGATAAGGGCGGGGTGGAACAGGACGTGCTGTATACATATAATACCAATTCTACAGGTAAGTAATCACAGAATTGTATTATTCTAAGTATACAGCACGTCCTGTTCCAGAATAATCCTTACTCCTGGGACATCCAATAGCAGTGTCCGTAAGGTAGGGTGGGATCCCCAAGAAATAACAGGCAGTTTAAACCACTGCCGCCTGCAGAACTTTGCAGCCAAAAGCAGCATCAGCTGAGGCCCTAACATCAACCTTGTAAAACTTAGAAAAGGTATGAACAGAAAACCAAGTAACGGCCTTGCAAACTTGTTCAACAGAAGCTTGATGCTGAAAAGCCCAAGAGGCACCAATAGCACGAGTAGAATGAGCAGTTAGGCGAAAGGGAGGTTCCTTCCCCTTAGCCGAATAGGCCTGTATCACAGCCTGACGAATCCTCTTGCTGATAGTGGATTTAGCTGGAGCCAGACCCTTCTTAGGTCCAGACGGGAGCACGAAAATAGAAAAATAGAACTTCAGAGTCCTGACCACATCCAAAGAGTGTAAAACCTGCTCCTTAGGGTTACTAGGATTAGGGCACAGAGAAGGCAAAACAATGTCCTGATTAAGATGAAAGGCAGACACAACCTTAGGCAGAAAATCTGGCCTAAAACGAAACACCACCTTGTCCTGGAGTCTCTCAAAGTAAGGGGGTTTGATGGAAAGCGCCGCCAACTCAGAAACACGCCTAACAGAAGTAATAGCCACCAAAAAGACTACCTTAAAGGAGCAGTATCGCAAAATTTGCATTAAAAAAGATAAATAAATAGCTTCTAACATGTGTATAAATAATCTGGCGATAGAAAAAGGAAAAAATATATGCCTTTCTTTTAAATTGTATAATGACAATGGCTCAGTCCATTTGCTGAATAGGGGGATCTGCTGGGTTGTATTTAGTGAGCTGCTTCATTTAGCCCACTGGTCTCCTAGCAACACTTTACCTCAGAGGCTGACACTGTAATCAGTGGTAAGGCCTGTGTGTGTGAGGTGCTGCTTTTGTTATGAGACCAGGTGACTCAAATGTGTAAAATCTATACAAAATAAACTAAACTGACTGAAAATGACTGCAATTCTTCTTTGAATAACTGTGCAGGAAAATCTAAAGGTATTAAAGTGGAACAAAACCCTGAGTGGCCGACCCTGAAGTCTATAAGACCAGGCCATTGACCTTCCCCCTTGGGCGTCCTAAATCGGGATACCCACTGTGTGAAACGACCCCTGGATAACCACAGATCCCCCCCATTTTTCTCACGCAGATAGTCATTTAGACAGGCCGGGCGGCCAGGAAGGTTACTGTTCAGGCTCCCCATCTGCGTGCAAACAGAGCTGATTGGATGAGAGCCCACGCATGCGCTGTGGGACAGGGAAAGGTACGTTTTCACAGGCGAACTTGGGGATTTCACATATCAGGGCATCCCAAGTCGGGATGCCCCTAGGGGCACAAAACAAAACTCCAGATAGTGAAAATCCTGGGTTGGGCTTTGCTCAAAACACACAAAGCTGAAAGAAAGATCATATGGAAAAATGTGTTGAGAAAAGAGAGAGAAAATGGTAAACTGAAAGATTCTGCAGCAGAGCCAACATGAATGGAAAACTGTCAAAATCAGCTAAATTACTTCTAGAGCTTTTCTCTCTGTTTTAGATATATGAGTTCTGGCCAGGCAATGTTGTTATCTTATGCTGAATGGCTGCCAGCACTGAACAGCTGATACTTTGATACATTGTTTCACCCCTCTCCTCAGCATGGAACAGGCCAGAGTGTTGGGCTCCGACACGCAGAAGACATAAACATGAGCTATTAGTCTCCAGCTGCACAACACAATTTTTTTCTAAATTTGTAATTCTTACTCCAACACTTACCTACATTCAAAGTACCATTTGAATATAAGTCACCAAGAAAAATTCGCGATACTGCTCCTTTAAGCGTAAGAATGGACAAAGGGGCCTCATGCAAGGGCTCAAAGGGAGACCCCTGCAAGGTAGGTAAGACCAAGTTCAAGTCCCAGACTGGTAACATAGGCTTACGTGGGGGACCCTGGAAGAAGGTCTTGACCAGGTGATGCTGAGCAAAAGATCTTTGGAAGAAAATGGCCAAGGCAGAAACATGACCTTTCAGAGTACTGAGTTGAAGACCCAGATCCAAACCATGTTGCAGAAATTCCAGAATCCTAGGAATAGAAAACACACGACAGGGAAGCGATTTAGACTCACACCAGTCAATGTAAGTATGCCAAACCCTATAGTAGATGGAAGAAGAGGACTTTTTCCTAGCCCTGATCATGGTGTTAACAACAGAGGCAGGCAGCCCCTTTTCCATAAAGATGGAGGTTTCAGCAGCCAGACCGTCAAAGCCAGCGTTTGTAAATTGGGGTGGTGTAGCTGCCCCTGAGTGAGCAGATCTGGAACCCTGGGCAGGGCGTACTGATCTACTGCCAACTGCACGATGTCTGTGAACCACACACTTCTTGGCCAACAGGGGGCCACCAGGATGGTTGGCACCCCTTCCTGAGCCATCTTGTGCAGCACCCTGCCCAGCAGAGGAAACGGGGGAAACACATACAGGAGCTGAAAGCTCTTCCAAGACATTGCTAAGGCATCCATGGCTAAGGCATCCATGGCTAAGGCCAGAGGGTCCTGGGACAGAGAGACAAAGACTGGAAGCTTGTGATTGTGACGGGACGCAAACAGATCCACATTTGGCTGACCCCCTGGATGACACAGGGAGTGAAACACCCTGTTGCTGTCAAGCCTCCTGGCTACAATCATGGGGAGAGCTGAGCTGAGCTCCAGGTATGGGGCGAAGTGAAGCAGAAAAAACTCCAAGAGCAAATAAAAAGTCTGAGCAGAGTCCAAGGGTGAATCCGGGGTCAGAGGCAGGCAGAAAACAGGCAAAGTCCATAAGCAATCCGCGTCAAAAATCAGGTTATTCGTCAGTGTATAAATCCAGGAATTCAGGAATCAGGGAAACAGAGTCCAGGAAGTAAGCTGATAACACAGCATTGGCTGTAGGCCAGCTGTCCTCTTAAATAGGGCTATCAATCAGCACAGGGAGGGATGTGCCAGAGTCTGGTGAAGTCACTTCCTGTCCATTCAAACTCAGGACACCAAGAAGTGAAATCAAGTCCAAGAGCCCACACTCTAGGCCTTGTGCACTTCCAATGGGCTGAACAGCAGGTGTCACTGTGGAGCATGCGACAGAAGAAGAGCCTGCTCTGTTAAAACCATGCAGCCGAGCATGTCTGCTGCTGCATTCAGTCCGTGGTATGGCGCGCTCACGATGCCTCAAAGGGCAGGAAAGGCGTGGAGACTGACAGTTGCTGAGGGACCATTCTCCCAGGCGAGAAGTCCCCCTGCTCAGAGAGTCTGCCTCCAGATTCTCCACCCCCGGAATGTACACAGCTGAGATGCAGGGAACATTGTCCTCCGCCCAGGACAGAATCAGAGACACTTCCTTGAGGGCCCCCTTATGCCCCGGGTCCCTCCCTGATGATTGATGTAGGCAACCGCCGTCTGGTTGTCCGAGCGGATCTGAACAGCCCGACCCCCAAGGTGTGGGGTTAAGTGGGCGAGAACCAACCTGATCGCCCTCAGCTCCAGAATGTTGATAGGGGTGTGGGCCTCCTGAGGGCCCCACTGACCCTGGAATTGCAGGGATTTCCAGAAGCCCCCCCCAACCGGTTCAGACTGGCATCCGTGGTGACTGTCTCCCAGCAAGGGGCCAGAAAGGATCTGCCCCCCAGCAGGTTCCTTGAGTCCAGCCACCACGATAGAGACCGCCTGGCCAGAGGGGACAGAACAAGCACCTGATCCCGGGACACAGGGTCCCGATCCCATACTGACAAGAGGTGAAGCTGAAGAGGTCTCATGTGAAACTGAGCATATGGAACCGCCTCGAAGCAAGACACCATCAGGCCCACCAGCTGCATTCCCTGCCTGATGGAATGATGAGGACAAGACAGAAGGAGCTGTGCTTGCACTTGAAGATTCGCCACCTTCTGCTGAGGAAGAAAGATCTTGACCTGAGATGTATCTAGAGTCATGCCCAGAAAGGACTTCACCATTGAAGGAGACCGGGAAGACTTGGGGTGGTTGATCACCCAGCCGAATGACTCCAGTGTGGACACCAACCGCTGGGTATCCAGCTCTGCCTGCTGGAAGGACTGAGAAGTGATGAGAATGTAAGTAAAGAAGAATGCGAATGCCCTGAGATCTCAGCAGAGCCATCACGCCTGCCAGAACCTTGGTGAAAACCCTGGGAGCCGAAGTGAGGCCAAAAGGTAAGGCCACAAATAGGTAGTGCTGATCCTCCAATGCGAACCTGAGGAATCTCGGATGACCTGGAAAAATTGGAACGTGAAGATAAGCGTCCTTGATGTCTACAGAAGTCATGAAGTCGCCCTGGCGCAGAGAATTGACAGCTGAGCGCAGAGTCTCCAAACGAAAGTGATTGAATCTGACAAATTTGTTGAGGCGTTTTAAATCTAGGATGGGCCTGAGGGACCCGTCTCTCTTGGGGACAGTGAATAGATTGGAATAGTAGCCTTTGCCCCTTTCCCTTAAAAGCACCTGGCAGATGACTCCCAACTCCAGAAGGCTTTGGACAGCAAGGGACAGACCCTGAGCTGACAAGGGGTTTGGAGCTATCCGGGATATGATGAATCTTGGGGGCGGCCAGGCTGCAAACTCTATCTTGAAACCGGAGGAAACTACCTCCTGAATCCACCTGTCTGAGACATGACGCCTCCAGACGTAAGCAAAGAGCAGAAGCCTTCCCCCCACCCAGATGGGTGAGGGCGCCCCTTCATGCCTGAGGGGGCTTGGGGGAGGACTTAGGCTTGGGACCCCAGGAGGGACCAGGGCGGCCACGTCCTCTGCCCCTGCCCCAAAAATCTCTGCGGGCTCCAGCAAAGAAAGCTCCCAGTCCAATTCTGGAACGACAGAAGGAAGGAAGAAAGGCATCTGTACCCGGAAGCACCGGGACTTCCTTCTACGCTGAGGTAACTTGCCTCCCTTAGCAAACAAGTCCAGACATTCACCAGTGACAGCCTTCTTAGCAGCGTTATCAGCTGCCCACTGACGCAGCCAGACCGAGCGGCGTATAGCCACCAACAAGGCAGATGCCCTGCCACACATTCTAATGGTATCCAAGGCAGAGAGGACATATGCAACAAATTCCTCACAAAGCAGGAGAGATCTATACTCTTCTCTACCCGCACCCTCAGGAGCCCCATCTAAGAGACTCTTGAGCAGGCTTTTGATAGCAGCGCGGTCCCCACACAGGCAAAGGCATGGCAAGCCAGCTGATCCATGCGCCGGTCCTCCCCGTCCCTCAGGGTAGTAGAGTCAGGGGAATGCATGACGGATGTATTGGACAACCCCAGAACAGGTGCATCCACTTTAGGAGGACATGACCAACGCTTAACCACCTCAGCGGGAAAGGCATACCTCTTATCCCAACTCTTTGACACCCCGGGAAGCCTGCTAGGCCGTTCCCACTCTTTGAGCACCAGGTTATTACAGTGAGTTTGTTCAGGAAACTCCAAGCGTGGTTTAACAGCTCCCCCTGCTGCTGCGGAGCCACGGCAGGAGGAGAAATACAGAGCACTTCAAATATGTGAGCTAAAAGCCTGTCAGTATCGTCTGAAGCCCATGGGTCAGCCCCAGACCCGGCATCACCATAAACCTTCGGCTGTTCCTCAGATGTTTCTGAATCAGAAAATAATTCCCCCTCTTCCAGAGGAGTATAACCGGTAATGTCAAAAAATTCCTCAGCCTCCATAGGAAAGAGTAACAGGTGATAAATGCCGCTTCTTAGCAGAAGCCTTACGCGGGGCAGACCCAGCAATATGCCTTTCAATGCTGGCCACCCGTGCAGCCAAATCAGGTTGAGACTCCCCACTGGAATGCACCTCACTAGGAGCCCAATGTAAGCGTGGGGGAGTAGGCGAAGCCAGAGGGGGCGCAGGCCCAGCCACAGGAAACCCAGATTGCAGCGCAAGCACCTGCTGGGTGCAGGGTACACAAACCCCAACATCATCACTTATAGGGGACACCCCACACGCAATACACAGCCGGGCTTGTGCCGAAGGAACCCCAAGCACATTATCCTGAAAAGCCTCCATATGGTGATTATCGTGGCACAACAGGCCAATTGGGATTCACGCTAATATAGCTACCCGGGATGCCCCAATAGCCGGCCAGGGAAGTGGGAGACAAAGGATCACAATAGCCCTCCAATAAGGAGTTAACGCTAAATAGAGGGGAGAGGACCGGTAGAAACCACAAAAAGTTTGATCCCGCCTGAAAGACATAAAGCAAAGATCCCATAAGCATAATGTAATACAATACAATAGAAAAGCCAGCCCGCAGGGGCACTTATGGACCGCGATAGGGAGGTGCAGCGGCGTAGTACAAGGGCACGGCGGCGACAATAAGAAAAAAAAAACAGTGCAATGAGGGATTACACAAGCGCACGGCGGCGGTGACAATAAGTAAAAACCAGTGCACCAAAGCAGTGGTCCCCAAGCCCCGGGCCGCAACCGGTCCGTGACTCAAGTGGTACCGGGCCCTGAGGCTATCGCGCCCCGCGCTCCGAGCCCCCGCCCCTATTCAACCCGCGGACCGCGGACGCTAGGATTCCGGACCCCATGGCCAGGAGGGTGGGTGCAGAGACGGGTGTCGGAGGATATCGGGCCCAGAGACGGGGAGGGAAGGCATCGGGCAGGGCCGGAGACGGGGAAGGAAGACAGTGGGCGGGGCCAGAGATCGTGAGGGAAGGCAGCGGGTGGGGCCGTCGGCCGGAATGGAAGGCAGCGGGCGGGCCGGAGACTGAGGGAAGGCAGGGGGCGGGGCTGGAGACCGTGAGAGAAAGCAGCGGGCGGGGTCGGACAGGAGGAAAGGCGGCATGTGCGACAGGTAGGAAAGACAGCAGGTGGGTGATTTATGGAGGAGCGGCCGGATCAGCTGTCTGCTTCGATGGCAGGAGGCTGAGCGGCACTCAGTTAAAAGAAGTTCTGCAGTGCACTTTCCAATATCCTCCGGGCTGCAACAAGCAGGACTATGCATTAGTTTCGCCCTGCATAGTTCTGTTTGCTGCTGCCCAGCGGATATAAAACAGTGCATGAAGCAGGACGTTTATGATTGTGCATCGCTCAGCCTCCTGGGATAGTTGCAGATGGCTGAGCGTGCCTTTTATCACCAGCCAACTTTTCCCTGGGGCATCCTGAATCGGGATGCCCCCACTGTGTGAACCACCCCAGGGCACCTGTAAAAACTCACCTTTCCCTGCTTCAACTCTCTTTTCCTAGCTCTGTCCCAACCCATGTCTCTTTTCCCAGCTCCATCCCATCCCTTTTCCCTGCTCTGCCCCATCCCATCTCGCTTTTCCCTGCTCAGTCCCAACCCATGTCTCTTTTCCTAGCTCCGTCCCATCCCATCCCATGTCTCTTTTCCCAGCTCTGTCCCATCCCATCTCTCTTTTCCCAGCTCTGCCCCATCCCATCTCTCGTTTCCCAGCTCTGCCCCATCCCATCTCTCTATTCCAAGCTCTGTCCCATCCCATCTCTCTTTTCCCAGCTCTGTCCCATCTCATCTCTTTTTTCCCAGCTCTTTCCCATCCCATCTCTCTTTTCCAAGCTCTGTCCCATCCCATCTCACTTTTTTCCAAGCTCTGTCCCATCCCATCTCTTTTTCCCAGCTCTGTCCCACATCCCATCTCTCTTTTCCTAGCTCTGTCCCACATCCCATCCGATCTCTTTTCCCAGCTCTGTCCCATCCCACACTATCTCTCTTTTCCCTGCTCTGCCCCATCCCATCTCTCTTTTCCCTTCTCTGTCCCAAACCATGTCTCTTTTCCTAGCTCCGTCCCATCCCATCTCTCTTTTCCCAGCTCTGTCCCATCCCATCTCTCTATTCCCAGCTCTGTCCCATCCCATGTCTCTTTTCCCAGCTCTGTCCCATCTCATCTCTCTTTTCCCAGCTCTGTCCCATCCCATCTCTTTTTCCCAGCTCTGTCCCACATCCCATCTCTCTTTTCCTAGCTCTGTCCCTTCCCATCCGATCTCTTTTCCCAGCTCTGTCCCATCCCATCTCTCTTTTCCAAGCTCTGTCCCATCCCATCTCTCTTTTCCAAGCTCTGTCCTATCCCATCCCATCTCTCTTTTCCCAGCTCTGTCCCATCCCATCTCTCTTTTCCCAGCTCTGTCCCATCCCATCTCTCTTTTCCAAGCTCTGTCCCATCCCATCTCTCTTTTCCCAGCTCTGTCCCATGCCATCTCTCTTTTCCAAGCTCTGTCCCATCCCATCTCTCTTTTCCTAGCTCTGTCCTATCCCATACGATCTCTCTTTTTCCAGCTCTGTCCCATACTTGTATTTTTCTGTAACTGTATTTTATTTTGAAGGCATGTTTAAATACGTTAACATTAAAATGATTGAATCAAAACAATATTATCAATATTATGACGCTGCACTGCCCCCAGCCACGCCCCCCCCAGTGCCCCACCGGGCCGCGGTAAAATTACCAAATCCTGAACCGGTCCACGGTGAAAAAAAAAAAGTTGGAGACCACTGCACCAAAGCATGAGGGATTACACAAGTGCTACACACAGAAAACCACCCCCCCCCCCCCCCCGGAGATCTACCCAGGGAGATCGAAGAGAGGGGGCAGCGCCCACCTAAAAGGAGCCCAACCAAGGGGACAGGGGGCGAGGGGCAGAGATAAGCGGGAGGGGCATCCCATAAGGCTCACCACAGGCCTATACCGCCTACCCTTTAGTGCAGGGACTGCGGCTGGAGCAACGCTCCTTAGCACCTGACATCTGTGCTGCCTACCTTCACCTGAACCAGCGCAGCCTAAGCTGGGAGGCAGTGAATTAGGAATGGGTGGGAATAGTCCTACAGGGCTGCAGGCTAATAAGCCCTGCTCACCTGCGAGCAGAAAGAGCCATCTTCTAGTCATCGCAGCCCAGACTGCAGAGAAGAACTGGGTAATTTGTGGGAGGTCCCTGGTATACATGGGGCCGGGAGGAGCCACTTTTCTGTCTCTGCAGTCCAGCGCCATCTAGTGGATGTATTACCCAGGAGTAAGGATTATTCTGGAACAGGACGTGCTGTATACTTAGAATATATATATTACTCATAAGCTATCTCTGGCATCTGAATCTCAGGAGAAGAGATATAAAAGCCTGACCACGGAATATAGATGCCCGGTTGATGTGGTTAAATTTGATAAAGTTAAGTCAGAAAGTTGTTGGAAGGGGTGAAACAGAGAAGGACACTATGCTACATATGCTATGCTATACTGGGAATGTCCAGCCACAAATGTATTCTGGGATAAAGTGATCACTATTCAGCATATAAAAGACCTAAAAGTAGTAAACTCTGCTTAAATTCTCCTGTTATCTATTATAATCAGTACATTGGCCTCCATTAAAAAAAAAGGAGGGACTTCCGGGGCAGAGCCAACGAAGATAGCTGCATTTTACACGAGCTTCAGATCCTGTTCCACAATAAGCCGCCATAACACCTAAACCAGTGGGGAACAGGTCAGGATAAAAGCTCTAAACGTAACAGAGCAGCTCTTTGCCTCTGTGTCACTCCCCCGGGAGTCCCCTGCCTTGCTTTGCAGCCTCCCCCACCGGATCGTCCCGCAGCGCCTCGTGACTGTGGAGGCCTCAATACAGGAGAGCAAGAGAGGCGGGAAGAGGAGAGGGGTACCAGCACATTAACTGGGCACTGGCTCCTGTCACTTACCTCGAGGACAGTCCCAGCAAATCCGCAATCGGAATCGCAGGTGAGGGGCAAGAAACACCTGGTCTCTATTCCCCTGTCGGCCATCGTGCTGAGAGGCCTCTGCCCCAACATAGCGCTTCTGCCTGGGGAGGCAGGACCGCCTCTCCACCGGGGCCTATACTCATGTGGAGCGCTCCTCCGCGTGGCAGTGGAGGGAGAAGATGAGCTGCTCCCACAGGAGGCAGGACTGCCTCTCCACCTCGAGCCATACTTCGTAACTGACCGAGGCCTATACTCATGTGAAGCGTTCCTCGGCGTGGTAGTGGAGGGAGAAGATGAGCTGCTCCCACAGCTCGAGAGGAATCTTCAGGCAGCTTCTCTGTGAACCCTCGCACCGAGCGATGCGGCTTGCGTTTTTCCTGGGAAGGATGCACGGTTACAAATATCTCCACGCTCCATCGAAGGCCTCAGCAACATGTCCTAGGCGGCGCACCCGATAAGGTGTCCGGTGATCATCCCTGCTGCCTCCTGGAACATTGGACATAGACGCTCCAGCAGCTAAGAGGACGATCCTTGCCTGCAAGGACTCCTGATAGTGAGGCAAATGGCAGGTGAACAGTATCACCTATTTTTTTGTAAATAGCTCGGCATTTGGCACATCACTGGTTGGCGAAAGATGCCATTTTCGTTGGAAATATCCCTTCTACCTTGCAGCTGCCACGCAGATCTAACTGTATAGCTCCTTGTATATACCTCTCATCCACTTGGAATACAGAAAAAAAAACACCTGGATTTTTACCTAGAAGTAATCTTGTACATATCTCCCATTCATTTGGAACTTAAATATCGGGATTTCCTACCCATGGTACTTCATCCCCGCTTCCCCCATTAGTTTCAGCAGAAATCGGATTGCCCTCAATTACATATATCTCCACACTCACCTGTATCTCCCTTGGAGAAACCACAGGACCCCATCTGTGTCCTTGCAATAGGGAAAGGGAAGTGAGCAACATTGCTCCTGCTGCGTTTCCTGGCTAACTGGGGGTTATCCATCTTGACTTATTTATTGGATTGCTCCACCGCCGCTCGGGTCACCCCAGTCAATCACTTCTCAGTGTGAAGACCGTTGCCCCTTATCCCTGGATCATTTAATCCGAAGGTCCCCAGACATAGTGTCTCGATGCTAAATTGCAGTTTAGTTGACTAAGTTTTTCTATTGCATATAGATGTCTTGCTGAATCCTTACAGTCAGTAACCTTTTCTTCCACAGGTATACCACACCGGGAGCACCACCTTGTGGCCTCTTGGTGCATATCTAAGCTCTATTGATCCTCTTCTCATCCCATTTTCCCCACTATTCTGAATAGAATCTTGGCAGGGAAAGAACCTCTGGTGGACATATTACAGGAAGTATTGCAAGAGAGATTTGCTCAGCTTTCCACCACGATGGGACCCAAACCCATAGGATCAATGGATAAATTAAAAATAAAAGCAGAACACAATCCATGGAACCCCTTGAGGAGAAGGACTCCTCAATAGAAATATCATTTTCCTTACAGTAGATTTAATGCAGGCTTTAGACATGGAGTCGTGCACAGGAGAACTAGGAGAATAGAAAGAGCTAATAGGGTTGACCAGGAACATCTGGGGACAAACAATAGACCCCGACAGATCCTAATTTTCCAGGACTTCTATGCATTGGTGTCTCAAAAATACCGTTTTGTGAGTACTCACCTGAAAAATGGATATTGTTGGTGTGCCACACACCCCGCTTCACTTCTTAAATATTCATCACTTCATGGGTTAATCCACCGCAGGTGACGTAGTGCAGAGAGGAAGTCTTGTAACGAGCCCCCTTCCGGCCTATATATACCTGGTACCTCCCTTCAATCACCAGTATATTCAAAAAGCAGTAAAACAAGGTACCAGTATTCCACCAGTAACCTCCAAAATTAATTTTGATATAAATAAAAAAGGGCTTCACCATATAAATGCTTCGGTAATACCGAAAAGGGCGGGTGTGAAGCGGGGTGTGTGGCACACCAACAATATCAATTTTTAAGGTGAGTACTCACAAAATGGTATTATTCTTGGTGTGCCACACACCCCGCTTCACTTCTTAAATATTCATCACTTCATGGGACATCCAAAAGCAGTGTCCACAAGGGAAGGGCATCTCAAGGCCAGGTGAAGCATAACTTAAATGACTGCAGTCTGCAGAAGTTTGCGGCCAAAAACAGCATCCGCTGAGGCCCGCACATCAACTTTGTAAAACTTAGAAAAAGTGTGAACAGAAGACCAGGTGGCGGCCTTACAAACCTGTTCAACAGAAGCTTGGTGCTGAAAAGCCCAAGACGCCCCAACAGCGCGAGTGGAATGAGCAGTAATACGAAAAGGGGGAACTTTTCCCTTAGCAGAATAGGCCGCAGTAACGGCCTGACGTATCCACTTGCTAATGGCAGATTTGGCTGGTGCCAAACCCTTCTTAGGCCCATGGGGCACAACAAAAAAGGAATCCGTCCTACGGAAAGGAGACGTGATAATCAAGTAGTACTTAACACAGCGTACTACATCCAAACAATGCAAAACCCTCTCTTTGTCATTCTTAGGATTAGGACACAAGGAGGGAAGAACAATATCTTGGTTCAAATGAAAAGCAGAAACAACCTTAGGAAGAAAGTCTGGCTTGAACCGAAAGACCACTTTATCCCGATGCCTCTCGAAGTAGGGCGCCTGGATAGTTAAGGCCGCCAATTCTGAGACACGCCGGACAGAAGTGATCGCTACCAAGAAGAGTCAGGGTAGACAAAGCAATATCTTGCAAAGGCTCAAAAGGAGGAGCCTGAAGAGCCGAAAGAACTAAATTCAAATCCCAAACAGGGAGTAATGGTTTCCTGGGAGGCCGCACATGCGTAACCCCCTGGAACAAAGTTTTAACTAAAGGTTTAAGCGCAACACGCTTCTGAAAAAAGACAGATAAGGCAGAGACCTGCCCTTTCAATGTACTTAGCTGGAGACCAGAGTCCAGCCCTGATTGTAAAAACTCCAGAATCCTGGGGACCGAAAGGACCCTACAAGGAAAAGATCTTATCTCACACCAAGTGATATAGGCTTTCCAAGTCCTATAGTAGGTGACGGAAGAGGACTTCTTCCAGGCACTGATCAGAGTCTTAATGACTGAATCAGAAAGACCCTTCTCCTTCAAAATGGAGGTTTCAGCCGCCAGGCCATCAAACCCAGCGCTGGTAAATTGAGGTAACACAATTGACCCTGAGTGAGCAGATCGGGCCGAAGAGGCAGAATGAACTGGTCCACTGCCAGCCAAACGATGTCTGCGAACCTTAATCGTTTTGGCCATTTTGGGGCCATGAGAACGGCGTACACCCTTTCCAGAGCCAACTTCTGAAGAACTCTGCCCAGCAAGGGCCACGGAGGAAACAGGTAACAGAAATCCCAGAGCTCCTCAGTTCAGGGACCTGACGTCCACTGTCAGAGCCAGAGGATCCCGGGAGAGAGACACGAAGCTCGGGAGCCTGAGATAGAGATGAGGGGCCCACAGGTCCACCTCCGGAGTCTCCCATTGGAGACACAATAAGAGAACCACCCGAGGATGGAGAGCTTATTCTTCCAGACGGGGAGAGCACTTGCTCAACCGGTCCGCTACCTGTTCCATCACCTCTGGAATGTAAACCGCCGAGAGACAGGGAACATGGAACACTGCCCATGTCTGGATCAGGGACATTTCTCTGATGGGTAAGTGGGGCCTCCACTGCCCCTGAAGCCGCAGCTCCTTCCAGAATCTGTCCCATCCCGACAGACCGGTGTCCGTGGTGACACCTCTCCAAGGGAGGGTCAGGAAAGACCTGCCCTATACAAGATTGGTCGAGACCAATCACCACAGGAGGAACTGCCGTACACGGGAGGACAATTGGAAGGACTGATCCAACAACAGAAGTTGCTGGACCCAACACGCTAGCAGAAATAGCTGAAGTGTTCTTGTGCGAATTTGGGCAAAAGAAAGACACACAGCGTCTTGATGAGAGTTCAGGCCGGGATGAACCGACCCCTGAATGGACCGCGAGGGAGGGTGAGACTCGAATTCCAGGTTGTGACCTGTCGACACTACCTCCTGGATCCATCTGCCTAGAACCACATGGTTCCAATGGTAGAAGTGTCGCAATAGTCCCCCCACCCGCACGGGTGAGGGCAGCCCCTCATTGCTGAGTGGGCTTATCAGCAGGCTTGGGCTTGGTGCCCCAGGACTGAGTGGGCCGGCCACGGCCCCTCCCCCGAGTCCAACCTGCGCCACTTGGTAGCGGGAAAGGACGTACCTTTTCCCGCTCCGAACCTTTGAAAGGAAGGCCTACCGGAACTTGTCCCCCTGAAGGGACCACAAGGCATTTTGCGTTGTGGCATCTTACCATCTTTTGTGACTGAATCAATTTTCTCCCCAAACAGACGCAACCCCAAAAAGGGGAGGGCTGTGAGTACCTTTTTGGAAGCCGTGTCTGCTGACCACTGACGCAGCCATACTGACTTGCGAATAGCCACCAGCATAGCTGCCGCCTTGCTACTCATAGTCAGCGCATCGTCCTGAGCGGCCAGGACATAAGCCACAAAAGATTCACACTGCTCAAGTGCAGTGAACTGTTTGCAAGCGGGATCAAGATCCTCATATAGCCCCTGAATTAGGGACTTAATTGCCAATAGAAGAAGGGCTGAAGCACATACCGGGCGCAATGCTGACCCGGAATAGATAAAACCATGTCGAGCGTATTGGTCAATCCTGCGATCTTCCCCATCTTTGGGGACAGTGGTCTCAGCAGATTGTACCATAGCCGAGCTGGAGAGTCCTAGTACAGGGGTATCGACGTCCGGAGGGACAGACCACAGCCTCACCAATTCTGGTGGAAAAGGATAACGCTTTTCCCAACTGGAAGGAATTCCAGATAACCGTGTGGGATGTTCCCATTCCTTAAGAACCACCCTCTCAAAGTGGTGCTGTCTGGGAAAGACCAAACTCGGCTGAGGCTCTTTAAATAACTGACCCTTTGGCGGGGCGGCCGCCTCAGGCGTATCTAAACTCAAAATATTAAACATTTGAGCCAGAATGGAGGGGGTGTCAAAAACAACCCCCTCTGACCAATCGCCGATCTCATCAGCCACATGCTGACCTGTCGGCTCATCTGACTCCGACGGGAGTTCATCCTCGTCAGGGGATCCATCGGACCATTCCACAGGTTCACAAAACTGGTCCTGTGGAGCCGAAGGTACCGGAGTCAGGTGCCTTTGTTTTGTAGCGGTTTTAAACGCTGCTTTAACGGGCATCATTTTCCGGGGGCAGGGCTGTGCTGCTGCCTCGGAATGCGAATCCCCACTTTTGACAGTGTCATGCGGGGTCCGTAATAGGGATGGAGAGGTAGGAGATGATGAAGGATGCGATGGCACCGCAGCCGAAGCAACGGACTGGCGCGCAATAGTCTGTTTTGCACAAGGGATGCAAATAAAGATATCATCAGCTGGGAGTGGAACCCCACAACCTACGCACCCCCCAAACGGAACAGCAGAACCGTTTCCGGAATCTACGGAAGCCTCCATATGGTGATTTATGGTATTCGCAATAATGGGACTTTTAAGGCATAAGCCGACCCGGGATGCCCCCTTTATTTTAGTAATGTCCCGGAAGGGAGGATTTATATAAAAATTATTTATTTTATTTTTTTTTTTAAGTTTAGGTCCCCTTTAATAGAAACTATATATATATACCTATATATAGTCTATGTATATAAACATTCAAATCAATCCCAATAATTAGCCAGGCACATAGAGCCGGAGGGCTAGCATAAGCAGGGATCCCAGGATCTGCAAGGCAAGAAAACAACCATCAGATCCTTCACATGTGTATAACATATAAGTATGGCACCAAGTGCCCTTAAATGACGCCCCCTTGATAATAGTGATTTCTCACTGTATTATTAAACAATATCTCCCATTTAACGGCCCCAACGGGAGGGGCCGCTTACCTGTACCGCAATCAGCCGGTAAGCCTGCAGCCAGCAGCCATGAGCCGGCAGAAGACAAAGTGCGGCCGTGCGCCCACGTGCCTTCCTGTTTTGAAGGAAGCTGGGACGCTGGGCCCGCCGCAGACACCGCATGACGTCGGTGCCGCACCCCCGGCGTAGCGTCAGCGGGCCCGCCCCCCCCCCCTACGCTGATCAGCTGGAACACTTTACAGCTGATCACAGCACGCGCGTCCAGGCAGCGGAGGGGGGAGGGTAAAAACCGCATGTGCTGACAAAGCTCAATGAATGCCAGGCGAGGAGAGGGGAGAGGGGGGAGGGGGTAGGGGGCCACAAGCAACCAACTGCCAGAGAGGTGGCCAGCCCATACCCAGCGTAAGCTGCCCTAAAGCAGACCCAAAATATACACATGCTACAGTGAATGTATAAACATGACATATATGTTAACATGCAGTGATATAGTGAAACACACATACTAAAGCACACCCTCACCACCCCCCCCCAACGGGAGAGAAAGGGGCTACGGGGACCCTCGGGACAGGGGCATCCCATTTCCGGATCACCATGCTGGTTCGCCGCATTGCCCCACGCATGAGGTCGAGCGGTAGGAGATAAGCTCCTAGGCACTTAAAGTGCCATCTACCATTTGCCCGGTGAGCAGCCAAGGCTGGGAGGCTTCCTATTTCACCATAAAGGTATACAAACTCAAACCGGGCAGAAATAGACCAAAAGGGGGGTGGCGGGGTAAGAATACCCCGGCCTACCTGTAAGCAGGAGACTTCCAACTTCTGACTTGTCAGCACGCAGAGAGAAAAAATACTGGTGATTGAAGGGAGGTACCAGGTATATATAGGCCGGAAGGGTGCTCGTTACAAGACTTCCTCTCTGCACTACGTCACCTGCGGTGGATTAACCCATGAAGTGATGAATATTTAAGAAGTGAAGCGGGGTGTGTGGCACACCAAGAATAAAGGAGAGAATTCTCCGAAGACAATTATGTCGGCCTACTTCTAACTGCTGTTAAACCCTGAAGGCCGGGTAAAGCCAACAGGGAAGTTTGTATGTTCCGAGAGTTTCAATGTTTTCGCTCTGGTGGCTAGCGTGATATCCATGACAATCCCATTTAGAGGACATTTTAAGCGTTGGTTACCAGTTATAGTTTATTTTTACTTACAGAACTACCCTAACTAAATAGTGGCAGGTGACTTTAATGTGGTAGCTGATCCAGCTCTGGATAGATCCACACCCCCCCCCCCCTCCTTCCATCTCGCCGAGATCCGAGCCTTGGACACCTATTAGTAAACACCACCTTGGCTGATCCTTGGAGACTGGCACACCCCACAGAACCAGACTATACTTGTTTCTCCAAATCACCTAAGACTCTCTCCAGAATTGACCACATTTTGGTGGTAGAAAATCTCCTAGGCGAATATTAATCCTAGGATTCACAATATCATAATCTCGGATCATGCCGTAATTTCACTACACATAAGGCTTGTCACTCCCTTCAGCAAAACAATAAGATGGAGATTTCCAACTAACTTGGCTAACTCTACGGGATTTGTACATGCTTTGAGAAAAGTATATACTGATTTTATAGACGACAACTTGACTAATTGAGACACACCAATCACGTTATGTTCCAAAGCCAAATCCGTCCTACGGGGACACATCATTTGTCAAACTATAACGCACAAAAAGCAACAATCACGTGAAACCCGGTTATTGCAGAGCATAGGGGGCTAGGGAGGAACAGCAGGCTGCCACATATTCCCTTTACACACATCTAACCTTATTAGCACAGCAAAGGGTGGAGTACTCAGAGTCACTTCTTTCTCTGGGGCAATAAAACAGGTACATTATTATTTAGTTAACCCCAAAAGCAGAGGTAGGTGTGTCCCAGCTCTCTAGGATCCAGAGACCTCCGCGAGATACACCCCCCAAATAGATGATATGACTAAATTTGAAGAATACTTCAAAAATATTTACACAACTTAATCGGGGGGACATAGGACTAGCAGACTCCTTACTTACAATTCTCAATTTACCTACTCTCTCTGAAGATCAGAGAAATGTTTTAAATGCTCCCATTGGGCTCCAAGAGATACAATGAACCATCCAAAATCGAATTCCAAGGCCCCAGGTCCAGATGGACTCCCGATTGAGTTTTACAAAACTACTAGGAAAATTCTCACAAAAAAAACAAACCATTTAGAGACTTTGCAGAGGCAACCAAAACTTTAATTCTAATGCCTGACAAGGACCCAGAACAAGTATCTTCCTACCGCCCAATAGCACTGCTCAAAACAGACTATAGAATTCTGACTAAAAGAATCGGCAAACAGACTCCAGTCCTTCCTTCCTAAACTAACCACTCATCAAATGGGGTTCCATTCCAGCACAGGCATTAGAACGGCAATGGCCCTCGCTCGCAATCCCCACACAAATGACATACTTCTGAGTCTAGACGCAGAGAAGGCTTTTGATAAAAAAAGAATGGTCATGGCTTAAAAAAACCTTTTACTTAGAGGTTTTGAAGACATATTTATGACAGTGGTAGATTATACATAGGATAACCCAATCACAAGGCTCTTTATTAATCAAAGCCTTTCTAAACCCCTAACTACCTCACATGGCACAAGGCAGGGCTGCCCACTTTCTCTGCTATTTAACATAGTGGTGGACCCCTTGCTACGGACACTGCAGGATCTCCCCGGCTTCAGGAGTATCAGATTGGGCTTGACCACCTTAAAGATCTCTACTTTTGCTGATGACATTCTTTTAAACATAACGAACCCCAAAGAATCCATTTCCCTGATTCGGAAAACAATTGATCAGTTTAGCTCAGTCTCTGACTTCTCTATCAACGGAAAGAAAACAGAGGCCCTATGCTTTGGGAATTCTTTGCGGCCAAAATGGGCATAGCCTATGGGTTTTCGCTGGTGCAAGCCTCCTTGACATACTTAGGGGTGCAGATCCCCAAAAATCCCTCTCTTGTTTATAAACCTAATGTCACACCCACCCTGGGGAGGCTAGAAGCAGAACTAGAGTGCTGGTCCCATTTGCAGTTTTCCTATCTGGGTAGAGACTCTTTGTTAAAATGGTGACCTTTCCCAACTAGTATATATTGTCCAGTTCCTGCACATCTTGCTGATTAGAAAAGAAATCACACTTACAGATAATTTATCTGGGGGTCTAAACATAATAAGGAAGCACTTCCAATCTTACATCAGCTTAAATCGAGGGGAGTCATCAACCTCCCCAATCTAGAAACTTACAACCTTGCAGCCCCATGCTATCATAAGGATTGGATACACAACACAGCAAGCTACACTAATCCAAATATTGACCAGAACTTAATCCAACACACAAACCTCTCTATATTGCATTTTCATAAGTCGCTGCTCCCTACCTCTGTACAGTCCAATCCCCTTCTGCTCTTCACAATATGGCAAGTTAAGCTTCAGATTAAAAAGCCACTCTTTAATGTTTCTTCCTTTATCAAATAACCCAGATTTCCCATTGGGGAAAAATACAATTCTGTGATTACTCACCTGTAGAAGTGGTATTATGAGTATACGGTACGTCCTGCACCAAATCTAATACTTACACTTGGTATTTACTCCGCCAGATGGCGCTGGACTGCAGAGAAATCGAAAATAGGCTCCTCCCAACCCCTCAAATACCCAGGGACCTCCCACAAATCCCCAGCATTGAAAATTGGTTAATGAGAAGCCGGGAGAATTAAACAATCCAAACTATCAACTATAACAATGATAACAATCACCATACAGGGGATCCAAGAAAATACAAACCAAGGGTGGCTTGGAGCAGGACGTACTGTATACTCATACCAATTGTACAGGTGAGTAATCACAGAATTGTATTATTCTTAGTATACAGTACGTCCTGCTCCAAATCTAATACTTACACTTGGGACATCCAATAGCAGTGTCCATAAAGTAGGGTGGGATCCCCAATAAAAATCAGCAGCAGACAGTCTAAACCACTGCCGCCTGCAGAACCTTTCGGCCAAAAGCAGCATCAGCTGAGGCCCTAACATCAACCTTGTAAAACTTTGAAATGGTATGAACAGAAGACCAAGTAGCTGCCTTGCAAACTTGTTCAACAGAAGCCTGGTGCTGAAAAGCCCAAGAGGTACCAATAGCACGAGTGGAATGAGCAGTAAGGCGGACGGGAGGAATCTTTCCCTTAGCAGAGTAGGCCTGAATCACAGCCTGACTTATCCACTTGCTGATAGTAGACTTGGCAGGAGCCAAACCCTTCCTAGGACCAGAAGGGACCACAAAAAGCATCAGTTTTCCTGAAAGGTGCAGTAGCCACCAGATAGTACTTCAGACACCTAACCACATCCAAAGAGTGCAAAACCTTCTCCTTAGCATTGCTAGGATTAGGGCACAAAGAAGGAAGAACGATATCCTGATTCAAATGAAAGACAGACACTACCTTAGGCAATAAGTCAGGTTTGAAACGAAACACCACCTTGTCCTGGTGTCTCTCATAGTAGGGGGGCTGAATGGAAAGCGCCGCCAACTCAGACACACGCCTGACAGAAGTGATAGCCATCAGAAATACAACCTTGAGCATAAGAATGGCCAAGGCAGCATCCCGCACAGGTTCAAAGGGAGCCCCCTACAAGGCTGACAGAACCAAGTTCAGATCCCAAACAGGCACCATAGGCTTACATGGGGGGCGCACATGAGTGACCCCCTGGAAAAAAGTCCTGATCAGAGGGAGCTGAGCAAAGGACTTCTGGAGGAAAATAGCCAGGGCATAAACCTGACCCTTCAGAGTACTGAGTTGGAGCCCTATCTCCAACCCATGCTGCAGGAACTCCAGAATCCTGGGAATAGAGAACACACCACAGGGAAGAGACTCACACCAGTCAATGTAGGCATGCCAAACCCTGTAGTAAATGGAAGAGGAAGAATTCTTCCTAGCTTTAATCAAAGTATTCACAACCGAGGAAGACAGCCCCTTCTCCATCAAGATGGAGGTTTCAGCAGCCAAGCCGTCAAAGCCAGAGTTTGTAAATTGGGATGGCGTAGTGAGCCCTGAGTGAGCAGATCTGGCACCAAGGGCAGAGTGTACTGATCTACTGCCAGCTGTACCACGTCTGCGAACCACACTCTTCTTGGCCACCTGGGGGCCACCAGAATTGCTGGCACCCCTTCCAGAGCAATCTTGCGCAGAACCCTGCCCAGAAGGGGGATTGGAGGGAAGACATACAGGAACCGAAAGTCCTGCCATGACATTGCTGGCGCATCCGAGGTCAAGGCCAGAGGATCCTGGGACAGAGAGACAAAAGCTGGAAGCTTGTGATTGTGGCGGGACGCAAACAGATCCACATCTGGTTGGCCCCAACGGTGACACAGAGATTGAAACACCCTGCTGCATAGGGACCATTCTCCCTGGCGAGAGGTCCCTCTGCTCAGAGTCCGCCAGGCGATTTTCCACCCCTGGGATGTACACAGCTGATATGTAGGGGATATTGGCCTCCGTCCAAGTCAGAAGACGCTTCCTGGAGGGCCCCCTTGCTCCGGGTCCCTCCCTGATGAATGATGTAGGCAACTGCCGTCTGGTTGCCTTGAGCGCACCTGAACAGGCAGGCCCTGAAGGTGAGTAGTCAAGTGAGCCAGAACTAGCCTGATCGCCCGCAGTTCCAAGACATTGATAGGTGTAACCGCAGGGACTTTCAGAAACCCCCCCAACCTGACAGACTGGCATCCATGGTGACCATCTCCCAGGAAGGGGCAAGAAAGGATCTGCCCCCCAACAGGTTCCTTGAGTCCATCCACCACGAGAGGGACCTCTTGACCAGGGGGGAGAGCACACAGACCCTGTCCAGGGACGTTGGGTCCTTGTCCCATACTGACAATAGGTGAAGTTGCAGAGGCCTCAAGTGGAACTGAGCATAAGGGACCGCTTCGAAGCATGCCACCATCAGGCCCACCAGCTGCATCCCCTGCCTGATGGAGGGATGGGGACAAGCTAGGAGGGGCTGAGCCTTTGCAATCAGACTGTCCACCTTCTGTTGAGGAAGGAAGATCCTTGCCTGAACTGTATCCAGATTTATTCCTAGGAATGGAGTTACCAAGGAAGGGGACAGTGAGGACTTGGGGTGGTTGATCACCCATCCAAATGACTCCGGAGTGGACACCACCAGCTGAGTATCCAACTCTGCCTGATGTAGAGACTGGGAAGTGATGAGAATGTCGTCCAGATAGGGAAGCATGCGGACGCCTTAACATCTGAGCAGAGACATCACGCCAGCCATCACATTGGTGAACACCCTGGGAGCTGAAGTGAGGCCAAGGGCAAGGCCACAAACTGGTAGTGTTGATCCATCAGAGGGAACCTGAGGAACCTTTGATGACCTGGGAACACAGGAATATGAAGATAAGCATCTTTGATGTCCACAGAAGTCATGAAATCCCCTTGGCGCAGGGAACTGATGGCAGAGCGCAGAGTTTCCATGCGAAAGCGCCTGCCCCTGACAAACTTGTTGAGGATCTTCAAGTCCAGTATGGGCCTGACTAAACCATCTTTTTTGGGTACTGTGAATAGGTTGGAATAAAAGCCCTTGCCTTTTTCTCTTAAGGGGACCTGGCAGATGACCCCCAGCTCCAGGAGCCCTTGCACTGCTTGCACTAGCTCCTGAGCTGACACAGGGTCCTGAGGAATCCGGGATCTGATGAATCTTGGAGGGGGACCGGCAGCAAACTGCAACTTGTAACCGGAGGACACTACCTCCTGAATCCACCGGTCTGAGACATGAAGCCTCCAGACGTGAGCGTGCTGCAGCCGTCCCCCCACCCGGTTGGGTGAGGGCGTCCCATCATACCTGAGGGGGCTTGGGAGAGGATTTTGCTTTGGGACCCCAGGAGGAGCCAGGACGTCCAAGTCCTCTGCCTCTACCCCAGAAATCTCCCCGGGACCCAGGAAAGGAAACCCCCCCTTCCCAGTCTTGCACCACGGTAAGGGGAGAAGGAACCCTGACCCCGAGATTGCCGCCTGCGCTGGGGTAACCTGCCTCCCTTAGCAAAAAGGTCCAGGCGGTCCCCAAACAGGCGCAGTCCTTTAAAGGGAAACCCAGTGAGGGCCTTCTTGGCAGCGTAGTCAGCAGCCCACTGGCGCAGCCAAACCAAGTGGCGTATAGCCACCACGAGGGCAGAAGTTCTGGCACACATTCTGATGGCGTCATCCAATGCTGAGAGGACAAAATTTACAAAAACATCACAACTGGAGAGTGCATTAAACACCTCGCAAGGCAAATCATCAGGGGCACTATCAAACATATTTCTGATAAGGGTTCTAGTGGCCGCAGCAGTAATGGCAGAGGCACAGAGCGGGCGCAGCGCCGTCCCCGCATATGCAAAGGTGTGGGATGCCAGCTGGTCAATGCGCTCAGCATCCCGCAGGGTAGTAGAGTCAGGGGAATGCATGACAGAGGTGTTAGATAGCCCTAGGAGAGGGGCATCCCATAGAGGCTCATCATAAGCCTGAACCGCCTACCCTTTGGTGGGGGATTGCGGTGGAGCAGCGCTCCTAAGCACCTAACAGCGGTGCTGCCTACCTTCACCCGACCAGCGCAGCCAAGGCTGGGAGGCATATTACTAGTGGAACCGTTGGGAATAGTCCTACAGGGCCGCAGGCTAATTGCCCCCCTCACCTGCGAGTAGAGAGCCATTTCTCGTCCTTCGCAGCCAGACTGCATAGAAATTCTGGGGATTTGTGGGAGGTCCCTGGGTATTTGAGGGGCCGGGAGGAGCCTATTTTCGATGTCTCTGCAGTCCAGCGCCATCTGGCAGAATATATCCCAAGTGTAAGTATTAGATTTGGAGCAGGACGTACTGTATACTAAGAATATTGCACCAGTTTATAGAGAATGGCACAAAGAGGGGAATTGAGGACGTGGGGTCTCTGATATCAGGGAATGCTAGGTCGTGTCTGTCTTTGACCAAGACAGATCCAAATATTCCTGCATACAAGCGTCAGAGGATTATGCAAAGGCCCTAAGCTCTGCTCAAAAAGTGGTTCGACGTGTGACAGATCAGTAGAATACACAAAGCACTAATGGTTATATGTGGGACCGGCGCCCAGGACTGACAACATTATGACAACAATCTGTCATAATGAAAACAACTTATTTATTTTATTTTACACATTGCACACAACCCATAATGTAGACAAGGAAAAATGGTATTCAAAAATTATTAAAAAACACAAAACGTTGTGTAATTAAAAAAGAGAGGAGGAAAGAGAGGGGGGGCCCACCCACCCACACAACACACACACACACACTATTGCACTGTAGACTCGGATGGCCAAAGGTAAACATTTACTCGTCAGCGTTGGGCGCCTTAATAAGTGTCATTTAAATTCCTCCATGCAGATATTTTAGGTCAGCATTAGGCTCGGCTAGCCACTTCTCATGTGCCACTCTCAGGGCTACACAAACACGAATGTCCACCAGACGACACAAAGTCATTCAAATTCCTCCATGCATATATTTTAGGTCAGCATTAGGCTCGGCTAGCCACTTCTCATGGGCCGCTCTCAGGGCTACACATTAAACAAGAATGTCCAGCAAATGAAACAGGGCTAATGCCGCCCCTTCCGCAGCGTAGAAAGCTGAGTCTATCTGGGGAACATGACTTATACTGGCTCCATATGCTTATGGGACCCAGTACACAGGCTGACATTCCAACAAGACACTCAGAGGCGGTCACAGCGTGTGGTGAGGGGGGGGGGTGCGAGGCAGAGCAGGGCCACTATCATTCGACACGCGTTTCACTCCGCCCACCGAAGCTTCATCAGGGTCATGACAGATCAGGACTGGGATAATATTCTCGATACAGTATTACAGAACCTCAAAATACTGTTCTACTGCTAGGCTGTATCTGATACTGAGGGAGAATGTGGACTAGGAGGCTAGGAAATCGGGACTCACTAGCTGGACCACAAGGTTGACGGGAGTGAAAATTCCAGACTTTTAAATTGTACATTTTTATTGCAGAAGAATATATTACAGACCACGTTCAGTACAGTGACAAGACTGCAATCAACCTAGGACGGCCCAGCGCTAAAAGTGCCCTCTGCAGCGCGATCCCAGTAGAGGATCCAAGTGATACCAGCTGGAGCGGGCCTATTTCTCTCGATTACCAGCCACCTCCCACAGCCCAGTGAGAGACCAGCCAGCGGGACGCCCTTTTTACCCAATCTCACTTGTATATTACAAAATTTTAATTAAACGTGAAGTATGTCAACCATGCCTCCATTTTTGTTAAAACAAAAGAAATTAACAAATTAAACTCAAGACACAAAACAAACATGAAACACAGGGTAAGGGGTAGACAGCATAACAAACAACTAAACAGGGAGAGAGGTGGAAACAAGTAAGGTGAGAGGGAAAAGGGTAACAGGGGAAGGGAAAGAAAAAGGCTAGGGGTGCCCTGAGAGATGGGGGGCTCCCCCCAATCGCATCTTCTACTCCTGTAGGAAGTTCAGGTATTCTGCTGAGAAAGTGAAGCGGTCCCACTCCCGCCATGTCTCTCTGTTTTTCTAAATTCCCTTTCAAGGAGGCCGTCAGCTCCTCCATCCTGCCAATATTGCCGTGTGGGGGGGGGGGGGGGGGGGGTCAGCTGATTTCCAGCAGGTCGGGATACATGTCCTGGTTGCATTCAGAAGTGGGGAAAGCAAGGACTTGCTCCATATCCAGATAGAAGTAGGGGCAAGACCAAGAAGATAGCACGCTGGGTCCTTGCCACAAATCTGTCTGTCAAATTTAGCACTATTTTCCTAACATTGCCCCAGAACCCAGTGAGGCCCTCGCATTCACAGATGTGAATCACTGTGCCCCTAGCCTGAGAACATTATTCACGCAAATCTGGACAGGACCAAGTACCATAGTGCCTGAATCTTATAGGAGGCTTCTTGATATCTGCAGGACACTGAGGATTTATGTGCTACCTGCAACATGGCCTTTGTTTGTTGTTCTGAAAACGTCCTGTTCAGCTCCCTCTCCCATCTCTCTACGAATGGGGGTGTGTAGTCCGGGGGGTTGATCAACAGGGAATATGCATATGACAGTGCCCCTCTGAAATGGCCGAGCACCACACAAGTTTGTTCAAAGGAGGTCAGGGGTCTGGAGGCTTTGGCCGCCCCACCAAAGGAGTTTTGGAAATGTGTTAACTGAAGGGTCTGCCAGGTGCTAAGGGGAGGCAAGGAGTATCTCGACACCATCTCCTCGACCTTGTTCCACCCAGACGCGTCCCGCAAATGCATGATTCTGAAGCGGTTCTGCATTGTCCATGCCCGGAATGTGCCATTTGAGTGGCCCGCAGGGAAGTCCGGGTGGCCGAATACCGGAGTCAACAGCGAAGCAGGGGGTGAGATAGCCGGTTTCCGGAAAGTCCTGCCTACTACCCTTCGGGTGGGGCCTATTGTGGGGTGTCTGTTCAGTGCAGGGATCCGGTCCAATGATATCCAAGGGAGCCCCGGGAGGGGGGTCGTCGAAGCCTCTTGCTCAATGAGCATCCATTGCTTCAGACTGAAGGCTCTGCACCAATCATCTGCACCAGGTGTTCTGCGGCATGGTATCATTTCCAGTGCGGGAGGCCAAGCCCCCCCTTCCCTTGGGAACAGCCAGGAGAGAAGCAGCCAGCCGGTGCGGCCTCCCTGCCCAAACGTACTTCGATTTCTGTTAGTCACCTGAAGACTATGTGGGGGACCTCGATCGGAAGGGCCTGAAAGAGATATAAGACTCTTGGCATAATGTTCATTTTAATGATATTCGCCCTGCCAAACCAAAAGAAGGCATTTTTATTCTAATTCTGCAGGTCCTCCTCCACCTTCCTCAGCAACGGGGGGAAGTTCAGGTTGGCCAGAATTTGTGTCCCCAGGAGCCTCCGGCTCGGACCGTATACCTGCAATGTCAGGGTTATTTCTCACTGAATGCAGAAAGGGTTCCAAAGTAAGGATAAAAATCAAGGCGGAGAGAGGGCAACCTTGTCGAGTACAGTTTGCTAGGTTAAATGGTTCGGAAGCTAACCCGTTCACCACGACGGGAGCCGTGGGGCACGAATAGGAGGCCATGATCTAACGGGTCATGTTCTCCCCCAGACCAACCCGACGGAGGGTTGTGGAGAGGAAGTCCCAGCTGAACCCTGTCCAAAGCCTTCTCGGCGTCCGTTTAGAGGAGCATTGCAGTCTGACCCCCCATCTGAGCGTGGTCATCAATTTGATGACTCTGGTGGTGTTGTCTCCACCCTCTCTTGTGGGAACAAAGCACACCTGGTCCCAGTGGATGAGAGGAGAGACAGGATGAGCGGAGCTAATTTGTCTGCTATTATCTTATTGAACAGCTTTATACTGCAGTTCAACAAAGAAATAGGTCTATAGCTCCCGCACTGTGCAGGGTCCTTCCCTGACTTGGGGATGACCATAATATTTGCTCGAAGGGTATCCCTTGGTGGGAGGATGCAATAAATTCTCTGTAATAACCCAGGCTAAAGCCGTCTGGGCCCGGCGCCCTCCCCGGCTTGGTATGTTTAATGGTTCTCAAATTCCTCCATCTCGATGTCCCCTTCGAGGGCTTCAACCACCTCCCACTTAAGGCTTGGAAGGACCGACTCACGGATATACACATCTATGCTATTCTGACAGGAGGCAGGTCGACCCTGTGGAAAGTTATAGAGCTTTTCGTAGAACTATCTAAATGTCCTTGCTATGTCAGCTGTCAAGTGTAGCTTATTACTCCCCTGGTTGTGAATGTGAGGGATAAAGTTCCTGGTTCGCTGTGCTTTCAAGGCCCTGCCAAAATTGTTGCTATACTCATAAAAGAACCTCCGACATCTGACCTCTAAGCTTTTGGCTTCAACCAAATAGATGTCTCTGAGGGACTCCCGCAGACTTACCAGTTTGGCACCCAGAGCCGCATCGAGGGTCCGCTTGTGCACGGTCTTGGTCTCAAAAATTTCTCAGGTCAGGTGATCAATTTGTTTGTTACTTTCATTTTTGAGACAAGCCCCGTGCTTAATCAGTGGGCCCCTAATCACCCATTTGTGGGCTTCCTACAGAGAAATCCGTGAAACCTCCCCTGTATTATTTGTCACGAAAAATTCAGAGATGGCCTTTTGGATATCTGCCTTAACCCCAGAGTCCTGAAGGAGAGAGCTGTGATGCCTCCACTGACCTCTAAGGGGAACAGTATCAGGAATGGAGATGGTCAGGGAAACTTGGGGAATGATCGGAGATAGTTATCTGCCCAATATCCATGCTGACTATAATGGCCTTATACCTTTTTAATTCTCGCCACAGGATTGCACGCTTTTCTGTGTAGGAAACTATGAGGAACCAGGAACCAATCAATGTGCGAGTAAGAATTATGATTGGCTGAGGAAAATGTGTAATCACTCCCCCTGGGGTCCAGCGTCTGCCATACATCCATAAGCTGTTTTTTAAAAAGAAGGGTTTTAAGTTTCTTCAGAGAGGAGAATGGGGTGTGAGGACCCACGGGATGTATCCACAGCAGGATCGAGGACCGTATTGAAATCGCCACCCAGCAGGAGAACACCTTCCGTAAAAGCAGCCAATTATCCCAACGTGGAGTGGAAACATTTATATTGGTTGGAGTTGGGCCAGTGTCACCTTTAAAGAGAAGAGCGTGCCCCTCACAGACAGGAACCTTCCCTCTGGGTCCACGGCAGAGACCCCGCTATGACAGCTACTTCCCTGGACTTAGAATCTGGGAGAGACAATGGTATTGAGTTTTGAAAAAGCGATTGGTAAGGTTATGCATCCTCCCCCCCTTAAGATGGGTCTCCTGCAGGAAGGCAATCTGTGTATGTAAACGCTTTAATTCTTTGGGGACCGTGGATCAGTTTATAGGGGAATTGAGGCCCTTAACATTAAGGGAAGCACACTTCACCCTGGACATATCGGGCCGTCTAGTCTCCAGCTCCCAGCAACTAAGAGAGGAGAGGACGTTGGGCTGTGGGAGAACCTGGAGGGGAAGGAGGGGGTGAACGAGGAAGGAAGGAGGGCGGGAAGTGGGGGGGGGAGTTAGAGAACTTAGGTCAGATGGTCTCAGCGGCCACCTAGGGTGGCTGTCTCCCGGGGTGCCACCCACCCAGACAAACCGTAAATAGACGCACGTCCAACTCCGCCCAGCAACCCCATGCCCCGGGGCGCCAACCAGAAAGTAAATCTACCAAGAAGAAAAATCAGACGCCCGTATAATATCAAACATCAAAGCAAAGGATATCAAGGACCCGGGCAGAACCCAACATTTGTCTCAGTCTCATGCTGCCACTAAGACTCATTAACCAAGGGATGTGGACCTCCGGAGGGTCTTCTGAAATGTCACGCACGAGCAGCGTTCGCGCCTCTCGCTTGGCATTTTCTCTGCGGTTGTCCTCCCCTCACCCAAGCCTTAGGGGGCAGGGGGGAAGGGTCCAGCCAATCCGGAACCTCCATCCGGGGAGACTCCAGGAAGGTGAACAACTCCGGGAGGTCAGCATGAGATCTCAAGGCGAATATCCATTGATTTTTGCGAACAAGCAGATGGAAATGGTAGCCCCAACGGTAAGTGGCCCCGCATTCCTGGATTCTGGCGAGCAGGGGCTTCAGGCTGCATAACATCTGAAGCGATCTTCTCGATATGTCCGGAAACACCTGGAGCGTCGCCCCGTCAAAGCAGATTCGCTCCCTATCCCAGGCTTTCCTGAGGATCTTTTCCTTCACTGAAAAGTAATGCAGATGGCAGATCACGTCCCGCGGGCGGTTGGGGTCTGCCGCTCTGCGCCCGAGTGACCTGTGGAGGTATAGCCATGAGCTGGGAATGCTCAAGACCCACGACCTTAGAGTCCAGGCCTTCCACCGAGCTTTGCAGATCCGAGATGTCCTGCTTGAATGAGCTCTTCGCTCTTAAAATAAAAGAATCCAGGTCGGCTTTAGTGGGGAGGGCTCTGAGCTCAGTTTTAATATCCGCCAACATTGAATCATGAGGGGCTATGGATTGTTTGGGGAGAGAACATAGTAGGCGGCTGGAATGCAACAGCCAGATGACATGGCGCCCGGGTCCCCAACCGAGCCCCAATTGGACGCAGAACCCCACGACGTCGGGGGCCTGGCTCCCCGGCCAACTTCACTCATCCGCGGGATACACTTTGTGGTGCCAGTTAGGTCCCCATCCGATCAGGGAGGAGTTGCTGGTGTGGTCCGGAGCACACCCTCTCAATTCCCGGTCTCTGACCCACGTAGCCCCCATGGAACTGCTCCTTGTAAGCCACATGGGGGATAGGTGAGCCCTGCAGCGTCCCCGGGGGAAAACCAGTCTCTGGGGGGGCTTTGTGAGGCATCTGTAAGCACCCGCGACACTGGGCTTGGTGGGGACAGCCTTGGGGCATCAGGATCCCTGCTCTGCCCCGACGAAGAGGAGGATGTGAACCCCCAGCTCTTGGCGGGGGTTCTCCTGTGGAAGGGGGGTGAAACTGCCCCCTGGCGTGTGACTGATTGGGGGGAATTCCTTCCTTGGCCAGAAGTCTCTATTGGAGGGCTGTTTTTCACATGATTAGGGTGAGGGGAGGCGCCCCGGGGGGGGGCCTGGCTGGGCCCGAACTACCGAGACCTTGTGCGCTGCCGAGCTCCTCTGCAGCGGGCTCTTAGGACTGGAGCGCAGCCGCACCTTCTCCTCCTCGACCAGCCACGTTCCTCCTCGGCAGGCGGGCGAGCACCGCGTGGTTCGTCACTCCCCGAGCCACTCGTCTGCTCGGTGAGCGGTTCCTCCACAGCTGCTCCTGCGGCCCCGGACACTGCACCACCACCGCTGCCACTCCCGCCGACAGTCGGGTCTGCTTGCGGCTTCCCGCCTTCATCTCCTCTGATCGCAGCTTCTTGAAGGGGACCTCCAACTGCCTGTGTGCGGCGATCGCCTGCCCTGTCCACCATGCCAGCCATCCCGGGGTCATCCGCTCCTCTCTCGCTCTGATCAGGTCGATTCCTCGCCACAATGCTGGCCGTTGTTCTATCAGCCTCAGTCGCCATCTTGCTGGCCATCTCTTCACCACCTCCCGATCACTCCACGGACATGTACGTGCTGATTTTTCTTGTCAGCGGGGGCGAGACGGTCTTCGCCCCCTTGCTCTTCCTCGACATACTCTCAAAAAGTGGGTCTGGGTGGGATAAATTCTCAATATCGCTCAAAATATGGGTAGGCTGGAGGGAACTCAGGGAGAGTACATCCTCACACTCTCATCGCCGGCCACGCCCCCAATTCAAGCCTTTTGAAGCAGTTTCTGTACCACTAGGCAGTCCCCCTCTTCTACATATAAGGAAATGACCTTCTGCCAATACCATGATTCTTATATTTCTCCACATAGGGCATGCTTGATGGGCCTAACTTATTCACACCAATGCCCCAAATGTGGCCAAATTGAGGCAGACAATTTTCATCTGATGGGAATGTGGTAACATTCAAACATTTTGGAACATAATTGTCACATTCTCCTTAACCCTTTAAATGCCAATCACGTAGTTTCTACATTGTTGCTTCTCCGACCATTAAGTGCCAAGCACGTAAAATCTACATGCTTGCCATTTCCCCCTGCTAAAAATAGAAGAAAAAAAAAACTCACCTCTGGTATGTATGGAAAGCTGGGGGTCTCCAGGTTTCAGGAGGGGGCCCGAAAATGCACTCCCCCCTGCTGACACTTGCGGCTGTAAAAGAAAAAAAAAAAAAAGACATTCACTCACCTCCTCTTCCGATCCATCCGGCCAGGTCTTCTTTTCACCAGGGGAAGAGGACTCAGAAGAGGGTCCTAACCATTGCTGAAGGCGCCACGCCTTTTTGTGGGAGGAGCGGGCTGACGTAATCCAGCTCCCCGTAGTGTCTCACCCAGCACCGGCTCTGACAGAGGCTGGTAGTACCGGTGCAGAGCAGGCGAGAGGCGAGAAGGATCCGATCTTCTGCCCCTCACCCGCCCTGCTCCGATCACTACCGGCTTATGTCATGGGCAGCTGTTTACAGGCGTGGGAAAGCAGCGAGGGACACAGGATTGGAGGTGAGTAGAGTAAAAATAAATAAATGCTATTTTTTTCTTTGTGTGTCAGTGTGTTTATTTTTACATTTAACCCCTTGTGAACAGGTAAGAGGTCCATGAGACCCCTATATCAAATCACAAGGCAGGGGGCTGGCAAGACACCTGCGGCTTGCGGGTGACTTGCCATTAACCCCCGGCAACCCCAATTACCTGCCTCCACAAAGCCTGGGGGGCAGAAGAGCCCGTGGCCATAGGCTAACCCGGCTGGCCCCTGCGCCCTGTTCCTACAAGACCTGCATAGCTGATCCTGGGCTGGTAATTTAGTGGTAAAATAGGGGGGCCCCATGTCATTTTTTGGGGGGGGGGGGGGATTTTTAAGGGTTTTTAATCCTTCTGTCACCAAGCAGCTATAAAAGGCAAGGGACACAGTGCAAGGAGGTACGTCTTAAAAAAAAATAATAAAAATATATTTTTCTGTGTGTTTTTTTTTTTATTTATTTAACCCATTGTGAACTGGTAAGGGGTCCATGAGACTACTATACCAGTTAAAGTGGACCAACACCCTGAGGTGATCGGCCCGGGAATCTATCCGAGATCGGGATGTCCCGCTGGGTATAAACCCCCCAAAACCCTTACCTCTCCAGCCGCTGCTTCCGCTCCTCTAGACGTGCGCGCGCCGGCCGTCTCTGAATGGCCGGCGCGGGCGTGCACACGTCAAGAGTGACGCGCGGGAGGCGCCGACGGGCAAGCTGCTTGTCCGTCGCTGTCAATCAGCTTGTCCGTCGGCGCCGATTGGACGGCGCGGCCACGTGGGAGCGTGGAGAGGTGAGTTTTCAGGGTGTTTGGGGGGGTTTCAGGCAGCGGGGCACCCCAAATCGGGGTGCCCCGGGGAAGTGGACCAATACCCAGGATAGTCAAAATCCTGGGTGTTGGTCCACTTTAAAGCGGACTTTCACCCTGAATAAGAGCATATCTTATATGTTTCCCACACCCTGTACATACCAATTGCTCACATTAAAAATCATCTCACCTGCATCTACTGCATGTTATGAACCTTTAAACATCCAATATGGCAGCTCATGGAGCGTCAGGCAGCCTGCAAACAGAAAGTGTCTTCTTACTTTGTCACTCTGCATTCTGGCATTGCTTTCCCTGACCCCAGTCTGCTCTGTATGTGCAAAGCACAGCTATAACTCTACCCCCCGTACTTTATCCTGCTCTCCTCTCCTCAGTATGTGTGATGCTTCTGAGTCAAGATGGCGGCACCCTTATCCTAGAGTCCTGAACAGAGTTAGAGCCCGGTGGGGGGAAAGAAGTAACTAAAAACTTAAAATATATTAATTTTAAATGTTTTTTATGGGTTTGGGCTTTTCATTAAATCATGCTGAAGGTCCAGTATAACAAGGCTCGGGGCTGGCAAGTCACCTGTGGCTAGCGGGTGACCTGCCATTAACCCCCAGCCCCCCTATTACCTGCCTCCCCAAAGCCAAGGAGGGGGGGGCAGAAGGACCCGGGCCGATTTAGGCGGTGTGGGCTTGTAGCCGGAAGGGCAGGGGCCCCTGCATCCTGTTCTACAAGCCCTGCATAGCTGATCCCCAGGCTGGTTATGCTAGTAGTTGTATTTTATTTGTAAATGGACAGGAACGGGGGCTACCAATACATATGTGGCACCGTTGTAATCAGGAGAAATGGGTCTTTCACATGCAATATGGTTTTCTTTAATAAAATAAATGTTTTACTTAAAATAAAGGTGACAATTTTCTAAAAAATTATTTTTTTTTGTTTTTTTTTACTCAAAAATGTTTTAAAAAACAGTAGAAAAATTACAAACAAGACATTTCATGTTAAAGCCTAAACTCTGCTGCAATATATGAATATATATATATACACACACACTGTAAATCCCTGCAAAAAAGGCGCAAAACATTGCATAAAATGGTGAAGACATACCTGTTAACAGAGGGTGACAAAATCTCAAGTAGGCTGGCAGTTAAAAGGGTTAAAAGTACCTATGCATGTTGGGTATTGTTCTGTTTGGGGGACCTTGTTCTTTCAGATTTAGCTTTATTTTTTCTTGTTTGCACATTGATATTTTAGGAAAAGGTGTTTTTTATTCGGCTATTTTATTACTTTTTTTTTTCTAGGAAAACCCTGTGCAACCAAAGAATTCTTCGAGGGATCGCTTCCAGAAAGATAAGCCCACTCCAACAAGCTGGGTATGCTTAGAAAGATAAACGTGTACTTTCAGGGAATATATGATTTGTTGGGGGTATTCCAAATGTAAAGGGTTGTTTTGGTCGAAAAAGCACAAGGTGCGCACTTTGTCTGCAGAGCTGAATATTTTAAGGAAAAATACCATTTTGTGAAAAATGGGTATTATAAGTACCATATTTTTCGCCCTATAAGACGCACTTATATTTCCCCAAAAGTGGGGGAAAAATGTCCGTGCGCCTTATCACGCGAATGTAAGGAAAAAAAAAAAAAACTCACCCGTTCCCGGCGCTCCCGCGTTGTCTGCCACACTGCGAGAGGCCAGAGGAGCAGCGGGGGCTCTGTCCCGGTCCCGCCGCTGCGATCGCTGTCTTTTCAGGCAGCGATGACAGCGGCGGGGCCACAGAGACAGAGCCCCTGCCACTCCTCCTTCTGCTGCCTCTTCCGGGCTCAGAGCACACGCGAGCACGAAGGTCCGGGCAGTGGGTGGGCGTGGCCTGCACCGGTGCCCGGACCTTTGTGCGTGCATGTGCCCAGGAACAGCAGATGGAGGAGCGGCAGGGGCTCTGTCTCTGGCCCCGCCGCTGTCATCGCTGCCTGAAAAGAAAGCGATCGCAGCGGCGGGGCCGGGACAGAGCCAGCTCGTGAATGGGGTGGGCGTGGCCTGCGCCGACGCTGGTGTCAGCGTACAGGTGAGTTTAACTTTTTTTTTTTTACATGGTGCCTGCCTATACTAATGGGGGAGGGGGGTGGGAATGGGGGGAGAGGGGCCACACAGCCTATACTAATGGGGGGAGGGGGATGCCACACAGCCTATACTAATGGGGGGAGGGGGATGCCACACAGCCTATACTAATGGGGGGAGGGGGATGCCACACAGCCTATGGGAATGGGGGGAGGGGGATGCCACACAGCCTATGGGAATGGGGAGAGGGGGATGCCACACAGCCTATGGGAATGGGGAGAGGGGGATGCCACACAGCCTATACTAATGGGGGGAGGGGGATGCCACACAGCCTATGGGAATGGGGAGAGGGGGATGCCACACAGCCAATGGGAATGGGGGGAGGGGGATGCCACACTGCCTATGGAATGGGGAGAGAGGGATGCCACACAGCCTATGGGAATGGGGAGAGAGGGATGCCACACAGTCTATACTAATGGGGGGAGGGGGATGCCACACAGCCTATACTAATGGGGGGAGGGGGATGCCACACTGTCTGTAATGGTGCGTTTTTGGTTTAAAATATTTTTTTTCTTATTTTCTTCCCCCAAATCCTAGGTGCGTCTTATGTGCAGGTGCGTCTTATATGGCGAAAAATACGGTATGTCACACACCCCACTTCAAGACATTCATTACATGTGGGTATACTGACCTGTAGATGGCGATCTTGCAGAGATGTCAATAAAAAAAGGTAAGACCCTCCCGACCCATAAATACTTGGGACCTCCCACTCATTCCCCAGTATAAAGATAGCAGTAAGATCAAGGGACCAGGAAAGCCAATTAAAACTAACAAAGGTTCACCATATAAAGGATCCAGAATACAAAAGGGCAGGGTGAAGCGGGGTGTGTGACATACTTACAATACCCATTTTACAGGTGAGTATTCACAAAATGGTATTATTCTAAGTATGTCACACACCCCGCTTCAAGACATTCATTACATGTGGGACATCCAATAGCAGTGTCCATAAAAGGCGGGGATCCAAAAAACAAGGAAACAAGGCACAAACTTAAACCACTGCAGTTTGCAGAACCTTGCGGCCAAAAACAGCATCCTCTGAGGCCCCGCACATCAACCTTGTAAAACTTGGAAAAAGTGTGAACCGAAAACCAAGTAGCAGCCTTACAAACCTGCTCAACAGAAGCCTGGTGCTGGAAGGCCCAGGACGCCCCAACAGCACGAGTAGAATAAGCAGTAACACGAAAAGGGGGAATCTTCCCCTTAGCAGAACAGGCCCCAACAATGGCCTGGCGAATCCATTTACTAATTTCCTAGGCCCAGAGGGCACCACAAAAAGGGCGTCAGTCCTACGAAAAGGGGAAGTAGCCACCAAAAAGTACTTCACACAGCGAACCACATCCAAAGAATGCAAAACCCTCTCCTTGTCATTCCAAGGCTTAGGACACAAGGAGGGTAGAACAATATCCTGATTAAGATGAAAAGCAGAGACCACCTTAGGAAGGAAATCTGGCTTGAAGTGGAAAACAACCTTGTCCTGATGCCTCTGAAAGTAAGGGGCCTTAATGGACAAGGCAGCCAACTCCGAAACACGCCGAACAGAAGTGATGGCCACCAGAAAAACAACCTTCTGAGTAAGCGCAGAAAGCGCAATATCCTGCAAAGGTTCAAAAGGAGGACCCTGCAAGGCAGAAAGAACCAAGTTCAAATCCCAAACTGGGAGCAAAGGCTTCCTAGGAGGCCGCACATGCGTAACCCCCTGGAAAAAGGCTTTAACCAGAGGATGAAGATCAAAAGACTTTTGAAAGAAAGCCGCCAGGGCAGAAACCTGCCCTTTCAGCGTACTAAGCTGCAAACCTTGGTCCAGACCATGTTGCAGAAATTCCAAGACCCGAGGAATAGAAAACGCCCTGCAAGGCAAGGCCCTGACCTCACACCAATCAATATAAGACCTCCAAATCCTATAATAGATGGAAGAGGAAGACTTCTTTCTAGCCCTAACCAGAGTCTGAATGACAGCATCAGAAAGACCTTCCTCCCTCAAGATGGAGGTTTCAGCAACCACGCCGTCAAAGCCAGCGTTGGTAAATTGGGGTAGAACAGTGGATCCTGAGTGAGTAGATCTGGCAGAAGGGGCCGAACTAACTGATCCTCTGCCAACCTTACCACGTCTGCGAACCAAACCTGTCTTGGCCACCTTGGAGCCACCAAGATTGCTGACGCGCCCTCTAGGGCCAGCTTGTGCACCACTTTGCCCACCATGGAAAACGGAGGGAACAGGTACAGAAACCCCAGATCCCTCCAGTTCAGAGACATGGCATCCGCTGCCAGAGCCAGCGGATCCCGCGAGAGAGACACAAATGCCCGAAGCTTGTGATTGTGACGAGAGGCAAAGAGGTCCACCTCCAGAGTCCCCCACCGGTGGCAAAGCGACCGGAACACCTTGGGGCAGAGCGACCATTCCCCCCGGCGACATGACCCCCTGCTCACGGAGTCCGCCTCCGTGTTCTCCACTCCCGCAATGTACACTGCCGAGATGCATGGGACATTGCCCTCTGCCCAATCCAGAATCAAAGACACTTCCCTGAGGGCACGCCTGCTGCGAGTCCCTCCCTGGTGATTGATGCAGGCGACCGCCGTCCGATTGTCCGACCGAACTTGAACCGGTAGTCCCCGCAACTGATGAGTCAAGTGAGCCAGACCCAACCTGATGGCTCTCAGCTCCAGAACATTGATGGGATCGTGAGCCTCCTGAGGCCCCCACAGTCCCTGAAACTGAAGATCCTTCCAAAATCCCCCCCCAACCTGACAGGCTGGCATCCGTGGTGACCATCTCCCAACGAGGGGTCACAAAGGACCTGCCCCTCGTCAGATTGCTCGGTTTCAGCCACCACCGAAGGGAACGCCGCACCGGGGGGACATCAGAAAGGACTGATCCAATGACAGCGGGGACCCGTCCCAGGCCGCCAAGAGATGGAGCGTCCTTGTGTGAAACTGGGCAAAGGGAACCGCCTGGAACGACGCCACCATCAATCCCACCAGTCACATCCCTAGCCGGATGGACGGACGGGGGATGGATAGGAGACGCTGAGTCAATTCCTGAATCAGAAGAACCTTGGCTCGGGGGAGAAACGCCCTGGCCTGAGAGGTGTCCAGCGACATTCCCAGGAACTCCACCACCCTGGAGGGAGTGAGGCAGGACTTGGGATAGTTGATCACCCAACCGAAACTCTCCAGAGTGGACCCACAGTCCTGGTATCCATCTGCGCCTGACTTAGGGAAGACGCCATGATGAGAAGATCGTCCAGATAGGGCACGATGCGGACACCCCTGGCTCTGAGAATGGTCATCACTCCTGCCAACACCTTGGTAAAAACCCTTGGAGCCGAGGTAAGGCCAAACGGAAGAGACACAAACTGAAAATGCTGATTGTCCACGACAAACCTGAGGAAAATCTGGTGTGCCAGAAATATTGGAATATGCAGGTAAGCATCCTTGATGTTTATGGACGTCATGAAGTCCCCCTGACGAAGTGAGTGGATGGCTGAACGCAGAGTTTCCATACGGAACTTCCGGGGACGAACGAACCTGTTGAGCAACTTCAAATCCAGAATGGGACGAACTGAACCGTCCTTCTTGGGCACCGTGAACAAGTTGGAATAGAAGCCCAGGCCCCGGTCTGAGAGGGGCACCGGACAGATGACAGCCATGTCCACGAGACTTGCTACTGCCGCCCGAAGCCCCTGGGCGGCCAGAGGATCTGACGGCACCCGTGACCTGAAGAATCTGGGAGGGGGCCGGAACTCGAACTCCAGCTTGTAACCGGAAGACACCACTTCCTGAATCCACCTGTCCGAGACCTCTTGGACCCAGACCTGGGAGAAGAGTTGCAACCGCCCCCCCCCACCCGCAAGGGTGAGGGCGCCCCCTCATTGCTGAGCCGACTTGGCAGCGGCTCTAGGCTTGGAGCCCAAACTGTGTCCTGGACGGGACCGACCCCTGCCCCTAGGCCAGGAATCCCCTCTGGATGAAGGGAAGGCCGAACCCCTGCCAACTCTAGCCCCACGAAAGGACTGAGAGAAGGAAGCCGCCCCCCCGAAAAGGGTGACGCTGCTTCTTACGCTGAGGTAACCTACCTCCCTTTGCCACCGAATCCACTCTCTCTCCAAAGAGCCGCGACCCCACAAAGGGAGGGGCCGTAAGCGACTTTTTGGACACAAAATCAGCCGCCCACTGGCGTAACCAAACCGACCGCCGGATAGCCACAAGCAGGGCCGCAGCTCTGCTACACATAACCAATGTGTCGTCCAAGTCGGACAACACAAAGGACAAAAATAACTCACAGCGCTTAAGGTCGGCAAACTCCTCACTAGCCGGGTCAAGCCCGGAAGAGGCCAACAGTCCTCTAACAAACGACCTGGCAGCTAGCAATAAAAGCGCAGAAGCACAAACCGGCCGCAAGGCCGATCCAACACTGGCAAAACCATGACAAGCCATCTGGTCAATGCGTTTATCCTCACCATCCTTGAGAGTAGTGCACTCCGGAGAATGGAGGACTGAGGGCTGGACAACCCCCAAAACAGGAGCCTCCACCTCGGGGGGGGGGGGGGGACCAGTGCTTCACCGCGTCCGCCGGAAAGGGATATTTCCTGTCCCAACACGGTGGGACACCCGGAAGTCGAGTCGGCCTCTCCCATTCCTTAAGAATGATACCATCAAAATGCTTTTGATAAGGAAATTCCAAGCGCGGCTTGGTCACTTCAAAGAACTCCCCCTTCAGCGGAGGAGCAGCCTCGGGGGAAGAAATAGCCAGGACGTCAAACATATGAGCCAGGATCCTAGAGGTATCCAAAGAATCCCCCTGGCCCTGCTCAGTATCAGCGCCCACAAACTGCTGATCATCAGAGCCCTCACACTCCTCATACAGCTCCCCTTCCTCACGCGGGGAACAATCAGACCAATCCAGGGAGTCAAAATCCTCCCTTTCAAGGCCCTGCGCAGCCGTATACAAATGTTTTCTCTTTGCCGTGGCCTTTTTAGCAACGGCACTGGAAAACAATCTTTCAAGATTGGCCAATCTGGCACACACCTCAGATTGCGACTCCCCGCCAATGACCACATCACACGGGGTACGTGTCAAGCGAGGGGGAGACGAAAAGGAGACTGGCGGAGCAGAACCGGACGCCTGAGATCCGGTCTGCGCCGTAATAGATCGCTGCGCACAGGGTACACATAGAAATACATCATCCCCCAAAAGGGATACCCCACACCCCAAACACAGCCTGGATTGCCCCGAGGGGGGCACAAGCCCAGTATCCGGGGAAGCCTCCATATGGTGATTTTTTAATAATATACACATATATATAAATATATGTGTACAATGCTCCGAGGGAATTACGCAATAATGCAACCCGGGATGCCCCTTTAAGTCCCGAGTGGGAGGATTTTAAGCCAGCTAAAATTTAACCAGGGACCCTGGACCGGGAGAACCCCCCTTTAATATGATCAATGGTCCACCTGGAGCACAAAACACAAGCACACACTCAGACCATGCTAGAATGCATAAAGGGTTAAAAACAGATGAATCTGGCCACTCAACCGACCTTCAGTACCGCACGCCAGGCAAGTGGAAGACGCGCCGTGTGCAGTAGGAGGAGGGAGGGCCGGCGCAGTTCGCGAGTCGCACCCGGCCCTGCCCCTCCCCCCGTCTCTCCCGGCCAGAAGCCGGGACATGAAAACGCGCCAGCAGCACAGGGGCGGACCGTAGGCGCGCGCACGGCCCCGCCACCCCCGCCCAGAGGAGAAGAAGCCCTCATGGGCGCTCACCGCCGCCATTGCAGCACGCCGGAGGCCGGCGCCGCGGGACCGCCGGCGCCAGTCAAAAAGTAAAAGCACACACACACGCATACACAATAAATGAGAGGAATCCACGCCGGCCCCCCACCACCCCTCCCATCTAAGGGTATCCGGGAGAGGGGGAATCCATGCTAGGGTAGGGCCAAGGTACGGGCACCCCAAACCGGGATCACCAACCCGGATACCCTTGTTATGGGGTCTCACGGCTCCTAAGCACCAGGGGTGCCAACTACCTTTGCCCGGACCAGCAGCCTAGGCTGGGAGGCAGGTAATTTAAATAAGGGGATCCGGGCAGGAATAGAAGAATAGAAGGCCGGGAGTCATCCCGGCTACCTGCAAGGAGGAGACATCATCTTCTGACTTGCTCGCCACTGCAGAGATGAAAGACTGGGAATGAGTAGGAGGTCCCAGGTATTTATGGGCCAGGAGGGTCTTACCTTTTTTTGTTATCTCTGCAAGATCGCCATCTACAGGTCAGTATACCCACATGTAATGAAAGTCTTGAAGCGGGGTGTATGACATACTTAGAAAAATAACATTTTGTGAATACTCACCTATAATACCCATTTTACAGGTGAGTATTCACAAAATGTTATTATTCTAAGTATGTCACACACCCCGCTTCAGATAGTCATTACACTTGGGTTATACCGACCTGTAGAGGGCGATCTTGCAGAGATGTCATGAAAAAAAGTGAGCCCCTTCCGGTCCATAAATACCTGGTACCTCCCACTCATTCCCCAGTATTAAGACAGCAGTAAAGGGACCAGGAAGAGCCAAAATAACCAGTAACAGTAAAAAAGGTTCACCATAGAAAGGATCCAGAATACCAAAGGGCGGGGTGAAGCGGGGTGTGTGATATACTTATAATACCCATTTTACAGGTGAGTATACACAAAACGGTATTATTCTAAGTATGTCACACACCCAGCTTCAGATAGTCATTACACTTGGGACATCCAATAGCAGTGTCCATAAAGGAAGGGGATCCAAAACAAGGCAACAATGCACAACTTAAACCACTGCAGCTTGCAGAACTTTGCGGCCAAAAACAGCATCCGCTGAGGCCCGCACATTAACCTAGTAAAACTTGGAAAACGTGTGAACTGAAGACCAAGTAGCCGTCTTACAAACTTGCTCAACAGAAGCCTGGTGCTGGAAAGCCCAGGACGCCCCAACAGCACGAGTGGAATGAGCAGTAACACGAAAAGGGGGAACCTTCCCCTTGGCAGAATAGGCCCCAACAATCCTGGCGAATCCATTTACTAATAGAAGACTTGGCGGGAGCCAAAACTTTCCTAGGCCCAGAGGGCACCACAAAAAAGGCGTCAGTCCTACGAAAAAAGGAAGTAGCCACCAAATAGTACTTCACACAGCGAACCACATCCAGAGAATGCAAAACCCTCTCCTTGTCATTGCTGGTCTTAGGACACAAGGAGGGTAGAACAATGTCCTGATTAAGATGAACAGCAGAGACCACCTAAGGAAGGAAATCTGTCTTGAAGCGGAAAACAACCTTGTCCTGATGCCTCTCAAAGTAAGGAGCCTTAATGGACAAAGCCGCCAACTCCGATACACGCCGAACGGAAGTGATAGCAACCAAAAACGGGACCTTCTGAGTAAGTGTAGAAAGAGCAATATGCTGCAAAGGTTCAAAAGGAGGACCCTGAAAAGCAGAGAGAACCAAATTCAAATCCCAAACTGGGAGCAAAGGCTTCCTAGGAGGCCGCACATGTGTAACCCCCTGGAAAAAGGTCTTAACCAGAGGATGAAGAGCAAAAGACTTATGCGACCTTTTGCGACCGAATCCAATTTTTCTCCAAAGAGCCGCAAGCCCCAAAAGGGAAGAGCCGTAAGAGACTTTTTGAACACAAAATCAGCCGCCCACTGGCTCAACCAAACCGACCTCCAAATTGCCACCAGCAAGGCCGAAGTTCTACTACACATCACCATGGTGTCATCCAGGGCGGCTAGCACAAAAGACAAAAACAATTCACACAGCTTAAGGGCGGTGAACTCATCACTAGCCGGGTCAAGGCTGGAGGTAGACAACAGGTCCCTGACAACCAACCTAGAGGCCACTATAAGAAGCGCCGAGCCACAAACAGGCCGTAAGTTCGACCAGCCGCTGGCAAAACCATGACAAGCCATCTGGTCAATGCGTTTGTCCTCACCGTCCTTGAGAGTAGAACAGTCAGGAGAATGCAAGACGGAGGTGCTACCACAAAACAGGGGCGTCCACCTCGGGAGGGGATGACCAGCGCTTCACCGCGTCCACCGGAAAGGGATATTTCTTATCCAAACCCGGAGGGACACCCGGAAGCCTCTCCCATTCCTTGAGGATAATGCCGTCGAAATGCCTTTGATTCGGGAATTCTACGCGCGGCTTAGCCTCCTCAAAGAACTCCCCCTTCTGCGGAAGAGTCACTTCGGGAGGAGAGATTGCCAGAACCTCAAACATATGAGCCAGGTATCCCAAGAATCCCCCTGACTCCGCTCAGCATCAGTGCCAACAAACTGCTGATCGTCAGAACCATCAGACTCCTCAAAAAGCTCCCCTTCCTCTAGCGGGGGGGGGGGGGGGGGGTAATCAGACCAGTCCAGCGAGTCAAACTCCTCAAAATCAGAAGCCTGCGTGGCTGGAGACAAGTGCTTTCTCTTAGCCGGGACCTTTCTGGCCACAGCGCTAGAAAATTTTTTTAAGATTGGACAATCTGGCACACACCTCAAATTGCGACTCCCCTCTAGTGACAACATCACACGGGGTACGGGTCAGGCGGGGAGGGGTAGGAGAAGGGAGCAGCGGCGCAGAACCAGACGCAAGGGATCCGGACTGCCGTGTAATAGTCTGCTGCGCACATGGTATGCAAAGGAAAACATCATTCCCTGTAAGGGATGCCCCACACCCCAAACACTGCCGGGGTTGGCCCGAGGGGAGCCCGAGCCCGGTATCCTAGGAAGCCTCCATATGGTGATTTTATAGGTACTCACAATACCCAAGTGAATTACGCGATATAAGCAACCCGGGATGCCCCTTCTGTGTCCCCGAGTGGGAGGATTTTATGGGGAATTCTAAGATTAAACCAGGGACCCTAGGACGGGGAGGACCCTTTAGGCTCCGACAAGGGTCCACCTGGAAGACAGAATACAGGGCTAATCAGCACCTCAATCATGCCCAAGCACACACAATGCAGACATACTGACAATGCAAAAAACATATGAATTGTATATATACATATGCAGGTCAAAGCCATGACTGTTCATTAAATAACAAAATGCTTAAAGTGGACCAACACCCTCCACTGATCGGCCCGGGAATCTATAAGATTCCCAGACCAATCAGCCCGATCGGGGGTGCCCCGCTGTGTGAAACCCCCCAGAATCCCTTAAATCCCTACCTGCTCCTCAATCCAGCGGCGCCCGCCGACGCCTCCCTCTAGCAGGAAGCGCATCCGAACCAGCCGTTCGTGAATGGCCGGCGCGCACCCTGTAAAAGTGACACGCGGGAGGCGGGCTCTCTTGTCCGTCGCTGCCCCCCGCTTGTCCATCGGCGGGGATTGACTGCAGCGGCCATGTGGGAGCGGGGAGAGGTGAGTTTTTGGGGCTTTCTGGGGGGGTTTCACACAGCGGGGCACCCCAACGAAGTGGACCAAAACCCAGGATAGTCAAAATTCTGGGTGTTGGTCCACTTTAATATAATGCAGAGATCGCAGGCAGTGCCTGAAGTAATGAGGCTGCAGGGACTACTCACACGCTCAGCCGGAGACCCGAGAAGCAGAGGGAGGGAGAGAGAGAGAGAGAGGGGCGGGCGCGGTTCGCGCGACGTGCTCGGCCCCCTCCCCTGAAGACAACGCCGCTCCCGGCCAGTGGCCGGGCTCCGCAGCGGCGCCAAGAGCAGGGGGGGCGGGCCATCGGCGAGCGCGCAGAGCGCCTGACCCCGCCCCCCTTCACCAACGGTACCTGAGGGGAAGAAGCTCCCCCGCCGAAAGTCACAACGGCCGGCGCTGCGGCACGGCCAGCGCCGGCTGAATACAGTTTAAAAGAAAAGTGCGCCCAGTAAACACACGCACAGCTGTGACAACACAAGTTAGTTTAAAAGGAAAACGCGCCCAGTGAACACACGCACCCACACAGCTGAACAAACACACATTAAGAGAGAAAGGGGACCCTACGCTGCCCCCCCCTCTAAGGAGCAAGGGCCATCCGGGAGAGAGGGAATCCATGCTGGAAGGTGGAAGGGCAAGGGACAGGGCATCACCAGCCCGGCAAAACCGCCTACCCCTTATGGGGTCTCACGGTGGAGCGTAGCTCCTAAGCACCATTAGGTGCTGTCTACCCTTGCCCGGACCAGCAGCCTAGGCTGGGAGGCAAGGCGAAAACTAAGACATGGGGTCCAGGCAGAAATAGACTAACACGCGGGCCGGGAGTTACCCCGGCTACCTGCAAGGAGGAGACATCATCTTCTGACTTGCTCGCCGTCTGCAGAGATGAAAGACTGGGGAATGAGTGGGAGGTACCAGGTATTTATGGACCGGGAGGGGCTCACTTTTTTTCATGACATCACTTCAAGATCGCCCTCTACAGGTCGGTATAACCCAAGTGTGATGACTATCTGAAGTGGTGTGTGTGTGACATACTTAGAATAAAGTAGTAACCTTCCATGCCTAAACCGCTTCTACTGTGGCGAGTGGCACTCTTGACCAATTTCATCAAGCAGCTCGCCAAGGAGGTGACCACCCACAAAGGGCAAGACAGCCATAAAGACAGCCATAGTTTTCTTAGATGCGACATCCGCAGCCACTGCTTCAGCCACAAGGCCGGCTGCAAAGTCACTGTCAGGGCCAGATATCGGCAAAGCAATTTGGCGATGTTGTCTATCGCCACCTTTTCCGCTTACTCCGTTCTGCGGCTTCTTTGGAGCTCCCACACTCTGTGCCCCCAGGTTCTTCCTGCTAGGCAGAGCGAGGTGGTTGTAAAGGTAGACCCGCAAGGCTACCCCAGGAAAAACAGTAACAGCAGTATACTACCCATGCTAGATCCCCCTCCCCACCCCCAACGAAACATACCTATCTTTCCCTAATGAAGACTAGAACAGAACTGGGAAACCTACCAGCAGGCCAGCCTTGATACCTGAACCTCGGAGGAATTACAGCTCACTCCCACTCTAGTCCCACCTTCCGCTACTCATTAACCATATGTGATTTATTCAGAGTCCCTGTATGGACAACCCGACACAGAAACAATACCATTTTGTGATTACTCACCTGTAAAATGGGTATTATAAGTATGTCTCACACCCTGCTTCGGAAAGATTAATTACACGTGGGTTATGGTCCAGTGGAGGGGAACTTCTGCAGAGATGACTGGAAAAAGAAGCCCCTCCCGGTCTATAAATACCTGGGACCTCCCACACATTCCCCAGTATAAGAAAGCAGTTAGGAGACCAGGAAGAGCCAATAAAATCCATGAGAAAAAAGTTTCACCATATAGAGGATCCAAGATACAACTCAGGGTGGGACGAAGCAGGGTGTGAGACATACTTATTATACCCATTTTACAGATGAGTAATAACAAAATGGTATTATTCTAAGCATGTCTCACACCCTGCTTCGGAAAGAATTACACATGGGACATCCAATAGCAGTGTCCAAAAAGGGTGGGGATCCCAACAGGCAATAGTGCACAAATTAAACCACTGCAGCTTGCAGAACTTTGCGGCCAAAAACAGCATCCGCTGAGGCCCGCACATCAACCTTATAAAACTTGGAAAAAGTATGAACAGAAGACCAAGTAGCAGCCTTACAAACTTGTTCAACAGAGGTTTGGTGCTGAAAAGCCCAGGAAGCCCCAACAGCACGAGTAGAATGAGCAGTGATCTGGAAAGGGGGATCCCTCTCCTTAGCAGAATAGGCCCTAATAACGGCCTGACGAATCCATTTATTAATGGTAGACTTGACGGGCGCCAAACCCTTCTTGGGCCCAAAGGGCACCACAAAAAAGGCATCCGTCTACTGGTGAAGTAGCCACAAGATAGTATTTTACACATCTAACGACGTCCAGAGAGTGCAAGGCCCTCTCCTTGTCATTGCAAGGTTTAGGACACAATGAAGGAAGCACAATGTCCTGATTGAGGTGAAAGGCAGAGACAACCTTAGGCAAGAAGTCTGGTTTAAAACGGAAAACCACCTTGTCCTGATGTCTCTCAAAGTAGGGGGTCGAACAGAGGTGATAGCCACCAAAAAGGCAACTTTTAAGGTGAAAATGGATAGTGCAGAATCCTGCACCGGTTCAAAAGGAGGACCCTGAAGGGCAGACAACACCAAATTTAAATCCCAAACAGGTAACATGGGTTTGCGAGGAGGGCGCACACGAGTGACCCCCTGAAAAAAGGTCTTAACCAAAGGATGAAGAGTGAAAGTTCTCTGAAAGAAAACCGCCAGAGCAGACACATGCCCCTTAAGAGTGCTAAGCTGAAAACCCATGTCCAGACCATGCTGAAGAAACTCGAAAATCCGAGGAATGATAAACACCCGACAAGGAAAAGCCCTAGCCTCACACCAATCAATGTAGGTCCGCCAGATCCTGTAGTAGATATTAGAGGAAGATTTCTTCCTAGCCCTGACAAGAGTCTGGACAACGGCTTCAGACAAACCCTTTACATTTAAGATGAAGTTTTCAGCAGCCACGCCATCAAAGCCAGCGTTTGTAAATTGGGGTAACAAAGCTGACCTTGTGTGATCAGATCCGGAACCAGAGGCAGCCTCAATTGATCGACCGCCAGCCGGACGATGTCTGCGAACCACACCTGTCTTGGCCACCTTGGGGCCACCAGGATTGCTGGCACACCCTCTTGAGCCAGATTGCGTACCACCTTGCCCACCATGGGAAAGGTGGTAAACAGATACAGAAGACCGAGCTCCCGCCAGGACAGAGACATGGCATCCACTGCGAGAGCCAGAGGGTCCTGGGACAGAGACACAAATGCCGGAAGCTTGTGATTGTGACGAGAGGCAAACAGATCCACCTCCGGACTCCCCCCACCTGTGACAGAGGGATAGAAATACCTTGTTGCTGAGGGACCATTCCCCCCGGCGAGAGGTCCCCCTGCACAGGGAGTCAGCTTCCAGGTTCTCCACCCCTGGAATGTAGACTGCCGAGATGCACGGAACATTGCTCTCGGCCCAAGCAAGAATCATAGACACCTCCTGGAGGGCACTCCGGCTGCGAGCCCCTCCTTGGTGATTGATGTAAGCGACCGCTGTCTGATTGTCGAAGCGAACCTGAACTGGTAAGCCCTGAAGGTGATGTGTCAGGTGCGACAGCACCAACCTCAGCTCCAGAATGTTGATGGGGATATGGGCCTCCTGAAGACCCCACAGCCCCTGGAACGAATGTTCCCTCCAGAAGCCTCCCCAGCCTGACAGACTGGCATCCGTGGTGACCATCTCCCAATAGGGCGCAAGAAAGGACCTGCCCCCCAGGAGATTCCTCTGGTCCATCCACCACTATAAGGACCACCGGACAAGAGGGGAAAGAACACAAGTTTGATCCAGAGACAGAGGACTCTGAGAAGAGCCATCACGCCCGCCAAAACCTTGGTGAACGCCCTGGGCGCCGAAGTCAGCCCGAAGGGAAGAGCCACAAACTGGAAGTGCTGGTTGCCTACCACGAACCTGAGGAACCCTTGGTGTCCCAGAAAGACCGGCACATGAAGGTAAGCGTCCTTGATATCTATTGAGGTCATTAAGTCCCCCGGACGCAGTGAGTCGACAGGAGAGCGCAGAGTCTCCATGCAAAATTTTTTGGTTCTGATGAACCGGTTGAGAGTTTTCAAGTCCAAAATGGGTCTTATGGAACCATCTTTTTTGGGCATCGTAAAGAGGTTGGAATAGTAACCCAGACCTCTCTCTGTGGGGGGAACCGGACAAACTACCCCCAGGCAGGCTTGGCAACGGATTTGGGTTTAGTACCCCAGGAAGTCCCGGGTCGGGCACGTCCTCTGCCCCTACCCCAGGCATCTCCTCGGAATGCAGTGAAAAACGTTCCCCTGCTTGACCGAGAGCCACGAAAGGAAGGGTTGAATGAACCCGAACAGGCCGGCGCTGCTTCTTGCGTTGAGGTAACTTACCCCCTCTGGCAACAGAGTCTAAACGATCACCAAACAGGCACAGACCCACGAAGGAAGACCTGTGAGCGCCTTCTTAGCAGCGCTATCGGCTGCCCACTGGCGCAACTAGACTGACCGGCGTATAGCAACCTGCAATGCCGAGGTCCTGCTACACATACGGATAGTATCATCCAAGGCTGATAAGACAAAAGCAATGAACCTCTCACAATGAGTCAAGGCTGTAAACTCCTCACTGCAAGGATGCAATTGGGAACCATCCAAAAGGCCCCTAATTAGCTCTAGTAGCCACGGCCCTGATCGCAGAAGCACAAACCGGGCGCAAGGCCGAACCCACACAAGCAAAGGCATGTGAAGCCAATTGATCGAGACGTCGGTCCTCACCATCCTTGAAGGTAGTGGAATCCAGGGTATGCACGACTGAAGTATTGGACAATCCCAGGACGGGCGCGTCGACCTCTGGGGGTGTCGACCAAGGTTTAACCACATCAACAGGAAAGGGATACTTCCTATCGCACCCTTGAGGGATATCAGAGAGCCGACTAGGCTTTTCCCATTCCTTAAGGATCAGATTGTTAAAGTGCTTCTGATCCGGGAACTCCAAACAAGGTTTGGCGGTCCCAAAAATTCCCCCCGTTGTGGAGGGGCCTCCGCAGGAGGGGAAATGGCAAGTACCTCAAAAATTTGAGTAAGAAGCCTATGGGTGTTGACAGCATCCCCGCGCTCTGAGCCGGCATCAGCACCAGGGTACTGCCGATCCTCAGATGAGTCAGAGTCTGGGAACAGTTCCCCTTCCTCGAGCGGGGAATAATCAGACCAGTCAAATGGTTAAAATCAGCATAATCAAAAGCCGGCGCCGCAGGCGCCAAGTGCCGTCTCTTAGCTGGGGCCTACCTGGCCGCAGAGCTAGCAATCAGTCTCTCAATGTTGGCCAGTCTTGCGCATACATCAGATTGCGACTCCCCACTGGTGACAACGTCACTTGGGATCATAACCAGGCGTGGGGGTGTAGGTGATGAGGACGTCCGCACGGGTCCCGGCTTGCCGCACAAGCGCCTGTTGTGCACATGGTGTACAAATTTGCACATTATCTCCCAAAAGGGATGCCCCACATATCACACACGACCGGGGTTGTCCAGAAGGGACCCCGAGTCCAGTATACTGGGGAGCCTCCATATGGTGATTTTTTTATAGTCGCAATGATCAATGGGAATTACGCTATGAAGCTACCCGGGATGCCCCTTAGCGTCCGTAAGTGGGAGGATTTATAATCACACAGGGAAACCCCAATTTGAACAAGGGACTAGGACCGGGAGAAAATCCCTCTTAATATGGAAACAGTCCCACCTGAAAGACTTAATGAGGGTACCCCTTAAATATATAGACAGGCACACAGATTCATGCAATTAAAATATGCAGACAGTAAGCATGTGTAAAACAAACAAGGAACCGGATATGGATATATATATTATATATATAAATATATATACATATATACACATAAGAATATATATATATATATATATATATATATATATATATTATATAAACACACACAACAACCATGGCTGATAAGGCTATTGTAGCTAATAAGCAAGGCCAATATAATGCCATATAAAATAAGGAGGGGGGGGGGGCACTCGCGCGTGGCAGAGCAGCTGAAATGGCGGCGCTGTCTGGGGAAGGAGGAAGAAGGGCAGGCCAGCGCGGGTCGTTTTTCGCGCTGCACCTGGCCCCCTCCCGAAGGAAGTGAAGCGCCTCCACCAACAGAAGCAGAGGAAAACGTGCGCCAACGGTAGGGGGTGGGCCGCACAAGGCACGACGAGCTCCAGGCCCCGCCCCCTCCCCTGACTGAGTCCTGAGGCCGCGCTCCCTAGCAAGGCTGCGGAGCCGGCCAAGGAGGGACCGGCCCGCCAACACCAGAGCAAAACGGGGCGGGCCGCGGCGGTGACAGAAGAAAAGAGTGGAAAAAAACAATAAAAGGCACAGTAAAAGCACAATAAAACGTACACACACTCACTCTCTCAGACGGAATAAGTGTTAATGGGAGCTGAGGGAGAGAAGCCACCCCCCCCCTACTCTCCGGGAAGGGAGTAAAGGGGGAAGCCGATGGCTACATTTTAATATTTAGTGAGGGCTACACGACGGACAGGGCATCCCAAAGTCAGGATCACCAACCTGACGACCGCCTACCCTTTGGTGGGGGATTTGCGGTGGAGCATAGCTCCAGGTAACAGGGCACCTCTAGAGGTGTACCCTACCCTCACCCGGACCCTACAGCCAAGGCTGGGAGGCAAGGGGAATTAACAAAGGAGTCCGGGCGGCAATAGGAATAAGAAATGGCCGGGAGTAAAACCCAGCTTACCTGAAAAGGAAAGAGAGCCATCTTCTTGACTTGCTTTGCCTTCTGCAGAGACTTAACTGGGGAATGTGTGGGAGGAGGCCAGGTATTTATGGACCGGGAGGGGCTTCTTTTTCTAATCATCTCTGCAGAAGTTCGCCCTCTACTGGACCATAACCCACGTGTAATAATCTTTCCGAAGCAGGGTGTGAGACATACTTGGAATATATAGATGTGATACACTAAGCTAGACATTCAATATTCTAACATCATGGATTAGTTGTAGTGCTCTTCTTGCCGCTGTTCATTCTCTAGCAGGACACTCATCAAAAACCATTGCTAAGGGAATAAGGGCTTATATTTCCAGAAGTAAACTTTATTTGTATGAAGTATATCACCCAACAAAAGCAGAAAGATTACCATGCCCCAGGAAGTGTGTGTCACCCATGTATTCCAGGTTGGAGATGGACAGTAACCGCATACACGGTGTTCCCAATAACTGCATTCAGACTCCTGATTTCTGATACAGAAATGCAACCACTGCATTGAACAATGCTTACCAACCTCCAGCTTGACAGCCCATACTTCGACCCAGCTACTGATAATGCCCCTCACCAACGCTAAGGATGCATGACATTAACCTTTCTTGCCTTGAGAGCAACATATAACACAGAGGGACAGTAAGGACTCCATCCATCTCAAACAATTAAATGGAGCAATCAGGACAGCAGAGAAGCATGCTGGCTTATTGGTCTCTGCAGCTTTAAGTCCTGACTCGGATTTCCAGTATTGGCAGTTCGCATTAACCCCAGACAGCTCATGAGTTACACAGCAAGGGTCTTCAAGCCACATGTGCACAAACTACAGGCTGAGGATCCTTGCTGTATGGCAAATAAGGAAAGGGAGTTGCTGCTTCTCCTGAAAAAAAGATCCAAATTTATTCTGAGAATAAGAGCATTACCTATGGTAAGTGTTCAGAACCCAAGTAAGGAGGCTGACAATTTCATTGGCTTCAAGATCCTCCATGGCCAATTCCTGAATTCGGGTGGACAAGGCTTGGTGATACAGTTCCAACACTTTGTTGAATATGATGTAAGAAGGAGGAAAGCACTGAACCATCAGGTTTTTAACTATTACAAGATCATCTAGCACATAACGGCGAATGATTTCCAAATGACGCACCAGCCACATTTTATCAGATTCTCTGGTCTCTGCCTGACTTCCTTCAATTCTCGTTCCAACAGTTTTCTCAAGGACTTGAAACATTTTCTGCTTCCACTTTTTAGGTCTCCCTGGAGGAATAAATCCAGTTTGCTTCCTCCTATCCATCATACGCCGGTCTATCTTCTCCTCGCGCTCTATGATGCGAACAACTGATACAAGTAAGGTAGGATCCTTGCGAACAGTGGTTATAGATCGTTGTATTACCATCCACAACTGTTTGGCAAACTCATCTGACAGATGCTGTACTTTCCCAAAATAATTCTGAATAAGGTTCATATCATGGGTATTTTTGCTGTCCATGCGGTATTGCTCATACATTAGATCATCCCTAGAACACTCCAGGTCCATTAATTTACGATGTGCTTGCAAAAGTTCTCCCTGCTCAATAAGATCCTGAGTTTCCTTTACAATTTCTGGCACTGTAGAACAAAAAAAATGTATTTTATTATTCACCAAAAAATGGTTCTCAAACTAACTCCAACCATTAAGGAGGTATAAGCATAGTGTTTTTTAAAAATATAAAAATATAAAGTAATTATGGAGCAAGCGACACTATCTATGCTTATACTATGCAATAAAAAGGGAGTTATATGCACAGTACTAAATCCGTATTCTTTGATATCTTTTAAAAAAAAAGGCACAACATACTTCAATATGATTGGGAAGTCACAAATCAGTGTCCATCTGGTTTGGGAAACCACCAAAAAATAACAGAATATTGGCAGAAACATGACAGAACACTTGGATGTTCTAAGATACAGTTATACATTCAGATCCAGAAACAAAACAAGAACAATTGAAAGGCAAAACTCTCTGGGAGAGCAACTTATAGTCTCACACAAAGCACAAATGCCCCTCCATGTCTAATAAGAGCTCTAACGGAACCTAGACAGACAAAACACACTTGCTCTGCATGGCTACTGCCAGTCTATCAAGGTCAGAAAATGTAACCTAGAAGAGGCCCAATATGTGAACAAACAAGAATATGATTTAGTAGTCCACATTCACTGTAAACCACACCCAAATATATCTTGGTCAGATTAAAATGAGGCGGTCGTCCCACTTTAAATGGCTTCCGTAACCATAACTACTGTAAGTTCAATAGCACATGGGAGTGAACTATGCACCTGTACTGCAACCTTACCTTTTAGCAACTGTGGTGAAAACAGTGATGAAACAATGTATAAAAAAAGACAGGCATGCCTCCAAAGTTTTCAGTGTGATAAAGAGGGACAAATTAAGACAAATTTACAAAATGTAAATTGAGCCACACCATTGAGGGAAGACAAGTTGTAAACATTCGAATAGGCAAATGAATCATTTATTGATTAAGATCTGTATTTTAAACATCAAAGAGGGAAATAAGAACAACGAGGGACAGAGGAAAAGGGACTAAAAAAAATAAAAAAAGGTGAAGTACTCACCTTAAAGGTTCTTTCTTCTGGTAATGTGGAGTACACGACGTCTGATACTGAACCATGGGTTTTGGTGAAGTGTTCTTAGGAGAAACTTTGTACACTAAGCAAAGCATTGTTAGCTACCCCCAGACAAGGACTTCTTACTCCAAAGAGGAGATCACGTAAACCCTCCGAGGTAAGGTTTACCACAAGTTTTAATGATGACTAGCACAAATAGAAACATATTCTCTGGATCCATTGGGACATTCTAAAAACTGATCCATATCTGGCTAAATAGGTCCGTCAGGGACCACAGATGACAGCCCAGCGGGCGCCAAATATACGAGATAGAGTGTGCTCTAACCACTTTAGTAGACTCCCTAATTGGCTGTGTGAACTGGGGGATAAGGGGTAATTAACCGCGTGGGGGATGTTCGGTGTGCCCACACATGATCAGAACCAAGACTGGAAAGAAGTTCTCTATTAGACAGTTCGTTAACTGCAGGACCTCGGGGATCGTTTATGCGTTATTATGTGGGTGTCCCAAGATGTACGTGGGGGAAACCCGGAATAGTTTGAAAGCTCGGGTACAAGCACGTATCAGTCTTGCGGCCAGGAATGAACAAGGTAAGGCCGTACCCCCCGGTGGCCCTGCATTTTTACGGACACATAACAGTGAATTTAGTAGGCTTAGAGTATTGTGGGTAGAGAAGGTTGTTCTAGGTCCCCGTGGGGGTGATTTAAAGAAAAAATTACAACAGAAAGTATTAAGGTGGATCTTTAATTTGGACTCCCAGGCTCCTGTCGGGCTTAATCAAGATCTGGCCTTCACACCATTTTTAGGGAGCACATAATATTAGTAAGTTTATAACACATACAATTTAGGTACACAGATTATTTAGTACTGTATTTAGTGCACAGTTCTATCACGTTTTCACTGGATATCATTATTGTATTACATTATGTTTTTTTTTTTTTGTTTTTTTTTATTTCTTCATATTTTTAGCATGGGATTTTCCCATGGCCCTTATTTACTGTTTGGTGTGGTTAACTGTGTGTTTTTTAAGTTTCTTTGCAGTATCTTCACACTGTTGGTGTCTTCTGTCGGGCCGGACCTGAAGCTGAAAGATGGAAGATCGATAAGCCAATATGGTAGTGGTACTTCGTCAGACAGCTGGGAGCTCTTTAAAATTACCCCTTAGGTAGAATAGCAGTATGTCTCAAGAATTAATTGGTACTAATGCTCCATCTATCCCCTTTAGAAACAATGATGGGGTTTTGTCAGCTGTATGCGCCCCTTGAAGGGATGTCATATATAAATATGTAAATATATAAATGTGTGTGTTATGTAAGGACACTTTCATCACAATAGCCTTAGGGTGTTCCATGTGGATCCTGTGTGTTGCGTTGCCGGGGCAGTGACATAGTTGTGTGCCCGGAATTGGAATAGTAGCACCAGCTTTAAGGATCCATTGCCAGCTCTGTTTCATTTACCCCCTTGTGAACAATAGTGGGGCTTTATGAGTGTAAAAGGCCCCTTTTTTGGGGTGAGGGGATTTGTTTGTAATTATTAATTGTAATACATGGAGGCTTGTATGGCTGCCGGCCATTCAAAATTATATTCTTGTTTACTAATTGCTGTCATTCCGTATGCATCATCTCAAATGTACTTCTGGCCGGAGTGCGATCGGCGAGGCGGTGGAGCGAGGTGGGTGAGTATTTAAAGGGTCCTCTAGGTAGTGGGGCTTTGTTCGCCCTGATGGTGTGACGTGTGACGTCACGTAACGCGTCGTGTGGAGGTGGGGGTCTCTGCTTACAGTCGAACCACTGGTGACATGGACATGAGAGATATTGTTTGGGATCATGTTTGGACTGTACCTCTTATATTTCCACCCGGTTTGTGCTTATTATCTAGTACTTTAGCACTTTTCTCATATAATAATACAATTCTGTGAAACTCACCTGTAGAATTCTTTTTGATTATATCCAGTCCAGGTCGTCCCAATGATGACACGTGGGCATTCCGCCCCCTGGGGGAGCTCGACTGCAAGATCAAAAGATGTAGCTCCTCCCGGCCCCCTATAAAGGCAGGTGTCCCTCTATCATTCTCCAGTGGTTAAAAAGCAGTAAACAAAAAGAGGACAGGCCAGGAGGCCCAAGAAACCATGTTACTTCACATAGCTTCAGTTTGTACTCTGTCTAACAAGACTTAAGGATACAAGACCAATGAATAAAAAACGGTGATCACCATAACAGGCAACAAGAGATAATGAACAAAAGGGCGGGGTGGGACGACCTGGACTGGATATAATCAAAAACAATTCTACAGGTGAGTTTCACAGAATTGTATTTTTCCCTATATCCAGTCCTGATCGTCCCAGTGATGACATGTGGGACATCCACAAGCAGTGTCCAATTGGGCGGGATCCCCAGTGCGGGTCAGCATGTAGTTCATTTCACTACCGCCTGAAGCACCTTTTGGCCAAAAACAGCGTCAGCTGAGGCCATGACATTAACCTTGTAAAACTTTGTAAAAGTATGAACTGAAGACCAAGTGGCGGCCTTACAAACTTGTTCAATCGATGCCTGGTGCTGAAAAGCCCAGGAAGCACCAAAAGCTCTGGTAGAATGAGCAGTGATCCTAAAAGGGGGTTCCTTCCCCTTGGCAGAATATGCTTGCACCACCGCCTGTCTGATCCACTTACTGAGAGTGGACTTGGCTGGTGGCAAACCTTTCTAAGAGCACTCTGTTAGGACAAAGAGCAAATCCGATTTCCTGAAAGATTCAGTCGCAACCAGGTAACACTTAATGGCTCTGACCACATCCAAGGCATGAAGGGTCCTTTCCTTAGAATTAGTCGGTGCTGGACACAAGGAATGCAAGACAACTTCCTCATTAAGGTGAAAGGGAGAAATGACAAAATCAGGTTTAAAGCGAAACACCACCTTATCCTTTTGCCTCTCAAAATAAGGAGGCTTCATACAAAGCTCCACCAGCTCTGATGCGCGACGCACCGAGGTGATCGCTACCAAAAAGACAACCTTGAGAGTCAAAATAGGCAATGCAGCATCGCACAAAGGTTCGAAAGGAGGACCCTGAAGAGCAGACAGTACTAAATTCAAGTCCACACCGTAGCATCTGTTCAGCAATAAGGATACAGATGCCAAATGGGAGAGCTTTAAATCAATTGTGAGTAGCAACGTTGCAAAAATACCATTTTGTGAGTACTCACCTGAAAAATGGATATTGTCCGTGTGCCACACACCCCGCTTCCCCTTTAATTCTTACGATCGGGTTACTCCACCGCCAGGTGGCGACGTTGCAGAGAGAAGTCTTGAAAACAAGCCCCCTTCCGGCCTATATATACCTGGGACCTCCCACTTAACACCAGTGATTTAAAAAGCAGAAAAAAAGGTACCAGGAAATCCAATGGTAACCTCAAAATAAAGAAAAAGCTTCACCATATAAAGGAACCGGGATACCGAAAAGGGCAGGTGAAGCGGGGTGTGTGGCACACGGACAATATCCATTTTTCAGGTGAGTACTCACAAAATGGTATTATTCTCAGTGTGCCACACACCCCGCTTCCCCTTCTTACGATCGGGACATCCAAAAGCAGTGTCCACAAGGGATGGGTATCCGAAGGCAAAGTGAAGCATAACTTAAATGACTGCAGTCTGCAGAACTTTGCGGCCAAACACAGCATCCGCTGAGGCCCGCACATCAACCTTGTAAAACTTAGAAAAAGTATGAACAGAAGACCAAGTAGCAGCCTTACAAACTTGTTCAACAGAAGCTTGGTGCTGAAAAGCCCAAGACGCTCCAACGGCGCGAGTAGAATGAGCAGTGATACGAAAAGGGGGAACTTTCCCCTTAGCAGAACAGGCCGCAATAACGGCCTGACGAATCCATTTGCTATTGGAAGATTTGGCCGGCGCCAAACCCTTCCTAGGCCCACAGGGCACAACAAAAAAGGCATCAGTTTTACGAAAAGGAGAAGTAATAATCAAATAGTACTTAACACAGCGTACTACATCCAAACAATGCAAAACCCTCTCCTTGTCATTCTTAGGCTTAGGACACAAAGAGGAAGAACAATATCCTGATTCAAATGAAAAGCAGAAACAGCCTTAGGAAGAAAGTCCGGTTTGAACCGAAAAACCACTTTATCCTGATGCCTCTCAAAGTAGGGAGCCTGAATAGACAAGGCCGCCAATTCCGAGACATGCCGAACCAAAGTGATAGCTACCAATTAGACAATCTTCTGAGTCAGGGTAGACAAAGCAATATCTTACAAAGGCTCAAAGGGAGGAGCCTGAAGAGCAGAAAGAACCAAATTCAAGTCCCAAACAGGGAGTAAAGGTTTCCTGGGAGGCCGCACATGCGTAACCCCCTGGAAAAAAGTTTTAACTAAAGGATGAAGCGCAAAACGCTTCTGAAAAAAGATAGATAAGGCAGAAACTTGCCCCTTCAAAGTACTCAGCTGAAGACCAGAGTCCAGCACTGATTGCAAAAACTCCAGGATCCTGGAAACCAAAAAGACCCTACAAGGCAAAGATCTAATCTCACACCAAGTGACATAGGCTTTCCAAGTCCTATAGTAGATGATAGAAGAAGACCTCTTCCGGGCACTGATCAGAGTCGTAACGACCGAGTCAGAAAGACCCTCCTCCTTCAAGATGGAGGTTTCAGCAGCCAAGCCGTCAAACCCAGCGTTGGTAAATTGGGGTAACACAGCTGACCCTGAGTGAGCATATCGGGCCAAAGAGGCAGAACGAGCTGGTCCACTGCCAGCCGAACGATGTCTGCGAACCATACTCGCCTTGGCCACCTTGGGGCCACGAGAATGGCGGACACCTTTTCCAGAGCCAGCTTCCGTACCACCCTGCCCAGCATGGGTATCGGAGGAAACAGGTACAGAAACCCCAGATCCCCCCAGCTCAGGGACATGGCATCCACTGCTAGAGCCAGAGGATCCTGGGAGAGCGACACGAAGTTCGGGAGCCTGCAATTGTGACGAAAGGCAAACAGGTCCACCTCCGGCGTCCCCACCGGAGACACAGTGACCGAAAAACCTGAGGATGGAGAGCCCATTCTCCCAGACGGGAAGAGCCCCTGCTCAACAGGTCCGCTTCCTGGTTTTCCACCCCTGGGATGTAAACCGCGAGAGACAAGGAACATGGGCCTCCGCCCAGGTCAGGATCAGGGACACCTCTCTGAGAGCACCCAGACTGCGAGTCCCTGACGATTGATGTAAGCAACCGCTGTTCGATTGTCTGAACGGACCTGGACCGGAAGGCCCAGAACATGTTGAGTCAGAAGAGCCAGAACCAGACGGATGGCTCTCAGTTCCAGAATACTGATGGGTAAGTGGGCCTATTGAGGTCCCCACTGCCCCTGGAACTGAAGATCCTTCCAGAATCCCCCCATCCCGAAAGACTGGCGTCCGTGGTGACAATCTCCCAGAGGAGTCAGGAAAGGCCTGCCCCTCGTAAGATTGGTCGAGACCAACCACCACTGGAGGGACTGCCGGACCCGGGAGGACAACTAGAAGGGCCGATCCAACGGCCGTGGGCGCCGGTCCCAGGACGCCAACAGATGAAGCTGCAGCGTCCTTGTGTGAAATTGAGCGAAAGGAACTGCCTCGAACGAGGCAACCATCAACCCTACCAGCCTCATCCCCAGACGGATGGACGGCCGAGGATTGGAAAGAAGGACCCGAGCCAACTCCTGAATCAGAGAAATTTTGGACTGAGGGAGAAACACCCTGTGTTGACAAGAGTCCAACTGCATTCCCAGAAAGGACACCACCCTGGCCGGAGCGAGGGAGGACTTGAGATAGTTGATCACCCAACCGAAGCTTTCCAGCGTGGAGACCACCATCCTGGTGTCTGTCTCTGATTGATTGAGGGACGGAGCCATGATGAGAAGGTCGTCCAAATAAGGTACGACACGAATGCCCCGAGATCTGAAAATGGCCATCACCCCTGCCAGCACCTTAGTGAACACCCTTGGAGCCAAGGTCAGGCCAAACGGAAGTGCCACGAATTGAAAATGCTGGTCGTTCATCACGAACCGAAGAAAACGCTGATGAACCCGGCATATGGGAACATGAAGGTAAGCATCCTTGATGTCTATGGACGTCATGAAGTCCCCCTGCCGAAGAGAACCGATGGCCCGAGTCACCCGCATCTGACTCGTTGATTAGAAGGAGGAAGTGTGGCGGGGCCGAGCTGCGAGACAACCAGCTCAAGCCACGCCCCCACCATCGTGTCATCGAATGCGGGCCGAGGCCCCGCCCCCTCCAATTCAAACAGCGCGGCCCGCCAAATGGCGGTGCCGCATGCAGAGAGGGCGCCCTGTGGCCCTCGGAGTCAGTGGGGGGGGGGGGGGGAACATGCCACACATATACACAGCCTTAGCAGTTCAGGCCGCGTGAGCGCTACCCGCGGCGCTGAGCCTGAGACTGCCAGCACTCTTTAATAAGCACAGTAACGTTAAAACACAACATGCACACAGTATAAGAACCCCCCAACCCCCCCCCCCCTCTTTGTGAAGGGAGAAGGGACCGTAACGGGAGAGAAATGGCCAAAGGGGAACCACGGGACAGGGGCATCCCAAATCCGGATCACCATGCCGGATAGCCGCATTGCCCCATGTGTGAGGTCGAGCGGAGGAGATAAGCTCCTGGGCACCTATAGTGCCATCTACCGTTGCCCAGTGAGCAGCCTAGGCTGGGAGGCTTCCATTAACCATCTAGGTAAACAATCAAAACTGGGCAGAAATAGACCCAAAGGGGGTGCCGGGGTAAGAGCCCGGCTACCTGCAAGCAGGAGACTTCTTTCTTCTGTCTTGTCGCCTCATGCAGAGAGAAAACACTGGTGTTAAGTGGGAGGTCCCAGGTATATATAGGCCGGAAGGGGGGCTTGTTTTCAAGACTTCTCTCTGCAACGTCGCCACCTGGCGGTGGAGTAACCCGATCGTAAGAATTAAAGGGGAAGCGGGGTGTGTGGCACACTGAGAATATGTATTCCTATGGTTAACAAATATAAGCGGCTAAAATTAAACCCCTCATGGCTGACACCTGCGGTTAAAAGGGCAATAAAGAACAAAAAAAGGGCATTTAAACATTACAAGGCTGAACTCTCAGCTGTAACACATGAAAAGTATAAACTAGTAAATAAAATGTGTTAGAAAGAAATAAGGTTGGCAAAAGCACAAAATGAAAGATGTGGCCAAAGAACGCAAAACTAACCCTAAATGATTTTTCAAATATATTAATTCGAAGAAAACTAAATCAGAACTGGTAGGTGCCCTAATTAATGATAATGGGGAAATGGTCACTGGGGATGAGGATAAGGCAGAGCTGTTAAATGGATTCTTTAGCTCTGTGTACACAAGAGAAGAGCAAGGAGCCAACACAGAAGATGCCACTGATAGCAATAGCCCAAGTATAATAATTAACAAGCTAAACGTGGATATCATCCAAGAAAAACTAAATTATTTAAATGTGAATAAGACTGGAGGACCAGAGGGACTTCACCCAAGAGTTCTCAAAGAACTCAGTGCCGTTATCTCCTCACCTCTGTTGTTGATCTTTAAAGATTCACTAGCAACTGACATAGTGCCAAGGGACTGGCGCAAGGCAAACGTGGTGCCCATTTTTAAAAAGGGCTCTAGGTCTTCTCCGGGCAATTACAGACCTATTAGCTTAACATCCATTGTGGGGAAATTGCTCGAGGGACTATTAAGGGACAACATACACGAATATGTAACTATCCATAATATTATAAGTGACAACCAACAAGGACAGAAGCTGCCAAACTAAACGGATTGGCTTCTATGAGGAGGTGAGTAGAAGCCTGGACAGAGGGGCAGCTGTGGATATAGTTTTTCTGGATTTTGCAAAAGCATTTGACACTGTCCCCCATAGACGCTTATTGGGGAAATTAAGATCTTCAGGATTAGAAAACGCAGTTTGTAACTGGATTGAAAACCGGCTGAAGGATCGTGTGCAGAGAGTTTTGGTTAATGATACCTACTCTGAATGGTTACCAGTTGTAAGCGGTGTACCCCAGGGTTCAGTGCTGGGCCCACTATTATTCAACTTGTTTATAAACTACATAGAAAATGGAATTAAAAGCACTGTCTCTATTATTGCAGATGACACAAAGATATGTAGCACAGTGCAGTCTATTAAAGATGTTTACAAGCTTCAGGCTGGCTTGGACACATTGAGTGTCTGGGCATCCACTTGGCAAATGAAGTTCAATGTGGAAAAATGTAAAGTCATGCACTTGGGGTCTAATAACCTGAAGGCCACATATGTCCTCGGGGGAATAAAACTGGGAGAGTCACTTGTTGAGAAGGATCTGGGGTACTACTAGATCACAGACTAAATAATAGCATGCAATGCCAAGCAGCTGCTTCCAAGGCCACCAAGATACTATCATGCATTAAAAGAGGCATGGAATCACAGGATAGAGATGTAATTTTGCCTCTTTACAAGACACTGGTGCGCCCTCACCTGGAATATGCCATCCAGTTCTGGGCTCATTCATAGAAAGGACGCTCTGACTCTGGAAAGGGTGCAAAGGAGAGCCACCAAACTAATAAAGGGAATGAAAGATCTTAGTTATGAGAAAAGATTACGAGAATTAAATCAGTTTAGTCTTGAGAGGGGGACATGATTAACTTGTATAAATATATAAATGGACCATACAAAGAATATGGGGGAACACTATTTAATGTAAAACCCTCTCTAAGGACAAGGGGCACTGCCTTCGATTGGAAAAAAATAAATTTAGTCTCCGGAGGCGACAATCCTTTTTTACCATAAGAACTATAAATCTATGGAATAGCCTCCCACAGAAGCTTGTTACACCATCAACCATTGACAGCTTCAAAAAGGATTAGATGCTTATTTAGAAGAAAATAACATTAACAGTTACTATTAGCAGTTATCAATAAAAAAAAAAATATATACAAAAAATAAATAGCTTCCCCTATAAAATAAAAAATAACTTCCCCCTACCCCAACACCCTTGGTTGAACTTGATGGACATGTGTCTTTTTTCAACCGTATTAACTATGTAACTAATACTGACTTACGCGGTGGCCGGACATGGGTGACTCCCTGGAAAAAGGTCTTGATCAACCTATGGTTGGCAATGGGTCTCTGGAAGAAGATGGCTAAGGCCGAGACCTGGCCCTTGAGGGTGCTCAGCTGGAGACCCAAGTCTAATCCGTGTTATAAAAACTCCAGAATCCTAAAAATAGAAAGTGCGGCAAAGGGAGACTCTTGGACTCGCACCAAGCAATATAGGCGTGCCAAACTCTGTAGTAAATCATGGAGGAAGACTTCTTCCGTGCCTGAATCATGGTATGCACAACCGTGGCCGACAGCCCCTTTTCCATCACGATCGAGGTTTCAATAGCCAGGCCTTCAAAGCCAGCGTCCATAAATTGGGGTGCTGCAGCGACCCCTGTGTGAGAAGCCCTGGGTCGTCGGGCATGATGTAGCAATCTACTGACATCTGAAAACTATGTCCGCAAACCAACTCCTTTTCGGCCAGCGAGGAGCCACCAGGAAACCAGGATAGTCTGTACCCCTTCCTGAGCTATCTTGCGCAGCACTCTGCCCAGGAGTGGAAACGGAGGGAACACATAAAGGAACCTGAACTCCGTCCAGGAAATCGCCAGAGCGTCTGTGGCAATGGCCAGAGGATCTCTTGAGAGGGAGACGAACCTTGGAATCTTGTGATTGTGTCTGGACGCAAACAGGTCCACATCTAGATGACCCCAGTGAAGACACAAAGCGTGAAAGGTCTTGTTTCTGAGAGACCATTCCCCCCAGGCGCGAGGCGCTCCTGCACAGAGAGTCTGCCTCCAGGTTTTCTACCCCGAGAAGATAGACCGCCGAGATGCAGGGAACATTCTCCTCTGCCCAAGTCAGAATCTGGGTCACCTCCTTGAGGGCTCTCTTGCTCCGAGTCCCGCCCTGGTGATTGATGTAGGCAACAGCCGCCTGATTGTCCGAGCGAACCTGGATCGCACGACCCCTTAAATGGGGGGTCAAGTGAAGAAGCACCAACCGGATCGCTCTCAGCTCCAAGAGGTTTATGGGCAAGCGGTTCTCCTGAGGACCCCACTGACCCTGGATCTTCTGCGTCTGCCAAGCGCCTCCCCAGCCGGTCAGACTGGCATCCGTGGTAACTATCTCCCATTGGGGAGTCAGAAAGGACTTGCCTCCCAACAGGTTCCTGGAGTCCAACCACCACAAGAGGGACTGCCTGGTCAGGGGGGACAGTAAAAATTCCTGTTCCAGCGACTCCTACATCCGGTCCCAGCCGGTCAACAGGTTCAATTGAAGAGGTCTCATGTGAAATTGGGCCTCGAAGCATGACACCATTAGGCCCACCAATCTCATCCCCAGACGGATCAATGGCCGTTGGCAAGACAGCAAGGCTTGCACCTGTGTAAGCTTCTTCTGTGGCAGAAAGACCTTGACCTGAGCGGTGTCTATCATCATGCCCAGGAAGCACCTCACTGTTGAAGGAGTGATAAAAGACTTTGGTGAAGACGCGAGGCGCTGAGGAAATCTCGAAAGGAAGAACCACAAACTGGTAATGCTGGTCGTCCAGAGCAAACCTCGGGAACTTTTGATGCCCCAGGAAAATCGGGATGTGCAGATAAGCATCCCTGATGTCCACTGTGGTAATGAAGTCGGACCAAAGCGGGCTCACCGCCGACCATAAGGTTTTCATGAGGAAATGATTGAGTCTGACCCTTCAGGTCCAGGATAGGTCTTAACGTTCCGTCCTTCTTGGGAACCGTGAACAGGTTGGAGTAAAAACCTTGACCCTGTTCCTGACGAGGTACAGGACAAATCACACCTAACCGCAGGAGGTGTTGCACGGCCATTCTCAAGCCCTCTGCCTTCAAAGGGTTTTCAGATATCCAAGACCGAAGAAATTTTGTGGGCGGTCTGACTGCCAGCTCTATTTTGTAACCGGAGGACACTACCTCCTGAATCCACCGATCCGAGATGTGCCGTCTCCAAACTGGAGTAAACAGCAGAAGCTGTCCCCCCACTTGGATGGGTGAGAGCGCCCCCTTATGCCTGAGGGGACTTGGCAGGGGGCTTGGACTTGGCTCTCCAGGCGGGATTGTGTCGGCCGCGGGACATACCTCTACCCCAGGTATCTCTGTGGCCACCTGAAAATGAAGAGCCTCTTCCTCCTCGAAAGGAGCGATGGGCAGAGGGATTCCGAAAGGATCGAGCAGGCTTCCTTCTCTGAGGGAGTCTACCATCCTTGACCAAAAGGTCTAAGCGCTCCCCAAACAGCCTGAGCCCCACAAAGGGGATACTCGTAGGCGACTTCTTGGCCGCGGTATCAGCCGACCATTGCCGCAACCAGAGTGAGTGGCGGAGGGCAACAAGCAGGGCCGAAATCCTGGCCCCAAGCCGGACTCCATCGTACATGGCAGAGGCAACAAAACCAATGAATTCCATGCAGGCCTTGAGTTCTTTATACTCCACCGCCCGCTTGCATGAGATAATCGCCATGGCACACACAGGGTGAAACAGGGCACCAGCAAAGGTGAACGCATGGCAGATAAGCTGATCCTTGCGATTGTCAGCAGGGTCACGTAAGTTAGCGGTAATGGCATAACAGTAGTGTTGGACAACCCCGACACAGGGGGGATCCAATTCGGGAGGGTGAGACCATAGCCGAACCAGCTCCTCGGGGAAGGGATACCGCCTATCCAGGCTCTTAGGCACCGACGGTAGTTTGTTAGGCCTTTCCCATTCCTTGAAAATCATATTAGAAAAATGAGCCTGCTCCGGAACGACCCATCTCTGTCTTTCGGGCCTAAACAAATCACCTTGCTTCCTCTTAGCCGCTCTGGGAGGAACAATGTGTAATGTCTCAAACACTGAGGTAAGCAACTTCTCTGTATCATCAGGGAGCCACGCATCCTCGTCCGAGGAAAACCAGACATACTGTCATCGCCAGCAGAATAATCCGCATTGGAACGGGAATCATCTGGCAACTCACCTTCCTCCACAGAGCCCAGATCATCAAAAAGGTAGTGATTATCCGAGTAAATGGGCTCGAGGTGCCGATTTTTACTTGTGGCCATCTTGGTAGCCATACGCGAGATCTGTCTCTCGAGATTGGCCAGCCTATGTGCCAGATCAGCATGGGACCCCCTGCTGGCTTCCCCCTCTCTAGGGGCTAAGTGCAGTAGCGGAGGGTCCGGAGAGGCCGCAGGTGATGAAGGGCTAGGGGCGAGGCCCGGTCATAGTCCAAAATGACGCCCCTGGCGCAAGTGGTACAAACAGTGCTGAATCCGCCCAGAGGATTACTACTGCACAAGGGGCAGAGCTTTCCTTGCCCAAAAGGGGCCCCCAGCTCACTATCCCCTGATGCCTCCATTATGGTGATTAAGGAATGGTCAATTGGTAAAGGTTAGAAGACACTAACGGCGCAACCTATGTGATCCCTCTTAAAAAAAAAGGGGGACCGGGAGGAACCACAACCCTCGACCTATACAAGAGAAGAGGGGAGAGGCCCATCAGACTCAGTAAAAGACAAGTGGCATAAAAAAAACTAATTATTCAAAAGAGGGACTCACGACACCGACAAGGGACAGTCCCTGGAGCCGTAGAACACCTCCGATGACGGGATCCCTGGCAGCAGCAGAGAGCACAGTCAGAGAGCAGGCCCGTAGCAGAACGCCGAGCCGAGCTTCCACCACGTTCCTTGAGGGGCGGGTCACGCCGAGATGATGCGGAACCCGTCAGTGCACGACTCCGCCCCCTCTGGCGGCGCAAAAATATGCGCCCACCCACCGTCATCCTCACAAGAGCAGCCACACAACGCAGAGCGGCCCCGCAGCGGAGGAAGCTCCGCGTCAGTGCACGGCTCCCGATGACAGAATCCCTGCGCACACAGCCCGCACTCTCATCACACAAAGCCGCGCAAACGGTGTCTCCAACCCCCCACCCGGACAGCGTCTGTGACTGAGTCAAGATGGAGGGGAGAAAATACAGCATAGGCCCGCGTGGTACCGACTAGGGAGCGAGGGAGGTAAGAAAGTAATGCTCCAAAGCCCAGCTGAGCCAGCGAGGAGCAAAAATACAATTCTGTGAAGTACTCACCTGTAGAATTGGTATTATTTGTATACAGTACGTCCTGCTCCAGATATAGTACTTACACTTGGGTTATGCTCCGCCAGATGGCGCTGCACTGCAAAGACATGCAAAACAGGCTCCTCCCGGGAGAATTAACCACTGAAAACTGGTAACTATAACAATGGTAACAATCACCATACAAGGGATCCAGAAGAATGCAAAAACCAGGGTGGGGTGGAGCAGGACGTACTGTATACAAATAATACCAATTCTACAGGTGAGTACTTCACAGAATTGTATTATTCTTAGTATACAGTACGTCCTGCTCCAGATATAGTACTTACACTTGGGACATCCAATAGCAGTGTCCATAAAGTAGGGTGGGATCCCCAACAAAAAGGCAACAGCAGACAGTTAAAACCCACTGTCACCTGCATAACCACGCGGCCAAGACAGCATGAGCTGAAACCCTAAAATCAACCTTGTAAAACTTTGAAAAGTTATGAACAGAAGACCAAATAGCGGCCTACCAACCAGTTCAACAGAAGCCTGGTGCTGAAAAGCCCAAGAGGCACCAAAGCATGAGTAGAATAAGAAGCAAAGCGAAAAGGAAGATTCTTCCCCTTGCTGGAATAGGCCTGAGAAACAGCCTGACGAATCCAATAGCTAACAGTAGACTTGGCAGAAGCCAAAAAACCTTTGCTAGGACCAGAAGGAACCATCCCCTTCAAGAAATGACCAGGGCCAAGGCCGCCCAACTCCCCGAGAACAGACGAGATCGGGCACATTCAGGATGGAGTGGCCGTAGGTATAAAGGAGCATCATTTCTCCTAAAGGACACAGTAGGGTCGATTCAAAGAAACATGTAACAGCTTGGATTTTGGTGCCGATCATCCTATTTTTCCCGTCCGCTCGTGCGTTCGTATGAACTTGCGAGTGATTCTATAAGCAAATACGTTTCTATCCTAAAATGTACGTCCGTTCGTATGGCAGTTCGGGAATCAGACCTATGTCAGTTTCCATCCTGAATTTTCCGTTTCATTTCTCAGGTTGCAACATTGGTTTTGCCCTTTTTCCTTTTTTTTCTGGACGTAAATCCTTCTGATCTTGCGGCTGCGCACTACAAACTTACCTCATTAAAGTGCATTCTAAATATTTGGTCTTTTATTTTTCTTTATTTCATTCATTTTGTAGTAACCAACCATTAATGAATGCATTTGCATAAGTAAATCTTACTTTGTTTAATTTTTAGTTAACTTGCATTTTTTACTTGTGGATTTAATTTTAATATTTTGGCTTCAAATGGTACAACTTAAAATGTTGTGTGTGGTTACCCACACCCTCTACATACAGATTGCTCTCAAATATAAAAAAAACACCCAGCAACTTCTGCATGTTATGAGCCTAGAAACAGCCAAGATGGCGGCTCAGGTATTCTCGGGCAGCCTGCAAACAGAAAGGGCCTTGTGACTGTGTTGCTCTGCATTCTTTGATTTCTGACCTTTCCGTGCCCCCAGCTCTGCTGTGTCTGTGCAAAATACAGCAGTAACCCACATCCTGCACTTTATCTCGCTCTCCTCTCCTCAGTAAGTGTGATGCATCTGACCAAAGATGTGCTTAAATAATTAAACAAAGCAAAGGTAAACAACTACACCAATAAATGCAATCTAAAAATATTATTCTAGTACATCAATTTAAAAATAAATAACAAAGGACATAAGTTTCTTTAATTAACGCAAATATATTGCAAAATAAAGGTTTACATGCAAAGGACTAATTAAGGTCCACATTAAAAGGCATACATGAATCAGGTATGCATTGCCATACAATTTATGGCCTCGGCCATGCTGATACATGCAGTTCATTGGAGCTCAAGACGCGCAGACTCCTCCACATAGCCAAAAAACCTGTTCAAGAACAGCAATACGACTGCTAAAAGGTGTCGGCAGTGGCTTTCTTTTAAAACGTATTTAGAGGTTTGAAAACTTTTCTCTGAATCACACCTAAACACATTCGATTATCCTAAGTTTTACGTTTTGATCCTAAGTTTTAGGATTTGATCCTAAGTTTTACGTTTTGATCCTAAAATTTAGGAACGAACTTGTTATGACCGTAAGAGCATATACGCATTCGTACGTAGGCTCGTGCGAGTCGGAAATGGCCAAAAAAAAAGGAAAAAATGACTAACACCCACCCAAACTTACGATTCTCGAATTAACTTTTGCTCTTTGAATCGAGGGGAGTGACTACCAAGGAAAAACTTCCAACATCTGTTCAAGGAATGCAGAACCCTTTCCTCAGCACTGCTAGGAATAAGCACCGAAGGAATAACAATATCTTGAATCAATGAACAAAAGACACCACCTTAGGCAGAGAGTCCGGCTTCAGACGGACAACCCACCTTATCCTGGTGTATCTCAAAGAATGGGGGCTAGGTAGACAGAGCCGCCCGCCAAACACACGTCTGGCCGAAGTAACACCCACCAGAAGGACAACCTTGAGGGTAAGAACAGCCAGACAGCATCCTGAAGGCAGACAGAATCAAATTCAAATCCCAACAGGGACCATAGGTTTACCGGGGGGACGCAAATGAGTACCCCCTGACAGAAGTCTTAACCAAGGAAGACTGAACAAAAAGACTTCTAAGGCAAGGCGGACAGGGCAGAACCTGAACCACCAGAGTACCGAGTTGGAGACCAACTCCAAATCATGCTTTAATAACTCAAAGACCCTGGGAACCGAGAACGCCCGACAGGAAAGAGACCTAGACTCACACCAATCGATATGGGTAAACCATACCCTATAACAGATGGAAGAAGAAGAAGAAGAGGAAGAAGCTTGCTCCTAGTCTTCCCATAGTCTCAATCACCGAGACAGATAAGCCTGTCTCCATAAAGATGGATGTTTCAGCAGTCAGGCCGTCTAGGCCAGAGTCTGTAGATTGGGGTGACGTAAAGGGGCCCTGAGTAAGCAGAGCTGGCACTCCTGGCAGAACGTACAGAGCTACTGCCCCCAGTACCACGTCTACGAACCACACTCCACTAGGCCACCCGGGGACCACTAGAGTCACTGGTCCCCCTTCCAGAGCAATCTTGCGCAGAACCCTGCCTAGCAGGGGGAATGGAGAAAAGACATAACTTTAACAATGCATCCTGACCACGGCCAGAAGATCCTGGGACAGGGAAAACAAGGCCCGAGAGCTTGTGATAGCGACGGGGCACAAACAGGTCCATAACTGGTTGGACCCCATAGTGACACAGGGATTAGCACATCCTGTCACAGAGAGAACCTACCAGGGCGAAAAACAGAGATATGCAAGGAACAAAGTCCTCCACCCAGATTAGGATCACAGACATTTCCTGGAGGACCCTCTTGCTCCAGGTCCCTCCCAGATGATTAATGTAGGCCATTGTCATAAGACAGACCGAGCGCCCCCGAACAGGTAGGCCCTGAAGAGGAGTAGCCAAGCGAAATAGAACCAACCTGAACGCTCACTGTTTCAAACAATGATAGGCGTATGGACCCTCTAGAAGAAAATCCCCCCTGTAACCTGATAGATTGGCATCCATGGTGACCATCTCCAGGAAGGGGCAAGAAGGGAACTGCCCCCAGACAGTTTCCTTGAGTTCATCCACTCCAAGAGGGACCTCCTCATCAGTGGGGAAGGCACACAGACCCTGCTCCAGGGATGCTGAATCCCTGTCCTGTACTAACAATAGAAGTTGTAGAAGAGCCCAAGGGGAACTGAGCATAAGGGATCTCTTCTGAGCAAGCCACCAACGGGCACACCAGCAGCATCCCTGCCTGGCGAAGGGACGGGGACAGCAATGAGGGACTAAGCCCATGCAACCAGATTGTCCACTTTATTGCTGAGGAAGGAAGGTTCTTGCCTGAACCGAATCCAGATTAATTCCAAGTAATGGAGTTACCAATCAAGGGGACAATGAGGACTTGGGGTGATTGATCACCCATCCAAACGACACCCAGTGGACACCACCAGCCGAGTATCAAACTTAGCCTGACGTAAAGACTGGGAAGTGAAAAAGGACGTCCAGGTAGGTCATAGCGCGGACGCCCCTTGGTCTCATCAGAGATATCACCCCCGTCAGCGCCTTGGTGAGCACTCTGGGAGCTGAAGAGAGGCCAAGTAACAAGGCCACAGATTAGCAGTGTTGGAACTTCCAACACGAACCTGAAGAGCCTCGGTGTCCAGAAGACACAGGGAAGTGAACAGAAGCATCCTTGAGCTCCACAGACGGCAAGAAGCCCCCTGAGCGCAAGGCGCTGATGGCCCAGCCCAGAGTTTCCAGAAACTGCCTGTAATTGGTGAATTGCCGCAAACTTGTGAATCCAGAACGGGCCAGACTGATCCATCCTTTCGGGGGACTGTGGAAAGGTTGGAGTAGCGGCCCCTGCCTCTGCCTGTGAAGGGCAATCTGCAAGTGACCTCCAGACCCAGCAGGCCTTGTATGGCCTGTACCAATGCCTGAACAGAGGCAGGGACCAGGAGTACCCTGATAATCATGGGGGAGGCCGCGCAGCAAACTCTAACCTGTATCCGGAGGAAACTACCTCCTGAATCCACCAGAATGAGGCGTGATGCCTCCTGACAAGAGCAAGGTGCTGCAGCCATCCTCTCACCCGTACGGGCGAGGGCGCCCCATCATGCTTGAGGGGGTTTGGTGGAAGATTTAGGCTTCGCCCCGCCGGAGGGGCCAGGGCACTGTCTGCCGCTCCCGGGGCAGGAGCCTGCGCGAGCCCCCAGGAAAGACACCCCTGGTTCCTGTTTAACACTATGTTAGGGAGGGGTGCCCCTGCCCCGAGGGGGCCGAGACGGCAGCCTGCCTTGGGGTGATTTGCCCTTTTTACCAAACAGGTCCAGATGGGCCCCAAACAGGCGTTGCCCTCTAAAGGGAAGCCCAGTAATAGTCTTTTTAGTAGCATCGTCAGCACCCCACTGTCGCAGCCAAACCAAGCGACGTATAGTCACCACAAGGGCAGAAGTTCTTGCACACATTCTAATGGTGTCATCCAGCGCTAATAGGATACATTTTACAAACACATCACAACTGGAGAGTGCATTAAACACTTCCCAGGGGAGATCCTCAGGGTGATGCTCAAGTATCTTTCTGATGAGGGTTCTAGCGGCCACTGCAGTAATAGCCATGGCACAGACCAGGCGCAATGCCGTCCCTGCACAAGAAAAGGCGTGGGAGGCCAGCAGATCAATGCGCCGGTCCTCAGCATCCCGAAGGGTACTATAAGCAGGGGCTGTAATAAAGGGGGGGTTAGGAACCCCTATGATCGGGGCATCCACCACGGGGGGTGATGACCAACAATTAACCACATCAGGGGGAAAAGGTTATTTCCTATCCCAGTCCCCTGGGACCCCTGGAAGTTTACTGGGGCATTCCCATTCCTTGAGCATGAGAGCATGGAAATGAGCCTGCTCTAGAAAATACAATTCTGTGAAATACTCACCTGTAGAATTGGTATTATACGCATACAGTACGTCCTGCTCCAACATAGTTACACGTGGGTAATCCTCAGCCAGAGGGCGCTGTTCACTGCAGACATTGAAAAAACAGGCTCCTCCCGGCCCTTCATATACCCAGGGACCTCCCACAAATCCCCAGTATTGAAAAGCAGTGAGAAAAGAAGCCGGGAGAAACCAACCACCAACTGGTAACAATAGTAATGATAACAATCACCATACAGGGGATCCAGAAAATGTAAAACCAGGGTGGGGTGGAGCAGGACGTACTGTATGCGTATAATACCAATTCTACAGGTGAGTATTTCACAGAATTGTATTATTCTAAGCATACAGTACGTCCTGCTCCAATATAATACTTACACGTGGGACATCCAAAAGCAGTGTCCATAAAGTAGGGTGGGATCTCCAACAAAAAAGGCACAGCAGACAGTAAAGGCGCTGTCACCTGCAAATCTTTGCTACCAAGTACGACATGAGCAAAGGCTTTAACGTCAATCCCATAACAAAACCTTTGAAAAGGTATGAACAGAAACAAGCAGCGGTCTAGCAACTTATTCAACAGAAAATCTGGTGCTGAAGGGCCAAAGGTACCCAAACACCAATAGAACGGAATAAAAAGAGAGAGGGAGATTCTTCCCCCTTAAAGAAATAGGCCAGTGCAACGGCCTAACCAGCCCAAAGGCAATGGAAGCCTCGGTAAAACTTAGAACACTCCCCAACGGGGAAATGAAAACTGGTCTCCCGCCAGACAGGCAGGGATACTGACCCCTTCACTAACAAGGATCAGCAAGAAGCCGAAACCTTTACTCAGGACCAGGAAGGCAAACCATCCGAGTAAGATCAGTCCAAAGGGCGCATAGGCCCTGGAAGCAAACGAGATCGGGCACATACATATGGAGGCGCCCACAGACCCCAAAGGGCATCAGTCCCCCTAAGGGACAAGAAACAACCAGGAAAATTTCAACACCTGTTGAGGGAATGTAGACCCCTTACTTCAGTATTACTAAGAATAAGGCCCATAGGCAGACTAAAAGGACTTAAATAATGATCATAAAACACCACCTTGGACAAAAAGGGTCCGACGTAAGGCGGAATACTACCACATCATGGTGTGTATATATATATATATATATATATATATATATATATATATATATATATATATATATATATATATAACGAGGACTAAGTAATCAGAGCCACCTTCTCAGGCACACGTCTGACTGAAGCAACAGCCCCCGGAGGGGCGACTTGAACTACAAAACAGCTCAGAGAGCATCCAGAATAAGTCCCAAGGGAAAAATCCGCAGGGCAAACAGAATGAAAATTGATCCCAACGGGGACCATAGAACTACTTGGGAGATGCCCCTGAGCAATCCCCAAGAGAACTCCTAACAAGGAAGACTGAACCAGACTTCTACAGGAAGGCAGACAGGACAGAACCTGGACCTGCAGAGTACCTAGATGGGGAGCCAACCCCAACCTATGCTGTAACAACTCTAGAACCCTGGGAACTGAAAACGTCCAACAGGGGAGAGACCAAGACTCATGCCAATCAATATGGGCACACCATAAACCACAATAGATGGAGGAAGCCAAAGAAGCTTGCTCCTAGCCCCCCATATACCAAGGCACCCAGAAGATAAGCCCTCCAAGGGGTGAATGAATCAGCTGTCAAGCCCCAGACTAGAGTCTGTAGATTGGGACGACATAAGAAGGAGCCTGACAAGGGCAGAACCGCATTCCTGACAGAATAGATAGCACCTGCTCAGCTGTAGGCAGCCTGCGCGGCATGACTCATCCGGAGTGAGATTTAGGTCTGGGGAGACGGGAGTATTGAAGTGAGGTGCAGCCACTGGCAAACCTGATTGCAGGGTCAGTGCCTGTTCAGCACAGGGTCCGCAGACCCGTGCTCTGTCAGCATCAGCATGGGGCTGACCACACACTGTACACAGCCGGTCTTGTCCCTGAGGGACCCCGGGTACATAATTCTGAGATGCCTCCATATGGTGATTATCTGAGCAGTATGCCCGCAGGGATTTACGCAATAGGCAACCCTGGATGCCCCAAGACCCGCTAGGAATGTGGGAGAATTTTTTATGTGAACCCGCTATAACATATGTCAGGCCGGGAGAAGCCACCGAAATCTTGGCGTCTGAAAGACATAAAGGGGATAAGAGGGGGGTGTCAGTGCCATGCGCAGCTGAATAAAAAATCATAGGAACAAAAACCGCCCAGGACGGCACTTACATGACCAAGGGAGGAGGCGGATCGCAACCGTCAAAATGGCGCCAAGCGAACCTCGAGGGGCAGGCCTGATCTGGCCGTGACGCGGGGCGCGTCATGCCAAGTCCCCGCCTCCCCCAAAAGAGCGCGAAGCTCTAACCAGCGCAACGTCAATGACAGAAGTGGCTAGGACACACATACATAGTGTAATTAAGGAGATTGCTCTCGACACTAGGGAATGATGCTGCCGCTCGGGCTGCACACTTCTTGTAATGAAAGGACACACGCGCACAACCAGACAAGGTTTATGTGGAGCAGGGAGCGCGGCACTGACACCCAAGTTTAAATAAAAAGTCAACGGCCATAAACGTGTTAACATTACGCTGGGACCGCCACACACATACCCCCCCCTTTCTTTTCCCCCCCGAGCTACGGGAGGAAGCGAGGGAGAAGCGGACCTGCACCCAGGGTTCATCGCTAATGCGGGATGGGCATCTATTAGAGGCTCACCATCGGCCTAAACCGCCTACCCTATGGTGGGGGATTGCGGTGGAGCGTAGCTCCGTGAGCACACGAGGTGCTGCCTACCTTCCCCCGACCAGCGCAGCCCAGGCTGCATCTTATCGAAGAGGACGGGTGGTAATAGTCCTGCAGGGCCGCAGGCTGTAATAGCCCCGCTCACCTGCGAGAGAGTTGATACCTCATATCTTCGCAGCCAGCACTGCAGATTAATCTGGGGATTTGTGGGAGGTCCCTGGGTATATGAAGGGCCGGGAGGAGCCTGTTTTTTGCATGTCTGCAGTGAACAGCGCCCTCTGGCGGAGGATTACCCAGGTGTAAGTATTATATTGGAGCAGGACGTACTGTATGCTTAGAATATTCCAAGCGTGCTGTCGCTGCATGGAAACGCTCCCCTCTCGGCTTGGGGGCCTCACCAGGGAGAGAGATAGACAGAACCTTAAAGACCTTAATCAACAAATCGTCAGTGTCACACTGGCCCCAGTATTCAGGGCCAGAATCGTCATGACTCCTCGGCCTCTCATCAGATGAGCCTGAGTCAGAGAACAGCTCGCCTTCATCAGAAGGGGTATAGTCACACGGAGTAGTAAACTCCTCAGTTCCCATAGGAAAAACAGTAACATGAGGCGTCAAGTGCCGCTTCTTACCAGGGCCCTTGCGCTCTGACAACCTCGCAATAATCTGTTCAGCCGTAGGCAGTCTGGAAGACCCAACAGGCTGCAAATCCCCACTTGTATGCGACTCAGCAGGAGTGAGATTTAAGCATGGGGAAATAGGTGAACTAAAACGAGGTGCAGCCACTGGCAAGCCTGATTGCAGGGCCAGTGCTTGCTCAGCACAGAGTCCGCAGACCCGTGCCCTGTCAGCATCAGCATGGGGTTGTCCACACGCTACACACAGCCGGTCGTGTCCCAGAGGGACCCCGGTCACATAATTCTGAGATGCATCCATATAGTGATTATTTAGGCACAATATGCCAGTAGGGATTTACGCTATAGGCCACCCTGGATGCCCCAAAGACCCGCTAGGGAAGTGGGAGAATTTTACAAGGCCCTCTATCAATTACACAGGGCTGGCAGAAGCCAATGGTGTTCACCAGTCTGAAAGACACAAGGAGAATAAGGGGTGTCAGAAACATGCGCAGTAAGCAAGAAGTATGAAAATCGCCCACAAGGGCACTTACAGACCAAGGAAGCAGGGGGACCATTACCGCGCGCGCGACTACCATCAAAATGGCGCCAGGCGAACCTCAAAGGGCGGGCCAGAGCGGCCCGTGACACAGAGCGCGCCAAGCCAGGTCCCCGCCCCCTTGAAGAGCGCGAAACTAAGACAGTAGTCAACTTGTCATGAGGAGCGAAGTGTATGACACACTTAGAGGATTTGCCAATGAAGACGCCGCAGTGTCTGAGGCGACGCCGCCGCCCGGCGCAGCACATCCAATAAGGCAAGAGACGCGCGCGGCGGTGGCCGATACACAATAAAAATGCAAACAGTGCGCCTCTGACACCAGGTATATAAGTCAAAGGACAATACTAAGGCCATAAGCGTGTAAACCAAACACACTGAGACCACCCCACACACCCCCCCCCCTTTCTTTCCCCCGAGCTACGGGGGGGAACGAGGGAGGATGGCGACCCTTTGTACAGGGCCCAACGCTACACGGGGTATGGGGCAATAATGCGGGAGGGGCATCCCCTAGAGGCTCACCATCAGCCTAAACCGCCAACCCTTTGGTGGGGGACTGCGGTGGAGCCTAGCTCCATAAGCACGCATGGTGCTGCCTACCTTCACCCGACCAGCGCAGCCCAGGCTGGGAGGCACATCACACAAGGAGGACGGGTGGGAATAGTCCAACAGGGCCGCAGGCTTTGATAGCCCCGCTCACCTGTGAGAGTGTGATACTTCATGTCTTTACAGTCAGCACTGCAGAGAAATCTGGGGATTTGTGGGAGGTCCCCGGGTATTTGAGGGGCCGGGAGGAGCCTGTTTTGCATGTCTCTGCAGTGCAGCGCCTTCTGGCGGAGGATAACCCAAGTGTAAGTACTATATCTGGAGCAGGACGTACTGTATACTAAGAATATATTAGAAATACTGTCTTCCTCACTGGAAAGCAATTGGCCTTCTGAGAGTGTTTCCTCAACCACGTGAACTTCTTCCCCCTCCTCAGATCCAAAGGAGGCAAATAAATCCTCCTCCGAATAAGAGGGTTCTAAATGCCTTCTCTTATCAGAGGCCTTCCTAGGGGATACCTATAACAGCTGCTTTTCTAGGCGGGCTAATCTCAGCGCCAGCTCTGACTGTGCCTCGCTGCCCGCCCCCCCCCTTCCCTAGGGGCTACCTTGGGAGGCAGAACGTCAAAAGCTAGCTTGTAAAGGACTAGAGACTGTGGCAACAGTCCTACTATGGTCAGAAGCAATGCCTTTGGCGCAAACAGAACATACCGTACTGAAACCGCCCAGGGGATTCCACCTGCACAAAGGACAGAGACTGTCCTGATCAAGTGGGATACCCGATTCACTATCCCCTGATGCCTCCATCATGGTGATTAGAAAAGCAAAAATGACCGTATGGTCCTAAGCCTATAACCAAATTCCCATAGGGACTGGGAGGAACCACAACCCCCCTACCCTTCTTCCCACAATCTAAGGCAGTGGTTCTCAACCTTTCTAATGCCGTGACCCCGCAATACAGTTCCTCAGGTTGCTGTGACCCCAAACCAAAAATAATTTTGGTGACTACTTCAAAACTGTAATTTTGCTACAGTTATGATTCGGAATGTAAATACCTGATATGCATTATGTATTCTCATTGCTACAAACCACACATATTAACTACTAATTCCAATGAATAACATTTCACCATGGTATAGCATGTGTCGGAAACTGTCATTTCTCCGCCTCTTATTGAAATTAATAGGAGGCTGCGGCGGATTGTGTGGTAACTCAAGATTCTCAGGAGCTCTCTTCCACAAAATCCGCCGCACTCACAATGAAATCAATAGGAGGCGGATTCAATGCCAGAAACCGATGATTTCAGCAGTTTCCTCATTCAGAATATGGGGAGATATGGGAGATAATTATACATTGGGGAACAGTGTGAACTACATCTTAGTGGTCTCTTATAGTATAAGACCAATGTAGTTCACACTGTGTAAATGTATGGTGCTTTGTGTAAGTGTAACTGCTTTGTGTTCTGTGTAATGATTTCACACAAAGCACCTTACACTTACACAGTATTGTGTGTATGGTGTGTGCACTGTTTTTACATTATTAACCTTTTTTACACCAGCAGGCTGTCTCGCAGGCTCTCTTGCCTCTCCGCCTCCTAGGCTTCTGTCCTCCGGCGCTTGCTGCGTCCGCCCACTGATGATGTCAGCAAGCGCCGGACACACGTAATGCGCTGCTATGGACTGTGGAGCGTTCCCCCCGCCCCTTAGGCCCCGGACAGATGATGCAATCACGTCTGTGCATGCGCGCAGGCATTAAGTTTGGAACGTGCATCCATAACGGCGTGCGTTCAAGCTGAATAGCGCTGCTGCAGACGGTAGCGTGACTTCTCAGCGGCTAAAGCCATTGGAAATATGTATTTCCAGATGACCCCTGTGTTTTGGTCCTTCGACCCCCGCCGGGTCCAGACCCACAGGTTGAGAACCGCTGATCTAAGGTAAAAAGAGAAAAAAAATCTTGTTTTAAAAATTAATAGTCTAAAAAATACAATTCAGTGAGTACTCATCTGTAGAATTGTTTTTGTAGTATACAGCATGTCCTGTTTCACTTATTCCTTAAGTCTGGGTTATCCGCCACAAGGTGGCGCAGTGGACTACAGAAAAGACTTGTGGCATCTCCCGACCCTATAAAAAGCCAGGAACCTCCCACACATTTCCAGTGTTACAAAGCAGTTAGACAAGAAGCCGGGAGAACAATAAAGAAGGAAATCCCAAAACAAATATTTGAACAAATCACCATACAGAGGTAACCAAGAATAATGATAACAAGTGAGGGATGAAACAGGACGTGCTGTATACTACAAAAACAATTCCACAGGGGAGTACTCACAGAATTGTATTTTTCCAAGTATACAGCATGTCCTGTTTCACTTATTCCATACGTCTAGGACATCCAAAATCAGTGTCCGTAAGGCAGGATGGGATCCCCAAAGAGTAAAGGCATGCAGTTTAAACCACTGCCGCCTGAAGATCCTTGCAGCCAAAAGCAGCATCAGCTGAGGCCCTAACATCAACCTTGTAAAACTTGGAAAAAGTATGAACAAAAGACCAAGTAGCAGTCTTGCAAACTTGTTTAACAGAAGGTTGGTGCTAAAAAGCCCAAGAGGCACCAATAGCACGAGTGGAATGAGCAGTTAGGCGGAAGGGAGGATAGTTCCCCTTAGCAGAATAGGCTTGTACCACAGCCTGACGGATCCACTTGCTGATAGTGGATTTAGCCGGAGGCAAACCCTTCCTAGGTCCAGAAGGGAGAACAAAAAGAGCATCAGACTTCCTGAAGGACTCAGTAGCTACCAAATAAAACTACAAAGCCCTGACCACATCCAAAGAATGTAAAGTCCGCTCCTTAGGATTATTAGGTTTGGGGCACAAGGAAGGCAAAACGTCTTGATTGAGATGAAAGGCAAACACAACCTTGGGCAAGAAGTCTGACTTAAAATGAAACACCTGCAGGTAAATAAAACAAGGCAAAGAAACACAATTACCAAACGGTCAAGTACACACATTGAGACATTTCGTGAATTGCAACACAAACCACGTTATTTATTTATTTACTGACCTGCACATGCCCACAGTTCTACGTGGGCAAGACCAACAGGAAACTAAGAGTAAGGATCTACGAACACGTAAGAGACAAAGAATGGCACCATCACAACCCCGATAGGAAGACATTTTCTAAGACACCATCAGTCAGACCCCAAAAAAGTTTTTTTCCAGGCACTAGATAGGATTCACATCAGTCCCAGGGGTGGGGACCCGCAAAAAATAACACTGCAAAAAGAAACCAGGTGGATAGCCAAATTGACAGCAACGAGACCACCGGGCCTCAACGAATACAATAGTTTCACCCCCTTCATAACACCCAAACCCCAATCCCCCACACAAACCCAAGAATTTCCAGTTATCACAAAACAAATCATAGGACCGACTCCACCCCAATTATACTCCACGATTAAAACTTCAAGAACTAACAAGAAAGAAAGAGAGATCCCATATAATATGCCACATTTCTATATATAAGCAACGGAAAAAACAACACAAAGGGACTACTCCCCCAAAATGAGATTCTTTTCAACATAAGAAATATAAGCATAGAAGGTATAACAAACAAAAGAGCAGTTTGATTCAAAATATATATATGCAAAAGGAAAAAGAATATATTGTATGTACACACGTATATAGAAAAACAATGAAGGATAAAGATTAATACTGCAATGATATATAACTGTATATATATATACACTTCCCTTTTCTTTCTCTTTTATTTATTATCTTTAATGAACAAATCACAAACACAGAAGGGTAACCCTGCAATGTAAATGATATTGTCGGAATCCCGGGACTGCAAAATGCTTTATAACAGTTTATAACAGGTAATATCCGTGTATAAGGGCAGGTGTCCGCTACCCGGGAACAAGCTACCGAGTACATAATGCTTTAAAATTATTAAGTAAGTCAGCTTGCTTATTCCAGGCGAACACAGCCTCCAAAAAAATGGCGCCTCCTATGCTTTAACACAGCCTATGCAAAAATGGCCGCCTACATACAAAGGACCGGGTTTAGCGGCTGCGTAAGAAGGAAGTGCACGTCAGAGCACTTCCGGCTCACGGATAGCGAGCCAATGGGAGGACAGGGCGATCCAACGCCCCGCCCACCCGCCATGCAGCCCCACACACAGTGCACGCTTTCTAGTATAAAGCGCGCGCCGGACCCTCACACCGCCGAGCCGCATATGCAGACAAGCACATCACACAGGCAGCGGCGAGGAGCTCCGCTGTCAACGCCGGCCATAACCCCTGGGGACCACTGAGATACCCCCCGTAGGGAGACCGGACAACCTGGACCATATACAAGGAATATACAGGTACGTTTAAAAACTATATAGGGCGCCCTCTACAACATTCAAATGGAGCATATAACTAATATGATCATTATTATCATTATCACAACAGGAGGTTTTCCTCCAGAAATGACATAGCCTGACCCCAAGGGGAGAGCGGACACAAGCCCATTAAAGCATGTACAGTAAGTAACCTTTGTATGAACTATGTACCACCAGAAGAAGCAGAAAGATCCCCCTTTTTTTCCCTCACCCCACAGAGGGTGACTTTAACTACCTCTCCCTATGTACCCCCACTAGAATAATGCACTGAGGAAGCTACGCTACAAGCGAAACGCGTATGCATTGCTACAAACGAGAGGCATTACACCCTGCATTGCTGCAAACGAGAGGCATTACACTCTGCATTTCTGCAAAACGAGAGGCATTAAATCCAACAGAGAATACCTTGCTACAAATAAGAAACAAAAGGACTCTTGAAACGCAGTAGGCGTTACACGCCTTCCAGCGTCTGTTCGAGCGAGAAATGTAAATAACTATGTGAACGGACTAGGTTTGATTTACAAATGTATAAGAAAACTTATTGTGTGTATAAGTGATAATTAAATGTTTTTGTAAATATATATACCTACCTAGCACTTTTCTTTCCAAAGGGTAGAAAATAAAGGTGCTTTTTTTTGGTTCCCCCTCCTAAGGGACAGAACCAAAAAAAAACCCCTACCTACTTAGAATACACCTGACCAATAGTCAGGAGCACCAACTACCCAAAAACAATAATTATTTTCCCCCGGATCACAACCCCTCCCCCCCCCCCCCCCCAGTAAAACGAAACACCACCTTATCCTGGTGCCGCTCAAAATAAGGAGGTTTGATGGAAAGCACCGCCAACTCAGAAACACGCCTAACAGAAGTAATAGCCACCAAAAAGGCTACCTTAAGAGTCAGAATGGACAAGGCGGCCTCACGAAGAGGCTCAAAGGGAGGACCCTGCAGAGCAGATAATACCAGATTCAGATCCCAAACTGGTAACATAGGCTTACGTGGCGGATGCACGTGAGAAACCCCCTGGAAAAAAAAGTCTTAACCAAACGGTGATTGGCAAAAGACCATTGGAAAAAAATTGCCAGAGCTGAAACATGACCTTTGAGGGCACTAAGCTGAAGGCCCAAATCCAAACCATGTTGCAAGAATTCCAGAATCCTGGGAATAGAAAACACCCGACAGGGAAGAGACTTGGACTCACATCAGGCAATGTAAGCATGCCAGACCCTGTAATAGATAAAGGACGAGGACTTCTTCCTAGCCCTAATCATGGTATCAACAACAGAGGCAGGCATACCCTTTTCCATCAAGATGGAGGTTTCAGCAGCCAAGCCGTCAAAGCCAGCGTTTGTAAATTGGGATGGCGTAGCTGCCCCTGAGTGAGCAGGCCTGGATCCTTGGGCAGGACGTATTGATCTACTGCCAACTACACGATGTCTGCGAACCACACCCTTCTTGGCCAACAGGGGGCCACCAGGATGGTTGGCACCCTTTCCTGGGCAATCTTGCGCAGCACCCTGCCCAGCAGAGGAAACGGAGGGAACACAGAGGAGCCGCAAGCTCGTCCAAGGCATTGCTAGCGCATCCGTGGCGAAGGCCAGAGGGTCCTGAGACAGAGAGACAAAGACTGGAAGCTTGTGATTGTGGCGGGACGCAAACAGATCCACATCCGGCAGACCCCAACGGTGACACAGGGAGCGAAACACTCTGTTGCTGAGGGACCATTCTCCCAGGCGAGACATCCCCCTGCTCAAGTAGTCTGCCTCCAGATTTTCCACTCCCGGGATGTAAACTGCCGAGATGCAGGGGACATTCTCTTCCGCCCAGGACAGTATCAGGGACACAGCCTTGAGGGCCCGCTTGCTCCGAGTCCCTCCCTGATGATTGATGTAGGAAACCGCCGTCTGGTTGTCCGAGCGGATCTGAACGGCCCCGACCCGAGGGTGTGGGGTCAACTGGGAGAGAACCAACCTTATCGCCCTCAGCTCCAGAATGTTGATGGGAGCATGGGCCTCCTGGGGGCCCCACTGACCCTGGAACTTCAGAGACTTCCAGAAGGCCCCCCAACCTGTCAGACTGGCATTCGTGGTGACAGTCTCCCAGCATGAAGGCAGAAAGGTCCTGCCCACCAGAAGGTTCCTTGAGTCCAGCCAACACGAGAGGGACTGTCTGGCAAGGGGGACAGAAGAAATTCCTGATCCAGGGACTCCGGGTCCCGATCCCAAACTGACAAGAGATGTAACTGAAGAGGTCTCATGTGTAACTGAGCATAGGGGACCGCCTCGAAGCAAGACACCATCAGGCCCACCAACTGCATCCCCTGCCGAATGGAGGGATGAGGACAAGAAAGTAGAAACTGTGCCTGAGTTAGTAGGCTCTCCACCTTCTGCTGTGGCAGGAAAACTGACCTGAGATGTATCCAGAGTCATGCCCAGAAAAGACCTCACCAAGGACGGAGACAGTGAGGACTTGGGATGGTTGATCACCCAGCGAAGGACTCGAGTGTGGAGACCACCATCTGGGTATCCCGCTCTGCTTAATGGAAGGACTGAGACGCAATCAGAATGTTGACCAGATAAAGAAGGATGCGTATGCCCTGAGATCCCAACAGAGCCATCACACCTGCCAGCACCTTGTTGAAAACCCGAGGAGCCGAGGTGATACCGAACAGTAAGGCCACAAATTGGTAGTGCTGATCCTCCAGAGCGAACCTGAGAAATCTCTGATGACCTGGAAAGATTGGTACATGAAGGTAAGCATCTTTGATGTCCACAGAAGTCATGAAGTCTGGGTACTGGCAGGGTACTGACCGCCGAGCGTAGAGGCTTGAACCTGTCAAACATGTTGAGGAGTTTTAAATCCAGGATGGGCCTCAGGGACCCATCCTTTTTGGGGACCGTGAACAGATTGGAGTAGAAGCCTCTGCCCCTTTCCCTGAGAGGCAGATGACACCCAACTCCAAGAGGCTTTGGACCACAAGGCGCAAGCCCTGAGCTGACAGAGGGTTTGAGGCCTCTACCCCATCCCAAAGGGTCTCTTCGTGTCCCCGCAAATGGTGCACCCGGCCAGCCCTGGGGGCACGGAAGGAGGGGAGGGAAGAACCAGCCCCCCGAAAGGGCCGCGGCTGCCTCCTGCATTGAGGCAGCCTACCATCCCTGGCAAACAGATCCAGGCACTCAAAGAGCCGCAGCCCTGTAAAGGGGAAACCAGTGAGTGCCTTCTTAGTGGCATTATCAGCCGCCCACTGACGCAGCCAGACAGAGCGGCGTATAGCCACCAAAAGGGCAGAGGTCCTACAGCACATCCTGACCGCATCATCCATAGCAGAAAGAATAAATGCAACAAAATCATAGCAAAGCAGGAGGGATCTATAATCCTCCCCACTATTGGCAGCCGTGGCATTATCCAGAAGAGACCTGAGCAGCCCTTTAATAGCAATAGCCGTAATGGCAGAAGCGCTCACCGGGCGCAGCGCCGTCCCCGCACAAGCAAAGGTGTGACAGGCCAATTGATCCACACGCCGACTCTCACCATCCCTCAGGGTAGAAGTATCAGAGGAATGCATGACCGAGGTATTGGACAACCCGAGTACGGCAGCATCCACCTCAGGGGGACACGACCAGCGCTTAACCACATCAGCAGGGAAGGGGTACCTCCTGTCCCAACTCTTGGGCACCGTGGGCAATCTACTAGGACGTTCCCATTCTTTGAGCACTAAATTATTAAAGTGGTTCTGCTCAGGGAACTCCAAGTGTTGTTTAACAGTCTCAAAAAGCTCACCCTGCTGTTTTTTAGCCGCCACAAGAGGGGTAATACATAATGCATCAAAGATGTGAGCCAACAGCCTATTAGTGTCCTCGGGAGACCATGGATCTTCTCCAGAAGGAGATCCGGTAACGCCATAAGTCTCCTGCTGGACCCCAGAGGAGTCAGAATCAGAGAAAAGTTCCCCCTCTTCTAAGGGGTACTGGCCAGAAAGATAATAACGTTCCTCATCCTCCTCAGGAAAAAGGGAAACGGTGGGAGTAAGGTGCCGCTTCTTACCAGAAGCCTTACTAGGGGCAGGCCCAGTAATATGCCTTTCCAGGCTGGCCACCCGCATAGCCAAATCATAATGTGATTCCCCGCTAGCATGTCCCTCACTAGGGGTCATATGCAGGCGCGGGGGGGTAGGTGATGTAGAAGGGGGCGCAGAGCTAGGAAGCGAAGCAGGCAACCCAGACTGCAGCGCAAGTACCTTCTGAGCGCAGGGCACGCACACCCTGACACCATCACTCACAGGGGATACCCCACAAGCGGCACACAGCTGGGCTTGTCCTGAAGGAACCCCAAGCACATTATCCCCGGAAGCCTCCATATGGTGATTAGTATAGGCACAATGGCCAGTATAGGGTCAAGGCTAGCAAGAGCCACCCGGGATGCCCCCCCAACCAGGGATGCCCAGACGCCCGCTAGGGAAGGTGGGAGATGAGAAGGGGCAGGGCCAGGAGAAACCACAGTCAGGGTTGTCCCGCCTGAAAGACATAATAATGACACATAAAAATCCCATAGCGCAGCTAAATAATATTAAACTACCCCGAAGGGGACTCACGGACGGAGAGCCGATAGCACCAAAAGCCAGACCACCGCAGCAGCGCGTCGCAGCAGCGCGTCGCAGCCCAGCAGAAACGAGGGCCCCAGCACACCACAGAGTCAAAATGGCGCTGGAGCGGTCCTTGAGGGGCGAGGAGGAGCGCGAAATCGCTGGTCAGATGACCCACCAGCGCCATGACAGTGCAGTCACAAATCACCTCAGCATACATCGCCACCCGCCACGGAGCACAGTACGAAGCGGCGCAGCAGCAAGCACACATCAACAACAGCAAAAGCACACCTAAAACATGCCAAAAACCTCTCAGGGAACCTCGTCCACCGCCCACCACCCCCCTCCCGGAGAGAGCACCAAAGGGAGAGAGTGAGGGGGACAGAGCAGCGGCAGGGGCGACCAAGCAGACGTAGGATTGTGGGGGGGGGGGGGACCCTAAACAAAATACCTGACAGCAGGGAAGGGCATCCCACAAGGCTCACCATAAGGCCTGAACCAACGACCCTTGTTTGGTACAGGGATTGTGGTTGGAGCAGCGCTCCACAAGCAGATGACCCTGGTGCCGTCCTACCTTCACCCGAACCGTCAGCCGAGGCTGGAAGGCAGTGGGTCCAGAACAGGTGGAAATAGTCCTGCAAGGCCGCAGGCTGGTAAGCCCCGCTCAACTGCGCAGTATGGAGAGCCATCTTCTATCTTCGCAGTCCGACTGCAGAAGGAGGTTCCTGGCTTTTTCTAGGGCCAGGAGATGCCACAAGTCTTTTCTGCAGTCCACTGTGCCACCTTGTGGTGGATAGCCCAGACGTAAGAAATAATTGAAACAGGATGTGCTGTATACTTGGAAAATAAAATATATAAAAAAATAAACATTAAAATAGACATTAAAATGTAATTCTGTGAGTACTCACCTGTAGAATTGATTTTGGTGGTGTCCGGCTCGGATCGCTCCATTCTTGATAATTGGTTTATCCGCCAAAATGTGGCGCAGTTGACAGCAAGACGAAACTTGTGGCTCCTCCCGGCTCATATAAAGGCAACAGTTTCCTTAAGAATCCCCAGTGGTTGAAAAGCAGTAAATACAGAGACAAGTCGGGAGGCCAGAGACCATGTTAATTCACACAGCCCCAATGAACTCTCTCAAACAGTAATCACCATAAAAGGCAAAAGAGGATAACAGAACAAGGGTGGAATGGAGCGACTCGAGCAGGACACCACCAAAATCAATTCTACAGGTGAGTGCTCACAGAATTGTATTTTTCTTGGTGTCCTGCTCGGGTCGCTCCATTCTTGACATTTGGGACATCCAAAAGCAGTGTCCAAGAAGGGTGGGATCCCCAGAGAGCGACAGCGCGTAGTTCATGACACTACCGCCTGAAGCACCTTACGGCCAAAAACCGCATCAGCTGAGGCCCTAACACCAACCTTGTAAAACTTAGAAAAAGTATGAACTGAAGACCAAGTAGCAGCCTTACAAACCTGTTCCACCGAAGCCTGGTGCTGAAAAGCCCAAGAGACACCAATAGCTCTAGTAGAATGAGCTGTAACATGGAAAGGGGGTTCCTTCCCCTTGGCAGAATACGCTTGCACCAACGCCTGTCTGATCCACTTGGCTGGAGGTAAGCCCTTCCTCAGCCCATCAGAAAGGACAAAAAGAGAATCCGACCTTCTAAAGGATTCCAGGTAGTACTTAATGGCTCTGACCACATACAGAAGGCGCGGGACACAAGGAAGGCAAGACAATGTCCTCACTGAGATGAAAGGCAGAAACAACCTTGGGCAAGAAGTCCGGTTTAAGATGAAAATCCACCTTATCCTCCTGATGCCGCTCAAAATAAGGAGGCTTAAAAGAAAGCGCCGCCAGCTCCGAAACGCGACGCACTGAAGTGATAGCTACCAAAAAGACCACCTTCATAGTCAAAATGGATAAAGCAGCATCGCACAAGGGCTTTAATCGGGGACCCTGGAGAGCAGAAAGCACCAGATTCGAATCCCACACCGGTAGCATAGGCTTGCGCGGTGGACGTACATGAGTAACCCCTTGGAAAAAGGTCTTGGTAAGTCTATGAACAGCGAAGGATCTTCGGAAGAAAATAGCCATAGCCGAGACCTACCCCTTGAGGGTACTCAGCTGGAGGCCCGAATCCAAGCCATGTTAAAAGAACTCCAAAATCCTAGAAAAAGAAAATGTGCGACAAGGGAAACTCCTAGACTCACACCAGGCAATGTAAGCGCGCCAGACCCTGTATTAAATCATGGAAGAGAATTTCTTCCGAGCCTGTATCATGGTACGCACAACGAAGGCAGACAGCCCTTTCTCCGTCAAGATGGAGGTTTCAGCAGCCAAGCCGTCAAAGCCAGCGTTTGTAAATTGGGGTGGCGTAACAGCCCCTGAGCGAGAAGCCCTGGATCGTCGGGCATGACGTAGCGATCCACTGACATCTGAACTATGTCTGCGAACCAACACCGCCTCGACCAACGTGGGGCCACCAGAATGGTTGGCACCCCTCCTGGGCTATCTTGCACAGCACACGACCCAGGAGAGGAAATGGAGGAAAAGCGTAGAGGTGTCGAAACTCCGTCCAAGGAATTGCCAGCGCGTCCGTGGCGAAGACCAGAGGATCTCTTGATGGAGAGACGAACCTTGGAACTTGGTGTGTCGGGACGCAAATAGGTTCACGTCCGGCTGACCCCAGCGGCGACACAGAGTGTGAAAGATTTTGTTGCCGAGAGACCATTCCCCCAGACGAGGAGTCCCCCTGTTTAGGGAGTCTGCCTCCTGGTTCTCCACCCCGGGGATGTAAGCCGCCGAGATGCAGGGGAACATTCAGGGTCACCTCCTGATCTTGCTCCGCCCTGATTGATGTAGGCGACCGCCGTCTGATTGTCTGTGCGGATCTGGACCGCACAACACTGTAGATGGGGAGTCAAATGAAAAAGGACCAATCAAATCGCTCTCAGCTCCAGGAGACTGATAGGCACGTGAGCCTCCTGAAGCCCTGGCACTTTAGCGATTGCCAAAACCCTCCCCAACCAGTCAGACTGGCGTCCGTGGTGACAATCTCTCAACGAGGAGTCAGAAAGGAAGATTCCTTGAGTCCAACCACCACAAGAGGGACCGCCTGGCCAGAGGGGACAGAGAAAACACCTGCTCCAGGGACTCCTGTTTCCGATCCCAAACGGTCAAGAGATTCAGCTGAAGAGGTCTCATGTGGAACTGGGCAAAAGGTACAGCCTCGAAGCAAGACACCATGAGGCCCACCAACTTCATCCCCATATGGATGGATGAGTGTGAACACGACAGCAAGGCCCGCGCCTGCGTCTGAAGACCCTCCACCTTCTGCTGGGGGAGGAACACCTTGACCTGAGAGGTGTCCAACCTCATGCCCAGGAAAGACCTCACCAATGACAGAGTAATCGAGGACTTGGGATAGTTGATCACCCAGCCGAATGCCTCGAGAGTGGACAACACAGTCGCTCTCAGCCTGCTGTAGAGATTGAGCTGCAATCAGCAAGTCGTCCAGATAAGGAAGAATACGAATGCCCTGGCTCCTCAGCAGGGCCATAACACCCGCCAGCAACTTGGTGAACACCCGGGAGGCTGAAGAAATTCCAAACGGCAGTGCCAAAAACTGATGGTGCTGATCCTCCAGCGCGAACCTCAAACTTCTGGTGTCCCCGGAAAATGGGGATGTGCAGGTAAGCATCCCTGATGTCCACTGTGGTCATGAAGTCGCCTGGCCGAAGTGAACTCACCGCTGACCGTACGGTCATACGGAAGTGTTTGAATCTGCCAAATCTGTTGAGACCCTTCAGGTCCAGAATAGGTCTCAGGGTACCGTCCTTCTTCGGCACCGTGAATAGATTGGAATAGAACCCTCGACCCCTTTCCTGGTGAGGCACATGACAAATCACTTCGGACAAAAGTCAATTCAACAGAAGAAATCTTAGGCCCTGCGCCGTCAAGGGGTTCTGTGAAATCCGCGACCTAAGAAATCTTGGGGGCGGCCAAGTTGCCAGCTCTATTTTGTACCCGGAGGACACCACCATCTGAATCCACCGGTCCGAGACGTGCTGTCTCCAGACGTGAGCAAAAAGCAGAAACCGTCCCCCCACCCGAATGGGTGAGGGCGCCTCCTCATGCCTGAGGGGCCTTGGCAGGGGGCTTGGACTTAGACCACCAGGGACTGGGACGACCGCGGGATCTACCTCGCCCCCAGGAGTCTCTGCGGCCACCAGAGAAGGAAGAACCTCGTCCCCCTTGAAAGGGACGAAAGGAAGAAGAGCCCCGAAAGGGCCACACAGGCTTCCGACACTGAGGGAGCCTCCCATCTTTTGCCAGGAGATCCAGGAGCTCCACGAACAGCCAAAGTCCCAGGAAGGGAATACCAGTGAGAGCTTTCTTGGCGGCGGAGTCCGCTGCCCACTGTCGCAGCCAGATAGGACGAAGAGTGACCAGCAGGGCCGAAGCCCTGCCGCCAAGCCAAAACGGCATCATCCATGGCCGAAATCACAAAGGCAATGAAATCCGTGCAAGCTGGGAGATCCTTATACTCCTCCGCTCGTTTGCGAGATCTGGCGATATCTTTTTGATTGCTATGGAGACAATGGCCGCGGCACAGACAGGACGAAGACCAGCACCCACAAAAGTGAAAGCGTGAAACGCCAGCTGATCCATGCGCCTGTCAGCATGATCGCGCAAGGAAGAAGTATCAGGAGACAGCATAACCGTGGTATTGGAGAGCCCCACCTCAGGGGGTCGGGACCAGAGGCGAATCAAGTCCTCCGAAAAGGGATACCGTCTGTCCAGGCCCTTAGGTACAGACGGTAGCTTATTGGGCTTATCCCATTCCTTAAAAATCATTTTAGAGAAGTGGCCCTGTTCAGGAAAGACAAGATGCTGCCTCTCAGGCCGAAACAGGTCCCCATGCTTCTTTTTGGCCGCCTTTGGGGGTACAATGTGCAAGGTTTCAAAAACCGCAGACAACAGCTTCTCTGTGTCATCGGGAAGCCAACCGTCCTCATCAGAGGAGGACCCGGGGTCACTGTCAAAGCCCCCCGGACGGTCCTCAGAGGAATCAGAATCATGATACAACCCTCCTCCATGGAGTCTCGGCCACCAAAGGCCTCATAAGCATCATCATCATCAAAAAGTGAATAAGCCGGCTACAAATGGCACTTCTCACGTGTGGCCTTGCCAGCGGCCGAACGCGACAACTGATGCTCTAGAATGGCCACTCTGAGAGCCAAGTCAATTTGAGTCCCCCTGCTGGCTTCCCCCTCACTGGGAGCTGAATGCAGATGCAGGGGTGTCTGTGAGGCCGTCGGTAAAATGGGACTGGGGCCGGCAACGCTCGCCCAATCCTGTTCCGAAATGACGCTTTGAGCACAGGGTACACAAACAGCGCTGCGACCGCTCAGGGGGCATGTACCATACACGAGACATAGCTTAACAAGTCCCGAGGGGGCCCCAAGCTCGCTATCCCCAGAAGCCTCCATTATGGTGATTACAGCGGCAGAAAACGGGTCACAAGGCACTAACGGCCCAGAACCAGACAATCCCCAATTTGATCCCTCTGAACCCTTTAACACAGGGCAGGAAGGGGGAGGGGGCAGAGACCGGGAGGAACCACCTATGTTAAAAAGGGACCCATCTGGAAAAAATAAAGTGAAGAAAATATAAGCATCCCACAGCACATGCACACGGAAAAAGCTGTTCAAAAGAGACTCACGGACCGCAGCCGATGAAGCAGGGCTAGGAGCAGCCAGATCAGAAGAAAACGAGCCCGCAGCGCGATGTCCGCCGACCGTAGAAGAGGGGACCAGCACGAGCAGCAGCACCATGCGCTCTGCAAAATGGCGCCGACAGTGAGCTCCTCGAGGCACGGCCCAGCCCCCCCATACGTAGCAGACGGGAGGGGCAAGAGCGGACTCCAGGCACCCAGCCAAAATGGTGCCTGGACCGCACAGAAGAGGAGACAGGGGAGGCCTAGCCATCCCTGCCAGGGAGAGAAGCTTTTTTCTACAACTTTGAAATCCCAATACACTGCTACACAAAGTCTCTGCTCAGAAACCTACTTAACCCAGCCAAGGCATGTATATTGTACCTGCATGCATCACACACCGGGATAAACCTCTGGGTAAAGTAGCGAATAATTTTGATATTATAAGAATTAACAGCCTCTCAGAGGAAAACAAGATGCACACTAGCAGACCTGGGTTCTACTGGAATGACTTTAACAACCTGGCCAAATAGAAGCAAAGAGGAGCGTCATCCAGCTGCTTCAGGGCCCAATCGCTGCCATTCACACAAACTTAGGCATCGGTTAGTGACAGCACGGCTTTAGCAGTCCCGCACTGATCAGTGAGGTCTCGCGGGATTTTGGGCGGCCCCATTGCATCCCACTCACTGCGCAGGAACAAGATCAGGGCGTGCAGTGCCTAATGGGATGCAAGATGGCGCCGCCCTTCGGAAGGTTGCCCGGAAACCGAGGTACCTAGAAGATGGATCCCTTGGTGAAGTGAGTAAAGAATGACCTAAAGGTAAAACTGAAGAGAGGGGGGGCAATTTAAGAATTGCAAAATGATATCAACACAGAATTTAGCACCGACATAGGAATGGGTCATAACAAAATGGAAAAGTTACGGAACCATGTTCAAAGTCAGATTTGCTAAATTTTGCCTGGTCAGGAAAACCACAACTGGCTGTGTCGGGGAGGGAGTCAAGAGGAATAAGGGGTTCTCTGAGATGTGATCTATCAACCCAGGTATAAGGGAATTGCCCTGGATCCCCATTGCAGGATAACCATGATATTTTTAACATACCATACTGATGAACTGTACAAGGCATTCATTAACGAGAAAGTCCACTTCAATGGACTTTACATTTAACCTCAGATCAGGGGGTGCAAGAAGGCATGAGACACTCTTGCTTAGCTTCTACCCACTCCCACAGCCCTAGTATTTGAAGCAAAGGGCAACACTGCCTGCAGTTCCTGTGTACATCAATATACAGGGGCTCCCATTGAGAATAAGAAAAAAAGAAAAAGTAAACAAACTTTTACTACTACTTGCTAGTGTTTGCAAGTGTTTGCTGATCTGCAGCTGTGAAAAGAACTGAATTAGGAGCAGATGAATCTTGCAATGATAACACCAGTTCTAAAGTGAACTCAATAGGGGTAATCAACAAAGGTCCACTACAACCCAACAAGGGACTATCAGGACATTTTTCTTCTTTTAACTTTAAGTCTGCTTTAAACAAAATCTCTGGCTTATTCCTGTTACCAACTAGATGTGCAATGGGAATAAGATTAAGTAAGGGGACTGGCAGTGGGGCCTAGGATAGTCGTCAAGGTATGTCTGGGTCCTGTTATGGGTTGATGTTGAGAATAACAGTGTATATTTACCCACTAGTTGCAGTGTAGACAGCCTGCTGCATTATGTGTTTCTCCGTCATGCCCCTCCTTTCCACAATGATACATGTTCACATTGAGAGGAGGTCACCAGGCTGCATTGCCAGGGGATAAGAATGGTGGACATTTGCCCATGAGCTATGGATGCCTAACCTGATCAATTACCAGCCCCCCCTCCTAGGCACCAGAGGTTCTGAAGATCCTGGTGCCCATAGGCACGAACCGAGTGTACTTTAGGAGTAAAAAACTAAAAATCACTAAAATCTGAGCTATTCCAAAAAATAATTAAAAACAATTAATATGCTATCCTGTGTAGGTTAAAAATCCTGTATCCAACAGACTTCAAAATATATAAGAAAAATAAAAACCCATAAACACAGAAATGAAAAAGTTCTCTTTCTAATATTCCAAATATAACTCTCGAAGATCTTTCTACCACCTGACTATGAAGTCCAAAAGACAAATGCATCTCCTTCACCACTAAAGGCTTAACAGACGGTCAAGGAAATTGGGCGTTTCCAATTTATCCTTATTGTATGAAGTAACAGAAAAGCCAGCACTCCTTAGTTCATGAAAGCTTGTATTATGCAAAAGTCCATTCAATAAATACAAATCCATAACTTGGAATGCACCGTTGCTTGTAAGTAAGTCCAACATTTTGGGGCTTTAATTCAAGTTGATGATATATTTTGTCTTGCTGTGTTGGTCCCTGATGAAGGGGCATTAAAGTCCAGAAACGTTGGACTTACTGACAAACAACCGCGCATTCCAACTTACGGATTTGTATTTATTGAATGGACTTTTGCATAGTACAGGTTTCATGTACTAAGGAGTGCCAGCTTTTCTGTTATTGCACCCGGACATAATACTTGATAATAGTGCCTCTACCTCTACATATTCAATTTATCCTTATGCTAATATTCAATACTTGGAAACGATAATGTGCAGCTTGGATGTTAGCTGCAACAATATTGCATCCTCCACTTCCCTCTAACAGGGAGGCCACATGTCCAGATCTCTGTAAGCCCCACTTGAAGTCAACCATGATGTAACATGTTGCGTGGAGCCTCTGACGTTTTGGTGGTAGGAGCAACACTTAACCGGCTGGTACATGTATCCACTTCACCCAGCTGTAGGAGCACAGAGAGATGGATCCCTAGTTCCAAACAAATAGAACCAGAGCATGTCAATTGTTTTTGTGCTCACTATGACCAATAATACAAAAAAACTCCTCTTTCACCCTTCAGAAGTGGCATGGGAGGCCACGTACGTAGGTGGTAGTTTCTTCAATTGCATCTTGCCCATGATCTCTGGCTCCTTGGGAACTTATGTGCTGCTGAATCTGGTGTAGTATTCAGTTTACCCTGTGTGCTTGAGAACAGCTTGGAATAGCTTGGCCTCTGCTGCCATCTTGAGTTCACAATTGGTAATATATGCTGTTGGTATTTTCTACAAACATTTATTAAAGTGGACCAACACCCAGGGCCGATCACCTCCCTCATCGCGGGACATCCGAGTGAAACCCCCCCCCCAAAACCCCCAAAAAACCTTACCGTGCGCGCGCCCGCGCCGGCCGTTTGTGAAACAAACGGCCGGTGCGGGCGCGCGCCCTGTAAGAATGACGTGCGGGAGGTGGCAGCGGACGCGCTGTCTTGTCCATCGCTGTCACCCGCTTGTCCGTCGGCGGGGATTGGACGGCACGGTCACGTGGGAGCGTGGAGAGGTGAGTTTTTGGGGCTTTCTGGGCGGTTTCACACAGCGGGGCACCCCCAATTGGGGAGCCCCCCCGAAGTGGACCAAAACCCAGGATAGTCCAAATCCTGGGTGTTGGTCCACTTTAAGGGACAATAATTACTGTTACAGAAATTAGGGGATGATTTTAAGTATTGTTGTTATTAACACTAAGGTGTGTTTGATATTTGTGATATAGTTGAATATATTTTATCATTTTTATTTTTGCACATTCACATTCATTGTATATAACTGTCACATTGGTGTATTTGATTGTGATTGATTGGATTCCATCAATTTGATTGAGTCCGGTCAAATTCAAACAATAATGAGTTAATATAAAAATACAATTCTGTGAAATACTCACCTGTAGAATTGATATTATAAGTATACAGTACGTCCTGCTCCAGATAGATTACTTACACTTGGGACATCCAATAGCAGTGTCCATAAAGTAGGGTGGGATCCCCAACAAAAAGGAAACAGCAGACAGTTTAAACCACTGCCGCCTGCAAAACCTTGCGGCCAAAAACAGCATCAGCTGAGGCCCTAACATCAACCTTGTAAAACTTTGAAAAGGTATGAACAAAAGACCAAGTAGCGGCCTTGCAAACTTGTTCAACAGAAGCCTGGTGCTGGAAGGCACAAGAGGCACCAATAGCACGAGTAGAATGAGCAGTAAGGCGGAAGGGAGGATTCTTCCCCTTAGCAGAATAGGCCTAAATCACAGCCTGACTAATCCATTTGCTAATACTAGACTTGGCAGGAGCCAAACCCTTCCTAGGACCAGAAGGGACCACAAATTGAGCATCAGTTTTCCTGAAGGACGCAGTGACTACCAGGTAATACTTCAGACACCTGACCACATCCAAGGAATGCAGAACCCTTTCCTTAGCGTTCCTAGGATTAGGACACAATGAGGGAAGAACACTATCTTGATTCATATGAAAAGCAGAAACCACCTTAGGCAGAAAATCCGGCTTAAAGCGGAACACCACCTTGTCCTGGTGTCTCTCATAGTATGGGGGCTGAATAGACAGAGCCGCCAGCTCAGACACACGCCTGACCGAAGTAATAGCCACCAGAAAGACAACCTTGAGGGTAAGTACAGCCAGAGCAGCATCCTGAATAGGCTCAAAGGGAGCACCCTGCAAGGCAGACAAAACCAAGTTCAAATCCCAAACAGGGACCATAGGTTTACGTGGGGGACGCATATGAGTGACCCCCTGAAAGAAGGTCTTAACCAAGGAATGCTGAGCAAAAGACTTCTGAAAGAAGACAGATAGGGCAGAAACCTGACCCTTCAGAGTACTGAGTTTTAGACCCAAATCCAACCCATGCTGTAAAAACTCCAGAACCCTGGGGACTGAGAACACCCAACAGGGAAGAGACCTAGACTCACACCAATCAATGTAGGTATGCCATACCCTATAATAGATGGCAGAAGAAGTTTTCTTCCTAGCCTTCACCATGGTCTCAACCACCGAGGCAGACAAGCCTTTCTCCATCAAGATGGAGGTTTCAGCAGCCAGGCCGTCAAAGCCAGAGTTTGTAAATTGGGATGGCGTAAGGGGCCCTGAGTGAGCAGATCTGGCACTCCTGGCAGAACGTACTGGTCTACTGCCATTTGCACCACGTCTGCGAACCACACTCTTCTTGGCCACCTGGGGGCCACCAGAATCACTGGCACCCCTTCCAGAGCAATCTTGCGCAGGACCCTGCCTATCAGGGGGAATGGAGGAAAGACATACAGGAGCCAAAATTACTGCCATGACATTGACAGAGCATCTGTGGCAAAGGCCAGAGGATCCTGAGACAGAGAGACAAAGGCCGGGAGCTTGTGATTGTGACGGGATGCAAACAGATCCACATCCGGTAGACCACAACGGTGACGCAGGGACTGGAATACCCTGCTGCAGATGGACCACTCTCCCTGACGAGAGGTCCCCCTGCTCAAAGAGTCTGCCAGTAGATTCTCTGCCCCCGGGATGTACACAGCCGAAATGCATTGAACATTGGCCTCCGCCCATGTCCGAATCCGCGACACCTCCTGGAGGGCACCCCTGCTCCGGGTCCCTCCCTGATGGTTGATGTAGGCAACCGCCGTCCTGTTGTCTGAGCGCACCTGCACACACAGACCCTTCAGGTGATTGGTCAACTGCTCCAGTACCAACCTGATTGCCTGTAGTTCCAGAATGTTGATGGGTAAGTGGGCCTCCTGAGGGCCCCACCTCCCCTGGAACCGTAGGGACTTCCAGAATCCCCCCCAACCTGACAGACTGGCATCCGTGGTGACCGTCTCCCAGGAGGGAGCCAGAAAGGACCTGCCCCCCAGTTCCTGTGGTCCAGCCACCACGAAAGGGAACGTCTGACCAAGGGGGGAAGCACACAGACCCCGTCCAAGGACGTTGGGTCCTTGTCCCATACTGACAGAAGGTGAAGTTGCAGAGGTCTCAAATGGAACTGAGCAAAGGGCACCGCCTCGAAGCACGCAACCATCAGACCCACAAGCTGCATTCCCTGCCTGAGGGAGGGCTGGGGGCACGAGAGCAGGAACCTCACCTGCGCAGTTAGAGCTTCTACCTTCTGATGAGGAAGGAATATCCAGAATCATTCCCAGGAATGGGGTCACCGAAGAAGGGGACAGAGAGGACTTGGGGATCACCCAGCCGAAGGACTCCAAGGTGGACACCACCAGCTAAGTGTCCAACTCTGCCTGCTGTAGAGACCGAGAAGTGATGAGTATGTCGTCCAGGTAGGACCTTATCAGAGACATCACCCCCGCCAGCACCTTGGTGAACACTCTGGTAATGTTGATCTTCCAACGCGAATCTGAGAAACCTTTGGTGTCCCGGGAACACAGGGATGTGAAGGTAAGCATCTTTGATGTCCACAGACGTCATGAAATCCCCTGGGCGCAGAGAGCCGATGGCCGAGCGCAGAGTTTCCATGCGAAAGAGCCTGTTCTTGACAAACTTGTTGAGGATCTTTAAATCCAGAATGGGCCTGACTGACCCATCTTTTTTGGGCAGTGTGAAAAGGTTGGAATAGAACCCCTTGCCCCTTTCTCTTAAGGGGACCCTGCAAATGACCCCCAGATCCAGAAGTCCTTGCACGGCATGCATCAAGACCTAAGCTGAGACAGGGTCCTGGGGGATCCGGGACCTGTTGAATCTTGAGGGGGGCCGCACAGCAAACTATCTTGTAACCAGAGGACACTATCTCCTGAATCCACCGGTCTGAGACGTGGCGCCTCCAGACGTGCGCGAAGTGCTGTAGCCGTCCCCCCACCCTGACGGGCGAGGGCGCCCCATCATGCCTGAGCGGGCTTGGGAGAGGGTTTGAGCTTAGACCCCCAGGAGGAGCCAGGACGTCGTCCTCTGCTCCTATGCCAGGAATCTGCACGAGCCCCCGCGAAGGACACCCCTTTTCCCTGCTTAGCACCTCGGCAGGGGAGTGAAAAGGGGCCCTGGCCCCGAAAGGGCCGAGACTGCCGCCCTGCGCTGGGGTAACTTACCTCCTTTAGCAAAGAGGAATAGGTTGTCCCCAAACAGGCGTAGCCCCTTAAATGGAAGCCCAGTAAGGGCTTTCTTTGCATCATTGTCAGCAGCCCACTGGCGCAGCCAAACCGCGCGGCGTATAGCTACCGCCAAGGCAGAAGATCTGGCACACATCCTAATGGCATCATCCGATGCAGATAGGATAAAGTTTACAAACATATCACAGTTAGACAGTGCATTAACCGTATCAGGGGGCCATTCATCAGGGCCTTAGAGTACACTTCTGATCAGCGCCACAGACGTAATGGCCAAGGCGCAAACCCCACAAATACAAAGGCATGGCATGCCAATTGGTCAATGTGCCGGTCCTCAGAATCCCGCAGCGTAGTAGTGCCAGGGGAGTGCATAATAGAGGTGTTAGCCCTAGAATAGGAGCATCGACTTCGGGGGGCGATGACCAGCACTTGACCATATCAGCAGGAAAGGGATACTTTCTGTCCCAACTCTTAGGTATCCCGGGAAGTCTACTGGGATGTTCCCACTCCTTAAGCACGAGGTTATTGAAATGGGTTTGCTCAGGAAATTCCAACCGAGCCTTAGCAGTATGAAAAAGCTCACCCCTTTGCCTGGGAGCCGCAACAGGGGGAGAGATGGACAAAATCTCAAACATCTGAACCAGCAGCCTGTCAGTATCATCCGGGGTCCAGGGGTCAGGGCCAGAATAGTCATGACCCCTGGGCCTCTCGTCAGATGACCCCGAGTCAGAGAACAGCTCCCCTTCGTCCGAGGTATAGCCATATAGATGCAACAACTCGTCAGACTCCGTAGGGAAAAGAGTGGCATCAGGGGTTAAGTGACGCTTTTTTGCGGTGGCCTTACGCGCTAAGGTATTAGCAATCAATTTTTCAACACTGGCCAGTCTAGCAGCCACATCAGGATGAGAATCCCCGCTTGTATTGGGGGTTAGACTCAAGCTTAGGGGAGTAGGTGAAGTGAGACGAGGTGCAGGCCCAGCCACAGGAGGGGCGGGTTGCAACATTAGCGCCTGCTGTGCGCAAGGAACACAGACCCGTGCGTTGTCACCGCAGATAGGTGAGACCCCACAAGCTACACACAGCCGGTCTTGTCCCAAGGAACCCCGGTCACATTATCCTGGGATGCCTCCATATGGTGATTAATAGGCACAATAGGCCAGTAGGGATTGACGCTGAAAGCTACCCTGGATACCCCAATGACCCGCAGAGAATTGGGAGTAATTATACTAGGCCCTGACAATTACACCGGGCCGGGAGAAGCCACTGGATTCACCCATCTGAAAGACACAATGAGAAGAAGGGGCGTCAGAACCATGCACAGTAAGCAATGAGCATAAAGGTCGCCCGCTTACAGACCGCGGAAGGGGGGACCGTTACACACGCACGCAACTATACAGCAAAATGGCGCCGAGCGAACCTCGAAGGGCGGGCCAGAGCGGGCCGTGACGCGGAGCACGCCAGACCAGGCCCCCGGCCCCCCGAAGAGCGCGAAGCTCAGACAGCAGCCAATGATAACACCGCAGCGTCTGAGGTAACGCCGCCGTCCGGCGCGGACATCCAAATGAGGGAAAAGACGCGCGCGGCGGTGGCCATGTAATAGTAAAAACAGACAAGTCAGCGCGGCGTCTGACACCACATAGCTAGTCATACACGTAATCACTATACGCACTGACCCCCCCCCCCCTTCTTTCCCCCCCGAAGGCTACGGGGAGAATGAGGGAGGATGGCGACCCTTTGTACAGGACCCACCGCTACACGGGGCATGTGGCAATAATGCGGGAGGGGCATCCCATAAGGCTCACCATCAGCCTATACCGCCTACCCTTTGGTGGGGGACTGCGGTGGAGCAGCGCTCCTTAAGCACGCATGGTGCTGCCTACCTTCACCCGACCAGCGCAGCCCAGGCTGGGAGGCACATCACACAAAGGACGGGTGGGAGTAGTCAAACAGGGCCGCAGGCTAATAGCCCCGCTCCCCTGCGAGAGAGTGATATTTCATGTCTTCGCAGTAAGCACTGCAGAGAAATCTGGGGATTTGTGGGAGGTCCTGGGGTATTTGAGGGGCCGGGAGGAGCCTGTTTTGCATGTCTCTGCAGTGCAGCGCCATCTGGCGGAGGATAACCCCAAGTGTAAGTAATCTATCTGGAGCAGGACGTACTGTATACTAAGAATAAAGCTTTTTTCACTTAATGAATTGTTAGGACCTGTACCGGCACATTAATAACTATATACACCAAATTAATAAGAGACCAATCAACTCATTAATATTATTAGGCTACTCTTTAATCAATTATCAACTTCAGGGTGAAAATATGGATCTATAACAATACTGCACAGATATCAGGGATTTTGAACATTCAAAAGCGGTTCCCTGGGCGATTATTGCATTAATTGTATATTTATGGGTGTTTCATTATGACTATTAATGTTTCCATTGAACAGAGTATGGTTAGGACAGATGCAGTTGTGGTTATAATAAGTATTGTATGTATTGTATATGTTTGGTGCTGTTTTTATCATCTACTTTTTGATAGTGCATAAATAAAATACATTTAGATTTTTTCATTTAGTGTTGGTGATCCTATTTGGAGGGGGTTGTGGCAAGGACCTAGGGTGCTGAGCTCCTCCCTCTGTGTTTGTTCTAGTTCCAAACAAAGATTACGCCGCAGCACGGTAAATATAGCGGAAGTGTCGGATCCTTGTTAAAACAGTACTGACAGTTTCATGTGAGTGCAAAATTGGAATAAATAGGTTTTCCTTTATTGAAAACAGTATTGCACTCTATTGTTTTATATTGTATATACATCTGTGGTGGGCAAGCTGTTTGAAGCTATTATCCTGGAGCATCTTGGCAAAAATGACCTTATTACTTCATATCAGCATGGATTTATGAGGAATCCCTTCTGCCAGACAAACCTAATCAGCTTTTATGAGAAGGTGGAGGTAAGTTCAAGATCAGGTGGAGTCATTGAAAATCATATATCTTCCTAAAGAATTTGATACTGTGCCACATAAAAGACTGGTACTATAGATGAGAATGCTTGGACTGTCGGAAAACGTGCAGATGGGTGAGAAATTGGCTTAATGATCAGAAGCAGAGGGTGGTCATCAATGGTTCACACTGAGATTGGGTCACCTTTAATAGCAGAGTACCACAAGGGTCTGTTCTGGGACCAATTCACTTCAATATATATATTAATGACATTGGGTATGGCTTAAACAGTAAAGTCTCAATCTTTGCAGATGATACTAAGCTGTGTAAAGTAATCCCAACAAAAGAGGACAGCAGGCAACTACAAACAGATTTACATAAATTGGAAGCATGGGCAGTTAAATGGCAAATGAAGTTTAACACAGATAAGGTTATGCACATGGGAAGGAGAAATCTGTGTCATGATTATACACTAAATAAATAAATACTTGGTAAAACAATGGAAAAGGACCTAGGGGTTTTAATTAACAATAAGCTTAAAGGAGCAGTATCGCGAAATTTGCATTAAAAAAGATAAATAATTAAATAGCCACCACACAATAGCTTCTAACATGTGTATAAATAATCTGGCGACAGAAAAAGGAAAAAAATACAATTCTGTGAAATACTCACCTGTAGAATTGATATTTGTATACAGTACGTCCTGCTCCAGATATAGTACTTACACTTGGGTTATCCTCCGCCAGATGTCGCTGCACTGCAGAGACATGTAAAAACAGGCTCCTCCCAGCCGTTCAAATACCCAGGGACCTCCCACAAATCCCCAGCATTGAAAAGCAGTGAACAAGAAGCCGGGAGAAATTAACCACCACAAAACTGGTAACTATAACAATGATAACAATCACCATACAGGGGATCCAGAATAAAGCAAAAACCAGAGTGGGGTGAGCAGGACGTACTGTATACAAATAATATCAATTCTACAGGTGAGTATTTCACAGAATTGTATTATTCTTAGTATACAGTACGTCCTGATCCAGATATAGTACTTACATTTGGGACATCCAATAGCAGTGTCCATAAAGTAGGGCGGGATCCCCAACAAAAAAGGCAACAGCAGACAGTTTAAACCACTGTCACCTGCAAAACCTTGCGGCCAAGACAGCATGAGCTGAGGCCCTAACATCAACCTTGCAAAATCTTGAAAAGGTATGAATAGAAGACCAAGTAGCGGCCTAGCAAATTTGTTCAACAGAAGCCTGGTGCTGAAAAGCCCAAGAGGCACCAATAGCAAGAGTAGAATGAGCAGTAAATCAACCACTGTATAGCTAAAAAGTTCACCTTGAAGATGACAACCCACACCTATTTAAGGATGGGGGATTGTCTCTTCTCTACTCCCTTTTCTTGTTTTTTACTGCTCTCTATGCCCTTGTGGGCTGACATAGTTTGTCACTTTATATAGCAATACTGGTTTAAACCCCTTCCCTTTCTTCTTCCCCTTAGTCAGATTTGAGTGTTTCTTTTCCCTCTTTATTCCTTCCCTCCAGTCCTGTTCCTTTTTCCTTCTATCCTCCCTCCTCCTACATTGTCTTTACTTTCTTTCCACTGGCATGTATATTGAGATTTCATCTGTGCCACGCGGGGTAATTCAGCTATGAAATAATGAATTTTCCTTATACAGCTCATTCTTTTTTCCTTCCCCTTTCCCCCCCCCCCCCCTTTTTTCCTTCCCTCCCCCTCCTTTCCCCTTCAGCTTCCCTCCTTGCCCAATGAGGTTCATTTTACCCCTTATTTTCTATGGCAGATGGTTTCCCCTCCCTTTCCCCTGTTCTTCCCTCCCCCTTCCCTTGTCATATCTTTGACATGCATTTTGAGACTTAATCCACCCATATGGGTGTAGACTTACACATGGTACTCAGGAGACCCATGACTCACTACAAATGGTGATCGCTGCACTTAGTATTTGTATACTATAGGGCCCCGGGGTTATATTGCTATTTGGCACCCTGGCGTAGATCCCCCTTTCCCTCCCCCCCCCTTTTTTCCCTCTTTCTCCCCCTTTTTCCTTTATGTGGCTCCCTTGAAGTGCACAATAAGAGGGATCCTAGACTAATCCCCAAGTCCCTAGTGAAGGCCGCACACTAATTATAAAAATATAGAATTTTAATGAATATAATGTACATAAAAAGAGACACTCATCTACATACAAAATTAAAAAACATAAAAGACACACGCAGGGGGCGTGTGCGGGCAGACACATCTATAAGTTGCGGGCAGTACATCTATAAGTTGGTCATAAACCTCTAAATGCCAATTACACGACCAACCTTGGATCAATTTATTGTGATATTGACCTTTGAAAGAGCTGGAACATGATGGACTATTTGTCAATATGCTTATGGATATACCTCTGTGCCTGATTGAACAGTTCGGTTGGACTTTTGTTATAATTGATAATAAATCAGGGTCAATCACTAGAGGATATAATTGTGTATAGTCTTCTATTTGGCCAGTACATATATATATTGAGATATGACACTTTAGTGGACTGGCCAACTCCATTGGGTGTCCTTACCTACACCTCATGTTGGTCCAGCACGAGGCATAATATGCTCTGTATGGTCGGGGTTGGCTATTGGTAATCATGGCCTCTGGCCAGCAATGACTGTACAGATCTGCCAAGTGTATCATTTTATTCATTAACAGGCTTAATTGGAAAATACCCAATCGGGAATGACACATGTCTATCTCGCTTTGCTTGGATATTATACACTTTACTCTCTATGTACATCCCTTATATCTCTAAATACGCCCAGATAGCCATATATAGGGGGGATGGGCTGATAGCCCCATACTTCCACGTGATAAGCATTATAATGTTTTATTAAGAAGCACTTTTAGGCGATAGTTCACATACTTATTGATTTGGATTATGACACTCAACATTAATGAGTCATGTTTTGCGTCTTTGTTTCTCCCCCCCCCTCCCCGAATACTCACCCTCCACGGTCCGCTCCGGATCATGTTCTGGTAGCTGGGTGGACGGGGGGTGTCCGCTGCGGGCGTGGGGCCGGGCGCGCGGCTGGCTGGCGCCTCCTACTGCAGGGGAGTGCGCCCGCCTTGCGGCGCGCCCGGCCGCGCGCTCGCGGTGGACACTTCCTGCTTTGCGGCCGATGCTGGTGACGTGCACGTGGCGTCTGGCGTGCTGCCCTTACGGCCACTTTGATTGGCCGGGCGGGGCGCACGTGCGGGCGGTGACGTGGCGGCGCCGCATTGGCCAGCACGTTGATTCCCGGGGTATTTAAGGAGGGGTGAGGACAGCAGCCGACACACCCTGGCGAAGTGTCCTAGCGACACGCAACGCGTCGGTGGCGGCTGCGGCGGGGGATCCTCTGTGATACGGTGACGTAAATGAATGTTTATTTATTTTTGATGTTGCTGCTGCTACTTATTATTTAGTATCCTTTTGCTTGGTGGCCCAGCGGGGCTCCATCCATTACACAAGCCTGCTTGTCCCTGTTTATTTATTTTGCTCAGCATCAGCACTCTCCACTGTACAGCGTTGGGCTGCACATACAGCCCTAGCAATATTTGCATCTTGCTATTTTTGCACAACTGTTACTTGACACACATTGTTATTTTTGCACATACTCACATACTGTTGATATTTTTGCACTTATTGATTGTATTCATCTGTATTTATTTATTTATGTTGATTTAGCACATACACTTAATATCTTCTTTCTTCACTCCAGTTTTCTTCATTCACTCTTCCAGCATACTTATCTGTCACGCTATTACATTTATCATCCATAGTTGCCATATCTGGGCACACCATCATTTTTTAGTCATTTATAATACCATATCATGGCGGCATTATTTAAACTGTATGTAAATTAGTCACTACATATCGGATCCCCCCTGCGTGTGTCTTTTATGTTTTTTAATTTTGTATGTAGATGAGTGTCTCTTTTTATGTACATTATATTCATTAAAATTCTATATTTTTATAATTAGTGTGCGGCCTTCACTAGGGACTTGGGGATTAGTCTAGGATCCCTCTTATTGTGCACTTCAGGCTTTTGGTCTCCCTTATGGCTGGCACCTACGTCTAAATACCGTTGCGGTGCATCCTCTATATGTGTTTGTAGATTCTTCCACTTTCTAGACTTAGACGGAGTGTTGCACGCTCTTACGATGGCTATTAACTTTGATATGTTGGAAAATGAATGGTCCAGAAAACTGGCCATACTCAAGAATCACACCCCCCCTGGGCCTTGTGGACCTACTGAGGATAGATATACACAGGATGTATTATTTAGAGCCATTAAAAGGACCAGACGCGATTATTTACGTACCTGGTGGAATATTAATAGCCTCCAGGTATACAAGGAAATGGAAATTATTCCACGTGGATTGAGGGTTCAAATTTTCCCGGCCTGGGAAGTCTCCCCCGATTTCAGACAGAAATGGGAAAAAATCCTCCATACATGTTCCATGTCTTTGATAGACATGTTAATTGATGAAGACAAATCACGCTTAGAGATCATAAAAACTCGACTCCAGGAGTTGTATGCTCAACTGAGCCTTCTCAAGATTCAGGAACAGGTTACCGCCTTCATTGACAATCTCTCTAAGGAATTGGAGAAATATGAAGCCGAGGTTATGAATAATAAAAGAGATAAACTGAATAGGGACAGGAGGGATGTTGACCTAGGCAAGGTTTACAAATGGAGACACCATGGTAATGCAAGGGACAACTCCAAGGGACAACGTCACCATCAATATGATAGGAATACAGGCGATAATACATCTACCACTAATCCCAGGAGGTATAGAACTGTTTCTATCACTCCCTCCATGTCCAGCAGGTCCTCAGATCGATCCACCTCAGACTTGAGTTTTTTAGGGGAGGGTGCCACAGGAGGACCAGGAGGGGGGGACATAAGAGGAGAACTAGACAACAGGGACCGAGAAATGGACTACAGGGAACACCGTCGCTTGCGCCCCCGGGAGATCAAACGGAGACGGGTGTTATCACCCAGACGAACAACACGCGGGCGCCCAGCACGGAACTAGAGGTTATAAATCTGACAGACACTCCACTGACTGAATTACAACATTCAATATTGGCTAGGGGTTTGAATTTTTCCCCCACAGCCAATATCGATAAGTTTGAGGTAATCAAAGATCTATTCTTGTATTGCAGACGCCTATCCCTCAAATGTCATTTCTCTAACTCTGATTCTACTCCAATGGATGCGGCGCTGGATCCCCAGGAACAACTTGCATTACGGGATCTGGTTGCCCTACTGGAAGAACAGGAATCCGCACAACAGACCTTTGGACTTAAAAAACCCTCAAAATACACACCACCATGGACCAACACGCCGGCGATCCAAATCTTCTTTGAGACGGTGAGTCACGATATTAGGGCATTGACGCCCAATAGAACTAGTAAAAACCTCACTAAACAGGAATGGGATGCCCTTCAAGACTTACAGAAACGGGAGGACATCATCATCAAGGAAGCTGACAAGGGGGGGAACATTGTTGTCCTCCCCCGTCAATATTACCTTGAGGAGGCAAATAGACAGCTTTCAGATGGGAATACCTATCAAAGATTGACCTCCAACCCTCTCAGCGAGTATAAACAAGAATATGATGCCCTATTGGATGATGCCTTTGCTAATCACATCATTAATCACACCTTGTTTCAATTTTTAAAGGTGGAATATCCCTGGGTCGCAACTTTTTACATGTTGCCGAAAGTACATAAGAACATCTTGAAGCCCCCGGGACGCCCCATCGTATCAGGTATGGGGAGCTTGACTGAATACGCATGTGCATATGTAGACAGTGTGCTACAGCCCCATGTACTCACTTTGGATTCGTACGTGCGGGACACGACTGATATTCTGAACCAAGTTAATTCCCTCCACATCCCAGAGAATACCTTATTGGTTACGTGCGATGTGGAGGCTCTCTATACAAACATATCACACGAGATGGCTATACATGTGGCTCAGTACTTTTTGGATATGGAATCCATTGACAGGAAACGACAACATGAATTCACTATTCAGGTCTTGAATTTCATATTGACACACAATTTTTTTGTGTTCAATGACCGCTACTATAAACAGATTAGGGGTGTGGCCATGGGGGCGAAATGCGCCCCTTCGGTCGCCAATTTGTTTTTGGGATGGTGGGAGCGCGAGGTGGTTTGGGGTACGTCGATGGACCTGTACCAGCCCCACATTCTGGGCTGGTACAGGTTCATCGACGATATCCTACTCCTTTGGCAGGGTCCCACACAATTATGTGAGGAATTTATCTCCACTCTAAACGAGAACCCATATAACATTCATCTCACATATTTGATCTCGGCCCAGAGAGTCGAGTTCTTAGATCTGGTATTGCAGGTTGGAGTTGATGGATGTATATCTACCCACCTGCATAGAAAGCCCACCTCCACTAATGGACTGCTGCATTTTTCCAGCTTTCACCAAAAAAAACTCAAGGAGGGCATACCCACTGGACAAATGTTACGACTGAGGAGAAATTGTTCGGATGATGTCCGTCTCCAGGAAGAAATAAAGGACTTGACAGGGCGTTTCCTAAGACGGGGATACCCAAAGCCAGTGATTGATCGGGCAGCTAGGAGAGCCATACAGACGCCCAGGGACCAACTGCTAACTTATAAAATGAAGAAGAAGGATAACGAGGTAAGGTTTATTACCAATTACAACAATGACTGGAACAGAATCAGGAACATCTTAAATGCTCATTGGTCTGTACTTCGGTCTGACTCAAGGTTGGATACCTGGACCAAGAGGGGCCCTTTAATGACTGCGAGGAGGGCTCCCAATCTGAGAGACCGACTTTGCAGCAGTCACTATACTGCTCCCCCGACGTGGCTACGGGATCAACTCGGAGCCAAAAGCAGGCCCTGTGGGAATTGCTCAATATGTCCGTTTGTGAAAAAGACCAATATTATATTTGATCTCCACACACAAAGGGAGATCAAATTGAAGAAATTTCTAAATTGCAGATCACAGGGAGTGGTGTATGTGATTAGGTGCCCATGCCCCAAATATTACGTGGGGGAAACGGCTAACGCCGTTAAGTTAAGAATACAGAAACATCTGTCCACCATCCGATTGGCAGCACGAGATGAAGATAACGGACAGAGACTAACCCCCGTAGCATCACATTTTCTTCATTTTCATCAGAGCAATGTGACAGGGATCCAGATCTTCTTCGTGGATCAGGTCCGCTTGGGAATTAGGGGTGGAAATTTAAAAAGGAGATTGGAGCAACAGGAATCGCGGTGGATATATACCCTGAAAACACGGGCACCGTACGGGATTAACGAGGACTTTGGGTTTTCGTCTTTCTTAGGTTGTGATTAAATCCCATCAGTATTTGGGTGGGTTTTATTTTCATTTAATGGTTTTTGTTTCTAAGCATAAGTTTTTTTTTTTTTTTTTTTTTTTGTATCATACACTGGCCTTATATTTTGACTCTACACATGGTATGGTAGGGATTATATGGCTTTATTAGCTCCAGTGTATTGGTGTCACCCTTTATTGAGGATGGCTACACATTGAAAACCCTCCCCTCTCCCTTGGGGATGCTCGTGTGTTTTATGACACCTGTCCTACTGTAGATTACTAACCAAAAATTTTTTTCTTCTGTTTATTAACTAGTACGTCACAGCTCTTTGACCCACGATTGCATGCTCCACACATTCGTCTTGGTCGATGTCGGCTCCGGGAAGGAGGCGGTGCTACACATAGGAATAACATCTCGAGAAGTGGACCAGGATAGCCATATTTCTCGGTGGGCAGCAATGAGGCCCTACTTAGAAGAAATTGGAACGTCCCTAACCAGTCGATTATGACAAACTAAAATCCTGGACAGGCTCTACAAGTATTTGCCGAAGAAAATTGAATGATCACCATCTGTGGATACTTTAATCCGGAGGGCTGCTGTGGTTGTATGGCCTTGTTCCGGGGTTGTATCTTAGGACCAGCCCATGCGGGCAGTACATCTATAAGTTGGTCATAAACCTCTAAATGCCAATTACACGACCAACCTTGGATCAATTTATTGTGATATTGACCTTTGAAAGAGCTGGAACATGATGGACTATTTGTCAATATGCTTATGGATATACCTCTGTGCCTGATTGAACAGTTCGGTTGGACTTTTGTTATAATTGATAATAAATCAGGGTCAATCACTAGAGGATATAATTGTGTATAGTCTTCTATTTGGCCAGTACATATATATATTGAGATATGACACTTTAGTGGACTGGCCAACTCCATTGGGTGTCCTTACCTACACCTCATGTTGGTCCAGCACGAGGCATAATATGCTCTGTATGGTCGGGGTTGGCTATTGGTAATCATGGCCTCTGGCCAGCAATGACTGTACAGATCTGCCAAGTGTATCATTTTATTCATTAACAGGCTTAATTGGAAAATACCCAATCGGGAATGACACATGTCTATCTCGCTTTGCTTGGATATTATACACTTTACTCTCTATGTACATCCCTTATATCTCTAAATACGCCCAGATAGCCATATATAGGGGGGATGGGCTGATAGCCCCATACTTCCACGTGATAAGCATTATAATGTTTTATTAAGAAGCACTTTTAGGCGATAGTTCACATACTTATTGATTTGGATTATGACACTCAACATTAATGAGTCATGTTTTGCGTCTTTGTTTCTCCCCCCCCCTCCCCGAATACTCACCCTCCACGGTCCGCTCCGGATCATGTTCTGGTAGCTGGGTGGACGGGGGGTGTCCGCTGCGGGCGTGGGGCCGGGCGCGCGGCTGGCTGGCGCCTCCTACTGCAGGGGAGTGCGCCCGCCTTGCGGCGCGCCCGGCCGCGCGCTCGCGGTGGACACTTCCTGCTTTGCGGCCGATGCTGGTGACGTGCACGTGGCGTCTGGCGTGCTGCCCTTACGGCCACTTTGATTGGCCGGGCGGGGCGCACGTGCAGGCGGTGACGTGGCGGCGCCGCATTGGCCAGCACGTTGATTCCCGGGGTATTTAAGGAGGGGTGAGGACAGCAGCCGACACACCCTGGCGAAGTGTCCTAGCGACACGCAACGCGTCGGTGGCGGCTGCGGCGGGGGATCCTCTGTGATACGGTGACGTAAATGAATGTTTATTTATTTTTGATGTTGCTGCTGCTACTTATTATTTAGTATCCTTTTGCTTGGTGGCCCAGCGGGGCTCCATCCATTACACAAGCCTGCTTGTCCCTGTTTATTTATTTTGCTCAGCATCAGCACTCTCCACTGTACAGCGTTGGGCTGCACATACAGCCCTAGCAATATTTGCATCTTGCTATTTTTGCACAACTGTTACTTGACACACATTGTTATTTTTGCACATACTCACATACTGTTGATATTTTTGCACTTATTGATTGTATTCATCTGTATTTATTTATTTATGTTGATTTAGCACATACACTTAATATCTTCTTTCTTCACTCCAGTTTTCTTCATTCACTCTTCCAGCATACTTATCTGTCACGCTATTACATTTATCATCCATAGTTGCCATATCTGGGCACACCATCATTTTTTAGTCATTTATAATACCATATCATGGCGGCATTATTTAAACTGTATGTAAATTAGTCACTACATATCGGATCCCCCCTGCGTGTGTCTTTTATGTTTTTTAATTTTGTATGTAGATGAGTGTCTCTTTTTATGTACATTATATTCATTAAAATTCTATATTTTTATAATTAGTGTGCGGCCTTCACTAGGGACTTGGGGATTAGTCTAGGATCCCTCTTATTGTGCACTTCAGGCTTTTGGTCTCCCTTATGGCTGGCACCTACGTCTAAATACTGTTGCGGTGCATCCTCTATATGTGTTTGTAGATTCTTCCACTTTCTAGACTTATGTGGCTCCCTTGACACGATCGCTGATATTTTCATTGTTATTGTCTCTTAAGACGCCGATAATGCTGACTGTATGGTTTGCATGAATCCTTAAAAATCATTATAGCAACTATGATGTTTAGATATTGGTTCTCTGAAACGTTTTAGGTTTTGTTTTTGTGTAAACAATGGTGGGGACTGGGTTCCACCGGGTGGCACTCACCTTCCCCGCTCCCAGTCCCACGCCACGCTCCGTCTGAGCTGGGCCCTAGACACCTCCCTTCTGCAGGGGGAGGCTGGGCTCATCTCTGTAGAGCGTTATTCCGACGGACTTCCGCGCTCCACGATGGAGCGCGGGTGACGTCACTTCCGGTTCCGGCAGCGTGACGCACTTCCGGCCGGGGTGCGTCCGCAGCACACCGGCTTTCCATCAATGGTGGCGGGGGAGCGGGGATAGGTGGGTATAAAACCTGGGGAGATCATGGTGTCTCTCACATTATACTCTGCCTTGAGGAAGAGACATCGAGTCTCGGAACGCGTGGGGGGTCTGCGGCATGCTGTCACCCGGTTACAGATGAGTAGTACTGATTTTGACTTTGATTTATGTCTTCTGGGGTTTATAGTTTAAATAAGGTTTAAGAATCTGTGTATATGTTTTCTTGAGATTGATGCACTTTATTCATGGTTATATAATGCACCTAGCACTTTGTGTAAATAGCAACATATGTATATAAGAAAATATTGATGATGGAATAGATGTTGATACTTTTTTCTTTTTTCACATATTGGTATATAACTGGGTGTTCTTCAGCTCGGTACATCAGCGCCCCCTGGTGGCAGATTATGAAATTGTATGTCTTGTATGTTTTTTAAAAATTGTATGTCTTTTTTGTAATAATACTCAGATTGCATAATTAAAATAGTGATATTTTTATAATTGGGTGTGTGCAATAGTAAATCTTTGGTAGCTTTCCTAATAGGGACTTTGGGGCATTCCCTCTCTTTGGTCATAGAATGAGCAGTAAAGCGAAAAAAGGAAAGATTCATCCCCTAAGAGGGATAGGCCTGAGTCACAGCCCGACGAATCCATTTGCTAATAGTAGACTTGGCCAGAGCCAAAAACCTTCCCTAGGACCAGAAGGGAACATCCCTTCCAAGTAATAACCAGGTCCAAGCTAGTAAGCCCCCGAGATCAACGAGATCAGGCACATGCAGGATGAAGTGGCAAAAAGCGCATTAGTTTCCCTAAAGGACGCAGTGACCACCAAGGAATACTTCCAACACCTGTCCAAGGAATGCAGAACCCTTTCCTCAGTGTTGCTAGGAATAGGGCACAAAGAAGTAAGGACAATATCTTAATCAAATGAATTGAAGAAACCACCTTAGGCAGAGAGTCCGGCTTAAAGCGGAACTCCACCTTATCCTGGTGTCTCCCAAAGAATGGGGCTAGATAGACAGAGCCGCCAGCTCAGACACACGTCCGACCGAAGTAATAGCCACCAGAAAGACAACCTTGAGGGTAGGCACACCCAGAACAGCATCCTAAATAGGTCCAAAGGGGACACCCTGCAAGGCAGCCAAACCAAGTTCAATTCCAACAGGGACCATAGGTTTACGTGGGGGACGCACATGAGTAACCCCCTGAAGAAAGTCTTAACCAAGGAAGCTGAGCAAAAGACTTCTGAAAGAAGACAGACAGGGCAGAACCTGACCCCTCAGAGTACCGAGTTGGAGACCTGACTCCAACCCATGCTGTAACAACTCTAGAACCCTGGGGACAGAGAACACCCGACAGGGAAGAGACCTAGATTCACACCAATCAATATAGGTACGCCATACCCTATAATAGATGGAAGAAGAAGTTTGCTCCTAGTCTTCCCATAGTCTCAAACACCCAGACAGATAAGCCTGTCTCCATCAAGATGGAGATTTCAGCAGCCAGGCCATCAAGCCAGAGTCTGTAGAGTGGGATGACGTAAAGGGCCCTGAGTGAGCAGAACTGGCACTCCTGGCAGAACGTACCGAACTACTGCCCTCTGTACCACATCTGCGAATCACACTCTTCTTGGCCACCCGAGGGCCACCAGAATCACTGGCACCCTTTCCAGAGCAATCTTGCACAGGACCCTGCCTAGCAGGGGGAATGGAGAAAAGACATACAGAACAGAATGTTCTGCCATGACGTTACTAAGACATCCGTGACCACGGCCAGAGGATCCTGAGACAGGGAAACAAGGCCGAGAACTTGTGAACGTGACGGGACACAAACAGATCCACAACTGGTTATTCCCCATAGTGACACAGGGATTGGCACACCCTGTTGCAGAGGGACTCTCACCGGAACGTATACCGCTGATATGCAGGGAACATTGTCCTCCACCAGATAAGGATCAGAGACACTTCCTGGAGGACCCTCCTGCTCCGGGTCCCTCCCTGATTAGTAATGTAAGCAAATGCCGTCAGATAGACCTAGCGCCCCCGAACAGGTAGGCCCTGAAGAGGAGTAGTCAAGCGAGTTAGAACTAACCTGAACGCTCACTGTTTCAAACATTGATAGGTGTATGGGCCTCCTACGGGCCCCACCTCCCTTAGAACCGCAGGGACTTCCAGAAGAGTTCCTCCACTACAAGAGGGACCTCCTCACCAGGGGGGAAGGCACACAGACCCTGCTCCAGGGATGCTGGGTCCTGGTCCCGTACAAACAATAGAAGAAGTTGCAGAAGGCCCCAAGGGGGACTAGGTATAAGGGCCCTCTTCCGAGCACGCCACCAACGGGCCCACCAGCTGCATCCCCTGCCTGGTGGAGGGACGGGGACAGCTTATGAGGGACAGAGCCCGAGCAACCAGATTGTCCACTTTATTGCTGAGGAAGAAAGATCCTTGCCTGAACTGTAACAGATTCATTCCTAGGAATGGAGTAACCAATGAAGGGGACAATGAGGACTTGGGGTGTTTGATCACCCATCCAAATGACTCCCAAAAAGACACCACCAATCGAGTATCCAACTTAGCCTGACGTAGAGACTGGAAAGTGATGATGACGTCCAGGTAGGTCACCACGCGGACGCCCCATGGCCTCATCAGAGACATTACCCCCGTCAGCACCTCGGTGAGCACTCTGGGAGCAGAAGAGAGGCCAGATGACAAGGCCACAAATTAGCAGTGTTAAACATCCAACGCGAATCTGAGGAACCTTGGCGTCCTGAAGACACAGGGATGTGAAAATAAGCATCTTTGATCTCCACAAACGGCAAGAAGCCCCCAAGGCGCAAGAAGCTGATAGCCAAGCACAGAAAAAAAAAATCTGTGAATCCAGAATGGGCCAGACTGACCCCTCCTTTTGGGGAACTGTGGAAAGGATGGTGTAGCGGCCCCTGCCTCTGCCTGTTAAGGGCAATCTGCAATCTGCAAGAGACCCCCAGACCCCACAAGCCTTGCATGGCCTGCACCAGCATATGAACAGAGGCAGGGACCAGGAGTACCCGGGACCTGATAATCTTGGGGGAGGCCACACAGTAAACTATTTAGTAGCCGGAGGACACTACCTCCTGAATCCACCAGTCTGAGACGTGATGCCTCCTGACATGAGCAAGGTGCCGCAGCCGTCCCCTCACCCAGACGAGCGAGGGCGCCCCATCATGCTTGAGAGGACTTGGGGGAAGATTTGGGCTTAGCCCCCCCAGAGGAGCCAGGACGTTGTCTGCTGCTCCTGGGACAGGAATCTGCACGAGCCCTCGCGAAGGCCCCCCCTGGTTCCTGTTTAACACCGTGGTAGGGGTAGAAGGGGTGCCCTGGCCCCGAAGGTACAGAGACAGCCCCTGCGTCGGGGCAACTTACTTCTTACCAAACAGGTCTAGACGGGCCCCAAACAGACGTCGCCCTCTAAAGGGCATCCCGGTAAAAGCCTTCTTTGCAGCATCGTCAGCACCCCACTGTCGCAGCCAGAGCAAGTGACGTATAGCCACCACAAGGGCAGAAGTTCTTGCACACATTCTGATGGTGTCATCCAATGCTAATAGGATAAATTTCACAAACATCTCACAACTGTAGAGTGCATTAAAAACATCCCAAGTGAGATCATCAGGGGGACGATCAAGCATCTTTCTGATGAGGGATCTAGTGGCCACGGCAGTAATGGCAGAGGCACAGACCGGGCGCAGCGCCATCCCCACAAATGCAAAGGTGTGGGATGCCAGCAGGTCAATGCGCCGGTCCTCAGCATCCCGAAGGATAGTATAAGCCGGGATAGCAATAAAAGGGGGGTTAGGTAGCCCTATGATCGGGCATCCACCTCGGGGGGGGGGGGGGGAGATGACATTTAACCACCTCAGGGGGGAAGGGATACTTCTCGTCCCAATCCCCTGGGACAGCAGACAGTTTACTGGGGCACTCCCATTCCTTGAGCACAAGGGTATGGAAATGTGCCTGCTCCAGGAATTCCAACGTGATGTTGCTGTATGGAAACGCTCCCCACTTCGCCTGGGAGCCTCACCCGGGGGAGAGATAGACAGAACCTCAAAGATCTGGATCAACAATCTGTCGGTGTCATCCTGGACCCAGGGGTCAGGGCCAGAGACTTCATGACCAGTCAGACTCTCATCAGATGAACCCGAGTCAGAAAAGGGCTCTCCTTCCTCAGAAGGGGAATAGCCACACAGATTCATAAACTCTTCAGATCCCATAGGGAAAACAGTAACATAAGGCGTCAAGTGCCGCTTCTTACCAGGGCCCTTACGCGCTAAAGACCTCGCAATGATCTGTTCAGCCGTAGGCAGTCTATGAGACAATTCAGGCTGAGAGTCCCCACTTGTGTGCGACTCAGCAGGAGTGAGATTTAAGCCTGGGGAAGTGGATGAAGTAAAGCGAGGTGCAGCCACTGGCCGGCCAGCATGCACGGCCAGCGTTTGCTCAGCACAAGGTACGCAGACCCGTGCCCTGTCAGCGTCAGAATGGGGTTGTCCACACGCGATGCACAGCCGGTCTTGTCCCAAGGGGGCCCCGGTCACATTCTCCTGATATGCCTCCATATGGTGATTTTTAGGCAGAATATGCCAGTAGGGATTGACGCTATAGAGCAACCCTGGATGCCCCAATGACCCGCTAGTGAAGTGGGAGAATTATACTAGGCCCAACTGACAATTACACTGGGCCGGGAGAAGCCACTGAATTCAACCATCTTAAAGACATAATAAGAATAAGGGGTGTCAGAACCATGCACAGTAAGCAGGGAGCATAAGAATCGCCCGCGAGGGCACTTACAGACCGCGGAAAGGGGGGGGGCGTTACCGCGCGCGCGGCTGCAGATAGAGATGGCGCCAAGCGAACCTCGAAGGGCGGGCCAGAGCGGGCCGTGACGCGGAGCGCTCCAAGCCAGGTCCCCGCCCCCCCCGAAGAGCGCGAAGCTCTAAGACAGCAGCCATGTTGCCATGAGGAGCGAAGTGTATGGCGCACTTAGAATAGATGATTTGCCAATGATGACACCGCCGCCCGGCGCAGCACATCCAATGAAGGAAAAAGGCACGCGCGTCGGCGGCAGTCACACAAGTAAGAAATGCAATCAGCACGGCGTCTCACACCAATATATACAAGTCCAAGGACATTACGAAGGCCATATGCGTGTAATCACAATACACTGGCACCAACACACACCCCCCCCTTTCTTTTCCCCCGAGCCACGGGGGGAACGAGGGAGGATGGCGACCCTTTGTACAGGGCCCACCGCTACACGGGGCAATAATGCGGGAGGGGCATCCCCTAGAGGCTCACCATCAGCCTATACCGCCTACCCTTTGGTGGGGGACTGCGGTGGAGCATGGCTCCATTAGCACGCAAGGTGCTGCCTAGCTTCACCCGACCGACGCAGCCCAGGCTGGGAGGCACATCACAAAGAGGACGGGATTGGAATAGTCCAACAGGACCGCAGGCTTTAATAGCCCCGCTCACCTGCGAGAGAGTGATACTTCATGTCTTCGCAGTCAGCACTGCAGAGAAATCTGGGTATTTGTGGGAGGTCCCTGGGTATTTGAAGGGCCGGGAGGAGCCTGTTTTTACATGTCTCTGCAGTGCAGCGCCATCTGGCGGAGGATAACCCAAGTGTAGGTACTATATCTGGAGCAGGACATACTGTATACTAAGAATATATATGCCTTTCTTTTAAATTGTATAATGACAATGGCTCAGTCCATTTGCTGAATAGGGGGATCTGCTGGGTTGTATTTAGTGAGCTGCTTCATTTAGCCCACTGGTCTCCTAGCAACACTTTACTTCAGAGGCTGAAACTGTAATCAGTGGTAACGGCTGTGTGTGTGTGAGGTGCTGCTTTTGTTATGAGACCAGGTGACTCAAATGTGTAAAATCTATACAAAAGAAAATAAACTGACTGAAAATAACTGAAATTCTTCTTTGAATAACTGTGCAGGAAAATCTAAAGGTATTAAAGTGGAACAAAACCCTGAGTTGCCGACCCTGAAGTCTATAAGACCGGCCATTGACCTTGTCCCTTGGGCATTCTAAATCAGGATGCCCACTGTGTGAAACGACCCCAGGATAACCACAGAAGCCCCATTTTTCTGGTGCGCTCACGCAGATAGTCATTTAGACAGGCCGGGCGGCCAGGAAGGTTACTGCTCAGGCTCCCCATCTGCCTGCAAACAGAGCTGATTGGATGAGAGCCAGCGCATGCGCTGTGGAACAGGGAATAGTACGTTTTCACAGGTGAACTTGGGGATTTCATTTATCAGGGCATCCCAAGTCGGGATGCCCCTAGGGGCACAAAACAAAACTCCAGATAGTGAAAATCCTGGGTTGGGCTTTGCTCAAAACACACAAAGCTGAAAGAAAGATCATATGGAAAAATGTGTTGAGAAAAGAGAGAGAAAATGGTAAACTGAAAGATTCTGCAGCAGAGCCAACATGAAGGGAAAACTGTCAAAATCAGCTAAATTACTTCTAGAGCTTTTCTCTCTGTTTTAGATATATTCTGTTCTGGCCAGGCAATGTTGCAATGTTGTTATCTTATGCTGGTTGGTTGCCAGCATTGAACAGCTGATACTTTGATACATTGTTTCTCCCTCTCCTCAGCGTGGAACAAGCCAGAGTGTTGGGCTCCGACACGCAGAAGACATAAACATGAGCTATTAGTCTCCAGCTGCTCAACACACACACATCATTTTTTTCTAAATTCTTACTCCAACACTTGCCTACATTCAAAGTACCATTTAAAATACAACTCTGTGAAGTTACATGTGGGTGTACCTCCGCCTTCAGCGCCGTGCACTGCAGAACATGAAGAAAACAAGCTCCTCCCGGCCCTACATATACCGGAGGACCTCCCACAAATCCCCAGCATTGAAAAGCAGTGAGAAGAGAGGCCAGGAGAAACAACCACCCAAAACTGGCAAAACAAAATATCAAGTATAACAATTACCAAACAGGGGATCCAGAACAAAGTGAAACCAAGGTGGGGTGGAGCAGGACGTGCTGTCTGCATATAATACCAACTCTACAGGTGAGTACTTCACAGAGTTGTATTATTCTAAGCAGACAGCCCGTCCTGCTCCAGACATAGTCCTTACATGTGGGACATCCAATAGCAGTGTCCGTAAAGAAGGGTGGGATCCCCAACAGACGGCAACAGCAAGCCATTTAAACTACTACGGCCTGCAGAACCTTGCGGCCAAACGCAGCGTCAGCTGAGGCCTTAACATCAACCTTATAAAACTTTGTAAAGGTGTGAACCGAAGGCCAAGTAACGGCCTTGCAAACTTGCTCCACAGAGGCCTGGTGCTGAAAAGCCCAAGCCCCAACAGCTCTAGTAGAATGAGCAGTAAGACGAAAGGGGGGAGTCTTCCCCTTAGTAATATAGGCTTGAACCACAGCCTGACGAATCCATTTACTGATGGTAGACTTGGCAGGATCCAAACCTTTTCTAGGCGTGTGAGGCACAACGAAGAGAGCATCCGTCTTCCTAAAGGCCTGAGTGGTAACCAGGTAAGACTTGACGCACCTAACCACATCCAGGGAATGCAAAACCCTCTCCTTAGGGTTACTAGGATTAGGGCACAAGGAAGGAAGTACAATATCTTGATTCAAATGAAATGCAGACACAACCTTAAGAAGAAAGTCTGGCTTGAAGTGAAACACCACCTTATCCCGGTGTCTCTCAAAGTAGGGAGGCTGAATAGACAAGGCAGCCAACTCAGACACACGTCTCACCGAGGTAATGGCTACCAGAAAGACCACCTTGAGCGTGAGAACAGCAAGAGCTGCTTCATGAATAGGTTCAAAAGGAGGACCCTGCAGGGCCGACAAGACCAAATTCAGATTCCAGACAGGAACCATAGGTTTCTGAGGGGGACGCACATGAGTGACCCCCTGAAAGAAAGTCTTGATAAGAGAGTGCTGGGCAAAGGTCTTCTGAAAGAAAATAGACAGGGCCGAAACCTGGCCCTTCAAAGTACTAAGCTTCAGACCTAAGTCTAGACCATGTTGTAAAAACTCCAGCACCCTGGAGACTAAGAATTCCCGGCAGGGAAGAGACCTGGATTCACACCAGTCAATGTAGGCACGCCATACCCTATAATATATAGCAGAAGAGGTCTTCTTCCTGGCTTGGACCATGGTAGCCACTACAGAAGCGGACAAACCCTTTTCCTTTAAAATGGTGGTCTCAATAGCCAGGCCGTCAAAGCCAGCGTTAGTAAATTGGGATGGCATAGAGACCCCTGAGTCAGGAGGCCTGGAATCCCTGGTAGATCGTACTGATCTACTGCCATTTGAACCACGTCTGCGAACCACACTCTTCTTGGCCACTTTGGGGCCACCAGAATCGTGGGTACCCCTTCCAGAGCAATCTTGCGTAGCACTCTGCCCAGAAGAGGAATTGGTGGAAACGCATACAGGAGCCGAAACTCCCTCCAAGACATTGACAGAGCATCCGAGGCCAGAGCCAGAGGATCCTGAGACAGGGATACAAAGCTCGGAAGCTTGTGATTGTGACGGGACGCAAACAGATCCACGTCTGGTACACCCCAACGGTGACACAGGGACTGAAATACCGAGTTGGAGAGGGACCACTCCCCCTGACGGGACTACCCCCTGCTCAGGGCATCTGCTAGCAGATTTTCCGCCCCCGGAATGTAAACAGCCGAGATGCATTGAGCATTGGTCTCTGCCCATGTTAGAATCAGAGACACCTCCTGGAGAGCACCCTTGCTCCGGGTTCTTCCCTGATGATTGATGTAGGCCACCGCCGTCCTGTTGTCTGAGCGTAACTGAATCGCCAGACCCTTCAGGTGCTGGGTCAATTGTTCCAGCACAAACCTGACCGCCCTGAGTTCCAGGACATTGATGGGTAGATGGGCCTCCTGAGGGTCCCACCTCCCCTGGAAACGCAGGGACTTCCAGAATCCCCCCCAGCCCGAGAGACTGGCATCCGTTGTGACAGTCTCCCAGGAGGGAGCCAGGAAGGATCTGCCCCTTGTCAAGTTCCCATTGTCCAGCCACCACGCCAGGGATTGTCTGACCGAGGGGGGAAGCACCCAGATCTCGTCCAAGGACGCTGGGTCCTTGTTCCAAACCGACAGAAGGTGAAGCTGCAAAGTTCTCAAATGGAATTGTGCAAAGGGCACCGCCTCGAAGCTTGCCACCATCGAGCCCACCAACTGCATTCCCTGCCTGATGGAGGGATGAGGGCTCGAGAGCAGGGACCTCACCTGCATTGTCAGAGATTCCACCTTCCGTGGAGGAAGGAATATCCTTGACTGAACTGAATCCAGAATCATCCCCAGAAACGGGGTTACTGAGGAGGGGGACAGAGAGGACTTTGGGTAATTGATCACTCAGCCGAAGGACTCCAGGGTGGTTACCACGGACCGCGTGTCCAGCTCTGCCTGCTGCAGAGACTGAGATGAGATGAGTATATCGTCCAGGTAGGGCAACACTCGTATGCCATTTAGTCTCAGAGACATTACTCCTGCCAGCACCTTGGTGAATACCCTAGGTGCTGACGTAAGTCCGAATTGCAGAGCCACAAACTGGTAATGCTGATCCAGCAGCGCAAATCTGAGAAACCGTTGATGCCCTGGGAACACCGGAACGTGTAGGTAAGGGCGCAACGAGGCAATGGCCGAGTGCAGAGTTTCCCTACGAAAATGTCTGTTTCTCACAAATCTGTTTAAGATTTTTAAATCCAGAATGGGTCTGACTGACCCGTCCTTTTTGGGCACCGTGAACAGGTTGGAATAAAACCCAGCGCCCCTGTCTTTTGAGGGGACCTTGCAAATGACCCCGAGGTCTAGAAGGTCCTGCACCGCTAGCATCAAGACTTGAGCTGAGCAGGATCCTGTGGGATTCAGGACCCGACGAACCTGGGAGGGGGCAGTACAGCAAACTATCTTGTAACCGGAGGACACTACCTCCTGAATCCCCCCAGCCAACAGATAGAGAAACAACAGGACAAACAATACCGTCTGGGACGAGGCGTCTCCAGACATGCTGAAAATGCTGTAGACGTCCCCCCACTGGACGGGCGAGGGCGCCCCTTCATGCCTGGGGGGTCTTGGGAGGGGCTTTGGGCTGGGGCGGCGACCTCTGTTCTTGTTCCAGGAATCTGTGCGAGCTCCGGCGAAGGACACCCCTCTTCCCTGTTAAGCCCCACGATAGGGGGTCGAATGGGAGCTTGGGCCACAAAAGGGCCAAGTCTGACGCTTGCGCTGGGGCGCAGCTTGCCCCCTTTAGCAAAGATATCTAACCTTTCTCCAAACAGGCGCAGCCCTTTGAATGGAAGCCCCGTAAGAGCCTTCTTGGCGACATTGTCAGCGGCCCACTGGCGTAACCAGACCGCACGTCGTATGGCTACCACCAGAGCAGAGGATCTAGCACTCAGCTTAATAGCATCGTCCGATGCAGATAAGATTTAATTGATAAAAGTCTCACAGGTAACCAAGGCATTAGCGGCATCAGATGGCAAGTCGTCCGCCCCTTCAAGAGCAGTCTTAACCACAGTCCTGAGCGCCACCGCCGTGATGGCTAAGGCGCAAACCGGACTCCCCCAAATGCAAATGCATGACAAGCCAGTTGGTCAACCCGCCGATCTTCCAGATCCCGCAGCGTAGTAGTGTCAGGGGAGTGCATAATAGAGGTATTGGACAGACCAAGGATCGGTGCATCGACTTCAGGCGGCGAAGTCCAACACTTGATCAGGTCAGCAGGGAATGGATACTTCTTATCCACAGCTTTAGGGACTCCCTGGAGTTTGCTGGGATGTTCCCACTCCTTTAGGACGAGATTATTAAAATGAGTTTGTTCTGGAAACTCCAATCGCACCCTAGCGGTATGGAACAGGTCACCCCTTTGCCGAGGAGCCGCAGATCTGGGCCAGTAATCTGTCAACGTCATCCTGGGACCAAAGATCAGAACCAGATTCATACTGACTCCTGGACTCGTCGTCATAGGACCCCGAGTCAGAAAACAGTTCCCCTTCCTCTGAGGGGGAATGTGCATAAGACAGATGTAAGTCGTCAGATTCTACAGGAAGAATAGTAGCTTCAGGATTCAAATGGCGCTTCTTGGCAGTAGCCTTGCGTGCCAAGGAGCCAGCGATTAAATTGTCTACGCTAGCCAGTCTAGTGGCAATATCAGCATGAGAGTCCCCACTAGTATTGGGGGTTACTGCTAGGTAAGACCCCACAAGCTACGCACAGACGGGCTTGTCCCGAAGGAACCCCGTTCACAATATCCTGAGATGCCACCATATGGTGATTATTATATTTAATATGCCAGTAGGGATTGACGCTGTAAAGCAACCCTGGATGCCCCAAACACCCGCTGGGAAGTGGGAGTGATTTGATAAAACAGACTGGACCGGATGCTAAGCCGGGCGAAGCCGCCGAAATCCACGGTCTGAAAGACACAAGGGGAACAGGGATGTCAGAGCCAAGCGCGAAGAGGTCAAAGCTAGAAAGGGAATCGCCCAAGAGGGCACTTACAGAACAGCGAGGGAAGGACCGTCTTCACCACGCGCATGTGAGAAGGAAATGGCGCCCAGCTAACCTAGAAGGGCGGGCGATGACGCGGAGCGCGCCAACCGAACCATGCCCCCCCTCCCGAGATCGCGAAGCTCGAAGGCGCGCAGCCAATCAGAAGCGACAGATATTGTAAGGGAAAAAAATCACCTCCGATATTCTGACAGGGTGAATACCGTGATAGAACGCCAAGCGTCAATAGAATAGAGCCGAAATACGCGCCAAGTAAATGCAATGAAAACGCTGCGGAAAGTGAAAAAAACTGAAAAAGGAGCGCGGCTCTGACTCCGGTACCATTAAGACAATAGGTGACTAGTGTGATTAGGGCAAGGTTTAGCCATCGTACACACGACCCCCCCCCACCCCTATTTTTTACCCCACTAACGGGGGAATCTAGGGAGGAAGGTGATGCGAAATTACTGGGTTCACCACTACACCGGGCGAGGGGCACTAGTGCGGGAGGGGCATCCAATTGAAGGCTCACCATACGCCTTAACCGCCTACCCTATGGAGGGGGATTGCGGTGGAGTCTAGCTTCCTAAGCACACTAGGTGCTGCCTACCTTCACCCGACCAACGCAGCCCAAGCTGGGAGGCATTAATTCACAATGAGGACGGGTGGAAGTAGTCCCGCAGGGCCTCGGGCTGTAAAGCCCCGCTCACCTGCGAGAGCGTGATACTTCATGTCTTCGCAGTCTCAGCACTGCAGCGAAAAACTAGGGATTTGTGGGAGGTCCTCCGGTATATGTAGGGCCAGGATGAGCTTGTTTTCTTCATGTTCTGCAGTGCACGGCGCTGAAGGCGGAGGTATACCCACATGTAAGGACTATGTCTGGAGCAGAACGTGCTGTCTGCTTAGAATATATAAGTCACCAAGAAAAATTTGCGATATGCTCCTTTAACTGTAGTAATCAATGCCAGGCAGCAGCTGCCAAAGCAAACAGGATCATGGGGTGCATCAAGAGGGGCATAGGTGCTCATAACCAGATCATCATTTTACCCCTGTACAAGTCACTGGTCAGACCCCATATTAAGTACTGTGTAAAGTTCTGGACATCCGAGTTTAAGAAGGACATATCAGCACTCAAAGGAGGGCAACTAAGTTAATAAAAGGAGTACGCTGAAACATTGGCAAAGTTAGGTTAATTTAGTTCAGAAAAAAGACAGGTGATATAATATATTTATACACCGGAGTGTAACCATAACCCGAGGGAATCCACTAAGATTAGAGGAAAGGTGCTTTCTCCACCAACATAAAAGGGGATTCTTCTCTGTAAGAGCAGTGAGACTATGGAACTCGCTGCCAGAGGAGATAGTAATGAAGGATACAGTAAACACATTCAAAAGTGGCCTTGATGCCTTCCTGGCATGTAACAACATTGCCAGCTATGGCTACTAGATCACTGGAAGGAGATAAACAGGCTAAACTGGAAGGACTAAAGTCTTTATACAGCATTACATACTATGTTACTAAATGTGGTGGGTTGCAAAGTAACACAGCTGAAGAAAATTTAAAGCGAGAAGAACGCAGCTGGCAACCAAGCTGCACATTATAGTTTTCACGTGGTCAATATTAGCAGAAGGATAAAGTGGAAATGCCTAACTGCCTTGGTTGCCTGGGAAGCCTTTACCGGTGAAGGAGACATTTATTTTTTGGACTTCATAGTCATGTGGTGGAAAAGACCTTTGAGAGTTAAATTTCAAATATTAGAAAGCTCTGTAGCAGAGAGGTATTTCTGTGTTTATGGTGTTTATTTTTCTTTCAAAAGTGCCTGCATTGCCATAGAAGGTTATTGACCTACACAGTAGCTGTGCGATGAAAACACTGCATGCAATGTTTTCGTAATGCATTAGGCAACACTGCGCACATATGAATTAACTAAAATAATAGCTTATGTTTTACCTGCAAAGTAATTCTGCTGCAATGCAGATAAAGCACAAAGGTGTGAACAGAGCCTCAAAATACTAAAAAAAGTTCAAAAACATGTGGGGGGTTTTGTCTAGGATGTCATCAATAGCTCACATGTGTTTTAGCTGTCCTTTTAAAGTTTTCTTTACCTGAGAAAATGTTCTTGAGATTTTCAACTGCTGCTGCCAGCTGGCTATGCTGAGCAACAACATCTTTCACATCTCTCAGACTCTCAATGGTATTAATGCTTTGCCTCCAATCTTTGCTGACATTTCCCAGTGATTGCTGAATGTCATTTACATCATTCAATGCACTGTGCAGCTGGTTTAAACCAGTTCTCACTCCATCAAGTTGAGACTGAATAGCTGCCTAGAAAAAATAAAAACAAAAAAATTTAGAACAGTAATTACATGCATTTAGTCTGCTGCACATGTGTTACATAAATCCAGGTATGCATGTTTTAGTGATCATGCAGCAACACAAAATTCATCAACATTAGAAGGAAGGATCAATGCTATCATTTGGCAATAGAGTAGAAGCCCATTTTGTACATTTACACCATACATTGTTGGCGGCCCCACTTCCAATCATTGGGTGTGCACAGCAATAGAATCTTTATTTGCAATTAATTATTTTGCCATTACAGAACCCAATATCTAGATTTCAGGACACGGAGGTCTGGTCTGAAAAAAAACTTTAGTTACCTGGTAACTGCTTTTCTAAACATCTGAAAGGGCAGCATACTCTTGAGACCTTATGGCTCTGCCCTTGGTAGGGGCACCTGACCACCAGAAATAAAGCTTTGGCTCGTCCTCCCAGCCTCCAGCTGTTTTAAAGATTTGCAAAATACAAAATACCAAAACACTACTGGTAATTAAGCATGAAAAAAATGCATCCAATGACAGCCTGAGGGAGGTAAACCTGTATGCTGACTTTTCGGATGTTCAGAAAAGTAGTTACCAGGTAACTAAAGTTTTTTCAAAACGTCCCAAAGACAGCATACTCTTGAGAGGATAAGCGAGATCTACCTCTATTGGGTGGAAAAGTCTGCCCGAAGCACACTCCTGCCGAAGGACTGATCCTCTAATGTTAGTAAGTCCAAATGGTAATGGCTAACAAACGTCTTGGCTGAAGACCAGGTGGCCAAATTACAAATCTGTTCAATAGGCCCTTCCTAAGATCTGAAATTAGAATGAAAATTCTATCCGCCTTTCTCTAATTCTTTGTTTGACAAAGGTATTCCAGAAGACATGCTCTGATGTCCAATGATTTATCCACAGAACAATCTTTACTATCAGCTGATGGAAGAACAACCTGTGTTCGATGAAAGTCAGAGATCTTTGGTAGGTAGAAAGGGTCCACCCTTAAAACCACACGATCCTAAAAAAAACCTGAAGGAAGGGGTGAAGGTAGGATAATAGTAATAACAAAAGTTTGTCAGCTCTACCTTAAATCATCCAAAGCAAAAGGCCAAGTCTTACTTTCAGAGTGGCTGCGTGCACTCCCCTCGCGATGTGCAGAGAATTAAAAAAATGCCAGCCGGCGTATGCAATAAAATTCCAATTTTATACTTGAAAGTTTAAAATCCATTTCAAAAACAGACAATCCCATAAAATTGAGCAGAAATAAAGTCCTCTAGTCTGCGCGTTTCAGACGCAAATGTCCTTAACCATGACATGAGGACACAATCCCCTAAAGACACTTAAATACCTCCTGCCCCTCCCAGATACCCCCTCATCCATTAACCAAATTAGTCCTCAGATGTTACCAGTCAGTAGACAAATATATATATATACAAAGCGTCCTACCCATGTCCGCGCGTCGGCCACTCGGTCCAGCAGCATCCAACGCACCACAATCAAAAAGGGCGGAAGACGGCAGTACACCAACCACCTAGGGTAAGGGCTGAAGTGACTATCAGTCAATAGGCGCTTAATGGGCATTACTATTGATAATGTCAATTCCGCCCTTACCCAATTTTATGGAATTGTCCATTTTTGAAACGGTTTTTAAACTTTCAAGAATAAAATTGGAACTTTATTGCATACGCCGGCTGGCATTTTTTTTATTCTCTGACGGTAGGATAATGCTTGGATAACACAGATTCTGGGGGCAGAAGTAATTACCGCTGAAAATAGCACCTTCAATGTGAAAAATGTAATAGGCGAATCCAACACTGGTTCAAATCCAGGATCCGTCATGGCTGTCGGGACCCTAGCCATATCCCATTAGGTGCTTCACGCAAACTGGTCTGAAATGCATAACTGATGGAAAAAACATCTGACAAGTGAAAACAATCTCTTAACAAAAAAAAAAAAAATTAAAAAAGTATAACCAGAAGGCTGAAAGCAGGTCTTCTGTTCTGAGTCAGTAGGGTCTTGATAACATTGTCTGAGTCAAACGCCACCTCTGGGAATCTTAATAAAACACTGGTCCCTAGGATAGTGGACCTGATAACTTATTGAGAACTTGAAGTATTCAGAGTGGAGGAAATGCATAGACCAGACCAAAGGGCCATTCGTGGGCCAGAGCTGGGTCGGAGGGATCTAGAGAAAAAAAAACAAAAAACTTCTTCAGCCTGTGGTTCCTTCCAGATGCAAAAATATCCACCTTCGGAGTACCTCTTATGACATACATTTGAACAAATACCTCTTGATGCCACTTGATTCATGCACCCCTTCAGAAGAATGGCTAACAGAGATAACCGGTTTTGTCCTGCACAAAGCAGTATCTCTGTTGCAGCTCTCTGTAAAAGGGGAGATCTTGTCTCCCGTCCTACCCCTCAATATTACATTGTTGCTGCATTGTCTGTTCTGATCTGAATGCAACGACACCTCAGGGCCTAAGACCGAAGTATATGCAAGTAGTCGATAGTCACAAGTAACTACTCTGAGACCCTAGGGGGAACTAAAACCACTTCCCCACAATCTATAAAACAAAAAAAAGACAATCAGAAAATAATAATAATCATAATAAGAAACACACACAGAGCTTTGTAGTGGTGCCTAACGATGAGCCCCGGCAGCGCAAGCAGCAGCAATCCACCAGATACAGAGGCAGGCGGTGAAGGCTGCTGGAAAGGGTCCCCACTTACCGCAGGCTGAGCTCGGAGCAACGGCACTCCAGAGGCCGCAATCTCTGGGCCAGAGTACGTGGAACAGGCCGGCGAGCAGTGGCTGCTCTGCAGGCGAAGAAAAGACCCTTTACTTTAGTAGAGCGGCCGAGTTACAAGCTGAGGAGGAAGACCAGGCAGCGCCTTTCCTCCATGTTCACGGATGAAGCATCTCCTACTTCCTGTGACAGAAAGAAAGAGGTGGAGAAGAGCGCTGGAATGGAGATTAAGCTGCTGCCTTATGTAAGGGGCCATGTCTTACAGGTATTTGAGAAGAAAGTTTCTGAAGTAGAGATTACTTTTTTCTAACTCGTGGATGAGGCAGTTTCTGGAGGAGAAAATACCATTTTGTGAGATACTCACCTGTAAAATGGTTATTACGAGTATGTCACATCCCCCACTTCCCGATATCCATAACACTTGGGAACCCGGCCTGTAGAGGGCGATCTTGCAGAGATGACATGGAAAAAAGGAGCCCCTCCTGGTCCATAAGTACTGGGTTCCTCCCACTATTCCTCAGTCTTTTTAAACAGCAGTGCAGAACCAGGATGAGCCAATTATATTCAATAATTGTTTAATTATTTGAAATAATAATCACCATATAAAAGATCCCTCGAACAAAAAAGGGCGGGGGAAGTGGGGGTGTGACATACTCGTAATAACCATTTTACAGGTGAGTATCTCACAAAATGGTATTGTTCCTAGTATGTCACACCCCCCACTTCCTGATATCCATAACACTTGGGACATCCAATAGCAGTGTCTATAATGGGTGGGGATCCCAAAGGAATAATGCATAACTTATATTACTAAATTGCCAAAAACAGCATCCACTGAGGCCCGCACATCAACCTTGTAAAACTTAGAAAAAGTATGCACAGAAGACCAAGTCGCAGCCTTGCAGACATGTTCAACAGAAGCTTGGTGCTGAAAAGCCCAAGAGGCTCCAATAGCACGAGTAGAATGAGCGGTGACACGAAAAGGGGGAACCTTCCTCTTAGCCATATAGGCCCCAATGATAACCTGACGTATCCACTTACTAAGGGAAGCTTTGGCAGGAGCAAAACCCTTCTTGGGTCCAGAAGGCACAACAAAAAAGGCATTCGTCTTGCGGAAGGCCGAGGTAGTAACTAAATAATACTTAACACAACGTACTACATCCAAAGAATGTAAGACCCTTTCCTTGTCGTTACTAGGTTTAGGACACAAGGAAGGAAGAACTATATCCTGATTTAGGTGGAAAGCAGACACCACCTTAGGAAGGAAATCCGGTTTAAGACGGAAAACAACATTATCTTGATGCCTCTCAAAATAAGGGGCTTGAATAGACAAAGCCGCCAGTTCAGAAACTCAGCAGACAGAAGTAATAGCAACTAAAAAGGCAACCTTCTGAGTAAGAATAGGAAAAGGAATATCCTGCAATGGCTCAAAGGGAGCAGCTTGCATAGCCGAAAGCACCAAATTAAGATCCCAAACAGGAAGTAAAGGCTTTCTGGGAGGCCGCACATGCACGACTCCTTGGAAAAAGGTCTTAACCAAAGGATGAAGAGCAAACGATCCTTGAAAGAAAATTGCCAAGGCAGAGACTTGCCCTTTCAAAGTACTAATCCATATCCAGACCTCGTTGCGGATATTCCAGAATTTCTAGGAATAGAAAACACTCTACAGGGCTAAGCCCTGGATTCACACCAACCAAGTCCTGTAATAAATGACAGAGGAAGACTTCTTCCTAGCTCTAATAAGAGTCTGAACAACCACATCAGAAAGACCTTCTTTCAAGATGGAGACTTCAGCAGCCATGCCGCCAAAGCCAGCGTTTGTAAATTGGGGTAACAAAGTTGACCCTGAGTGATGAGATCTGGAAGAAGAGGCAGATAGAACCGATCCACTGCCAGACTTAACGACGTCTGCATACAACAGACGTCTTGGCCACCTTGGCGCCACCAGAATTGCTGGCGCCTCCTCCAGTGCTAGCTTGCGCACCACCTTGCTGATCATGGAGAATGGGGGAAACAGATATAGGAACCCCAGATCCTTCCAGGCTAGAAACATGGCACCCGCTGCCACTGCCAGAGGATCCTGGGATAGAGCCACAAAAGCTAGCAGCTTGTGATTGTGACGAGAAGCAAACAGGTCCAACCGTGGAGTCCCCCACTTGTGACAGAGGAACTGAAAGACCCTTGGATTGAGAGACCGTTCTCCCTGGCGAGAACATCCCCTGCTCAGGGAGTCTGCCTCCACATTCTCTATCTGCAGGAAAAGGATAGCCTCCGCACTCCAAGATGAGGGTGCACGATCCGGGGTAGTCCCAAACCCCAATAATCCAACGTGGCACAGAAGAAGATGGATCTGCACTCCTTAAAATCCAATTCTTTATTTCCAAATTGTTAAAAGCATCAATGTCTCCAGATAAATCAAAGAAACTCCAACAATAAAATCAAAGTAGATTCGGGCAGAAGAAAGAAGATGGGGCCCTCTGACGCGTTTCGGGTCTGTCAACGGCCCTTAATCATAGATAGGGGTGCCCCAAATCAAGAACAATATATAAGCAATAAAGAGGAAACTCACCTGACACAGGAGCGCGGTCCGCAGCCGTCGGGAGCCCCGGCCAGCGTGAAGCAGTGACGTCAGGGACGGAAGGCGTCACACCAGCCAATCACAGGCCGCCTCACCGGGCCAATCAGAGGGCAGAGCCCTCTCATGTGACACCAGAGGAGGAAAAGGCCGTGACGGCGTGCGTTCCAGCTCCCGTCCCAGCGTCAGGTAGCAACTGTCATCGCAACAACTCCAGCCAAGCAGGCATGAGCCTGCAAGGTGGTACTGGGCGATAGGAGCTGCTGCACACGACCGGGGGGCCCGCTGCCCGCGCCGACGCTCACATCAGGAAAAAGAGTGTAAAAAGGGAAACTAATACATAAACGTTTCAAAAAGAATAATATATATGTATATATAGAAACCGGGAACGGCATAAAGAAAATAATAATGGAGAAACTGGCTGTAGAATGTATAATATTAAACATGACAATAAAGTATGAAAAATACTGGCCAGTTGAGCAGCAATTATATACCTAAGCCTAATTAATATATAAAAGAAAATCCTAGTGTCACACACAGATGAAAAATGTCTGTAATATATATAATATATAATGTAATATATAAAAATCACTATATAAGGTGCATAATGCAACACTAATACATAAGAGCAGTGATTAGGGGTAGGAGTGAAACTGGCCCAACTTCACTAAACATCTTTAAAGGGATGCTAGTAAAAATATAGACATGAGGGCGCATCGCAGTAGAGCACCAAGGGTTAAGAAAAATTTGTATAATTAAATGTCAGTACATAGTATAATACTCAAATATAACCCAAATATCACAAATCTAAAATTAGGTAACACAATACAATAATAGAAGTATCAGAAGGGAACCCAAAGGAGGGGGGAATTTCATATATAGTATCAAAAACCTTTGTGTTATGGTGGCAGTGGCACATTTCCTCAAAGGCAGGGATCCCAAAGAGAAATTAAATAGATTAAGGCATAGAGCAACAAACATCAAACCTGGTATTATGTAATAAATGTATATATGTGTATATGTATATACTGGCAAGGGGGAAAGGGAAAAAGGGAATAAAGAGGAAATGAGGAAAGAAGGAGCAGAGTATATGATCTATGTATGGGAACAAAGCTAGATGTAGTAAAAATAACTATGGGAAAATAGGAGGAATAGGGGGAATAGGCATAAGGCTCATTTACCTTTGTGTAATGAATGAAACATCCCATTTATAGTTCAAGCCTTGCGGAAACCGCGTGGCCAAGGTAAAGATCCAGTAAGCTTCTCTAGCTAACAGTCTCTTGTGCAAGTCACCACCTCTAGGACCCAGGGACACCCTCTCTATAATACTAATCTTGAAGTCAGGTCTCTGTTCCTGGTGGCACACATTGTAATGGTGTGCTACATTAGATCTTTTAGGGTTGTCAGGTTTGTGAATACCAGACAAATGTTCAGTTAAACGAACCTTGACTTTTCGAGTGGTACAACCTACATATTGCTTCATACACAGCTGGCACGTAATAAGGTATATAGCAGAGCAAGAATTGCAATTAAGAATGGATTTGATAGTGTAGCGCATGCCAGTAGCTGTGGAGGTAAAATATTTCCCCTTGTCAACTTTGTTACACATACCACATCTCCTCCCACCACATGGGAAACAACCCGTGGTGGAAAGCCATGTTGGTCCCTGGGGTGGTCTAGATTGAAAAAGACTTGGAGACAACAGATTGCCCAAGTTTGGTGAACGACGGCTAACAATTTTAATCCCTTGGTCCAAAGCCTTATGAAGAAGAGGATCAGCCTTTAGGATGGGAAGGTTTTTCCTGATAATTTGTGCCACTCGTGGAAACTCTGACGTATAGGGTGTACTAAAAACCACTCCTCTGGGGGATGTTAGTTTCCGATAAGTAGCCCTATATGTAAGCATAGTAGCCCTATCTCTCTTGCGAGCAATGGTTTCTGCTCTAGTGAGCATCCATGAAGGATAACCCCTGGCTCTGAGTCTGGAGTGGATAGCAAGTACCTCCTGATCGAAATGTTCCATCTTGCTGCAATTCCTTCTACTACGTATCATCTCACCCACCGGAATGGACCTCACAGTGTGGGGAGGATGACAGCTTGTGGCTAGTAAAATGTTGTTACCTGCCGTCGGCTTGCGATAAGTACATGTATTTAAAGCATTACGTTCCCTATCAATAACTATTTTAAAATCTAAGAACTCCACCATCTCAGGACTTGAATGAACTGTGAAGCGCAAATTCAAATTATTTGAATTGCAATGCATCACAAATCGGTCTAGTTCATCAGGGTCACCTATCCAAAGCAGTATTAGATCATCAATGTAACGGTAAAAGAAAGAAATGTACTGCCTCCAAGGGTTGTCACTGCTATAAATATTGTGGTGCTCCCACCACCCCATGTATAAGTTCGCTAACGAGGGGGAGAAGGGGGCACCCATCGAAGCCCCACACAGCTGTACAAAAAACGTAGAGTCAAACATAAAATAATTGTGGGTTAGAAGAAAGCCTGTGACCATAACAATGAAATGACACAAGTCACCATTGTATTCAGTATAGTTTGATAGATGAAACTGTAGCGCCTGAATCGCAAGTTCATGCGGTATGCACGAATACAGGGAGGCTACATCCATAGTACATATAATGGAACCCTGTGTTAGTTTCTGGGTGGCAATAATGGAGATTAAATGTCCAGAATCACGAAGAAAACTGGGGAGCCTAAGGACTAGGGGTTGTAGCATGGAGTCGAGCCATTGGCCCAACGGTTCATTCAAGCCACCAATACCTGCCACTATTGGTCTCCCTTTGGGTGGGTGGTCCCCTTTATGGATTTTAGGCAGATGGTGAAAGAGGGGAATGACCGGATCCTTAACCTTCAAGTGCTCCGCCATCTTATCTGTAAAAATGCCTAAGGCAATCCCTTCATCCACTAATTTATAGAGTTTTCTCTGGAAATCCCTAGTCGGATCCCCCCTCAATTCAGTATAGGTTGTAGTATCACCAAGTTGACGGAGTGCTTCATCTTTATAGGTTGTTCTATCCAGAACAACCACCTTCCCCCCTTTGTCAGCCTGCTTTATGACTATTTCAGTATTTTTCCTGAGTTTTGATAAAGCTATGGATTCCTCTTTCGATAGATTCTTTACCTGTTTGAAATTGGTATGTAACTGGAGGTTGCGTAAATCCCTTTCTACTGCATCTTGGAATAGGCCAAGAACCTCCCCACGTGACTGAATAGGGTAGAAATCCGGATTAGGGACATGAGTACCTGTCGGCGGATGTATAGAGGAAAAAGCTGATTTATGACCTAATTCAAATTGGAGTTTGATTGTCGGTGATTGTACATAGTTCCCTGAAGTCATCACTCTTCAGGGAATCTAGTGCATCACCCAGGACAATAGAAGAGTCAGTTGGTTGTGGGAAAGGATCTTGAACCTCATTAGAGAAATGTCTCCTCAGAGTTAAGGACCTGACTAATTTATTTACATCCAAAATGGTACTAAACAGGTCAAAATGACTTTCAGGTACAAAGGTCAAACCTTTAGATAATACTGAAATCTCAGGAGGCGAAAGTTCATATTTGGAGAGGTTAAGGACATTAACACAGGCTAAGTCCTGCCCCTCCGTGTGTTGTGTCTTCTGGGTCTGGCGGTTTCTGTGTCCGCCCCTCCTGGTAGGCTTTGTCCTCTTGATCTTGTAGTCATCACAGAACGTGGCCTCTCCATGGCTTCCCCTAAAAAACGTGAATCTTCATTATGAACAGTATGGGGAGGCAGGCGGCCCCGTCTTGGTCTCCTGCTGTGATGTTCCATTGGGACAGATGATTCAACATAGGAAGCAGAATCATCTGTATCGGAATCGGTAGTCAGAAAGGTGACTGATTTAGGCCTTGTGGGTTTCTTCAGAATGGATCTGGTCTTCCTCCTGGAGTGGTAAAAACCACCCCAATCATATATCTTGCCAGTCAGATAATCATCAGAGTCTCGCTGGTATTTGCGTCGTTTAGATGCAATAACGTTATTTTCCAGCTTATCATGTGTTGAAATCATTTTGGAGTATAGCTCATTAAACTCTGGCAATGTTTTATAAGCTTCCAAGTCAGCCGTAGATTTTTCTAGAGACAGTTGAAGCTCATCAAGTCTCTGGCCTTGATACTCCACTAATATGCTCATAAGCGATAGAGATGCTTCCGTGAGCACCTTATTCCATCGTTCTTTAAATGAGTCCGGAAGCTCAAATGTAGGGAACGTCTTTATCCCCGGAATGTAAACTGCTGTAAACAATCTATAAGATTCCCGGGCCGATCACCTCACTCACTCCCGATTTTGGATGTCCCGCGGGGTGAAACCCCCCCAAAAAAACCCAGACTCCTTACCTGATCCGCCGCCGCCGCCTCCTCCTGTGCGCCCACGCCGGCCGTCTGTGAATGGCCGGCGCAGGCGCGCGTACGCCGAGAGTGACGCATGGGAGGCGGCGGCGGACGCGCTGTCTTGGACACCGCTGTCACCTGCTTGGACGTCGGTGGGGATTGGACGGCGCGTTCACGTGGGAGCGGTGAGTTTTTGGGGGTGCCCCGCTGTGTGAAACCCCCCCGATCACCCTAAAAACTCACCTCTCCCCGCGCCGACGGACAAGCGATTTGACAGCCGCTTGTCCGTGGCTCCTCCGCCGCCTCCCGCGCGCCCCCGCGCCGGCCATTCACAGACGGCCGGCGCGGGGGCGCGCACACCTAGAGGGGCGCGAGGGAGGCGGCGGCGGCCGGCCGCCGCCGAAACTAAGGTAAGGGGGTTTGGGGGTTTTGGGGGGGTTTCACCCCGCGGGACATCCCGATCTCGGATGTCCCGCGGGGAGGGAGGTGATCGGCCCGGGGAATCTTATAGATTCCCGGGCCGATCACCCGAGGGTGATGGTCCACTTTAAGAATATCATCATAAAAATGCTTTTGATCTGGGAATTCTAACGAGGCTTAGAGGCTCCAAAGAATTCCCCTTTTTAAGGAGGGACTAATTCAGGAGAAGTAATAATCAAAACCTCAAATAACTGAGCAAGAGCCCTTGGGGTATCCACAACACTTGCTTCACCCTGCTCAATCTCAGTACCAACAAATTGCTGTTCATCAGAAACATCAGATTCCTCATATAATTCTCCTTCTTCTAACTGAGAAAGATCAGACCAATCAAGCAAATCACAACTGTCTGACTCACCTGCCAGAGCGGCATGAGTCAAGTGCTTTTAGCTGAGGCCTTCTTAGGCACAGAGTAGACATTAATCTTTCAAGATGAGCCAATCTGGCACATAAATCCGCATGCGACTCACCACCCATGACAATATCATTGGGGGTACGGACAAGACATGGCAGAGTAGGAGATGAGGCATTAGCCGCAGGCCCTGAAGCCTGGGCCTCAGTTTGCTGCATAATAGAATTATTAAAGAATTGCGTTATCCCAACAAGGGATGCCCCACATCCAAAACATTGGCGAGTCTGTGCAGAGGGAATTGCATGTCCGTTATGCTGGAATGCCTCCATATGGTGTTTAGTATTATACTATAATTGATTATAGTCGCCAAGTATATATGGGATTTACGCAATTGCTACCCGGGATGCCCCTTTAAGTAGTCCCAAGTGGGAGGATTGAAACACAAATGGACCCCCAAACAAGGCTTAAGGGCTTATATTTTTTTTTTTTTTTTTTTTATAAGGACTAGGAGAAACCCTTTTTTAAATAAGGAGTTTCCACTTACAGAGAAAACAAAACAGTCACCAAATGCACACAATATAAATAAAAGACAGAAAAAAAAACTCCCTTCAGCCAAGCTGAAGGGTACTCACAGCCCATGCGATAAGCTCACCTCATGAGGTAAGGTAACAGGAAGTCAAACAGAGCATACCAGGTGCATGTCAAAAGCATGTCAAGCCCCGCCCACTTCCAGGATCACATGGCCAAAGAATGGAGGGAAAATTCAAATCTGAACACAGCTAGAAACAAAGAGCTTTAATAGGTAAGCAAAAAATGCTGCCTAGACAGAGATAGGAAAATCTAAATAAAACATTTCCTATTAAATAGTATAGTAAAACATACATAAGAAATAAAGACTTATTTTATATGTCTCTTTTTTTTTTTTGTGTGTGCATGGTGACAAATAAGCCCAGATAACGCCCCCCTTTCCCCCCCTCCTTTTTACCCCAGCAGGGTTAAAGGAGAACTAAAGGTGAGAGGATAGAAATGCACCCATCAGGTACAAGGGGATTTTAAGGGGACAAAGGGCATCCCACATCGGAACACACCAACCCGGAAGCTGCCTACCCAAATCTGGGTCTCACGGAGGAGTAAAAACTCCTGTATACACCAAAGGTGTATGTATCTACCTTTGCCTGAACCATACAGCCAGGGCTGGGAGGCATACAATATAACCAAACAGGTTTTAAAAATTTCAGACAGAAATAGAGAAAAAAGGGGCGGGAGCAAGCCCGGCTACCTGCAGCTTGAAGGAGAGTCATCTTCTGAATGCTTCGCCGAATGCAGAGACGAAAAGACTGAGGAATAGTGGGAGGAACCCGGTACTTATGGACCAGGAGGGGCTCCTTTTTTCCATGTCATCTCTGCAAGATCGCCCTCTACAGGCCGGGTTCCCAAGTGTTATAGATATCGGGAAGTGGGGGGGTGTGACATACTAGGAATATTAATTTAGGCGCGCTTAGGGCTGTATCAGATCGAGGGTTATCCAACAAGAGTATGTGTAATTTCTTATTGGAATTCTTCCTCATCTGACTTTTTCTATCTGCTGTTTTTCACTTTGATCAATTTTTATCGTTTGTTTTTGTGTGAATTGTGCAGATATAATAAAACTGGTTTTGTTAATGGATGAACATGAAAAACAAATAAATTAAATTACTTGGAATAAATACTTATTTGTCTGAAAAACTCACCGCCGTGGCCCGGGGGTTCGTAATCCACCCTGGGCATCTGAGGTTATGTGGCTCCTTGTTTGTAGCTGAGTATCTGGTACCTCTTAGTGTTGGTTGCACTTCTGTGTTCTTTCCAGTACAGGCTGCGCTGAGTATCCTAAGATGAATTGGTTGCTGTTTAAAAGATGATCAGGCTTGTCCAGAAGGATTCAACACCATGTTATTTATGTATGTTAAAACAGGGGAAAATAAATAAATGTGAGTAACAGGTAGATAAAATCCACTTAATAAAGTCTGGATAGTCTTTTCGGGTCTGGATAGTCAGGGGTTAAAAATCCACAAGTCTGGGGCGTGGCTTGGCCGGAGAGCGGAATGGCTGCTTGAACTGTGTGCTCTTGGCGGAGTCTCCACTAACGCAGCTTTTTGAATACATCTGACGGGCGATGGGCCGAATTAGCAAAGCCGGGGCTCCCGCAAAGACCCCCCGACCCTCGCAGACCCCAAAATCGGGTAGCAGGAACCTACCGGAGATGTTCTCTAGTCAGCGCTCGGAAGACGCAGCTCCTCGTGGGCCTAAAATGGCGGACGCCTCCTCCCCTCATGGCTCTCCAGACAGGAGAGACGAGATGCTCTCAGACGACGAGGAACAGGGCTTGGCGGCTCAACTAAGCCAGCTACCTACCCGCAGCGAACTGGCCAAATTCGCTCGAGACATCAAGTCCTCCATCGCGGAGGCGGTCGCAGATCTGAAGGCAGACATGCGGTCTCTTTCCCACCGCATCGACAAGGTGGAGCGTGAGGAGGCCGACACCAGCAAGAGACTTACGGAGGTTAAAGAGGTGGTCCTGGCTCATAATCAGCACTTACTGAGCTTTCACCGACATCTAGAGGACCTAGACAACCGCAACAGAAGATGCAACATCAGAGTAAGGGGTGTCCCAGAGGCGGTCGCACCGGACCAAACCCAAGAGGCCCTGACGTCCATCTTTAATTCGCTGTTGGAAAGGCCCCCGGACACCCCAATAGATTTTGTGAGAGCACACAGAGCCCTCCGCCCGCGAAGCACGGGTGATTCCTCCCCACGGGATATTATATGCTGCTTACAGAGCTTCCAGCTCAAAGAGGACATACTCTCTAAGGCCAGGAACAGAGATATGATCACCTTCAATAACAGTGAAGTGCAACTTTACCAGGACCTCTCCTTAATTACACTCCAACAACGTCGGGCTCTACGGCCTCTCACAGCTGCCCTAAGAGAAAGGGGCATCCCTTACAGATGGCGCTTCCCGTTTGCCCTTTCCGCTTCCTACAATGGTAGGTCTGGTGTCCTACGCTCACCTGAGGACCTTTCTGAATTCTGCGAGTTGCTACACCTTCCACAGATTTCCGTGCCAGACTGGCTCAGCGACTTTTCGATCCCCCTGCTGGTACAGAGAGCGGGGCGCCGGGGCTGTGTCGACGCCTCCCCCGGCCGGGCACCGGAGGTCTCCCCCCCGCGAGACAGGAGAGAACGAAGCAGATCTGGACAACGGAGATGAACAGTTTGCAGCCAGCTAGAACGCCAAACCGACATTAGACGTGATGAATATAGTTATCTATCTGTGTTGTATATAGCTAGGTTGATGCTTCTGACGTAGGCCATTTTCTACTTAGCTATAGCTTAGGTAGGCTTGTTAACCCTATCAGAATAGTAGTTTTTGTAAGATTTGCTCTCCTATGGTTCTCACCGGGGTTTTCGGCGCATTTGGCGTGGGGGATCTGGTGGGGACCATGGCGATGGCAATAAGAGTTTTGGTGCACATGCTGCTAGCGGTCTTATTGCACAATCTGCAGTCGGTCCCTCCGTCGTAGTAACACTACTCTTTAATGGTTCCGCTTATAATGACGTCTGAGACGTGGGCCACCTATTGCTTAACCCTTTGACTATGTATGCTCGTTAACTCTAACATGTAGGCAGCTGCTGTGTGCCTTGCTCTCCTATGGTATCCTCCGTGGCCTTCTGCGCATGTAGTGCGGGCGCTATGGAGGGGTCCATGGCGACAGCAACAAAGACATTGATGTACATGGTGCTCACGATCTAATAGCAGGATAATATGTCTAACTGACTGGGCGATGTGGGGAATTGACGGCCCACACCCTCTCGGATATCTCGGGCTCGCGACCCTGCCCCCCCCCATCCCTGCTGCGGGGCGGGCTGCCTTGGAGAGGTCTCTAGGCTTTTCTTTGAACAACGCTAGCGCCCCTGGCACCCCTTGGGGGTCCCTGCGTTGGGCCGACCGGCTGCGCTGCGTCTGGGAGACCTGGGTGGCTTCTTTGGGGCGGTTCGTTCTCCTCAAATGGGATACATATGAATCAAGGGACACCTATTGCCAAAGACCACCTACTGTGGTATTGTAGATAATATGGCCAACTCTATTATAAAGATATTATCGTGTGGTCTGTTCCCCCGCTCTCTCCCCCGTGGCGATCCCCAGGGGGTGCTGGGGGGGGGATCGGGGAGCAGTCATTAAAGTGTGATGGGTGCATATTGTAGTATGCTTATGGAGACTATACTTTGCTTATTTGTCTGGGCTACTCTGTGACCTTTTGTCCCGCTACTCACTTGATGCACGGAGACCGGGGCCCCTCCCTCCCGGACGGCGGGGCGGGTTGTCCTAGAGCTGTGACAGGGCAATATCAATGTAGATGCCGCTCTGTTTATCCTCCTCCGGCTGTGGTGCGGCTGGGGATCCTTATGGATGCGGCTCTGGGGCGGGCCGCCTCCCTATCTGTGAGGTTGACTGGTCTGCAGTCGTGCTTGTCGTAGCCTGTCTCCCGCTTGACTCGAGATTTGCATGTCATTGCTTATATGTAGCTGTAGTGGCGATATCTGCCTCCCTGGGGTCTCCGCGGCGGTATCCCCCGGCTGTGCTCGGCTGGTGTGGGTGCTGGGGCGGAGACCACAGTGACAGCACTAAAGATCTCCATTGCAGAGATGACCTATTGGTTGTACTGAACTCCTATCTAAATTATCATGCGGTTTACTTAACATAGCTTTTACACCCATCTTTCGTGCCAATTCATGCCATGGTTATGACCCTGCTTAATGTTTACTTGGGAGGGGAGGGGAGAATTCACTTAAAAGTCTGTGGGTGATGAACCATACTCTATCCTCATAAGACACCCCATGGATGCACGTATCACCTAGCTTATTATGCTCAGGGTGGCGCTCTCAATGCCTAAATCCTAACTTGGAGCCTGGGGAGCGAGGGGGGAGAAGAGAAGCAGGGGGGGCAACGAGCCAATTCTTCCTGTTCTCCTTATGGATGGGGGTCACCTCTCAAAACTCACAAAAAGGGATATCTACATAGGCTGGGCGGTACGGGCTTGGGCGCAGGTCCATGGAAATGGTGCCTATCTGCTACTTTTTTCTTTCTGGGTGTTGGAGTGGGGACTCCGCCAGCACTTCTGTTTTCCCCCTGCTCTTATCTCACATAGATTTGAGTAGTTGGACGGTGTGTCTCGCTCTTCGGCCTTTCACGGTTCCCCCAAAAGGGGCAACACACTATAGTGGTGCAGTGGAGAGCCGGTCTCAGCGCTCTCCTCTGATAGGGTCTTGTGGGCTCTGCCCCAGATCGCGGGGGACAACTGAGGAGGCTAGCCCTCTGGGCTCTTAACAGTTGTTCCAAGAGCATTCACCACTCTTAAGGAGGGGATCTGCCCCTCATTGCCTCCTCCCCCTTTTTTTCTTCTCTTTTTTCCTTTCCCAATATTCGTTACTTGTCCCTGTCTTGGTCTGCGTTTTTGGTTGTTGGTGTGTTGTCAGTGTTCTCTGTCTGTACCCCCCCTTCTTTCCTTCTCTTTCTTTTTCTTTTTCTTTTTCCCTCTATCCCTGACTTTCTCTCCCTACCTTACTTCCCCCTACTACCTCCCTGGGCTGGTGGGGGTGGTTGAGGAAAGAACGACCCCGAATTGTACCGAGATAGTCGCGGAAGAGGGTACCACTCTGTGGCTAGTTCTAAGATAATGGGGCCCCTGTGTCTAAATGAGGAACTTTAAGGCGCATATTGCATTGGTACAAGAGACCCATTTCCAAAGACATAAGGCTCCCTACTTGGGAAACAGAACGTACACATCTTGCCACTCATCCCCTTCCCCCAACAATAAAGCTAAAGGGGTTGCTATTCTAGTGGCCCAGGAGGTGGGCCTTAAAGTGCTGGCGGTCGAGAGGGATCAGGAAGGCAGATTTATATTCTTAAAAGGGAAGCTCCCTAATGATCAGGTGATCACTGTGGCCAGTATATATGCCCCGAACAGAGACCAGCACACTTTCTGTAGGACGGTCCTCGGGAGGCTACGGAATTTCCAAGAGGGAATTCTGATCCTTGGAGGGGATCTGAACTGTGCCATGAACCCCTTGATGGACACCTCGGACGCTAAAACAGCCATATCCTACAGAGCACTGAAACAAATTAAAAGGGCTTTGCAGGACCTCACATTAGTAGATACGTGGCGTATGATGCACCCGTCTACTAAAGACTACACCTACTACTCACCCATACATACCAAATATTCCAGAATAGACTATATCTATTTATCCCAGAGGGACCTTGAGAAAGTGGCTTCGGTGCGGATCGGAAACATTTCTTTCTCTGATCATGCCCCGGTCTCGCTCTCCCTGACCCTTCCATTCAGAGAGTGGAGGGAATGGAACTGGAGAATGAACGAGAGTATTTTGAAAGAGCCCGGCGTAGTTGAGAAGCTCAAAGATTCCATTTCGTGGTACATCAGAGACAATGATACGGGTGACGTAGACCCTCTAACTCTTTGGGAGGCTCAAAAATGCACATTAAGGGGGGTTCTGATCCAGGAGGGGGCGAGACTTAAGCGTGAGAGGGGGATGAGGCTGGAGGGATTGAATAGGCAGATAGCAGACTTGGAGGCTCAACACAAGCGCTCTCTTCTGCTGAAACATTTAGAGGAGCTGGACTCCAAGCGACAGGTATTAAAAGATCTTTTGACCAGGGAATCGGGCAGATTTTTCACCCGACGCTGTGGATTGTTTTATGAGCAAGGTAATAAGTCGGGGCGTCTATTGGCTAGAGCCATCCACCCGAAACACACACGGTCAAGAGTCGAGGGTATAAGAGGCCCTGATGGAGCTATATTCCAGAAAAACAAGGAGATTGCGGGAGCTTTTGGTAACTATTACTCCTCCCTGTATAACTTGCCGAGATGTGGGAGGTCGGGAGCTAGGGACAGCAACATGGAAACCTACTTAAGGGAGTCCATGATGCCATCTCTGCCGAAGGAAGTTGTAGAGCAGCTTGAAGCGCCTATATCGGTCCTTGAGGTTCACGGGGCAATTAAGGCCTCCAGGCCTGGGAGGGCCCCCGGGCCTGATGGTTTCCCTACTCAGTTCTACAAAATGTTCTCTGACCAGTTGGCTCCTCTCATGGCCCGTGCTTTTGAGTCCACTGCCTCCTCAGGTGTCTTGCCGGGCACGGCTCTGGAAGCACGGATCGTGGTGATCCCGAAGGAGGGTAAGGACCCCTCAGACTGTAAGAGTTACAGACCGATCTCTCTTTTGAACGTTGATATAAAAATTTTTGCAAAGATATTGGCGGACAGACTGAGGGAATTCTTGCCTTCCCTGGTAGGTCAGGACCAAGTGGGCTTTGTTCCGGGAAGAGAAGCTCGAGATAATGTGATTAAGGCCCTGAATGTCCAGTGGTGGTGCAGATCTAAGGGAGTGCAGGCCATGATGTTATCGACCGACGCCGAGAAGGCATTTGATCGGGTGGACTGGGGCTGGATAGAGAAGGTCTTAGAACATGTCGGCTTAGGTGAGGCGGCCAGAAATAGAATTTTGGCTTTATACTCAAACCCCGTTGCCAGAGTCAAAGTCAATGATTGCTCCTCTCCCACCTTCCACATCCGAAACGGGACCAGACAGGGCTGCCCGCTGTCTCCTTTGATCTTCGCGCTCTCGCTGGAACCCTTCCTGCGGAAGGTTGATCTATGTGATAGTATCAAAGGTGTCCTGATAGGGGACAGAGAGCGAAAAGTAGCTGCATACGCTGACGATATGCTTTTTTTTTTGCGCTCACCGAGAGTGACGGTCCCCAATCTACTTAAAGAATTTGAGGTTTTCGGTCAGCTTTCAAACCTGAAAATTAACTACAGCAAATCTAGCGCCATGAATATATCACTGCCAGAGATAGAGGCAAAGGCTCTTCAAAGCTTATTCCCATTCAGCTGGGAATTGAAATGCCTCAAATACCTGGGGGTCCTGCTGCCGGTCAACCCCTCCAGTCTGCTGCAGCTGAATTTCATACCTCTGGAATCTAGGATTAGGAAAGATCTGGATAAATGGACCAGATTGAGACTCTCTTGGTTCGGGTGTATGGCAGTCCTAAAAATGAACGTGCTTCCGCGGATTCTATATCTGTTGCAGTGCATACCCATTAAGCTGCCAGACTCCTTTTTCAATTCTCTGTCGAGAGGCTTTCGATTTTTTGTATGGGCAGGCAGACCGCCCAGGATTAGACGCAACCTCCTTCTGCTCCCAAGAGATCAGGGGGGGTCGGGCATGCCATGTATGAAATCTTACTACCAAGCCGCCCATATTGGGAGAGTGGTGGACTGGCAGATTAATGGGGCACAGAAGGATTGGGTGAGAATTGAGGGTGAGGCTGCCACGGGAGGGGGTCTTGATTCGGTGTGCAATCTGAGGTGGTGTGATGTCCCGATAGAGGCCAGGTCTCATCCTTACGTAGGCTCCTCATTGTCTGTGCTGCATCTCCTCTGCAAGGGGAAACCTGCTCTGACCTCGTTTCCTGGTCCTCTATCCCCAATCTTGGGCAACCCGGCCTTCCCACTGGGTAGACAGCCATCTAAGCTACACGGTTGTGGGGGCCCCAGACCTCTGCGAGCCTTTCACCTCCAGAGTGGTGGCGTGTTCCGGGACAAACTGAGTCTACAAGAAGTAGTTGAGACAGAGATCCCCGCCTTTACATATTTTCAGCTACGACACTTTTTCTTCTCTAGGGCCGTGAAAGACAGCCTGAAGAGAGAGCTGACAGAGTTTGAGAGGGTATGCCTAGGCCAAGGCCCCAAAGCGCATCTCTTGTCATGGGCCTATAACCTGATCAGGAGTAAGAGGAAACGGGACATTAAACCATGGGAAGCAAAATGGGAGGCGGATATTGGTCGGCCCCTATGTGAAGATGACTGGAAGAACATATACAGGAGCGCTCACAGAGGATTAATGAGTAGCTCGATGCAAGAAGCTAATTACAAATTGGTCACACGATGGTACCGCACCCCTGAGCTGTTACATTCAATTTTTCCAGCAGTTCCAAATGTCTGTTGGAGATGCGGAGCGGCGGGCGCCTCGATGGTTCACATCTGGTGGTCCTGCCCCGGGATACGTGACTATTGGGAGCAGGTGAGAGACATCTGTACCGAGGTTCTGGGCGAACCTATGGACTGGAGCCCCGAGAGTGTCCTTCTGGGGTGGTCACCAGACGGCAGGGGCATAGCAGGGGGCGCTCCCTTGGGAAGGCACCTTCTAAATGCTGCTAAAGTGCTGATTCCAAGGAATTGGAGATCCCAGAAACCGCCCTCTCTTAAGGATTGGTTCAGGCAGATAAACCATGTGGAAGTAATGGAGGAAATCTGCCATGCCAAACAAGATAGGATAGCTGCATACCTGAATATTTGGACAATCTGGGTTGTCTTTAAGGACTCCGTTACCTACAAGCGGGTGTGGGATCCTTGATGGAATTAGATTGCTCCAGTGGTAACTTACAAAATATTGTTCGGGAGTACTGGATCCCGTCTTGGAAAACCTCTGAACAGGAGTTGCAAGTACCTCTCTAACATCAACGGGGACAAGTGGATGAGCGCTGGCCTCTTCCCTCACCCCCACCCGCCCACCACCTGCCTACCTACCTAGGTCTTTCTGCTCCTCTCTCCCCCCTACTCCTTTTCTCCCCCCCTTCAAGCCCTCTGTGCCTTCTTTTTATGTTTTCCTTTGTATCTGTCTTAAGTCTGTTTTGTCGGTTGGTCTATGTTAAATGTCAATCAGGTGATGTTCATCCTCATGTCCAGACCTCAGCTCTTTGACTATATGCACTGGAGCAGCGAACAGTCTTTGGCCCAGGTGGGCTGGGATAGGGGGTGGCTCTGGGTGCCCAGTCCTGGGATACGGGCGCTTGGAAGGCCTGAAGAGAGACTCGATTGCTTTGACGGGGGTGCTGCAGAGTGGGAGTGAGACACTGGATCGGCCCCCTCTCCGCTAATATGACCGGGGCCCCTTGGTTTCCCGGGGGTGGAGCCCCTGGAGTACTCCTGCCTGTTCATCTCCTCATATGTGTTATAGGATTACTTTCTGCACTTTGTATTATGCAATGTAAACAAATGATGTTATACAGTCTTGATGCCAATACCTGGACAATCTAGATTTGTTTCATGTCTCTGTATTGTATTGTACTGAAAACCTTTAATAAAGATGAGTATGTTTAAAAAAAAAAAAAAATCCACAAGTCTTTGCAATGTATTCCGTGCCCACTGAGGTCTGAGCAATCAGGGGTAGGCCGCTTCGGGCTTACTGATGCTGTCCGGTTTTTGGAAAGTTGTTCCTGGCCGTGTGCTCCTTTGTTGTGGAGGAGCGATGTGTCACAGAAATGAATCAGCTGCGTCGGTGCTCCGTGCACCTGCTTGTAACTGACGCAAGTTTCGGCATTATGCCGTCCTCTGAGCATGCATTCAGTATGTGGTTTTCATCGGCGTCACTAGCGCGGGGGGTGCTGGGAGGTGTCGTTTTTTGCATCAATAAATGGTAGTTCTCAATCTCCGCTGCGAACGTAGTGAGAGGGGCTGCTTCTGTTGTCATAGTGTGTTACCAAGTTGTCCTTATGTGCGCTTGTCACCTCGTGCAGGAGGAAAAAAGGGTCAAAAAGTTATTACTTGTTATTAATATGAAGATTAATTCAATAGGAATCATTAAGTAAAGGTTTTACAGGTTTACATGTTTATGATTACAATTGCGTAACGTGTGTTTATATAAATGACCAGTTTATAAGACCAGAGAAAGAGTGCTTTGAGAGAATAAGTTACCTAGAAACTGGATAAATTAGATAAATACATAAATAAATTGTGAATAGAAACTGGGAAGATTTAAGAATGAAAGTCTGATTAAAATTGATATTATATGATATGTGAATAATTATAACGAAGTTATTTAAAACATTTACAGATATGAGTTTACGTGAGATATATATATAAAATATATATTTAAAATATATGGAGGTATATGAAAGTGTTTTTTACTGGAGAAAACTATTTATGTGAAAAATAATTTTTCATGTGAAAAATAATAATAATGATGACAATAAAAAATGTTTATAATAATAGTAATAAATACATAAAAGGGATTATAAAGTATATCAAATCACCATATAGAGATTTTTATATATATAGTATTTAAAGAATTTCAAATATAATATCGAGTGGGTGGAGGGATTCTTTCTCTGAGTGGGGGATGTGGCAGTGGAGGTATGGTGCCTTGGGTTATTAGTTGTTCTACAGGTAGCAGTTGAGGTCTATTTCTATATTCAGACCTGCTGGGGCCAGAGAATTTAGTTCAAAAATCCAGTAGGTCTCGCGTTTGGACATTTCAACCTCTATATTTGAGCCTCTCCAGTTGTTTGTGACTTTTTCAATAATCCAATACTTCAAATGCTTGGGATCTTTATTGTGTTTGATCTTGAAGTGTGCTGATACACTGTGCAATTCGAGACCCTTCGTGATGTTTCTAGTATGTTCAGCTAATCTGGTCTTGAATTGTCTTTTTGTGCGTCCAACATATAGGAGGTCGCATGGGCATTGTAAACAGTACACAACTCCTTTTGTGTTGCATGATGTTGTTCCTTTTACCTTATACTATTTTCCTGTTTTGGGATCTGTGAAGGTGTTTCTGTGGATGGGATTGGTGGTATGTTTCAAAGTTGTTCTACAAGTTCCACAGTCTCTGCATCTGGTGAATTTGCCCTCTGTTTTGGTTGTATTGGTGGGTGGGTTGGTGTAGCTTTTTACAAGGTGTTGAGATAGTGTTTGGGGTTTCCTATAAATTAAGTTTGTTGGGTGGGAATTAGATTCTGTAATGTGGGGTCTGTTTGGAGAAATTTCCAGTGTTTCTTGACGATGCTCTCGATTTGTTTGTAATTTCTACTGTAACCAGTGATGAAGGGAATTTTAGGGCCTTCATTCAGATTGTGGTTCTTGTTGAGTTTGTCGGTTGAGGTGGAGTTATTGTCGTTGGTGTTATGGTTGATTCTGGTGATCGCTCGATTGATTGGCTTGGTCCGTGAATACCGTTTCATCTGTGCAGCTTCTTCTGATTCTAGTAAGTTGTCCTTTTGGAATGTTTTTTAACCATTTGGGATGGTGACAACCGTCAATAGGAATAAAACTGTTACGGTCGGTTTCTTTAAAGTAGGTTTTGGTTTTGATCCGGTTATTGTCTTGTAAATGGTTAAATCTAGAAAGTTGATTTGGGAGTCACTTACTTTATGTTTGAATCTGATATTCCAATCATTGTGATTGAGTGAGGAGAGGAAGTCTTCTAATTGTTCTTTAGGTCCATCCCAAATAAAGATACAGTCATCAATATACCTTCTGTACAGTACGAGTTCCTTCGGTTTGAGTCTGTTCAGAGTTTCACATTCCCACCGTGCCATGAATAAGTTTGCCACGCTAGGGGCAAATTTGCCCTCCATGGGGACACCTATTTTCTGCAAGTAGAAAATCCCTTGGTACCAAAAATAGTTGTGTGTTAAAGAGAACTTGAGACAATCTATTATGAATTGGATCTGTTGCTGGGGGAGTTGTTTGTTGGTTTCCAAGAAGAACTGAACGGCTTCGATACCCCTCTGGTGGGGAATGATGGTGTACAGGGAGCTGACATCTGCTGTACCCAGTGACACTTCTGATTTGTCTTCAACTTCTTTGATGATAGAGAGAAGGGCTCCTGAATCCTTGAGGTAAGCTGTGATTTGGACCACAAGAGGTTGTAGAAAGGAGTCTATGTACTCGCCAATTCTACTAGTTAAGGAGTTTATGCCGCTCACAATGGGTCTTCCGGGCAGGTTGTTTTTGTCCTTATGGATCTTGGGGAGATGGTATAGGGTTGGGATGTGAGGTGTCTGTATGTTGAGATACCTTCTCTTCTGCCTGCATCTAATAGGTTCCTGAGTTGTTGGTGGTATTGGTGTGTGGGGTCACCTTTCAGTTTCTTGTAAGTGTTGATGTCGCTGAGTAATCTGTCAGTCTCCTTTAGGTATTTGTCCTTATCGAGAATGACAATTACTCCGCCTTTGTCGGCCGGTTTGATGATAACTTCTTTGTTTTTTTATGTTCTATATGGTGTTGGCCTCATTTTATATTCTTACTGGTCCTCAATTTCATTCTTTTTAGATCTTGGATCACGGCATCTTTAAATATTCATATTGCCCCATGTTGATTTGCTGGATTGAAGGTAGAATTATTTTTAAGGTGGCTGTGTGAAAATTTTGGACTTGTGATGTGTCTGTGTTCGTAAGTTCTGTAGATGTCGTTTCACTCTCGGTATTGGTGGCTATTGGTTCTTTTGTAGTTTCTGGCATTCCAGTGTCCTTTTCAGCGAATAATTTTTTGATGTTCAATTTTCTGGTCAATTTTAGTATATCAATGAAGGTGTCATATTTATCTAGACTTGTACTAGGTGCATATTTTAGGCCTTTATTTAGAAGATTAATTTCTCTGTCATTGAAGGTGGATTTACTCAAATTGAATAAACCGTTTGCTTTTTGAGTCTCTACATGTTTTGTTCTCTTTTTTTTGTTGTATTCTGGTGCTAGCTCTCCTTCCTCGTGGTCTGAAATTTTCATTTTTTATGTTCGAGAAGGGTTGAATCTGCCTGTTTGTGAGCATCCAGATGTGATGGGTTCTTATGATTATGATTTGGTTTTTCATATGTGGATTTTTCTCTTTGTATCTGATGAGCTGAGCAAGATGGGGATTATGGGAGTTGTATCAATGTATTCTGTGGTAAATAATTCTTGTTGTCTGGAAATTCTTGGTCTATATCTGATTGAGGCATCTCTTCGGGATCGGTACACTGGGTATCTGTAAGGGGTATGGTGACCTGGAAATAGTCTTCTATAGAGGGGTTTGTTATCTCTTTCCCAACGTTTTTTTCTCATTCTAGTATGCCACGGGGTTCTTCTATTTCCACTTTGGTGTTCTATCTTTTGTGTATCCATTTGTTTCTCGATTTCTATTTGTATAATGTTTCTGATCTACCTGTTACTTCCATTTATTTATTTTCCCCTGTTTTAACATACATAAATAAAATAGTGTTCTGGACAAGCCTGACCATCTTTTAAACAGCAACCAATTCATCTCAGGATACTCAGCGCAGCCTGCACTGGAAAGAAAACAGAAGTGCAACCAACACTTAGAGGTACCAGATACTCAGCTACAAACAAAGAACCACATACCCTCAGATGCCCAGGGTGGGTTACGAACCCCCGGGCCACGGCAGTAGGTTTTTCAGACAAATAAGTATTTATTCTAAGGAATTTAATTTATTTGTTTTTCATGTTCATCCATTAACATTACCAGTTTTATAATATCTGCAGAATTTACACAAAAACAAACGATAAAAATTGATCAAAGTAAAAAACAGCAGATAGAAAAAATCAGATGAGGAAGAATTCCAATAAGAAATTACACATACTCTTGTTGGATAACCCTCGGCCTGATACAGCCCTAAGCACGCTTAAATTAATTTCTCCTCCAGCAACTGCCTCATCCACGAGTTTGTGAAGTAGAGATTACTTTTTTCTTTCATTTCCTACTTCCTGCCACCTGGTGCTGCCCCGCCACGGTTTCCCGCCCTTTAAAGAAAAAGCGCGCAAAATTCAAAAATTCTAAACTGGATTAGATCATCATAAAACATTGTGGGAAGGAAGGAAAAAAACAGAATAATATATATATATATATAGTCAGGATCTGGGGTGCTAACAGCAATGACTCTGGAAACAGTTCTTAGTTGTTTATTGAAGACAAAGTCCAACAGAAAAATCTCTTAAATTCAGTGTATAATGTTTCCTCACCAGTTTAGCAATGTCCAGTGTCTGATAGGTACAGAGTATTGCAAATCCTCTAAATCACAGGTCCACTTTCAGGGCATACAAGCCCAGGCTGCTAATCCACAGGTTAAAAAAAAAAAACATAACACAAAGTGCTTCGGATGCAGTTCAGACCTGTAGGTTTTGGGATCATCAAGGCACAGGCTCCTTATCCCAGTCTCTCCTTCTCCACATTGGAAGCCTCAGCAGCTCCTTTTATTACGCTTCCGCAGTTCAGACCTGTAGGTTTTGGGATAATCAAGGCACATGCTCCTTATCCCAGTCTCTCCTTCTCCACATTGGAAGCCTCAGCAACTCCTTTTATTAGGCTTCCTTTCTTCAATTAATCTAATCACTTAGAGAGACCTGGGAGTAGGGGAAAAGCCTGGAGCTCTGTTATCCCGAGATGGATGGTGCCTTGGTGTAAAAAAAAAAAGGAAATATAGACACCCCCCGTGCAGGGTCACCAGACAAAAAACTGCGCCTGACAATTACTTAAAGTGAAAACTCCAGCAATCAGAGTGACAACTTAAATCTAAAGTGAGACCCCAAAGCACCCCAAGACCCTGGCGCTTACCCCTACCACCCTGATCAGTATAAACAGCAAAGCTGCGGAGGCATAATGGGCCCAACAGATCAGTGGGATATAGGGGCATGGAAGACAGATAAAGTTAAATTAGAGTTAAATTCCCCTACCTCCTAGCTAAAAAAAAACTTATAAAAAGAATACATATATCCAAGCAATGTTTGCAGTACAGTCCAACTGCAAGAATGAAAATGGATTGTGGAGTTGCAGCTGGAAGTATATAGAGGCCGGAAGGAGCTATACCTTTCTGCCTTGCAGTCCAAGCCCTTGGGTCCAGAGTTAACCCTTCATGTTACTGAATGCTGAAGGCCTGGGGTGGATTGGGAGAGAAAAATAGATAAATAAGAGCCAACAAGCCAGAGCACCAGGCATAAGGGCTGGTAACCCAAGACTCGGAGGTCCTTCAGTATGGGTTCTGGGCTCTGCCAGAGGTGCACGTGCCGATCTATCGGAAACCCCGCCGGCATCATTTGCAGTCTCAGCACTGGACAGTGGATGGTAAAGGTAATAAAAGATTAAAATACTATTAACCCCTTCCTGCCACAGCCAGATCTGATGTTCCTGACCAGGTCATATTTTACAAATCAGACATATGTGATAATAGCTTGGGATGCCAAAACCAATTAACACAGTTCTGAGATTGTTTTTTTCATGACACTTTGTAAATCATGTTGATACGATTTATTTGTTTATGAAAATATATGAAATCTGACAAAAAAATCCCCGTGAAGACTTACCGGTAATGGTTTAGCTACGAATCCTTCATGACGACCCATGGAGAGAAGCCCCCCCCATAGACCAGCCCCAACAGAGGTTAAAACTCCACCCCTTCCTCCCCACCTCAGTCTTAGTCAAGTAACATATGGTAAACTGTAGGACAATGGGAGGGAACTAAGGGGTCGTCATGAAGGAAAAAACGTTACCAGCAAGTCTAATGGGAATTTTCTCACTTCATCATTCATGACAACCCACGGAGAGGATTAGACAAGAAACTATACCCTTACGGGTGGAAAGCTGCTAGTAAGACCCTTCTAACAAAGGCCTGATGCTTTGCAGACAGGAGATCTAGTCTATAGTGCTTGAGGAAGGTCTGGGGTGAAGACCACATTGCTGCTTTACAGATCGCTTCTATAGGAGGCACCTGTCCTCTCAGCCCAGGAAGCTAACATAGCTCTGATTGAATGTGCAGAAACCTGTGGAGGAGGAACTCCTCTGGATGTATATGCTTGCACAATAGTTTGCTTAATCCAACTGACAATAGTGAATCTAAAGGCAGCTAGGCCTCTTCTCTTGCCGCTGAAAATTAATAAGAGCTGTTCTGCTGTCATTCTCTGGATCTTTCTAAATAAATAATTAGTGCTCGTCTCACATCTAAAAGTGAGAGATCATCCTCTGTTCCAGCAGTAGCCAGCAAAGTCAGGAGCACTATCTCTTGATATAGATTGATGTAGCAATCTTTGGCAGAAATAAGGAATCAAGACTCAGTATGGGCTTAGCTGGAAGAATTGTGCAGTAAGGTTCCTTCATTGATGGAGCTTGCAGCTCACTTAACCGCCTAGTCAATGTGATTGCCCAACAGAGGTTAAAACTCCACCCCTTCCTCCCCACCTCAGTCTTAGTCAAGTAAAATATGGTAAACAGTAGGACAATGGGAGGGAACTAAGGGGTCGTCATGAAGGAAAAAGATCTATCTGAGGAGGGCCCTACAAGGCCACAATCTGGAAGAACATCTCCTGGTTTAGACACCACTCGGTTTGTTGGACCCCGACCCGACTTAGAATATCTGTGACAGTGTTTAGGGTACCCTGCCGTGCAGGTACAGGACCTGCTCCTGTAAGGGAAACAATAGAGTTTTATCAGTGACAAAGACCTGGTCACACCCTGATGATTTAGGTATGCTACTGTGGAATCATTGTCAGAGCAGATCTGGACAAGCCTGAGATTACTGGTAAAAAGTGATCCAGTACCAGCTTGACCGCCAATAGTTCCCCGAAGTTAGGGATTTGCTATGTATCATGGCCAACTCCCCTGGACACTTTGACTGTCCCAGTGGGCTTCCTAACCCCAGGAGCTGGTGTCTGTAGTTATAAAACTATGAGATTCCTTTGCTTCCATTGCCTTCCTCTTTTTAGCATCATTGGATGTGTTCACCAATGGAGACTTTCTTGGACGTCTTCCTCCATTTGGACTTGCTGATCCGGTGAGTCTGGGCACCTGTGGACATCTGACCCAGTGGAGCACCCAATTTTGGACCAAAACCCACCCCAGAGTCTATGAGACTCTAGGGCAGGAATACACGCTCCCACAGGGTCATCCAGATTCGGGATGCCTCACTGTGTTATACCCATGTGACCCAAAAACTCACCTTCATTCCCGCAGTACCGCTATCCCCTTATAGGAAGCGTGTCCGTGCCAGGCATTTGTCAAATGGCCAGTGCGGGCACGCTCCCTGTTAAAGGGATAGCAGTAGTGCAGCCACTGCTCATGCATGCACTGTTGGACCGGGAACAAAGATCTAGGACGAAGGGGCATGAGTGGATCCCAGCGCGCTGACTGGACGAGAGGCTGCGCATGTGCTGTAGGACCGAGGAAGGATGAGTGAGATCAGGCTACCGGGGGTAATTCACACAGATGGGCACAGACCAAAACCCAGGATAGTCAAAATCCTGGGTTTTGGTCCACTTTAAGGTTCCACGTCCTGCAGTGGGAATTTCCTTTCGAGCAAGCTTGGCATGAAAAAAATATTTTCTGGGTGTTCCCATTCATATTTATTGATGTCTTTAAGTGCTGAATGAACAAGAAATTATTTGGATTTTTTCTCCAAAAAGTTCTTGTACATAGAATCCTGTACGGACAAGGGCTTATCCTCGCACTTAATTCCCTCATGTCTCATAAATGTCACCTAAATAACCCTGCCAATTCTTCAGGTGATGCCCCCCCGAGGAACAGGAGACTCCAATTACCTGTATACCCTTAATTAAAAGGGTCCACAGAAGGGAGTTCACCTTCACTCTCCCCCACAATTTCCGTACCGGTTTCAACTTGAGCAAGTGCAGAACCGACAGTATTGGTGGCAGTATATGTGGTAAGGAATACTAGAGGTCTAGAAGCACCCTGAAGGGTGCATCCTGACTGGGCAGTGAATATGTCAGAGGATGCTCCAGGGGGACTGTAAACCTTGGACATCAAGGTAATCTCGTTCCTCATTGCTAATATCTCCCTTTACATAGCTGAAGTCTCCTCTCTCATTTTTAGCAGAAGGCATGTCTGGCATACTTCTGCCAGGTATTCGGAAATGTATCACTGTGGGATTCACAGCATCTAATGGGTTTAGGATCTTTGAATTTCTCTTTTTTTTTTGGGGGGGGGGGGTGCTTGTCTTTTACTTTTGGTGGATTAGGCTAAAGGACAATTACAATAACAACATTATGTCTACCCCCGTACAGCATAGGATGTAAAATATATCTCAAGCTTTATACATTACCTGCTTCTCCTGAGACATTTTCGATCAATCCTTATTGGGCTAGGAATAAAGACCAGATAATGTTGTGGGCTGCTGGATGGCCACCACTGCTGCTACAGCTGAAGCTCTGTTCCTAATGTCTTCAGTCTCGGTAACGTCTGGGAGGGGTCACCCACATTTAGAGGCCGCGCCTGGAAGGGACGTCAGAGCACCACCGGGTCAACGACCCCAAGTTTCCGTCCCCTCCCATCCACAGCTGAATCCCAGAAAATGGAGGAATCAAGGACGAAAAAAATACCATTTTGTGAGTACTCAAAAATGAGTGTGTGCCACACACCCCGCTTCCCCTTTAATTCATAACGATCGGGTTACTCACCAGCAGGTGACGACGTTGCAGAGAGAGTCTTGTAAACGAGCCCCTCCTGGCCTACATATACCTGGGACCTCCCACTGAATCACCAGTTATTTAAAAAGCAGAAAGACAAGGTACCAGGAAATCCAACGGTAACCTCAAAATAAAGAAAAGCTTCACCAAATAAAGGATTCGGGATACCGAGAAGGGAGGGTGAAGCGGGGTGTGTGGCACACCGACAATATCCATTTTTCAGGTGAGTACTCACAAAATGGTATTATTCTCGGTGTGCCACACACCCTGCTTCCCCTTTAATTCATAACGATTGGGACATCCAAAAGCAGTGTCCACAAGGGATGAGTATCCAAAGGCAAGGTGAAGCATAACTCAAATGACTGCAGTCTGCAGAACTTTGCGGCCAAAAACAGCATCCGCTGAGGCCCGCACATCAACCTTGTAAAACTTAGAAAAAGTATGAACAGAAGACCAAGTAGCGGCCTTACAAACTTGTTCAACAGAAGCTTGGTGCTGAAAAGCCCAAGACGCTCCAACGGCGCGAGTAGAATGAGCAGTGATACGAAAAGGGGGAACTTTCCCCTTAGCAGAATAGGCCGCAATAATGGCCTGACATATCCATTTGCTAATGGAAGATTTGGCCGGCGCCAAACCCTTCCTAGGCCCACAGGGCACAACAAAAAATGCATCAGTTTTATGAAAAGGAGAAGTAATAATCAAATAGTACTTAACACAGCGTACTACATCCAAACAATGCAAAACCCTCTCCTCGTCATTCTTAGGCTTAGGACACAGGGAGGGAAGAAAAATATCTTGGTTCAAATGAAAAGCAGAAACAACCTTAGGAAGAAAGTCTGGTTTGAACGAAAGACCACTTTGTCCTGATGCCTCTCAAAGTAGGGCGCCTGAATAGACAAAGCCGCCAACTCCGAGACACGCCGAACCGAAGTGATAGCTACCCAGAAGACAATCTTCTGAGTCAGGGTAGACAAAGCAATATCTTGCAAAGGCTCAAAAGGAGGAGCCTGAAGAGCAGAAAGAACCAAATTCAAGTCCCAAACAGGGAGTAAAGGTTTCCTGGGAGGCCGCACATGCGCAACCCCCTGGAAAAAAGTTTTAACTAAAGGCAGAAGCGCTAAATGCTTCTGAAAAAAGATAGATAAGGCAGAAACCTGCCCTGTCAAAGTACTCAGCTGAAGACCAGCGTCCAGCCCTGATTGTAAAAACTCCAGAATCCTGGAGACCGAAAAGACCCTACAAGGAAAAGATCTAACCTCACACCAAGCGATATAGGCTTTCCAAGTCCTATAGTAGGTGATAGAAGAAGACCTCTTTCGGGCACCGATCAGAGTCTTAATAACCGAGTCAGAAAGACCCTCCTCCTTCAAGATGGAGGTCTCAGCAGCCAAGCCATCAAAACCAGCATTGGTAAACTGGGGTAAGACAGCCGACCCTGAGTGAGCAGATTGGACCCAAGAGGCAGAATGAGCCGATTCACTGTCAGCCAAACAATGTCTGCGCACCATACTCGTCTTGGCCATCTTGGGGCCCCGAGAATGGCGGACACCCTTTCTAGAACCAGCTTCCGTACCACCCAGCTTAGCATGGGTATCGGAGGAAACAGGTACAGAAAACCCGGGTTCCCCCGGCTCAGGGATATGGCTTCCTCCGCCAGAGCCAGAGGATCCTGGAAGGGCGATACAAAGATCGGGAGCCTGCAATTGTGATGAAAGGGAAACAGGACCACCTCCGGTGTCCCTCACCGGAGCGGACTGCAGACTGTCGAGAGACAAGGAACATGTGCCTTCGCCCAGGTCAGGAGCAGGGACACCACTCTGAGGGCACCCAGACTGCAAGTCCCTCCCTGATGATTGAAGTAAGTAACCGCTGTTTGACTGTCCGAGCGTAGCTGAACCAGAAGGCCCAGACCATGATGGGACAAAAGAGCAAGGACCAGACGGAAGGCTCTCAACTCCAGAACAGACGGCCGAGGATTGGAAAGAAGGATCCAAGCCAACTCCTGAATCAGACAAACCTTGGACTGAGTGAACACCCTGTGTTGACAGAAATCCGACCGTATTCCCAGAAAGGACACCACCCTGGCCGGAGCAAGGGGCGAACTGGGAAGTTTGAAAAACGCAGGACGGGGCAAGCTGACCCGTCCTTCTAGGGGACTGCGAAGAGAATGGAGTAAAAATCTAGGCCCACCTCTAAGTGCGGCACCGGCCGGCTTTTTTCAGGAAAAATCGTGAAGGAGGGCGAGACTCGAACTCCGGTTTGTAACCGGGCGACACTACCTCCCAGATCTACGTGTCCAGAAACTCCCGGCCTTAAATCAGGGAGAAGTGTCGCAATCGTCCCCCCACCCGCACGGGTGAGGGCAGCCCCTCATTGCTGAGTGGGCTTAGCAGTAGGTTTGGGCTTGGCGCCCCAGGACTGACCGGGACGGCCACGACCTCTTCCCCGGGACCAACCTACAGCCCCGGTAACGGGAAGGGAAGCCCCTCTGCCCGCTCTGGCTCCTGGAAAGGAGGGACTAAAGGAACTTGCACCCCTAAAGGAGCGACAAGGTTTCTTGAATTGAGGCAACTTACCATCCTTGGTAACAGCATCCAATTTCTCGCCAAAAAGGCGTAAACCTAAGAAGGGTAGCGCTGTAAGCGCCCTTTTAGAGTTAAGGTCCGCCATCCACTGGCGCAGCCATATAGACCGACGAATAGCCACCAGCAACGCCGCTGTCCTGCTACTCGTCGCAAGAGCATCATCCTGAGCAGTCAGGGCAAACGAAACAAACGACTCACACTGCTTGAGAGAGCTAAACATATCACAAGCGGGATCAAGATCTGCGAGCAGATCCCTAATAATGAATCTAACAGCCAGCAAAAGAAGCGCCGAAGCACAAATTGGCCGTAGTGTCGACCCGGCACTGATAAAACCATGGCGAGCCAATTGATCAACCCGACGATCCTCACCATCCTTAATGGTAGTGGTGCCAGAAAGGTGCAACGCAGCCGGGCCAGTCAACCCCAACACCGGGGTGTCGACTTCGGGGGGCACTGACCAAAGCTTCACCAAGTCCTCTGGAAAGGGATAACGCTTATCCCAATTAGGAGGAGTTCCAGCCAGGCGCGTGGGTTGTTCCCATTCTTTAAGGACAAGCTTCTCAAAGTGCTGTTGCCTGGGAAACACCAAACGCGGCTGGGGTACATCAAACAACTCACCCTTTGGCAGAGGGACCACCGCAGGCAGATCCAAGGCCAAAACTTTAAACATTTGAGCCAAAATGGAAGGAGTGTCAAGGGACACCCCCACAGCCTGATCACCAGCAGTGTCAAACAATAGCTGGTCTGCAGGCTCATCCGACTCCTCAAGGAGTTCCCCCTCCTCATCAGGGGGACAATCGGAATAATCCAAAAATTCAGGTACCTCACCCTCCGAGGCAGGCACTGCCGGAGAAAAGTGCTTCCGCTTTGCCGTAGCCTTCTGAGCCACTGAAGCGGAGATAATTTTCTCGAGGTTGGCCAACCGCGCATGCACCTCGGAATGCGAATCCCCATTTTTGACAGTGTCACACGGGCCATTTTCGGTAACGTTGGAAGCCTCCATATGGTGAATTTGTGGTATTCACAACAACCCAGGGTTTTACGCATTAAGCAACCCGGGATGGGATTTTTTTTTAAGCCTAGGAAAATCCCAATTTAGAGACTAAGACTAGCCAGGTATAACAGACTGGCAGAGCCTGCAGTGAGGGAATCCCAAAATCTGTGGGGGAAAAGAGACCAAGGTCAATCCCCCAGCCAGAATGCACCACAATCATACAAAACCAATAAGGCAAACATATATGGCTATCTTAAACATCTTGAATAAATATACATGACACATGCAATTTCAAGGCAAAGCCAAAGAGTGCATCAATAAAAATACATGCCATATATATATATATATATATATATATATATATATATATATATATACATATACACATACAGACAAATACACATACATATAAACACACTGTCAGAATTGTAATGTGCATTGTTGCAACAACTGGAGCATATATCCTACAGATGTGTGATATATTCGGTCAACAAATCAGAAGGATGACATAAAAAAACATCCCCATAAGTAGAAATGCCCCAGGAGAGAAAACGCTACACAAGCAGCACATAGCATAAGAATGGCCCCACGTGCACAATGGTAGGGCCGTTTACCTGTGAAGTTTCAGCCCCCACCGGCTGCAGCGTACAGGTCTCTAATGAGACCAGGGAAGCGAAGGTCGGGCCCGGGACGGCGCGCCCCGGCCACGCCCCCTTTACACGCAGAGCGAGGCCGCAGAGAGCGCGGCCCCGCCCCCTAGTAACGCGGCTCGTCCAATGGCGAGCCGCAACCGAAAAAAAGAGGGAAATACAAAGGTGCAGTAACTAAAACAGGCCCCAGCAGCCCCAGCCACGCACTGAACACTGAAAACTGCCAAGACCTTTCACAAAGCATAAGTAAAAGCACCCATGCACACTACACACACCCCCCCCCCCCCCCCCCCTTAGCAAAGGGAGAAGGACCGAGCGGGAGAAGGTGACCTAAAGGGAACATCGGGACAGGGGCATCCCAAATCCGGATCACCAGCCGGATAGCCGCATTGCCCCACAAGGGGTCGAGCGGAGGAGATAAGCTCCTAGGCACCTAAAGTGCCATCTACCTTTGCCCAGCCCACAGCCTAGGCTGGGAGGCTTCCATTTAACTAGGCATAATCACACAATAGAACTGGGCAGAAATAGACCAAAAGGGGATGCCGGGTTTTACCCCGGCTACCTGCAAGCAGGAGACTTCATTCTTCTGTCTTGTTGCTTCATGCAGAGAGAAAAAACTGGTGATTAAGTGGGAGGTCCCAGGTATATATAGGCCGGAAGGGGCTCGTTTTCAAGACTTCTCCCTGCACGTCGCCACCTGCTGGTGGAGTAACCCGATCGTAAGAATTAAAGGGGAAGCGGGGTGTGTGGCACACTGAGAATATCTTGTATGCCCTATATGCCCGTAGGGAAGGAAAGAAATGCACCAACTGCAAGCGCTGCCAGGAAGACCACTCGGGGGCTTCCTTGGTTGGCGTCATGTCCACAAAGTAAACCAACTCTCCATCAGATAGGAAGTGTTTCACCCTGTACAAGCCTGCCTCCTTCCACGCCCCTTAATGACTCTCACACCCTGGGGGGAACAGAGGGTTTCCTAAAACTGGATACATGGGAGAAGGGGAGGGCAATATCCCCTGTCGCTGGAAGAGGGCCTTGCAGATGCTCATCGTGGGATGCTGCCTTGCCTGCATCATGCCTCAGCTAGCAAGGGGCAGTTGATATCAGGGACACTAGGAAACTCTGTTCTAAACCTACCCACTGTTTGTGTTTTCCATGGAGACACCAATCAATCATCCTATTCAAGTGTGCCCAGACCACCGTCCCTTTTTGCCCTTGTCAGAAGACCTTCACTTTAGCCCTGATTTCTAGGAATTTAGCAAACAGGGATCATACTTTATATAAAAATGTTCGGGGGACTGCCTCCGGCAATGCCTGCAACAGGTAAAGCAACAGGTAAAGCAGACGGGGAGGGGTCATCTTAGCATTGCATCTACCAAACCATGAGAGCTTGCCCTGCACCTACCTTGCGGTCCCATCCTCTAATTTTTTAAACAAGGGTGGGAAATTCTGGGCAAACGTCCTTGTAAGGTTACCGCTTATTTTTGTACCCAAGTATCCACCCTCACTGGCCCATCGAAAGGGGAAAGAGCTTTGGATACCTTTGAATCTAGTTGCAAGGATATTTACATTCAAGGCCTCAGGGGTGGGCAATTATTTTTTCCATGGGGCCACATGAGAAACTAAAAATATTGTGAAGGACCGGGCCAAAAGCCTGAGCTCAATTCTGCATAATATTAATTGTATTTCTTTATAAAAACCCGTAAATATCATTGTTTTGACAAGCTGGTATGAGTATATGTTATAGTTAAACAATGAAAAAATACAATTCTGTAAACTCACCTTTAGAATTGTTTTTGAATATATCCAGTCCAGGTCATACCAGAAGTAATGACAGTTGGGTAATCCACCGCTAGGTGACGCCTGACTGCAGGATCAAAAGCGGTTGCTCCCCCCCGGCCTCTTATAAAACAGGTGTCTCTCTATGATTCCCCAGTGGTTAAACAGCAGTAAGAAAAGAGACAGGCCGGGAGGCCAAGAAACCATGTTACTTTACATAGCTTCAGCATGTACCCTCCCCATCAAACTAAGGACAAAGGTACAATATAAAAATGGTAATCACCATAAAAGGCAATCCAGATATAATGAATGGGCGGGGTGGGACGACCTGGACTGGATATATTTAAAAACAATTCTACAGGTGAGTTTCACAGAATTGTATTTTTCACTATATCCAGTCCAGGTCGTCCCAGAAGTAATGACAGTTGGGACATCCAAAAGCAGTGTCCATTAGGGTGGGATCCCCAGTGCGAAACAGCATGTAGTTCATTTCACTACCGCCTGAAGCGCTTTTCGGCCAAAGACAGCATCAGCTGAGGCCGTAACATCAACCTTGTAAAAACTTTGTAAAGGTGTGAACTGAAGACCAAGTGGCGGCCTTCCAAACTTGTTCAGTAGAGACCTGGTGCTGAAAAGCCCAGGAAGCACCAATAGCTCTAGTAGAATGAGCTGTAACACAAAAAGGGGGTTCCTTCTCCTTGGCAGAATATGCTTGCACCACCGCCTGTCTGATCCACTTACTGAGAGTGGACTTCGCCGGAGGAAAGCCTTTCCTAGACCCCTCGGAGAGGACAAAAAGACAATCCGACTTACTGAAGGACTCAGTTGCAACCAGGAGTACTTAATGGCTCTGACCACATGCAGGGAATGGAGGGTCCTTTCCTTAGAGTTAGTCGGATCTGGACACAAGGAAGGCAAGACAATTTCCTCATTAAGGTGAAAAGGAGACACAACCTTAAGCAAAAAAATCAGGTTTAAGCGAAACACCACCTTATCCCTATGCCGTCCAAAGTAAGGAGGCTTCACACCAATCGCAGCCAGCTCTGACATGCCGACGCACCGAGGTGATAGGTACCAAAAATACCACCTTTAGGGCAAAATAGACAATGCAGCATCGCACAAGGGCTCAAAGGGGGACCCTGGAGAGCAGAAAGCACCAGATTCAAATCCCACACTTTTAATACAGGCTTACGCGGTGGGCGTACATGGGTAATCCCTTGGAAGAAGGTCTTGATCAGTCTATGATTGGCAATGGAAGAATATGGATAAGGCTGAGACCTGGCCCTTGAGGGTGCTCAGCTGGTGACCCAAGTCTAAGCAGTGTTGTAAAAAAATCCAAAATCCTAGAGATAGGGAAAGTGCGACAAGGAAGGCTCTTGGATTCACACCAAGCAATGTAGGCATGCCAAACTCTGTAATATATCATGGAAGAAAACTTCTTCCGCATCTGAATCATGGTCTGAACAACCGAGGTTAACAGCCCCTTGGCCGTCACGATTGAGGTTTCAATAGCCAGGCCGTCAAGCCAGTGTCTGTAAATTGGGGTGCCGCAGCGACCCCTGCATGAGAAGCCCTGGATCTTCGGGCAAGACGTAGTGAACGACTGACATCTGAATTATGTCCGCAAACCAACTCCGCCTCGGCCAGCGAGGAGCCACCAGGATGGTTGGTACCCCATCCTGGGCTATCTTGCGCAGCAATCGGCACATGAGTGGAAACAGAGAGAACGCATAAGGGAGCCTGAACTCTGTCCAAGGAATTGCCAGAGCATCTGTGGCAAAGGCCATAGGATCTCGACAGGGAGACGAATCTCGGGAGCTTGTCATTGTGTCTGGATGCAAATAGGTCCAGGCCCGCCCGACCCCAGCGGAGACAAGAGCGTGAAAAATCTTGTTGCTGAGAGACCATTCCCCCAGGCGCGAGGTGCTCCTGCTCAGGGAGTCTGCCTCCTGGGTCTCTATCCCAGGAATATAAACCGCTGAGATGCAGGGAACATTCTCCTCTGCCCAAGTCAGAATCTCGGTCACCTCCTTGAGGGCTCGCTTGCTCCGAGTTACGCCTCGGTGATTTATGTAGGCGACCGCCGTCTGATTGTCCGAGGGAACCTGAATCGCACGACCCCTTAGATGGGGAGTCAAGTGAAGAAGCACCACCGGATCGTTATCAACTCCAAGATATTTATAGGTAAGTGGGCCTCCTGTGGCCCCCACTGACCCTGGATATTCTGAGACAGCCAAAAGCCTCCCCAGCCGGTCAGGCTGGCGTCCGTGGCGACAATATCCCACCGTGGAGGCAGAAATGACTTGCCTACCAGCAGATTTCTGGAGTCCAGTCACCACAAGAGGGACTGCCTGGCCGGGGGAGACAGTGAAAACTCCCGTTCCAGTGACTCCTGCGTCCGATCCCAACCGGTCAACAGATTCAACTTAAGAGGCCTCAAGTGGAACTGAGCAAAGGGCAGTGCCTCGAAGCATGACACCATCAGGCCCACAGTTTAATCCCCAGACGGACAGATGGTTGCTGACAAGACAGCAAGGCCTGCACCTGCGTCTGAAGACCCACCACCTTCTGCTGTGGCAGGAATATCCTGGCCAGAGAGTTGTCCAACATCATGCCCAGAAAAGACCCCACCATCGAGGGAGTGATTGAAGACTTGTGATAATTGACTACCCAACAGAAATCCTCGAGAGTGGACAACACGGTCCGGGTGTCGCTCTTGGCCTGAAGAAGAGACTGAGCCGCAATCAGTAAATCGTCCAGATAAGGCAGCATGCGAATGCCCTGGATACTCAGGATAGCCTGACGCCCGCCAGCACCTTGGTGAACACACAGGGGCTGAGGATATACCGAATGGCAACGGCACAAACTGGTAGTGCTGATCCTCCAGCGCAAACCTCAGGAACTTCTGATGCCCCTGGAATATAGAGATGTGCAGATAAGCATCCTTGATGTCCACCGTGGTCAAGAAGTCGCCAGGTCGAAGCGAGCTCACCGCGGACCGTAAGGTCTCCATGCAGAAATGTCTGACTCTAACAAACCTGTTGAGACCCTTCAGGTCCAGGATGGGTCTCAGCGTTGCGTCCTTCCTGGGCACCGTGAACAGATTGGAGTAAAAGCCCTGACCCCCGTTCCTGCCGAGGCACGGGACAAATCACACCTGACAGCAGAAGGTGTTGGACAGCCAACCGCAGGCCTTGTGCCGTCAATGGGTTCTGGGAAATCCGTGACTGAAGAAATCTTGGGGGCGGCAAAGCTGCTAGCTCTATTTTGTAACCGGAGGAAACCACCTCCTGAATCCACCAATCCGAGACACGCTGTCTCCAGACGTGATCAAATAGCAGAAGCCATCCCCCCACCCGGATGGGAGAGGGCGCCCCCTCATGCCAGAGGGCCTTGGTAGGGGGCTTGGGCCTGGATCCCCAGGAGGGATTGGGTCGGCCGCGGGACCTACCTCATCACCAGGAATCTCTGCGAGCACCTAAAAATGAAGAGCCTCTTCCTCCTCGAAGGAGAGATAGGCAGATGAACCCCGAAAGGGCCGCGCAGACTTTCGTCGTTGAGGGAGTCTTCCGTTCTTGACCAGGAGGTCCAGACGCTCCCCAAACCGCCTCTGACCCACAAAGGGGATACTAGTTAGTGCCTTCTTGGCCGGCAAGGTGAAGGCATGACAGACCAACTGATCCATGCGCTTGTCAGCTGGATCACGTAGGGAAGCAGTTTCGCGTGAAGGCATGACCGTAGTGTTGGACAGACCGGACACTGGGACATCCACCTCGGGGGGAAGGGACCATAGCCGGACCAGCTCCTCAGGAAAGGGATACCGCCTGTCCAGGCCCTTGGGCACCGACGGAAGATTGTCAGGCCTTTCCCATTTCTTGAAAATCATGTTAGAAAAAAAGGGCCTGCTCAGGAAAGACTTGTCTCTGTCTCTCAGGCCGAAAAAATCCACCCTGCTTCCTCTTAGCCACTCTAGGAGGGACAATGTGCAGCGTCTCAAAGATCGCAGTCAGCAACCACTCCGTATCATCAGGGAGCCATGTATCCTCATCCGAGGAAGAACCGGACCCACTATCAAGGCCAACACCTCCAAAGAGATTATCATCTCCATTATCAGAATAGACCGGCTCAATATGCCGCCTCTTACTTGTGGCCTTCTTAGGGGGCCGAGAGAGAGATCTGTCTCTCAAGGCTGGCCACTCAAATCAGATTGGGACCCCTACTGGCTTCCCCCTCGCTGGGGGCTGAGAGCAAGCGCGGGGGTCCTGGAGCGGCCGCAGGCAATAACGGGCTAGGGGCAGGTACGCCCGCCCGATCATGCTCCGAAATAACACTTCTGGCGCAAGTGACACAACCATGCTGACTCCGCCCAGAGGGCTAGCACAGCACATGGGGCAAAGCTTCACCCGCCCAGATGGGGTCCCAAGCTCACTATCCCCAGAAGCCTCCATTATGGTGATTTGAGTTATGTTAACAGGTACAAGGCACTAACGACCCAACCTGGCCAGCCCGCAAGAAATGATCCCTCTTAAGTGATCCCTCTTTACAGGGAGAGGGCTTGGAGAGAGAGGGGGGCGGGAGTGGGGGGCGGAGGCCAAGAGGAACCACAACCCTTAAAGTGGACCAACACCCACGGGTGATCGGCCCGGGAATCTATAAGATTCCCGGGCCGATCACCCCCCACCCCGCGGGACATCCGAGATCGGGATGTCCCGCGGGGTGAAACCCCCCCCAAACACCCCAACTCACCTACCTTATCTTCGGCGGCGGCCGGCCGCCGCCGCCTCCCTCGCGCCCCTGTAGGCGTGCGCGCCTCCGTGCCGGCCGTCTGCGAATGGCCGGCGCTGGCGCGCGCCCGTCGAAAGTGACGCGAGGGAGGCGGCGGCCGCCGCCGCCGCTTAGACGTTCCAGATCTTCCCTTGTACGTCGGCGCTGGGAGCGGGGAGAGGTGAGTTTTTCGGGGGGTTAGGGGGGGTTTCACACAGCGGGGCACCCCCGATCGGAAGTGGACCAAGACCCAGGATAGTCAAAATCCTGGGTGTTGGTCCACTTTAATATCAAGGGGCCCACCTGGAAGAAACAAAGTGAACATATAAGCATCCCACAGCACATGCCCAGCGCATAAAATACAATATGTCAAGAGGGAATCACAACACCGCTCAAAGGGCCGACAGAGATGAGAGCAGCCTGCAGGAGGAGAAGATGGCGCAGATCAGCCAGCAGCACACGTTCCTCGAGGGGCGGGCCACACGTCCGTGATGCGAAAAGCGTCATCGTGCGGCCCCGCCCCCCCACGGCGCAAAAATCGCGCCCGCCCCGCAACATCAGGTGGCCCACGGAGGAGCCCAGCAGAATCGCCAGCCCGGGTCGGCCGGAAGCACGCGCACACCCAGCGGCAGGGCCCAAAGCCCCAGACATACTCCGCCCGTGCAGTGCCGACGTCCCCCCCCCCTCTCACAGCGCGGCAGCATGAAGGAGAGGGGAGAGAGTGGAGCAACGAGGGGGGTAAGAATGTGAGGTAAAAAATCAGTAAAAAACACAGGAGGGTAAAAATGTGAGGTAAAAAGTCAGTAAAAAAACACAGGAGGGTAAATATGTGAGGTAAAAAGTCAGTAAAAAACACACCAGCACGCAAGGGACAGCAAGTCCAGTCAATAAACACCAGCACAACACAACAATAAAGCTTGTGGGGCAGGAAGGAAATGAACCCCGTGGGCATAAGATGGTTCCTCTCCCCCCTAAATAGGCTCACCATCAGCCTATGGCCGGCTACCCTTTGGGCAGGGTCTGCGCCCCAGAGCCTAGCTCTGCCAAGCCTGACCCCGGCGTTCACCCTACCTTCAACGTCCCGATCAGCCGAAGCTGGGAGGCAGTAGTGGGTCCACGGGAACGGTGGCAATAAGGATGCAGCTGCAGTATTCCAGGAGAGAGTATCCATGCGATCCTTATGCAGCAGACTGCAGGAAGAACACTGGGGAATCAGAGAGACACCTGTTTTATAGGAGGCCGGGGGGAGCGACAGCTTTTGATCCTGCAGTCAGGCGCCACCTGGCGGTGGATTACCCAACTGTCATTACTTCTGGGACGACCTGGACTGGATACAGTGAAAAGTGAGGTTGCCTTACAAAAAAAATGTAATTTATTAAATAAACCATTTTGTGTGTCTAGTGTCCCAAATTGGGATGCCCCAGAGGCATGATGCCTGTAACCCAGCCCGGATTACTTCAAACTCCAAAGGGCTGAGTTCTGCTTTAAAACATCATGACCAAATCAGGTTAGGATGGAATAACCCCCCTCCTTTACATTATTATTAAAGTAACACAGCGCTACTCACTTTTTACTCAGTAGCAATGTGACAAATTGCGGATTCCCTCACATAAAGCAGAACAAAACCCAGAGCGGCCACTGGTCTTCCCCCCTGGAAATCCAAGATCGGGATGACCCACTGTGTAAAACCCTTTTTACTCAGTAGCAACATGAAAAATGGCAGACTCCCTCCCTTAAAGCGGAACAAAGCCCCGATCTGGGATGCCCAGGTGGAAGACCAGTGGCCGCTCTGGGTTAATTTCCAATTTAAGGGGGAGTCCACCATTTGTCAAGTTGCTACTAAGTAACAAAGGTTTCACACAGTGGGGCATCCTGATCTGGGATACCCAGGGGGAAGACCAGTGGCTGCTCTGGGTTTTGTTCTGCTTTCAGAGAAGGAGTCTGCCTTTTTTCACTTTGTTACTAAGTAAAATGGGTTTCAAACTCAAAAAGTGGAGCATCCCGAATTGGGATGCCCGGGGGGGGGGGGGGAGACCAGTGGCAGGCCTTGGATAAAAGGCTGTGTGAAACCCTTCCCATTGCCTTGCAGTGTGGTCCCCATGCCCTCCCAAAGGCATCGGTCTGGCCAGAAATGGACTACGAGAGCCAGTGCACCATCAGGCGCTGCGTACAGCATGTACCACATTTGGTGTGGACTACAAGTGCCAGCAGCCTGCGATGTGAGGCACAGACAAGTGGCTGGAGTACCTTGATCTCCGACGTCAGCTCCACAGCGACTGACACATGCCACACAGTACAGGCCAAGGGAGGGAAGAAAATACTCCGCCCACAGCCAAACCTGCATGAGGGAGCTGTCCAATAGGACAACAGGCTCTAATCCACACACGCCCCCGCTACATTAGATTCACTACAGAGGGGCAAAAGTGCTGTTAAAACCCGGCACTATCTTTTCTGCCAAGACTGAGCGGACAGTGGGTGGGACTGAGCGGCGGGGGCGTCGGCAGCGCACCTTACAGGGAATGCTGGTCATGCGCCGGTCAGAGCCAAAGGACCGTATGTGGCCCTGGGGCCTTACAATCTCCAGGTCTGCCATAGCGCCTCAGTTCTCCCATTTGGCAAGGATGTTTCCGGAGTCAGGAAGATGATTAGGCCGTCAGCATACGCATGCAATCTTGTAATGCCCAGAGGGAATTTCCAGACCTCTCACATCAGGATTCCTTTGCACTCTGCACAGAAGGAATTTTAGCGCAATAAGATCAGTGGCAACAGGGGACACCCTTGCCTCGTCCCATTGAAGATCTTGAGGGGCCCCTAAGTTAATCTGTTTACTCACACCAATGCAGGAGAGCTGTATAGGTTTTCTATCCATTTCAATATATTCGGGCCTAGCCTTAAGGGTCGAAGAGTGGATTGCATCAAGTGCAGGTTAACCCTGTTGAACGCCTTTTATGCATCAGTCGCGAGGAGAAGGGTGGGCGTGTTCCTCATCTGCTCCAGATGTATAATATTTAGTACTTTTGTGGTGTTGTCCCTCGCTTCCCTATGGGGCATGAAACCTACTTGGTTGGATCCAATTACCTGGTGCAAGTGTGGGGCGATTCTAGATGCCAGAATTTTTGTAAACAACTTAACGTCTGTGTTTAAAAGCAAAATTGGCCTATAGCTCGCACATAAATTAGGGCCCTTAACCTCCTTTGGGATCACCGTGATGTAAGCTCTAAGGGCATCATTGGTGAGGGAGCCTCCCTCCTTAATCAAGATCAGTATTGCTAGGAGTTTTGGGGCCAGGTGAGGGAATAACTTTTTGTAGTATTGGAGGTGCAAGCCGTTCCGGGCCTGGTGCCTTACCCAAGGCCGCGGCGCCTATCGCACACCCTGTAGCTCCTACAACAAGATTGACTCCTCCAGGTCTGTAACAACCCTCTGATAACTTGGGCATCCCAGATTCACTGATGTACTGTGTGATGGGATGGGAGACCGGGGGAAGTATAATCACATGTGCTAGGGTGCTGGATTCTCCAGGGATCCATCAATTGATGTAGTGTATGGATTTTCCTCAGGCGTTTCAATTTGGTGTATGATATGTGGGGACCCCCCGGAGATGTCTAAAAGTGGTTCCAATGCTAGGTTAAAGACTCCTCCCAGCACTAACTCACCCTCTCGGAAGGCTAAGAGGGATTCCAGTAGTTTCTCTACAAAGGTGCTTTGTCCCACATTTGGAGCGTATATGTTCACCAATGTGTAAACCTTGTTGTGTATTTTCCCCTTAAATAACCACCTCCCCTCCTCGTCTGCCCAGTAGTCATCCAGTTCCCAGGGGAGCACCTTTGCTATTACAAAACTAACATCTTTGGACCTCGAGTCCGGGAAATAACTTTGGTATGACCTGGGGAAGAATCCAAAAGTGCGTTTCCTGCAGGAAGGACTAGTGACAATTTTTTTAGGACTATTCATGCCCATAGAATAGAGGGATACGATTTTTAATTTCTGACATCCTAGCTACCACCAGATACCCAATGTGGACCCATCTAGTGCAAGTTTCTTAACTTGAGGGGGCTGCGGGGAAGCAGAGGCCCCTGGTGCAACTAGGGGAAGCTAGTGAAATGGGTGAAGGAATGGGAAGGATGGGATCGGGGGGGGGGGGACAAAGGAAACTAAGTTAAATGCAGATAACGCCCCAAGGGTCACGAGGCAGCCCAACTGGGGGTAGAGTGTCTTTCAATACAGAGTTGTGGCAGAGCTCATCGCCACCTGCTCCGGGTCCAAACCATTCCCTTAAGCAGCAACATATAAACCACTAATAAAAGCATAATTCTAGACGTAAAAGCAAGGCATCAGTAAACATACGCATAACATAGGCAAGGCTTAAATTGCATAGCAAAGCACTTAGTCTGTCCCGCTGAAGCAGGAAGCTAGGGGTGCTGATGTGAGACAAACCTAACGCCAATACAAGGAGGAAGAAACATCCAACCAGGTCAGCACCTCTGCCACCTCTCATGCCTGTACATTGTACGGCCTAGCTGGTCTCCAAGTGCATCTCTGACCTCTAGGCTCCTTGGGGCCTCATCTTCCAGCACTAACTGTGCATGTGGGAGGTTGCGCCAAGCTTGCCGCTAGCCAGTTCCTGAGGTGTTTTTAGCAGGAAGAGGTTGCATTCTTTTCTCACAATAAGATGGAAGGGGTATCCCCACCTATATGTCGCACCCTTGCTAAGTATCAAATCCAGGAGCGACTTCAGCGCTCTCCACATCTGCAAGGTTCTCCATGAGAGGTCAGGCAGGATTTGTATATTTGCACTGCCCGTGCGTCACACCCTACGAGCAATATCCTCCTTCAGTGTGTCCCAGCGCTCTGTGTACTCTGTCCAGCTCTATAGGTGTGGAACGGATCTCTCTCAAGCAGCGTATTAAATATCACGGTCACGATACGTTTCAGATCTTCACCAACTGATGCCTCTGGGATGCCCCTCAGGCGCAAATTATTTCTGCGGCTTTTGTTTATCAATATCATCCATATGCAGCTGCTGAGCTTGGAGCAATACTTCTTGTGCATTGTGCCGTGCTTTCGGTGTCTGCAAGCGGCTCGCTGTCGTTGCTTCTGTCGATTCAAGTGTGGTTACTCTCGCTGCCACCGCTGATATTTGTGGTTTGACCTTCGACAATTCGTGTTTATGCGCTGCTTCATATTTCGCCATCAGCCCCACAATATCTGCCCTGGAAGGCAGCCTTTTCAGTAGCCAGATGGTTTCCAAATGAATGTCCTTGCCGCAGACACCCCTAATTCAGTTAATGCCTTTGGAGGTTTGAGATGAGAGGGGGGACTCAGGTCCTCACGTTTCTAGGGTACTATCCATATGGTTGTGCATCCAATCGCTCCACGACTCCCCCGCCGATTCAGAGCAGAAGCAGGGTTGGGATGGTGACATGGGTGTCGGGCTCTTCCCACCAGGGGTCCCCAAAGTCTCTGTGGAAGGCATCAGTAGGGAAGCAGGAGGCAACTCCTTAGTACAATCACCTCTGGCTCCAAGTCAGGGGCCTGCCTTGATTTAGGCTGCCTCTGTGGGAGCCACTAGCTGTGCTACCTCCATAGGTTTTTGGCTGGTGCGTACGGATGCACGACCCTCACTCAATGCCTGCCGCAGTGTGTATGCAAATCTTTCCAGGCCCTGGGTCCTGAAGCGCTCCACTTGTTACATTCCAGAGATCAAGGGGCATAATACCAGCATAACCATGTGAGGCGTGCGGCACAGCTCTGCCCTCTTTGCCTCTGCCCCCCCCCCAACATTATCTCTCCCCTCAGTCCCTGGGGGTGACCCATCTACACACTGCGCCTCAACCTGCCCGGAAAACGCCCGTCTTCAGGTCTGGTCATGCTCCTTCATTTGACATGCTGGCACCATGCCTCGCGGCTCCTGCTTCAGGTCTGAGTGCAGTTTGAGGCAGAAATAGCATGTGATGCCCAGGTGTCAATGACCCCGAAGGGATCCCCATTCTTTCTGCACCAGGACCAGTGTGTAAGGTTGATTTTGTTGTTTGAATGTAAGTCAAAGGCTTCTGCAGAGCTCCTAGTTCACACTCCTTCACGACACCAATAGCAATCCACATGCCGCCAACGCATGACATTTCTATTTCTTTGGCACAATATTTTAGCACCTGTCAGAATTCGTCATCTGCAAAAAAAATAGGACCTGAGAACACCTGCTAACTTCTGTTCAGGGCAAGAAATGTCTGTGGTAGTCTTTGGCAAAATATTTGGCACCAGTCAGCCAAACCAACTAAAAAACCTAGCTAAAATTACATTTTAAATATGCATTTGAATCAAATGACTTGCCTTCAGTCTGGCTTCCACAGAGGCTTTCTTTCGGGCCTCCCTCCTCCGATACTGCTCCACCTTATCAAGTTGATCTGGTCTTTGTAACATCCCGGCTACACGCTGAACAGCAGTGGCCATTGCCTCCTTGTGGGGCTCCTCCATAATAAGTCTGCAAGAAGGTCTAGAAAAAAAAAAAACATACATGCTTATTTTGTGGTGTGTGTGGGTGTGGGGTGGGGATGACAAGACATCTACAACATAATATGTCAGATGTTCAGCTAAAAACACCTGCACTTTATTTTAATCTTAGTTAGAATATTGATGCTAAGAACGGGGGTTCTCCCACTGAGACATCCTAAATCAGGATGCGCCTGAGAAAACCAGGACCGCTTTTGGACTCTATATCCGGGGTCTAAGCGTTTTGGTCTACTTTAAGGTTAAAATGCCATGCTGGGCCTGGCGGGACAGATTCCAGCATGGGGAATCCTAGTTTCGAAAAGGTATTTATCCTTTACAAGCACCTATTGCTGAAAATATTAGGATATTTATGTGGAGGATGGGTGGATAGACGTTTCCACTTGTATCTGGATTTTAAGAGAGTATGTCTTTATGAATATAATCCATTTTAGCGTATTGTAATATTACTACATGTATTAAATACAGTTGTCATATAGACACTTAAAAATACAATTCTGTGAAATACTCACCTGTAGAATTGATATTATAAGTATACAGTACGTCCTGCTCCAGATATAATACTTACACTTGGGTTATCCTCCGCCAGATGGCGCTGCACTGCAGAGACATGCAAAACAGGCTCCTCCCAGCCCCTCAAATACCCAGGGACCTCCCACAAATCCCCAGCATTGAAAAGCAGTGAACAAGAAGCCGGGAGAATTTAACCACCAACTGGTAAATATGAAAATGATAACAATCACCATACAGGGGATCCAGAGTAATACCAAAACCAGGGTGGGGTGCAGCAGGACGTACTGTATACAAATATCAATTCTACAGGTGAGTATTTCACAGAATTGTATTATTCTTAGTATACAGTACGTCCTGCTCCAGATATAATACGTACACTTGGGACATCCAATAGCAGTGTCCATAAATTAGGGTGGGATCCACAACAAAAAAGGCAACAGCAGACAGTTTAAAGCACTGTCACCTGCAATACCTTGCGGCCAAGAGCAGCATGAGTTGAGGCGCTAACGTCAACCTTAGAAAACTTTTGAAAAGGTATGAACAGTAGACCAAGTAGCGGCCTAGCAACTAGTTCAACAGAAGCCTGGTGCTGAAAGGCCCAAAAGGCACCAATAGCACGAGAAGAATAAGAAGTCAAGCGAAAGGGAAGATTCTTCCCCTTAGTGGAATAGGCCTGAGTAACAGACTGACGAAACCAATCGCTAACAGTAGACTTGGCAGAAGCCAAAAAACCTTTCCAGGGCCCAGAAGAGACCATCCCATCCAAGTAAGGACCAGGCCAAAGGCCGCCTAACCCCCTGATGTCAGAAGGGATCGGGCACATTCAGGATGGAGGGGCCGTAGGCCCAAGGAGCATCAGTTCTCCTAAAGGACACAGTGACTACCAAGGAAAAACTTCCAATACCTGTTCAAGGAATGCAGGACCCTTTCCTCAGCGATGCTAGGAATATGGCACATAAGGAAGACAATATCTTAAATCAATGAACATAAGACACCGCCTTAGGCAGAAGTCTGGCTTAAAACGGAACACCGCCCTATCCTGGTGTATCTCAAAGAATGGGGGCTAGACAGACAGAGCCACCCGCTCAGACACACATCTGACTGAAGTAACAGCCACCAGAAGGACAACCTTGAGGGTAAGAACAGCCAGACAGCATCCCGAATAGTTCCCAAGGGAACACCTCGCAAGGCAGACAGAATCAAATTCAAATCCCAACAGGGACCATAGGATTACATGGGGAACGCACATGAGCAACCCCCTGAAGGAAAGTCTTAACCAAGGAAGGCTGAGCAAAGACCTCTAAAAGAAGGCGGACAGGGCAGAACCTGACCCCTCAAGTACTGAGTTGGAGAACCAACTCCTACTCATGCTGTAATAACTCTAGAACCCTGGGAACAGAGAAAGCCCGGCAGGGAAGAGACCTAGACTCACACCAATCAACATGGGTACACATACCCTATACAAGATGGGGGAAGAAGAAGAAGACGAAGCCTGTTCTAGTCTTCCCAAGGTCCAATCACTGAGACATATAAGCCTGTCTCCATCAATAAGGATGTTTCAGCAGTCAGGCCGTCAAGGCCAGAGTCTGTAGATTGGGGTGACGTAAAGGGGCACAGAGTGAGCAGAGCTGGCCTCCTGGCAGAACGTACAGATCTACTGCCCTCAATACCACATCTGCGAACCACACTCTACTAGGCCACCAGAATCACTGGTCCCCCCTTCCAGAGCAATCTCGCGCAGAACCCTGCCTAGCAGGGGGAATGGAGAAAAGACATACAGGACAAAATGTCCAACCATGACGTTACCGGGGCATCATGACCACGGCCAGAGGATCCTGGGACAGGGAAACAAGGCTGAGAGCTTGTGATAGTGACGGGACACAAAAAGATCCACAACTGGTTGGACCCCATAGTGACACAGGGATTAGCACATCCTGTCGCAGAGGGACCCCCACCGGAGCGAATACCACTGGTATGCAGGGAACCTTGTCCTCCACCCAGATTAGGATCATAGACACATCCTGGAGGACCCTCCTGCTCCAGGTCCCATCCAGATGATTAAGGTAGGTCACTGTCAGACAGACCGAGCGCCCCCAAACAGGCAGGCCCTGAAGAGGAGTAGTCAAGCGAGATAGAACTAACCTAAACGCTCACTGTTTCAACATCGATAGGTGAATGGACCTTCTAAGGTTCCCACCTCCCCCATAACCGCAGGGAGTTTCAGAAGAAACCCCCCCCCTTCAAACTGATAGATTGGCACCCATGGTGACCGTCACCAGGAAGGGGCAAGAAGGGAACTGCCCCCAGACAGGTCCCTTGAATTCATCCACTCCAAGAGGGACCTCCTTACCAGGGGGGAAGGCACACATGACCCTGCTCCAGGGATGCTGGATCCCTGTCCAGTATTAACAATAGAAGTTGCAGAAGGGCCCAAGGGGGACTGAGTATAGGGGACCTCTTCTGAGCAAGCCACCAACGGGCCCACCAGCTGCATTCCTGCCAGGTGAAGGGATGGGGACAGCAATGAGGGACTGAGCCCATGCAACCAGATTGTCCACCTCATTGCTGAGGAAGGAAGATTCTCGCCTGAACCGAATCCAGATTCATCCCTAGGAATGGAGTTACCAATTAATTGGACAATGAGGACTTGAGGTGATTGAACACCCATCCAAATGACTTCCAATGGACACCACCAGCCGAGTAACCAACTCAGCCTAACGTAGAGATTGGGAAGTGAAAAAGGACATCTGGGTAGGTCCTTGCGCGGATGCCCCTAGGTCTCATCAGAGACACCACCCCCGTCAGCACCTTGGTGAGTACTCTGGGAGCTGAAAAGAGGCCAGATGACAAGGCCACAAATTAGCAGTGTCGGGCCTCCAACACGAACCAGAAGAGCCTCGGTGTCCAGAAGACACAGGGAAGTGAAACATAAGCATCTTTGATCTCCACAGACGGGAAGAAGCCCACTGGGCGCAAGGCGCTGATGGCCCATCTCAGAGTTTCCATGCAGAAACTGCCTGTAATTATACAACTGCCAAAAACCTGTGAATCCAGAATGTCCAGACTGACCCATCCTTGTGGGTGTATCTGGAAAGGTTGGTGTAGCGGCCCCTGCCTCTGCCTGTTAGGGCAAACTGCAAGTGACCCCCAGACCCAGCAGGCCGTGCATGGCCTGCACCAACACCTGAACAGAGGCAGGGACCAGGAGTACCCTGACAATCTTGGGGGAGGCCGCGCAACAAACTCTATCCTGTATCCGGAGGACACTACCTCCTGAATCCACCAGAATGAGGCAAGATGCCTCCTGATAGGAGCAAGGTGCTGCAGCCATCCCCTCACCCAGACGGGCGAGGGCGCCCCATCATGCTTGAGGGGGTTTGGTGGAAGATTTAGGCTTAGCCCCGCCGGAGGGGCCAGGACGTTGTCTGCCGCTCCTGGGGCAGGAGTCTGCACAAGCCCCCAGGAAGGACACCCCTGGTTCTTGTTTAACACTATGGTATGGAGGGGGAGGGGTGCCCCTGCCCCGAGGGGGCCGAGACGGCCGTCTGCGTTGGGGTGTTTTGCCCTTTTTACCAAACATGTCGAGACGGGCCCCAAATAGGCGTCGCCCTCTAAAGGAAAGCCCAGTAAGAGTCTTTTTAGTAGCATCGTCAACACCCCACTGTCGCAGCCAAACCAAGCGACGTATAGCTACCACAAGGGCAGAAGTTCTTGCACACATTCTAATGGTGTCATCCAGCGCTAATAGAATGAATTTTACAAATACCTCACAACTGGAGACCACCTCCCAGGGGAGATCCTCAGGGTGATGATCAAGCATCTTTCTGATGAGGGTTCTAGCGGCCACTGCAGTGATGGCCGCGGCACAGACCGGCCGCAGCGCCGTTCCTGAACAAGAAAAGGCGTGTGAAGCCAGCCTATCAATGCGCTGGTCCTCAGCATCCCGAAGGGTACGGTAAGCAGGGGCCGTAATAAAGGGGGGGGGTTAAGAACCCCTATGATCGGTGCATCCACCACGGGAGGTGATGACCAACAATTAACCATGTCGGGGGGAAAGGGTATTTCCAATTCCAGTCCCCTGGAACCCCTGGAAGTTTACTAGGGGATTCCCATTCTTTGAATACAAGAGCCTGGAAATGATCCTGCTCCAGAAATTCCAAGCGCGCTGTCGCTGTATGGAAACTCTCCCCTCTAGGCTTGGGAGCCTCACCAGGGAGAGAGAGATAGGACCTCAAAGACCTTTATCAATAATTTGTAAGTGTCGCACTGGCCCCAGTTGCAAGTCAAGGGCAATAGTACGGCCATAAGCGTGACAATACAGTACACTGAGACCGCCACACAAATACCCCCCCTTTCTTTTCCCCCCGAACTACGGGGGGAAACGAGGATGGCGACCTTTTACACAGGGTCCACCGCTACACGGGGCATGGGCAATAATGCGGGAGGGGCATCCACTATAGGCTCACCATCAGCCTAAACCGCGTACCCTTTGGTGGGGGACTGCGGTGGAGCGTTGCTCCATAAGCACACATCGTGCTGCCTACCTTCACCCGACCAGCGCAGCCCAGGCTGGGAGGCACATCAGGAAAAGGACGGGTGGGAGTAGTCCAACAGGGCCGCAGGCTGTAATAGCCCCACTCACCTGCGAGAGAGTGATACTTCATGTCTTCGCAGTCAGCACTGCAGAGAAATCTGGGGATTTGTTGGAGGTCCCTGGGTATTTGAGGGGCCGGGAGGAGCCTGTTTTGCATGTCTCTGCAGTGCAGCGCCATCTGGCGGAGGATAACCCAAGTGTAAGTATTATATCTGGAGCAGGACATACTGTATACTAAGAATAGTGATTCTATGCCAGCTTGTGAGAATACCATGTAAACTAAAATGCAACAGAAGAAGGCAACATATTATCCAAGATCATTCAATGCTAATCTACACTTTCCTGTCTCCCAAACATGGGGAAAATGCCGCTGTGTCTTATCCAGGAGAATCTCTGAACATGAAGAGCAACCGGCCCTGCGGCAATCCTTCAGTTGCACTGGAGCACGGCGGCTGCACTAAGCCATGGCTTACTGCTGTGCGCAAACCCAGCTACCCGCCCATTCAAGTTATTGGACAAGCAGGGGTGCACACACAGAGTGCTGCTCTGTGCACTGTAAATGCAGCCATCTGCACTGCATGTGTTGTGATTCTAGATCTCAGGAGGTAAGAAGTTGGTCGGGATTGGGGTGGGGGGGGATCCACTACACTACCTGTTATATGGTGGGTTGGGGGTGTTCTTTACACTGCCAGTTATATGTGGAGGGGATTCCGTTTGCCATTTGTGGGGGTCTGCCACACTAACTGGTATAGTGTTTTTTGAGGGGTTCTGCACATTTAAGGGGGAATAGGGGAGTTCATTCACATTTATGTTTTGAGGGGGGGGGGGGGGGGGAGTATTTCAGCTCACTATTTGGTTCAGAATTTTTTTTCCCTCATCTTCTTCCTCCAAATCATGAAGACTTATTGACAGGTGCATCTTGTATGGTGAAAAATATGGTATGTAAATGTAGCTAAAAGATTGGAAAGGAGGGGTCCAGGCCGACCCCATATATTGATGGGAGTGCAAAATCAACCCACCCACGCGCTAACCTATCATTGAGTCATTGTGATCTACTGATCCAAAACATGAGAATAAATGCTTATTTTTTAAAATGACAATATAATCTGCTAATTTTATTAGTATTTATACAAAATATAACCTGCTAACTATTAGTATTTATACAAGTAGACTGACATACATTCATGGTTATAGCCCAACATTCATTATATTGTGTTCATGCATCTTTTGTTTAGCTTAATAGGTGATAATTTCACAAATTTACAGTGAACGGGCAGACTAGTTTCTCCTAGTTATTAAGCGTTCTTCAGCGCCACATTTTTTAATCGGTCAGTGCAGATACCTTAGTTAATAATGACGATAGTAAACATATATTTTTGTATAACATATATTTGTATATGGTGACTTGGTTAACATATGTGTATTTTACCTAGGGTCACCCAAGAAAAATAAAGCTGACACTTTTACACTGCAATGAAGGGCCCACAGCATCAGGAGCGAGAGTTGATGGGCAAGGAGTTAGGCTATTTGTTTGGCAGGATGGGGTTCACTCAGATATTCATGTTTTTTTAGAAACAGGGCTATGTGCAGAATATCAGAAAAAATCTGAATGCAATAGGGAGAGTAATTATCGTCTCCCTAGCATCTTTAAGGTCCTAGTATTGATAAGAAATGAAGTACCAAGTCATTTATTGTGTCCTAATATTAAATAGAATAGTTCATCATAGGGATTCATTATAGGGATCATATTATTCATCATAGAGGTTCACGATAGGGATCATAAGGTGCATAAATGGTTATATGTTCCACTAAGCGGGAGCTCCAACTGGGGTTAATAAATACCGCAGTGCACATGGTAACAGTATAAACCCTTATAAATAGCTATCAGGCTATTTCTAGATAATCAATGTATAAAAATCATGTATGATTTTTATATCAAGAATTAGCAGAAACCATGGCCTAGAAGTGAACTGTGTTTTTTTTTCCTTCTCTTGTGAAATCTGTGTGGGGGTGATACTAATGCCAGCTTTTAAAATCTGTTAACTTCAAATAAAACTTGACTAGTATAAACAAGTCAGCAATTCCAAATAAGAGCTACCGTATTTTAAGTGGACCAACACCCAGGGGTGATCGGCTCGGGAATCTATAAGATTCCCGGGCCGATCACCTCCCTCACCGCGGGACATCCGAGATCGTTTGTGAATGGCAGGCGCGGGCGCGCGCCCTGTAAGAGTGACGTGCGGGAGGCGGCAGCGGACGCGCTGTCTTTGACGTCGGCGGGGATTGGACGGCGCGGTCACGTGGGAGCGTGGTGAGGCGAGTTTTTGGGGCTTTCTGGGGGGTTTCACACAGCGGGGCACCCCCTGAAGTGGACCAAAACCCAGGATAGTCAAAATCCTGGGTGTTGGTCCACTTTAAGAATTGTTGAGACAATGGGATTTCAGGATAGGTGTTTGCTGAATGAGAAAAAGCTCACAATCCCCGTTGTAGAATAAAATTGTTTCAGAAAATCCTGAATGTATACTTTCTCAGGTAGACCCTGGGGTTTGTGTATCTAGGACCAATAAACATCTCTCTAGACAGAGCTACATACACAATTTCAAGGAAACAATGTTTTTCACCCGAAACTGGTTTGTCGGCCAAAATGTTAAGCTACAATCAGTGCTGTCATTCAAAATATATGCAACACTATTTTATTTCATAGAGATAGTATTTTAAATGGCCAATGTATTAATTTGAATGATGATTGGGTAGAAATCTAAAAATGGGTATTATAAGTATGTCACACACCCCGATTCCACTATTCATGACATATGGGTTATGGTCCAGTAGAGGGCGAACTTCTGCAGAGATTAAAGCAAAAAAGAAGCCCCTCCCGGTCCATAAATACCTGGGACCTCACACACATTCCCCAGAATATGACAGCAGTAAGGGGACCAGGAAGAGCTAATAAAACATTGTTAACCATAAAAAGTTCACCATATAAAGCATCCAGAATACAAAATGCGGGATGAAGCAGGGTGTGTGACATACTTATAATACCCTTTTTAAAGGTGAGTAATCACAAAATGGTATTATTCCAAGTATGTCACACACCCCGCTTCCACTATTCATGACATATGGGACATCCAATAGCAGTGTCCGTCATGGGTGGGGATCCAAATACAGCAAAAAAAATGCACCAATTTAAACCACTGCAGCTTGCAGAACCTTGCGGGCAAAAACAGCATCCGCTGAGGCCCGCACATCAACTTTATAAAACTTGGAAAAAGTATGAACAGAAGACCAAGTAGCAGCCTTACAAACTTGTTCAACAGAAGCCTGGTGCTGAAAAGCCCAGGAAGCCCCAACAGCATGAGTAGAACGAGCAGTGATCTTAAAAGGAGGAACCCTCCCCTTAGCAGAATAGGCCCCAACAATGGCCTGGCGTATCCATTTACTAATGGTAGACTTGGCGGGCGCCAAACCATTTCTGGGCCCAGAAGGCACCACGAACAAGGCGTCAGTCTTACGAAAAGGAGAAGTAGCAACCAAATAGTACTTCACACAACTAACCACATCCAAAGAGTGCAAAACCTTCTCCTTGTCATTGCTAGGCTTAGGACACAAGGAAGGGAGAACTACATCCTGATTGAGATGGAAGGCAGAAACCACCTTAGGAAGGAAATCTGGTTTAAAGCGAAAAACCACCTTATCCTGGTGTCTCTCAAAGTAAGGGGCCTGAATAGACAGAGCCGCCAACTCAGAGACACGCGGAACAGAGGTAATAGCCACCAAAAAGGCAACCTTTTGAGTGAGCACAGAAAGAGACACATCCTGCATCGGTTCAAAGGGAGGCCCCTGGAGGGCCGAAAGAACCAAATTTAGGTCCCAAACGGGAACCAAAGACTTTCTAGGGGGCCGAACATGAGTGACCCCTTGGAAAAAAGTCTTGACCAGATGATGCAAAGCAAAAGACCTTTGAAAAAAGACAGCCAGGGCAGAAACCTGGCCCTTCAAAGTACTGAGCTGGAACCCCAGATCCAGACCGTGTTGTAGAAACTCCAAAATCCTAGGAATCGAAAACACCCTGCAAGGTAAGGCCCTAGCCTCACACCAGTCAATATAGGACCGCCAAGTCCTATAGTAAATGGTAGAGGAAGACCTCTTTCTAGCTCTAATCAAGGTTTGAATAACCGCCTCAGACAAACCTTCCTCCCTCAGGATGAAGGTTTCAGCAGCCACGCCGTCAAAGCAAGCGTTTGTAAATTGGGGTAACGTAGTTGACCCTGAGAGATCAGATCCGGAGACAGGGGCAGCCTGTACGGATCTACCGCCAATCTTACGACATCTGCGAACCAAATCTGTCTTGGCCACCTTGGGGCCACCAGAATTGCTGGTGCCCCCTCCAGAGCCAGCTTGCGCACTACCTTGCCTACCATGGAGAAGGGGGGAAACAGGTACAGAAACCCCAGATCCCTCCAGGCAAGGGACAAGACATCCACTGCCAGGGCCAGAGGATCCTGAGATAGAGATACAAAGGTTGGGAGCTTGTGATTGTGCCGAGAGGCAAAGAGATCCACCTCCGGAGTCCCCCACTTGTGACACAGGGCCCGAAACACCCTGTGGTTGAGAGACCATTCCCCTCGGCGAGAGAATCCCCTGCTCAGGGAGTCCGCCTCCGTGTACTCCACTCCCGGAATGTATACTGCCGAGATGCAAGGAACATTGCTCTCCGCCCATGTCAGAATCAGAGAGACTTCCATGAGGGCACTCCTGCTGCGAGTCCCTCCTTGGTGATTGATGTAAGCTACCGCAGTACGATTGTCTGATCGAACCTGAACCGGTAAACCCTGTAGGAGAAGTGTCAGATGCGACAGAACCAAGCGGATAGCTCTGAGCTCCAAGACATTGATGGGGTGTGAGCCTCCTGAGGACTCCACAACCCCTGGAACTGATGATCTTTCCAGAAACCTCCCCAGCCCGACAGGCTGGCATCCGTGGTAACCTAACGAGGGGCCAGGAACGATCTGCCCCTCATCAGATTGCTTGATTCCAGCCACCACTGAAGGGACTGCCGAACCCTGGGAGACATCAGAAATTACTGATCCAAGGACTGTGGACATCAGTCCCATTTCAGCATTATATGGAGTTGTAGCGACCTCATGTGGAATTGAGCAAAGGGGACTGCCTCCAAACCCACCAGAGTCATCCCTAGCCGAATGGAAGGGTAAGGGTTGGTCAGGAGAACACGTATCAGATCCTGAACCCTCTGCACCTTTGGCTGAGGTAGGAACACTCTGGCCTGACTGGTATCCAGATTCATGCCCAGAAAGGAAATCTCCCTTGATTGGGAGAAAGAAGACGGGGTGGTTGATCACCCATCCGAACCTCTCCAGCGTCGTCACCACCGTCCTGGTGTCCAGCTCCGCCTGGCAGAGGGAGAAAGCGGTAATGAGCAGGTCGTCCAGATATGGCACAATGCGAATGCCCTGGGCTCTGAGCAGGGCCATAATGCCCGCCAGAACCTTGGTAAACACCCTTGGTGTCGAGGTCAGCCCGAACAGGAGGGCCACAAACTGAAAATGCTGATCTCCGACCACAAACCTGAGAAATCTCTGGTGTGCTGGGAAAATTGGTACATGAAGGTAAGCATCCTTGATGTCTATGGACGTCATGAAATCCCTCGGACGAAGGGAACCGATGGCTGAGCGCAGAGTCTCCATGCGGAACCTCTTGGTTCTGATGAACCTGTTTAGAAGCTTCAAATCCAGAATGGGTCTTATGGAGCCATCCCTTTTGGGAACCGTGAAAAGGTTGGAATAATAGCCCCGGCCTCTCTCTGAAAGAGGCACTGGGCATATGACTGCCATGTCCAGGAGGTTCTTTACAGCCGACAGGAGCCCCTGCGCAGCCCGAGGATCCGAAGGCACCCGAGACCTTAGGAATCTGGGAGGAGGCCGGTACTCGAACTCCAGTTTGTACCCAGACGAGACCACTTCCAATATCCACTTGTCCGTAACCTCCCGGTCCCAGACCTGGAAGAAGAGCTGCAGCCGTCCCCCCGCCAGTAAGGGTGAGGGCGCCTCCTCATTGCTGAGCTGGCTTGGCAGCGGGCTTGGGTTTGGAACCCCAGGTAGAGGCTGGACGGGCACATCCTCTACCTCTGTTCCAGGAACCCCCTCTAAGGCCAGAGTAGGCAAGACCTCTGCCCCCTCTGGTGCCATGAAAGGAAGGACTGAAAGAGCTTGCCCCCCGAAAGGAGCGACGCTGCTTCTTACGCTGAGGTAGCTTTCCACCTTTCGCCACAGAATCTAATTTGTCTACAAACAGCCGCATTCCCAGGAAGGGCAGAGCTGTAGTGATTTCTTTGCCGCAATATCAGCCGCCCACTGGCGCAGCCAGACCGATCGGCGCATGGCCACCAACAGAGCTGAAGTTCTACTACACATGGTAATAGTGTCGTCCATAGCCGACAAAATTCATGAACAATTCACACCTCTTAAGGGCTGTGAATTCAACGCTGTCCAGGTTGAGCTGGGACCCATTTAACATGTCCCTGATCTCCGACCAGGTAGCCACAGCCACGAGTGCCGATGCACAGACAGGCCGCAAGGCTGAACCCACACTGGCAAAGGCATGGCAAGCCATCTGATCAATGCGCTTGTCCTCGCCATCCTTAAGGGTGGTGGCGTCAGGAGTATGTACAACGGAGGTGTTGGACAGTCCTAAGATGGGCGCATCAACCTCGGGCGGGGAAGACCAGCGCTTTACCGCATCCACCGGAAAGGGATACTTCCTATCCCATCCCTGAGGAACACCATGAAGGCGACTTCTCCCATTCTTTAAGAATCATGCTGTCAAAATGATCTTCATTTGGAAACTCCAAGCGGGGCTTAGAGAACCCAAAGAATTCCCCCTTCTTCGGAGGGGCCTCCGCTGGTGGGGAAATATCCAGAACCTCTAACAGATGGGTCAGGACCCTGGGGGTATCAACAGCATCCCCCAGTGCCTGCCCGGCATCAGAATCAAAGAACTGCAATTCCTCAGTCTCAGATTCCTCATCAAGCGGGGAATAATCAGCCCAGTCAGGGGAGTCATAATCATCAAATTCCATTACCGGCGTAGCCGGTGACAGATGCCTTTTCTTAGCATTGGCCTTTCTGCCCACTGAGCTAGAAATAATTTTCTCGAGGTTGGCCAGCCTGGCACATACATCCGAGTGCGACTCCCCACTAATGACAGTGTCACTTGGGGTACGGATGATGCGGGGTGGGATAGGTGAGGCGGGCGGCACTGACCCAGAAGCCTGGAGTCCCGACTGCCGCGTTATGGCCTGTTGCGCACATGGTATGCAAGTAAGTACATTCTTCCCCGTAAGGGGTACCCCACAACCCACACATAGCCGGGATTGTCCCGAAGGAGCCTCCATATGGTGATTCTAAGGAAGTCGCAATGACCCGAGGGAATTACGCTGGTAAGAAACCCGGGATGCCCTTTAAGTCCCAAGTGGGAGGATTTATAAGTGCCCCAAATTTCTGCTAGGGACCCCTTTTAAGCAAGGCACAGGGAGTCCTCCTGAAAGACACAAAGGAGTGGCCATAAGAACATGCGCACACACACACATATATATATAATATATATATCATCATAAATCAAAGAAAAAGTGAAAAGGGACTAGCGCTGTCCCCTGTCCCTGAACACCTATTAAGGTGATTTCTACCCTCACCCTGACCTGCAGCCAAGGCTGGGAGGATAATATTGGGCTTAATGTATAAAGGTCCGGGCAGAAATAGAGCAAAAAAATGGCCGGGCGTAAGCCCCAGCTTACCTGCAAGGAAGAGAAGCAGACATCTTCTGACTTGCTTGCTGTCCTGCAGAGAAGGAACTGGGAATGTGTGGGAGGTCCCAGGTATTTATGGACCGGGAGGGGCTTCTTTTTTGCTTTCATCTCTGCAGAAGTTCGCCCTCTACTGGACCATAACCCATATGTCATGAATAGTGGAAGCGGGGTGTGTGACATACTTGGAATAATATATTTTAACATTGTTAGATTATATCATACCGATTACTAGGATCACTAGCTAGGATAATGTTTGTATTTTTAAATTTAATACCTGATGCATCCATATAGGATTGGTAGATGTTTTATTTCTGGAAATGTATTAGTATATTTAAAATAATCAGTATAAACGGAAAGATCTATAGTATTACTATTATAGTATTTTAGTATTATTAAAAAAATATTTTCATGATTATATGTATTATGGGATTTTAAATGTCTTAACTATTAGCCATAATAATTATCCTCAGGATAACAATTATATAATTGTTAGGATGTTCATTTATGACAAATAATTATCCACATAGTTCCAGTTGATGCTGAGAAATTAATTGAGGATAGTATTGGGATATGTGGGGGTGAATATGTGGGGGTGAAGGTATTAAATTATATATATATATATACCTATTCAGGGCATGAATTTATTCCTCCAAAATAGTACAAGATTCATTTATTGGCTTATACTGACCTCTTGTGGTTAACCCCAAAAATCTAGGTCATCGGATAGGAAAGATCAGGAGGAAATTAAGATAAGAAATTTAAATAGGAGTATAGCTCCTAGGGGAAGAAAGCTCAGATAGCATCAGATCATCAGATCAGCTCATCTCACATCAGAACTCATTTGATTTGAGGAATCTACTCTGACTGAAATCAACCCCACATATCCCATAAGCTTTGTATGATTGGAAACCGACCTTCCATAGAAATTTGGTAACGTATGGTTCTTATTATTTAATAGTTATTTGGCTGGACATTGTGAAAACTCTTGCTGGACTACATATTCCAACAAGCTTGTTAAAACTGTAGATCGAGCTGTGGATCAAGAGTACTGATCATCTTTGCAGCACCTTATTTTTCCAACCATATTAAAGTGGACCAACACCCAGGATTTTGACTATCCTGGGTCTTGGTCCACTTCGGTGGGGCACCCCCGATCGGGGTGCCCCGCTGTGTGAAACCCCCCCAAACACCCGGAAAACTCACCTCTCCCCGCTCCCAGCGCCGACGGACAAGCGATTTGACAGCCGCTTGTCCGTGGCTCCTCCGCCGCCGCCTCCCGCGCGTCCCTCTTGACACGCGCGCCCCCGCGCCGGACATTCACAGACGGCTGGCACGGGGGCGTGCACGCCTAGAGGGGCGCGAGGGAGGCGGCGGCGGCCGGCCGCCGCCGAAACCAAGGTAAGGGGGTTTGGGGGTTTTGGGGGGGTTTCACCCCGCGGGACATCCCGATCTCGGATGTCCCGCGGGGAGGGAGGTGATCGGCCCAGGAATCTTATAGATTCCCGGCCCGATCACCCGAGGGTGATGGTCCACTTTAAATTCCAGTCCAGTAAATGAACTATACTACCAAATATCTTTGGTTAAATTTTATAATTGTCGGAGCATTGTTTACTGGGGATAATTATTTTATTTTTAATCTATAAATTTGGTATTGCAACTAAGTATAATTGTTTTTTCATGGTTGCCTTAAAGTTAGTTAATTAAACCGGACCTTCAGCGTGATTTAATGAAAAAATAAAAAACGGTTCCCCAGCATCTAAAATTAATATATTTTACGTTTTTAGTCACTAACTTATTATTCTTTCCCCCACTGGGCTGCAACTCTGTTCAGGAATTTAGGATACGGGCGCCGCCATCTTGACTCAGAAGCATCACACTTACTGAGGAGAGGAGAGTGGGATAAGATACAGGGGGGTGGGTTATAGCTGTGCTTTGCTCAGACAGAGCAGAGCTGGGGACAGGTAAAGGTCAGCAGTCCCAGAATGCAGAGCAGCATAGTCAGGAGGCACTTCCTGTTTGCAGGCTGCCTGATAAGATGGCAGCTTCCATAAGCCGCCATCTTGGATGTTTAAAGGCTCATAACATGCAGTAGATGCAGGTAGGATGATTTTTAATGTGGACAATCTGTATGTACAGGGTGTGAGAAACATATAAGATAGGCTCTTATTCAGAGTGAAGGTCCGCTTTAACAGGTTATTTTGTGGTGTAGAAGTGAGCCCTCTTGTAGCTAAATTTGATATATGGTTTAATCTGATTGTTTTTTTAATTGATTATTCTAAATGTATTTATAATAAATAATTGTTCTTTATCTTTAACTGTTATTAGTAAGTTTTACTACTGAGCTGCTAAATTACCTCAAGGGATCTCTTTTATAAGGTGTTTATGTCCACCTTAAAGGATCACCCTAGCTTATAAACTTCATGATTTTTTTTCCTCTTTATTCTATATTTTATATACCCGACATAGCGTATGCTTGTATAAGGGAAGTAAGTAGGGCTGTATTTGGTGTTCATGGTGCCCTAGGCACTTTAAAAAAAAAAAAAAAAGGGGCACAAGCACTTAAAGTTAGGTCAAAGTCCATATAAAAAAAAAAGTGTGTAGGGAGAAAGGGTGCAATGGGCTAGATGCAGAGAATGTGTGTGGAGGAGGGCACACGGGGAAATGCAGAGAAGCAGACAAGCATGTTCCATCTTTTACTGCATTCTGACATACAGGAGTCACATGACCACACCAGTGGAGGGGAGATGCTCTGGTCCGCGTTCAACCTATTGCCCTTCGCACAAATACACTCTGCATCCTTCTGTGACTGGGGGTGTTTGTTAGGAGGCATTAATGTTCTTGCTACATGATTTTTAATTTCTTTTCTTTACTACAGTAGTAAGGGCAGTGTCCCCCCCCCTTCCAGGTTGCCACCCTAGGCACGTGCCTAGGGTTGCCTAATGGTAAATACAGACCTGGAAGTAAGAAGTTGTAGCGTGGTCCGATCGGTGCAATGCATGAGTTGCTCCTCCGTACAGTACACTGTACTCCATTTTTACATTAATGCTGGAAGGTCATGTTCTTTGGTTTATGTAAATTTGGAGTTTTTTTTGCACCAGAGCAGGGTGAAATTGACTCCCTTACAATGTTTATAATCTATACATAAAGCATTTCTAAAAACAAGAAAATATTTATTCCATAACATATAGAAAAACATATCAATAGAATAGTATGCATGAAGACAACACTCATTCAGAAGGTTTTATTGATCACACTACTAATTAGACTATTTCTTCTGGGCCGATTACTATTATGTTGTGTTTTTAGTTACTGTTACTAGTGTACTTATTTTTAACATTAATGTTATATCAATTCAGTGTAGTATGATGGGAATTGGCCAGAGAGATATCTAATTAGAGTGGTTATAGACCGCTCCACCGTTGAGGTTGGCGACGCCTGTTGGGCCCAAAATTGCTGTGCTCGCCAGTTGCTCATGTTATGGGGAAAACGAGGCCTCAGTATATGAAGCCGACGCCTGTCTCTTCTGCCATGTCACAGATGTTCCCCTGATGTCAGCATGCGCTCTGGTGTGCCTCCCCCGCATGATGTGCATCAAGCCAGGGCACAGGGGCCAACCGGGTCTGTTCTGGTGCGCTCCATGCCAGGGCACTAGTAACATACTTGGGGCATCAGATTCAGCCACACCATCCCCGCACTGCACCATACTGTTGAATCTAGCGCGTGGGAGAGGAACGTCCGCTCGCCACAGTCAGTTGTCGGAAGGAGCTGCCCCTTGCTGGCACCTGGCCCATTAAGTGAGCACTCCAACCCTATGTTGGTAAGGATTTGCTCTGGGCGCTGTTCGACTGACTAGGCGAATAAGATTATGAGAAGACCCCGCTATAACAGGTTGCAGTAAAACACAACATAATATTGGATAACAGATAACCATATTGTAGGTTTATTTTTGTAATATACTTTCAGAGATTATATTTAGAAAATATTTTGTTATTGATTTATTTAAAAAACATTTAGTTTTAATACATTTTAATAATAATTTTGTTATCCCCTAATTGTCATTTTTTAGATGTTGCCAAACCAGATTCAAAAATCGAACTAAACTGTTCCACATATCGGATGTTATCTTCTCTACATTTTAGGGCATATTTGCCTATGGGGTGACTTTGGATTTCTTTTCGAAGAACCATATAAGTGTTCATATATATGCTGTTGTATCTCCTGTTTTGGGGGTTTTGCCATTTAGCATTCGATATGGCGTCTCCTTGAAGTATATATTAACACTGATTAAATGATCGATATGTATATGCCTTTGATGTTGCAACATTTCTTATTTGAAAAGTCATAATGACTTGACATTACCCGCGCTCTCTACTTGATCTGGCTTTGGACCTAGACTATATTTCAAACCTGAATCCGCAAACTTGAAAATCACAAACGCATTGACTCTCAGGATCAATGAAACCACGAGATCCCCCGGAGGAAGTCTTACATGTAAACGCAACACACATTGTATCTGCATCTGTATTGTATGATCTTTGCTTTGTCTAAGCGATAAAACAGCTGGATCATATAAATGTCTTTTATTGTGATGTAATAAACAAAATAATATTTTTTTTTTGGACAGACATATGCATTGTTCCAATTCGCATCATTCATTAAAGTGGACCAAAACCCAGGATTTTCACTATCCGGTCCTTCCCTGTGGGGCACCGCTGTGTGAAAATCCCCAGAATGCTGTCCAAACTCACCTCGAGCCCACGGAGCAGGCTCGCATATTAATGTGCAGCTAGAGAAGCTGCACATACCAGCAGTGTGCGTCATCTCTCGCTCCCTTTGGCTGTGCATGGCCCCACACAACCATTCAGTTGTGGTGGACAGGCCACACGCAGTGATAAGTAATGTGAATGATGCCAGCTCAGCATGCAGCGTGGGCTCTGGGGAAAGCTAAGAATTTTGGGAGTCTTGGGAAGCGTATGCCTGCTCTGGAATGTCAGACTTCAGGGTAGGTTTTGGTAAACAACAACTGTATCCTTTAACCCTTCTATTGCCAGCCACGTAAATTTTACGTGGCTGCCTCTCCAACCGTTAAACGCCAGCCACGTAAAATTTACGTGCCTGACTTTCTCCATTAATAGAATAAAAAGCATAAAAAAAAAATCACTTACCTGACCCCTTGTTTGATCCAGCCGGGTCTCCTCTTCAGCCAGAGGGGCTCCGATCGCCGATTGGGGCTCCTCCGGCTGCAGGGGAGGGCCCGGAATAGGGTGCCCCCCCCCCGTATCAGCAGCCGCCGGGATTTGCCTGCAAAAAAAAAAAAAATCACAGTTACTCACCTCCGCGCCCGCTGGCTCCCGCAGCCTCTCCTTTTCATGGGGGGGGGGGCTCCGATCACCCCGCCCCCCCACGCTCTTCGGTCTTCTGGAGGGGGATTAACAGCCCTCCTCCCTTCGCATCTTCCGAAGGCGGCTGCCACCTTTGATTCTGGCCCCGCCCCTTCGGGGGCGATGACGTCTCCGCCGGGTGTCATCGGGGCACCCGGCAGTTCAACTGTCAGATGCCGGTGACGGCTGGACAGAGGAGGAGGAAGGTAGGCGATCCTCCGATTTATTTTACCCTTAAAAATCCCCCAAAAAATGGGGTCCCCCTCCCTGGGAGGGGGGACCCTATGTCATTTTTTTTTTTAATTAACCCTTTGTTACCTGTAACCCAGTAGGTATAAAAGGCTTCCAGCAGCAGCAGGAGAGCAGAAGCCTAAGTGATCAGCGTGGGACACAGGGATGGATGGGAAGTAAGTATTAAAACATTTTTTTTTTTTTTAATAAAGATATTTTTAAAAAGTGTGTGTCTGTTTTTTTACTTTTAACCCTTTGTGAACTGGTAAGGGGTCCATGTGACCCCTATACCAGTTCACAAGGCTCGGTGGGTCTGGCAAGTCACCTGCGGCTAGCAGGGGGGGCAGAACCGTGGCCCTAGGCTATGACGGGTTGTAAAAATTGGTGTAACACCGCGCTTAAAACTTATATCTACCTATATCAAACAAACAAAAGAATTTAAGTAACAGCTCAACGTGTTGAAATATTCCCAATATCTCCAATCAAACGTGACAAAAATAAACACAGAGCTAACTGATTATACCAATAGTGCGCTAATTCTTTGGTGAATAAATAAATGTCCAAAGTGCATAGTAGTCCAATGAAAATGAATGAGATATCAAATAAACAATTTCTGTGAAAAAAGTTTTTTTTCTCTTATTATCCACTTCCCACAAGGTGCTTATTATTGCTCTTCTATGTGCATCACACCCAAATGTGCATATCCTTACCAGAGGGACATCGAAAAAAGGCCAATATGATTGGTAATCTGAATCTCCTCCCCTTGCTGCTGAATCACCGATTTAGATCCGCTTCTACTTAGATCCCCAGGGATAGGCGTTTCAGTCATAGATTCTCAGGAAATAGCAATGGATCATAATCCACATATAGAGGAAGATAAAAATATTGCAAATCTAGTGCAATGACGTTTAAAAGCTCATTTATTGCAAAGAAGTATTAAGAATCACACTCACAATTTTGAAGTAAAAAACAGCATGTCAGCTCTCTATCCAGAGCAAAGTGAATGGAGCAGGTCTCATCACCAGATTACAATGTTCCCGTCGGCCGATGGAAAACAAATATAGGTGATGGGTACTATCACAGGAAAGCAGCCTTGGTCCTCCTGTCCTCCAAGCTGTAAATGTACCAAATCCCTGGAATTTGGTACATTTACAGCTGGCCCCTGCGCCCTGTTCTACAAGCCCCCATAGCTGGTCACAGGCTGGTTACGCTGGGTAGGGGGGACCCTATGTAATTTTTTTTTTTAATTATGTTATCTGTAACCCAGTAGGTATAAAAGGCTTCCAGCAGCAGCAGGAGAGCAGAAGCCTAAGTGATTAGCGTGGGACACAGGGATGGATGGGAGGTAAGTATTAAAAAAAAAAAAAAAAAAAAAGTATCATTTTTTAATAAAGTTATTTTTAAAGTGTGTCTCTGTGTGTTTTTTTTTATACTTTTAACCCTTTGTGAACTGGTAAGGGATCTACGAGACCCCTATACCAGTTCACAAGGCTCTGGGTATGGCAAGTCACCTGCGGCTAGTGGGTGACTTGCCATTGACCCCCGAGACCCCCAATTACCTGCCTCCCCCAAAAAACCTTAAAATTTCCCCAAGAAATGGTGTCCCCCCCCCCCCCCCCCCCCCCCCCCGTGCAGGGGGACCCCACACCATTTTTTTTTTATTTAACTCTTTATTATGTGGATAGTAGTTGTATTTTATTTTGCAAATGTTATATAGTGCTCTTTTCAGTTTAGAGGATCACCTGGACAGGAACATATGTGGTATCATTGTAATCGGGAGAAATGGGGCTTTCACATGCAATATGGTTTTCTTTAATAAAATAAATGTTTTTGTTAAAATAAAGGAGACAATTTAACAAATACATATATTTGTATTTTTTTTATTTATTTACTTAATATATAAAAAAAAGTAGAAAAAATACAAACAAGACATTTCATGTTAAAGCCTAAACTCTGCCACAAAAAGAAAATATGTCATTCTCTTGGAAATTTATGCAAAAATCACAGTTAAGCATCACGCAAAATGGTGAAAAATATCCTGTCAGCAGAGGGTGACAAAATCTCAAGTAGGCTGGCAGTTAAAAGGTTACAGGTACCTATGCATGTTGGGTACTGTTCTGCTCGGGGGACCTTGCGCTTTCAGATTTAGCTTGTTTTTTCTTATTTGCATATTGATATTTTAGGAAAAGGTGTTTTTTATTCTGCTTTTTTTAAATTTTTTTGTGAAACCCTGTGCAACCTAAGAATTCTTCGAGATATTACTTCCAGAAAGATGAGCCCACTACAACAAGCTGGGTATGCTTAGAAAGCTTAACGTGTACTTTCAGGGAATATATGGTTTATTGGGGATAGTCCAAATGTAAAGGGTTGTTTTGGTAGAAAAAGCACAAGGTGCGCACTTTGTCTGCAGAGCTGAAATTTTGAAGTAAAATTACCGCTATGTGCATGCTTTACTTTGATGTGTTTGGTAACTATTTCCTTGACAGAACCCATGCATGTTGGGTATTGTTCTGTTCGGGGCATGTTGCTTTTTCAGATTTTCTGGTCTGCATATAGTTTTTTTTTAGGAAAATGTGGTTTTGATTCTGCTTTTTTATTCATTTTTAAGGAAACCCTGTGCAACCAAAGAATACATTGTGGGATTACTTCCAGAAAACTGCACCCATGTCAACAAGCCTGGTACGCCTAGAAAGCCTGAGGTGTGTACTTCTAGGGAATATATAGTTTGTGGGGGGTATTTCAAATGTAAAAAGTTGTTTTTCTTGAAAAACTGCAAGGTGCGCATATTGCATAGCATAGTTGTATTTTATCTGAAAATCTCCTAAAGCGTTGTTTCAGTTTGGGGGAGTCTCCTGGGCAGGAAAGGGTGTCTACCTATACATATGTGGTACCGCTGTAACCGGGAGAAATTGGGGTTTCACATGCAATAAGATTTTACTGACAAACTTAAATTTTTTGTTACAAAAAAACACTACAAATTGTAAAAAATTGTTTTTTTTTTTTAATTTTGTTGTACAATTTTCACCCAAAAATATTGAGAATACACTTAGAAAATGACAAACAAGACATTTCATGTTAACGCCCAGGCTCTGCTGAAAAAAACAATATATCACTTTCCTGGGAAATCCCTGTAAATCCCTTCAAAAATCACAGTTGAACATGGGAAGCACAAAATAGTGCAAAATGGTCTGGCAACAAAGGGTGACAAAATCTCAAGGTAGGCTGGCGGTTAAAGGGTTAAATGATTAATTTTCTTTATCACTTGCCCAGGTGGTTTAAAAGCCCCACCCCTCCCCCAGTCCACAGTATTAAACAAGTAATAATAGGTGGTGAGCCGTAGGACCTAATGGGGGGGGGGGAGGTTTATAAGGGCCATCCAGAAGGACTTGTAGAAAGTACTGTTACCGGTAAGACTAACAGGGATTTTCTCCCTTTGTCCTTCAGGATGGCCACAGAGAGGATAAGTGAGTAATTTAGAATAAGGGATGGAAAACTGTTCAACCGAAGGCCTGGTCTTTGTCACATAATAAATCTAGCCTGTAGTGTTTGAGGAAGGTGTGGACAGATGACCATGGGGCTGCCTTACAAATTTCTTCAGTTGAAGCCCCTAACTTCTCCGCCCATGATGTGGAGACTGTTCTAGTAGAGTGGGCTCTGATGGACGGCGGGGTGGTATTCATAGATGTATAAGCTAGGGAGATTGCCTGTCTAATCTATCTGGCTAGGGAAGCTTTAGATAACGCCAGGCCGCTTTTCTTTCCTAAAAAGGATATAAAAATGTATCCGACCAACGGATGTCACGCGTGCGTTCTATGTAGGTAATGAGGCATCCACGAACATCAATAGCTTGTGTGGATTCTACCGGATTATCTGGGTCTGGTAATAAGGAAGGAATGGATATGTCCTGAGAAAGGTGAAAAGATAGAGGACATCCTAGGTAGGTATAGGGGGATAAAGCCTAAGAGTGATTCTATCTGTAAGTCACTAACCCTCCTAGCTGATCTAGTCTGAGGCCTCATATAAGGGAGGTTTATCTAACACTATGAGGACCAAGACTAAGTCCAAGGAAGGACAATGGTTAGGAAGTATAGGTTTCTTCTGAGCTACAAAAATAAAGAATCTGTTGACCAAACAGTCTTCTGTCTAGGACAACGATAAGGCCGAGGCCTGGGTTTTTAGGATACTTAGCGCTAAACCACGGTTCAAAGCCTTTTTGTAGAAATTCAGGTATCATCACAATTGTGTCTCTTTTAAAACTGTTTGATTCACAGAATGAACACTTCCATACTTTTTCTTTAATATAGTCCATTCAGGATCCAGGATGATAATTTTAGAGACTGGTGATTCAGGTGAAGCACTGGACCCTGCGTTAGTAAGTGTGGAATTATAGGTAGTTCTCACGGGTCTTCTTGTGCCTTTGGTGTTAGAATTGTGAACCAGTTTCTTGGCCAAGCAGGTGTGATTAATATAACCTGCTTTTAATTCAAAGAAATCTTGCGAAGCACCTATGGCAGGATCTGGATTTAGAGGGAATGCATAGGCAAGTTGATATCTCCAAGGTTGGACCCGCAAAATCATCAAGAACAAGTGATGGTATTTTGAATTTGTTGCATGCATGATGAGATTTCTCTTTGGCCCACTTGTTCACCGATATTTGATAGATATGGGGAATTAGGATCCACTCCGACTGCCCGACCAGAGTCCTGCTCAGAAAGACTGCTACCGAGTTCAGGGATCCCTTTAAGTGGACTGCTGACAGGGAACTGATCGAGAGACGTACAGTGCAAGCGACTGTATAGCTTCTGATATGGTGCCCCCCTGACGATTAAAATAAGCTACAGTTTGAAGTGATTCAGAGCTTCTTGTACCACTTGGAGCTCTCGGAAATTTGAGGATCTGTGCCTCAATTCTCTGGACCAGATCCCCTGTATGTGGTGGGAGTCTAGGTGTGCTCCCCGCACCCAACTACTGGCATCCGTGGTGATAACTTAAGAATTAGGCTATCTACAGAGACAGCCTGCCTGCTGGGTTGAGGGATCCTTCAACCACCAGAGAAAGTTCTTGATTTCCTCTGGGAGGGTGCGGATCTGCTCCAGAGAATCTAGAGAGTGATCCTAGGTCTGAAGAAGAAAAGTGGAGTGCAGCTGTGCCCATGTGATGGCTGGGATGGTAGAGGTCATTAACCCTAGGATTGATAAGATCCTTCTGAAGGAGACTTGTTGCTCTCTAATCAAAATATGAACTTTTTCTTGCTTCTTGGTTGGAAGAAAAATTATCTGCCGGGAGGAGTCGATGATGTAACCCAAGAACTTGCAGGTTCTGGATGGCAAAAGAACCAACTTGTTCCTGTTTATAATCCATCCCAGACTCTGCAAGCGTGACATTATCCTGCTTAGGTTTCGTAAGATGTCTGATCTCCATGTCACCAGAAGGTTGTCCAGATACGGAAATACTGGAATCTTAGGACACACATCACTTCTGCCAAGATATCTGTAAAAATTCTGGGTGCTGAAGAAATGCCGAAGGGCAGTAATCTAAATCTTAGGAAGCTACCATGACCTAGCCAATTGTGTAAAAAGGTGATACTGATCATCCAATGGTCGCAGACCAGGAGTGTCTTGCCCATGAAAATAGACTCCATCCAAATTTTGGATATTATGTATGAAGTTATGTACAAGTTTAGATGTTTTAAGACTAAAAAGATGTGCAAATAGAATCCCATTCCCAGACAATGTAGTGTAGTTCTATGACTCTTTTCTGCCAAAGTTCTGAAATAGCTTGTGGGAATGCTAACCTCCTTTCTGGATCATGGGGAAGTAGAAATTTCTCCGGGAAAACTCCAGCCGGTAACCCATAGCAACCAGGTCCAGAATGAACTGGTTCTGTGTAATTGATCGGCAGGCTTCCTGAAAGAAGTTAGTCTGTTCCCCACAGGCATCTCAGCATACGGACCAAGGTCTATTGTAATTGGGTATGGGGTGCATAGATTAGGTTGTCTATTAGAAGGGAGGGATTGTGAGGATCTAGGGTTGACCTCGGCCTTGTTTCTAAATAGTTTGCTTGTTGAAGGAAACTTTTTAGTGCTCTCAGGAGGACCTAGGAAGAATGGTTTCTAGTTCTGGAGCAATTATCGCCTCCCCATTGAATGGGATGCCAAAACGAGACATTGGCAAAAGAAAACAGCTCACCAGTATTATAGATTTAATTCTGTTGCATGGCTAGGCAATCCACCTGTATAAATCAGCAATCACAATTTAGGCCAGCATCCTGGTAAAAAATACCATTTTGTGAGTACTCACCTGTAAAATGGATATTGTCAGTGTGTCACACACCCCGCTTTCCCTTTAATTCTGACGATAGGGTTATCCTCCGACAGGAGGCAACGTTGCAGAGAGAAGTCTTGAAAACGAGCCCCTTCCGGCCTACATATACCTGGGACCTCCCACTTAACACCCAGTGAATTCAAACAGCAGTAAGACAAGGTACCAGGAAAACCAACGGTAACCTCAAAGTAAAATAAAGGAAAGCTTCACCATATAGAGGATCCAGGATACCAAAAAAGGGCGGGTGAAGCGGGGTGTGTGACACACTGACAATATCCATTTTACAGGTGAGTACTCACAAAATGGTATTATTCTCAGTGTGTCACACAACCAGCTTCCCCTTTCATTCTGACGATAGGGACATCCAAAAGCAGTGTCCACAAGGGGTGGGTATCCGACAGCAAAATGAAGCATAACTCAAACCACTGCAGTCTGCAGAACCTTGCAGCCCAACACAGCATCCGCTGAAGCCCGCACATCAACTTTATAAAACTTAGTATGAACGTAAGACCAAGTAGCAGCCTTACAAACTTGTTCAACAGAAGCCTGGTGCTGAAAAGCCCAGGACACCCCAACAGCACAAGTAGAATGAGCAGGGATATGAAAAGGGGGAACTTTCCCCTTGGCCGAACAGGCCCCAACAACGGACTGACGAATCCATTTGCTAATAGAAGACTTGGCCGGAGCCAAACCCTTCCTAGGCCCACAGGGCACAACAAAAAAGGCATCAGTCTTACGAAAAGGAGAAGTAGTAAGCAAATAGTACTTAACACAGCGTACTACATCCAAACAATGCAAAACCCTCTCCTTGTCATTCTTAGGCTTAGGACACAAGGAGGGAAGAACAATATCCTGATTCAAATGAAAAGCAGAAACAACCTTAGGAAGAAAGTCCGGTTTGAAACGAAAAACCACCTTGTCCTGATGCCTCTCAAAGTAGAGCGCCTGAATCGACAAGGTCGCCAACTCCGAGACACGCCGAACCGAAGTGATAGCCACCAAAAAGGCAATCTTCTGAGTCAAGGTAGAAAGAGCAATATCCTGCAAGGGCTCAAAGGGAGGAGCCTGAAGAGCAGAAAGAACCAAGTTCAAGTCCCAAACAGGGAGCAATGGCTTCCTGGGAGGCCGCACATGCGTAACCCCCTGGAAAAAAGTTTTGACTAAAGGATGAAGCGCAAAAGGCTTCTGAAAAAAGATACACAAGGCAAAAACCTGCCCTTTCAAAGTACTCAGCTGGAGACCAGAATCCAGCCCTGATTGCAGAAAATCCAAAATCCTGGAAACTGAAAAGACCCTACAAGGTAAAGATCTAATCTCACACCAAGTGATATGAGCTCTCCAAGTCCTATAGTAGATGGTAGAAGAAGACCTCTTCTGGGCACAGAACAAAGTCTTAACAACCGAGTCAGAAAGACCCTCCTCCTTCAAGATGAAGGTTTCAACAGCCAAGCCGTCAAACCCAGCGTTGGTAAATTGGGGTAACACAGCCGACCCTGAGTGAGCAGATCGGGCCGAAGAGGCAGAACGACCTGATCCACCGCCAGCCGAACGATGTCTGCGAACCATACTCGCCTTGGCCACCTTGGAGCCACGAGAATGGCGGAAACCCTTTCCAGAGCCAGCTTCCGTACCACCTTGCCTAGCATGGGTATCGGAGGAAACAGGTACAGAAACCCCAGATCCCTCCAGCTCAGAGACATGGCGTCCACCGCCAGAGCCAGAGGATCCTGAGAGAGCGACACGAAGGTCGGAAGCCTGCAATTGTGACGAGAGGCAAACAGATCCACCTCTGGTGTCCCCCACCGGAGACACAGAGACCGAAAAAACCTGAGGATGGAGAACCCATTCCCCCAGACGGGAAGAGTACCTGCTCAACAGATCCGCTTCCCTGTTTTCCACACCCGGAATGTAAACTGCCGAGAGACAAGGAACATGGGCCTCCGCCCAGGTCAGGCTCAGGGACACCTCTCTGAGGGCACCCAGACTGCGAGTCCCTCCCTGATGACTGATGTAAGCAACCGCTGTCCGATTGTCCGAGCGAACCTGAACCGGAAGGCCCAGAACATGCTGAGTCAAATGAAAAAGAACCAGACGGATGGCTTTCAGTTCCAGAACATTGATGGGCAAGTGGGCCTCTCGAGGCCCCCACTGCCCCTGAAACTGAAGATCCTTCCAGAATCCCCCCATCCCGAAAGACTGGCGTCCGTGGTGACAATTTCCCAAAGAGGAGTCAGGAAAGACCTGCCTCTCAAGAGATTGGTCGAGACCAACCACCATTGAAGGGACTGCCGGACCCAGGAGGACAACTGGAAGGGCCGATCCAATGACCGTGGTCGCCGGTCCCAAGACGCCAACAGATGAAGCTGAAGCGTCCTTGTGTGAAATTGAGCAAAAAGGAACTGCCTCAAAGGAGGCAACCATCAACCCTACCAGTCTCATCCCCAGACGGATGGACGGTCGAGGATTGGAAAGAAGGAACCGAGCCAATTCCTGAATCAGAAAAATCTTGGATTGAGGCAGAAACACCCTGTGCTGACAAGAATCCAACCGCATTCCCAGAAAGGTTACCACCCTGGCCGGAGCGAGGGAGGACTTGGGATAGTTGATCACCCAACCGAAGCTTTCCAGCGTGGAGACCACCGTCCTGGTGTCCGTCTCCGATTGATTGAGTGAAGGAGCCATGATGAGAAGGTCGTCCAGATAAGGTACGATGCGAATGCCTTGAGATCTGAGAATGGCCATCACCCCTGTCAGCACCTTGGTGAACACTCTTGGAGCCGAGGTAAGGCCAAACGGAAGTGCCACGAATTGAAAATGCCGATCCTTCATCACGAACCGAAGAAAACTATGAGCCTGGCAGATGGGAACATGAAGGTAAGCATCCTTGATGTCTATGGACGTCATGAAGTCCCCCTGCCGAAGCGAACTGATAGCTGATCGCAGAGTTTCCATGCGAAACTTCCGTGTACGGATGAACCTGTTGAGGAACTTCAGATCCAGAACGGGGCGCACCGACCCGTCCTTCTTGGGGACTGTGAAGAGATTAGAGTAATACCCGAGGCCCACTTCCAAGTGCGGCACCGGCCGGATGACCGCCATTTCCAGAAGATTCTTCACAGACGCCAGGAGCCCCTGTGCGGCCAAAGGGTCGATGGGCACCCGAGACCGGAAAAACCGTGAAGGAGGGCGAAACTCGAACTCCAGCTTGTAACCAGAGGACACCACCTCCTGGATCCATCTGTCCGGAACCGCCTGGTCCCAAACCTGGGAGAAGTGTCGCAATCGTCGCCCCACCCGCAGGGGTGAGGGCACCCCCATATTGCTGAGCGGGCTTGCCAGCAGGCTTGAGACCCCGGACTGACCGGGACGGCCACGGCGCCTCCCCCGGGTCCAACCTGCACCCCTGGTAGCGGGAAAGGAGGCCCCTCTGCCCGCTCTAGCTCCCCCGAAAGGAGGGACCAAAAGAAGCCGCTCCCCGAAAGGAACGACGCGGCCTCTTGCGTTGAGGCAACTTATCACCCTTGGTAACCGAATCCAATTTGTCGCCAAACAGGCGCAAAGCTACAAAAGGAAGAGCTGTAAGCGACTTCTTAGAGCTAAAGTCCGCCGTCCACTGACGCAGCCACACCGACCGACGAATAGCAACCAACAGTGCCGCGGTCCTGCTACACATCGCAAGCGCATCGTCCTGGGCGGTCATGACAAAGGAAATAAACGACTCACACTGCTTGAGAGAAAAGAACTCATCACAAGTGGGATCAAGATCGGCGTACAAATCTCTAACAATGGACCTGACAGCCATCAAAAGAAGCGCCGAAGCACAAACCGGCCGCAGTGCCGATCCAGCACTGATAAAACCATGGCGAGCCAATTGATCAATCCGACGATCCTCGCCATCCTTAATGGTAGTAGTGTCAGGGGAGTGCAACACAGCCGTGTTACACAGCCCCAACAAGGGGGCATCGACGTCAGGGGGAACAGACCAAAGCTTCACCAAATCCTCCGGAAAAGGATAACGCTTATCCCAACTAGGAGGAACTCCAACAAGACGCGTAGGTTGTTCCCATTCCTTAAGGACAACCCTCACAAAGTGTTGTTGTCTGGGAAACACCAAACGCGGCTTGGGCACATCAAACAACTCACCCTTTGGCGGGGGGGGGGGGCGCCTCAGGTGGATCCAAAGCCAAAATACCATTTTGTGAGTACTCACCTGAAAAATGGATATTGTTGGTGTGCCACACACCCCGCTTCACCTTTAATATTCTTCACGATTGGGTTAACTCACCGCCAGGTGACGCTGTGCAGAGAGGAAGTCTTGTAACGAGCCCCCTTCCGGCCTATATATACCTGGTACCTCCCATTTATCACCAGTGTATTAAAAAGCAGAAAGACAAGGTACCAGTATTTTAACGGTAACCTCAAAATAAATCAATATAAATAAAAGCTTCACCATATAAAGGATTCGGAATACCGAAAAGGGTGGGAGTGAAGCGGGGTGTGTGGCACACCAACAATATCCATTTTTCAGGTGAGTACTCACAAAATGGTATTATTCTTGGTGTGCCACACACCCCGCTTCACCTTTAATATTCTTCACAATTGGGACATCCAAAAGCAGTGTCCACAAGGGATGGGCATCTCAAGGCCAGGTGAAGCATAACTTAAATGACTGCAGTCTGCAGAACTTTGCGGCCAAAAACAGCATCCGCTGAGGCCCGCACATCAACTTTGTAAAACTTAGGAAAAGTATGAACAGAAGACCAAGTGGCGGCCTTACAAACTTGTTCAACAGAAGCTTGGTGCTGAAAAGCCCAAGACGCCCCAATGGCGCGAGTAGAATAAGCAGTGATACGAAAAGGGGGAACTTTCCCCTTAGCAGAATAGGCCGCAGTAACGGCCTGACGTATCCATTTGCTAATGGCAGATTTGGCTGGTGCCAAACCCTTCTTAGGCCCACAGGGCACAACAAAAAAGGCATCAGTCTTACGAAAAGGAGACGTGATAATCAAGTAGTACTTAACACAGCGTACTACATCCAAACAATGCAAAACCCTCTCTTTGTCATTCTTAGGATTAGGGCACAAGGAGGGAAGAACAATATCCTGATTCAAATGAAAAGCAGAAACAACCTTAGGAAGAAAGTCCGGCTTGAACCGAAAGACCACTTTATCCTGATGCCTCTCAAAGTAAGGCGCCTGGATAGACAAGGCCGCCAACTCTGAGACACGCCGGACCGAAGTGATCGCTACCAAGAAGACAATCTTCTGAGTCAGGGTAGACAAAGCAATATCTTGCAAAGGCTCAAAAGGAGGAGCCTGAAGAGCAGAAAGAACCAAATTCAAATCCCAAACCGGGAGTAATGGTTTCCTGGGAGGCCGCACATGCGTAACCCCCTGGAGAAAAGTTTTAACTAAAGGCTGAAGCGCAAAACGCTTCTGAAAAAAGATAGATAAGGCAGAAACTTGCCGTTTCAACGTACTTAGCTGAAGACCAGAGTCCAGCCCTGATTGTAAAAACTCCAGAATCCTGGAGACCGAAAAGACCCTACAAGGAAAAGATCTCATCTCACACCAAGCGATGTAGGCTTTCTAAGTCCTATAGTAGATGATAGAAGAAGACCTCTTCCGGACACTGATCAGAGTCTTGACAACTGAGTCAGAAAGACCCTCCTCCTTCAAGATGGAGGTTTCAGCAGCCAGGCCATCAAACCCAGCACTGGTAAATTGGGGTAACACAACCGACCCTGAGTGAGCAGATCGGGCCGAAGAGGCAGAACGAAATGGTCCACTGCCAGCCGAACAATGTCTGCGAACCACACTCGCCTTGGCCACCTTGGGGCCACGAGAACGGCGGACACCCTTTCCAGAGCCAACTTCCGAACCACCCTGCCCAGCATGGGTATCGGAGGAAACAGGTATAGAAATCCCAGATCCCCCCAGCTCAGGGACATGGCGTCCACTGCCAGAGCCAGAGGATCCCGGGGGAGAGCGACACGAAGTTCGGGAGCCTGTGATTGTGACGAGAGGCAAACAGGTCCACCTTCGGTGTCCCCCATCGGAGACACAGTGAGCGAAAAACCCGAGGATGGAGAGCCCATTCTCCTAGTCGGGGACAGCCCCTGCTCAACCGGTCCGCTTCCTGGTTCTCCACTCCTGGAATGTATACCGCCGAGAGACAAGGAACATGGGCCTTTGCCCAGGTCAGGATCAGGGACACCTCTCTGAGAGCACTCAGACTGCGAGTCCCTCCCTGATGATTGATGTAAGCAACCGCTGTTCGATTGTCTGAACGCACCTGGACCGGAAGGCCCAGAACGTGTTGCGTCAGGAGAGCAAGAACCCGACGGATGGCTCTCAGTTCTAGAACATTGATGGGTAAGTGGGCCTCTTGAGGTCCCCACTGCCCCTGGAACTGAAGCTGGTGACAATTTCCCAAAGAGGGGTCAGGAAAGACCTGCCCTTCACAAGATTGGTCGAGACCAACCACCACTGGAGGGACTGCCGGACCCGGGAGGACAACTGGAAGGGCTGATCCAGCGACCGAGGTTGCCGGTCCCAGGACGCCAACAGATAAAGCTGAAGCGTCCTCGTGTGAAATTGAGCAAGAGGAACTGCCTCGAAAGAGGCGACCATCAACCCTATCAGCCTCATCCCCAGACGGATGGACGGCCGAGGATTGGAAAGTAGGACCCGAGCCAACTCCTGAATCAGATGAATTTTGGACTGGGGGAGAAACACTCTGTTGATGAGAGTCCAACTGCATCCCCAGAAAGGACACCACCCTGGCCGGAGCGAGGGAGGACTTGGGGAAGTTGATCACCCAACCAAAGCTTTCAAGCGTGGAGACCACCATCCTGGTGTCTGTCTCCGATTGATTGAGCGACGGAGCCATGATGAGAAGGTCGTCCAAATGGTGAACACTCTTGGAGCTGAGGTAAGGCCAAACGGAAGTGCCACGAATTGATAATGCTGATTTTCCATCACGAATCGAAGAAAACGTTGATGAGCGTGGCAGATGGAAACATGAAGATAAGCATCCTTGATGTCTATGGACATCATGAAGTCCCCCTGCCGAAGGGAACCGACGGACGTACGCAAGGTTTCCATGCGAAACGGATGAACCTGTTGAGTAATTTCAGGTCCAGGACAGGACAAACTGACCCGTCTTTCTTGGGGACTGCGAAAAGATTGGAATAAAAACCGAGGCCCATCTCTAAGCGCGGAACCGGCCGGATGACCGCCATCTCTAACAGATTCTTTACCGACGCCAGGAGCCCCTGTGCGGCCAAAGGATCGATGGGCACCCGAGACCGAAAGAACCGTGAAGTAGGGCGAGAGTCTAATTCCAGCTTGTAACCGGACGACACTACCTCCCGGATCCATCTGTCCGGAACCTCCTGGTCCCAAACCTGGGAGAAGTGTTGTAATCGTCCCCCCACCCGCACGGGTGAGGGCAGCCCCTCATTGCTGAGCGGGCTTACCGGCAGGCTTGGGCTTGGTGCCCCAGGACTGAGCGGGACGGCCACGGCCCCTCCCCCGAGTCCAACCTGCACCTCTGGTAGCGGGAAAGGAAGCCCCCCTACCCGCTCTGAATCCCCGAAATGAAGGCCTACCAGTACTTGCCCCCCTAAAGGGACGACGAGGCCTCTTGCGTTGCAGCATTTTACCACCTTTTGCGACTGAATTAATTTTTTCACCAAACAGTCGCAAGCCCAAAAAGGGGAGAGCTGTGAGCACCTTTTTAGAAGCTGAGTCCGCCGACCACTGACGCAGCCACACTGACTGACGAATAGCCACCAGCATTGCAGCTGTCTTGCTACTCATAGCCAGCGCATCGTCCTCAGCGGATAGAACATAGGAAACAAAAGACTCACACTGCCTGAGCGCAGTAAACTCTTTACAAGTGGGATCGAGATCCACACACAGCTCCTGAATTACAGACCTAACCGCCAATAGAAGAAGCGCCGAAGCACACACCGGGCTCATCGTTGACCCAGCATAAATAAAACCATGGCGAGCGTACTGGTCAATCCGACGATCCTCCCCATCCTTAGGGGCAGTGGTCTCAGCAGACTGCACCATAGCCGTGCTGGAGAGCCCTAGCACAGGGGTATCGACGTCAGGAGGGACGGACCAAAGCTTCACCAATTCTGGCGGAAAAGGATAACGCTTTTCCCAACTGGAAGGGATTCCAGTTAACCGCGTGGGATGTTCCCATTCCTTAAGCACCACCCTCTCAAAGTGATGTTGTCTGGGAAAAACCCAACGTGGCTGAGGCTCTTTAACAACTGACCCTTTGGCAGGGTGACAGCCTCAGGCAGATCTAAATTCAAAATTTCAAACATTTGAGCCAGAATGGAGGGGGTGTCAAGGGAAACCCCCGCCGACAAATCGGCAATAGCATCAGCCTCAAGCTGATCTGCAGGCTCATCTGACTCCACCAGGAATTCTCCCTCCTCGTCCAGGGAGCAATCGGACCATTCCACAGGCTCACATACCTCATCCTGTGAAGCCGGAGGTATCGGAGTCAGGTGCTTTCGTTTCGCAGTGGCTTTTGACCCTGCTTTAACGGACACTATTTTCTCGAGGCTGGCCAACCGTGCCGCCACCTCGGATTGCGAATCCCCACTCTTGACAGTGTCATGCGGGGTCCGGAACAGGGAGGGAGAGGTAGGAGATGATGGAAGTTGCGACGGGTCAGCAGCCGGAGCAACGGACTGACGCGCAATACTCTGCTTTGCACAAGGAATGCATACAAAGACATCATCAGCTGGGAGCGGAGTCCCACACCCTGCGCACACCCTAGATGGCCGAGAAGAACCATTTCCGGTAATATCGGAAGCCTCCATATGGTGATTTATGGTATGGTAATTTTTGGGTTTAAGGCATAAGCCACCCGGGATGCCCCCTTATTGTAAATGTCCCGGAAGGGAGGATTTAATTTATAATGAAGATCCCCTTAATAATCTTTATATATATATATATATATATATATATATATATATATATATATATATATATATATATTTATATTTTTTTTTTTTTTTTTTTTTTTTTTTTGTTAAAGGAGGACTAGCCAAGTAATATAGAACCGGGAGGCCGCTTTATTCAGGGATTCCCAGGATCTGTAGGGGAAGAAAACCAACAGTCAGACCCCCAGACAACATGTGGCGACATGCAACAATACTTATGCAGAGCACCAAAGTGCTTTTAAATAAGCAAAGGAAAAACTTTGCCCTCTATTTAACCCTTTCGCTGCCAGCCTACCTGCAGCATTTCCCACTCCCTGTTGCCAGACTGAGTTTCACTGTTTCGCGCTACACATGTTCAACTGTCATTTTTGAAAGGATTTCCAGGGATTTCCCAGGAAAATTATATATTGTTTTTTTCAACAGAGTCTGGGCTTTAACATGAAATGTCTTGTTTGTATTTTTTAGGTGTATTCTCAACATTTTTGGGTGAAATGTGTGAAAAAAATTAAAAAAAATATATTTTTTTACAATTTGTAGAGTTTTTTTGTAATAAAAAATGTAAGTTTGTCAATAAAATCTTATTGCGTGAGAAACCCCAATTTCTCCCGGTTACAGCGATACCACATATGTATAGGTAGACACCCTTTCCTGCCCAGAAGCCTTTTATAGCTGCTGGATGACAAATGGTTAATTAAAAAAAAAAATGACATAGGGTCCCCCTTCCCGGGGAGGGGGACCCCATTTTTTTTTGGATTTTTAAGGGTTAAAAACCCTTAAAAATCCAAAAAAAAAAATGACGTGGGGTCCCCCTTACCCAAAGTAACCAGCCCGGGACCAGCTATGGGGGCTTGTAGGCACAGAGTGGGGGGGCCAGCTTTGGTGGCCCCCCCACCCTGCAGCCTACGAGCCCACATAGCCTATGTGGGCCCGGGCTCTTCTGCCCCCCCCGGCCTTTGGGGAGGCAGGTAATGGGGGTGCGGGGGTTAATGGCAAGCCACCCGCTAGGGCAGGTGACTTGCCACCCCCCCAGCCTTGTGAACTGGTATAAGGGGTCTCATGGACCCCTTACCAGCTCACAAAGGGTTAACTGTTAAAAAAACCACCACACAATAATAAAAAGTATTTTATTCAAAAAAAAAAAAAATTTTTTAACTGTACTTACCTTCGATTGCAAGCTCTTGTCCCTCGCCGCTCAGCTGACAGATGCCTGTGATCGGCATCCAGAGAAGGAGAAGGCAGGAGATCAGAGGATCTCCTGTCACCTCCTTCCAGGGCACCGATCACCGGCATCTGAGAAGCTGAGAAAGCTGAAGCCGGTGATCGGGACCGGGATGACGTCATAAGCCCCGCCCCCAAGGGGGCGGGGCTTAGAGGCAAGATGGCGGCCACCATCGTGAAGAAGAGAGGAGAGAGCCTCCCAGGCTCTCTCCTGAAGATCGGTAAGTCCTGGGGGGGGATCGGAGGCCCCCCAGGTGAAGAGGAGGGACAGCGGGAGCCAGCGCACACACAGGTAAGTGAATGTCATTTTTATTTTTTATTTTTTTTTACAGTTAGCAGCTGCTGCTGCAGAAGCGGGGGGGGGGAGGCCTATTCCGGGGGCTCTCCTGGAGCCATCCGACCCCCCACGGGGGATCGGATGGCACCAAATTAAAGAGGAGACCCGGCCGGATCCAACAAGGGGTCAGGTGAGTATTTTTGATTTTTATTTTTTAAACTAGAAGCGAGGAAAGTCAAGCACGTAACACCTACGGGCTTGGCACTTAAGGCCCAGCCAAGCCAGCACGTAGGTGTTACGTGCTTGGCACTTAAAGGGTTAATCCATAATAATAAAAAACATCCTCTTAAATGTTATCCCCCTTTTATCTTATAAAATTATAATTATTATAATTATTATAATTTTTTAATAAACACACAAGGTGAGGCCGCTTACCTGAGCAATGATCAGAAAGCAACAGTAGAAGGCCAAAAGTAAACAGGCCCATGTGCGGCAGCGAGCCCCCCCCCCACGTGTCTTCCTTTAAGGCAGGAAGGAAGGAAGTGCGGCTGGGGCCGGCTGCATGACGCTACCGCCGCTGCCACGCTCCCGTTCCCACGTCACCGGGGCCCGCCCTCTTCAAGCCCGAACAGTGCGGCCAATTCATCAAGGGATTATATCCAGATGAGCCACTACAACAGGCAACCACAGCAAAGGAAGGGGGAGGGGGGGAAACTAGCAGCGCAGCCCAGGCTAAACACGCGGGCCGAACAAAGAGGAGACCAGGGGGGAGGGGAGTTGTAACCCACACAGGCTCAGGCAGCTATAAGCCAGCCTGCTACAGTGCAGCAGTTGCTAAAAAAGACCTGCCCGAGGATAGCTCTATGAGGAGGATCAGTCAGGCCAAATGCACTCTTGCGGTGCGGTCTGACCAGTGTACATAAGTAAAAAACACAAATGTAATAAAAAACACACAGTGAAACAAACATGCAATACATAACCCTCTAACCCCCCCCCCCCATAGTGAAGGGAGAAGGGACCGTAACGGGAGAGTAAGGGGCTAAAGGGACCCTTGGGACAGGGGCATCCCATTTCCGGATCACCATGCCAGATAGCCGCATTGCCCCCAAAAGAGGGGGTCGAGCGGAGGAGATAAGCTCCTAGGCACCTATAGTGCCGTCTACCAATTGCCCAGTGAGCAGCCTAGGCTGGGAGGCTTCCATTCCACCATAAAGGTACAAACAATCAAAACCAGGCAGAAATAGACCAAAAGGGGGTGCCGGGGTAAGACCCCGGCTACCTGTAAGCAGGAGACTTCAATCTTCTGTCTTGTCGTCAAGCAGAGAGAAAAACACTGGTGATAAATGGGAGGTACCAGGTATATATAGGCCAGAAGGGGGCTCGTTACAAGACTTCCTCTCTGCACAGCGTCACCTGGCGGTGAGTTAACCCAATCGTGAAGAATATTAAAGGTGAAGCGGACGGTGAAGGAACACCCCCGCAGCCTGATCTCCAGCAGTATCAAACAATTGCTGGTCTGCAGGCTCGTTCGACTCCTCTAGGAGCTCCCCCTCCTCAGCCGGGGAACAAACGGACCAATCCAACACTTCCAACACCTCATCCTCCGGAACAGGCGACGCCGGACAAAGGTACTTCCGCTTAGCCGTAGCCTTTTGAGCCACCGCGGCGGAAACCATTTTCTCGAGGCTGGCCAACCGTGCGTACACCTCGGATTGTGAATCCCCACCTTTGACAACATCACATGGGGTCCGGAATAGGTGGGGGGGTAGCAGATGACGGAGGTTGCGAGGTGGGGGGGTAGCAGATGACGGAGGTTGCGAGGAGCCAGAAGCCGGAGTGCCGGACTGGTGCGCAATATTCCGCTGAGCACATGGAATACATATTATGACATCATCGCCTGGAGCGAGCCCCACAACCCCTACACAGCCTGGATAGCCCCGAAGAGCCGTTTCCGGTAATATCGGAAGCCTCCATATGGTGAAATTATGGCATTCACATTAACCCAGGGATTTACGCGTTAAGCAACCCGGGATGACCCTTTTATAATTAAAGTCCAGGGAGTGGGAGGATTTTAATTAATAAGACTAGCCAGGTATATCAGACTGGGAAACCCACTGCAGTGCGGAAATCCCCGGACCTGTAGGAAAGAGACCACAATCAGCCCCCAGAAAATATAACAAAAGGCCTGCTGCAAGCAAATATACACACACAGACACTATACATTAAATAGACAAGGTATACTGGTAAACACAAAAATATATATATATATATATATATATATATATATATATATATATATATGAAATTTTAGATATCAACATGCAGCCCTTTGTACCCCAAGGGGCATTATAAAAAGTGCACCATCACAGTGATGAGCCAGTGCAACCAATCCTAGGAGTAATTACAACCATATGAGCCACAACATAGGAATATATAACTGCATGAAACATGTCCCAGAAAACTTGCATGACAACAGACATAAGCATAGCCAATACTTGCGCAAGCCTCTCAGAGCCCTCAGCAGTCCTGACGCAGCAGACAACTCCGGAGCAGGGAAGACGCAGTGCGGGCCAGACAAAGCGCCACGAAGCTCTCCGGCCCCACCCACGTCAGCAACGCGGCCCGCCCCCTAGAGACGAGCACCACGGCTTCGCCAAAAAATTGCGACACCGTACGAGCGAGGCGGGTGCCAGACAAACAAGGCATCCCGCCCGCACCAGTAAAAAATACATACCACTAGACCACCAGGGACACATCTACCACTGGAAAAGGAGCCCCCGCAGTCCAGGAACACCTGCGGACTAGAGCGCAGCGCCGGTCCCACATGCTGCTATCAAAAGTGCTTAAAGCATACCGACAAAAGGATGGTATTCAAACACATGCATGCAAGGCACAATGGATTTTCACACATACAAACACACTCTAGTCAAAACAAGGCCAGTATAGCCCCCCACAAACGCCCTCCCCCCCACGCTAAGGGAGAAGAGACCGGGCAAGGGAAGGCTAGGCTAAAAGGGGGGACCGGGATGGGGCATCCCAAATCTGGATGACCGGCCGGATAACCGCGTTGCCCCACGCGTGGGGACGAGCGGAGGAGATAAGCTCCTATGCACCATGAGGTGCCGTCTACCATTGCCCAACCAGCAGCCTAGGCTGGGAGGCTTCCAATATCCTTAACAGAGTATACAAAAAACAAGCAGCTGGGCAGAAATAGACCATGAGGGGATGCCGGGGTCTGACCCCGGCTACCTGCAAGCAGGAGACTTCTTTCTTCTGTCTTGTCGCATCTTGCAGAGAGAAAACATTGGGTGTTAAGTGGGAGGTCCCAGGTATATGTAGGCCGGAAGGGGGTCGTTTTCAAGACTTCTCTCTGCAATGTCGCCTCCTGCTGGAGGATAACCCTATCGTCAGAATTAAAGGGGAAGCGGGGTGTGTGACACACTGAGAATATCTTCCTTTATTCACAGATTAAAAGGCTCACAAGCAGCAAACAGGCATAAAGTGCCTTTTCAGAGCTCATGCATACCTTTACATCTCTAAGTGAAGTGCAAAGCCACACCCCTGTCCTCCCGCTCCCAGATCCCGGTGGACCACTACCTCGCAATGAGCAGATGAATCCAAACACACAACAAGATAAAGCCTCTACTCCTTCCCGACGCCATCTTCGATTCACCAGCGGCGTAGTCACACCAGGGGAGCAGAGCTGGGATATATATTAGACTGTTTTAGCTCTCTCCAACACCCAATTCAGGAACCCTCATTGTTTGAGGTGGTAACCTATATTCTGTACTTATTATACATGGCTTCTGTACAGTTTCTGTGTGCCAGGACCATCTCACCCATGGCACACCAAGAATGGAGAATAGTATTACCAGTGATCTTTTCCGATACTAGTCAATTTTTTGGCCATCCATCCCCATCTACAACATCAGATCTAAGTAACTGATTTTTGTTTCATGACTTTCATATGAAAAATGCAGATCATCATCATTTGTATTTATACATTCCATGAACAGTGGTAACAGTTCTGGGCCCCCTGTCCATATGAGTACCAGGTTAGCAATATAACGACCATTCAATACCATTCAATATATGGTGCAAAAGGGTTTCCATCTCCAAAAATGAACTCCTCCTCCCACCAACCATATAAAGTATGGAGAGGGAAGGATAGAACGGGGGCCCCCATTGAAGCTTGAGATGGAAACCAATATCAAACATAAAATATTTATGTTTCAAAAGGATAATCAGTCACCATCATGACATACATTTTAAGATCCTCCTCATATTCCGAGTATTTATTTAGGTGCAACTGGATAGCCATGAGGGCCCGGACATGAGCTATGGACAAATACAGTGAGGACACATCCGACGTGCACCACATCCCACCAAGATACCATTTGTAGCTGGGAGATCACACCTTTGGAATCCTTGACGAAGCCTGGAACGTGCTGGACCAGCGGCTGAAGCAGATTATCAAGCCACTGGCCCAGTCGTTCATTCAGGGGCACAATACCAGCCTGCATGAATCTGCAAATTATTATGTAATGAGGTATCTTACTGCTTGAACTTCTGGGGTCAGTCTAGACATTGGCTCCTCCCCTACAGTTTAAATTCAGGGAATAGTCATCCGAGGAAATTAAGCCCTCACTATCCACGGACAACCAATAGGGGAGAAGGACTAGGTGTAGGAAAGCAGACCTGCGCTGGTTCTGTGAGAACATGACTAGTTATCCCCTGGGACTGAGCGGAGGTAAGATTGCTGGAGGAAGATGCCCCAGCCCTGATCGTAGACCTACAGACCCCCCAGGGTAGATGCCATGTGGGTCTTCATATTGCTCATCTTTATAAAGTAAATGGTTGCTTTGTTTTCCATCTCGAAACCCATTAGTGAAATTCTGGAGGGTGCTATATACATACAATAGCCCCCCTTAACCTGTGTACCCACCAAAAAGCAGCAGAAAATAGAAGCCTCGCCATATTATTCTGATGGGGCATCATGGCAAGGAACACCATCAGCTGTGAGTAGCACCGCTGCAGCCGCTGTTCTGGCTGTGTCTCCCGACCCAGTGCTGCCTCAGGCCGTCTCTGGGCAGGAAGTGTGCCTGGAACACACATGGTTCCAGGAAGTCATCATGGACAGCACCCGATAGGCTCTGCGCACCCCTCCGTTGGGGGTCCAACCAACAGCTTTCCCCGGCCTCCACCAGGGTAAAAAGAGCGGTGTCCTGCCCGTGTTGTGGTGTTCCAGTGGACCCCCTGGCCACAGGTACGCTGTCCTGTGGGAGTAAAGGCAGGGTGAGCACTTCCCCAGAAACTGGTGGGAATGGGCGGGCTTTTAAACTTGTTCCAGCTAGCTCTCTCCATGGCTGTACTGAAGGACGAAGGAAGAAAATGTATATTTTATGACTGTTTACTGAAAATAATTGGATAGAAAAGGAATGATGCTAAAAGCATGGGAAGGTTTTTTGGGTTTCTGATGCTGTAGTAAACATACATCAAACTGAAGGGCTAGATGCGGCCTTTTTCATATAGCCCTCTGACAGGTGACACATGACGAGTCTGGGTGGCCTCGAAGGCCTCATCACTCCAAGGCTTCTATGTGTGCTACTGTGCTTCCCAGATGCAGTGCCTAAATAAAATAATAAAAAAAAAAATCAGCTTGTGCATGCCTTTTCAGCATTCTCGGGGAAAAGAGAGTGGTGCCTGCAACTGTTCTGTGTCTCTTTGCAACTAGCTCCAGCCACACAAGGGGGGCACACTTAACCTACCCAGTTAGGGTGCAATAGTCGCTACAGGGATTTTTGCTAGCAATTGCCAAGTGGGATGAAAAAAAAAAAATTATTGCAGGTCTGCCCTGGGCAACATCATTTTGTGATTGTCCAGGGGAAAATAATTACCAGCATTTCTCCTGGGCAAAACAGCTCTGCGTCTTCATCTGTCCATGGCAAAATAATTAACAGTCTGCGGCTGTTATGGGCAAAATATTTTGGTGCCTGTCTGCATCAGCCTGCAACCATTTGAATGCTATTCCCTCCTTTTTGTTTTGGGTTTGTGACAAGGTGACAAAAAAAAACCCTTACCTGATCTGTGTCTCTGTGCGGCACACAAGTAGAATATCCCCAGGTCCACATGCGCCCCGACAGGCGGGAGCGCACAGAAAGCCGGGGATGCAGCTCTGTGCTTCTATTCAGAATGCGGTCGTCCAGGATCAGGATAAGGTATACAGCCCCCTGTATAAGGTTTTTTTAAATTTTTTTACTTTGTAACACCCCTGTCCTACTCCGGCACCAGGGCAGGGTGGCAGGGTAGGGTGCCCTTGTGACTGCTTTAACCAACGTTTTTCCTTTTTTGCAACCATCCAAAACCATGGGAAAGTTCCAGAGTAGACAAAGGTTTGAGTAGGAGTGATTTTACTCTTCAGTATAAAAAAGAAAAAAAAATGTAGTGCAATCTCTTACTCTTTTCTCTTACAGAATTTTAATATACTAACTTTATATAGAAATGCAGCTATCATACCAGCTTTGCTACCCCAGAATGCAACTCCTGCTGACACAACCAAGTCCTCCCATTATAGTGGCTAACGAGGAGGCACAGAGCTCCAATGCTAAAAGCTAGCGTGATAAAAACCGAGCACTGCCATGCAGAGGCTGTGGAACAGGCCGGGGAGTGTAAACAAGTGTATTAACATAAATCCAAAAAATTGGTTAGTTACCTGGTATCTTCTTTTCTAAACATCTGAAAGGGCAGCATACCAAGGAGAGAATATGGCTCTGTCTCTAGGTAGCAACACTTGAGCACCAGATATGTACAAAGTATTAGCTCCTCCCCCGCGTGCCATTTGTTTAAGTGATCTGAAAATTAACAACAGAAAAAAACAACTAGTACAATTATGCATTTAACCTAATGCAATACAACAGCCAAGGGTGGTGGGAAGCCTGTATGCTGCCCTTTCGGATGTTTAGGCAAGAAGTTACAAGGTAACTAAAGTTTTCTCAAAACATCCTCGACAGCATACAACAAAGGATAAGCGAGATACTACCTCTACTGTGTGGGAAAGGCTGCACACTCCTGCCAAAAGATGTATCTTGAAAGGTGAGCAAATTTAGGCAGTAATGATTAACTAAACCAGGTAGCCGCTCTACAAATCTGTTCAACAGAGGCACCAGCTTGCGCCGCCCAAGATGTAGAAACACTTCAACAAATGAACTGTAATCTGTCCTGGAGAGGGAGAACCACTGCAAGCTAAAGTGATGGCATTCCCCATCCACAGATTCTTCTGGCAGGGGTAATAGCTAAAATAAGTGTGACTTTAAGTGTTAGGTACTTAATAGCTGTTTCCTTAATAGGTTCAAAGGCAGACTTAATGAGGCAACTTAAAATATTCTACAAAGCCCAAAGTGGGAAGGCCTTGGAACTCACCAGTCTTCCTCTAGAAAGGGAAATGAAAAATCTATCAATCAGATCCTCCTGTCTAAACCTTCTGTCCAAAACACTGACACAGCCACCATCTGCACCTTTAAAGAGCTCCATTCAGGATCCAAGCGATCAGGCGGAGGTTCTGAACTTGAACATTAGTCCCTGATGAACAGGTCGGCTGTCAGAGGAAGAGTGACAGGAGGACCTATCGACATGGCTTAGCAGGGAGAACTACAGTCTCCTGGGCCACCAGGGAGCAACTAGGATCACTCTTGCCTGCTCCATCTTTCTTATGACCCGAAAGAAAATCTGCAATAGGGGAAAGGCATAACACAGCTTGAACCTCCCCCCAATTCTGAGCGCGTAATCTGCTAGAGCTCCCTGATGCTGGTGCAGAGAGAAAGAATTCCAAATGCCAAGACTTTCTTGTGGTAAGCCCAAGAGAGCTACCAGCTGTTCAAAGACTCTCTGGTTTAGCTCCCATCCTGACTGCCTTAGTTGCACATGGCTGAGTAGATCTTCCAACACATTTAGTTCCCCCTTGATATGGATTGCTCTCAATACCCCTTCCATCTGGCGCAAATAATCCTGGAGAGAGACAACACCACCACTGACCTTGTGCCACCCTGAAGGTTAAGGTATGCTAACACAGTGGCATTGTCCAAGACAATTTAACAGTCTTCAATTCTCGAAAATGTGACGATCTTTGGGTCAAATTGTCCAGATACCACTAATTTGACAATGAGACATGCGAGCCCCCCATGCGCCTGTATCTGTTGTGGAATCTGAGAAAGCAGTCAGAGAATCCAACGTTTTCAGAAGAATACAACTCTAAAGAACCATTGAGTGAAACTGGGCACAACTGGCCACTGGAATGGATGAAGACATGAGGCCCAGCAGAATCAAAATTTGTCGCAGTGTGGCTCTGGGATTGTCCTGGACATAAAAGAGAACAGGGAGATTATCTTTTGGAAGAAATTTTCTCTCCTTTAAACAGTCGATCTGATAACCTAGGTATATGCAAGATGTCTGCGGGGACAGACTCAACTTCTCTTTGTTTATAAACCAACCCAGCTCTGTCAGGAGAGACAATGTTCTCTTCACGTTGTTCTCCAGAAGCTCCCTGGACAGAGCAAAGAGCAAAAGATTGTCCAGATATGTCACGATAACTATATAATTTATTCTCAGATGAGCCATAGCCTCTGCAAAAACCTTTGTAAAGTGCAGACGGAAGACTGAATGTCCAATGAACGGTTACTTCACTTATTACAGGAAACCTCAGATATCTTCTGTGACTTGGAAAAATAGGAACTTGCGTAAATAAGTATCCTGGAGATCTATAGAGGCCAGGTGCCCTGAAACAAGATATCCTTGACCGTAAAAATTGATTCTATTGCGGAATCTCTTGTACCAGATACCTGTGTTTAATTGCTTCAGGTTCAGAATCATTCAGAACTTGCCCAAAGATTTTTGAACCAAAACACGTGGGAATAAACCCCCGAACGTCCCAGATGCCAGGGGACCTTCTCCATGACCACCATCTCCTTTAGTTGAGCAATCACTAAAGGCAGGGCCTCTGCTTTTCCCGATCTCTGGGACAATTTGTTGCCCGAAAATGATCTTCCGGCCTTTGAGACGAATTCCAGATGGATTCCGCCCTGAAATGTCAGAAGAATGAAGGGGTACTGAGAAATCTTCTGCCAGACAGGAAGAAAAGACAGAAGTGTCCCCTTTACCGGGCCCAGTCCTGCCCTTAACGGCAGGACTGTTTGGGTTGTTGAGGGGACTTCAACCTCCCTCGCCTCGAAGTCTCTGAGCTCCAGGACTTTCTGGAATCCTGCCCGCTTTCTCTTAGCCGAAAACTTTTTCCACACTTCCGCCAAATAGGTTTAAACCTTTTCCAGCTCAGATCCAAATAGAAGTTTTCCCACAAAGGGAATAACACAGGTGCGACTTAAATGATTGATCGCCCTGCCAAGTTTTGAGCCAAAGAGCTCTACGGACATAATCTTGGCTGTGGCTCTAATTGATTCTGAAGCAGCGTCCAAAATAAAATGCACTGCTTTCAAAACATACATAAGCGCATGCAGCACCACCTTCTCAGGGGCATCCCCAGAAACCCAGTTTCTGGCTTTATCAATCCAAAGTTCCAATACTTTGCTAACACAGTCAGTAGCTAGTAGGGGTCTGAGCAAATAAATCCGTATTCCAGACTCTTTTAATGAGAATGTCCAATCTCTTGTCTAGCAGAGCTCTAAGGGAACCCATGTCTTCAAAGGAAAGATCAGATTTCCAAAAGACCTAAGCTAAAGGAGCATTTACCTTGGGACACTTTGCCCATTGCTCTATATCAGATTCCTCAAAGAGGAATCTTCTTTTGAGAGATTTGGGCTTTTGGTGTCCTCTATTGATAGATGACCACCCTGGCCCCAGCACCACCAAGCCTACCAGACTATACTTGAACTTATAGAGTCCGAGGTAAGTCCACTACTTACCTGCCCCTGCGTGAATCCAAGTGTGGGATAGGAGGGGGGCTACAGTAGCAACCACCGTACCCAGCATTCCCAGCTATCCTGTAGGGGAATGGGTGGGATCCAAGCACAAACTGCTTCACATCCCAGAGACTGCCACCGGGACTAGCTCAGAGACAGGGTATTCCCTCAGGGGGTGGCATCCAAAGTGGGAATCTCCGGCTGGCCACCTGGACCCCCCCCAAGGGCCAGCTAGAGAGCGGAGAGGGAGTCCGGACCCGCCATCCTCCCTAGGGAACAAAACAAACAGGATGAAGAATCCAGCTTTTTTTCCGCGAGGAAAAGGTGGGGTATTTAAAGTGGACCATCACCCTCCGGTGATCGGCCCGGGAATCTATAAGATTCCCGGGCCGATCACCTCCCTCCCCGCGGGACATCCGAGATTGGGATGTCCCGCGGGGTGAAACCTCCCCAAACACCCCAAATCGCCTTACCTTGTCTTCCCCTCGCACCCCTCTAGACGTGCGCGCGCCCGCGCCGGCCGTCTGTGAATGGCCGGCGCGGGTGCGTCATGAGTGATGCGCGGGAGGCGGCGGCGGAGGAGCCGCTTGTCCGCGGCTGTCAAATCGCTTGTCCGCCGGCGCTGGGAGCGGGGAGAGGTGAGTTTTTTGGGTGATCGGGGGGGGGGGTTTCACACAGCGGGGCACCCCGATCGGGGGTGCCCCACCGAAGTGGACCAAGACCCAGGATAGTCAAAATCCTGGGTGTTGGTCCACTTTAATCATGTCCAGTTTGTGTTTCCGGTTTCGGTGGGATGAGCTACTTGGCTGGGCCGTCCTGGAGGACGCTTTGGGAAAAATACATTTTACAGGCAAGGCTGAATCAGAGCCTAAACAAAGGCATTCCTCTTAAAGTGGACCAAAACCCACGCAATCGGCCAGGGAATCTATAATGCGCTCCAAGCACGCTGATTGGACGAGTGGCTGCGCATGTCTTAGGCGATCTTGGGGGGGGGGGGGTTCACGCAGCGGGGCACCCATCCTTTCAGGGGAAAGGACCAAAACCCAGTATAGTCAAAATCCTGGGTTTGGTCCACTTTAACAAGAAGGGCCTTCGTACCCCTCTGAACAGGGAGCACCAGAGACCTCGGATTCTTGCCCTCTGGAGAAAAAGGGGGGGGGGGGAGGATTATGGGAACGAATTACTGACTCCTTACATCCCTCCGAGTTCCGTGAGGTTCTGAGGTTCTCAGAGGAGAAAGAAAGGTTATCCTTCAGAACTTGCATCGTATCTGTCATACTAGGCTGATGTACCTTACACCTGACCATGTCCATACAGGGCTTGCAAAGATGCTTCATATAGGAATCTCGTAGCTTGATTTCACTTAACGGGCAGTAGTAGGTCGTAAGGATCCTATACAACCTTCCAAACACATAACAATAATTCAAAGTAGCCCTTACAACTGCAAGAGCGTGCCCATACATGAAAAAGGGACTTACCAAAGTAGAGCTGGACCCCTTCTTCACAGACCGAGCGGCTGACAGCATTTCCAATGAAATTAGATCAATCGGGTTGAAGGATCATGATCCACAGCCCCAGTCTCCCGTAGTCGATGATAGATGAGCAGGGACTTGCAAGGATTCCCCTGCCTGATCCACCTTTCTGAATTCTGGTGTGGGGTCGAGTCTTTTAACCCGCGCCCTGCTAGAGGGATAGCGGGGATGTGGCCGCGGCCCGTGCATCCGCCATTGGACCTGAGGGTTTCACACAGCGGGGCATCCCGATTTTGGCTGCCCTGTGGGTAGGGGATGGATCGGCCCGGGAATCTATATCCAGCAGGGTTTTGGTCCACTTTAAGCCGGGAGCACGTGCATTCGCTGGGTCTCACAGACGTCATTGAGTGCTGCTGGGTGGAATCACCCCCTGCAGCAGATCCCTCCCCCCTTCCATCAGGCTGAAAAAGTGGAAGAGCAACGCCTCATACCATAGCCTGGCCTCCGGCGAGCTCCACAGACCCACACCACTCGCGGGCGATAAACATGCAGACCAACCACCTGCAGTCATTCATCCAAGGAGGTGGTGGGAAGGGGACCCGAAAATCTCCCGATGATTTTCACAATGCTTCAGACCATTAGTATACTTTGTCTGAGGCTAGCCCTGAACCCCCCCCCCCCCTCCCGGCCAGCTGGCTATGAGTCAGAGAATCTGGCCTATCCCCTGGGTCCCTGGCAGGCTGGCTCCAGAGCCAGGGAATGGGTGGTCAAACCCTTCAGACCCATGGCGACCCAGACTACTTAGCTAAACCCATGGTTCCAAAGCTGATGGTCTGGAACACAAAGAACTGGTGTCTGCAGGAGGAGCTAAAGCTTTTGTGTATTCTGGTGGTCATGTGCTCCTACCTTGCCTAATAAATAGGCTGAAGCCTATTGTCCAGGGGTAGGGCTTTTAACCTTTGGTGCTCATATATCGATTATGCCTATATATTGATTTGTGATATTGATATTTGTACCCCGCTGGTCATTTCTTTGGTTAATCTTTTATATATTTACCTCCAGACACCGGGGTGATTTGTGTGTGTGATTGAGCAATACAATACAATTCCGTGATTACTCACCTGTAGAATTGCTATTATGAGTATACAGTACATCCTGCTCCAGATGATAATCCTTACGTCTGGGTTTACCTCCGCCAGATGGCGCTGGACTGCAGAGAACAGCAAAATTGGCTCCTCCCGGCCCCTTAAATACCCGGGACCTCCCACAAATTCCCCAGGATTGAAAAGCAGTTAACAAGAAGCCGGGAGAAAGATAACATAATCAACAATAACCAGCTAACAATGATAACAACCATACAGGGGACCCAAGGATAATGAAAACCAAGGGCGGGGTGGAGCAGGACGTACTGTATACTCATAATAGCAATTCTACAGGTGAATAATGACAGAATTGTATTATTCTTAGTATACAGTATGTCCTGCTCCAGATGATAATCCTTACATCTGGGACATGCAATAGCAGTGTCCGTAAGGTAGGGTGGGATCCCCAGAAAGGCAACAACGCGCAGTTTAGACCACTGCCGCCTGCAGAACTTTGCGGCCAAAAGCAGCGTCAGCTGAGGCCCGAACATCACCCTTGTAAAACTTGGAAAAGGTATGAACAGAAGACCAAGTAGCGGCCTTGCAAACTTGTTCAACAGAAGCTTGGTGCTGAAAAGCCCAAGAGGCACCAATAGCACGAGTAGAATGAGCAGTAAGGCAAAAGGGAGGATTCTTCCCCTTAGCATTGTAGGCCTGAATCACAGCCTGTCGGATCCATTTGCTGATAGTAGATTTAGCTGGAGCCAGACCCTTCCTAGGACCAGAAGGGACCACAAAAAGAGCATCAGATAGAACTTCAGATTCCTGACTACATCCAAGGAATGCAAAGCTCTCTCCTTAGAGCTACTAGGATTAGGGCACAAGGAAAAAAGAACAATGTCCTGATTGAGATGAAAAGCAGACACAACCTTAGGCAGAAAATCAGGCTTGAGGCGAAACACCACCTTGTCTTGGTGTCTCTCAAAGTAGGGGGCTTGAATAGAAAGCGCCGCCAACTCAGACACACGCCTAACAGAAGTGATAGCCACCAAAAAGACTACCTTAAGAGTGAACATGGCCAAGGCCGCCTCATGCACAGGATCAAATGGAGAACCCTGCAAGGTAGACAGGACCAAGTTCAAGTCCCAGACAGGTAACATAGGCTTACGTGGGGGACGCACATGAGTAACCCCCTGGAGGAAGGTCTTGACCAGAGGATGCTGAGCAAAGGATCTCTGGAAGACACATTTCCCTTCAGAGTACTGAGTTGGAGCCCCAGGTCCAAACCATGTTGAAGAAACTCCAGAATCCTAGGAATAGAGAACACACGACAGGGAAGAGACCTAGACTCACACCAGTCAATGTAGGCACACCAAATCCTATAGTAAATGGAAGAAGAGGACTTTTTCCTAGCCCTGATCATGGTGTTAACAACAGAAGCAGGCAGCCCCTTTTCCATCAAGATGGAGGTTTCAGCAGCCAGGTCGTCAAAGCAAGCGTTTGTAAATTGGGATGGCGTAACTGCCCCTAAGTGAGCAGGTCTGGAACCCTGGGTAGGGCGTACTGATCTACTGCCAGCTGCACGATGTCTGCGAAGCACACTCTTCTTGGCCAACAGGGGGCCACCAGGATTGTTGGCACCCCCTCCTGAGCTATCTTGCGCAGAACCCTGTCCAACAGAGGGAATGGAGGGAAGACATACAGAAGCTGAAAGTCCTGCCACGACATTGCTAGAGCATCCGTGGCCAGGGCCAAAGGATCCTGGGACAGGGAGACAAACACTGGAAGCTTGTGATTGTGACGGGATGCAAACAGATCCACATCTGGATGACCCCAACGGTGACACAGAGAGTGAAACACCCTGCTGCTGAGGGACCATTCTCCCAGGCGAGAAGTCCCCCTGCTCAGAGAGTCTGCCTCCAGATTCTCCACCCCCAGAATGTACACAGCTGAGATGCAGGGAACATTGTCCTCCGCCCAGGACAGGATCAGAGACACTTCCTTGAGGGCCCTCTGGCTCCGGGTCCCTCCCTGAGGATTGATGTAGGCAACCGCCGTCTGGTTGTCCGAGCGCACCTGAACAGGCCGACCCCTAATGTGTGGGGTCAAGTGAGCCAGAACCAACCTGATTGCCCTCAGTTCCAGAATGTTGATAGGGGTGTGGGCCTAGCGAGGGCCCCACTGCCCCTGGAATTGTAGGGATTTCCAGAAGCCCCCCCAACCTGTCAGACTGGCATCCGTGGTGACCGTCTCCCAGCAGGGGGCCAGAAAGGATCTGCCCGCCAACAGGTTCCTGGAGTCCAGCCACCACGAGAGGGACCGCCTGGCTAGGGGGGACAGAACAAAGGCCTGGCCCAGGGACGCAGGGTCCCTGTCCCATATTGACAAGAGGTGGAGTTGAAGAGGCCTCATGTGAAACTGGGCATAAGGAACCACCTTGAAGCAGGACACCATCAGGCCCACTAGCTGCATCCCCTGCCTGATGGAGGGATGGGGACACGAGAGAAGGAACCGAAACTGAGCAAGCAGACTGTCCACCTTCTGCTGAGGAAGAAAGATCCTTGCCTGAACTGTATCCAGATTCATTCCCAGAAACAGGGTCACCAAGGAGGGGGACAGGGAAGACTTGGGGTGGTTGATCACCCAGCCGAATGACTCCAGTGTCGACACTACTCGCTGACTATCCAGCTCTGCCTGATGGAGGGACTGAGAAGTGATGAGAATGTCGTCCAAATAGGGCAGAATGCGAATGCCCTGAGATCTGAGCAGAGCCATCACTCCTGCCAGCACCTTGGTGAACACTCTGGGAGCTGAAGTGAGACCGAATGGCAAGGCCACAAATTGGTAGTGCTGATCCTCCAGAACGAACCTGAGGAATCTCTGATGACCTGGAAAGATAGGAATATGAAGGTAAGCATCCTTGATATCCACAGAAGTCATGAAGTCCCCTGGGCGCAGAGAGCCAATAGCCGAGCGCAGAGTTTCCATGCGAAAGCGCCTGAATCTGACAAACTTGTTGAGAATCTTTAGGTCCAGGATGGGTCTTACTGACCCACCTCTTTTGGGCACAGTGAAAAGGTTGGAATAATACCCCTGCCTCTTTCCAGCAAGGGGACCTGACAAATGACCCCCAGCTTCAGAAGGTTTTGCACTGCCAGCATCAAGGCCTGAGCTGAAAGGGGATTTTGAGACACCCGGGATCTGATGAATCGTGGGGGCGGCCAGGCAGCAAACTCTATCTTGTAACCGGAGGACACTACCTCCTGAATCCACCGGTCTGAGACATGATGCCTATAGACATGAGCAAAGTGCTGAAGCCGTCCCCCCACCCGGATGGGTGAGGGTGCCCCTTCATGCCTGAGGGGGCTTGGTGGAAGACTTAGGTTTGGAGCCCCAGGAGGGGCCAGGGCGGCCACGTCCTCTGCCCTTGCCACAGAAATCTCCTCGGGCCCCTGCAAAGGAGGCCCCTCTTCCCGCCTTGGATCCACGATACTAGGGAGAAAAGGCACCTGAACCCCGAAAGGGCCGAGACAGTCTTTTGCGCTGGGGTAACTTGCCTCCCTTAGCAAAAAAGTCCAGGCAGTCCCCAAACAGGCGCAGTCCTTTGAAGGGGAAACCAGTGAGACCCTTCTTGGCAGCGTTGTCAGCAGCCCACTGGTGCAGCCAAACAGAGCGGCGTATAGCTACAACCAAGGCAGAGGTTCTAGCACACATCCTAATGGTATCATCCAAGGTAGACAGTACATAGGCAACGAAAACCTCACCGCGCGAGAGAGCATTATACTCTTCGCCAGAAGCATCATCAGGAGCTCCATCTAAGAGATTCCAGAGTCCAGAGTCCTAATAGCCACAGCCGTAATGGCAGAAGCAAACACAGGACGTAAAGTAGTCCCCACACAAGCAAAGGCATGGGAAGCCAGCTGGTCAATACGCCGGTCCTCACCATCCTTCAGGGTAGTGGAGTCAGGGGAATGCATGCCAGAGGTGTTAGACAACCCCAGAATTGGAGCATCCACTTCTGGAGGTGATGACCAACGCTTAACCACATCAGCGGGAAAGGGATACCTCTTATCCCAACTCTTAGGGATCCCGGGAAGTCTGCTTGGACGCTCCCATTCTTTAAGCACGAGATTATTAAAATGGGCTTGCTCAGGAAACTCCAGACGTGGCTTAGCAGTATGAAACAGCTCCCCTTGCTGCTTAGGGGTCGCGGCTGGGGGAGCAATAGAAAGCACTTCAAACCTCTGAATCAAAAGCCTATCAGTATCATCTGGGGCCCAAGGGTCAGAGCCAGAATTAGCATAACCTTTAGGCTGCTCATCAGAGGATTCTGAGTCTGAGAACAATTCCCCCTCCTCCAGGGGGGTATACACAGACAGTTCCAAGAATTCATCAGCCCCCATAGAGAAAACAGTGACACCGGGCGCCTCTTAGCCGGGGCCTTGCGTGCCAAGGTATTGGCAATCAGCTTTTCCACACTAGCCAGTCTGGAAGGTACATCAGGCTGAGACTCCCCACTGGTATGCACCTCACTGGGAGTCAGATGTAAGCGTGGGGGAGTAGGTGAAGACATAAGGGGCGCAGGCCCAGCCACCGGTAACCCAGGCTGCAGTGCAAGCACCTGCTGGGCACAAGGTACACAAACCCGCACATTGTCATCGCTAGCGGGGGACACCCCACACACCACACACAGCCGGGCTTGTCCCAAAGGAACCCCCGAGCACATTATCCTGAGAAGCCTCCATATGGCGATTATAGCGGCACAATAGGCCGATAGGGGTTATGCTGTAAAAGCAACCCGGGATGCCCCAATAGCCCGCTAGGGAACACTAGGCCTCAATAAAGTTTTAAAAACTACACAGAGGGGATAGGACCGGGAGAAACAATCTGAGTTTGACCCGTCTGTAAGACACAACAAGAAAGACCTGTAAGCGGCATGCATACAACAATATAATAATAAATATCAGCCCGCAGGGGCACTCTGACCGTGGAAGGAAGACGCCAGCCACGCAGCACCAGAGATCCAAAATGGCGCAGAGTATACCTCGAGTATACCCCCGAACAGCGCGAAGGCGCGCACATGACCAGCCTAGCCAATAGAGGCGCAGCAGCAGCGCGAAGCATCTAACAAGAGCGAGCGGCGGCGGCAAATTCAAAGACAACTAATAAGCGCGGTGACAAGAAAATACAATTCTGTTAAGTACTCACCTGTAGAATTGGTATTATACGCATACAGCACGTCCTGCTCCAGATGGGTAATCCTCTGCCTGAGGCACCGTGCACTGCAGACATGTAGAAAACAAGCTCCTCCCGGCCCTACATGTACCGAGGGACCTCCCACAAATCCCCAGCATTGAAAAGCAGTGAGAAGGAGAAGCCAGGAGGAAACCAACCACCCAGAGACAGGCAATAATATCAAAAACAATAATAACCACCATACAGGTGGAAACCAGGGTGGGCTGGAGCAGGACGTGCTGTATGCGTATAATACCAATTCTACAGGTGAGTATTTCACAGAATTGTATTATTCTAAGCATACAGCACGTCCTGCTCCAGATGTAGTAATAACATGTGGGACATCCAATAGCAGTGTCCATAAAGTAGGGTGGGATCCCCATGAGAAAAGGCACAGTCAACAGTAATAGCGCTGTCACCCACAACCTTGCTACCAGGAGCAATGTGAGCAAATGCTCTAACTCAAACTTATGCAAGCAGCTAACTAGTCAGCTTGCTCAACAGAACAGAGTGATGAAAGGCCCGAGCCAAGCACAAGTAGAAAGAGAACAAAAACCAAGAGAGAAGAATGAATCTCCCCCAAACGAGTAGGCCAGAATAACGCCTAACCATGCTACTGCAAAGAAAGGGTAGCCATAGCAACCTTAGAACCCTCCCCGACGGGGAATATGAACCCTGGTCTCAGGTGAGACCGGTGGGAATACAACAACGCTAACAAGGCTCAGCAAGAGCCGAAACGTTTATTTTAGGCCCAGAAGGACAAAACCAACCGAGCAAGACCAATCCAAAGGGCCCCTACACCCATGGAAGCAATCAAATCCTGTTAGATAAGGATGGAGACGCCTATAAGCCCCAAGGGGCATAATCCCAACCAGGGACCGGGAACAGTCCAGGAATCTCCAACGCCTGTAGAGGGATACAGATCCCTTAAGCTCAGAGTAAGCAAGACACTAGCCCAGAGGGTCTGGAATAAAGGAGAATAAAAACTCCGCCTGGATCCAAATTCGGTGTAAGGGGAACACCCTCACCTAATGGTGCACAGATATATAAACACACACACATAATAAATTATATATATATATATATATATATATATATATATATATGACTAGGACCGCTAACAGAGCCATCCCCTATGGCACTCTTCTGTCTGAAGCAACCGCCCCAGAAGAGGGATGTGAGGGAAGGAACAGTTCAGACAAGAAACTGAATAAGACCCAAGGAACCCTTAGGCTCAATGTGATGACCGAAAAACAGTATGAAAACGGACCCACTAAAGGGGACCCCCTTAGGAACCACAGGGGAAGTTCAAACTCCAAAAAAGGAACCCCCGTAACCAGGGGGAGCGTACTGACCTAGTTCCAGGAGTGTTGGAACCCCGTCCAGGATAAGTAACCTAAGGTGTCGCAGGCCTCTGAGAATAAAGGACAGCAGCTGGGCCGCCAGCAACAGGCCCACCAGCTGCAAGGTGAAGGTAGCGTGACAAAAAGGAGGGCAAGGCCCCTACCATACTAAGGCCACACATAGCCGAATGGAAGGTTTAAACATGAACCCATCTAAAAACCACCCCGTAGGGGGATACCGAACCGTGCTACACTAAGAGATGTGCCTGAGCACCAATCGAAAGGACTCCCAAGGAGCCCCAAGTCAATAGCCAACACGGCCTGATGCAAAATTGGAAAAGAATGACAATCAAGTAGAACCTAGCGTGGACGTCACAGGGGCATGTCCAAGACCACACTCCCATACTCGCCTTGGTGAGCCGTCTGGGAACAGGAGAGGGACACAAGACCCCAATCCGCAGAGTTGGTCCTGCAATACTGTCTGGAAATAGCCTAGGTGTCCTGAAGGCACAGGGGGACTAAGAAGGAATATAGATCCTCACAGGCATCAAGAGGTCCACTGGACAAGAGCTCCTGTGGCCCAACAGGTAAATACCATGTAGGAGCTGCCTGTGAAAAGGTAAATGCTAGGTCCAGAATGCCCGCTCGGGTCAGACTGCTTCATCCCAGAGGGAAAAGGTATGTGGATACAATCACAAGTCAAGGGCCAACCTGTAAGAGAGCCCAGATCCTGCACGCCGGGCTCGGCCTGCCTCTATTCCCGAAGGGAAAGCAGGGACTAGCAGAACCCTGACAACCTCAGAAAGGGACCGACCAGCAAACTCCATTCTGCATCCAGGGGGACTATCTCCCGTAACAGCCTTAACGGAGCATGGCGCCCTGCGATAGGAGCCAGGTGCTGTGGCAGCCCCCCTCGCCCAACAGGGCGAGGGCGTCCCTTCATGCTTGCGTGGTTTTGGCAGATTTGGACTTCGCCCTGCCGGAGGTCCCAGGGCATTGCCTGCCCCCCCCCCTGGGGCGGGTCTCCACTCCAAAAAGTCGGAAGCACACTTCTGGTTCTCGCTTGACACTAACGTAGGGAGGGGGAGGGGTATCCCTGCCCCTAGGCGGCCGGGACGGCCTTCTGCGCGAGGGTGCCTTACCCTTTCTTCCAAAAAGGTCCAACCGGGCCCCGAATAAGCGTCGTCCTCTAAAAGGAAGACCAGTAAGAGCCTTTTTAGTATCATTGTCAGCCCCCCACTGTCGCAGCCAAAGGAGGCGGCGAATAGCCACCACAAGAACCAAGGTTCTAACACACAGTGCATTAAAGACCTCCCAAGGGAGATCCTCCGGCTGTTGGTCAAGTATCTTCCTAAGAAGGGTCCTGGCGGCCACTGCGGTGACGGCCGCAGCACAGACCGGGCGCAGAGCCGTCCCTGCACACGAAAAGGCGTGGAAAGCCAATCTGTCAATGCACCGGTCCTCAGCATCCCGAAGGGTACGATGAGTGGAAGCTGCCATGAAGGGAGGGTTAGCAACCCCAATAATAGGAACGGGAGGTACTGACCATCGATCAACCAAATCAGGGGGAAAAGGGTACTTCCAGTCCCAGACCCCCGACACCCCTGTAAGTTTACAAGGTGATTCCCATTCCTTAGATCGAGTCTGGAAATGATCCTGTTCCAGAAATTCCAGGCGCGGCATCGCCGTGTGGAAACTCTCCCTCTTGGGCTTGGGAGACTCTCCCGGAGGAGAGATGGACAGTGCTTCAAAGATCTTTATAAGTAACTCAGTGTCACACAGGCCCCAAGAACCAGGGCCAGAACCGTCACGGCTCCAAGACATCTCATCTGAGGAACTGGAACCTGAGAACAGTTCACCTTCATCAGAAGGATCAAGGTCCTGCATAGCAGCAGACTCCTCAGTTTCAGTGGGACACCTAGAACCAGGGGGCGTCAGGGACCGTTTCTTTCCAGCGCCCAGCCAAACCAGACATCACCTGCTCCGCCGTGGGTAACCTGCGCGGCACCACCTGCTGGTTATCCCCGCTCGAGTGTGACTCATCTGGAGTGAGATCTAAGCACTGGGAGACAGGAGTATTGAAGCGAGGTGCAGCTACTGGTAAACCTGATTGCAGGGCCAGCACTGTCAGCATCAGCGTGGGGTTGTCCACACATGGTACACAGCCGGTCTTGTCCCCTCAGGACCCCAGACACATAGTTCTGAGATGCCTCCATATGGTGATTAATCTAAGTAATATGCCAGTAGGGATTTATGCTATAAGCAACCCTGGATGCCCCAAGACCCGCTAGGGATGTGGGAGAATTTAGATATAAACCCGCGAAGATATATCAGGCCGGGAGAAGCCACTGGAATCTTGGCGTCTGAAAGACATAAGGAGAAGAGAGGGTGTCAGAGCCATGCGCTACAGGAAGACCAATAACCAAAAACGCCCGTGAGGGCACTTACAGTAACCAAGGAAGAGGAGGATCGTGACCACGCGCTCGTGGGAAGACCGACAAAATGGCGCCAAGCGAACCTCGAAGGGCGGGCCAGAGCTCAGATGACGCGGAACGCGCCAAACCAGACCACGCCCCCCCACCCCCCGGAGAGCGCGAAGCTCTAAGCGCGGAACAAGACAGAAAAAGGAGACAGTAATAAACGTCATAGCGTCGCTAAACAGAGCCGCCGTACTCGCCAAGCCAAGTACATTAAAAGCGCTGCGGCCAACGTTGAATATTGGTATATAGAAGTAGCACAGTTTTAGACACTTGCACTTTAAGCACCTGTCACTTTGCATGGTTATTAGTTAGTTCACTTGCGAGAGTAGTTGAGGTTGAGTTTATATTTCACCATATAGAATTGAGGCACTTTTTTAATTATTTATTTGTGTATATAACATTTTTTGAATTTAGCTAGCATATATTAGAATCAAATATACACTGAGCACTTTACCTTGTTGAACACCAACATATATATATTTTTATATAGGCTTTGAGCCATAATACATGTGGTATATTGATCTTGGTGCTAAGATCATTAAAGCGTACCTAAATTGAGTGAGTCCCCACTTTGGTTTTTATATCTGTTTTTTATGATGTTATGTGATGTTTACTATGTGTTACATGTCTATTTCTATCAACACTATGTGTATTTTTATGTGATTAATAAATTTAATTGAGAAATAGTGTGCAGCCTTGTGTAATAGGACATAGGGGTGGGCCAGCCCTGGAGTCCCACCCATAAGTGTATAGTGGGCGCTGCGGCCAACGTTAACATAATGTTTGAAGTGCGGCTCTGACCCCCGGTAACCATTAAAGGCTATAAGCATACGGTGTAATAGGGCAAGGTTAGGCCACATAAACACAACCCCCTCTTTTTCCCCCCACTAACGGGGGGAACTGAGGAAGAAGGTGACCCAGCACTCGGGGTTCACAGCTACACAGGGCGTGGGGCAATGATGCGGGAGGGGCATCCACTGCTCACCATTAGCCTTGACCGCCTACCCTATGGTGGGGGATTGCGGTGGAGTCTAGCTCCGTAAGCACACTAGGTGCTGCCTACCTCCACCCGACCAACGCAGTCCAGGCTGGGAGGCATATTCTTCACAAAAGGACGGGTGGAAATAGTCCCGCAGGGCCTCGGGCAGTAAGCCCCGCTCGCCTGTGAGAGCGTGATACTTCATGTCTTCGCAGTTCCAGCACTGCAGAGAAATCTGGGGATTTGTGGGAGGTCCCTCGGTATATGTAGGGCCGGGAGGAGCTTGTTTTCTACATGTCTGCAGTGCACGGCGCCTCAGGCGGAGGATTACCCACATGTTATTACTACATCTGGAGCAGGACGTGCTGTATGCTTAGAATAAGACAAAAGCACACCGACAGTGAATGTTCAAAACACATACCACCCCCCCCACCCCCCCCGAGAGCTTCAAGGGAGAGCAAGGGAGGGCAGCGGCCACCTATCAGGGACCCACCGGTAGACAGGGGCGAAGGGACTAAGGTGCGGGAGGGGCGTCCCATAAGGCTCACCATGGCCTATACCGCCTACCCTTTGGTGGGGGATTGCGGTCTAAACAGTGCTCCCTAAGCACCATACAGCGGTGCTGCCTACCATCACCCGACCAGCGCAGCCAAAGCTGGGAGGCAAGTAAAAAGTGGAATGGGTGGGAATAGTCCTACAGGGCCGCAGGCTAATAGCCCCGCTCACCTGCGATAAGAGAGAGAACCATCTTCTTGTCCAGACTGCAGAGAAGATCTGGGGAATTTGTGGGAGGTCCCGGGTATTTGAGGGGCCGGGAGGAGCCAATTTTGCTGTTCACTGCAGTCCAGCGCCATCTGGCGGAGGTAAACCCAGACGTAAGGATTATTATCTGGAGCAGGACGTACTGTATACTAAGAATATATATTATATTGTTTAAAGTTTTAGAGAAAGTAAAGCGCAGCAAAACAGTGGATTTAATAACCATACTATAATATTCTAAATGGGTAAAAGACTACCTACATACGTGGAATTTAAGAGATTGTTCAGACAACAGGAAAAAGAATCTCTCTATATTAAACTTTTGCCCCCACCCGCCCTAAGATCAGGTCTACTCCAGCTATTACTCCAACATACATCTACATGGCCATCAGTCACAGTGTTTGCAGCATGCCATTTTCCATTAACTGCAAAGGAAACTGCATGCCGAATGCTGGCATGGAGTCACCAGTGATAGGAGATTGGGCCCTGGACAGCACAGGACTCATCTGGTAACAACCAGAGTAGTACCGATAAGCTGTAGGGGAAAGAAATTTTATTTATTTTTGTTTTTTGTTAGGTGCCTCAAATATCTAAAAATGGACCGAAACCGGAGATTCTGACCAGAGAATCACAGGTTGGATTGGTTGAAGTCACAATGCCCCACTGAATTAAATCACCTGAGAACACCTGAGAACACTGGTATACTCAGTTCGCCGGGGATCATTAGTGCATGGCCTCATTCAATATGCATGGCATAGAACACCGTCTGTCCAGAATTAAGCATAGATTGTGGGGAGCACCGGCATCCCTTCAGTCACCCTTCAGCTGAGCACACGGGCACCGAGTCATTCTGATGCAGAGGATGCAAAGGTCCACACCAGCTGAAGGGAAGCCAGGGACATCACCCACACATGAGCCATGGGATTGGCGGACGTTTAAGTATAAGGCAAACAACATACAGCTTTGGGTGCACCAGGAGACAGTTTTTGATACCCTTTAGTCAAGTTAATTTAGTAAATGTACACAATAAGTGATGCAAAATAAATACCCATTTGTGATAAATTAAACTTGGAATCGTGTGTCTGTTAACCCTTTAAGTGCCAGACTACGTTTCACTATTTTGCGCTACACATGTTCAACCTTGATTTTTGAGGGGAAAATTATATATTGTTTTTTTCAGCAGAGCCTGGGCTTCAACATGAAATGTCTTGTATGGCCTTTTTGAGTGTATTCCCAATACTTTTGGGTGAAATATGTGCAAAAAAATTGTAAAAAAATCTATTTTTTGCAATTTGTAGTGTTTTTTGTAATAAAAAATGTAAGTTTGTCAATAATAAATTTTATTGCGTGTGAAACCCCAATTTCTCCCAGTCACAGCGGTACCACGTATGTATAGGTAGACACCATTTCCTGCCCAGGAGACTCCCCCAAACTGAAACAGCGCTTTAGGAGATTTTCGGATAAAATACAACTGTGATATGCGCTATGTGAACCTTGCAGTTTTTCCAGAAAAACAACCCTTTACATTTGAAATACCCTCCACAAAGTATATATATTCTCTGGAAGTACACACCTCAAGCACCACAAAGTAAAGCATGCACATAATGGTAATTTTACTTGAAAATTTCAGCTCTGCAGACAAAGTGCGCACCTTGTAATTTGTCAACCAAAACAACCCTTTACATTTGGAATATCCCCCAGCCATATATTCCGTGAAAGTACACATGTTAAGTTCTAAGCGTACCCAGCTTGTTGTAGTGGGCTCATCTTTCTGGAAGTAATCCTTCGAAGAATTCTAAGGTTGCACAGGGTTTCCCTAAAAAAAAAATTATAAAAAAGCTGAATAAAAAAAACATGTTTTCCCAAAATATCAATATGCAAACAAGCAAAATCAAGCTAAATCTGAAAGCGTAAGGTCCCCTGAGCAGAACAATACCTAACATGCATAGGTACTATTAACCCTTTTAATTTTTTAATTCCCCGCCTACCTAAGTTTTGTCACCCTCTGTTGACAGGTCATTTTTCCCCATTTTGTGCCATGTTTAACCGTGTTTTTTGCCAGAATTTCCAGGAAAATTATATATATATTTTTTGCAGCAGAGTTTAGGCTTTAACATGAAATTTCTTGTTTGTAATTTTTCTACTGTTTTTTTTAAATATTTTTGCGTAAAAAAAAAAACAAAATATTTTAGACAATTGTCTCCTTTATTTTAATTAAAACATTTGTTTATTAAAGTGGACCAACACCTAGCTGGATCATTCCCGGGCCGATCCAAACCCTCACTGTGGGGCATCCAAAGTCGGGATGCCCCGCTGTGTGAAACCCCACCGAGGACACCCGCTAACCTTACCTGACTTCCGGTCCAACGGTGCATGCGCGGGCCGCATCTCACGCTTCTCTCTAGCAGGGCGTGTACATTTGTGAATGGCCGGCGCAGACGCGCTCCCTGTTAGCGGCTCCGAGCATGCTGGCGACCGCATCTCATGCTTCCCTCTGAGGTTTGACTCGGCTTTGATGCGCATACCTCAGCGGCTCCGTGCGCCGATTGGACGAACAGCCGCACACGTGCCGTAGGAGCGGGGTGAGGTGAGTTGAGTCGGGCATCTGGGGGGTTTCACATTATAAACATAAGGGGTTAATTTAAAAAATATATAGGGTCTGCCCTCCCATTTTTGGGGAATTTTAAGGGTTAAAAACCCTTAAAAATCCCCAAAAATTACATGACCCCCCCCCCCCCCCCCAGCTATGCAGGACTTGTTGAACAGGCACAGGGGCCAGGATTGGTGACCCCCCACCCTGCCGGCTACAAGCCCACATAGTTTCCGTGGCCCAGGCTCTTCTGCCCCCCTGGCCTTTGGGGAGGCAGGTAATTGGGGTTCCAGGGGTTAATGGCAAGTCACCCGCTAGCCACAGGTGACTTGCCAGCCCCCAGCTTTGTGAACTGGTATATGGGTCCCATAGATCCCTTACCAGTTCACAAAGGGTTAAGTGTAAAAAAACACACAGGTACAAGGAGAAACATTTTTTATTTATTTATTTATTTTTTTAATACTTACCTCCGCTATTCTGGAGCTAGGGTGTGCTCTGGCTCCAACACTGGGTGGATTCAAGCCAGTGTGTGGCTTCCAGGTCAGGGGGTTGTGTGTGCGTGCATGCTTTATCAGAAGAACAGTGGGGTGTACGGCTCGGACTGGCCTAGGCGCACCAATGGGCTTCCTGGCCGTGACGGTGGTCAGTATGGGTGCAGGTGACTCTTTGCTGGATGAGGTAAGTCACTAACCCCCCCCCCCCCCCCCCCCCGCACAGACTTTCTTCGGGACCAGGGGAACAGATATTCTTTGATCATAACCAGCCCGGGACCAGCTATGAGGGCCTGTAGAACAGGGCGCAGGGGCCAGCTTTGGGCCCGGATTCTTCTGCGAGGGATCACAGCCCTCCCCCAACCTCCAACCTCTCTCCTCCGAGCACCCAGCAAGACTGATCGTCTCGGGTGAGAGAAGCCAGGTGACATCACTATGGCCCCAAGGGGCGGGTCTAGCAGCCACATACCAGGAAGTGGGGATTTCTCACCCTCTCCTCACCACGGAAGAGCCCGGGGGGGTTGGGGGAAGGCGATCGGAGCCCCCCAAATCCCCCCCCTCCCCGGTGAAGAGGGAGGGATCGCAGCTGAGTAATTGTAATTTTTTTTTTTACAGTCAATTGTGCCATTGGCCAAAGCTGGGGGGGCTATTTTGGCCACTCTCCTTAAGAGAGAAGAGCCCGGGGGGGGGGGAATCGGATGCCCCCCGGGTGAAGCGAAGGCCCTGCCCAAATCCATTTGGAGAACGGTGTCAAGAAGAACATTTTCCAAGTTAAACCAAAACACTACTGGGTGAGGAGTACATGTTCCTGTTGAACTTTACTACTTTTTCGACTCTGCCGGTGGTCTAAAATTACCTGTCAAATCAGTCCTCCAACTTAATTAGCCCCCGTTATTAGACAGCTGCAAGAAAAAGAGTAGGTCGCTGGCAACCATGTGACTCAATTTGTGAGGTTTTATCACTCACCCATCCAAGCAGCAGTCCCAATCCACCTAGCAGGGTGTGGTTGAGGCTACTTTAAATACCCTCGTTACACGGACATTAAAGTGGACCAAAATCCAGGATTTTGATTATCCTGGGTTTTAGTTCTTAGCCCTGGGGCACCCCGATCGGGGATGCCCCACTGTGTGAAACAGGTCGTCCAAGCTAACTCAACTTTCTCCAGTCCTACTGCGCCTGCGTGGCCTCCTGTCCAATCAGCATGCTTGGAACCACTCCCACCCACTTGTCTAAGGATCGTCTAAGACTCAGCTCCAGCCGAGTCCTGGAGCGGACACAATTGTGCCGCTGGCTGCATCCCCATTACTCTCTAACAGGGAGCGCACCTGTCAGGCCTTTCATAATTCCTGGAATGGACCCTGCTGAATTTATAGCAGCCGAGTCTAACGAACAGACACGAGTGCGCCAGCAACCCTCTAACAGGGAGCCCGCACCAGCCTTTCACAATTCCCGCTGATGGATCGGGGAGAACTTGAGTTTATTGGACGACCAGGGGGTTTTACACAGCAAGGCATCCAGAATCTGTATGCCCTGGGGGGAGCAAGTATGCCTGCCCTGGAGGCTTATAGACTCCAGGGTGGGTTTTGGTTCACTTTAAGGAAAAGTATACAGAGCATTAAATACAAAAGAACCCACGTGCCGCTGAACGGTAGTATAGAAGAGACAGCACAGCGTCTCAATAAGTATTGCAATGGCATTATATTTACTGTTTAAATGGTAGATCGGATAATAAATTCCTTGCAAGTGGCACTTCCGCCTATCAGTCGAACAAAGCCGTATCGCAGCTCACCCGTACAATAATAGAAGGGCAGTGTCAGGTCACGCAAGACGGAGAGGCAGATGCTACCTTTAGTTATAGCGTCTCCGTTCCAACTCTTGCGCTAAAATGCAGCCAAGATGTAAAAAGGTACTGGACATTTGCAACTACGGAAAGAACGCTGTTACTGAAAATGTTCTATGTTGGTAATAGATAAACAAGACATCCATACCTGGGGTCAGCGTAGCTTCCAAAAATCGGTCCTGCTTTATATTTATTAGGCAAGTGCCGCCATGTCGGTCTCTACAGCGTCATGCTAGACCCTCCCTCTTGCTTGTGACGCTATGCTACATTTGCGCAGGCGCACCAGAAGGTAGAGCTGCCTGTGCCCTTCGGAGAGCGAGCGGCGGTCCCAGTATAAGGCCCTTTGCTTGCTTTCCGAGGTGACACATATGGGAGAAAAATGCTGCCAGTGAAATTAAATTGGCTGTTGCAAATCTGTGCGGAGCACAGCATAGGCAGTGCATGTGTTGTACTGTACCTGTGCTGCCAGTGGCAGACTGGGACCAAAAGCCGGTTCTCGATTTTACAGGCCCCTGGCCGGCTTGAGACGTCCGTGCTGAGGCCCCTCAACCGTGATGCTGGGGCTATAGCATTGCGGGCTGGGATTCCTTGGCTTGTGGGTACAGTGGGGCTGGGTACAGCAGGCTAAGGGGGCAGGGATTAAATGTGGGTGTTAAAAGCAGCAGTTCAACTGGGCCCAAAGCAGCCTAGCCCACTGGGCATTGTCCTGGCTCCCCCTATGGCCAGTCTCCCTCTGTACTGGGTTGTGGTACACCAAACTTTGACTATCCTGGGTTTTGGTCGATGCCCCGCAGTGTGAAACCCCTGAGGTTGTCTGATTTCACTCACCACTAGTGGTGCATGCACAGCCTCTTGTCCAATCAGTGCGCTTGGACCCTTCGTCTAAGAGCTCCTCTAAGGCACCTTAGCCTCTATCCTCCGCCGCTGGTACAGCACCACAATTGCCCACCAGTGCATACCTCCCAACTGTCCCGATTTTCCCGGGATTGTCCCGATTTTTGAGAAGGATCCCGCGGTCCCGGAACATTACCAAATGTCCCGGGACGCCCTGCGCTGTGACAGCCCAGGGCCGCAATGACGCCGGCGCGAAGATAACTTCCTGGCGCGTGGGGTGAGAGAGTGGGGCGGGCGCACGGGGGTGAGTGGGCAGGCGCACGGGGGTGGGGGGGCGGGCGGTATGCTGGTTTGGGGATACGTACGCATGCAGGGGTGAAGGCAGCCGACATTGCTGGAGCTGGAGAGCGTGGCCGGGGCGTGACGGGGGTGTGGCCGGGGCGTGACTGGGGTATGGCCGGTGGCATGGCTTGTCCCGCTTTCACGTTTTCAGAAGTTGGGAGGTATGCCAGTGCTCAGGTCCTACGGTGCATGCACGCCCTCTTGTCCAATCAGCGCGCTCAGATCTGCTTTTGGCCCTTTATCCAAGAGCTTGTCTAATGCGGATCCAAGTGCACTGGCGGCCGCATCCCCCACTACCTTCTAATAGGAAGCGTGCCTGCGCCAGCCATTCACAAGGCCCGACGCGGGCACGCACCTAGGTAAATTATTCAGGGTGCTTCTCAATGCATGTTGCATGTTTTTTTTCATGAAAAATACCATGCTGCAAACAGAACTGTTTCTTGCCCCATGCAAGGTGAGTCGCCGCCTGTGGTGCCCCCCGTTGTGCTGTGCCTCTGATAAAATATTGCACCCACCGGCTGCTGCATATTCAACAAGGTGCTATTCAAATCCTCCTTACTTGGCTGCTGTGAGGGCTGGCACCAACATTCAAACCCCCAGCCCCCTTGGTTGCTGCTAGTGGCTGCAGATGGGTTGTATACCTACACCTAAGATCTCTGACTCATTTCCTCTTAGTCGCCAAGTGCAGGTGCAAAGGTGTAAGTATAGAGTATGCCTGCCTGCTTACTCTGCCAGTTGTACAGTATGTCACCACTTGCAGGACCTGGAGGGGTGCTGGGGGGTTTGAAAACCGATGCCACCTCTTGCAGCAGCCCTGGGGGGAATGTGAATACCGGCACAACAACTTACAACAGCCCAGGGGAGTGGGGTTGAATACCGCCAAGCCCCGACTGTGGTCATTGGGAGAAGGGGGGTTTAATTTTAAAACTGACCAACCAGTCCGGATAATTTACTACCCCTGGGCCATGCCAACTTGGGTCTCTGAAACCCCTGGGGACCACGCAAACACTCACCTTTCCATGGGGGATCACATGCCGCTTCCCCAGCATCTGTAGCTGAGGCGCACTCCCAAAATAGGCTGGATGCAGGAGTGCATGCAGACATCAGGGAGACCAGGGATGCAGATGTTCCCTGCTATATATGCCGGAACTGCAGTTAATGTCGTGTATCAATATGCACACATAAAGCGCTGATTAGATCAGATACAGCTCATTCGCCATGGGAGTAGTGGAAAGGTAAGTATTTAGAGTCATCTGGAGAGTGTCAATGATCGGTGCATCCTAAATTTTGATGCCCCTGGGACAAGAACCAAAACTCAGGATAATGAAAATTCTAAGTTTTGGTCCACTTTTAATAGTGGGGCCACATAAGTCACGGTGAATAGCAGCACCCACACCCCCAAAGTAGCCATGGGGAGGGGGGCAATTCAAACTGGACCTATGACCATCAGCTAAGTACCCCTCGGACAACCTGATTTGGGATGCCCTACTGTAGGCCTGCAGTCATGTACCTTTCCAGCAGTCCCGCATCCGCAGCCCTCCCAAATCGGGATGCCACAAGGACCTATCACCAGAATAGTAAAAACCCTGGTGATAAGTCTACTTTAAATAGCAGTGCCACATGCAGCTCCACAATGGCCATAAGGGTAGTCTATTTCAAATAGCAGCAGATGGGAAATTCTTCCTAAAACCCTGGTGGAGCCCTCCTGCAAGGTGCTTTTCTGCACCCCTTCCAAATATGAGCACTCACAGAAGTCATTCCCCTGCACCCCCTCCCCCACCCAGGTACCATTGCAGGGTGCTTTCCTGCCTCCCCCAGGAACCAGGTAACTAGGTCCCTCCTTGCACCCCCAAGGGCCCCCCACAGAAGGTGTTTTCCTGCACCCTCCAAGTGAGCTTAAAGTGATCCTATACCCAAAAAGGAAGTTTATGTCAACTTCTAACCCTAGCCCAGCACCCTAAAACAGCCAGCATTTCTTTTTTTACTAATGCCTTTGCCAAAGAACACATCAAGAAAGCCTCATGCCATTGCTCACCAGGATGCCACACTGCATTGCAGCCCTATGTGACACCAAGTAAAATTAGCTGGACAGGCAATGCACAATGGGTGCTGGTGGTCAGCACCTGACCTAGCAGCTAGCAGAAGAGATCCTGGAAGTGGTATCTATAAATGGATAGGAGATAGATAGATAGATAGATAGATAGATAGATAGATAGATAGATAGATAGATAATAGGTAGACAGATAAGTAGATAGATCTATAGAGAGACAGATAGATAGATTGACACACAGATAGATATATGGAAACAAATAGATTAGACAGTAATTCAATTAGAAATGCTTTATTGGCATGTCCCAAAAACATTTAGCAATACCAAAGCAAAAAAGAATAACTAAGTGAGGTGGTGAGGGGTTCACACTGAAAATAAAGGGGCAGGACTGGGGGTATAATAGTCCAGTGTCTTGAATTCTTCTTAGTTGGCGGGAGTTGGAGACATGTAGGGGACATTAAAGGGCAGAATCTATCTATCTATCTATCTATCTATCTATCTATCTATCTATCTATCTATCTATCATCTCCAGAGGGCAGTAGCATGGCAGAAATAAGAAACCTGCTCAGCACATTTTGTAACAAACTAATGTGACCCTTCTAAAACAAGCTGCTACGGCCAATGAAAAAAAAAACTCATTGTTCTTCATCTTCAGAATTCTTCAGCTTTTGGATCCAAATCTAATGATCCAGACATTTAAAGTGGACCAAAACCAAGGATTTTGACTATCCTGGGTTTTGCTCCTTTCCCAGGGTGCACCCCGATCGTGGGTGCCCCGCTGTGTGAAACCCCCTAGAGCGCCTGAACCCAGTTGATCCCTTTTAGAGGGAGGCCGTCAGGGCCACTGCTCTTAGACGCGCCATGAGACCGGGAAGAGGTGAGCTGGGTTTGGGGCGATCTGGGGGGGTTTCACACAGTGGGGCACCCCCGATCGAAAAGACCAAAACCCAGAATAGTCCAAATTATTGACTATCCTGGGTTTTGGCCCACTTTAAACTAATGCGGAAAAACAATCAGAAGCGTGTCTTCAGTAAATACAATGTTTATTCGGTTGACCGGGGGCTTGCTTACCTTAACCAAATTTCCCAATTTTGCGGCTTGCTTAAATACAGGTTCAGACAAAGAAACTTAAATGACCATCATGATTGGATACCTGGACACGTCAGGCTTCTACTGGATATTTCAAACATATACAGCACATATATGGAAGGTATAGCTCAGACATGAAGAACATCTGTTCTCATGTCATTAAGCAGACATAACATTCTTTAGCGATAGTCATACCTATGAGGAGGGAGGGGTGAAAACCCCTCCACATACTCAGGAATGTGGTAGAGACATACAGGCTGCTAGTAATGAAATTAATAATACTACCGTATTTTTCGCCCTATAAGACGCACCTGCCCATAAAACGCACCTAGGATTTGGAGAAGAAAAATAAAAATAATATTCTAAGCTAAATGTTGTGCTAAAACATGGCATTCCCCCATCCCATTCCCCATGAGCAGTGTGGCATCCCCCCATCCCATTCCTAATGGTCAGTGTGGCATTCTCCCCTCCCATAGGCAGTGTGGGATGCCCCCATCCCATAGGCAGTGTGGCATGCCCCTATCCCATTCCCATAGACAGTGTGGGATGCCTTCATCCCAATCCCATAGGCAGTGTGGCATTCTCCCCTTCCTATTCTCCATATAGGCAGTGTGGCACCCCCTCCCATTCCCCATATAAGCAGTGTGGAATTCCCCCCCATACCATTTCCCATATAGGCAGTGTGGTATTCCCCCCTCCAATTCCCACATAGGCAGTGCGCCCCCCCTCATCCCCATAAAGGCAGTGTGGCATCCCACCCTCCCATTCCCACATAGGCAGTGTGGCATCCCCCCATTCACATGTGGGCAGTGTGGCATCCCCCCATTCACATGTGGGCAGTGTGGCATCCCCCCATTTACATGTGGGCAGTGTGGCATCCCCCCATTCACATGTGGGCAGTGTGGCATCCCCCCATTCACATGTGGTCAGTGTGGCATCCCCTCATTCACATGTGGGCAGTGTGGCATGCCCCCATTCACATGTGGGCAGTGTGGCATCCCCCCATTACCATGTGGGCAGTGTGGCATCCCCCCCATTCACATGTGGGCAGTGTGGTGGCATCCCCCCATTCACATGTGGGCAGTGTGGCATCCCCCCATTCACATATGGGCAGTGTGGCATCTGAGCGTCGGCCACGCCCACCGCTATACCAAGCCGAGTGTTCACTCTATGCTGGCACCGCAGAGAGGAGGCGATGGCGGCAGCTGTATCTGCCGCCTTCTCCGTGCGAGTGAACACTCGGCTTTGTATAGTGGTGGGCGTGGCCGACGCTCGAGCATCGGCCACGCCCACCACTGTAACAGGCCGGTGTCTGTGTGTGCTGGCGCCACTTCCTCCACCGCTTCTGGGACAGCGCGAGCGATGGAAAGGTGAGTTAACTTTTTGCTTTTTATTTATTTTTTTACCCACCTTCGCCCAATAAGACGCACAGACATTTTCCCCCCAATTTTGGGAAAAATAAGTGCGTCTTATAGGGCGAACAATACGGTAATTATAACGTTTAATTTTCCACCTCAGTTCCCCCTTTTGTTAATATTTACTAACACAATTCAATTGATGGTTTCTTCTTTAACTTCTTCAACGAGTTCTTTCTGGTCTTACGCATCTTGGGTAGCGACAGGTATATATGTTAACATCATGGTGGAATTTGAAGAACAGTTTCTTTCAGCTTGAAAACAGTAAAAGTCCTGCACAGCATAGCAGTAGAAAAGGAGCAAACACAAGCATAATGGTCTTCAGTAATGGCAGGAACCAGAATGGGAGACTCAGTGACCATCCTGACAACCATTCACCAGTAACGCCTGCTTCATTGATCTGCTTCTTCTTGCGTTGAGATGTTAAATAGCTTTTGCTAGAGTTCCGCTGGAATGAAAGTACAGCAGTAGTCTCTTATCACTGCACAAACTTCTCCTTGGGGTGCAAGCATCATATCCAGTGCATATTGGTTCTGTATAGTGGTCAACCTCAGTCCTCTTAATTCCTCCTTAATGGCATTAACCCTTTAAGTGCCAAGCACGTGAATTTTACATGGTTGACTCTCCGACCCTTAAGTGCCAGCCATGTAGAATTCACAGCCCTGGCATTTACCGCTGCTATCAACCCCAAAAAAAACACTCACCTGACCCCTCTATCGATCCAGCCGGGTCTCCTCTTTAATTTGGTGCTATCTGATCTCCCCCTCTCGAAGTAGCGCCCCCCACTTTGACAGCGGCCGCTGCTAACTATTAAAAAAACTCACCTGAGGCCCCAATCCCTCCCGCCGGGTCTCCTCTTCACTGGGAGGGCCTCCAATGGCCCCCCTGGGCTCTTCCGTGGTGAGGAGAGGGTGAGAAATCGCTCCCTCCCTCACTTCCTGGGTCACCGGCTGCTAGCACCCGAGAAGCTACGGGTGATCATATGAGGAAGGTTGGAGGGGATGAGAGGGCTGTGATCTCTTGTTCCCCCAGCCCTCCTCCACCGATCACCCAGCAGCTGTAATCAGTGTTGGGGGACAGCACAGGATCGGAGGTGAGTAGAGAAAAAATAAATAAATGTAATTTTTCTGTGTGTGTTTATTTTTACTGTTAACCCCTTGTGAACTGGTAAGAGGTCCATAGGACCCCTATACCAGGTCACAAGGCTGGGGGCTGGCACCTGCGGCTAGCGGGTGACTTGCCATTAACCCCCAGGACCCCCAATTACCTGCCTCCCCAAAGCCCAGGGGGGGCAGAAGAGCCCAGGCCCACGGAGGCTATATGGGCTTGTAGCCGACAGGGCGGGGCCATCAAAGCTGGCCCCTGCACCCTGTTCCTACAAGCCCTGCATAGCTTGTCCTGTGGAGGTTATACGTGGTAGGGGGGACCCCATGCCATTTGTTTTGGGGATTTTTAAGGGTTTTTAACCCTGGGAAGGGGGACCCTATATAGTTTTTTTAATTAACCCCTTATGTTCTGTTGCCCATCAGCTATAAAAGGCTTCCAGCAGCAACAGGAGAGCAGGAACTAGAGTGATCAGCATGGGACACAGTATCCGGGGATGGATGGGAGGTAAGTATTAAAATTAGTATTAAATAAGTATTAAAATAAATAATTAAATAAAATATTTTTTCTCCTTGTCTCTCTTAACCCTTTGGTAAGAGACCACTGGTAAGAGACCCATGAGACCCCTATTCCAGTTCACAAGGCTGGGGGCTGGCAAGTCACCTGCGACTATCGGGTGATTTGCCATTAACCCCTGTCACCCCAATGTCGACATGGGGACCCTTTTTCCTTTTTTAAATTAACCCCTTATGTTCTTTCGCCCAGCAGCTATAAATGGCTTCCAGCAGCAGCAGGAGAGCAGAAGCCAGAGTGATTGGTGAGGGAAGGAGAGCAATGGGAGGTAAGTAAGTAAAAAAAGTAAGTAAAAAAAAAATCTATAAAAAATCTGCTGTGAACTGGTAAGGGGCCCATGAGACCCCTATACCAGTTCACAAGGCTTAGGGGCTGGCAAGTCACCTACGGCTAGCGGGTGACTTCCTATTAACCCCCAGCCCCCCTATTACCTGCCTCCCCAAAGCCAAGGAGGGGGCAGAATGGCCTGGGGCCAATTTAGTTGGCAGGTTGGTCCCGAGAATGGGACCGCCATTTTTTTAAACCCTTTATAGTGTGGGTAGGTATTTGCAAATGTTATAAATTGCTCTTTTCAGTTTGGGGGGGGGTCTCCTGGGCAAGAATTTTGGAACAATGTGGCTTTGATTCTTCTTTTTTCATCTTTTTTAGGGAAACTGTGCAACCAAAGAATTCATTCAGGGATTACTTTCAGAACAACAGTTACTCAAGTCACTCCACCCAGTTACTCCACCCACTCCGCCCACTCCACCCAGTTACTCTGCCCACTCCACCCAGTTACTCCGCCCACTCCACCCAGTTACTCCGCCCACTCCACCCAGTTAGTCCGCCCACTCCACCCAGTTAGTCCGCCCACTCCACCCAGTTACTCTGCCCACTCCACCCAGTTACTCCGCCCACTCCACCCAGTTACTCCGCCTACTCCACCCAGTTACTCCGCCCACTCCACCCAGTTACTCCGCCCACTCCACCCAGTTACTCCGCCCACTCCACCCAGTTACTCTGCCCGCTCCAGTTGTAGAGAACTGGCGGAGGCAAGACCACTTCACGCAATTTCCCCGGAAATTGCACTTTGTCTAGTTAAGTGGTCTTGCTTGCCAAGATCACTTATTGTTCTTGCTGATATATTATTTTTATTCTTATTCCAAGCATTTTCCCATAGGAATGAATGGGAGGAATATTCAAAGCTAGAGTGGGAACTGAGTGTGAAGTCAAAAATCAGGACATGATTTCTAAACTGCGACCTCTCCCTCATTTTTAATCCCACCTACACAAATCTTATATCAAAACGTTCAGCTATCCCTGCTGCCGCTAAAAATGTCCAAGGCTAAGCCATAGCTCGAACAGATTTCACAATATGACCTTTTGTTTGCAACTCACACCTCCCATTGACATTCATTGAAACTCCACTCTAGACACCACAAATTTGAATGGCAATATCTAAACTGCGACTGTGCCTTCAATTTTAATATTTCAGAGACATGTATGCACCACATTGTTCGCCTAGCTCTTGTGATTCTTACAGTATAAAGCTCTTTGCTGTAGGATGTATACTTTTTAACCCTTTCAGTGCCAAGCACGTAGATACTACGTGCTTGCTTCCACTCCACTTAAGTGCCAAGCACGTAGTATCTACGTGCTTGACTTTCCCCCCTGCTAGTAAAAAAAATAAAAGTCAAAAATACTCACCTGACCCCTCGTTGGATCCGGCCGGGTTTCCTCTTTAATTTGGTGCCATCCGATCCCCCGTGGGGGGTCGGATGGCTCCAGGAGAGCCCCCGGAATAGCCCCCCCCCCCCGTTTGGCAGCAGCAGCTGCTAACTGTAAAAAAAAAAAAAAAATAAAAATGACATTCACTTACCTGTGTGTGCGCTGGCTCCCGCTGTCCCTCCTCTTCACCTGGGGGGCCTCCGATCGCCCCCCAGGACTTACCGATCTTCAGGAGAGAGCCCGGAAGGCTCTCTCCTCTCTCCTCTTCGATGGCGGCCGCCATCTTGCCGCTAAGCCCCGCCCCCTTGGGGGCGGGGCTATGACGTCATCCCGGTCCGTCGCAGCGTCAAGCCCCGCCCCTTTTGGGGGCGGGGCTATGACGTCATCCCAGCCCCGATCACCGATCACCGGCTTCAGCGTTCTCAGCTGTCAGATGCCGGTGATCGGCAACGGGGAAGGAGGTGGCAGGAGATCCTCTGATCTCCTGCCTCCCCCTTCTCTGATGCCGATCACCGGCATCTGTCAGCAGAGCGGCGCGGGACAAAGGAGCTTACAATCGGAGGTAAGTACAGTAAAAAAAAAATTTTTTTTTTTTTTAATAAAAAACTTTTGTGTGGCGTTTTTTTTCATTTAACCCTTTGTGAACTGGTAAGGGGTCCATGAGACCCCTTATACCAGTTCACAAGGCTCTGGGTATGGCAAGTCACCTGCAGCTAGTGGGTGGCTTGCCATTAACCCCCAGCCCCCCATTACCTGCCTCCCCAACGGCCAGGGGGGGGCAGAAGGGCCCGGGCCACTTAGTGGCTATGTGGGCTAGTAGCCTGCAGGGCCAGGGGCCACCAACGCTGGCCCCTGCGCCCTGTTCTACAAGCCCCCATAGCTGGCCCGGGTCGGTAATGCTGGGTAGGGGGGACCCTACGTCATTTTTTTTTGGGATTTTTAAGGGTTTTTAACCCTTAAAATTCCAAAAAAAAATGGGGTCTCCCCCCCTAGGAGGGGGAACCCTATGTCATTTTTTTTTTAATTAACCCTTTTGTTTTCTGTCATCCAGCAGCTATAAAGGCTGAAAGAGTGCTCCACTATGGATGGGAGGTAAGTATTAAAAAAAAAAAAATAATAAAATATTTTTTCTCTTTGTGTGTCTGTGTTTTATTTTTACATTTAACCCCTTGTGAACTGGTAAGGGGTCCATGACCCCTATACCAGTTCACAAGGCTGGGGGAGGTGGCAAGTCACCTGCGCTAGCCGGTGACTTGCCATTAACCCCCGGCACCCCCATTACCTGCCTCCCCAAAGCCCAGGGGGGGGCAGAAGAGCCCGGGCCCACTGGCTATGCGGGCTTGTAGCCTGCAGGGCCAGGGGCCACAAAAGCTGGCCCCTGCGCCCCGTTCCTCCAAGCCCTGCATAGCTGGTCCCGGGCTGGTTACTTTGGGTAAGGGGGGGCCCATGTCATTTTTTTTTATTTTTAAGGATTTTTAACCCTTAAAAATCCCCCCAAAAAATGGGCCCCCCCTCCCGGGAGGGGGGACCCTATGTCATTTTTTTTTCTCGATTTAACCCTTTGTAGTGTGGATGGTAGTTGTATTTTATTTGTAAATGTTAAAAATTACTTGTTTCAGTTATGGGGGTCTCCTGGGCAGGAACAGGGGGCTACCGATAAATATGTGGTACCGTTCTAATCGGTAGAAATGGGGCTTTCACATGCAATATGGTTTTCTTTAATAAAATAAATTTTTTATGTAAAATAAAGGAGTCAATTTTCTAAAAAAAATTTTTATTTATTTATTTTTTTTTTACTTAATAATAAATAAAATTAATAATAAATAAAATTTACAAACAAGACATTTCATGTTAAAGCCTAAACTCTGCTGCAAAAAATATATATATAATTTTCCTGAAAATTCCAGCAAAAATGACACAAAACATGGCGCAAAACATGGCGCAAAATGGGGAAAAATGACCTGTCAACAGAGGGTGACAAAATCTCAAGTAAGCTGGCAATTAAAAGGGTTAATAGTACCTCTGCATGTTGGGTATTGTTCTGTTCGGGGGACCTTGCGCTTTCAGACTTAGCTTGTTTTTTCTTGTTTGCATATTTATATTTTAGTAAAAAGTGTTTTTTATTCTGCTTTTTTATACATTTTTTAGGGAAACTCTGCGCAACCAAAGAGTTCTTTGAGGGATTAATTCCAGAAAGATGAGCCCACTACAACAAGCTGGGTACGCTTAGAAAGCTTAACATGTGTACTTTCAGGGAATATATGGTTTATGGGGGATATTCCAAATGTAAAGGGTTGTTTTGGTTGAAAAATCGCAAGGTGCGCACTTTGTCTGCAGAGCTGAAATTTTCAAGAAAAATTACCGTTACGCACATGCTTTACTTTGGGGTGTTTGGCAACTCTTCCCTTGACAGAACCCATGCATGTTGGGTATCGTTCTGTTCGGAGGATGTTGCTTTTTCAGATCATACTTGTTTTTTCTTGTTTGTATATAGTTTTTTTAGGAAAATGTGGCTTTGATTCTGCTTTTTTATCCTTTTTTTAGGGAAACTCTTTGCAACCAAAGAATACATTGAGGGATTACTTCTAGAAAACTGTGGCCACATCAACAAGCCTGGTACGCCTAGAAAGCCTGAGGTGTGTACTTCCAGAGAATATATAGTTTGTTGGGGGTATTTCAAATGTAAAGGGTTGTTTTTCTGGAAAAACTGCAAGGTACGCATAGCGCATATCACAGTTGTATTTTTTCAGAAAATCCCCTAAAGCTCTGTTTCAGTTTGGGGGAGTCTCCTGGGCAGGAAAAGGTGTCTACCTATACATATGTGGTACCGCTGTAACCGGGAGAAATTGGGGTTTCACACGCAATAAGATTTTATTGACAAACTTACATTTTTTATTACAAAAAAACACTACAAATTGTAAAAAATTTATTTTTTTAAATTTTTTTGCACATATTTCGCCAAAAAATATTGAGAATACACCTAAAAAATGACAAACAAGACATTTCATGTTAAAGCTCAGACTCTGCTGAAAAAAACAATATATCATTTTCCTGGGAAATCCCTGGAAATCCCTTCAAAAATCACATTTGAACATGGGGAGCGCAAAATAGTGCAAAATGGTCTGGCACCAAGGGTGACAAAAACTCCAGGTAGGCTGGCAGCGAAAGGGTTAAGCTACAGTCATTTGAATATGGCAACCACCAGTGCATTAGAAATGTGTTTTAATGTGCATTCTCAGTTTACCTCAGAGTGAGTTTCCATAGCAACACAGCTGCAGCCTGGCTCGTTACAGCTGCTCCGCCCACACACCAAGTCTCAGGAAACTCCCCTTAAAGGAGCAGTATCGCGAAATTTGCATTTAAAAAGATAAATAATTAAATAGCCACACAATAGCTTCTAACATGTCTATAAATAATCTGGCAATAGAAAAAAGAAGAATGCTTACTATCTTTACTCAAAACAATCCATATAGTTACTCTGCCTACTCCATATATTTACTGTGCTCAGTCAAACATTTCCACAGTTACTCCAGTGACTCCAACCACACAACAGTTACTCAAGTCACTCCACCCAGTTACTCCGCCCACTCCACCCAGTTACTCCGCCCACTCCACTCAGTTACTCCGCCCACTGCACCCAGTTACTCCACCCACTCTGCCCACTCTACCCAGTTACCCCGCCCACTTCACCCAGTTACTCAAGTCACTCCACCCAGTTACTCCGCCCACTCCACTCAGTTACTCCGCCCACTGCACCTAGTTACTCCACCCACTCTGCCCACTCCACCCAGTTACTCCGCCCACTCCACCCAGTTACTCCGCCCACTCCGCCCAGTTACTCCGCCCACTTCACCCAGTTACTCCGCCCACTCCACCCAGTTACCCCGCCCACTCCACCCAGTTACCCTGCCCACTCCACCCAGTTACTCCGCCCACTCCACCCAGTTACTCCAGCCACTCCACCCAGTTTACTCCAGCCACTCCACCCAGTTTCTCCGCCCACTCCACCCACACAACAGTTACTCAAGTCACTCCACCCATTTACTCCACCCACTCCAACCACACAACAGTTACTCAAGTCACTCCACCCAGTTACTCCGCTCACTCCACCCACACAACAGTTACTCAAGTCACTCCACCCAGTTACTCCGCCCACTCCACCCAGTTACTCTGCCCACTCCACCCAGTTACTCCACCCACTCCACCCAGTTACTCCGCCCACTCCAACCAGTTACTCCGCCCACTCCACCCAGTTACTCCACCCACTCCACCCAGTTACTCCACCCAGTTACTCTGCCCACTCCAGTTGTAGAGAACTGGTGGAGGCAAGACCACTTCACGCAATTTCCCCGGAAATTGCACTTTGTCTAGTTTTTATTCTTATTCCAAGCATTTTTGCACTGTAACTCCTCCCACAGTTTTTACACTACATAGACCATAATATACCAAAACGTGCGGATCGTTCCCGAATGGTGTGCTACTAATTTGTGGAACGTTTCACCAAACGGTTTCCTTTCCGTTTTTCTGGCGCAATTTTCCCATAGGAATGAATGGGAGGAATGTTCAAACCTAGAGTGGGAGATGAGTGTGAAGTGAAAAATCAGGACATGATTTCTAAACTGCGACTTCTCCCTCATTTTTAATCCCACCTACACAAATCTTATATCAAAACGTTCAGCTATCCCTGCTGCCACTAAAAATGTCCAAGGCTAAGCCATAGCCCGAACAGATTTCACAATATGACCTTTTGTTTGCAACTCACACCTCCCATTGACATTCATTGAAACTCCACTCTAGACACCACAAATTTGAATGGCAATTTCTAAACTGCGATTGTGCCTTCATTTTGAATATTTCAGAGACATACACCACATTGTTCGCCTAGCTCTTGTGATTCTTACAGTATAAAGCTCTTTGCTGTAGATAGAAAAAAGAAGAATGCCTACTATCTTTACTCACTCCAAACAATCCATATAGTTACTCTGCCCAGTCAAACCTTTCCACAGTTACTCCAGCCCCTCCAACCACACAACAGTTACTCAAGTCACTCCACCCAGTTACTGTTAATAGGTAGTGCCGCCCCTGGCTGTTTTTTTGTTTGGTTTTTAGAAATGTATGTTTTAATGTAACTGTTAAGCACTTTGAGCAACAACATTGCAAATAAATGTGCTATATAAATAAATAAAAGTTGAAATGCATTTCTCACTCTATGAAGCCTGCCATGTGCACTCTTTAAATTTGATCAATCAATTGGTTAATTTAGTGCTTACTATCTTTACTCACTCAAAACAATCCATAAAGTTACTCTGCTCAGTCAAACCTTTCCGCAGTTACTCCAGTGACTCCAACCACACAACAGTTACTGAAGTCACTCCACCCAGTTACTCCGCCCACTCCACCCAGTTACTCCACCCACTCCACTCAGTTACCCCGCCCACTCCGCCCAGTTACTCCGCCCACTCCGCCCAGTTACTCCGCCCACACCACCCAGTTACTCCGCCCACTCCACCCAGTTACTCCGCCCACTCCACCCAGTTACTCCGCCCACTCCACCCAGTTACTCCGCCCACTCCACCCAGTTACTCCGCCCACGCCACCCAGTTACTCCGCCCACTCCACCCAGTTACTCCGCCCACTCCACCCAGTTACTCTGCCCACTCCACCCAGTTACTCCGCCCACTCCACTCAGTTACTCCGCCCACTCCACCCAGTTACTCCGCCCACTCCACCCACTCTGCCCACTCCACCCAGTTACTCCGCTCACTTCACCCAGTTACTCCGCCCACTCCACCCAGTTACTCCGCCCACTCCACCCAGTTACTCCGCCCGCTCCAGTTGTAGAGAACTGGCGGAGGCAAGAACACTTCACGCAATTTCCCCGGAAATTGCACTTTGTCTAGTTAAAGTATAAAGTGCTATGTGCTTCCCAATAAAGTGCATCAAAACCTAATGACCAATCAGATAAGCCTAGTGCAAAAATCTGCAATAAATTATATGAGATAGGTGCAAAACATGCAAAAAAACACTTATCTTACAGATGCATAGTGTCCATGGTATAGGCAGCCATTCGTCCCCCCCAGGAAAAAGCTGTAAGATAAGTGTTTTTTTCATGTTTTGCTCCTACCTCATATAATTTATTGCATATTTCTGCACTAGACTTATCTGGTCATTAGGTTTTGATGCACTTTACTGGAAAGCACATAGCACTTTATACTTTATTAATGATTTTCGCCATTAGGAGGCCTTTGGGTATTGAGTTTTACTCACTATTGATTATGCTTTATGGCAGCCCTGCACAACAGCGCCCCCCATGGCAGATTATGAGAATGTTTGTGTCTTTTATGTTTTTTAAAATGTCTTTTTAGTCATATTGTATCATGTGGATCAAATACATTTTTGATATTATTTGAGTGTGTTCAACGTTAAGTGTCTGGTTTGTACTCTTTTGGGGCAATTGGGCATCCCCACCTTTAATAGTTTTATGGAAGTCTGTCAAAATACTGGACAATTTCTCATTAACGAAGAACCCATTCATCCTCACCGACACTTCTGACAGCGGAGTGAACTATTTCTTCCAAGCCTTAGCAATGGTCTACTTAGCTGCAAGAAGCAGGTAGACAAAAAGTCTGTATTCCTAGTATGTCACACACCCCGCTTCCAACATTCATGACACTTGGGTAACTGTCCTGCCTGTAGAGGGCGATCTTGCAGAGATGACATGCGAAAAAAGGAGCCCCTCCTGGTCCATAAATACCCGGGACCTCCCACTATTCCTCAGTCTTTTCGTCTCTGCAGTTGGCGAATTCAGAAGATGACTCTCCTTCCTGCAGGTAGCTGGGTTACGCCCGGCCTTTTTCTATTTCTGCCTGAAGCCACATTTTTGTATTGTGATATTTATGTTATGCCTCCCAGCCTTGGCTGATGGGCTCAGGCAAAGGTAGATACACCCTTGGGTGTATATGGGTGCTTGCTCCTTCCGTGAGACCTCAAATAAGGGGTAGGTGGAATCCGGGTTGGTGTCCCCCGGCATGGGATGCCCTGTCCCTTTAAATCTCCTTGTGCCTATTGGGTGCTTATTGTTTTCCCCCCTTTTGGCCCTCCTGGACCCTGCTGGGGTGATGGGGGGGGGGATCTTTATTTAGGGAGTGTCTTTTGGCCTATGCATTTGTTTTTTGTTTTGTTTTTAAAAAAAGGGAAAAGATAAGAAAGTGACATACATGTTTTGGGTTTTTTAAATTTCCCTCTCTTTTTTTCGTTTGGCCCTGTTCTATGATGTCATGCTATTGTCCTTGGCTGGCCCGCCCTCTGCTCTCTGAGCAGTGCTAGGTGGTGGGCGGGGCTTCAAGTCGGCGTCGCATTTCTGCTTCCTCTTCCTGTTTGACATGTGGTTTGCTGGTTCCTGTTCTGGTGCTGGCCTCCACTGGTCCTGGCTGCTGCGTTGGTGCTGCTGCTGGGCTTTTCTTATAACGGTTGGTCGCAGGGCTGTCGCTGGGCCGTTGTGGTCACTGTGAGTACCCTTTAGTTATACTAAAGGGAAATCTTTTTTATTTACTGTAATTTCTTTCTTGCATATGCATAAGGCTTATTGTGTTTTCTCTATCTTCCAGGGGGAAACTCTCTTAATAGGGGTTTCTCCTGGTCCTTGTTTAAAATCCTCCCACCTAAGGACTATTAAGGGGCATCCCGGATAGCTCCGGCTGTAAAAATCCCATATACTTGGCGACTATAAAAAAATTAAGTATTTTAATAAACACCATATGGAGGCATCTCAGGATACTGGCTTTTCAGTACCTGCGGTACAGACTCGGCAGTGTTTGCGATGTGGGGCATCCCTTGTTGGGGATAACGCATTTTTTTTTGTGTATCTTGTGTTCAATTGGTTATAATGCAGCAGTCAGGGGCCCAAGCCTCAGGGTCGGTGGCTCCTGCCTCTTCCCCCACACCGCCTTGTCTTGTCCATACCCCCAGTGATATTGTCATGGGTAGAGAGTCGCTTTCTGATGTATGTGCCTGATTGGCTCATATTGAAAAATAAATGTCTAGCTCTGTGGCCAAGAAGGCCTCAGCTAAAAGAAAACATTTAGCTCTGGCCGTTGAGGCAAATGAGCTTGATTGTAGCGAGCATTTTTGATTGTTCTCCATTTGAGAATTCTTTGAAGAATCTGATGTTTCGGATGTTCAGCAATTTGTGGGTATTGACGCTGAACAAGGTGAAGGGGAGAATTTTGACACCCCTAAAGCTCTTGCTCAATTATATGAGGTCTTGGCTATCAATTTTCCAGAAGCATTCCCTCCTCAGAAAGGGGAGTTCTTTGGAGCCTCCAAGCCTCGTTTTTGAATTTCTTTATCAGAAACATTTTGAAGATATCATTCTTAAGGAATGGGAAAAGCCTGCGCGGCTTCCTGGCATTCCTTTGGGCTGGAATAAGAAAAAAAAAAAAAATATCCCTTTCCTGCAGACACTGTAAGCGTTGGTCATCCCCCCTGTGGTGGATTCACCTGTGCTCAGTTTGTCCAATTCCTCTGTTTTGCATTCTCCGGAATCTACTTCCCTTAAGGATGGGGAGGACAAACGTATTGATCAAATGGCTTGCCATGCGTTTGCTAGCGTTGGCTCGGCCTTGCGGCCTGTGGGTGCCTCGGCACTTATGGCAGTCACTATTAGGTCTGTTATTAGAGACCTATTGAATACCTCAGGGCTTGATCCAGCCTCTGATGAGTTTTCCGATCTTAAGCGATGTGATTTATTTGTGTCTTTTGTACTTTCTGCTTTAGGTCATGTGTAGCAGAACTTCTGCCTTGCTTGTTGCGATTTGGCGGTCTATTTGGCTACGCCAGTGGGCGGCTGACACAGTGGCAAAGAAGTCGCTTACAGCACTTCCCTTTGGGGGATTACGCCTCTTTGGTGAGAAGTTGGATTCTGTCATTAAAGGAGGCAAATTGCCTCAGCGTAAGAAGCAACGTCGCTCCTTTCAGGGATCGGCTTCCTTTAACCCTTCCTTTCGTGGTTCCAGAAGGGGGCAGAGGATCGGCCCTTTCAGCCCCAAGGGGGATTACATGGAACAGAGAAAGAGGACGTGGCCGTCCAGGTCAGAGTTGGGGATCTAAGCCCAAGTCCACTTCCAAGCCTGCCCAGCAATGAGGAGGCGCCCTCACCCGTACGGGTGGGGGGACGGCTGCAATTCTTTTTTTCCAGGCTTGGGTATCAGACAGATGGATTCTGGAAGTTGTGTCCTCCGGTTACAAGCTGGAATTCGAGGTTCCGCCTCCTCCCAGATTTCTTCAGGTCTCGGATGCCCGCAGATCCGGTGATCGCACAGGGGCTCCGGGCAGCTGTGGCGAACTTTTTAAACATGGATCTTATCCGCCAGATTCCTCCAGCGGAAAAAGGTCTGGGGTTTTACTCCAACCTATTTACGGTTCCCCAAAAAGGATGGCTCTGTTCGGCCTATTCTAGATCTGAGACTCAATCAGTTTATTCGTTTCCGAAAGTTCCGCATGGAGTCGTTGCGTTCAACGATCGACACTCTCCGCCAGGGGGACTTTACGACGTCCATAGACATCAAGGATGCTTATCTGCATATTCCTATTTTTGCCACTCACCAAAGGTTTCTCAGATTCACAGTAGAAGACCACCATTTTCAGTTTGCGGCTCTTCCATTCGGTCTCACTCCATCCCCAAGGGTGTTTACCAGGGTCCTGGCAGTAATGGCTATTCTCAGGGTCCAGGGCATTCACATCGTGCCATTGCTGGACGATTTGCTCATCACAGTGTCATCTTTCAATCAGACGGAACTGGACACCAGAACAGTGGTGACTACACTAGAGAGGTTTGGTTGGGTGATAAACCATGCCAAATCCTCTCTTTGTCCCGTAAGGGAGATTCCCTTTCTGGGCTTGATTCTGGATACCCTTTAGGCCAGGGTATTTCTTCCTCAGTCCAAGATTGTTCTGATTCAGGATTTAATTCATCTGTTCCTGTCCAATCCTCATCAGCCTATCCGGTTGGGGATGAGATTAGTGGGGTTGATGGTGGCCACGCTCGAAGCGGTTCCTTTTGCTCAGTTCCACATGAGGACGCTTCAGCTCTTTCTCCTGGCGAAGTGGGACAAGCACCCGTTGTCTTTGAATCGGACTTGTCTGTTGTCTCCTCTCGTCCTGCAGTCCCTCCAGTGGTGGCTGATTTCGAGCAATCTCAGGGACGGCAAATCATTTCTGACCCCTTGTTGGGAGTTGGTCACCACAGATGCCAGCCTTAAGGGCTGGGGGGGGGGGCATCTGGAGGAGACACCGGTTTCAGGCGTTGTGGGGGCCTCTGGAGGCTCACTCCCCAATCAATTTATTGGAACTTCGGGCCATTCGTCTTGTGCTGCTCCGACTGACTCACTTGTGGGGTTTGCCGGTTCAGATTCGGTCAGACAACTGAACAGCAGTTGCATACATTAATCACCAGGGAGGGACTCGCAGTTGGGGTGCCCTCCGGGAAGTGTCTCTGATCCTTCAGTGAGCAGAGATCAATGTTCCCTGCATATCGGCAGTTTACATTCCGGGGATAGAGAATGTGGAGGCAGACTCCCTGAGCAGAGCATGCGCTCGCCAGGGAGAATGGTCTCTCAACCCTGAGGTCTTTCAGTTCCTTTGTCACAAGTGGGGGACTCCGCGGTTGGACCTGTTTGCGTCTCGCCACAACCACAAGCTTCCAGCCTTTGTGTCTCTATCCCAGGATCCTCTGGCAGTGGCAGTGGATGCCATGTCTCTTGCCTGGAAGGATCTGGGGTTCCTGTATCTTTTTCCCCCATTCTCCATGATAAGCACGGTGGTACGCAAGTTGGTTCTGGAAGGGGCACCAGCAATTCTGGTGGCTCCAAAGTGGCCAAGACGCCTGTGGTTCGCAGAGGTCACAAGGCTGGCAGAGGATCTATTGCCTCTGCCTCTTCTTCCAGATCTCTTAACTCAGGGTCAACTTTGTTACCCCAATTTACCAACGCTGGCTTTGACGGCGTGGCTGCTGAAATCTCCATCTTGAAGGAGGAAGGCCTTTCTGATGTTGTCATTCTGACTCTTGTTAGAGCTAGAAAGAAGTCTTCCTCTGTGGTTTATTACAGGACTTGGAGGTCCTATATTGACTGGTGTGAGTCTAGGTCCCTGCCTTGCAGGGTATTTTCTATCCCTAGGATTTTGAAGTTTCAGCAACGGGGTCTGGATTTGGGCTTCCAGATTAGTACTTTGAAAGGGCAGGTTTCTGCTTTGGCTATTTTCTTTCAAAGGTCATTTGCTCTTCATCCTTTGGTAAAGACTTTTTTTCCAGGGGGTCACGCATGTGCGACCTCCTAGAAAGCCCCTACTTCCAGTTTGGGATCTTAATCTGGTGCTCTCTGCTATGCAGACGGCTCCTTTTGAACCTTTACAGGAGGTTCCTCTTCATATTCTCACTCAGAAAGTTGCCTTTTTGGTTGCTATTACCTCTGTCCGTCGGGTTTCTGAATTGGCGGCCCTGTCAATACAGGCTCCTTACTATGAAAGGCATCAGGATAAGGTGGTTTTCCGTTTTAAACCAGATTTTCTTCCTAAAGTGGTGTCTGCCTTCCACTTAAATCAGGATATAGTTCTTCCTTCATTGTGCCCTAATCCTAGTAATAACAAGGAAAGGGTTTTACATTCTTTGGATGTTGTTCGTTGTGTTAAGTATTATTTGGTTACTACTTCTGCTTTCCGTAAGACAGATGCCTTTTTTGTTGTGCCTTCTGGGCCTAGGAAGGGTTTGGCACCCGCCAAATCTTCCATTAGTAAATGGATTCGTCAGGCCATTGTTGGGGCCTATTCTGCTAAGGGGAAGGTTCCCCCTTTTCGTGTTACTGCTCATTCTACTCGTGCTGTTGGTGTGTCCTGGGCTTTTCAGCACCATGCTTCTGTTGAACAAGTTTGCAAGGCTGCTACTTGGTCTTCAGTTCACACTTTTTCTAAGTTTTACAAAGTTGATGTGCGGGCCTCAGTGGATGCTGCTTTTGGTCGCAAGGTTCTGCAAGCTGCAGTAATTTAAGTTATGCCTTATTTTCCTTGTGGGATCCCCGCCCATTATAGACACTGCTATTGGATGTCCCAAGTGTCATGAATGTTGGAAGCGGGGTGTGTGACATACTAGGAATAATACCATTTTGTGAGTACTCACCTGTAAAATGGGTATTACGAGTATGTCACACACCCCGCTTCCCCCGCCCTTTTTTGTTCTGGGATCCTTTATATGGTGTTTCTTATTATTTTTCACTATATAATTTGCTCTTCCTGGTTCTTCACTGCTTTTTTAAAAGACTGAGGAATAGTGGGAGGTCCCGGGTATTTATGGACCAGGAGGGGCTCCTTTTTCGCATGTCATCTCTGCAAGATCACCCTCTACAGGCTGGTTACCCAAGTGTCATGAATGTTGGAAGCGGGGTGTGTGACATACTCGTAATACCCATTTTACAGGTGAGTACTCACAAAATGGTATTTTTGTTTTCCTGTAAGTTCTGGGGCCCTTAGATGTAAGAGCGCCACTCATGGGTCTTTCTTAATGCTTGTTTGAAATATTGCATTGGCCATCTTATAGACCTGGTTCCAGGAGCATGGGACAGGTCCACGATATATGCATAAAATCTCCCTCTGCACTGCAGTCCCTAAAGCATGTGCTAGCCTGTCCTGGGAACACCTTACCAAGACGGCGCGGTACTAGATACCAACGAAGCAGCTCCTTATACGCTGTCTTGGTTGTTAAAGCGGACCTTCACTCTGAATAAGAGCCTATCTTATATGTTTCCCACACCCTGTACATACAGATTGTCCACATTAAAAATCATCCTACCTGCATCTACTGCATGTTATGAGCCTTTAAACATCCAAGATGGCGGCTTATGGAAGCCGCCATCTTATCAGGCAGCCTGCAAACAGGAAGTGCCTCCTGACTGTGCTGCTCTGCATTCTGGGAATGCTGACCTTTACCTGACCCCAGCTCTGCTCTGTCTGAGCAAAGCACAGCTATAACCCGCCCCCCTGTACCTTATCCCACTCTCCTCAGTAAGTGTGATGCTTCTGAGTCAAGATGGCGGTGCCCGTATCCTAAATTCCTGATCAGAGTTGCAGCCCAGTGGAGGAAAGAATAATAAGTTAGTGACTAAAGATGTAAAATATATTAATTTTAGATGCTGGGAAACCGTTTTTTAAGAGTTTGGGCTTTTCATTAAATCACGCTGAAGGTCCGGTTTAATACCTTTATGGAATATTTTGAGGCAGTGGCCCGTATTTCCACCCATCCCTTTTCTGACTGACAGGGAGACATTACTCCCCTGTGAAATGGGACTCTACCACATATTTCCTCGAAGTGAGTCCATTTGCAGAATAAGGGGCTCATTCTGGTTAAAGGCAGCACCCAGTGCCAGAGTTGGAGGTACCAAAATTATTCTCTCTGAGAAATATCAAGCTTCTCTTTGAGGTCGCTAAAGGGCCTAAGGCCATCATTCGAGAGAAGATGCAGTACTGGTTATACCATGATAAAACCACCACTTATTCTGAGCACCCGGTGGGAAATTAGGGTTGTCCCATAGATTGATTAGGGGGGTGTGGGGGGACATCAGAGAGGCAGAGTACTTGACAGAGCCCCATATGGAGAGCAAGTGCCTCATTGGGGGAGTAAACTATCGATGGGAGTTGGCGAGCAGTTTGGGAGCTCAAGGAAAGTCCATAGTGGGGGCCTACGTTGGGAATGCATGGGAATCAGCTGAGTGATCTGAGAGACTTTATAATATTTTAGGATATTGGGCACCCCAAGACCCGCTGTGACTTGTGGGAAAACGGCCGGCCAGAAGACCACACAAAAGCTGATATCTTCCCCTGCATTACACACAGCATATACAGCAGAATCTTTACTTGTAGAACAGTTTTGAGAGTAGCGCCATTTTTATGGTGTTAATACGGCCCAGCCAGGAGATTGGATATGGCTTCCATGTATCCAGTAGCCACGTCAGGTTTTCCAAATAGAGGTGGGTAATTAGCACCATACAAGTCTTCGTAGCGCACCCCTAAATATGGGAGTGGTCCCATAGTCCACTGGAAAGGAAAGTTGGCCTTTATCTGATCCACCACGCCCACAGGCAGAGATATATTATGTAAGAAACATACCTGTGTCTGGGAGCCCGCGGCGAGTGTCTGCTGCTCGGCACAGTGCTTCTGCTGCTGAGCGTGGCCACCGCTCCTATATGACAGGGAGCGAGGCACGTCACTCTAGCAGCCTCCCCCGCCTGACTGACAGCGCGCGCCAGTTTCACCACTAGAAGGTGCTGCGCAGCGTCCTCCACACCTAATGGGAATCAGGGGCTGGTCAGCCTTGCTGCCAAGACTGGCCAGCCCCTGGATAGTGTGTCCAATCACTCACAATGTTGTATCACATTGCACCAATCAGCACACACACACCCCCGCAATAAATATGTGAGTCAGCTCAGTGCCCGTGATAGTCTCTTGTGATTAGGGTGTGATTTCATTAGTGATAATCTGTTTCCGACCCGGCTTGATCGAGCATTCCCGTCCGCTGCCTGTACCGACCTCTGCTTTGTCTGACCTCGAACCTGCCTGCCCCTTTGGATACCCCGCTATCTCTGACCTCCCAGCTTGACCCTTTGGCTTCCCCTGACTACGCTCCTGTCTCATCTCTGTACTCTGACGCACCTTCCGGACTGTCTTCCCGTGTATGACCTCGGCTTAGGGATACCCTCACGGTTCATCGACCTTCACGGTAAGCAGACATCCTTTGCGCCTATTAAGATCTGTGGGCAACCGTGTCCGGTGAGGCGTTCCCAGTGTCCCCGCAAACGGGGACTTGACTATAGGCAGAAGCGGGGGTGGAGATTGAGGGTTGTCTGCTTACAGAAGGCTGGTGTCCTGCTGGGCATCACATATTAAGTGCCCAGGACTTCTCACTGTTTATAGTTAGGCCCAAGATTTGTGCGAAGTGGTCCAGAATGCTGTATAAATTTGGAAGTGTGATAACTGTCTGGGAGAGAACTAGCAGAGCATCGTCAGCAAAAAATAATGCTTTGTGCTGGATCCCTGCCACTTCAAGCCCCCTGACATTTGGACAATTCCTTATTGCTACAGCCAGGGGTTCTGTGTTCTGTAAATTGGGGATAATGTGCACCCCTGCCAGGTGCCTCTAAGAATCTGGAACAACTCAGAGGAAAGGCCCAGGTATCTTACCCGTGCTGTTGGAGCAGTATAAAGGGCTCTGATCCAGTCCAGGAATCGCTGTCCGAATCCCCACATCTGCAGTACCCAAAGGAGGTAATCCCACAATATCGTATCAAATGCCTTCTGTATGTCAAGTGACAACAGGAAAGCTGGGATATTTCTAGAAGTGGCATGGTGGATCAGATGGACAACTCTCCTAATGTTGTCCCCCGCCTGGCAGGTAGGAACAAAACCCACCTGATCTCTATGAATAAGGTCTTCAATAAATGTGTTCAGCCTCGTCGCAAGCACCTTAGCCAACAGCTTCACGTCTGTAGTCAGGAGACTATCTTTATCCGGCTTGGGGACCATACAAATGTCCGCTAACAATGAGCTTGGACCCAACGACGATTCCACACATAGGGTATTAAAAAGATTGGATAGGTGGGGCTCTAAGATGGGGGTAATTTTCTTATAATATAGGCCACTAAATCCATCTGGGCCTGGAGTCTTAGAAGTTTTCAGGGATTTTATGGCAATAAGCATCTCTTGAGGTGTGATCAGGGATTCCAACCGGTCAATATGGTCCTGGGCGATTTGTGGTAGTTCTATGTGCTCGAAGAACTTCTCAAGCTTCGCCTTATTCATGCCCGAAGGGGCCGAGTATGAGGTCTCCATGAACCCCTTGAACGTGGACACGATCTTCTTGGGGTTGGCTGTAATGGCGCCCGAGGAAAGTTTTAGCTTTATGGGCGGCTGTTGAGGTCCATGGCTCTCAGCCGCCGGGCCATCATGGTGTCAGGTTTATTTCCCCTGGCATAGAATTTTTGCTTAGCCCAACGGAGCCTCTTTTCAGTCTGGTCATCTAAGAGCATATTGAGTTCCAGTCTCACTCTATCGATCGCTCGTTTGTTTTTGGAGCTTGGGAATCTCTTCCATTGCTTCTCAGCCTGTTCAAATTTCAAAGTAAGATCTTTTATCTTTTTTTGCCTCTCTTGCTTTTTGAGCGAGGCTATGCTTGTAATATTGCCTCTCATAGTTGCTTTCTGGGCCTCCCATAAAGAGGTTGGAGAGGAAACTGAATTAGTATTCATTGAAAAATATTCTCGGAGTGAGTCCTAGATTTTAGTACAGGCGTCTTGAGAAGAAGCGAGTCATTAAGTCTCCAGGTTTATGAGCGTCTAGTTGTGGCCAGGAGGTCGATAGACACCATCATAGGGCTATGGTCAGACCAAGTGGAACAAGTCCAAGATAGCAGGGAGCGTAGCCTGAGGGACAAAAATGTTATCTATCCTGCAAAAAGTGCCATGTGGGTTGGAGTAAAATGTGAAGTCCTGGACGGTGGGATTCTTTTCACTCCAGGCATCACAGAGGTTGTGGGTGTTGAGGAGCTCATTAAAAGCAGCAGATTGAGGGTCGGAGCTCAAAGGTATAGGCTTAATTTGGCCCACCTTCTGCCTATCTAGTTTAGGATTGATTACCAAGTTTGAGTCTCCGCCAACTATTAAGACCCCCTTAGTGTTATTCTGGATCACAGTTAGTAAGTGTTTCAAGAAGCAGGTTTGAAAAGTGCTCGGTGCATAGTATGTGACTAGGGTGATATCGATATCAAAGAAGGAACCTTGCAGTATAAGGTACCTTCCCGTTGGGTCCGCAATTTCCTTAGAGCAGATAAAGGGGAGGTTTTTACAGAAGGCAATTAACACTCCTCTTTTCTTCTCCCTGATGCAAGCCGAGTAAGCTAGGGGGAAGTGATTACTCAGGTAGTTTGGTTTCGAGTGGGTTGAAAACCTAGTTTCCTGGAGGAAGACTACATCAGCCTTACAGGAATTATAGTAATGCAAGGCTTTATTTCTTTTAGTAGGGGCATTGAAGCCCTGGACATTGTGAGATATTACTTTAACGCTTAATCCAGCCATAGGGTGGCAGTTAATGCGCTTCTAGGGTGGTTAGGTGGGCAGAGCATAAGGGAGTTGGGGTGGGGGAGGGAAGGAGGGGAGAAGACAGGATAGCAATAACAGTATGAGAAGAGTTTAACAAACTAAACAAGTTAAACATACTAAACATTAAACCGTTATACAACATTAAACCACTAGTCGTCAAAAGGAGCTCTGCAGCAGCAGAAAGCAACCCTCTCACCAAGGTGGTGAAACGTCCCAGTATGGGTCATCCTTGTTGTTCGGGGGAAGTCCCCTAGAGCACAGGACAAAACTATTCGCAGAACAATCTATACAAAACGTCATTAAATTCAGCCCAACGATTAATAGAATCAAGCATTTTATAGCACTGTCCAGCCACATCCGAAGTGGCACACTAGGTGCACTGGTCAGATAGATCCCGGACCGCGGTCGCGTGGCCCCCGACCACACGCTGCAGAGCCCAGGCACCCGCCAAGCCGGGTGGGGAAATATATAGCGCAGTGCAACCACCAATGAATTATCAGAGAGTGGTTCTCGCAAAGTAGAACAGGGCAGAGGCCCATCCCCCCACCAGGGGCCACCCCCTGCATAGAGCCAACCACCACCCCCTTATGGGGGCTGATTGACCCCCCACCAGGGTGCCCCTAAGGAAGGGGGCGAGCACCCACCAAATCTCAAACATTATTATAAGCAACTAAACTTTGTAAACAGTTAAGACGAACATAGATGTCAAGGGAGAGTTATCCAAGGCAAGATAATTAATAACTGAACTTTGTAAGATCTTGGGTCATGATAAAAGAACTCATCCTGGGTCCGGATTGGAGCCGAAGGGGCGCACAGCCAGGCGGTCCCTTCTACGGGGGCGGACCTTCTCCCAGAGGGTCTGCAAGGCCTGGCACTTAGGGGCTGTTGGGCAGCCGAGCCAGGCGGGGAAACAGTAGAGTTGGGCGAGACCAGATTCAAGTCCCTCAATAGGGCCAGCAATTCGTTTGGAGAGCTGGAAGCATGCTGGTGGCCTGTGTATGTGAACATGAGCTTAAAGGGGAAGCCCCATCGGTATCTGATGTTGTGACGCCTTAAAGTATCTAGCCCCGGTTTCATAGCTCAACGTCGCTGGAGTGTTTGGGGAATGACGTCAGGGAAAATCTGGTAGCGGTGGTTTTGGAAGGACAATTCCGCCAGTAAAATCGCCTCTTTAGTGTGGTAAAAGGTGGGCTTGATGACGAAGTCTCTGGGGAGGCCATCAGATCTCTTAGGCCCCAGCGCTCTGTGGGCCCAATCTAACTCGAGGCACTCAGTTGGCATGGACGGGATTAGTTCCTTTAACAGGGCAGTGACAGTGGCGGGAACATCCTCAATAGTTTCCGGATATTACTCCTTCTGGACCTGTGTTCAAGATCCTCTAGTTCAGCGATAATCAACTGTCGGACCGGGTCCGAATGCAGACCTCGGTGCCAGATTTTCGGACCCCTGCCCTAACAAACCTGCACTCAGTTGCTTCTGTGTTGCCATGCTCAGAGCTGCCCCCTTAACTGGCTTAATCTCCCTGCCAGTGTCATTGCTCCCTGGCACCTAGCATTGCAATATGAAGTACTGCACAGGCGGGAACTGACATTGCAAGCTGCACACAAACTTCTCGGTCTCTTGGCCCCATCCAAACCTTTTCCCCTGCCCCAGTTCAGCTCCATCCATTCCTGTCCCACCATCTCGCTCCCTAGCTCAGCCCCATCCATGTCTGCCCCCCCCAACTTTTCCCCATCCATCTCTGCCCCCCCCCAGCTTTGCCCCATTCATCCCTGGATTTTGGGCCATAGTCCACCACTGTACACGGCCTGCAGAGAATCCAAGGTGAGGGAAGTGAAAGCAGGGTGCCAAAGGCCACAGCTATAGTTTCTGTGGGACCCAAAAAAAACTCCTGATTGTTGGGTTGGGCAAGCAGCCGGGAGGAGTGGAGAAGGTGAAGGCGCAGGTGGAGGGGGTCCTTGCTGCCCACAATTTGGTCGGGTTATGGCATCCCCAGAAGGCAGGAGTCACCAGGAGACCTCCTCAGCTGAGGGGCAGTCCGCCACAGGAGAGGGCGGGGGGCGAGGCCGACGGTGGCGCCGGGGACTGCTTTCCCCGTGTACTGCGGGGCTGGGTGGCGGCGCTCACTTGGAGCTTCTGTGCGGCGGCCCCGGGGGATCCAGATGACGGCGGCTCCGGCGGGAGATGCACTTGGTCTGTGGTAGTTGCGGGCCCCCACTTCGTGGTCCGCCATGTTGCCTCCCCTCCGGTGGGCACGCAGGGAGGCACGCTCGCCCCCCTCGGTTTTTGGCTCTTTTCCTTGGCCCCGCTTCTGCCCATTAGCAGGTGGGGGTGTTCAGGCAGCAATCGGGCATCTCAGCTGGGCTTCTCCGAAGCGCTGGGCTGAGGTGGTCGCAGCTCTGTGCTCCCAGGTGTGGAGCTGCTCTAAGAAGCAGCCATCTCCTTCGGCTGCTAACCACACCCCCAATCTTAACTTATTTTCAATAAACATTGCCTTTCCCAGGAGTGCTCTTCACATTTACCCAACCCAAACACCACTTACCTGACATATGGTGACCAAAGGAAAAATTAAACAGTGCAGACAGAATTGGCTTGCTTACTTCAACCCCCAAAACCCGAATTGACCAATTTTGCGGCTTGCTTAAATACAGGTTCAGACAAAGGAACTTAAATGGCCATCCTGATTGGATACCTGGACACATGTCAGACTTCTATTGGATATTTCAAACATATACAGCACATATATGGAACGTATAGCTCAGAAATAAATAATATCAGTTTCTGATTAAGCAGACATAACATTCTTTTGCGATAATCATACCTATGAGGAGGGAGGGGTGAAAACCCCTCCACATACTCATAAATGACATTCAGGCAGCTAGAAATGAAATTAATAATACTTATTATAATATTTAATTTTTCACCTCAAAACATCGTATGATCAAAATAAAAAAAACATCTAGTGCAATGCCTACGCAATGCCTATGTGGCCAAAATCCTACACGTTTCATCCCTGGAGGGGACTTATCGCTCTATGATACTCAGGCGGAGGAGTGAAGTGAAGAAGTGAAAGGTGATGTGACTTGCTGAATTAACTTTGCCTTGTTTTTAAGCTCATCAAATTTTATATCATGTAAGTGCATATTATACCCATTAAATTTTCTGTGAACTTCAGAAGGTATTGCACTAGATATTTTTTTTTATTTTGTTTACATGCTACCACCTATGGATACGCCTTTGTGTCGAAATACTATTGCGTGGAGACCAATTTGGATGCATTTTGGACGCTTATGCTTCTTTGGATTTAACATCATTCTGGAAAACATCTTGATAATGTATATGCCCTTCTGACCATAGGCTTTGGTAAGAATTTAGCATAAACGATGGTGGATTATGCACAGTGTGAATATTCTTCTGCACCGCGGGAATATCTTAAACGGAGAGTAAAAGACTTTATCCTGGTTGTCGACTTGGAGCTCTGTGTACCACATAATTTTTTTTGCATCTAGATTACTGAGAAGAAGGACTCTAACACGTCAAGCTCTGAACTTTATATCTATACAGTGTTGCGCGGTTATCTTACATTAATCCTAATTTGCTGATCTTATCTGTTGTTTTTTTTGTTTTCTCTGTTATAAAATAAAACAGTTTTCCCTAGTACCGTTTACCTTAGCAATGTACATCAAAGTAGTGTGTTAAAAGTACAGATCAACCACTTTCTTATTCTAGCTTACTAATCATCTAATTGGCTGAGGCAGAGACAAAAGTATTAACCACTTTTGATCTAATTCAACCTCCTCAGATTGGAGGGAAATATTGTGTTGCAGTAGATAAATAATTCTCAGCTGGATAGATGATTGCCACTGTGTCACAGCTTCTAATGAACTCACCTGTTACAGTGAAAGGATTGTGGGAGATGTAGTCAGAAAGGACTATAAGAGTTTTACTATAGGGCAAGTAAGCCACTCCTGTTTTACCAAGACAGAGTCAGAGGAGTATAAGAACCTTGGAAACCACATGCCGATAAGTAAATGACAAGTCTGGGAGCCAATCCTAACAGACACATTTATTTTACATTCAGGGAGAGGAAAACAACAGGTAGAACACCAAAAACCTGACAAAAAATGAGTTTTCCTTTAAAGAACACATGAGAGCAATCAAAAGAGGGGACAGTCATATCTGGATTATAATAAGCAGCAAAAACAACCACCCACAAGGGGAGGAAGGTGATATGAGGTGGCACCCAACTACTAATGCTGTGGTGCACTACTTTGGTGTTCCATATACCTAAACTAAACTAAAAAAATAGGGGTAAGCCCCAATTACCCTATGAAATATCCAACCCAAAGATTTTACTATTGCACACACGTTAAATGGTAAAAGAGTAATATTTTAATGATTTAATCCTAATTTACAATTATACAAACAAGACATATACATATTTAAAACAACATATAACACAACTGTAATATCCTTATCTGCCACCGGGGGGCATAGGTGTACCATAATAGAAAACATCCAATAACACTACCATATGTGCACAAAAATATACATCACAATATCTCCTAAAACTAACTATATTTATATACAACCGTATCTACAATAAAGTGCTATAGTGCCAAAGTGCATCAATCTCATTGGCAATACAAGTAATGCCAAGCGTCAAAAACATAATCCCCAACCTCAGGAGACATAAATCAGTAACAAAAAACAATCAAAAAACGTATCTGTGGCAGGATGATGGTAACACCTCGGCCCCCCCCGTATATCGAGCCCACGCGTTCCGAGACGCTGGGTCTCTTCCTCAGGGCAGTAATGTGGCTGAGTGGGTGCAGCTCCTGCAGGGCTCTTATACCCACCCCACCTCGTTCCCCCGCCGCCATTGATGAGAAGCCGGTGTGTCGAGGGAGCGCTCCGGCCGGAAGCGCGTCACCCGACCTCCGGCGGAAATGACGTCACCCGCGTTCCAGCCTGGAGCGCGGAAGTGCGTCTCAAGGAGCGGGAGGCTCGCCCGTACCACTGCAGACGGGAGGCGAGCCCCGCTCAGATGGATTGTGGCAGCGCAAGACTGGGAACGTGGTAGGTGAGTACCACCCGGCGGGGACCGCACCCAAAAAGTAAAACCCATCAAACAAAGGACATCAAGAAAAAAAACAAACACTTAGTCTATCTATACATAATCCATAACACAGAATAAATATCTATCTATATACAACATATGTACAAAAAGAAAATGTATCATATAAACTGCGTCATACCTATTAGGAATTATTCAGTGCAAAATTTGATTATTTAGGGAGAGAGGCTGCGCTTATTTTATTAGGGAACAAGTGCTATACTACAATGATTATCATGGACCAATTCTGCAATTCATTCAGCTCCCAGCCTATATGAGGCATAGGGTGACAAACTATAGCAGCTTAATCAAGCAGAGCTAAACAGGGAAATGTAAAGGGGACATTGAAGGAAAAAAGAGAATGCCGAGGATTATCACAGATTCTAATCGCTTCCGTGCTGGGGGTTAACCTGTTGCTCCATCCCACTCGATGGTTGGAATTTGCCAAATGCCGGCCTCCGGGTGGGGGCAACCCCATTCAGGACTCCATTTCTTCCTATGCTGTTGAAACCCGTATCTGGTACACTGGGGATCCATGTAGGTACTGGGGGTTAACCTGCTGCTCCATCCCACTCGATGGTTGGAATTTGCCAGATGCCGGCCTCCGGGTGGGGGCAACCCCATTCAGGACTCCATTTCTTCCTATGCTGTTGAAACCCGTATCTGGTACCACAGGGATCCATGTAGCTATAATACATGTGCAGACAAATTAGTACCACCACAAAACAATCCCCAGTGCTATATATAACCACCTCCTAACAATATATGTGAACAATCTATATGATATAAACAAATACTATATATATAATGTGTAGCCCAATCTTATCACGGGCCATCTAACAAGCCCACCAACAGTGAACCAATGAGTACAGCGTGCAGTCAAATTGGTAACCCCCCCCCAAAAACAAACAAACTTACACCCCCCCCGCCCCCCCCGCACCCTCCCCAGTGACCCCATCCCTACCCATCCATCCACAACCACCACCCAATGTGATAACAAAACGCGCCTAAAAATGATCTACCCAAAGATGGATCCTAACTACCCGGACCACCCAAAATTATCCCAGAAACGGAGTAAAGAAAAGATCTTCGTTGAGTCCATAGGGTTGCTGAGTCTCTAATTGATAGATCCAACGCAACTCTCGCTGTTGTAGGAGTTTTTTTATGTCCCCCCCTCTTATGCCCAGCTGCACTTTTTCCAAACCCACGATCTGTATCCCCTCAAAGAGACCCCCATGCTGTTCCAGTATATGCAACGCTACTGGGGGAATGGGGCGACCCTGTTCCACATTCCTATGTGCGAGACGGAAAGAGGAAAGATGCGCTTGTATTCTCGCTTTCAGTGTGTTTTTGGTCTCGCCAACATACAACTTTGAACAAGTGCACCGTATCAGATATACCACCCCCACCGTCCTACAATTAAGAAATTGTTTAATATGATATACCTGATTTGTGCGTGGGTTGGTGACTTCTTTTTTGGGGGACATATATCTACAGATGGAGCAATTCCCGCACGGAAAGCTCCCTTGTGTCCTACCCTCTTGTAACCAAGTACTTGGTCGGGAGTAATGGCTCCTACATATTCTGTCTCCTAGACTAGGGGCTCTCCGGGCAATCATCCGAGGTCCCTTTCTCACCCATCTGGCTAGATAGGGATCACTCCTCAGTATGTCCCAATGTCTGTGTAATATATGTTGTAATTGTCCCCATTGGTTGTTCAACCGAGCAACAAATCTAACCTCCGTGTTATCCCTCTGCCTTTTCCTAGGGATGAGTAAAGTTTCTCTGGGGGTATGTTGGGCCCTCTCTAATGCCTTCCTCACCACTAAGTCAGGGTATCCTCGCTTCCGGAAGCGATCACTTAATATAATCGCATGTCCCTTGAATTCTGCCTCAGTTGAACAGTTACGGCGCAACCTTAAAAACTGTCCCACCGGTATACCCTGTTTCAACTTCTTACGGTGAAAACTGCTGTAGTGTAATAAACTGTTAACAGAGGTGGGTTTACGATACAGTGTGGTCTCCATATCCCCATTCTCTTTTTTAATAATTGTTAGATCCAAGAAATCTACTGTCCTATCCGAAATATAAGATGTCAGAAAGATATTATAGGGATTGTCATTAAGCAGATTGATGAAGTCGATGCATTCCTCCTGAGTGCCCTGCCACAGCAGTAGCACATCGTCAATGTATCTAAACCAGCTGAGAATATGTGGCTGGTATGCCGCAAATTTGTCACTAGATACTATCTCTCTCTCCCACCATCCCATAAAGAGATTCGCCACCGAAGGGGCACAGCGTGCCCCCATCGCGACACCACACACTTGTCTGTAAAACGAGCCGTCAAACGTAAAGGCATTATGTGAGAGTACAAATTCTAGGAGAGAGATAGTAAATTCAAATTGGCGTGCATCTCTTTGATTTTCCATGTGGAGGAAGTATCTACAAGTCTGTAGGGCCAGGCCATGAGAGATGTTCGTGTATAAAGCCTCTACGTCTAGCGTGACTAATAGCGCTCCTCTAGGTATATGCATTTGATTGAGCCGATTTAAAACATCCATCGAGTCTCTCACATATGACTCCAGTGCCAAAACATGTTTCTGCAGCCGTTGATCGATGTAAATACAGGCCCTTTCTGTGAGACCCCCGATGCCCGCTACAATCGGTCTACCCGGCGGGCAGCGGGGGTTCTTATGTGTTTTGGGGAGCATATAAAAGGTGGGTACCACCGGGTGATCTACCCTGAGATAGTCTGCTGTTTTTTGACTGATGACCCCCTGTTGTTGGGCTTCCATAAGAAATGCATCAAACTCCGCTTTATATGCTGGCAAGGGGTTGGCGGGCAATTTCTCATAATTGGTTGGATTAAGGAGCTGACGAAGGGCCTCACTCCTGTAGTACTCCGAGGACATAACCACAATGTTACCGCCCTTGTCAGACTCCTTAATGATAATGTCTGTCCGTGCCTTTAAATTCTGAATCGCCATCGCTTCTCCCCTTGTCAAATTATTTGGTCCCGAATGGACTCTCATGTGTTTGATATCATTACTTACCACTTGAAAGAAGGAAAAGACCGCGGGGCTAATCGTCCAAGGTGGTGTGAAACGAGAAGGCTTATACAGCCCACTACTCACTGGGGGGGTCACCTCCTGCTCATATAGTAGGGAGGTCAAATCGTCCATCGCGACCCCCTCCCGCCAATCAATTGCGGTACTCGTATTTTCTGGTGCCTCAAAATATTTTTTGAGGAGAAGTCTCCTACAGAATAAGAAGAGGTCTTTAATAGCATCAAATTTGTCAATCGAGGTGTTGGGTGCGAAGGACAACCCCCTGGCAAGAACTAACCTTTCTTCCTCAGTTAGGGATTTTCCTGAGATGTTAATAATGCTAAGTTCCTGGTTATCCCCTTTATCCTCAATGGGTGGGGGGGGAGGGGCCCCTATGGGCTGATCTCCTGCCTCGGTCTCTTGGGGGGACCCTGATGGAACCGACGATGGCCCCAACGAGCATTGTTTTTGCCACGATTTACATCTCCTTTTGCCACCCCTCCTTCTCTTACCCCTCCTCCTCCTTGACTCCCTGCGCCAAGTTGTCCCAAAAAATGGCGCGAGAAATCAATATCAGAGGTTCTGCTAGAGATTGATGCACTTCTGCTCGAAGACCTACTTCTACTATGGGTATATGCTGTGCGACCGTTACCCGCATGTCGCCATTTATATACTCTGTTGGTTTGTGCATCAGTTTTATCCCTTTGTAACTTATCCTGCTTGGATGCCATAATAGTCTCCTCAAAAGATTCTAGATCTTCATTAAGCTCTGCTTGCAATTTTTCTATTTCTTGTACAGGGGTATCCCGTGGAATTTGTTCATATAAATGTCTGATCTTGTCTTTCACTCCACTCAGGGTAATCTTATCCATAGCTATTAGTTCCTCCATTAGATTCCTAGAACATTGGGTAAGATGTGTTTCCCATTTTTGTTTGTGTTCCTCTGGGATCTCCCATGCCGGAAAAATTTGTACCCTTAACCCCCTAGGGATAAGGCCTTGTTCAATATAAATGCCCAAACTACTAATGTTCCACCATAGTTTTGTGTAGCGTATTTGTTCACGTTTAATCTGCTTGAATATTTCTTTCACAACTGGTGTTGTTTCTGTGGAACCAATAACTGTCCTGTCTTTAAGCTGCTGAAGTTTATTCAGCCAGCTTCTTTCCCTGGATTCAAAATGAGACGCCATGATTGGTGGTGCCAACCTCACTAGGAACCCGCCAACGGCAGCTCCTATTTAGGGCAATATGTAGCAAAAACAACCACCCACAAGGGGAGGAAGGTGATATGAGGTGGCACCCAGCTACTAATGCTGTGGTGCACTACTTTGGTGTTCCATATACCTAAACTAAACTAAAAAAATAGGGGTAAGCCCCAATTACCCTATGAAATATCCAACCCAAAGATTTTACTATTGCACACACGTTAAATGGTAAAAGAGTAATATTTTAATGATTTAATCCTAATTTACAATTATACAAACAAGACATATACATATTTAAAACAACATATAACACAACTGTAATATCCTTATCTGCCACCGGGGGGCATAGGTGTACCATAATAGAAAACATCCAATAACACTACCATATGTGCACAAAAATATACATCACAATATCTCCTAAAACTAACTATATTTATATACAACCGTATCTACAATAAAGTGCTATAGTGCCAAAGTGCATCAATCTCATTGGCAATACAAGTAATGCCAAGCATCAAAAACATAATCCCCAACCTCAGGAGACATAAATCAGTAACAAAAAACAATCAAAAAACTTATCTGTGGCAGGATGATGGTAACACCTCGGCCCCCCCGTATATCGAGCCCACGCGTTCCGAGACGCTGGGTCTCTTCCTCAGGGCAGTAATGTGGCTGAGTGGGTGCAGCTCCTGCAGGGCTCTTATACCCACCCCACCTCGTTCCCCCGCCGCCATTGATGAGAAGCCGGTGTGTCGAGGGAGCGCTCCGGCCGGAAGCGCGTCACCCGGTGGCAGATAAGGATATTACAGTTGTGTTATATGTTGTTTTAAATATGTATATGTCTTGTTTGTATAATTGTAAATTAGGATTAAATCATTAAAATATTACTCTTTTACCATTTAACGTGTGTGCAATAGTAAAATCTTTGGGTTGGATATTTCATAGGGTAATTGGGGCTTACCCCTATTTTTTGGATTATAATAAGCAACTCCATCCTCACCTCTCAGTATGGCATCTACATGTGTGCAGCATACATCTCTTCACCCGAGTCCCCCTACCAAGAACCTGTCCACACCAGTCCTAACAGCCAGGGCAGGGTGCTGATCTCCGGAGACCTCAATGCCTGGATAGGTATAGAGAAGGACTATCTCATTTCTGATGGCAACACAGAAATTCTCGGAAGTGGCACCTACTACACAGACTTTGTACAGATCATAAGAAACAGGACAGGACTGTTAAAGTGGCCGAAAACCCAGGATTTTGACTATCCTGGGTTTTGGTCCTTTCTCTCGGGGCCCCCTGATCGTGGGTGCCACGCTGTGTGAAATCGCCCAAAGAAACTCACCTCTTCCCGGTCCTACATGGTCCTGCATGGCTGCTCATCCAATCAGTTCGCTGGCCATTCACAAATGGCTGGTGCGGGCACGCACCCTGCTAGAGAGATAGCAAGAATGTGGCCGCAGCCCGCGCATGTGCCATTGGACCGGGAAGCAAGGTAAGTGTATGGGGTGACCTGGAGGGTTTCACACATCGCGGCATCCCGATTCTGGATGCCCCGGGGGGAGGGAATCTATCGAAGTGAAAGACTTAATAAAATCCCAAACCCTCCTGGACTGTCCAATCACGATGCAAGAAATACATAAAAACATTACCCCGCTGAAATGCAAAAAGCCAGTGGTGCTGACGACATTCTGCCAGAGATTATCAAATACAGCTCCCCGCTACGTTGGCAAAACTATCCACCCTTATCATGAGCTCTGAACACTTCCCACCAAACAGATGAAAGCTCACTCAGCACGGTCCTGGAAACTAAAAGCCTCCCCCAGGGGCATCAGTAAACTCACATTTCCTGCGGGTCCTGCAAATCTGCGACAGTTGCATCCCTGTGGCTGTGCGAGCTCCTGCGTCCAGCCTTTCAGAATGGCTAGGTGGAGAAGTGCGTACACTCCTGAGCAGAGAGCTGGGCATGCTGCCATCAGACTGGCCAAAGTCACTGTGGCATGTTTGAGATCAGCCAGTCATCAATTACAAAAGTGCCACTGGGCATGGCTTAGGCGGTAAAAAAACATTTTCTTTGAAAACCGGGCCACCGCTGAGCCAGCAGCGTTGCCCAGCAGCTCGAGCACCCAAAAATTAGTTTTGCTTCGCTTTAGGAACAGAGGCCTCATAACTCCTATTCATTAGAATGGGGTCTATTACGATGCAGCAAACTAGTGAGGGATCTGTGTCAGCAGCACTCTGGGGAAGCTGTTCAACAGCATCATCAACAAAGTCCTCACCTTCCTCACACAGCATGAGGTCCCCAGTAAAAGCCAAGCAGGGTTCATGCCATACCACCTCACCACCAACCACATCTACACACTGCACAGCCTCATCAAGACACCAAATGTGTCCACAAATGTGACAAGATGTTTTGACACATGTTTTGTGGCATTTGACTCAGTTTGGCACCCGTGCCTGTTCCTTCTGCAGAGTGGAATGGGGGGAATATATGATGTAATCAAGAGCTCATACACTGGGAACCAATGCAGCGTGAAGTTGAACTGCAAGAGGATGACATATTTCCAGCAGAACAGAGGAGTCAGACTAGACTTCAGCCTGAGCCCAACACTTCAACATCTACATCAATTAACTGGCTGCAGCTCAGGAGCCCTCCTCAGCACCAAGCCTCCCAGTATGACCTCAAGGTGAATTTTCTGTTGTTGTTGATGACCTCCTGCTGCTGTCCCCGGCCTCCAAGATAGCCTGACATTAGTAGAAAAATTCAGCACCACATGGGCACTACCCATCAACTCTAAAAAGACCAAAGCCATGGTGTCCCAAAGGAAGGTCAGAATAAACCATCCATTCCCTCCTTCACATTAAACAGGTCTGCACTGTAGAAAACCAACATCCACACTTCCCTGGGGCTAAAGCTTAACCAATCAAGGAGCTTTAAGCCAGCAATATAGGCTCTAAATGGGCAACAAGATTTGGGGTCCAGTCATTTATCCAGACCAGTCAAATTGGTTCCAAGTGCAGAGTAGTAGTTGTCATTCTGGGCATACATACAGAGCAGCAGCCCCAACTCCTACCACTAGAAAGCCATGCTGCACAGAGCAAAATCAAAAGCTCACTGTCTACCAATCGCTGCAGAGGGACTACACCATGGCCCGCACCTGGATAGGCTGCACCGCCCCAAACACAGGCAGACCCTGAGCCTCTATAGAGGAAGTGCACATAGCATGGAGGTGGAGAGGGCTGGCACAGACAGACATGCAAGCTGTGGGAGAGTGGACTGTGCTGACACTGTGAGCAGGGGCCGTGGAGGACCTGGATTTCACCTCCATAGATGAAAAGAAGAAACGTCACATCTTGCTGGGGGAAGAGGAACTCAACCTGGAAAATAAATGCCCAATATGTTTCCACCTGCCACCAGCTTAGAGAAACATACTGCCCCATAATCCCGCCCCAACAACTTACTGCCCACTATATCTCTCCCAACTCCCACCAACTAAGAAGAACACAAGATATTGGACTATTATACCCCCAATCCTGCCCCTGATACATACAAAGCTGAAAAGATAGATAGATAAGTAGACTGATAAACCGAGAAATAGAAAGGGTAGATGGACAGTTAGGTAGATATATGTAAGGTATATATGAGTGTAGATGTAAAGGTAAAAAGACAGCTGGAGAGATAAATAGGTAGATAGTTTGATAGAGTGACAGATAGATCAAACAGATGAAAAAGATAGAAGAAAAAACAATAGATAGATAGATAGATAGATAGATAGATAGATAGATAGATAGATATATGAATAGATAAGTATATCGATATATAGAAAGGTGAATCGATAGATTAAAAGATAAATAGATAGAGTGACAGGCAGGACTGATGGTAGGACTGTTTCCCTGAAAATAAGCCTTATTAAGATATTCTAAGCAGACAGCACGTCCTGCTCCAGACATAGTCCTTACATGTGGGTATTCCTCCGCCTTCAGCGCCGTGCACTGCAGAACATGAAGAAAACAAGCTCCTCCCGGCCCTACATATACCGGAGGACCTCCCACAAATCCCCAGTTTTGCTCTGCAGTGCTGGAACTGCGAAGACATGAAGTGTCACGCTCTCGCAGGCGAGCTGGGCTTGACAGCCCGAGGCCCTGCGGGACTATTTCCACCCATCCTCATTGTGAATTAATGCCTCCCAGCCTGGGCTGCGCGGGTCGGGTGAAGGTAGGCAGCACCTAGTGTGCTTACGGAGCTAGACTCCACCGCAATTCCCTTCCACAGGGTAGGCGGTTAAGGTGTATGGTGAGCCTTCTATCGGATGCCCCTCCCGCACTAGTGCCCCTCGCCCGGTGTAGCGGTGAACCCAGTATTCTGGATCACCTTCCTCCCTAGTTTTCCCCGTTAGTGGGGGACAAAAAGGGGGGGGGGGGGGGGTCGTGTGTACGACGGCTAATCCTTGCCCTAATCACACTAGTCCACCAATGTCTTGTTGGTCCTTGGAGTCGAAGCTGCGCTTCACTCTCAGCCTTTTACTTTCCTACTGCGCCTTCATGTATTACTCGGCGCATACTTCATTTTTATATAGCGCTTGCGTCCTATCACCGCTTTCACCCTGTCAGATCTCTCTGAGTGATGTCTCCCTGACAATATCTGTCGCTTCTGATAGGCTGCGTGCCTTCGAGCTTCGCGCTCTCCGGAGGGGGGGGGCGTGGTTCGGTTTGGCGCGCTCTGCGTCATCGCCCGTTCTGGCCCGCCCTTCGAGGTTCGCTCGGCGCCATTTCCTTCTCACATACGCGTGGTGAAGACGGTCCTCCCCTCGCTGTTCAGTAAGTGCCCTCATGGGCGATCCCTTTCCTAACTTGTCTTCTTCGCGCTGGCTCTGACGTCCCTTTCCCCTTGTGTCTTTCAGACCGCGGACTTCGGTGGCTTCTCCCGGCCCGTTGTAAAGTCCGGCCCTGAACCCTTTAATCAAATCACTCCCACTTCCCAGCGGGCGTTTGGGGCATCCAGGGTTGCTTAACAGCGTCAATCCCTACTGGCATATTGAATATAATAATCACCATATGGAGGCATCTCAGGATATCGTGAACGGGGTTCCTTCGGGACAAGCCCGTCTGTGTGTAGCTTGTGGGGTCTTACCTGGCAGTGGTGACAATGCAGGGGTCTGCGTCCCTTGTGCCCAGCAGGCGCTAGCTGGCCTACCCACCTCTTCAGAGGCTGGGCCCGCGTCTCGCCTTGTTTCTCCTACTCCCCCAAGCCTGGGTCTAACCCCCAACCCTGGTGGGGACTCCCATGCTGACCTTGCCGCTAGACTGGCTAGCGTGGAAAGTTTAGTCGCTGGTTCCTTGGCGTGCAAGGCTACCGGTAAAAGGCGCCACCTGAATCCTGAAGCCACTATCCTTCCTGTAGACTCGGATGATTTACATTTGTCCTACGCACACTCCCCCTCAGAGGATGGGGAACTGTTTTCTGACTCAGGGTCCTACGACGATGAGTCCAGGAGTCAGGATGAATCTGGTTCTGACCTTTGGTCCCAGGATGACGTTGATAGATTGCTGGCCCAGATCTTTGACGTGTTATCCCTCTCTCCCCCGCCTGCAGCTCCTCGGCAAAGAGGTGACCTGTTCCATACCACTAAAGTGCGGTTGGAATTCCCCGAACAAACTCATTTTAATAATCTAGTCTTAAAGGAGTGGGAACATCCCAGCAAACTCCAGGGGGTTCCTAAGACTGTGGATGAGAAGTATCCATTCCCTGCTGCCCTGATCAAGTGTTGGACTTCGCCGCCCGAAGTCGACGCCCCGATCCTGGGCCTGTCCAATACCTCGATTATGCACTCCCCTGACACTACTACGCTGCGGGATCTGGAGGATCGACGGGTCGATCAATTAGCATGTAAGGCCTTTGCATTTGGGGGAGCATAGCTCCGCCCGGTTTGCGCCTTAGCCATCACACGGCGGTGGCGCTCAGGACTGTGGTTAAGACTGCTCTCGAAGGGGCGGATGACTTGCCATCCGATGCCGCCAATGCTTTGGTTACCTGTGAGACTTTTATCAATTATATACTGTCTGCATCGGACGATGCTATCAAGCTGAGCGCTAGAGCATCTGCTCTGGTGGTAGCCATACGCCGAGCGGTCTGGTTACGCCAGTGGGCAGCTGACAATGTCGCCAAGAAGGCCCTTACGGGGCTTCCGTTCAAAGGGCTGCGCCTGTTTGGAGAAAGGTTAGATATCTTTGCTAAAGGGGGCAAGCGTCAGACTCGGCCCTTTCGTGGCCCAAGCTCCCACTCAACCCCCTACCGCGGGGCTAAAAAGGGAAGAGGGGTGTCCTTCGCCGGAGCTCGCACAGATTCCTGGAACAAGAACAGAGGTCGCCGCCCCAGCTCTTCCTGGGGGCCAAAGCCCAAAGCCCCTCCCAAGACCCCCCAGGCATGAAGGGGCGCCCTCGCCCGTCAGGGTGGGGGGACGTCTACAGCATTTTCAACATGTCTGGAGACGCCACGTCCCAGACCGGTGGATTCAGGAGGTAGTGTCCTCCGGTAACAAGATAGAGTTTGCTGTACTGCCCCCTACCAGGTTCGTCCGGTCCCGAATCCCACAGGATCCTGCCTCCGCTCAAGTCTTGACGATAGCGGTGCAGGACCTTCTAGACCTCGGGGTCATTTGCAAGGTCCCCTTAAAAGACAGGGGCGTGGGGTTTTATTCCAACCTGTTCACGGTGCCCAAAAAGGACGGGTCAGTCAGACCCATTCTGGACTAAAAAATCTTAAACAAATTTGTCAGAAACAGGCATTTTCGTATGGAAACTCTGCGCTCGGCCATTGCCTCGCTGCGCCCAGGGGACTTCATGACATCTGTGGACATCAAGGACGCTTATCTGCACGTTCCGGTGTTCCCGGGGCATCAAAGGTTCCTCAGATTTGCGCTGCTCGATCAGCATTACCAGTTTGTGGCTCTGCCATTCGGACTTACGTCCGCCCCCAGGGTATTCACCAAGGTGCTGGCAGGAGTAATGTCTCTGTTGAGACTGAAAGGCATACGAGTGTTGCCCTACCTGGACGATATACTATCATCCCAGTCTCTGCAGCAGGCAGAGCTGGACCCGCGGTTGGTGGTGACCACTCTGGAGTCCTTCGGCTGGGTGATCAATTACCCAAAGTCCTCTCTGTCCCCTTCCCCAGTGACACCGTTTCTGGGGATGATTTTGGATTCAGTTCAGTCAAAGATATTCCTTCCCCCACAGAAGGTGGAAGCTCTGACAACGCAGGTCAGGTTCCTGCTCTCAAGCCCTCATCCCTCCATCAGGCAGGGAATGCAGTTGGTGGGCTCGATGGTGGCAAGCTTCGAGGCGGTGCCATTTGCTCAATTCCATTTGAGAACTCTGCAGCTTCACCTTCTGTCAGTTTGGAACAAGGACCCAGCGTCCTTGGACGAGATCTGGGTGCTTCCCCCCTCGGTCAGACAATCCCTGGCGTGGTGGCTGGACCACGGGAACTTGACAAGGGGCAGATCCTTCCTGGCCCCCTCCTGGGAGACGGTCACAACGGATGCCAGTCTCTCGGGCTGGGGGGGATTCTGGAAGTCCCTGCGTTTCCAGGGGAGGTGGGGGCCTCAGGAGGCCCATCTACCCATCAATGTCCTGGAACTCAGGGTGGTCAGGTTGGTGCTGGAACAATTGACACAGCACCTGAAGGGTCTGGCGATTCAGGTACGCTCAGACAACAGGACGGCGGTGGCCTACATCAATCATCAAAGAGGAAACCCGGAGCAAGGGTGCTCTCCAGGAGGTGTCTCTGATTCTAACTTGGGCAGAGACCAATGTCCAATGCATCTCGGCTGTTTACATTCCGGGACGGAAAATCTGCTAGCAGGTGCCCTGAGCAGGGGGTCGTCCCGTCAGGGGGAGTGGTCCCTCTCCAACTCGGTATTTCAGTCCCTGTGTCACCGTTGGGGTGTCCCAGACGTGGATCTGTTTGCGTCCCGTCACAATCACAAGTTACCGAGCTTTGTATCTCTGTCTCAGGATCCTCTGGCTCTGGCCACGGATGCTCTGGCAATGTCTTGAAAGGAGTTTCGGCTCCTGTATGCGTTTCCACCACTTCCCCTTCTGGGCAGAGTGCTACGCAAGATTGCTCTGGAAGGGGTACCCACGATTCTGGTGGCCCCAAGGTGGCCAAGAAGAGTGTGGTTCGCAGACATGGTTCAAATGGCAGTAGATCAGTACGATCTACCAAGAATTCCAGACCTCCTAACTCAGGGGTCTCTACGCCATCCCAATTTACTAACTCTGGCTTTGACGGCTTGGCTATTGAGACCACCATTTTAAAGGAAAAAGGCTTGTCCGCTTCTGTAGTGGCTACCATGGTCCAAGCCAGGAAGAAGACCTCTTCTGCCATATATTATAGGGTGTGGCGTGCCTACATTGACTGGTGCGAATCCAGGTCTCTTCCCTGCCGGGAATTCTTAGTCTCCAGGGTGCTGGAGTTTTTACAACATGGTCTAGACTTAGGGCTTAAGCTTAATACCTTGAAGGGCCAGGTTTCGGCCCTGTCTATCTTCTTTCAGAAGACCTTTGCCCAGCACTCTCTTATCAAGACTTTCTTTCAGGGGGTCACTCATGTGCGCCCCCCTCGGAAACCTATGGTTCCTGTTTGGGATCTGAATTTGGTTTTGTCGGCCCTACAGGGTCCTCCTTTTGAGCCTATTCATGAAGCAGCCCTTGCTGTTCTCACGCTCAAGGTGGTCTTTCTGGTAGCCATTACCTCGGTTAGACGTGTGTCTGAGTTGGCTGCCTTGTCTATTCAGCCTCCCTACTTTGAGAGACACCGGGATAAGGTGGTGTTTCGATTCAAGCCAGACTTCCTGCCTAAGGTTGTGTCTGCGTTTCATTTGAATCAAGATATTGTTCTTCCTTCCTTGTGCCCTAATCCTAATAACCCTAAAGAGAGGGTTTTACATTCCCTGGATGTGGTTAGGTGTGTCAAGTCTTACCTGGTTACCACTCAGGCATTTAGAAAGACGGATGCTCTCTTCGTTGTGCCTCACGGGCCTAGGAAAGGTTTGGCTCCCGCCAAGTCTACCGTCAGTAAATGGATTCATCAGGCTGTGGTTCAAGCCTATACTACTAAGGGGAAGACTCCCCCCTTTCGTCTTACTGCTCATTCTACTAGAGCTGTTGGGGCTTCTTGGGATTTTCAGCACCAGGCCTCTGTGGAGCAAGTTTGCAAGGCCGCTACTTGGTCTTCCGTTCATACCTTTACAAAGTTTTACAAGGTTGATATTAAGGCCTCAGCTGACGCTGCTTTTGGCCGCAAGGTTCTGCAGGCCGTAGTTGTTTAAACGGTTTGCTGTTGCCTTCTATTGGGGATCCCACCCTTCTTTACGGACACTGCTATTGGATGTCCCACATGTAAGGACTATGTCTGGAGCAGGACATGCTGTCTGCTTAGAATAATACAACTCTGTGAAGTACTCACCTGTAGAGTTGGTATTATATGCAGACAGCACGTCCTGCTCCACCCCACCCTGGTTTCACTTTGTTCTGGATCCCCTGTTTGGCGATTGTTATACTTGTTTTGGGTGGTTGTTTCTCCTGGCCTCTCCTTCTCACTGCTTTTCAATGCTGGGGATTTGTGGGAGGTCCTCCGGTATATGTAGGGCCGGGAGGAGCTTGTTTTCTTCATGTTCTGCAGTGCATGGCGCTGAAGGCGGAGGAATACCCACATGTAAGGACTATGTCTGGAGCAGGACGTGCTGTCTGCATATAATACCAACTCTACAGGTGAGTACTTCACAGAGTTGTATTTTTTCAGCATTTTATGCTAATGTATGAAATGTAAGCCCTAACCCAAAAATAAACCCTAGTTACAATTCATAATGCAGCTGCCTAGCTTCAGCAGAGGGTGAGGACACATCACAGCTGTAAAGGAGGGTGAGGACACATCAAGTCACGCAGGTAAGCTTGTCTGTCAGGAGTGAAATGTCTGATTTTCCTGGTATACAGCACGGCTTGCTTCATTTCAATTCTTCACATTTTCGACTGCAGAAAGACTTGTGGCTCCTCCCAGCCCATAAAAAGGGCAGGAATTACCCAGAGACCCCAGAGTTTTTCTGCAGTCCTGACTGCGAAGACTGAAGATTTTCTCTCTCCGGTTATTCGCAGGTGAGCAGGGCGTCCCAAGCCCGTCGGCCCTGCAAGCCTATTCCCACCTGTTTCCGGACCCTTCTGCCTCCCAGCCCCGGCAGACGGATCAGGTGAAGGTAGGGGAACACCTGGGGTCGGGTGTTCAGTGAGCTGTGCTCCGGGCCGCAGACTCTGGAACCAAAGGGTAGCCGGCCACAGGCTAATGATGAGCCTGGTTGGGGGAAGGGAGAAACCACCTATATATTTTTTCTCATCCCACATGCTTTATTATGTGTGTCATTGCGTCATCGCCGCGCGGCCTGCCCCTTGAGGATCCGGACTTCGCGCCATTTTGTGGCCTTCTCTTCTCTCAGCGGTGCGGTCACCGCTCCCTGGCAGCTCGGGTGCGGGGCTTACGGATCCTTCTCGCCCTGCCTGTGGCTTCATGCTCCTGGCCAAGCCTGCTGGTGATTCTCCCATCACTTCGGTCCGTGAGTCCGCTCCTTCTTTCATATGTGTGCATTTTTGGTGCATGTGCTGTGGGATGCTTATTGGTTCTTTTTATGTTTTTCAGATGGGCCTTCTTAGTGTGCTTGTGGTTTCTCCCGGTCCTGTACTCCCCCCCTCCCATCTTTTTGTTAGGGGATACCTTGGGGGGCATCCCTGGTAGGGTTTTTTAAGCCCTGTCTCCTGTACTTGACTTTTTTGTGCTATACTGTAATCACCATATGGAGGCTTCTGGGGATAGCGGGCTTGGGGGTCCTTCAGGGCGGGCCCAGTTGTACCTCATGTGCGGGGCATCCCCTTTGAGTGGTCGCAGTGCAGTTTGTGTCCCCTGCGCCCAAAGTGTCATTGCGGAACAGGTTGGGGAGAGTGCTTCTCTCCCCAGCCCTATCCTGCCTGCAGCTTCGCCTACTCCCCCACGCCTGCATGTAGCCCCCAGCGAGGGGCAAGCCAGCAGGGGGTCTCATTCGGACCTGGCGCTGAGCGTGGCCAGCCTTGAGCGGCAGTTGGCCCGTCCGGGCCGCGGGTAAGGCCTCTAGTAAAAAGAAGCACCTGGATACGGACTCTCTTTGCTGACGAGGATGACGCCTTTGATACTTTTGGCGGCCGGGACTCCATGGAGGAGGGGGAATTGTCACCACGGACGCCAGTCGACAGGTTGGGGAGGGGTTTGGCAATCGCTGAAGTTCCAGGGCCAGTGGGGCCCTCAGGAGGCCCACGCACCTATCAACCTCCTGAAGTTGAGAGCGATCAGATTGGTTATGCTCCATCTGACTCCCCACCTACGGGGTCGGGCGGTCCAGGTCCGCTCGGACAATCAGACGGCTGTCGCTTACATCAATCATCAGGGCTGGACTCGGAGCAAACGAGCCCTCAAGGAAGTGTCCCTGAGCTTGTCTTGGGCAGAGGAGAATGTTCCCTGCATCTCGGCGATTTACATTCCAGGGGTGGAGAACCAGGAGGCGGACTCCCTGAGCAGGGGGACGTCTCGTCTGGGGGAATGGTCTCTCAGCAACAAGATCTTTCTCGCCCTGTGTCGCCGCTGGGGTCAGCCGGGCGTGAACCTCTTTGTGTCCCATCACAATCACAAGCTTCCCAAATTCGTCTCCCTGTCAAGAGATCCTCTAGCCTTCGCCATGGACGCATTAGCTATTCCTTAGATGGAGTTTCGACTCCTCTACGCCTTTCCTCTGTTGGGTCGCATGCTGCGCAAGATAGCCCAGGAGGGGGTACCGACCATCCTGGTGGCCCCCCGCTGGCCGAGGAGGGTATGGTTCGCAGACGTCGTTCAGATGGCGATGGATCATTACGTCATGCCCGACGATCCAGAGCTTCTCACCCAGGGACAGCTGTGGCATCCCAATTTACAAACGCTGGCTTTGACGGCTTGGCTGCTGAAACCTCCATCCTGACGGATAAGGGTTTGCTGGCTTCCGTCGTGAGTACTATGATTCAGGTTTGGGAGAAATCCCCTTACATTATTTATTACAGGGTCTGGCATGCTTACATTGCCTGGTGCGAGTCTAAGTCTTTTCCTTGTCGTGCCTTTTCCATTTCCAGGGTTCTGGAGTTTCTTCAACATGGTCTGGAGTCGGGTCTACAACTGAGTATCCTCAAAGGACAGGTTTCGGCTTTGGCAATCATAGGCTGGCCAAGACTTTTTTTCCAAGGAGTGACTAATGTGCGTCCACCGTGTAAGCCCCTGCTACCGGTGTGGGATTTGAACTTGGTGCTTTCTGCTCTCCAGGGTCCACCATTTGAACCCCTCTGCGATGCCTCGCTATCCACTCTGACTCTTAAGGTGGCCTTCTTGGCTGCTATCACTTCGGTGCGGCGCGTTTCAGAACTGGAGGCGCTTTCTATGAAGCCTCCATATTTTGAGTGGCATCAGGATAAGGTGGTGTTCCGTCTTAAACCGGAATTCTTGCCCAAGGTTGTATCTGTTGTACCCGCCTCCAAAGAGAACATTAGGCTCGATTCAGAGGCACATTCGTCTGGACTTTCGTAGCTGTCTGTGAATGTTTTTGTGTCATTTTTTTGCCATTTTTCGTCCAGTTTTCCATTTGCACGAACGTTCGAGCTAATGTGTATATGCACTTTCGATAGACGGATTGAAATCTGATAATTTTCGTTACTTTTGATCATTTTCGCATCCAAATCTGAAAATTTGCGTTCGTTCAGATAACTTACGTTATTGGTATGGACTTGCGTCTCATTCAGAGAGCTGATTGCCGATGGGCCACCGCCCTATAAATCCGTTTCCTTTGCGATCCCCTTACGGGACCATAGGGTTGATTCAGAGAGACAAAAAAGACTTTCGTTTTTGTGTCGATCTGTTTTTTTTTTTTTACTTTTCCTGTTCTCGTATGAGTGTACGAGCGATTCTATGCATGCATTGCAATCCTTCTGTAAAGTCTTCGTCCGTTCGTATGCCAGAGTACGAGTATGAGAATCTAATTTTCCAGCGTGACTTTTCCGTTTTATTTTCTCATGTTACAACGTCGGCTTTCGTTTTTGCCCTTTTTCCATCGTCTCCTACCACAAATCCTTTACGTTTCCCGTTAGATTCTGTTTTCCTTTTTCAATAAATAATCGTCCGGATGAAAATCCTTACAATCTTACACCTGCGCACCACAAACTTAACTCATTAAAGTGCTCGCCTACATATTTGGGTCACTCACTTCTGCTACAATGCCTAGCTAAATCACTTTGCGCTTTCCTACATCTTCCATGTATGACCCCTAAAACTTACCCAAATCACTTTGCGGTTAGGTTCTTCTTCCATTTTTCACCCCTAAAACTTACCCAAATCACTTCACGGTTAGGTTCTTCTTCCATTTTTCACTCCTAAAACTTACCCAAATCACTTCGCGGTTAGGTTCTTCTTCCATTTTTCACCCCTAAAACTTACCCGAATCACTTTGCGGTTAGGTTCTTCTTCCATTTTTCACTCCTAAAACTTACCCAAATCACTATTCTCAGTGTGCCACACACCCCGCTTCCCCTTTAATTCTTACGATCGGGTTACTCCCCCAGCAGGTGGCGACGTTGCAGAGAGAAGTCTTGAAAACAAGCCCCCTTCCGGCCTATATATACCTGGGACCTCCCACTTAACACCAGTGTTTTCTCTCTGCATGAGGCGACAAGACAGAAGAAAGAAGTCTCCTGCTTGCAGGTAGCCGGGGTCTTACCCCGGCACCCCCTTTGGGTCTATTTCTTCCCAGTTTTGATTGTTTGCATACCTAGATGGTTAATGGAAGCCTCCCAGCCCAGGCTGCTCACTGGGCAACGGTAGATGGCACTATAGGTGCCTAGGAGCTTATCTCCTCTGCTTGACCTCACGGCATGGTGATCCGGATTTGGGATGCCCCTGTCCCGAGGTTCCCCTTTGGCCATTCTCTCCCGCTACGGTCCCTTCTCCCTTCACTTGGGGGGTGGTTTTGGGGGGTGCTTGTACTGTGTGCATGTGGTGTTTTAATGCTTACTATGTTATGAAGAGCTATGGCAGTCTCAGGCTCAGCGCCGCGGTATGCACTCATGTGGCCTGAACTGCTAGGGCTCTGTTTTTTTTAATACGTTTTCCCCCCACTGACTCCGAGGGCGTCGGGGCGCCCTCTCTTCATGCGGCACCGCCATTTGGCGGGCCGCACTGTTTGAATTTGAGGGGGCGGGGCCGCGGCCCGCGTTTAGTGATGCGATGGCGGGGGCGTGGCTTGAGCGCGTTATCTCACAGCTCGGGCCCGCCGCACTTCCTCCTTCTAATCAAGGAGTCAGGTGCGGGGGACTCGGCTGGAGGAAGCTGTGTGCTTGGCTTGCTGCTGCTGCTGCTGCTCTTCATGGCCTTTCAGGTAAACGGTCCCCACCTCGCGTGTGGGGCCGTCTTTTTTTGCTATAAGTTTGCTTCAGCATGTGTAAAGCTTGTATGTTTGGTGGCGCTTCAGTTTAACTTAAAGCACTTAAGGGCTTTGCTATTGTTATATATGCTACTAGGTACCTTTTATTCTGTTATGAATGAATGTGCTGCATGCTGCCTTTTTTTCTGGGGGTCTGACTGTTGTCTCTTTTCCCCTACAGATCCTGGGATCCCCTCACTGCAGTGGCTCTCCCGGTTCTGTTATACCTGGATAGTCTTAGTACTCTAAATTGGGTTTTTTCCTAAGTTTTTAAATTTAATTTAAATCCTCCCTTTCCCGGGACATTAATTATAAAGGGGCATCCCGGGTGGCTTAATGCGTAAAACCCTGGGTTGTTGCGAATACCATAATTTCACCATATGGAGGCTTCCGACATTACTGGAAACGGCTCTTCGGGGCTATCCAGGCTGTGTGGGGGTTGTGAGGCGATGATGTCATATTATGCGTTCCATGTGTAAAGCAGAACATTGCGCACCAGTCCGTCGCTCCGGCTGCTGGCTCCTCGCAACTTCCGTCATCTCCTACCTCCCCTCCCTTATTCCGGACCCCATGTGACATTGTCAAAGGTGGGGATTCGCAATCCGAGGTGTGTGCTCAATTGGCCAACCTCGAGAAAATAATTTCCGCCAAAGTAGCTCAGAAGGCTACAGCGAAGCGGAAACACCTTTCTCCGGCAGCACCTGCTTCGGAGGATGAGATGTGTGAAATATTGGATTGGTCCGATTGTCCCCCTGATGAGGAGGGGGAACTCCTTGAGGAGTCGGAAGAGCCTGCAGACCAGCTAGGGATTGACGCTGCTGGCGATCAGGCTGCGGGGGTGTCCCTTGAAACCCCTTCCATTTTGGCTCAAATGTTAGAAATTTTGAATTTGTATCCGCCCGAGACGGTCCCCCTGCCAAAGGGTGAGTTATATGATGTTCCCCAGCCGCGTTTGGTGTTTCCCAGGCAACAACACTTTGTGAGGGTTGTCCTTAAGGAATGGGAACAACCCACGCGCCTGGCTGGAATTCCTCCTAGTTGGGATAAACGCTATCCCTTTCCAGAGGATTTGGTGAAGCTTTGGTCAGTTACCCCTGACGTCGATACCCCTGTGTTAGGGCTGTCTAGCATGGCTGTGGTACACTCTTCTGACACCACTGCCATTAAGGATAGTGAGGATCGTCGGATTGATCAATTTGCTCGCCATGGTTTTATCAGTGCCGGATCAACACTGCGGCCAGTGTGTGCTTCAGTGCTTCTTCTGTTGGCAGTTAAGTCCATTATTAGCGATCTGTGCGCAGGCCTTGGTCCCGCTTGTGATGAGTTTAGTTCTCTCAAGCAGTGTGAGTCGTTTATTTCCTTTGTCTTGACCGCTCAGGACGATGCTCTGGCAATGAGTAGCAGGACAGCGGCACTACTGGTTGCAATTCGTCGGTCAGTGTGGCTGCGCCAGTGGACGGCGGACTTTGTCTCTAAAAAGGTGCTTACAGCGCTCCCTTTTTTGGGTTTTCGCCTGTTTGGCGATAAATTAGATTCAGTTGCCAAAGGTGGTAAATTTCGGGGTGCGAGTGCCTTTAATCCTTCCTTTCGGGGAGTCAGAGCGGGCAGGGGGGCTTCCTTTCCTGCTACCAGAGGTGCAGGTTGGACCCGGGGGAGGGGCCGTGGCCGTCCCGGTCAGTCCTGGGGCGCCAAGCCCAAACCTGCTGGTAAGCCCGCTCAGCAATGAGGGGCTGCCCTCCCCCTTGCGGGTGGGGGGACGATTGCGACACTTCTCCCTGGTCTGGGACCAGGAGGTTCCGGACAGATGGATCCAGGAGGTGGTGTCGTCCGGTAACAAGCTGGAGTTCGAGTCTCGCCCTCCTTCACGGTTCTTCTGGTCTCGGGTGCCCACCGATCCTTTGGCTGCGCAGGGGCTCCTGGCGTCGGTAAGGAATCTTCTGGAAATGACGGTCATCCGGCCGGTGCCGCGCTTAACCCTTTTGTTGCCAAGCACGTAACACCTACGTGCTGGCTTGGCTGGGCCTTAAGTGCCAAGCACGTAGGTGTTACGTGCTTGACTTTCCTCGCTTGTAGTTTAAAAAGTAAAAACAACAAATACTCACCTGACCCCTTGTTGGATCCGGCCGGGTCTCCTCTTTAATTTGGTGCCATCCGATCCCCCGTGGGGGGTCGGATGGCTCCAGGAGAGCCCCCGGAATAGGCCGCCCCCCCCCCGCTTCTGCAGCAGCAGCTTCTAACTGTAAAAAAAAAAAAAAATAAAAATGACATTCACTTACCTGTGTGTGCGCTGGCTCCCGCTGTCCCTCCTCTTCACCTGGGGGGCCTCCGATCCCCCCCCAGGACTTACCGATCTTCAGGAGAGAGCCTGGGAGGCTCTCTCCTCTCTTCTGCACGATGGCGGCCGCCATCATGCCTCTAAGCCCCGCCCCCTTGGGGGCGGGGCTTATGAAGTCATCCCGGCCCCGATCTCAGGCTTCAGCCTTCTCAGCTTCTCAGATGCCGGTGATCGGCACAGGGGAAGGAGGTGACAGGAGATCCTCTGATCTCCTGCCTTCTCCTTCTCTGGATGCCGATCACCGGCATCTGTCAGCTGAGCGGCGAGGGACAAGAGCTTGCAATCGAAGGTAAGTACAGTAAAAAAAAATTTTTTTTTTTCTAATAAAATACTTTTTATTATTGTGTGGTGTTTTTTTTTCACATTAACCCTTTGTGAGCTGGTAAGGGGTCCATGAGACCCCTTATACCAGTTCACAAGGCTGGGGGGGTGGCAAGTCACCTGCCCTAGCGGGTGGCTTGCCATTAACCCCCGCACCCCCATTACCTGCCTCCCCAAAGGCCAGGGGGGGGCAGAAGAGCCCGGGCCCACATAGGCTATGTGGGCTCGTAGGCTGCAGGGTGGGGGGGCCACCAAAGCTGGCCCCCCCACTCTGTGCCTACAAGCCCCCATAGCTGGTCCCGGGCTGGTTACTTTGGGTAAGGGGGACCCCACGTCATTTTTTTTTTGGGATTTTGAAGGGTTTTTAACCCTTCAAAATCCAAAAAAAAATGGGGTCCCCCTCCCCGGGAAGGGGGACCCTATGTCATTTTTTTTTTTAATTAACCATTTGTCATCCAGCAGCTATAAAAGGCTTCTGGGCAGGAAAGGGTGTCTACCTATACATATGTGGTATCGCTGTAACCGGGAGAAATTGGGGTTTCTCACGCAATAAGATTTTATTGACAAACTTACATTTTTTATTACAAAAAAACTCTACAAATTGTAAAAAAATGTTTTTTTTTTGTTTTTTTTCACACATTTCACCCAAAAAAATTGAGAATACACCTAAAAAATACAAACAAGACATTTCATGTTAAAGCCCAGACTCTGTTGAAAAAAACAATATATAATTTTCCTGGGAAATCCCTGGAAATCCCTTCAAAAATGACAGTTGAATATGTGTAGCGCAAAATGGTGAAACATCGTCTGGCAACAGGGAGTGGCAAATGCTGCAGGTAGGCTGGCAGCGAAAGGGTTAAAGGTGGGCCTCGGTTTCTACTCCAATCTTTTCACAGTCCCCAAGAAGGACGGGACGGTTCGTCCCGTCCTGGACCTGAAATTGCTCAACAGGTTCATCCGTACTCGGAAGTTTCGCATGGAAACTCTGCGTTCGGCCATCGGTTCTCTTCGGCAGGGGGACTTCATGACGTCCATAGACATCAAGGATGCTTACCTTCATGTCCCCATCTGACGGGCTCATCAGCGTTTCGTGATGAAGGATCAGCATTTTCAGTTCGTGGCACTTCCGTTTGGCCTTACCTCGGCTCCAAGAGTGTTCACCAAGGTGCTGGCAGGGGTGATGGCCATTCTCAGATCTCGGGGCATTCGTGTCGTACCTTATTTGGACGACCTTCTCATCATGGCTCCGTTCCTCAATCAATCAGAGACAGACACCAGGATGGTGGTCTCCACGCTGGAAAGCTTCGGTTGGGTGATCAACTTTCCCAAGTCCTCCCTCGCTCCGGCCAGGGTGGTGTCCTTTCTGGGAATGCGGTTGGACTCTTGTCAACACAGGGTGTTTCTCCCTCAGTCCAAAATGTATCTGATTCAGGAGTTGGCTCGGGTCCTTCTTTCCAATCCTCGGCCGTCCATCCGTCTGGGGATGAGGCTGGTAGGGTTGATGGTTGCCTCGTTCGAGGCAGTTCCTTTTGCTAAATTTCACACAAGGACGCTTCAGCTTCATCTGTTGGCGTCCTGGGACCGGCGACCACGATCGTTGGATCGGCCCTTCCAGTTGTCCTCCCGGGTCCGGCAGTCCCTCCAATGGTGGTTGGTCTCGACCAATCTCTCGAGGGGCAGGTCTTTCCTGACTCCTCTCTGGGAAATTGTCACCATGGACTCCAGTCTTTCGGGATGGGGGGGATCCTGGAAGGATCTTCAGTTCCAGGGGCAGTGGGGACCTCGAGAGGCCCACTTGCCCATCAATATTCTGGAACTGAGAGCCATCCGTCTGGTTCTTGCTTTTTTGACTCAACATGTTCTGGGCCTTCCGGTCCAGGTTCGTTCGGACAATCGAACAGCGGTTGCTTACATCAATCATCAGGGAGGGACTCGCAGTCTGGGTGCCCTCAGAGAGGTGTCCCTGATCCTGACCTGGGCAGAGGCCCATGTTCCTTGTCTCTCGGCGGTTTACATCCCAGGTGTGGAAAACCAGGAAGCGGACCTGTTGAGCAGGGGCTCTTCCCATCTGGGAGAATGGGCTCTCCATCCTCAGGTTTTTCGGTCACTGTGTCTCCGGTGGGGGACGCCGGAGGTGGACCTGTTTGCCTCTCGTCACAATTGCAGGCTCCCGAACTCCGTGTCGCTCTCCCAGGATCCTCTGGCTCTGGCAGTGGATGCCATGTCCCTGAGCTGGGGGGATCTGGGGTTTCTGTACCTGTTTCCTCCGATACCCATGCTGGGCAGGGTGGTACAGAAGCTGGCTCTGGAAAAGGTATCTGCCATTCTCGTGGCTCCAAGGTGGCCAAGGCAAGTACGGTTCGCAGACATCGTTCGGCTGGCAGTGGACCAGTTCGTTCTGCCTCTTCGGCCCGATCTGCTCACTCAGGGTCGGCTGTGTTACCCCAATTTACCAACGCTGGGTTTGACGGCTTGGCTGCTGAAACCTCCATCTTGAAGGAGGAGGGTCTTCCTGACTCGGTCGTTAAGACTCTGATCAGTGCCCAGAAGAGGTCTTCTTCTATCATCTACTATAGGACTTGGAAAGCCTATATTGCTTGGTGTGAGGTTAGATCTTTGCCTTGTAGGGTCTTTTCGGTTTCCAGGATTCTGGAGATTCTTCAGCTGAGTACTTTGAAAGGGCAAGTTTCTGCCTTATCTATCTTTTTTCAGAAGCGTTTTGCGCTTCATCCTTTAGTTAAAACTTTTTTCCAGGGGGTTACGCATGTGCGGCCTCCCAGGAAACCTTTACTCCCTGTTTGGGACTTGAATTTGGTTCTTTCTGCTCTTCAGGCTCCTCCTTTTGAGCCTTTGCAAGATATTGCTTTGTCTACCTTGACTCAGAAGGTTGTCTTCTTGGTAACTATCACTTCGGTTCGGCGTGTCTTGGAGTTGGCGGCCTTGTCTATTCAGGCGCCCTACTTTGAGAGGCATCAGGATAAAGTGGTCTTTCGGTTCAAACCAGACTTTCTTCCTAAGGTTGTTTCTGCTTTTCATTTGAATCAGGATATTGTTCTTCCCTCCTTGTGTCCTAAGCCTAAGAATGACAAGGAGAGGGTTTTGCATTGTTTGGATGTAGTACGCTGTGTTAAGGATGCTGTGTTTGGCCGCAAAGTTCTGCAGACTGCAGTTATTTAAGTTATGCTTCATTTTGCCTTCGGATACCCATCCCTTGTGGACACTGCTTTTGGTTGTCCCGATCGTAAGAATTAAAGGGGAAGCGGGGTGTGTGGCACACTGAGAATAATACCATTTTGTGAGTACTCACCTCAAAAATGGATATTGGTAAGCCTGTTCACCTGTCAACATTGATGCATAAGTAATGTCTGACTCATGTATATTTTATATGAAAACCCAATAACATCTTTGTAAAAGAGAAAAATGGATATTGTCAGTGTGCCACACACCCCGCTTCACCCGCCCTTTTCGGTATCCCGGATCTTTTATATGGTGAAGCTTTTTCTTTATTTTGAGGTTACCATTGGATTTCCTGGTACCTTGTCTTTCTGCTTTTTAAATCACTGGTGTTAAGTGGGAGGTCCCAGGTATATATAGGCCGGAAGGGGGCTCGTTTTCAAGACTTCTCTCTGCAACGTCGCCACCTGCTGGTGGAGTAACCCGATCGTAAGAATTAAAGGGGAAGTGGGGTGTGTGGCACACTGACAATATCCATTTTTCAGGTGAGTACTCACAAAATGGTATTTTGCGGTTAGGTTCTTCTTCCATTTTTCACTCCTAAAGCTTACCCAAATCACTTCACGGTTAGGTTCTTCTTCCATTTTTTACCCCTAAAACTCACCCAAATCACTTCGCAGTTAGGTTCTTCTTCCATTTTTCACCCCTAAAACTTACCCAAATCACTTTGCGGTTAGGTTCTTCTCCCATTTTTCACCCCTTAAACTTACCCAAATCACTTTGCGGTTAGGTTCTTCTCCCATTTTTCACCCCTAAAACTTACCCAAATCACTTCGTGGTTAGGTTCTTTTTCCATTTTTCACTCCCTTAAACTTACCCAAATCACTTTGCAGTTAGGTGTTTCTTCCATTTTTCACCCCTAAAACTCACCCAAATCACTTCGCGGTTAGGTTCTTCTTCCATTTTTCAGCCCTAAAACTTACCCAAATCACTTCGCGGTCAGGTTCTTCTTCCATGTATGACCCCTAAAACTCTCCCAAATCACTTCGCGGTTAGGTGTTTCTTCCATTTTTCACCCCTAAAGCTCACCCAAATCACTTCGCGGTTAGGTCCTTCTTCCATTTTTCACCCCTAAAACTTACCCAAATCACTTCGCGGTTAGGTTCTTCTTCCATTTTTCACCCCTAAAACTTACCCAAATCACTTTGCGGTTAGGTTCTTCTTCCATGTATGACCCCTAAAACTCACCCAAATCACTTCGCGGTTAGGTTCTTCTTCCATTTTTCACCCCTAAAACTTACCCAAATCACTTCGCGGTTAGGTTCTTCTTCCATTTTTCACTCCTAAAACTTACCCAAATCACTTTGCGGTTAGGTTCTTCCATTTTTCACCACTAAAACTTACCCAGATCACTTCGTGGTCATGTGAATCTTCATCTCTAAAGGTTTCTTTGCCCATTCGTTTTGTGTTAATGTATTTTGGAAATAAAATGACACTGAAACAGTTTTTTTTTTGTTTATGAATGCCATTTTTGTGTGGCTTTTTTTTTTTTATTTCTTGGTAAAAATGTACAAACTTTTTTAGTTTTTTTTCATATATATAATATATATATTTAATATATTTAATATAATATTTTTGATTAAAAAACATTTAAAAACTATATACAGGGGGCGTGGCTTGCGCATGGAGAGATAGGACGCTGGGACTCGAGGCAGCAATCCGACCAGATGTCAAAATGCAGGAAGGTCAGGAGCACACCTCGGTCAAACAAAGGAGCGCCCATCACAGCGTACTTCGGGGCTAACACTCCTGAAATCCCCAGACCCCCGCTTGACAAGATGGGGACACTGTCTATGGAGATGGAGGAGGAGGGGGGCATTCCCTCCCACGCCGAGACGCGAGCGGACCCACCTGTTATCTTGGCAATGGAGGGTGATGTGGAGCATGGTTCACCCGAGCCGCCGGAGGAACCTCAGACCTCACCGCAGCATCGGCCCAGGTGTCTGGAGGAAGAGGGCATTATGGCGCCGAGACGAAGGCGGAGTCCCGCCGCATCGGGATCTGGACCCTGCTGCAGACCTGCTGCCTCCCTGAGCCCGGACAGAAGAAGGGGAGGGCAGAGGACGGGCGCCGGGAGACTGAGAAGCGGAGGGCGGGCGGCTGTGGGCTGTCATCTGGGGAGCAGCTGCCTCCTGCCCGGCAACAGGTGACGGCCGCAGTGTCATACCCGAGCCCCGCGGAGACAGTTGTGCCTCGAGATGGGGACCGGCTGAGCACAGCTCCGGATTCAGCCGCGCTGAGGAGGACGGCTTCCGAACAGGTGGGTGCCAGCAACCCTGGAAGAGAAGAGAGGGCAGACCCATACCCAAGCCCATGCCCAGTAGCAGACACCTCAGCTCCTATCATGGGAACAGCGGGGGAGGGGAAGGCACAACAGAATATAAATTTGACACCTGATAGAGGGAGACAGATGATGACTGTGATGACGCAGAGAGCTCAGGGGGCCGGGCCGGGTGACATGGAGTGGGGGCCCACATATGCAAGGCCGGGATACCGGGGACCGCGGACTTACGCTCATGATCTGATATCTGGCGGGTGGGAGACCCAGCGGGCTGCGTCAGGGGGGTGGGGGACTCCCCCAATCCAAGAATTGCCAGTTATGCGGAGGTGGCCTGCGGGCCCGCGATGCCCCCCCCCCCGTGAATACCGCGGTACGACACCGCCGGGGAGTCATAGAAGAGAATGGTCGCCCAGGCTGGATGAGGCACCCCCAGAATTTGAATTTGTGAGTGCGGAATACCCAGACACGGCCTTACCCCGATCCTTGATCTCAGCTATTGCGGAGTCATTCAGAAACAACATTGCGGATGTTCTTAAACCGCTACCATCTCGATCGGACTTTGAAACGTACATAACCAGGATGGAGGGGACGTTCCACATGGAGATAACGTCCATGCAGAATTCTATGGCAGACCTATCAAACAGAGTAGACGCCAATAATGCCGCACAACTGGACGTCCAAGCCAGAGTGGAAGCTCTAGAACGCGAACGAGATGTCACCAGACGGATGCTCTCCGAGTTTTAACTACAACAAGACGATCACGAAAACAGAAATAGCCGTAATAATATCCGGTTACGGGGTATACCCGAATCGATAACCCCGTCAGAGCTAAAAGCAAGGGTCTGCGGTTTGTTCAATACCTTGTTGGACCGCCCATCCTCGGACCACATTGAGGTAGATCGGATACATCAGGCTCAGGGCCCGGCGCGGCCTGACTTTAGAGGACCAAGGGATGTGCTCTGCAGAGTGCACTACTACCAGATCAAAGAAGCAATAATGCAGAGCGCCTGGAACCGGGGCCCGATTGAGCTGGAGGGAGCGCAGATTACCTTACTGCCGGGTTACCTTACTGCCGGACCTCTCACGCAGGACCCTCCAAATGCAGAGATTACTGAAACCCCTTTTGGAGCTGATACAACGGCAAGGAGCAACATATCGTTGGGGATATCCGTTCCAATTGGTCGTACGAAAGGACCGAAGATCCTTCATCTTGAAGGCACCATCCCAGCTGGCGGAGCTGTTTGATTTCCTGGGGACTGCACCGGTCGCGATCCCGAATTGGTTGGATTGGAGCTGGGGCGCGGAGAAGGCCCGCTTCCTCAGCGCCCGAGAAGACGAGGCTGGGACCGAGGAAGACGGGGGACCGCACCTGTGGTGCTGCAGCGAGCTAGGGTTGGAGCAAGCAGAGGAACGACCTGAGGTCTCGGTGGACGGGGGGGATCTGTGCCCTCTCCCGTCCTGGTAAGATACAACTTGCTCGCCTTGTGTGGGGCCCCTCTGTCTGTGTGATGCGGATTGCCGGCCCTCTGATGTTAGATGATTCCCGCCCGGGGGGTGGTTGCCCCCTGGCCGGGATGCCCCCTGCGTGGTTTGCACAGGGAGCGGCGACCTGGCCCTCCGGTGTGGATGGTTCCCCCCCTTTGTTTGCCTGGGGAGGTTCTCCGTCTATGTGGAACCCTCCTCATCCTCTTTGCGGGGCATCAGGTTGGGATGTTGGGACTTCACCGCCAGACGTGGCTCAACAAATCACCGGCGTTAGGATGTCCCTCGCTCGGGGGCTGGCTGGCCCTGGGGCGGGGGTGCCCCTGACTCGCCTGTGGCGCGATCTGCGCACTGTTCCTGGTGGCGGGTTCCTTGCGGTGGGCCCTTCGCCGCTGGGATGCCGCCACTGAAGTGTGACCAAAGGCGAGGATGGTTCACCCGCCCTGCTCTGGAGGCGATGTGTCTCATGGGCCCAGTGCCGGGGAGGTGGCTCCACGGGAGGAGGGGCATGGTTCGGTGGGGGGCAGACGTGGGGGGTGGCCTTGCTTGGAGGAGACACTGGGGGGTCGGTGGGGTTTTGGGGTCACCCTGGTGTCGCATGGAGGGGGGCTTTGCCCGCCGGCCTTGGGGGGGGGTGTCCTGGACGCGACCTCCAGACGGACCTTTGAAATCGGCCGGTCAGGGGCACTCCCCTGGGTTGGGGGTGGGCCTGGACCTGAACGACTTGGCCACCAGGCAATCGATTGTTTGATTAAGCAGTCATTCAAATAGTCATATTATATGTTCAGATTTCTTTGATAAATGGTTAATTCATATTGCTGCCTGTTTATGTGTTATTTGGGATGGGGGGGATGCCTTGATTGCTGAACTGAGTTCAATCTTTATATTTGTTGATTGAGTTTTGGCTCCTTTTCGCCGGGCTTCCACTTCCCCCCAGTAGTCCAGCTATCCTCCCGGGAGAAGCTACCGGAGACTCTCGTGGGAGGCACCGGACAAGACTCTCCTATATTAGGGGAGTTAGTATAATCACTTTGATTGTAATCCAACTTGTTTTTGGATCTCTCCGGAATTTAAACGTTTTTGTTTTAGATTCTTTGTTTTATTTGGAGTTTCAATTTTTTCTTGCCTCTCCTCACATCAACCCACTTAAGCTTTACCCGACCTTTCCCCATTTACCTCTTCGGCCGCCTGCAGTCTTGCGTCTGGGGTCTGGGCACCTAAGGAGAGGCCTGTGGGAAAGGAGCAGAAATGATGGCGGTGTCAGATGGTGTGCTGGACTTTCCAGATGCCTCCATGAAGGTGGTCTCCATGAATTGCAGGGGGCTTAATATACCAGAGAAGCGCTCAGCGGTAATCGCAGAACTGAAACAACTGAAAGCCCAGATAGTGTTCCTTCAAGAGACCCATTTTAAAAAAGATAGCCACCCGAAGATATCCTCCAGATTATACCCCCAGGTATTCACGAGTTCATCCCCTGGCTCGAAAACTAAGGGAGTAGTGATTCTCTTGTCCAGGTCCGTACCTTTCCAACTCCACAGCGTGAGCACGGATGGGGAGGGTAGATACGTTATGGTCAAAGGAACGATCTCAGAAGAGACATATACTCTTGCCTCGATCTATGGACCCAACTCTGGCCAGGTGGACTTCCTTCTGGAATTCCTTGCCAGGTTGGCTGAATTCCAAGAGGGAAGTGTGCTCCTAGGCGGGGATCTGAACCTCGCAATGGAGCCCCTTCTGGATTCCTCCTCCAGGAAATCTTCCATCCCCTACAAGGGATTGAGGAAGGTAAAACAGGCCCTCCATAATCTGCAGTTATGTGACATTTGGAGGATAACCAACCCTACTGGTAAAGACTTTTCCCACTATTCCACCGCCCACACAACGTATGCTAGGCTGGACTACGTGCTGTTGTCCCACAGTCTGCTACCCCGAGCCCATGGCACCTCTATAGGCATTGAGTCACTATCAGACCATGCCCCGGTGAGCGTCTCATTGACCACGCAGGAGAGAGGCAGGAAGGCATGGACTTGGCGTCTGAACGAGACCCTATTGAAGGATCCGGTGGCGAGGAGTGCAGTGCAAGAGGCCCTCACTGAATACTTCCAACTGAATGACACAGAGGAGATAACACCGATGATCCTATGGCAGGCTCATAAAGCCGTGGTCAGGGGAATTCTGATCCAACAGGCCGCTAGATTGAAAAGAGCGAGTATTACCAAGCGAGATCGCCTATTGACCCAGATTCAAAATTTGGAAAAACAACATAAGGAGTCCCAACTAAGGGAGACCTTGAAAGAATTGACAACACGCAGGGAGGAACTAAACTCCATTTTGCTGCAAAAGGCGGCGTTTGCAATAGAGAAGTGCAAACGCTTCTACTATGAGTGGGGTAACAAAAGCGGCAGGCTCCTTGCGAGAGCCCTGAGGAAACAACGTTCTATGGACTTTATTGAAGCAATTACGGATGGACAGCAACGGAAATGGCATAAGACGCCGGACATCGCTAAGGTGTTCCGGGAGTATTATCTTTCACTTTATAATCTACATCCACAAGGAGTGGGAGGGAGAGGAAAAGGAGGTACATTGCATTGTCAGGTATGCCCCAGTTGAGTAAGGAAGCGATCAGTAGACTAGAAGAGCCGCTTTTGGAAGCTGAACTGCAACATGCGCTCAAGCAGGCTCCCTCTAGGAAATCACCAGGCCCAGATGGCCTGACCACTGCATACTACAAAGAATTCCTGCCTATCCTGTGTGGATGCTTTCTCCGCGCCTACAATGCGATAGGGAAAGAAGATGACCCGGGACAGCTCCCCAGAGAGGCACTGGAAGCCCATGTTACTGTGATCCACAAGGCGGGAAAAGATCCACTAAGCTGCAAAAGCTACCGCCCTATACCACTCCTGAATGTCGATCTCAAATTATTCACGAAGATTCTGGCTAATCGACTGGCAATGTATCTACCAGACCTAATAGAGGAGGATCAATGTGGTTTTATCCCTGGCAGGGAGGCGAGAGATGATATGGTCCGGACTTTAAATCTCATACATCGCTCACGCCTGGATGGAACCCCGATCATGCTGTTATCAACGGACGCTAAAAAAACGTTTGATTGTATAGACTGGGATTTTGCGTTTGAGGTGCTGAGACATATAGGGCTGGGGACCAGAGCATTTAGATACATCACGGAACTATATTCCAGACCCCAGGCTAGAGTAAAAGTTAACGGGGATCTCTCTTCTCCTTTCCCGATCTCGAATGGCACCAGACAGGGATGCCCCCTGTCACCGCTTATCTTTGCGCTGATAGTGGAACCCTTCTTGCGACTTATAAGGAAGAATAAAGACATCAGGGGGATCCAGGCTGGTGGAATGGAGCATAAGGTTGCCGCTTATGCGGACAACCTCCTGTTCTTTGTGTCAAACCCGGTGATAGGAGTTTGAAAGAGTCATGAAAGAGTTTGAGAAGTTTGGTAAGCTTTCCAACTTCAAGATCAATCTCGATAAGTCTGAGGCACTCAGTGTGGGACTCCCGGATGACACCTCTGCACTCCTCAAGGCCTCGTTCCTGTTCAGATGGGTCTCCCCTACACTAACCGAATGATATTGATGATGTCTTCCGCTTCAACTTTGTACCAATGCTAAATAAGACTAAGCTAGATCTGGCAAACTGTAATGTCCCGACATTCAGGTGGATGGGACGCATAAATATAATAAAGATGGTGGTCCTGCCAAGAATTTTATACCTGCTTCAGACTGTCACATCCCGAAGAGTTACTTCAAGAACTTGAACTCGATCTTTAAGCAGTTCATTTAGAGTAACAAAAAGCCTAGGTTGAGACTTACCCTCTTGCAGCGCCCTAGGAACAAAGGAGGCCTGGCAGTACCAGACCTGATGAGGTATTGGCAAGCGACCCACTTGCAGAGATTGTAGATTGGAATAGGGGACTAGGCAAGAAAAAATGGGTTGCCATAGAGGATGAAGGTGTGGAGACTTCACTAATGGATTTGCCCTGGGTGTCCAGGAATTCAGCTAGGTGGGTAAGAACCAACCCCATGGTCAGAGAGACCCTCGAGGTCTGGGATGGGCAGAGGTCTGGGGAGGAGATATCCCCCTGGCCATCCCCGCTAATCCCACTACTGGACAACCCCGACCTTCCGAGTGGTCAAAGACTCCAGACAATGGCAGGTTGGGGAGAATTGCAGATGGTGAGAGGGCAGGACTTAATACGGAGGAGGACATGAGCCTCGATTCAGAGACACATTCGTCCGGACTTCCGGAGCTGTCTGTGAAAGTTTTGGTGGGTGTTTGTCATTTTTTTGCTTTTTTTCGTCCATTTTCTACTCGCACGAACGTTCGGGAATGCGCTTCCGATGATCGGAAGCAAATCAGAACATTTCCGTTAGTTCGGATCATTTTCCAAACAAAATTGGAAATTTTCAGTTCGTTCAGAAAACTTCCGTTGATTCAGAGAGCTGATTTCCGATGGATCTCCACCCTATAAATCCGTTTCATTTCCGATCCACTTACGAGACCTTTGAGGGCTCGGATTGCTATTGTTGAACATGTTTTGCGGCTATGTGGAGGAGTCTGCGTGCCTTTAGCACCAAGGCATTGCATTTATCAGCATGGCCGAGGCCATAAATTGTATAGCAATGCATACCTGAATCAATACATTTCATGTATGCCTTATAGATGCATTTTAATGCTGACCTTAATTAGTCCTTAGCATGTAAACATTTATTTTTCCACACATCCATATAATTGCTATATTTTTTTAGACTTATGTCCTTTGTGAATTATATTTGGATTGTTGAACTTGAATCTTAATTTGTGGTAGGAGTTCTTGTTTTATAGTTGGTTACCTTTGCTTTGTGTAATTATTTTATATTTGGTTGCAGGAACTGCAAGATGTGCCACTCGCCTTAGCTCCTGATGCCCGTTCTTTGCCTGCAGAATGCGGGCCAGGGGTTCTCTAATCGGGCACTATGCAAAACCCTGCCCGTGGTGGCGAGGGCCCTCTGGGTTTTGAAGTCCAGATTTAGGTGTTTGGACCATACCGGGGGGGGGGGGGGGGGGGAGCACTGCAGTATGACCCCAACAGTTATACCAATATTTTAATTTACGTTTTTTAACAGGGACCACACGTGCCAGAGTGGCACAACTGAGTGTCAGGGTCCTTCAGTTGGTGGGCGAGATGCAGGAGCTGGGGACCACAGATGAAGAATAATGTTCAGTGGCCTGCCATTGCTATGTATTTTGTTTTTTATAGTTGTTAAAATTTGAAATTTTCAAAATTTTTAACAATTTTATATTTTATGATGGAATAAAAAAAAAATTTACATTGTCATTTCATTTACAAAATACATTAACACAAAACTAATGGGCCCAGAAATATTTAAAGATGAATATTCACATGTCCGAGAAGTGATTTGGGTAAGTTTTAGGGGGCTAAAATGGAAGAAGAACCTAACCAAGAAGTGGTTTGGGTGAGCTTTAAGGGTCAAAAAGGTAAGATGGAGGACAGTGCTAAGTGGTTTGGGTGAGCTTTAAGGGTCAAAAAGGGAAAATGGAGGACAGTGCTAAGTGGTTTGGGTGAGCTTTAAGGGTCAAAAAGGTAAGATGGAGGACAGTGCTAAGTGGTTTGGGTGAGCTTTAAGGGTCAAAAAGGTAAGATGGAGGACAGTGCTAAGTGGTTTGGGTGAGCTTTAAGGGTCAAAAAGGGAAAATGGAGGACAGTGCTAAGTGGTTTGGGTGAGCTTTAAGGGTCAAAAAGGGAAGATGGAGGACAGTGCTAAGTGGTTTGGGTGAGCTTTAACGGTCCAAAAGGGACGATGGAGGACAGTGCTAAGTGGTTTGGGTGAGCTTTAAGGGTCAAAAAGGGAAGATGGAGGACAGTGCTAAGTGGTTTGGGTGAGCTTTAAGGGTCCAAAAGGGAAGATGGAGGACAGTGCTAAGTGGTTTGGGTGAGCTTTAAGGGTCAAAAAGGGAAGATGGAGGACAGTGCTAAGTGGTTTGGGTGAGCTTTAAGGGTCAAAAAGGGAAGATGGAGGACAGTGCTAAGTGATTTAGCTAAACATTGTAGTAGAAGTGAGGGTGGCAAATATGTAGGCGAGCACTTTAATGAGTTAAGTTTGTAGTGCGCAGGCGCAAGATCGTAAGGATTCCGTCTGGACGAATATTTATTGAAAAAGGGAAACAGAATCGAACGGGAAACGTAAAGGATTTGTTGGAGGATACGATGGGAAAAGGTCAAAAACGAAAGCCTACGTTGTAACATGTGAAAATGAAACGGAAAAGTCTGGATGGAAAATTACATCCTCGTAATTCGTAATCTGCCGTACAGAAGGTTTTCAATGCATGCATAGAATCGCTCGAACGCTCATACGAGAACGGAAATATTTCACAAAAAAAAACAGATCGGAACTAAAACGGAAGTTTTTTTTGTCTCTCTGAATCGAGGCTATGGTGCTCTATAGATGAACTTAGGGATCGATGGAACAATCCAAGACTAGATCCTTGGCGACTATTGCTGTTCCAGCATTATTTGCAACAAACAGGCTCCAGAGACCCTTTGAGCGAAGCCTTACGGGCTTTGAAACCCTTATCACAAGAAAGGCCCCCCGACTGGGCTGATCTCACAGATTTACCAACTGCTGGGCAAGGAGCAGGGACCAAGGCCATCATACTGTCAGCAGTGGGAGAGAGACCTGGGGAGAGAGTTCACGGAAGAGGCGTGGGAAAAGATATTCACTCTTACTCACAAGTCCTCAATCGCGGTGCAGACCCAGGAGACTAATTACAAATACCTCTCCAGATGGTATTATACCCCAAAGTACCTGGCAGCATGTTTCCCCGGAACCTCGCCTAGGTGCTGGAGGTGTGGGGAAGAAGATGGGTCTTTCTTCCATATTTTTTGGACATGCCCGAGAATAAAACCCTTTTGGACTGAAGTGATTCCACTTATGACTTATAAGAGGTAACTGGCTCAGTTCCTGTTTTGCCCAGCTCTCATGCTTCTACATTACAGCACGTGTAGCGTCACCAGCTACAAGAAATCAATACTAATGCAACTGATTAATGCAGCTAGGGCACTGATCCCCAGATTTTGGAAATCGGAACACACTCCTACAAAGGGGGAGTGGATCCGAGAGGTTAACAGAGTCAGGGAAATGGAGGAACTGACAGCGGCTTCCCATGACACGAGAGAACAGTCCCATGCGGTTTGGGCACCCTGGTATCTCTTTCGAGACTCTGCGATCTTTGTTCGGAGTTTGACGCCGGACCCCGCCAACCGCCCCCTCTGGCCCCGGACGCAGGTGAGGTAGGCTTCCCCCCCCTTTTTCTCCCTCCCCTTTTTCTCCTAACCAATGATTCTGCAGTTTCTCCCCCTCTATTTCTCTCTTTTCTCTCTTTCTGCTTATCTCGTAATGATGCAGTGGAGTGGCAACCCCAGCCCAGTGACGAGCAAGAGATGGAGCTCCTGATGGACCCGTACTGCAACACAGACTTAGAATGACCGCCTGGGCTCAAACTAGTCGAACAGACCTCATTTTCAGGAGGAGTGACGGAGGCCCCTGGGATACTCCCTCCTCTCATTCTGCCCACATCCCACCTTGGACACAGCGGAGGGGGGCCAACCTCGGGATGGGGGGTGCTCTTCGGGCCCTGTCCGGATAATCACCAACATCATTGCCGGGCAGAATTTGACGGGTTGTGATGGTTGGGGAGGAGGAAGTGAAGGGTGCGGGAGCCGGCTTTGCTGTATTGTGCTTCTTGTTCTAACCTGAAATGTTACTTGATTATTCGTTTCTGTACTGTCTGTAATGAAAAATAATTAAATAAAGAGTTAAAAAAAAAAAAAACTTTATACAAAGCAATGACAGGACCCAGAACATTAGTCTTCTTCTGTGGTCCCCAAAGAGTCACGCAGCTCCTGCATATCGGCCACCAACTGAAGGACCCTTTCACTTATGGCTTCCACTCTGGCGCTTGTGGTCCCTGGAGAAAAAAGAAACAAACATTATTTTTGGACAAATACATGTTTTGTGTGGCTTTTTTTTTGGTAAAAATGTACAAACTTTTTTTGTTTTTTTTTCATATAAAAATTTTAAAATATTTAAAATATATACTATTTTTGATAAAAAAAAAAACATTTAAAAACTATATACAAAGCAATGACGGGACCCAGAACATTAGTCTTCTTCTGTGGTCCCCAAAGAGTCACGCAGCTCCTGGATGTCGGCCACCAACTGAAGGTCCCTTTCACTCATGGCTTTCACTCTGGCGCGTGTGGTCCCTGGAGAAAAAAGAAACAAACATTATTTTTTGACAAATGCATGTTTCTCACCTGTGGATGGAATGTTTTTTAGGTGGCAAGCTAACTCATGACGGCATATGTCATTATGCAAAGTAATTAATCTAAGGAAGTGAGCATATGTCATTATGCAAAGTAATGAATCTAAGGAAGTGGGCATATGTCAATATGCAAAGTAATTAATCTAAGGAAGTAGGCATATGTCATTATGCAAAGTAATTAATCTAAGGAAGTGGGCATATGCCATTATGCAAAGTAATTAATCTAAGGAAGTGGGCATATGTCATTATGCAAAGTAATTAATCTAAGGAAGTGGGCATATGTCATTATGCAAAGTAGTTAATCTAAGGAATTGGCCATATGTCATTATGCTAATGCCATTGACTATGTCTTTAGGTATCTTGGTGATCATGTCAATTACCACATACTCAAAAGAATGACATTACAACTTACTTCGTTGGTGGCTGACGTGTGCCTCGGGGACCACCCTCCGTTCTGGGCCCTGCCACTGCTGGGAAGTTGAAGCTATAGAGACATGTCAAATAGGGTCACTTCTAATGTCTTAGTCAACAGTAGGCAATTTCAATGTGTGTGTGAAATCACCCACCTTCTCCATGTGCCTCCTGGGCCTGATCTGCTGCCGACTCTTCCACAGATCCTTCACCCGCTACATCAAAATCTAGAAAAAGAGATTAAGGGAATCAGCTTTGTTTTAAATAGCATGTATGTGTGTGTGGTTACAGGAATGGCCTTCCTTTTCTGTGCACCCTTTCTACTCCCTCTATCTACATTTACCCAGCTACTTATCTGCTCCTCCTGACCCATTTCTCCACCCTCTGTATCTACCCCATTTACTACCTGCTCAGTGAGCAGAAAACTCTTTTCCATATTGTCAATCCTCCTCAGTCTTGCATTTTGCTCCTCCAGATCTCTAACCCGAGCTTCCAGGTTTGCAATTTGCTCACATTTACCACAGCGGTATTCACCCGGGAACTGCTGCTCCTGAAGTGTATACATATGACAAACTGTGCACTGAAGTAGACCTCCAATATTGCTAGCCATTATCCTAGTTACAACACAGCAGTAAAAACAATTTTAGTGCTCACAGGTGCAGCAACTTTGGCTTTTACCTTCTTATTTTAGCACATAGGCAATAAGAACACTTGAAGTCCCCCAATCTAAAGTGCCTTAATGAAAAGTCCCCTCACTTACAATACAACCTCACTTGAAAATACAACTGGAACTCGCAAAGCTCCTGAACTCGCTTTAAGCAATCTTAATTATAACAAAGCAATGCTTCCCTTCACCAGTGTCAGGCTCTGTCTGGTTATAACCATCAATGGACAGAGAGTCATTCATAGTAAGGTTTGCAGGAAATGTTAATATAAATAGAGTCATTTTTTTTTTGTTTGTTTTGTAAATTATTAGGATAATCAATTTTTGCATGTTTTAATATTATTTAACTTAGTTAGAATTTGATTAATAGTTATAGCAGTAACCAGTTAATTACATCAAATTAGTAAAGGGGACAGAGGTAAAAATATTTCCTTTGGTTCAGCTAATTCTGAGATTGGGATCATGTTTCTTGGTGAGTAAACCCACAGCTGAATGAATGTGAAACGAATGGTGAAAAAATGGATAGATGACATTTTTTTTATTTTCACTAATAATAACCCTGCATTTATAATTTGAAATCCTAACAGGGCAAATTGTAAGAAGGTTCCAAATGAATAAAATGTTTATAATCTCAATTATTAATTAATTATTATTAAATCACTAATATGTATATAGTTAACTTGGATGAATGTGGAATCTGTGGATGTTTATCTTCTGTTTATTATGATTCTTATCTGGAGCTGGCTGATTCGGAGGAAATAAAGTACATATAATATAACATAAGGTTTATTTTGGTGACTTGCATCAATATTCATTATATATATATATATATATATATATATATATATATATATATATATAGAGAGAGAGAGAGAGAGAGAGAGAGAGAGAGAGATACAGACTCAAGTAATGTTATGTCTGGGTTTTTCTCCTGGGAATTATTTGATAATGGTCTTTTGACAATTTAACTGAAACCATATGTTTTGTGTCTAGGCTAAGGAGATAGTGTTTCATGCCTGGTGGACCAGAGGAATAACATTTAAGAAGGAAGTGGAACACGCGCTCTCTTCTCTCTGCGGGCTCTCACAGCAGACATCAGTCTGCCTGGCAGTTTAACCAACCCCAGCAGGGGTTGGGCGGAAGATCAGGTCCTATTTGAATTAGCCTGCGAGAAAAAGATTGCTGCATTTTGTATGGACACTGCTTACATTTCTGGGCATTGCAACTTTATATCATATTTACATCATTCATATTATTTTTCTGTAACATAATCGGCTCTATTTTAATTAAATCCACTTATCGATTTTTGGTTTCGGCCAATACTTGTTTCTTGAATCACCATAGCTGAGATTATGTCTGGATGGCCCAAAATAGTCTTTGTTAAAAGTTAGAACAAGGAAATGAACTCATATTACACAGCCTTAATATTTTTTGTTCCTGGTTTATAAGTAATGGCGAAATTAAATCGGGAGAAGAAAAGAGACCATCGGGCCTGACGGGAGTTAACCTTTTAGCCGGCATAATGTATTCTTAAATCTTGTGATCTGTGAATACTGTAATTGGGAACTGAGCCCCCTCCAACTATGTCTCTATTCCTGAAAGGCTAATTTCACAGGCAGAAGTTCTCGGTTGCCGATAGTTCCGCTCAGAGGAATTAAACTTTCTTGAAAAAAAAGCGCAGGGATGCAGGCGTTCCGGGGACCCACTTTACTGGGAGAGGACCGCCCCTACACCAAGCTCAGAGGCAACTACTTCGACAATGAAGGCTTGGTGGATATCAGGATGGACCAACACAGGTGCCGAACTAAAGGCAGATTTTAGGTCCTCAAAGGCCTGGATGGATCGACCTGACCAAGTAGGAGCACTGGCCCCCTTCTTAGTGAGGTCGGTGAGTGGGGCTACCATGGTTGAAAAGTTTTTAATAAAAACGCCTATAAAAATTGGCAAACCCCAAAAACCTCTGTAACCCTTTTAACTCTTTGGGATGCTCCCATTGGAGGACTGCAGATACTTTGGCCTGATCCATCATAAAACCAGTTTTGGAAACAATGTACCTTAAGAACGAAACCTCCGAGACTTCAAACACACACTTTTTGAGCTTGGCGTAGAGGAGGTTCTCTTAATTTTTGTAAAACCAATCTTACATGTTCCCTGGCCAAGGTTGAAGAGAAAATTAGTATATCGTCTGAGTAAACTACTACAAATCGTCCCAAAAACTCCCAAAACACTTTATTGACAAAGTCCTGGAAGACTGCCGGGGCATTACATAGGCCAAATGGCATGACAAGATATTCAAAGTGCCCGTCCTGAGTATCGAAGGCTGCCAGATTCTAATTAAATTGTTAGCCCCCCTTAGGTCAAGCTTAGAAAAAACCTGGGCCCCAATGACTTAGAGTCCCTCTATTAAAGGCTCCCGCTGGTGAAGAAGATGCCCGAATAAAACCCTTCTGCAGATTCTCGGATATGTATTCCTTCATGGCCTTTTTCTCTTCTTTGCGTAATTGCATAGCTGGCATAGTTCTGGGTAGAAGATCAATAGGGCAGTCAAAAAGCCTATGAGGAGGCTTTCTCGGAGAAGTCAGCAAAATCTGCATAAGGAGAAGGGATTCCTTCAGCAGTCAAGTGGGTGGCCCGTATGGGTAGCTCAAGACAGGACTGAAAATACTGTGGCCCCCACTTGATAACCTGCCCAGAGACCCAGTCGATTCGGGGATTGTGTTTGGACAGCCAGGGAAGTCCCAGAACCAAAGGGGTTAGAGGCATCTTCAGGAGGAGGAAACTCATTAGTTCAGTGTGACCCGCACCCACTCTATTATACACAGGGTGAGTTCTGAACTGGATTAGGCCTTCGACAAGGGGGGTATTATCGATGGCCTTGACTCTGATGGGCTTGGGTAAGGATTGCAGTGGAATTTTTAAGGCTTGCACTAGATCCCGATCAAAAAAATCCCAGCAGCCCTACGATCCAAAAGGGTGTCAACTGACCTGGATTCCACATCATATTTAACCTCAACAGGAAATTTGATCTGCGCGCAACCAAGAGGAAATACCTTGCAACCTAGGTGGGTTTCCTCGACCCCACCTAGGCTCTGAAGTTTTCTGACTGTTTCCGAGGACAGGATTGGACCAGGTGACCGCCTCTGCCGCAATAAAGGCATAGCCCTTCCGACCAACGCCTCCGTCTCTCAGCCACGGAAAGCTTAGTAGCCCCAAGCTGCATAGGTTCTTCCGAGGAAGAGGGGACTGAGGCTTCAACCTTCATGCTGACTTCAGGATGGGACCCTTTTTCCAGGCATATCTCGCGAATGCGTCAATCGATTGCGGATAGCCAATTGCATGGTTTCATCCAAGGTGTTGGGTACTGGATGATTAACCATGACGTCTTTTATGACCTCTGACAAACCAAGCCGAAATTACCCACACAATGCAGGATCATTCCAAAGAGAATCTACTGCCCAACGTCGGAATTTGGAGCAATATTCCTCTGCCGGTCTTCAACCCTGTCTTACATAGCAGATGAGCAGAATCTTGTGGGGAGAGGTCAAAAGCCCAGGATTGGGGATCCCTATGCAAAAGGGAGATGATAAGTCCCACCCGTTGCTCCTGAGAGCAAGAAGAATAGGGGCTAAGCTGAAAATAGAGCTTACAGGCATCCCAAAAATTGGCAAATTTACTCCAGTCCCCCGAAAACTTCTCTGGAAGGGGAATCTTTGGCTCAGGGGGTGCAGGAGCTAGACGGTTCTCCTGAGCTGCCACTCAAAGGGCCAAGTGCTCCACGGCCGCGGTCAGGGACTGCACCTGTTCCAAAATTTGGTCCATTTAGTGGGCCATTATAATGTGATGCCCAGTGGGAAACCAGCCTTCTGTAAGCAGACAACCCCCAATCTCCACCGCCGCTTCTGACTATAGACAAGCCCCCGTTCGCCGGGACGCTAGAAACGCCTGGCCGGACACGGTTGCCCCCAGGTCTTAATAGGCTCAAAGGATGTTTGCTTACGGTGAAGGTTGATGAACCGCGGGTATCCCAGAGCCGAGGTCATAGACGGGAAGACAGTACGGATGGTGCGTCAGAGTACAGGGATGAGACAGGTGCGTAGTCAGGGGTAGTCAAAGGGTCAAGCCAGGAGGTCAGAGATAGCGGGGTATCCAAAGGGGCAGGCAGGTTTGAGGTCATACAAAGCAAAGGTCAGTACAGGCAGCGGACGGGGATGGTCGATCAAGCCAGATCAGAAACAGATAACCACTAGTAAAATGACACCCTAATCAAAAGAGACTATAATGGGCACTGAGCACTGGGCTGATTCCGTATTTATTGGGGACCTGACCAATGGCAACCCAGGAAGGAGTGTGTGTGGTGATTGGTGCAACTTACTGTGAGTGAATGGACACACTATCCAGGGGCTGGTCAGTCTTGGCAGCAAGGCTGACCAGCCCATGATTCCCATCAGGTGTGGAGGACGTTGTGCCGCCTGCCTCTTGCTGCACAGCACCTCCTAGTGGCGAAATTAACAGACTGTGGGGCGTGTGCCTGAGCGTGCACCCGCACAGCTTGAGAGGGGTGGTGAAGGCTACCAGAGCATCACCCAGCAGACGCTTGCCGCGAGCCCCAAGACACAGGTAAGTCTCTTACACCCATAATTTGGTTATTCCGAAGCCCAATAAGGATAGGACAATAATAGGCAACTATAGGCTAATTCTCGCATTAATGTTGATATCAAGCTGTTTGCAAAAACTATAGCAAGATTACAAACGTCCTTAACAGAGATTATTAACAAGGATCAGGTGGGGTTTGTGCAGGGGAGGGAGGCCAGAGACAATACATTAAAAACAATTGCAAATGCAGTATGCTCATCTTCGATTAAGGGAATCAAACCCTTCGATTAAGGGGATCAAATGTGGTGGGAACAGAAGCTATCACTGTTTGCAGACAACCTGCTGCTATATATTGGCCTTTCCACACCTCTCGCTGCCCTCTATAATTAGGGAATTCGATAGGTTTCAAGCCTCAGCAATTTTAATGTTAACCTGGTAAAGACGGAGGCCCTAAACGTCTCTCTGCTGAATGACGTTCAACAGCTCTTACAGTCAAATTTTCCCTTTAAATGGCAAAGGGAATCTATTAAAGTGGACCAACACCCAGGATTTTGACTATCCCAGGTTTTGGTCCACTTCGATCGGGGGTGCCCCGCTATGTGAAACCCCCCAGATCGCATGGGCAGCCGCTTCTCCAATCAGTGTGCTTGGAGCCGCAGAGGTATGCGTGTCAATGGCACATGCACAGGCTGCGGCCGCATCTCGCGCTTCCCTCTAACAGGGAGCGCGTCCGCGCTGGCCATTCACAAATGGCCGCCGCGGACATGCGTCCTGCTGGGTCAGAGGTTCGGAGACCTGGAGCAGCAATCCTCCGCGCAGGTGGAAATGTTCGCATTTGGGGCTGATCTGGAGGCATTGATGGAAGAAAACCTTGTCCTGCACCACAAGCTTGAGGAGGCTGAGAATCGGTCTCGGAAAGCCAACATTAGGATTAGAGGGATACCTAAGTCAGTCCTGGACTTGCATTCCACTGTTACTGCCTTATTCCAGGAGCTTGTCCTGGCCATTCCCATCGAGAGGTTGGAGTTTTATAGAATTCATAGGGCATTGCAGAGGAAAAGAGCGGACACCCTTCCACGCAATGTCCTGGTTAAGCTGCACTTCTACTGCACCAAGGAACAATGGGGCGGCGCGAGATTGCAACGATCTGAAGTTCCAGAACTTCATCTACCAGCTCTATGCCGGTCTTTCCCCTCTGACTATTGCCAGAAGGTGGGCTATGAAACCCTCACTTGAAGTCCTGTAGGCTAGAGAGATCAGATACAAATGGGGGTTCCCCTTCAAAGTCTCCTTTTAGCTACTTGGACAAACGCTTTGAGGCCTCCACACATCAAAAACTGGATCTTGCGGGGGGCGTGGCCTAGCGCGCTGATGAGGAGGACGTGAGTTCCACGAGCTCCGGTACCCCACGGGCTTTGAGAGGGATTTAAAAGTGACAAAGAGAGAAGATTTCAAGCAAGATGATAGGAAAGAAGCAGAGGAAGAAAGAGAAGAAGAGGAAGGAGGAGAATACCTGGAGCGGCGACGAGGAGGGAAGATCGCCGGGATGGCGGGACGGCGAGTTGGCTCAGATGGCGGTGACAGGTCAGGCGGCGTCATCGGGGACGTCCGGTGGTGGCGAGAGGACTCCGGAGCGGCAGTGGCGGGGAGCAGAGGCGGGCCCCCACGGTCTCGAACCCTTGGGGGTGGGCGCCTTGGATGGGGGGGCAGGTCTCTGTGGGCGCCCTGGTCCCCTCTCCGGGCCTAGCTTCCTTGGTTGGGGGCGGTCTGGTGGGGGGGGCGCGTGGGGGGACCGGCCTCACAGGAGCAAAGTATATCTAGGTCTGGCGCCGAGACAAATAAAGAAAATGGACCAAATGGAAAAATGGAAGCTTACTTGATAATACCTTTTTATTTTCATATGCTGTACCACTTTGTTGGTTATATCTTAAGGCTGTCTTTATATACATTTTTATATGTATGTAAATCTATTTTGAACATGCAATAAATAAAGAATATATAAAAAAAAAAAAACTGGATCTTGCATTGTCTTCAGCGGGCCTGAAAACCCCTCCAGCTGCTCCACCGGCCCTGCCGCAAAAGAAGAGAGCACTCTCTTTTTCTCCATGAGCTAAGGACAAGTGAGAATCCCGGAGCAGCACCCCGACAAGTAGCAAATCTCTGGCGGCCTTAGTCCGCAGGTTCAGTAAGCCGGTTGCGGGGGAGGGATGATGGATAGGAATCCTCATGTTTATTTTCATGGGTCCTATCCTTCACCTTTTCCTGGCTAAGGCTGGGTTGGGGGTTCTCCTGGGACCCTTCGTAAGAGTACTCGGGGTCTGGTGGGTTGCGGGTTTTGTTTGGGGAGGCTTTTCTAACTGGAAAGTGACAGTTGATCTTTTTTGATGGTGGGTTAGGGCTATTCTGCTGCGGTTTCTCTGTTTTATGTAATGTTATGTTTCAGGTTGCCATAAGATTTCTTAGATATTGTTGTTCATTGTCATGTTAATCTGATTGGTGGGTTGGGTGCCTGGGTATCAGACGTGTTCACTCCTCACTTCCTTCTCCGCCGGGTTTCTGGTGGGTAAGGAAGTAGTAGGGTCTTGCCCCCCATAGGGGGTCAGATAGTAAACAAATATGATATGGGGCCTCCAGTAGGAAGCCCCACAATTTTGCTGTGTTTCTCACCGAGGCTGGGGGCTCTACCTCAGTGGGAATTTAGAGTTCGGAAGGTTTTTTTGCCTTTTTTGGAAGGGTTGTGTACTTCTTGTTAAACGCTTTTCTTTTTCTTTTCTCTACTCTCTCTTAACTTCTCTCTGGGTTACCTTAGTCTCTCTAAATGTTCAGGGTCTGAATGTCCCCCAGAAGAGGGTGAAAGCCTTTAGGCAAATGAGGACGCTGCATTCTGATATTGTATGCTTGGAAGAGACACATTTTCCTAAAAAATGTACCCCTAAATTTTATTACCGTGTACAACCCTCTGTTGTACACCAAGCAGAGGGGAGTCCTGATCACTTTTCAACAATCAGTTCCCTTCTCCTTGGAGCAGTTATTTCGTGATCCCCTGGTTTGATATCTGATCCTGGTGGGTACGATCCAGGACTTACTGGTCACGGTTGCTACTTACTATGCCCCAAACCAAAACCAAAATGCTTTCTACGAGGAGTTTTTTAGGGGTCCTGTACCAAGCGGTGAAGGGGCTCCTTATTGTAGCGGGAGACTCTAACCAGATCTTGTACCCTACCCTGGACAGGCAAACCATTGGAGGGGTGTCTAATGAGGTCAAGGGCAGCACCTCAGGGAAAACATTTCCTGCGATATTAAATAAGTATCAGCTGGTGGATGTGTTGAGAGAGCTCCACCACACCAGACAGGATTACACCCATTATTCTTGCCCACACAAGGTTTTTACAAGAATTGACCATGTCTTTTTGCAGCAGTCCTCTCTGCCTCAGTTGACCCATGCGACTATCGTCCCAATGTGTGGTTGGATCATGATCTGGTTGCTGTTGAATTGGCAAGAAACAAAGGGGGGTGGCAGACGCTCAGACCATTTTATAACTAACTTGGGAGGTGCACGTTAGCAGGGCAATTAGGATACCAACGTCTTAAAGGAGCCACGCACTCAACCCTGTTAGCTTGCAGACTAACCTAAAATCTGTCGCTAAATCTGGTTAAAAACAGAAGACTCGGTCACACACATCTGCAGAAGTATGCTTAAGCTGCACGACCAAGTGCCAAGGAGCCTCTGTGGGGTGCAGTCCTAACTCTAATCTCTGAGAGCCCCATTTGGGTCATACAATGCAATAGATAAATTGAGAGCAGGCTTACCTGAGGCTGCCTTAAAACCTTAAGTGCAGCCCATGGGGTGGAAGGGTTGAAGACCTCACAGTTCAATGGCAAGCACGTCACATTAAGTATTTGGGAGTGCTTGTAACGGTGGATTATAATTCTCTTTATGGGGCTAACTATCCGGGTATGTTTAAAAATCTGCGCTCTTTGTTGGACAATTGTGCTAAGCTGAATCTCTCATGGTTGGGTAGGATTGCTGCAGTAAAGATGTCATGGCTCCCTAAATTGCTCTATCCCTTTCTGGTATTACCGCTGGTGATCCCGGTTGCCACTTTAAAGGGTCTCCAGTCTGATTTAAATAGTTTTGTCTGGGGTAAGCAGAAGCTTATGGCTGTATGACGCTCTATAGGGCCAAATAGCAAGGTGGTCTCCAACCTGGCACGTTATTACTGTGCATCCCAGATTGCCCAACTGGCTACTGTACACGGGGGGGCGGGGGATGGGGGGAGATAGGCCACTGTGGGTTGATATCGAGGAGGTATATTGCTTACCGATTTCTATTTCAAACCTGCTATGGCTACCCCCTGCGGCATAAAGGGGAATCGGTAACCCGGTTTTAAATTACTCCCTCAGAATCTGGAAGGCAAATAATTTGCAAGGGAATCTCTCCTCCCCCCAGAGTTTGTTACTATCTGTTTTGGGGAACCCAGAGTTCTCTCCGGGATTCTCTAAACCATTAGCGTTTACTTGGTGGGAGACGCACAACCTAACTAGGGTTAAAGATTTCATCACGCATCGGGGGGATGCTAACCTTCTCTGATTTGCGGTCTTCTAGGAACATCCCCAATATTTAGTTCCTCCGCTTCCTACAAATCTCCCATTATGGGCAAGCCAAAATAAAACCGGTGCTATACCACACGTTCTCGCCATTTGATAGTGTGTGGGGAGTCCCCTCTGGCGAAAGGAGTGATAGCACTGGTTTACAGGCTGTTGTGTAAAGCGGAGGGGGCGTGTCCCTTGAAATATGCGGTGAAATGGGAGGCTGACCTTAACACGAACCTTTCGGGAAGAGATTGGAGAGCGGCCTGGAGACATTCATTCTCTTGGTTCCTGAATGCTGGTGCTCAAGAGGTCAACACTAAAGTATTGCTCAGGTGGTATCTTGTCCAGGAAAGGATTCATAGATTTTGCCCATCCTATCCCCCGGAGTGTTTTAGGGGTTGTCAGTTTTCCGGAATGTATTTTTCATACTTGGTGGGAGTGCAGGGTGGCAAGACAATTTTGGGGCAAGGTATTCTATGTTATAAAGAAGGCCTCTGGGATGCAATTGACCCCCTCGCCACAGCTGGCTCTACTCAATTTGAAACCACAAGGTTGCTCAAGGCCTCAATTTGAGCTCATTAGGCATATTCTGATGGCAGCCAAGCGCATTCTTGGAAGAAGAGGGACATATCTAGGGGGAGTCTGATTCCTCGAGTCAATTAGGTCATGTTCTTCGAGAAGATGGCGGCCTCGATGCGGGGAGGTCTTGCTCCCTTTCTAGCTACATGGGAGGGTTGGATTTCCCATTTCCAACCAAGACTTTTTGACCGAGATCTTCTTACGATTTCAAATGTTAACCTGCCCGTTGGTTGGTTGGGCTCAGGCCTGGTACCCATTCCTTTCTCTGTTTTCCTCCTCTTTTCTTTCCCTGTTACTATTCTTTCCTTTTCTCTTTTCTGATACACTCCAACTGGTAGTTATTTCTAGTGGTTGCACAAAGGAATTTTGTTATTGTACATCCGGTATTCTTAGGTGTCTATGACATATTTTACCAACAAATTGTTTTGTTTGCTGACTTCTGTTGTATGATCTTTATTCTTGCAATAAAAACTATTGTTAGAAAAAATAAATAAAGTCCCTTTCCAAACCTTTCTGCTTGCATTGTAATAGCAGCCTCTTCAGTGGAAGCAGCTGGACAAAGAGGGTAACCATTGAGCATGGTGGCGTGGGTAAAAGGGTCTTGTTCAACTCCTATTACAAACCTTTTTGCTTGCCTTGTAATGGCAGCCTTCTCAGTGGAGGTAGCTGGACGAAGAGGGTAACCTCACCGAACTGCTGATTTCCAGCTCCGGTTTTACCTTTGGGCAGTATTTACTCACCTCGCCGGGGGATCCATCTTTTGGGTCCCTTGGATTCCGGGCGAACTTCTGAGGGACAGCGCCATCTTGCATTCCATCAGGCACTGCGCACGGCCCCCGATCTCGCGTCTGCACAGTGGGATGCAATGGAGCCACCTGAAATCCCACGAGACTTCCCTGAACTGCGCAGGAACTTTGAAGAGCACTTACATACTGCTAAGCCAGTAGGGGGGCAGAAGATCAGGCCCTGAAGATGTTAGATGTCACAGGCAACAGTGACATCCAAAAGGTAAGTAGGACCCGATGGAGGGGGCCCCTTTTTTATTTTTGGTCCGATGTTCCTCTTTAAAGTGGATTCCTGGGCCGATTGATTCCCCCCCCGGACATCCAAAATCAGGACGGGGAAGAGGTGAGTTGGTTTCAAAGACCTGGAGGGTTTAACACAGCGGGGCACCCCTGATCAAGTGCCTCGGGGGCAAGAACCAGAATAGTAAAAATCCCGGGTTTTGGTCTATTTTAAAGTGGACCAACACCCAGGATTTTGACTATCCTGGGTTTTGGTCCACTTCGGCGGGGCACCCCGATCGGGGGTGCCCCGCTGTGTGAAACCCCCCAGAAAGCCCCAAAATCTTACCTGTCCCCGCTCCCACGTGACTGGACGGTCCAATCCCCGCCAACGTCCAGGCGGGGATCAGGAACAGTGGGATGCAATGGAGCCACCTGAAATCCCACGAGACTTCCCTGAACTGCGCAGGAACTTTGAAGAGCACTTACATACTGCTAAGCCAGTAGGGGGGCAGAAGATCAGGCCCTGAAGATGTTAGATGTCACAGGCAACAGTGACATCCAAAAGGTAAGTAGGACCCGATGGAGGGGGCCCCTTTTTTATTTTTGGTCCGATGTTCCTCTTTAAAGTGGATTCCTGGGCCGATTGATTCCCCCCCCGGACATCCAAAATCAGGACGGGGAAGAGGTGAGTTGGTTTCAAAGACCTGGAGGGTTTAACACAGCGGGGCACCCCTGATCAAGTGCCTCGGGGGCAAGAACCAGAATAGTAAAAATCCCGGGTTTTGGTCTATTTTAAAGTGGACCAACACCCAGGATTTTGACTATCCTGGGTTTTGGTCCACTTCGGCGGGGCACCCCGATCGGGGGTGCCCCGCTGTGTGAAACCCCCCAGAAAGCCCCAAAATCTTACCTGTCCCCGCTCCCACGTGACTGGACGGTCCAATCCCCGCCAACGTCCAGGCGGGGATCAGGAACGTCCAAGCGGCTGCCGCCGCCGCCTCCCTCGCGCCACTTTCGGCGCGCGCGCGCCCCCGCCGGCCATTCGCAGACGGCCGGCGCGGGCGCGAGCACGCTTACAGGGGCGCGAGGGAGGCGGCGGCGGCCGGCCGCCGCCGAAGATCAGGTAAGGTGTTTGGGGGTTTTTTGGGGGGTTTCACCCCGCGGGACATCCCGATCTCGGATGTCCCGCGGGGTGGGAGGTGATCGGCCCGGGAATCTTATAGATTTCCGGGCCGATCACCTCTCGGTGTTGGTCCACTTTAAGCAGTCAACTATTAAAATTGCTTGACCACAAGGGTCTGTGCCACAGGCAAAATATATATGCCTGACCGTCTATCCGGACTCAGGGATCCAACTTAAATAGTTCCGATAGAACAACCTATACTGAATGGCATAAAATATAAGCTACAATCTTTGAAGTTTTTCTCTTCAACTCAAATATCTCCTAGTTATTAACTGCATGTAAACCACACATTCGTTCATCGCATATCCGAGGCAAACTAAAGACTACTAACGCGCATGCTTTGAAGCGAGCGTTAATCCGATCTATGCCATGTGACTATATAATCGGCCACAGATTGGTTTATAGAGGGTTCTTGCGCGCGTGCGTCGTTGGGAGGAAGTAGTGCTCGTTGTTTTCCTGTAACATCGAGTGGTTGATTGTTGACGTGAGCGTTTATCTAAAAGTGGAAAACAGCGCTGTGGGTTGTGGTGACAGGTAAGCCTCGTAGATACGAACTGCTCTTAATGGATAAAAACGTTGATACAATTTGCGATTTCGGTTTATCGCTTTTCGAAACTGCAAATGTGGTAATGCTATTTCTGTTCCTGTGTAAGCTACCTTCTTCCCTCACTTCTGTATCCTTATACTTGTGTACGTGTGTACATAAATCTTTTGCTGCTTTGTCAGATAACGTTGCAAGAGGGATAACTGGTGAGTTTGGAACTTACTGGGGCTGTTGGATGAATGGACATAACCGTGATGGTAGGGGGTGTAAGTGACTGGTACCGAGTGGGGTCGATGAATAGGCATGTGCCAGGAGCTGGGGAAGTACAGTAGTAGCGTGTGCTGTGAAGTTATCTTCTTGGCTGGCCCTCGAGAGTGACTTTCCTTTTTTACGATAATGTATGGTTACCAGCCCATTTTCTAGTCTTGCCCTGGGCACCAATGCACACTTTGCATCTTAAAGCAGAACAAAATCCAAGTCCAGGCTGAAACCTAAAAGATTCTAGGGCCAGCTGCTGACATTTTACTGGGGAATCCTGAACTGGGATTCCCTGCTGTGTGAAACTGCAGGGAGCCCATAAAAACTCACCTTCCCATGCTCCAATGGCACACATATGGCCTCTTGTCCAATGTGAGCTGCATGTTGTGACTACATTACTTTGCAAGCAGCTCTCATTGTTTATAATGGGGAAAGAGTACTGCCGCATCCCCAATGAACGGCTAGGACACACACAACAGATGGGATGGGAGCGGGCCCTCCCCATTCAAGGAAATGTGAGCTGTCTGCTGAGTGACTTAGTCACAGCAGACAGCTCTCATTGGGCAAGAGCCTGCATGTGTGCGTTGAAGTCTGGACAGATGGGATTTTCACAGTGGGGCATTCTGGTCTGGGCTCTCCGGGGGCACGGAACAAAACCTGGGAGTCAAATTCCTAGGCCTTTTTCTACTTTAAAGGGTTTTTTTAGGCAAAGTATAAAGACGGCGTCTCCAACATCTTGCAGCTCCATGCGATCAGCCAGGAAGTAAATAGAATATTCCAAACCCTGCCTGCCCTGACCTCTCTTCCCTCTGCCCATCTCCCATCCTGGCTTCATTTATTCATAGTTCCAGCTCGAGTGAAGGTGGCGCTGTTTGTGATACATGAAGCCGGCTGCGTCCAGCACTGCTCTGTTATCCTTGCTCTGTGATGCCTCAGTACCTCTGTGACATGGATGCAGCCAGCTTCATGCTGCTGCTGAACAATGTAGAGCAATTGCCCAAGGCACGCTAATGTGTTTTTCAAAAATAATCTGAATTCTAAATGAAAAGATTAAAGCTGACGGAAACCCATTTCTGGGTCTTCTGCTCATTCCAAGCAGCCAGGCAATGCTGCTGGTTTGGCTTTTCTATAATGCTGGGTTTTTCCACCACCAAAGCAACTACCCATACTTGTATGTGCCTTGCTGTACCTATTTCTTAGCAGCAGGCAATGTCCCCTTCCTATGACTGAGCCCAATATGGGAGAATTGAAGGGCCTGTCTTATGGCTTGCACCACTAATAGTGACCCTGACTCATCTGCAGAAAACAGGATGGTTGGCACCCTCAATGGCTTTCATGTCCAGGACCACCTCCTTTGCCTTAAATCCCCTATCTAGACCCTTGGCAGCTGACAACACAGCAGCTCTGAGAGCTGTTGGGGGAGGTGCACTGTTCGAAAGCAACTCTGTGGAATTAGGAATACATTTCCTGTCGTAAAATGGTTAAGATCTGTCTCTTTCTCACCACTATATAAAAAATGGTGCTACATATGTAGAACATAAAGCCTATTGGAATTCTGAACATATAAATTAAAACAAATTAATTACACATGCTAATTGCCTCACCTCTCTCCAAATATGGCCCCCATATTCAAAGCCCATTCCCTAATCAATCCCAAATTGTATCTGTATTCCCAATACTCAGCCCATCTAATTCCCTACCAATGCTAAACATACAATTAAATATGGTGCCAAGATTTAACCCAGGGGTGTTGTACGATCAATGCACCACGTTCCTCCAAGACACTGCTGCCACCTCTATTTGACAATGGGCCCCTCCTATATTACACTCCATGCATTACACTCCATGCAATCATCCTAATGGAGCTTTGATTTAACTTTAGAGGCTCAGAGAGATGCATGTGGCAACTGGGCTTCAGGTTAAGCCTTTGTGACTTCAAGAGACATTCTAAACAAAGAGTTAAATTAGCTGCCCTTTACTTGCCCCATGCTGACTGTCAGGGGTGGCATCTTTCATTCACCAACACTTTGCAATCCCTGATAAACCCTGCTGAACTTGCTCCTTTCTGCTGACTCTCTGTCCCCAAGATAAATTCACTTTGCAGGGGACTGTTATGCTAAAAAAAAAATGCATGAATACGTCATCCCCTGCTGCTGAAGAGGCCCAGCAGAAGGGAGGGAGTTCACTAGGTCTTACAAAGAAATATAAAGCAGGCTGGATAAAAGATGCAGCTCCTCACATTCAGCACGCAGAGAACAGGCTAATTTAACCCTTTGCTTGGAATGAACCTTTACATTTCCTTTCTTGTCAATAACATAAAATTTATACTCGCTTTCCCCTAGGCATCCTCCAGTATGGCTAGTCACCACTTCCTCTCCCTAAACAGGAGACACAAAACTGATTTTGTTTGTGTTTCCTCCCAGGAAACATGTGATGGAGTAGTTGTTTAGGGATGAGGATGATGCCGGATCTGGATCCCTCCTTTTTTTTTTTTTTTTTTTTTTTTTTTTTTTTTTTTTTTTTTTTAGTATTACCCTTATACCCACTGCAACTCTTGGCTGTTGATAAGGTACCTTTTTGTTTGTTGGGGGAAATGGGGGGATGCTGTGTTTTCTCAAAACATCCTCCAGTCAGCATACACATGATGCCTCGTGTCTCCTCCCCCTTGAGATGGAGCGCCTGACCACCAGATTTACATAAAGCTGACTCCTCCCAGTTGTTTCCATGTTCCTCCTTGGGATAGGAGCCAGACCACTAGCTCTGGAACCAGAATGGTTTAGGTAAGCAGCTGGCGCCATGGGTTTTGACAGGCAGGCCTATTTCCCTGTCCTGGAGGTGAATGGCCAGGGGCCTTGGATACCCCCAGGGAACTGGCCAGATTCCTGTTTTTGATCCTCACATTTTTATGCACAAAGGAGGTAAGGGTATATGTTAATGAGGATGAAAGTAAGGAGAAGGCTGGGATGGCTAGGTCCCGTTTGTTTTGCGTCTTCCTCTTCTAGTTTAGCTTAGGAGAATTTTCTTCTCTTATCTTTCCTTCTCCCCCCCCCCCCCCCCCCCCCCTCTCTCTCTTCTTTTTGGCTTTTACTGCTCAGATGTATGGGTAACTGCTGGAGGAAGGGGGGATTTGGCAGCTGCAAATGCTGTTTGGCTGGCGGACGCTGCTCAGGTGGTGGCAGAAGAGAGCACTAGGCAGCTGCTGCGGGGGAGGAAGGGGAGGGAGCGGTACTGTGGATTCTCGCCGGTTCCGGTGGCGGGAGACGCAGCCTAATGCTCATCTCTTTTTTTTTTTTTTTTTTTTTTTTTTTTTTTTTTTAATTTTTTTTTTTTCCCTGTCTTCCTCAGTTCTTTGTGTATCCTGAAGATAGTTAGTCAACGGGCAATTTTGTTAATTTAACAACCTGCCGTTATTACATACAGGGTGGAGTAGCACCTGCTGACCAGGGGCAGCCAGGACAGAAAATTTCCCACATAGCTTTATTAGACCTATCCACTAGTTGTGTGATGTCTCTTCTGGCTAAGGCAGATCAGCTGTTCACCGGCAGCCGCGGTGAGTCCCCTGGACTCTCTTAAAGCTACAGGACCAGTCGTCGACTGTTCTCAGGAAACCGGTAGGATGGTACCTATTTGTATCTGTTGCCTGGAAAAGTGTAGTAGTTTATAGGTTAAGCCTATATTTAGTTATGCTGTTTAGCCTGAAACACCAGTTAAAGACACTGACCCTACAAAACCTAAAGAAAGCTCTTTAGATTTGTAGCTTCTGGATATATGGCAGAGGTCTTAGTTTGGATTGAAGGAAAGCAAAATGGGGACATTGATGCAGCTACCATATGAAGGAAGATCCTTGTAAGGAAGCTCCAGATTGCTTCAATGCAGGGAACTCGCTTTGAAAGGTGGGCATTCTGAACCGTCCATTGCTACCACACCATCGGTTAATTTAGTGGTTGAAGGTTTGGGACAAGGTGTTGGGGCAAGCCATTTGGCTGACACGTCTGATGTTTTTTGCACTGCAGCTCCAGAACTGGAATCTGGGGAGCATTTGTCCTCTCCAGGATTCAGGTGAAAAAGTATCCATTTAATAATCAGGACATAAAGTTTTGGAGTAAATGTCCTACGCTGGATGCATCCTTGGGTCAGATGTCGAGGTCAGCAGACTTAAACCCGACCTTCAGCATGATTTAATGAAAAGCCCAAACCCTTATAAAACAATTCCCCAGCATCTAAAATTAATATATTTTAAGTTCTTTGTCACTTATTATTCTTTCCCCCATCGGGCTGCAACTCTGGTCAGGACTCTAGGATACGAGCGCCGCCATCTTGATTCAGAAGCATCACACATACTGAGGAGAGGGGGATAAAGTGCAGGGGCGGGGTTATAGCTGTGCTTTGCACAGACAGAGCAGAGCTGGGGTCAGGAAAAGCACAGCAATCCCAGGATGTAGAGTGACACAGTCGGAAGACACTTTCTGTTTGCATGAGTCACCATCTTGTATGTTTAAAGGGTCATAACATGCACTAGGTGCAGGTAGGATAATTCTTAATGTGAGCAATCTGTATGTACAGGGTGTGGGAAACATAGATGGGCTTTTTTTTTTTTTTTTTTTTTTTTGACTGTAGGTCCGCTTTAAAGCGGAACTTCACCCTGAAAAAAAGCCCATCTATGTTTCCCACACCCTGTACATACAGATTGCTCACATTAAGAATTATCCTACCTGCACCTAGTGCATGTTATGAGCCTTTAAAGTGGACCAACACCCAGGGGGGATCGGCCCGGAAATCTATAAGATTCCCGGACCGATCAGATCCCTCCCCGCGGGGCATCCGAAATCGGGATGTCCCGCGGGGAGGAACCCCCCAGGAGGCCCACAATCCTCACCTTACCGGCGATCCAACGGCGCATGCGCGAGACGCGGCCGCGTCTCTCGCTTCCCTCTAGCAGGGCGCGCTCCCGCGCCGGCCGTTTTGTGAATGGCCGGCGCAGGAGCGCTCCCTGTTAGAGGGAAGCGAGAGACGCGGCCAATGACAGCGCTCTGGTATGCGCGTCCAAGCAGCTTTGGACGCGCATACCAGAGCTGCTCTGAGCGCTGTCATTGGCCGGACGAGGTCACGTGGGAGCGGGGAGAGGTGAGTTTTTGCGGCGATCGGGAGGGTTTCAGACAGCGGGGCACCCCCGATCGGGGTGCCCCACCTAAGTGGACCAACACCCAGGATAGTCAAAATCCTGGGTGTTGGTCCACTTTAAACATACTGGCCAAAAAATTCTAACTGGTAGAAATACCTAGGAAAACATTTTCCAGTGCAACCAATCCTCAGGGATTACTTACCTTTAGCCATCATCAATAAAAAATTATGTTTATGGGGTTCGCCAAACCCCGCCTTCTTCCAATAATCATCCTCAGTAAGAGGGAAAAAACAGCTTACCCCCCTTTGTGTAGATATCCCTTTAAGTGGCAGGGAAGAGAGGGGAATGATTCTCTTTCTCTCTCTCCCGCACCAACCACCGCAGCTCATCTTACCTCCGTGTAGCGGCTGATCAATGTTAAGTCCGAGAGGATCGTCGGGCAGCGACAGTGCAGCCCCAACGTTCGTTCCTCCATCCAACAGACGGAAAGTCCTCTTCTTCCCCCAGCGGCCTCGGGAACAGCCACCATGCGATTAAAGTACGGCGCACGCGCAGGCATTTCATTTATTATGGTTAGGAAGGAAGGGGAAGGGGGATCGGCCTCTTCCTCCGGCGCCGTGACATCATTCCACGGAACGCCGGGAATTCTGCTGGACATAGCAGCACAACTGTTTTGTCTTTTAAGGTTATTGGCCTCCCTCTCCACATAATGGATGAGAGGGTTAAATTTGATTTAAGAGGATTTTGCTCCTGCCCTAGTTAAATGGATTCAGGATGGGGAAGTTTCTTCCCTAGGGGAAGAGGAAGATCAGGCCTTCGGCTTAGGAACTTTGTCTAAGGGGAGGTATTTGTTTCCCCCTGGAGACTTACCTTTCCTTTTTTATGATATATTTATCCATGGGTATATAGGAAAAGGAGTCGGGACCCAAGTCTAAACATGATGGGTTTTATCATGATTTGGCTCCTGATTAGTCCTTTGCATTCCCTTTCCATAATTTTCTCAAATATGATTTTGGAGGAATGGAAGGATCCCATTTTGGGGTACTTGGGTCATCCCCTAGATAAGAAAATGGATTAGTTGCTTAAAAAAGCCTTGCAAGCGGAATCCAATTCTTTAAGACCTATTCTGGCTTCCACATGTGTCATTAAGAATTTGGGTAACAATTGAAAGACGTTTGTTAGAACGGACTAGTATGGAAAAGATACTTGAAGCCTTAGCTATTCTATTTTCAGCAACAGCATTTATTAGATGCTATGGTTGAGTCGATAAGATTTTTGGCACAGAGTATGGCTGTGACCCAATTCCGTGCACAGGACTGGTTGAGAACCTGGTCTGGGGATATTGGGTCAAAGATGAGACTTTGTGTTATGCCCTTTAAGGGACAGTTCCTTTTTGGATCTGCGTTGGAAAAAGTTTTGGATAGGACGGCAGATGCCCGTGCCCCTCACAGACTTAGTCCATGGACGCTGTCCGCTTCTCCCTCGCTTCCTCCCGTAACTCGGGGGGGGGGGGGGGGGGGTGTATGTGTGGCAGTCCTAGTGTTAAGTATCACGTTAAGGCCTTTGGTTTTTATTTTATTGGGTGTCAGTGTCGCGCTTCTGCTATACAGTTGCGAGCCGTTTCTCTTTCTTTAACAACTGCCTAGACGGCAGCATCATTTCCAGCGTGTCACCATCTTTATGCATACACCTTCTATCCAACTGCTCTACCTATTTCTGTTGGTTAGAGCTTCGCGCTCTTTGGGGGAGGCGGAGACTCGGCATGACGCGCTCCGCGTCACAGCCTGGCCTGGCCCACCCATCGAGGTTCGCTTGGCGCCATTTTGACAATCTTCGCGCGTGGTGCGGTCCGCCTCCTCCCTTGGTCATGTAAGTGCCCTCTGGGGCGGCATGGTTCTATGTGTATTCGGCTGCGCATGGCACTGACACCACCCCTCTTATCCCATTATGTCTTTAAGACGCCAGGACTTTGGCGGCTTCTCCCGGCCTAACATATATTACAGCGGGTCCACATAACAAATTCTCCCACTTCCTAGCGGGTCTTGGGGCATCCAGGGTTGCCTATTGCGTAAATCCCTACGGGCATACTGTGCCTAGATAATCACCATGTGGAGGCATCTCAGGATTGTGCTCCGTCTGAATATGCAGATCTTTTCTCTGATCCGGGTTCTTCTGAAGAGAGGCCGAGGAGTCACGATGATTCTGACCAAGATGACTGGGGCCAGTTTGACATTGAGGGTATGTTGCTTAGGATTTTTAAGGCCCTGGCTATTTCGCTCCCTGGCGCGGTCCCCAAGCCGAGAGCGGAGAGCTTCCATACGGCGAATGTGCGTTTGGAATTTCTCAAGCAGGCTCACTTCCATGCTCTGGTTCTGAAGGAGTGGGAATGCCCCACTAAACTTCCAGGGATCCCAGAGGACTGGGATAGGAAATACCCTTTTCCCCCTGAGATGGTTGATTGCTGGTCATCGTCTCCCGTGGTGGACGCACCGATCATTGGGGTTCCTAACCCCCCCCCCCCTTCACAACCCCGGCCTACAGCACCCTTCGGGATGTCGAGGACCGGCGCATCGATAGGCTGGCTTCGCATGCCTTTGCTTGTGCAGGAACGGCGCTGCGTCCTGCCTGTGCCGCGGCCATCACTGCAGTGGCCGCGAGAACCCTCATAAGACAGATGCTTGAGCATCACCCTGAGGATTTACCCTGGGAGGTTGTGCACTCTCCAGTTGTGATATTTTTGTTAAATTTATCCTTTTAGCTCTGGATAACACCATCAGAATGTGTGCAAGGACCTCTGCCCCAGTGGTGGCTATACGTCGACTGCTCTGGCTGCGACAGTGGGGGGCTGACGATGCTGCTAAAAGGACTCTGACTGGGCTTCCCTTTAGAGGGCAACGCCTGTTTGGGGCCCGTCTGGATATATTTAAAAAAGAGCACAATTCGCCCCATCAGGGGTGGCCGTCTCGGTCCCCACGGAGCAGGGATACCCCTCCATATCATAGTCCTAAACGAACCAGGGGTGCCCCTCCCGGGCCTGGTACAGACTTCTGCCCCAGGAGAGGCAGACAACCTCAGGGGCCTTCTGGTCGGGCTAAGCCCGACTTCTTCTCAAAAACCCCCCAAGCATGATGGGACGCCCTCACTCGCCTGGGTGAGGGGATAGCCACAGCATGGTATGGGGGTAAGGGTGAGGACGAGTAGAGCTCACCCTTCAGTGGCCAGACTAGGAATGATGGATGGTCCCCACCCTCCTTTCCTTTTTTAAATCTTTGGGGGGGAAAGGGGTTCTACAGGATGACCCCTTGATGTGGAGGGCTTAAGTGGGGAAGGGGGGGGGGGGTTGTTTCCCCTTATAATTCTCTCAATGTAGACGAGGTACACACTTTTTCCTTAAAAAATAACATTTATTGTGTTCGTGTTCACTAAAGTAATTCACAGTGTTTCTTTCTTATTTACATAATTTTTCCACCATATTTTACTCTCTCTTTGCATTTAAATACATTTTTTCAACATATTTTACACCAAAAATCTGTGCAATTCCAGAAATAAATGTTGGTATTTTGTCATGTTCAATTGGGACCAGACCCTATTACGGAGCGTTGTCCCATCTGATTACAGTTTGTAGCAAGCTTGTAGGTTTTATGTACACTCAGTTGTAGCAAGTAGTCTTAGCGTGCAGACGTTTCACTCTTTATGAGCTTCTTCAGTGCACTCTGAGTAATCTGATTATACATGACAAAGTATACAGTCAAATCAGTTCTAATTCATTCTTAAATATTCTAAGTTGTGTGTATATAGTATATTCAAAACATACCTCTTGTTTAACTGTACATAGTGAGGGAGCGCTTGCTTCAGGCTGCCTTTATTATTCCTAAGGAGCCTATAAAATTATAAGGGCTCAATAAGTTCATAATCAATAAGGGCTACAATGGGTATGGGTATATAAACGTGAGGTTAACCTGGTTTGTCCAAATTATGCTGCGCCTCTGAAGGCTGGCCAGTACTAATGATTTCTCGATACAGGCTATGTGAAAAGAGGTACTCAGTATTAGTTACAAAAAGGTGAAAGCCTGTAATGTATCATTCTTCTAGTAATATGGCCCGGGTTAGCGACTCACCCTCTGTGCATGGATCCTGTGTTTTGACAGGCGGCAAGACCGGCGTGTCTGGCTGTCTCCTTGCAGCAATTCTGTGTCTGTTAAAATGTATGTGTTTATTTAATTTTATGTCTACCTAGTAACTAGGCGTAGGTAGACATAAAATTAACACCTATACATTTTAACAGACACAGAATTGCAAGCAGGAAGACACACAGTGTTATAGAATATTTATTGTGAAAATACTGATATTTGCAGATAGGCAATCAACTGTAAAGGCAGCGCTTGTCATTTATAGCCGCCAATATTCACAAAATTATAATTTTGAAAAAAGAATATTTGGTGCCTTCCCCCAAAATACTATATACCTGGACTACGGGAAGATGGCGCTTGCCATCTGTATAGTGTGGCCGAGGGCCGCCCAGCCCGCTATGACGCAGATAGCGTCATTCACAAGGGACTGCCTTCGGGCAGTAGGATGCCAAGGAGACGGGCTGGCCCCGCCCCTATGACGTCCCTGGGCGGCCCCCCGAGACGCCAAGACCGCCCTGCCTCCATTACATACAGCGCGCCACGCCAGAAACAACCTGGCGCGCTGCAAGGAGACAGCCAGACACGCTGGTCTCGCCGCCTGTCAAAACACAGGATCCATGCACAGAGGGTGAGTCGCTAACCCGGGCCATATTACTAGAAGAATGATACATTACAGGCTTTCACCTTTTTGTAACTAATACTGAGTCCCTCTTTTCACATAGCCTGTATCGAGAAATCATTAGTACTGGCCAGCCTTCAGAGGCGCAGCATAGTTTGGACAAACCAGGTGAACCTCACGTTTATATACCCATACCCATTGTAGCCCTTATTGATTATGAACTTATTGAGCCCTTATAATTTTATAGGCTACTTAGGAATAATAAAGGCAGCCTGAAGCAAGCGCTCCCTCACCATGTACAGTTAAACAAGAGGTATGTTTTGAATATACTATATACACACAACTTAGAATATTTAAGAATGAATTAGAACTGATTTGACTGTATACTTTGTCATGTATAATCAGATTACTCAGAGTGCACTGAAGAAGCTCATAAAGAGTGAAACGTCTGCACGCTAAGACTACTTGCTACAACTGAGTGTACATAAAACCTACAAGCTTGCTACAAACTGTAATCAGATGGGACAACGCTCCGTAATAGGGTCTGGTCCCAATTGAACATGACAAAATACCAATATTTATTTCTGGAATTGCACAGATTTTTGGTGTAAAATATGTTGAAAAAATGTATTTAAATGCACAGAGTAAAATATGGTGGAAAAATGATGTAAATAAGAAAGAAACACTGTGAATTACTTTAGTGAACACGAACACAATAAATGTTATTTTTTAAGGAAAAAGTGTGTACCTCGTCCACATTTAGAGAATTATAAGGGGAACCAACCCCCCCCCCCCCCTTCCCCACTTAAGACCTCCACATCAAGGGGTCATCCTGTAGAACCCCTTCCCACCGTCCCTCTGGTTGTGGGACGGTGTTTGCTGGATGGTTCTTCCCCGAGTGGGTCAGGGTACTTTCGGTCCCTGTCATTCTTCAGGTATTGGTACAGGCCTTCCTTGGCCTGCTAGGTCTGGGCTCTTCGACAGGATGCCCTTCACACATAGAGGCAGTGTCCTCTACACCAGTTTGTTCCACCTTCTCCTGGAGGATGAGGCTGTGCACATCCTATCCCTCCATGGGTTTGGCGATTGTACCCACAAGTGTTGCCGCTTTGCGTCTCTGAGTGGGGCCTTCGGCGCTCTGTAAATCAGTGGGCCTCCGGCTGTCGTGGAATGCTATGATGCTTATTTTGGCTCACGTGTCTTCAGGACACTGCAGCTTTTGCAGGTGGGTGTTGGTGATCAACACCGCTGTTTGTGGCCGTGTTATTAGGCCTCTCCCCCGCTCCCTGTGCTCGCTACGGCTTGGATGGGAGTGCTGTCTCGGATGAGACCAAGGGGCAGCCGCATAAGGACCTACTAGGTGGTCCTTACCTACAATGGGGAGTTATTGGAATGGGTGTTCAGTCACCTTAGTTCCTATCTTGTCCCATTCTCCAGTATATCCTCTCCTAGAATTGCATTTGGATTCGGCTCCGGCTAGTTCCTCCTTCCTTGGCGGTAGGGGACCTTTTTGGGACAAATTCTCTGTCCCTCGTTGGTGATATATTACCTTCACCAGGCAGGATTGCAGCTGGTGGTTTCGTGGGTGGCGTATCAGATGCTGTCCCTTATATACCGAGCTCTTGAGCTCTTCTGCACACTGTTAGTGATCCTACATGGGGTTCCAGCACCTGGAGCTAGGTCTGCGATCATTCCCCTGGGTATAGCTGTTCCTCTTCAGCCCCCTTCTTTGCTTGCATCTTCCGGTGACGGGTCACCTTGGGGACCCAGTCTCGCAGGTTGGCGGGGGGGGGGGAAATTCTTCCAATACCCCCCGTGGTTCTTAGGTAGGGTCCCTTAGAGGGTCCATCTTACCTACTGGTTGTTAAAACATGAGCATTCTGTTGACTTTATATGGCTGGACTACTCCTATTTTAGGACCTATCTATTTGGGGAATCTTGGCCTGTTGGAAGACAATGGCCTGTTGTTGTGTGTGTTGTGTGTTTTTTTTTTTTTTTTTTTATTTTTTTTTTTTTCTTTATCATTTTCGTATTTTATAATACACAAAAGGGAAAACATGGGTATTCCATAAACATCAAAGTCACAGCATCCTCAGGTACAAACACACTTAGGCAGTACATATGTATTCAAAGGGTATGACCACTGCCATAGCCTCACCCTCGGGTAACTAAAGTTCTTCAGAGGAAGCTACCAAGGCTCGTTCCCATATTCCGACTCTCGGTCGATTTTCTATATTCCTCATATAAGGAGATCCGAGCATCAGCAGCTCCAATCACCTCACTGGGGGGGGGATGCAACCCCGGCTCATTAACTGTAGGACTGAGGATCGTGGAAACCAAGACCAATGCAGATAGAAGAGGGGGGGGGGGCGAAGTGAGGGTAGGGAATGTAAGGAAAAAAGGAGGACTGTGCTTCCGACGGCCGCTACGGTCTGCCACCAGCCCTGCAAATACACTAGAGACCGTGAACATATCCCATGCAGCCCACTTAAGGCAGTGTTCTTCCAAGGCTTCATTTTTTGCTGCAATAAGGCCTTCAAACCTCTCAATCTCTGCCACCTTGTTCAGCCACATAGGGATGTCAGGAGGGGTTTGGCTCTTCCACAGCGAGGGGACACATGCCCTAGCAGCATTCACCATTTGGCAAAGAACCGACCTCTGGTACCTTTTAGTGGGGAACCCTGAGTGGTGGAGAAGGAAGAAGGCCGGACCCCCAGGGACCTCCCAGTCTGTAATATGTCTCAGTGTGTCACTGACCGTTGCCCAGAAATTTGTCGGCTTCGGGCACGACCAAAAGATATGGAGAAGGTCACCATCAGCACTGCCACATCGCCAGCATGTGGGGGAGACATCAGGGAACCATTTGTGTAGTAGTGTGGGTACTCTGTACCATCTCATGAGAACTTTATAATTGCATTCCTTGTATCTGGTACAAGTGGCTGTTTTGTGAGCCAGGCGTATAATCCGTTTCCTGTGCTCCTCCGAAAAGGTAGTCCCCAGATCTCTCTCCCATTTTGCAAAGGACGGTACAGATTCTTGTTCCTGATGGTTTACTAATAGTTTATAGGTGAACGATAACATGTGTTGGGCAGGCCCCCTCTCAGTACATAGTCTCTCAAACAGCGTATGTTCTCTGATCTGCCGAGTCTGGAGCTTTAGGGAGGACAAGAAATGTTTAAGCTGCATTTGCTGCCAGCTGCCAAATCTTGGGAGCTCTTTGGATTCAGCAATCGCGTCCAGCGAAAACAAACCGTTTCGGCAATAAAAATCACTGATCCTATTTACTCCCTTCCATATCCAACTGTCCGCAGTTCCCCCCCCCCCCCCCCTCGCTTCGGGTGGTAACGCTGGGTTCCCCAAGACCGGAAACAAGGGAGAGAAACCCGCCGATATCTCGCTGAATGAGAAATACTTGTGGCATATCCTTAGGGAAGCTCCCAGCATGGGATGTTTTATTTCTGAAGTTAAAGCCTGCCGCGGTAGCCAGGGGAGAGACACCAATGGGAGCGTCATGGCCCCCTGCTCTATCTGGACCCACTGTTTATACTGAGAGTGTCTACACCAGTCCACTATTCTGGTTAGGTGCGTGGCAGCATAGTATAGGCTTGGGTCAGGAAGGGCAATCCCCCCATTGCCTCTAGTTCTAATCAGGATCTTTCTGCTTATTCTGGGAGTTTTCCCCAGCCAGATAAATTTAGAGAACAGCGTCCCAACTCTTTTAAGGAACGCAGTCGGAACCACAACAGGTAGTGCCTGGAATACGTAGAGAAGGCGGGGAAGCACATTCATTTTAAGGGCGTTACATCTCCCAAACCACGAAAGTCTTTTGAGAGACCAGGCCTCTAAGTCCTTTGTGAAAGCTTGTAACAGGGGGGGAGGGAAGTTCAAGGAGTAAATCTTCTCCAGAGACCTGCCCAGCTTCGTACCCAGGTATGTTATGTGGTCCTTAGCCCAAGTAAAGGGGAAGGATTGTCTGAGGATTTCCGCCCTCTCTGCCGCAACGTTCAGATTCGGAGCCTCAGACTTCTGCATATTAACCTTATAGTTGGACAGGTTGCTAAATGTCTCTAGTTCTTTCATAAGGTTAGGGAGCGTTACCTCAGGGCCGGTTATAAAAAAAAAAGCAAATCGTCGGCGAATGCCGCAGCTTTGTATTGACCTGACTGGAGGGAAATACCCTGTACATCCGGGTTCCTCCTTATTCTGCACAGCAGCGGCTCCAATGTCAGTATGAAAATTAATGGGGAAAGAGGGCAACCCTGCCTCGTCCCGTTTCCGATGTCAAAGGGTTCCGACAGGGTACCATTAACTCTCACCCGAGCCGTCGGGTGCTGATGGAGATTAGCAATCCACGAAGTCATGTGGGGCCCCAAGCCAATATGATCCAGGACCCCAAACATGAAGTCCCACTGCACCCTGTCGAACGCCTTCTCAGCATCGGTTGCTAGGAGGATCGCAGGCAAGTTCTTCTCGAGGGCCCTGTGGATAAGATTCAGCGCTTTAGCTGTATTAACTCTAGCCTCTCTATGTGGCATGAATCCTACCTGGTCAAGATGGATAATCTGATGTAAATGGGGGGGGGGGGGGGGGGGAAGGCGACTGGCAAGAATTTTAGCGAAGAGCTTAATGTCAGCATTAAGAAGATAAATTGGCCTAAAACTGGAACTCAAGGTGGGGTCCTTCCCTTCCTTTGGTATCACAGAAATGTGTGCACGCAGACTGTCCGTCGGGAGGACATTATCCGCCTTAAGGGAGTTGAGTACCCCAAGAAGCCTGGGCAAGAGTGGGTCTGCAAATGTTTTGTAGTACAGCAAGGGAAGACCATCCGGACCCGGAGCCTTCCCGTTGGCCGAACCTTTAATGGCCAGTGCAAGTTCCTCAGGCGTAATTGGGGCCTCCAATTCCTCAAGTACCGCCTGTGGTAATTTGGACATACCTGATTGTTGAATATACTCGCTGATGTCAATCGGACCAGGGCCCGGGTGGGCGGCGGGGATGTTATAGAGGGATTGATAGTGCTCCCTAAAAACCCCTGCTATATCTCTATCCTTATGGACCAAGTTTCCCTCTCCATTCCTAATTCGAGGAACATATGTCCTAGCCCTTTCTCCCCTCAGAGCGGTGGCCAACAGGCGGCCACACTTGTCTCCTGACTCATAGAAGACTTTCCTGCTCTTAATAATCTGGAGAGTATATACCCTTTAACTGCTCTCTGAGGGAGGTCAGGGAGGACAGTTGTGTAGCTGCCAAAGACTGCTTATGTAGGGTTTCTATTTTCCGGATTTCTGCGAGGAGTTCACCTATTAGTTTGCTTCTTTCTTTCTTAATTCTGGACCCATGCTCGATAAGGAGACCCCGAACAACGCACTTATGGGCCTCCCAGATCATGGGAAGACTGGTATCAGGGGTGGTATTGTCAATGAAATATTCCTGGAGTTTTTTCCTAACATCTTCCCTGATTATAGGGTCCTGAATTAGGGCACTGTTCAGCTTCAAAGTCCAAGGCCTCGGCTCTTGGTCCTGTGTCACGAGTCTGAGAGATACTGGCGTGTGGTCCGATATGGTAATGTTACCAATCGAGGCGGCTTCAATCCGCGGCAACAAATAGTGCGGAATCAGGAAAACGTCTAGCCCCGAGTATAAATTGTGCGGTGCTGAGAAAAATTAATAATCTCTTGCACTAGGGTTAAGGACACGCCAAGGATCTATCAGTTGGTGAGAGTGTAAAAGTTTTTTGATTCTCCTAAGTTTGGGGTAGGAAATATAAGAGTGGCCTTTCGAGGTATCCAGCAAGGGCTCCAGGGTAAGGTTGAAATCTCCGCCCACTATCAGCCTACCCTCAGCAAACTTGGTCATCTTATAAAATACCTCCTCCAGAAACGTGACCTGTCCAGTGTTAGGGGAATATATGTTAACAAAGGTGTACAACTCAGGGCCTATCCTCCCTTTAACAAACAACCATCTCCCGTCTCCACCACTCAGGACACCCACCTCCCCCCAAGGAGTAGATCGGGCCAGCAGAATACTAACCCCTCTAGACCGCGAGTCCGGGGATAGACTATGATACGAGGTCGGGAATACCCTGTTCTTGAGTGCCGGAGGGTTCGCAGCCCTAAAATGGGTCTCCTGGAGGAGAGCCACCTGCGCCTTCAGTGCTTTAAGGTTGTTTAGGACCAGAGATCTCTTCTCTGGGGTATTCAAGCCCTTTACATTAAAATATATCAGGTTGAGATCACTCATGTTAGCAATAGTGTGTCAGCTATATACGGGAGAAGAGAAATGCTGAGGGTCTGTGGAGGCGGGAGGGGGGGGCAAAGCAGGGGGGAAAGGTATGATAGGGAGGTAGGGGGACAGTAAGACAAACAGGGATAGAACAGAACAGTCAATACAGAAGCACCAAAACTTAGCTCAAAACTGAGCAGGGGGAAAAATGAACTAATGGCCACTGCCCTAGGTTTCAGCTCGCCCCTGTATAAAGGGGAGTTGAGACCAGCCTAAGTGGGGAACTATGTCCAACAACGAACAGAAGCAATTGTTGCCCGAGTCTACCGGGCATTACATTTCTATAAGGCAAACTATCAGAGGAAATTTAACTGTAACGCCCATTGTGACAGGCGTCCGGCTGACCTACCGAGCCCGCCGAGCACCAGCAGAGCCGCAAAGATCGGCATTTCTCAAGGTGATTTCCGGGGCCATAAAGACCTCTACATCACCACCAGTACTTAAAGCACAGAGTGCACAACAGCTCCACCGGTGCCCGGCCAAGCCCCGCACGCCAGCCGGCCACACAGCAAATTAAACGTTATGAATAGTAAGCATTTGCGAAAGACTGAAGCTTAATGTATAGGACAGGGAGACAGTCCTCTGATTAAGTATTGGGAGATGGATCAGGGCTTGCTCTCCGTCGGTCCAGGGCGCCCAATGTTTCGGGCCCTAGGTCTGGCAGCTCTGGATCGCCGAGGAAGCTCCCTCCGTGGTCTCGACATGCCTGACTCTGGAACCGAGAGGAGCTAGTTGGGCACCGAGACCGGGTCACACCTCAGAAAGGAGAAAAGGCCCTCCAAGTCTCGATAGGTCTTGAGAAAATATGTATCCCGATCCTTAGTAATTATCAGGTGGAAGGGTAATCCCCAGCGGTATAAGGCACCTGAGTTCCTGATAGCGTCCAATACGGGCCTCAGCAGTCTTCTCATTTGAAGCGTACGCCTGGACAAGTCCGGGGGGATCTGTATTTGAGCGCCATCAAATTCCACGGGGCCATGTCTCCAAGCCCTGCGAGCGATTTCTTCTTTGACTCTGAGGTAATGCACCCAACAGATGACATTCCTAGGGCGTGCCAGATCTGGACTACGGGGACCCAAAGCCCTATGCGCCCTGTCGATTTCAATCGGGGCATCAATATTTCTCTCAAGAAGTCCATTGAAGATGGTAGTGATAATTTGCTTCACATCTTCTGTGCCAGATGCCTCTGGAATACCTTGGAGCCGGAGATTATTGCGACAATGTCTATTTTCTAAGTCATCGTGCTGTAGCTGCAGCTGGAGAATTTGGGCGTTCTGCGCCTCAATTCGGGCTGACAATTCGGCGAAGGCCTCCTGGTTGGCTGACTGGTGTATTGTGACTCTGGAATCGATGGTCTGGAGATGCCCCCGTACTTCCGCGATGTCCTTCTTGTACGCCTCCTCGTATTTTGATATGAGCGCCTCAAAGTCTGCTCTAGTAGGAATGGATCTTAAGGAGAGGGTTTCTGTATGAATGCTATTAGCACAGGTCGCGCCCTTGCTACCGTCACTCAGGTTTGGTGGCAGAGCCGGCGAGCAGAAGGGGGCAGGGGATGGAAAGGCAACCTCCCTGTTAAAGGATAAGTCTCTTGCATGTGGGGGGATCTCCTCCTGCGAGAATGCCAGCACGGTTGTGGGACCGAGGACTGTGGAGCCTCCCGTGGTCTGCTGTGACACGGACAAGTCACATGTGGATATTAGCGGGCTGGATGCAAGCATAGCTGGGGCGCCGGGCGGCAATATGGCGCAGGGTCCCCACCCCCTGCCCGGCCTGGGGCGGCTTTCTGAGCTTGGGATTCTCTGAGGGAGGGCGCCAGCTGGAGGTGGGAGTATGGTGCAGGATGGCTCCAGCGGCACACCTGGGGGTCTCCGGCCACCGGGGTCTCCCGAATCAGGGGCAAAGGCATATTTTCCTAACCTGTCAGCGGCCACCTCCCTCCAGCTGACACTTTAGGGTGTGAGGGAGCCAGGGGTATACGGGGGCACTTGTTTCCCAGTATCATCCACAGATAGTGCAAACGGGGATCCCCCTGGGATTTCTTCTATGGGTCTTATAGTGGCCCCCCCCTCGTACCTTGGTTCAGATGAGCTGTGGCTGCTGCATGTGTCGTCACCTCCAGACTTAGCAGCCGCCATCTTCATTGGCCCTTGTGCCGGCAGTGCTGCTCCGTGCTGGTGCTGGGCCCCGCCATGTAACACTCCCGGTCCGCATCTGAGGAAGCCTGCAGCAGCTCCCCTCCCGCCGACAGCTGCGGGGCCGCTTCCCGGCACCCCCGGCTCGACAGACTTGGCGGGGGTTGTCTGGCCCCCACACTGGGTACAGGAGTCTCTGCTGACCGGCGCCGCACGCCACCGCCTCCTTCTCCACTTCTCCCACGGACGGCCCGCCTGCCACTCCGCAGCCAGTGAGTGCTCCTCTTCCGCTCCTGAAGACCCCGATGAGGGGGATGCTGTGAGCGCGGCCACGTGCTCCATCCCGCCCGCGCTCCGGACGTCCGGTGGTCTCCCTTGATCTGGCCCGGCGGTTCCCCTTGTCCTTCTTCTTAGTCTTCTCCCCTTCATGCCAACAGGCGATTTGTTCCAGGAAAGCCCTGATTAATTCAGATAAGCCCTGGGTCACTCGGGAGCTCAGGACAACACGTCTACTCCATTCAGAGGTTAGGCCACGCCCCCATATGCATATTTATATAGCGCCATCTAATTCCGTAGCGCTTTACAAAGGAAGAATTCAGACAAGGTATAACATATAGTACAGAAAACTATACAATATGGATGCCACAGTTTAAAACCAGGTGTGTGAGCACAGGAGACTATAGGAAAGGGTATGGTTATATGCTTGCTTCAGTTTAGCAGTTAGTGACAAATGTCATGAGATTTTTGGGCAATGAAATATGATTGTATCATATTCAGTTCACAGCATTCTCTGAGAACCTGGACCAGGGACTTTAGGTCAGAGTGAGCCTTGTGCAATATTCCTTTGGGAATTTTTTGTTTTTGGGTAGATTTGTGAATACACTGATAAATATAGGTATTTTTTTCCTGATCTGGCCCGCCTGTTGAAGAGTGATCATTAGAGCTCCTTCTTTAAGCGGTTCCTTTCATTTGGGGACGCGGCTTAAGAATCCGGGGGGGTACCTTCCTTCTCTGCCTTATCTGTGGGAAAGAAGGATTTTTAAAGGGGTCCTCTCGATCTGGAATCTATTTGCCCCAACCCACTGAGCTATGGTTGGTGCCTGGATACTTTGTGTTGCCCTATCCATTCCAGGGGCATGAATGAGGGTTTCACATAGAAGTTACTTGTACTCTCAGTCGGACTCTTGGTTTCTCCTATACAAGTGGTGGAGGAAAGATAAGTTATTCTGAAGTTGCTAGCAATGGAAGCCTGGCGGTTAATATCCTAGTTTCCTTCTCCAGCAGAAATCTTTCTGGTGGTGGAGGCGTTGGAGGGAGTTTTTATTCTCCTTACAGAATATCTGTCTCCATGTTCCATCAGATATTAGAAATGTGTCCTTTTTTTTTTTTTGACATTATTTTAGGAGGAAGCTTGCTTCCACAAGGTTTTTTTCTTCAAGACCTTAACAGATCTGGGAGATCTGTCAGTTCCTATGAGCATGGGGCTCTGTCTTGTGTCAGATTCTAACAACCACTAGGTTGTCTTAGCAGTAAGGACAGAGCTGGACATGGTGCTCATTGATCCCTTTATGCTGGATTCAGTCTGAGAATACAAAGACCTCGTACTTATCAGACACTAGGAGGGGTCGGTGGTGGCTGATCTGAATCTGCTACTATTCTAAGCAGACAGCACGTCCTGCTCCAGACATAGTCCTTACATGTGGGTATACCTCTGCCTTCAGCGCCGTGCACTGCAGAACATGAAGAAAACAAGCTCCTCCCGGCCCTACATATACCGGAGGACCTCCCACAAATCCCCAGATTTCTCTGCAGTGCTGAAACTGCGAAGACATGAAGTATCACACTCTCGCAGGCGAGCGGGGCTTGACAGCCCGAGGCCCTGTGGGACTATTTCCACCCGTCCTCATTGTGAATTAATGCCTCCCAGCCTGGGGTGCGTTGGTCGGGTGAAGGTAGGCAGCACATAGTGTGCTTATGGAGCTAGACTCCACCGCAATCCCCCTCCATAGGGTAGGCGGTTAAGGCGTATGGTGAGCCTTCAATTGGATGCCTCTCCCGCACTAGTGCCCCTCGCCCGGTGTAGCAGAGAACCCAGTATATTGGATCACCTTCCTCCCTAGATTCCCCCGTTAGTGGGGGACAAAAAGAGGGGGGGGGGGGGGGGTCGTGTGTACGATGGCTAAACCTTGCCCTAATCACGCTAGTCACCCATTGTCTTAATGGGTACCGGAGTCAGAGCCGCGCTTCACTTTCAGCTTTTAGCTTTCCACAGTGCTTTAGATTGCATTACTCGGCGCGTACTTCGGCTCTATTCGATTGGCGTTCTATCACGGTATTCACCCCGTCAGATTTCTCTGAGGTGATTTTTTTCCCTGACAATATCTGTCACTTCTGATTGGCTGCGCTCCTTCGAGCTTCGCGCTCTCCGGAGGGGGGGACGTGGTTCGGTTGGCGTGTTCCGCGTCATCGCCCGCTCTGGCCCGCCCTTCGAGGTTCGCTTGGCGCCATTTCCTTCTCACATGCGCGTGGTGAAGACGGTCCTCCCCTCGCTGTTCTGTAAGTGCCCTCATGGGCATTCCTTTCCTAGCTTTGGCTTCTTCGCGCTTGGCTCTGACATCCCTGTTCCCCTTGTGTCTTTCAGACCGCGGATTTTGGCGGTTTCGCCCGGCCTGGCATAGCATCCGGTCCAGACTATTTTAATCAAATCACTCCCACTGCCCAGCGGGTGTTTGGGGCATCCAGGGTTGCTTTACAGTGTCAATCCCTACTGGCATATTAAATATAATAATCCCCATATGGAGGCATCTCAGGATATTGTGAACGGGGTTCCTTCGGGACAAGCCGTCTGTGTGTAGCTTGTGGGGTCACACCTAGCAGTTGTGACAATGCACGGGTCTGCGTCCCTTGTGCCCAGCAGGCGCTAGCTGGCCTCCCCACCTCTTCCGAGGCTGGGCCCGCACCTCGCCTTGCTTCTCCTACTCTCCCAAGCCTGAGCCTAACCCCCAATACTAGTGGGGACTCTCATGCTGATTTTGCCACTAGACTGGCTAGCGTGGAAAATTTTATCGCTGGCTCCTTGGCACGCAAGGCTACTGCCAAGAAGCGCCATTTGAATCCTGAAGCTACTATTCTTCCTGTAGAATCTGACGACTTACATCTGTCTTATGCACATTCCCCCTCAGAGGAAGGGGAACTGTTTTCTGACTCGGGGTCCTATGACGACGAGTCCAGGAGTCAGGATGAATCTGGTTCTGATCTTTGGTCCCAGGATGACGTTGACAGATTGCTGGCCCAGATCTTTGATGTGTTATCCCTCTCTCTCCCCCGCCTGCGGCTCCTCGGCAAAGAGGTGACCTGATTCATACCGCTAGGGTGCGATTTGGAGTTTCCGGAACAAACTCATTTTAATAATCTCGTCCTAAGGAGTGGGAACATCCCAGCAAACTCCAGGGAAGTCCATAAAGTTGTGGATAAGAAATAAGAAGTATCCATTCCCTGGCGACCTGATCAAGTTTTGGACTTCGCCGCCCGAAGTCGATGCCCCGATCCTTGGTCTGTCCAATACCTCTATTATGCACTCCCCTGACACTACTACGCTGCGGGACCTGGAGGATCGGCGGGTTGACCAACTGGCTTGTCATGCATTTGCATTTGGGGGAGCGTCGCTCCGCCCGGTTTGCGCCTTAGCCATCACGGTGGTGGCGCTCAGGACTGTGGTTAAGACTGCTCTTGAAGGGGCGGATGACTTGCCATCTGATGCCGCCAATGCTTTGGTTACCTGTGAGACTTTTATCAATTATATCCTGTCTGCATCGGACGATGCTATTAAGCTGAGTGCTAGATCCTCTGCTCTGGTGGTAGCCATACGCTGTGCGGTCTGGTTACGCCAGTGGGCCGCTGACAATGTCGCCAAGAAGGCTCTTACAGGGCTTCCATTCAAAGGGCTGCGCCTGTTTGGGGAAAGGTTAGATATCTTTGCTAAAGGGGGCAAGCTGCCCCAGCGCAAGCGTCAGACTCGGCCCTTTCGTGGCCCAAGCTCCCACTCTACCCCCTATCGTGGGGCTAAACAGGGAAGAGGGGTGTCCCTCGCCGGAGCTCGCACAGATTCCTGGAACAAGAACAGAGGACGCCACCCCAGTTCTTCCTGGGGGCCCAAGCCCAAAGCCCCACCCAAGACCCCCCAGGCATGAAGGGGCGCCCTCGCCCGTCAGGGTGGGGGGACGTCTACAGCATTTTCAGCATGTCTGGAGACGCCACGTCCCAGACCGGTGGATTCAGGAGGTAGTGTCCTCCGGTTACAAGATAGAGTTTGCTGTACTGCCCCCTACCAGGTTCGTCCGGTCCCGAATCCCACAGGATCCTGCCTCCGCTCAAGTCTTGACGATAGCGGTGCAGGACCTTCTAGACCTCTGGGTCATTTGCAAGGTCCCCTCAAAAGACAGGGGCGCTGGGTTTTATTCCAACCTGTTCACGGTGCCCAAAAAGGACGGGTCAGTCAGACCCATTCTGGATTTAAAAATCTTATGTGAGAAACAAGACATTTTTGTATGGAAACTCTGCGCTCGGCCATTGCCTCGTTGCGCCCAGGGGACTTCATGACATCTGTGGACATCAAGGACGCTTACCTGCACTGTTAGGCACTTACCTCGTCGCCGTCCCTGGTCCCGCGGCGCGCTGTCGGGCGGTCCCCGGTTGGTTGCCCGGCGCTCCCCGGGTGTCCTGGCTCCTCAGCGCGGTGGCGGCGGTCAGGGGTCGGCGGCGCAGGGTAGTGTCGGCGGCCGCGCCGCAGCCCGCTCTACGCGGTCCCGTTGGGCTCCCTCGCTGTTCGGCGCTTCCGCCTCCCGGCGGGGGCGCGCTCGATCTTCACCTTTATGCCTCCCGGCGACGCTTTCCCCAGCGCAACCCTGGCCCTGCTCATAGAGGGAGCCCAGGGACTGGTCGGCCTGTCTGGCCTGGGCCGTCCAGTTCCTGGGACCACTCCCGTTTTAGTGTTGCACCAAGCACCTTCCTTCCCTCCTTTTTCCCTGTTCCCCATTGGCCAGATATTCCTATAAATCTGCACTACTCCAGTTTCCCAGTGCCCGTTATAGCTTCTGGGTTCTGGATGTGCGTTGCTGTGTCTTAGTGAAGGATTTGGATTTGGATTTGGACTTCGACTATTCTTGCTAGCTGCCTGCCCTGACCTTCTGCTTTGCCTGACCACTCTTTTGCCTGACCCTCCTGTACCTCGCCTGTGACCTCCTGGTTTGACCTCGGCCTGAATTACGGACTTTCGCACCCGGCATCCTCATTCGGGATTCCCTGCCAAACATCAATCTGCACCTTAAGCTGTTATCCTTTGCGCCTGTTAAGTCCTGGGGGCAACCGACTGGGAGAGGCATTACCCGTGTCACCTACAAGCGGGGGCTTGTCTATAGGCGGAAGTGGCGGTGGAGATTGGGGGATATCGGCTTAAGACAGACGGGTGTTTGGTATAGTCCTGACATGCACGTTCCGATGTTCCCAGGGCATCAAAGGTTTCTCAGATTTGCGCTGCTGGATCAGCATTACCAGTTCGTGGCCCTGCCATTCGGACTTACGTCTGCCCCCAGGGTATTCACCAAGGTGCTGGCAGGAGTAATGTCTGAGACTAAATGGCATACGAGTGTTGCCCTACCTGGACGATATACTCATCTCATCTCAGTCTCTGCAGCAGGCAGAGCTGGACACGCGGTCGGTGGTGACCACCCTGGAGTCCTTCGGCTGGGTGATCAATTACCCAAAGTCCTCTCTGTCCCCCTCCTCAGTAACCCCGTTTCTGGGGATGATTCTGGATTCAGTTCAGTCAAGGATATTCCTTCCTCCACAGAAGGTGGAAGCTCTGACAATGCAGGTGAGGTTCCTGCTCTCGAGCCCTCATCCCTCCATCAGGCAGGGAATGCAGTTGGTGGGCTCGATGGTGGCAAGCTTCGAGGCGGTGCCCTTTGCACAATTCCATTTGAGAACTTTGCAGCTTCACCTTCTGTCGGTTTGGAACAAGGACCCAGCGTCCTTGGACGAGATCTGGGTGCTTCCCCCCTCGGTCAGACAATCCCTGGCGTGGTGGCTGGACAATGGGAACTTGACAAGGGGCAGATCCTTCCTGGCTCCCTCCTGGGAGACGGTCACAACGGATGCCAGTCTCTCGGGCTGGGGGGGGGGATTCTGGAGGCCCATCTACCCATCAATGTTCTGGAACTCAGGGCGGTCAGGTTGGTGCTGGAACAATGGACCCAGCACCTGAAGGGTCTGGCGATTCAGGTACGCTCAGACAACAGGACGGGGGGTGGCCTACATCAATCGTCAGGGAGGAACCCGGAGCAAGGGTGCTCTCCAGGAGGTGTCTCTGATTCTAACATGGGCAGAGACCAATGCTCAATGCATCTCGGCTGTTTACATTCCAGGGGCGGAAAATCTGCTAGCAGATGCCCTGAGCAGGGGGTCGTCTCGTCAGGGGGAGTGGTCCCTCTCCATCTCGGTATTTCAGTCCCTGTGCCACCTTTGGGGTGTCCCAGACGTGGATTTGTTTGCGTCCCGTCACAATCACAAGCTCCCGAGCTTTGTATCCCTGTCTCAGGATCCTCTGGCTCTGGCCTCGGATGCTCTGTCAATGTCTTGGAGGGAGTTTCGGCTCCTGTATGCGTTTCCACCAATTCCCCTTCTGGGCAGAGTGCTACGCAAGATCGCTCTGGAAGGGGTACCCACGATTCTGGTGGCCCCAAGGTGGCCAAGAAGAGTGTGGTTCACAGACGTTGTTCAAATGGCAGTAGATCAGTACGATCTACCAAGGATTCCAGACCTTCTAACTCAGGGGTCTCTACGCCATCCCAATTTACTAACTCTGGCTTTGACGGCTTGGCTATTGAGACCACCATTTTAAAGGAAAAGGGTTTGTCCACTTCTGTAGTGGCTACCATGGTCCAAGCCAGGAAGAAGACCTCTTCTGCTATATATTATAGGGTATGGCGTGCCTACTTTGACTGGTGTGAATCCAGGTCTCTTTCCTGCCGGGAATTCTTAGTCTCCAGGGTGCTGGGAGTTTTTACAACATGGTCTAGACTTAGGTCTGAAGCTTAGTACTTTGAAGGGCCAGGTTTCGGCCCTGTCTATTTTCTTTCAGAAGACCTTTGCCCAGCACTCTCTTATCAAGACTTTCTTTCAGGGGGTCACTCATGTGCGCCCCCCTCGGAAACCTATGGTTCCTGTTTGGGATCTGAATTTGGTTTTGTCGGCCCTGCAGAGTCCTCCTTTTGAACCTATTCATGAAGCAGCTCTTGCTGTTCTCACGCTCAAGGTGGTCTTTCTGGTAGCCATTACCTCGGTTAGACGTGTGTCTGAGTTGGCTGCCTTGTCTATTCAGCCTCCCTACTTTGAGAGACACCGGGATAAGGTGGTGTTTCGCTTCAAGCCAGACTTTCTGCCTAAGGTTGTGTCTGCATTTCATTTGAATCAAGATATTGTACTTCCTTCCTTGTGCCCTAATCCTAATAACCCTAAAGAGAGGGTTTTGCATTCCCTGGATGTGGTTAGGTGTGTCAAGTCTTACCTGGTTACCACTCAGGCCTTTAGGAAGACGGATGCCCCCTTCGTTGTGCCTCACGGGCCTAGGAAAGGTTTGGCTCCCGCCAAGTCTACCATCAGTAAATGGATTCGTCAGGCTGTGGTTCAAGCCTATACTACTAAGGGGAAGACTCCCCCCCCCTTCGTCTAACTGCTCATTCTACTAGAGATGTTGGGGCTTCTTGGGCTTTTCGGTACCAGGCCTCTGTGGAGCAAGTTTGCAAGGCCGCTACTTGGTCTTCGGTTCACACCTTTACAAAGTTTTACAAGGTTGATGTTAAGGCCTCAGCTGACGCTGTGTTTGGCCGCAAGGTTTTGCAGGCCGCAGTAGTTTAAATGGCTTGCTGTTGCCTTCTGTTGGGGATCCCACCCTTCTTTATGGACACTGCTATTGGATGTCCCACATGTAAGGACTATGTCTGGAGCAGGACGTGCTGTCTGCTTAGAATAATACAACTCTGAAGTACTCACCTGTAGAGTTGGTATTATATGCAGACGGCACGTCCTGCTCCACCCCACCCTGGTTTCACTTTGTTCTGGATCCCCTGTTTGGCGATTGTTATACTTGATATTTTGTTTTGCCAGTTTTGGGTGGTTGTTTCTCCTGGCCTCTCCTTCTCACTGCTTTTCAATGCTAGGGATTTGTGGGAGGTCCTCCGGTATATGTAGGGCCGGGAGGAGCTTGTTTTCTTCATGTTCTGCAGTGCATGGCGCTGAAGGCGGAGGTATACACACATGTAAGGACTATGTCTGGAGCAGGATGTGCTGTCTGCATATAATACCAACTCTACAGGTGAGTACTTCACAGAGTTGTATTTTTTGTTGTGTACACTCCAGGGACAAAAAAAAAAAAAAAAAAAAAAAAAAAATGCCTTTTGAGCTTCAGTTTTCATGTGTAGAGCTGTGGTTAGCTCGGTGGGATGTTAAGCCTTTTGGAAGGTTAGTCGAATTCCCTCTGGATTATGAGTTATGGTCAAGAAGTCAACAACTTCCTCAGACTCTTCTCCTTTCCCAGAGGATTTCGGCCATTTAGGAATTAGTGATTCCGGGTACACGGTCGGCACCTCCAATGTCAAGAGCCAGGAGGGTATTAGAATGATTGGCTTTGCTTTCTTCCGGGTGAGGTAATGCCACTTGCTTTAAGTACTATGATGGGCAGGTCCGGAGTAAATCCTGAGGCACCCGGTATGAGTGGCGAACGGCAACGAGTCCATCGCTAAATAATAGATAAAATGGTGCTTAGATCACCATAGTATGCTTGCACACACATAGGAATTCGTCTTCTGCTTTTAACCCATCGGTGCGGTGATTGTACACGTGCCCAGGACGGTGGGCTGCCCTAATTTTGGCATCCAGAGAGCAAGTGCAGGGTTAGGTGCCTTGCTCGAGAGCACAACTGACCCTCATGGAGATCGGATGGAATCCTTCTGGGTTTATTAGGGACCTGAGTCTCCTTCAGCTTGTTTTATAGGAAGGTTACATCAGGTGGCAGATTTTTTTTCTGTATAAGTCAGTTGAGGGAGTCAGTCTGGTAGGTCTATTCTAAGGTCTTCTAAGAGACCTCAGTCCTTGCATGGTTTTCTGCTCTAGCCTGTACACTTACAGTTAGAGGGATTATCCTTTTAGGTCCCTAGGCCACTTAATACCCTAGGTTGCCTTTAGCACTGGGGGACCTGTGACCCTGGGGGACCCTTTTTGACCCTGGGGGACCCTTTTTGACCCTGGGGGACCCTTTTTGACCCTGGGGGACCCTTTTTGACCCTGGGGGACCCTTTTTGACCCTGGGGGACCCTTTTTTTTTTTTTTTAAATTCTTTATTTAGTCTTTGGATACAAAACAGTCAGGTATTACAGAAGAAAGCGAAACAGTACAAGGTAAGTACGATAGGTACATGTAAACAATAATAAACAATAATAATAATAATAATAATAATAATAGGGCTGGATGCTACATATAAGGTTATCCCCCTTGTCTGAATGTTTGGCATTCTCTAAAGCAACCTTCTGCTTCAATAGTAAGTCGGGGGGTCCAGGTTCCGCGAGGGGCCCCAAGGGCAACTCCCCGGAGGACCCCGTCTCCCCGAGTGATTTGTCTGCTATTCGTATGATGATGAGGCCCATGTGCCGGGTTTACATCTCAATTTGAAGTACCTCTATGTATCATGAGCAATCTTCATCTAATGGAATGAAGTTGCTGACTTTCAGCTCCGAGAGCTCAATGTGTCAGGGGATAGTCGATTGCGTGTCTTTGGAGTTATCCAGCCCCTCGAGGGGAAGGGGTGTATGGAGAATAGAAAGAAGGGGGGAAGCAAGTAAGGTGCGGGTACAGGGAAGGGGTGGGAGGCAGGGAGGGGGTGGAAAGCAAGGGGCCTCGCTCCCACATCCCCCCCACACCCGGAGAAGTTCTGGCAACGGCGGCGTCGAGATCACATACCTATCAGGCCGGGTCACCATCAGTCGGCGGGCCCACCGGGGCCGAGAGGGAGGCAGGACGAGCCGCCGGGGACCGGAACACGTACCACGGCATCCAGAGCAAGCGGGTCCTCTCTTCGTTGTCCTGGACCGTAGCTGTCAGCTCTTCCATTTCTCCTATCCTATCTACTTCGCGGGCCCAGTCTTCTTCTGTTGGGACATATTCCGTCTTCCAGTATCTGGGGATTACCGTTTTAGCGGCATTCAAAAGGTGCCTCAGTATTGATTTTTTTATAAGTCGCTACGCTGTCACTTGTGTGGTGCAGCAACATGAGGGCCGGGCAGCATGGGACCTGTGATCCTATAATCTTACTCATAGTCGTTGCTATGTTCCTCCAAAAGGTTGTGATTTTGGGGCATGACCACAGGATATGTAGCAGTGTGCCTTCCTCTGTCCCACATCTCCAGCACAAAGGCGATGAGCCCGGGAACATCCTGGACAGCCTCATGGGGGTGTAGTACCATCTAGATAAGTACTTATAGTTCGTTTATTGTACCTGGGACGAGATCGAGGATTTCTGGGAGAGCAGAAATATCTTTTCCCACTCCTCACTCGTGAATTCCCTTCCCAGGTCCCTCTCCCAGTCTCTGCAAAAGGGGGGCGGTGTCTCGCTCTCCTCTCCTAGGAATCGGTATATCTGAGATATCACCCTTGTTGGTGGGTCTCCCTGCGTAGCCAGGGTTTCGAACTGTGTGAGGTTCCGACTAAGACTGTCTCGGTCCCAATCGTTGCAGGGAGTGTTGGAAGAGAAGCAGCTGCCAGGGGTCCAAGTGTGGGCAGTCCCAGCGTGTCCTAAGCTCCTCGATGCTGCACCATTCCCGTTGCCTCACCAGGTCTCTCCCCCGAACCGTTCCCAGGTCTCTCCACCCTCCTCCGACCCGCGGCCTCTGACCAGTGGGTAGATCTGGGTTTCCCAATTACTGGTATTAGGGGTGACGGCCAGGACGAGATCTCTTTGTTCCTCCTGGTCTCGTCCCAGACACTGAGGGTGGCCTTTATCAGCAGATTAGATCCGCTCCAGCGGGTTGAGATCTCCGTTGCCCATGGTATCTCCCTTATCGGGACGTCTGTGCAGCTATCCTCCACATCCACCCATTTCTTCTCCTTCGCATTTCTCCCCCAATCCACTATCCTCTGCAGATGCGCCGCCTGCCAGTACCTCTTCAGGTTCGGGACTGCTAGGCCTCCTCTTGCTCTCGGTAGTTGCAATAAGCCAAAGCGGGTTCTTGGTTTCTTGTTGCTCCAAATGAATTTCAGGATCAAGGAATTGAGGTTCTTAAAGTAGCTGGATGGTATATGGCATGGGAGGGTTTGAAACAAGTATAAGATTCTCGGGAGTATTGTCATCTTTATGGCGCTCATCCTACCCATCCACGTAAGCGTTAGGGAATCCCATCCTGCCAGATCTGCTTTGATCCTATTAAGCATAGGAGTAAAGTTATACCTGAAAACATCCTCGATATCCTTCGGGATTTTTGTGCCCAAGTAGGTCAGCTCAGGCATGGACCATCTGAAGGGGAAAGAGGACTTGATTGGGGACACCACCGTTTCTGGTAGTCCGACACTAAGTGCCTCAGACTTGTCAAAGTTGATTTTAAAATCCGAGATGCTTCCAAAAATGTCAAATTCTTTCATAAGGTTTTGGAGTCCCACAACAGGGTTGGAGATGAAGAACAGGAGATCGTCCGCATACGCCGCGATTTTATGTTCCACCTCCCCCACCCGAATCCCTCTCAGGTCCGAGTTCATCCTTATGTGTCTTAGGAAAGGTTCCACCGCCAGGGCAAAAATGAGGGGGGGACAACGGGCATCCCTGTCTGGTCCCGTTCGAGATCCGAAAGGGTTGAGAGAGATGGCCGTTCACTCTCACCCGCGCGTGCGGGTCCGAGTAAATTCTCAGTATGTGTTCCAGCGCTCTCCCATGGAGACCAATATATTTCAGAACCTCGAAAGCGTATGTCCAGTTCACCCGGTCGAACGCCTTCTCGGCATCCGTTGACAACAGCATCATTGGGGAATTATCTGTTCGTGACCGATGTATGAGATTTAGGGTTCTAATCGTGTTATCCCTGGCTTCCCTGCCAGGGATGAATCCACACTGATCTTCCTCGACTAGTCCAGGTAAATAGATAGCCATTCGGTTTGCAAGTATTTTTGTAAACAGTTTAAGATCAACATTTAGTAGCGATATGGGGCGATAGCTTTTGCAGCTCAATGGGTCCTTCCCGGGTTTGTGAATCACTGTGACGTGTGCCTCCAGTGCTTCTTTCGGGAACGCCATCACCGCTTCCATCTGATCCGTGGCATTGAGAGCTCTAAGGAGGTGCTTATTTAGGACCCCTTCAAATTTTTTGTAATAAGCTATAGTTAGTCCGTCAGGACCGGGTGATTTACCGTTTGGAGTGGTCTGTATCGCTCTATTCAGTTCGGTCCCTGAGATTGGTTCTCCCAGTTTAACTATCGCTTCAGCATCTAATTTCGGCATGCCAGAGGTTGCGATGTATTGCTGTATCTTGGCCAGGTCCCTTGGGGTGTCTCCTTCCGTTTGCTGGCGCAGGTTATAAAGCTCGCTATAATATTCGCGGAAGACTCTGGCGATGTCAGCCGTTTTGTGCCACTTCTGTTGCTTTCGATCCAGGATTGCCTCAATGAAGTTTAGGGATTGTTGCTTCTTCAGCGCTCTGGCGAGTAGAGCACCGCTCTTGTTTCCCCATTCATAATAATATCGCCTACATCTCTTTATTGTGTATGCCGCTTTTCTCAGAAGTAGCGAGCTTAGTTGCTCTCTACATCTTGTCAGCTCCTGTAATGCCTCTCGTGCCTGGGTTTCTTTATGTTTCCTTTCTAGGGTTTGAATCTGGGAGAGCAATTGATCCCTTTGTGTAGTTTGTATCCTTTTACAACGCGTGTTGTATAAGTGTTCCTCTCACAACCGTTTTGTGCGCTTGCCAAATAGTCATAGGTGTCACATCTCCGGTACAATTTAGTTCGAAGTAGTCTTTCAGGGCTACTTGCGTAGCTTCTACTGTTATTGAGTCTTTCAGCAGGCTCTCATTTAGCCGCCATGTCCATGCCCTCCTCCCCTCCTCTCTGGTGGTCAGTGAGATCCACACCGGGCTATGATCAGATAGGGAGGCTAAGTCAATGGCTGTTTCGACTACTCTGGGTAAGAGGCTATGTGAGGTTAACACATAGTCTATTCTTGCATATGTCAAATGTACCGATGAGAAGTGAGAATAGTCTCTGCCCTTTGGATTATGAATCCTCCAAGGGTCGCACAACTGCAATTTATGTAGGGCCTGTTTCACTTTCCGTATTCCGGTATACGAAACGGAGGACTTCCCAGTCGAGGAGTCTATGAGTGGGTCGAGGGCGATATTTAGATCTCCTCCTAGAAGGATTTTCCCCTCATGGAAATCCGCCAGTTTGGCTAAGAAGCGCAGGAGGAAGTCTATTTGCCCACTATTTGGGGCGTATAGAGATGCCATAGTGCACAATTCTCCATATAGTGTGCCCTTTACCATAATATACCTGCCTTCTGTGTCGATCGAGGCCTCCGTCATCTGAAATGGGATCCCTCTGGCTATTAATATCGCCACTCCTTTAGTCTTGGAGTCCGGCGAGGAGCTCAGGTACCACTGAGGGTAATACCTAGGAGACAATCTGGGGGCAGACCTTCCCATGAAATGTGTTTCTTGCAAGAATAAGATTTTGGCTTTTAATCTCCGAAGTTCCGATAACATGGCCGATCTTTTTTCGGGGACGTTAAGGCCCCTGCAATTCAGGGACACGACCCTCATGGCCGCTCCCGATGGCCCACCGTCCCGCCCCGCCTCCATCCCGGCCCCGGCAACGCCGACCCACCCAGTCCAGCTATAAATGGGCGACCGCCGCTTCTCCACCTGGCGAACGAGAACCGGGGCGAAGGCTCCCAAGGGGGTGAGGTGAGGGGTAAGATATGAGCGGATAAGTAAGGGAAGAGAGGGGGGGGGGGTAGATCAGGGGAGAACAACTTTTCGAAGGAGGGGAGGGGGCACAGGGAGTAGAGAAGGAGGAGAAGAAGGAGAAAACAGACTCTGGAGAGACCCGAAAGTTAATTGGGTCAATTGAGGTCAAAATAACGACTAGCCTAATATAGGCTAGTCTAGCCCAGCGTCCTCAAGGGGTGAGTCTCCAGTAGCTCTCCTGGATACCAGGCGAATAGGAGACAAAATCAGTCACAATTATAAAAGCAATAACAATTACAAAAACAACTCTCAATCTATATGCATTTAATTCAGGGGCTCCCCGCTTCCCCCCCTATAACACTTCAACTGATGAGCGGCAACAACGTGTAAACAGAACCATAGAAAAAGGACAGAAATAAGGTCTCATGTTATGAATCATTAACAAGAACTAATGCGTACCCTCCGCTCCCCCTCCCCCAAGCTCTCCCCTACCCCGGGTCTCGTCCCGCCCCATCCACCCCCAGCTCACGGGTCCCCCCGCCCCAACGCAGAACTCAGTCCCGTCCCATATGGGCTACTTTTAATTTAGTCAGGGGCCCCTGCATGAATGGGGTGATCTAGGCATCGGGTAGGGGGGCGACCAGCCGACCGGGATCACGCGACCGGGGAGCCGGTCCTCCCGTGGGGGGTGCCCTCTCTCTCCGCGATCTATTTGGCAGCCCGGTAGATCCAGGCCGGAAGGGCAGGCCGGGCCAGGCCCAGGCCCGGGGGCAAGTCCCGGTCAAGTCCCGGTCAAGTCACCGCCCACCCACCCAGCCCCGAACCCTTGAATCCAAGATACGTAAAGTGGGTGAGTCAGTCCCCTCCGGGCAGAGACAGTTTAATCTACGCTTGAAACATTATATAACTGGGTAAAGAGGGAGCAGGTGATCACATAAACACTATATTATCTAACCATAATTCAAATTCAAGCGACCCGTGTTTTCTGTCTACTCAAAGGCGTTACGAAGGAGAAAGAAAGAAAAAGAGAGAAAGATAAAGGTAATAAGGAATAAGAAATAAAAGAGCAAGCAGAGACACATGTAAAACATTATCTAATCGTCATTTGGACAGTTTTTATCAGGAACCAAGGTATATCCTCTGCTCTCTCTCTCTCCAGAGTTCTCCCTAACCCCGGGCCCCGGTCCGTCCCCACCACCCCCAACCATGGGGGGGCCCCCCCGTTATAGGCCTAAGTCCAGGCCCAACCGCCATGAGCCGCCACCCCCTACTCCGGCTGGGAGGAGAGCCCCGGGCGTTACTATGAGCCAGACTCTATGCACGTGGGTCCCAGTCCCTCCATCCCCCCCACCCCAGGAGAGCGCCCCGCCGAGGCGTCAACGAGCGAGGCCTCTCGGGGCGAAGACCGGACAGCAGACCCGGGGGGGCATCTGTCCCCGCCCAGTCCGAGTGACCAGACCACTTTCGAGTAGGGGCTCCAGCTATCTTTTGCATCACAATGTCCCAGGTAGTTCTTTCCCGCGGTCGCGGATCACCCAGACCGGTCGAGGACTCCCGCATGTCGGGGGGACCCAGGCACCAGGCGGGGGGGCGGCCAGCCCGTCAGGCAACACGCGGTCGGGGGGAAGGGCCCCCCCCATGGGGGGGCGCCCCCTCTCGCCGCAGCCCAGACGACAGCCCAGCAGGTCCGGGCCACACCTCAGGCCCGGGGGTGAACCTCCGCTAAGCCGCCGCCCATCCACCCGGCACCAGGCATCCGCTTCCGACACACACGAGGCGGACGAGCCAGTCCCCTAAGGACCACATCAGCCCAATGTATGTCAGGGATCACCATATAGCAGAGTAATGAGGGAGCAAGTAATCGCATAAACATTGCATCGTCTAAGCACAATTCAAACGCCTTGTGTCTTCTGCCCGCTAATAAACACTATGAAGAAGGAAGAATAATAAAAGAAAAAAGGAGGAGAAAAAGAGGAGAGAAAAAAAAAAGACAAACAGGAATAGAAATATAACATTATCTAACCGTCGTCTAAACAGCGTGTGTCTTCTACTCTTGTGGCCTTGCATCGTTGATGGGATCAGGACCTCTTCTACGGGGGCCTGGCCGGTGCGCCGGTCTACGACATTCTCTGTCCCGTCTCCTAGGACGTTGTGGGAGAGGGGCTAACCCTCCATCAAGTTCCATATCTAACCAGTTCGGGACAACAATGGGGGCTGCTCCCAGGAACTCAACCCCCCCAATTGTTCTTGTGTTTTCAATATGTAGGTTCTCCGATCTTTTCGTATCAGTAGCTGGAAGGGGTGTCCCCATCTGTAGGTCGCCCCCTGTTGTTGTATTAGATCAAGCAGCGGTTTCAGCGCTCGCCGCATTTGGAGGGTTCTGCGCGATAAGTCCGATAGTAGCGTGACCCGGGCTCCGTTTAGGTCACAGGGGCCTTTGTTCCAAGCCGTTCTCATTAGCGCCTCTTTAATTTGGTAGAAATGTATCCTGCAGATAACATCTCTCGGTCTGTTGGGGTCAGGGCTCAGAGGCCCCAGGGCTCGGTGAATTCTGTCAATCTCGATCTCTTCTTCTGGTGGGCGCTCTAGCAATTTGTTAAACAGCTCGCGTGCTATGGATCTCAGGTCTGCTGGTGCTACTGTCTCGGGGATGCCTCTCAATCGTATATTGTTCCGACGGTTTCTATTTTCTAAGTCGTCTTGCTGCACTTGAAAGTTAGAGAGCATCCTACGTGTGGTTTCTTGTTCACGTTCTAGTGCCTCCACTCTAGCTTGGATCTGTGTTTGCGCGGCTGCATTAGTATCTACTCTGTCAGATAAATCCGCCATAGAGTTCTGCATGGATGTAATTTCTCTACGGAATGTATCTTCCATTCTAGTTATGTAAGATTCAAAGTCGGATCTCGACGGCAGCGTTTTGAGGGCCTCAGTGATGTTGTGTTTCACTGAGCCTGCTATAGCCGAAATCAATGTATGAGATAAGGGTATGTCAAGGGCGGTTGTATCGGAGTGCATCGTCGGTCTGTCTTCCGGGGCAGGGCGTCTTGTCACCTCAGAATATGCAAGGGCCATGGGGCTGTGGGGTCCTGGTGAGAACACAGGCCTCTGTTCCCAACTCGTCAGCAAGTCTGCTGGATGTCTGAGGCTCCGGGAGCTACTGTGCGCCGTAGGGCATCCCGTCTCGGCAGAGCAATCCGGGGCCATGGGGCTGCTGGGTCCGGGCGGGGACAAGGATTCCCACCCCCCATTCATCACCAGATCCCCGATGTCCTGGGGCATTTGTATCCCTCTCTCCTCCTGGCAGCTCATGTTCTGGGGAATGCATATCGGTGTGCTGTCCCTTTTAAGATGCTATTCCCGGGCTGCAGGACCTGGCAGGCTGTGTGATTTCGCACTGTCTCCCCCTCCGGTGTCACAGGCTTGGGTCCCTCTGCGCTTCTGTGGACCTGGGCTGCTATTACTAGCGCTCTGCGCATGTCCCCCTCTCCCCCTCCGGGGTGACTCACCGCGTCCCCGGTACATCTCGGGTCGGCGCGCCGCCTCACCTCTCCCGTCGGGCCGGTTTCCTGCTGCTCCTGCCCCGATGGCCACGGTCCGGCCTCCGCAGCGCCGGGTCCCCGCCGCACAGCCGCGGGTGCGTCTCCTCGGTGCGTCGGCGCCATCTTGCCTGTGGCCGCCTCGCTCCTCACGCCCTCCGGCATCGGTGGTTGCTGCTCTTCACCCTTCAGTTCCGACTGTCGGGGGGATGCTGCCTCCTTCTCTTCTCTTCCGCATGGTAACAGGTAAGGAGCGGGTCGGGCGTTACAGGGATGGGGAGCAGCCGCCCCTCCGTCTCCCCTGTTTTCCCGCCGGCGCGCGCCATTGCTGGTGGTGGTGGTGGTGATCGGGGGCCCTCCGGCTCTGTGGGGCCAAAATACGTTGAAATGTGGTTCTGGTGGCCGGGTTTTGCTGTGCTCCTGGTCCTCCGTTTCTTGGACATCATCTGAGGTGGTTCTGAGAGGTGCCGCTCCGCTGTAGATGTAGTGGTTTGAGCAGGGAGCCTCACGTTCTGGCTTCCTACTCCGCCATTAGCAGGCCACGCCCCCCGGGGGACCCTTTTTAACCTGGGGGACCCTTTTTAACCTGGGGGACCCTTTTTAACCTGGGGGACCCTTTTTAACCTGGGGGACCCTTTTTAACCTGGGGGACCCTTTTTAACCTGGGGGACCCTTTTTAACCTGGGGGACCCTTTTTAACCTGGGGGACCCTTTTTAACCTGGGGGACCCTTTTTAACCTGGGGGACCCTTTTTAACCTGGGGGACCCTTTTTAACCTGGGGGACCCTTTTTAACCTGGGGGACCCTTTTTAACCTGGGGGACCCTTTTTAACCTGGGGGACCCTTTTTAACCTGGGGGACCCTTTTTAACCTGGGGGACCCTTTAATCCCAGCTGGCCTTTGACTCTAGTTGGCCGTTAGCCCTAGTTGGGCCCTGGGGGGCTGGAGGCTGTCTTGGGCCCTAGGGGCTGTGTCTAGTTCTAGGCTGCTTATAGACACAATAGATATCTCTAGTATGGAGTTGTTCCTAACTCTGGGCTAGTTCTTTTACCCGTACATGGCACCTTGCTATTTTTTTTTCTCAGATGCTGAGAATTTTTTTATACCAGTAATGAGCAAGCCTCCTTGTCATACATGTTTTGGGCTAAACAGGTGAACTATTGTAGCCTCTTGGTCCTCAGCGAGATGGTTTTTCTGCTGAACTCTCTTGATAGATCTGCTGTCCTAGTAGGATCAGTCTTGTGGCAGTAGTTTTACTCCTTTCCATTCTTTCCCACCCAACGAGGTAATGCTCGCCTATCTCTCATGCGTATGCTGCCCGAAGGATGTTTTGAGAAAAACCAAGTTAGTTACCTGGTAACTTTTTTTTTTTTTTTCTAAACATCCGTAAGGGCAGCATACGCCGATTCCCTCCCTTGTGTATGTATTTGAGGGGTATTGTTTTTGTGTTATGGTGTGGAGTCATAGGTCTTGTCTCCTCTTTCTCTTTCAGATCTCTACAACAACTGGGGAAGGGAGGGAGGAGCCAAGACTTTTTGCCGGTGGTCATGTGTTCCAGTTGAGGGGAGGAGCCCGGAGGTCTCATGCGTATGCTGCCCTTACGGATGTTTAGAAAAAAGTTACCGGGTAACTAACTTGTTTTTTTTTTTTATTTGTCCTTTTTTTTTTTTTTTTTTTCAACATTTAACCCCTTGTGAACTGGTAAGGGGTCCATGAGACCCCTTATACCAGTTCACAAGGCTGGGGGGGGTGGTAAGTCACCTGCCCTAGCGGGTGACTTGCCATTAACCCCTGGCACCCCCATTACCTGCCTCCCCAAAGCCCAGTGGGGGGGCAGAAGAGCCCTGGCCCACATAGGCTATGTGGGCTCGTAGGCTGCAGGGTGGGGGGGCTACAAAAGCTGCCCCCCCCCACTCTGTGCCTACAAGCCCCCATAGCTGGTCCCGGGCTGGTTACTTTGGGTAAGGGGGACCCTACGTCTTCTTTTTTTTTTTTTTTTTTTTTTAAGGGTTTTTAACCCTTAAAAATCCCCCCAAAAATGGGGTTAATTTTTTTTTTAAATTAACCCTTTGTGTTCTGTCATCCAGCAGCTATAAAAGGCTTCCAGCAGGCGAGCAGAAGCCAGTGATTGCCGAGGGACACAGTGCTCTAGGATGGATGGGAGGTAAGTATTTAAAAAAAAAAAAAAAAAAAAAAAAATATATAATTTTCTCTCTTTTGTGTGTCTGTTTTTTTTTACATTTAACCCCCTGTGAACTGGTAAGGGGTCCATGACCCCTATACCAGTTCACAAGGCTGGGGGGAGGTGGCAGTCACCTGTGACTAGCGGGTGACTTGCCATTAACCCCTGGCACCCCCATTACCTGCCTCCCCAAAGCCCGGGGGGGGGGGGGTAGAAGAGCCTGGGCGCATGGGCTATGCGGGCTTGTAGCCTGCAGGGCCAGGGGCCACAAAAGCTGGCCCCTGTGCCCTGTTTCTACAAGCCCTGCATAGCTGGTCCCGGGCTGTTTACTTTGGGTAAGGGGGACCCCATGTCAATTTTTTTTGGGGGGGGGGATTTTTAACCCTTAAAAATCCCCCCCAAAAAAATGGGGGGACCCTATGTCATTTTCAATTTAACCCTTTGTAGTGTGGATGGTAGTTGTATTTTATTTGTAAATGTTATAAAGTACTTGTTTCAGTTAGGGGGGTCTCCTGGGCAGGAACGGGGGCTACCGATAAATATGTGCAATATGCTTTTCCTTAATAAAATACATTTTTTATTTAAAATAAGTCAATTTTCTAAAAATGTTTTTTTTTATTTTTTTACTTAATATTGTAAAAAACAAAATTAAAATTTACAAACAAGACATTTCATGTTAAAGCCTAAACTCTGCTGCAAAAAAATATAAATATAATTTTCCTGAAAATTCCAGCAAAACTGGCGCAAAACATGGCGCAAAATGGGGAAAAATGACCTGTCAACAGAGGGTGACAAAATCTCAAGTAGGCTGGCAATTAAAAGGGTTAATAGTACCTCTGCATGTTGGGTATTCTGTTCGGGGGACCTTGCGCTTTCAGACGTAGCTTGTTTTTTCTGGTTTGCATATTTATATTTTAGGAAAAGGTGTTTTTTATTCAGGTTTTTTATTCATTTATACATAATTTTTTATTTTTTTTTTTTTTTTTATACATTTTTTAGGGAAACCCTGCGCAACGAAAGAATTCTTTGAGGGATTAATTCCAGAAAGATGAGCCCACTACAACAAGCTGGGTACGCTTAGAAAGCTGTACTTTCAGGGAATATATGGTTTATGGGGGATATTCCAATGTAAAGGGTTGTTTTGGTTGAAAAATCGCAAGGTGCGCACTTTGTCTGCAGAGCTGAAATTTTCAAGTAAAATTACCGTTACGCACATGCTTAACTTTGGGGTGTTTGGCAACTCTTCCCTTGACAGAACCTATGCATGTTGGGTGTTCTGTTCGGGGAATGTTGCTTTTTCAGATTAAACTTGTTTTTTTTTTTGTTTTTTTTGTATATAGTTTTTTTAGGAAAATTTGGCTTTAATTCTTTTTTTATTCTTTTTTTTGGGGAAACTATTTGCAGCCAAAGAATACATTGAGGAATTACTTCCAGAAAACTATGGGCACATCAACATGCCTGGTAAACCTAGAAAGCTTGAGGTGTGTACTTCCAGAGAATATATAGTTTGTTGGGGGTATTTCAAATGTAAAGGGTTGTTTTTCTGGTAAAACTGCAAGGTGCGCATATTGCATTGCATAGTTGTATTTTATGTGGAAATCCCCTAAAGCACTATTTCAGTTTGGGGGGCAGGGAAGGGTGTCTACCAATACATATGTGGTACTGCTGTAACCGGGAGAAATTGGGATTTCACACGCAATAAGATTTTATTGACAAACTTATTTTTTATTACCAAAAAACACTACAAAATGTTAAAAAATATTTTATATTTTTTTTATTTCACCCAAAAATATTGAGAATACACCTAAAAATTTTATAAACAAGACATTTCATGTTAAAGCCCAAACAATATATTATTTTCCTGGGAAATCCCTGGAAATCCTTTCAAAAATGACAGTTGAACATGTGTAGCGCAAAATAGTGAAACATGGTCTGGCAACAGAGAGTGACAAATGCTGCAGGTAGGCTGGCACTTAAAGGGTTAATTGACTTTTTTTTTTATTTTCAGGTTTACCTTTAGAAATGAGCCATACAGAAGAGACTTTTGATTCATCCACAAAGTATTCTAATCAGCAGGTATTGTCATATGTATTGTACTGTATAATGTATTAAATGGCCCAATAATGTGTTCAAGTTGATTGCAAGTTACGTCTTTTTAAAGATGCTCAAAAGGTTTAGATTTGGACACTTGCTCCAGTGGTTCATAATTGGATAGTGGAATGGAAATTTTTGGAAAGGTTTTTTTTTTCTTCTGGAAAGTATCCTTCCTCCTCTTCTTCATCCTCCTCATCCCCTTCCTCCTCTTGCTCAATATTTTTGGCCATCCCACAGAGAGGCTAACTCCTGCCTCTATACTATGGATTTCCCTTAATAAGGTCACTGAATCTGCCCCTTTCTTAGCCTTGTCACGACCGAGGCACAGAATAAACTGCCAAGTGTCCGGGAGCGCTATGTTAAGATTCAAAGCATCTAGTTTTTTTTTTTTTTTTTTTTTTTCTTCCTTATTAGTCTTAGACTTCACTACACTGTCGGCATTGCTGTCCCACATTTTAGCCAGCAACTGGTCCTCTTCCTGGCAGGGAACGCTGCCTCTGGCTGCTATGCTTCTGCCGCTGCTTTCCCTTGCCCGCCTACACACTTGCCCGGGGTGTCTACTACACAGCTCTGCTACCCTGAAGTATAGAGCTTTCCTGTTTCGCTGAATTCCAAACGCTGGGAGAGCGAAAACCGGAAATGAAAGGCAGCATTTTAGACTCCCTGCCGAAACCGGAAGTGACGTCAGGTTACTTGACCTAGCAGGCTAGGCTAAACAGTGCTTTAGCTAGTAAACCGCCGACGCCCACACTGGCAGTCTCCAGCTTTCTCAAGTTTAAGTGACTCCACTGACATTGCTCCTCCTTTCTCCCCACTGCACTTTAAATGGCATACGGTGCTTGCTTAAGAGAAGCATGTAGCCTGAACGTTTGTGTGTGAGCCCGGCAGTCTCCCAGTAACTGTTAAAGCCTGTTTAGCCTATCCTGCTCCTCTCCATGTGCATGCGCTCTGTATACCAGTTACAGTGCTGTGGGGAGGAGTGAGGCAGACAAGAGGATGAGTGAGAATGGGAGGAGCTGAGATGACAGTGTACACAGCAATCCCCCCTTTAACAGATGTGATGGTAGGCCTCCGAGCTATAGGCAGTGAGGATGTGGTGCCCATGCCCCCTTTAATTAAAAGCTCCTATAAGCTGCTGGGAGAAGCCTCCAGCTAATGTGCTGCAGCCCCACATGGAGGGCATCCAATGGAGGGATTGAACACCTTGCTGGAAATGACGTAGGAAATGCTGATGAACAGCACCAGATGGGACGGTACCTGAGGCAAGCCCTGTCTTTGTGCTGCTGAACTGTTAGCTCAGAGGCAGGAGGGTGCAGTCATAGCACTGTGACAGGGGGGGCGCACTTCATCAGACAGTTACTGCTCTCTGTGCCAGCCCTGCTCCTGGAAGCCAATAACTGGTGGCTTGGGGAGAGCGCCTGCCACAGTCATTCACACTGGCCCACCCAACTCAACTGCCATCCAGGCCAACCTCAGCCGTCTGCATGCTTTGCCCACCAACTGGACAAGAGCACACTGTGAGGTAAATGCAGATAGTCCGGCTGCAGTGCGGTGCTCCCCTCACAGTGCAGCAGCGCCCCCCCCCCCTCCAAAAAGACAAAGTGGTTTATTCGTGGGCGACGGGAGCCGTCACCCAGGCTTTTTCTAAACTGTGAGACACTGCCCTGCCCCCACCAAATAGTGTTTACACTCATGTAAAAACAAATGCTCCTTATTCCCGAATCCAGCCCCTGAGATTGGCAGTGCTATGGCACCAAATTCTCAATCGTGTGCGCGCCCATTCACGTGAAAGGACAGGCGGGAACGCGCACGATGCGGAGAGTAGATGCTCCCAGCGGCCATCCGGGACTTTCAGGGAGTTGATACCGGGCGCTTGGTGCCGTAACAAACAAGTTGCGAGTTGCAAACAAATTAGACAATTTAAAGAATAACAGCTAAGCTTAGCACATTGAAGACATTTTGCCACACAATAATAGCGAATTTTAAAAATGCCATCCAAAATGAAATTAGTGGCAGAGCCTTATCTCGCCTGTGCTAGCCTGAAAGATGCCTGAAAATTTAGGTAAGGTGTGGTTATATGTATTGTGTGTGTTGCCATGAGGGGGGCAAAGAAGAGCTGCAAACTAATGCCTCACAGCATCCTGGGGGCTGAAGTGAAGCTTTGGAGGGGAGTGAGATTGCCCCCCCCCCCCCCCCCCAGACAGAAGCTGACTGCGAAGGCTGAATGGTGACTACCAGGCCAGAGAAGATAGGTCCCTGTGCTCCCCTACGCAACAGCAGAGGCAATCCCCCCCCCCCCCCCCCCATTTTGCATTTCTGTGATGAGCTGCTTTGTCTGGAAAGGGGTTTGCTGGGCTACCAGCATGGAGCTTCTCCTGTGAGGAGAGGGAATTGTCAGGACTCAGGAGAAAGTGACTTTACATTGGGGTGGCTTGCATCTGGCTAGCACTCTGAAGAGGCACTTCTTGGCTGGATCTTGAGTGAATGTGGATCCACCTCTGTGGCAGGGTTAGAACTCTGAAGCCCTAGGTAAGACTTCATGATAGTGAATTACAGGCTTTTGAAGTTGTACTTCATGCCCTGCCCGCAAGGAGGAGCCCACATTTACGGCTGGAATGTTTTACTGAGAATGCCACGTGGACTCTTGCTGTAAGGGTTTACAATAACGCCCCTGTGACTTCTATAAAGCCCTGTTGCTTCAGGGGCTATGGATTACAACCCAGATGTATTTCTTGTCCCCCACGGGAACCTGGAAAACAATCTTAGCTGTAAATGGAGAATACCCATAAAATATTAGATGTGTGTAAGTTTGAAGTATCTAAACTAGGTCTTCATATGGCTTATCTAGCTAGGATGGTTATTAGGTATCTGTGGAGTCCCAGACAGCTTGTTCACAGTGGGGCAATGTCTGGCCATTAAATCCTTTTTGTGACTAGATGGGCTAGTCCTTCCCAACATTAAGTGATTTGTCCTGGAAAGATTGTGGGTAATATTTGGGCAGTTAGGCGGGTACCGAGGAAAAAAAGATGCATGTGCACAAGGGTACTACTGTATTGGTAACTATGAGCAGGTAATTTTAGGCATATTTGGCAACTGGCAATTGTATTTAGACCGTGTGATACCCACACTGTCTAGTTGTAATGTAACTGTTTAGTCATTCATTTTAAAATATATATACTATTCTTGGTGTGCCACACACCCCGCTTCACCTTTAATTCTTCACGATTGGGTTACTCCCCGCCAGGTGACGCTGTGCAGAGAGGAAGTCTTGTAACGAGCCCCCTTCCGGCCTATATATACCTGGTACCTCCCATTTATCACCAGTGTTTTTCTCTCTGCATGACAAGACAGAAGATTGAAGTCTCCTGCTTGCAGGTAGCCGGGGTCTTACCCCGGCACCCCCTTTTGGTCTATTTCTGCCCGGTTTTGATTGTTTGTACCTTTATGGTGGAATGGAAGCCTCCCAGCCTAGGCTGCTCACTGGGCAATTGGTTGACGGCACTATAGGTGCCTAGGAGCTTATCTCCTCCGCTTGACCCCCTCTTTTGGGGGCAATGCGGCTAACCGGCATGGTGATCCGGAAGTGGGATGCCCCTGTCCCGAGGGTCCCCTTAGCCCCTTACTCTCCCGTTGCAGTCCCTTCTCCCTTCACTATGGGGGGGGGGGGGGGTAGAGGGGTGTGTATGTTGTGTCTGTTTTCACTTTGTTTGCTGCATGCTGGCCTGTAGGGCCAGAACTTTGGGTCTGCTTTAAGGGGACTAGGGCGGGCTGTTGTTCTGGTTACTGTTTTGACCTTTTCAGCTACCCCTCCCCCCTTCCCCTTTTCTCTGTGTGCGGGCCATGTGGATTTTCTGGGGCAGGCTGCCTAGTGTGTCCGTTTTTCCCTCCCCCCTTTCTCCTTTGATCTGAGGGCTTGTTTTGCCCTCTGATTGCCTTCTTCCGCCGTTTGGCGGGCTGCACTTTTCATATTTGGTGGGGGGGGCGGGGCCCGCATGACGTCAGGGGTGGGGGCGTGGTCCGGCGGCGCGTCCCCGGCCCCAGCCGCACTTCCTCCTGGTTCATTAGGAGGCTGCGTGCCGGGCTCGGGGCCGCATGTCTCCATTGCTGCTGCTACTGCTGCCCGCTCCGCCGCCTCTTCCGTGGACCGGCTCTGCAGCCTCGGCTCCACCGCTGCCCGGCTATTTTCTTCTTGGTTTTCTGATTGTTATAGTTTTGTTTTTTTTTGTTTTTTTTAAATAAAAAAGAAGGGAGGTAAATTAGAGACCAGGTTTTTCCTTGCCTCTTCAAAGCACTTTTTTTGTGTGGTGTTGTGTTTTAGATTACATGTTGCCATTCTGGGGGTCTTATTGTGGTTTGTCTGTCTTTTCCCCACAGATCCTGGGATTCCCTCATTACAGTGGCCTCCCGGTTCTATTTTGCCTGGCTAGTCTCTTTCCAAATTGGGACATATTTATATTGATATACTTGTATATATATTAAAACAAAAAAAAAAAGGGGGCCTTTTAATATTATTAATTAAATCCTCCCTCCCGGGACATTAACATAAGGGGGCATCCCGGGTGGCTTATGCCTTAAACCCAAAATTTTGCGAATACCATAAATCACCATATGGAGGCTTCCGATATTACCGGAAATGGTTCTTCTGGGCCATCTAGGGTGTGTGGAGGCTGTGGGATTCCTCTCCCAGCTGATGTGTTTGTATGCATTCCTTGTGCAAAGCAGAGTATTGCGCGTCAGTCCGTTGCTCCGGCTGCTGGCCCTTCACAACTTCCATCATCCCCTACCCCTCCCTCCCTGTTCCGGACCCCGCGTGACATTATCAAGAGTGGGGATTCGCAATCCGAGGTGGCGGCACGGTTGGCCAACCTCGAGAAAATAGTTTCCGTTAAAGCAGGGTTAAAGGCCACTGCGAAACGGAAGCACCTGACTCCTGTACCTCCGGCTTCACAGGATGATGTATGTGAGCCTGTGGATTGGTCCGATTGCTCCCTGGACGAGGAGGGAGAATTTTTGGTGGAGTCAGATGAGCCTGCAGATCAGCTTGAGGTTGATGCTATTGGCGATTTGTCTGCGGGGGGTTCTCGTGACACCCCCTCCATTCTGGCTCAAATGTTTGAAATTTTGAATTTAGATCCGCCTGAGGCCGTCACCCTGCCTAAGGGTCAGTTGTTTAATGTCTCTCAGCCGCCTTTGGTTTTTCCCAGACAACACCACTTTGAGAAAATTGTGCTCAAGGAATGGGAACATCCCACGTGGTTAACTGGAATTCCTTCTAGTTGGGAGAAACGTTATCCCTTTCCGCCAGAATTGGTGAAGCTTTGGTCGGTTTCTCCTGACGTCGATACCCCTGTACTAGGGCTCTCCAGCACGGCTATGGTGCAGTCTGCTGAGACTACTGCCCTTAAGGATGGTGAGGATCGTCGGATTGACCAGTACGCTCGCCATGGTTTTAGTTACGCCGGGTCAGCGATGCGCCCGGTGTGTGCTTCGGCGCTTCTTCTATTGGCGGTTAGATCTGTAATTCAGGGTCTGTGTGTGGATCTTGATCCCACTTGCAAGGAGCTTATTGCTCTCAGGCAGTGTGAGTCTTTTGTTTCCTATGTTCTGTCCACTCAGGACGGTGCGCTGGCTATGAGTAGCAAGACAGCTGCAATGCTGGTGGCTATTCGTCGGGCAGTATGGCTGCGCCAGTGGTCGGCGGATGCAGCTTCTAAAAAAATGCTCACAGCCCTCCCCTTTTTGGAGTTGCGGCTGTTTGGTGATAAAACTGATTCAGTTGCCAAAGGTGGTAAAATGCCGCAACGTAAGAAGCCTCGTCGTCCCTTTCGGGGGGCAAGTTCTGGTACACCAGAGGTGCAGGTTGGACTCGGGGGAAGGGCCGTGGCCGTCCCACTCAGTCCTGGGGCACCAAGCCCAAACCTGCTGATAAGCCCGCCCGCTCAGCAATGAGGGGCTGCCCTCACCCGAGCGGGTGGGGGGACGATTGCGACACTTCTGGTTCCAAACCAGGGAGAAGGTTCCGGACAGATGGATCCGGGAGATAGTGTCGTCCGGTTACAAACTGGAATTCGAGTCTCGCCCTCCTTCATGGTTCTTTCGGTCTCGGGTGCCCATCGATCCTTTGGCCGCACAGGGGCTCCTGGCGTCGGTAAAGAATCTGTTAGAAATGGCGGTCATCCGGTCATTACTCAACAAGTTCATCCGTTTTCGGAAGTTTCGCATGGAAACTTTGCGTACGGCCGTCGGTTCCCTTCGGCAGGGGGGACTTCATGACGTCCATAGACATCAAGGATGCTTATCTTCATGTTCCCATCTGCCACGCTCATCACCATCGATTCGTGATGGAAGATCAGCATTTTCAATTCGTGGCACTTCCGTTGGGCCTTACCTCGGCTCCAAGAGTGTTCACCAAGCTGCTGGCAGGGGTGATGGCTATTTTCAGATCTCGGGGCATTCGGGTCGTACCTTATTTGGACGACCTTCTCATCATGGCTCCGTCACTCAATCAATCGGAGACAGACACCAGGATGGTGGTCTCCACGCTGGAAAGCTTTGGTTGGGTGATCAACTTCTCCAAGTCCTCCCTTGCTCCGGCCAGGGTGGAGTCCTTTCTGGGGATGCAGTTGGACTCTCATCAACAGAGTGTTTCTCCCCCAGTCCAAAATTCATCTGATTCAGGAGTTGGCTCGGGTCCTACTTTCCAATCCTCGGCCGTCCATCCGTCTGGGGATGAGGCTGGTAGGGTTGATGGTTGCCTCCTTCGAGGCAGTTCCTTTTGCTCAATTTCACACAAGGACGCTTCAGCTTTATCTGTTGGCGTCTTGGGACCGGCAGCCTCGGTCGCTGGATCAGCCCTTCCAGTGGTCCTCCCGGGTCCGGCAGTCCCTCCAGTGGTGGTTGGTCTCTGCCAATCTCGTGAAGGGCAGGTCTTTCCTGACCCCTCTTTGGGAAATTGTCACCACGGACGCCAGTCTGTCGGGATGGGGCGGATTCTGGAAGGAGCTGCAGTTCCAGGGGCAGTGGGGACCTCAAGAGGCCCACTTACCCATTAATATTCTGGAACTGAGAGCCATCCGTCGGGTTCTTGCTCTCCTGACGCAGCACGTTCTGGGCCTTCCGGTCCAGGTGCGTTCAGACAATCGAACAGCGGTGGCTTACATCAATCATCAGGGAGGGACTCGCAGTCTGAGTGCTCTCAGAGAGGTGTCCCTGATCCTGACCTGGGCAGAGGCCCATGTTCCTTGTCTCTCGGCGGTATACATTCCAGGAGTGGAGAACCAGGAAGCAGACCGGTTGAGCAGGGGCTCTCCCCGTCTGGGAGAATGGGCTCTCCATCCTCCAGGTTTTTCACTCACTGTGTCTCCAATGGGGGACACCGGAGGGGGACCTGTTTGCCTCTCGTCACAATCACAGGCTCCCGAACTTCGTGTCGCTCTCCCAGGATCCTCTGGCAGTGGACACCATGTCCCTGAGTTGGGGGGATCTGGGTTTTCTATACCTGTTTCCTCCGACCCATGCTGGGCAGGGTGGTTCGGAAGTTGGCTCTGGAAAGGGTGTCCACCGTTCTCGTGGCCCCAAGGTGGCCAAGGCGAGTGTGGTTCGCAAACATCGTTCGGCTGGCAGTGGACCAGTACGTTCTGCCTCTTCGGCCCGATCTGCTCACTCAGGGTCGGTTGTGTTACCCCAATTTACCAGCGCTGGGTTTGACGGCCTGGCTGCTGAAACCTCCATCTTGAAGGAGGAGGGTCTTTCTGACTCAGTTGTCAAGACTCTGATCAGTGCCCGGAAGAGGTCTTCTTCTATCATCTACTATAGGACTTGGAAAGCCTATATCGCTTGGTGCGAGATTAGATCTGTTCCTTGTAGGGTCTTCTCGGTCTCCAGGATTCTGGAGTTTTTACAATCAGGGCTGGTCTTCAGCTAAGTACGTTGAAAGGGCAAGTTTCTGCCTTATCTATCTTTTTTCAGAAGCGTTTTGCACTTCAGCCTTTAGTTAAAACTTTTTTCCAGGGGGTTACGCATGTGCGGCCTCCCAGGAAACCATTACTCCCGGTTTGGGATTTGAATTTGGTTCTTTCTGCTCTTCAGGCTCCTCCCTTTTGAGCCTCTGCAAGATATTGCTTTGTCTACCCTGACTCAGAAGGTTGTCTTCTTGGTAGCTATCACTTCGGTTCGGCGTGTCTCGGAGTTGGCGGCCTTGTCTATCCAGGCGCCTTACTTTGAGAGGCATCAGGATAAAGTGGTCTTTCGGTTCAAGCCAGACTTTCTTCCTAAGGTTGTTTCTGCTTTTCATTTGAATCAGAATATTGTTCTTCCCTCCTTGTGTCCTAATCCGAAGAATGACAAAGAGAGGGTTTTGCATTGTTTGGATGTAGTACGCTGTGTTAAGTACTACTTGATTATCACGTCTCCTTTTCGTAAGACGGATGCCTTTTTTGTTGTGCCCTGTGGGCCTAACAAGGGTTTGGCACCAGCCAAATCTTCTATTAGTAAATGGATACGTCAGGCCGTTGTTGCGGCCTATTCTGCTAAGGGGAAAGTTCCCCCTTTTCGTATCACTGCTCATTCTACTTGCGTCGTTGGAGCGTCTTGGGCTTTTCAGCACCAAGCTTCTGTTGAACAGGTTTGTAAGGCCGCCACTTTACAAAGTTGATGTGCGGGCCTCAGCGGATGCTGTTTTTTGGCCGCAAAGTTCTGCAGACTGCAGTCATTTAAGTTATGCTTCACCTTGCCTTGAGATGCCCATCCCTTGTGGACACTGCTTTTGGATGTCCCAATCGTGAAGGATATTAAAGGTGAAGCGGGGTGTGTGGCACACCAAGAATAATACCATTTTGTGAGTACTCACTTGAAAAATGGATATTGTTGGTGTGCCACACACCCCGCTTCACTCCCACCCTTTTCGGTATTCCGAATCCTTTATATGGTGAAGCTTTTATTTTGAGGTTACCGTTAAAATACTGGTACCTTGTCTTTCTGCTTTTTAATATACTGGTGATAAATGGGAGGTACCAGGTATATATAGGCCGGAAGGGGGCTCGTTACAAGACTTCCTCTCTAGGTTACTCACCGCCAGGTGACGCTGTGCAATCGTGAAGAATTTAAAGGTGAAGCGGGGTGTGTGGCACACCAACAATATCCGTTTTTCAGGTGAGTACTCACAAAATGGTATTTTTTCTTTACAAATGGGCAATTGTGCTGTAACATAAATCTATGCACAATTCAGTATTTTATGCTTTCTCATTGCTGTGATTCCTTTGGTCACCTGCAACCTGGAACCTACAGTAAGCGATTTATTGTTTAAATTGATCATTGATATTCTTTTGAATTTTTATATTTTAAAAAGCCTATTTCTTAACATCCATGTTCCAAAAAGATTGGGCGGTAGCTGTCCTGAAATATTAAACTGGTCTTTGAGCTTATCACATTTACCTCGAGAAGGGGTTATTTTCAGTTTCAAAAAGGTTTTGATGTCAAATACAAGGTCGAAATATGTGGGGTCCCAATGTGGGGTTAACAGGTCAACATGTATGCTTGTTGATTTAGCGAGACATTGATATGTACATTGGACTATAACTTTAAAAACAAGTGTTATACATGTCAAACGCACTTTATTCTTAGTATACAGTACGTCCTGCTCCAGATTAGATTACTTACACTCGGGTATTACTCCGCCAGATGGCGCTGGACTGCAGAGACATCGAAAACAGGCTCCTCCCGGCCCCTCAAATACCCAGGGACCTCCCACAATCCCCAGCTCTTGGACTACGAAGGACAAGAAGATAGCTCTCCTCGCAGGTGAGCGGGGCTATTAGCCTGTGGCCCTGTAGGACTATTCCCACCCGTTCCATCAGTAATTGCCTCCCAGCCTTGGCTGCGCTGGTCGGGTAATGGTAGACAGCACCGCTGTTAGGTGCTAAGGAGCGCTGCCCCACCGCAATCCCCCACCAAAGTGTAGGCGGTACAGGCATATGGTGAGCCTCTATGGGATGCCCTTCCCGCAATATTGCCCCTTGCCCCTGTCTAATATATCTTTTATGCTTCACTACATTTTGCTTGGTGTCAGCCGCCACGCTGACTTGTTTTCACTTATTGTGCCTTGAAATTGCCGCCACTGCGCGCGCTTTCCTGTGTTCAGCGCTTGGCGGTGGTGTTACCTCAGGCGCCGGTGCGCCGTCATAGGCTGCTTGTCACTTGTATGGCTTCGCGCTCTTCGGGGGCGGGGCCTGTCTTTGGTGCGTTCTGCGTCACTGTTCATGCGGGCCCGCCCCTCGAGGTATACCGACGCCATTATTCCAAGTATGTCACACACCCCGCTTCCAATATTCATGACATATGGGTTATGTCCAGTAGAGGGCGAACTTCTGCAGAGATGACAGGAAAAAAAGAAGCCTCTCCCGGTCCATAAATACCTGGGACCTCCCACACATTCCCCAGTATTCTCTGCAGGAGTCGGCGAGCAAGTCAGAAGATGGCTGTCTCTTCCTTGCAGGTACGCCGGGTTCACACCCGGCCATATTTGTCCCCATTTCTGCCCGGACCTTGTAAATTTAAACCCCTAGGCTAGGCTGCAGGTCTGGGTGAGGGTAGGATACACCTTATTAGGTGTACTGATAGGAGCCTTGCTCCTCCGTGAGACCCCATTACAGGGGGTAGGCGGCTACCAGGTTGGTGACCCTGGTTTGGGATGCCCTGTTCGTTTCCCCACTAGCTTCTACTGTAGTTGGGGACTTCCCCTTCCATTACTCCCTTTCCTGCAATATGGGGGGGGGGGGCGGTGTCTTTTCACTTTGGTCTTCCTAGTTTGATGTATGACTGTGTGTAGTGTTTTTATTGTGCCAGTGTTTGCTCTTGCGCTGCTGCACGCCTGGAGCCTTCGGCTCCGCACTCCGTGGGGAGAGCTTCTTCCCCTCCTGTTGTCCGGGGAGGGGGCGGGGCCGGGCGCTTGGCGCGCTAGTGGCGGCCCATCTTTCTCTCTCTGGCGGCCTTTGCGGTGCCTGGCATTGGCCGGGAACAGAGTCTATGGGGAAGGGGCGGGGCCAGCTGCGGCGCACCATCCGCGCTGGCTTGGCCCTTCTCCCTCTGTGGTGTGCACTGGCTGGACGGAGACGCCATTACGGTTTTATGAGTGCCCCGAGGGGATACCTTTTTGTCCTTTACTTGATCAATCGTATAGTGTGCACATTGTCTAATGCGGCTGCTGCCATTACATTACAGTCTCGGTACACAGTGTTTTTACCATTTTACTGTCTACAAGCATGTTTGTTATTGAAAGTGTGCCTTGCTTATGGGGTTCCCCCTCTGCCTTTTTTTTTGTCTTTCAGAGGAGGACCCTGCTTAGTTGAAAAGGCGTTCTCCCGGTCCTAGGGTCCCTTGGAAGAATTGGGGGCAATATTATTAATTTTATTATTGATATTATTATTATCATTGTAAAAATCCTTCCACTAACGGACTTAAGGGGCATCCCGGGTAGCTTCTAGCGCAATTCCTTCTGGTCATCGCGACTACCATAAAGATCACCATATGGAGGCTTCCCAGGATACCGGGCCCGGGCTCCCTTCGGGACAAACCCGGCAGTGTGTGGGTTGTGGGGTATCCCTTACGGGGGATAATGTACTGATTTGCATACCATGTGCTCAGCAGGCCATAACGCGGCAGCCGGGGTCCCAGGCGTCTGGGTCCGTGCCACCGGCCTCATCTCCTACCCCACCCCGCCTTATCCGCACCCCAAGTGACACGGTCATTGGGAGTCGCAATCTGGTGTGTGTGCTAGATTGGCCAACATCGAGAAATTGATTTCTAGCTCTGCGGCCAGAAAGGCCCCAGCTAAGAGAAGACATCTGTCTCCGGCTGTGCCGGTTCTGGATTTTGATGACTATGATTCCCTTGGCTGGGCTGATTATTCCCCGCTTGAGGAGGGGGAATTATTTGCTGAATCTGATGCTGAGGATCAGCAGTTTTTTGATACGGGGCAGGCGCAGGGGGATGCCGTTTATACCCCCAGTGTCCTGGCCCATTTATTTGAGGTGCTGGATATTTCTCTTCCAGCGGAGTCTCCTCCGCTGAAATGGAAATTCTTTGGAACTTCTAAGCCTCGCTTGGAGTTTCCAAATCAGAATCATTTGGAATGCATGATTCTTAAGGAATGGGAGAGACCTAGCCGGCTCCCCGGTGTTCCTCAGGGATGGGATAGGAAGTATCCCTTTCCGGTGGACGAGGTGAAGCGCTGGTTGTCCCCTCCCGAGGTCGATGCGCCCCTTCTGGAATTGTCCAACACCTCTGTTCTTCTCTTATACATTCTCCAGATGCCACCACTCTAAAAGATCGTGAGGACAAGCGCATTGACCAAATGGCCTGCCATGCCTTCGCTAGTCTGGGTTCAGCCCTGCGGCCTGTTTGTGTGTCTGCGCTCATGGCTGTGGCTACCAGGTCTGTGGTTAGGGACCTGTTGAGTGGTTCGCAGCTTAACCCGGCCAGTAATGAATTTGCGGTGTGAATTGTTCATGTCTTTTGTTTTATCCGCCTTGGATGACACAATATGCATGTGTAGTAGAACCTCGGCGTTGCTAGTGGCTATTCGCCGATCGGTCTGGTTGCGCCAATGGGCGGCTGACATTGCAGCTAAGAAATCACTTACAGGGCTACCCTTCTTGGGTATGCGTCTCTTTGGAGATAAATTGGATTCGGTGGCGAAAGGGGGGAAGTTACCACAACGTAAGACTCAGCGTCACTCCTTTCGGGGGGCAGGCTCCTTTTAATCCCTCCTTTCGTGGTGCCAGAGCAGGCAGAGGTTTTGTCTACCTTCAGAGGTGATTCCTGGAACAGAGGCAGAGGATGCGCTCGTCCTGAATCTGCCTGGGGTTCCAAGCCCGCTGCCAAGCCAGCTCAGCAATGAGGGGGTGCCCTCACCCTTGCGGGTGGGGGGACGGCTGCGACACTTCTTCCAGGTTTGGGCCCGGGAGGTCACAGATCACCGAATGGATCTTGGAAGTGGTCTCTTCCAGGTACAAACTGGAGTTCGAGTACCGGCCTCCTCACAGATTCCTCAGATCTATGGTGCCCTCGGATCCCGGGGCTGCGCAGGGGCTCCTGTGGGCAGTAAAAAATCTTCTGGACATGGAAGTCATATGCCTGGTGCCGGGGCTATTATTCCATCCTCCTCACGGTTCCCTATAAGGATGGATCCATAAGACCCATTCTGGATCTGAAGCTTCTCAACAGGTTCATTCGAACCAAGAAGTTCCGCATGGAGACTTTGCGCTCAGCCATCCTTTCTCTTCGTCAGGGGGACTTCATGACGTCCATGGACATCAAGGATGCTTACCTTCATGTACCCATCTTCCCAGCACACCAGAGATTTCTCAGGTTGGGAGATCAGCATTTTCAGTTTGTTGCCCTCCCTTTCAGGCTGACCTCGGCACCAAGGGTGTTCACGAAGGTGCTGGCGGGCATAATGGCCCTCCTCAGAGCCCAGGGCATTCGCATTGTGCCATATCTGGACGACATCCTCATTACGGCATCCTCTCTGCCAGGCGGAGCTAGACACCAGGACAGTGGTGACGACACTGGAGAGGTTCGGCTGGGTGATCAACCATCCCAAGTCTTCTCTATCCCTGCCAAGGGGGACTTTGTATCTGGGCATGAATCTGGATACCGTTCAGACCAGGGTGTTCCTACCTCAGTCAAAGGTGCAGATGGTTCAAGATCTGATGCGTCTTCTCCTGTCCAACCCTCGCCTGTCTATCTGGCTAGGGATGAGACTGGTCGGATTGATGGTGGCTTCCTTTGAGGCAGTTCCCTTTGCTCAGTTCCACATGAGGTCGCTTCAGCTCCATTTACTGTTGGCTTGGGACAGATGTCCGCTGTCATTGGATCAGTCATTTCTAATGTCTCCCCGGGTTCGGCAGTCTCTTCAGTGGTGGCTGGAACCAAGGAATCTTCTGAGGGGCAGGTCTTTTCTGACCCCTTGTCCAGGGGTTCCTGGAAGGAACATCAGTTCCAGGGGCTGTGGGGTCCTCGGGAGGCCCACACCCCCATCAATGTCTTGGAGCTGAGAGCTATTCGGTTGGTGCTGTCACGCTTGACGCATCACCTCCAGGGTCTGCCAGTTCAGGTTCGATCAGACAATCGGACTGCGGTCGCTTACATCAATCGCCAAGGAGGGACTCGCAGCAGGAGTGCCCTCAGGCAAGTTTCTCTGATTCTTGCATGGGCGGAGAGCAATGTCCCATGCACTTGAGCGGTGTACATTCCAGGTGTGGAGAACACGGAGGCGGACTCCCTGAGCAGGGCATTCTCTCGCCGAGGGGAATGGTCTCTCGACCACAAAGTATTCCGGTCGCTTTGTCACAAGTGGGGGATTCCGGAGGTGGATTTCTTTGCCTCACGTCACAATCACAAGCTTCCTGCATTTGTGACTCTGTCTCAGGATCCCCTGGCAGTGGACGCCATGTCTCTTGCCTGGAGGGATCTGGGGTTCCTGTATCTGTTCCCCCCCCTTCTCCATGGTAGGCATGGTGGTGCGCAAGCTGGCTCAAGAGGGTGCGCTAGCAATTCTGGTGGCCCCAAGGTGGCCAAGACAGGTTTGGTTCGCAGACGTCTTACGGCTGGCGATAGATCAGTACAGGTTGCCCCTGTTTCCGGATCTGACCACTCAAGGGCAACTTGAGTTACCCCAATTTACAAACGCTGGCTTTGACTGCGTGGCTGCTGAAACCTTGGAGGTCCTATATTGATTGGTGTGAGGCTAGGGCCTTGCCTTGCAGGGTGTTTTTGATCCTTAGGATTTTGGATTTTCTTCAACACTGTCTGGACCTGGGGTTCCAGTTTAGTACCTTGAAAGGGCAGGTCTCTGCCCTGGTGGTCTTCTTTCAAAGGTCCTTTGCTCTTCATCCTTTTGCTTAAAACTTTTTTCCAGGTGGTCACTCGTGTGCGCCCCCCTCGAAAGCCTTTGTTGCCTGTTTGGGATTGGAATTTGGTTCTGTCGGCCCTACAGGGGCCTCCTTTTGAGCTGGTGCAGGATGTTGCACTTTCTATGCTTACACAAAAGATTGCCTTTTTGGTGGCTATTACCTCTGTTCGGCGTGTCTGAGTTGGCGGCTCTTTCCATTCAAGCCCCTTACTTTGAGAGACACCAGGACAAGGTGGTTTTTTGTTTTAAGCCAGATTTCCTTTGGTGGTTTCTGCCTTACATCTCAATCAGGATGTGGTTCTCCCTTGTGTCCTAAGCCTAGCAATGACGAGGAGAGGGTCCTGCATTCTTTGGATGTGGTTCGTTGTGTGAAATACTATTTGGTGGCTACTTCTTCCTTTCGTAAGAGACGCCTTGTTCGTGGTGCCCTCCGGACCCCGGAAAGGTTTGGCGCCTGCCAAGTCTACCATTTTAAGTCAGGCCATTGTAGGGGCCTATACTGGCAAGGGGAGGGTTCCCCTTTTTCAGACCACTGCTCACTCTACTCATGCTGGGGCTTCCTGGGCTTTTCAGCATCAGGCCTCTGTTGAACAAGTTTGTAAGGCTGCTACTTGGTCTTCTGTTCATACTTTTTCCAAGTTTTATAAGGTTGATGTGCGGGCCTCGCGGATGCTGTTTTTGGCCGCAAGGTTCTGCAAGCTGCAGTGGTTTAAATTGGTGCATTTTTTGCTGTATTTGGATCCCCACCCATGACTGACACTGCTATTGGATGTCCCATATATCATGAATATTGGAAACGGGGTGTGTGACATACTTGGAATGATACCATTTTGTGATTACCTGTAAAATGAGTATTATAAGTATGTCACACACCCCGCTTTATCCCGCCCTTATTATATTCTGGATCCTTTATAGGGTGAACCTTTATTTTTTTGTATTTGACTCTTCCTGGTTCCCTTACTGCTTTCCTATACTGGGGAATGTGTGGGAGGTCCAAGGTATTTAGGGACCAGGAGGGGCTTCTTTTTTTCCTGTCATCTCTGCAGAAGTTCGCCCTCTACTGGACATAACCCATATGTCATGAATATTGGAAGCTGGGTGTGTGACATACTTATAATACCCATTTTACAGGTGAGTAATTACAAAATGGTATTTTTTTTGCTTGTTCCGGCTGCTGCGTGACGGGCTTCTACATACCGCGGTCCATGAGTGCCCTCGCGGGTGGCTTTATTACCGCTGTTAATTATTGTATACTTACGGCTCCCCTTTGATTATGTCTTTCAGACGGGCGAATGCTCTTGGCTTCTCCCGGCCCTTCTCCCTCTATTTAGTTAACTTGTGAGGCCTAGTGTTAATTACTCACACTTCCCTAGCTGGTTATTGGGGCATCCGGGGTTGCTTTATAGCGTCAATCCCCATCGGCCTATTGTGCCGCTATAATCACCATATGGAGGTGTCTCAGGATAATGTGCTCGGGGTTCCTTCGGGACAAGCCCGGCTGTGTAGCTTGTGGGGTGTCCCCTATTAGCGCTGACAATGCGCGGGTCTGTGTACCTTGTGCCGAGCAGGTGCTTGTGCTGCAATCTGGCCTTCCAGTGGCTGAGTCTGTTATTTGTTTCGCCTCACCTACTCCCCCAAGCTTAAATCTCACTCCTACTGTGTTGCATACAAGTGTGGCGTCTCAGCCTGATGTGTCTTCTAGACTGGCTAGTGTTGAGAAGTTGATTGCTAATACCTTGGCGCATAAGGCCTCTGCAAAAAAGCGGCACCTAACGCTTGATGTCACTCTTTTCCCTATGGAAGCTGATGAGTTTTTGGAACTGTCTGGCTATACCCCTTTGGAGAAAGGGGAGCTATTCTCGGACTCGGGGGTCATCTGATGAGAGGCCCAGGGGTCATGACGATTCTGGCTCTGACCCCTGGGCCCCGGATGATACTGATAGGCTGTTGGCTCAGATTTTTGAGTTTCTGTCTATCTCTCCCCCTGTTGCGGCCCCCAGGCAATGGTGGGGGGGGGGGAACTTTTTCATACTGCTAAGTCACGCTTGGAATTTCCTGAGAGAGCACATTTTAATAACCTTGTGCTTAAACCGGACCTTCACCATGATTTAATGAAAAGCCCAAACTCTTAAAAAACAATTCCTCAGCATCTAAAATTAATATATTTTACATGTTTAGTCACTAATTTATTATACTTTCCCCCACTGGGCTGCAACTCTGTTCGGGAATTTAGGATACGGGCGCCGCCATCTTGACTCAGAAGCATCACACTTACTGAGGAGAGGAGAGTGGGATAAGGTACAGGGGGGCGGGTTATAGCTGTGCTTTGCTCAGACAGAGCAGAGCTGGGGTCAGGGAAAGGTCAGCAGTCCCAGAATGCAGAGCAGCACAGTCACTTCCTGTTTGCAGGCACTTCCTGTTTGCAGGCTGCCTGCAAAAATGGCAGCTTCCATAAGCCGCCATCTTGGATGTTTAAAGGCTTATAAAATGCAGTAGATGCAGGTAGGATGATTTTTAATGTGAGCAATCTGTATGTACAGGGTGTGGGAAACATATAAGCTAGACTCTTATTTAGAGTGAAGGTCCGCTTTAAGGAATGGGAGCGTCCCAGTAGACTTCCCGGTGTCCCTAAGAAAAAGAGGATCTAAACTATCTCGCAAGTTGTTAATTTGCATCTGGTACGTGATTTAATAGATGGTGGTGGGAGTTGTCACCAATTAGCATCCTTGTTGGAAATACACACAAGAGGTGGATTTGTTATAATCAAGAGGAAAAGTGTCTTTGTATTGAAGGAGAAAGTAATGTCCCGCGGAGTGGTGATGTGTTCAACATACAATTAATTAATTTTGCAATACAGACTGATCCAACACAGTTTGAGTACTCCAGCGAGGACTTTTAAGTTTAATAATTATTTCTGATTTAATTTATTTAACCTATTTTTCACTAATTAATATGTGTTGTAAGCGCGGTGTTGAAATTAATTGTTTTATCACTAGTTCACTATATGCACAGAGTTGGATACTCAGCTGGTGATGTCCACCCTGGAATCATTTTGGCTGGGTGATCAACCACCCCAAGTCTTCTGTCTCCCTCCTTGGTGACTTCATTCCTGGGAATGAATCTGGATATAGTTCAGGCAAGGATTTTTCTTCCTCAGCAGAAGGTGGACAGTCTTCTAATTGCACAGGTCCAGTTCCTGCTATCTTGTCGTCATCCCTCCATCAGGCAGGGAATGCAGCTGGTGGGCCTGATGGTGGCGTGCTTCAAGGCGGTCCCTTATGCTCAGTTCCACTTGAAGCCTCTGCAACTCCACCTCTTGTCAGTATGGGACAAGGACCCTGCGTCCCTGGACCGGGTCTTTGCGTTTTCCCCCCTGGTCAGGTGGTCCCTCTTGTGGTGGCTGGACTCCAGGAACCTGTTGGGGGGCAGATCCTTTCTGACCCCCTCCTGGGAGACGGTCACCACAGATGCCAGTCTGTCAGGTTGGGGGGGTTTCTGGAAGTCCCTGCAGTTCCAGGGGAGGTGGGGCCCTCAGGAGGCCCACACACCTATCAACGTCTTGGAGCTGCGGGCGATCAGGTTGGTTCTGGCTCAGTTGACTCCTCACCTTCGGGGCCTGCCTGTTCAGGTGCGCTCGGACAACCAGACGGCAGTTGCCTACATCAATCATCAGGGAGGGACCCGGAGCAAGAGGGCCCTCCAGGAAGTGTCTCTGATCCTGACCTGGGTGGAAGCCAATGTTCCCTGCATATCAGCGGTGTACATTCCGGTGGTGGAAAATCTGCTGGTAGACTCTCTGAGCAGGGGGACCTCTTGCCAGGGAGAATGGTCCCTCTGCAACAGGGTTTTGCAATCTGTGTCACCGTTGGGGGCCAACCAGAATGTGGATCTGTTTGCGTCCCGTCACAATGACAAGCTCCCGGCCTTTGTCTCTCTGTCCCAGGATCCTCTGGCCTTGACCATGGATGCCCTTGCAATGTCTTGGCAGGACTTTCAGTTCCTTACCTGCTCACTCAAGGTCCCTTACGCCATCCCAATTTACAAACTCTGGCTTTGCCGGCCTGGCTGCTGAAACCTCCATCTTGATGAAGAAGGGGCTGTCTACCTCGGTTGTTGATACCATGATAAAGGCTAGAAGGAAGTCGTCTTCTTCCATTTACTACAGGGTTTGGCGTGCCTACATTGACTGGTGTGAGTCTAAGTCTCTTCCCTGTCGTGTGTTCTCTATTCCCAGGATTCTGGAGTCCCTGCAGCATGGGTTGGAGATGGGGCTCCAACTCAGTACTCTGAAGGGTCAGGTTTGTGCCCTGGCTGTTTTCTTCCAGAAGTCCTTTGCTCAGCATTCTCTGATCAGGACTTTTTTCCAGGGGGTTACTCATGTGCGTCCCCCACGTAAGCCTATGATGCCTCTTTGGGATATGAACTTGGTTTTGTCAGCCTTGCAGGGTGCTCCCTTTGAACCTGTGCAGGATGCTGCCCTTGCCATTCTTACTCTCTAAGTTGTCTTTTTGGTGGCTATCACCTCTGTTAGACATGTGTCTGAGTTGGCGGCGCTCTCCATCCAGCCCCCCTACTATGAGTTCCGCTTCAAGCCGGACTTTCTGCCCAAGGTTGTGTCTGCCTTTCATTTAAATCAGGACATTGTTCTTCCGTCATTGTGCCCTAATCCTAGTATTGCTAAGGAGAGGGTCTTGCATTCTTTGGATGTCTTTAGGCGTCTGGAGTACTATTTGATGGCTACTACACCTTTCAGAAAGACTGATGCTCTTTTTGTGGTCCCTTCTGGTCCTAGGAAGGGTTTGGCTGCTGCCAAGTCTACTATTGGCAAATGGATTCGTCAGGCTGTGATTCAGGCCTATTCAGAATCCTCCCTTCCGCCTTACTGCTCATTCTACTCGTGCTATTGGTGCCTCCTTGTTTGAACAAGTTTGCAAGGCTGCTACTTGGTCTTCTGTTCATACCTTTTCAAAGTTTTACAAGGTTGATGTTAGGGCCTCAGCTGATGCTGTGTTTGGCCGCAAGGTTTTGCAGGCGGCAGTGGTATGACCTGTCTGCTGTTGCCTTTGGGGATTCCACTCTACTTTATGGACACTGCTATTGGATGTCCCAAGTGTAAGTAATCTTTCTGGAGCAGGATGTAATGTATACTAAGAATAATACAATTCTGTGATTACTCACCTGTAGAATTGGTATTATGAGTATACAGTACGTCCTGCTCCACCCCACCCTTGGTTTTGCATTATCTTGGATCCCCTGTATGGTGATTGTTATCATTGTTGTAGTTACCAGTTTGGGTTGTTTTAATTCTCCCGGCTTCTCGATAACTGCTTTTCAATGCTGGGGATTTGTGGGAGGTCCCTGGGTATTTGAGGGGCCGGGAGGAGCCTGTTTTCTATGTCTCTGCAGTCCAGCGCCATCTGGCGGAGTAATACCCGAGTGTAAGTAATCTATCTGGAGCAGGACGTACTGTCTACTCATAATACCAATTCTACAGGTGAGTAATCACAGAATTGTATTTTTTTTTCTTTTTTTTTTTTTTTTTTCTTTTTAATTGCATCATTTTAGGATTTTAGGTGGGTTTCTAAATTTTTGGCCTTCCTGGTATGTTCACTCTTTTAAATCCTACCATGAGGACAAGAGATATTTCTTCATTTTACTTCAGGCCATCAGGAGAATTCAGTAACGACAGGGTTAACCTCTCTTGGCCCAAGGCCGTGGACCGCTTTGGCTGACTTCCTCCACTCCAGTTTTTTTTTTTTTTTTTTTTTTTTTGCAGTTGGACTGGACTTCAGGGCTGTATCTGAACTCCTCTCCCATTTATTTTTTGTTTTTTATATTATACTTGGGGGCGCTTTGGAGTGTCATTGCTACTCTGGGCTGAAGTCTTTCATTAAAAAGCAAATCGGCCTATCTGGTGAGCCTGAGTGGGGGTGACCAGGGAAATTATTTTCCCTCTTTTATTGCTCTTTCCTATGTGTTAAATGTGTAATTTTATTGGTTGTAAAATTCAAAATTTGCGTGCCTTTAAGGGGGCAGAGCTCAGGCGGCAGTGAAGAACACAAGGGCTCATGTTTGTTTTTTTTTTCCTCGGTTGCCTTCTGCTAGGCAAAGTGCCTTGCACCGCTGATGCCCCGCTGGTTCTTCTCTGGGTCACAGCGCACTTTCTAGGCCGGAGATGTTGGAACAATTTTGGCTAGATGAAGTGCCTTCGCCGCTTCTTCGACCCGCTGCCTCTGGAACGATTTTGGCTAGGCAAATCGCCGAGCACCGTCAACACCGGTTCTCCTCTGGCAGTGCATGTTTGCTGGGGTTGTTGGCCAGGCAAAAGGCCGTTTCTAAGTCACTGCACAGCCACCCTCAAGCGAACGTAAACCTTTAGGTGTGTCCTTCTGTTTGTTTAATTATGACTTTATTTTATTTGTGTATGTTTATTAATATTGCTCATGTGGACCTAAACCTTTTAGGTAGGTTAAATGTGATTTTATTTTGATTTGTTTGATAGAGTGTGGGAAAGGGCAGGCAATATGTTGTGTGGTCACCCCTTAAGGTCTCGTAGTAGTGGCTATCGACAACTTTTATATACTTGGCCTCAGATCAGATATATAGACTAGTATTATTTTCACCATAACGGAGGCATCTGGGGTAGTCTGATCTGGCCCTTAAAGTGGACCAACACTCAGTGTGATCTGCCCCGGAACCTATAAGATTCCCGGGCCGATCCGATCCCTCCCCGTGGGGCATCCAAAATCGGTATGCCCCGCTGTGTGAAACTCCCCCAGGAGGCCGAGAAACCTTACCTGGATCCCAATCCAATGGAGCATGCGCGGGCCGCGGCCACGTCTCGCGCTTCTCTCTAGCCCTGTTAGAGGGAAGCCCGAGATGCAGCCGCCAGCGTGCTTGGAGCCGCTGCGGTAAGACGTCTCATTGACGCTCATACCACAGCGGCTCCGAGCGAGCTGATTGGACGAGCAGCCACGCATGCGCCGTAGGAGCGGGGTGAGGTGATTTTTTTTTTTTTACTTGCGATCTGCGGGGTTTCACATAGCGGGGAGACCCAGGTTAGTCACAATCCTGGGTGTTGGTCCACTTTAACAGATAGGGTAAAACTATGTCCAGTATGCTTGCAAGTGGCACTGGACGAGGATAGCACGGTGTGCAGGGATTTTGCTACAGTATTAGTGGATAAATTTGGAAGACAGTTGTCTCCCCCTTGCACGGGTTCTGAGCCCTGTCACGGTGCCCTCTTGGCCTCAAGGCTCCCACGGCAGCCCTCAAGTAGACCTAAACCTTCAGTGAGTCATTCAAGTAGTATTGGCTACTAAGGAGGTTAGACGACGTCTAATACTGCTTTCTGCAGGGCCTTCTTTTTTTTTTTTTTTTTTTCTTTTTCCTGGGGGTAGAGGTTTTGCCTCTTCAGGATACCAAATAGTTTTTTGGAATAAGACAAAGTCCCAAATTGAGGTAAGAGATGTCTGGTGGAATAAAGCCAAACCTCCTTCAAAGCCTGCTCAGGCATGAAGGGATGCCTACGCCCTTAGAGGGGGACTGCTTCTGCATTTTGCACACATTTAGGGGCTCCCTGGGGGGTGCCCATTTTTTGGAGGGATTTTTAAGGGTTAAAAACCCTTAAAAATAAAAAAAAAATGACATGAGGTCCCACTTACCCAAAGTAACCAGCCCGGGACCAGCTATGCAGGGCTTGTAGGAACAGGACGCAGGGGCCAGATTTTGTGGCCCCTGGCCCTGCAGGCTACATGCCCGCATAGCCCGTGGGCCCGGGCTCTTCTGCCCCCCCCCCCCCCCTGGGCTTTGGGGAGGCAGGTAATGGGGGTTCCGGGGGTTAATGGCAAGTCACCCGCTAGTCGCAGGTGACTTGCCACCCCCCCCAGCCTTGTGAACTGGTATAGGGGTCATAGACCCCTTACCAGTTCACAAGGGGTTAAATGTAAAAAAACAGAGACACACAAAGAGAAAATTATTAATTTTTTTTTTTTTTTGATACTTACCTCCCATCCATCCTGGAGCACTTTGTCCCTCGGCGATCACTGGCTTCTGCTCACTTGCTAGAAGCCTTTTATAGCTGCTGGATGACAGAACACAAAAGGGTTAATTAAAAAAAAGACAGGGTCCTTCCTCCCAGGGAGGGGGACCCCATTTTTTTTGGAATTTTAAGGGTTAAAAACCCTTAAAAATAAAAAAAAGACGTAGGGTCCCCCCTACCCAGCATTACCGACCCGGGCCAGCTATGGGGGCTTGTAGAACAGGGCGCAGGGGCCAGCGTTGGTGGCCCCTGGCCCTGCAGGCTACTAGCCCACATAGCCACCAAGTGGCCCGGACCCTTCTGCCCCCCCCCCCTTTAGCCGTTAGGGAGGCAGGTAATGGGGGGCTGGGGGTTAATGGCAAGTCACCCGCTAGCCGCCGGGGCTCCAGGGGAGTGGCCGGAGTAGGTCCCCACCCCCTCCGTTTCAGCAGCGGCCGGCTTTTCCTGTAAAAAAAAAAAAATTACATTTACTCACCTGCATGTGCTCTTGCTGGCCGCCCTCCTTCACCTGGGGGGACTTCGATTTCCCCCCCCCCCCCCCCCCCCAGGGCGCTTCAATTTCAGGAGAGAGCCTGTCAGGCGCCGCCATCTTGACACAAAACCCCACCCCCAAAGGGACAGGTTTAATGACGTCACCCGGCGGGCATCATTCCAGCTCCTGGCCTCTCAGCTGTCAGATGCCGGTGATCGGTGGCAAGAGAAGGAGGGGCCAGGAAGTCCTCTTATCTTCTGCCTCCCCCCCCCCCCCCCCATGTCCCCATATTCCCTGGCCTGCGGATCAGCGAGGGACAGAGGAGCTGACGTTCGGAGGTGAGTAAAAAAAAATAAAAAATAACATTTTAATTTACTGTTTTCTTTGTTAACCCTTTGTGAACTGGTAAGAGATCTGAGACCCCTATACCAGTTCACAAGGCTCTGGGTCTGCCATTATCCGCCGAGCCCCCTCTCATTACCTGCCTCCCCAAAGCTTGTAGCTGGCGGGGGGGGGGGGGCACAACATTTTTTTTTTGAGCATTTTAAGGGTTAACCCTACCTTGGGGTTTTCAGCCTGTGTGAGAGCAGCTTGACAGAATTGCAGCAGGACAGAAGTGTGTAGTTTTAAAAACTGCAGTAGTTTGAAAACAGCAGGGGTTGTACACAAGAAATAGTGGTGAGTACAACATTTACTTTTTAGCCTTACCTATTTTTATTATCTAGAATGTCTGGTTTTGTGCTGTGTAACTCTTGCCTGGTCGTTGTGTTTCGCAGTACTCTGTGGAACTTGTGATGCTGTCCATTTTGTATGCAAATGAAAGGGTTGTATGACAAGATTTCAAAATTACAGTCTTTAGTTTCTACTCTTCAGTCTGAAGTTATGAAGCTATCCCAGCCAGTAAAGCAGCTTGGTATACAGCCACCACTCCCACAAAGACTTCACAAGAGAGGAGCACAGTGGAAGACTGTTGGCTCTGGAAGATTGCGCAATGTAGAACAAAAACATCAACATTTTGGACTAAGCCAATATAACCCATTTGCTGTTCTTTCTGAGCTTGATGTGGATGTATCTGCTAATGCTCAGTCTGGGCAGGATTTGGTAAGACCAAAGGAAGTGGACTTAAGTAAGGGACCATATAAAATGAGTACAAAAGGGCAGCAAGGAACAGTTACCAAGCCAACCAATAGGAAAAGGCATATTCTGGTTGGTGACTCAACAATTAGAGGTGTGGACTTTGGACAGGATAAAGATGAGCTAAAGGAAGTGAGGTGTCTCCCAGGTGCCACGGTTAATAGGGATAAGAAACATATTATAAATATTGTGAAGTCTGCAAGCAAACATAACCGAGTGGACATTGTGCTACATCTTGGCACAAATGACTTATCCCAAAAAGATTTGTTTGTTGTACAGAGGGACTTCAAAAATTTTAGTCAGGAACTTTGCAAAATAACAGGTTCCATAACCTTTTCTGAAGTTTTGCCAGTATGTAATCAGGGAAAAAGGGCACTCAACATGGCCAAGTTCAATTTGTGGTTACGTCAGTGTTGTGAAGACAAAGGCTTTGGATGTATTAAGTCATGATGTTAGAAGGTGGTCGAACAAGGAGTTGTTTAAGAGGGATGGCTTGCATCCTTCACAGAAAGGCACAGAAGAACTTGGAGTGGAACTCATAGCATTTTTTGATTTAAACTAGAGGAAGGGGACAGAGATGTAACTTGTCCCCTACCATTTAGGATGAAGCAGGACATTGAAGCAGGAAGCCCGGTCAGTGGTAGGCTAGAGGTGGAAAAGATCAAGGACACACTAAAATACAATACCAACAACATCCACATGTGTACCAATGCTCGCAGCTTGAGCAACAAGCTCTGTGAATTAATGGCTATCATATCCAGAGATGAATTGGATCTTGTTGCAATAACAGAGACTTGGTTCAAGGATCACAATGACTGGGAGATAGCCATACCCGGTTACACATTGTACAGAAAAGACAGATTGGATAGAAAGGGCGGTGGAGTAGCCATTTATGTCAAGACTACACTTAAATCAACAATAATTCAGCATACACATAATGAACTAGAAACTCTCTGGGTTACCATGCAGACCAAGGAGGGAGCTGTGGTCAGAATTGGTGTGATATATAGGCCCCCTGGACAATCTGAGGATCTAGATAACCTGTTAATAGGTGAAATCAGTGGAATGGCAGAGAAGGGGGACATTGTAATTACAGGTGACTTCAACATGCCTGATGTGGACTGGAATATCCCAAGTGCATCGACATGCAAGAGCAGGACTATATTAGAGGCACTTAATGGAGTGTCTCTAAAACAACTTGTGACATTGCCAACTAGAGGAGATAACATTCTGGACTTAGTTCTGACCAATGGGGATCTGGTGTCCGAGGTCAGGGTTGAAGAAAATCTGGGTTCCAGTGACCATCAGTGTTTATGGTTCAGAATAAAAACAGACATTGTGCAATCACACACCAGAACCAGAGTGCTAGACTTTAGGAAGATAAACTTCAAGGAAATGGCGGAGTATGTAGAAAGAAAATTAGGTGAGTGGAACAGAGTAGCAGAAGTGAGTGCCCAGTGGTCACTATTTAAAAATGGCCATCTTAAAGGCAACTAAGCAATATGTGAAACAAACTAGCAAGAATAAAAGGAAGAAGAAACCATTATGGTTTACTAGGGAAGTCAGCACTATCCATAAAAGATAAGAAGTCTGCCTATAAGAAGTATAAAGTAAGTGGAAGTGTAGCTGACAGAGGCGTATAAAATTAAACAGAGGGAAGCAAAACTGATTATAAGGACTGCTAAAGGGCAAAAGGAGGAAGAAATGGCCAAATCTATGAAGAGGGGAGATAAAACCTTTTTCCGATATATTGGTGACAGAAGAAAAACAATGCAGTCTCAAAAATTAGAAATAGGGAAAATAAATATATTGACTGAGATAAGGCTGTGGCTGACCATCTGAATAGCTACTTTTGTTCAGTATTTTCAGATAGTAGCAGGCATGGCCATAGCACAGCATCCCCCAGGTAAGTAAGGCGATGGGTCCAGATGGAATCCACCCCAGAGTTCTAAGATAACTTAGGTTTGTGATTGCAACCCCTGACTGATTTACTTAACCATTCCCTTTCAACTGGTGAGGTTCCAGATGATTGGAGAATGGCCAATGTCGTACCAATCCATAAAAAGGGGAGTAGAGAAGAAGCCAGTAATTACAGGCCAGTTAGTTTAACATCTATAGTGGTCAAATTAATGGAAACACTCTTAAAAAAACAGATAATTTCCCATCTAAAAATTAATAACCTATTGACCCAAAACAGCACGGCTTTACTGAGGGCAGATCATGTCAGACCAATCTTATTGATTTCTTTGACAATGTCACTAAAGTGTTAGATGAAGGTGGTGCTGTGGATATTGCCTATCTGGATTTTAGCAAAGCCTTTGACACTGTACCACATAAGGAGCTCATAGATAAGTTATTGAAGGTAGGATTCAATCCCTGGATAGTTCAGTGGATTTCCAGTTGGCTGAGGGATCGGTACCAGGGGCGTTGTTGTAAATGGTGTGCAATCTGAACAAAGGCGAGTTACAAGTGGTGTGCCGCAAGGCTCTGTCCTGGGCCCCATTCTTTTTAATATATTTGTAAGTGACATAGGAGAAGGCTTGGTAGGACAAGATTGTCTGTTTGCTGATGATACCAAGGTTAGTAATAGGGTGGATATTCCTGGAGGTGTCTGCAACATGGAAAATGATTTAGCTTTACTGGATAGATGGTCAAAACTGGAAACTATAGTTTAATGTCTCTAAATGTAAAATCATGCACTTGGGTAGAAGGAATCCCTGCTGTGAGCACCGTATGGGCAGTACTGTGTTAGCCAGGACCTCGGAGGAGAGAGATTTAGGGGTACTGATTACTGATAGCTGCAAGATGAGTGGACAGTGTAGCCAGGCAGTGGGAAAAGCAAGCAGGATGCTCGGCTGCATAGCTCGAGGCATCACCAGTAGGAAGAGGGAGGTTGTGATGCCGCTGTATAGAGCCCTGGTGAGGCCACAGCTAGAATACTGTGTGCAGTTCTGGAGACCTTACCTGCAAAAAGACATTATTCAAATAGAACGGGTCCAAAGGCGGGCAACGAAAATGGTGGAAGGAATTTAAAACTTATCAGGAGAGACTTAAGGAACTTAATTTGTACAGTCTGGAGGAAAGAAGGGAGAGGGGGGACATGATTGAGACCTTTTAAATATGTGAAAGGATTGAATAAGGTTCAGGAGGAAAGTGTTTGTTTTTAAGAAGAAGCTTAATGATAGAACATGGGGGCACAACCTGAAGCTAGTCGGGGGGAAGATCAGCAGCAATGTTAGAAAATATTATTTTACAGAAAGAGTAGTAGATGCTTGGAACAAACTTCCAGCAGAGGTAGTTGAAAAATGAACAGTCACTGAATTTAAACATGCCTGGGATAAGCACACATCTATCCTAAGATAAAGAGTACATACAGTATACACATAAGGGCAGACTAGATGGACCGTATGGTCTCCTTCTGCCGTCAACCTTCTATGTTTCTATGTTTTTGGCAACTCTTCCCTTGACAGAACCTATGCATGTTGGGTATTCTGTTCGGGGGACCTTGCTTTTTCAGATTTTCAGGTTTTTTCTTGTTTGCATATAGTGTTTTTTTTTTTTTTTTTTTTTTTAAGGAAACCCTGTGCACATACATACATTGAGAGATTACTTCGAGAAAACTGTGGCCACATCACCAAGCCTGGTACTCCTAGAAAGCTTGAGGTGTGTACTTCCAGACAATACATTTTGTTGGGGGTATTTCAAATGTAAAGGGTTGTTTTTCTTGCAAAACTGCAAGGTGGGCACAGCGCAGTTGTATTTTATCTGAAAATTTCCTAAAGGGCGGTTTCAGTTTGGCAGAGTCTCCTGGGCAGGGTTTCTACCAATACATATGTGGTACCACTGTAACCGGGAGAAATTGGGATTTCACACGCAATAGATTTTTATTGACACTTACATTTTTTATTTCAAAAAAACACTACAAATTGTAAAACATGTTATTTCACCCAAAAGTATTGAGAATACACATAAAAAATGACAAGACATTTCATGTTAAAGCCCAGACTCTGCTGAAAAAAACAATATATTATTTCCCTGGGAAACTCCTGAAAATCCCTTGAAGAATTACAGTTGAACATGTGGAGCGCAAAATGGTCTGGCAACAAAGGGTGACAAAATCTTCAGGTAAGCTGGCGGTTAAAGGACAGATATCTGCTTTATCTATCCTTTCAGAAACCCATAGCTGAGAATAAATTTATCAGAACTTTTTTACAGGGAGTCGCTTATGTGCGGCCTCCTCATAAGCCACTTCTGCCGGTTTGGCACCTCAACTTAGTTTTACCAGTTTTTCAGGGTCCTCCTTTTTGAACCATTGGTAGATGCGTCATTAAGTCTAATGACTCTTAAGGTTATCCTTTTAAGTGGCAATAACCTCAGTAAGGCGGGTTTATGAATTAGCAGCTTTATCAGTTAAACCGGACCTTCAGCGTGATTTAATGAAAAGCCCAAACTCTTAAACGGTTCCCCGGCTTCTAAAATTAATGTATTTTACGTTTTAGTCACCAACTTATTATTCTTTCCCCCACTGGGCTGCAACTCTGTTCAGGAATTTAGGATACGGGCGCCGCCATCTTGACTCAGAAGCATCACACTTACTGAGGAGAGGAGAGTGGGATAAGATACAGGGGGTGGGTTATAGCTGTGCTTTGCTCAGACAGAGCAGAGCTGGGGTCAGGTAAAGGTCAGCAGTCCCAGAATGCAGAGCAGCACAGTCAGGAGGCACTTCCTGTTTGCAGGCTGCCTGATAAGATGGCGGCTTCCATAAGCCGCCATCTTGGATGTTTAAAGGCTCATAACATGCAGTAGATGCAGGTAGGATGATTTTTAATGTGGCCAATCTGTATGTACAGGGTGTGGGAAACATAAGATAGACCGTGAAGGTCCGCTTTAAGTCTCCTTATTTAGTGTTGCATAAGAACAAGAAGGTGTTATGTTTTAAACAGGATTTTCTTCCTAAGGTGTTTTTCATCTTAATGAAGAGATGGTTTTGCCTTTCTTATGTCCTGCTCCAGTGTCCGATATGGAAGGGGGTTCTTCACTACCTGGATGTAGTGAGTTTAGTGAGAGCATTAAGGTATTATCTCACTGCTACACCATCTTTCCGCAGGTTGGACTCCTTATTATTCATACCTGAGGTTCCACGGAAAGTTCTTCTACCAGCTTCCACCACCAGTTTATGGATTAGACAAGCAGTGGTAGGATCCTATGTCTCTGGGGGGGCGGGGGGGGGGGGAGGATCCTCCCTTTGGGATTACTGATCAGTTGAAACAAGCTATTGGAGCTTCTTGGGCTTCTGCATCATGCTTTACTAGAACAAGTATGTAAAGCCGCTTCTTGGCCAAACTTTATAGGGTAGATGTTCGAGCCTCGGTGTATGTCCCCTTTGGTAGGAAGGTATTACAGGCTGTAGTAACCTAGATGGTTTTGGAATGTCTTATTCCTGATAGCAAGGGATAAGGTTTTTGGGGATCCCACCTGTGTTCAGGGTACTGCTTTTGGAGATCCCTATAGTTACTGAATTCTGCTGATGGCCTGAAGTAAAATGGAAGAGAAGATAATTCTGTGAGTACTCACCTGTAGTATTTTCTTCCATGATTACTTCAGGACATCAGACCCTCCCTGTGTGTTAGGTTACTATGTCCATTCCTTGGATGCCTAGTCTTAGTGGAGTAGTAAATATGTGTAAAATAAAATACATATTTATAATCAGAGAGAGGAGTCTTGTATTTCGTCTCCAGCCTTTTGTTTCCAACAGGAGATATAGGTATGCCTCCCAGGCGGCTGGGTCTACTGCTTTTTAATTAAACTGGAGTGGAGGAAGTCAGCCAGGAGGATATAGGCCAGGAGGAGGAGCCACACCTTTGTCTTGCAGATCACGCCCTTCGGCCGAGATAGGTTGACCCTATCATTACTGAACTCTCCTGATGTCCTGCAGTTATAATGGAAGATAAATCAATTATACAGGTGAGTACTCACAAAATTAGCTTATTCCAATGGCCACCTGGTTTTCGGACAAGAAAATACCACCTCATTCTATTAAAGTGGACCAACCGTAAAAAAAAACGAACCAACACAACAAACAGTATTCATATGCGTCCAGCCCCAGGGCAGTTTATATTTCTGCACATAATTTACCTTTTTCTAACTTCTGCTGTGGTAAATTTTAAAACTAAATGGCTGCTCATGGATCTGCAGGCCACCTGCAAACATGAAGCGCTGCTGAGTTTTCTCTTACTGTGCATTGTTGGTTATGTCAGTTGAATCAAGGCCGAAGCATGGCTGAGATGCTGGGAGAGGAAGCTCCACAATGGCTTCTACCACTAAAAAATCTGAGGAGGCCTTTCTGCTTCGAGTGGATGCAGGAGTAGTTGTAAGTGCTGACAATGATTCAGTATCATGCATGCAGATGGGGCAAGTGAGTTTTGGGGCGATTTATTTTCCAAATGTGTCAGGCTGTTGGTCTGTTCTTCCTCTTTTTTCTGTTGTTGGATCGCTGTGCATTCTGCTGACCAGTCCTGTTCGATTTTAGTACCTGCTGTAAAGGCTCTTTCTTCTGGATATGTAGAGGACGCAGGACTTCCCAATTTCATGGCTGCTTATTTTGCCCTTTTTGTGTTTACGTTACTTTTCTCTGCAACCATTTGAACTTTAATGTGTTGAAGGTTATCTATTTCTCCTCCTTTAGTGCTTAGGTGTATCAGCCGTTCCCTTAGTAATGGTTGCCAGTTTGTAACAGAAGAAACAGCTTTGTGCCAGCTATGTATTATCCATGGTCAAGAATATTCCAGCCTGCATCCTCCACATATGCAGAAAAATCCTTTACAAAAAGTACACAAATCTTTTTTGCTTTAAGTACTCACTATTTTTTTTTTTCCCCCATATGTTGATTTGCTGGTCACGATCAAAACTTGATTTCGTTACAAAAATAACAAGAATGGTAAGTACTTAGCAGTACTACTTAGCAACTAAGTATTTTTTGTTGAAATATTATTTATCATGTAAGCCTTTCAGACCGTTCTAATAAATTCAATTTAGGTGTTCATGCAAATGAAATGTTATCAAATAACAAAAGAAGATACTATACTAATGCTGCATTCCCCTGTCCAGTTGTTGGGCTGGGTGTCTGCATGCCTTTGGATATGGCCTAGTAAGCCAATCGGTGTAGCAGCTACTGTGCTGTTGCCCAGTGACTGGCTTACTTGGGACTAGGTCAAGGTAGGAGCTCAAATTGCAGAAACACTGCTCCCTGCAGGGGACTGGGAATTAACTGCCAGTAAGGTAAAAATTTGTTTTTAAGGAGGGGGTGTTCCTATCTGTGGTGGCAGGTCGCCTGATTCCTTCACCATCCTCTTGTTACCACAGCACAGGCACAGCCAAAACCAAGTACTCTGATTGGCTGAGCAGCCAAGCAGGGCAGAGTACACTGCCAGGCGCATTCCCTGAACATTTAGAAAGGCCAATCACGGGTGCACACATGGCTAGATATTTAGTGTTTCTCCACAGCAGGTCTGTGGCCACTTCTTTGATATCCGAGTCATGCTTGGGAACAGAGCTGGCAGGCCCCATTGGGTCCCTGAAGGTGTACAGTACATAAGCGTTTGTGATGGAACAATTTATTGTGGCACAAAACTAGTGCCTTCTGTTGTGAAATTTTTAGTATAATCAATTTTTATTGGTTTTCAAACAGCAGTTAAGTTTAACATAAATGAAAAAACAAGAACAGGAGAGATGGGAGGGGGGGGAGGGAGAAGGGTACAGAAGGCAAGGGGTCGGGGAATGGGAGGGCCATGAGGGACAACACAAATAATGCTTATACAATCGGTAGTTAGAGTACACGACATTCAATTTCCATTTGACAACGATACAATACGTAACATGTTAAGATTAAGTGTACATTCTTGATCGAATCTCTGTAACCTAGAGAGCTACGGGGCACCTTTCGGGGGAGGGGGGAGGGGGGGGAAAGATCTGGTGGATGTGGGGTGGTAGGCCACTAGTACGTGGCTCCATTATTAGCTATTGGATAAGGGGTGTGTCAAGTATCCCTTGATTTGTTAGTCCGGACTGTAACATCATTGCGGGAAGAACGCGTGGTCCGGGGGAGCCCTGCAGATGCTACCTGGCCCTTGTAGAAGACTGTCCTGTGTTCACTCGGCCACCCGCAACATCGCTGGCAAGCGGGTGTCCCGGTATTCCAGCCAACTCGCCCAAGTCGACACATACCTGTCGTTAGACTCCGCGTCCACGGAGGATAAGCTCTCCATGTAGCGGATAGTCTCCAACTCCACCACCCATTCTGCCAGTGTAAGAGAGTCTGATGTTTTCCAGTGTCTAGGAATGATTGCTCTCATGGCCGCTAGGAAGAAGCGAAGTACATCCTTCCTAGCGCTGGCTAAGGAATTGGGAAGCAACGACAGGAGCGCTAGCTGGGGCGTGTTCATAATGGCCCTGCCTGAGACCTGCCCATAGATATTGATAATTTCGTCCCATAAGGTTTTAATACTTGGGCAGCTCCACCAAATATGGGTCATGTTTCCTTCCTCTTTCTGACATCTCCAGCATGTGATGGGGGTTGTTTTATCAAACCTGTGGATATCAGCTGGGCACCTGTACCAGCGGGCAAGGATCTTAAAATTGCGCTCGTTAATGGATGTGGCTATAGATGAGCTGAGGGTGCAGATATATATTTTTGTCACCTCGTTTTCAGAGAACTTGAGGCCTAGTTCTTTTTCCCACTTCTCTATGTATCTGGGGGTCCCCGAATGTAGGGCCTTGGTGAGGATGTTGTAGAGCTTAGAAATCGTGTGGGTGGGGGGGGCTTCCTGCAGGATGAGTAGTTCCAGTTTCGTGGGGGGGTCCGGACTTTATCGATCATGTTGTTAGAGGTTAGGAAGGTATGGAGCTGTCTATGGAGCAACCATGATATGCGTTTGGCCCCTGCTTTAGCTTTCAAATCGTCTAAAGAGGGAATGGCCCCGTTTCGCATCACCTGGCCCACCGTAGTTCCCTCGGATGCTTCCCAAAGCAGGAAGCTTCTAGATAGTAGGCCCGGTTCAAATGCTGGGTTGTCGAAGATGGGTGTGAGTGGGCCAGGTCTGCGGACTAGATTGTGTTTGTGTTGTAGGGGGTCCCATATGTCTAGAAAATGTTTCATGAGGAAGGGTAGGGCCCCTTTCTGGGTTTTCGTCAGCGGGGCAGCCCACGCTATTGTGGCGGGGTTGAATCGAGAGAGCGACCTTTCCAATTGCACCCAGAGTTTTTCCTCCCCTCTGCGGGTCCAGTCTACTAGTCTCTGGAGGACTGCCGATGTGTGATAGGATTTCAGGTCAGGGAGACCTATGCCCCCGTCTCCTTTGCCCCTGGAGAGAGTAGAGAGGCTGACCCTTGGTTTGGAAGACCCCCACACAAATTTTGAGAATATTGATCTCAGTCTTCTAAAGAAGCTGCCGGGAAGTCCAATCGGGGCCGCCTGAAAGACATATAGAAGTTTCGGGAGTATGTCCATCTTTAGGCTGTTGACCCTTCCAAACCATGAGATCGGTCTCTTCACATAAGCCTCTAAATCTTGTCCAATTTTAGTTAGCAGGGGGGAGTAATTTAGCTCGTATATTTTGGAAAGGTCCGCCGGTATCTGGATTCCTAAATACTTGATGGATTGCGGTTTCCATTTAAATGGAAAGTTTGTTTCTAGGAGGCGTACCTCCTGGCTGGGGAGGGAAAGGTTGAGCGCCTCGGTTTTGGAGAGATTGATTTTGAAATTGCTTACCGCGCTGAATAGCTCAAACTCTTTTAGGAGAGCCGGGAATGATATGTGTGGAGACGTGATGTGTAACATCAAGTCATCCGCAAACAGGGAAGTTTTATATTGGCGGTCTGCAACTTGAATGCCCTTAATGTCCGGGTTATTACGTATGGCCGTGGCTAAGTGCTCCATTGTTAGAACATAGAGAAGGGGGGAGAGGGGGCAGCCCTGTCTCGTGCCATTGCTTATGGTGAATGGGGCGGATTGCAGGCCGTTAACTCTAACTCTGGCGGCCGGACTAGTGTACAGGGCCAAAATCTTGGAGAGGAGGCCAGGGCCAAGGCCAATCTGCCTCAATGTGGCTGACATGAAGGTCCAGTTCACCCTGTCAAACGCCTTCTCGGCATCACAGGCGAGGAGACAGGCCTGGGTTTTGGAAGAAGCTATGTGTGAGATCAGGGTGAACAGTTTGTTAGTATTGTCCCTGGCCTCCCTCCCCGGAACAAACCCTACTTGGTCCAGATGTATCCTACCCGGGAGTAATCCCTGAAGCCTTAGAGCTATGATCTTTGCAAAGAGTTTAAGATCGATGTTGATGAGTGAAATCGGTCTGTAGTTCCCACAAATCGCGGTGTCCTTTCCTGGTTTTGGGATAACCGAGATTGTGGCCTCTAAGGCTTGCTTAGGAAAGGGGCAGTCTCCCCCTATGGAATTAAAGACTCTTGTCAGGAAAGGGGTCAGTTGAGATCCAAATCGTTTGTAAAATTTGGGGGTATAGCCATCTGGACCTGGGCATTTGCCGGCTGGCGAGTCTTTGATTTCTTGGGTAACCTCCTGGTCAGAGAAGGGCAGCTCTAAGGACTCCGCCTCTTCTGAGGAGATCGTGGGCAAAGGGGTGCTAGAGATATAATCTTCTATCGCTGTGGAGGAGGCTCCTCGCCCCGGGGGTGAGCCGGGAGGGTTTTGGATATTATAAAGGGAGTTGTAGTATTCTCTGAAGGTGGCTGCTATGTCTGAGGGGGATTGTGCCAATGACCCGTCAGGTTTCCGGAGTGCAGGAATGTACGAGGCTGTTGGTCGTGGATGGAGGGTTCTGGCCAGCGTACGACCGCATTTATTCGCTAGCCTATATAGCTGTGCTCTGCCCCTATCCCTGTAGCTCAGATAGGATCGATTGTATAGGGTCTGCAGTTTCTCCCTGGCCTCCTGAAGTTTCAGAAGCCCAAGGTTAGTGGGGTTGGCTTTGTGTAGTTTCTAGGGCATTAATATCATTCAACGCGCTTTTGATTTGGTCTGCTTTTTCCCGTTTAATTCTAGAGCCTTGTTTAATGAGCTCTCCCCTGAGAACACATTTCAGGGCCTCCCATTGGGTGGGCAGGGGGGTTGGATCGGCTCTATGGTCTTCCAGGAAGTGCTGGATCGACTGTTCCACCGCAGCGGAGCACGCCGCGTCGTCAAGTAGATTGTCGTTGAGTCTCCACGACCAACAAAGAGGGGAGAGGCCTGGGAGGGCCAGTGAGATAAAGATCGGGGCATGGTCGGACCACAAAATAGGTCCTATCCACGCCCTGGGATCCCAGTCCAATGCATGGTGGCTCGTGAACAAATAGTCAATCCTGCTGTATGAGCCTGCGGCATGTGAGAAAAAAGAATAATCTCTTTTCTGGCCGTGGAGAACCCTCCAGGTGTCAACCAGCTGGAGTTTTGCTAGAGCTTTCTTCAGGCTATTTATTTTGCCCAACGACACAGATGCCCTCCCGGAGGAGGAGTCGACCAAGGGGTTAAGGGGGACGTTCAGGTCTCCTCCGGTGACGATCACCCCCTCCGCAAACTCCTCCAGCATTCTGAGAGTCTGGATGGAGAATCTAATCTGGTCTGTATTGGGAGCGTACAAGCTTGCAAATGTATATATTTTGTGGAATATCCTGACTTTAAGAAAGAGAAATCTACCCCGGGGGTCGACCTGAACATCAAGGGTCTCGTGAGGAAGTGATTTGTGGAAGGCTACTGATACCCCCTTTGTTTTCCCCTCCGGGTTGGGGCAGTGGTGCCAAGTTGTATAGTGTCTATCACGAATATCAGGTATATGGCCTGTCTTAAAGTGGGTTTCTTGGAAGAGGACTACTTTAACTTTCTGCTTGTTGAGGTTGTGTAGAATCTTGGACCGTTTCTCGAGGATATTAAGTCCCTTTACATTAAACGAGCTGATCACTATCTCGCCCATCTCGGGGGGGCTCTGGGTGTCCGGGGGTCGCTCACCGCTTTCTCTGGAGGTCGGGGGGCGGAAGGTTCAGGCAAGGGAGGGGGGGGGGGGGCTGTGGCTGGGTATGGGGGAGTCCTGGTAGTGGGGGGGTTGTGGTTCAAGAGAGGGAATACTGGGGTGGGGGGGAGACAAGGTCAAGGCAATAAGGTGAGAAACAGTATAGACAATACAAAGGCCAAATATGGCGCGGGGGAAACACTAAAGAGCTACTGCTCTGGGCGATCAGCGCTCCTCCTGTCGGAGGGGGGCTGATGCCAACCTAGGTGGGGGTCTGCAGCTAGCTACGGGACTGGGGTAGCCGTCAACCAGACCCACCGGGCTTCGGGTAACAAAAAGAGGAAGATAGCTAGCATACAAAGTATACAGGCTATACCTGAGCAATCAGATCTAGTGACCTGGGCAGTAAATCAGTAACTTAAAACTCTAAAATAGTCAAACATCACCACAGTTCCTGCTTGTCCAGGGCGAAGTAGGTCATAGCTCACTGTCCATAGGTCCAGCGCGTCTTTCATATCCCGATCGGGGTCTGGACACTCTCGATCTGCGAGGGGGCGCCCCACGAGTCACCCGTGTGGTTGGTTCCGCATTGGGAAGAAGCCAATTTGGGGCTTGGAACGAATCACAGCCCAGGAATGAGAAAAGTCCCTCCAGGTCCCGGTGAGTTTTGAGAAGGAATGTCTCGCGATTTCTATGTACAATCAAGTGGAAGGGGAAGCCCCAGCGGTAGGAGGCTCCTGCATTTCTAACAGCTTCTAGTACCGGTCGCAGCATCTTCCTCATTTGCAGGGTGCGCCTGGATAGGTCTGGTAAAATTTGTATGTTAGCGCCATCAAAGTCCACCGGTCCATGTCGCCAGGCTCTGCGGGCTATTTCCTCTTTGATTTTGTAAAAGTGGACCCTGCATACTACATCTCGTGGACGTGACGGGTCGGGATTGCGGGGGCCCAGGGCCCTATGCGCTCTGTCTATCTCAATCGGGGTCTCGGCGTCTCTGTTTAATAGTTTGTTGAAGATAGTGGTGATGATCTGCTTCACGTCTTCTCCCGCCGAGGCTTCCGGAATACCCCGGAGCCGCAGATTGTTTCTCCTGTGCCTATTCTCTAGGTCATCATGTTGTAGCTGGAGCTGGAGAATCTGCGCATTTTGGGCCTCCACTCGCTGTGCTAGGTCTGCGATAGCGGCTTCAGTAGTTGATTGCTGGGATGTCACCCTGGTGTCAAGGGCCTGGAGGTGGCCCCTTACCTCCGCGATATCCTTTTTGTATGCCATCTCATACTTAGAAATGAGCGCCTCAAAGTCCGCCCTGGTGGGGATGGACCTCAGGAAAGAGAGGGTTTCTCTGTGTATATTGCCTGCGTGAGCTGGGGTGTCCACAATATCTCTAGAGGTTTGTCGTGGGGACTGCAGGAGTGAAGCATCCGGGGTAGGGAGCGCAACCTCCACCGGGGTGGAAAATATCTCCATAGGACGGAGAGGTTCCTCATGGGAGCATGACATCAAGACCGGGGAGCTCGGGATGGCTGGGTCCCCTGGGGAAGGCCATGACACAGAAGTATCAGGATGGGGGCTGGGTGGCAGCGGGCTGGACGTTCTTGTCCCACTGATAGCCCAGTCGCGGTCTTGGCTGGGGCTCCTGGTGCGCCCTGGGTTAGATCTGCTCCTGGATCTCGGGGTCCTCTGTGGGAGGGGAGCTCTCCCCTGTGGCACTTGGGGTGTAGATGGTGCCCCTCTTATAGCAGTGGCGGGTTGTCTGGGTCCTTCCCATCTGGAAGGAAGGCATACTTTCCCAGCTTATTCAGGGCCGTCTCCTTCCACGTGGCCATTTGTAACTGCTGGGGCTTTGTGGTAGGGGTTTTTTGTCCCCGTTCCCCCTGTGGGTTAGGGGATAGCTGGTCCTCCCTTCCTTTTGCCCCAATGGCCAAAGTGGCCCCCTCCTCAGGTCTCAGCTGTGGCCGTCTATCTGCTGCCCCCGTTTCCCGGCCGCCATCTTGGATATGTATAAGCTGGGCTGTCTCCCCGTCATCGAGGGGCGCAGGTTCTGTGCTGCAAATGAGGCTGCCCCCCGCTACGTGGTAATGGGGGCCCACTATGCCGGGGCATTCAGGGTCTCCCGACGCTGATGACTGAGTGTGGGATCTGGTGGGGGGAGAGGGGGGCGACCTCCCTACCTCGCTCGCCGCCGCCATCTTGCGTGCTGTTCTCTTTTCGCTGGATACTGCAGGGGCCGCCTGTGTATTACCCGGCGCCCGCTGCACCGCACCTCGGGCCTCTCTGCGGTCCTCCGCCCGCCCGGATCTCTCTCCTCTGACCGGTGACTTCAGCGCAGGCTCCGATGAGGGTGCCGCCGTCGACGTAGGCTGCACGAGCCGCTCACTCCTCACACCGCCGTTGAGATGAGGTAAGGCGGTTGCCGGTTCCCTCGTCCGCCCGACACCGGCTCGACCTGCACCTCTGCCTCTGTCCTTCCTCTTGCCCCGTCTGCCTGGCATGCCACAGGGTGTTTCAGCGATCTGATTGCCTCGTATATTAAGAAAAAAGCCCGGGTAGGGTCAGGAGCTCGGATTAGTGCGGCCACTCCATTAGCGCGCCAGGCCACGCCCCCCTGTTGTGAAATTTTTGTATGACAATACACCTGGGTAATATGGCTACTATGGGCATGAAAAGGAGAAATTCTGATAGTTTGGCCACCACCATCCCCAGACCACAACCCTATTGAGGACATTTGGGGTATTCCCATGCAAAAACTAGGTGAGGGCGGGGAGCATCAGGAGTATTATTATTATTATTATTATTATTATTATTATTATTATTATTATTTATTTATATAGCGGCATCAACTTCCGTAGCACTTCACAAGGTAAGAATACAGACAAGGTAAAACATATAGCACAGAGAACAATACAAAATTAGATGCCACAGGTTAAAACCAAGTGTTGTGAGCACAGGAGACAATAGGGAGGAGTGCCCTGCCCTTGCGAGCTTACAGTCTAAAGGATGGGGGTGGAGACAAAGGGGGTGGGGTCACAAGTGGTAGAGCTTGAGTATGGCTGCATGTGCCATTGAAGGTTATAGTAGTTGCTTAAGCCAGGTCATATGCTTGTCTGAAGAAGTGAGTTTTGAGGGCGCTTTTAAAGGCTTGGAGTGATGGAGAGTGGCGGATAGAGCGGGGGAGTGCATTCCAGAGAAGTGGGGAGGCACGGGAGAAGTCTTGAAGGCGGGAGTGCGAGGAAGTAACCAAGGAAGAGGACAGGAGAATGTCAGAGGCAGAGCGGAGGTTGCGCTTGGGTTGGTAACGCTGGATCAGAGATGAAATGTAGGAAGGGGCCTGGTTAGAGAGAGCTTTGTAGGTTAGCACTAGAAGTTTGAACTGAACTCTATGGGAGACAGGTAACCAGTGGAGGGATTGACAGAGGGGGGCAGCACTGGAGAAGCGAGAGGAGAGATAGATGAGGCGAGCAGCAGAGTTTAGGATAGATTGGAGCGGAGCCAGTCTGTTAGTTTGTTGGCAAACCACAGAGGAGGGTGTTGCAGTAGTCCAGTCAGGATATGACCAGGGCATGTACCAGCATTTTAGTGGTGACAGGTGAGATGCAAGATATATTTTTGAGTTGGAGGCGACAGGAGGTGGCCAGGGAGTGAATGTGAGGTCTGAAGGAGAGAGAGGAGTCCAGAATGACACCCAGGCATCGAGCTTGAGGAGTTGCAGTTATTGTAAGATTATTTACAGAGATTGTGGTGGTAGAGAGGGGAGGGGAGTGAGATGGCGGGAAAATGACCAGTTCAGTTTTGTCCATGTTCAGTTTAAGAGAGCGAGATTTCATGAAGGAAGAGATGGCTGTTAGACAGTCAGGAAGGCGAGATAGGATAGAAGAGAGATTCGGGCCAGAGAGGTAGATCTGAGTGTCGTCTGCATAAAAGTGATATTGGAAGCCTAGCGAGGTTATTAGTCCTAGACAAGAAGTGTATATTGAAAAAAGTAGGGGTCCTAGGACTGAGCCTTGTGGCACCCCTACAGACAGAGGCCGGGGAGAGGAAATGGAGTAAGATACACTAAATGTGCGGTGAGAGAGATAGGAGGAGAGCCAAGAGAGTGCGAGACCTTGGATTCCAAGAGAAGAAGGAATATTGAGGAGCAGAGCATGGTTGACAGTGTCAAAAGCAGATAAGTCGAGAAGAATGAGAGCAGAGTAGTGGCCTTTGGATTTGTAGATCAGTAGATCATTGGTGACTTTGGTGAGGGCCGTTTCGGTAGAGTGACACGAGCGGAAACCAGATTGGTGGGGATCTAGGAGGGAGTTTGTAGACAGATAGTTTGTAAGTTCTGTGTGGACATTCTGCTCAAGAAGCTTTGATGAGAAAGGGAGCAGAGAGATTGGGCGGTAACTGGGGAGGGCAGAGGGGACCAGAGAGGGTTTTTTGAGGAGTGGAGTTATAACAGCATGCTTATAGGCGGAGGGAAAGGTACCAGTGGAGAGGGAGAGGTTGAATAAAGATGTTATGGCTAGAATGACAGATGGAGACAGTTGAGGGATAAGGTGGGATGGAATGGGATCAAGGGAGCAGGTGGTCAGGTGAGCCTTTGAGACCAGGGAGGAGACACCTTAAGCAGTTAACACTGTGAAATGAGTTAATGAGTGGGGCAAGGGGGATGTTGGTAGGAGAGAGGTGTTCTGGGGGGTGAAGCCACTTCGAATCCTGTCGATTTTGTCTTTTGAAGTATGTGGCAAATTGCTCGGCCGTTAGGTGTGAGGATGGAGGAGGTGACGGTGGGCGGAGAAGGGAGTTGAAAGTGTTAAATAGCTGTTTTGGATACTGGGCCTGTGCCGATATGAGTGATGTGAAATATTCCTGTTTGGCAGATGAAAGGGCAGTCCTGAGTTCCTGAAGGGCTTTCTTGTATAACAGGAAGTCCTCCTTGGTTTTGGATTTCCTCCAATGCCGTTCAGCAGCTCGAGAATGCCGTTTCAATGTTGCAGTGTTAGGCCAAAAAAAGACAACCATGGCTTAACACTGAGGGCGACTGTAGTCAAGGGGAGCAACAGAGTCAAGGGCAGCAGTTAGTGTGTTGTGGTAGTATGAAGCGGCAGCGTCTACATTGGTAAATGAGGGCAGGGTGTGAAGGGGATGTAAAGCATCGGAGAGAGATTGAAGGTCTAGGTTTCTGAGGTTCCTGCGAAGTATTGCAGGTTTGTGGGCAGGCGGGGTAGTATTAAGGGAAGAGAGTGTTAGTGTTAGTAAGTTGTGATCAGAGAGGGTAAGTGGGGATGAGGAAAGACTGGATACAGAGCAGAGGTGAGTAAAGAGCAGGTCAAGCGTGTATCTATATTTATGGGTGGAGCTGGTAGACCATTGTTTGAGGCCAAAGGAGGTGGTTAGGGATAATAGTTTGGTGGTTGCAGGGTTGTTGGTGTCAACGGGTATGTTGAAGTCCCCCATGATTATAGCTGGGTTGTCAGAGGACAGGAAGTGGAGAAGCAAAGTTGAGAAGTGGTCCAGAAAGAGAGTGTCAGGTCCAGGAGGGCGATAGATGATGGCAATATTTAGGTGACAGGGAGAGTAGAGACTGACAGTGAACTTCAAAAGAAGGGAAGGAAAGGGAGGGTAGAGCAGGGATTGGGTTAAATGAGCAATATTCAGACAGAAGGATGCCAACACCTCCACCCTGTTTGTTGGTTGATCCTGGGGTGTGGCTGAACTGTAAGCCCCCATATGAGAGGGCAGCGGGTGAGGCTGTATCAGAGGGAGTGAGCCAGGTTTCAGTAAAGGCCATGAAAGTGAAGAGGTTGGTAGTGAAGAGGTCGTGGATGTATGCCAGTTTGTTGCACACTGAACGTGCATTTCACAGTGCACAGGTGACAACGGGGGGAGTGCGTGGGGAGAGGGTGATTGTTAAGAGGTTGGCTAGGTTCCGGTGTGTTTGTTGGCTTGCTACCATGGTGAAGGCTAGTCTGTGATGAGTTGTGGGGTGTGGAGGAGCGGGGAGGCGAAGGAAATGGACCTGGGTTTTGAGCCATATCACCAGCAGCAAGTAGGAGCAGAGAAAGGGACAGGAGGTGACTGTGGGATTTGAAAGTGGCAGAGCGTGTTTTGCGGGTGCATGGAGAAAGGGAGAGAGATTTAGCCAGTGAGATAAATTCATGTGAGCAAAGGTAGGGGGATGAGAGCAGTGATGGAGAGAGATAGAGACACTTACCAGGTGCAGGGGGATGCTGGGAGTTCAGGAATTTTAGAGTCAGAGCAAGCAGGACTGTGAAATACCAGAGGAGCATTGTTGGGGATGAGTTGTTCAGTCAAGCAGGTGCCTGTTCCCTTCTGGTCACTTCGGGCTCAATTCGGAAATCCAGAAATCCAGGACAGCAGCCCAGGCTGACATGCAGCCATTCCTCACAAGGGTATACCACTTGTGAGATGTCTTGATTAGCTCAAACAGCTGGGGGGTGGGTGGTACTAGGGCAATAAAGTTGCTTAGCTGGGGTTATCAGGAGGGGAAGCTAGGGGGTCACAAAACAAACAGTATTTATGTGAACAGAGTCATTGCATAGACAAAAGCAGTGATGGGTGACAACCTTGTTGCAATACATATGGGAAATACAGAGATGAGCATACACAGATACAGTGTCATAATACATGAAAAGGAAAAAAGTCATTAGCAGCAGATAAGTCCGTGTTCCCAGAGGACATACCCTAATGTGGACCCAAATTGGCTGGCAGTGAAAGGGTTAACGGGTGGTAGATCCTTCACGGTCCCTTATCCGCTATCTCCATTCCTTGGGTTCGGTTCAGGCTTGAGCCTTCTTCCTTGGCAACAAGTGGACTCCTGGTTACGGGGGCTCTGTCCCCCTTTGCTGACATGTTACTTTCACCAGGCAGGATTGCAGCTGGTGGGCCCGTTGGTGGCGTATCAGATGATGTCCCTTATATACAGAGCCTTGGGCTCTTTGGCACAGTAGGTTATTGACCCTAGATGGGGTTCCAGCACCCCGAAAGCTAGGTCTGTGCTCATTACCCTTCGATATGGTGATTCCTCTTGAGCTGGTTATATTCAAAGACCCTGTCAGGGGGCACCCCCTTCTTTGCTTGCATCTTCCTGTGAATGGTCACCTTGGGTACCAAGTCGCGCAGGTTGGCGGGGAGGGGAATTTCTTCTAAAACCCCCCGTGGTTCCTAGGTAGGGCCCCTTAGAGGGTCCATCTTACCTAATGGCTTTGTTAAACAATGAGCCTTCAGTTGACTCTTACTGCTGGACTTCTCCTCTTTAGGACCTGTCTATTTGGGGACTCTTGGCCTGTTGGAAGACAATGGCCTGTTTTATTATTGGTCTGGAGCTTGAAGCAGGAGGATTCTCCTGGAAGGTTCCTGATCTGGGTGGGGGTCTACGCCCCCTGCTCCTCAGTGGTGTTCGCTCCAATGGATGTCTTTCAGTGGCAGGTTGTGCTATCCTGTTGTCCCTCTGAGAGCCAACTAGGGTGGCTCTGTTGGGTCTCGCTTATATCACAGGGGCTCTGCCCTTGTTTTTGCTGCCCCAGAATATTCTGACTCTGGTCATGGGGACTAAGTAAATTTATGTCTCTAGACTTTCTAGCCTACGACCACACCACCCTGAATGCGCCAGATCTTGTCTGATCTCGGAGGCTAAGCAGGGTCGGGCCTGGTCAGTACTTGGATGGGAGACCGCCTGGGAATACCAGGTGCTGTAGGTTTTAACTTCATTCACCTGCTATGTGGGGTTCTGCGCACGGTCGTGCTGATAAAAAGACCCGTGAGATTGATGGCCCCTGGGTGGCCTAGTGAACTGTGGTTCGCAGATGCCTCTGCTGAGGTCAGCGGACCTGTACGCTCTCTCAGGAGTGCGGTTCTACCCTTGTCAGGCTCCTTCTTATGTCGTCCCAATCTACAGACTCTAGTCTGGGGCTTGACAGCTGATTCATTCACCCCTTGGAGACGGGCTTATTTTCTGGCTTGACTTGGCATATGGGGGGCTAGGAGCAAGCTTCTTTGGCTTCCTCTTCCTCCGTCTATTGGGGGTTATGGTGTACCCCTATTGATTGGCATGAGTCTTGGTCTCTCCCCTGTTGGACATTCTCGGTTCCCAGGGTTCTAGAGTTGTCACAGCATAGGTTGGGGTTGGCTCCCCATCTAGGTACTCTGAAGGTTCAGGTTCTGTCCTGTCTGCCTTCCTGTAGAAGTCTGGTTCTGTCTTCCTTGTTCGGAGTTCTCTTGGGGATTGCTCAGGGGCATCTCCCAAGTAGTTCTATGGGCCCTGTTGGGATCAGTTTTATTCTGTTTGCCCTGCAGATTGTTCCCTTGGGACTTATCCTGGATGCTGTCTGAGCTGTGTTGTAGTTCAAGTAGCCCCTCCGGGGGCTGTTGCTTCAGTCAGACGCGTTCCTGAGAAGGTGGTTATGATTACTTAGCCCTCGTTCATTATATATATATATATATATATATATATATATATATATATATATATATATATATATATATATATATATATATATATATATATACATATACATATACATATACATATACATATACATATACATATACATATACATATACATATACATATACATATACATATACATATACATATACATATATATATATATATATATATATATATATATATATACACATATATATATATATATATATATATATATACACATATATATATATACACATATATATATATATATATACATATATACATACACACCATGATGTGGTGGTATTCCGCCTTACGCCGGACCCTTTTGTCCAAGGTGGTGTTTTATGATCATTATTTAGGCCCATAGGCAGACTAAAAGGACTTTATTCTTAATGCTGAAGTAAGGGGTCTACATCCCCCTCAACAGGTGTTGAAATTGTCCTGGTTGTTTCTTGTCCCTTAGGGGGACTGATGCCCTTTGGGGTCTGCGGGCGCCTTCATATGTATGCGCCTGATCTCGTTTGCTTCCGGGGCTTATGCGCCCTTTGGACTGATCTTACTTGGATGGTTTGCCTTCCGGGCCCTGAGTAAAGGTTTTGGCTTCTTGCTGATCCTTGTTAGTGAAGGGGTCTGTATCCCCACCTGTCTGGCGGAAGACCAGTTTTTATTTCCCCGTTGGGGAGAGTTCTAAGTTTTACGAGGCTTCTGTTGCCTTTGGGCTGGTTAGGCCGTTACACTGGCCTATTCCTTTAAGGGGGAGGAATCTCCCTCTCTTTTTATTCCGTTCTATTGGTGTTTGGGTACCTTTTGGCCCTTCAGCACCAGGTTTTCTGTTGAATAAGTTGCTAGACCGCTGCTTGTTTCTGTTCATACCTTTTCAAAGGTTTTGTTATGGGATTGACGTTAAAGCCTTTGCTCATGTCGTACTTGGTAGCAAAGTTTTGCAGGTGACAGCGCCTTTACTGTCTGCTGTGCCTTTTTTGTTGGGGATCCCACCCTACTTTATGGACACTGCTATTGGATGTCCCATGTGTAAGGATTATATTGGAGCAGGGCGTACTGTATGCTTGGAATAATACAATTCTGTGAGATACTCACCTGTAGAATTGGTATTATACGCATACAGTACGTCCTGCTCCACCCCACCCTGGTTTTACATTTTCTGGATCCCCTGTTTGGTGATTTTTTATCATTACTATTGTTACCAGTTGGTGGTTGGTTTCTCCCGGCTTCTTTTCTCACTGCTTTTCAATACTGGGGATTTGTGGGAGGTCCCTGGGTATATGAAGGGCCGGGAGGAGGCTGTTTTTGCATGTCTGCAGTGAACAGCGCCCTCTGGCGGAGGATTACCTATGTGTAAGGATTATATTGGAACAGGACGTACTGTATGCGTATAATACTAATTCTACCGGTGATTATCTCACAGAATTGTATTATTCGTTGTCACAGAATGAAAATCAAGAGACATTTTACAGGGAAGTACAAAGGCACCTCTGATGCCTGGTTCAGTGACTTGAAGTATCTTATTTGGCAAGCCAGGTTTGTGTTAATCTATTGGAATTGTTATCAGTTAGAAAGTACCATTCAACTGTTATAAAGAGCTGTGTATTCTTCCCATTGCTCACCATTTTGTGTATCCTTTCCTGGCATGTGTATATACTCCTTTTGGAGCATACCCTCCCATTCTTATTAGATTGGGAGAGATCCTATTAGTAGTTGAATAAACTCTCACTTGGATAACGACCTAGATTAGTATGTTTGTTTTATGCACTCCACCTCTCATGGAAAGTACTATAATACTTGTGATTGTGATTAAGAAAATATATAATTTCTAAAACCCTTTTGCCTATTCCATTTTTGTTAGATTTCAAGAAATGTGTATCTCTAATTGACTTTATAGAAGATCCTAACCGAACTGAACCTCTTGTGGGTAAGTGGGTTATTTTTACTCTGTCTACTATATTATTGCTATTATAAGAAACATTATATATTTTTCCAGCAATGTCATTTTGCGGTTCCTTGGTATTCTGTGCCTTTTCTATTTCTATATGCATGTTCAGTGCGATTGTATTTTCTTTTCCTTATAAAGTCCTTGTAGCTTTGCTTCAATCTTTCCAACAATCTTAAAGCCTTTTGATATTATAACATAATAAAGAACAGCTGTAGGCAGATTCTTAAGACCAAAATGGAGTAAAGTGGATTAAAATTTCTCCCTGAATGCACCTGCATGGTATAAAATATAATTTTGTACTTGCCCTCAACCCTTCTGCACAGCGTTGCATCAACATTTTTTTTTTCCACTGCGATCATGGATTTCTTCAGTCTCTGTTACTGGATGAAAATATTGATGATGTTGATGTGGCCCCCAGAAAGCCCCCCAAAACTCGCCTCACCACGCTCCCACGTGGCCGCGCTGACTAATCACCGCCGACGGACAAGCGGGTGACAGCGGCGGACAACACAGCACGTCCGCCGCCGCCTCCCGCGCGCCCCTCTGACAGTGCGCGCGGGGCGGCGCCGGCCATTCACAAACGGCCGGGATTCACAAAAGATCGGGATGTCCCGCGGTGAGGGACCCCCCAAAAAAACTTACCTCCTGCGCGCCCCTCTAGACGTGCGTGCAGGAGGTAAGTTTTTGGGGGGGGTCCCTCACCGCGGGACATCCCGATCTCGGATGTCCCGCGGTGAGGGAGGTGATCGGCCCGGTAATCTTATAGATTCCCGGGCCGATCACCCCTGGGTGACGGTCCACTTTAAAATACAATAGACCTTCAACATAACTAAGGAAATAGAGGGTCAGCTACATAAACAGAGTGGGCATCACAGGCTGGTATAGTGGTGTTGATGGGGGGACTTCACCTACCCCGTTATTGACTGGAGAGATGGTTCTGCTTCTCCTACAAGGGGGGGAAGCATTCCTCAGCTTGCTACAAGATAACTATATGAATCAGTTTGTTGAGGCACCTACTATGGTTTATGCTCTTTTGGATCTGGTAATATCAAATGATGATGACCTGGGACTGTAACTGTAGGGACTGGAACAGTCCATGAAAATCTTGGTTACCGTGACCACAATGTGTTTTTATTCAACATAAACTGTAAGAAAGATTTTCTGTCTGGGAGGGCGAAAACACTGAATTTTAGGAAGACAACTTCCCCAAGGACATATACTGGGGAGCATGTGTTGAGAAATTGGGATACAGCCAAATGGGAGTGCTTTAAAACAATTGTGAGTATTAAACCGTACCTTCAGCGTGATTTTATGAAAAGCCCAAACTCTTAAAAAACGGTTCCCCAGCATCTAAAATTAATATATTTTACGTTTTTAGTCACTAACTTATGATTCTTTCCCCCACTGGGCTGCAACTCTGTTCAGGAATTTAAGATACGGGCGCCGCCATCTTGACTCGGAAGCATCACACTTACTGAGGAGAGGAGAGTGGGATAAGATACAGGGGGTGGGTTATAGCTGTGCTTTGCTCAGACAGAGCAGAGTTGGGGTCAGGTAACGGTCAGCAGTCCCAGAATGCAGAGCAGCACAGTCAGGAGGCATTTCCTGTTTGCAGGCTGCCTGATAAGATGGCGGCTTCCATAAGCCGCCATCTTGGATATTTAAAGGCTCATAACATGCAGTAGATGCAGGTAGGATGATTTTTAATGTGGACAATCTGTATGTACAGGGTGTGGGAAACATATAAGATGGGCTCTTATTCAGAGTGAAGGTCCGCTTTAATGTTGTAATATATTCCAAGTATGTCTCACACCCTGCTTCGGAAATATTAATTACATGTGGGTTATGGTCCAGTAGAGGGCGAACTTCTGCAGAGATGACTAGAAAAAGAAGCCCCTCCCGGTCCATAAATACCTGGTACCTCCCACACATTCCCCAAGATTAGTCTCTGCAGACGGCGACGACAGTCAAGATGATGACATCTCTTTCCTTTCAGGTAAGCCGGGTGCACACCCGGCCACCATTCTTCCTATTTCCACCCAGACCTCTTTTAATAACGTCTTTTATGCCTCCCAGCTATGGCTGCAGGGTCCGGGTGAGGGTAGGTGACACCTTTTAGAGGTGTTTGACTAGGAGCCATGCTCCACCACAAATCCCCCACCAAAGGGTAGGTGGCTGTCAGGTTTGGTGATCCTGACTTGACTGCCCTGTCCGTTCAGAAGCCCTCGCCTCAAATCTAAATGTGGCTATCGGCTTCCCCCCTTACTCCCTGTTCCCAGTTAGTTTTATCCCCATATAGCTTGTGTGAATGCCTTACTTTTAACTTGCGGCCCGCACGCTCGTTATCAAGTGGCGGCGGGCGGGGTGCCATTGTGCCGGCTCCAGCTGCTTTGGCTGGAGAGCGCGGCTTGCTCCTTCCGTCGGGGAAGGGGGCGGGGCCTGGCACTCTTCGCGCCCGTTACGGCCCGCTCCCTCCTTTGGCGCGATTAACCAGCTCTCAGCCCTACTGGCTGGGAGCGCGTCTATACGTTTCCTGGGTTGGGGGGGCGGGGCCAGCACGGCACGCGATCCGCGTTGACCTGGCCGCCATCTTCTGCAGCCGGCTGGTCGGTGAGTGCCTCTTGGGGCCCTTTGTAAGGTTTACACTTTGATATGTTATAGGTATATATTATATGTCTGCGCTGTTATGCTAGCGCCCTGGGTCATCAGTATGCTTTCTTTTATTCTCAAGCATTAGCTACGGTACACCTGGATGTGGATGTCTGTATATATCTGTATGTGTGTACCGTATTTTTCGCCCTATAAGACGCACCTGCCCATAAGACGCACCTAGGATTTGGGGGAGAAAAATAAGAAAAAAAATATTTTAAACCAAAAACGTACTATTACAGACAGTGTGGCATTCCCCATTCCCATTGACCGTGTGGGATGCCCCCATTCCATAGACAGTGTAGCATGCCCCCATCCCATTCCCCGTATACCCAGTGTGGCATCCCCCTCCCATTCTCATATAGGCAGTGTACACCCCATTATCATAAGCAGTGTGGCATCCCCCTCCCCCCATTAGTATAGTCTGTATGGCATCCCCCTCTCCCCCCATAGGCTGTGTGGCATCCCCCTCTCCCCCATAGGCTGTGTGGCATCCCCCTCTCCCCCATAGGCTGTGTGGCATCCCCCTCTCCCCCATAGGCTGTGTGGCATCCCCCTCTCCCCCATAGGCTGTGTGGCATCCCCCTCTCCCCCATAGGCTGTGTGGCATCCCCCTCTCCCCCATAGGCTGTGTGGCATCCCCCTCTCCCCCATAGGCTGTGTGGCATCCCCCTCTCCCCCATAGGCTGTGTGGCATCCCCCTCTCCCCCATAGGCTGTGTGGCATCCCCCTCTCCCCCATAGGCTGTGTGGCATCCCCCTCTCCCCCATAGGCTGTGTGGCATCCCCCTCTCCCCCATAGGCTGTGTGGCATCCCCCTCTCCCCCATAGGCTGTGTGGCATCCCCCTCTCCCCCATAGGCTGTGTGGCATCCCCCTCTCCCCCATAGGCTGTGTGGCATCCCCCTCTCCCCCATAGGCTGTGTGGCATCCCCCTCTCCCCCATAGGCTGTGTGGCATCCCCCTCTCCCCCATAGGCTGTGTGGCATCCCCCTCTCCCCCATAGGCTGTGTGGCATCCCCCTCTCCCCCATAGGCTGTGTGGCATCCCCCTCTCCCCCATAGGCTGTGTGGCATCCCCCTCTCCCCCATAGGCTGTGTGGCATCCCCCTCTCCCCCATAGGCTGTGTGGCATCCCCCTCTCCCCCATAGGCTGTGTGGCATCCCCCTCTCCCCCATAGGCTGTGTGGCATCCCCCTCTCCCCCATAGGCTGTGTGGCATCCCCCTCTCCCCCATAGGCTGTGTGGCATCCCCCTCTCCCCCATAGGCTGTGTGGCATCCCCCTCTCCCCCATAGGCTGTGTGGCATCCCCCTCTCCCCCATAGGCTGTGTGGCATCCCCCTCTCCCCCATAGGCTGTGTGGCATCCCCCTCTCCCCCATAGGCTGTGTGGCATCCCCCTCTCCCCCATAGGCTGTGTGGCATCCCCCTCTCCCCCATAGGCTGTGTGGCATCCCCCTCTCCCCCATAGGCTGTGTGGCATCCCCCTCTCCCCCATAGGCTGTGTGGCATCCCCCTCTCCCCCATAGGCTGTGTGGCATCCCCCTCTCCCCCATAGGCTGTGTGGCATCCCCCTCTCCCCCATAGGCTGTGTGGCATCCCCCTCTCCCCCATAGGCTGTGTGGCATCCCCCTCTCCCCCATAGGCTGTGTGGCATCCCCCTCTCCCCCATAGGCTGTGTGGCATCCCCCTCTCCCCCATAGGCTGTGTGGCATCCCCCTCTCCCCCATAGGCTGTGTGGCATCCCCCTCTCCCCCATAGGCTGTGTGGCATCCCCCTCTCCCCCATAGGCTGTGTGGCATCCCCCTCTCCCCCATAGGCTGTGTGGCATCCCCCTCTCCCCCATAGGCTGTGTGGCATCCCCCTCTCCCCCATAGGCTGTGTGGCATCCCCCTCTCCCCCATAGGCTGTGTGGCATCCCCCTCTCCCCCATAGGCTGTGTGGCATCCCCCTCTCCCCCATAGGCTGTGTGGCATCCCCCTCTCCCCCATAGGCTGTGTGGCATCCCCCTCTCCCCCATAGGCTGTGTGGCATCCCCCTCTCCCCCATAGGCTGTGTGGCATCCCCCTCTCCCCCATAGGCTGTGTGGCATCCCCCTCTCCCCCATAGGCTGTGTGGCATCCCCCTCTCCCCCATAGGCTGTGTGGCATCCCCCTCTCCCCCATAGGCTGTGTGGCATCCCCCTCTCCCCCATAGGCTGTGTGGCATCCCCCTCTCCCCCATAGGCTGTGTGGCATCCCCCTCTCCCCCATAGGCTGTGTGGCATCCCCCTCTCCCCCATAGGCTGTGTGGCATCCCCCTCTCCCCCATAGGCTGTGTGGCATCCCCCTCTCCCCCATAGGCTGTGTGGCATCCCCCTCTCCCCCATAGGCTGTGTGGCATCCCCCTCTCCCCCATAGGCTGTGTGGCATCCCCCTCTCCCCCATAGGCTGTGTGGCATCCCCCTCTCCCCCATAGGCTGTGTGGCATCCCCCTCTCCCCCATAGGCTGTGTGGCATCCCCCTCTCCCCCATAGGCTGTGTGGCATCCCCCTCTCCCCCATAGGCTGTGTGGCATCCCCCTCTCCCCCATAGGCTGTGTGGCATCCCCCTCTCCCCCATAGGCTGTGTGGCATCCCCCTCTCCCCCATAGGCTGTGTGGCATCCCCCTCTCCCCCATAGGCTGTGTGGCATCCCCCTCTCCCCCATAGGCTGTGTGGCATCCCCCTCTCCCCCATAGGCTGTGTGGCATCCCCCTCTCCCCCATAGGCTGTGTGGCATCCCCCTCTCCCCCATAGGCTGTGTGGCATCCCCCTCTCCCCCATAGGCTGTGTGGCATCCCCCTCTCCCCCATAGGCTGTGTGGCATCCCCCTCTCCCCCATAGGCTGTGTGGCATCCCCCTCTCCCCCATAGGCTGTGTGGCATCCCCCTCTCCCCCATAGGCTGTGTGGCATCCCCCTCTCCCCCATAGGCTGTGTGGCATCCCCCTCTCCCCCATAGGCTGTGTGGCATCCCCCTCTCCCCCATAGGCTGTGTGGCATCCCCCTCTCCCCCATAGGCTGTGTGGCATCCCCCTCTCCCCCATAGGCTGTGTGGCATCCCCCTCTCCCCCATAGGCTGTGTGGCATCCCCCTCTCCCCCATAGGCTGTGTGGCATCCCCCTCTCCCCCATAGGCTGTGTGGCATCCCCCTCTCCCCCATAGGCTGTGTGGCATCCCCCTCTCCCCCATAGGCTGTGTGGCATCCCCCTCTCCCCCATAGGCTGTGTGGCATCCCCCTCTCCCCCATAGGCTGTGTGGCATCCCCCTCTCCCCCATAGGCTGTGTGGCATCCCCCTCTCCCCCATAGGCTGTGTGGCATCCCCCTCTCCCCCATAGGCTGTGTGGCATCCCCCTCTCCCCCATTAGTATAGGCTGTGTGGCATCCCCCTCTCCCCCATTAGTATAGGCTGTGTGGCATCCCCCTCTCCCCCATTAGTATAGGCTGTGTGGCATCCCCCTCTCCCCCATTAGTATAGGCTGTGTGGCATCCCCCTCTCCCCCATTAGTATAGGCTGTGTGGCATCCCCCTCTCCCCCATTAGTATAGGCTGTGTGGCATCCCCCTCTCCCCCATTAGTATAGGCTGTGTGGCATCCCCCTCTCCCCCATTAGTATAGGCTGTGTGGCATCCCCCTCTCCCCCATTAGTATAGGCTGTGTGGCTTCCCCCTCTCCCCCAATTTGTATAGGCTGTGTGGCTTCCCCCTCTCCCCCAATTTGTATAGGCTGTGTGGCATCCCCCTCTCCCCCAATTTGTATAGGCTGTGTGGCATCCCCCTCTCCCCCAATTTGTATAGGCTGTGTGGCATCCCCCTCTCCCCCAATTTGTATAGGCTGTGTGGCATCCCCCTCTCCCCCAATTTGTATAGGCTGTGTGGCATCCCCCTCTCCCCCAATTTGTATAGGCTGTGTGGCATCCCCCTCTCCCCCAATTTGTATAGGCTGTGTGGCATCCCCCTCTCCCCCAATTTGTATAGGCTGTGTGGCATCCCCCTCTCCCCCAATTTGTATAGGCTGTGTGGCATCCCCCTCTCCCCCAATTTGTATAGGCTGTGTGGCATCCCCCTCTCCCCCAATTTGTATAGGCTGTGTGGCATCCCCCTCTCCCCCCATTTGTATAGGCTGTGTGGCATCCCCTCTCCCCCCATTTGTATAGGCTGTGTGGCATCCCCTCTCCCCCCATTTGTATAGGCTGTGTGGCATCCCCTCTCGCCCCATTTGTATAGGCTGTGTGGCATCCCCTCTCGCCCCATTTGTATAGGCTGTGTGGCATCCCCTCTCCCCCCATTTGTATAGGCTGTGTGGCATCCCCTCTCACCCCATTTGTATAGGCTGTGTGGCATCCCCTCTCACCCCATTTGTATAGGCTGTGTGGCATCCCCTCTCACCCCATTTGTATAGGCTGTGTGGCATCCCCCTCCCCCCATTTGTATAGGCTGTGTGGCATCCCCCTCCCCCCATTAGTATAGGCTGTGTGGCATTCCCTTTCCCCCCCCATTAGTATAGGCTGCCTGGCATCCCCCTCTACCCCCATAGGCTGTGTGGCACCCCCCCTCTACCCCAATTCCCATAGGCTGTGTTGCATCCCCCTCTCCCCCATTTGTATAGGCTGTGTGGCATTCCCCCTCCCCCCATTAGTATAGGCTGCGTGGCATTCCCCCTCCCCCCATTAGTATAGGCTGCGTGGCATCCCCCTCTCCCCCCATAGGCTGTGTGGCACCCCCCTACCCCCATTTGTATAGGCTGTGTGGCATCCCCCCTCCCCCCAATTCCCATAGGCTGTGTTGCATCCCCCTCTCCCCTCATAGGCTGTGTGGCATCCCCCTCTCCCCCCATTTGTATAGGCTGTGTGGCATCCCCCTCTCCCCCCATTTGTATAGGCTGTGTGGCATCCCCTCTCCCCCCATTTGTATAGGCTGTGTGGCATCCCCTCTCGCCCCATTTGTATAGGCTGTGTGGCATCCCCTCTCGCCCCATTTGTATAGGCTGTGTGGCATCCCCTCTCGCCCCATTTGTATAGGCTGTGTGGCATCCCCTCTCCCCCCATTTGTATAGGCTGTGTGGCATCCCCTCTCACCCCATTTGTATAGGCTGTGTGGCATCCCCTCTCACCCCATTTGTATAGGCTGTGTGGCATCCCCCTCCCCCCATTTGTATAGGCTGTGTGGCATCCCCCTCCCCCCATTTGTATAGGCTGTGTGGCATCCCCCTCCCCCCATTAGTATAGGCTGTGTGGCATTCCCTTTCCCCCCCCATTAGTATAGGCTGCCTGGCATCCCCCTCTACCCCCATAGGCTGTGTGGCACCCCCCCTCTACCCCAATTCCCATAGGCTGTGTTGCATCCCCCTCTCCCCCATTTGTATAGGCTGTGTGGCATTCCCCCTCCCCCCATTAGTATAGGCTGCGTGGCATTCCCCCTCCCCCCATTAGTATAGGCTGCGTGGCATCCCCCTCTCCCCCCATAGGCTGTGTGGCACCCCCCTACCCCCATTTGTATAGGCTGTGTGGCATCCCCCCTCCCCCCAATTCCCATAGGCTGTGTTGCATCCCCCTCTCCCCTCATAGGCTGTGTGGCATCCCCCTCTCCCCCCATTTGTATAGGCTGTGTGGCATCCCCCTCTCCCCCCATTTGTATAGGCTGTGTGGCATCCCCCCCCTCCCTCCAACTCCCATAGGCTGTGTGGCATCCCCCCTCCCCCCAATTCCCATAGGCTGTGTTGCATCCCCCTCTCCCCTCATAGGCTGTGTGGCATCCCCCTCTCCCCCCATTTGTATAGGCTGTGTGGCATCCCCCCCCTCCCTCCAACTCCCATAGGCTGTGTGGCATCCCTCTTTCCCCCCAGTCGGCTAAAGTGAAAAAACAAAAAAAAAGTTAAACTCACCGCTCCGCTGAGCGGTCGGCTCCGTGAATGGGGTGGGCGTGGCCTGCGCCGCCTCAGCATGATTTCTCTCATATTCCACTTCAAGGTGTCGGCAAATCAGATTAATGCAAGATAAAAAAGTTTGGCTCCTCCCGGCCTATACATACTTTGGCTGCTCTCCGCAATCCGGTTTCATTCTTTAAGTTGGACTGGACTGCAAATTTTCCCTTTTGCCTTTCCTTCCCACCAAATAGTATAGTGTTAGAAGTTGCTATGGCATTTTTGTTATTTTAAAATTTGCGCCATTGGAGAGGAGGGAAGGAATGCTCTTTTGGTGGGCAGGGCATGGCCTCCTTTTAAATAGGAAGGCGGAAAGCCGCACTTCTTGCGGGCGTTGTGGCTTCAGCTGAAGAGGGTTCCAGATTCCGGCACCTACTTTAGCCGCTGCTGTCTGTGCGGCATCTGCGGACCCTGTCTTGGCTTGTCTCCGCCCACTCCTTCGTTATGCGGGCCTGCTGCTGCAGGCCTGCTACTACACCTACCTTCCCCATTGCCTCCAGACTAGGGGACGGCTTTATCGGAGGTTGTGGTTTCTGTGGCTCCATGTGCTGGCTGCACCCTTTCCGTCACTCTGTGGATCAGGTAGGTGTTTTTCTTTTTATTTATGTATTGTTTTTTTTTGTGTATATACAATCTTTAATTGTTTCATTTGTTCTGTCTTAGGATATTAGGTTTTGGTCCACCCTTGGGGTTTTGAAGTAGTCACTAATGACTATCGAGATTCCTTATATACTTCGGTCTAAGGCCTTCGGGGACATTTGACCATGTCTGAGGCATCTGGGGCTTCCGGACCTGGTACATTAACAAAGAGGGCCGCCCCATGTCCTGTGTACCTGCAAAGGCCTCCGAAAGAGGACAGCCCCATTTGCTCAGAATGCACCACTATAGTGGTACTTTCCAGATTGAGGCAGCTGAACCCCCCTTTCTGCTATGGAAGCCTTTGGGTCTGCTCTCTCGGGAACTTACTGCCCCTCTGGCGGCTCCATCTCATTCTGATAACCCAGGATTTCGTATCCTGCTTCATTTGGTGTGCATTGAGTGCCCCGATTACTATCCTAAGGGTGCCTTGGAACAGCCGTCTCAAGATCTTTAACTGGTAGCCTACCTGAAGATTTTGTCACCCTCTGTTGCCATTTTTCAATATTTTTTATTATATTATATATTTTTTTCATCAGAGTCTGGGCGTTAACATTAAATGTTTTGTTTGATCTTGTTGTAGGGTATTACTTTGGAGAGTTATGTGCGAAAAAAAAAAAAAATTTGTAGTGTGTTTTTTTTTTTTTGTAATATTGCATGTAAAAGCCTTACTTTTTCTGGTTACAAGGGTACCTCATATACATATGACATCTTTCTGGATGTCATCCCTTGAAGAATTCTTTGGTTGCACATAAAAAAATGTATTAAAAAGCAGAATAAATAACACATTTTCCTAAAATATCAATATGCAAACAAGAAGAAAAAGCTAAATCTGAAAGCACAAGCTCCTTTGAGCAAAACAATACCCAACCTTCATAAGTGCTTTTAACCCTAACTGCCAGCCTACTTGAATTTTTGTTACCTTCTGTTGACTGATCATTTTTGACCATTTTGAGCTATGTTTAACTAATTTTTGCCAGAATTTCCAGGAAAATTGTGGCAGAGTTAACTAATGAAATGTCCTGTAATTTTACTACTGTTTTTAAATATTTTTGGGTAAAAAACTGTATCTTTTTTTTTTTTTTTAAAAGTCTCATTTATTTCAACTAAAACATTAATTTTATTCAAGAAAACCATATTGCTTGTGAAGACCACGGGGGGCAAGTTTTACCAGACTTCCACAGAGGTCTAACCCTTTATTTTGCAAGTCATCCAATATTCAGCCTTTTCAGTGGGGTAGAGGTTCTTTCTCCTCTAGGCAGCAAGATAAATTTTGGATTAAGTCCAGAACATGGCCTAGACTTGACTCAGGCATGAGGGGGTGTCCTGACCATGTAACAGATGCTTTGATACAGGAGATCTTTTTTATCAGGTTACAAGATCAAATTGGGGCCCAGTCCTCTTCAGAGGTTCTCTTTGTTAGTGGTATCCCACACTCCGGGAAGGGCAGAAGTGTTGCAAGCCGCTGTAACGCACCTGTCGCAGCTGCCCTTTTACTTCTCAGAAAGAGGGGTCACAAGCTATCCAGGGTCAGTGTTGACTGGGGGAGAGCAGTCATCACATAAATGTACTGGTACTGACAGCGATTCTTCTGTCTCACACACTGGACCTCCAATCTGAGGGGTCATCCCATCAGGGCACAGACAACCTGACTGCAGTGGCAAATATCAACCACCAGATGGGCATCAGAAGCAGGAGAGCTCTCAATGAGGTGAGCTTGATCTTATTGTGGGCCGAGAAGCATGTTCCATGCATCTTGGCGATCCACATACCCGAAGTGGGAAAACGTGGGGGACGATCATCTAAGCAGTGCAATCTTGGATCAGGATGGTCCCTCAGTCAGAGGATCTTTGGAGCCCTATGCTTGCATGAGGGGCTTCCAGATATGGACCTCTTTGTGTCCCGCCACATTCGGATGATTCCGAGGTTTGTTTCCCGGTCCAGGGACCCTAGGGCTATAGATGCCCTGACCATTCCTTGGACTATTTTCAGGCTCCTAAAGAAGATGGCTCTCGAGGGGATCCCAACCATTTTGGAGGCACCCCACTGGCTAAGGAGAAGCTGGTTTTCAGGCATAGTAAGAATGTCAGGAGGCCAGCGTTGGCGCCTCTACAGCACCTCAGTTTGGTTTTGACAGCCTAGCTATAGAAACCTTCCACCTGGCAGAGAGAAGCTTAGCTGCTGGAGTGATTCGAACCCTTATCGAAGCTTTTTTTTGTCTCCAGAATTCTTTTCCAAAATATACTCAAGCATGACCACACTGAGAGGAGGCTTCACCCCCTGGAAGGAAGCACAAACTGAACAGAGGTTTAAAGCCCCACCCCTGTCTACCTCATCCTCTTCCTAGCACACACAGTCTAGTGGTTCCCTAGGGAGGAAACAGAGCTTAGTCTTCGGGCATTTTATTTTTTTTTTTTTTTAACACTCCAGAGCCCTGGAAGAGCCCTCTGTACCCTAGTATTATATATTCCTCTGACCTAGGACGGCCAGGGCTAATTCCCACATAGTCTGACTAGCACGAGTAGTGCGATGTTCCCTTTAAAATCCTGGGCAGGTCTCTTATGCTGCGCTGGTTCTGCATTTTCGGGATCCGATTAGCTGTATCTTCAGGTAAATTTTTTTCCCTCCAATATTTCAAATTTTTGGGAGGCGGAGCATGGCATCACTTCTGGGTCAGGGCTGGACACTTGTGGCGACCCGGAAGATGAAAGTTGGAACTTTCTTCCAGGCCAACATGCAGTTCAGAGGGAGACACGGGACAGCAGGAGCAGCGGCTGAGCCCATTCAGTAATCAGGACATGGAACCATGGGGCAAATGTCCAAAATTGGATGTGCCACTGAGCCAGATGTCCTGAGCGGCAGATTTGAAGTTTTCATGACATAGGTACGTTACACAATTCCATGGATTGCAGATTCAAAATTCTGGCAAAAAGAGCTTGGGATGCTTTCACTTTTACATTTAGGCCCACCTTGGCATCTGATGGTGTACTAAGGAGCATCGTTCTTTGTCTCAATAACCTCAGGAGTTACATGGAAGTAATACTAGCGTTCCTACCCACCTTGTACAAGGCTTTTGCTTTTCTTACTAATGCTTCTGAGGAAGCCATCAGAGCCACTGCAAAGGCCTCTGCCTTAAAACCCCTCACCAACTTTATAACCAAAGGGCTCTTCTAATGCAGGGAATTGTTTCTAAAACCATACTTTGTGGGATCCCTTTTCATGGCAATTTCCTTTTTTGAGAAGAGTTAGATACTATCTTGTCCAGGTCAAATGTAGCATGAAAAAGATTTCCGGTTAGAAGAAGATTTAATGCCCTAATAGGGAATAGTGGCAGAAATACGGTATGTATTACTCAGCCTAGACAAAACCAGTAAGAGAGACATGGGACTCGGCCTAGGCCCCAAAATAGGTTTAACTTACAATACAAACCTACAGAGGGGCCTAAGCCTCAATCCTGACAACGAAGCTCCGGTAGGGGACAGACTCTCCAGGTTCGTAGCTGCCTCGAACAGTCGCCCCAAAATCAGTTTATGCTACAAACACTGGAAGAGGGATATTGATTTTTTCCTCCTTCCCCCACTCCTCCTTTTTAGTGACCAAGCTCCTAAAAGACCCCAAAAAGGAATTAGCATTCCCTCTAGTATTTCCCGAACTTCTACAGAAGAATGTGATGGAATCAGTACCTTAAACTTTGCAGGGAGAGGGGTTCTACTCACATTTTTCTAGTACTGAAGCGGTCAGGAAAATATTGAATGAATGAAAAAGAGATTAAACAAATTCATTCGCCTACCAGCATGTACCTATTCTGAACGCGCACCACAAGTATCAGAACTTTTCACTACCAGTGCAGGGCACTGCCGTTCATCCTGTCCTGATCTCCAAGGATCTTCACAAAGATCCTGACAGAAACAATATCTTATTTCAGGCAACAGGGAATCATGGTGATCCCTTATTTTAGACGACCTCAAGCAGTAGGGGAGCCCACTTAGACAATCAATAGTTTCAGGGAAAATGGATGAAAACCTTGGCGGCCAGGTCCTCAAATTTCAGGGAACTCATGGCGGTCAAGTTCGCACTGAATCAGTTTAAGGCATTCATAACACACAGAGATGTGCAAATAAGGTCAGACAATGCCTCAACTGTAGCTAAATCATCAGGGAGCGACCAGATCCCTCGTTCTGATCTGTATGTCAAATTAATTTATTCCCAGTATGTCACACACCCCGCTTCCGAATATTCATGACACTTGGGTAACTGTCCTGTAGAGGGCGATCTTGCAGAGATGAGATGAAAAAAAAGGAGCCCCTCCTGGCCCATAAATACCTGGGACTTCCCACCATTACCCAGTCTTTCGTCTCTGCAGTCGGCGAGCAAGTCAGAAGATGGTTGTCTCCTCCTTGCAGGTAGCCGGGGTAACCCCCTGGCCTTTTGTTTCCATTGCTGCCTGAACCTTTTTTAATTTAAACTATAGCAGTATGCCTTCCAGCCTAGGCTGAAGGTCCAGGCAGTGGTAGGCTGCACCTTATGGTGTATATGGGAGCTAGCTCCCCCGTGAGACCCCATAGAAAGGGGTAGGCGGTGTCCGGGTTGGTGATCCCGGCTTGGGATGCCCTGTCCCTCTTACCCTTTCACCTATTGGTGTGGGTTCTCCCCCCTACCGTGTCACTCTGTGCCCCTTTGGGGGGGGGCTTTTCTCCTGTGGGTTGTTTTACTTTATTTGGGGGAAAAGGGGTGGGTGTGTGTGTGTGTGTTTGTATGTGTTTTTGCGGCCGTTGTTGCTGGGCCGGATTCACTTTCAACAGGTGCAGTTAAGGAGGGGGCGGGGCCGGGCACTCGGCGTGTTCGTTGTGGCCTGTCCACCCCCACCCCACCCCCCCCTCGAGGCTGGCTTTTCTCAAGCACTCTTTCCAGCCTCGCTGCCTGCTTTGCTGCTCTCCCTCTCATTCCCTTGCTGCTGTGAGGTTTGACGGTCGCTGCTTTGCTGCGGTGAGTGGATTTTTATTTCACCATTTTTAACTGTCTTATATGGTGGGTGATGTGCGTGTTGACACTTATGTCTGTTCTCATGTCTTCTAGGTGGGATCCCTTCTTTTGAAGTTTAAAGAGGGAGTTCACCCGGTGCTAGAGTCCCTTAGAGTTTAATTTAGGGTTTCCAAAAAAAAAAAAAAATCCTCCCACTTGGGACCTGAAGTGGCATCCCGGGTAGCTTAATAGCGTAAATCCCTCTGGTCATTGCGGCTACATTAAAATCACCATATGGAGGCTTCTCAGGATACTGGGCTTGGGCTTCCCTCGGGGCAACCCCGGCAATGTGTGGGTTGTGGGGCAACCCTTGCGGGGGATAATGTACTTGTTTGCATACCTTGTGCTCAGCGGGCCATAACGCAGCAGTCGGGGGCCCAGGCGTCTGGGTCCGGGGTCCCGGCCTCATCTCCTTCCCCACCCTGCCTTATCCGTACCCCTAGTGATGCTGTCACAGGTGGGGAGTTGCAATCTGATGTGCCAGACTGGATAATATTGAGAAATGTATTTCTGGAGGGGGGGGGGGGGGGGGGTTTGGTTGGTTTTAGGATCAGCCTCTCTCTAAAATTAAACAAAGTCGGAAAAACACGCTAAAGCTACTAATACGAGCAGGCAACGTGAGATTTGTAATACTTTGCTTTTTTAGACTCTTGGCAGTTGACTCCAGTTGGCTTGGGATGTGACAAAGCGAGAGGCATATTCAGTGGAATTAAGGGAGATCCTGAATATTAAGCAGTTTTGTCACTCCATCTCCTTGGTCTCTTGATTCCACACCCATCCCGGTTACGGATGTGCAGCCTGAGAAGCGGGATGTATCTTTGATTAATGCAATTCCCAGTGCCTTACCTATTGCCCCTATTCAATTTGATATAACTTCAGAGGCTGGGGAGATTGTGGAAGATCAGGATTCCACTCAGAATTCTTTAGATGAGGGGGTGAAGGATGAAGGGGAGCAGGATAGTTCCCATATTGTTTCAGAGGAGCTTGATTTACTATTGCAAGATATTTATGATACTTGGGGAATTCAGCAGACAAAGAAACCTCATGTTACATGATGAGATGTACAAAGAAATTCTAGTCAAAATAAGTGAAACAAGCTTTTCTGCTCCATTCAGTTTTAAAGGAGGTGGTAAAGGAGTGGGATGTGCCAGAACATTTTTCCTTCCTAAATCTTTAAAAAGAAAATATCCATTTCATGATCCCTTAATGGATTACTGGAGCAAGAATCCTACATTGGATGCCCCCTTAGGTCAGATGTCTAGATCATCAGATTCTTTGAGGATATGGGTGCTTTGCATAATCTCATGGATTGCAGGGTCATTCATGTACTAAGGTGAGCCTGGGATGCAGCGCTGTTTGTTTAGAAAAGCTATGGCATCTGATGTGGTCGTGTGAAGCATGATTACGTGGATTGATACTTTAAAAGCACATATGAGTAATACAGTACCTTCTCAGGATTTGTTGCCGCCCTTACCGACACGGATTAGATCTGTTACCTTTTTCAACTAATGCTTCACAGGAGCTCATCAGGGCCTCAGTAAAGACATCCGCCTTGATTGCCTGTGCTCGTAGAGCAATTTGGTTAAAAACCTGGTCATGTGATGGTTTTGTCCAAAGCAAGGTTATGTGGTATTCCGTTTTCATGTGGGCATTTTGTTTGGGGAAACTTGGATGTTATCCTAGCTAGATTTAGTTAAATGGGGGGCAAAGTACCCCACTAGAAAACTCAATTTTTATCCGCGAGAGCAGTTCCAAGTCTGACCCAGGCCAGACAGATACCAAGAAACATTGGACCCAGCCTAGGCCCCAAAGAAAGTATGCATTAGTTAACAAACCTTCAAAGGGGCCTAAGTCCTGACAAAGAAATTTCAGTCGGTGGGTTGCTCTCTGGGTTCATACCTGCCTGGAGAAAAGATTACCCAAAGCCAATTTGTACTACAAATGCTAGAAAAGGGGTATCAATTTCTCTTCCCATCCCCCCTCCTCTTTCTTGGTAACCAAGTTACCAAAGGATCCGAAAAAAGGCACTTCTACAGAAGCATGTGATAGAAGCAGTCCCTCCAACCTCAGTGGAAGAGGGCTTTTACTCACATGTTTTTGGTTCAGAAGCAGTCAGGAAACTACCGGATGATTTTGAATCTGAAATGAACAACTTCATTTGTTACAAGAGATTCAGAATGGAATCAGTTTATTCAGTGAGAAATGTTTTAATAGAAAAGCTCGCACTGGAGAACTTTTGATAATACTGGACAGGGAAGGTCAGGCAACGCAGCAACTGTGGCATATCTAAACCTTTAAGGCGGAACCAGGTCCTTAAAACTAATGGCTACTAGGTCCCCTCTAGTATCAAGTCACATCATTGTGGGCAGTTCATCTGAAGGGGACCCTAAACACTCTGGTAGACTTCTGAAGTTGAGTAAAGATTCAGCAGAGTGGTGTTTAAACCAGCGGGTGTTTTAGCTGATCACGAGTGTTTGATATGCTTGCCAATGCCAAGAATGCCAAGAATGCAAAGTGCAAAGCATATTTATTCCAAGTATGCATCACGCCCTGCTCCAGTAATAATTAAGTCTGGGATATAGTCCACAAGAGGGCGCTTTACTGCAGAGATAGCAAAAAAGAGGCCCCTCCCAGTCCATATATACCCGGGACCTACCACTCATTCCCCAGTGTAGTCTCTGCAATGGGCAGCGAAGGTCAAGATGATGGCTCTCTCTCCTTGCAGGTAAGCCAGGCTGCACAGCCCCCGGCCCTATGTCCTATTCCCACCCGTGCCACTTTTACATGCCTCCCAGCTACGGCTGCATGGTCCGGGTGATGGAAGGGAGCACCTAATTTGAGGTGCTTTACTGGAGCATAAAAAGGGCTGGTGACGTCATCAGTTGCTGGGGGCTGGTTGATAGTCTGCCTGGCCTCCCTGCTCAGTCCTGCGTTCCTGGCGGGGCCTGGCGCGCTCCACATCTTGCCCACCCCCTCCGGAGATGATTGGCGCCATCTTGCCTGCCTAGATCGGGTGTGACTGCGGTTCTGTGAGTGCCCCCAGCGGGCTTTTCTTATTGCATATCTTTATAATGTTTAATGGCATTTTTATGGATATACATGCATATTGATGGGTATTTTGTCTATGCTTGTGTCTTTCAGGCTGGGACAACCTACTTGGAGGTTTCTCTCGGTCCTGGGCCCTAGGTTAAAATTCCTAAATTGGGGGCTTAATTGTAAATCCTCCCACTAGCAGACACTTAAGGGGCATCCCGGGTAGCTGCACAGCGTAATTCCCACTGGTCACTGTGACTGCTAATTCACCATATGGAGGCTTCCCAGGATATTGTGTTTGGGGTCCCTTCGGGGCAAGCCCGGCTATGTGTGGTGTGCGGGGCATCCCTTGTGGGCGATGATGTGCGGGTTTGTGTACCCTGCGCCCAGCAAGCGCTTTCGTGGCAATCTGTGCCCCATGTGTCGGGATCGGCACCCTCGGCCTCATCCCCCACACCCCCGCGCCTGGGTATGACCCCTAGTGACATTAGCACTAGCGGGGAGACGCAATCTGATTATTCTAAGTGTGCCACACACCCCGCTTCCCCTTTAATCCTTACGATTGGGTTACTCACCGCAGGTGACTACGTTGCAGAGAGGAAGTCTTGTAACGAGCCCCCTTCCGGCCTATATATACCTGGTACCTCCCACTTAAAACCAGTGTTTTTCTCTCTGCATGACGACAAGACAGAAGAAAGAAGTCTCCTGCTTGCAGGTAGCCGGGGTCTTGCTCCGGCACCCCCTTTGGGTCTATTTCTGCCCAGTTTGATTGTTTGTTACCTACGTGGTTAATGGAAGCCTCCCAGCCCTGGCTGCTCACTGGGCAAACGGTAGATGGCACTATAGGTGCCTAGGAGCTTATCTCCTCCGCTCGACCTCGCGCGTGGGGCAATGCGGCTATCCGGCATAGTGATACGGATTTGAGATGCCCCTGTCCCGATGTCCCTTTAGGTCACCTTCTCCCGCTTGGCCTTCTCCCTTTGCTGGGGGGGGTGGGGGTGGGGAGGGGTGTGTGTAATGTGCATGAGTGCTTTACTTTACTGTGAAAAGGCCTTGGCAGTTTTTAGTGTCAGCACATGGCCAGGTCTGCTGGGGCCTGTTTTCAGTTACTGCACGTTTGTATTTCCCTCTCTTCTTGGCTCCGGGCCCGCCCTTCCTTTCCCTGGTCTCATTAGAGACCTGTACGCTGCAGCCGGTGGGGGAAGAGCCTTCTGTGCGCTTGAAGCTTCACAGGTAAACGGTTCTTATGCTATTTGCTGCTTGTGTAGCGTTTCCCTGGGGCATTTCTACTTATGGGTATATTTTTTATGTCAGCCTTCTGATAGGTTGACTTAATATATCACATAACTGTGGGATTTGGGCTCCAGTTGCTGCATTATTACACATTACCATTCTGATATGAATGTATATGGATATATATATATTGGTGTATGTGTATATATGTGTGTGTGTGTGTATATATATATATATATATATATATATATATATGTGTATATATGTATGTATATATATATATATATGTATATATGTATGTGTATGTATGTATTCATACCGGTATGTACTGATTTTTTTTTTTTTTTTTTTTTTTTTGCACTTTTGGCTTTGCCTTGAAATTGCATGTGTCATGTGTATGTATTCAAGATGTTTAAGCTAGCCATATATGTTTGCCTTAATGGGTATGTATGATTGTGGTGCATTCTGGCTGGGGGACTGACTGTGGTCTCTTTTCCCCCACAGATTCTGGGATTTCCTCACTGCAGGCTCTCCCGGTTCTGTTATACCTGGCTAGCCTTATTACTCTAAATTGGGTTTTGTCCTAAGGTTTAAAAAAATATATATATTTAAAAAAAAAAAATTAAAAAAAAAATTTCAATCCTCCCTTTCCCGGGACATTAATTTAAAGGGGCATCCCGGGTGGCTTTATGCGTAAAACCCACGGTTGTTGCGAATACCATAAAATCACCATATGGAGGCTTCTGACAATACCGGAAATGGCTCTACAGGCCATCTAGGCTGTGTGGGGGTTATGGGACTCCGCTCCCAGGCGATGAGGTTATATTATGCATTCCTTGTGCAAAGCAGAATTTTGTGCGTCAGTCCATCGCTCCGGCTTCTGGCTCCTCGCAACTTCAGTCATCTCCTACCCCCCCTCCCTATTCCGGACCCCGTGTGACATTGTCAAAAGTGGGGATTCGCAATCCGAGATGTGTGCGCGATTGACCAACCTCGAGAAGATCATTTCCGCCAAAGTAGCTCACAAGGCTACAGCGAAGCGGAAACACCTTTCTTCGGCAGCTCCTGCTTCGGAGGATGAGAGGTGCGAAGTTGTGGATTGGTCCGATTATTCCCTGGACGAGGAGGGGGAACTCCTTGTGGAGTCGGATGAGCCTGCAGACCAGCTAGAGATTGATGCTGTTGGCGATCAGGCTACAGGGGTATCCCTTGACACCCCCTCCATTTTGGCTCAAATGTTTGAAATTTTGAATTTAGATCCACCTGAGGCAGTCGCCCTGCCAAAGTGTGAGTTGTTTGATGTGCCTCAGCCGCGTTTGGTGTTTCCCAGGCAACAACACTTGGAGAGGGTTGTGCTTAAGGAATGGGAACAACCCACGCGACTGGCTGGAATCCCTCCTAGTTGGGATAAACGCTATGCCTTTCCGGAGGATTTGGTGAAGCTTTGGTCAGTTCCCCCTGACGTCGATACCCCTGTGTTAGGGCTGTCTAGCACGGCTGTGGTACATTCTTCTGACACCACTGCCATTAAGGATGGTGAGGATCGTCAAATTGATCAATTTGGTCGCCATGGTTTTATCATTGCCGGATCGACGCTGCGGCCAGTGTGTGCTTCGGTGCTTCTTCTGTTGGCAGTTAGATCCATTATTAGGGATCTGTGCGCAGATCTCGATCCCGCTTGTGATGAGTTTAGTTCTCTTAAAAAACAGTGTGAGTCATTTTTTTCCATTTTGGCTCAGGACGATGCTCTGGCCATGAGTGGCAGGACAGCGGCAATGCTGGTGGCTATTCGTCGGTCAGTGTGGCTGCGCCAGTGGTCGGCGGCCTTGGTCTCTAAAAAGGTGCTCACAGCACTTCCTTTTTTGGGTTTGCGACTGTTTGGTGATAAAATTGATTCAGTTGCAAAAGGTGGTAAAATGCCTCAACGCAAGAGGCCTCGTCGCCCCTTTCGGGGTGCAAGTGCCTTTTAGACCTTCCTTTCGGGGATTTAAAGCAGGTAGGGGGCTTCCTTTCCTGCTACCAGAGGTGCAGGTTGGACCCGGGGGAGGGGCCGTGGCTGTCCCGCTCAGTCCTGGGGCGCCAAGCCCAAGCCTGCTGGTAAGCCCGCTCAGCAATGAGGGGCTGCCCTCACCCGTGCGGGTGGGGGGACGATTGCAACATTTCTCCCAGGTTTGGGACCAGGAGGTTCCGGACAGATGGATCCAGGAGGTGGTGTCGTCCGGTTACAAACTGGAGTTCGAGTCTCGCCCTCCTTCACGGTTCTTTCGGTCTCGGGTGCCCATGGATCCTTTGGCCGCACAGGGGCTCCTGGCGTCGATAAGGAATCTTTTAGAAATGGCGGTCATCCGGCCGGTGCCGCGCTTAGAGATGGGCCCCGGTTTCTACTCCAATCTTTTCGCAGTCCCCAAAAAGGTCTGTTCGTCCCGTCCTGGACCTGAAATTACTTAACAGGTTCATCCGTATTTGGAAGTTTCGCATGTAAACTTTGCGTACGGCCATCGGTTCTCTTCGGCAGGGGGACTTCATGACGTCCATAGACATCAAGGATGCTTATCTTCATGTTCCCATCTGCCAGGCTCATCAATGTTTTCTTCGATTCGTGATGAAAGATCAGCATTTTTAGTTCGTGGCACTTCCGTTTGGCCTTACCTCGGCCCCAAGAGTGTTCACCAAGGTGCTGGCAGGGGTGATGGCCATTTTCAGATCTCTGGGCATTCGTGTCGTACCTTATTTGGACGACCTTCTCATCATGACTCCGTCCCTCAATCAATCAGAGACAGACATCAGCATGGTGGTCTCCACGCTGGAAAGCTTTGGTTGGGTGATCAACTTTCCCAAGTCCTCACTCGCTCCAGCCAGGGTGGTGTCCTTTTTGGGGATGCAGTTGGACTCCTGTCAACACAGGGTGTTTCTCCCTCAGTCCAGAATTTATCTGATTCAGGAGTTGGCTCGGGTCCTACTTTCCAATCCTCGGCCGTCCATCCGTCTGGGGATGAGGCTGGTAGGGTTGATGGTTGCCTCGTTCGAGGCAGTTCCTTTTGCTCAATTTCACACGAGGACGCTTCAGCTCTATCTGTTGGCGTCCTGGGACCGGCGGCCTCGGTCGCTGGATCGGCCCTTCCAGTTGTCCTCCCGGGTTCGGCAGTCCCTCCAATGGTGGTTGGTCTCGGCCAATCTCGTGAAGGGCAGGTCTTTCCTGACCCCTCTTTGGGAAATTGTCACCACGGACGCCAGTCTTTCGGGATGGGGCGGATTCTGGAAGGGGCTTCAGTTCCAGGGGCAGTGGGGACCTCAAGAGGCCCACTTACCCATCAATATTCTGGAACTGAGAGCCATCCGTCGGGTTCTTGCCCTTCTGACTCAACGCGTTCTGGGCCTTCCGGTCCAGGTTCGTTCAGACAACCGAACAGCGGTTGCTTACATCAATCATCAGGGAGGGACTTGCAGTCCGGGTGCTCTCAGGGAGGTGTCCCTCATCCTGACCTGGGCGGAGGTCCATGTTCCTTGTCTCTCGGCGGTGTACATTCCAGGGGTGGAAAACCAGGAAGCGGACCGGTTGAGCAGGGGCTCTTCCCGTCTGGGAGAATGGGCTCTCCATCCTCAGGTTTTTCGCTCACTGTGTCTCCGGTGGGGGACGCCGGAGGTGGACCTGTTTGCCTCTCGTCACAATCGCAGGCTCCCGAACTTCGTGTCGCTCTCCCAGGATCCCTTGGCTCTGGCAGTGGACGCCATGTCCCTGAGCTGGGGGGATTTGGGGGTCTGTACCTGTTTCCTCCGATACCCATGCTGGGCAGGGTGGTTCGGAAGCTGGCTCTGGAAAGGGTGTCCGCTATTCTCGTGGCCCCAAGCTGGCCAAGGCGAGTATGGTTTGCAGACATCGTTCGGCTGGCAGTGGACCAGTTCGTCCTGCCTCTTCGGCCCGATCTGCTCACTCAGGGTCGGTTGTGTTACCCCAATTTACTAACGCTGGGTTTGACGGCCTGGCTGCTGAAACCTCCATCTTGAAGGAGGAGGGTCTTTCTGACTCGGTCGTTAAGACTCTGATCAGTGCCCGGAAGAGGTCCTCTTATGTCATCTACTATCCGACTTGGAAAGCCTATATCGCTTGGTGTGAGATTAGATCTTTTCCTTTGTAGGGTCTTTTCGGTCTCCAGGATTCTGGAGTTTTTACAGTCTGGCCTGGACTTTGGTCTTCAGCTAAGTACGTTGAAAGGGCAAGTTTCTGCCTTATCTATCTTTTTTCAGAAGCGTTTTGCGCTTCATCCTTTAGTTAAAACTTTTTTCCAGGGGGTTACGCATGTGCGGCCGCCCCAGGAAACCATTACTCCCTGTTTGGGACTTGAATTTGGTTCTTTCTGCTCTTCAGGCTCCTCCTTTTGAGCCTTTGCAAGATATTGCTTTGTCTACCCTGACTCAGAAGATTGTCTTCTTGGTAGCTATCACTTCGGTCCGGCGTGTCTCGGAGTTGGCGGCCTTGTCTATTCAGGCGCCCTACTTTGAGAGGCATCAGGATAAAGTGGTCTTTCGGTTCAAACCAGACTTTCTTCCTAAGGTTGTTTCTGCTTTTCATTTGAATCAGGATATTGTTCTTCCCTCCTTGTGTCCTAATCCTAAGAATGACAAAGAGAGGGTTTTGCATTGTTTGGATATAGTACGCTGTGTTAAGTACTACTTGATTATTACGTCTCCTTTTCGTAAGACGGATGCCTTTTTTGTTGTGCCCTGTGGGCCTAAGAAGGGTTTGGCACCGGCCAAATCTTCCATTAGCAAATGGATACGTCAGGCCGTTATTGCGGCCTATTCTGCTAAGGGGAAAGTTCCCCTTTTTCGTATCACTGCTCATTCTACTCGCGCCGTTGGAGCGTCTTGGGCTTTTCAGCACCAAGCTTCTGTTGAACAGGTTTGTAAGACCGCTACTTGGTCTTCTGTTCATACTTTTTCTACGTTTTACAAAGTTGATGTGCGGGCCTCAGCGGATGCTGTTTTTGGCCGCAAAGTTCTGCAGACTGCAGTCATTTAAGTTATGCTTCATTTTTGCCTTCGGATACCCATCCCTTGTGGACACTGCTTTTGGATATCCCAATCGTAAGGATTAAAGGGGAAGCGGGGTGTGCGAATCCTTTATATGTTGAAGCTTTTCTTTATTTTGAGGTTACCTTTAGATTACTGGTACCTTGTCTTTCTGCTTTTTAAATCACTGGTGATAAATGGGAGGTACCAGGTATATATAGGCCGGAAGGGGGCTCGTTACAAGACTTCCTCTCTGCAACAGTGTCACCTGGCGGTGAGTAACCCAATCGTAAGGATTGAAGGGGAAGCGGGGTGTGTGGCACACTGACAATATCCATTTTTCAGGTGAGTACTCACAAAATGGTATTTTTCAGCCAGACTGGCCAATATTGAGAGGTTGATTGCTAGCTCTGCAGCCCGTAAGGCTCCAGCTAAAAGACGGCACCTGGCGCCCGCTGTGCTAGCCTTTACTTTTGAACAAGACGAATTCCCTAAATTGTCTGGCTATACCCCTCTCCAAGAAGGGGAACTTTTTTCAGATTCAGATCTCTCTGACGATCAGCATTGCCTTGGCACTGATGCCGGCTCAGATGCTCTGGCGGTGGATGCCATGTCTCTGTCTTGGCAGGGGTTCAGTCTCCTGTACCTCTTCCCTCCGTTTCCCCCTCTGGGCAGGGTCCTATGCAAGCTGATTCAAGAAGGAGTGCCAGCTGTTCTGGTGGCCCCCAGGTGGCCAAGACAGGTGTGGTTCGCAGATGTTGTGCAGCTGGCGGTCGATTAGTACCCTCTGCCCCTGGTTCCGGATCTTCTCACTCAAGGACGGCTCTGTTACCCCAATTTACAAATGCTGGCTTTGACGGCATGACTGCTGAAACCTCCATTTTAAAGGAAAAGGGCCTGTCTGATGCGGTTGTTCAGACTCTGGTCAGAGCTCTGAAGAAATCCTCTTATTCCATCTACTACAGGACCTGGCGGACCTACACTGACCTGGTGTGAGGCTAGGGCCTTCACTTGTCGGGTGTTCTCCATCCCTCGGATACTGGAGTTCCTTCAACATGGTCTGGATATGGGTTTTCAGCTCAGCACTCTGAAGGGACATGTGTCCGCCTTGGCGGTTTTCTTTCAGAGTTCTTTTGCTCTTCATCCTTTGGTCAATACTTTCTTCCAGGGGGTCACTCATGTGCGCCCTCCCCGCAAACCCTTGTTACCGGTTTGGGATTTGAATTTGGCTTTGTCTGCCCTTTCAGGGTCCTCCATTTGAGCCTGTGCATGAGGTCTGTTCTGACTTGGAAAGTTGCCTTTTTGGTGGCTATCACCTCTGTCCGGCGTGTTTCGGAGTTGGCGGCTCTGTCCATTCAGGCCCCCTACTTTGAGAGACATCAGGACAAGGTGGTTTTCCGCTTTAAACCAGACTTCTTGCCTAAGGTTGTCTCTGCCTTTCACCTCAATCAGGACATTGTGCTTCCTTCCTTATGCCCTAATCCTGGTAATGACGAGAGGGCCTTGCATTCTCTGGACATTGTCAATAGCTTGAAATACTACCTGGTGGCTACAGCGCCTTTCAGGAAGACGGGACGCCTTGTTTGTGGTACCCTCTGGTCCAAAGAAGGATTTGGCGCCAGTCAAGTCTACCATTAGCAAATGGATTCATCAGGCCATTGTTAGGGCCTATTCTGCTAAAGGGAGGGATCCCCCTTTCCGAATTACTGCTCATGCTACCCATGCTGTTGGGGTCTCCTGGGCCTTTCAGCACCAGGCTTCTGTTGAACAAGTTTGTAAGGCTGCTACCTGGTCTTCTGTTCATACCTTTTCCAAGTTTTACAAGGTTGATGTGCGGGCCTCAGCGTTTGCTGTTCTGCGGTGGTTTGAACTGTGCATTGTTGCTCTTTTTGGGATCCCCACCCGTTGTTGGACACTGCTACTGGATGTCCCAGACGTAATGGTTACTGGAGCAGGGAGTGATGCATACTTGGAATAATACCATTCTGTGAACTCACCTTGTAGAATGGAAATTAGAAGTATGCATCACGCCCTGCTCCATCCCACCCTGAGTTTTTATTTTTGGATCCTCTATATCGGTGGTCCCCAACCCCCGGGCCGCGGACCGCTACCGGTCCATGGCTCAAATGGTACCGGGCCCTGAGGCTACCCGCTAGGAGGTTTGCTACCATTGGGTGCAGGAGGAGGAGGAGGATGCGGTCACCGTGCGGCTCTACAGGTGGGTGACCGTATATAGCAGGGGTACTCAACCAGCGGCCGCTAGGTTTCCGGACCTCGCGGCCAGGCGGGTAGTCGGGCGGAATGAAAGAAAGCGGGGCAGGCAGGTGGGAGGAATGACTGACAGCGGGCGGGACGGAGGGAATGACAGCGGGCGGGACGGAGGGAATGACAGCGGGCGGGACGGAGGGAATGACAGCGGGCGGGACGGAGGGAATGACAGCGGGCGCGAGGGAGGGATCAAAGAAAGCGAACGCTGTGGGCAGGCAGGAGGAATGAAAGCGGGCGAGCAGAAAGATAGGGGGCGGGGCACCTGTAAAAACTCACCTTTCCCCGCTGCCATCTGTCTATTCCCAGCTCTGTCCCATCCCATCTCTCTATTCCCAGCTCTGTCCCATCCCATCTCTCTATTCCCAGCTCTGTCCCATCCCATCTCTCTATTCCCAGCTCTGTCCCATCCCATCTCTCTATTCCCAGCTCTGTCCCATCCCATCTCTCTATTCCCAGCTCTGTCCCATCCCATCTCTCTTCCCAGCTCTGTCCCATCTCTTTCCAGCTCTGTCCCATCCCATCTCTCTATTCCCAGCTCTGTCCCATCCCATCTCTCTTCCCAGCTCTGTCCCATCTCTCTTTCCAGCTCTGTCCCATCCCATCTCTCTTCCCAGCTCTGTCCCATCCCATCTCTCTTTTCCCAGCTCTGTCCCACCCCATCCCATCTCTTTTCCCAGCTCTGTCCCACCCCATCCCATCTCTTTTCCCAGCTCTGTCCCATCCAATCTCTCTATTCCAGCTCTGTCCTGTCCCATCTCTCTATTCCAGCTCTGTCCCGTCCCATCTCTCTATTCCCAGCTCTGTCCCATCTCTATTCCCAGCTCTGTCCCATCTCTATTCCCAGCTCTGTCCCATCTCTATTCCCAGCTCTGTCCCATCTCTCTATTCCCAGCTCTGTCCCATCTCTCTATTCCCAGCTCTGTCCCATCCCATCTCTCTATTCCCAGCTCTGTCCCATCCCATCTCTCTATTCCCAGCTCTGTCCCATCCCATCTCTCTATTCCCAGCTCTGTCCCATCTCTATTCCCAGCTCTGTCCCATCTCTATTCCCAGCTCTGTCCCATCTCTATTCCCAGCTCTGTCCCATCTCTCTATTCCCAGCTCTGTCCCATCCCATCTCTCTATTCCCAGCTCTGTCCCATCCCATCTCTCTATTCCCAGCTCTGTCCCATCCCATCTCTCTATTCCCAGCTCTGTCCCATCCCATCTCTCTATTCCCAGCTCTGTCCCATCCCATCTCTCTATTCCCAGCTCTGTCCCATCCCATCTCTCTATTCCCAGCTCTGTCCCATCCCATCTCTCTATTCCCAGCTCTGTCCCATCCCATCTCTCTATTCCCAGCTCTGTCCCATCTCTCTATTCCCAGCTCTGTCCCATCTCTCTATTCCCAGCTCTGTCCCATCTCTCTATTCCCAGCTCTGTCCCATCTCTCTATTCCCAGCTCTGTCCCATCTCTCTATTCCCAGCTCTGTCCCATCTCTCTATTCCCAGCTCTGTCCCATCTCTCTATTCCCAGCTCTGTCCCATCTCTCTATTCCCAGCTCTGTCCCATCTCTCTATTCCCAGCTCTGTCCCATCTCTCTATTCCCAGCTCTGTCCCATCTCTCTATTCCCAGCTCTGTCCCATCTCTCTATTCCAGCTCTGTCCCAGCTCTGTCCCATCCCATCTCTCTATTCCAGCTCTGTCCCATCCCATCTCTCTATTCCCAGCTCTGTCCCATCTCTCTATTCCCAGCTCTGTCCCATCTCTCTATTCCCAGCTCTGTCCCATCTCTCTATTCCAGCTCTGTCCCAGCTCTGTCCCATCCCATCTCTCTATTCCCAGCTCTGTCCCATCCCATCTCTCTTTTCCCAGCTCTGTCCCATCCCATCTCTCTCTTTCCAGCTCTGTCCCATCCCATCTCTCTCTTTCCAGCTCTGTCCCATCTCTCTATTCCCAGCTCTGTCCCATCCCATCTCTATTCCAGCTCTGTCCCATCCCATCTCTCTATTCCCAGCTCTGTCCCAACTCTCTATTCCCAGCTCTGTCTCATCCCATCTCTCTATTCCCAGCTCTGTCCCATCCCATCTCTCTATTCCCAGCTCTGTCCCATCCCATCTCTCTATTCCCAGCTCTGTCCCATCCCATCTCTCTATTCCCAGCTCTGTCCCATCCCATCTCTCTATTCCCAGCTCTGTCCCATCCCATCTCTCTATTCCCAGCTCTGTCCCATCCCATCTCTCTATTCCCAGCTCTGTCCCATCCCATCTCTCTATTCCCAGCTCTGTCCCATCCCATCTCTCTATTCCCAATTTAAAACAATATTAACAATCAATGCCGCCGCACCGCCCCCAGCCACACCCCCAGTCAGCCCCCCCCCCCAGTGCCCCACTGGGCCGCTGTAAAATTACCAAATTTTGAACCGGTTCACGGTGAAAAAAAGGTTGGGGACCACTGCTCTATATGGTGAAGTTTTCCTTGTTAAATATTGTTAATCTTGTTGTTGGCTTCTCCTGGTTCCCTTACTGCTTAATTATACTGGGGAATGAGTGGGAGGGGCCTCTTTTTTGCCATCTCTGCAGTAAAGTGCCCTCTTGTGGTCTATATCCCAGACGTAATGGTTATTGATGCATACTTATAATATCCATGGGAAGAGGTGACACTGATTCCTATCGCTTTAGTCTGGCCAAAGAGAGCCTGGTTCGCTGAGTTATTGAAGATGGCAACAAAGGGTCATTGGAGACTACCAGATATTCCGGACATCATCCATCAAGACGTCCATTCTACATCTGAGTCCGTCAAGACAGCTTGCATCCTGAAGGGGCCTTAAGAAAAAAGGGCTGTTCTAGTCGAGTGACTGAAACTCTCCTGGCCAGCCGTACGTTAACTACTATGAAAATCTACGGAAAGCTATGGAAACTATTTTTCTTTTTTTTGTGAAGTGAACAAGTTGGAGAAAAAGACAGCCTCAGTACTAGAATTCCCGCAGAAAGGTTTTGAAAAGGGCTTGGCTGTCAGTACACTAAAAACTCAGACTTCTGCATTAGTTGTATTTCTGCAACAGAAATTGAGACAAAATTAACTTTTTAATTGTTCTTTCAAGTCAGTAATGTGTACAAAGAGCAGCACCATTTAAAGGTTTTCTTATGTGGGACTTGTCGATTGTGTTCAAAAGGGTTGATGGAACCCCCATTTGAACCTCTGGAGGAGGTTTCAGAGAAATTGTTGTCTTTGATGTGGTGTTTTTTGCTGGCTATTACGTCTGCTAGGAGAGTAAGTGGAATACAGGCCTTATCCATTAAAGAACCTTATTGTGCAGTACTTCCAGACAAAGTCATACTTAGACCAAATCCATTATTACTTCCAAAGATTGCGTCTTCAGTTAACAGGTCACAAGAGAGAGTTCTTCCATCATTGCCTAATGGAACAGGCATGGAATAAGATTTCTCGCTGCTTGATGTCAGAAGGGTTCAGCAGCTTCAAAATCCATTATAGCTAGATGGATAAAACAGGCTATTGCTCAAGCTTACTCCACTGGGGGGGGGGGTCTCCCCCAGAAGTCTCGGCCCATTCTACAAGATCTATGGCTACATCATGAGCAGAATGAACTGGGGCATCCATAGATGAGATATGTAAAGCAGCAATGTGGGCATTGTCCCACACCATCCTCAGACATTATAGACTTGACTTATGCACAAAGCAACAGGTCTTCGGTAGAAGAGTACTTCTTCCAGCTTCCCACCCTTAAGGTATTATGTGCCTAATTCTTTCCATGTGGGTGGTCAATCTGAAGGATGACTTGGAAAAACCACCGTTGGACATACCAGTAATGGATTTTTTTAATAATACTTCAGCTTGACCAGATTCCAAGGGTGGTTAGGGTATTACTTTTCTATTACTAAGGTTGGGAGGAAGGGGAGGGGCTTTTAACCTCTTTTCAATTTTGTGTTCCCCCCCCCCCCCCCCCGGTGTTGGAGCCTAATCTGTCCAGGTGGAAGGAGGGAATGCCACAATGCATATGGAAAAGGGGTGGGGGGGAATGCCATACTGTCTGTAATGGGGTGTTTTAGCACATTTGGCTTAGAATATTTTTTTTTCTTATTTTCCCCCTCCAAATCCTAGGTGCGTCTTACAGGTATGTGTGTCTTTTAGGGCGAGAACACGGTGCATGACCAATCCTAAAATCCATTAAAAACATGAACACAATATGACACAATCCAGAGGGGTGCTGCCCAATTCCTCCCATAGTCTTAAATATAGTAAACCCTCTTACCCCTTAATGTAAACACACGTATTTCACCAGTGTACCACAAACTCTAAAGTGCATAAATTATGCTATTCATCATTACGTCACCATAGCCAATAAAGTGCATGTGCCATAAATATATATAAAAAAAGCTACATTCTTTCAGTGCATCATCCCAAAAATAATCCTGTCTGGCCCACACGTTCTTTGACAGCCTGTGCCCGCCAATTCCTCAGAGCAGTGTATCTTGAATTATACTCTCCCCAGACATGTGCAATGCCAGGAGTTATTTGTGGTTAATGGGGGCAGGTGGGGGTACAACACTGCCTGTTTGGGGGGGTAGATTTTTCTTCACTATGCCTGTTATGCAGTGATTGGTGAGGATTCTGTACACCACCTGTCATACGAGGATTTGGTACAATACTGCACATGTTATGGGGTGATAGGGGTACACAAATATGTGTAACTCATTTTAGAATGTCAGTCAAAAATGTAAATGGCAGATAAAGATACACTTAATGGTTAGGAGAAATAATGTGGCCAAAAGCCTGTTTGCGAGCAGTTCGATTTTGACCTACAGTATGTTTATTAGATGACATGGAAGTTAAAGCAATTCCATGCCATCGCTGACTGCCACCTCACCAATCAATAATCGGCACAGGATGGAACTTCCTTTAAGGATTATGTAAAGACATCTGTTCCTCTCAGAACCCCCCCCCCCCTTTTTTTTAAACTGGCAACCATTGTCTGGGGGAGGGTTTGCGGTGTCTTCATTCTCCTAAGAATAGCTTATTAAAACCCCTTGTTTAGAAGAACTCCAGCTGCCTTATCCTTAACATGAAGGACAAAGTACCCTTACGGTGAGTTCTAAAACATATTTTTCTGGATTTAGAATCTGTAAGTGGCAAATGAGAAATAGCACATTTCTCATTTGCCTAACTTTTAAAGGATTAACTGTAGGAAATAAATATTTGGTTATACATGTTAAATGATGTTCAGGGACTTTTGCAGAATCCTTTAACGTTTTCGAAAAAAATAAAAGGTTATTTAAGTAGACCGTGCCTGCATAATGTGTTACAGTGTAATTTTTTTTTTCTTTCTAGTAGTAAAATTACCTATAATTTGTATTATGCCATCCCTTTTCCAGGTCTACAGTATGTAGTTGAAAAGAAAATTTCGGGATCCAGTCACAGTATCATCAAGTGCGACATATGTTGTGTGAAAGGACATATAAAGACTATGAGAGATCATCTGATTGGATTGCAGCACATAAAAGCTTACATGGTAGGTATTTGTTACCATTAAATCAAATTTGCAAGGTAGAAGAACATGCTAGGAGTTCATACAAGGTCACCTAGTTTCTTTTTTGCTGTAATAGTTGCATGACATACAACATACATTGGTATTTTAGAATCTGATACTGACCATAGAGACTAGTCAAACCACCTACCAGGTCAAAGGTCTTAATCAAAGGGTGAAAAAAGAGCAGGTGGAATGGTTGGATGAGAAATATTAAAAGGAATGTTAAAAGGATGCTATAGATTGGGGTGCCCAACCTCTCTCACCTTAGGAGACACAACAGTGCCTGCAGAAACACTTGTTCCCTATAATAAAATCCCGCAGTTACAAAGAATTAATAAGAAGCCTTGTGATTTGTGCTGGCTTCTACAGATTTTGTCCATGAGGTTTGAAGGCTAGGGAACAAAGTGCTGCTGTAACCAGCGAGCCAAATTAGGCTCCCAAGCTACACCTTGGGGATCTTTGCCATCTATGATGATTAATATTCGATTAATATTTATCATCCCGCAGGGGCCTTTAGTTCTTCTGATTCATATGTCCCCTCCAATTAGGAGACAGACACTGCCTCCTCAGCGCTCATTCTGGGAAATTTAAAAGAAACTGTCTCACAGGAGAGGAGACACCCTCCGGTATTACATTAAAAAGAAAAAAAAGACATTTACTCACCTCGGTGGCCACTGGCCACTCCTGCCGGTTCTCCTCTTCTCCAGGGGGTGGCCAACAGGCCCTCTCCCCCTGCCTTCCCGACGGGTGCCACCATCTTGCCGAGTAACTCCGCCCCTTGGGGGGGGGGTGGATAGCCTCAGCATGCGGTGTCATCTCTGCGGCTCAGCTATCAGATGCCCGGAGATTGCTTGGCAGAGCAGTAGTGGGGTGGGGGGTACTCTGATCCCCTCCTCCCTCCTCTTCCTGGCGATCACTGGCATCTGTCATTGGATCGGTGAGGGACCCAGGAGCTGACAATCGGAGGTGAGTAAAGAAGAAGAAAAACAATTTAATGACCTTTTTACTGTGTGTTGTGTGTTTTTTTTACTGTTAACCCTTTGTGAACTGGTAAGGGGTCCATGTGACCCCTATACCAGCTCACAAAGCTCTGTGCCTGGCAAGTCACCTGCTGCTAGAGGGTGACTTGTCATTAACCCTGAGCCCCTCATTACCTGCCTCCCGAAAGCCTGGGGGGTGGGCAGAAGAGCCCTTGGCCATAGGCTACGTCGGCTTGTAGCCTGCAGGGCCAGGGGCCACCAAAACTGGCCCCTGCACACTGTTCTACAAGCCCCCATAGCTGGTCCCGGGCTGGGTATGCTGGGTAGGGAGGACCTCACACCATTTTATATTCCTAGTATGTCACACCCCCCACTTCCCGATATTCATGACACTTGGGAACACGGCCTGTAGAGGGCGATCTTGCAGAGATGACATGGAAAAAAGGAGCCCCTCCTGGTCCATAAGTACTGGGTTCCTCCCACTATTCCTCTGTCTTTTCTTCTCTGCAGTCGGCGAAGCATTCAGAAGATGACTCTCCTTCAAGCTGCAGGTAGCCGGGCTTGCTCCCGGCCCCTTTTTTTCTCTTTCTGTCTGAAACTCTTTAAACCTGTTTGGTTATATTGTATGCCTCCCAGCCCTGGCTGTGTGGTTCAGGCAAAGGTAGATACATACACCTTCTGGTGTATACAGGAGTATTACTCCCCCGTGAGACCCAAATGCAGGTAGCCGGGCTTGCTCCCGGCCCCTTTTTTTTTCTCTATTTCTGTCTGAAACTCTTTAAACCTGTTTGGTTATATTGTATGCCTCCCAGCCCTGGCTGTGTGGTTCAGGCAAAGGTAGATACATACACCTGGTGTATACAGGAGTATTACTCCCCCGTGAGACCCAAATGTGGGTAGGCGGCTTCCGGCTTGGTGATCCCAGCATGGGATGCCCCTGTCCCTTTATAATCCCCTTGTGCCTTATGGGTGCATTTTTATCCTCCCCCCCCCCCCTTAGTCTCCTTTAACCCTGCTGGGTAAAAAGGAGGGGGGAAGGGGGGGCATTATCTGGGCTTATTTGTCACCATGCACACACAAAAAAAAAAGAGATATAAAATAAGTCTTTATTTCTTATTTGTATTATGTATGTTTTACTATACTATTTAATAGGAAATGTTAATGTTAGATTTTCCTATCTCTGTCTAGGCAGCATTTTTTGCTTACCTATTAAAGCTCTTTGTTTTCTGGCTGTGTTCAGATTTGAATTTTCCCTCCATTTTTGGCCATGTGATCCTGGAAGTGGGCGGGGCTTAGGCATGCTTTAATTCAGAGAGCACCTGTATGCTCTGTTTGACTTCCTGTTTCCTGCTTCCATGTGGCTTTACCTCATGTGAGCTTATTGCTTGGGCTGTGAGTAAGCTGAAGGGAGTTTTTTTTTCTGTCATTTATTTATATTGTGTGCATTTGGTGACTGGTTTTTTGTTTTCTCTGTAGGTAGAAAATCCTTATTTAGGGGTTTCTCCTGGTCCTTATATATATATAAAAAAAAAAAAAAAAAAAAAAAAAAAAAAACCCTCTGCATAGACTCGGCAATGTTTTGGATGTGGGGCATCCCTTGTTGGGGATAACACAATTATTTGCGTCCCTTGTGCACAATTAAAAATGGGGATTCGCATTCTGGGGTGCATGCACGGTTGGCCAACCTCGAGAAAATTTCCGCTTCAGTGGCTCAGAAGGCTACGGCAAAGCGGAAGCACCTTTCTCCGGCAGTGCCTGCTTCGGAGGGGGAGGTACCTGAATTTTTGGATTGGTCCGATTGTCCCCCTGTTGAGGAGGGTGAACTCCTTGAGGAGTCGGATGAGCCTGCGGACCAGCTATTGTTTAATACTGCTGGTGATCAGGCTGTGGGGGTGTCCATTGACCCTCTTTCCATTTTGGCTCAAATGTTTAAAGTTTTGGCCTTGGATCCGCCTGCGGTGGTCCCTCTGCCAAAGGGTGAGGAGTTTGACGTACCCCAGCCGCGTTTGGCGTTTCCCAGGCAACAGCACTTTGAGAGGGTTGTCCTTAAGGAATGGAAACAACCCGCGCGCCTGGTTGGAACTCCTCCTAATTGGGATAAGCGTTATCCCTTTCCGGAGGACTTGGTGAAGCTTTGGTCAGTGCCCTTCGACGTCAATACCCCGGTGTTAGGGTTGACTGGCTCGGCTGCGTTGCACTTTTCTGACACCACTACCATTAAGAATGGTGAGGATCGTCGGGTTGATCAATTGGCTCGCCATGGTGTTATCAGTGCCGGGTCGACACTACGGCCAATTTGTGCTTCGGTGCTTCTTCTGCTGGCAGTTAGATCCATTATTAGGGATCTGCTCGCAGATCTTGATCCCGCTTGTGATATGATTAGCTCTCTCAAGCAGTGTGAGTCTTTTTTGTTTCTTTTGTCCTGACTGCTCAGGACGATGCTCTTGCGACAAGTAGCAGGACAGCGGCATTGCTGGTGGCTATTCGTCGGTCTATATGGCTGCGCCAGTGGACGGCGGACCTTAACTCTAAAAGGGCGCTTACAGCGCTACCTTTCTTAGGTTTACGCCTTTTTGGCAAGAAATTGGATGCTGTTACCAAGGATGGTAAGTTGCCTCAATTCAAGAAGCCTCGTCGCTCCTTTCGGGGTGCGAGTTCCTTTAGTCCCTCTTTTCGAGGAGCCAGGGCGGGCAGAGGCGCTTCCCTTCCTGTTACCGGGGGTGTAGGTTGGTCCCAGGGAAGAGGTCGTGGCCGTCTCGGTCAGTCCTGGGGCGCCAAGCCCAAACCTACTGCTAAGCCCGCTCAGCAATGAGGGGCTGCCCTCACCCGTGCGGATGGGGGGACGATTGCGACACTTCTCCCTGGTTTAAGGCCGCGAGATTCCGGACACATGGATCTGGGAGGGGGTGTCGCCCGGTTACAAACCGGAGTTCGAGTCTCGCCCTCCTTCACGGTTTTTCCTGGAAATGGCGGTCAGCCGGCCGGTGCCGCACTTAGAGGTGGGCCTAGATTTTTACTCCATTCTCTTCGCAGCCCCCAAGAAGGACGGGTCGGCTTGCCCCGTCCTGCGTTTTTCAACCTTCCCAGGTCCTCCCTTGCTTCTGGGAATGCGGTCGGATTCCGGTCAACACAGGGTGTTTCTCACTCAGTCCAAAATTTGTCTGATTCAGGAGTTGGCTTGGGTCCTTTACTACCCTCGGCCGTCTGTTCTGGAGCTGAGAGCCTTCCGTCTGGTTCTTGCTCTTTTGTCTCATCAGGGTCTGGGCCTTCTGGTTCAGCTTCGCTCGGACAATCAAACAGCGGTTGCTTACATCAGTCATCAGGGAGGGACTTGCAGTCTGGGCACCCTCAGAGTGGTGTCCCTTATCCTGACCTGGGCGAAGGCACATGTTCCTTGTCTCTCGGCAGTCTGCAGTCCGCGTCGGTGGGGGACACCGGAGGTGGTCCTGTTTCCCTTTTGTCACAATTGCAGGCTCCCGATCTTTGTGTCGCTCTCCCAGGATGCTCTGGCGGTGGAAGCCATATCCCTGAGCTGGGGGGACCCGGGGTTTCTGTACCTGTTTCCTCCGATACCCATGCTAGGCTGGGTGGTACGGAAGCTGGTTCTGGAAAGGGTGTCCGCCATTCTCGTGGCCCCAAGATGGCCAAGACGAGTATGGTGCGCAGACATAGTTTGGCTGACAGTGAATCAGCTCATTCTGCCTCTTTGGCCCGATCTGCTCACTCAGGGTCGGCTGTCTTACCCCAGTTTACCAACGCTGGTTTTGATGGCTTGGCCGCTGAGACCTCCATCTTGAAGGAGGAGGGTCTTTATGACTCGGTTATTAAGACTCTGATCAGTGCCCAGAAGAGGTCTTTTTCTATCACCTACTATAGGACTTGGAAAGCCTATATCGCTTGGTGTGAGGTTAGGTCTTTGCCTTGTAGGGTCTTTTCGGTCTCCAGGATCTGGAGTTTTTACAATCGGGGCTGGACTCCGGTCTTCAGCTGAGTACTTTGAAAGGGCAGCCTTATCTATCTTTTTTCAGAAGCGTTTTGCGCTTCAGCCTTTAGTTAAAACTTTTCTCCAGGGGGTTACGCATGTGCGGCCTCCCAGGAAACCATTACTCCCTGTTTGGGACTTGAATTTGGTTCTTTCTGCTCTTCAGGCTCCTCCCTTTGAGCCTTTGCAAGATATTGCTTTGTCTACCCGGACTCAGAAGATTGTCTTCTTGGTAGCTATCACTTCGGTTCGGCGTGTCTCGGAGTTGGCGGCCTTGTCTATTCAGGCGCCCTACTTTGAGAGGCATCAGGACAAAGTGGTCTTTTGGTTCAAACCGGACTTTCTTCCTAAGGTTGTTTCTGCTTTTCATTTGAATCAGGATATTGTTCTTCCCTCCTTGTGTCCTAAGCCTAAGAATGACAAGGAGAGGGTTTTGCATTGTTTGGATGTAGTACGCTGTGTTAAGTACTATTTGATTATTACTTCTCCTTTTCGTAAAACTGATGCCTTTTTTGTTGTGCCCTATGGGCCTAGAAAGGGTTTGGCGCCGGCCAAATCTTCCATTAGCAAATGGATACGTCAGGCCATTATTGCGGCCTATTCTGCTAAGGGGAAAGTTCCCCCTTTTCGTATCACTGCCCATCGTGTGTACGACGGTTAATCCTTGCCCTAATCACACTAGTCAACCATTCTTATTTGGTCCTTGGAGTCAGAGCTGCGCTTCACTCTCAGCCTTTTGCTTTCCTACTGCGCTTTCATGCATTACTCGGCGTGTGCTTCAGTTTTATTCAATTGACGCTTGGCGTTCTATCACTGTATTCACCCTGTCGGATCACTCTTGAGGTGATGTCTCCCTGACAGTATCTGTCGCTTCTGATTGGCTGCGCGCCTTCGAGCTTCGCGCTCTCCGGAGGGGGGGGGCGTGGTTCGGTTTGGCGCGCTCCGCGTCATCGTCCGCCCTGTCCCGCCCTTCGAGGTTCGCTTGGCACCATTTCCTTCTCACATGTGCGTGGTGAAGACGGGCCTCCCCTCGCTGTTCTGTAAGTACCCTCATGGGCGATCCCTTTCCTAGCTTTGACTTCTTCGCGCTTGGCTCTGACATCCCTGTTCCCCTTGTGTCTTTCACACCGCGATCTTCGGTGGCTTCTCCCGGCCCGGCGTAGAGTCCGGTCCAGAACCTTTTAACAAATCACTCCCACTTCCCAGCGGGTGTTTGGGGCATCCAGGGTTGCTTTACAGCGTCAATCCCTACTGGCATATTGAATATAATAATCACCATATGGAGGCATCTCAGGATATCGTGAACGGGGTTCCTTCGGGACAAGCCCGTCTGTGTGTAGCTTGTGGGGTCACACCTAGCAGTGGTGACAATGCACGAGTCTGCGTCCCTTGTGCCCAGAAGGCGCTAGCTGGCCTACCCACCTCTTCCGAGGTTGGGCCCGCGCCTCGCCTTGTTTCTCTTACTCCCCCAAGCCTGAGTCTAACCCCCAATACTAGCGGGGACTCTCATGCTGATTTTGCTGCTAGACTGGCTAGCGTGGAAAGTTTAGTCGCTGGCTCCTTGGCGCGCAAGGCTACCGCTAAAAAGCGCCACTTGAATCCTGAAGCCACTATTCTTCCTGTAGAATCTGATTTACATTTGTCCTACGCACACTCCCCCTCAGAGGATGGGGAACTGTTTTCTGACTCTGGGTCCTACGACGATGAGTCCAGGAGTCAGGATGAATCTGGTTCTGATCTTTGGTCCCAGGATGACGTTGATTACTGGCCCAGATCTTTGATGTGTTGTCCCTCTCTCCCCCGCCTGCGGCTCCTCGGCAAAGAGGTGACCTGTTCCATACCGCTAGGGTGCGGTTGGAGTTTCCTGAACAAACTAATTTTAATAATCTCGTCCTAAAGGAGTGGGAACATCCCAGCAAATTCCAGGGGGTTCCTAAGACTGTGGATAAGAAGTATCCATTCCCTGCTGACCTGATCAAGTTTTGGACTTCGCCGCCCGAAGTCGATGCCCCGATCCTTGGTCTGTCCAATACCTCTATTATGCACTCCCCTGACACTACTACGCTGCGGGATCTGGAGGATCGGTGGGTTGATCAACTGGCATGTCATGCCTTTGCATTTGGGGGAGCCTCGCTCCGCCCGGTTTGCGCCTTAGCCATCACGGCGGTGGCGCTCAGGACTGTGGTTAAGACTGCTCTTGAAGGGGCGGATGACTTGCCATCTGATGCCGCCAATGCTTTGGTTACCTGTGAGACTTTTATCAATTATATCCTGTCTGCATCGGACGATGCTATTAAGCTGAGTGCTAGATCCTCTGCTCTGGTGGTAGCCATACGCTGTGCGGTCTGGTTACGCCAGTGGGCAGCTGACAATGTCGCCAAGAAGGCTCTTACAGGGCTTCCATTCAAAGGGCTGCGCCTGTTTGGAGAAAGGCTAGATATCTTTGCTAAAGGGGGCAAGCTTCGCCAGCGCAAGCGTCAGATTCGGCCTTTTCGTGGCCCAAGCTCCCACTCGACCCCCTATCGTGGGGCTAAACAGGGAAGAGGGGTGTCCTTCGCCGGAGCTCGCACAGATTCCTGGAACAAGAACAGAGGACGCCACCCCGGCTCTTCCTGGGGGCCAAAGCCCCTCCCAAGACCCCCCAGGCATGAAGGGGCGCCCTTGCTCGTCAGGGTGGGGGGGACGTCTACAGCATTTTCAGCATGTCTGGAGACGCCACGTCCCAGACCGGTGGATTCAGGAGGTAGTGTCCTCCGGTTACAAGATAGTTTGCTGTCCTACCCCCTACCAGGTTCGTCGGGTCCCGAATCCCACAGGACCCTGCCTCAGCGCGAGTCTTGATGCTAGCGGTGCAGGACCTTCTAGACCTCGGGGTCATTTGCAAGGTCCCCTCAAAAGACAGGGGCGTGGGGTTTTATTATAACCTGTTCACGGTGCCAAAAAGGACGGGTCAGTCAGACCCATTTTGGATTTAAAAATCTTATTGTGAGAAACAAGACATTTTTGTATGGAAACTCTGCGCTCGGCCATTGCCTCGTTGCTCCCAGGGGACTTCATGACATCTGTGGACATTAAGGACGCTTACCTACACGTTCCGGTGTTCCCAGGACATCAAAAGTTTCTCAGATTTGCGCTGCTGGATCAGCATTACCAGGTTGTGGCTCTGCCATTCGGTCTTACGTCGGCCCCCAGGGTATTCACCAAGGTGCTGGCAGGAGTAATGTCTCTGAGACTAAATGGCATACGAGTGTTGCCCTACCTGGACGATATACTCATCTCATCTCAGTCTCTGCAGCAGGCAGAGCTGGACACGCGGTCGGTGGTGACCACCCTGGAGTCCTTCGGCTGGGTGATCAATTACCCAAAGTCCTCTCTGTCCCCCTCCTCAGTAACCCCGTTTCTGGGGATGATTCTGGATTCAGTTCAGTCAAGGATATTCCTTCCTCCACAGAAGGTGGAAGCTCTGACAATGCAGGTGAGGTTCCTGCTCTCAAGCCCTCATCCCTCCATCAGGCAGGGAATGCAGTTGGTGGGCTCGATGGTGGCAAGCTTCGAGGCGGTGCCCTTTGCACAATTCCATTTGAGAACTCTGCAGCTTCACCTTCTGTCAGTTTGGAACAAGGACCCAGCGTCCTTTGACGAGATCTGGGTGCTTCCCCCCTCGGTCAGACAATCCCTGGCGTGGTGGCTGGACCACGGGAACTTGACAAGGGGCAGATCCTTCCTGGCTCCCTCCTGGGAGACGGTCACAACGGATGCCAGTCTCTCGGGCTGGGGGGGGGGGGGTGTTTCTGGAAGTCCCTGTGTTTCCAGGGAAGGTGGGGCCCTCAGGAGGCCCATCTACCCATCAATGTCCTGGAACTCAGGGCGGTCAGGTTTGTGCTGGAACAATTGACCCAGCACCTGAAGGGTCTGACGATTCAGGTACGCTCAGACAACAGGACGGCGGTGGCCTACATCAATCAGGGAGGAACCCGGTGCAAGGGTGCTCTCCAGGAGGTGTCTAATTCTAATATGGGCGGAGACCAATGTTCAATGCATCTCGGCTGTTTACATTCTGGGGGCGGAAAATCTGCTAGCAGATGCCCTGAGCAGGGGGTCGTCCCGTCAGGGGGAGTGGTCCCTCTCCAACTCGGTATTTCAGTCCCTGTGTCACCTTTGGGGTGTCCCAGACGTGGATCTGTTTGCGTCCCGTCACAATCACAAGCTCCCGAGCTTTGTATCCCTGTCTCAGGATCCTCTGGCTCTGGCCTCGGATGCTCTGTCAATGTCTTGGAGGGAGTTTTGGCTCCTGTATGCGTTTCCACCAATTCCCCTTCTGGGCAGAGTGCTACTCAAGATCGCTCTGGAAGGGGTACCCACGATTCTGGTGGCCAAGAAGAGTGTGGTTCGCAGACGTGGTTCAAATGGCAGTAGATCAGTACGATCTACCAAGGATTCCAGACCTCCTAACTCAGGGGTCTCTACGCCATCCCAATTTACTAACGCTGGCTTTGACGGCTTGGCTATTGAGACCACCATTTTAAAGGAAAAGGGTTTGTCTGCTTCTGTAGTGGCTACCATGGTCCAAGCCAGGAAGAAGACCTCTTCTGCTATATATTATAGGGTATGGCGTGCCTACATTGACTGGTGTGAATCCAGGTCTCTTCCCTGCCGGGAATTCTTAGTCTCCAGGGTGCTGGAGTTTTTACAACATGGTCTAGACTTAGGTCTGAAGCTTAGTACTTTGAAGGGCCAGGTTTCGGCCCTGTCTATCTTCTTTCAGAAGACCTTTGCCCAGCACTCTCTTATCAAGACTTTCTTTCAGGGGGTCACTCACGTGCGCCCCCCTCGGAAACCTATGGTTCCTGTTTGGAACCAGGAAACCCCCCCCAAGGGGGTGAAAGAGGTGGCACCCACTCAAGTAATTCTTGTGGTGCACTACTTTGGTTATCCACAAACACTAACTAGACAAGAGGGGAAAGCCCTAAATTCCCAGATGGGAAACTAACCCAAATATTTTACTACTGCACACACCAGTATATAAAAATGGTAGTATTTTAATTAAGTGGTCAAGATTACATAACACAAAAAGACATACACATATATTAAAAACACATAAAATGAAATGTACCCTTATCTGCCACCAGGGGGCTCTGATATACCATATAGTAAGACATCCAGTTACTCATCCATCTGTGCAAAACCATAAACATATAATATCCCTTACAAAAATTCATATACAATACTATTTACATAAAGTGCTGGGTGCAAAGAAGTGCATCAATCTCAGAGGAGCAATTGCTCCAATCCTATAATATAAATCACAACCCCAGGAGACATAAATCAAGACAAAAAACATCAAATTACTTATCTCTTGCTGGATGTCAGGGTAATACAGGCCCCCCGTATACCGAGCCTACGTGTTGCGAGACGCTAAGTCTCTTCTTCAGGGCAGTGTAGAGGCTAAATGTATAGTGGGCCCCCACTGGGTTTTATACCCACCTCACCCCGTTCCCCCGCCGCAATCGATTGAAAACCGGTGTGTCGCGGGCGCGCTCCGGCCGGAAGAGCGTCACGCAAACTGGGGCGGATGTGACATCACTCGGGCTCCATAGTGGAGCGCGGAAGTACGTCCAGCCCACCTGTAAAACGCAGGGCTCACGCCTCCCTCTGCAGACGGGAGGCGGGAGTCACCCACTGAAGTGAAGTGCGGCGCGTGACTAGGCACGGGGAAGGTGAGCACCACCCGGCGGGCTCTATACCTAAGAAATGCAACATGTACATACAACATACAGTATATTCAACATAGTAATATCCTAAATCAATCACTGTATTACCAAGCTATAATCGTTGGCGTCTTTTCAAAAACGAAAGCGTCAAGAAAGCAAATTTAGGTATGCATAACCATAGAATCTAGGGAAAGGAACACTATCACATGGGAAAGAGAGCACTATAGCTAAATCTATATAAGATATATAGCACAAGCAATATACAATGACAGCACAGAGAGGATAGATCGCAAGAAAACCGCCCCACAAAGATAGAAAGGAAACAGAAAAGAGGGGAATAAAGGGAAAACAAAAAAGGAAAGGGAAAGAGGATGAGAGTGAAAAGGAGGGACCATAGACAGGAGGATAATATTGAAGGAAGGGGAAGGGAAGAAAAAGGAACATACAGAGAGGAGAGGGAAAAAGAAAACAAAAGGAAATAGAGATAGCCGGGAAAAAGGGAAACGGCTAAAGAGTGGGAAGCGGAATCAAACAGAATGGCTGGTGGAAAGGGGGCACCTTAGGGTGTAATAAACCAACTGCACCAGTATTACATGATGAGGGTGTATCAACATAAAATAAAATAGACAAGGGGAGAAAGCAAGGAGAAAACTGGAAGTACAGAGTTGGTATTCTTCCATCCTGACGCAAGCGTCACTGCTCAATGTCCCATAATGCCATCTGGCCACACTCTGCCTGGCCACCAAGTATTGTAGATCCTGAGCCGCCAAGCCAATCCTGGTATGATGTTGTATCCACTATTCACAGGTTTTATCGGCTTCTCAGATTATATCCACTTCCACAATGGCATTCCCTGAGACAATGCATCTTAATGGATGGTCGATATTGCCGGGTACCGGCCACAGGGAGGTATCCCTTTCTAGGACTAAGCCTCTTCTTGAGATATTCTATCCCCGTACATGGTTCCGTGGAGATCCATTTATCCTCAGTGTCGTCCCTTAGGTCTGAAGCTTAGTACTTTGAAGGGCCAGGTTTCGGCCCTGTCTATTTTCTTTCAGAAGACCTTTGCCCAGCACTCTCTTATCAAGACTTTCTTTCAGGGGGTCACTCATGTGCGCCCCCCTCGGAAACCTATGGTTCCTGTTTGGGATCTGAATTTGGTTTTGTCGGCCCTGCAGGGTCCTCCTTTTGAACCTATTCATGAAGCAGCTCTTGCTGTTCTCACGCTCAAGGTGGTCTTTCTGGTAGCCATTACCTCGGTTAGACGTGTGTCTGAGTTGGCTGCCTTGTCTATTCAGCCTCCCTACTTTGAGAGACACCGGGACAAGGTGGTGTTTCGCTTCAAGCCAGACTTTCTGCCTAAGGTTGTGTCTGCATTTCATTTGAATCAAGATATTGTACTTCCTTCCTTGTGCCCTAATCCTAGTAACCCTAAGGAGAGGGTTTTGCATTCCCTGGATGTGGTTAGGTGTGTCAAGTCTTACCTGGTTACCACTCAGGCATTTAGGAAGACGGATGCTCTTTTCGTTGTGCCTCACGGGCCTAGGAAAGGTTTGGCTCCCGCCAAGTCTACCATCAGTAAATGGATTCGTCAGGCTGTGGTTCAAGCCTATACTACTAAGGGGAAGACTCCCCCCTTTCGTCCTACTGCTCATTCTACTAGAGCTGTTGGGGCTTCTTGGGCTTTTCAGCACCAGGCCTCTGTGGAGCAAGTTTGCAAGGCCGCTACTTGGTCTTCCGTTCATACCTTTACAAAGTTTTACAAGGTTGATGTTAAGGCCTCAGCTGACACTGCGTTTGGCTGCAAGGTTTTGCAGGCCGTAGTAGTTTAAATGGCTTGCTGTTGCCTTCTGTTGGGGATCCCACCCTTCTTTATGGACACTGCTATTGGATGTCCCACATGTAAGGACTATGTCTGGAGCAGGACGTGCTGTCTGCTTAGAATAATACAACTCTGTGAAGTACTCACTTGTAGAGTTGGTATTATATGCAGACAGCACGTCCTGCTCCACCCCACCCTGGTTTCACTTTGTTCTGGATCCCCTGTTTGGTGATTGTTATACTTGATATTTTTTTTTTTTCCTGTTTTGGGTGGTTTTCTCCTGGCCTCTCTTCTCACTGCTTTTCAATGCTGGGGATTTGTGGGAGGTCCTCCGGTGTGTGTGGGGCCGGGAGGAGCTTGTTTTCTTCATGTTCTGCAGTGCACGGCGCTGAAGGCGGAGGTATACCCACATGTAAGGACTATGTCTGGAGCAGGACGTGCTGTCTGCATATAATACCAACTCTACAGGTGAGTACTTCAGAGTTGTATTTTTGAGGTTACCGTGGATTTCCTGGTACCTTGTCTTTCTGCTTTTTAAATCACCGGTATTGAGTGGGAGGTCCCAGGTATATATAGGCCGGAAGGGGCTCGTTTTCAAGACTTCTCCCTGCAACGTCGCCACCTGCTGGTGGAGTAACCCGGTCGTAAGAATTAAAGGGGAAGCGGGGTGTGTGGCACACTGACAATATCCATTTTTCAGGTGAGTACTCACAAAATTGTATTTTTGGCCCTCTTTTCGGGTATGTTAAGGCCCTTCGCATTGAAGGAACAAATTTTCAGGCTAGTCATGTCTCCTGGCCTACCACTCTGATCAGAAGGCAGAGGCGCTGGGGATAGGAGGAAGGTGCACTAGGGGAGAGGGAGCAGGAAAAAACAAAAACAAAGAGTAGGGCTGCTTGTAAACCGAGGATAGAGAAAAGGAAGTCAAGATTTGAAGATAGTTTAGACAGGAACAAGAGAGAACAGCTGTCTCTAACAAGAGAGAGAGCAAAAGCTAAGGGTGGAACTACAGTTCCTTATTCTGCTTGTTCCCACCGGGCCTCAGCTCAGAGGAAAGAAGCAGAAGACTATTGGGGGTAGAGTGACCTCGCACCGCGGGGTGAGGCTCCGGCTCCCCCACGCCCGCTCAGCTGGAGCCGAAATCTCGATAGCTTTCTGTGGCCAGGCTTCCGACCTCTTACTTATGCTCGCGGTGCGATACCTCACTGAGCTGGAACAAACCATAGCATAGTATACTAACAATCCTAACATAGCAAATTACTTAAAACTTAACGCAGGAACATAGCAGCATTTATATCACAGTAACAAAAAGAAAAAGGATATCGTCTCGACGGGAGCATCCCGATTCGCCCAGAGGTGCAGGTATAGGGATGGCGACCAATATTCTATCTTCGTGGCCCTGGGCGGATAGGGCCTCCCCGGTCCCCCTTATGGCCTCCCCGGTCCCCCTTATGGCCTCCCCGGTCCCCCTTATGGCCTCCCCGGTCCCCCTTACGGCCTCCCCGGTCCCCCCTATGGCCTCCCCGGTCCCACCACCCCCCCTCCCCCCAAGAACGGGTCCAAATTCAAGTCCAGCCAATCGGGGACCACAATGGGGTCGATGCTCAGCAACCGAAACAGTTCTGGCAGTTCTTTATTCCGTAACCGGAAAACACTGCTGTCCTTTTGCACGATGAGATGGAATGGGTGTCCCCATTTGTATGCAACGTTGATCTCTCGAAGCTTATCCAACAGGGGACGCATGACTCTCCTCATGCACAAAGTGTGGCGAGATACGTCAGGAAGGATCTTTACTCTGTAGCCATCCCATGCCGCCTGGTGCCTCTGCCAGGCCTGTGTAGAATGTCCTCCTTTTACTGTGAAAAAATGGATATTGCAGAGGACGTCTCGCGGTGCCTCGGCCTCCACTGCCGGGCGGCCCGCCACCATATGGATACGATCGATAATAATTTCCGAGTCTCTGGGCCTCCCTAGTAGAGAGTTGAAAATAACCGTTGCAGTAGAACGCAGCAGATTTGAGGGGACCGATTCGGGGATGCCCCTTAGCCTCAAGTTGTTGCGTCTGTTCTGGTTCCCCAGATCATCCGACTGCAAAAAGACATTGGTGAGTGGCTGCTGCTGGGTGCAGAGCGACTGTTCCAATTCTGTGATCCGGCTTTCGTGGCTCGTACTGGAACTCTCTAGCGTAGAGACTCTGGTGTCTAGGGCTGACGTCTGTTGCTGGAGATCCTCAATCTCTTTTCTCATAGCCTGCTCGATTTTCAATGCGACTGCTTCCAGGTTGTCTTTTAGGTCCGCCTTAGCGGGGAGGAACTGTAGCAAGATTTTCAGACTGGGGGCCAGCTCCGCATTGGTGTCAGGGGGATCATGAGCTGAATCACGTGTCTCCCCGGGGAGAACCCAGTCGGCATCCGATGGCCCCTCATTCAAACTCGAATGACCTGCCTCTCCGGCACAGCGTTCTTGCTGCCCCCGTCTCCCTCCTAAGTTCTCATCAGAGCCAGAGGACCAGTGTCCGCATGGATACGGCGGGGATTGAGCAGGCGACATGATGGGATTTTGCAGGGGGGCCCACCTCCGGTATTGATTTTCTGCGGGGGTATCCCATATCAGGCTCGTCACTAAGGGATGTTATTCCTGCCCCACTCTGGCCAGTTCTGATCGTCGGCGGCATTCCCGTAGCCGTAGCTGCATAGTTCCCCTCTCCTGTGAGTAGCGGTGTATCTCCTCGCTCACGTGGAGGCGGCGGTGACCTGGTTTGAAGCTCCGGCGGAGCCTCTCCTCTCTATCCCCCGGCATCGTGACAGCTGATTCCGTCGGGCGGCTTTGCTCGGTAGGCACGCTTACCTGCGCTCCTGCTGCTATGTCATCCTCCCGCCTGTCTTCCTGTGAGCTGATCGCGGGTCGCGCTGAGGGAGGCCCTGACTTCCCCCCTGCCCGCGCCATCTTGTCCGCCTCCACCGTCGGCTTCATTGCGGCTCCAGATCTGAGGTAGGAGTCGATCCTCTGTGTCTGTTTGTTCCTCGTTCCTCCTGGTGCCTTTTTCTTTTTGTTGCCCCTCATTTCCAGGGTTAGGATCGCCGTCTGCTAATCAAGCGCTGCTAGTTGAGCCGGAGCCCCACCCCCTTGCTTTTTTACGCCGCCATGCGCAGGCCATGCCCAGTATATATAGCTACTTTTTTACCCTTTGGAATGCCAGCCTACCCTCTGTTGACAGGTCATTTTTCCTTATTTTGCGCCATTTTTGCAGGAATTTCCAGGATATATATATATATATTATTACCGTATTTTTCGCCCTATAAGACGCACCTGCCCATAAGACGCACCTAGGATTTGGGGGAAGAAAATAAGAAAAAAAAAATTTAAACCAAAAACGCACCATTACAGACAGTGTGGCATTCCCCTATCCAATTTCCATAGGCAGTGTGGGATGCCCCCATTCCATAGACAGTGTAGCATGCCCCCATCCCATTCCCTGTATATCCAGTGTGGCATACCCCTCCCCCCATTCCCATAGGCTGTGTGGCATACCCCTCCCCCCATTCCCAAAGGCTGTGTGGCATCCCCCTCTCCCCATTCCCATAGGCTGTGTGGCATCCCCCTCCCCCCATTCCCATAGGCAGTGTGGCATCCCCCTCCCCCCATTCCCATAGGCTGTGTGGCATCCCTCTCTCCCCATTCCCATAGGCTGTGTGGCATCCCCCTCCCCCCATTCCCAAAGGCTGTGTGGCATCCCCATTCCCATAGGCTGTGTGGCATACCCCTCCCCCCATTCCCATAGGCTGTGTGGCATCCCCATTCCCATAGGCAGTGTGGCATCCCCATACCCCCATTCCAATAGGCTGTGTGGCATCCCCATCCCCCCATTCCCATAGGCTGTGTGGCATCCCCATCCCCCCATTCCCATAGGCTGTGTGGCATCCCCCTCCCCCCATTCCCATAGGCTGTGTGGCATACCCCATCCCCCCATTCCAATAGGCTGTGTGGCATCCCCATTCCCATAGGCTGTGTGGCATACCCCTCCCCCCATTCCCAAAGGCTGTGTGGCATCCCCATTCCCATAGGCTGTGTGGCATCCCCATCCCCCCATTCCCATAGGCTGTGTGGCATCCCCCTCCCCCCATTCCCATAGGCTGTGTGGCATCCCCCTCCCCCCATTCCCATAGGCAGTGTGGCATCCCCATCCCCCATTCCCATAGGCAGTGTGGCCCCTCTCCCTCCTCCCCCCGTTAGTATAGGCAGGCGCCATAGTACAAAAAAAAAAAAAAAAACTTAAACTCACCTGTCCGCTGACACCGCTGCGCTGAGCGGCCGGCTCCGTGAATGGGGTGGGCGTGGCCGTGGCCTGCGCCGCAGGGTCGACGCAGGCCACGCCCACCCCATTCACGAGCTGGCTCTGTCCATCTGCTCCCCCACATGCGATCACGAAGGTCCGGGCAGCGGGTGGGCGTGGCCTGCGCCGGTGCAGGCCACGCCCACCCACTGCCGGGACCTACGTGCTCGCGTGTGTTCTGAGCCCGGCAGCAGATGGAGGAGCGGCAGGGGCTCTGTCTCTGGCCCCGCCGCTGTCATCGCTGCCTGAAAAGACAGCAATCGCAGCGGCGGGGCCGGGACAGAGCCCCCGCCGCTCCTCTGGCCTCTCGCAGTGTGCCAGACACCGCGGGAGCGCCGGGGACGGGTGAGTTTTTTTTTTTTTAATTTGTTAATTTTTTTTTTTTTTTTTTTTTACATTCGCCCGATAAGGCGCACTGACATTTTTCCCCCACTTTTGGGGAAAAATAAGTGCGTCTTATAGGGCGAAAAATACGATATATATATATATATATATTTTTATATATATTATAAAAAAATATAATTTTTTTTTTTTTTTGCAGCAGAGTTTAGGCTTTAACATCAAATGTCTTGTTTGTAATTTTTCTACTGTTAAAAATATTAAAGCGGTCCTTCACTCACTTATGTTTCCCACACCCTGTACATACAGATTGTTACATTAAAAACCATCCTACCTGCACCTACTGCATGTTATAAGCCTTTAACCCTTTCGCTGCCAGCCTACCTGCAGTTTTTGTCACACTCTGTTGCCAGACCATTTTGCACTGTTTTGCGCTCCCCATGTTCAAATGTGATTTTTGAAGGGATTTCCCAGGAAAATGATATATTTTTCAGCATAGCCTGGGCTTTAACATGAAATGTCTTGTTTGTCATTTGTCAAGTGTATTAATATTTTGGGGTGAAATATGTGAAAAAAAAATATAAAAAAAATCTATTTTTTACAATTTGTAGTGTTTTTTTTTTTTTTGTAATAAATGTAAGTTTGTCAATAAAATCTTATTGCGTGTGAAATCCCAATTTCTCCCGGTTACAATGGTACCACATATGTATTGGTAGACATCCTTTCCTGCCCAGGAGACCCCCCCAAACTGAAACAGCACAACACAAGAGATTTTTAGATCAAATACAGCTATGCTAAGTGCTATGTGCACCTTGCAGTTTTTTAATAAAAACAAGCCTTTACATTTGAAATACCCCCCACAAACTATATATTCTCTGGAAATACACACTTGTGCACAATGGTAATTTTGCTTGAAAATTTCAGCTCTGCATACAAAGTGCGCACCTTGCGCTTTTTCTACCAAAACAACCCTTTACATTTGGAATACCCCCCCACAAACCATACATTCCTTGAAAGTACACATAAGCTTTCTAAGCTTACCCAGCATGTTGTAGTGGGCCCATCTTTCTGAAAGTAATCCCTCAAAGAATTCTTTGGTCACACAGGGTTCCCTTAAAAAATGTATAAAAAGCAGAATAGAAAATAAGTTTTCCTAAAATATCAATATGCAAAGAAAAAACAAGGTAAATCTAAAAGCGCAAGGTCCCCTGAGCAGAACTATACCCAACATGCATAGGTACTTTTAACCCTTTTAACTGCCAGCCTACTTGAGATTTTGTCACCCTCTCTTGACAGGTCATTTTTAACCATTTTGTGCTATGCTTAACTGTGATTTTTGCAGGTATTTCCAGGAAAATGATATATTTTATTTTTGTGGCAGAGTTTAGGCTTTAACATGAAATGTCTTGTTTGTAATTTTTTTTTACTGTTTTTTAAAATATTTTTGAGTAAATTAAACAAAAGAGAAAAATTTTTTTTTAGAAAATTGTCTCCTTTATTTCAAATAAACCCTTTTTTTTTTTTTAAAAGAAAACCATATTGCATGTGAAAGCCCCATTTCTCCCGATTACAGTGGTACCACATATGTATCGGTAGCCCCCCGTTACTGTTCAGAAGACCCCCCCAAACTGAAAAGAACACTTTATAACATGTAAAAATAAAATACAACTACAATCCACACTATAAAGGGTTAAATCAAGAAAAAAATTGGCATGGGGTTCCCCTTTCAAGGGGGGGGGGGGTGTGGTAATCCCTTTTTTTTTTTGTTAATTTTAAGGGTTAAAAACCCTTAAAAATTCCCATAAAAATGACATGGGGTCCCCCCTACCCAGCATAACCAGCCCGGGGATCAGCTATGCAGGGCTTGTAGAACCGGGGGGCGCAGGGGCCAGCTTTGGTGGCCCCCCGCCCTGCCAAGTACAAGCCCGCACCGCCTAAATCAGCCCGGGCCCTTCTGCCCCCCCTGGGCTTCGGGAGGCAGTTAATAGGGGGACCGGGGTTAATGGCAAGTCACCCGCTAGCCGCAGGTGACTTGACAGCCCCCCCCCCCCCCCCGCATTGTGAACTGGTATAGGGGTTTCATGGACTCCTTACAAGTTCACAATGGGTTAAAGTGGACAAACACCCAGGACCGATCGGCCCGGGAATCTATAAGATTCCCAGACCGTTCTATTCCCTCCCCCCCGGGGCATCCAAAATCGGGATGCCCCTGTGTGTGAAACCCCCCGGAACACCCGCTACCACTTGCCTGAATCCCGGTCCTACGGCGTATGCGCGGGCCGCATCCCCGCTATCCCTCTAGCAGGGCGCGTGCCCGCGCTGGCTATTTATGAATGGCCGGCGCTGGCTATTTATGAATGGCCGGCGCGGGCACGCTCCCTGTTAGAGGGAAGTGGGGGATGCAGTCTCCAGGAGGCTCAGAGTGGCTGAGCTTAGACGTCTCTTAGACGCCCATAACTCAGCCGCTATGAGCGCGCTGAATGGACGAGCGGCCGCGCATGCACCATAGGATCGGGGTGAGATGAGTTATTGTGGGCGATCGGGGGGGGGGGGGGTTCACAGAGCGGGGCATCCCCGGGGGAAAGGACCAATACCCAGGATAGTCAAAATCCTGGGTGTTGGTCCACTTTAAATGTAAAAAAAAAAAAGCACAAACACACCACACCACAAAATGCTGGAAGCATTTTATACCTGCTGTGTAACAGGACATAAGCGGTTAATTTAAAATTTACGTAGGGGCCTCCCTCCCGGGGGGGGGGGGACCCCATTTTTGGGGGAATTTTAGGGGTTAAAAATCCTCCCAAAAAATGACGTAGGGTCCCCCCCCTACCCAGCATTACCAGCCAGCTATGGGACTTGTAGGTCAGGGCGCAGGTGCCAGCGTTGGTGGCCCCTGGCCCTGCAGGCTACTAGCCCACATAGCCACTAAGTGGCCCGAGCCCTTCTGCCCCCCCCCCCCCGGCCGTTGGGGAGGCAGGTAATGGGGGGGCTGGGGGTTAATGGCAAGTCGCCTACTAGCCGCAGGTGACTTGCCAGACCCAGAGCCTTGTGAACTGGTATAAGGGGTCTCATGGACCCCTTACCAGCTCACAAAGGGTTAACTGTTCAAAAAAAACACCACACAAGTATTTTATTTAAAAGGGGAGGCAGGAGATCAGAGGATCCTTCCCCGGGCACCGATCACCGGCATCTGACAGCTGAGAGCTGAAGCCGGTGATCGGGGCCGGGATGACGTCATTAGCCCCGCCCCCGCCGTCGGAGGAGCAGAGGGGAGAGAGCCTCCCGTGCTCTCTCCTGAAGATCGGTAAGTCCTGGGAGGGGGATCAATTAAAGAGGAGACCCGGCCGGATCTAACGAGGGGTCAGGTGAGTATTTTTTATTATTACTCTTAGTATACAGTAAGTCCTGCTCCAGACATAGTACTTACACTTGGGTTATCCTCCGCCAGATGGCGCTGCACTGCAGAGACATGCAAAACAGGCTCCTCCCGGCCTCTCAAATACCCAGGGACCTCCCACAAATCCCCAGATTTCTCTGCAGTGCTGACTGCAAAGACATGAAGTATCACTCTCTCGCAGCTGAGCGGGGCTATTAAAGCCTGCGGCCCTGTTGGACTATTCCCACCCGTCCTTCTCGTGATGTGCCTCCCAGCCTGGGCTGCGCTGGTTGGGTGGAGGTAGGCAGCACCATGCGTGCTTATGGAGATATGCTCCACCGCAGTCCCCCACCAAAGGGTTGGCGGTTTAGGCTGATGGTGAGCCTCTAGAGGATGCCCCTCCCGCATTATTGCCCATGCCCCGTGTAGCGGTGGGCCCTGTACAAAGGGTCGCCATCCTCCCTCGTTCCCCCCCCCCCCCGTAGCTCGGGGGGAAAGAAAGGGGGTGTGTGTGTGGTGGTCTGTGTATTGTGATTACACGCTTATGGGCTTAGTATTGTCCTTTGACTTTATACCTGTGTCAGAGCCGCGCTGCTTGCATTTTTTATTGTGTATCGGCCTCAGACGCTGCGGCGTCTTCATTGGCAAATCATCTTTCTAAGTGTGTCATACACTCGCTTCTCTTGACAATATTGACATACTGTCTCAGAGTTTCCCGCTCTTTGGGGGGGCGGGGACCTCTTGGCGCGCTCTGCATCATAGCCCGCTCTGGCCCGCCCTTCGAGGTTCGCTTGGCGCCTGTTTGATCTAGTCGCGCGCGCGTGGTAACGGTCCTCCTCCCTCGGTCTGCAAGTTCCCTCGCGGGCGATTTTCTGCATTCTTACTATATTACGCATGGCTCTGACACCCTTTATTCCCATTATGTCTTTCAGACGATCGAATCCAGTGGCTTCTCCTGGCCCGGTGTAACTGCCAGTTGGGCCTAGTATAATTACTCCCACTTCGCTATTGATCATTGGGGCATCCAGGGTAGCTTACAGCATCAATCCCTACTGGCCTATTGTGCCTATTAATCACCATATTGAGGCATCGCAGTATATTGTGACCGGGGTTCCTTTGGGACAAGTCCGGCTGTGTGTAGCTTGTGGAGTCTCACCTACCAACGGTGACAATACACAGGTCTGTTTCTTGTGCACAGCAGGCGCTGACGGTACTTCCCGCCCCTCCGGTGGCTGGGCCTGCACCTCGCCTCAATTCAACTACCCCCCCAAGCCTGAGTCTAAACCCCAATACAAGCGGGGATTCTCATCCTGATGTGGCTACTAGACTGGCCAGTGTTGAAAAATTGCTTGCTAGTACTTTAGCGCGCAAGGCCACCGCAAAGAAGCGGCACTTAACCCCTGACTCGGCTCTTTTCCCCTACGGAGCCTGACGAGTTTTTGCATCTTTATGGCTATACCCCCTCGGGCAAAGGGGAGCTGTTCTCTGACTCGGGGTCATCTGACGAGAAGTCAAGGGGTCATGACGATTCTGGTTCTGATCACTGGACCCCGGATGATACTGACAGGCTCCTGGTTCAGATTTTTATAGTTTTGTCCATCTCTCCCCCTGTTGCGGCTCCCAGGCAAAGGGGTGAGCTATTTCATACTGCTAAGGCTTGATTGGAATTTCCTGAGCAAACCCATTTCAATAACCTCCCAGTAGACTTCCCGGGATCCCTAAGAGTTTGGACAGGAAGTATCCCTTTCCTGCTGATATGGTCAGGTGCTGGTCATCGCCCCCCGAGGTCGATGCTCCTATTCTAGGGCTGTCTAACACCTCTATTATGCACTCCCCCGACACTACTACGCTGCGGGATTCTGAGGACCGGCGCATTGACCAATTGGCATGCCATGCCTTTGCATTTGGAGGGGCGGCGCTGCGCCCGGTTTGCGCTTTGGCCATTACTGCTGTTGCGCTCAGGGCCATGGTCAGGAATGCACTTGTCGGCCCAGACGAGTTGCCTCCTGATACTATTAATGCACTGTCTAACTGTGATGTGTTTGTAAACTTTATCCTGTCTGCATCGGATGATGCTATTAGGATGTGTGCCAGATCTTCCGCCTTGGCGGTGGCTATACGCCGCGCGGTATGGCTGCGCCGGTGGGCTGCTGACAATGCTGCTAAGAAAGCCCTTACTGGGCTTCCATTTAAGGGGCTGCGCCTGTTTGGGGACCGCCTAGACCTTTTTGCTAAAGGAGGTAAGTTACCACAGCCCAGGCGGCAGCCTCGGCCCTTTCGTAGCCAGGGCCCCCTTTCAGTCCCCTACAGAGGCGCTAAGCAGGGGAAAGGGGTGTCCTTCGCGGGGGCTCGCGCAGTTTCCTGGCATAGGAGCAGGAGACGACCTCCTGGGGGACCAAACCCAAAGCCCCTCCCAAGACCCCTCAGGCATGATGGGGCGCCCTCGCCTGCCAGGGTGGGGGGACGGCTACAGCACTTCGCGCACGTCTGGAGGCGCCAAGTCTCAGACCGGTGGATTCAGGAGGTAGTTTCCTCTTGTTACAAGATAGTTTGCTGTGCGGCCCCCCACGAGATTCATCAGGACACTGTCTCAGCTCAGGTCTTGATGCATGCCGTGCAAGGACTTCTGGATCTGGGAGTCATTTGCAGGGTCCCCTTGAGAGAATTGGAAGAGGGGTTCTATTCCAACCTTTTCACAGTGCCCAAAAAAGATTGGTCAGTCAGGCCCATTCTGGATTTAAAGATCCTCAACAAGTTTGTCAAGAACAGGCGCTTTCGCATGGAAACTCTGCGCTCGGCCATTGGCTCTCTGCGCCCAGGGGATTTTATGACGTCTGTGGCCATCAAAGATGCTTACCTTCACATCCATGTGTTCCCGGGACATCAAAGGTTTCTCAGATTCGCGTTGAAAGATCAGCATTACCAATTTGTGGCCTTACCATTCGGCCTCACTTCAGCTCCCAGAGTGTTCACCAAGGTGCTGGTGGGGGTGATGTCTTTGATAAGGTCAGGGGGCATTCGAGTGCTCATCACCTCACGGTCTCTACAGCAGGCGGAGCTGGATACTCAGCTGGTGGTGTCCACCTTGTAGTCCTTCGGCTGGGTGATCAATCATCCCAAGTCCTCTCTGTCCCCTTCTTCGGTGACCCCATTCCTGGGGATGATTCTGGATACGGTTCAGTCACGGATATTCCTTCCTCAACAGAAGGTGGAAGCTCTGACTGCGCAGGTGAGGTTCCTGCTCTCGTGCCCCCAGCCCTCCCTCAGGCAGGGAATGCAGCTGGTGGGCCTGATGGTGGCGAGCTTCGAGGCGGTGCCCTTTGCTCAGTTCCATTTGAGGCCTCTGCAGCTTCACCTTCTATCAGTATGGGACAAGGACCCCGTGTCTTTGGACGGGGTTTGTGTGCTTCCCCCCCTTGGTCAGAAGGTCCCTCTCGTGGTGGCTGGACCACAAGAACTTGCTAAAGGGCAGGTCCTTTCTGGCCCCCTCCTGGGAGATGGTCACCACGGATGCCAGTCTGTCAGGTTGGGGGGGATTCTGGAAGTCCCTGAGGTTCCAGGGGAGGTGGGGCCCTCAGGAGGCCCATTTACTCATCAACATTCTGGAACTACGGGCGGTCAGGTTGGTACTGGAGCAGTTGACCGATCACCTGCAGGGAATGTCTGTGCAGGTGCGCTCCAACCACCAGGGAGGGCGTAGGGCAATGTTCAATGCATTTCGGCTGTGTATATCCCGGGGTAGAGAATCTTCTGGCAGACGCTCTGAGCAGGGGGACTTCCCATCAAGGGGAGTGGTCCCTCTGCAACAGGGTATTCCAGTCCCTGTGTCATTGTTGGGGCCTACCGGATGTGGATCTGTTTGCATCCCGTCACAATCACAATCTCCCGGCCTTTGTCTCCCTGTCTCGGGATCCTCTGGCCTTGGCCATGGATGCCCTGTCAATGTCATAGAAGATATTTCGGCTCCTGTATGTCTTTCCCCCGTTCCCCTTGCTGGGCAGGGTCCTGCGCAAGATTGCTCTGGAAAGGGTGCCAGTGATTCTGGTGGCCCCAAGGTGGCCAAGAAGAGTGTGGTTCGCAGACGTGGTACAAATGACCAGTACGTCCTGCCAGGGGCGCCAGATCTGCTAACTCAGGGCTCCTTATGCCATCCCAATTTACAAACTCTGGCTTTGACGGCCTGGCTGTTGAAACCTCCATCTTGATGGAGAAAGGCTTGTCTGCCTCGGTGGTGGATACCATGGTGCAGGCTAGGAAGAAAACTTCTTCTTCTGCCATCTATTCTAGGGTATGGCATACCTACATTGATTGGTGTGAGTCTAGGTCTCTTCCCTGTAGGGAGTTCTTAGTCCCTAGGGTTCTGGAGTTTTTACAGCATGGGTTGGAGTTGGGTCTAAAACTCAGTACTCTGAAGGGTCAGGTTTCTGCCCTGTCTGTCTTCTTTCAGAAGTCTTTTGCTCAGCATCCCTTGGTTAAGACCTTCTTTCAGGGGGTCACTCATGTGCATCCCCCACGTAAACCTATGGTCCCTGTTTGGGATTTGAACTTGGTTTTGTCTGCCTTGCAGGGTGCTCCCTTTGAGCCTATTCAGGATGCTGCTCTGGCTGTACTTAACCCTCAAGGTTGTCTTTCTGGTGGCTATTACTTCGGTCAGGCGTGTGTCTGAGCTGGCGGCTCTGTCTATTCAGCCCCCATACTATGAGAGACACCAGGACAAGGTGGTTTTCTGCCTAATGTGGTTTCTGCTTTTCATTTGAATCAAGATATTGTTCTTCCCTAATTGTGTCCTAATCCTAGCAATGCTAAGGAAAGGGTTCTGCATTCTGCATTCCTTGGATGTGGTCAGGTGTCTGAAGTATTACCTGGTAGTCACTTTGGCTTTCAGGAAGACTGATGCTCTTTTTGTGGTCCCTTCTGGTCCTAGGACGGGTTTGGCTCCTGCCAAGTCTACTATTAGCAAATGGATCCGTCAGGCTGTGATTCAGGCCTATTCTGCTAAGGGGAAGAGTCCTCCCTTCCGCCTTACTGCTCATTCTACTCGTGCTATTGGTGCCTCTTGGGCCTTCCAGCACCAGGCTTCTGTTGAACAAGTTTGCAAGGCCGCTACTTGGTCTTCTGTTCATACCTTTTCAAAGTTTTACAAGGTTTTGCAGGCGGCAGTGGTTTAAACTGTCTGCTGTCACCTTTTGTTGGGGATCCCACCCTACCTTATGGACACTGCTATTAGATGTCCCAAGTGTAAGTACTATGTCTGGAGCAGGACGTACTGTATACTAAGAATAATACAATTCTGTGAAATACTCACCTGTAGAATTGATATTATAAGTATACAGTACGTCCTGCTCCACCCCACCCTGGTTTTTGCATTATTTTGGATCCCCTGTATGGTGATTGTTGTCATTGTTATCATTATCAGTTGTTCTGGGTGTTTCAATTTTCCCGGCTTTTTGTTCACTGCTTTTCAATGCTGGGGATTTGTGGGAGGTCCCCGGGTATTTGAGGGGCCAGGAGGAGCCTGTTTTGTATGTCTCTGCAGTGCAGCGCCATCTGGCGGAGGATAACCCAAGTGTAAGTACTATGTCTGGAGCAGGACGTACTGTATACAGATAATATCAATTCTACAGGTGAGTATTTCACAGAATTGTATTTTTTTAACTAGCAGTGGGGAAAGTCAAGCACGTAACACCTACGGGCTTGGCACTTAAGGCCCAGCCAGCACGTAGGTGTTACGTGCTTGGCACTTAAAGGGTTAAACATCCAAGATGGTGTCTTATGGAGCATCAGGCAGCCTGCAAACAGGAAGTGTCTTCTGACTGTGCTGCTCTGGATTCTGGGATTGCTGACCTTTTCCTGACCCCAGCTCTGCTCTGTCTGAGCAAAGTACAGCTATAACTCGCCCCTGTACTTTATCCCCCTCTCCTCAGTATGTGATGCTTCTAAGTCAAGATGGCGGCACCCGTTTCCTAAAGTCCTTAACAGAGTTGCAGCCCAGTGGGGGAAAGAATAACTAAGTGACTAAAAACTTAAAATGTATTAATTTTAGATACTGGGGAATCATTTTTAAGTGTTTGGGATTTTCGATAAATCATGGTGAAGGTCTGGTTTAAGTAAATTTGTCTCCTTTATTTTAAATAAAACATTAATTTTATTAAAGAAAACCATAAAGCATGTGAAAGTCCCATTTCTCCCGATTACAACGGTACCGCATATGTATCAGTAGCCCCCGTTCCTGCTAGAGACCCCTCTCATGGACCCCTTACCAGTTCACAAGGGGTTAAATGTAAAAATAAACACTTGACACACTGACTTTTTTTTTTTCTCCTCTACTTACCTCCGATCCTGTCTCTTGCTGATGACAGATGCCGGTAGTGATCGGAGCAGGGCGGGTGAGGGGCAGAAGATCGGAGCCTTCTCTCACTCAGACTACGAGGAGCAGGATGACGTCATCCCACTCCTCCCACAAAAGGCGGGGCTATGGGCGGCAGACAGCGCCGTCAGAAGCAGTGGGGAGGACCCTCTTCCGGGTCCTCACCCGAAGATTGCGGAACCCAGGGGGGGATTGGAACTGCCCCTGGTGAGGAGGTGAGTGAATGACAATACGTGCTTGGCGTTTAAAGGGTTAATGGCAGGGGGAGCATTCTCTTCCAGAGGGATGCTATGGGCGACGAGGGCCACTTATAGGAATCACTGAGGATGGGGCAGGTATGCTATTGCCCAGCTACTGTTATCTTCTTCCCCCACTTCACCTCCCTGTGCCACTGGCCAGTCTCTGACAGACTGCTTCTACCCTGCGCTGCTGCGTGAGAGGTCGCCAAAGCCAGCCGCCTCCCCCTCACCTTCTTTCAAGAGCCAGGGCGCTCCTCGTCTTGCTCCAGTCCGCACACCGCCCTCCTCTTCAGCGGGGAGACACCGCACAGCCTCCGGACATCTGAGCCTTCCCAAACGCAGCCGCTGCGATCAGATGTGCTGCAGCTGCTCCCTGCAGCCACCGCCGATTCACCTCCGCTTGCTGGGGCCGTGCGTGCCCGACACCTGGCAGTCCTCCACAGTTCCCGGCTTGCTCACAGCTGATGAGAGCCGCCGCCGCACCAACCCGCAGATTCTCAACCAGTTGGGGATCACAGAGGTGATTCTGGCTGCCCAATTCGCCCTCAGGAGGTAATAATCAGGATAACTATCGGAGCCCCTTGCAGGCATGTCCACCTAGGTGGCCATCTTGGCCACGCCCCCCTACGTGCATGCTTTACTTTGGGGTGTTCTGTTCAGGGGATGTTGCTTTTCAGATTTTAGGAAAATGTGGCTTTGATTCCGCTTTTCTATATTTTTTTTAAGGGAAACCCTCTGCAACCAAATAATTCATTAAGGGATTACTTCGAGAAAACTGCACCCATGTCAACAAGCCTGGTACGCCTAGAAAGCTTGAGGTGTGTACTTCCAGAGAATACTTAGTTTGTGGGGGGTATCTGAAATGTAAAGGATTGTCACTCTTCCATTTTACTTGAGGCCATTAGACTTAATTCAGAGACGATTGGGTTAATCTCGACCAAAGGGCATGGACTGCAAGACAAAGGTGTGACTCCACTTCCCGGGCCTATAACTTCCTGGCTGACTTCTTCCACTCCAGTTTTATTCTTGCAGTTGGAACTGGACTGCAAGGGTGTATCTGAACTCCTCTCTCATTTATTTTTCTTATTGCATGGCACGCCCTGCTTCAGTATTCATAACAGTTGGGTTATTCCGCCACAAGGTGGCGCAGTGTACTGCAGAAGAGCTGTGGCATCTCCCGGCCCCCTATAAAAACGGGATTAACCATAGAGTTCCCAGTGTTTCCTCTGCAGTGAAACTGCGAAGATAGAAGATGGCTCTCTATATTGCGCAGGTGAGCGGGGCAACCAAGCCTGCAGCCCTGTTTCTGGACCCGTTTCTGGACCCTCTCTGCCTCCCAACCTTGGCTGACAGATCAGGTGAGGGTAGAAGAGCACTAGTGTCAAGTGCTCCAGGAGCGCTGCTCCAAGCCACAGACCCTGTTCCACAAAGGGTAGCCGGCCATAGGCTTTATGGTGAGCCTACTAGGGATGCGGAGTTCCTGTCCTGGCTTCTGAGGGGGTGAGTTTTGGGGACTGTGTTCCCTTCTTTTCCTTCAGGGCCCCCCCCTGGCCTGGATACTCGCCGCTGCCTTTCGTCTCTCTCCCCCGCCCTCTGACTTATGTTCGGGGGGGGGGGGAGGGGCGGGTGGTAGCGGCGAGTGGTGTTAGTTGTGGTGTATTTTGTTGTGTACAGTGTTTTTCTGGTGTTTTTTAGCCGCAGTACTACGCTCCGTGGTGGGTTGCGCTATAACCTGTGGCGTTTTTGCTTAGTCATGGCGCCGGCAGGGTCACGTGGGCGCCGTTTTCGCACTCTTCGGGGGGGGGGGGGGGGCGGGGCCGGGGGATGACGCATAATGCGGCGTCCCCTCGCGGCCTGCCCCTCGATGTACCTCTGCCGGTGCCCTTTTGGATTTGCTGCGCGTCTGGTTTTCTCCGTTCCTGGCTGCGATGCTGTATCCTACTGTGTGTCGCTTCATCCAGCGGTTTGAGGCTTGGTGATCCTGCGATTTCCTTGGTCCGTGAGTCCCCATTGGGGGGGGGGGCTTTTATTGGTCTCGTGGGGCATGTGCTGCGGGATGCTCATGTGTTTTTTTTGTTTTTTTTTTACTTACGTCTTTCAGGCAGGATACCAGTGGGTTGTTGTTTCTCCTGGCTCTACTCCTTCCTCCCCTTCATCCCTCCTTTTACTGACTTCTGGGGGGCATCCCGTGGGAGGGCATCCCGGGTGGCTTTTCTATTAGCCTTTACCCAGCGCTGGCCTATTGCACCTGTGCTAATCACCATATGGAGGCTTCTGGGGATAGGGTGCTTGGGGGTCCTTCGGGGCTATCCCGGCTGTGTTCCATGTGCGGGGTATCCCCTGTGAGTAAGTGTCACGGTGTGCGTGCCGTGCGCTGAAAGTGTCCTTGTGCTCCAAGCTGGGTTGCCTGCTTCGCCCCCCGATGACCTGGCCGCCGTCATCTGATGCTAAGCAGCAAGGGGGCGCGCCCGGTAGGCGTGAGCACACACGCGAAAGTGACGCATCACGCTGTCGGGCGGGGCAGGAGGCTGCAGGATATCAATTCAAACGTATATACAGTGACAACATCTATAGCACTTTACAACAACAGATTACCTTATATCAGAACATGCAAATCTACTAACTGTATTATATACAATGCAAATCAATATTGAATAGCTAAACCACCAACTGACTTTGTTAAACAGATCATATTTGAGCAATGCAATATACTGCTTATCTCTCTTGCAAAGGTCAACCACTAAAGTACTGAGGTCCCTGCTTTCATTAATAGGACCTCCCAGAAGGATAATGAAAGCGTGGCTTTATAAGGGCGATTTGCCACAGCACAGAGCCCCAGATAGCCATCTAGGGAGTCTTTTAGGTGAGTAGGTACTTGCTCTTGGTATTCCCAATTAACCGACAAACGCCTTAGTATCTTCTTTATGGTGTCGCTCCTGGCTTCTCATACTTGTTCTCTTTAAAGCCTTTTGTCTGCGCAGTGGTCCCCAGCATTTATTTCCCCCTTTTTTTTTTTCCAGAAGCCTGCCAGGCAACTTAAAGAGGCAACAGGTATCCTCCTTAACCATCTCTAAGTGTGCAACTGTGATTACCCACAATCTGGATGCAATCTAAAAACTAAGATCAAACAAAATGTGAATAAAAGTGCAATAACAATATTACAACCCTATTTAGCAATCATCACCCAAAACATATATGTATATACAACAATCCCCCCCCCCCCACCCTATGTGCCCCCAACAAAACATGTGTTGCCAACTAACCCCTACAAAAAGTGAATTGGTGTCACATATCCTACCCATTGTCAAACTCAAGTGTGCAAAATTAATAGGTGAGAGGAACCTGTGGATGGAAACAAATAAACCTAACTGTGGGCATCACACAAACGGCGTGTATGAGATGTCTTCATTGAGACCCCGTGGAGCGGCCGTATCCAAGTTATAGATCCACTTAAGTTCCTCCCTCAGGAGTAGATTTTTGAGATTCCCCCCTCGGGGACCTACTGTGACCTTCTGTAAACCTACTACCTGCAAATCCTGTAAATTGGAATGATGATGTTTAAGGAAATGTCTGGCTACTGGCGTGAGGGTCTTACCTGCTTTATGATCTCTGGCTGCCATCCGAACATTAGACAGATGCGATTGAATTCTCAACTTCAACATATTTTGTGTTTCGCCTACATACAATTTTGGACAAGAGCATTTGATCAGGTAGATGACAGATTTTGTATTACAGTTTATAAAATCCTTAAGTCTGAAGGTGTAACCTGTGGAAATATTGCTTTCCTCCTCAGTTTTGATCATATGCGTACATATCGAGCAGGAGCCACATGATATAGAGCCGCTGCCCTTGAGAATCGACATCCAAGTGCCTTCTGAGCGTCGAAAATGACTGTGGCAAAGTTGATCTCTGATGTTCCTGGCTCTCCTGGCCACTAGGCAAGGCCTGTCAGAAATCCATCCAGAAAGATCCCTATCGCTCCTTAAGACGTTCCAGTGGCGTTCCAGAATGGCCCTAATGTCCGACCATTGTGTATTAAATTTTGTCACGACATTAATTTGTCTCCGATCACTCCTTTTGTTTTTTTTACGATTTAAATCTGCCCGATGTGTGAGACGTGCCCTATTGATTGCTGGTATCAAGACTTTGTTTGGGTACCCCCGATGCAAGAACCTCTTTCTCAGATCCTTGGCCTGTGTTTCGAATTCACCATCAGAGGTACAGTTACGTTTTATTCGTAAGAACTGTCCAACTGGAATGCCTTTCTTAAGATGATCTGGATGTGAACTGCAGAAATGCAAGAGGCTATTGGTGGCCGTATCCTTACGATACAAGGTACTCTCCAAGACGCCATCCGTCCTCAATGACAAGTGTAGATCAAGAAACGTAATACTCTCTAAGGAAGAATGTGACGTCAATTTAATATGTAAACCATTGTCATTTAAAGATGTAAGAAAGGCATCACATTCTATCTGGGAGCCTTCCCAAAAGAACAGGATGTCATCAATAAATCTAAACCATGCCACTATGTGACAATGGTATTGTTCAAAGGGCTCATTGAAAACTATTTCTCTTTCCCACCAGCCAAGAAACAAATTGGCAATCGATGGTGCGCATCTAGCACTTTTATTCACATTTTGTTTGATCTTAGTTTTTAGATTGCATCCAGATTGTGGGTAATCACAGTTGCACACTTAGAGATGGTTAAGGAGGATACCTGTTGCCTCCGTTTAGTTGCCTGGCAGGCTTCTGGAAAAAAGGGGGAAATAAATGCTGGGGACCACTGCGCAGACAAAAGGCTTTAAAGAGAACAAGTATGAGAAGCCAGGAGCGACACCATAAAAAAGATACAAACGCGTTTGTCGGTTAATTGGGAATACCAAGAGCAAGTACCTACTCACCTAAAAGACTCCCTAGATGGCTATTTGGGGCTCTGTGCTGTGGCAAATCGCCCTTATAAAGCCACACTTTCATTATTCATCTGGGAGGTCCTATTAATGAAAGCAGGGACCTCAGAAATGCACTTTAGTGGTTGACCTTTGCAAGAGAGATAAGCAGTATATTGCATTGCTCAAGTATGATCTGTTTAATAAAGTCAGTTGGTGGTTTAGATATTCAATATTGATTTGCGTTGCATATAATATAGTTGAGTAGATTTGCATGTTCTGATATAAGGTAATCTGTTGTAAAGTGCTATAGATGTTGTCACTGTATATACGTTTGATTGATCCTGCATGTGTGCTCGCACCTACCGGGCCCTTGCTGCTTAGCATCAGATGACGGCGGCCGGGTCATCGGGGGGCATGTCCGGCGGGAGCGCCGACGCGACCGGCGTCTGCTCAGTTGGGTTGGCGCGCGGCGCACGTGCGGGCTGGCTGGGCGGGTATATTAGCTGACAATATTGGATACCTGATTACCCCGATCAGAAGCTGTGGGTGCACGGCGGAGCGCGCGGGGCAGCCTGAAGTCCCGGGATTTCTGCTTATGTTGGCGGTATTTATTTTTTCATGTCTGATTGATTTGATATAGATGCATGGTTATGGTGCCCTCCTTGCTCCCCTTGTTTAGCTCCAGTATGGCTCTGTATAAGCCCCTGTTGATTGAGCATTTCCTTTATCTACTATCTAGCTTACTATATGGTGACAACTGTTGAAACCAATAGGGGGAGCTGTTGTACTATCTAATATTATAATACAGGGAGTTTTACTATTTATTTTTGTATTGTTTAAGGGTATTAAATTGTTTTGAGTTCACTGTGGTTACACATATATCTTTCTACACCTATGAGTCTATTAATTTTTTTATTATTGCCTTATATAGTTTCTTTATTATAAATTCATAGAGAAATTTCTTTAGCACTTAGCACTTTATCACTGTGACACTTTAGGGGTAATACACACACATATCTTTCTCATTTAGTTTTATGGCTATATATTAACTTGTTGCATCAATTTTTCAATTAACCCATTTCCCCTGCACTTGCCATTATATATATTTTTTAGATAGATTTATTGTTCATCAAATTATTCTGTCCCTAGGACACTTCATTGACTCTGTTATTTGATTATTTTAACACTAGGGGGCAATAGATATCCATGCACATTGCATGTACCCATTTAATCTGCTTCCTTTGTATTGGGATTCATATCCTTTGCACATTTATTAAATATTAAGCAGATCCCGGGAACCTAACTATATCTTTTTTAATTTGTCTTGTATTTTTGTGTTGTATATGTTTTTTAAATTTTGTATATAGCACCTACAATAAACTTTTCATACAATTATATTTCTATATTTGTAGTGAGAGTGCCCATGTGTAAATCCCACACTTTTACTGTATTCTCTGATTAGGCTTGTTCTGGGGGTTACGGGAGCACCCACTCATATTCTTAGACCTATCTTGTGATTTTGGTGGTGCCCTTACAGTTCTACTCATGTCTGCTGAGTGTCGGGCCGACACTCTGGCCTGTTCCACGCTGAGGAGAGACGGAAACAATGTAACAAAGTAATCAGCTGTTCAGTGCTGGCAGCTGTCCAGCATAAGATAACAACATTGCCTGGCCAGAACTCATATATCTAAAACAGAAAAGCGCTAGTAATTTAGCTCATTTGGGGGGGGGGGGTTTATTTTATTTCAGAATTTGATTTTTATGTTTACATCCTGTTTTTTTGCTCTAAACATTTTTTATTTTGACAGTTTTCCCTTCATGTTGGCTCTGCTGCAGAATCTTTCAGTTTACCATTTTCTCTTTCATATTCTTACAACACATTTTTCCATATGATCTTTCTTTCAGCTTTGTGTGTTTTGAGCAAAGCCCAACCCAGGATTTTCACTATCTGGAGTTTTGTGCCCAAGGGGCATCCCGACTTGGGATGCCCTCATGTATGAAATCCCCATGTTCGCCTGTGAAAACGTACCTTTCCCTGTCCCACAGCGCATGCGCGGGCTCTCATCCAATCACATCTGCACGCAGATGGGGAGCCTGAGCAGTAACCTTCCTGGCCGCCCGGCCTGTCTAAATGACTATCTGCGTGAGCGCGCCAGAAAAATGGGGGGGATCTGTGGTTATCCAGGGGTCGTTTCACACAGTGGGGCATCCCGATTTAGGATGCCCAAGGGGGAAGGTCAATAGTCGGGTCTTATAGACTTCAGGGTCGGCCACTCAGGGTTTTGTTCCACTTTTATACACGTTAGAAGCTATTGTGTGGCTTTTTAATTATTTATCTTTTTTAATGCAAATTTCGACATACTGCTCCTTTTAAGGCGTGGGAACGTCCCAACAGGCTGCATGCTGTGCCCAAGGGATTGGATGAGAGGTATCCCTTTCCTGCTGATTTAGTTAAGCGGTGGACGCTCCCATGCTAGGGCTGTCCAATACCTCGGTCATGCCTTCCCCTGACGCTACCACTCTGCGGGACAGCGAGGACCGGCGCATGGATCAGCTGGCCTGCCATGCTTTTACTTGTGTGGGGGCTGGCTGCGCCCGGCCTGTGCTGCTGCCATTACAGCTATTGCCCTTAAACTGCTCAAGTGTCTATGTGATGGCGCTACAGCTGGTAGAAGGGGGGAGGAGTACAGGATTCTTTTTGCTTTGCTCTGATTTTGTTGCATTTATCCTTACTGCCATGGATGATGCTGTACGGCTGGGCGGTAGGGCCTTTTGGTGGCTATGCACCTTTCTGTTTTGTAGCGTCAGTGGGCAGCTGATGCCGCTGCTAAGAAGGCTCTTACTGGACTCCCCTTTGTGGGGCTGCGGCTCTTTGAGCATCTTGATGTTTTAGCCAAGGATGGCGGGCTGCCTCAGTGTAGGCGGCAGCCCCGGACCTTTCGAGGGCCCTCCTCCTCCCTCTCCTCCTCTCGCACTCCTAGAGGAGGCCGTGGCTCCCTCTTCTCCGGTAGCCGCAAAGATTCTTGGGGTCGTGGCAGATCCCGTGGTCGTCCCTGTCTCTCATGGGGTTCCAAGCCCAAACCCTCTCCCAAGGCCCCTCAGGCATGAGGGGGCGCCCTCACCCATCCGGGCGGGGGGACTGCTTTGGCTGTTTGCTCACGTCTGGAGGCTCCACGTCTCAGACCGGTGGATTCAGTAGGTGGTGTCCTCCGGTTACAAGATAGTTTGTAGCCTGGCCTCCCCCAAGGTTTATCAGATCCCGGATGTCTCAAAACCCTCTGTCAGCTCAAGGTTTGCTTCTGGCGGTTCAATGCCTGCTGGAGTCGGGGGTTATTTGTCCGGTGCCTTCTCAAGAACTGGGTCATGGGTACTATTCCAATCTTTTCACGGTCCACAAAAAGGATGGCTCTGAGTCCCATCCTGGACTTAAAGGGTCTCAACAGGTTTGTCAGGTTCAAGCACTTTCGCATGGAGACGCTACGCTCTGCTGTCAGTACCCTTCGCCTGGGCAATATCATGACCACCGTGGACATCAAGGATGCTTACCTTCATGTGCCCATCTTTCCAGGTCAACAGAGATTCGCTATAGAGGTTCCTGAGGTTCGCTATAGAGGATCAGCGTTACCAGTTTGTGGCCTTACCCTTCGGTATCACCTCGGCGCCTCGGGCGTTCGCCAAGGTGCTGGCAGGCGTGATGGCTCTGCTGCAGAATCGGGGCATTCGCATCCTTCCTTACCTGGACGACATTCTCATTGTGGCTCAGTCTTTTCATCAGGCCGAGCAGGACACCCTGGTGGTGATCTCCACTCTCGAGTCCTTCGAATGGGTGATCAATCATCCCAAGTCTTCACTGTCTCTATCATTGGTGAGGTCCTTTCTGGGCATAACTCTGGATACCTTTTCAAGTCAAGGTGGGCCTTCAGGATCAGGCACGGGCTCTGCTCTTGTGTGCTCATCCCTCCATCCGTCAGGGGATGCAGTTGGTGGGCCTGATGGTGTCCTGATTTGAGGCGGTTCCCTTTGCTCAGTTTCACATGTGACCTCTTCAGTTGCACCTCTTGTCAGTTTGGGATTGGGACCCTGTGTCCCTGGATCAGGAATTTGCTCTGTCTCCTCTGGCCAGACAGTGCCTCTCGGGGTGGCTGGACTCAAGGAACCTTCTGGTGGGCAGGACCTTTCTGCCCCCGTGCTGCAAGACTGTTAACACAGCCCCGGTTGGGGGGGCTTTTGACCGGTTGGGGGGGCTTTTGAAAGTCTCTGAAGTTCCAGGGTCAGTGGGGCCCCCGGGAGGCCCATGCTCCCATCAATGTCCTGGAACTGAGGGCGATCAGGTTGGCTCTGTCTCACCTGACCACACACCTTCGGGGTCGGGCTGTTCAGATCCGCTCTGACAACCAGACGGCGGTCAATCATCAGGGAGGGACGTGAAGCAAGCGAGCCCTCAAGGAAGTGTCCTTGATACGGTCTTGGGCGGAAAAGAATGTCCCTTGCATCTCAGCGGTCTACATTCCGGGGGCGTCCCGTCATAATCACAAACTTCCCAGATTTGTCTCCCTGTCGCAGGATCCTCTGCCCTTTGCCACGGATGCACTAGCAATGACTTGGACGGCGTTGCGGCTTCTCTATGTGATCCCTCCTTTTCCTCTCCTGAGCAGGGTGCTGCGCAAGATAGCCCAGGAAGGGGGCCAACCATTCTGGTGGCCCTCTGTTGGCCAAGAGTGTGGTTCGCAGACATTGTGCAGTTGGCAGTAGATCAGTATGCCCTGCCCAAGGATCCAGACCTGCTCACTCGGGGGCAACTACGCCATCCCAATTTACAAACGCTGGCTTTAACGGCAAGGGGCTGCCTGCCTCTGTTAATACCATGATTAGGGCTAGGAGGAAGTCCTCGTCCTCCATCTACTATAGGGTATGAGTACGTTTTACAAGGTTGATATTAGGGCCTCAGCTGACGCTGTTTTTGGCCGCAAAGTTCTGCAGGCGACAATGGTTTAAACTGCCCGCTGTTACTTTTTGGGGATCCCACCCTACCTTACGGACACTGCTATTGGATGTCCCAGGAGTAAGGAATATTCTGGAACAGGACGTGCTGTATACTTAGAATAATACAATTCTGTAATTACTCACCTGTAGAATTGGTATTATATGTATACAGCACGTCCTGTTCCACCCCGTCCCTATCATTATTCTTAGTTACCTCTGTATGGTGGTTGTTCATTTTGAGTTCTTGTTATTGTCCTCCCGGCTTCTTGTTAACTGCTTGTCAATACTGGGGATTTTGTGGGAGGTCCCTGACTTATATAGGGCCGGGAGGAGCCACAAGCGGTTTTCTGCAGTCCAGCGCCATCTTGTGGATGTATTACCCAGGAGTAAGTAATATTCTGGAACAGGACGTGCTGTATACATATAATATATAATATAGATTTTTTCCCAGTCAAGGGGACCTATCATGGGCTAGGGGTGGTGGCACCCCTCCAGCTGTGGTACTGGAAAACGCAAATGGGGTTGTGTCCCCCGAGGCAGGCAAGGCACAGCTGTGACCATTTTGTATCATCTTGCGGCGTGTTTTACTGGTCACAGGCCCCGCCCCAGCACCCCAAGCTGGGTTATGGGCCCAGGTGGACGCCCTACCCCCTCTCTGTCATGGTCCAGCCCGCCACATATCAGGCCCCACCCTCCACCGTGGCCCAGGGTGTGCGCCCAGCCGGACTGTTGCGAAGGGAGGAACCCCCGACAAGTTCCGGGACCCCTCCGTTTCCCTGGGTCCCAGCCTATCGGCAGACTCTGTGTGAAAGTAAGGGGGGTCAAGCAGAACAACATAGCATCTTAAAGTGGACTAACACCCAGGATTTTCACTATCCTGGGTTTTGGTCCACTTCTGCGGGGCACCCCTATCGAACTCCCCAAAAAACTCACCTCACCCCGCTCCTACGCGAGCGCTCCTCCAATCAGAGCGCTCAGAGCCGCTGTGGTATGTAGGGTCAAGCGACTGACAACCACAGCAGCTCTGAGCGCACTGGAGGCCGCCTCTCGCGCTTCCTTCTAACGGGGAGCGCGCCCGCGCCGGCCGTTTGTGCGCGCCCTGCTATAGGGAAGCGCGAGAGGCGGCCGCGGCCCGCGCATGCGCCGTTGGAACGGGGGGAAGGTAAGGTTTGTGGGCGTCCTGGGGGGGTTTCACACAGCGGGGCATCCCGATTTCGGATGCCCCGTGGGGAGGGAGCTGATCTGCCCGGGAATCTTATAGATTCCCGGGCCGATCAGCCGTGGGTGTTGGTCCACTTTAATTCACTAAACATTAATGCAGGATGCACAGCCTCAGAGGTGAATGAAAATAATAAACGCTATAAAAATAATCAAAGCTAGAACTACAAAAACCTGGAACTAGACCTCAGGACACGGGCAACCACCCACAAGGAAATTCCATTCTTGGTCGCAGGGTGCAAGTGGGAGGGAAGATGCAAGGCAAAGCCCAGGGCGAGAACCAGGAAAGTCCCAGGCTCTGTGGTGAATGCCACTGGTAGGTATCTGGAGTTGGGGAATATCTCTTCTTGCTGGAAGAGTTCTGTCTCGCAGGGGTCTAATGGCAGATCGCTTCCTTGATCTGTTGGGTCCTGCCCTTTGGCCCCCCCATGTTCATGGGCATAGAGAGCTCCTGGAAGATGTGTCGCAGCTGATTTAGGGAAGTGGCCGAGTACTGGTCTCCCTTGTAGGCAAATAGGAACTTGAAGGGAAACCCCCCATTGGTAATTTATGTTGTGCGCACGTAGGGTCGGTCTCCGCTCCCTTTGCCTCTGGATGGTCTGAGGGGCTAAGTCCTGAAACAATTGGTATTTGTGTGCCTGGAACTGCAGGTAACCCTTCTCTCAAGCTGCCCGTAGCAGGGCCTCTCGTGTGCGGAAAAAGGTTGGTTTGAGGATTATGTTCTGCTGCAACCTCGGCTCGGCTGATGCTGCTTCCAAGAAGACTCCCTTTTTAGGAGGAAAATTTGAGGAGCAGTTAGATGAAATGGTAAAGGAGACTACTGGAGGTAACTCTACTAGACTTCTGCTAAGAAGGTATTTTCCTTCCTTCTTGCAGGTCCTCCAATCCATGGGCATAGAAGTTCCGCCTATTTGGGATACTGGGAAATTTTTGGGAACAGGCTAAAGTCCCAACATAGGCAATATTTCCTCTAGCGTAATAGGCAAAGGCCCCTTCAAAGCTTTTTTTTGGAAACCTTGTGCAGCCAAAGAATTGTTAGTGGTTACTTCTAAAACTATGGTTTGGGGAGGGTATTCCTAAGGTAAAAGGTTGCTTTGGTGCATATAGTTTTTTTTTTTTTTTTTTTTTTTTTTTTTTTTAGGAAAATGTGAGTTTTGATTCTGCTTTTTTTAGCCTTTTTAAGGGAAACTCTGTGCAACCAAATAATACATACTTCCAGAAAACTGAGGCCACATCAGCAAGCCTGGTATGCCTAAATAGCTTGAGGTGTGTTTCAGAGAATATATAGTTTGTGGGGGTATTTCAAATGTAAGGGGTTGTTTTTAATGAAAAACTGTGAGGTGCGCATAGCACCTAGCACGATTGTATTGTATCTGAAAATTTCCTAAAGCGCTGTTTCAGTTTGGGGAAGTCTTCTGGGTAGGAGAGGGTGTCTACCAATACATATATGGTACTGTTGTAACTAATTTTAACAAATTTCACCCCAAAATAGTGAGAATAAACTTAAAACATGACAAACAAGACATTTCATGTTGAAGAACAGACTGCTAAATAAAACGATGTATAATATTCTTAGTATGTCACACACCCCGCTTCAAGATATCCATAACATGTGGGTAGTACTGACCTGTAGAGGCGAATCTGCAGAGATGATAGGAAAAAGCCCCTCCCAGTCCATAAATACCTTGGACCTCCCACTCACTCCCCAGTCTTCATCTCTGCAGACAGCGAGCAAGTCAGAAGATGTCTCCTCCTTGCACAGGGGGATTTCAGGTAGCCGGGATGACTCCCGGCCCCCTTTTTAGTTATCTATTTCCACCTAGACCTTTTTTCTGTAACCATGCCTCCCAGCCTAGGCTGACGGTGAGGGTAGGAAGGCACCTTTGGTGCCCAGGAGCAAATGCTCCTCCGTGAGACCCTATTAAAGAGGGTAGGCGGTTAACCGGGAAGGTGACCCCGGTTTGGGATGCCCCGTCCCTCGGACTTACACTATGGGTGGTCCCCCTCTTTGAGTAACCCCCCTCTTTAGCAGAGAAGGGATGAGTAGGAGTGGGCTCCTTTATTTGGTGTTTGGTCTAAATAAGTTTGTATATTCATTAATTATTTATTTAATTTATTATTAAATTCAGTGGTTGGTCACTTTGTATAGATGGCAGAGTGGAGAGCCACAGCGTGTTGCACTTTTGAGGAAAAGTGGGCCTGTGCCCGCCATTTGTTGGTGATTCTTTTCTGAGGTAAAAGGGGCGGGGCTGGGCTGTAAGCGCGAGCCGCGGCCCCCACCCGATGGTTAGCTCATTTTGGTGTCAGTTGGCGGGGAGCGGGGCCGGCTGTCGGGGCACTAAGCCTCGGCCCGCTCCCCTCCTTTGGGCTTTATTATAATAATGGCGCCGCGACATCGCGGCGGTGCCGGTCTTTTGCGGCACAGGCTGAGGGGATTATCTCCTCTCACGCTCTCTCTCTCTTGGGGGCGGGGCCGAGCTTTCCAAGCGCTGCGGCTCGCCCCCGTGTCTATGCCACCGTTGAGGAGCCTTGCTAGTGCATAATCTGGAGAGGGGGCGGAGCAAGTCGCTTCGCGCTCTGCGCGCTGGCCACGCCCCCTTCTCTCCTCAGATCGGCTTGTTACCTCACGGAGTGAGGACGTTCTCCTCAGGAATCACTGGGCGCGCTGGCCACGCCCCCCTTCTCTCCTCAGTTCGGCTTGTTACCTGTATATATATATATATATATATATATATATATATATATATATATATATATGTGTGTGTATGTATGTATGTATGTATGTATGTATGTATGTATGTATGTATGTATGTGTGTGTGTGTGTGTGTGTGTGTGTGTGTGTGTGTGTGTGTGTGTGTGTATGTGTGTGTGTGTGTGTGTGTGTGTGTGTGTGTGTGTGTGTATATGTGTGTGTGTGTGTGTGTGTATATGTGTGTGTGTGTGTATATGTGTGTGTGTGTGTGTGTGTATATGTGTGTGTGTGTGTATCCAGCTGCTCTTATTAGCCTTCCCATTATGTCTTTCAGATAGAACCTACAGTGCTGTTAGAGAGCTTCTCCCGGTCCTGGTCCTAGGGTCCCTGGGTTTTGTTTAATTGGCTTATTTCAAGTCCTCCCACTGGGGACATTAAAGGGGCATCCCGGGTTGCTTATTGGCGTAATTCCCTTAGTCATTGCAGCCAACTATAAGTTCACCGTATGGAGGCTCCCCTCGGGGCAGTCCCGGAAGTGTATGGTGTGTGGGGCATCCCTTACTGGGGATGATGTGATTTTATGTATACCATGTGCACAGCAGACTATTACGCGACAGTCCGGTCCCCAGTCGTCTGGGTCAGCACCGCCGGTCGCTTCCCCTCCACCTCCCAGCTTGATACGTACCCCGTGTGACGTTGTCATGGGTGGGGAACTGCAATCTAAGATGTGCGCCAGATTGGCCAACCTTGAAAAATTATTCTCCAGCACGGTCGCCCGAAAGGCTCCGGCTAAGAGAAAGCACTTGTCACCGGCCTCTCCGGCGGTGGACTTTGATGATATTGATAATCTGGATTGGTATGATTATTCCCCTCTTGAGGAAGGAGGTATATGATGAATCAGACAATTCAGACGATCAGCAGTTTGTTGGCGCTGATGCTGAGCGGGACTTGGGAAGGCCCTTGGATACACCTAACGCTCTGGCTCAGATGTTTTGAGGTTTTGGCTATTTCTCCTCCTGAGGCGGTTCCACCGCAGAAGGGGGAGTTTTTCGAGGAATCCAGGCCACGCTTGGAATTTACTAATCAGAAGCATTTTGATGGTATTATTGCTAAGGAATGGGAGAGACCTGCTCGGCTCCCAGGTATTCCTCAGGGTTGGGACAAAAAAATATCCCTTCCCTTTGGATACGGTTAAACGTTGGGCGTCTCCTCCCGAAGTGGACGCACCAATCCTGGGGTTGTCTAACACTGCTGTGTTAAATACTCCTGATTGATCCACTCTTAAAGATGGTGAGGATAAACGCATTGACCAGATGGCTTGTCATGGTTTTGCCAGTGGGGGGGGGGGGGGGGGGGGCTCTCCAGCACCAACCTGCAAAAGTCATGTAAATCATTGTTGCGTGCATGATTTTACATAACTTTGCCATCATGCAGAAGGTGCCCCAATATCTGGATCTCTCCCCCTCTCCAGCAATTGACATACCAGAAAATGTGTATGGGGGCAAGCTTTATTTAATGCAGTCTTTTGTTTTTGTGTTTTATTTTTCATTTATTTACAATTAAAATTCCTTAAAAAAACCTTAGCTTGTCCCAAGTCATTTCAAGTAAGTTTTATTGTTTTTAATTAACATTATCTGTTCATTCATAGTTTTTTTTTTTTTCTGTGGCCATGAGTGTGACTCATGTAAAATAGGCTTTACATACACAAAAAAAAATAATTTCATTGGAATGGAGGGTGACCAAAGTATGCTAGCCTGTTGAATTGCCACCATCTGTGCCAGGGTAGCATTGAGCATCTGCCACTGCTGCAGCATTGCCTCCCTCTGTCTGTTGCTGGTCTGCATTTCATCCAGCATGGAATATAGGTTATTTTGTATTTGGTATATGTGTGGAAATGTTTTCTTGGAACCTTTGACTGGTTTGCCTGAATGTGTGGCTATCCTGTTGCCAAGCTGAGTCCATCAGCTGCACACATCACCAGGTAAGATGGCTATGTTGCAGAGGCTGTCGTCCTCTTCCCTGGGTTTGGATGCTTGCAGCTGGCGGTTGTCCTGGCTAGCTACATTTTTAGATGGTGATGGTTCCTGCTGCTCCAGCTGCTGCCCAGGAGAGCAGAGGGCGTAGTTGAGTCGTAGGCTGCAGCTGGTGCTGTATTTTCTGTTGGGGGGGCAGATGTTGTGGCTGCATTATTTGTTTAGGCCACTGGTGCTGCAGAGCCTGGTGTTGTAGCGGCTGTGTTGTGGCTGATGCATGTTGTCATCCTCCTCAAGATCATGTATGTCTGCCATTATGGGGGGTGTCTGTAGGGACAGGTAAGAAATACCTTCTTGTCTGTCCCTACAGACACCTCCCATAATGGCAGAGTATAGCTAGTGGTTCAAATATATCCTGAGGAAATTCTTCACCTTGAAATGCATGGTTTGACATGCATCACCAGTATGTGCACATTACACTTACCAGATCCAATTCTTTATCATTAATATGACTCCTTGATAATCTATGCTTCGAAGTACTAGCACCAGAACTTGCAACTTTTTTTTAGCGCAATTTGGTGATGTTTGTTTAGCTGGAATGTAATTGGAAACTAAGGTTAATCCACACATATAACTTGTGTGCCTAAGTCATTTAAAACCATCTGTTTGCAGTTAAATATCAAACATTAATTTATACTAACCTACTGCCTCAATATTATGGTCAGAGACCATAGTCCCTGGCAAGCCCTGGAGTGTAGCTGGGTGTATTAATCCATAGACCAGTTCCTCAGCTACGTAGCTATGGAAGCAAAACGGAATGCTCCCGATGGAGGCTCTGCATCATGCGTATGCACGTATACCTACGAATACTTTGTGGAGACAAAAACGAGATGGATTTTAGAAGGCTCTGAATCTACCCTCCTGATTGATCAATTCATCAAGAGTTGAAAAAAATTATCATGGTAGTAAATCATTCAATTCATGAGAAAAAAGCCAGAGAATGTCACTGTTGATAAATCACGAAATATAAAGACAATGAACGTCAATGGCACTTTTTATTACAGAGGAGGAGGAGCAAAAAGTTCACTACTTTTCTCAGGAAAAAAATGCCATTGACGTTCATTGTCTTCCTATCTGGTGATTCGGCAAAATTCTTCCAGAACATGTGCCCCTGCCCATACATACCACTAGACCAAAAATTCATAGGGAGGCACTCTAACATATGTAATAAATGTCATCTTTATTCCAAGGCAAAAGTAAATGCATAACATGCTAAAAACCTGTAAAATACAAAAGGTGTGCGTACAAAATTCACACAAGACAGACTTGTAGGGGAGATAACTTAAAGTGGACCAACACCCACGGGTGATCGGGCCGATCACCTCCCTCCCCGCTGGACATCTGAGATCGGGATGTCCCGCGGGGTGAAACCCCCCCCCCCCCGAACACCCCAAACTCCTTACCTTATCTTCGCCGCCGCCTCCCTCGCGCCCCTCTAGATGTGCCCGTGCCAGCCGTCTGTGAATGGCGGGCACGCGCGCGTCAAGAGGGACGCGCGGGAGGCGGCGGAGGAGTCCGCGGCTTGTCCGTCGGCGCTGGGAGCGGGGAGAGGTGAGTTGTTCGGGGGGGTTTCACACAGCGGGGCACCCCGATCGGGGGTGCCCCACCGAAGTGGACCAAGACCCAGGATAGTCAAAATCCTGGGTGTTGGTCCACTTTAATATGGTTGGAAAAATAAGGTGCTGCAAAGATGATCAGTACTCTTGATCCACAGCTCGATCTACAGTTTTAACAAGTTCTGATCACCAATTCTATCGATAGATCCCTACCTGTGATCTGGACCCTCACTGTGCAAAATGGCTAAATAAACTGCCAACTAAATCAAATGTGTTATAGATCCAAATCAGTTAAGTATCCAGAGAACCCCAAAGTCGGCCTTCAATGACAAATGAACAGTCTGTGTTGGTGGCCTGGGTGTGCTTGATTTTCAAGCTCGACAAGGTTACAGATGCTACTTTTTTTTTTTTTTTTGGTGTGTGAGATATCTGCTTCCAGTTGATTGGCACGCAGGGACTCCGATCGTCCTGCCTATCCGCCGATGTGTGTAGTGTAAGTTCAGTGTCAACGGGCAGCAATGCGTTTTGCTGCTCCCTCCTGGAACCTTCTTAAGGTGGGGTTGCTGTGTCTGGGGAGTCTTCTTTAGAACTTTCCTCTCAAAACCAGGTGTGGATTCAACAGAAGGCTCTGTTCTCATTATTTTTGATCACTGAAGTTGAACATATTCACACCAACCATGTATACTAAGAGGGGGAAGAGAAACTGCTCCTCCATACCACTGGTGATTAAAAATTATAGTGTAAAACTAATATGATGTATTAAATTGCAAGGCAGAGACTGAGGATCCTAATATTTATCTGTCATACTGAATCCAGGCAGTGTGTAAGTGCACCACTCACAATCACAGTATGGCAGAGCTGAAGGCACACAATCACATGTCACTTGAATCGTATTTACTATTCATAAATTAAGCTGTTCGCTGAGGTATCATTTCCTATTCCTTTGCAGATCCTTTTTTTAGGTCAGGTCACCAAATTAAATTAATATTTATCTGTCATACTGAATCCAGGCAGTGTGTAAGTGCACCACTCACAATCACAGTATGGCAGAGCTGAAGGCACACAATAATCACATGTCACTTGAATCATATTTACTATTCATAAATTAAGCTGTTCGCTGAGGTATCATTTCCTATTCCTTTGCAGATCCTTTTTTTAGGTCAGGTCACCAAATTAAAGTCTTTTTCATCATCCATGTTTTAATGCCAGGATCAGAGTTTAGGCCTCTTGGGGCCAAAGTCCCTAGCTGATATATCCAGTTACTCTCACATCTTAGTAATGTGAGGTTGAGGTTGCCCACCCCTTGGCTTAATATTACATGTTTGTATTGCTTTTCATGTAGATCCAGGAAATGTTGCGCAAAGCTTTTAATGGATACCAAACGTAGTAGTAGTTGTGGTTTATCTTGGCTCTGTTTAGGCATATCCTGCTGTTGTGATGTTTTAATATCCTTGGGTAGCCATGCTCTTGCAATCTCATTCACAAATCTGCCACTTTATTATACTGCTCCCAAAGAGGTACAGTTTCTTCTCAGCCTTAGGAACTGGCTATATGGGATCCCTCTTCTTAAAGGCAGTAAATGGTGGCTACTAAACAGTTTAAATGTCAGCTGCTTCAAAGGCCACCAATCCATTTCCATGTATGAAAGAGGCATTAAGTCATGGATTAGAGATGTATTATTGCCTCATTACTAGGCACTGGTGCGCCCTCATCTGAAATAAGACATCCAATTCTGATCACCAGTTCAAAGAAAGGAATCCTTGCTTCTGAAAAGGGTGCATATTAGAGACACCAAATTGAGGAATGAAGGACCTTAGTTAGGAAGAAAGGTAACGGGATAAACCTATATAAATTACCAATACATAAAATGGGGAAAATGATCCTCCCTAAAGACAGAGGGGGCGGGCTCCCTCTGGAAGATAAATGATTCAGTATAATTTATATCTTTGGAATGGCCTCCCACAGAAGTTTGCTACAGCTTCAGAAAAGGATTATATTAGCAATTACTTGGTTGAAGCAGAATCTCTTCTTCACACCGCTAATAAGGTTGAAAAAAAGGTAAAAAAGCAAAGGCAAAAACACTAGTGTAGCTTTTAAAGCTGGCCACCCACCGTGCATTTGTTAAATCTGACTCATTTAGGAGTAATTGTGATGATGCAAATATCTCCAAAATGTTTTTGAAACTTTGCTTGTCTAAGCCTTTGTTTGTCTCCAAGCCTCTGATCTACAGTTAAAAATGTTATCATCCCTGCTTTATAACCAACACATAAGCACTGTAATGCATGATTCCTATTTTTTTTTTAATTGCAGGAGATGTATTATTTTTCTGAGCTTCAAAGCATTAGACGTTCTGACAATAGAAGCAAGGTGGTTACACTGATAAAGGAATTTGCAAGAGAAATTGAACGAGCTGAAGGTACTCTGAGTATAAGGGTAAGTGTGTATATTTAAAGCTGGTTTAGTAGGATTGACCATATACCTTTTTTTTTTTTTTCTATTAGAGACAAGTATTACAGACTATCGTAAGCAAGTACAATATGACAATATCAACATCACGATATGGGGTTGCCCCCATTTCAAATTTGAGCAAATATTTAGTGCTGGGTTTTGGGTCACTATCGCTCAAAAACAACCACTTCATTCATAGACGAAAGGCAATATGAGCTTAATATCTAAATGATTGTCTAAGCACTCTACACATCTGTAAACAATAAACTTTCATGGACTTCGTCTGTGTTCCTCACCTCCTCATTTCACTTCTTAAATAAACCAGAACACATCCAGCAAATTACGAAGTAGAAAAACGCACCTAAGGTGTGACAGAATTAAAGATTAAGGCGTATATAGAGGGTGAGACAAATAGTCACTGCTATTACACGCTGTCATTTTTTCCTTAAGAAATTTGAGATAGTCTGCAGGTAAGGTAAATTGTTCCCAAAGATGCCAAGTCTCCCTGCATTTATCATGACTACCCTTCAGAGGCTGTCAGCTCCTCCACCCTGCATATATCTCTTACCCTGGACAACCATATAGCCGTTGTTGGTGGGTCTGGATATTCCCAACAGGAGGGGATGAATGTCTTATCCACATTCAGGATAGGGGATTCTTCATATTTGTTAGATATGGAGGACTTGTAAGCAAAAGTCCCCCAGGCTCCAGGTTTTTGTGTGCCCCTTTACGGTGGAGGGTCAGGGGTCTATAAATTCCATGGGCAAAACTAAGACGTTTGGGGCAGAGCTGAGGGGACAGGGATCATCCATCCCTGTCCCCTCAGCACTGCCCTAAACTTCTAAACTTCTTAGTTTTGCCCATGGAATTTATAGACCCCTGACCCATGACTCTCCACCGCAAATGGGCAGAGCTGAGGGGACAGGGATGGATAGGGCAGAGCTGAGGGGACAGGGATGGATAGGGCAGAGCTGAGGGGACAGGGATGGATAGGGCAGAGCTGAGGGGACAGGGATGGATAGGGCAGAGCTGAGGGGACAGGGATGGATGGGGCAAAGCTGAGGGGACAGGGATGGATGGGGCAGAGCTGAGGGGACAGGGATGGATGGGGCAGAACTGGAGGCAGCACAGGGGCCCGATGCAATGTTAATGGCAAAAATGGCACATTGTGCCAGCTGGGGGGGTGGGGGCCCTCGGCAGTTGACCAGGCTTGCCGGGTGCGGACGCCGGCCCTGCGAGACGTACACACATGAGTGGGAGCCCCAAACCCCTCCAGCAGAGACCAAATGGTCCCTCAGGTTTTTCCGAGTAGGCTACCCCACACCATACATGCCTGACAGGGCTTGCCACTTTAAGTCGATCCATATCTCAGGGCGTCCCAAACATAAATGATGGTCCCACCTGAGTTATGATAACAGTACAAAACACAATAGAAAAAAACAGTAGAAAAGCAAGGAACGACAAAACTTTAACCTCTGCCTTCACCTGCATCGGAGGATATCCAAAGAGGGTGTGCAACCTTTCGCTGCCATACCCCTCTTCCCCAGAGCCTCAGTTTGATCAAGGCGGGCCATCCCTCCTCCACCCCCTGACTTGGTGATCACTGGACCACGAAGAGGAGGCGCCCCCCACTCCGTCCGACCCTACTGGGAGAGGTCAGAGCCATCTGGATCAGCCGGTCTACGCACACCCCTCGTCCTTCTTGGGTCCCATGGGTTCAGAGGGTCCGAAACATCCCTAAAGTAAAAAGTCATGTTACAATTTGCCCCGTCACATTACACTAGGTGCCCGCGCATGGTTGGTGCAACATCGATAAGACTGGGCAGGTTCAGCGAGTCACTGGGGGGCATTTCCAAGCCCAGTTTCGATGGGGGCATCGGGGATCCCTTTGTGGTAACAGGGGAGGTTGGCTGAAAACCAACCAATCAGACTAGAAAGGATTCGAGCCCCAGGACGTCTAACATGTCAGGCAGGTCTGCCTTGCTTTGAAAAGTGAAGGTTGAGTTATTCTGTATTATGAGGGGGAACAGATGGCCCAACTAGAGACCCCCATCTCCAGATCTCCATCTCCAGTACCTTCTCTAGAATTGGTCAGAGAGTGCTTCTCATCCATTTGGTGTGGCGTGATACGTCCAGTAGGATCAGGATCTGCAAACCCCTCAAATTAATCCTGCCCTGCTCCCATGCCCGTCGCAGGATGTCGTCCTCAACAGTAAAGAAGTTGGTTCTGCACACAACGTCTCTAGGAGCCTATGGGTCAACCACCGGGCGGCCGGCCACTCTGTGGTTTTGATCTATAATCAACTCGGAATTGGGTGGTCTCCCAAGGCTAGAGTTAAACAATTCCGTTGCTGTTTGGCGTAGAGATTCGGCCCAGATCGACTCTGGAATTCCTTGAAACTTAAGGTTGTTGCGTCTGTCTATATTCTAAGAATACAGCACGTCCTGCTCCAGAACATATTCTTAACGTATGGGTATACCTCCGCCTCCAGCGCCGTGCACTGCAGATCACGAAGAAAACAAGCTCCTCCCGGCCCTACATATACCGGAGGCCCTCCCACAATCCCCAGATTTCTCTGCGGTGCTGGAACTGCGAAGACATGAAGTATCACGCTCTTGCAGGCGAGCGGGGCTTGACAGCCCGAGGCCCTGCGGGACTATTTCCACCCGTCCTCATTGTGAATATATGCCTCCCAGCCTGGGCTGCGCGGGTCGGGTGAAGGTAGGCAGCAGCTAGTGTGCTTATGGAGCTAGACTCCACCGCAATTCCCCAACCATAGGGTAGGCGGTTTAGGCTGATGGTGAGCTTCTAAGGGATGCCCCTCCTGCATTGTTGTCCCGTACCCCGTGTAGTCCTGAGCCCTATTAGGGTCGCCATTCTCCCTCTTTTCTCCATCTTCGGGGGAAAAGAAAGGGGGGGGGGAGGGTACGCTTGTGGCGGTCTTAGTGTACCGGTATGTCACGCTCGTGGCTTATGTTCTGCCTTCACTAACTGATCAGAGATGTCAGGGCCGCGCTGATTGTTTCTTTCGACTGCCCGTGTGTATTTTTCTAATTGATTGCCACTTAATAGAGTTGCCGCGGTCTCCGAGCTTACTGTCTGTGTCTGCTCTATGGTACGTTGGGCCGGCTGTTAATCCATTGCTTTAATTTTCCTTCAGAGCTTCGCGCTCTTCAGAATGGGCGGGGCCCTTGTCTGGCGCGCTCCGCGTCACGGCGGAGTATTTAGCCCGCTCTTCGAGCTTCGCTGGGCGCCATTTTGGTTAGCTTCCCGCGCACGCGTCGTGACGGTCTCCTCCTCCACCTGAGCTGTAAGTGCCCTTGCGGGCGAATCCCTTTCATTATTGTTTGCCCATCTGCGCATGTTCCTGACATCTCTTTCCCATTGTGTCTTCCAGACGCTGAGTTCCCGGCGGCCTCTCCCGGCCTCATATACATATAATACCATTCATATAAGTACCTTATACGTATACATTGCTATACTCACTAGTATAAGGAGCGGGCCTTCCCAAAATCTCCCACATTGATCAGCGGGTAGTTGGGGCATCCAGGGTGGCTTACGGCATAAATCCCTATCGACATACTATAATCGAACAATCACCATATGGAGGCATCTCAGGATTGTGTTACCGGGGTCCCATCGGGACAGGACCGGCTGTGTATATCGTGTGGTCTCCCCCATGCTGAGGCGGACGGGGCACGGGTCTGCGCGTCATGTTCTGAACAGATGCTGGAACTGCGAGCGACGCTTGCGGTTGTTCCTCGCCCCTTCCCACCCCTTACCCCTTCCCCAAACCTCACTCCCGTTGAGTCTTGTACAGGTGAGGGGGTACAAATAGATCCCTCTCCTAGACGGCCCACGTTGGCCCAGCTCGTAGAAAGATTGGCTGGCCGGATTGGCCCAGTTAGACAATGGCCTGCTTTTCCTGCGGCTTCGGCCTGTGCTATGGGCTCTGCGGAGTCCTTGTCTACACGTGCTAGCACCACTTCGGAAGAAGGGGACTTGTTCTCTGACCTAGGCTCCCAGGACGAGAGACCGAGGGGTCAGGATGACGCTGATCTGGATGTCTTGGACCAGCTTGACATTGACGGCATGTTACTCAGGATTTTTAAGGTACTGTCTGTTTCGTCTCCCGGCACGGTTTCCGGGCCGAGAGGGGGGCGCCTCCTCGGTTGGAATTTCTCGAGCAGGCTCACTTCCATGCACTTGTTCTTAAAGGGTGGGAATGTCCCGCCGCTCTTCAAAAGACGGCGGATGACTGGGCTTGGAAATACCCTTTTCCCCCCGAGATGATAGATGTTTGGTCCTCGTCCCCAGCCGTGTTATTGGGGTTCCTAACCCCCCATTCCTTACTTCTCCGGCTTACAGCTCCCTGCGGGACGCCGAGGATCGGCGTATCGATAGGCTTGCTTCCCACGCCTTTACCTGTGCTGGCACGACACTGCGACCTGTCTGTGCCGCGGCCATCACGGCAGTGGCCGCTAAGACTCTTATAAGAAAGACACTGGAGCATCAGCCTGAAGATTTACCCTAGGAGGTCTTTTATGCACTCTATTTTTCTTAAATTTATCCTTATGGCCTTGGATGACACCATCCTGGCGCCCTCGACAGGGCTGTCTGTGCCCCATGCCCCAGGGACCCCCTGGCCGCTGGGCATGTATGGATTTTTCAAGGCTCTGGGAACCTTCGGGATACTGAGCCCTCTACGACTGGTATTGGTGTTCACTTACACCGTAGAGACTTAACCTAAGCTCCCTGTTTGCGCCCTCGTATGCACAGGGCACCGGAAGGGTGTGTTTGGCTCACACGCCATCAAGGGGCGCTTGGTACAGTACAACCTCTACTGTTCTCTCACACGGAGCTGTGGGAATGGAACTTGACAAACGAGTCCTACTCGGCTCCACCCTCTAATCCCTGGTTTACACCAGACGTAGGTTTCACCCTGTGCCCCCTTTTTTGTTTTTCCCCTGACTATAAGGAGTTTACAGGTATGAGACCTCCGGTCCTCCGTCCTGTGTAGTGATTCCTCCAGACAGCTTTGCTTTCTGGTGAGCCGATTGGCGGCTCGTCCTTGGACACCATTTGTCCCGGTGATATTGGGCTCTGAAGTGACTTAGCAATTTGCCCTGGATGAGAGGGATGCACCCTGGGCCTGGTTTTGCCTGCCCTACCACCTTGTGGAGGCACTTTTTCTTCTACTGGACTCGTTGGTACCGCGGGGGAGCATTCCATACTCCTTACCTTTCCCTGATGGTTACCATGGTACCTAGTCTGGCAAAGGGGGCCTATTCTTCTGAATCCCCCAGGGGTTCCTAGGAAGGGACCTTGAAGGTTCTGGTTTCCTAGGTGAATTTTGGTCATAAGAAGCATGTTGTGGGTCCTAGTAGGGGACTACTCCTTCTTGTACCCGTACATTGGGGGACTTTCTGCCTTAATAGGACAGTGGTTGCGCTTTGCTCCTGCGGAATTCTTGGGCCTGGATCCTTACAGGGGAGCCCTGATTCCTTAGGGGACTTGATATTACTTGTTCTTCCTGAAGTATCCCTCCCTTGGGAGGTTCTCTGTTGTGCATCTGGGCTCACACGGGCAGGGTCCTGCAGGACCCCGCCTCTATTACAGGGGTCTACCCCTGTTATTGGCCAGACTGGTCTGCCCTGGTTGGGGCTAGTGGTTCTGGCTGGGTAGTTTACTTAGAGGTTATAACCTTGTCCTACCGGGCGCGGGGAGAGCTTGCGCTGGTCCCTGATGACAAGCAGAACCTTATGCTTGGGGCCTGGGAGGCCCAGCGGGGTGTGGGTTCTCAGGGAGTTCCACTGAGTACAGCTAGATGGTATGTTTCCTCATTAGGACAATTTTTTTACCATAATATGGTGCCTTTACCTTAGACATGCTTTAGCGTTGGCAGGATCTGGGGCTTACCCTGCCCAAGATGACAGATCTCGAGGTGTCTTTTGTCCCTTGGAGGTTCTGGACCTTGTCTTCCTCCTTATTCTCTTCCTTCTGCCACGCTGGTTTAGATTGTTGTCCCTATGCTATGCGCTGGGTCTAAGCCCCTTCCCTGGCGGGATGGTACCTGCTCCCGGGATTTGGGTCCTACAAGCAGGGTTTGGTATGGGCTCACTATTGACTCTTTCTATAGTTAAGGCCTGATCTGTTCTCCTATTACGAGACCTGATCCAATCTTTTGTTTGCATTCCTCATGGTCTGCTCAGGTGCATTCCTGGGGGATCCCTAGTTCCCCCTTTGGGGGAGGACCTATTCTGAAGCCCTACCATGGGCTCCCACAGTTCTTAGTCAGGCCCTTGTCTGACCCGCTCCTTCCATTAGGTTGCTCTTCTGGGGAGGTTACCCCAGGAAGCAGTGTGCCATAAGGAATGGCACTATTGGCGGATATATATATAATATATAATAATATATAATATATATTTATTTATATATATTTTTATATATATATAAATATATGCATAGGAGTTACTTCGTCCCTTCTGCCTTGGACGAATCCTTTGGTCTTGGAACTATGGTCAAATTACTATGAGATAAGGGATCTGTGCCCCTTTACTGGGGTAAGAGATTTGCCGGAGCTGTCTCGTCCCTGATGGGATCTTATTTTGGGGTCTTCCGGTGCCCACTTCTGGGGGGGGGGGGGGGGGGGGGTTTGAGTTACCATGGTTACCCCTTCTTGTAGCGGCATGGTTAGAAAGTTATTTTGTCCTATCTCCTTTAGAGGAAGATTCTTCCTCCTTAGTGTTCTTGTACTATTGGTGCTGGGCTTGCCTGGTAGCACTATGGTCTGGCGATCAAGCCGGCCAGTCCGCTGCTTGAGTTCTATTCTCCCTTTACAAGGTTCAAAGGTTGAGGTTTGAGCATTGTTCTCGTTTGTTGATTACATGGTTAAGGGTGACAGCGCTTTACTGTTGGCTGTGCCTTCTCATGGGGATCCCACCCTATTGTGGACGCTGCTATTGGATGTCCCATACGTTATGAATATGTTCTGGAGCGGTACGTGCTGTATGCTTAGAATAATACAATTCTGTGAGAATCTCACCTGTAGAATTGGTATTATATGCATACAGCACGTCCTGCTCCACCCCACCCTGGTTTCACTTTGTTCTGGATCCCCTGTATGGTGATTGTACTCACTTGGTGTTATTACCAGAAATTTTGGGTGGTTTGTTTCTCCTGGCTTCTCTTATCACTGCTTTTCAATGCTGGGGATTGTGGGAGGTCCTCCGGTATATGTAGGGCCGGGAGGAGCTTGTTTTCTTCGTGATCTGCAGCGCACAGCGCTGAAGGCGGAGGTATACCCATACGTTATGAATATGTTCTGGAGCAGGACGTGCTGTATGCATATAATACAAATTCTACAGTTGAGATTCTCACAGAATTGTATTTTTCCTAGTCGTCCAACTGCAGTCGCAATTCAATCATTTTGTGGTTTGTGCTGGACCTGTATCCGTTTGAGGGCCTTTAAACCAGGTTTCATGGTCCGAGTGAGAGTGCTCAAGTAAGGAGACCTTGGCTTCCAAGGCAGATTTCTGTTGTATATGCTCGATTCCTCTGCGTAACGCCCTTTTGGTTCTGATCACCACTGCCCTAGTTCTGCTTTAAGCTCTGCTTTTGTTGGGAGGCACTGCATGATGGTCTGGATGGTTGGGTCTATACTGGGCACCGGAGCCATCTGACGGTGTATTGTATGCTATAGAAGGATGGGGGCTCGAGATGGACCCCACCGAGCGGGCTCACGCACCATGTTATATGCTGCTTCCCACGGCCTCCTTTCTGCTTGGGTGCTCGGGCCTAGATAACCGCACACGACAGGGGGTGACGGAAGAAACTTAATCTGTGGCAGGAGAAGGGCTAAGTCTCCAGCACGCTGTCATGGGGTCCGTCTCACCTAGTGCTATTTGTAGCCCCTGAGCAAAGTGTGGCTGACACTGCACTCTAGGCAAGAAAGCAGGGGAGTCCGGGTTGGGCTGCACTGCGGGTGCCATTTTGGATGGGGTACCCTTCCTCCCCGTCAACTCCATTTAAAAAAATTTACTTATGGTGGCTTTCGCGGAACTCTCTGGAGTTGCTCCCCCCCCCCCCCCCAAAAAAAAAAAAAAAAAATTGTTTTAATCTCTTTGGTGGGATATTGTTATGAGCTGAAGATTTGTGGGAATTTTATTTTACGGAGTTATTTCAGGTTTAGTTATAAACAAAATTAAATCATCAACGTAGGCCGCAACCTTATGTTCTACTACTTGCCCGAATGGTATGCTTGAGGTATCCAATGGCGCAAAGGTGTCGAATGGAGCAAAGAAATGTTTATAATGTGAAGATAAATATCCGTGAGGAGAGTGGGCAACCTTCCCATGTACCATTTTAGATAGATTAAGTGACCTGGAGGGGGGGCGTTCACCACAACAGATGCCGAGGGGCATGAATAGGAGGCTGCAGTCCAGTGAATCAGATTCCCCCCCAGGCCTACATGTCTGAGGGTAGCAAACAGGAAATCCCAGCTAACCATATCGAATGCCTTCTCAGCATCTGTCGAGTGGAGAATTGTAGCAATATTTTTTGAGGTAGATGGATCAGATTGATAACTCCTGTAGTGGTGGTCTTGTCCTCTCTTGATGGGACGAAACCTCCCTTCTCTTATCCACTGCAACCAGGTAGATGTGGTGGTAGTCTGTCTGCTGTGATTTTTTTGAATAGTTTTAAGACACAGTTCAGCAAGGAGAATTTTGCCTTCCTTCGGGATAAGTTAGGTTTGCTCTAAATGTGTCTCTAGGTGGAAGCACACCATCCTTAAGGGAATTTAAAGAGTATATGAACTGAGGGCCCAGAGTCTCTGTGAAGTCTTAGTAGAAGCCCAGTTTAAAGCCATCTGGGCCCAGGTGCCTTGCCTGGCTTTGTATTTTTGATGGCCCTCAGGAATTCGTCCATCTCAATTTCCTATTCAAGGGAACTTATGACCTCTTTAAGTCCCTCCCAGATATAAGAGACAGTGTTGCTCTGTTGGTTGGAAGATAGATTTTGGGGTAAGTTATAGAGGCTCTCATAGTACTCCCTAAAAGAGTTAGCCATATCAGCTGTCAGATGGTTTCTACTACCTTTGGAGCCATGTATGAGTGGGAGGAAATTCCTACTGCATTGAGCTTTCAGGGACCTTGCTTGGGCCCTCCTGCTCTTATTACCAAACTCATAAAAGAATCTACGACATCTGACTGCAATATTTTTTAGCTTCATTAAAACAGATGTCTCTGAAGGACTCCCGAAGGTTTGCAAGCTTAGCTTCTAAATCTCCAGACAGTCTGCTTTTGCAGGCTTTCTATTTTGATTTTTTATTGGGTTAATTTAAACATTTGAAATTTTTTAGGCCCAATGTTTAATTAGTATGCCCCTGATCACACACTTGTGGGCTTCCCACTGAGTCATCCACGAGACTTCATCTGTGCTATTTATTTCAAAAAATTCCATGATGGCTTTTTGGATGTCCTCTCTAACCGCTGGGTCTTGCAAGAGTGATCCATTAAGCCTCCATTGGCCTCTAAGAGGGGGGGGGGGGGGCGGTGTCCGAGATGGAAATGGTAAGAGTGATTGGGGCATGGTCAGAGGGTTGTGTCCTATATTTATGCTGACTATAAGATGTAAAAACGTATGCGGGACCAAAAAAAACAATTCGAAAGTAAGAGTTATGCAGTGCAGAGAAAGACTTGTAATCTTTCCCCTTTGGATTGATTGTCCCCCATATGCCCATCAATTGATTGTTAAATAGCAGAGTTTTCATTTTCTTTAGTACAGAGAAGGGAGTGTGAGAGGAGCCTCGAAGTGTCCATGACCAGATCTAAAACAATGTTAAAATCCCCTCCCACTATGAAAACCCCTTCTATAAAGTATATCAGCTTGTATATTGTAGAGTGTAAGAATTTGTATTGGTTGGAGTTGGGAGAGGGTACCTCACAAAAAGGAACCTACCCTTGGGGTCCTGTAGTGTCTCTAAGTGGGTCCAGGGTAGGGATCTTGCCAAAAGAATGGCTACTAGATTTAGAATCTGTGGAGAGACTGTGGTATTGGTTTTTAAATGTACGATTGGTGAGGTTATGGGCCCTCCCTGCTTTAAGATGGGTCTCCTGTAGGAAGGCGATCTGTGTTCAGGTGCTTCAATTCTCTGAGAATAGAAGTTCTTTTAATAGGAGAATTCAAACCCTTGACATTTAGAGCTGTACACTTCACCGTAGACATGACGGTAGGCTATGCAATATACTGCAAGCTTCTTTATATGGGTGCCACGCTTAAAGTGGACTAACACCCAGGGGGGATCGGCCCGGGAATCTATAAGATTCCCGGACCGATCAGATCCCTCCCCGCGGGGCATCCGAAATCGGGATGTCCCGCGGGGAGGAACCCCTCAGGAGGTTCACAAACCTTACCTTACCGGCGATCCAACGGCGCATGCGCGAGACGCGACCGCGTCCGCCGTTTTGTGAATGGCCGGCGCAGGCACGCTCCCTGTTAGAGGGAAGCAAGAGACGCAGCCAATGACGGCGCTCTGGTATGCGCGTCCAAGCGACTTTGGACGCGCATACCAGAGCGTCTCTGAGCGCTGTCATTGGCCGGACGAGGTCACGTGGGAGCGGGGAGAGGTGAGTTTTTGCGGCGATCGGGGGGTTTCACACAGCGGGGCACCCCCGATCGGGGTGCCCCACCTAAGTGGACCAACACCCAGGATAGTCAAAATCCTGGGTGTTGGTCCACTTTAAATCGAGGGAGAAGGAGAAAGCATAGGCAGGGAAGAAACGGGATAGTTATGGGTCGAGGGGGAAGAGAGATGGGGAGAAGGGAAGGTAGACTCAAGAGGGGGAGACAAAAGATATAGAGAATACAAAAGTTGTGCAATAACACTGCAGAAAAATGTGTGTGCAATTAGAACATTCAAACTATACAGAAAAAAGGCGGTATTCTTAGTATACAGTACGTCCTGCTCCAGATATAATACTTACATTTAAGCTATCCTCCGCCAGATGGTGCTGCACTGCAGAGACATGCAAAACAGGCTCCTCCCGGCCCTTCAAATACCCAGGGACCTCCAACAAATCCCCAGATTTCTCTGCAGTGCCGACTGCGAAGACATGAAGTATCACTCTCTCGCAGGTGTTCCGGGCTATTACAGCCTGCGGCCCTGTTGGACTATTCCCACCCGTCGTCCTTGTGATGTGCCTCCCAGGCTGCGCTGGTCGGGTGAAGGTAGGCAGCACCATGTGTGCTTATGGAGCCATCCTCCACTGCAGTCCCCCACCAAAGGGTAGGAGGTTTAGGCTGATGGTGAGCTTCTAGTGGATGTCCCTCCCGCATTATGGCCCCGTGTAGCGGTGGACCCTGCGTAAAGGGTCGCCATCCTCCCTAGTTTCCCCCCATATTCAAGGGAAAAGAATGGGGGGTGTGTGTGGTGGTCTCAGTATACTGCATTGTTATGCTTATGGCCGTAGTTTTGCCCTTGGCGGCAACTGTGTGTCAGAGCCGCGCTGCTTGCTCTTTTTATTTGGCCGCCGCCGTCTTCTCACTTTTTAATTAAAATTTACTGTGCTGCATGGCGGCGTCGTCAGACTACTAGTATCCATTAGCAGATGCTTTTAACTAGCATATCCTATGCTTGGCTTGTCAAGCCTTGATGGCTGCTTCGGAGCTTCGCGCTCTTTGGGGGAGGCGGGGACCCGGCGTGGCGCGCTCCGTGTCACGCCCAGATTAGGCCCGCCCTTCGAGGTTCGGTTGGCGCCATTTTGTTTTTCTTCGTGCACGTGTTTGAGGACCTTCTCCTCGCCAGGTCGGTAAGTGCCCTCGTGGGCGATTTCATTATTAGTATTTTTTTCTGCTGCGCATGGCCCTGACACCTCTTATTCCCCTTCTGTCTTTCAGACGTCAAAGATTCCGGTGGCTTCTCCCGGCCTAACATATATTGTAGCTTGCTTACAAAATTCTCCCACATTCCTAGCGGGTCTTTGAGACATCCAGGGTTGCCTATTGCGTAAATCCCTACCTGCATATATTGCATTGATAATCACCATATGGAGGCATCTCAGAATTATGTGACCGGGGTCCCTCCGGGACAAGACCGGCTGTGTACAGCGTGTGGATTGCCTCATGCTGATGCGGACAGAGCACGGGTCTGCGGACCCTGTGCTGAACAAGCACTGGCCCTGCGGTCAGGATTGCCAGTGGCTGCGCCTCGTTTCAATACACCTGTCTCCCCGTGCTTAAATCTCACTCCTGATGAGTCGCACTCGAGCGGGAATGACCAGCAAGTCGTGCCTGTCAGATTGCCTACAGCCGATCAGGTGATTTTGAGGTTGGCAGAGCGCTTGAGCCCTGGTAAGAAGCGGTCCCTGACGCCTCCGGTTTCACCCATTCCTTCTGAATCTGAGGAGTTAACTGCTGAGCAGGGTTTTGCTCTTTCTGATGAAGGCCGGCTATTCTCTGACTCGGGCTCATCTGACGAGGGAACGAGGAGCCATGGTGATACTGGCCCAGGTTCTTGGGGCCTGTGTGACACCGGTGAATTACTGAGACAAGACCTCGAAGATCTTTTATATCTCTTCCAGGCCTAGAAGGGAGAGTTTCCATACAGCACCGCCACGTTTGGAATTTCTGGAGCAGGATCACTTCCAGGCTCAAAGAATGGCAATGCCCTAGTAAACTTCCAGGGGTTCCAGGGGACTGGGATTGGAAATACCCTTTTCCCCCTGATGTGGTTAACTGCTGGTCATCACCTCCCGTGGTGGATGCACCGATCATTGGGGTTCTTAACCCCCCCTTTATTACGGCCCCTACTTACCGTACCCTTCGGGATGCTGAGGACCGGCGCATTGGTAGGCTGGCTTCCCACGCCTTTTCTTGTGCAGGGACGAATCTCTGGCTGAATTCTTTCATTGAAAAGAAAAACAGCCACAGGTTTTTGTCTGGTGAGCCTGATCGGGGGTGACCAAGGGAATTATGTTCCCTCTTTTATTGCTCTTTTCCATGTGGAATAAGACAAGGTCCCTAATTAAGGCGACATTAGGTGGCGGAATAAAGCCAAGCCCCTTTCAAAGCCCGCTCTTGCAGGTGGGAGGAAAGCTTATGCATTTTGCTCAGATTTGGAGGCTTCATATAATAGATCTTTGGATACAATAATTTGTACCCTCAGGTTACAAGATTGAATTAGAAGGCAGACCTCCTTGGAGATTCTCCTGGTCAGGGGTCTCCCGAATTCCTCAGAAATCAGAAGCATCTCGCCTTTTAGAGATTGGAGTTGTTTGATCCACAGTGATGTTACTCCAGATGGGAGATTTTATAACCTATATATACCTACATTGCTGTAGGTCCTACATTTTTTTTTCTTTTTTTGTGGATCAACACCAGGGGTGTTTACCTAGGTGCTGGCAGGGCTCATGTTTTCTCTAAGAATTCAGAGTATACATATAACCCCTTACTTAGACTATCTGTTGATATGGGCCCCATCATGTCAGGGGCCCCAGAAGCATACACAGACTGTCTGATAGACATTGCATATCTGACTATCCAGTCAAGTTCTTCTAGAGTTTCTGGAAAGGTCTTTAGACACGTCTCAGGCAAAAGTGTTTATTCCAGAACAGAATAGATTTTACTTCAGGCCAGGGTACAGGGTCTCTTGTCTTGCCCTCACCCGAGGATTCGTCAAGTAATGCCTCTGTTGGGCCTGATGGTGTCTTGCTTTGAGGCAGTGCTCTTTGCTCCGTTTCACACAGGACCCCTGCAGATGGAAGGCTGAACTGGATGGGCGAAATTTTTCTTTTAGCCTTACTATGTCACTATGATTTGCTCAGGATTTGGAACCAAGGCAAACAGACTTTGGATCACTCTATTTTCTTGACAGTCAACAGGGCGGTTGCTAGCTTGGTGGCTAAGTCCTCGGCCTCTTGGCAAATCCTTCCTTCCAGTACAGTAGAAGATTATCTCCACAGATAATTCTTGTAATATCGTGAAGCTGAGTGCAATTCTAATATGTCTCAGACATTGGACATGGACGGGTATCCCGTCTGGATTCAGACAGACAATCGGACGGCGGTGGCATATATCGGCCTCCAGGGGAGTACAAGATGCAGAAAAGCCCTCATGGAAGTGATCCAGATTTTACTTTGTGCCGAGAAGCAGGCTCCATGCATGTCGGCAGTACATATACCTGGAGTGGACAACTTGCAGGCCAATCATATCGGCAGAAAGTCCCTGCATCAGGGTGAATGGTTTTTGAGTCCTTTCAATCTCTATGCATTCCATAGGGTTCCAACGTTTGTGTTCCGGTCCAGGGATCCTCTAGCAGTGCAACAGATGCTCTGACTCTTCAGTGGTCAGCATTCAAGCTCCTTTATGCATTCCCTCTGATTCCACTCCTGAGTTGAGTATTAGAAATGTTAGCTCATGAGGGTGGCCCAACCATTTCGGTGGCCAAGAACAAGGTTCTCAGACATAGTAAGGATGTCAAAGTTTAACCGACAATACAGTTCTTCACACAGGAGCCTCTGGGGCATTCCAAATCACCAGTTTTGTCTTGACGGCCTGGTTATGAAACCTCCATCTTGACATAGAGACCTCTCTGCCAGAGTCTGATTCAGGCCAGGAAGAAGACTTCATCAATGACCTATTGTTGAGTCTGGCGTGTGTTTATCCCTTAGTGAAAATCCAGGGGGTTCTCTTGTAGAGCTTTTTCTGTCGCCAGAATTTTGGATGTTTTTGCAGAAGGGTCTTGATGAAGGTCTTTAATTGAGTACATTTTAAGGACAAATATCTGCTTATCTAACCTCTTTCAGAAAACCATAGCTGAGAATGAATTTATCAGAACTTGTTTTACAAAGAGTCGCTCATGTGCGGCCTCCTCGTAAGCCACTTCTGCTGGGTTGGGACCTAAACTTGTTTTATCAGCTCTTCAGGGTCCTCCTTTTTGAACCATTGGTAGATGCGTCATTAAGTCTAATGATGCTTATGGTTCTTTTTAGTGGCAATAACCTCAGTAAGGCGGGTTTCTGAATTAGCAGCTTTATCAGTTAAGTCTCCTTATTTAGTGTTGCATAAGGTACAAGAAGGTGTTATTTTAAACAGGATTTTCTTCCTAAGGTGTTTATCATCTTAATGAAGAGATGGTTTTACCTTATGTCCTGCTCCAGTGTCCGATATGAAAGGGGGTTCGTCACTGGCTGGATGTAGTTAGTTTAGTTAGAGCGCTAAGGTATTCTCTCTCACTGCTACACAATCTTTCCATAGTTTGCATTTCTTATCGTCATACCTGAGGGTCCACGGAAAGGTCTTCCACCAGCTAAGTCTGCCATCAGCTGATGGATTAGAAAGGCATTGGTAACAGCCTATATCTCTAAGGGGAAGGTTCCTCCTTTAGGACTACTGCTTATTCGACAGGAGCTATTGGAACTTCTGGGGCTTCAGCATCAAGCTTCAGTAGAACAAGTGTATAAAACCTCTACTTGGTCTTCAATTCATACATTTACAAAATGTTATAGGGTAGATGTTTGAACCTCAGCGGATGCGAATGCCTGTAGTTATTACAGGCTTTAGTAACCTAGAGGTTTTTAAAATATCTTATTCCTGATAAAGGGGATAAGGTTTTTGGGATCCCACCTAAATTCAGGGTACTGCTCTTGGAGATCCCTATCGTTACTGAATTATCCTGATGTCCTGAAGTAAAATGGAAGAAAAAAGATAATTCTGTGAATACTCACCTGTAGAATTGATTTCTCTTCCATTATTACTTCAGGACATCAGACTCTCCCTGTATGCTAGGTCGATGTATCCATGTCTTGGAGGCCTAGTCTTAGTGGAGTGGTAAATATATATTAAAAAAATAGATACATATTTATAATCGGAGAGAGTAGTCTTTTTGTCTCCAGCCTTTTTTTCCAACAGGAGATATAGGTATACCTCCAGGGAGGCTGGTTCTACTGCTTTTTAATTAACTTGATTGGAGGAAGTCAGCCGGAAGGTGGAGCCACGCCTTTGTCAACCGAAGGGCGTGGACTGCAAGACAAAGGTTAACCCTATCGTTAATGAATTATCCTGATGTCCTGAAGTAGTAATGGAAGAGAAATCAATTCTACAGGTGAGTATTCACAGAATTATCTTTTATCAATGCTTTCTTATTTTGGCAGTTTGTGGAATTTGGGAAGTAATAATTGGTGTGGTTCACTCCTAAGGCCTCGGAGTAGTCACTTGTGACTAGCGAGGACCTGTTTTATATACTTTGGTCTTAGACTGAATATTTTTCATTATGATGGAGGCATCTGGGGTAAGCGGATCTGGCCTTTTAGTAGACAGGCTTACGCCAGGTTGCAGTAAGCATGCAAGTGGCACTGGACGAGGACAGCACTATTAGTAGTTGCTTTATATGGGAGACAGATGTCTCTTCCAGCAAGGGATCCGACCCTCAGACCTTCCTTGGGTAGCTCAGGGTTGGATTACCGAGAAAGTTGTTGTCATCCACCAGCTACAAAGAAAAGCGTTTAATTTCCTCTTGTGGAAGAGGATTTTTTTGTTGCTGTAATCTTCCAGGATGTTTAAACTGGACTAACATGTTTTTTTCCTGAAGCAAACTCATTTTTCCAATTTTATCCAAAAGTAATGACAGGACCTGGATAGTCCTCTGCCCATCCCTAAGGTATTAGATACTAAATTTACTTTTTTACTCATATCAAACTATATTGTATTGCCCGACACCCAGCATGTCCTAGTGGTTAAAGCAGTCTTTGCAGCAGATTTGAGGGTGGCAATTTGAATACCAGTCTGGAACATGACTGAAGTACTTTTTGAGCAATGTAGCTAATCCCCCTATCTGCTTCCTGGATACTGCACCTGTGACAGCCCACTGCTCCAGACCTGTGTACACGGTTTGCTGGTGGGTTTGTTTAATAAAAAAAAAAAAAAAAAATGAAGGCCCTGTTGTGGTAGACGCTTGTCTTTGGTCTTTCTAAGACCTCTGTTATGCCATCCTTGGATGGTGCATCCCCAAGTGATTCAGTGTATAAGCACATAGATCAGGTGGCATGCCTTTTTCTGTTGTAGGATTACCGACCTTATGGCCAGCCTGTGCCACATCCATAGCATCTTTGGTGAGCAGAAAATTGTTAAAGCAACTGAGTTCCAAGACTCGTTTGGGTTGTTCGCAGGATGTATGCTCCCAGTTGATTGAGACCAGTTTGGATATTAACAAGTATGTTATTTTAGCTATGGATGATTTAATTAGCTTAAGTGCCAGAGGTTTAGCTCTGTTAGTAGTTTTGAGGTGTGCTTTAATGGCTAAAGGAAGGGACTGCTGATGCTGCCTCAAAGAAGAATCTGGAGGGACTCCCTTTTCAGGGGGGACATTTGTTTGGGGAGCACTTGGTTGACATGGTAAAGGAAGCTACTGGAGCTAGATATACTAAAATTCCACGGGGAAATGTTTTTTTTTTTTTTTGCAGGTTATCTAATCCTCGCCCCTCTTGTGGGAGTAGAGTCTCCGCCCCTTGGCGGAGTCCCAAAAAGAATTTTGAAATAGTCCCGAGTCCCAGGATAAGGGTAAGAGGTTTCTGGCATAACGAGGAAAAATCCTCTACAATGCCCTCTCAGGTATGAGGCGACGTACTCACCTTTGGGGTGGAGGGACAGTTTCATCCATAAATTAGTTTGGGGCGAGTATTATCACTTTGTGTAAGTAAGAGCTTTTCGCTTGTAGATTTTTTTTCAGATATTTTACTTTTGATGAATAGTTAGCTAAAATGTATACATTGTTTGGTATAGATTATACTTCATTTAAAGTTACAAGTTAATATCTGGGATCCTGCCCTGAAGTAAGGGTACTGCTTTTGAAGGTGCCGCAGTAGTTACTGAATTCCTCTAATGGCCTGAAGTAAAATGGAAGAGAGAAGAAAATTCTGTGATACCCACCTGTAGAATTGATTTCTCTTCCATTATTACTTCAGGACATCAGACCCTCCCTGTTGCTAGGTTACTATATACATTCCTTGGCTGCCGAAGTCCTAGTGGAGGGTTTTATATATGCATAAATGTAAATAGTTGATCAGCATCAATGAAAAAAAAAATGGAAAACTATACGGAGAGAGGTGGAGAGGAGTCTTGTGTCTTGTCTCTCCCTTTGTCTTCAACAAAAGATACAGGAATGCCTCCCAGGCGCCTGGATCTACTATTTTTCAATTAGACTGGTTTGTGAGAAAACAGCCAGCATTATATATAGGCCGGGAGGAGCCACGCCTTTGTTCCTGCAGTCCAAGCCCAACGGGCAAGGAGTTAACCCAATAGTTACTGAATTCCTCTGATGTCCTGAAGTAATAACAGAATAAAAATCATTTCTACATGTGAGTATCTCAGATTTTTTTTTTTATGCCTCCTAGAGGGGAGTTTTGGGCGGCAGTCGGGCGCGTAAAATTTACGCGGTTGGCGTTTAACGGTTGGAGAGGTAGCCATGTAAATTTTAAGTGGCTGGCAATAGATGGGTTAAAGCAGGCTCCAATGATTGTACTTACTTTTTATTTTGGACTAAAACTAAGCCACTTATACTGTATGTGTTTGTGTTTTGCCAATCAAATCACTCAGAACCGGAACTAGCCGAAACGTTCGGATTGGTAAGGGGCCCGCTAGCCGGGACCCTTGTTAGGATTCCCGCCCTGAAGGAAGCACTACAAATCCAAAATGTTGGACAAAATATTACTTTAATAATAGCAAAGATATAATGACAGCACAAAAATAGCGCAGAACTAGTCAATAACAAAGAACATCTCATTACAGCTTCAATCCACACTGCTTAATGGTACCTCTCATTTATTCAAACTTTAACCTATATCCTTCAGATACAACAATTACATGTATCCTATATCCTTTATATACAAGAACTAAAACATAATCTATGGCTAGTCCATGGAATGTTTGGCTTACCTAACCAGCATGCATATCGTTAATCATGTGCCCTGGTCAATAAGGAGCTCCACGTCCATTATGTTCATACGGCACGGCAATATCGAGATGAACTTGGAAGTTCAGTAAGTTAGCAGCCCTACAGATCACTGTCCATGACAGAAGTCCCTCGTCTTTAGTTTATCTAATCTTCCATACCTATCTCACCCAAGAACTGACCAAATTCCCAGGTAAGATAAGCAAGGAACATAGGCCATAAATCCACATGCTATACTGATAAGCCCCTCATGCCACGTTATAGTTGTATTTTGAAGCTGTACATTTTGAAAAACGTGTGTTTCATTTAAATCTGATTTATCATAGTTGTTTTTTATATCCTGGGCATGTCAAGCCATGTTTCTGACTTATGTTTGCTATGCCATAACACCATGATCACAAAATGTTTACAGGTTGTCCATTTTCTGAGCACAAAATGGCGGATAACATCTAGTCAAAATGGCGACCAGGTTGCCACTTTAGCTATTATTATTACATTATGAGAGCCTAGTTGCTTTGAGATTAGAGAGCAGGTAAAATGGGGAAAAAAGCACATACCATATGTTTTGTAGTGTTTCATGAATCGGTTATCACAAAAAGGATAAGCATAACTTAAGGTTTCATTAAGGCCTTTATATTTCGATTACTTTAATTGGAAGATCCATCTGGTTTCCTGCTGTAATGTGATATTTTTCCCCCTGGGGGGTTCCTATTATTCCTCTCTAGGCCTTGAAAATACATTCATGTGGGGTCCTATTTGTGGTGCAAGGCAAAGTGTCTACCAATTGGGACTTTTTGGTTGCCGCATTTTATATCATATTGTAGTTTGCGTAGTTTCCTATTTGTTTAACTATGTTAAAACCATGGGCAGATTTGTAAATATCTTACATCAGTGCTGTTAGTTGAAAAAAATGCTTTGATGGGATCAGTTCTTTATTAGGCATTTCGATTGTTTTACCTTGTTTGTTAAATCTTGTCGGGGTCTGCTAATGACTTTCTTTTATGCTGTCACTAAGGTATTGGCTTTTTAGTCTCAGGCCAAAAGACTCTTTAGTTTTTTGCGCAGTGGTCTGAAAGTCTGTCTCCAATGTGCAGTTTCGACGGAATACTCGATAATAGATGTTTTGGATGCAAACTTGTAGATCGTAAGATCGTATTCACAGCAATGATCTTACGGTAATGGTTTGTACTAACGCAGCCTGGGGATCTGTGTGGAACTGAAATCCTAAGTGAATTTAAGGTTCACTTCGTTTTGGTTTAGTTTAAATACTAATTCGCTTGGCATGGATTCCAAGTCTGTCCAAATAATACTATGGCATCTTTATAGCGATGCCAGGTGTCAGTGACTTAGATACTGTGACAACTTATCCTCTTCAACCCCCTCTTCCACCAACCCAGATACAGGTTCGCTGGCACCACATACTTGCTGACACCATCTGTCACAGATTCCACTGATTTATGCACTTTCGGAATGGCAAGAAAACCCCTGTTAGACATAACAGTAACGGCTTTTAAAAGAATCCTTCAGTATGACCCACAGAGAGAGGCTCTGCGCCCTGGAAGAAAACAGACTGAACAGAGGTTAATAACCCCACCTATTCCTCGCCACCTCAGTCTTTATCAAGTAACCTAAGTAACCTAAGTTAACCTTAGGACTATGGCGTCATGCCGAAGGATTCTTAGAAAAGCACTTACCGGTAAGTCTAACAGGGATTCTTAGTATACAGTACGTCCTGCTCCAGATAGATTACTTACACGTGGGTATTACTCCGCCAGATGGCGATGGACTGCAGAGATATCGAAAACAGGCTCCTCCCAGCCCCTCAAATACCCAGGGACCTCCCACAAATCCCCAGATTTTCTCTGCAGTCTGGACTGCTAAGGACGAGAAATGTCTCTCTCTATTCGCAGGTGAACGGGGCCATTAGCCTGCGGCCCTGTAGGACTATTCCCACCGGTTCCATTAGTAATATGCCTCCTAGCCTTGGCTGCGCTGGTCGGGTGAAGGTAGGCAGCACCACTGTTAGGTGCTTAGGAGCGCTGCTCCACCACAATCTCCCACCAAAAGGTAGGCGGTTCAGGCTTATGGTGAGCCTCTATGGGATGCCCCTCTAGCACTATTGCCCCTGCCTATCGGTGGGCCCTATTTAAGTTGCCGCTGTCCTCCCTCATTCTCATTGTAGCCTTCGGGGGGAAAAGAGGGGGGGGGTGTAGATGTGTATGCTATGCATTCTGTGTTTTAAACCTTATAATTTATTTATTTTGCCTTGTGTCAGCTGCCGCGCTGGCTAGCCTTCCTTTTACTGTTTTTTTAAAATTGCTGCTTAAATTACCTCAGGCGCTGGTGCGCCGTCATTGGCTGCTTGTCACGTCCTGGCTTCGCGCTCTTTGGGGGGGGCGTGGCCCGTCTATGGTGCGCTCTGCGTCATTGCTGATACCGACCCGCCCCTCGAGGTATACCGACGCCATCTTTAACCTGCTTGGTTGGCCTATGCGCGACTGACCCCTACCTACCGCGGTCCGTAAGTGTGCTTACGGTCTCCTCCTCTGTGTGTCTTTCAGGCTGGGCAAATCCTTTGGCTTCTCCCGGCCCTCTATTAGTTTATAACTTGTTAGGCATTGTGTGATACTCCCACTTCCCTAGCGGGTTATTGGGGCATCCAGGGTTGCTGTATAGCGTTAATCCCTATCGGCCTATAGTGCCGCTATAATCGCCATATGGAGGCATCCCAGGATAATGTGACCGGGGTTCCTTCAGGACAAGCCCGGCTGTGTGTAGCGTGTGGGCAGCCTCATGCTGACGCTGACAAGGCGCGGTACCCTGTGCTGAGCAAGTGCTTGCATTGCAATCTGGCCTGCCAGTGGTTGCACCTCATTTCACTTCACCTACTCCCCCAAGCTTAAACCTCACTCCTACTACTGAGTTGCATACTAGTGGGGATTCTCAGCCTGATGTGTCTTCTAAACTGGCTAGTGTTGAGAAGTTAATTGCTAATACTTTGGCGCGTAAGGCCCCTGCAAAAAAGCGGCACTTAAAGCCTAATGTCACTATTTTCCCTATGGAAACTGAGGAGTTTTGGAATCTTTGTGGCTATACCCCGTCTAATGAAGGGGAGCTTTTCTCTGACTCGGGCTCATCTGATGAGAGGCCAAGGGGTCATGACGATTCTGGCTCTGACCCCTGGGCCCCGGATGACACAGACAGGACCTCTGGGTCTGGGAAATCTGGGTCAGTAATCGGTCAATCTCTCCCCCTGGTGCGGCTCCCAGGCAAAGGGGGGAGCTTTTCCATACAGCAAAATCACGTTTGGAATTTCCCAAGCAGGCACATTTCCATAACCTTGTGCTCAAGGAATGGGAGCGCCCCAGTAAACTTCCCGGGGTTCCTAAAAGTTGGAATAGGAAGTATCCCTTTCCTGCTGATGTGGTAAAGTGTTGGTCATCCCCTCCCGAGGTGGATGCCCCAGTCCTAGGGCTATCTAACACCTGTCATGCATTCCCCTGACTCTACTACCCTGCGGGATGCTGAGGACAGGCGCATTGACCAGCTGGCATCCCATGCCTTTGCATGTGCGGGGACGGCACTGCGCCCGGTCTGTGCCTCTGCCATTACTGCTGTGGCTACTAGAACCCTTATCAGAAATATGCTTGATAGTGCCCATGATGATTTGCCTTGTGAGGTGTTTAATGCACTCTCCAGTTGTGATGTTTTTTGTAAATTTTGTCCTCTCTGCCATGGATGACACCATCAGAATGTGTGCCAGAACATCAGCCCTTGTGGTGGCTATATGCCGCTGGGTTTGGCTGCGCCAGTTTGCTGCTGCCAAGAAGGCCCTCACTGGGTTTCCCTTCAAAGTACTGCGCCTGTTTGGGGACCGCCTGGACCTTTTTGCTGAAGACCGGCGCATTGACAGACTGGCTTCCCACGCCTTTTCGTGTACAGGGACGGCTCTGCGCCCGGTCTGTGCCGCGGCCATCACTGCGGTGGCTGCCAGGACTCTCATTAAAAAACTACTTGATCACCGACCTGAGGACCTCCCCTGGGAGGTATTTAATGCGCTCTCAGACTGTGATGTGTTTGTGAGGTTTATCTTCTCAGCGCTGGATGACACCATTAAGATGTGTGCTAGAACCTCTGCCCTTGTGGTAGCTATCCACCGCCTGGTCTGGCTGCGACAATGGGGTGCTGACGATGATACGAAAAAGGCTCTCACTGGCCTTCCTTCCAGAGGACGGCGTCTATTTGGGGCCCGTTTGGACCTTTTTTGGAAAAAAGGGTAAGGCACCCCCTACGCAGAAAACCGTCTCTGCCTCCTCGGGGCAGGGACACCCCTCCCCCTCCCTACGTTAGTGTCTAACACGAACCTGAGGTGTGCTTCCAACTTTTCGGAGTGGATTTCCACCACGGGGTGGGCAGGCAACGCCCTGGGCCCTCTGGCAGGGCTAAGTCCAAATCTGCCAAGACTTCCCAAGCATGAAGGGACGCCCTCGCCCTTCTGGGCGAGGGGACTGCCACAGCACCTGGCTCCTATCTGGTAGCGTATCTTCTCCTTCTGGTGGATCCAGGAGGTAGTTCCCCTGGTCACAGGATAGAATTTGCTGGGCGGTCCCTCTCGGAGGTTGTCGGGGTGCTTCAAGCCCCTGTTTTCCCCTCAGGAGTTGTTGCAGGCCGTACTCGGCTTACTTGCAGGTTGCCCTTAACAGAATGGGGCGATGGCCTCTATGTTAACCTTTCTCTTTCCCTCAAAATGATGAGGCAATCTGGGCCATGCTGGCCTATGGTAGGCTTAGCAATTCTACACTCACAGGTAGTCCCTGTATGATATCTCTGTCTTGGGACACAGGCGCCCTGTGTAAGGGGGGCTTCTGGCCTCCTGTGGCATTCTAGATCCTGTTAGTTCCCCCTCTGTCTTCTGGACACAAAGACCGTTACCAGTCAGTGTTGCAGGACCAACCCTGCGGATTGGGGCCTTGTTTTTGGCCTCTCTTCCGCCCCCAGGCTATTCTCCATGGCGCGGATGGGGATGATGTCTGTGCCTGTGGGGTGTCCGCACTAGGACCTACCGGGTCGTCTTTCCTTACTCCCCAATCTCTACTTCAGGCAGAGTGGGTTAGTCGGCTGGCTGTGTCCCTTGAGAGTTACTGGATGGGTGCTCAGTCACCTCAATCCCTCACGGTCCCTTAACGCTATCTCCATTCCTTGGATTCGGTTCAGGCTTGAGCCTTCTTCCTTGGCAACAAGTGGACTCCTGGTTACGGGGGCTCTGTCCCACTTTGCTGACCTCTTTCACCAGGCAGGATTGCAGCTGGTGGGCCCGTTGGTGGTGTATCAGATGATGTCCCTTATATACAGAGCCTTTGGGCTCTTCGGCACAGTAGGTTATTGACCCTAGATGGGGTTCCAGCACCCCGGGAGCTAGGTCTGTGCTCATTAACCTTCGATACGGTGGTTCCTCTTGAGCTGGTTATATTCAAGGACCCTGTCAGGGGGCACCCCCTTCTTTACTTGCATCTTCCTGTGAATGGTCACCTTGGGTACCAAGTCGCGCAGGTTGGCGGGGAGGGGAATTTCTTCTAAAACCCCCCCGTGGTTCCTAGGTAGGGCCCCTTAGAGGGTCCATCTTACCTAATGGCTTTGATTAAAACAATGAGCCTTCAGTTGACTCTATAACTGCTGGACTTCTCCTCTTTAGGACCTGTCTATTTGGGGACTCTTGGCCTGTTGGAAGACAATGGCCTGTTTTATTATTGGTCTGGAGCTTGAAGCAGGACGATTCTCCTGGAAGGTTCCTGATCCTGATCTTGGTGGGGTCTATGCCCCCTGCTCCTCAGTGGTGTTTGCTCCAATGGATGTGTTTCAGTGGCAGGTTGTCCCTCTGAGAGCCAACTAGGGTGGCTCTGTTGGGTCTCGCTTATATCACAGGGGCTCTGCCCTTGTTTTTACTGCCCCAGAATATTCTGACTCTGGTCATGGGGGCTTAGTAAATTTATGTCTAGACTTTCTAGCCTACGACCACACCACCCTGAATGTGCCCAATCTCGTCTGATCTCGGAGGCTAAGCAAGGTCATGCCTGGTCAGTACTTGGATGGGAGACTGCCTGGGAATACCAGGTGCTGTAGGTTTTAACTTCATTCACCCTGCTATGTGGGGTTCTGTGCACGGTCGTGCTGATAAAAAGACCCGTGAGATTGATGGCCCCTGGGTGGCCTAGTGAACTGTGGTTCGCAGATGCCTCTGCTGAGGTCAGCAGACCTGTACGCTCTCTCAGGAGTGCGGTTCTACCCTTGTCAGGCTCCTTCTTATGTCGTCCCAATCTACAGACTCTAGTCTGGGGCTTGACAGCGGATTCATTCACCCCTTGGAGACGGGCTTATCTTCTGGGTGACTTGGTATATGGGGGGCTAGGAGCAAGCTTCTTTGGCTTCCTCTTCCTCCGTCTATTGGGGGTTATGGTGTACCCCTATTGATTGGCATGAGTCTTGGTCTCTCCCCTGTTAGACGTTCTCGGTTCCCAGGGTTCTAGAGTTGTTACAGCATAGGTTGGGGTTGGCTCCCCATCTAGGTACTCTGAAGGTTCAGGTTCTGTCCTGTCTGCCTTCCTGTAGAAGTCTGGTTCTGTCTTCCTTGTTTGGAGTTCTCTTGGGGATTGCTGTTGGGATCAATGTCATTCTGTTTGCCCTGCGGATTGTTCTCTTGGGACTTATCCTGGATGCTGTCTGAGCTGTGTTGTAGTTCATGTAGCCCCTCCGGGCGCTGTTGCTTCAGTCAGATGCGTGCCTGAGAAGGTGGTTATGATTACTTAGCCCTCGTTCATTATATATATATATATATATATATATATATATATATACACACACACACACACCATGATGTGGTGGTATTCCGCCTTACGCCGGACCCTTTTGTCCAAGGTGGTGTTTTATGATCATTATTTAAGTCCTTTTAGTCTGCCTATGGGCCTTATTCTTAATAATGCTGAAGTAAGGGGTCTACATCCCCTCAACAGGTGTTGAAATTTTCCTGGTTGTTTCTTGTCTCTTAGGGGGACTGATGCCCTTTGGGGTCTGCGGGCGCCTCCATATGTATGCGCCTGATCTCGTTTGCTTTCGGGGCTTATGCGCCCTTTGGACTGATCTTACTTGGATGGTTTGCCTTCCGGGTCCTGAGTAAAGGTTTTGGCTTCTTGCTGATCCTTGTTAGTGAAGGGGTCTGTATCCCTGCCTGTCTTGCGGGAGACCAGTTTTTATTTCCCCGTTGGGGAGAGTTCTAAGTTTTACGAGGCTTCTGTTGCCTTTGGGCTGGTTAGGCCGTTACACTGGCCTATTCCTTTAAGGGGGAGGAATCTCCCTCTCTTTTTATTCCGTTCTATTGGTGTTTGGGTACCTTTGGCCCTTCAGCACCAGGTTTTCTGTTGAATAAGTTGCTAGACCGCTGCTTGTTTCTGTTCCAATACCTTTTCAAATGTTTTGTTATGGGATTGACGTTAGAGCCTTTGCTCATGTCGTACTTGGTAGCAAAGTTTTGCAGGTGACAGCGCCTCTGTCTGCTGTGCCTTTTTTGTTGGGGATCCCACCCTACTTTATGGACACTGCTATTGGATGTCCCACGTGTAAGAATTATATTGGAGCAGGACGTACTGTATGCTTAGAATAATACAATTCTTTGAAATACTCACCTGTAGAATTGGTATTATACGCATACAGTACGTCCTGCTCCACCCCACCCTGGTTTTATATTTTCTGGATCCCCTGTTTGGTGATTTTTTATCATTACTATTGTTACCAGTTGGTGGTTGGTTTCTCCCGGCTTCTTTTCTCACTGCTTTTCAATACTGGGGATTTGTGGGAGGTCCCTGGGTATACGAAGGGCCAGGAGGAGCCTGTTTTTGCATGTCTGCAGTGAACAGCGCCCTCTGGCGGAGGATTACCCACGTGTAAGGATTATATTGGAGCAGGACGTACTGTATGCGTATAATACCAATTCTACAGGTGAGTATTCCACAGAATTGTATTTTTCCTTCCTCAACAGAAGGTGGACAGTCTGATTGCACAGGCTCAGTTCCTCCTATCTTGTCCTCATCCCTCCATCAGGCAGGGGATATAGCTGGTGGGCCTTATGGTGGCATGCTTCAAGGCGGTCCCTTATGCTCAGTTCCACTTGAGGCCTCTGCAACTTCACCTATTGTCAGTATGGGACAAGGACCCAGCATCCCTGGATAGGGTCTGTGTTCTCTCCCCTCGGATCAGGAGGTCCCTCTTGTGGATGAACTCAAGGAACCTGTTGGGGGGCAGATCTTTTCTTACCCCTTCCTGGGAGACGGTCACTACGGATGCCAGTCTGTCAGGTTGGGGGACTCTCTGAGAAGGGGGACCTCTCGCCAGGGAGAATGGTCCCTATGCAGCAGGGTGTTTCAATCCCTGTGTCACCATTGGGGCCAACCAGATGTGGATCTGTTTGCGTCCCGTCACAATCACAAGCTACCAGCCTTTGTCTCCCTGTCCCAGGATCCTCTGGCCTTGACCACGGATGCTCTAGCAATGTCATGGCAGGATTTCAGTTTCTGTATGTCTTCCCTCTGCTGGACAGGGTTCTGCGCAAGATTGCTCTGGAAGGGGTGCCAGTAATTCTGGTGGCCCCCAGGTGGCCAAGAAGAGTGTGGTTCGCAGACGTGGTGCAGTAGATCAGTACACTCTGCTCTTGGTGCCCGGTCTGCTCACTACGCCATCCCAATTTACAAACTCTGGCTTTGACGGCCTGGCTGCTGAAACCTCCATCTTCATGGAGAAGGGGCTGTCTTCCTCGGTTGTGGATACTTTGATAAAGGCTAGGAATAAGTCGTCTTCTTCCATTCCATTCTGGAGTTCCTGCAGCATGGGTTGGAGATGGGGCTCCAACTCAGTACTCTGAAGGGTCAGGTTTCTGCCCTGGCTGTTTTCTTCCAGAAGTCCTTTGCTCAGCACCCTCTGATCAGGACCTTTTTCCAGGGGGTCAATCATGTGCGCCCCCCACGTAAGCCTATGGTACCTGTTTGGGATTTGAACTTGGTTTTGTCAGCCTTGCAGGGTGCTCCCTTTGAACCTGTGAAGTATGCTGCCCTTGCCATTCTTATGCTCAAGATCTTTCTGGTGGCTATCACTTCGGTTAGGCGTGTGTCTGAGTTGGCGGCGCTTTCTATTCAAGCCCCCTACTTTGAGAGACACCAGGACAAGGTGGTGTTTCGTTTCAAGCCAGATTTTCTGCCTAAGGTAGTGTCTGCTTTTCATCTGAATCAGGACATTGTTCTTCCTTCCTTGTGCCCTAATCCTAGTAATGCTAAGGAGAGGGTCTTGCATTCTTTGGATGTGGTTAGGTTTCTGAAGTACTATCTGGTGGCTACTGCACCCTTCAGGAAAACTGATGCTCTTTTTGTGGTCTCTTCTGGTCCTAGGAAGGGTTTGGCTACTGCCAAGTCCACTATCAGCAAATGGATCCGTCAGGCTGTGATTCAGGCCTACTCTGCTAAGGGGAAGAATCCTTCCTTCCTCCTTACTGCTCATTCCACTTGTGCTATTGGTGCTTCTTGGGCTTTTCAGCACCAGGCTTCTGTTGAACAAGTTTGCAAGGCCGCTACTTGGTCTTCTGTTCATACCTTTTCAAAGTTTTACAAGGTTGGTGTTAGGGCCTCAGCTGATGCTGCTTTTGGCTGAAAGGTTCTGCAGGCGGCAGTGGTTTAAACTGTCTGCTGCTACTTTTTCCCACCCTACTTTATGGACACTGCTATTGGATGTCCCACGTGTAAGTAATCTATCTGGAGCAGGACGTACTGTATACTAAGAATAATACAATTCTGTGATTACTCACCTGTAGAATTGATATTATGAGTATACATTACGTCCTGCTCCACCCCTCTCTTGGTTTTGCATTATCTTGGATCCCCTGTATGGTGATTGTTATCATTGTTATTGTTGATAGTTTGGGTTGTTTAATTCTCCCGGCTTCTCGTTAACTGCTTTTCAATGCTGGGGATTTGTGGGAGGTCCCTGGGTATTTGAGGGGCCGGGAGGAGCCTGTTTTCGATGTCTCTGCAGTCCAGTGCCATCTGGCGGAGTAATACCCACGTGTAAGTAATCTATCTGGAGCAGGACGCACTGTATACTCATAATATCAATTCTACAGGTGAGTAATCACAGAATTGTATTTTCTCTAATCATCAGGCATGACCCACAGAGAGGATTAGGTGAGTAATTATACCCTTAGGGGTGGGAAGCTGCAAGTAGTACCCTTCTACTGAAGGCCTGATGTTTTTGCAGATGGTACATTGAGACTATAATGTTTGAGGAAACATTTGGGGCGCCAATCCTCTCTGCCCAAGATGCTGACATGGCTCTTGTTGAATGGGCAGACGCTTCTGGGGGAGAAAAGGGGGTTTTATAAGTCTTTTAAATAAAATTGACAAGTTCCATGTAGGAAAACCCTTAAAGGGGGCTGGTGTTTTAAAAAAAAAAAAATTCATTCTGTCTCAATTTTTGTTCCAGGAAGACTGATAGTGCGGAAGCCCATGTCTTTAATGTATTTCCTGCAGGAAGGATTGGGGAAAGGGCTAGCAGTAATTCAAGTTCCATGGCTATATCCCTATTCTAAACAGACAGCACGTCCTGCTCCAGACATAGTCCTTACATCTGGGTATACCTCCGCCTTCAGCGCCGTGCACTCCTTATATCTGGGTATACCTCCGCCTTCAGCGCCGTGCACTGCAGAATCATGAAGAAAACAAGCTCCTCCCGGCCCTACACATACCGAGAGACCTCCCACAAATCCCCAGATTCCTCTGCAGTGCTGAAACTGCGAAGACATGAAGTATCACGCTTTTCCAACCCGTCCTCTTTGTGAGTAACATGCCTCCCAGCCTGGGCTGCGTTGGTCGGGTGAAGGTAGGCGGCACCTAGTGTGCTTACAGAGCCATGCTCCACCGCAATCCCCATCCATGGGGTAGGCGGTCTAGGCTAATGGTGAGCCTCATAGTGGATGCCCCTCCCGCACCTTGCCCCACGCCCCATGTAGCGGTGAACCCAGAGTGCTGGGTCACCACCTTCCTTAGTTCCCCCCGTTAGTGGGGGGAAAAAGAGGAGGGGGGGGGGGTTGTGTACGTTGGCCTAAGCTTGCCATATCACACGCCTTGCCTTAGCCCTATCGGTTTTCCGGGGGTCAGAGCCGCGCTTTAAACATAAATTTTATTTTGGCCGCAGCGCCTTTAAAATATGTGACTTGGCGCGTCAGGCGGCTCTGTCTTGCGACGCCATGGCGTCTATTTCTGTTCTTTTCCTGTCCTGTTCCGCGCTTAGAGCTTCACACTCTCCGGGGTGGGCGTGGTCTGGTTTGGCGCGTTCCGCGTCACCTACAGCTCCGGCCCGCCCTTCGAGGTTCGCTGGCGCCATTTTGTCGGTCTTCCCGCGCGCGCGTGGACACGATCTTCCCTCTCCCTTGGTTGCTGTAAGTGCCCTCGCGGGCGTTCCTTTTCTTCTCTTCTTGTGCTGCGCATGGTTCTGACACCCTCTCTTCTCCTTATGTCTTTCAGACGCCAAGCTTCCAGTGGGTTCTCCCGGCCTGATATAATCTCACGGGGTTATATTTAGATTCTCACACATTCCCAGCGGGTATTGGGGCATCCAGGGTTGCTTACAGCATAAATCCCTACTGGCATATTCCTAGATTAATCACCATATGGAGGCATCTCAGAATTTGGTGTCCGGGGTCCCGCGGGGACAAGACCGGCTGTGTACCATGTGTAGACAACCTGACGCTGACAGAGCACGGGTCTGCGGACCGTGTGCTTAACAAGCTCTGGCCCTGCAATCAGGTTTACCAGTAGCCGCACCTCGTTTCAATACACCTGTCTCCCCACTGAAACCGAAGAACCTGCCGCTATGCAGGATCTTGATCAGTCTGAGGATGGTGATCTGTTCTCAGGGTCCAGTTCCCCAGACGAGTTGTTTTGGAACCGCAACGGTTCTGGCCCGGAGTCCTGGGGCCTGTGTGAAACTGACGAGTTACTCATTAAGATTTTTGAAGTGCTGTCCATCTCTCCCACGGGAGAGTCTCCTAAGCCCAAGAGGGAGAGTTTCCACACGGCGACGCCGCGCCTGGAATTTTTGGAGCATGATCATTTCCAGTATCTCATCTCTAAGGAATGGGAATCTCCTTGTAAACTTACCGGGGTTCCGGGGGTTTGGGACTGGAAGTACCCCTTTCCCCAGGATTTGGTCAAACGATGGTCAGTTCCCCCAGAGGTGGATGCTCCAATCATTGGGGTTGTTAACCCTCCCTTCATGGCGGCCTCCCCTTCTCGCACCCTTCGGGATGCTGAGGACCGGCGCATGGACAGATTGGCCTCCCATGCCTTCTCCTGTGTAGGGACGGCACTGCGCCCGGTCTGTGCTGCGGCTGTTACCTCGGTGGCCGCAAGGACACTGTTCAGGAAGATAATTGACCAGCAGCTGGAGGATCTCCCTTGTGAGGTCTTCAATGCACTGTCAGATTGTGACGGTTTTGTGAGATTTGTCCTCTCAGCTATGGATGACACCATTAAAATGCGTGCTAGAACCTCGGCCCTTGTGGTGGCTATTCGTCGCCTGCTTTGGCTGCGAAAGTGGGGGGCTGACAATGATACTAAAAAGGTTCTTACTGGTATTCCCTTTAGAGGACGTCGCTTATTCGGAGCCAGGTTGGCCCTCGCGCAGACGGTCGACCAGGCAGCCCAGGGGCAGGGACTCCCCGCCCCCTCCTTACGTTTCTGTTAAACGAGAACCAGAAGTGTGCTTCCAACTTTTTGGAGTGGAAGCTCGTCCCAGGGAAGGTAGGCAGCGCCCTGGGACCTCTGGCAGTTCAAAACCAAAATCTGCCAAAACCTCACAAGCATGAAGGAACGCCTTCGCCCCGCGGGCGAGGGAACTGCCACAGCACTTGGCTCTTATGGCAGGAGGCCATGCTTCGTTCAGGCGATTTCAGGTTATGGGCCACCTGGACATGGGTCTTAAAAGAACGGAGTGTTCTAGGCAGTTCCCTTCAGAATTAGTCAGGGGTTTTCTAGTCCCTGTTGTTTCCCTTAGTGATTTGACACAGGTAGAGTTTGGCCTGGAGGAGATGGGCCTTCTTTTAGGTTGGCCTTGGCTGATAATTGCATTCACTCTGCTTTTCCTAGGGACGACGCAGTCTGCCCAGATCAGGCGCTCTAGACCTGGCATCTAGGCTCCACGGGCTCTGCCTACTTGGTATCCATCTGTTGGGCCGCAGTCGCCCTTGTCAAGTGAACATCTTGATGCCTGTGAGGATCCTTTTCCCCTTCGGTCCCTTGTTCCCCCTGGACGCCTAGTCCTTTTTGTTCAGCCGGTGTTGCAGGACCATTCCATATATTAGGGTCCTGTCTGGGGTCCCTCCCCTGTTTGCCAGAGGGCTCGCCAAGGCGAGCGTGGGAGCGCTTTCATGCTTATTCACCGGTGATGTCCGCACTAGTTTCTATTGACTTAGGGCTCTCTTGGAGTCGTTTGGTGCTTAGGCACATCTATTGCCTGGTGTAATCTGAGTCATACTCTCCCTACGGGGTGGCATTTAGATGGGTCCAGGTTTAACCTTCCCTTCTGAATTGGGTGCCTTGGTATGGAGGGGGCCTTGTCCCCTGTGTAGTCTCATTACATTCACCTTGCGGCTGGTGGGCCTATTGCTGGCGGCCGAGGCTCTTCCTTTCCCCAGATGTCCTTGGGGCCTGCGGCTCCTTGGGTTACTTATCCTGGATGGGTTCCAACACCCCTGGAAATAGTAAAGTACGTTCCCCCCCGTTTTTATGGGAGTTCCCTTCTGGTTGGTCTACTCACGGAAGTTGTCGATGGACATCACTTCCTTCTTGCTATCCCTGTAGATGGTCGCCATGGGGACCGAGGCTGGCAGGGTCACTAAAGGGGTTCTATTCCTTATGGATTTCCCCGAGGTACCAAGGGGGGCCCCTTTAGGGGGGCCCATTTTCATAACATTGGTAGGTCTTCACATTGTGCTTTGATGGGCCCTGGCTTGCTGGCCTGTTTCCCTTAGGACTTGTCTCTTGAGGACTCTTGGTCTGTTTGGTCAGTTTGGTCAGTGGCCTGTCCCAGCTTTATGGGAAGAAGGTCTCGGAACGGGTTGACACGTCTTGTAGGGTCTGGTTCTGATCTAGTGGAGGTTTTTACACTCCTTGCGCTTGATTGGTATTGGCTCGTTGGCTGTACTACTGTGCTGGGAGAGCATTCCCTAGTGTCTCAATGAGCTGACTGGTTGGGGCCGTGGCCCCGTGACTGTTACAGAGACTCTGTCCGGGTTAAGGTCCTAATGCGTTGCCCTGGGTGATTGTCCCAGGACTCTCTGGCCTTGGTCATGGTGACCTAGTCTTGCCTTTTTTTGTACGGGTATTCTACCCTTTGTCTGACCCGTCTTACACCTTGCTAGGTGGGGTTTTGCACAGGCTTGTTGTGGCAAGGGTGAACTGTTGCACTGGGTGGCCTTGAGTGGCCCTGTGTGGTTTGGTTCGCATTTTCTGCTGGAGACAGTTGTACTGTGTGCCCTGAAAGAAAAATTAAAAAACAGGGAGATTCCCCCCATTCATAGCCTGTGCACTGCCACACAAATATGTGGCGTCCCACTAACCAATTAATGTACCCAAAATAACACCCAAAGACCAGGTTAATTGTGGGACCGGCACTATGACAATTGATAAATCTAGTAATAGTAAAGCCAGAGAACAGTTGGAGAAAGTAGAAAAACATCTTTATTGATTAATGCACACAACCCTCAAAGCACCAAGTATGGCACCAAAAAATAAAATCACACAACGTTGTGCTACTAAAAAATGGGGGCCCCCACACCGCACATGCGCCACCGCCTCAAAAATCTCATCCACTACCCACACACAGAATCATGCCTCTGGAACAAACATATTGGCCTAATGCAAGGGGAGTATTACTCAAAGTGTAGGGGCGCCAGACAACAGAGTCTCAAACTGTTGAGGGGATATTTGCAATCCAAGTATGATGACCGCATTCCTTCACGGCTCAAAAGTATTGGTAAAATGCATATGCAAACTTCCAGGTGGCCAGGGGGAACATATAGCTGGTCAGACCGCACTTCTCCTCACACAGACGGTCTCATGAGTGGGTGACCACAGCACCCAAAAACGCCACAGCGTGTAGTAACAGAGAAAACTCCTCAAGGAAGATGTCAGGGACACCGCAGCGCAGAGGTAATGTAGCTTAATTCATGTGTCAATGGCTGTATCAGTAGCTTAATTCATGTGTCAATGGCTGTATCAGCAACACAATGTCAGAACGCAACCCAGCTTCCACTGCACGGGCCGAACCGCCCACTAATGACGCATGTCACATTCCAGGCTTATACCGTTGCTGGTAGACTGACAGACAAACAGGTCTACTTAGCTCAAAGCCTTCATATACTTGCTGTTGCTGGCCAGTTCAAGCATAACGCTTCATGCTGCTGTGCGCTGATGTAACCCGCGTCGTCCGGCCATATGCTTAATCCCGATCAGCACAAAACTTGGTGGAGGGACACGAGGCGAGGTAGGGCTGCCCACATCCGACGCGCGTTTCGCCCCGGCCTCCGGAGCTTCGTCAGCCTGCTTCCTGTCCAGGGTTGGGGCTATGCCCGTCGGGCTTATAGACGTCCCCATCCTTCCTGCAGCAGGATCTGGTTACTCCCATGAATATGGGAAGCCGGTTGGACTGGTCTCGCTTGGCTGATTGTCCTTCTGAGCTCTTGATTATCATTTTGGCTCTTGAGGAGCCTCATTAACTCGTGTGTAGTATTACGTTGGTCTCTGCGAGACCAGGGTTCGTATTCCCAGAGGGGAAAGGTTCTATGGTTGCCATGGCTACCCTGTTATCGTTAGTAGCATGGTTAGGCCGTTATTCTGGCCTGTTAAGGGAGATTCATTCTCCTCTCTTGGTTTGGATTTCTTCTACCGGTGCTTGGTTTGGCCCTTATGCACTTGGTTGTTGAGCAGGCTGACTAGTTCTCTGCTCGTGTTTCATTAGCCTTGTTAGGCCTCATAAGTTACGTTAGAGCTTTGCTGTAGTTGCTCCTGGTAGCAAGGTTACAGGCGGTAGCGCTGTTCTGGTTGGCTGTGCCCTTTTTCATGGGGATCCCACCCTTCTTTATGGACACTGCTATTGGATGTCCCACATGTAAGGACTATGTCTGGAGCAGGACGTGCTGTCTGCTTAGAATAATACAACTCTGTGAAGTACTCACCTGTAGAGTTGGTATTATATGCAGACAGCACGTCCTGCTCCACCCCACCCTGATTCACCTTGTTCTGGATCCCCTGTGTGGTGATTATTATCTTGGATATTATTGCCAGTCTCTGGGTGGTTTTCCTCCTGGCTTCTTCTCTCACTGCTTGTTAATGCTGGGGATTTGGGGATTTGTGGGAGGTCCCTCGGTATGTGTAGGGCCGGGAGGCGCTTGTTTTCTTCATGATTCTGCAGTGCACGGCGCTGGAGGTATACCCACATGTAAGGACTATATCTGGAGCAGGACGTGCTGTCTGCATATAATACCAACTCTACAGGTGAGTACTTCAGAGTTGTATTTTTCTTCACCTTGGTAACTTTACAAACATTAGAAAAACATTTCCATGCCTTTGCCTAACTGTGCCTAGTGGTTACCTTTCGACTGGCCAGAAGAGTTTCAAGTCTTAGGATGGTCCCTTAAAGATCAACGCTGTCAGTTTGAAGCCTTGATGGATACGTATGAAGAATTGATGCCATGATGAAGGATATTCAGAATGTCTGGAAGTCGCCAGGGGCCCTGTTTCTTCTTCGTTCCGCGAACCACACTCTTTTTTGGGCCAAAATGGAGCTATGAATGTTTTTCTATCTGTGCTATATTCCGTATTACCTGTGGCAGAATTCTGAAAGGAGGAAAGGCCTAAGCAAGGTGAAACCCCCACAGATGAGCTACAACATCCACTGCTAACACACCCTCTACCCTTGTTGGAGAATAAAATGTCTCGCACTTTGTATTGCCGGCATTGGCAAACAGGTCTATCTGTGTGAGATCCCAAGTACTTACGATTTTGAAGAAAGATCTCTTGGTTCAGACATCACTCTGTTTGCTTAACCCTGACTCGACTTAAAGTGGACCATCACCCTCCCGTGATCGGCCCGGGAATCTATAAGATTCCCGGGCCGATCACCTCCCTCCCCGCGGGACATCCGAGATCGTGGGTGAAACCCCCCCAAACACCCCAAATCCCTTTACCTTGTCTTCGGCGCCACCTCCCTCGCGCCCCTCTAGACGTGCCCGCGCTGGCCGTCTGCGAATGGCCGGCGCGGGCACGTCAAGAGTGACGCGCGGGAGGCAGCGGCGGAGGAGCCGCTTGTCCGCGGCTGTCAAATCGCTTGTCCGTCGGCGCGGGGAGAGTTGAGTTTTTCGGGTGATGGGGGGGGGTTTCACACAGCGGGGCACCCCGATCCTGGGTGTTGGTCCACTTTAAATAGTCTGCTAGAGTATTGAGACGGAGTGACCTGCTCCTCTAGGGATATTGAAATGGAATTTGACCGGTTCATTAGTGCTGAGGATCTGGCTCCTCCATGATGGTTTAGATAGGTTACTGTGGAGGCATTGTCTGACCATATCGGTACATCTCTGCCTGCTATGATTCAGTGCCAGCTTGACTGCCAGGAGTTCTCTGAAATTTGAGTATTTTGCTGCCAAGGACCTTGGCCACTTTCCCTGAACCTGGTGAATGTCCAATTGGGCTTCCCAATCCCAGCTGCTTGCATCTGTTGTGATCACTACTGGGTTTGTTTGTCTCTATTCTCTTCCCTTTTCTAGTAGTCCTTGATCTCTCCACCAGCTGAGGTCTTCTAGGACACTTGGCCGTATTTGGACTGCCCAAACCAGTCCTGTTCCTTGCCTGTGACTGTTCCTTGCCTGTGACTGTTCCTTGCCTGTGACTGTTCCTTGCCTGTGACTGTACCTTGCCTGTGACTGTACCTTGCCTGTGACTGTACCTTGCCTGTGACTGTACCTTGCCTGTGACTGTACCTTGCCTGTGACTGTACCTTGCCTGTGACTGTACCTTGCCTGTGACTGTACCTTGCCTGTGACTGTACCTTGCCTGTGACTGTACCTTGCCTGTGACTGTACCTTGCCTGTGACTGTACCTTGCCTGTGACTGTACCTTGCCTGTGACTGTACCTTGCCTGTGACTGTACCTTGCCTGTGACTGTACCTTGCCTGTGACTGTACCTTGCCTGTGACTGTACCTTGCCTGTGACTGTACCTTGCCTGTGACTGTACCTTGCCTGTGACTGTACCTTGCCTGCGACTGTACCTTGCCTGCGGCTGTACCGTGACTGTACCTTGCCTGCGGCTGTACCGTGACTGTACCTTGCCTGCGGCTGTACCGTGACTGTTCCTTGCCTGCGGCTGTTCCGTGACTGTTCCTTGCCTGCGGCTGTTCCGTGACTGTTCCTTGCCTGCGGCTGTTCCGTGACTGTTCCTTGCCTGCGACTGTTCCTTGCCTGCGACTGTTCCTTGCCTGCGACTGTTCCTTGCCTGCGACTGTTCCTTGCCTGCGACTGTTCCTTGCCTGCGACTGTTCCTTGCCTGCGACTGTTCCTTGCCTGCGACTGTTCTAGAAGGAATGTTCTTGTGTATAGTTGTGCCTATGGCACAGCAGAAATTGACGAGGTCACGAGACCCAGGATTTTCATGATCTCTCGTATGGAAACCCAAGGGACCGTGACGAGTCTTGGCACTTTTTTGGTGAGGGCTATATTGAAATCCAGAAACGTGCCTAGATGACTGGATGTCAGGGAAGATTATTCTAGATTGATTGCCCACCCCAGGCTTTTCAGCAAGGACAGTTTTTTCTATATGTGATAGGAGTGATGCCCTTGACTTTTTTTTTTAGAAGGAAGAGGTCATCCTAATAAAGGATCACTATGATTACAAAGATCCTAGCAGAACCGATGGCATACCTCAGACACAAGGAAAGAACGGGGATGAGGACAGAGTGGCAGTGCCCTATTTTGGTCTGTCTGAACCACAGACCTCAGATACTTTGCAGTGTGAGTTCAGAACGGGTATATGCAAATAAACATCCTATCAGAATGTTCCTTACTGAGTAGATTGACTCCATCCTGAACGTTTTGTATCAAATTAACTTGTTCAGTCTTTTCAGATTCAAAATTATTCGATATTTCCCTGATGGCTTTTGAAGCAGAAAAACATTAGTATCCCCTTCCCAAGGAGGGTGGTGGCACCTCTTCTATCACGTTTTTCTGTAGAAGTTCCTGAAGAAATTTTTTGGGTCCCTTGGGAGCTTAGGTCCTAGGATAGAGGTACAGGGAAGGGATGAAAATTCTAATTGATATCCCTCTTTCAGTGTTTGTAGCAAACTGATTTTGGGTGATTACTCTTTAGGCAGCTACGAACCAGGAGAGACTGCCCCCTACTGTGTGATGTTAGGAGGCTTTGGCCCCTCTGGAGGTTTGCAGAGCAAACTACCTCTCTTTTGAGGCCTAGCCTGAGTCCAGCGCTTTTTTTGGTCGATCTGTCTAGGTTGAGTAAGACGCACCGCAGCCCTGCTTCTATTACTGGTGCGAGTGTTAAACCCCCCTTCTCCTAATGGGAACCTTCCCACTTCATTTGACCTAGACAAAATATCTAGCTCTTCTCCAAAGAGGAGACTACCATGAAAAGAGATGACTCAAAGATTGGCCTTAGAAACCTTGTCTCCTGACCAAATCTTAAGCCAAAGGGCTCTTCTAGTGCAGGAAACTAAGGCTGCTGCCTTCGCTGTAGTTCTGATGGCTTCCTCTGAAGCATTAGCAATGTAGGAGATGGCTCTGAGTAGAGTCGGTAAGCTTACTAGTAAGCGCTCTATGGGGGGCATAACCCTCCATGTAACCCTTGAGTTTATTGATCCATACTTCCATGTCCCTAGAATACCATCAGATGCCAAAGTGGGCGTAAACATGAATGTGGTAGCTTCCCATGCTCTTTTTAGGAGATTTTCAATTTAGCAATCCATGGGATCCTGGTCATTGAGCATGAATTTCCTTTTTAATGAGTTACGCCTAAAAAAACTTTCAGCCTTAATAACAGACCTGAGCCCTGAATGGATGGAAAAACCTTTGGAAGTTTTTAACCAAAGAATTCTTGTACATTTTAATCCTATTTTGACATTGGCTTATCATCGTACTGAATTCTCCGTGTTTCATAGATATCAGCTAACAATTTCACCAGTTTTTCTGGTATTTTTTCTGGATATCCAGGGCCCCCTTCAGCCTGGGCTTCCTCATGCAAGGAATCTAGTGAAGACAGGTCCTCTTCGCTTGCTTCTCCCACTTCTGTTACAACCTCAATCTGAAGTGGACCTGAACTGAAAGGACTAGGAGTATTAGCTGTAAGGGATACCACTGACACACAACTGGCTGGGGAGCAGATGCCGTAGCAATGGTCAACTCAGAACTGAGGTGGGGTAGGGTTTTTAACCTCTGTTCAGTTTGTTTCCTCCCAGGGGGGTCTAGCCTCTCTCCGTGGGTCATGCTGAAGCATGATCAGAGAAATGTTGTTATAACTGATCATGGGGCCATGTCTACCCTCCCCCCCCCCCCCCCCCCCCCATTACAGGCATCCCTGATGAGAGAGCGATACTCCCCGGATTCCTCAACGAGCCTGGACATGGAGGCCCTCACATGGCAATCTCTATTTTTTAGAACTTTTTTGGCACATAGATTCATATTGACGATGTTTCCCCGCATCATATGACGGCTTTTTTTTGTTTTTGCAACTCTGCAGCCAAAGCCACCACAAGATAGGATGGAGAATCTAGAGCAGCAAAGTTTGTCAGCAAGTGCCGAGTGGTCAATTGTATCAACTACACATAAGCCACCAAGCACAGCCACTGGCAGCTCAATGCAGGGAACTGCTGGACCATCTAGGTGACTATACTACCCCCACCCAGAATGGCAAAGCCGCCATCAAGGGTTACACAAGGGACTCCATCTAACATTCCAGTAAGTGGGCGGCTGCCAGAGAACCACGAATCAGTTACTTGGCTGAACTATTATTTTAAAGGAGAAAATAGACTTTATCCAGAGTTTACGCCACACTTAATCTGGCCTTGGACTCATTTGGCTCTGTCCCCAGAAGTTAAGTAAATCTAAGGTTTGCATGTTCCCCAAATTTCTCTGTTTGAAAAATCAGGAGAATGTTCTCTGTGTATGCAAGGTACTTACTTATTTTCACGAATATTTATTACGATATTAGTCTCAGTTCCAAGAAAGCATTGGATGGTCAAGACAGGTGGTGTGGGACATAGATCTGCCTATCAGGTAAGGCAAACTGCGCTGGACCTGGAGTGATAATTTGCGGGGGACAAAAGGACAAGCTTTTTTTTTTGTTTGCCTTGACAATGTATTCAATTAAACAAATCTGATGGCAGATCATAACCTCACAATATAATGAAAACCGACTTGTGCTGGACTTTTGATCACAATACAGTCACAATCACAATTGTACAGTCTGGAGGAAAGAAGGGAGAGGGGGGACATGATTGAGACCTTTAAATATGTGAAGGGATTGAATAAGGTTCAGGAGGGAATTGCTTTTAAGAAGAAACTTACTGATAGAACAAGGGGGCACAACCTGAAGCTAGTCGGGGGGAAGATCAGGAGCAATGTTAGAAAATATTATTTTACAGAAAGAGTAGTAGATGCTTGGAACAAACTTCCAGCAGAGGTAGTTGAGAAATCAACAGTCACTGAATTTAAACATGCCTGGGATAAGCACACATCTATCCTAAGATAAAGAGAACATACAGTATACACATAAGGGCAGACTAGATGGACCGTATGGTCTCCTTCTGCCGTCAACCTTCTATGTTTCTACAATAAGATAATTAAAAGCAGAAACTGCATTCCTGCTGATATAAGTGCACTGTTTTGGCGTTTTCAGGGCAACCTGGTGTTGGTGTTCGTAAAGCCTCGGAAGAGCAGCAGCCAATGAAGAAATACAGGGCAGTGCTGTTAACTAGCAGTTAAAGTGGTGATCGGCCCGGCAATCTATAAGATTCCCGGGCCGATCACCTCCGTCCCCGCGGGACATCCGAGATCGGGATATCTTCTGTGAATGGCCGGCACGTGCGCGTCAAGAGGGACGCGCGGGAGGCGGCGGCGGAGCCGCTTGTCCGGGACTGTCAGATTGCTTGTCCGTCGGTGCGGGGAGAGGAGGGAGAGTTTTTCGGGTCATCGGGGGCGTTTCACACAGCGGGGCACCCCAATCGGGGGTGCCCCACCGAAGTGGACCAAGACCCAGGATAGTCAAAACCCTGGGTGTTGGTCCACTTTAATGGGGTAAGGGAGGATTTTTTAAATTCTGTGCTGGATTAACTATTAATCCTGTGGCGAACATTGATCTAGCTTAAAGAAGCACTATCGCAAAAAAATGGCCCAATGATAAAAATCTATATTTATATGCTGGATGACTAGAGGAGGGGTCATTATACACCCAGCATCAAGAAATATCCAGCCAGGGTTTTCTTTTTTTATGGAAGGAAGGGGAAATCATGGGTGACGTGTTCTGTCACCCCTATTACACTCAATAATGGCGCCCCTGGCTTGGTGGTTTTAATAATTTTAGAAGTATGTGATCCAGCCGCTCATTACCTGACGAGTTAATATGGATTTAATGTGTAAAAATTAAAAATCCATAAGTTCGTGATACACTTTAAAGTGAAAGTCTCTTAATGTGGATCATAACCCATGCGGTCGGGCCTGGAATCAAATAGATTCAGGGGCCAGCCACTAGCCTGCCCCTGTGGCATCCTATTGCATGATGCCCTGCTGTTTGTACCCCCCCGGCGCTGCATCCCGGGCTTCCCTGTAGCTATGCGCACTCCTGCCCCCAGCCCTTCTGAATGGCTGCACCTTGGCAAGACTGCACCTTTGAGAGAGCCAATCAGGGGTCTTAAATGTGGCATAGGGCATGGCTTTGATGGTGGAAAAACATTTATAAATTTATCTGCCCAGCCAACTGCAGCGGGCGAGGCACTGTGGCGGGGAGGTTGCCGTTGATGGACAATATGGGTTTCCATCTGCTTTACTTACTAGTCTCCTTATACAGGGCAGCGCTGCTAACGAGCACTATTCTTGGTGTGCCACACACCCCGCTTCACTTCTTAAATATTCATCACTTAATGGGTTAATCCACCGCAGGTGACGTAGTGCAGAGAGGAAGTCTTGTAACGAGCCCCCTTCCGGCCTATATATACCTGGTACCTCCCTTCAATCACCAGTATTTTTTCTCTCTGCTTGCTGACAAGTCAGAAGATGGAAGTCTCCTGCTTACAGGTAGGCCGGGGTATTCTTACCCCGCCACCCCCCTTTTGGTCTATTTCTGCCCGGTTTGAGTTTGTATACCTTTATGGTGAAATAGGAAGCCTCCCAGCCTTGGCTGCTCACCGGGCAAATGGTAGATGGCACTTTAAGTGCCTAGGAGCTTATCTCCTACCGCTCGACCTCATGCGTGGGGCAATGCGGCTAACCGGCATGGTGATCCGGAAATGGGATGCCCCTGTCACGAGGGTCCCCGTAGCCCCTTTTCTCTCCCGTTTCGGTCCCTTCACTATGGGGGGAGGGGGGGGGTGGTGAGGGTGTGCTTTTAGTATGTGTGTTTCACTGTATCACTGCATTTTAACTTATATGTCATGTTTATACATTCACTGTAGCATGTGTATATTTTGGGTCTGCTTTAAGGGCAGCTTGCGCTGGGTATAGGCTGGCCACTTCTCTGTCAGTTTGTTGCTTTGTGGCCCCCTACCCCCTCCCCCCTCTCCTCGCCTGGCATTCATGTAGCTTTGTCAGCACCATGTGGTTTTTACCCTCCCCCCTCCGCCGCCTGGGTGCACGTGCTGTGACCAGCTGTAAGTGTTGCAGCTGATCGGCGTAGGGGAGGGTGGGTCCCGCTGACGCGGCGCCGACGTCATGCGGCATCTGCGGCGGGCTCAGCGTCCTTGCTTCCTTCAAAACAGGAAGTCACGTGGGCGCACGGCCGCACTTCGTCTTCATGCCTGCTCATGGCTGCTGGCTGCAGGCTCACCGGCTGATTGCTGTACAGGTAAGCGGCCCCTCCCGTTGGGGCTGTTAAATGGGGAATACTTTTTAATTATACAGTGAGAAATCACTGTTATTAAGGGGGTGTCATTTAAGGGCACTTGGTGCCATACTTATATGTTATACACATGTGAAGGATCTGATGGTTGTTTCTTTGCCTTGCAGATCCTGGGATCCCTGCTTATGCTAGCCCTCCGGCTCTATGTGCCTGGCTAATTATTGGGATTGATTTGAATGTTTATATACATAGACTATATATAAATATATATATAGTTTCTATTAAAGGGGACCTAAACTTAAAAAAAAAAAAAAATAAAACATTTTATATAAATCCTCCCTTCCGGGACATTACTAAAATAAAGGGGGCATCCCGGGTCGGCTTATGCCTTAAAAGTCCCATTATTGCGAATACCATAAATCACCATATGGAGGCTTCCGTAGATTCCGGAAATGGTTCTGCTGTTCCGTTTGGGGGGTGCGTAGGTTGTGGGGTTCCACTCCCAGCTGATATCTTTATTTGCATCCCTTGTGCAAAACAGACTATTGCGCGCCAGTCCGTTGCTTCGGCTGCGGTGCCATCGCATCCTTCATCATCTCCTACCTCTCCCTCCCTATTCCGGACCCTGCATGACACTGTCAAAAGTGGGGATTCGCATTCCGAGGCGGCAGCACAGCCCTGCCCCCAGAAAATGATGCCCGTTAAAGCAGCGTTGAAGACCGCTACAAAACGAAGGCACCTGACTCCGGTACCTTCGGCTCCACAGGACCAGTTTTGTGAACCTGTGGAATGGTCAGATGGATCCCCTGACGAGGATGAACTCCCGTCGGAGTCAGATGAGCCAACAGGTCAGCATGTGGCTGATGAGATCGGCGATTGGTCAGAGGGGGTTGTTTTTGACACGCCCTCCATTCTGGCTCAAATGTTTAAAATTTTGAGTTTAGATACACCTGAGGCGGCCGCCCCGCCAAAGGGTCAGTTATTTAAAGAACCTCAGCCGAGTTTGGTTTTTCCCAGACAGCACCACTTTGAGAGGGTGGTTCTTAAGGAATGGGAACATCCCACACGGTTATCTGGAATTCCTTCCAGTTGGGAAAAGCGTTATCCTTTTCCACCAGAGTTGGAGAAGCTGTGGTCTGTCCCTCCGGACGTCGATACTCCTGTGCTAGGACTCTCCCGCTCGGCTATGGTACAATCTGCTGAGACCACTGTCCCCAAAGATGGGGAAGATCGCAGGATTGACCAATACGCTCGACATGGTTTTATCTATTCCGGGTCAGCATTGCGCCCGGTATGTGCTTCAGCCCTTCTTCTATTGGCAATTAAGTCCCTAATTCAGAGGCTATATGAGGATCTTGATCCCGCTTGCAAACAGTTCACTGCACTTAAGCAGTGTGAATCTTTTGTGGCTTATGTCCTGGCCGCTCAGGACGATGCGCTGACTGAGTAGCAAGGCGGCAGCTATGCTGGTGGCTATTCGCAGGTCAGTATGGCTGCGTCAGTGGTCAGCAGACACGGCTTCCAAAAAGGTACTCACAGCTCTCCCCTATTTGGGGTTGCGTCTGTTTGGGGAGAAAATTGATTCAGTCGCAAAAGATGGTAAGATGCCACAACGCAAAAGGCCTCGTGGTCCCTTCAGGGGGACAAGTTCCGGTAGGCCTTCCTTTCAAAGGTTCGGAGCGGGCAAAGGTACGTCCTTTCCCGCTACCAGTGGCGCAGGTTGGACTCGGGGGAGGGGCCGTGGCCGGCCCACTCAGTCCTGGGGCACCAAGCCCAAGCCTGCTGATAAGCTCACTCAGCAATGAGGGGCTGCCCTCACCCGTGCGGGTGGGGGGACTATTGCGACACTTCTACCATTGGAACCATGTGGTTCTAGGCAGATGGATCCAGGAGGTAGTGTCGACAGGTCACAACCTGGAATTCGAGTCTCACCCTCCCCTCGCGGTCCATTCAGGGGTCGGTTCATCCCGGCCTGAACTCTCATCAAGACGGAGTGTGTCTTTCTTTTGCCCAAATTCACACAAGATTACTTCAGCTATTTCTGCTAGCGTGTTGGGTCCAGCAGCCTCTGTTGTTGGATCAGTCCTTCCAATTGTCCTCCCGTGTACGGCAGTTCCTCCTGTGGTGATTGGTCTCGACCAATCTTGTATAGGGCAGGTCTTTCCTGACCCTCCCTTGGAGAGGTGTCACCACGGACACCGGTCTGTCGGGATGGGACAGATTCTGGAAGGAGCTGCGGCTTCAGGGGCAGTGGAGGCCCCACTTACCCATCAGAGAAATGTCCCTGATCCAGACATGGGCAGTGTTCCATGTTCCCTGTCTCTCGGCGGTTTACATTCCAGAGGTGATGGAACAGGTAGCGGACCGGTTGAGCAAGTGCTCTCCCCGTCTGGAAGAATAAGCTCTCCATCCTCGGGTGGTTCTCTTATTGTGTCTCCAATGGGAGACTCCGGAGGTGGACCTGTTGGCCCCTCATCACTATCACAGGCTCCCGAGCTTCGTGTCACTCTCCCGGGATCCTCTGGCTCTGACAGTGGACGTCAGGTCCCTGAACTGAGGAGCTCTGGGATTTCTATACCTGTTTCCTCTGTGGCCCTTGCTGGGCAGAGTTCTTCAGAAGTTGGCTCTGGAAAGGGTGTACGCCGTTCTCATGGCCCCAAAGTGGCCAAAACGAATAGGGTTCGCAGACATCGTTTGGCTGGCAGTGGACCAGTTCATTCTGCCTCTTCGGCCCGATCTGCTCACTCAGGGTCAATTGTGTTACCCCAATTTACCAGCGCTGGGTTTGATGGCCTGGCTGCTGAAACCTCCATCCTGAAGGAGGAGGGTCTTTCTGATTCAGTCATTAAGACTCTGATCAGTGCCCGCAAGAAGTCTTCTTCCATCACCTACTATAGGACTTGGAAAGCCTATATCACTTGGTGTGAGATAAGATCTTTTCCTTGTAGGGTCCTTTCGGTCCCCAGGATTCTGGAGTTTTTACAATCAGGGCTGGACTCTGGTCTCCAGCTAAGTACATTGAAAGGGCAGGTCTCTGCCTTATCTGTCTTTTTTCAGAAGCGTGTTGTGCTTAAACCTTTAGTTAAAACTTTTTTCCAGGGGGTTACGCATGTGCGGCCTCCCAGGAAACCATTACTCCCTGTTTGGGATTTGAATTTGGTTCTTTCGGCTCTTCAGGCTCCTCCTTTTGAGCCTTTGCAAGATATTGCTTTGTCTACCCTGACTCAGAAGATTGTCTTCTTGGTAGCGATCACTTCTGTCCGGCGTGTCTCAGAATTGGCGGCCTTAACTATCCAGGCGCCTTACTTCGAGAGGCATCAGGATAAAGTGGTCTTTCGATTCAAGCCAGACTTTCTTCCTAAGGTTGTTTCTGCTTTTCATAGATATTGTTCTTCCCTCCTTGTGTCCTAATCCTAAGAATGACAGAGAGGGTTTTGCATTGTTTGGATGTAGTACGCTGTGTTAAGTACTACTTGATTATCACGTCTCCTTTCCGTAGGACGGATTCCTTTTTTGTTGTGCCCCATGGGCCTAAGAAGGGTTTGGCACCAGCCAAATCTGCCATTAGCAAGTGGATACGTCAGGCCGTTACTGCGGCCTATTCTGCTAAGGGAAGAGTTCCCCCTTTTCGTATTACTGCTCATTCCACTCGCGCTGTTGGGGCGTCTTGGGCTTTTAGATAGAGCATAGTGCATACAGACCAAGCTCAGGCTAAACCCATTTAACTTAGCTAGTAGGTGAAGCCATTATCTTTTCATCTTTTGAGATTCAATTTAGCAGTGCTTGAGTATAAGCTATATAATGTATACATCTATTGTCTCCCACCTGAGCATATTTTCGCATGTTTTAGCATGTGCACATTTGGTATTGTGGCCATGTGACAAACCTACATCTAAGTGTCCTTGTTAGGTTGGTATTTTCTTGGCATCTCCCCCCACCCTCCACACAAACACAAATACCCTCTAGCCGAGCCCTCCTACTGAATTAAATCTTGGATGTTAGCATTCATACTTATGCATGGTAATACCTTGAGCTTGTGCTTGATTCCCCCCTACCCTGAGTATCCTGATTTGGGATGCCCACTGTCACCCCCCTGAGTCACTCATCATACTATTTCGCTCGATGAAAGGTAAGAACAGCAGGCAATCTGGGGGTTTCGCACAATAGGGCATTCCGAACCGAGGTGTCCCAGGGGGACTGACCAAAATGTGGGATAGTGAAAATCCAGGGCTTTGGTCCACTTTAGCAGCATGACTTAAAAAGCTGTTGGTACAAACAATATTTATTTAACTGTAACAGCTGTGTTTATTTTTCCTTCTAGGTTGAATATATTTCTGCAGCAGAGATGACGAAAGAAACAGGTTTGTTCAAATTATTTTAAGGAATTTGTAGCTTTTTGAGCTGCAAAATGTTAAATTAATGTGAATCGGCTTCCTGTTAAATGGCGAACTTGGCTGTTTAGGTATCTTGGTTACGGTAAATTAAAAAGTGCCTTTATACACTCTTCTAAGACCCTCTAAAGCTGCAGCTGCATCCCCAGCATCTCTTGTTTGAAGGACAGAGACCAATCACCTGTTACAGTTCTAGCAATTGGTCCACCTGAAATTGATCAAACACCTTTACAACAAAACCATGCTCATATGCATCCCTCCCCAAGGTAATTAGACTGCTGCACTCAAGTATTATTTTACCTTTTTCTTCTAAGCATACAGCACGTCCTGCTCCATCTATAATACTTACACATGGGTTATCCTCCGCCAGAGGGCGCTGTGCACTGCAGACATGCAAAAACAGGCTCCTCCCAGCCCTTCATATACCCAGGGACCTCCCACAAATCCCCAGATTTCTCTGCAGTGCTGAACTGCGAAGACATGAAGTATCACGCTCTTGCAGGCGAGTGGGGCTTTACAGCCCGAGGCCCTGCGGGACTATTTCCACCCGTCCTCTTCGGAAGATTATGCCTCCCAGCCTGGGCTGCGCGGGTCGGGTGAAGGTAGGTAGCACCTTGTGTGCTGAACGGAGCCACGCTCCACCGCAATCCCCCTCCATAGGGTAGGCGGTTAGGCTGATGGTGAGCCTCTAGTGGATGCCCCTCCCGCATTGTTGCCCGTGCCCCTCACAGATTTAGTCCACTGGACGCTGTCCGCTTCTCCCTCACTTCCTCCTGTGACTCGGGGGGGAAAGAAGGGGGGGGGGGTTTATGTGTGGCAGTCCTAGTGTTAAGTAACACGTTAAGGCCTTGGTTTTTATTTTTATTGGGTGTCAGTGTCGCGCTCCTGCTATACAGTTGCGAGCCGTTTGTCTTTCATTAACAACTGCTTAGACGTCACAGCCTGGTCTGGCCCGCCCCTCGAGGTTCGCTTGGCGCCATTTTGACAATCTTCGCGCGTGTGGTGCGGTCCGCCTCCTCCCTTGGTCATGTAAGTGCCCTCTGGGGCGGCATGGTTCTGTGTGTATTCGGCTGCGCATGGCACTGACACCACCCCTCTTGTCCCATTATGTCTTTCAGACGCCAGGACTTCGGTGGCTTCTCCCGGCCTAACATATATTACAGCGGGTCCACATAACAAATTCTCCCACTTCCTAGCGGGTCTTGGGGCATCCAGGGTTGCCTATTGCGTAAATCCCTGCGGGCATACTGCTCTGATAATCACCATATGGAGGCATCTCAGAATTATGTAACCGGGGTCCCTCCGGGACATGACCGGCTGTGTGCAGTGTGTGGTCAACCCCAGGCTGAGCCTGACAGAGCACGTGTCTGCGGATCGTGTGCTGAACAGGCAGGGACACCCGTCTCCCCGGACCTAAATATCACTCCTGATGAGTCCCACTCGAGCGGGGATGACCTGCAATCCGTGGCGTGCATGCTGCCTACGGCGGAGCAGGTGCTGTCTGGATTGGTGGAGCGTATGGGCCCTGGTAAGAAGCTGTCCCTGACGCCTCCTGGCTCTCCGGTTCCTAACGATACCGATGACTCTGCTGATATGCAGGACCTTGATCCTTCTAAGGAAGGTGAGCTATTCTCAGATTCGGGCTCCTCGAACGAGATGCCCGGGTGCTGTGATGATTCTGGGCCCGGTTCTTGGGGCCTGTGTGACACAGATGAAATTCTTATTAAGATCTTTGAGGTTTTGTCAATCTCCCCCCCCCCTGGGGAGTCCCCCAAGCCTAAGAAGGAGAGTTTCCATACAGCGCCGCCGTGCTTGGAGTTCCTAGAACAGGATCATTTCCAGAATCTTATATCCCAAGAATGGGAATCGCCTTGTAAGCTTAAAGGGGTCCCAGGGGTCTGGGATTGGAAGTACCCTTTCCCTTCTGATGTGGTTAATTTTTGGTCAGCACCTCTTGTGGTGGATGCACCGGTTATAGGGGTTACTAACCCCCCTTTCATGACGGCTCCTTTTTACCGTACCCTTCGGGATGCTGAGGACCGGCGCATTGACAGACTGGCTTCCCACGCCTTCTCATGTGCTGGGACGGTTCTGCGCCCGGTCTGCGCCAGGACTCTTGTCAGAAAAGTACTAGATCACCGTCCTGAGGACCTCCCTTGGCGGGTGTTTAATGCGCTATCAGACTGTGATGCGTTTGTGAAGTTTATCCTCTCAGCGCTGGATGACACCATTAAGATGTGTGCTAGAACCTCTGCCCTTGTGGTAGCTATTCGCCGCCTGGTCTGGCTGCGACAGTGGGGTGCTGACGATGCTACAAAAAAGGCTCTCATTTGCCTTCCCTTCAGAGGACGGCGATTATTTGGGGCCCGTTTGGACCTTTTTGGTAAAAAGGGTAAAGCACCCTTGCGCAGAAGGCCGCTCTGGCTTCCCCGGGGCAGGGTCACCCCTCCACCTCCCTACATTAGTGTCAAATGTGAACCTGAGGTGTGCTTCCAACTGTTCGGTGTGGATTTCCACCATGGGGTGGGCAGGCAACGCCCTAGGCCCTCTGGCAGGACTAAGTCCAAATCTGCTAAGACCTCCCAAGCATGAAGGGACGCCCTCGCCCTTCTGGACGAGGGTACTGCTGCAGCAGCTGTCCACCATCTAGGAATGTACCTTCCCCTTCCGGTGGTTCCAGGAGGTTGTTCCCCTGGACACAGGATAGCTTTGCTGGGCGGTCCCGCTCAGTGGCTGTCAGGGTGCTTCTAGCCCCTGGTTTTCACTCAGGATTAGTGTAGGCCGTACTGGGCCTACAGAGTTTGGGCTTACTTACAGGTTGCCCTTAACGATATGGGGCTTTGGCCGCTATATTAACCTTCCTCCTTCCCTCAACAGTATGAGGCAGTCTGGGCCACGCTGGCCTATGGTAGGCCTGGCAATTCTACTCAGGTAGTCCTTATACGACACCTCTGTCTTGGGACACAGGTGCCCTGTGCAAGGGAGGCTTCCGGCGTTCTGTGGAGTACTAGATCTTCTTAGTTCTCCTTTTGTCTGCTGGACACCAAGACCATTGCTAGACTGTTTTGCAGGACCAACCCTGCGGAGTGAGGCATTATTTGTGGCCTCTTTCGTTCCCAGGTTACTCGCCATGGCGCGAATGGGGGTGATGTCTCGGACGTGCCCGGGGGGGGGTGTCTGCATTAGGATCTACCGGGTCGTCTTTCTTTACTCCCCAGTCCCTACGTCAGGCCGAGTGGATTGGTCGGCCGGCAGTGTCCCCTGGGAGTTACTGGATGGGTGCTCAGTCACCTCAATCCCTCATGGTCCCTTATCCGCTATCTCCATTCCTTGGATTCGGTTCAGGCTTGAGCCTTCTTCCTTGGCAACAAGTGGACTCCTGGTAACGGGGACTCTGTCCCCCTTTGCTGACATCTTATTCTCACCAGGCGGGATGGCAGCTGGTGGGCCCGTTGGTGGCGTATCAGATGATGTCCCTTATATACCGAGCCCTTGGGCTCTTCGGCACAGTAGGTTATTGATCCTACATGGGGTTCCAGCACCCCTGGGGCTTGGTCTGTGCTCATTCCCCCTTGGTAAGGTGGTTCCTCTGGAGCTGATTATATTCAAGTGCCCTGTCAGGGGGCACCCCCTTCCTTACTTGCATCTTCCTGTGAATGGTCACCTTGGGTACCAAGTCTCGCAGGTTGGCGGGGGGGGGGGGGGGAGACTTCTTCCACAACCCCCGGTGGTTCCTACGTAGGGTCCCCTAGAGCAGTGGTCCTCAACCCTGTCCTCAAGGCCCACCAACATGTCATGTTTTTTGGATCTCCAAATAGCCAGCTCTATTGCTATGCAGCTGCACTAATTACTCCACCTGTGCATCTATGTGGAGATCTGCAAAACCTGGCCTGTTGGTGGGCCTTGAGGACAGGGTTGGGGACCACTGCCCTAGAGGGTCCATCTTACCTACTGGTTTTGTTGAAAAGGTGTGCCTTCAGTTGACTCTTACTGCTGGACTTCTCCTCTTTAGGACCTGTCTATTTGGGGACTCTTGGCGTGTTGGAAGACAATGACCTGTTTTATTATTGGTCTGGAGCTCAAAGCAGGATGCTCACTCTGGAGGGTTCCTGACCCTGATTTGGGCAGGGGTGTACGTCCCCTGCTTCTCAGCGGTATTCGCTCCAATGGATGCCTTTCAGTGGCAGGTTATACTATCCTGGTGTCGCTCTGAGAGCCAACTAGGGTGGCCCTGTTGGGTCTTGCTTATACCACAGGGGCTCCGCCCTTGTTTTTACTGTTTTGACTCTTGGTCATGGGGGCTTAGTAAAATTATGCATAGACTTCTATGTTATATGCCTTCTATTCGTTCACCCTACTTGTGGGGTTCTACGCACGGTTGTGCTGATAAAGAGACCCGTGAGATTGATAGCCTGAGTGGCCTTTTGAACTGTGGTTCGCAGATGCTTCTGCTGAGGTCTGCTGACCTGTTTGCTACAGCACTCTGGTAACAGCCTATTTGTTCAGAAATTTCTTTCTGAGAATTTTCTTGCTTGAGGGTGTCAATGATGGCCTTCTGGACAGCAGTCAGGTCGGCAGTCTTACCCATGATGGCGGTTTTGAGTAATGAACCAGGCTGGGCTTTTTTAAAAGGCTCAGGAATCTTTTGCAGGTGTTTAGAGTTAATTAGTTGATTCAGATGATAAGGTTAATAGCTCGTTAAGAGAACCTTTTCATGATATGCTAATTTTTTTAGATAGGATTTTGGGGTTTTCATGAGCTGTATGGCAAAATTATCAGTATTAAAACAAAAAAACCTGAAAAATTTCAGTTGGTGTGCAATGAATCTCAAATATATGAAAGTTTGAGAGAGAGAGAGAGAATTCCTTCTTACGCCGGACCTCCGGTCCAAGTGGTGTTCTATGTTCATTGTAGTAGTCTAACTACGGACCTTATTCTTAATAATGCTAATATTACACATTCCCTCAACAGCTGTAGCAATTTTTCCCCTGAGGGTTTCTTGTCCCTTAAGGGGACTGATGCCCTTGGAGTCTGCGGGCACCTCCTTATGTATGCGCCTGATATTACCTGTTTCCAGCGCCACTGTGTCCTTCGGATTAATCCTTCTTGGATGCCTCCTGGTCCTGAGTAAAGCCCTTGGCTTCATGCTAGTGAAGGTGTCAGTATTCCCGCCTTCGGTCGGGTGACCAGTTCTCATTCCCCTTAGGGGGAGTTACAAGTTTTCCACGAGGCGTCTTTTGCCTGTCACCTGGTTGGGTCGTTACACTGGCCTATTCCTTTGAGGGGGAAGAATCTTCCCTTTTTCATTTTTTTCCGTTATATTGGTGCTTGGGTACCATTGGCCCTTCAGCACCAGGTTTTTTCTGTTGAATAAGTTACTGACTGTTGCTTGTCTCTGTTCATACCTTTCAAAGGTCTTGTTATGAGATTGACGTTAGAGCCTCTGCTCATGTCATGCCTGTTGCAAAGTTTTACAGGTGACAGCGCCTTTACTGTCCGCTGTGCCTTGTTTTTGGGGATCCCACCCTACTTTATGGACACTGCTATTGGATGTCCCATGTATAAGTATTATAGATGTAGCAGGACGTACTGTATGCTTAGAATAATACAATTCTGTGAGATAGCAATTCTACAGGTGAGTATTATATGCATAGAGCACGTCCTGCTCCACCCCACCCTGGTTTACATTTTTCTGGATCCCCTGTATGGTGATTGTTACCATTACTATTGTTACCAGTTGGTGGTTGGTTTCTCCCGGCTTCTTTCTCACTGCTTTTCAATACTGGGGATTTGTGGGAGGTCCCTGGGTGTATGAAGGGCCGGGAGGAGCCTGTTTTTGCATGTCTGCAGTGCACAGCGCCCTCTGGCGGAGGATAACCCATGTGTAAGTATTATAGATGGAGCACGACGTGCTGTATGCATATAATACCAATTCTACAGGTGAGTATTTCACAGAATTGTATTTTTTTAGCTCTTGCTGGGGTCAATTTTACAAACCATATGGTGTCTCCTGGAGCTTCAGGCAGCCTGCCAACATTAAGTGCTGCTGGGTTTCCTGTTATGGTGCATTGTCAGAGATGTCCGTTGGATTCAGGCATCACCACAGCTGGGATGCCGGGAAAGGAAGCTCCAAAATAGCTGCTTCAAGGAGAACATCTGTGCGGTTTTGGGGGATGCCCCGCTGTATGAAACCCTCAGGTCGCCTGAACGAACTCACTTTTCTTTGGTCCTGTGGTGTATGCACGGTCTCTCGTCCAGTCAACGCACTCTGACGAACGTCCCTTCGTCTAAGGGAAGCGGGCCCGAGCCACTGGTAGTCCCACCCCCTGCTTCCCTCTAACAGAGAGCGTGCCATTCCTCATTCACAAATGCCTGGCATGGGCACACTCCCTGCTAAAGGCATAGTAGGGATGTGGCCCCTGCTTGTGCATGGATCGGGAAAGAAGGGGAGTTTCCGGGTGACCTGGTGGGATTTCACACAGCTGGCCAGCCCAATTCTGGATGCCCCGGGGTTTGTTAATCTAGCGGCCATGGAATGCTAGATTCACGGGCTGTTGATGGGTGGGATTTTGGTCCACTTTGAGATGACTAAAGACCTTTTGTTACAAGAAAGTATAGCAGTTTGTGTCTTCTCAATACATCCTCTGGGCAGCATACTCCTGAGACTTCCGAGTCCCACCCACTAGGCAGGGAACACGTGACCACCATATTAACATAAAAACTTGACTCCCTCAATCCTCATTTGTTTTTGTGTTTGTTCCTCCGTGAGGCCGAAGCCAGACCACCAGCTCTCTAACCAGGAAAGTTTAGGTAAGTAACCGGCGCTGTGCAGGCAGGTCCATGTCCCGGTCCTGGAGGCATAACTTACCAGGGGCCGGGGGCACCTTCAGGTTTTTAGGCCAGTATTACATTTTTTTGATCTCCTTAGAGGAGACCAAGGAGTGTAAGCACTTATTTCCCTCTTTTTGAGGATTATTGGAGAAAGCTGGGATTGCCGATCCCAATTTTTATCAGATTTTAACGATTTTTACTTTATTGGTGTTCCATTTTTGGTGCATGTACCTTTAGGAGGCGGAGAGAAGAGAAGGCAATACTGAACAGCCGCTTCTCCCCAGCCCGACGCCTGTATATGCGGCTAACCCCACGGCTTTAGTGCCTCGCAGCACCTCCAGGCAGCCGGTTTTCGGTGGCTTCCGACCCGACAGATGCCTTTTCCTCCAGCCCGCGGCTTCTGTCCCGATGGCCGCCTCTTTCTCCAGCACGTGGCAAGCTGTTTGGTGGTCGCTCCCCTTCCTTGAGCACTTCCAGGTACGACTTTTGGCACGATCGCGCGGGAGAGTATTTTCTTGGCGGGAGGGGGGGGGGGGGGTTTAGTGGCTCAGTGACGTTATTTCCACGCACTGCTGGGTTTTGTGCATGGAAAAACATGTGCTTGGATCATTAAAGGGGCAGCACATAGTTTTTTTTGTATGATTATAACTGGCCTCCCTCGGACTCGGTTACAAGAGGGTTAAAATTAATTTAGGGGATTATACGCATACCCTATTTAGGAGGGATTAGAAATCTATTTCCCTTCACCTCAACTCTGAATGGCGGACCAGGAGAAGGACATTTTATCTTGGAACCATTATTTGAACAGATGGGAAATTCACCCACAGACCTTGTTAATGTGGACCCCATCGGTTACTCCGTCGGCTGCTGATTCTGGGAAGAAGAGGTCCAGCTCTGATCCAGTTAAGTTGCTATACATTTTTCTGTGGTATGTACTTTGGAATAGCGAGTTTTAGCCCCCTCTCTGAGTCAAGGTTCGGGGAGATAATGAAGGACCTTAAAAGCATTTTTCATCCTCTATTGAGGGCCTTAGGCAGCCGGAGAAGGTTGGGAACCAGTCCAGTTTTTCTTGCTCAGCCACAGGGCCTTTTGAACCCTCTTCTTTTTTCGGGCCTTTATTTCAGCTCATGAATTAGACATGCCAGAGGTTGATTCGGATGAGGAGGAAGTTTCTTGTAAGAGCAGGATCGGGCCTCTGTTTTGGAGATCTCCCCTTAGGGAAAGTTGTTTCCCCGGGGGACTTACCTTTCCTCTTGCATATGATTTATATTTCTAAGCAATTGCCTATGCAGTCACACCAATGTAAACAAACAACAACAAAGGTTTTCTTCAACTTCACCAGCATATCGCACCTCCTCATTTTACAATTAAAAATTGAAAAACCAAAACAGGGAAGGGATACAAGTAAGAAACGTACAGTTCGGAAAGGAAGAAAAAAACAAGGGGGGGGGGGGGTCTGGTTGAATGGGTCAGGGAAGCCGTTGCTGCTACAGGCCGTTGATTATTCCTGGAGAAATTTTAGGTAATCTGCAGATACTGTGAATTGCTCCTATGTACGCCAAGTCTCCCTGTATTGCTCATGGCTGTCCTTCAGGGAGGCAGTGAGCTCCTCCATCCTACAGATGGCCCTGACCCTGGACAGCCACATAGCTGCTGTTGGTGAGTCTGGAGATTTCCAGCAGGAAGGGATGCAGGCCTTAGCTGCATTCAGAAGAGGGTCCAGAAGGGGCTTCCCCCTAACCCGGACGGAAGTTGGCACCAGATTCAAAAGGTAACCAGCCTGGTCGACCCCCTAGGTCATCATCTGTCAGCCGTTTCACAATCTCTCCAACATTGACCCAGTGCTTAGTCAAACTGGGACATTCCCAGAAAATGTGGATCATTGTACCTCTTGCCTGAGCACATCTCCAGCATAGAGGGGAGGCAGAGGGAAACATCTCCGACAGCTGATGGGACAAAGTAACATCTAGTCTAAATTTTGTAGTAAATTTCTTGGTAGCGGTTGGATAGCGAAGATTTGTGTGCAAGCTGATACATAGCTTTTGATCCACTGAGAATACCCTGTCAAGTTCCCACTTCCACCCCTCCACGAAGGGAGTCACAAAGGAGTCAGACGGGCCCACCAACAAAGAGTACAAGCTGAATAGGGTTAATGTGTCCCACCCCTATACAGATTTTTTTCAAACAGGGTTAAAGCTCTAGAAGCTTGAACTACATGAGTAATGGAGTTTTGATAGTGTGAGAGTTGGAATGTCCTCCACATGTCAAGGCGCTGCAACAAGAGCTTCTGCCCTACACCACCCATTGTCCTCCCTCATATGCTGTATTCTAAAGCAATATTCCAAGTATGTCACACACCCCGCTTCCAATATTCATGACATCTGGGTTATAGCCAGTAGAGGGCGAACTTCTGCAGAGATGACAGGAAAAGAAGCCCCTCCCGGTCCATAAATACCTGGGACCTCCCACACTTTACCCAGTTTTCGTCTCTGCAGACGGCGAGCAAGTCAGAAGATGGCTGCGTCTCTTCCTTGCAGGTAAGCCAGGTTTACACCCGGCCATTTTGTCTTTCTGTCCGGACCTTGTTTGTTTTAGTCCCCATGCCTCCCAGCCTTGGCTGTAGGTCCGGGCGACAGTAGGCTACACCTTTAGAGGTGTATTAGGGAGCCATGCTCCTCTGTGAGACCCCATATTAAGGGGTAGGTGGTATCCGGGTTGATGATCCCGGTTTGGGATGCTCCGTCCATACTTTATCCCTTCCACCCTGTATTGCGGGATTCCCCCCCTTCCGGGTCTCCCTGTTCCCCTCTACTTGGGGGGGGTGCCTTTTTTCCTTCTCTCCAATACTTCTTTAGCGTGTGTGCGGGTATGTGCGTGCTTCTACACTCATCGCATGGGGTGTGTGGGCTTTTGGCCGCATGTGGAGGCCTTTTTTACATGGGGAGCTTCTTCCCCCTCAGGTTGCTTGTAAAGGGGGCGGGGTCGGGCGCTTAGCGCGCTCGCCGCGGCCTGCCCCCTTTGCTTATGGTGCCATTGCGGAGCGCAGCTATTTGCTGGGATCCGCGTCCTTCAGATGGGGGCGGGGCCAGGCGCGGTCTGTGCTGGCCCGCCCTTCTTCCCCCTCTCTCCCAGGAGCTCCTGGCTGGCAGGACGCCATTTATCCTCCGTGAGTGCCCTGCTGGGCCCCTCTTTTTTTCTTTATATGTGCGCTGCATGTTCATTCTAGCGCGTTGGGGCAGCCTGCCAATTTGTCCTTCCCTATGTTATAGATAGATAGAATATATATATATATATATATTCTATCTATCTGTGTGTGTGCCTGCTCATGGGTCCCTTCACATAGTGTCTTTCAGGAGGACTCCCTATCATTTATATTAAAAGGGGGTTCTCCCGGTCCTAGGGTCCCTTGCAGATAAAATTGGGGTCCTATAAATCCTCCCACTAGGGACTTAAAGGGGCATCCCGGGTTGCTAAAGCAGCGTAATTCTCTCAGGTCATTGCGACTACCTTAAAATCCCTATATGGAGGCTTCCCAGGATACCGGGCTTGGGCTCCCTTCGGGGCAATCCCGGCAGTGTGTGGGTTGTGGGGTGTCCCTTACGGGGGATAATGTACTGATTTACATACCATGTGCTCAGCAGGCCATAACGCGGCAGTCGGGGTCCCAGGCGTCTGGGTCCATGGCCCCGGGCTTCATCTCCTACCCCACCCCGCCTTATCCGCACCCCAAGTGACACTGTCATTGGCGGGGAGTCGCAATCTGATGTGTGTGCTAGATTGGCCAACATTGAGAAATTGATTTCTAGCTCTGCGGCCAGAAAGGCCCCAGCTAAGAGAAGACATCTGTCTCCGGCCGCACCGGTTTTGGATTTTGACGACTATGATTCCCTTGACTGGTCTGATTATTCCCCGCTTGAGGAGGGGGAATTGTTTGCTGAATCTGATGCTGAGGATCAGCAGTTTTTTGATGCTGATGCTGGGCAGGCGCAGGGGGATGCCATTGATACCCCCAGGGTCCTGGCCCATTTATTTGAGGTGCTGGATATTTCTCCTCCGGCGGAGTCTCCTCCGCTGAAAGGGGAATTCTTTGGAACTTCTAAGCCTTGCTTGGAGTTTCCAAATCAGAATCATTTTGAAAGCATGATTCTTAAGGAATGGGAGAGACCTAGCCGGCTCCCCGGTGTTTCTCAGGGATGGGATAGGAAGTATCCCTTTCCGGTGGACGCGGTTAATCCCCTCCCGAGGTCGATGCGCCCGTTCTGGGATTGTCCAACACCTCGGTTGTACATTCTCCAGATGCCACCACTCTAAAAGATCGTGAGGACAAGCGCATTGACCAAATGACCTGCCATGCCTTCGCTAGTGTGGGTTCAGCCTTGCGGCCTGTTTGTGCGTCTGCGCTCATGGCTGTGGCTTCCAGGTCTGTGGTTAGGGACCGGTTAAGTTGTTCCCAGCTTAACCCGGCCAGTGATGAATTCGCAGCCCTTAAGCGAATTGTTAATGTCTTTTTGTTTTATCCACCTTGGATGACACAATATGCATGTGTAGTAGAACCTCGGCGTTGCTAGTAGCTATTCACCGATCGGTCTGGTTGTGCCAATGGGCGGCTGACATTGCGGCTAAGAAATCACTTAACAGGGCTACCCTTCCTGGGTATGCGGCTGTTTGGAGATAAGTTGGATTTGGTGGCAAAAGGGGGAAAGTTACCACAATGTAAGAAGCAGCGTCGCTCCTTTCGGGGGGCAGGCTCCTTTGATCCCTCCTTTCGCGGTGCCAAAGCAGGCAGAGGAGCTGCGTACTCTACCTTCAGAGGTGATTCCTGGAACAGAGGCAGAGGACGCGCTCGTCCTGGACCTGCCTGGGGTTCCAAGCCCAAGCCCGCTGCCAAGCCAGCTCAGCAATGAGGGGGCGCCACTTTTTCTAGGTTTGGCCCCGGGAGGTCACAGACAAATGGATCTTGGAAGTGGTCTTTTCCAGGTACAAACTGGAGTTCGAGCACCGGCCTCCTCACAGATTCCTCAGATCTCGGGTGCCCTCGGATCCCCGGGCTGCGCAGGGGCTCCTGTTGGCAGCACAAAATCTTCTGGACATGGAAGTCATATGCCCGGTGCCTTTCTGACATGAAGGATGCTTACCTTCATGTACCAATCTTCCCAGCACACCAGAGATTTCTCAGGTTTGTGGTGGGAGATCAGCACTTTCAGTTTGTGGCCCTCCCTTTTGGGTTGACTTCGGCACCAAGGGTGTTCACCAAGGTGCTGGTGGGCCTAACGGCCCTTCTCAGCGCCCAGGGCATTCACATTGTGCCGTATTTGGACGACCTCCTCATTACCGCATCCTCTCTGCCGAGCTGGACACCAGGTTGGTGGTGACAACGCTGGAGAGGTTCGGCTGGGTGATCAACCATCCCAATTCTTCTCTCTCCCCCTCAAGGGAGATCTCGTTTCTGGGCATGAATCTGGATACCATTCGGACCAGGGTGTTCCTACCTCAGTCCAAAGTAGGGATGGCACTGGTGGGATTGATGGTGGCTGCCTTCGAGGCAGTTCCCTTTGCTCAGTTTCACATGAGGTCGCTCCAGCTCCATCTATTTTTGGCCTGGGACAGATGTCCCCAGTCATTGGATCAGTCATTCCTGATGTCTCCCCGGGTTTGGCAGTCCCTTCAGTGGTGGCTGGAACCAAGCAATCTGATGAGGGGCAGATCTTTTCTGACGCCTTGTTGGGAGGCGGTTACCACGGATGCCAGCCTGTTGGGCTGGGGAGGTTTTTGGAAGACACATCAGTTCAAGGGGCTGTGGGGTCCTCAGGAGGCTCACACCCCCTTCAATGTCCTGGAGCTGAGAGCTATTCGGTTGGTTCTGTCATGCTTGACGCATCACCTACGGGGCTTACCGGTTCAGGTTTGATCAGACAATCGAACTGCGGTAGCTTACATCAATCACCAAGGAGGGACTCGCAGCAGGAGTGCCCTCAGGGAAGTTTCTCTGATTCTTGCATGGGCGGAGTAATGTTCCATGCATCTCAGCAGTGTACATTCCGGGAGTGGAAAACAGAGGTTGACTCCCTGAGCAGGGGATCCTCTCGCCGAGGGGAATGGTCTCTCAACCACAAGGTATTCCGGTCCATCTGTCACAGGTGGGGGTTTCCGGAGGTGGATCTCTTTGCCTCACGTCACAATCACAAGCTCCCAAAGTTTGTGTCTCTGTCTCAGGATCCTCTGGCCTTGGCAGTGGACGCCATGTCTTTTGCCTGGAGGGATCTGGGGTTCCTGTATCTGTTCCCCCCCCTTCTCCATGGTAGGCATGGTGGTGCGCAAGCTGGCTCTAGAGGGTGCGTCAGCAATTCTGGTGGCCAAGACGGGTTTGGTTCACAGACGTCTGGTGGTAGATCAGTACAGGCTGCCACTGTTTCCGGATCTGATCTCTCAAGGTCCACTACGTTACCCCAATTTACAAACGCTGGCTTTGACGGCGTGGCTGCTGAATCCTCCATCTTAAGGGAGGAAGGTTTGTGATTCAGACTCTTGTTAGAGCTAGGAAGAGATCTTCCTCTAACATATACTACAGGACTGGGAGGTCCTATATTGACTGGTGTGAGGCTAGGGCTTTGCCTTGCAAGGTGTTTTCGATTCCTAGGATCTTGGAGTTTCTTCAACACGGTCTGGACCTGGGGTTCCAGCTTAGTACCTTGAAAGGGCAGGTCTCTGCCCTGGCGATCTTTTTTCAAAGGTCTTTTGCTCTGCATCCTCTTTTTCCAGGGGGTCACTCATGTGCGGCCCCCTAGAAAGCCTTTGGTGCCCATTTGGGATTTGAATTTGGTTCTGTCGGCCCTCCAGGGGCCTCCTTTTGAGCCGGTGCAGGATGTTGCTCTTTCTGTGCTCACTCAAAAGGTTGTCTTTTTGGTGGCTATTACCTCTGTTCGGCGTGTCTCTGAGTTGGCGGCTCTGTCCATCCAGCCCCCCTACTATGAGAGACACCAGGACAAGGTGGTTTTTCGCTTTAAGCCAGATTTTCTTCCTAAGGTGGTTTCTGCCTTCCACCTCAATCAGAATGTAGTTCTCCCTTCCTTGTGTCCTAAGCCTAGCAATGACCAGGAGAGGGTTTTGCATTCTTTGGATGTGGTTCGTTGTGTGAAGTACTATTTGGTGGCTACTTCTCCCTTTCGTAAGACGGACGCCTTGTTCGTGGTGCCCTCCGGGCCTAGGAAGGGTTTGGTGCCCGCCAAGTCTACCATTAGTAAATGGATACGTCAGGCCATTGTTGGGGCCTATTCTGCCAAGGGGAAGGTTCCCCCTTTTCATATCACTGCTCATTCTACTCGTGCTGTTGGTTTCTTGGGCTTTCCAGCGCCAGGCCTCTGTTGAACAAGTTTGTAATGCTGCTACTTCTTGGTCTTCTACTGGTCTTTTGTTCATACTTTTTCCAAGTTTTATAAGGTTGATGTGCGGGCCTCAGCTGTTTTTGACCGCAAGGTTCTGCAAGCTGCAGTGGTTTAAATTTGTGCATTGATGCCTTGTTTGGATCCCCACCCTGGTTGGACACTGCTATTGGATGTCCCAGATGTCATGAATATTGGAAGCGGGGTGTGTGACATACTTGGAATAATACCATTTTGTGATTGCTCACATGTAAAATGGGTATTATAAGTATGTCACACACCGCTTCATTCCGCCCCTTTTTGTATTCTGGATCCTTTATATGGTGAACCTTTTATTAAGAGTTTTGGATTTGGCTCTTCCTGGTCCCCTTACTGCTTTCCTATACTGGGTAATGTGTGGGAGGTCCCAGGTATTTATGGACCGTGAGGGGCTTCTTTTTTTTCTGTCATCTCTGCAGAAGTTCGCCCTCTAATGGCTATAACCCAGATGTCATTAATATTGGAAGCGGGGTGTGTGACATACTTATAATAGCATTTTGTGATTGCTCACATGTAAAATGGGTATTTTTGTTTTGCCCAGGCCCAAAATGAGACATCTGAGAGACTCACCCGAAAGTCAGGGTGGCCAATAACCAGTGTCAAGGGTGAGAGGGGGGAGATGTGTCGGGTTTTGAGAAGTATTTTGCTGCTATCCTTCTAGTGGGGAAGGGTGTTTATTAAGTACTGGGAAGTGTTCCAGCGGGAACCAGGGAAGGCCCGGAAGGAAAGTGGGGTATTCTGCTTGTTCGATAAGGGTCCACTGCTTCTGGTTAGAATGCCTGCATCAGTCTATCATGCTTACCAGATGGGCAGCTGCCGCATAAAGTTTCCAGTTGGGGCGTCCAATGCCCCCTGCTGGTTGCTAGAGCCAAAAGTGAGGCCAGTAATCTGTGTGATTTACCTGCCCACACAAACCTAGAGCATAGTCCCGTGACCCACTTAAAGAACGAGTGGGGCACCTTGAAAAAGATATAGTACTTTGGGTAAAATATTCATTTTTATAATTTTCCCTCTACCGAACCAGGTGAAGGTGCCTCTGGTACATCTCTGCAAATCCTCCTCCACAGCAGCGGGGGGAAATTAACCTCCCTGGCGTTGTGAAATAGACAAATGCAATGGCAACGAAAGCGTTACCATTGCATTTGTCTCTGACACACGGCTCCGCCCCCATGAGCCTCTGCGGCTCACAGAGACGGAACCCGGAAGCGGAGACGGACGCCGCAGCCACGGCTCTCACCTGCGATCGCGGCGGAGACATCGCTGGATCGCAGGGAGAAGGTAAGGAGGCTGCGCCGCCCGCTCTTGCTCCCAGATCGATCCCAAGCGTGACTCGGGGTTACCGCCACTTACAGCGCAAATTAACCCCGAGTCACGCTCGGGATCGCCGCCAAGGGGGTTAAAGCTGTTGATTTTGTGGGGGAGTGCCGGTATTTGTGTTCCCAAATAAGTAATTGCATCTTGCCCCCAGGCGAAGAAAAAGTTGTCCGAGATGTGTTTTAGTCTCTTCTCGAGGACATTGATATTTAGGGCTGAGGATTTTTGGTAATCTTTGTAGTTCAACAGTGTTTGGTAGCTTTTGAGTCGGGAGGGTTGTTTCCGGCTTGGTTATAAAAAAGATTGAATCATCTGCGTAGGCTGCAACCTTGTGTTTTATCTGCCCAACCAGTATACCAGAGATATCTGGGTTCTTCTTAATAGTGCGAAGGAAAGGTTCCAGGGAAAGTATGAATATCAGAGGGGAGAGCGGGCAACCCTGCCGCGTGCCATTAGCTAACGTAAAAGTTCCGCAGGGGCATGAGTATGAAGGCGAAATCCATCGGATCAGGTTTTCCCTCAAACCTATGTGCCTGAGAGTGGCAAATAGTAATAGTAAGTCCCAATTAACCCTGTCAAAGGCCTTCTCAGCATCTGTCGAGAGAAGGACAGAGGAAATATTCTTTTGAGTGCGCCCAATGTATCAGGTTGATTACCTTTGTGGTATTGTCCTTGCCCTCCCTTGAAGGCACGAAACCCACCTGGTCCAGTGGATAAGGGAGATGGGTCTGTAACTGCTGCACTGTGTTGGGTCTTTGCTTTCTTTGGGGATAACAGTTATATTTGCCCTGAGTGTATATCTGGTCGGGGGTACCCTATCCTTGAGGGAATTGATGGCCGATACAAACTGTGGGCCAAGGGTCTCCGCAAATCCATAACTCAAATTGCCAACTGGGCTAGGAGCTTTGCCAGGTTTCGTGTTTTTGATGGCCCTCAGGAATTCCTCCCCGTTCAATTTCCCTATCAAGGGAATTTATCACCTCTTGCTTTAGCGTGGGGAGGCCAGACTCCTGAATATAAATGGCTAGGTTATTCTGTTGATCGGAGGACTGGGCTTAGGGCAAATTATAGAGATTTTCATAATAATCGCTGAACATGTTTTCTATATCCCGCACCACATGCTTTCTATTTCCTTTGGGGCCATGTATAAGTAGGGTAAAGTTTTTGCTACGCTAAATTCTGATGGACCTAGCCCGTGTAGTTCTGCACTTGTTACCATATTCGTAGAAAAATCTATGGCAGCGCACGGCCATACTCTTTGCTTCACTAAAGCAGATGTCCCTAAGGAAATCCCGGAGGCTCGCAAGTTTAGCCCCCACCTCCCCAGACAGGGTCTGTTTGTGCATGGTTTCCAATTTGATTTTTTCCTGGGTTATATTGACAATTTGGTTGCTCCTTTCTTTCTTTAAAGGAGCCCCTTGCTTTATTAGTACCTCCCTGACCATGTACTTGTGGGCCTCCCATAGAGACATCCGCGAGGCCTCCCCAGTGCCATTTATCTAAAAAAAAAAAAAAAATCCCTGATGGCTTTTTAGATGTCCTCCCTGGCCTCGGGGACCTGCAGAAGCGGGTCATTGAGCTGCCACTGGCCCCTAAGGGGGGGCCGTCTGGGATGGACAGGGTAAGGGTGATCGGGGCATGGTCCAAGAGTGTGATATCCCCTATGTCCATGGCCACTATGAGATGCAAAGATTTGTGTGGGATCAGGAACCAATCAATTCGGGAGTACGAATTATGCGGTGCGGAGTAGAACGTGTAGTTCAGGGTCCGCCACGTATCCATAAACTGGTTGGTTAAGGAGCAGGCTCTTGATTTTTCTGAGTGCAGAGAAGGGGATACGTTAAATTCCCCACCTACTACAAGAACCCCCCTCTGTAAATGAGGTCAATTTATCTAATGAAGAATGCACACATTTTTTACTGGTTGGAGTTAGGACAATAGCAAGTTACCAAGGTAATTTTTTGAGAGAAAAGTATACCCTTTACAAATGGAAACCTACCCTCCAGGTCATGGAGAGAATCAAGATGAGTCCAGGGCATGGAACCGGCCACCAGAATTGCCACCCCCCTAGATTTAGAGTCCAGGGAAAGGCTATGGTACGGATTCCTGAATATATGGTTGGTAAGATTGTGAGATTTCCCCATATTCTTAGTATAAAGTACGTCCTGCTCCAGATAAGAATCATTACACTTGGGTATTACTCCGCCAGTTGGCGCTGGACTGCAGAGACCGCAAAATTGGCTCCTCCCGGCCCCTCAAATACCCGGGACCTCCCACAAATCCCCAGATCTTCTCTGCAGTCTGGACTGCGAAGGTCAAGAAGATGGCTCTCTTCTCGCAGGTGAGCCGGACTATTGGCATGCGGCCCTGTAGGACTATTCCCACCCGTCCCATTAGTAATGTGCCTCCCAGCCTTGGCTGCGCTGGTCCGGGTGATGGTAGGCAGCACCGCTGTCAGGTGCTTAGGCGCGCTGCTCCACCGCAATCCCCCACCAAAGGGTAGGCGGTATAGGCATATGGTGAGCCTCTATGGGATTCCCCTCCCGCCCTATTGCCCCTTGCCCCTATCTATCGGGGGGCCCTCCCTCGTAGCTCTCGGGGGGGGGGGGGGGTGTCTATATGTGTGTCTCTATATGTCTTAATGTTTTCACTGTATTGTGTGCTTCTTTCGGTGTCGTCCTCCGCGCTGACTTGTTTTGGTTGCACTGGTTGTGTTTTGAAAATGCCGCCACCGCGCGCGCTCCTCTGTGCTCCGCGGTTGGCGGCAGCATTACCTCAGGCGCTGTTGCGCGGTCATTGGCTGCTTGTCATGTGTGCTGCTTCGCGCTCTTCGGGGGGGGGGGGGGCCGCGGTTGGCGCGTTCCGCGTCACTGTCTCCGCGGCCCGCCCCTCGAGGTATACCCGGTGCCATCTTTTGCTGGATTCGGCTGCTGCGTGACTGGCATCTACCTACCGCAGCTTTATTTACTTTGTCTTTATATTAGTCACTTATGGGGTTCTCTTCGTTTGTCTTTCAGACGGGTCGAGCTCCATTGGTTTCTCCCGGCCCTACTCCCTCTATTTAGTTATTTAACTTGTGAGGCCTAGTGTGTAAATTACTCCCACTTCCCTAGCGGGCTATTTGGGCATCCCGGTTTGCTTTTATAGCGTCAATCCTTATCGGCTTATTGTGCCGCTATAATCACCATATGGAGGCGTCTCAGGATAATGTGCTCGGGGTTCCTTCGGGACAAGCCCGGCTGTGTGTAGCTTGTGGGGTGTCCCCTACTAGTGCTGACAATGTGCGGGTCTGTATACCTTGTGCCCAGCAGGTGCTTGCGCTGCAGCCTGGTTTACCAGTAGCTGGGCCTGCGCCACGTATGGCTTCACATACTCCCCCAAGCTTAAATTTGACTCCTATTGAGTTGCATACCAGTGGGGACTCTCAGCCTGGGTTATACCCCCTTGGAAGAAGGGAAATTGTTCTGACTCGGAGTCATCTGATGAGAGGCCCAGGGGTCATGATGATTCTGGCTCTGACCCCTGGGCCCCAGATACTGATAGGCTGTTGGCTCAGATTTTTGAGGTACTGTCTATCTCTCCCCCGGCTGCGGCCCCCAGGCAGCAGGGGGAATGGTTTCATACTGCTAAGCCAAGTTTGGAATTTCCCGAGCAAGCCCATTTTAATAACGTCGTGCTCAAGGAATGGAGGCGTCCCAGCAGACTTCCCGGTGTCCCTAAGAGTTAGGATAAGAGGTACCCCTTTCCTGCTGATGTGGTGAAGGGCTGGTCATCCCCTCCAGAGGTGGATGCCCCGGTCCTAGGGTTGTCCAACAACTCTGTTATGCATTCCCCTGACTCTACTATGTTGCGGGATGGTGAGGCCCGGCGTATTGATCAGCTGGCGTCCCATGCCTTTGCCTGCATGGGGGCGGCGCTGTGTCCGGTCTGTGCCTCTGCCATTACAGCTGTGGCTATTTGGACCCTGCTGAGAAGTGTCCTAGATGGTGCTTCTGATGTGTCTAGTGAGGAGTTTAATGCTCTCTCTCATTGTGATGTTTTTGTGACTTATGTCCTTTCTGCCTTGTATGATACCATTAGGATGTGTGGCAGAACCTCTGCCCTTGCGGTGGCTATATGCCGCTCGGTATGGCTGCGCCAGTGGGCTGCTGACAACGCTGCCAAGAAGGCTCTTACTGGTTTCCCCTTCAAAGGACTCTGCCTGTTTGGGGACCGCCTGGACCTGTTTGCTAAGGGAGGCAGGTTACCCCAACGCAGGCGGCAGTCTCGGCCCTTTCGGGGCCAGGGCTCCTTTTCTTCCCCCTACCGTGAAGCCAGACAGGGGAGGGGGGTCACACTTACTGGGGCCCGAGGAGATTTCTGGGGTAGGGGCAGAGGACGTGGACGCCCTGGCTCATCCTGGGCCTCCAAGCCTAAGTTTTCTCCCAAGCCCCCTCAGGCATGAAGGGGCACCCTCACCCATCCGGGTGGGGGGACGGCTTCAGCATTTTGCTCACGTCTGGAGGCTTCATGTCTCAGACCGGTGGATTCAGGAGGTGGTGTCCTCCGGTTACAAGATAGTTTTCTGCCTGGCCACCCCCAAGATTTATCAGGACCTTATGTCAGCTCAGGCTCTAGTTCTGGCGGTGCAAAGCCTTCTGGAGCTGGGGGTCATCTGTCAGGTCCCCCTATGAGAAAGGGGCAAGGGTTTCTATTCCAACCTTTTCACCGTGCCCAAAAGAGATGGGTCAGTCAGGCCCATCCTGGACAAATTTGTCAGGTGCAGGCACTTTCGCATGGAAACTTTGCGCCCTGCCATCAGTTCCCTGCGTCCAGGGGACTTCATGATGTCTGTGGACATCAAAGATGCTTACCTTCATATTCCTGTGTTTCCAGGTCATCAAAGGTTCCTCAGGTTTGCTCTGGAGGATCAGCACTACCAATTTGTGGCATTGCCCTTTGGTCTTACTTCAGCTCCCAGGGTGTTCACCAAGGTGCTGGCAGCAGTGATGTCTCTGCTCAGGTCTCAGGGCATTTGCGTGCTGCCCTATTTAGACGACGTTCTCATCACTTCTCAGTCCCTTCAACAGGCAGAGCGGGATACTCAGCTAGTAGTGTCCACGCTGGAGTCATTTGTCTGGGTGATCAACCATCCCAAATCTTCCCTGTCTCCATCCTTGGTGACCCCCTTCCTGGGAATGAATCTGGATACAGTTCAGGCAAGGATTTTTCTTCCTCAGCAGAAGGTGGACAGTCTGCTAGCTCAGGTTCAGTTCCTGCCATCTTGCCCTCATCCCTCCATCAGGCAGGGAATGCAGCTGGTGGGCCTGATGGTGCCGTGCTTCGAGGCGGTCCCTTATGCCCAGTTTCACATGAGGCTGCAACTCCACCTCTTGTCAGTATGGGACAAGGATCCTGCGTCCCTGGACCAGACTCATGGTGCCTAGGAGCTTATCTCCTCCGTCCCCTCGTCCCCACGCGTGGGGCAACGTGGTTATCCGGCTGGTGATCCGGATTTGGGATTCCCCGTCCCGGTCCCTTCTTTTTAGCCTGCCTTCCCTCGCCTGGTCCCTTCTCCCTTAGCGTGGGGGGGGGTGGCGTTTGGGGGTATCTTTAATATTGTGTGTTCTGGCCTGAATGATGTGTGTGTTTTTCGGTATACAGCTAAGCAGGGCTGCGGTCTGATGTTTTTATGTCCCCGGCCTGCGGTGGCTCCGTGCGTGCTTTCTTTGGGGATGTGCTGCGTGGCTGGGCGGGGCCTGTTTCTGGCACCCGCCTCGCTACGTGCGGCCGCGGTGCTCGTCTCTAGGGGGCGGGGCCGCGTTCATTCGCGGCCCGCGCCGTGCTGGCGTAAGCGGCGGGCAGGGCCGGAGCGCTTCATGCGCTTTGCCGGCCAGCCCTCAGTCTCCTCGCTCCGGTGTGGAGCGTCTGGAAGTAATCCCTCAGGTGTGTGCACGGGTCCATCTGGGGTCTGCTGGAGCCCACAGAGAAGGCTCCACAACAGGCCAGCGAAAGAGCTCTGTCTTGGGCTTAGGGGTGACGCAGTGCTTTCTACATCAGAAAGGCAAGTTTTCTTTTTCCCTTTTTTTATTTTCTGTGATGCGCATGCATGTTAAGTATTTTACCCTATGGTGATATGGCCAATTTGGAAGTAATCCCCCCTATATTGGTTGCACTGATTATTACTGTGCTGTGCACTCTTGAGCCCATTGGGGGTATAGAGGGCTGCTTATTGATCTGTGATTGCCATTTTACCTTGGGTATTTAATGTTAGTATTGTTTGGTGTGTGTGTGTGTTTACGCTTGCTGCATACCTTTTTGTACTTTCTGGGGGCTGATTGTGGGCTCTTCCTTACAGGTCCGGGGATTCCCGGTCTGATATACCTGGCTAGTCTTATTTAAAAAAAAAAAATCCTCCCTCTCCTGGGACTTTAATTATAAAAGGGGCATCCCGGGTTGCTTAATGCGTAAATCCCTGGGTTTTTGCGAATGCCATAATTTCACCATATGGAGGCTTCCGACATTACCGGAAACTGCTCTTCGGGGCTATCCAGGCTGTGTGGGGGTTGTGGGGCTCCGCTCCCAGGTGATGATGTCATAATATGTATTCCATGTGCACAGCGGAATATTGCGCGCCAGTCCGGCACTCCGGCTTCTGGCTCCTTGCAACCTCCGTCATCTCCTACCCCCCCCCCCACCTATTCCGGACCCAGTGTGATGTTGTCAAAGGTGGGGATTCGCAATCCGAGGTGTGTGCGCGGTTTGCCAGCCTCGAGAAAATAGTCTCCACCGCGGTGGCTCAGAAGGCTACGGCTAAGCGGAAGCACCTTTCTCCAGCATCACCTGTTCCGGAGGAGGAGGTGTTGGAAGTGTTGGATTGGTCTGATTGTCCCCCGGCTGAGGAGGGGAAGCTTCTAGAGGAGTCGGACGAGCCTGCAGACCAGCAATTGTTTGATACTGCTGGAGATCAGGCTGCGGGGGTGTTCCTTGACACTCCTTCCATTTTGACTCAAATGTTTGAGATTTTGGCTTTGGATCCACCTGAGGTGGTCCCCCCGAGAGTTGTTTGATGTACCCAAGCCACGTTTGGTGTTTCCCAGACAACAACACTTTGTGAGGGTTGTCCTTAAGGAATGGGAACAACCTACGCGTCTTGTTGGAGTTCCTCCTAGTTGGGATAAGCGTTATCCTTTTCCGGAGGATTTGGTGAAGCTTTGGTCTGTTCCCCCTGACGTCGATGCCCCCGTGTTGGGGCTGTCTAAAACGGCTGTGTTGCACTCCCCTGACACTACTACCATCAAGGATGGTGAGGATCGTCGAATTGATCAATTGGCTCGCCATTGTTTTATCAGTGCTGGATCGGCACTGCGGCCAGTTTGTGCTTCTGCGCTTCTTTTGATGGCTGTCAGGTCCATTGTTAGAGATTTGTACGCAGATCTTGATCCCACTTGTGATGAGTTCTTTTCTCTCAAGCAGTGTGAGTCGTTTATTTCCTTTGTCATGACCGCCCAGGACGATGCGCTCGCGATGTGTAGCAGGACCGCGGCCCTGTTGGTTGCTATTCGTCGGTCGGTGTGGCTGCGTCGGTGGACGGCGGACTTTAGCTCTAAGAAGTCGCTTACAGCCCTTCCTTTTGTAGGTTTGCGCCTGTTTGGCGACAAATTGGATTCAGTTACCAAGGGTGGTAAGTTGCCTCATCGCAAGAGGCCGCGTCGTTCCTTTCGGGGAGCGGCTTCTTTTAGTCCCTCCTTTCGGGGAGCCAGAGCGGGCAGAGGGGCCTCCTTTCCCGCTACCAGAGGTGCAGGTTGGACCCGGGGGAGGTGCCGTGGCCGTCCCGGTCAGTCCTGGGGCGCCAAGCCCAAGCCTGCTGGCAAGCCCGCTCAGCAATGAGGGGGTGCCCTCACCCGTGCGGGTGGGGGGACGATTGCGACACTTCTCCCAGGTTTGGGACCAGGCGGTTCTAGACAGATGGATCCGGGAGGTGGTGTCGTCCGGTTACAAGCTGGAGTTCGAGTCTCGCCCTCCTTCACAGTTTTTCCGGTCTCGGGTGCCCACCGACCCTTTGGCCGCGCAGGGGCTCCTGGCGTCGGTGAAGAATCTTCTGGAAATGGCGGACATCCGGCCGGTGCCGCACTTGGAAGTGGGCCTCGGGTATTACTCCAATCTCTTCACAGTCCCCAAGGACGGGTCGGTGCGCCCTGTTCTGGATCTGAAGTTCCTCAACAGGTTCATCTGTACACGGAAGTTTCGCATGGAAACTCTGCGATCAGCCATCCGTTCTCTTCGGCAGGGGGACTTCATGGCGTCCATAGACATCAAGGATGCTTACCTTCATGTTCCCATCTGCCAGGCTCATCGTTTTCTTCGGCTCGTGATGAAGGATCGGCATTTTCAATTCGTGGCACTTCCGTTTGGCCTTACCTCGGCTCCAAGAGTGTTCACCAAGGTGCTGGCAGGAGTGATGGCCATTCTCAGAACTCAAGGCATTCGTATCGTACCTTATCTGGACGATCTTCTCATCATGGCTCCTTCTCTCAATCAATCGGAGACACACCAGGACGGTGGTCTCCACGCTGGAAAACTTCGGTTGGGTGATCAACTATCCCAAGTCCTCCCTCGCCCCGGCCAGGGTGGTAACCTTTCTGGGAATGCGGTTGGATTCTTGTCAACACAGGGTTTTTCTGCCCCAATCCAAGATTTTTCTGATTCAGGAATTGGCTCGGTTCCTTCTTTCCAATCCTCGACCGTCCATCCGTCTGGGGATGAGACTGGTAGGGTTGATGGTTGCCTCTTTCGAGGCAGTGCCTTTTGCTCAATTTCACACAAGGACGCTTCAGCTTCATCTGTTGGCGTCTTGGGACCGGCGACCATGGTCGTTGGATCGGCCCTTCCAGTTGTCCTCCTGGGTCCGGCAGTCCCTTCAATGGTGGTTGGTCTCGACCAGTCTCTTGAGGGGCAGGTCTTTCCTGAGTCCTCTTTGGGAAATTGTCACCACGGACGCCAGTCTTTTGGGATTGGGGGGATTCTGGAAGGCAGTGGGGGCCTCGAGAGGCCCACTTGCCCATCAATGTTCTGGAACTGAGAGCCATCTGGTTCTTTTTCATTTGACTCAGCATGTTCTGGGCCTTCCGGTTCAGGTTCGCTCGGACAATCGGACAGGGGTTGCTTACATCAATAATCAGGGAGGGACTCGCAGTCTGGGGGCCCTCAGAAAGGTGTCCCTGATCCTGACCTGGGCGGAGGCCCATGTTCCTTGTCTCTCGGCAGTTTACATTCCGGGTGTGGAAAACAGGGAAGCGGATCTGTTGAGCAGATGCTCTTCCCGTCTGGGGGAATGGTCTCTCCATCCTCAAGTTTTTCGGTTTCTGTGTCTCCGGTGGGGGACACCGGAGGTGTACCTATTTGCCTCTCGTCACAATTGCAGGCTTCCGACCTTCGTGTCGCTGTCTCAGGATCCTCTGGCTCTGGCGGTGGACACAATGTCTCTGAGCTGGGGGGATCTGGGGTTTCTGTACCTTTTTCCTCCGATACCCATGCTAGGCAAGGTGGTACGGAAGCTGGCTCTGGAAAGGGTGTCCGCCATTCTCGTGGCTCCAAGGTGGCCAAGGCGAGTATGGGTCGCAGACATCGTTCGGCTGGCGGTGGATCAGGTCGTTCTGCCTCTTCGGCCCGATCTGCTCACTCAGGGTCGGCTGTGTTACCCCAATTTACCAACGCTGGGTTTGACTGCTTGGCTATTGAAACCTTCATCTTGAAGGAGGACGGTCTTTCTGACTCGGTCGTTAAGACTTTGATCTGTGCCCGGAAGAGGTCTTCTTTTACCATCTACTATAGGACTTGGAGAGCCTATATCGCTTGGTGTGAGGTTAGATCTTTGCCGTGTAGGGTCTTTTCGGTTTCCAGAATTTTGGATTTTCTGCAATCAGGGCTGGACTCTGGTCTCCAGCTGAGTACTTTAAAGGGGCAGGTTTCTGCCTTGTCTCTTTTTTCTGAAGCCTTTTGCGCTTCATCCTTTAGTCAAAACCTTTTTCCAGGGGGTTACGCGTGTGCAGCCTCCCAGGAAGCCATTGCTCCCTGTTTGGGACTTGAACTTGGTTCTTTCTGCTCTTCAGGCTCCTCCCTTTGAGCCCTTGCAGGATATTGCTCTTTCTACCTTGACTCAGAAGATTGCCTTCTTGGTGGCGATCACTTTGGTTCGGCGTGTCTCGGAGTTGGCGGCCTTGTCGATTCAGGCGCCCTACTTTGAGAGGCATCAGGACAAGGTGGTTTTTCGTTTCAAACCGGACTTACTTCCTAAGGTTGTTTCTGCTTTTCATTTGAATCAGGATATTGTTCTTCCCTCCTTGTGTCCTAAGCCTAAGAATGACAAGGAGAGGGTTTTGCATTGTTTGGATGTGGTACGCTGTGTTAAGTACTACTTGCTTATTACTTCTCCTTTTCGTAAGACTGATGCCTTTTTTGTGGTGCCCTATGGGCCTAGGAAGGGTTTGGCTCCGGCTAAGTCTTCCATTAGCGAATGGATTCGTCAGGCGGTTATTGGGGCCTATTTGGCCAAGGGGAAGGTTCCCCCTTTTCGTATCACCACTCATTCTGCTCGTGCTGTTGGAGCGTCCTGGGCTTTTCAGCACCAGGCTTCTGTTGAACAAGTTTGTAAGGCTGCTACTTGGTCTTCCGTTCATACTAAGTTTTATAAAGTTGATGTGTGGTCTTCAGCGGATGCTGTGTTTGGCCGCAAGGTTCTGCAGACTGCAGTGGCTTGAGTTATGCTTCATTTTGCTGTCGGATACCCACCCCTTGTGGACACTGCTTTTGGATGTCCCTATCGGCAGAATTAAAGGGGACACACAGAGAATAATATCATTTTGTGAGTACTCACCTGTAAAATGGATATTGTCAGCGTGTCACACACCCCGCTTCACCCGCCCTTTTTTGGTATTCTGGATCCTCTATATGGTGAAGCTTTCCTTTATTTTATTTTGAGGTTAGCGTTGGATTTCCTGGTACCTTGTCTTACTGTTGTTTGAATTCACTGGGTGTTAAGTGGGAGGTCCCAGGTATATCTAGGCCAGGAGGGGCTCGTTTTCAAGAATTCTCTCTGCAACGTCGCCTCCTGCCTCCTATCGTCAGAATTAAAGGGGAAGCGGGGTGTGTGACACACTGACAATATCCATTTTACAGGTGAGTACTCACAAAATGGTATTTTTCTCAGGGATATTATTTTAAATGAGCGGAAGGATCCTGCTAGGAAGAGTAACAGATTGTGGGGTCTTAAAAGAAGGTATCCTTTTTCTGAAGAGGATTCAAATTTTTGCAAAAAATGTACCAAGCTTTATGCTTCTTTTGCTAAGGTTTTGAAGGGGGCGGATTTAGCCTATTAAAATACCCTTTTAGATAAGAAAATTGATTCGCTGCTTAAATGAGCTTGGCAGGATGATTCTAACACGCTCAGACCAATTCTGGCTTCTACCTGTGTTATCACGAATTTGGGAGGCAGTTAAAGGACTGTCTGTTGGAATGGACTAATATGGAGAAGATACTCAAGACCTTACCTATACTTTTATTTGGGTATGACATTTATTACGGATTCTATGGCTGAGTCTGTTACATTTTTGGCGCAAAGTATGGTGACCAATTCTGGTGATATTGGGTCAAAGATGCGCCTTTGTGCTATGCCCTTCAATGGGCTGTTTCTTTTTGGTCCTGAGCTGGAAAGAGTCTTGGATAGGTTGGCTGATAGGAATAAATGCCTTCCTACCCGGTTTAAAGGTCAGGTTAATAGATTTCATACCTAGTCTTCTTTCAGGGGCTCCTTTCTTAACAGGGAAGCTCCTAAAAGAACCACAGCCTCTGCCGGGAAAGGGAGATTTAGAGGTTCCACACTGTTTGGGACTTTTCAGCCCAAACCTAAGAAACAATAACACCAGGCTACGCATTGGGACCAGACTGAGGTTCTTTCACAGCGCTTTGCAGAACTTTTTAGATTTCCTTTTTATTTTAATGGGAATAAAGGGTTTTCACATTGAATTTGCTCAAATTCTTCCCCCAAAGTTTTTGGCCTTCCCTCTGCCTAAAGGTTTGGAAGAGAGATTAGCAATCCAAGAAAGTCTGACTACCATGTTGTCAAGGGGGTGGTTATCTCAGTCCCTCATCAACAGCAGGGTGCAGTATTTTATTCCAGCATCTTTCTGCTAAAAAAAGACCTCGGGAGGGTTCAGGTTTATTCTGAACCTAAAGAAGCGCAATTTTAATTTTCGCAATTTCTGCATGAAACAATTTTTTTCAGTCAGGGATATCCTTCCTCAATAGATATGAAGGATGCTTAATGGCAAATCCCGATGAGTTCCCTGGCCCAGTCTTTTCTAAGATTTGCGATAAGGGTGAGAGACCAGATTTTTTACTTTCAGTTTGTCTTCCTCCCTTTTGGCCTCTCATCAGCTCCGAGACTCTTTATCAAGGTGTTGGCAGAACCTCTGGCATATCTGAGACAGAGAGGAATTGGCATTTGTTCAGGTTTTAAGTTTTATTCAATTTTAGTTATGATGCTGTATTCACTATAGATTCCCCGAATGAAATGTTTAATTTCTGGCCGGGGCAGAATGACGCATACCCAACGTCATGTCCGGTTTTTGGCAGTGAAGCCGGAAACCAGAAGGAACGAGCAGCATGTTTCTTCCTGGCAAGCGGCCGCTTTTCCTGAGGGAAGCAGGGAACTGCGGCCGCTGGCCTTAAACAGCGTGAGGTCAGCGGCTCCAAGGGTGCTGATTGGATGAGTGGCCGCACATGCATCAGAGGATCGTGAAGTGGTGAGTTGTGCTTATCTGGGGTTTTTCACCCTGATTGGTGGTGCCCTGGGGGAAAGGACCAAAAACTGGGATAGTTAAAATCCTGGGTTTATGGCCACTTTATTGCATTTTTTTACTGTTCAAGGAGGCTGCCAGCCTCTGCAACACTTTCGTGTTGGCAGGGAGGAAGAGTGGTCTTGAATGAGGGCTGCAGGAGGAGGCACTGAGCAAATGTGAGGTGGCAATCCCTTTATCCATTGCCATTGAACTCTTCATTGAAGATAGCAAAGGGGTGGAGGGAAGGTAATCTAGGGCATAAACAGTACGAAGCTAGAAATCGAAAGTGAAACTTGACGAAGGGAATGACATTAGGAATGGTAAATGTTAGGGAAGGTAAAAGGAGAGGGAAAGTAGGGTCAGAGAGAGGTCCCACTCCGGCCCCCCCCCCCCCCCCCCCCTTGCCTCGGCCCCAAGCACCTTACTTGTCTCCCAGCACCTCACTCGTCTCCTATGTTGACCTGAATGCACCAGGAAGCTTAACTCTGACTATGCACGATCACGATACACGATGCAATCAATTTTAACCTTGTAGCGGTCTGGTCTGACTCTTTGAACTGAACCCATGGCTGCTCTGGCAAGCAGAATTTAAACATTTTGTCTTGCCTGCGGTACATCATTTCCTCCATGCTCTCTATGTAGTTCACATTATGTACCCATTCTATAAGAATGGAAGCTGCTGCTGACTTCCAGAGCTGGGGGACACACATGCCCCGGCAGTTTTAATTAGAGCAGTGTTTTAAAGAGTTTTTAGAAGTATTTAAAGATATGTTGCTATGGTCGTGCACGGAGTACCAAAAGTTCCTAATTTGGGCATAACACCAGATGTGCAGAAGGTTTCCTTGCTGCCTACTGCATCTTCAGCACAGGTCTCCATGATTCAGCCTACTTGATACCACCTTGAGATGATTTTATAGTTGATCTCTTGAAAAGAGCCACTAATAGAGCTTTTATGGGCCAAGATGCAAATATTCTAAGTATGTCACACACCCCACTTCAAGATATCCATAACACGTGGGTAATACCGACCTGAAGAGGGCGTTCTGCAGAGATGATAGGAAAAAGAAAGCCCCTCCCGGTCCATAAATACCTGGGACCTCCCACTCATTACCCAGTCTTCCATCTCTGCAGTCGGCGAGCAAGTCAGAAGATGATGCCTCCTCCTTGCACAGGGGGAACGGAGGTAGCCGGGACCTTCCCGGCCCGCTTTTGATTTCTATTTCCGCCCAGATCCCACTTTTATTACTATACATGCCTCCCAGCCTTGGCTGAGGTCTGGGCGAGGGTAGAACAGCACACTAGGTGCTCAGGAGCTATGCTCCACCGTGGGACCCTGTACCAAAGGGTAGGCGGTTATCCGGGCTGGTGACCCCGGTTTGGGATGCCCTGTCCCTCGGCCCTTTACCCCAGCTAGTGTTCCCCTCTGCAGATGCCCTTCTCCTTGTGGGGGTGGGGGGGGGGGGTTGTTGAGGCTTTTATTAAGGTGTAGTGTAGTGATTTTCACTGTCGTTTGCTGGCTGAGGAGATCTCTCTCCTCATCCTGGTACTTGGAGGCGGGGCCGGGCGCTGCCTCGGTCGCCGCAGCCCGCCTGTGTGCTTGTCTTGTACCGGCGCCACTTGTACCCTGTCATCTTGCGGCACGTGGGTGAGGAGATTCTTTCCTCACATGCCGGAGTAGGGGGGCGGGGCCGGGCGTCGGAGCATCGCCGCGGCCCGCCCCCTCCTTTCTATCTGTCTTCTCACCGGCGCCGCAGCCGCCGCATACCGCTGCGGCGCCGGTCTTTGGTCTGTGTGTCGTGAGGGGAGATCTCTCCTCACGCCGGTGTTAGAGGGGGCGGGACGGGGCTTTCGGCGAGACGCCGAGGCCCGCCCCCGTTCGGCAGGCGCCGCCGCGGAGCCTGGCCGTGACATGGAGGGGAGGCAGGGCCATGGACAATCGCGCTCTCCGCGCTGGCCACGCCCCCCCTTCTCCTCTCTGCCTCCGTGCTGCTGCTGCTGCTGGCTCCTGTGAGACGGACGCCATCTTGGAAGGAGGAAGCACCGTGAGTGGCCCTGCGGGCCCCTTAGCTTTTTTATTCTTTGTGTCCTTTCAAAGTGCTGATAGCCTTCTCTGTTGTGTCTTTCAGGTGGACCTACGTTAGGTTTAGGGGGTTTCTCCCGGTCCTTGGGTCCCTGGGTAACCTTTACCTATTTCAAATCCTCCCACTTGGGACATTAAAGGGGCATCCCGTGTTGCTTATACGCATAATTCCCTTGGTCATAGCGACTACTCACAAGTTCACCATATGGAGGCATCCCCGGATACTGGGCTCGGGATCCCCTCGGGGCAATTCCGGAAGTGTATGTTGTGTGGGGTATCCATTACTGGGGACGATGTACTTCTGTGTATACCTTGTGCACAGCAAACTATTACGCGGCAGTCCGAACCCCAGGCGTCTGGGTCAGCACCGCCGGTCGCTTCCTCTCCTCCTCCCAGCTTGATACGCACCCCGTGTGACGTTGTCATGGGTAGGGAGCTACAATCTGAGATGTGCGCCAGATTGGCCAACCTTGAAAAATTCATTTCCAGCTCGGCCGCCCGTAAGGCTCCGGCTAAGAGAAAGCACTTGTCGCCGGCTCCGCCGGCGGATGACCTTGACGATGTTAATAATTTGGACTATTCTGATTATTCCCCGCTAGAGGAAGGGGAGGTTTATGAGGACTCTGATAATTCAGATGAGCAGTTTGTTGGCGCTGATACTGAGCTGGGGGACTTGGGGAGATCCTCGGATACTCCTAACGCTCTGGCTCAGATGTTTGAGGTTTTGGCTATTTCTCCTCCTGAGGAGGCTCCACAGCAGAAGGGTGAGTTTTTCGAGGAATCCAGGCCGCGCTTGGAATTTCCTAATCAGAGACACTTTGACAAAATTATTGCTAAGGAATGGGACAGGCCGGCTCGGCTCCCTGGTATTCCTCAGGGGTGGGATAAGAAATATCCCTTCCCTTCGGATACGGTTAAGCTTTGGGCACCCCCCCCCCCCCCGAGGTGGACGCACCGGTTTTGGGGTTGTCCAACACTTCTGTTTTAAATAATCCTGATTGTTCCACCCTCAAAGATGGAGAGGATAAACGCATTGACCAGATGGCTTGTCATGGTTTTGCTAGCGTTGGGTCAGCCATGCGTCCCGTTTGCGCTTCGGCGCTGATGGTGGTGGCCGCCAGGTCCGTGGTCAGGGACTTGTTGACTTCTTCTGGGCTTCGTCCTGGTAGTGACGAGTTCCTTGGCCTTAAACGGTGTGAGTTGTTTTTGTCTTTTGTATTAGCCGCCTTGGATGACACTTTGATGATGTGTGATGATGTGTGGTAGGACGTCGGCTCTGCTGGTGACTATTCGGCGGTCGGTGTGGTTGCGCCAGTGGGCGGACGATTTTATGTCCAAAAAGTCGCTGACGGCTCTACCTTTTGTTGGATTACGGCTCTTTGGAGAGAAATTGGATTCTGTCACCAAGGGTGGTAGGTTACCTCAACGCAAGAAACAATGCCGTCCCTTTCGGGGGGCGCCTTCCTTTACCCCCTCCTTTCGTGGGGCCAGATCTGGCAGGGGCTTTTCCTTCCCCTCTTCCAGAGGAGATTCCGGGAACAGGGGCATAGGACGTGCCCGTCCAGGATACAGTTGGGGCTCTAAGCCCAAACCTGCTTTTAAGCCAGCTCAGCAATGAGGGGGCGCCCTCACCCATGCGGGTGGGGGGACGGCTGCGACACTTCTCCCAGGTCTGGGATCAGGAGGTCTCGGACAGATGGATCCGGGAAGTGGTGTCTTCCGGTTACAAGCTGGAGTTCGAGCTCCACCCCCTCCCAGATTTTTCAGGTCTCTGGTGCCTTCGGAACCTCTGGCCGCGCAGGGGCTCCTGGTGGCAGTAGAGAGTCTTTTGGACATGGCTGTCATTTGCCCAGTGCCCTACTCAGTCCAGGGCAGGGGTTTTTATTCCAATCTGTTCACGGTACCCAAGAAGGACGGATCGGTCCGACCCATCTTGGATCTGAAGTTTCTCAACAGGTTCATCCGGCCGCGGAAATTCCGCATGGCGTTCGGCTATTCACTCTCTTCGTCAGGGAGACTTTCTGACGTCCATAGACATCAAGGACGCTTACCTGCACGTTCCGATTTTTCCAGCACACCAGAGGTTTCTCAGGTTAGTGGTGGAGGATCAGCATTTTCAGTTTGTGGCACTCCCTTTCGGTCTTACCTCGGCTCCTCGGGTGTTCACCAAGGTGCTGGCGGGGGTGATGGCTCTACTCAGGGTTCAGGCTATCCGCATTGTGCCCTATTTGGACGATCTTCTAATTATGGCTTCTTCCTTCAACCAAGCGGAGTTGGACACCAGAACAGTGGTATCCACTCTGGAGAGGTTCGGTTGGGTGATCAACTACCCCAAGTCATCTCTTTCTCCGTCCAGGGTAGTGACCTTTCTGGGAATGTCTCTGGATACTTCGCAGGCCAGGGTGTTTCTGCCCCAGGCCAAGGTTCTTTTGATTCGGGAGTTGGTTCGGCTTCTCTTGTTGGCCCCTCGTCCGGCCATCCGGCTAGGGATGAGGCTGGTGGGGTTGATGGTGGCCTCATTTGAGGCAGTTCCCTTTGCGCAGTTTCACACAAGGACGCTCCAGCTTCATCTGTTGAAGGCTTGGGACAAGTCTCCGCTATCGTTGGATCAGTCCTTCCAGATGACCCCCCGAGTTCGTCGATCCCTGCAATGGTGGCTGGGGTCTGTCAATCTGTTGAAGGGCAGATCTTTTCTGGCGCCGTGTTGGGAGACAGTCACCACGGATGCCAGTCTGTCAGGTTGGGGGGGTGTTTGGAAGGACCTTCAGTTTCAGGGTCTGTGGGGCCCGCAGGAGGCTCATCAGCCCATCAAGGTTCTGGAATTGAGAGCCATCAGGTTGGTTCTGTTTCGCTTGACTCATCAGTTGCAGGGCCTGCCAGTTCAGGTTCGGTCGGACAACCGGACGGCGGTTGCTTACATCAATCACCAGGGAGGGACTCGCAGCAGGAGTGCCCTCAGGGAAGTATCTTTGATTCTGGACTGGGCGGAGAGCCACGTCCCGTGTATCTCAGCAGTCTACATTCCGGGAGCAGAGAACACAGAGGCGGACTCTCTGAGCAGGTCCTCCTCTCGCCAGGGGGAGTGGTCTCTCAGTCCCCAGGTGTTTCATTCGATTTGCCTCAGGTGGGGGTTCCCGGCGGTGGACCTCTTTGCCTCTCGTCACAATCACAAGCTTCCGGTATTTGTGTCTCTCTCGCAGGATCCACTGGCTCTGGCGGTGGATGCCATGTCTCTGAACTGGAGGGATCTGGGGTTTCTTTACCTGTTCCCTCCGTTTCCAATGGTAGCCAGAGTGGTGCGCAAGCTGGCCCTGGAGGGCGCGTCTGCGATTCTGGTGGCACCAAGGTGGCCAAGGCAGGTTTGGTTCGCAGACCTGGTAAGACTGGCAGAGGATCAGTTCGTTCTGCCTCTGCTGCCGGACCTGCTCACCCAGGGTCGGCTACGCTATCCCAATTTACCATCGCTGGCTTTGACGGCGTGGCTGCTGAAACCTCCATCTTAAAGGAGGAAGGTCTTTCTGATGCGGTGATTCAGACTCTTATTAGCGCCAGGAAGCGGTCTTCCTCTACTGTTTACTATAGGACCTGGAGGTCCTATATTGACTGGTGTGAAGGTAGGTCTTTCCCGTGTCGGGAGTTTTCCATTTCCAGGATTCTGGAGTTTCTTCAACATGGTCTGGATCTGGGGCTCCAGCTTAGTACCTTGAAGGGGCAGGTTTCCGCCCTGGCGGTGTTCTTTCAAAGGTCCTTTGCATTTCATCCCTTGGTCAAGACTTTTTTCCAAGGGGTTACGCATGTTCGACCTCCTAGGAAGCCCTTGGTTCCAGTTTGGGATTTGAACCTGGTTCTTTCTGCTCTTCAGGGTCCCCCGTTTGAGCCCTTGAATGAGATTGCCTGGTCTTCACTTACTCAAAAGGTGGCGTTTTTGGTGGCTATCACTTCGGTTAGGTGTGTTTCTGAGTTGGCAGCTTTGTCCATTAAAGCTCCGTACTTCGAAAGGCATCAGGACAAGGTTGTCTTTCGTTTCAAGCCGGATTTTCTTCCTAAGGTGGTTTCTGCCTTTCATCTGAATCAGGACATTGTTCTGCCTTCTCTGTCCTAATCCTAGCAACGACAAGGAAAGGGCGCTGCATTCCTTGGATGTAGTTCGCGTTGTAAAATACTATCTGGTGGTTACGTCTTCCTTTCGTAAGACTGATGCCTTTTTTGTGGTGCCCTTTGGGCCTAGGAAAGGTTTGGCACCTGCCAAATCTTCCATTAGTAAATGGATTCGTCAGGCCATCATTGGGGCCTATTCTGCTAAGGGGAGGAGTCCCCCTTTTCGTGTTACTGCTCATTCTACTCGTGCGGTTGGAGCGTCCTGGGCTTTTCAGCACCAGGCCTCGGTTGAGCAAGTTTGTAAGGCCGCTACTTGGTCCTCTGTTCAGACTTTTTCCAAGTTTTACAAGGTTGATGTTCGGGCCTCAGCAGATGCTGTTTTTGGCCGCAAAGTTCTGCAAGCTGTTGTGGTTTAAGTTGTGCCTTGTTGCCTTGTTTTGGATCCCCGCCCTTTTATGGACACTGCTATTGGATGTCCCACGTGTTATGGATATCTTGAAGCGGGGTGTGTGACGTACTTAGAATAATACCATTTTGTGAAATACTCACCTGTATGGGTATTATAAGTATGTCGCACACCCCACTTCACCCGCCCTTCTCGTATTCTGGATCCTTTATATTGTGAACTTTGCGTTGCTTTGGTTTATATTTGCCTCTTCCTGGTCCCTTACCTTACTGCTTCTTTATACTGGGTAATGAGTGGGAGGTCCCAGGTATTTATGGACCGGGAGGGGCTTTCTTTTTCCTATCTCTGCAGAACGCCCTCTTCAGGTCGGTATTACTCACGTGTTATGGATATCTTGAAGCGGGGTGTGTGACATACTTATAATACCCATTTTACAGGTGAGTATTTCACAAAATGGTATTTTTTCCTCTTTCCACCTCTGAAAATTTTAAACTTAAATCCTGCTCCCAGGATTCCTGTTTCCAGCTGGTGATCCTGTTTTCCTGTTCAGTTGAGTGTATATGCCCACAAAATTAAATATTTAGGCAGGCCATTTTGAAAGTCATTTGTTTGTTCTCTGGTGTAGGATTGTACTCTCTGGACTACTTGTCCATAAGTAAGTGGTAAACTTCGAGGTAGCTACTGCATGCAGTGGTTGCCTGTGTCTCTCAAATTCATTTGACTGAAGGTTTTGGCCCTCAACAATTTGAGCTGCCTCAGGGACTGGAGATAATGGCTCATCTCAGAGACTGTCTAAACTGGGCACAAAGTCTGGGTCCAGACTTTTTGAAAATGCTACTAGCAATTTATAAGGTCTCCACTAATGGGGAGCAGGAACACTCTCTTCTCAAGTGTCCAACCTGGCAATGGAAGATTTCTGCCATAAATGTCTTTCTCAGTTTGTACCCAATATTTGGAGTCAGTGAAAGTGTTCAGTTATACCCAAATGAAAAAGTCTGGGCCCCCAGTCCTTTTGTTGTGAACGGGGACACATAACTGATCCTGGGAGGCTTGCCCCTCCAAAGTCAGTAATCTTCCTAAACCTCCACTAAATAAGCGTGGGATGGTTATAGGTAAGCACTGAAAGATCTACAAAAGATTAGGAAGGATAGTCATATTAAGCACTCCAATATGCCCAAACCAGGATAAATTTAGTGCAACCCATTTTTTTTAGACTGGCTTTGGTGGATTTCCAAATCTGCACATAGTTAAGGCTAAACGGCTTTTTGATGTCTTTCGAGAGAGACTAATGTCCAAATACCTGAAGCAATTTGATTGCCAATGAAACGGGAAAGAATGTTTCAAAGAGGCAGAGATTTCTGAGGGAATGTTGCTGTCCATGGCCGCTGACTTATTATAGTTAATTTTAAAGTGATGCTGTAGGCAAAGGTAGTTTTTACACCATTCTGTCAGGCTATATTTGGCACTGTCCTAAACGTTTTCCATTTTTAAATGTAGGATTAACACCCAAGGCAGGCTTTTATTCTTGGGAAACATACCTGGAGGTCCCTGCTCGGCACTATACCCGACGACCGTGTGGCTAGCATGTTCAACTCTTGTACAGCTCTGCACAGCAAATGGTGTGATTGCCAGAAATGGTCCAATTTGGCACCCACTTAAGGGACAAGGAACTATTTTAATTGTTGATACAACCACTTAAAAGCAAGAAGGTAGATGTAAATTAACTCTTGGTTCTCAGTAGTTGAAAAGGGACTGTGCTGTTCTATTACGAGGAAACCCTCCCAGGGCTTTTTTGATGTTGATCCACACTGTGGGTTTCTGGAAACTGCCTTCCTGCTGTATTCACCTGATGTGCTGAAGCTTACTGCCATCTCACATGCCGCTGGTATGGTCAGGGAATACTCGTATTGCGATAGATTGTAAATAAGTCACTTAATTCTGATACAGGATTCTAATTCCTTTTATAGCTAAAATTAAATCCCAAAGGAAAAGTTAAGTTTCATTCCTGACGCACATTTTGTCTTTGTCCTACGTCCTCTGGGGATGGTGTGCGCATGTGCCCCACCTTGCCCCACCAATGCTGGGCTCCTTTCCCAGTGTGTTCTGGGTAGTGTACATAGTAACATAGTAGCGGCATTTTTGTAAACGTATGAATTCTTCCTAGTAACATCTGTGCAAAGTTGTTGTTTGGTTTTTTTTAATCCTTTAACCGCCAGCCTACCTTTAGATTTTGTCACCCTTTGTTGCCAGACCATTTTGCACTATTTTGTGCTACACATGTTCAACAGTGATTTTTGAAGGTTTTTCCCTGGAAAATTATATATTGTTTTTTTCAGCACAGTCTGGGCTTTGAGATTGTCAGTGTTTTTTAAATATTTTTGTGGAAAATATGTTAAAAAAACTAAAAAAAAAAATTTTACAATTTGTAGTGCGTTTTCTTAATAAAACATGCAAGTTGTTCCAAGAAATCATATTGTGTAAAAGCCCTATTCATCCCTATTGCAACAGTACCACATATGTATTGGTAAAGGCAAGGGGATCTGCACAATACCCTATAATCTTTAAAGGTGCCACTCCCAAAGCTACATAAAGCTCACCTCAAAAACACAGAATCATAGAGGGAGGCAATCAAGAAATTTGTCAAATATATTTTATTCCATATCACTAAATTAATCACTACACATAACCAATACACAATTAAAATCCCTTAAACACATAATAAGACAATACATATAAGACAAACCAACATGGAAGTGTGTAGGCGATTGGGAGAGCACTGGCATACACAAATATCAATCAGCATCTATATATAAAAACACATAAACACAAGTGATCTAATCAGTGCAAATAACATGTGCAAATCCTACCTATGATCCGGATCCTACACCAAACTGTAAAGTGCAACCAACCAACAGACACAAATACATTATATAATCACAAATAGAACCTACATAATTACCCAATACCTAAATACCCTATAAGAAATATAAAAATTACCACAAAATACCTCACCAACATATATGCTAGTATCAATCAACCATTAAATACAAAATACAATGCAAAAATATATCCAACCAAAATATACTCAAGGTATCACAGGTATGCCAGTAAAGGGTCTCCCCACCGCCTACAGCACCAGGAGCCACGCGTTCTGTGGGTGTATTCCCCACTTCATATGTACATCCTTTCATGCCCAGGAGACACTGAAAAGAGCGATTGAGCCGATTTTCAAAGAAAATACAACCATTTTGCCTTCCTTGCGATTTTTCAACCAAAACACCACTGTTCATTTGAAATACCCCCCCACAAACCATATGTTTCCTGAAAGTACAAGGGTTCAACACATTAACATTAACAGGTTTCACGGGTTTCCACTTTTTACTAAAAAAAATCTATATGCAAACAGGAATTAAAAGTTAAAACTGAAACAGCAGGGTCCGCTGAACCGGACGATACCCAAAATGCATAGCTACTTTTAAAGTGGACCAACACCCAGGATTTTGACTATCCTGGGTTTTGGTCCACTTCGGCGGGGCACCCCGATAGGGGGTGCCCCGCTGTGTGAAACCCCCCAGAAAGCCCCAAAATCTTACCTGTCCCCGCTCCCACGTGACTGGACGGTCCAATCCCCGCCAACGTCCAGGCGGGGACCAGGAACGTCCAAGCGGCTGCCGCCGCCTCCCTCGCGTCACTTTCGGCGCGCGCGCGCCCCCGCCGGCCATTTGCAGACGGCCGGCGCGGGCGCGCGCACGCCTACAGGGGCGCGAGGGAGGCGGCGGAGGCGGCCGGCCGCCGCCGAAGATCAGGTAAGCGATTTGGGGTGTCTGGGGGGGTTTCACCCCGCGGGACATCCCGATCTCGGATGTCCCGCGGGGTGGGAGGTGATCGGCCCGGGAATCTTAGATTTCCGGGCCGATCACCTCTCGGTGTTGGTCCACTTTAAGGTAGGTGCCAGACACCTCAAAGTAAAGCATGCGCTATGAAAGCGCACAAAACAGACCTTTACATTTCTTAATGGTACAAACAGCTGCATTAAGGATTAGACTTGTGAGGTTCAGATAGGCTACATTAGCTGTAGCATCAGATTATAAGATCTGTGATCCGGTTCAGGTATTACAATGCTGAAAAGGGGGGCCCACGTTTTAATCATCATGCGCCACAAGTAACCGGCTGCTGCTCCTCTAGTACATCCCATTGAAAAGGAAAAGAAAACGCGTTAACAAAAAAGGGGTCCACCTACAGTCTAAACTTAAAGTAAAACTAACCCAGTACTAATCATTAGTTTACCTGGATGTGGTATGCTTCAAAGCAATGGTCGAAGCATAAACCAGGTTGGCTGGGGCAAGTCGGGCAGTAGTACCGCACATCCTTTCTAATGCCAGGGCTTCTACATACCCTACAAGCCTTCTGGGGATATCTTTTACCACCCATGTTGGGAATGCACTTTATAAAGTGCTTCCCCACTAATCTAGCCTGGTTATTAGCTGTAATTTCTGGGGCCTCCCCGGTATCCCCAAACAGAGCAGGGAGTAGCTGCTGCTGATGCTTTATAAAAGTCAGATTGGAGCCTGGTACTGCTGCCTTGGAAGACAACAATGGAGTTAAAAGTTGCCAGTTGCACCAAATGAATCAAAACTTTTTTGTACCAGGCTCTGGATTTGCGGGCGGCATTGTAGTATGTTAGTATTTGGTCCGTCTTATCAACGCCACCCATGAATTTAATATGATCCTTGATACAACTTGGCTTTTGGTAGGGGGTTCAGGTACCACGTTGGTGTACAGTCATGACTGACTCATCATGGATTGTCGTCAGCATGATTACATTTTTCTTGTCCATATATTTCATGGCCAGGAGCTCATTGCTTCTTAAAGCATAGGACTCTCCACGATTCAGTTTCTTATGCAGCATTGACCTGGGCAAGCCTTTTCGATAGTGGTTGATGGTGCCGCAGGCCGGTGTGTCCAATGAGTAGAGGGCTCTAAGTAAGGGGGATGCTGCTATAGAAGTTGTCCACATATCAGTGGTAACCTCTCCTCAGTAGAGGAGTCATGAGCTCCCACACGATTTTTCCACTTATGGTCAAATCAAGGGGACAACCAGGGCGGTCCAGATGTGTGTCCCTTCCTTCATATATACAGAAAAATTTGGTATAGCCGGTCACACTGTCGCATAATTTGTAAAATTGAATCCCATAGCGGGCACGTTTGCTAGGGATATAGTGACGAAATACAATGCGCCCTTTAAAAATCAGAAGCGATTCGTCAATACTTAAATTTAATTAAATTTTGGGAGGGGGTGCATGCTTCTGCAAAGCGCTTTGACAGGCTATTAATCAGGGGCCGTAATTTATGCAGCCTGTCGTGACCGGGCTGATCATGGGGAAGAGCAGTGGAATTATCAGAAACCGCAGAAAGATTTCGTAACGATTTCTGGACATTACGGCTGTAAATATATTGGGGTTGCCAATAAGGATTGGGTATCCCAGTAGGACTCAATGCTAATTTTTTTTTTTTTAATATTCTTTATTTAGTACTTTTTCAAAAGTTCAAAACAGGGGGTACAGAATGCAAGAAGGGAATGGGGGTACAGAACAGTTGACGAGTATACAAAGAAAACAAAGGGGGGCACAACCCAGGATAATTCAGGGAATGAGATCCGGATCTCCCTCCGTGGGCAGGGGTATAATGCTATCAGATCTCAACTTGGATTGAATGTGCGGGGGGGGGGGGGTGTATCCAGATTTGAGAGGCAGGGACAATAATGGAGGGAGGGGGAGGAAGACGGTGGGGACCTGGAGGGAAGGGGAGGGATATGGGGTGTCCGTGATGGCCTAGCTGTGTTTCGTCCAGTTGTAGGTTAAGTGCGTCCGGTTTGGTCCGGCCCCGGGCGTTACCCACTGACATGCACCCTTAATTCCGCTGAGTCTTGGAAGATCAGCCAGGGAAGCCACGTGGATCTGAACTGCTCGTCCCTCTCTCGTAACGAGAGGGTCATGTCCTTCATCTCCTTTATTGATTGTACTTCCTTTAGCCAATCCCCAACCGTCAGGGACCTCCTTTGCTTCCATAACCGAGGTATGACCTGTTTGGCCGCATTCAACAAGTGGACTACTAGTGTTTTTTTATATTTCCCTATTGATTGTTTCGTTTGATGTAACAGTATCAGAGCCGGGTCATATGGGATCTGTGTGCCTGTGATTTGCGTGATCACCAAAGTCACCTCCCTCCAGTATATCTGGACTTTTGGGCATTGCCAGAAAATATGTATTAGTGTTCCTTTCTGTCTCGCATCTCCAGCAGAGTGGGTCTATCTCTGGGGACATTTTGTTTAGTCTGTCTGGGGTGTAATACTATCTAGTCAGTAATTTGTAATTTGATTCCTGTATTCTGGTTGCCATCGAGGATTTATGTGCTAGGGTCGCTATCTGCTCTCTCGGTTTCTCCGTGAGGGGTCTGCCCAGGTCCTTCTCCAATTCTAACCAGAAGGGCGGCGGGGGGCTCTCTATGCATTAGGATGGTATACAGTTTCGATATCAGGTGTGTGTGATCTTGCCCTCCTGCGCACAGCTTCTCAAATTCTGTGTGATTTCTACTTTTATTCCTTCTGAAGCCTACCCGTGAGAGGTATGATTGGAGGTACAGAAGAGTCCAAGGGTCTAAATTGTGGTCTGGCCATTTGGATCTCAGTGTCCCCAGGGACGTCCATCCCTCCCCTGTCAGAAGGTCCCCACCTCTAAGAGGGGGTATCGCTCTCCTCCCTCCCAGCCCCGTCCCCGTGCGACTCAGTGGGGTCTCCGGGTTGTTCAGTAGCGAGATCATCGGGGAGGGCCAAGGAGAGATCTCTGGTTGTTCCCTATGCCTGTAGAATATGCCCAGGGTGGCTAGTATCGTTGGGTGTTCAATGACCTTCCCCTTTGGGATTCCTTTGTTCCATGGGATTATATCTAGTGGCACTGGGGCTATGACTCTCTCTAGCTGTACCCATCTTTTCGCCCCATGGCATAACTGCCATTCACATATCCTCTGAAGGTGTGTGGAGACCCAGTAGAGTTTAGTATCTGGCATTGCCATGCCGCCACGGGTTTTAGGCTTATACATGATAGTTCGCTTCAGTCTCGCTGGTTTTCTTTGCCATACAAATCTGGTGAAGGCCCTATCCAAGTCTCTAAAATATTGCAGTGGGATACGGATTGGGAGGGACTGGAAAAGAAACAAGAGCCTGGGCAAAATGGACATTTTTTTTTTTTTTTTTCAATATGTCTTTATTAAGATTTTACAAATTATACAGAACAGTAGGAAACACAATATCAAAGAGGGTCACAGGGTGAGAATGGCACGGAGGCTCAGCAACCGGGTCACTATCTCAGTCGATATAGGAGGGTTCGGGCGAGTCTCGTTCCCATCTGGGCCCACTGAAGGATCAGGCGCAGGGTGATCACGAACAACCATCAATATTGCATCAACCACGCTCCAGCAGTACCTGAAAGTCGGGGGAAACCCGCGAGACCTCCCAAAGGGTCCACGTCCTTAGAAACCTCTGGGTACCCCCCTCTACCCCCTCCAAAGTCAACTCCTCCATCCTCTTAATGCACTCAACCACCCCGTACCACTCCACCAGGGACGGGACAACATCAGTACGCCAATGCCTGGGTATCACCGACCTAGCGGCCGTGAGTAGATGTCTCAGTAGCACCTTCTTATTTGTTGACACTGATCCAGGGATCATCGACAGGAGGGTAACCTGCGGAGTGTATGGGACCTTCTCAAGTGTCAGGTGTTCATAAATTCCCAGCACTCCCTCCCAAAAGGCCTTCACCCTCGGGCTCTCCCACCAAATATGCAACATGGTCCCCGGGGCCCCGCCGCACCTCTAGCAATCTCCAGTGTCCGCCCCCCCAAAAAGGTCCGATGGGCATCTATACCATCTCGCTAAGATTTTGTAATTTCGTTCCTGAGCTCTGGACGCCACAGACAATTTGTGAGTGAGCGCAAACGATTTTTGCCACTCACCGGGCTCAAATGTTTGTCCCAGGTCCTCCTCCCACAGTACCGGGGCGACTCCCCTTCCTCCTCCCCGTCCCGGAGAATCCTATAGAGAAGAGAGATCACATGCTTAGGGGGAGAAGGGTCCCATAAGACCCTTTCCAGAGGCGTGAGAGGGCAGGAGAGGTCCGAGACCGGCGCAAGTGACTTGATATAGGCGACCAGCTGGGCATGTAGAAACCAGGAGATATTCCCATGTTCTCCTCGGGCCCGCAGATAAGAAAGGGAGGGGGGACCCACCCCCGACACTATATCACCCAACCTGGTATCATGATATATATCCCATATAAGGAAGGACTTAACGTTCACCCCTGGTGGGAAGGATGGATTGTCAAATAGTGGGGTGAGTGGACCCGGTCTGCGTGACAGTCTTCCCCGCCTCAAGAACCTATCCCAAATCTTCAGCAAAGGGCCCACCAGGTAAGGTAAGCCCTGAGTCCCAGGCCTGCGCGCGGGGTCCACCCAGGGCAGGGCCACCAGACCAAGGGGGGAGACATCTCCCTCGATGCCGACCCAACATTTATCACCTTTATGGTGAAACCAATCTGAAAGACGTACCAGCACCGAGGCAGCATGGTAGGTCCGAAGGTCCGGAACCCCAAGTCCCCCCCTCAATTTAGACCTGAGAAGCATCTCCCTCCGGATCCGGGGTCTCCCGCTGCCCCAGACAAATTTGAAGAAGACCCGCTGAAGGGATTGGAAGAAACCCTGTGCCGGTGCTAAAGGGACTGCTTGGAAAAGATAAAGAAACCTGGGGAGGATATCCATTTTAAGGACATTGATACGGCCCAGCCATGAGTATTGTTTCTTATTATAGGAGTTAAGGCTAGTAACCGTGGAGTGCCAGAGCGGGGCATAGTTGAGTTTGTATCACTTCCCCAGATCAGAAGGTAACTGAACACCTAAGTACTTTATAGCTTCTTCCTGCCATTTGAAGGGAAAGTTTACTTGTAAGAGACGTTGAGTCTCTGCGTCTAGTGAGATATTCAGGATCTCTGTTTTGGATAAGTTTACCTTGAAATTGCTTAATTCACCAAAGCGTTGGAACTCCGCCAGAACAGAGGGCATGGACGTGTGAGGTGAGGTTATATACATGAGCAGGTCATCGGCAAAGAGAGAGAGCTTGTGTTCCCTTCCCCCGCAGACGACCCCTTTAATATTTGGGTTAGCCCTCAGCGCATTGGCCAGGTGCTCCATCACTAGCACGTAGAGCAGCGGAGACAGGGGGCACCCCTGCCGCGTGCCATTACGAATATGAAAGGCACCAGACAGGGAGCCATTCACCTTTACTTTTGCAGTGGGTTCCTGGTATAGAGCCATGATTCTCGCTAACATATTCGGGCCTAAGCCCAACTGGTCTAATGTAGCTCTCAGGAAACCCCAATGCACCCTGTCGAATGCTTTTTCTGCATCTACCGCCAGCACGCACGCTGGAATAGCCTGTGACTGTGCGTAGTGTATTAGGGAGATCGTTTTGATGGTGTTATCTCTCGCTTCCCTTCCCGAGACAAACCCCACCTGGTCAAAGTTAATCAAAGAGGGAAGTAGCGGCTGCAGCCTGAGGGCAATAATTTTGGCATATATCTTCAGATCAACATTGATCAAAGAGAGTGGCCTATAGCTGCCCGGCAGGGTGGTGTCCCTGCCAGGTTTAGGTATGACCGCAATGTGTGCCTCTAAGGCCCGTCTCGGGAAGGAACAGTCGCTTGAGATTGAGTTGAATACCCTAACCAGGAAAGGGGCAATCAGGGCCCCCAATGTTTTATAAAATCTGGGGGTGAACCCATCGGGGCCTGGGCTTTTACCCGCAGGGGTCTTTCCTATCGCTTTAATTACCTCCTCCAGGTCAAACGGGTCTTCAAGCAAATCACTGTCTTCCGCGGGCAGGGTTGGAAGAGCCGTGTCTCTGATATACTCTACTATCGGGGCGCCCTCCATCTGGAGCAGGTCCCGGGCAGGACCAAGGTTATAGAGCCTGGAGTAAAAGGCCTGAAACTCGCCTGCTATCTGGGGAGTCTTATGGAGCTCCAATCCCCCCCCCCCCCCGATCATAGGGATAAACGTGCCACCCTGTCTGGGATGGAGGGACCCAGCTAGCATCTTACCACACTTGTCGCTGTGCTCGTAGATAGGGGCCTTGAATCTGTCACGATGTTTGGGGAAGCACTGGTCGTACAGGCCCCTCAGACCCTGCCTAGCGTCCAGTAACTCCCGCAGAACAGCTTGCGTGGGGGCGGCCTTATGTGCCTCCTCCAGTTCCCCGATGCGCGCCAGGGCAGCCCCAATCTGTTTCGCCCTGTCCCTCTTGAGTCTGGACCCGTGCTTAATGAAGACCCCACGAAGCACACATTTGAGGGCCTCCCACTGCAATGGAAGTGGAGTTGGGTCGTTAACATGGTCAGACTGGAAATTCGTTATGGAAGTCTTAATTTCAGCTAGACACCCAGCGTCTTTCAGCAGGTTATCGTTTAAGCGCCAGCTGTATTGCCTAGGGGTGACTTCCGGGATCGGGAGGCTCAAGAAGACGGGGGCGTGATCTGACCACAACATCTGTCCAATAGAGGTATCAGGGTCGCGCAGCAGCGCATGGTGGCTAAGGAAGATGTAGTCCAATCTGCTATATGTGTTGTGGGGGTGGGAAAAGAATGTGTAGTCCCTTGCCCCTCCATGTTGAACCCTCCAGGTATCTACTACCTGAAGAGCGCGGAGTGCATCACGGAACCTACGCAATTTGGAGAAAGGTATCCCTGATTTACCCTGGGAGGAGTCAAGGCGCGGGTCAAGGGCCAGATTCAGGTCCCCCCCTATTACCAGGGTGCCCTCTGAAAACTCCCCTAGTATACGCAGTATCCTGAGACCAACCTCCACCTGGGCCTGATTTGGTAAATACAAATTAGCAAGGGTGTACCTAGCCCCATAGAGTGTGAACTGGAGAAAAAGGTATCTGCCATCCGGATCCACCCTCGACTCCAGTGTCTCCAGGGGGGCACCCCTATGAACTGCGATGGAGACCCCCTTAGATTTGTTTTTTGGATTAGAGCTGTGGAACCATCTGTCATAGTATTTATTCCTAAGCTCCGGAATTTTCCCCTGACAAAAGTGAGTCTCCTGCAGCAGAACGATATCCACCCTTTCCCTATTAAGTCCGTACAATATTTTGGCTCTTTTCTCGGACGTTCAACCCCTTAGCATTGAAGGTGCAGATCTTAATGCCCGCCATGGTAACTCAAAGCTGCGGCCACAACTCGGGGGAGGGTACACTGCGAGGTCAGAGATGAGGACCGGGCCCCAAGGAAGACAGCAGTAGGTACAAGACAAATGGCAGAAAAAGAGATCGGAAACCCCAATGGGGTATAGAGATAAAAGAGGAGATAGAAAGGAGGTAGAGGGGTATAAATTGGAGACCCCAGTGGGGCACGGAGACAAGAAAGAAAAGAGTGAAGAGGTGAGAGAAAGAAACCCAAAAAAAGCCCTTCCGTACAATGTCCTCAAACGCCACACGCTATCCACCGGTCAAGGTCCGACAGGGCAGCGCAGGAAAATTTGTTGTGGAAGGTGGCCTAGCAACTCAGGAGCCAGCCCCACACTATTCAAAGTTATGAGTCAGGCCCCTCCACCCCCCCACAGAGCAGGAGATTCCGGTACAGCTCAAAAAACACTCAATACAACCCACGGAAATGCCCCAGTACCCAACAAGCCATAAACCAACACAAGTAACAATAACAATAACCGCAGGGCAAACCCTCAAACCAGACCCACCCACCACTGAACCACTGGCAACACCAGAAGCCCCCCCCCCCCCCCAGCGGGGCCAACAATATAACGCCATATTGCATCCACCCCTGGCGGCCCCCCGCGACAGGCAGGCAACCCCGCCCAACGCGACAAACGCGCGGCAGACGGGACGAGGGGAGCCAGCCCGCCCCCGACGCCCGAGAGGGCGCACACCCAGACAGCCCAACCCCAACCCCACCCAAAAGCCAGAGAACCAAAGTCACTGTGCTGTGCAGAAGTCGTTCTTGAACACGAAGCTCGTAATAGAATGTCAATAGGGTGTGGGAGGCGGGGGCGGGGGGGGCACCAGGGAAACCAACCAGCACTCACCGGGGGCGGGGGGGGACAATGAAAAGACACCAGGGAAGGCTCAACGACCCCGGACCGGCCCAGGGGCGCCTCTCGCACGGCCTCCGGCCATCCGGGGCCTCCGGGGAACTCTCTGTGGCAGGGGGTGTGGGGGGTCAAACGCCAGCCAGTCCGGAACCGGGAAAGGATCCAAACCCAAGAAGACAAACACTCCCGGGAGGTCCGCCCTGTTTTTCTGAGGGCAAACGTGGAGTTGTCCTTGCGTATTACAAGATGAAATGGGTGTCCCCATTTGTAGGAGGCACCGACTTCCCGTATCCTGTCGAGGAGGGGTCTCAACACACGTCTTATCTGAAGGGTGTGACGCGACACGTCCGGCAGAATCGTGATTTGTGAGCCCCTCCATCCAATTCCTCCCCTCTCCCAGGCCAAGCGCAGGATATCCTCCTTAATAAGGAAAAAAATGAACTCTACACAGGACGTCTCTGGGGGCCTGAGGGTCTCCAGCCGGGCGCCCGTTCACTCTGTGAATCCGGTCCAGAATCAGCTCGGCATCAGGTGATCTACCCAGCAGGCCGTTGAACAACTCCGTCGCCCATGAGCGCAGGTCTTCCGATCTGATCGATTCTGGGACACCTCGGAGCTTCAGATTATTACGTCTGTTACTGTTCTCCTGGTCGTCCGTCTGGAGTCTAATGTCAACCAGTTGTTGATGGTGCAGCTCTTGGTTTCTTTCAAGGGTCGCCAGGCGCGTCTCGTAGTCTGAGCGGGAATCCTCAAGCGACGCTATTCTAGTATCCAAGGCAGAAGATTTTTGTTGCAGATCCTCTATTTCTCTGCACAGGGCTCGCTCAATTCTGGTAGCAACCGCCTCTAGATCTGCCTTTAGCTCAGCTTTAGTCGGGAGGCACTGGAGAAGGTCTAGAAGACTAGAATCATCAGAGGGCCGAGGGAGCAGCTGTTTAGACGGAGCCTGGGCCGAGGGTATCCCATGTCTGGAGTCGCAAGGTATCACGTCAACATTAAGTGATCCAGCAGGGCTCGGGCCTCCTGAGCCATCCCCAGAGTCACGAACAGGGGACAAGCCGCTTGGGAGGTCAATGCTGGACCCCGGGGACCACTCCAAGGGCAAAGCTTCCATGGATGGCGGGGATGGGGGCCGCTCAGCTCCAGAGCCCCCAGGGGCCGACTGGATGTCCGCCCAGACTATCTGTCTGCCCTGTTCCGGGCTATCTCCCCAGGTGTGGGATGTACAGTTTGGCTGCACCGGGGATGGCCACTCAGGGGTTAACGGGTTTAGCCCGGAAGGTGATGCCAGGATGTCATGCCCCTTTATTTCCCCATGCTGGATTGTGACTTTGCACATGGGCTGCATTTACTGTTATCGCTATGCAGGGGAAGGTCAGTAATGCTTGATTGTGTGATTGCACGTGTGAGTGAGGGCTTAGTACAGGCTCCAGTCCCTCTGCAGCGGTGACGTGCTGCTCCGCCGGCACCCGCCCCCGGCCGCCGCCGACCTCGGCAGAGGCTCTTCCCGGCGGGGCCGAAGCAGGCTCGAGATGACGTGCCGCCTCCGGGGAAAGCCCCGAGCCGCTGCGAGACTCCCCGCGGCTCCCCCCCGCCTCACCAGCATGCGCATGGTCCGGTGACGTCATTCCCGTCCCCGAGCAGGTCCCGGTCACACCGCCCGTCGGATCCGCCGCCAGAGGACCGGGCTCCAAGGTATGCTGCAGGGTATTTGTGTTGAGGGGCTCCCCGCGCTCCATTACAGCTCCCGTCTTCTTGCCGCGGTCCCCAAGGCGCTCCTCTCCCCCATGGGGCCGGCTGGGCGCCATCTTGGCCGGCTGGGCTCTGTCCGGCCAGGTCCCGGCTGCAGAAAAAGGTGCCTATGTCCTTCTTAGGGGGCTTTTTGGTTGATGCCCCTGCTCTCCTTTCTTCCGCTCCCTATCACGTCGGATTAGGAGGGTCCAGGGAGCCTTGATCAGCTGATAGATCCGGGGTTAAGGCAGAGCACACAGCTTCACGTCCTTACTCCATCATGGCCAGGCCACGCCCCCCAAAATGGACATTTTAATAATATTTACTCTTCCCATCCAGGTGAAGGTGGGCTGATCCCATTTTTCTAGGTCTCGCTTTATTTTTTGGCTCAATGGCTGGAAGTTTGATGCGAATATTTTAGATAATTGGTGCGGGAGCTGGATTCCTAGGTATGTGATGGAGGTCTTTGCCCACTTAAAAGGGAAGGACCGCTGAAGGTTATGGCTCACATCTGCCGGGAGAGACACATTTAGGGCTTCGGACTTGTCAAAATGTATTTTAAACGAGGAGAGTCTCCCATAGGTTTCAAATTCTTTTATTAATACTGGTAGGGAGATAGTAGGACCAGTAATAAAAAATAAGAGGTCGTCTGCGTATGCAGCTGTTTTATGGGTCCCCTCAAGGGATTCTACGCCAATGTCTCCATTTGCCCTTATCCTACACAGGAAGGGCTCAATTGTCAGGGCAAAGAGGAAGGGGGATTGGGGGCAGCCCTGGCGTGTCCCGTTGCGGATTTGAATTGCTTCGGATAAATGGCCATTTACTTTGACTCTTGCAGAGGGTTGGGTGTATAAGGCGTCTATGTATTTTCTCATCCTGTCTCCCAGACCAATGTGACTCAGTGTCTCCTTCATGAATGTCCAGCTGACCCTGTCAAATGCCTTTTCCGCATCAGTGGAGAGGAGCATCGCCGGGACATTCTGTGATTTAGCCCAGTGCATCACGTCGATAGCCCGGACAACATTGTCTCTGGCCTCTCTCCCCCGCACAAAGCCCGTTTGATCGAGATGTACTACTTGAGCTAGAATGGGGGCAAGTCTGTTGGCCAGGATCTTGGCGTATAATTTTAGGTCCGTGTTTAGGAGAGAGATGGGCCGGTAGCTCTGGCATACAAGAGGGTCCTTGCCCGTCCTGTGTAAGACAGTGATGTGGGCCTCTAGATCCCCACCGGAGAAGGCACCCGGAGCCCCCCCGTCAATGATTGTGTTCCAAGCTTTGACCACAAATGGGCCAAGCTGCGACAGGAAAGTGCTGTAGTATCTCACTGTGTAACCGTCGGGGCCCGGTGCCCTCCCCAGGGGGGTCCGTTTTACTGCCCCGGCTAGCTCCTCCACACTGATGGGGTCCTTGATCGCGGCAGCCATCTCCCTATCGATCTGCGGCATGCCGGACTCCTGGATGTAGGTCCTGGACCTATCCTGGTGGGATTGAGTTGCATGCCCCACTTGCAGGTCGTATAGATTGGAGTAGTAGTGCCGGAAGGATTCTGCAATCCTTTCCGGCGCATGTTGCTTCTGTTGGGACTTGTCCAGTATTTCCGCTATAAAGTTTTGCAGCCTTTGCTGCTTCAGAGCCCTGGCAAGCAAGGCCCCACTCTTGTTGCCATGTTCATAAAAGGTGCGTTTGCACTTTTTCATCGCATGTTTAGCTTTATGTAAGAGTAGGGTGTTCAGAGCCTCCCTCGCCTGGGTCAGTTCGCCCAGCACCCGCACCGCCTCGGTTTGCTTATGCGACAATTCGAGTTTCTTGACTCTGTCCACGAGTCTCGCCATCTGCGCCTGCCTATCCCTCTTAATTCTAGTGGCGTGACTTATCAGGATTCCCCTGACTACGCTCTTGTGGGCCTCCCATAACACCAGCGGTGAGACCTCCCCGTTATCGTTCTCCTTGAAGTAGGCATCTATACCCTCCTTCACTGCCTTAAGGGCGACTGCATCTTGTAGCAGTGATTCGTTTAATCTCCATGTCAATGGTGGGGGGGGCCTGTCCGCTAGCGCCAGGTCCAGGTGTACAGGGGCATGATCTGAGAAGGTGATGCTATGGATATCTCCTCCCACTACCTGCCCCAGTAGACTATGTGAAATCCACAAGTAGTCGAGTCTGGAATAAGTTCCATGGACCCTAGAAAAAAGAGTAGTCCCTGGCGGATGGGTTGAGGATCCGCCAAACGTCCACCAGCTGCAAATCATGTAGCCTTTTCCTCAGTGTCCTAAGGGCTGCTTGAGATGCTGCTGACTTCCCTGATGATGAATCTAGTGCGGGTTCCATGGCCAGATTGAAGTCACCGCCCAGTATAATTTCTCCAGCCATGAATCGTTCCAGCCTGTCCAGGGCGTGGATGAAGAACTTCAGCTGTCCCTGGTTTGGTGCGTATACTGACGCCAGTGTATATGTTCTACAGCCCACTTTCCCTTTAATCATGATTATGCGCCCGGACTCATCTCTCCACTCTTCCTGCACTATGAGTGGGAAGTCTTTAGATAGCATTGTTGCTACCCCCCTGTTTCTTCCTATCCTCGGCGGCGCAGCTGGTGAACACCTGCGGGTAAAGTCTGCTACTCAGTCGAGGGGCCGCGGATTTTTTAAAGTGAGTCTCCTGCAGGAATATGATTTTTGCTCTCTGCCTTCTCATCTCCTGCAGGAGAATGGTTCTCTTCTCTGGGGAGTTTAGGCCCTTAACGTTCAGCGAGACCGTCCTGAAGGCGCTAATCTTAGAACGTCTGTGGAGGGCTCGGCGAAGGTTAGTCTGTGGAGAGTCTTGTGGGGTCTGACCCTGATGCAGGGGGTTGTGTTTTGTTCGTCTCTAGAGTATCGGGGGGGGGGGGGGGTGGGCTAAGTGTGGGGGGGAGGGGGGGGAAGGTATGGGCTGGGATCGGGTAGGGTTGTGAAAGTGTACCAAAACTGGGTGGCTAACAACTAGGAGGATAAAAGAGAAAAAAAAAGGGAAGAATGGGAGAAACGATAACGGTCAAAGAACAGCAAGTATATGGACTAAGTGTTAGATATATAAATATATTGACGGAGATAAGGCTGTGGCTGACCATCTGAATAGCTACTTTTGTTCGGTATTTTCAGATAGTAGCAGGCAAGGTCATAGCACAACATCCAGCTGGGAGAGTACAGCTCTGGAGTTTCTGGAGGCTGATGTCTTAGCCGAGCTGGCACATCTAAAGGTAAGTAAGGCAATGGGTCCAGATGGAATCCACCCCAGAGTTCTAAGGGAACTTAGGTTTGTGATTGCAGCCCCTCTAACTGATTTACTTAACCATTCCCTTTCAACTGGTGAGGTTCCAGATGATTGGAGAATGGCCAATGTCGTACCAATCCATAAAAAGGGGAGTAGAGAAGAAGCCAGTAATTACAGGCCAGTTAGTTTAACATCTATAGTGGTCAAATTAATGGAAACACTCTTAAAAAAACAGATAATTTCCCATCTAAAAATTAATGACCTATTGGACCCAAAACGGCACGGCTTTACTGAGGGCAGATCATGTCAGACCAATCTTATTGATTTCTTTGACAATGTCACTAAAGTGTTAGATGAAGGTGGTGCTGTGGATATCGCCTATCTGGATTTTAGCAAAGCCTTTGACACTGTACCACATAAGGAGCTCATAGATAAGTTATTGAAGGTAGGACTCAATCCCTGGATATTTCAGTGGATTTCCAGTTGGCTGAGGGATCGGTATCAGAGCGTTGTTGTAAATGGCGTGCAATCTGAACAAAGGCGAGTTACAAGTGGTGTGCCGCAGGGCTCTGTCCTGGGCCCCATTCTTTTTAACATATTTGTAAGTGACATAGGAGAAGGCTTGGTAGGAAAAGTTTGTCTGTTTGCTGATGATACAAAGGTTAGTAATAGGGTGGATATTCCTGGAGGTGTCTGCAACATGGAAAATGATTTAGTTTTACTGGATAGATGGTCAAAACTGGAAACTATAGTTTAATGTCTCTAAATGTAAAATCATGCACTTGGGTAGAAGGAATCCCTGCTCTGAGTACCGTATGGGCAGCACTGTGTTAGCCAGGACCTCGGAGGAGAGAGATTTAGGGGTACTGATTACTGATAGCTGCAAGATGAGTGGACAGTGTAGCCAGGCAGTGGGAAAAGCAAGCAGGATGCTCGGCTGCATAGCTCGAGGCATCACCAGTAGGAAGAGGGAGGTTGTGATGCCCCTGTATAGAGCCCTGGTAAGGCCACAGCTAGAATACTGTGTGCAGTTCTGGAGACCTTACCTGCAAAAAGACATTATTCAAATAGAACGTGTCCAAAGGCGGGCAGCGAAAATGGTGGAAGGACTTAAACTTAAAACTTATCAGGAGAGACTTAAGGAACTTAATTTGTACAGTCTGGAGGAAAGAAGGGAGAGGGGGGACATGATTAAGACCTTTAAATATGTGAAAGGATTAAATAAGGTTCAGGAGGGAAGTGTTTTTAAGAAGAAACTTACTGATAGAACATGGGGGCACAACCTGAAGCTAGTCGGGGGGAAGATCAGGAGCAATGTTAGAAAATATTATTTTACAGAAAGAGTAGTAGGTGCTTGGAACAAACTTCCAGCAGAGGTAGTTGAAACATCAACAGTCACTGAATTTAAACATGCCTGGGATAAGCACACATCTATCCTAAGATAAAGAGTACATACAGTATACACATAAGGGCAGACTAGATGGACCATATGGTCTCCTTCTGCCGTCAACCTTCTATGTTTATATGTTCTATGTTTCTATAAAATCGAAAAACCAAATAGTTTAGATTGCATTGTGGGGGTGGCAGGTGTGTAGCCGGTTTGGCTCACCCAGCACCCAGTGAACACCCGTGTGTGGGGGGGGGGGTAGGGGAGCCGCTAATGGGGGGGGTATGGAGGCAGCCATGGGGGGGTGCAGGCAGCAAATGGCTCATGATCACCAATCAGCCAGAGCTCGGGCATCTACCTACCGCGGTCCGTGAGTGCCCTTACGGGCGGCTTTATTACCGTTGTCATTTACATGTCACTTAAGGCTCCCCTTTGCTTATGTCTTTCAGACGGGCCGAACCCTCTTGGCTTCTCCCGGCCCTACTCCCTCTATTTAGTTAATTAACTTGTGAGGCCTAGTGTTAATTACTCCCACTTCCCTAGCGGGTTATTGGGGCATCCTGGGTTGCTTTTATAGCGTCAATCCCTATCGGCCTATTGTGCCGCTATAATCACCATATGGAGGTGTCTCAGGATAATGTGCTCGGGGTTCCTTCGGGACAAGCTCGGCTGTGTGTAGCTTGTGGGGTGTCCCCTATTAGCGCTGACAATGTGCGGGTCTGTGTACCTTGCGCCCAGCAGGTGCTTGCGCTGCAGCCTGGTTTTCCAGTGGCTGGGCCTGCGCCTCGTATGGCTTCACCTACCCCAAGCTTAAATCTCACTCCCACTGAGTTGCATACCAGTGGGGATTCTCAGCCTGATGAGTCTTCCAGACTGGCTAGTGTTGAGAATTTGATTGCTAATACCTTGGCGCGTAAGGCCTCTGCAAAAAAGCGGCACTTGACGCCTGATGTCACTCTGTTCCCTATGGAAGCTACTGAGATTTTGGAACGGTCTGGCTATAGCCCTTTGGAGGAAGGGGAGCTATTCTCCGACTCAGGGTCATCTGATGAGTCCCAGGGGTCATGATGATTCTGGCTCTGACCCCTGGGCCCCAGATGATACTGATAGGCTGTTGGCTCAGATTTTTGAGGTTCTGTCTTTCTCCCCCTGTTGCGGCCCCAGGCAACAGGGGGAACGATTTCATACTGCTAAGTCACGCTTGGAATTTCCTGAGAAGGCACATTTTAATAACCTTGTGCTCAAGGAATGGGAGCGCCCCAGCAGGCTCCCCGGTGTACCTAAGAGTTGGGATAGGAAGTATCCCTTTCCTGCTGATGTGGTGAAGTGTTGATCATTCCCTCCCGAAGTGGATGCTCCGGTCCTAGGGTTATCTAACACCTCTGTCATGCACTCCCCTGACTCTACTACCCTGCGGGATGCTGAGGACCGGCGCATTGATCATCTGGCATCCTATGCCTTTGCATGTGTGGGGACGGCTCTGCGCCCAGTCTGTGCCTCTGCCATTACGGCTGTGGCTATTAGGACCCTGCTCAGAAGTATCCTTGATGGTGCCCCTGATGATGTGTCTAGGGAGGAGTTTAATGCACTCTCTAGTTGTGATGTTTTTGTGACCTATGTCCTCTCTGCCCTGGATGACACCATTAGAATGTGTGGCAGAACCTCTGCCCTTTTGGTGGCTATACGCCGCTCGGTTTGTCTGCGCCAGTGGGCTGCTGACAACGCTGCCAAGAAAGCCCTCACTGGTTTTCCCTTCAAAGGACTACGCCTGTTTGGGGACTGCCTGGACCTGTTTGCTAAGGGAGGCAGGTTACCCCAGCGCAGGTGGCAGTCTCGGCCCTTTCGGGGTCAGGGCTCCTTTTCCTCCCACTATCATGGTGCTAGAGGAGGGGGGGGTTTCCCGAGGAGACTTCTGGGGTAGGGGCAGAGGACGTGGACGCCCTGGCTCCTCCTGGGGCTCCAAGCTTAAGTCCTCTCCCAAGCCCCCTCAGGCATGAAGGGGCACCCTCACCCATCCGGGTGGGGGGACGGCTTCAGCACTTTGCTCACGTCTGGAAGCTTCATGTCTCAGACCGGTGGATTCAGGAGGTAGTGTCCTCCGGTTACTAGAGAGTTTGCTGCCTGCCCCCCCCCCCCCCCCCCAAGGTTCATCAGATCCCGGATTTCGCCGGACCCTTTGTCAGCTCAGGATCTAGTGCAGGCGGTGCAAAGCCTTCTGGAGCTGGGGGTCATCTGCAAGGTCCCTTTAAGAGAAAAGGGCAAGGGCTTCTATTCCAACCTCTTCACAGTGCCCAAAAAAAGATGGGTCAGTCAGGCCCATCCTGAACTTGAAGATCCTCAACAAATGTCAGATGCAGGCGCTTTCGCATGGAAACTCTGCGCTCTGCCATCAGTTCGCTGCGTCCAGGGGATTTCATGACGTCTGTGGACATCAAAGATGCTTACCTTCATATTCCTGTGTTTCCAGGTCATCAAAGGTTCCTCAGTTTCGCTCTGGAGGATCTACACTACCAATTTGTGGCATTGCCCTTTGGTCTCACTTCAGCTCCCAGGGTGTTCACCAAGGTGCTGGCAGGAGTGATGTCTCTGCTCAGGTCTCAGGGCATCCTCGTGCTGCCCTACCTGGATGACATTCTCATCACTTCCCAGTCTCTACATCAGGCAGAGTTGGATACTTAGCTGGTAGTGTCCACCCTGGAGTCCTTTGGCTGGGTGATCAACCATCCCAAGTCTTCTCTGTCTCCCTCCTTGATTACTTCATTCCTGGGAATGAATCTGCCTACAGTTCAGGCAAGGATGTTTCTTCCTCAGCAGAAGGTGGACAGTCTTCTAATTGCACAGGTACAGTTCCTGCTATCTTGTCGTCATCCCTCCATCAGGCAGGGAATGCAGCTGGTGGGCCTGATGGTGGCGTGCTTCGAGGCGGTCCCTTATGCTCAGTTCCACTTGAGGCCTCTGCAACTCCACCTCTTGTCAGTATGGGACAAGGGCCCTGCATCCCTGGACCCTTTCCCCCCTTGTCAGGCGGTCCCTTTCGTGGTGGCTGGACTCCAGGAACCTTTTGGGGGGCAGATCCTTTCTGACCCCCTCTTGGGAGATGGTCACCACGGATGCCAGTCTATCAGGTTGGGGGGTGTCAGAACACCGGGTGTGAACCCTGATTGCGGAGACTGCAACACTGCTCACCTCTCGACTGGGAAGCCTGGAGTCTAAGGACCAACCTTGTATTCACTAGAGCCTCTGATGGTGAGGATAGGCTGGGCTGCAGGAAGGCCCCAGGTCAGGCAACCTAGTTTTGCAGAATTCCGGGTAGGAGACTGACCAGAGCTGATCTGGGAGTGTGAGGCAGGCTGAAGTTGTGGGCTGGCAGATCTGGATCAAAGTCGAGAAACAAGCAGAGGTCGTGGGCAGGCAGAACAGGATCGTGGTCGCCAGGAAAGCAGGATCGTAGTCAGAAGCAAGCCAGGTCGGTACACAGGAAGGAATCACAGGAACTCAGGAGCATGCAGGAAAATACCAACTGGCAATTGAGGACAGGCCTGTCTGTTTTTATAGGCCCCTGCACATGCTCACATGCCTCTGCTGGTCAACAGGAGGAACAGTCCTGGTTCTCCGACATAAACGAACAGGCGCCCTCTGCTGTACTACAGAGGGAACAGTCCTGGTTCTCTGACAGGGGGGTTTCTGGAAGTCCCTGCAGTTCCAGGGGAGGTGGGGCCCTCAGATGGCCCACACACCTATCAACGTCTTGGAACTGTGGGCGATCAGGTGGGTTCTGGCTCAGTTCACTCATCACCTTCGGGGCCTGCCTGTTCAGGTGCGCTCGGACAACCAGACGGCAGTTGCCTACATCAATCATCAGGGAGGGACCTGGATCAGGAGGGCCCTCCAGGAAGTGTCTCTGATCCTGACCTGGGCGGAGGCCAATGTGTTCCCTGCATATCAGCCGTGTACATCCCGGGGGTGGAAAATCTGCAGGCAGACTCTCTGAGCAGGGGGGACCTCTCACCAGGGGAATGGTCCCTCTGCAACAGGGTGCTTCAATCTTGGTGTCACCGTTGGGGCCAACCAGATGTGGATCTGTTTGCGTCCCGCCACAATCACAAGCTCCCGGCCTTAGTCTCCCTGTCCCAGGATCCTTTGGCCTTGGCCATGGATGCCCTAGCAATGTCATGGCAGGACTTTCAGCTCCTGTATGTCTTTCCTCCATTCCCCCTGGGCAGGGTTCTGCGCAAGATTGCTCTGGAGGGGGTGCCAGCAATTCAGGTGGCCAAGAAGAGTGTAGTTTGCAGACGTGGTGCAGCTGGCAGTAGATCAGTACGTTCTGCCCAGGGTGCCAGACCTGCTCACTCAGGGTCCCTTACGCAATCCCAATTTACAAACTCTGGCTTTGACGGCCTGGCTGCTGAAACCTCCATCTTGATGGAGAAGGCGTTGTCTACCTCTGTTGTTACCATGATAAAGGCTAGGGAGAAGTCTTCCATTTATTACAGGGTTTGGCGTTCCTACATTGACTGGTGTGAGTCTAGGTCTCTTCCCTGTCGTGTGTTCTCTATTCCCAGGATCCTGGAGTTCCTGCAGCATGGGTTGGAGTTGGGGCTCCAACTCAGTACTCTGAAGGGTCAGGTTTCTGCCCTGGCTGTTTTCTTCCAGAAGTCCTTGGCTCAGCATTCTCTGATCAGGACTTTTTTTTCAGGGGGCTACCCATGTGCGTCCCCCATGTAAGCCTATGTTGCCTGTCTGGGATCTGAACTTGGTTTTGTCAGTCTTGCCGGGTGCTCCCTTTGAACCTGTGCAGGATGCTGCCCTGGCGATTCTTACTCTCTAAGTTGTCTTTTTGGTGGCTATCACCTCTGTTAGGCGTGTGTCTGAGTTGGCGGCGCTCTCCATCCAGCCCCCCTACTATGAGAGACACAAGGATAAGGTGGTGTTTCGCTTCAAGCCAGACTTTCTGCCTAAGGTTGTGTCTGCCTTTCATTTGAATCAGAACATTGTTCTTCCGTCATTGTGCCCTAATCCTAGTAATGCTAAGGAGAGGGTTTTGCATTCTTTGGATGTGGTTAGGTGTCTGAAGTACTATTTGGTGGCTACTACACCTTTCAGAAAAACTGATGCTCTTTTTGTGGTCCCTTCTGGTCCTAGGGGAAGAATCCTCCCTTCCGCCTTACTGCTCATTCTACTTGTGCTATTGGTGCCTCTTGGGCTTTTCAGCACCAGGCTTCTGTTGAACAAGTTTGCAAGGCCGCTACTTGGTCTTCTGTTCATACCTTTTCAAAGTTTTACAAGGTTGATGTTAGGGCCTCAGCTGATGCTGCTTTTGGCCGCAAGGTTCTGCAGGCGGCAGTGGTATGACCTGTCTGCTGTTACCTTTGGGGATCCCACCCTACTTTATGGACACTGCTATTGGATGTCCCAAGTGTAAGTAATCTATCTGGAGCAGGACATACTGTATACCAAGAATAATACAAATCTGATTACTCACCTGTAGAATTGGTATTGAGAGTATACAGTACGTCCTGCTCCACCCCACCCTTGGTTTTGCATTATCTTGGATCCCCTGTATGGTGATTATCATTGGTCTAGTTACCAGTTTGGGTTTGTTTTAATTCTCCCGGCTTCTCGTTAACTGCTTTTCAATGCTGGGGATTGTGGGAGGTCCCTGGGTATTTGAGGGGCCGGGAGGAGCCTGTTTTCTATGTCTCTGCAGTCCAGCGCCATCTGGCGGAGTAATACCCAAGTGTAAGTAATCTATCTGGAGCAGGACATACTGTATACTCATAATACCAATTCTACAGGTGAGTAATCACATAATTGTATTTTTTCCTATTCCTTACCCAGCCGAATTTAAAAACCTGTTGTATTATTCCTAGTATGTCACACACCCCGCTTCCAAATATTCATGACACTTGGGAACCGGCCTGTAGAGGGCAATCTTGCAGAGATGACATGACATTGCTCGGGCAATGGTAGATGTGCCTTAAGGCGTATATGGGAGTTTACTCCCCCGTGAGACCCTAAATAAAGGGTAGGCGGTATCGTGGTTGGTGTTCCCCGGCATGGGATGCCCCGTCCCTTTTTATTTTCCTTATACCTTGCTGGTTTGGTGCTCTTTTCCCTATACTTCTCCCCTTTAGTTCCCCTGGGCCCTTTTTGGGGTGAGAAGAGGGGTAGGGGATTATGTTAGAGGTGAGTCTGCATCTTTTGCACCATGCTTTAAAAAAAAAAAAGAAAAAAAAAAAGAGATGTTATAGAAAGTGAACAGACAGTGCTTTAGTGCATACCTTTTGTGAAGTCTGCTTTTGTGTCAGGAGGGAATTTGTTTTCCCTCATTTTTTTCGGGCAGCGTGGTGGATCCGGAAGTGGGCAGCGCTCTGTCGTCACGATCCTCTAGTGGGATGCAGAGCATGCTTGCGCGCTGTGTCAGGCCCACCCCCCTTGTTTTCCTAGCTCCGCTCGGATTGTGTGCGGAGGGGGGCGGGGCCAGTTGGCGTCAGTACTAACACGGATCATTTCCGTTTCGTCTTGCGATTCACTTTCGCTTCCTCTGTGCGCGCTGGGCTTCAGTTTCGCATGGTAACATGAGTACCCTTTGGCTTTGGCTGTGGGGATATTTATAATTGCTAGCTTTGCTGTCATGTTCATTAAAGTCGTGGTGCATATTTTAATTATGTTTTCCTCATTTCCAGGTGGAATTCCTTTATAAAAGGGGTTTCTCCCGGTCCTTTGGGCCTTATCTTTTTAGGTGGGTCATTATTATTAATACTTGATTGATTAAATCCTCCCACCTGACCCAGTCTTAGGTAACGCCTGGCTCCCCCCAGGAAATGAAGGTCTAAAAATGAAAGCTTGGAGGGAAGCAGGTTTGTACAGGGCTGTACACTTTTGGACAGACAGCGGCTCGGCGAATCTGGATGATTTGGCCCAGGCGCAGGGTCTCGTAGGATTGACAGGTTGGCAGAACTATCAATGCATGCATTTTCTGAACTCGCTTCGAATATGCCCTGGAGGTATGAGGAAACTAACACCGTTTTGAAAGTTTATGCTCCAGTAAACAAGAGACCAAGCATACCCTCTCTTACATACATAGGTTATTGGCCTCTCCCCCGGAGGGAGAAGTGCCCTCTTTTCTGAAGAAATGGGAGAGGGATCTTTGTGTCTCCTTTACGCCAGACCAGCATAGACTGCTTTTGGCTATGCCCCACAAAACTTCTATCTGTACTCGCTTGCAAGAGTGCAATTATAAAATCTTGACTCGTTGGTACAGAGTGTCGGCGTCGATTAACAAATGGTTCCCAGATGTTTCAGAGAACTGCTGGCGATGCGGTGTGGCGAGGGGAGACATGATGCATATTTTCTGGGCTTGTCCCGTACTCAGACCCTTTTGGGATTCTGTGAGGGAGTTGGCTGGCAGGGTGACGGAGACAGAAGTGGCTGATGATCCGGCCTCCTGCCTTCTTCACCTGTCAGCCACTCCTCTGAAGTCATACAAGAAGTTGCTACTGTGCCATCTTCTTAATGCGGCTAAGGCCTGTATTCCCCAAAAATGGAGGAGCCCAACCCCCCCCCCCTCTGTTGCGTCGTGGATACTGAAGGTTAACGAAATTATGAGATTTGAAAGTGTAATTCTTTCTCGAGAGAATAGATTTGAGAACTTTACATACACATGGTTCGATTGGTTGAAATTCTCTGAATCTAATGAATGTCGAGTGCTGTTGGGAGAAGCCCAGAGATCCATGCCCCCTTGTCCCTCACCTTCCCTCCCCCCTCCCCTACTTTCCCCTGTAGATTGTCCTATAGTGACTTGATTGCAATCTGACTCCTGTGTCATGTTGTGAGATTTGTAGGCTTGTTTAGGTGTTCGCGTTTCGTTGATATCTGATATATGTGTACTGTTTTGCTGCACTTGTGCAATGAACATGTATGTGAAAATCTCAAAATAGAGAATTTAAAAAAAAAAAAAAAAAAAAAAATCCTCCCACCTGGGACTTTAAGGAGCATCCCGGGTAGGTAATTGCGTAAATCCCACGTAAGCTTTGCGACTATAAACAAAGTATATTTGCAGAACACCATATGGAGGCATCTCAGGATACTGGGCTTACAGTTCCCTCGGGACAGACCCGGCAGTGTTTGGGGTGTTGGGCATCCCTTATAGGGGATAGTTGACTATAACGCAGCAGACAGGGGCCCAAGCTTCAGGGTCTGCGGGCCCTGCCTCTTCTACCCCACTGTGTCTTATCCGCACCCCTAGTGATGTTGTCACGGGTGGAGAGTCGCATTCTGATGTTTGTGCCAGATTGGCTCACATTGAAGAATTTATTTCTAGCACTGTGGCCAGGAAGGCCTCAGCTAAAAGAAAACATTTGACTCCTGCCGTTCCGGCGAGTGAGTTTGATAATTACGAGTTGCTTGACTGGTCTGACTATTCTCCGTTTGAGGAAGGGGCATTGATTGAGGAGTCTGATTGAGGATTTCTGATGGTCAGCAATTTGTGGGTACTGATGTTGAGCAAGGTGAGGGGGATGTTTTGGACATCCCGAAGGTTCTTGCTCACTTATTTGAGGTTTTGGCAATCTCTCCCCCAGAACCAGTTCTTCCTCAAAAAGGGGAGTTCTTTGGAGCCTCCAAGCCTCGTTTAGAATTTCCTAACCAGAAACATTTTGAGGATATTATTCTTAAAGAATGGGAGAAGCCTGCTCGGCTTCCTGGTGTTCCTCTGAGCTGGGATTAAAAATATCCCTTTCCAGTGGACGCAGTTAAGCGCTGATCGTCCCCTCCTGAAGTGGACGCCCCTGTGCTCAGTTTATCCAATTCTTCCGTTTTACATTCTCCTGATTCCACTACTCTTAAGGATGGAGAGGACAAGCGTATTGATCAAATGGCGTGCCACGCTTTTGCTAGTGTGGGCTCGGCCTTGCGGCCTGTTGGTGCTTCGGCACTTATGGCGGTGGTTGTTAGGTCTGTTATTAGGGACCTATCGATTACCTCAGGGCTTGATCTGGCTTCTGATGAGTTTGCCGCTCTCAAGCGACGCGAGTTGTTTGTATCTTTTGTGCTTTCTGCATTAGACGATACTATGGTCATGCGCAGTAGAACTTCCGCCTTGTTGGGGCTATTCGGCGGTCGATATGGTTACGTCAGTGGGCGGCTGATATTGTGGCCAAGAAATCGCTTACAGCGCTTCCTTTTGTGGGATTGCGCCTCTTTCGAGAAAAATTGGATTCTGTCACGAAAGGAGGTAAATTACCTCAGCGTAAGAGATAACGTTGTTCCGGCCTCCTTTAACCCTTCCTTTCGTGGGTCCAGAACTGGTAGGAGGTCGGGCTTTTCAGTACCCAGGGGGATTGCATGGAATAGAGGAAAAGGACGTGGCCGTCCTAGGCAGAGCTGGGGGTCCAAGCCTAAATCTGCTTCCAAGCCAGCCCAGCAATGAGGAGACGCCCTCACCCTTGCGGGTGGGGGGACGGCTGCGGTTCTTCTTCCAGGTCTGGGTCCAAGAGGTATCAGACAATTGGATTCTGGAAGTAATGTCTTACGATTACAAGCTGGAATTCGAGTTCCGGCCTCCTCCCAGATTTTTCAGGTCCCGGATGCCCTCGGATCCGGTGGTCGCTCAGGGGCTCCGGGTGGCAGTGGCAAATCTGTTAAGCATGGCTGTCATCTGCCCAGTGCCTCCAGCGGAAAGGGGCTCAGGATTTTATTCCAACCTATTTACGGTGCCCAAGATGGACGGCTCTGTTCGGCCTATTCTAGATCTAAAACTTCTCAATCGTTTGGTTTCTGCTTTAGAAGGTTCCGCATGGAATCATTCGCTCAACAATCGATGCTCTCCTTCTGACTTCATGACATCCATAGATCAAAGATGCTTATCTGCACATTCCGATTTTCCCGGCTCACCAGAGATTTCTCAGGTTCACAGTAGAAGACCAGCATTTTCAGTTTGTGGCCCTTCCTTTCGGCCTTACTTCGGCTCCAAGAGTGTTTACCAAGATGCTGGCAGGAGTGATGGCTATACTCAGAGTCCAGGGCATTCGCATTGTTCCATTTCTGGACGATCTTCTCATCACTGCCTCTTCCCTCAGTCAAGCGGAATTATACACCAGGACGGTGGTGTCTACACTAGAGAGGTTCGGTTGGGTGATCAACCATCCAAATCCTCTCTCTCCCCGTCCAGGGAGATTCCGTTTTTGGGCTTGATTCTGGATACCCTTCAGGCCAGGGTGTTTCTTCCTCAGTCCAAGATTCTTCTGATTCAAGATTTGATTCGTCTTTTCTTATCCAACCCTCATCAGTCTATCCGGCTGGGGATGAGACTGGTAGGATTGATTATAGCCACTTTCGAGGCAGACCCTTTTGCCCAGTTTCACATGAGGATGCTTCAGCTCCACCTCCTAGCGAAGTGGGACAAGTGTCCGCTATCATTGGATCATGTTTCTGTTGTCTCCCCACGTCCTGCAGTCCCTTTAGTGGTGGCTATTGTCGAGCAATCTCAAGAAGGGCAGGTAATTTCTGACTCCTTGTTGGGAATTGGTCACCACGGACGCCAGCCTGACGGGCTTGGGGGGGCTTCTGGAGGGAACATCGGCTCCAGGGATTGTGGGGGCCTCAGGAGGCTCACTCTCCAATATATTGTTTTATTTCGATTAACTCATCTTTTACAGGGACTGCCGATTCAGATTCTGTCAGACAACCGAACAGCGGTCGCATACATCAATCACCAAGGAGGGACTCGCAGTTGGGGTGCCCTCCGGGAGGTCTCTTTGATCCTTCATTGGGCAGAGATCAATGTTCCTTGCATCTCGGCAGCCTACATTCTGGGAGTAGAGAACATGGAGGCGGACTCCTTGAGCAGAGAATGCTCTCGCCGGGGAGAATGGTCTCTCAATCCCAGGGTTTTTCGGTTCCTTTGTCGCAAGTGGGGGACTCCGGAGTTGGATCTTTTTGTTTCTCGTCACAACCACAAGCTTCCGGCTTTTGTGTCTCGATCTCAGGATACTCTGGCAGTAGCAGTGGATGCCATGTCTCTGACCTGGGAGGATCTGGGATTCCTGTACCTATTTCCCCCCTTCTCCATGATAGGCAAGGTGGTGCGCAAGTTAGCACTGGTAGGGGCGCCAGCAATTCTGGTGGCTCCAAGGTGGCCAAGACGTCTGTGGTTTGCAGACGTCGTAAGGCTGGCAGTGGATCAGTTCCGTCTGCCTCTTCTTCCAGATCTCATCACCCAGGGTCAACTTCGTTACCCCAGTTTGCAAATGCTGGCTTTCACGGCGTGGCTGCTGAAATCTCCATCTTAAAAGAAGAGGGTCTTTCTGATGCGGTGATTCAGACTTTTGTTAGAGCTAGGAAGAAGTCTTCCTCTGTCATCTACTACAGGACTTGGAGGTCCTATATTGATTGGTGTGAGACTAGGGCCTTGCCTTGCAGGGTTTTTTCGATTCCTAGAATTTTGGAGTTTCTTCAACGTGGTCTGGATATGGGGTTCCAGATTAGTACTTTGGAAGGGCAGGTCTCTGCCTTGGCTATTTTCTTTCAAAAAATTGAATATACACAGAGCATGTAATTTTCAATAGTTAAAGTCCAAAGAAAATTGTTAATCATCCACAATTTCTTGGAACTTGACATCAAACAGCTTTTTTCCAAATCCAGAAAGGGTGTCCCAAAGCACATGCAGTTGTACCAGAGTGCTGTAGAAGTGTATGCCAGCTTGAGATGTGTCTCCCCACTCACCACGAGAAAGAGAGCTCACCTCCACAAGTAGTAGTTGCAAACAAAGAGTCCGGCCAGCCTTCGTGATTGAGATAAAACGTCCAGTTTAATGGAGATAATTTAAAATGCTCCTTTGGGCAACATCAAATACAAAACAGGCAGTATATCATCTCTGAATGCGTCGACGCGTTTCAGGCTTCGCGCCCTTAATCATGACAAATTTTCCAATAAAGAGACTTCTCATTTATAGAAATACATCACCACTTAATCTACTGAAAAGAGTAATTATCACAAACACCTGAAAATCAATCACCCATATGGGTACTTACGCTCCTGTTGCGGCTGCTGCGCTCGATCCCCGCCATCCCCCCGAACGGCCAGAGACCAGGCTGGCCAATCATCTTGGAGCAGATGACGTACCTCACTCCGATTGGCAGGAGGATTGCCACATCAGAGTGAGGGCAAACCAGGTCTCCGCGCGCTCCGGGAAAAAGGGCGGAAGTCAAGCACAGCAAACGGAGGCCAATGCAACCATCCGCACAGCAGCGCTGTAATGAATATTGTTATAACAAAGAATAAATATAAAAAATACAAAAAATATCTGAATGTTATTGTGTGAGTGTAAATTCACTAATTCGTTGCGTACCTATTTTCATGCTGTATTGGCTATAACTATACACTTAATAGAGACAGGGGTAATCAGAAATTAAGGACCAAAAGCCTATAAAGCTCCACTTCTCACTTGCTTCATCTTTATAGGGATGAGACCAAAAAATACAACTCTAACTAGGACCATAATTATAATTATATTTCAATAGAAAAAGAAAAAATTACAGACAAGATTCAGGGACATATATTCGTCTATAAGGTTTTCCTAAAAAGGGGGGGGGAGGGGTTACTAGTTTGATGTTTTGGGGAAGGAATAGGAAAAATTACGGTAACAATCTTTATAACAACCCTTACAATGTAGACTAAATTAACACGGGCTTCATCCTAAAAAAAGATCCACATCCCACCTCGAGTTCAGACCCAAGGGGATGCGGATCTGTAATTTAAAAATCCAAAACACCTCCCTCTGCAAAATCTTCTGTTGCAGGTCTCCTCCCCTGGGGCCCATTGTGACCTTCTCTATACCCATACAGGTAATCCCTGAAGAATCTCCAGAGTGCACATTAGCTATATGGCGACCCACATTAGATAGTCTAGAAAAGTCCCCCTGATGTGTTGCCAGATGTTCCGCTATCCTCTTCTTAAAGGGTCTTGTGGTGCATCCGATATATTGAACTCTACATTCAACACATGTAATCATGTATATCAGATTTTTTGTATTACAATTCATAAAATGTTTGACCCCAAATCTCTCCCTGGTGACTACGGATTCAAACTCATCACTCTGACATACTAGTTTACAAATGTTGCATCTTCTACCTCCACATCTGAAAAAACCCTTGCAGTCCAACCATGTCCCCGAGGATTTCCTTTGTCCTCTAAATAAGCTTGGGGACAATTTTTGGCCGATAGTGGGGGACCTCCTACTCACCACTTGCACCCCCTGCTCCACAATGGATTTTAAATCCGGGTCACAGTACAGAATCGGGAGATGCTTGAGAACAATCTTTTTAATCTCTAAAAACTCCTGACTATAGGTAGTGACCATAGTGACCTTGTTCTCTTTTCTTTCTTCCATGATGGTACTATCCCTCCTGAGTCTGTTCCGATCGCTCCTTTGTCCCAAATTTTTGGGACCCATGAGCGAAACTCTTGACCTATCCTTTGCTATATGTTTTGCTCTAACCACCAGGTGGTCCGGGTATCCCCGTTGTGTCAACCTAGAGTGGATGGAATTGGCTTCCCTATCAAAATACTCCTCTTCAGAGCAATTACGGCGGGCTCTAATCATTTCGCCCACCGGTATTGATCTGATTGTGTGGGGCGGATGGCAACTTTCTGCCCTTAATGTAGTGTTACCCGAGGTGGGCTTTCTGAAGGTGGCAGTTTCAATTCTATTTCCAGAGATATAAAGGGAAAGATCTAAGAAGGGAATCTGATTTGAGTTGCATTCTGAAGTAAATTTTAAATTTAACTGATTGTTATTTAAATATGAAACAAAATCATGCATTACATCTTCAGACCCATGCCAGATTATAAGAAGGTCATCTATATATCTCCCGTCAAATTTAATATTGTGGAGGAAGGGGTTGGTCTGGGTGAAAATTTGAGCCTCCTCCCACCAGCCCATATATAAATTGGCAAGAGAGGGGGAAAATGGAGCCCCCATCGATGCCCCACACTTCTGAAGGTAATACCGGTCCGAGAACAGAAAATAATTGTGTTTCAGAAGATATTCCAATGATAGAATTAAAAATTCTATTAATGTCTGGGGATATGCAGAGTAGTTCTTCAAATGAAAGAAAATTGCCTGAAGGGCAAGGTCATGGGGAATAGATGAATAATGCGAGGTCACATCACATGTGAGCCAACAATCTTCATTTTCCCATGAAAAACCCTGCAGTTGTCTAATCACATCCCTAGAATCCTGTAGAAAACCAGGGAGTCTTCGGACAAGGGGGAGGAGATGCAGATCAACCCACTGCCCCAGCCTCTCATTTAAACCACCAATCCCAGCCACAATAGGTCTCCCCGCCGGTGGACGTTGTGGTTTATGAATTTTTGGGAGGTGGTGAAAGACTGGGGCAATGGGTGAAGCAACATCCAATACTTCCATGTCCCCGTCCGAGAGAACCCCAAGCGCCTTACCTTCTATTAGGAGACTCCTAAGTGCCGCTTTGAACCGTGATGTTGGATCCCCACTTAATTCTAAATAGGTGCATTGATCCCCTAATTGCCTCATCGCCTCTTTTTCATACTCTTTACTGTCCATCACTACCACGCTGCCTCCTTTATCTGCTGCACGAATAACGATTGAATTATTGTTACTTAAATTACTAAGAGCTATCTTCTCTGATTTTGACAAGTTGGATCTATGTTTAGTAGATCCCACCCGGGAGGCCAGTTTGGTTAAATCATCCTCCACCATTTCCTGAAATACATCTAGGCTGGAGGTTCTGGAATGGACAGGATAAAATTTGCTATTGGCAGGTTTGGGTACCCTGGGAGGTAGAATTCTCTGTTGCCCCTGGTCAGACAAACCCTCCAACATGATTTTGGCTGTAATATCCTGGGCTGAATAGAATTGAATAGGTTGATCTGAATCTGGCTCTGATTGTACATGCATGCTCTCATCAATAGGTGCATTACTGGCCTCATGAGCCAGTGGCAAAAAATGTTTTCTGAGGGTTAAATTCCGTATAAATTTATTAACATCCATGAGGGTATTAAACAAATTAAAGTGGAAAGTAGGTGCAAATGAAAGTCCCTTGGATAATAGACTTATCTCATCCTCAGATAAACTATAACTAGACAAATTAATTACATTAGTAATCTTACTTAAGTCATTCGTGTCCTTAGGGAGTACCGGGACTCTTGGCTGGTGCTTTCGCCCCGCTCTATGGTACCTTTTGATCCCCTTTTCTTTCTTATCTTTGGGGTTCTCTCTTGATGAAAATCCCTGCTGTGCGGATGGTTGCATTGGCCTCCGTTTGCTGTGCTTGACTTCCGCCCTTTTTCCCGGAGCGCGCGGAGACCTGGTTTGCCCTCACTCTGATGTGGCAATCCTCCTGCCAATCGGAGTGAGGTACGTCATCTGCTCCAAGATGATTGGCCAGCCTGGTCTCTGGCGGGGATGGCGGGGATCGAGCGCGGCAGCCGCAACAGGAGCGTAAGTACCCATATGGGTGATTGATTTTCAGGTGTTTGTGATAATTACTCTTTTCAGTAGATTAAGTGGTGATGTATTTCTATAAATGAGAAGTCTCTTTATTGGAAAATTTGTCATGATTAAGGGCGCGAAGCCCGAAACGCGTCGACGCATTCAGAGATGATATACTGCCTGTTTTGTATTTGATGTTGCCCAAAGGAGCATTTTAAATTATCTCCATTAAACTGGACGTTATATCTCAATCACGAAGGCTGGCCGGACTCTTTGTTTGCAACTAAGTTGTACCAGAGTGTTAGTGTTATCCACAATCACTCCACTTCAGTTTTTCACCGCGTGCCCACCACCTAATTCAATTACTCTTACCAGATAGTATGTGGAGTAATATACTCCTAATGAAGCTTTTCTTTTGCTGTTAAATAAATCTTTCTTCCACCACGTTTAATCCTTATCACGCCATGAAACTCCCAATTATGGTTGTTAAAAATGAATATATCAGAACCGGATACCATAGAATAAAAACAATAAAAGTATCTAGTGTATTACCATTTTAATATGTCTCTTAAAAATGGTTAAAAATGTGCGCTCACATTTCAGAAGGTTAAAAACAGCTTGTGTTCAGTGTTAGACGGGAGCCTTCACCCTGCTCCTTCTGCGCCCTGGCCAGCGATGCTAATTCAAGAAGAAGGGGATGTCCGCTGACACTTTGAATTAAAGATAGTTGTAGTTATGAAGCCGCCCCGCCGCCGTCAATGTTTCGTTGCAGTAAGCAACTTTTTCAAGACTGTCAGTCTTGAAAAAGTTGCTTACTGCAACGAAACGTTGACAGGGCGCAGAAGGAGCAGGGTGATTAAGTAATTAAGAAATTAATTGTGAATGATTAACAATTTTCTTTGGACTTTTAACTATTGTTGAAAATTACATGCTCTGTGTATATTCAATTTTATGATGTTCATCTAATCTAGAGGGGTAATAGGTATTCACACGTTGAGCATTGTATTTAACCTTGTGAACAAGATTTATTGAAAAGGTATAAGCGCGGGTTTTCTCTTTACAACCTATTTTCTTTCAAAGGTCATTTGCTTTTCATCCTTTGGTCAAGACCTTTTTCCAGGGGGTCACGCATATGCAGCCTAAAAAGCCCTTGCTTCTAGTGTGGGACCTAAACTTGGTGCTTTCTGCTATGCAGGCTCCTCCTTTTGAGCCGTTGTAGGATATTCCTCTTCCTATTCTTGCTCAGAAGGTTGCCTTTTTGGTGGCTATTACCTCTGTCCGCCGGGTTTCAGAGTTGGTGTCCTTGTCCATTCAGGACCCTTATTTTGAGAGGCATCAGGACAAGGTGGTTTTCCGTTTTAAAGCGGATTTCCTTCCTAAAATGGTTTCGGCCTTTCATCTAAACCAGGACATTGTTCTTTCTTCCTTGTGTCCTAAGCCTAGTAATGACAGGAAAAGGGTTTTGCATTTTTTTGATGTAGTTCGTTGCGTTAAATATTATTTGGTGACAACTTCGGCCTTCCGTAAGACGGATGCCTTTTTTGTGGTGCCCTCCGGGCCTAGGAGGGGTTTGGCACCTGCCAAGTCGTCCATTAGTAAATGGCTACGTCAGGCCATTATTGGGGCCTATTCTGCTAAGGGGAAAGTTCCCCCTTTTCGGGTCACTGCTCATTCTACTTGTGCTGTTGGGGCTTCTTGGGCTTTTCAGCACCAGGCTTCTGTTGAACAAGTTTGCAAGGCTGCAACTTGGTCTTCTGTGCATACTTTTCTAAGTTTTACAAGGTTGATGTGCAGGCCTCGGCAGATGCTGCTTTTGGCCACAAAGTTCTGCAAGCTGCAGTAGTTTGTTATGCATTATTTCCTTGGTTGGATCCCCACCCTTTATAGACACTGCTATTGGATGTCCCAAGTATCATGAATATTTGGAAGCGGGGTGTGTGACATACTAGGAATAATACCATTTTGTGAGTACTCACCTGTAAAATGGGTATTACGAGTATGTCGCACACCCCGCTTCCCCCGCCCTTTTTTGTTCTGGGATCCTTTGTATGGTGAATCTTATTTTTCTTTTTTTGATTATACAATGTAATTGGCTCTTCCTGGTTCCTCACTGCTATCTTATACTGGGGAATGGTGGGAGGTCCCGGGTACTTATGGACCGGGAGGGGCTCCTTTTTTTCATGTCATCTCTGCAAGATCGCCCTCTACAGGTCGGTTCCCAAGTGCCATGAATATTTGGAAGCGGGGTGTGTGACATACTCGTAATACCCATTTTACAGGTGAGTACTCACAAAATGGTATTTTTTCCATTGTGTCGGAGTGAGGATTGGTATGAATCCTATTTTGGAATTTTTTTTGCTACAGCTGATACAATCACTACTGTTGGTACCACCATCCACTCTCATGTCGGCTGAGTCTATTGAGCCAAATATTGCCCATCTTGGCGTTTTTTGCAGTGGTCTGAGCCTTAGTCCCATCTGCACAGACCTGGCTGGTGATACATAATTGTAATGGTATAATTTGAGAAGCATTTCCCTGTATGAGGGGGCCTGTAAGGTCGCCCAGGACTATTTGTACGTTCTTAATAGTTCATCAATTTCTAGTTCTGGTTCTGGAAAATGAGCGCACCATTTAATCATACCTGTGCTGGTTTCTTCTTATTGTAGATTTGCATTTTAGTGGCATTCAAGAGTGTATCTAGTTCATTGTGCCAATCTTTAGTAGATAATTTTTTAATCGTTGTTTTGACATATGATGATATTAAAAATATGCAAAGGTCCGCGAGGCCCTGAATGGATATGTTTCTTGTAGTGCTTGATAGGTATAAAAGATATATTAAAGGAACGCACACCACAATGTTTCTTGCTTATGCAAACGATTGTATTTCAAAGTTCACAGAAATATACAAAGAGGCATTCATAATAAAAGTAATTTTCCAGAGCTTAACATGAAAGAAATATAAAGAATCAAGTGAAAACTCTGAGAAAAGATCAGCATCTATGGCAGCTGACCAATACTGCCACCTGGTGGGCACATCCAAACATAGCAAACATATGCACATTGAAAAAAATAGGGCTCATAGCCCAAGGCTTGTTTAAATGACTCAATTGAAAAAGGATGAGCTTGCAGTAGGCAAGTAAAGACAGCCGTTAATCAGAGCAACAGAGCAGTTCTATACAAGTGTGTCTACAATATGTACAACAGTGCTCATATATATACAGTGCGCAGAAAACCAAAGGCAAATAGACAACAGTGCTTAAATATGCTGACATGACATTACCAGGGTGAGATCGCTAGCGAGCGATCCCAGACTGTTGTTAATATTGGTTCAATGCGACATGTTCTGGCAGCAGTGCTTTGTGCATATGTTGTAGGTATGTTTTGATATCTGGCATCATGTTTTGTGTATGTTTGGGTGTTTTTAATCCAATCTCTTAATACACAAAGTAATCGGATCTGTCCTTAGCAGATATATTTACCCCATGTCCAGTATGCAGGCAGGTGGCACTGGGTGAGGATAGCACGGTGTGCAGGGATTATGCTATGGTAGTAGTTGCTAAATATGGAAGACAGTTGTCTCTCCCTGCAAGGGTTCTGACCCCTGTCGCCGGTGCTCTCTGAGCCTTAAAGCCCCCTCGGCAGCCATTAAGTGGACTTAAACCAAGTCGTTCCAGAAGTATCCTGTGTTTGAAGAGGGTATGGTGGCTGCCATAGTCTTCCAGGATGAGTTATCCATTGGAGGCTTCATCCAGTAGGGTCTCGGATTCAGAGTCCTTTACTTCAATTCTGGTATCTCTTTCCTGCAGATCAGATTGAATTATGGTCTTGGCCTCCTGAGGTGGACGCTCCAGTGTCAGGTTTTTCTAAGACTTCAGTTATGCCATCCTCTGATATTGCTTCTTCAAAGGATCCAACGGATAAGCGCATTGATCAGGTGGCAAGCCATGCTTATTCTATTATGGGGTCTACCGGACTGTATCAAAGCATCTTTGACGAGCAGGAGGTTGTTAAAATGGCTATACTAACAACTAGAAATCTTTCGGGTCATTTTCCAAAGTTGTGCTCCCAGTTGATCAAATATAGTTTAGATATCAACAAGTATGTTATCTCGCCTATGGATGATTGATCAGATTAAGAGCTACAGACCGAGCTCTGGTGGTAGGTTCGAGACGTGTTTTATGGCTAAAGCAGGGGTCGGCTGACACGGCTTCTAAAAGGAATCCGAAGGGTCTCCCCTTTAAGGGGGGGACATGGTAAGGGGGGCTACTGGTGGTAAGTCTTCTAATCTTCCACAGAAGCTGAAGTCTAATATTATTTTCCGCAGAGCCTCTAATTCTCGTCCCTTTCGTGGGGGTAGATGTTCCGCCACTTTGGGATACCTAAGAGATTTTTGGAATATATCAAAGTTCCAAAATAAGGAAAGAGATTTCTGGCAAGTTGAGGGAAAACCCCCTTAAAAACCTGCTCAAACAGGAAGGGACACCCCACTCTGGCAGCTGGGGAGGGTGGCTTCTGCACTTTGCTCCCATTTGGAGGCTCCATGTAACAGATCTTTGTATACAGGAGGTTGTATCCTCAAGTTACAGGTTCAAAGTATCTCAGATCAGCTGTATCTCACTTTTTAGAGATTGGAGTAGTTTGTCCTGTTCCTCTCTTAGACAAAGGTCAGGGGTTTTACTCAAATTTTTTCATAATTCCCAAGAAGCACGGTTCGATGCGCCCAATATTATATCTCAAGGGCATCAACAAGTTCGTCCTTCTGAAGAAATTCTGCATGGAATCTTTAAGATCCACAGTGATGTCACTCCAGCTAAGAGATTTTATATATATATATATATATTTAATGTGTAGTGTGTAGGTATGTGGATGTAGATATATATATATATATATATGTATGTGTATATATATATATATATATATATGTGTATATATATATATATATATATATATATGTGTATATATATGTGTATATGTGTATGGGCATGTATTTATACACAGTATGTGCTCTGATTTTTTGCACTCTGCTTTGCCTTGAAATTACATGTGTCATGTATATTTATTCAAGATGTTTAAGCTAGCCATATATGTTTGCCTTATTGGTTATGTATGATTGTGGCTGGGGGACTGACTGTGGTCTCTTTTCCCCCACAGATTCTGGGATCCCCTCACTGCAGTGGCTCTCCCGGTCTGTTATACCTGGCTAGTCTTAGTCTCTAAATTGGGATTTTCCTAGGTTTAAAAAAAAAAAAAAAAAAACTTCCGGGACTTTAATTACAATGGGGCATCCCGGGTTGCTTAATGCGTAAAACCCTGGGTTGTTGTGAATACCACAAATTCACCATATGGAGGCTTCCAATGTTACCGGAAATGGCTCCTCGGGGCTCTCCAGATTGTGGGGGCTGTGGGGTTCCGCTCCCAGGCGATGTCATATTATGCGTTCCATGTGCTCAGCAGAACATTGCGCGCCAGTCCGTTGCTCCTGCTTCTGGCTCCTCGCAATTTCCGTCATCTCCTATCCCCCCAACCTAGTCCGGACCCCGTGTGACACTGTCAAAAATGGGGATTCGCATTCCGAGGTGCATGCGCGTTTGGCCAACCTCGAGAAAATTATCTCCGCTTCAGTGGCTCAGAAGGCTACGGAAAAGCGGAAGCACCTTGCTCCGGCAGTACCTGCCGTGGAGGATGAGGTATCTGAATTTTTGGATTATTCCGTTTGTCCCCCTGATGAGGAGGGGGAACTCCTTGAGGAGTCGGATGAGCCTGCAGACCAGCTATTGTTTGATACTGCTGGTGATCAGGATGTGGGGGTGTCCCTTGACACGCCTTCCATTTTGGCTCAAATGTTTAAAGTTTTGGCCTTGGATCCGCCTGCGGTGGTCCCCCTGCCAAAAGGTGAGTTGCTTGATGTACCCCAGCCGCGTTTGGTGTTTCCCAGGCAACAGCACTTTGAGAAGCTTGTCCTTAAAGAATGGGAACAACCCACGCACCTGGCTGGAACTCCTCCTAATTGGGATAAGCGTTATCCCTTTCCAGAGGACTTGGTGAAGCTATGGTCAGTGCCACCCCGGTGTTGGGGTTGACTGGCCCGGCTGCGTTGCACCTTTCTGGCACCACTACCATTAAGGATAGTGAGGAACGTCGGGTTGATCAATTGGCCCGCCATAGTTTTATCAGTGCCGGGTCGACACTACGGCCAATTTGTGCTTCGGCGCTTCTACTGCTGGCCGTTAGATCCATTATTAGGGATCTGCTCGCAGATCTTGATCCCGCTTGTGATATGATTAGCTCTCTCAAGCAGTGTGAGTCATTTGTTTCTTTTGCCCTGACTGCTCAGGACGATGCTCTTGCGACGAGTAGCAGGACAGCGGCTTTGCTGGTGGCTATTCGTCGGTCTATATGGCTGCGCCAGTGGACGGCGGACTTTAACTCTAAAAGGGACGATTACAGCGCTTCCCTTCCTAGGTTTACACCTTTTTGGCGAGAAATTGGATGCTGTTACCAAGGATGGTAAGTTGCCTCAATTCAAGAAACCTGGTTGCTCCTTTAGGGGTGCGAGTTCCTTTAGTCTCTCCTTTCGAGGAGCCAGAGCAGGCAGAAGGGCTTCCCTTCCCGTTACTGGGGCTGTAGGTTGGTCCCGGGGAAGAGGTCGTGGCCGTCCCGGTCAGTCCTGGGGCGCCAAGCCCAAACCTATTGCTAAGCCCGCTCAGCAATGAGGGGCTGCCCTCACCTGTGCGGGTGGGGGGACAATTGTGACACTTCTCCCTGGTTCTTGCTCTTGTGTCCCATCAGGGTCTGGGCCTTCTGGTTCAGCTACGCTCGGACAGTCAAACAACGGTTGCTTACTTCAATAATCAGGGAGGGACTCCCAGTCTGGGTGCCCTCAGAGTGGGGTCCCTGATCCTGACCTGGGCAAAGACACATGTTCCTTGTCCCTCGGCAGTCTGCAGTCTGCTCCGGTGGGGGACACCAGAGGTGGTCCTGTTTCCCTGGCGTCACAATTGCAGGCTCCCGATCTTTGTGTCGCCCTCCCAGGATCCTCTGGCGGCGGAAGCCATATCCCTGAGCCGGGGGAACCCGGGTTTTCTGTACCTGTTTCCTCCGATACCCATGCTAGGCTGAGTGGTACGGAAGCTGGTTCTGGAAAGGGTGTCCGCCATTCTCGTGGCTCCATGACGGCCAAGACGACTGTGGCGCAGACATCATTTGGCTGACAGTAAATCAGCTCATTCTGCCTCTTCGGTCAGGTCCGCTCGCTCAGGGTCGGCTGTCTTACCCCAGTTTACCAACCCTGGTTTTGATGGCTTGGCCGCTGAGACCTCCATCTTGAAGGAGGAGGGTCTTTCTGACTCGGTTATTAAGACTCTGATCGGTGCCCGAAAGAGGTCTTCTTCTATCACCTACTATAGGACTTGGAAAACCTATATCGCTTGGTGTGAGGTTAGATCTTTTCCTTGTAGGGTTTTTTCGGTCTCCAGGATTCTGGAGTTTTTACAATCTGGGCTGGACTCTGGTCTTCAGCTGAGTACTTTGAAAGGGCAGGTTTCTGCCTTATCTGTCTTTTTTCAGAAGCGTGTTGCGCTTAAACCTTTTAGTTAAAACTTTTTTCCAGGGGGTTACGCATGTGCGGCCTCCCAGGAAACCATTACTCCCTGTTTGGGACTTGAATTTGGTTCTTTCTGCTCTTCAGGCTCCTCCTTTTGAGCCTTTGCAAGATATTGCGTTGTCTACCCTGACTCAGAAGATGGTCTTCTTGGTAGCCATCACTTCGGTTCGGCGTGTCTCGGAGTTGGCGGCTTTATCTATCCAGGCGCCCTACTTTGAGAGGCATCAGGACAAAGTGGTCTTTCGGTTCAAACCAGACTTTCTTCCTAAGGTTGTTTCTGCTTTTCATTTGAACCAAGATATTCTTCCCTCCCTGTGTCTTATCTTAATGAAGAGGTGGTTTGGCCTTCCTTATGTCCTGCTCCATTGTCCAATAAGGAACGGGTTCTCCACTCACTAGATATAGTGAGAGCATTGAAATATTGTCTCACTACCACGCAATCTTTCCACAGGTCAGACTCCTTATGTGTCCTACTTGAGGATCCACGAAAATGTCTTCCGCATGCTAAGTCCACCATCAGTAGATGGATTAGACAAGCATTGATAAGAGCCTATGTCTCCAAAGGGAAGGATCCTCCCATTTAGGATTATGGCTCATTTAACATGATCTATTGGAGCATCTTGGGCTTTTCAGCATCAAGCTTCAGTAGAACAATGATGCAAGGCTGCTATTTGGTCTTCAGTTTATACATTTGCCAAATCCTATAAGGTAGAGCCTCTGCGGATGCCTCGTTTGGTAGAAAGTAATTGCATGCAGTAGTAAACTAGCTGATTTTAGAATGTTTTATTCCTAATAGAAAGGAATAAGATTTTTGGGGATCCACCCTTATTAAGGGTACTACTTTTGGTGTACCCTATTCTTACTGAATTGTCCTGATAGCCTGAAGTAAAATGAAAGAGAGAAGATTAAATTGATTTCTCTTCCACTATTACTTTAGGACATCAGACGCTCCCTGTCTGCTAGGTTACTATGTCAATTCCGTCGATGCCTAGTCTTAGTGGAGTGGTAAATATGTAAATGGCTTGATCAGCATAAAAAAAAATTGTCTACGGCCTTTTGTTGCCAACATGAGATATTGGTATTCCTCCCAGACGGCTGGTTCTACTGCTTTTTAATTAAACTGGATTGGAGGAGGTCGGCTATAAGGATATAGGCCGGGAGGAGGAGCCACACCTTTGTCTTGCAGTCCACACCCTTCGGCCAAGAGGTATCATGACTGAATTCTCCTGATGTCCTGAAGTAATAATGGGAGAGAAATCAATTCTACAGGTGAGTTCTCGCAGAATTATCTTTAACCTGCCATTTCATCTAAGCCCCACTCCTGACTGTCAAATTGGAGGGAGACTCCTTTTTTTCTTTTTGGCTCGGAAGGGAGTCTTCAAAAGTTTCCTTTTTGCTATGGAGAGTGCAGAAAGGGTTCGAGTTGACTACCCAATGACGGCATGACCGTTTCTTGTTTACCCAGCTTCCAAGCGATAGGTTCAATAGAGAGTCCTTTCTAAGCTCACAAAGTATTAATGCAGCTGATTCCTGGACTTCTCAGAAGGTAGGATTTTTACTTTTTTAGTGCAGAAGTCTTCAGGGAAATTCCACTTGATCTTAAACCTAAAAACCCTAATCCCAGTATAGAATACAAAAAATTCAGAATGGAATCAATTTGTACAATCGGAGACATTTTCCTAAGGGATGTCCTAATGATATCTATAGACCTTCATGATGCTTATTTACATATCTCAATTCATCCTTCTCACCAGACATTCCCAAAGTTTATAGTCTGGCAATTTCGAGCTATGCTGGTTCGGGTGCTCTTCAGCTCCTCGGATTTTTACAAAGATATTGGCAGAGGTAATGGCTTAACTGAAGTTAAAGCCGATAAACCTAGTTGCTTACTTGGAGGATCTCCTTCTGTTCACCATGGACCGATATTCCCTACAAAGCAGCAGCCTGGGACTGATCTTGAATTTAGAGAAGTCAAATATAATCCCATGTTGCTTATGCTCTTACCTGGGTCACGTGAGTGAGTCCTCTGTCCCTAGATTGAATGGTGACACTTTCACATCAGGTCATGCAAAGCCAGCCTTGGTGTTCTCAGAACCTGGTGGGAGGGAAGGCCTTGGCACCAAAAATCTATCTAAAAATCTATAAGATTCCCGGGCCGATCCATTCCCTCCACGCGGGGCATCCAAATTTGGGATGCCCCACTGTGTGAAACTCCCCAGGTTACCCGCTACACTTACCTTAATCCCGGTCCAACAGCTCATGCGTGGGCCGCGGCCACATTCCCGCCATCCCTTTAGCTGGGCGCATTTGTGAATGGCCAGCGCGGTGGAGCGCTCCCTGTTAAAGGTAAGCGCGATGCGGCCACCAGCGTGGTCGGAGCCGCTGAGCTTAGACGTCCATAGCTCGGCAGCTCCGAGCGCGCTGATTGGACGCCGTAGGACCGTGGTGAAGTGAGTTGATCTGGGGGGTTTCACATAGCGGTGCCCCGGGGGAGTGGACCAGCACCCAGGATAGTTAAAATCCTGGGTTTTGGTCCACTTTAAGAGAACTCATGGAAGTGAAGATGGCTTTTTTTGCTTGGACACGTCCTTCCAGGACAGAGACATTCAAATTGGCCAATCTGCGTTTGCTTCCCAACAAAATAGATTAACTACATATACTGTGCAACAATCCTGAGTTTTCAAATTCAGCTATTCTTTGCTTCACTGAGACCTGGCTTAATGACAACATTCCTGATGTGGCCCTGGATCTACCATATTTTAACATCATCCCTGCTGACAGGAACTGTGTCTTAGCGCAAAAATCGTGAGGAGGCCGTATCTGCTTTTATGTGTACATAAATATCCTGGCTCAAAGCTGTTCAACAAGCATAGAACTATTACCAGCAGACTAACTGCAGACCCTTCTACACCCCAAGATAATTTTCCTGAATAATCATCACTGATTAACCTGCCACGAACTTCCGGTCTCTAATATGCCACTGAGTTACCACTAGTATCATATGTATAAATGTTTAATGTTTATATTTAATGGTTATAGCTCTAATGGGGTACCTCCCTTCCAAAAAGCATTCCTTGTAGGTATCCTGTACTTACTTGGCAGTCAATAAAGTATTCAAATAGTGTCAGGCAGGGGGCGTGGCTTGGCGATGGCTGTGTGAGGACGCTCAATCCTGAGCTCTGTCCAGTGTATGTGTCAAAGCCCCAAAAAAACAGTCAGAGGTGCCCTATATTCTGGACTGACCTGATGTACAAGAGGAGGAGGTCCCGGGCGGCGACCGGCGGGAGCAAAGCGGGCCGCATAACAGAGTTTTTCCAGGGAGGAGAACGCGGATCCGGCGGAGGAAAAGGCCGCAAGATGGCGGACGGCCCCTCGGGAGGACGAGTGGTGGCGGGGGGACCGCAGGCTGTGGGCTCGCCACCTCGGCCCGAGCGGGGGGGGGCCCGAAGACGTGGATCGGAGCGGGGAGGTCCCGGACCCGGAGGCTGCCTCATGTGTGGATCTGGAGGCGAGGGAGGCGCGGGCGACATCGCGGCCGCAGGATGGAGCAGGGCCGTCGGTGTGGGCCGGGGAGCGAGAGAGCTGGAGCTCCGACGGCGGGAGAGAAGAAGAATCTGCCTCCCCTTCGCAGCACATACATGCGGGAGGAGAGGGGAGGGACCGGCGGCCGTTGCCTTCCCCCGGCGCCGCCGACAGTGGAGAGTGTCGGCTGGGGAGGCCTCTTGCAGAGGAGAGCGACGCAGGGGCATTGCTACACTCTCAGCCCCAGCGCTACCCGAGCAGAGAGTTGGAGCCTGCGCACGGGTCCCTCAGCCCTTCTGAGCAACATGTGGTTGCTGAAGCGAGCCTGCCAGCAACAGACATCCAGCAGCAGACGGCTCCACTGGAGGTGAGCGTGCATGTGAGGGGCAGACTGGGCGGCGGGGTCACCGGTGGATCTCCCGGTGGGGGCATTGATGAGCCAGGGGTTAGAGGGAGACTCCAAAAGCAGGACACCGGATACCTTCAGCGGGGGGGGGGACCCCCCGGGCGGAGCGGGAGAGTATGAGCCCTGGGAAAAAAGAATTGTTTCCACGCCCAGGTGGAGAGACACATGGAGGTCAGAGCCCTGAAAACCACAATGGGCGCTCCCCTAACCCAGCGACAGGACAGTGCCTGCCGATCGACGGCCTGAGCAACAGACCCGGTTCACCAGTGGCGCTGTCTGCCTCCCCATACTGGCCCCGGAGCTCCCCCTCGCAGAGCTCGGAGATCTCCGTCCATCCAGACGCAGTTTCGATGGATTTTGATCAGCACAGTATTAAAGCCCTTATTTCTTCACTCCCCACTAGAAAAGATTTTGAGACCTTCATAAATAGGATGGAGTCCGCTCTCAGGAGGGAGGTAGATGAAGTATCGAAGAGCGTCCTGGAGGTGGGAACCAGGGTCACAGTGATAGAACAAGTTCAGGACTCGGTCCAACAGCGGTTGACTACCATAGAAAGGGCGCACAGCACTCTGGAAAGAGCTCAGGCGGAGTCTTAGCAACATATAGCTGATATCCTACTACATCAAGACGACATGGAAAACAGGGGGAGGAGGAATAATATACGCATTAGGGGGCTCCCCGAATCTCCGGAGAACGCCAATTTACCGGTTATTGTGACCCAAATCTTCAACCTGGTGCTGGACCGTCCTCCGGGAGAAACCATTGAGCTGGACAGAGTCCATAGGGCCCCGGGCCCCAGGAACCCGGACCCGCTGAGACCCCGAGACATCATTTGTCGAGTCCATTTTTACAAAATAAAGGAGGAAATTATGAAACTTGCCTGGGCCAAGAAAGGCGTATCCTACAGGGGGTCCCAGCTCGTCTTGCTGCCCGACCTGGCACGACGGACGCTACAGATGAGAAGGATCCTGAAACCACTACTGGAAAGCGCGAGGCGGGCTGGCGCCACCTACAGATGGGGACATCCCTTTCATCTCGTCCTTCAGCTGCGGGGCCGAAGCTTCACACTCCGTCATCATTCCCAGCTTCCGGGGGCGTTTGAGTTCCTGGGATCCCCGGCCGTGGAGCTGGAGGACTGGCTCTCCCCCTCGCTGGGCCCCGTCCGGGCGCAGGGGGGCGGGAGACGGGATCCTCTGCCCCGAAGAAACAGAGGGGTCCGTCCCAGGGCACCCAATGGGGCTGATGACTGGCCTTGATACACGTCCCCTCTGGTCAGTTTGCTGTGGACTCTGCCGAGTTAGAATTATACTCATAGTGGTTGACCCTTAAGAGTTATATATGGGGGCGGCCGCGTGGGGCGGCTGTGTTTTACTGTTTCACTGTTTTACTGTGGTTGTTTAATTTGCTCTCACTGATGTGCAATCCAATCGATTGGGCGCTTTGATGTCAAATTGCAGGAACCCTAAGTGCAAAGGTTACTAACGTGTCTTTGGTTCTGGGGTTCCCTGTGGGTGCTGCCTTCGCCCCGCCCTCCCTCGCCCGATCACGGCTCTCGTTGGCTCGGGCGACGGAGTACGGACCGAAGGGGGTGGCGCCCGGGCCGCGGCGGGCTCCCGCCTCCTGGCTGGGCCCCTGGGTCTGGCTCCTGGGCCGGCCCCACCTGACCCGGTCGGGGACCGGGACCCCGGGTGGTCATCGCCCCGGCGGCATCTCAGGGTTGGATATCGTTTTATGTGTTTCAATGTACTGTGGTACTTTCAATGTTTTTTTTTTCGGTTTTTATGGGTAACCCTGCTTACAACGATAACTGTAAACTTGCCTGGTCACCTTGTTGTTAGAAAGTAGGCACAGGAGGCGTAGCGCCCTCCCTGCGGTGGGCCCCCCCCCCGGGCCGGGCCCCTATGGGGTTCGGTCCCTGGGGTGACCTCGCCCCGGTGGACGGCGGGTGGCGACCGTAATAATAACAATAATAATAGTTCTAATCTAACTGTATCTCAGGGTTTGAGCTGTTTTTTATGTCTTGGACGTATAGCAATATAATTGTTTGGGCACTTAACTGACAATGTCTGGATGGTATAAGTGTTATGTTCTATTAGTAATGGGCTTATCTCTCGACCTGGGTTCACAGTTAACCCGGATCCCAGGATAACCTCTTAATCGCTGGGCGGGGCGCCTTACATCGGCGGTCGCTCTTTCCACTTCCCCCACAACATAACCTCCTGAGCTCTCCCAACAGGCGATTGGGATACGCTCATTCGGAGGGAGCACGCAAAGCGCCTTTACTCTTGTTAAGTTCTTGATCCTTAATCTTTCTCTTCTTAGTTGCTAGCTTTCTATAGTTCCTCCCCCCTCCTTCTTTATCTTTCCCCCTTTTCCCTTCTACCCTCCCCACTCATCTCCCTATCCCTCTATATTCCAAAGCTGCTGAACTTGATATGGCGAGCATCACCATCTGTTCCTACAACACAAAGGGCCTAAACATCCCAGAAAAGCGATCCAAAATCCTTACTGAGCTCCATAAAAACAGAGTAAAAATAGCCTTGCTCCAGGAAACCCACTTCAAAGAAGGTCACATACCAACAATCCGGGACCGCCACTTCTCCTCATGGATTCACGCACCGATTCCAGAGGCGAAGTCGAAGGGGGTGTCCATAGCTCTTCACCGATCTCTTCCTCATAAGGTTCTTGACACAAAAATTGACCCTAAAGGCCGATTCATATTTCTTAAAATAACATTGTTTACAAAGACATACACGATAGTGAACATTTACAGCCCCAACCAGGACCCAGCCCTATATTGCTGCTCACTACTAAAACTAGCCAGCTTCGCAGAGGGCATCTTGGTGTGCGGGGGTGACTTCAACTTGCCCCTCTGCCCGTTGATCGACACCTCCTCCGGCAGATCCGGGGTCTCAGCTGCGGGGCTTGGGAAACTAAAAAGACAATTGCAGGAACTGCAATTAGTGGACGCCTGGCGGGCGCTACACAAGAGAGACAAAGATTTCACCTTTTACTCTAATGCCAATAACTCTTACAGCCGTATTGACTATATCTTTCTGAGTCACCATGCTATGGACTGGAATCCAGAGGCGAGTATAGGGAGTATCCTATGGTCAGACCACGCCCCCATTTTCCTGACTCTGGACGTGCCCGGGCTGTATCCGAGCAGTTGGGACTGGCGTCTAAACGACAATTTGCTCAAAGATGAGACTTGCTTAGCAGCAATACGGGAGAGCATAAACCATTTCCTATTAGACCACCGCCACGACACCACACCCCTCCCGATACAGTGGGAAGCGCTTAAATGCGTCATGAGGGGGATCTTTATCCAGCATGGTGCCAGACTTAAACGAGAGAGATCCGCCCAAATAGAAAACACCATTGACCAAATCAGGACGTTGGAGCTTGAGCACAAGCAGCTGCCCACCAACGGGACCTTGATCAGGCTAGAAAAAGCTAGGGGCGATCTAAGGAGGTTGTACAATCAAATATTTCTGATGCACAGGGACCGGCTTAGGGGTCTATTCTACGAGCACGCCAATAAACCGGGTAAGATGCTGGCAAGATCGTTACACCCCAGGAACCCTGTCACGTACATCCCCTCCATTAAGACACGAGGGGGCACTGAGACTTTTATCCCATCCGAAATAGCTAAGTCCTTTAGGGACTATTACAACACCCTCTATAACCTGCCGAAACCGGCCCCAGCCGCTGCACGCCCGTCCCCTTCGGAGGCGGCCCGGGCATATGTAGACAGGACCCCTCTCCCAAAAATCTCCCAGGCTGACGTGGAGTCCCTTGAGACTCCCTTTGGAATTCAAGAGGTAGAAAAAGCAATACGAAGTTCCCCCAGCGGGTAAGAGCCCAGGACCTGATGGCTACACCCCAAGATTCTATAAGGTGCTGGGTCCCCTACTAACCCCTTTTTTGACCAGGGTCTTCAATTCAGTAGGACAGGATTCCCCCTTCCCAGGACAGGCACTGGCAGCCACGATCGCGGTCATCCCTAAGCCCGGTAAAGACCCCCTTGTATGCAGTAGCTATCGCCCGATCTCCATAATTAACATAGACATAAAGTTGCTGGCTAAAATAATAGCTTCGCGCCTCGGGCCAATTGTTCCTGATCTTGTTCATCTGGATCAGGTGGGGTTCGTCCAGGGTAGAGAGGCACAGGACAATACGAACAAATTGTTCACATTAATATCATACGTACAATCTAAGAAGATCCCAGCCTGCCTTCTCTCGTGTGACGCAGAGAAGGCGTTTGATAGGGTGAGCTGGGACTTTTTGCGTGCCTCCCTGCAACAAATTGGCCTGGGACCGTCCCTTCTTGGCAAGATACTAGCCCTTTACGGAAACCCCTCAGCCTCAATGAGAACCAATGGGGTGCTGTCACCTTCTTTCCCTATAAGCAACGGTACACGCCAGGGTTGCCCATTGTCCCCTCTCCTATATATTCTAACTATGGAGCATCTGGCCATTGCCATACGGGATAACCCGGACATAAAAGGGATAGAGGTAGACAACAAGGAATATAAACTGTCCCTATACGCTGACGACCTATTGCTTCACCTAACCTCCCCCACCATCTCTTTCCCATCAGTACTAAAAGAGTTTGAACAATTTGGGTTGGTGAGCAACTTTAAGGTAAATTACGCAAAGTCGGAAGCCCTTAATCTAACGCTGCCGCCTGATGAAGCAGACAGACTTAAAACTAATTTCCCCTTCAAATGGCAGCCGGCCGCTATTAAATACCTAGGGATTCAGATCCCAAATGATCTTACTAAGATCTACGACCTGAACTATGCCCCATTGATGAACAAGACACTTGGGGACCTAAAAAAATGACAAAGTCCTTGTCCTGGTTCGGGCGAATAAGTGTGCTTAAAATGGATGTCCTGCCCCGTTTTCTATACGTGTTTCAAATAGCCCCCATAACACCACCTAATAGTTTTTTTAAAATCCTGAATTCCGCGTTTCTCAAATTTGTATGGGGAGTCTCCAAGCCCCGCATCCGCCACGAGACCTTGTCCCGTAGCAAAGCGAAGGGAGGGGTTGGGCTACCTGACTTAAAGCTCTACCACTCCGCAGCGATCCTTTTGAGGATGCTAAACTGGGCTCACCATGCCTCGTGTAAGATCTGGGTCACTATTGAGAAGGGGTTATCACCCATCCCTCTGGTTTCTCTTCCCTGGGTAGGACCCCAGCCCAAACACACTCTCAGAACATTACCCTTTCTGGCGCAACATCTATTTACGGTTTGGGATAAATTGACATCGGGATCCCAGCTAGCCCGGCGCCCGGGACCTCTGACCCCGATTATAGGAAACCCGGACTTCTCACCTGGTATGGGAGTTTCGTCCTTTCTGTGCTGGCAAGCATCATCAGATCCGAGGCTACGGTACATCATGGGAGAAGCAGGCCTGCCAACACTGGAAGAGATCAGAGCGCGAAGCCCCGGGATTCGTGGCTGCTTCACAGACAGCTCACTATATATCCTCCCATCACCTGAGTGATGTGAGGGACAGCCCACTGTCCGAATTGGAGCGACTTCTCTCCTCTGTGACGCCTATACCCCATGCCCTCTCTGTACTATACCATACCTTATTGAACAGTGTACACCCGAATCCTCCGGGATATGTGACGAGATGGGAGAGAGAGTTGGACAGATCCTTCTCTGAGGAGGACCTGGCCAAAATATTTAGCCTAACACATAAATCGGCGGTGGAGGGGGCGGCACAGGAGAGAGGATATAAGATTATATCAAGATGGTACAGATGCCCGTCTGATATCCATAAGTACGCGCCCCAGGTCTCAAGCAGTTGTTGGCGGTGCCTGGTGGAGGAGGGGACTATGACACATGTCTGGTGGGGTTGTCAGGCCATTACCTCCTTCTGGGATAAGGTTCTTAGCGTATACACAGAGACAACGGGCATTCCCGTGATTAATTCACCTCAACTAACCCTCCTTTCTTTGGTAGAGGACTCTATGTCGCAATATAAAAAAAGTCTGCTCAGGCACTTCCTAACAGCAGCGCGAGCTGTCATACCCAGACACTGGAAATCCCGTGTAGCCCCATCCCTGGCTGAATGGGTTGTGGAACTGGAGCGTATTAGATGCATGGAGGAGCTCACTCTTGGGGATAGGGGTATGTCAGAAAAATATGCCACGACCTGGGCTTGTTGGATTGTATTACGAGACTCAGACCGTTTTCAGAGGGTAATCCAGTGACCCCGACGGCAGCATTAATCGCTCGGCCATAGCTTGTCGGTTCCGAGGTTAGATCTCAGTAGCAAAACGGACTTATACACTTGACCACGCCAAGACACCCCCAACCCCCCCCCCTCTTTTCCCCCCCTCCCCTCTATCCCTCCCACCTTCCTCCTAAACCTTCTTCTCCTCTTTTTCTCTTTACCCTCTCTTCCCTGCCTATTGGCTTTCTCTTGCTACCCCCATGTTTCTGATTTCTGCTGCGCCTAGTTGCATCCTGTCTGATAAATCAAAGCGGAACGTAATTAGTGAGTAACTTCACAGGCATATGATGACACGCTGTAACATAAAAGGAAACTGTTGTAATGCTGTAATGACAGATGTAGCTTTGTGACGCTAAATATTTTCTTGTTTCCACTGCTTGTTATACGACACACTGTTTGTCTGTTTTTTTTTTTCTTTATTTGTCCTATCTCAATAAAAACAGATTAAACACAAATAGTGTCAGGCAATACCACAGTGATAGCTTTCAAGGGGAACAATGTACAAAAAACTCTACATGGTGACCTGCTCAATACTGCTCAGTTTGAAAAACCAAACATAGTCAGTTCAAACTATCCACATAAAGGGGAACCTAAATCTGGAAGCATACTTCCTGAGTTAAGTCGGACCCGGCAGAATGGGCATTTAACCAACAAGTTTTTCTGCAAATTACAAAGATTTATGGGCTACGAAACATAGAATTTTTTTACTTCAAGGAGAAACACAAGGTGCCTGAGGTACTTCTTGCTGTCAAGGGATCAGTTTGCGTGGGGTCTGGGAGCCCTCAGAAACAATTGGAAAGACTTTGGCCTTTGTTATACTTTCTTCCCAATGAGACGCTTACCACTGGTAGTACAAATAGTCTGGAGAGCTCAAGCCAGAGTTCTGCTTGTTGCCCCTTAATGGCCGAAGAGGTCATGGTTTTCACTTCTAATTTAGATGTTGGAAAACCACTTGGCTGCTTCCAGTATTTTCGGGGCTGCTACATCAGGGACCCATTCGATGCCCACATCAGAATCCTTCAGTCTGACACTATGGATCCTGAATGGGTCATGTTAAAGAATAAATGCCTTTCTAAAAAAGTTATTGCTACCCCTCTTCACAGTAGAAAATTGGAGGCACAAAAAAGTGTTGTAAGGTTTGGAAGCGCTATTTATCCATTTGTTTCCCCAAATCAGTACCGTCAGGCAGAATCACCATAATTCTTAAATTCCGCCAAGATGGCTATGAATTGGGCCTTGCCTTGAGTACATTAAAGGTGCAGGTATCGATGCTCTTGGTGTTCTTAGAGGGACACTTGATGAATAATCTCTAAATTGACTGATTTTAGATTAGCCAAGGAAGAGACCTCCAAGCAAGGGTGTTTGCCACTTGGACGTAGACCTAGGTCCCACAGGGATTAACCCTGTCTCCATTCGAACCACTTAAGGAGGCCCCCCTAAAGCTGCATACCTGTAAAGTAGCCTTTATTCCTCTTATGACCTCAGCTAGAGGAGGCAGCGATTTACAGGCCCTGTCCATTAACAAACTGAACCTAGAGTGTTTCAGGATAGGATACTTTTAAGGCCAGATCCACTTTATTTTCCAAAGTTTCCAACAAAATTTCACCGATCCTAGGAAGTGGTCCTGCAGGCTATTGAACAGGCTCAGGGACAAGATATAAGCCAGTTAAAACACTAGATGCTAGGAGTATTATTTTATTTTATTTTTTTTACATTGATTCAACAAAGAATTGGAGAAGATCGAATTATCTGTCTTGTTCTCTGGAAAGGCCTTCAAGCTTCGAGAGCTTACATTGCAAGATGAATTAAGAACGCGATCATGATAGCGTATCAGGCTTCAGGAGCTTCAGTTCCGGAAGACATTAAGGCACTTACTACTGGGCATAAAATGTCGTCATTTCCCTTGACAAAACTTGCAAGGCGGCCACTTGGTTATCTCCCGCACCTTCCATTATAAGGTGGAATTGCTAGCCCAAGGACAGAAGGTCTTTGGATCAAAGGTCTTGCAGGCTTTGTACCCGCCCTGAGGTAGGACGCATGGGGTTACTTTCTTTCGTTGGCCAAGCCGTCCTTGGGTACGCTGGGGGAAAACCCCAGTTAGTCTTACCAGTAATGGTATTTCTATTAGTCCTCCAGGATGGCGTCCTACTCTCCACCCCTCTAGTATTCATCCTGTTTTGTAGCACTGTTTTATCCTAACCTTTTTTCTGTCTCCACTACGGGTTGTTTGATCTTTCCTGTCTACTTGCTAGAAACACTGAAGGTCAAAGGGAATGGGTGGGCCTATTAATGCTCCTCCATTTTTGTTTTTCTTGTGCAGGAGGTGGCTAAGTCGTCCTGAAGGACTAATGGAAGTACCATTGCTGATGAGACTTTTTTTTTTACTTTTTTGACAAATGTCAGATAAAGAAATACAGAAATGAATAAAAGAAATCTAAGAAACAAGTGACATAGACCTTTAACTTGGTATATTTAACTCCTTATATTAGAGAGAGTGAGCTTGAATATGTAAAGCATAAATAACATGTCTGATGAAGAGGACCAAGTATCCTCCTCAAGCACAACTAAATATTTGTTTTAATTGCGTTATTTTCTTTTCTGCCTCAATGGCTACCATGATACAACACTACTGCTAATAACCTAACCTGAGGCTCAACCAGAGTTGATAGTATCTTGGTATGTACTTTTCTGTCATTCATTCGCAATGACAGGTCATCAGCAAAAGCTGTTATTTTTGTAACCCCTGCCACCAATAATTTTTCCCTGAAAGGTTATATTGGTTTTCAGTATTGTAAGTAAAGGATCTACTGCCGCCCATGCTAACCCATTCTCCTGGTTTGGCAAGATAAACATTTTGAAAATGGATATATTGCCACAATTCCTATATGTCTCCCAGGCAGCCCCTAATAAGCTCCCACCACCTTTTTCCATAGGCTCCAGCCCTTGTTCTCTAAATTAGTTTGGGGCACAATGAGACAGAGGGTACATTTACTCCACATTAACTTGGAGCAAGTTGGGGGGGGGGGGGGGGGGGGAGATCTCCCAGACCTCGAACTGAACCATATGACTGCTACCATTTTGAGGGTAGTTGACTAGGGGCCCACAAGGATAAGGAAAACTTTGGATGCAGCTGGAGAGGGGCCTCTTCCCCTTAACACGACCTGGCTGGCTTCCTCCTGCACTCCACTCTAGCTCTCAAAAAATGGACAATTTTCCCCACAAGATGCCCTTCTTTCACTTATCCCGGGCCCTGTCTCCTGTATTAAAAAAGGCATTTTGAGACACCTCATTACAACCATGAGAACTATCATTCCAGACACTGGAAAACTCAAAACCCACTATGTTGGAGTTGGTTCAAGAAGTAGAATTTTTTTCCAAGTGATCCTTCAGTGATCCCTGCTCCACCCCCTGGGAGGAAACACAAACATGAACAGAGGTTAAAAGTCCCACCCCTTCCTCTCTACCTCAGTTCTTTGCGTTTCCTCTCTGGGGGAACCATTGGACAGTGTGTTCTGAAGACAGTTAGTCTACGGCTAATTTTTTATTTTGATTTATAAAAATCATAATTTATAAAAAGGCAGCCCATTGTACCCTTTATTATGTCACATACGGGGTGTAGTCACATCCACTGACTTGGTGCAGCTAGGGCTTCATTATTCCTACATAGTCAGGCCTCTCCACAAATGGTGTGACTTCACCTTAAATCCCAGGCAGTTTCCCTTTGCTGTGGGTATGCCAGCCTTCTAATTTGGACCTTACGCTTGATTCAGGTTCAGGTGAAGTCAGTCGCCTTTTTTCCACTTTGTGACCGTTTTCCTTCCAAATGTTTGAATTTGGGGGCGAAGCCTAAGGCTAGGACATGGCGCGCGACATCACGGCTGGTTTCAGAGAGACAAGTGCAGGCGGCATTTCTACCTTGACCAGCGAGCAGGTCGGAGGGAGACAGGACAGTGAAACCGGCAGGCAGCGGAAAATGTCGAGCAGAGATCAGGCAGGCGGGAGCTTCGCTGACCTAAGGATCGGGCTCAGCAGACACATCAGAGAGCGTTGCTCTTAAAGCTACATCTTCCAAAAACCGTTTTTGCCATGTGTTTTTGGGGCATTGAGGATGGTGCAGGACAGTAAAATGAAGTTTACATTTCATATGCCTTATATTCTAAGCATACAGCACGTCCTGCTCCAGAGATAGTAATAACATGTGGGTAATCCTCCGCCTCCGGCGCCGTGCACTGCACACATGTAGAAAACAAGCTCCTCCCGGCCCTACATATACCAAGGGACCTCCCACAAATCCCCAGATTTCTCTGCAGTGCTGGAACTGCGAAGACATGAAGTATCACGCTCTCGCAGGCGAGCGGGGCTTGACAGCCCGAGGCCCTGCGGGACTATTTCCACCCGTCCTCATTGTGAATTAATGCCTCCCAGCCTGGGCTGCGTCGGTCGGGTGAAGGTAGGCAGCACCTAGTGTGCTTACGGAGCTAGTCTCCACCGCAATCCCCCACCATAGGGTAGACGGTTAAGGCGAATGGTGAGCCTTCAGTTGGATGCCCCTCCCGCACCAGTGCCCCCACGCCCCATGTAACGGTGAACCCTGCATATTGGGTCACCTTCCTCCCTAGATTCCTCCGTTAGTGGGGCAAAAAAGAGGGGGGGGGGTTGTGTGTACGATGGCCTAACCGTGCTCTATTTACACTATCCTATAGCTTTTAACCGTTACCGGGTGTCAGAGCGTGCTTCGCATTTACGTTTTTATTTAACCGCAGCGCTTTTATTGTATTCTATGGCGCGTACTGCAGCTCTGTTCGGAGACGCTACAGCGTTTTTATCCCTATATTCACACTGTAAGTTGTTTTTTCTGAGGTGATTCTGGCATAACTACTGTTTTCTTCTGATTGGCTGCGCGCCTTCGAGCTTCGCGCTCTCCGGGGGGGGAAGCGTGGTTCGGTCTGGCGCGTTCCGCGTCATCGCCCGCTCTGGCCCGCCCTTCGAGGTTCGCTGGGCGCCATTTCCTTCTCACATGCGCGTGGTGAAGACGGTCCTCCCCTCGCAGATCTGTAAGTGCCCTCATGGGCGACTTTTTTCCTAGCTTTGCTTCTTCGCGCTCGGCTCTGACATCCCTGTTCCCCTTGTGTCTTTCAGACCGCGGTGGCTTCTCCCGGCCTGGCGTAGCGCCTGGTCCAGACCATTTTAAGAAATTTCTCCCACTTCCGAGCGGGTTATTGGGGCATCCAGGGTTGCTTATAGCGTCAATCCCTACTGGCATATTGAACTTAATAATCACCATATGGAGGCATCTCAGGATATTGTGAACGGGGTTCCTTTGGGACAAGTCCGTCTGTGTGTAGCTTGTGGGGTCTTACCTAGCAGCGGTGACCATGCACGGGTCTGCGTCCCCTGTGCCCAGCAGGCGCTAGCCGGTCTCCCCACCTCTTCCGAAGCTGGGCCCGCACCTCGCCTTACTTCCCCTACTCTCCCAAGCTTGAGCCTAACCCCCAATACTAGTGATTTGGCCACTACACTGGCTGGTGTGGAAAACTTAATCGCTGGCTCCTTGGCGCACAAGGCTACTGCCAAGAGGCATCATTTGAATCCTGAATCTACTATTCTTCCTGTAGAATCTGATGATTTACTGCTTTCCTATGCACATTCCCCATCAGAGGAAGGGGAACTGTTCTCTCACTCAGTTAGAGTCTAGGAGTCAGGAGGAGTCTGGTTCTGATCATTGGTCCCAGGACGACATTGATAGACTGCTGACCCAGATCTTTGATGTGTTATCCCTCTCTCCCCCTCCTGCGGCTCCTCGGCAAAGGGGTGATCTGTTTCATACCGCTAGGGTGCGGTTGGAGTTTCCCGAACAAACTCATTTTAATAGCCTAATGCTGAAAAAAATGGGAACACCCCAGCAAACTCCAGGGGATCCCTAAAGCTGTGGATAAGAAATATCCATTTCCTGCCGATCAGTTTAAGTGTTGGACATCGCCGCCCGAGGTCGATGCCCCGATTCTGAGTCTGTCCAACACCTCTATTATGCACTCCCCTGACACTACTACGCTGCGGGATTTAGAGGATCGGCGAGTTGATCAATTGGTATGTCATGCCTTTGCATTTGGGGGAGCGTCGCTCCGCCCGGTTTGCGCCTTAGCCATCACGGCGGTGGCGCTCAGGACTGTGGTTAAGACTGCTCTGGAAGGGGCGGATGACTTGCCCTCTGATGCCGCCAATGCTCTGGCCACCTGTGAGACCTTTGTGAATTATATCCTATCTGCATCGGACGATGCTATTAAGCTGAGCGCTAGATCCTCTGCTCTGGTGGTAGCCATACGCCGTGCGGTCTGGTTACGCCAGTGGGCTGCTGACAACGTTGCCAAGAAGGCCCTTACGGGGCTTCTACTTAAGGGGCTGCGCCTGTTTGGAGAAAGGTTAGATATCTTTGCCAAGGGTGGCAAGTTGCCCCAGCGCAAGCGTCAGATTCGGCCTTTTCGTGGCCCAAGCTCCCATTCGACCCCCTACCGTGGGGCCTGAAAAAATATCTGCCCCTATTTCGGGCAGACACCTAAGAGCGACTCCCACTGAGTCCTCTACCTGGGATTACCTTATTTGTCTGTAGACCAGAGTTACCTTCACACTTCGGAATTCCGGAGCCCACACCAAGCGCAAGAAAGACACATAACAGCTATTCTCGGTGTGAACTGTTTATTACATCACTATTTTCAGTATATAAAGCATGATAAAGCCTAGGCGGGGAAAAGCTCCTAATAAGGTTCTAAAGTGGACATTTGCCTTTTAATTGGAGTAGCTGTATCAACACCTTACTGTCCGGGGTGTGTGCCGGGGGTGGCTGTACATCACCCCATTGTGTGTCATGGGATTTTCCAGACATTCACCTACCCATGGACATTTTCACAGAAACAGGTTATGTTCTTCTGTCGGCACATTCCATTCCCAGAGATAACGGTTACTCCGTTATTCTCACCCTTGAATCTTAAAGCAATCCCGTTAAGCATAAGCTAAGCATAAGCCATGCAGTAGCCATTTTGTTACTTTGTACCTACACCCTCTCAGGGAAAGGGATGCCCCTTCTTTCAGGGCCAAGCAGGGTAGAGGGGTGTCCTTCGCTGGGTCTCGCGCAGAGTCCTGGAACAAGAACAGAGGATGCCGTCCTGGTTCCTCCTGGGGGCCCAAGCCCAAAGCCCCCCCCAAGCATGAAGGGGCGCCCTCGCCCGTCAGGGTGGGGGGACTTCTACAGCACTTCTACAGGACTTCTACAGCGCCTCGTCCCAGACCGGTGGATTCAGGAGGTAGTGTCCTCCAGTTACAAGATAGAATTTGCTGTACTGCCCCCTACCAGGTTCGTTGGGTCCCGGATCCCACAGGACCCTGCCTCAGCTCGAGTCTTGATGCTGGCTGTGCAGGACCTTCTGGATCTCGGGGTAATTTGCGAAGTCCCCTTAAGAGACAGGGGCATGGGGTTCTATTCCAACCTGTAAACTGTGCCCAAAAAGGACGGGTCAGTCAGACCCATTCTGGATTTGAAAATCCTAAACAGATTTGTCAGAAACAGGCATTTTCGTATGGAAACTCTGTGCTCGGCTATTGCCTCGCTGCGTCCAGGGGACTTCATGACATCTGTGGACATCAAGGACGCTTACCTGCACGTTCCGGTGTTTCCAGGGCACCAAAGGTTCCTCAGATTTGCGCTGATGGATCAGCATTATCAGTTCGTGGCCCTGCCGTTCGGCCTTACATCGGCTCCCAGGGTGTTCACCAAGGTGCTGGCAGGGGTGATGTCTCTCTTAAGACAAAAGGGCATACGCGTGTTGCCCTACCTGGACAATATACTCATCACCTCTCGGTCTCTGCGGCAGGCAGAGCTGGACACTCGGTTGGTAGTGTCCACCCTGGAGTCCTTCGGCTGGGTGATCAATTACCCAAAGTCCTCTCTGTCCCCCTCCTCGGTGACCCCGTTTCTGGGGATGATTCTGGACTCGGTTCTGTCAAGGATATTCCTTCCTCCACAGAAGGGGGAATCTCTGACAACGCAGGCGAGGTCCCTGCTCTCGAGCCCTCATCCCTCCATCAGGCAGGGAATGCAGTTGGTGGGCTCGATGGTGGCAAGCTTCGAGGCGGTGCCCTTTGCCCAGTTCCATTTGAGAACCCTGCAGCTTCACCTTCTGTCAGTATGGAGCACGGACCCAGCGTCCTTGGACGAGATCTGGGTGGTTCCGCCCTCGGGCAGACAATCCCTTGCGTGGTGGTTGGACCACAGGAACTTGACAAGGGGCAGATCCTTCCTGGCTCCCTCTTGGGAGACGGCCACAACGGATGCCAGTCTTTCGGGCTGGGGGGGATTCTGGAAGTCCCTGCGCTTCCAGGGGAGGTGGGGTCCTTAGGCCCATCTTCCTATAAATGTCCTGGAACTCAGGGCGGTCCGATTGGTGCTGGAACCATTGACCCAGCACCTGAAGGGTCTGGCGGTTCAGGTACGCTCAGACAACAGGACGCCCGTAGCCTACATCAATCATCAGGGAGGAACCCGGAGCAAGGGTGCTCTCCAGGAGGTATCTCTGATTCTAACATGGGCAGAGACCAATGTCCAATGCATCTCGGCTGTCTACATTCCGGGGGCGGAAAATCTGCTAGCAGATGCTCTGAGCAGGGGGGCATCCTGTCAGGGGGAATGGGCCCTCTGCGACAGGGTATTCCAGTCCCTGTGTCACCATTGGGGTGTGCCAGACGTGGATCTGTTTGCGTCCCGTCACAATCACAAGCTCCCGAGCTTTGTATCCCTGTCTCAGGATCCTCTGGCTCTGGCTTCGGATGCCCTGTCAATGTCTTGGAGGGAGTTTCGGCTCCTGTATGTTTCTCCACCAATTCCCCTTCTGGGCAGAGTGCTGCGCAAGATCGCTCTGGAAGGGGTACCCGCGATTCTGGTGGCCCCAAGGTGGCCAAGAAGAGTATGGTTCGCGGACGTGGTTCAAATGGCAGTAGATCAGTACGATCTGCCAAGGTCGCCAGATCTTCTAACCCAGGGGTCTCTACGCCCAATTTACTAACTCTGGCTTTGACGGCTTGGCTATTGAAACCTCTATCTTAATGGAAAAGGGTTTGTCTGCTTCTGTTGTGGCTACTATGGTGCAAGCCAGGAAGAAGACTTCTGCTGCTATCTATTACAGAGTATGGCGTGCTTACATTGACTGGTGTGAATCCAGGTCATTTCCCTGCCAGGAATTCTTAGTCTCCAGGGTGCTGGAGTTTTTACAACATGGTCTAGACTTGGGTCTTAAGCTTAGTACCTTGAAGGGCCAGGTTTCGGCCCTGTCTATCTTCTTTTAGAAGACTTTTGCCCAGCACCCTCTTATCAAGACCTTCTTTCAGGGGGTCACTCATGTGCGTCCTCCTCGGAAACCTATGGTTCCTGTTTGGGATCTGAACTTGGTTTTGTCGGCCCTGCAGGGGGCTCCTTTTGAGCCTATTCATGAGGCCGCTCTCGCTGTGCTCACGCTCAAGGTTGTCTGCCTGGTAGCTATCACTTCGGTTAGACGTGTGTCTGAGTTGGCTGCCTTGTCTATTCAGCCTCCCTACTTTGAGAGACACCGGGATAAGGTGGTGTTTCGCTTCAAGCCAGACTTCCTGCCCAAGGTGGTGTCTGCATTTCATTTGAATCAGGATATTGTACTTCCTTCCTTGTGCCCTAATCCTAGTAACCCTAAGGAAAGGGTTTTGCATTCCTTGGATGTGGTTAGGTGTGTCAGGTCTTACCTGGTTACCACTCAGGCCTTTAGGAAGACGGGTGCTCTCTTCGTTGTGCCTCATGGACCTAGGAAGGGTTTGGCTCCCGCTAAGTCTACCATCAGTAAATGGACTCGTCAGGCTGTGGTTCAAGCCTATACTGCTAAGGGGAAGACTCCCCACTTTCGTCTTACTGCTCATTCTACTAGAGCTGTTGGGGCTTCTTGGGCTTTTCAGCACCGGGCCTCTGTGGAGCAAGTTTGCAAGGCTGCTACTTGGTCTTCCGTTCATACCTTTACAAAGTTTTACAAGGTTGATGTTAGGGCCTCAGCTGACGCTGTGTTTGGCCGCAAGGTTCTGCAGGCGGCAGTAGTTTAGACTGCTTGCTGTTGCCTTCTGTTGGGGATCCCACCCTTCTTTACGGACACTGCTATTGGATGTCCCACATGTTACTATCTCTGGAGCAGGACATGCTGTATGCTTAGAATAATACAACTCTGTGAAGTACTCACCTGTAGAGTTATTATATGCATACAGCACGTCCTGCTCCACCCCACCCGGTTTCACCTTGTTCTGGATCCCCTGTTTGGTGACTGTTATCTTTGGTGGTATTGCCAGTTTTGGGTGGTTGTTTTCTCCTGGCCTCTCCTTCTCACTGCTTTTCAATGCTGGGGATTTGTGGGAGGTCCCTCGGTATATGTAGGGCCGGGAGGAGCTTGTTTTCTACATGTCTGCAGTGCACGGCGGCGGAGGATTACCCACATGTTATTACTATCTCTGGAGCAGGACGTGCTGTATGCATATAATATCAACTCTACAGGTGAGTACTTCACACAGTTGTATTTTTTATTGTAGCCCAAAATGCCTAAAGAGAAAGATCCTGAATCCCCCAAACATAAGAAGGCGGTCAAAAAGTTTAAGCGTTGTGATGGTTGTCAATGTGTGTTTCCGGATACTTGGTGGAGTCTTCTGTGCCAGGAATGCAGGGAAGCAAAGGACGACGCTGATGCAGCTGCCCTAATAAAGGACATCCTAGTAATGAAGCATCAGATTGCTTTACATGGGGGTCAGCAAGACAAGGGGCATACCGATCCATCCATTGCAGTTAACCTAGTTGTAGAGGGTCTGCTGATGTTTTTTCAGTTTCGCTGCTGGCTTATGTGGAGCCAGAATCTGGTGGGGAGGAACCTTCCTCTCATGATTCCACTGAGAAAGAATTGGATAATGAGGCTCCAGATGCTGTGCATGGACTGTCAGCGGAGATCGAGAAAACTATTAGGAGACCTTTATGCGGCCTGGGGAATTCAGGAGGAATAAAAGCCCCCTATCTGTTCAGGATGAATTGTACAAGTGGTTGTTGGAATAAAAATTCCAAGGTTTATCCTGTCCACCTAGCCTTTAAGGCTTTGATCGTTAATGAATGGAAAAGCCAAAGAAAATGTTTTTATGCAGAGGGCTTTAAAGAGAGAGTACCCCTTTGATGGTCAGGACATAAAGCTTTGTCATAAGTGTCTCTGGGTGGATGCATCATTGGAGCAGATGTCCAGGTCAGCAGACTTAAGTTTTGAAGACTCGGGTATAATACGGGATACTATGGATCATAAAATAGATATCCTGGCCAAGAGAGGTTTGGATGCGGCCTCTTTTTCTTACAGGCCCACCTTGGCATTTGATGGTATCCTAATCCTGCTCATGGGGAAAGCCTTCTGAAGGTCTTTCCAACCTTTTACAGGGCAGTTACTTTCCTTACTCCATGCTCCTGTGGAGAACATCAGGGCAACAGCAAAGATTTTCAGCTTTAGTTTATTGTCTTAGGAGCTCTGTATGGTGATAAAGTTTCTAAGAACAAGTTGTGTAAAATCCCCTTTCGTGGGAATTTTCTCTTTGGAGAAAAATTAGATTAGACTATTCTATCCAGGTCTACTGAAACCGGTAAGAGGTTTTCCGTTAAAAGGCGGGGAGGTAGGGGGTGTGTTACTCAACCCAGATAGCCTTAGCTAAGAAAGCCGGGATCCCAGGCAAGGCTCCAAAGGAGGAATAATGTGCAGTTTAGGCCTACAGAGGAGCCTAAGCCTCGGTCTTGACAACGAGCTGCAAGTGGTGGGCAAACTCTCCCGTTTTGTAGTCTCTTGAAGAAAAGTCACTCAAAATCAGTTTGTGCTACAATCTCTGCAAGAGGGTTATCGATTAGAATTTTCCTCTCTCCCCCACTTGTTTTTAATGATCAAACTCCAAAGGGTCCCCAAAAACAGATTAGCTTTCCCCTACAGTCACCCTGGGGCTTCTGCAGAAGAGGGTTATAGAAGAGGTCCCACCAACCCTTCAGGGGTTGGGGTTCTCAAGTTTTTCTGGTTCATAAGCCTTCAGGAAAATTTTGAATCTGAAAAGATTAAACAATTTATCTGTTAAAAGAGGTTCAGAATGGAGTCTTTTTCTTTCAGGAACATTCTAACAGAATGTATGGATGGTGAACCTGGACCTTCAGGACGCTTACCTTCATGTCCCCATTTTGACTACTCACCGCAAGTACCTGAGATTGACAGTTCGGTGGGACCAGGAGATCAAACACTACCAGTACGGAGCACCTGTATATAATTAGGTACAGAGCAAATGAAAAAATGAAACATAAACAACCACACAATGTGAACCTATCCCTAACCCAATATGCATCAACTGTCCACAAACACAATAAAATTCAAAATTAAACAATTGTAACTTTGAGTCCATGTTTTAAAGTGTCCCAAAACACATGCACTGATAGTGAAGTGCTCCAAAGAAAAACGTTTTTCGTGCTACTAAAGTCCAGTGGGTATCCCAAACGCATGCACCCGTTGGCGGTGATCACCCTTCACTCCGTGTGCGCTTACCAGAACTATGCATCCAAATCTCCTTATAATTAACTCGTTATAATCAACGTGCTCCGTGAATGATTTCAAAGAATAATTTCATGAATTCCAAATGCTTCCATAGGTTCAATCCATAATACTCAGTGATCACATGGAAAAAGAACCAAGACAATAGTGCAACCCCATCTGATTGATGTTCACGTATTTAATATTAATTAAAAATGCACTTACAAACATCCAAATGTGAATGCACAAAAGAGTAAACTAGTAGATTAGTCCTCCTTCCCTTAGTCCACTATGGCCAGTAGTAGATGTGGATATAGTAGGAACTAAACTTGTACTCAAGAAAGTGCACTTCACCTTTAAAAAGATAAAAGAAAAACTTTGCCGCTGTCCCGCCTAACGCGTTTCACTGATAATACAGCTTTTTCAAAGGCTCTTGTAATGGCGCGCTGGATCCGCCGCGTTATGCAGTGGCGCGTTTGACACGCCACACAAACGCGCCACTGCATAACGCGGCGGATCCAGCGCGCCATTACAAGAGCCTTTGAAAAAGCTGTATTATCAATGAAACGCGTTAGGCGGGGCAGCGGCAAAGTTTTTCTTTTATCTTTTTAAAGGTAAAGTGCACTCTCTTGAGTACAAGTTTAGTTCCTACTATATCCACATCTACTACTGGCCATAGTGGACTAGGGGAAGGAGGACTAATCTACTAGTTTACTCTTTTGTGCATTCACATTTGGATGTTTGTAAGTGCATTTTTAATTAATATTAAATACGTGAACATCAATCAGATGGGGTTGCACTATTGTCTTTGTTCTTTTTCCATGTGATCACTGAGTATTATGGATTGAACCTATGTAAGCATTTTGAATTCATGAAATTATTCTTTGAAATCATTCACGGAGCACGTTGATTATAACGAGTTAATTATAAGGAGATTTGGATGCATAGTTCTGGTAAGCGCACACGGAGTGAAGGGTGATCACCGCCAACGGGTGCATGCGTTTGCGATACCCACTGGACTTTAGTAGCACGAAAAAAGTTTTTCTTTGGAGCACTTCAGTATCAGTGCATGTGTTTTGGGACACTTTAAAACATGGACTCATAAAGTTACAATTGTTTAATTTTGAATTTTATTGTGTTTGTGGACAGTTGATGCATATTGGGTTAGGGATAGGTTCACATTGTGTGGTTGTTTCAATTTTTCATTTGCTCTGTACCTAATTATATACATTACACTTGAGGCTCACTTGGGATAAAAGCCTGGTATGTTGTAGCATCACTTTAACTATTTTATTTACATTTATTTATTCAAGAACCTAGGAGCGTGGTGTCTATCTAAGAAGTTTCCAGTACGGAGCACCTGCCATTCGGCCTGTCCTCATCCCCAAGGATCTTTACGAAGATCCTGACAGAGCCAGACAACAGGGAATCGCAGTGATCCCTTATCTGGACGATCATCTTCTGCTAAACAAGTCAGAACAGATGCTCCTGGTAGATCTCAGAGAGGCCCTTGTCCTACTGAAGAATCTGGGGTGGGTAATCTAGAGAAATCCACACTAACACCCAGTCAGCAATGCAAATTTCTGGGATTCATGATAGACAGCACACCGCAAAAAACAATTCTTCCGCAGGAAAAGGAAGAAAAGCAGAAGTTCAGAAATTAATATTAGTGTCTCAGGTGTCCTTAAGGCAGATCATGCAGGTGCTAGGTCTAATTACGTCATCAATTCCGGCAGTACCATGGGCTCAACTTCACACAAGAGTGTTGCAAAGGTTTCTTCTAGATCTATGGGTCCGGGGTCACTAGATCAACTAGTCCAAGATGGTGGACAAATCCACTAGTACTTAAAAAAAGGAAAGGAGCAGGGACAGACCAACCCGGCGGTAATCACAAAAGACTCAAAAATCTGGGGTTGGGGAGCCCATGTAAACAATCTACAGGTACAGGGAAAATGGACAAAGGCCTTGGTGGCCATGTCCTCAAACTACAGAGAGCTCCTGGCGGTCAAACTGGCTTTGAGTCATTTTCAGCAGATCATAGCAGACAGAGATGTACTAGTTAGATCAGACAATGCCTCAAAGGTAGCAATAGTAGTAGTATCTAAACCATCAGGGCGGGACAAGGTCTCTTGCACTGATGAACCTGTCAAACGAAATCCTTCTACTCCTTCAAACACAGGTTCAGTCTCTGGCAGCAATCCATCTGAAGGGAACCCTCAACACTTTAGCGGATTGTCTAAGCAGAGTAAAGGTTCAGCAATCAGAATGGTGTCTGAACCAGGAAGTGCTTCATCAGATCATAAGTGGTTGGGGGCTTCTGCAGGTGGATCTGTTTGCCAGGGCCAGCAATTAAAAATGCAAAATGTTTTTCTTGCTGGCAAGGGGAGAGGGTGTGCTAGCAGTGGATGCTCTAGCTCAGCCGTGGAGGTTTCACCTTGCTTATGCTTTTCCTCCTTTCAGAATTCTGCCACAAGTTATCTGCAAGATAGCACAGAAAGAGGTGCAGATCATCCTGATTGCTCCGTTCTGGCCCAAGAGAGTATGGTTCACAGGGTTAAGAAGCATGGTGAAGAAAAGTTCTTGCCGGCTTCCAGATCTTCTGAACATTTTTCATCAGGATGACATTCTACATTCGAATCCATCAAGACTTCAACTGATGGTGTGGATGTTGAAAGGTATATCTTAAACAGTAAGGGCTGTTTGGACAGAGTGACTTTCTGCTGTCCTAATAGAGTTTCAATCAACGACTAGAAAGATCTACAGAAAGGTATGGAAACGTTTTTCTTCTTATTGTGAAGTTAAGAAGTTGAAGAAAAAGTTTCTCGAGTTCCTGCAGGATGTATTCAAGAAAAGGCTAGCTGTAAGTACACTAAAGACTCACACTTCCGCCCTTTGAGTTTTTCTTGAACAGAAACTAAGACAGAATGAACTTATTGTTTTTTCAAGTCCGTTAGTAGATAAAGGCAAGCTCCTTGTTAAAGTGGACCAACAACCAGGATTTTGACTATCCTGGGTTTTGGTCCACTTCGGTGGGGCACCCCGATCGGGGGTGCCCCGCTGTGTGAAACCCCCCCGATCGCCCGTGACCGCTGGAGCCAATCACCGGGGACAGACAAGCAGAGCGCGTCTGCCGCCGCCTCCCGCGCGTCCCCCTTACAGGGAGCGCGCCCACGCCGGCCATTCACAAACGGCCGGCGCGGGAGCGCGCCCTGCTAGAGGGGCGAGGCGGCGGCGGACGCGCATGCGCCGCTGGAACGGGGAAAAGGTAGGCTTCTGTGGGCTTCCTGGGGGGTTTCACCCCGCGGGACATCCCGATTTCGGATGGCCGCGGGGAGGGATTTGATCGGCCCGGGAATCTTATAGATTCCCGGGCCGATCCCCCCCTGGGTGTTGGTCCACTTTAAGGGTTTTTTCTACATGGGACTTATTGATTGTATTGAAGGCAGGCGGAACAACTTTCAGTGGGGAAAAAGAAGGGTTTAGCCGCCTCCAACTTCACTATAGCTAGGTGGATTAAACAGACTATTGTACAAACCTATGTGACTAAGGGGGTATCTCCCCCAGAGGTGTCTGCCCATTCTACAAGACAAGAACAGTGTCAACATCTTGGGCAGAAAGGACTAGGGCATCTTCGAATGAGATATGTAAAGCGGCAATGTGGTCATCACCCCACACCTTCCTCAAACATTATAGACTTGATTTACTATGTGCAAAGCATCAGGCCTTCGGTAGAAGGGTACTACTTGCAGCTTCCCACCTCTAAGGTATAATCACTTGCCTAATCCTCTCCGTGTGGTCAAGCTGAAGGGTGAAGCCACTGTTAGACTTACCGGTAACAGATTTTTCGGGGAGGCTTGACCGCTTATTACCCACGCAGAGTCCATGGTTTTTACATTTTTTTTTTACAAAGACTAAGCTAGAGAGGTAGGGGGTGGAACTTTTAACCTTTGTCCAAGGTCGTGTTTCCTCCTAGGGGGTGAAGTATAATCTTTTTGTGCAGTCAAGCTGAAGGCTTCCTGAAAAATCCGTATCCGGTAAGTAACGGTGGTTATCTGCCACATGGAAGAGATGCTGTCTGACATGAAGGGAACCTGCACAGTTTTATCTGGCCTGGATTGGACTTTCGAGACTTCCGCCTGCCTCTGCTAATTAACTCTGCTTATTAACTGCTGAATAATCTCATTATCAGTGACTAATCTGAAACCCAGCTCTGCCATAGTTTGTTAGGAACTCCCTTCCAACAAGCCAGTTTCCCCCCATAACACCCTATAAATCTTCCCACATGTTGAATCCTCCTCTCTCTATTTCCTTTCTTCCCTCTACCACCCCTCTTTTTCCTTTCCCAGTCTTTAATCCCTTCCTCCTCCACCAAGTACACAGGCCTTGCATCCTCTCTGCAATCTTACCCACCAATGACAATGAAGTCTTAGAGGAACGGAATCGTTCTAGGTAACTGATCTTGGTTGAGCTTCATGAATATCATCCTGAATTCTTAGGGTCATCCTTAACAGGGGTTTACGGGACATAGCTTCTCAGGCAAGGACATATTATAGGTGCTTTTTCTCCCCTCTTGCTCTTCACACATACTAGCCAAGAGCATATGGACATTGTTAATGTCAATCGCTGCTCCGTTTTTTTGCTGTGGATGACCCAAGGGCTGTTATGTTGTCCGCCTATACTCTTAATACAGTATCTGTGCTTATTAATCATATGCCACCATTTGTGATAAATGGACACAAGGAAACTTTCAAGGACTACTCCCTATTTCTCTTTTGTAACACCCCCAAACTTCTTTTTTTCTTCCATTTGAAAATGCAATAAAAAACTGATTAAACGAAAAGATATTCTGCCAAGTTAAATTACAATTTTGGTGGAGACCTCACTTTTTCCCAGCAATATTGTTGGTGGATTCTATAAATGTACGTAATATATATAAGGCTGAGACAAAGGCTATTTCAGACCATATTCTACTTAACTTCTCTTGCCACTGAACTTGAGGTCCAGGCAAAAATAAATGTATTGCTCACTTTTTTTCACTGCCAACTCTTGTGTTGCTCAGTTGTAAGAGTGATATGCTTATGATGATCTGTTAATAATTTTTGTCATAGTATAATGGTGATTTATATAACGGGTTTAGTGGGTTACATAATATGGGTAATATGTGGTAAAAAAAAGCTATACGTACTTCAAGAAAAATCAACCTTTCAAAACAATTGTATAATGGAATATCAATGGTAAATGATTTTTTTGAATGTTTCCTATACTGCCTTGAGGAGAATTATAAGGAGGAAAGGTGATTGCATGCACCCACAAACATTTTACTTGTGCCTTGCTGGGACTTGGACCAAAGCATTTTCTCTGGGCCAGAGAGAATGAAAACCTATACTTTCCTGACCTTCTGTAGACTCAAAACCTTTGCAGCCCTTTTGCCTGATCCATGCTCCCTACTGGATCCTGGCATGCTTTGACCCTTCACCGATGACCAGCTTCAGTGGTGGGTAGTCACATGATGCACTTCTGTTTTTGGTCAGTTCCTTCATCAATAAAAATACTGTAAGTGCCAAAGCTGACAGCGGAAGGGTATGTCATCTCTTGAAGAATTTCCATTGTCCAGCACTCAAGTGTTCCTTAAAATTTCTCAGTTTATTGGTCAAGTTAAAAGTTACATGGTTTCCATTCCAAGAATAGTTCACATATTACGCGTTTCAGGCAACATCCTGTGCCTTTCCTCATATCATGTTATATCATGTATATGGACCTTGCTAGTGAGTCCTGAGACTCAGTGCATCTGTGGAAGCTGCAGTGGGATTGAGCTGGCCGTCTACACTTTCATATATGTCATCTCTTAAGCTTTCTGTGTGGCAGGAGGTCCGGCCTCTTTTGGTCATATAATCTTTTTTTGTGTCCTCATGTACTATCCTCCTGACTGACAATGTAGAGAGACTGATACATTTTAGAAACAAGTCATGTACCCTTGAAAAATGTATGTTGTAGATGTTGATATAAAACATTAATCACTTTTCTGACCTTGTTCTCCTTTCTGTCATTTAATATAGATATCCGGATAAATGAAAAAAATGAACGTTATGCGTAAGTCTTTTTATATTAGTCTGGTAAATTGTTAATGTACTTTTTTATTCTGCGGTTAGTAGAATTACACATGGTTTTGGCTCTGCCTACCAACTAGGTTGAGCCCTAAAATCGTTCCAGTCTTTGCTATATAACCCATAGGCCCAGGAAGTTATTACAGTTGAGTTTTGCATCAGAGATGGTAAAAAAAAGAGTGCATCCTTTCTAGTGTGATAGTATAAAGAGAGAGACATTAAAGGAGCACTATCGCGAAATTGTGTAATATTAATAACCCATATAAACACGTTGGCTAATAAAAGAAGGGGTCACTTATAAACCCGAACTGAATAAAACTCCTGCCATGCTCTTCTCCATTAGGGGTGACAGAACCTGGGGGTAAGCCATGTTTCTGTGAATACCATGAAGATAAAAGAGTTGGAGAGAAACAGGTCATGAATATAGGTGAGTTTATTGTGCACTGAGCGTGCATTCCACAGTGCGCAGGTGACAGTGGCGGGAAGGGGTGGGGAGGGAGTAAGCTGAATCAGATTAGATGGGTTGCGTGTGTATCCAGGTTTAACACGGTTGCAGATGATTTGCTTTGATGAAAAATGAATAGTTCTGGAGGAGGGGGGTAGAGAGAGTGGGCCTGGATTAGGGCTGATGTCACTGGCGGCAAATAAGAGTAAAAGGAGAGAGAAGAGATGGGTGTGGCTTTTGAGGGTGGAATAATGTGTCTTGTGCTTGGATATAGAGATGGTGAGTGATTTTTGCCAGAGAAAGGAATTTATGAGCGGAGAGGTAGGAGGTTGAGAGCAGAGAGGGGGAGACATACCTGATCCGCCGTCACTCTCGGCGGCGGCGGACGCGCTGTCTTGGACGCCGCTGTCACCCGCTTGGACGTTGGCGGGGATTGGACGGCGCGGTCACGTGGGAGCGGGGAGAGGTGAGGGGTTTCTGGGGGGTTTCAGAGAGCGGGACACCCCCGATCGGGGTGCCCCGCCGAAGTGGACCAAAACCCAGGATGGTCAAAATCCTGGGTGTTCACTTTAAGAATGTTTTATTGTCTCTTCCTGGTCCCCTTACTGCTGTCATATACTGGGGAATGTGTGGGAGGTCCCAGTTATTTATGGACCGGGAGGGGCTTCTTTTTTGCTTTCATCTCTGCAGAAGTTCGCCCTCTACTGGACCATAACCCATATGTCATGAATAGTGGAAGCGGGCTGTGTGACATACTTATAATACCCATTTTACAGGTGAGTAATCACAAAATGGTATTTTTTCTTCTAGTAAGAGGACACAGACTATTCTGCTCCATCCTTTAAGTACATTTAGGTGGATTGAGACTAAATCTGTGGGTGGACTTTTATTCCCTGGATACCTATTCCTATATGGGAAATAGCATTTGTCCTGGTCTTTCAATTTGGATCAGTCCTGTGACTAGACATTCTATGATGTCTTTGGGATAGATATATATATATATATATATATATATATATATATATATATATATATATATATATAGCAATAAATCTTTGAGGCTGAAAGGGCATACAGAATTGAACATTTACACTTCAGCAAACATGGGTTTGAATAGTTGTAAATACAGAACATTAAAGTGGTACAGGATGCATCTTTTGTTCTACAGTCACAGTCCACACCTTTTTCAAAGGAACCTGTGCCTCCTCTCCGGCAGCCAACCTTTTTATGCAACAGACATGGGCGATAGGGATAGGGGCAGTCTAAGCTTGTGGGGGGGGGGGGGGTAGTGTGGCCGTCCCGGGAGGCGGGGGTGGTTAGGTGGAGGGTGGACTAGAGGTGTATGGACAGGCCACCGTGCAGTGGGGAGTCCATAACCTCTAAGACCTGGGCCCTGACCTGTCCCTTCATCTCCCTCCCCCCAACCCCCCGCCACCTTGTGTCGTCGTGGAGTAGTGGAAGGAGAGGATCCCTCCAGCCCTGCCCCCGAGGGGAGATATAAACCTTCCAGGTATTATGTAGAGAGACTCAGGGGATTGGGGCCTGGGAGCAGATAGGGCCATAGATGGGGCAAAGAGGATAAGGGAAAGGAGGGGGGAGGAGGAGGGGTTGGAGGTGCCTGGCTTCCAGATCTGGTGCATAGCTTTACATTCATCTGATTTGGTAAACCTGTTCAATTGGAACCAGAGATGTCTGTGCCCCTCCTCAGCGTGCCTTAAGGAGGCTGTATGATCTTCCATACTTCTAATATTCTCTACTCTTCTAATATACGGGCCAATGAAGGGTGGTGTTTAAAGCGGACCTTCACTCTGAATAAGAGTCTATCTTATACGTTTCCCACACCCTGTACATTTAGATTGGCCACATTAAAAATCATCCTACCTGCATCTACTGCATGTTATGAGCCTTTAAACATCCAAGATGGCGGCTTATGGAAGCCGCCATCTTATCAGGCAGCCTGCAAACAGGAAGTGCCTCCTGACTGTGCTGCTCTGCATTCTGGGACTGCTGACCTTTACCTGACCCCAGATCTGCTCTGTCTAAGCAAAGCACAGCTATAACCCACCCCCCTGTACCTTATCCCACTCTCCTCTTCTCAGTAAGTGTGATGCTTCTGATTCAAGATGGCGGCGCCCGTATCCTAAATTCCTGAACAGAGTTGCAGCCCAGTGGGGGAAAGAATAATAAGTTAGTCACTAAAAATGTAAAATATATTAATTTTAGATGCTGGGGAACCGTTTTTTAAGAGTTTGGGCTTTTCATTAAATCACGCTGAAGGTCCGGTTTAAGCCCACTAGTGTGCGGTGATACATGCCCTGGACATTGTTTATTAAGTGGATACATGGATTTCCTATATTTCCTGACTGAGTGGGTTGTGTGTAAGAGTGTAAGAGCAAGGTTCCACCTCACGATCTCTCTACAGAAACTCCTGATTTTCTCGCACTCCCAGAAGTTATGTAACATAACTTTATAACCTCTCCAGCAGAGGGGGAGACTGTCGCGCAAGACTGGTGAAGCCCCTGTGGTGTCCTGTACCAACAGTTGAGGATTTTGTAAACCTGCTTCCTGATACGAGTTGCTGAACAATGCACGCTGTGCCAATTCCAGAGTTTTCCTTGTTTGGGTCAGGGAGAAAGACATTTTGAGTTTATTCTCCCAAGACCCAACAAAGTTTGCTAAAAAGCCCCCCCCCCCCCCCCACACTGGATCGATTAGGAATTGATATGAGGTGCAGCCTGTTGTCAGTTGCGCCTTAAAGTGGACCATCACCCTCGGGTGATCGGCCCGGGAATCTATAAGATCACCTCCCTCCCCGCGGGACATCCGAGATCGGGATGTCCCGCGGGGTGAAACCCCCCCAAAACCCCCTTACCTTAGCTTCGGCCGCCGCCGCCTCCCTCGCGCCCCTCTAGGCGTGCGCACGCCCGCGCCGGACGTCTGTGAATGGCCGGTGCGGGCGCGCGCGCGTCAAGAGGGACGCGCGGCAGGCGGCGGCGGAGGAGCCACGGACAAGCGGCTGTCAAATCGCTTGTCCGTCGGCGCCGGGAGAGGTGACTTTTTAGGGTGATCGGGGGGGTTTCACACAGCGGGGCACCCCGATCGGGGGTGCCCCACCGAAGTGGACCAAGACCCAGGATAGTCAAAATCCTGGGTGTTGGTCCACTTTAAGCACATTAGGGATATCCACTGAGGACCATGGTAGGCCCGTTGGTGAGATTAGGGCCACTGCTGTTCCAATTGGACCCATCGCTTATGTCCCATGTGCAAATTCCAGTCCACTATTCTGTGTAAGTGTGGCGCTGCATTGTACTTTTTAATGTCCGGGAATCCTATTCCCCCCTCTGTTCTTCCTGCAAGATTCTGGGGCTTTTTAACCCCCACTAAATTTTTTAAAATTCTGATCAAATTGCTTTCAAGAAAGATGAAGGCACTTGGATCGGTTATCACCTGGATTGGGTAAAGGAGCCGCGGTAGCGCGTTCATTTTGAGGACAGTACATCGGCCAAGCCACGATAACGTTCTGTCTCTCCAAATTTTATCCCTCTTTATTACAGTAAGCAATGGGGGAAGTTTACCGCAAAAAAGCTCCTTCAGCTGGGGCGTTATCTGAACTCCCAGATATTTAATTGAGCCGAGTGGCTTCTTCTGCAACAAGGAGATATTTAGCGCCTCCTACTTCTGAAGATTAATTTTTACATTTGAGAGGAGATTGTGCTTTTTAAACTCTTGTAGTAAGTTAGGTATGGTTGTCACCATGCCTAGTAAATCATCCACAAAGGCCGCTACTTTTTGCTGTGTGTGCCTACTATTTAAATCTTTAGTCCAGGTTTTTTCCTTATGCGTCTGAGAAAGGGTTCCAGTGATAGAATAAAGATAATCTGAGAGAGTGGGTCTCATGGCATTTGTCATGGATGAGTACATTGAAAGATTGTAGGTCCGCATGTTCTCTTGTGTACCCTATCAACTGCTTTCTCCGCATCAGTAGATAGTAACTGGGCAGGGACCTCATCCGTATCCATCTGGTTTATTAGGTTGGGTATTCCGGTCACATTGTCTCTGGCCTCTCTCATTAGGGTAAATCTCGCCTGATCAGTATGTATCAATGAATATAGGCTGGGAGCGGGCCAGGAGGCTAGAATTTCGCAAATGGCTTCAATTCTACATTTTAAAGTGAAATTGGCCTATAGTTGGAGCATAAATGTGTTCCTTACCCTGCTTGTGTATTACTATAAACCTGGGCCCGCAGCATATCTGGTGGCATGGCCTGTTCTTCAGAAAGGGAGTTGAAGGCAGCCACTTGTGGAAGGACAAAATAAACCTGGCCCTGGGGATTTGCCCGGTTGTGAAGATTTAACTGCTGGCATCCACTCCTGTTCCGATAATGGCGCCTTCAGTGCCTCCACTATTTCTCTTCAATTTTACTTCATGACATCTGGAGACTTCAGTAACAATAAGGTTAATCTCTCGTCCAATGGGCGTGAACTGCAAGACAAAGGCGTGGCTTCTCTTCCTGTCCTATATCCATTCGGCTGACTTTCTCCAATCCAGTTTCTTTCTTGCAGTTGGAACTGGATGGCAAGGGTGTATCTAAACTCCCATTTACTATTTGTTTTTTGTCTGGTGAGCATGATTGGGGGTGACCAGGGGTATTATTTCCCCCCTTTTATTGCTCTTTCCCACGTGTTAATAGTGTGTTTTACTTGTAAAATTCTAAATACGCACACGTGGCCTCTTTCCGCTGGCAGGAAAGATCGCGGTTTTGGCCGCCGCCTCTGGATGATTTTTCGGCTAGGCTGAGCTGCGTTTACCCAGCCGGGCTTCCGCCAGTTCTCCTCTTGCTTATATCGCTTCTTGTTGCCTGCCACCTCTGGAACAATTTCGGCTAGGCGAAGTACCTAGCACCGCCGACGCAGCCGCTCTCTTCGGCTTACAGCGTTTTTCTTCCCCACGAGTGGGGTTTTTTCCCGCCTGCGCTACCACCTTTCCTCGCTGTGGTGTGCGGCTTGGCGCGCTCCTGGCCGTCAAGGGCTGCTTCTGAGCGGCTGCGCGGCCACCCTTTTTCGGACCTTTAGGTAGGTTACATTTATTTTGTTTTCATATATTTATTGTGTATTATTATCATGTTAATATTTCTATTGTTTGTCTCATAGATTGTAGGAAAGGGCAGACAATATATTATGTGGTTCACTCTTTTAGGTTTTGGAGTAGTCACTTGTGACTATCGAGAACTGTTATATATTTGGTCTCAGATCCCCAGGGATGTAGACTAGTATTATTTTCACCATGACGGAGGCATCTAATCAGATCTGTCCTTAGCAGATAGATTTACCCCATATCCACTATGCAGGCAGGTGGCACTGGGTGAGGATAGCATGGTGTGCAGAGATTATGCTACAGTAGTAGTGGCTAAATATGGAAGACAGTTGTCTCCCCCAGTAAGGGTTCTGACCCCTGTTGCCAGTGCCCTCTGAGCCTTAAAGCCCCCTCAGCATCCCTCAAGTGGACTTAAACCAAGTTATTCAAGAAGTATGCTGTGTTTGAAGAGGATATGGTGGCTGCCATAGTCTTCCAGGTGGAGTTATCCGTTGAGGCTTCATCCAATAGGGACTCGGATTCAGTGTACTCTACCCAAGGGGGCGCTCATTTTGAGAAGATGAATCGTTTGATTACTTCCATTCTGGTATCCCTTTCCTGCAGATCAGATTGAATTATGGTCTCGCCCTCCTGAGGTAGACGCTCCGGTGTCAGGTTTTTCTAAGACTTCCAGTTATGCCATCCTCTGATAGTGCTTCTTCAACGGATCCAGCGGATAAGCGCTTTGATCAGGTGGCACACCATGCTGATTCTATTATGAGGTTGTCTTTACGACCGGCCTGTGCTACATCCAAAACATTTTTGGCGGGCTGGAGGTTGTTAAAACAGCTATACTCTAAGAATCTTTCGGGTCATTTTCGGAAGTCATGCTCCCAGTTGATCATATAGTTTGGATATCAACAAGTATGTTATCTCGCCTATGGATGATTGATCAGATTAAGGGCTACAGACCGAGCTCTGGTGGTAGGTTCAAGGCGTGTTTTATGGCTAAAGCAGGGGTCAGCTGATGCAGCTTCTAAAAGGAATCTGATGGGTCTCCCCTTTAAGGGAGGACATGGTAAGGGAGACTACTGGTGGTAAATCTTTTGCATTTTGCTTCCATTTGGAGGCTCCATGTAACAGTTCTTTGTATACAGGAGGTTGTATACTCAAGTTACAGGTTCAAAGTAGTAGCCAGACCTCCTTGGAGATTCTTCAGGTCAGGGGTATCCAGAATCCCACAGAAAGTGGAAGCAGTGAGATCAGCTGTATCTCGCTTTTTAGAGATTGGAGTAGTTTGTCCTGTTGCTCTTAGACAGAGGTCAGGGGTTTTATTCCAATTTGTTCACGTTTCCTAAGCAGGGCGATTCTGTGCGTCCAATATTAGATCTCAAGGGCCTGAACAAGTTTGTCCTTCTGCAGAAATTCCGTATGGAATCTCGAAGATCCACAGTGATGTCACTCCAACCGGTAGATTTTATGAGCACAGTGGATATAAAGGATGCGTACCTACGCATTCCGATTTTTCTGGATTTTCCTATGCATGCGCTGGGGGATCCTAGACGTAGAGCTCTTTGCGTCATGGCAGAATCAAAGGATTCTGAAGTTTTGTCCCGGTCCAGGGATCCTCTATCGATAGCAACATATGTCCTGACTCTCCAGTGGTCAGCATTCCAGCTTCTTTATGCATCCGATTCCACTCCTCCAATTCCACTGCTGGGTTGAGTACTAAAAAAATATAGCTTGCGAGGGAGTCCCAAACATTCTGGTGGCTGCTCAGTGGCTAAGGAGAAGCTGATCTTGGATGTAGTAAGGATGTCAGAGCGTGACCCGTTGAGGTTACCCAATGATCCAGATATTCACACAGGGGCCTCTAAGGCACCCCAATTCACAAGGTCTGGCTTTGATGGCCTGGCTATTAAAGCCTCCATCTTGGCAAAGAGGTTTTCTGCCAGAGTCATCCAGATTATGATTTAGGCCAAAAGAGGTTTTTATCATTGATTTATTAAACAGTTTGTTAAGCATGTATTACTGAGCGTGAATCCAGAGGTTTCGTTTGTAGAGCCCAGTATATTAGATTCTTTTGTAATAATGGATTTCTCTTCCATTATTACTTCGGGACATCAGACCCTCCCTGTTTGCTAGGTTACTATGTCCATTCCTTGGATACCTAGTCTAGGAGTGGTAAATATGTAAATAGTTTGATCAGCATAAAAAATTAAACTGAGAGAGGAGTCTTGTATTTTGTCTCCAGCCTTTTGTCTCCAACAGGAGATATGGGTGTGCCTCATGGGCGGTTGGTTCTACTGCTTTTCAATTAAACTGAATTGGAGGAAGTCATCCGGGAGAATATAGGTTGGGAGGAGGAGCCACGTCTTTGTATTGGTCCACTTTAAGATAAGAGCGTGTGTCGCCAAGATGTTTTTCAGAGGAAATAGGTGTTATAATGTTGTTTGGATCCACCTTTATGGTGGGTTACTTACACAGTTATTGATTGTATAAATATTATTTTTTTGTATGTTTACTTTTGATATGGGTCTATTATTGAGCCCATGAGCACCTTTGTGGGCTGCATTCATCCTGTCCCTGTCAGTATATCCTTGCATGCACTACACTTGCGTGTGGACGTGCTGACAGATCAGGACGGCTCACACTGGCCTCACAGGCATATCATGCGCTATAGAGCTTTAAATCTGTTATGTTTATACTTTCATATGATTATATCATGACTAATATGGATCTGCTTAGCTTTGTAACATAGTGTTAGTAAATGTGGTTTGTTGATTTTATAATAACTGGGGCATCCTCTGTGGGGAGACCCTCTGCCCCCATGCTTAATCACTCGGGCAGCTGTGACAGGTCACCGCACCCGGAAGTGCTTCTCATGGTGGGCGGGGGAGAGACACACAAAGGAGTATTTAAATATAGGTTAGTCTATTTGTTCTTTAGCCTGAGGAAGTGGGGATTTTTGCCCATGGAACGGGTGGCTCTGGATGTTGATAGGCGGTGGGGAGACTCTATTGGTTTGATATTTTGATAGTGCTTTGATACGGCTGTTTCTGTCTGAGGGACAGCCTTTGTGCTGTTGTGGTTTCTGATTTTGAGACCGGCTATATTGGGAGCTGGTTTATATTATTATATTACACCAGAAATGGTCTGTTGATAGTTTTTTTTTTTTTCCAGATCAGTGGTTTTCTTTTTCTATTTAGTTAAATATCTTTTTATTGAAGTTTTTGCATCAAGTAAAGAACAGTACAGAATTGTACAAAGATAGAAAGGATAGGAACAGATCATCCTCTCCGCTCAACACAAATATATATATATTTGCAACACCCTGTTGAGTGCACCCGACCCCCTCCCCTGCACCCGCCACTAGCGCCAGGATACACAAGAGAATGCATGATCCCGTAATACTCATCTAGTACCCCCCACTCAGTCCCCCCCCAGACCCGGGCAACCAACTAAACCATTTACCACTGGATATTGTGATGTAACTATAGCGATCTTACGTTGTCCAGGGCCAGAAGTGACCGGGGCAGCCGTGAGGCCGCAGGGGACGGCAAGGGATTTCCACACAAAAAATATAAGTGGCCACCCAAGGCGGGAGAAGCGGGCAGAGGAGCCTAGGGGTCCCGGGACATAAGGAGCATGAGAGAGGGGAATACAGAGATATAAGAAGATAGGAAAACAAGATAACAGGGGATAATTAGGGGCAGAGTAGGATTAGGGGCGGGGTTAGGGCATAAGCAGGGACAGAGTATGTCATCCAGTACTTCTCCCATGTGCCCTCTGTCTCCGAGGTCATTTCCTCCATACGGTGGATGGTTTCTACTTCTCGTGCCCACTCAACAAGTGATGGCGAGGTTGTAGTTTTCCATCGCCTGGGGATAACTGTTCTCATCGCTGTCAGGAAATGCCGCAGAACCCCTTTTTTACCGCAGGAAATGGGGCCGGGGAGCAAGGACAGTAAAGCCAACTGTGGGGAGTTCTGTATCGGCTCCCCCGTGAGGTTGTTATAAATAGTTATGACTCTCTCCCAAAGGGCCTTGATTGGCGGGCAGCTCCACCATATATGCGCCATGCTCCCACGCCCCTCCAGACATCTCCAGCACCTGTCGGAGCACGAGGTGTCAAACCTGCTCTGGTCTACCGGGCACCTGTACCATCGTGATAACACCTTAAAGTTCCTTTCTTGTGAAATGCTCGGGACTGCTAGTTTGTGGGTGAACAGATATATCTTAGTTAGATCCTCTTCAGAGAAAGATCTTCCCAGCTCCTCTTCCCATCTCCTCACATATCCCGGTGGGGAATCATGCATAGCTGCCAAGAGGACTCGATACAGGACAGAGACTGCATGCCCGCTAGGGGGAGCCTGTGTAAGTATATGCTCTAGTTGTGTCAAGGGCATCCTACCCCATTCCAACATATTTTGAGTCGTGACAAATGCACTCAACTGTCTGAATAGAAACCGTGAGGTATACTGTCTTGGGACCCTTTGCTTTATTTCCTCCAGTGTGGGGAGTCTGCCCGAGGCCAGGATACTGCCCATTGTGACACTGGATGATGCCTCCCATGCCAGAAAACTTCTAGCCCCCACTCCCGGCGCAAAAGAATGGTTATCAAATAGAGGGGTTAATGGGCCCGGTCTACTGATTACAGCATGTTGTCTGGACATCCTATCCCAGGCCAGCAGGAATTGCCCAGCCAAAAATGGAAGAGATTCCCTTACCCGCCTAGGGAGTGCTCCTCCCCAAGGCAGCGAGTTGACACTCACTGGGGAGATCGCCCTCTCTAATTTGACCCATTGCTTCCCTTCCCCTCCTGATTCCAATCTAATATACAACGTGTTATGACTGCTGCATGATAGGTTTTCAGATCTGGAAGTCCAGTCCACCCCCCCCCATATCTGACTTAAGGCTGGTCAAGGTGCTAAATCTTACCCGGGGTTTCCTCACGCTCCACACAAACCTCAGAAAGGCGGACCTCAGCTTCCCAAACTGTTGGGCAGGTGGATAGGAACTGTCTGGAAGGTATATAAGAATTTAGGAAGGATGTCCATTTTTAATATGTTGATCTATCCAAACCATGTGAAATGCCGCTTATCATACGTGGTCAGCTCAGTCATTGTCTTGATGAGTAGGGGGGAGTAATTAAGTTCGTACAAGTGCGATAAGTCTGCGGGAGATCTGCACCCAGAGATATTTTATCGAGTAGGGTTGCCATTTGAAGTTAAAGTTTGCTTTAAGTTGCTCTACAATCTGCTTGGGGAGGGATACGTTGAGGGCCTCTGATGTAGTGTAATTAATTTTAAAATTGCTTACCCGGCCAAATGCCTCGAACTCCTTAAGGGCTGCCGGAAAGGATGTCAACGGGGCGGTCAAGTGTAGAAGCAGGTCATCGGCATAAACGGAGGCCTTGTATTCCTGGTCCCCGGCTTTTATGCCTTTAATTTCTGGATTCTCCCTTATGGCCACAGCAAGATGCTCCATAGTGATGACATATAATAAAGGGGATAGTGGGCAACCCTGTTGCGTGCCATTTCTAATCCCAAAGGGGGAGGAAAGGAGGCCGTTTGCCCTTACCCTTGCAGTGGGCTCAGAATACAGTGCCATGATCCTAGACAGGAGTTCCGGGCCGACACCAATCTGTAACAGAGACGCCTTGAGGAACATCCAGTCCACTCTATCGAATGCCTTCTCCGCATCACACGAGAGAAGGCATACCTGGGTTCTCTCCGCCATGGTATGTGCTATTAAGTCAGAGCTTATTGGTGTTGTCCCGAGCCTCCCGCCCAGGCACGAATCCAGCCTGATCCAGGCCTATCAAACCCGGGAGAAGTGGCTTGAGCCTGGAGGACAGGATCTTGGCATACAATTTGATATCCACGTTTATCAAAGAAATCGGCCTGTAACTGCTACATAATGATGGATCCTTCCCTGGTTTAGGGAGAACCGAGATTATTGCCTCCAAAGACTGTCTAGGGAACCCACACTCTGGCCCTATAGAGTTCAAAACCTTAGTCAAAAAGGGAATTAGTTGGGGCCCAAATTGCTTATAGAATTTAGGGGTGTAGCCATCGGCTCCTGGGCTCTTACCCTGCGGTGTCTCCTTAGTCGCCTTGGCTACCACCTGCTCTGAGAAAGATTCCTCTATGGCCTACGCCTCTTCCCTAGGTATTTGAGGGAGGGGGGTGTTATGCACATAACCCATAACAGCTTCCGGCAACTCCATTCCAGCCAATGTGCCGCTTTTTTGTCCCAAATTATACAGAGATTGGTAATATTCCCTAAAATGATCCACTATTTGGGAAGGTATTACCACAGGCTGGCCCTGTGGCCCTTTGATGGTAGGAATATATGTGGTGGCAAGCCTGGGGTGCAAAGCCCTGGCGAGAAGCCACCCACATTTGTCTAAGGAACTATAATAAATTACCTTCTGCCTCTCCCTGAATCTTAGGTAAGCCTGGTTATATAGGCCCTGCAGCTTATCTCTCGCTTTCATTAGGTCAAGGAGAGAACAGCACTGGATGGGTTCCTTTTTATGGTCTTGTTCCAGGGCATGTATGAGTTGTAAAGTCTGGGATATCACAGAGGCCCGTTCCTTCTTTAATCTTGCTCCATGCTTAATTAATTCGCCTCTGATCACACATTTTAGTGCTTCCCACTGGTACGAAAGGGGCGTACAATCCTGTTCATGGTTCCTAAGGAAGTCCTTTATAACCTCTCTTGCCCCTGACAGGCACGCTGTGTCCCCAAGCAAATTGTTATTAAGCCTCCAGCTCCAATTTTTGGAGTAGAGTCCGGGCAAAGCCACTGATAAAAAAATTGGGGCGTGATCTGACCATAATATCTGACCAATCCACGCACGTGGGGCCCACTCCAAGGCATGATGGCTAAGAAAAATGTAATCGATTCTGCTATATGAATTCCTAGCGGCCGAGAAGAATGAGAAATCCTTATCTCGCCCATTCAGGGCCCGCCAAGAATCCACCAGCTGCATTTCTGAAAGTAGCTTTCGCAATCTATTTCTTTTGCTTAGGGACACAGCCGACCCGCCCGAGGAAGTGTCCAGCTCCGGCTACATGGGAATATTGAAATCCCCCCCTACCAAGAGTGTACCTTCTGAGAATTCTGCTAGTGTTCTCAGCACCTTTATGCAAAAACTAACCTGCCCAGTGTTAGGGGCATAGATATTAGCTATGGTATACACCCTTGTCAACAGCTCCACCTTAAGAAATAGAAATCGCCCATTTGGATCCACTTTAAGATCCAGCACTTTGAGGGAGGGATTTGTGAATGGCGATTGAAACCCCAGTTGCCTTGATGTTAGGGTTAGGGGCATGGTGCCAGGAGGAGTAGTACCGATTTTTTTATGATGGGTATATATCCTGCTTTGAAGTGTGTTTCTTGGAGAAGCAGAATGGCTACCCTCTGCTTTTGCATGTCATATAATACCTGTGATCGTTTCTCTGGTACGTTCAGCCCCTTGACATTAAAGGAACCTATAATTATTTCTGCCATTGCCCACGCACTCCCGCTCCTAGTACTGAGCAGTAGGGATGAGGGTGGCTGGGTAGTTGGAGGGAAGGTTAGGTAGAAAGGGGGGGGGGGGGGGGGGTTAAGGAGAAAACGTAGAAAGAAGGTGAGAGAGAGAATCTAACAGCAAAATAAAGGTTTACTAGAGTGCTAGTGCTAATGTTCACTAGTTTCCTCCAATATGGAGTAAGCGAACCGGCCTACTGGGGGAAGGTGGAAGACTATGGTCGTAGGCCAGGAGATGCACTCTCTTATGTGTAAATTTAATGCAACTGCACTTCTGTGCTATAACTACCCACAAACTGAACCTGAGCCCCAACCAGAAATTATAACGCAAACAAGAGCAACAACTCCATTTATGTCTGATGGACCCCCGCCGCCCCCCTCCACCACCACCGGCAGGGGGAAGCCGGGGTGAGCCCTCCGCGCCCCACCAATGTCAACATCACCGCCACTCCGGCGGCCCTGCGGTGCCACCCCCGAGCCCCCCCCCCCCGTGCGCACGCCGCAGAGGTCCAGGGGGACCACACCGCCGCCAGGCCAGCCGGGCTGAGATCACGCCTGCCCACGGTACGCCCCCCCCCAGCAATCCCCCGCCACCCACACATACCAAGCCAACACAGCACACCCCGACCGCCGGCCCGAGCATTGACCCCGACCCGGCGCACGGGCCCAGGCCAGGGGGCCGCGATCCCAAAGCCGAACCCGGCAGCAAGACACGCGCCCATCAGATTATTCTCCCGCTGGCCAGGGGTCCCTCCTCAACTTCCCTCCCTCCGGGGCAGCCGTTCCATGCCCGAAGGCGGCCGACGCCCGAGACGAGCCGACCACGCCAGCATCCCGGGCCGCCCAAACACCCCCGGCCACCGGTCGAGCCCCCAGAACTCTTCCTTCTTCAAGGCCCAACGAGGCAGCCAGGTATCCATATAACCCACAGGAGGGACCCGCGAGATCTCCCTCACACAGTCCACGTCCCGCTGCAAGGCAGGAGGGCGTCCAAAACACAAAGCCTACGAGATCAGCACCCGGCCGGGTGGCCCCCAGGCAGAGGCAACCAGATGCCAGGATAAGTGGAGCGATATTGAAAAAAAAAAAGGAAGGGGGGGGGCAAACTCTTCAACTCAGTTCCCCACGGACTATGACCAGTCATGTGGGAAATGACAAAAACGAGGCAACAACGTTGGTAAAAGCTCTGCAAATCCACGTAATCCGCGATTGTTATCACTCAAGACACTTCCAAACAGGGTTAAACAACTCAGCGTCGCGCTCCTCCTCGGTTTCTTTGCAGCTGCGGCTCGCCCGGGCACGGGCCCGGCAGCTCCCCAAGGTGCGGTCGCAGGGCCGGATCCCTGTTATCTCCTAGCGAAGGGGACAGCCAATCCTCCAGCTGCATGCCCGGGATTTCCGGGAAACGAAAAAGCTCAGGAAGCTGTGCGTGAGAGCGCAGCAGAAACGATTGGCCTCTCCTTATGACCACCAAATGAAATGGGTGGCCCCAGTAGACTTGATGGCCTCCAGTAACGGTCTCATCACGCGGCGCATCTGAAGGGTGCGCCTGGCCAAATCGGAGAGCAGGGTGACCTGCGATCCATTGTGTAGAATAGGCCGTCTGTCCCATGCCCTCCTCATTATGTCCTCCTTGACTCTGAAAAAATGCACCCGGCACACCACATCTCTTGGTCTAGTAGGATCGGTGGGGTGCGGGCCCAAGGCTCTATGGACCCTATCTATCTCAATTGGTTCCCCCGGGGGCTTGTCCAAGATGCTGTTGAATATTCTGATGACGGTGTCCTTGAGGTCGCTGTTTTCGGGCACCTCTGGCAGCCCGCAGATCCGAATGTTATTCCTGCGACTTCTATTTTCTACGTCGTCCAGGTGCATTAAAACTTTGGTTTGTTGATTAGAGTCCGAAATAGCCTGCTGCATTGCTGCCTGTGCCCTCTCTAATTCTCCCAAGCGCTGCTCAGTGGTGGTCTGCTGTTGTTCAAGGGAGTTCACCCTGTTAGACTCCTCAGAAACCGCCCCGGTGACCTCTTCAAGCTCTCTTCTCAATAGGGATTCCATCCTATTAGTATAATTCTCAAAATCCTTCCGCGATGGGAGAAATTTCAATAGTATGTCAAGATTGTACTGCTCTCGAAGTTGAGATCTACGGTCCGCATGATCGGGGGGATCCAGTGCTGCCTGGGACCAGGTAGGCGATCACAGCGACGTCTGACTGCCGGGTCCCTCAGAGAAGGTTGGGCTCACTGCACCTGTCTGTCTATCTTCTTTGCTATCGACATTGGATAAGTGGCCTCCAGGGCTGGTCCGTGTTGGGCTCCCTGCAGGCATCTCCCACGCGGCAGTTCCGGCGACGCCGGGGTTAGGTTCCCCATATCGTGGGTCCCACTTGCTGGGATCATGGATGCAGTCCCCAGAGGATGCCTCTCTAAGTTGCCCCTTGCTGCTGTTGAGCTCAGCTAAGCTTCTGCTAGGCAGGGAATGCACCTCTGCAATAGTTGTCTCGCAGGTTGCCATGTTCCATCCCGACTATCCCCCCCCCACCCACCCCCAACGGTCTACATCCTTCCCAGACCCGGAGTGTCGTTCTGCGCGGCTGGACAGGATGTGCTGCGGTGGTGGTGGTGCGCAGTTTTTGTATTACTGGGTATCCGAGCCTTTCTTTGTGTCCCAGGCCCCCCAGATTCATGGCTCTGCTGCCCCTATATACATATTGCTTGGCTTCCCCCCTCACCCCATCTTGCAGCTCACTGTCAATTGGTTCCACCGGGTTAACCCCCCGGTACCATTTTCCCAGTCTGACTTCCGTCTGCTGCGCACTGCAGCCGGCTTGTTGGAGGCCACACAGTACGGTCCCCGCTGCCCCTGTTCTTCTCTCCCCAGACTGAGCTCTGTCATGCTCAGCTGAGGGCTCGCTCCTCTCCTCACCTCCCACCGCTCCTCCGAGCATCTCATCCACGCTGTGTGTCATGCTGGGTGACGCCGCAGCATGCGGCCGCCGCGCCGCCTCCTCTTCTCTCCTCCTGCCGGCTCCACGAGGGGTCTCCTCCGGCCTCTCAGCTCCCGGGGACCGGTCCACCGACCCCCGCAGGCTCCGGGCCGGGGAAGCACGCCGGGCCGGGTTCCTCTCCGTGCTGTGCAGAGGGCTCTGGTCGCCCCTCACCCTCCGATCCGGCCCCGTTCCCGCTACCTCCGCCATCTTGTCTCTGGCGACACCGTCGTCCTCTCTCTGGGCCGCGACGAAAAAGCGGCTTCTCCTGCCACTTCTGCTCGATTGCCCGCTGCAGGGGGGGAGTCCGATTCTTCCGGCGCCTGGACATCAGATCAGGTTAGTCATGCGTTTTGGCACCTCTATTGCGATCCGAAGTGCAGAGCTCCTTCTGCGTCTTTACGCTGCCATAGTCAAGCCACGCCCCCCTTCTTATTCTATTTAATCGGATCAGGAATGGGGGAGGGGTTGGACAGAATACTATAAATATGCTATTCCTTCCCGGAATAGGCTCTGCAGAAATGTCCTCAGACACCTTCAGTGGAGGCTCCCATTGCTTGTCTGGTGAGACATACTCTTGGTTCTTACTACAATCGTGCTCCCCTGAAGGACATGGTAAGATAGGAAATTGGTTTCAGTCACCCCACACATGTTGTGCAGCTTTGTGCTCCCGACTTTTGCCACTTCTTGGTTTTCTGTAGTGGCCAACAGGCTCAAATCCTTCAATAATTGCTCTAGTATTGGGGGAAATTAACTTTTGCGCAATATATTTTTGTTAGAAAACTGGCTGTTTACTAAAATAGCTATAGATATAACTAAACACCTTGTCAGAATTTTTGTTGGATCAGTAAATCAGCAGCACGCTCTTTGGTTAAAACAGTGGTCTGCAGACGATATCTCAAAAAACACCCTTACATCTCTGGCCAATTTATCAGGACATTCTACCCCCATCTACAAAGGTGTCACGGGCAGTAAGTGTGGTAGACTGCCTCAGCATAAAAAATCTAGACACAGAGGTTCTACCTGAGTTAAGGCACTGCAGAAACACAAGAGAGTTTTAAGGGAAAGACCATGGGTAATTCAGCAACCTTAGGTCAAACCCTAAGCCCAGCCAGGCATGAAGGAGAGCTCTCACACAATTGGGTGGGGGTATATCGAAGTTAGTCAATCACCTCAAATCACCCTTAACCTCTAAACAAGGGATTTACCTGGGGATACATTTAGACACAGTCAAGACCTATGTATATTTAACAGAATCCAATATCTGGAAACTGCAGTAGAATGTAGTCAGCATGCTTTGCCTGTCTCAACCCATTGTCTGACAATGCATTAACCCTTTCGCTGCCAGCCTACCTGGAGTTTTTGTCACCCTTGGTGCCAGACCATTTTGCACTATTTTACGCTCCCCATGTTCAAATGTGATTTTTGAAGGGATTTCCCAGGAAAATTATATATTGGTTTTTGGAGTCTGGGCTTTAACATGAAATGTCTTGTTTGTAATTTTTTAGGTGTATTCTCAATACTTTTGGGTGAAATATGTGCAAAAAAATAAAAAAAATCTATTTTTTGCAATTTGTAGTGTTTTTTTGTAATAAAAAATGTAAGTTTGTCAATAAAATCTTATTGCATGTGAAACCCCAATTAATCCCGGTCACAGCGTTACCACATATGTATAGGTAGACACCCTTTCCTGCCCAGGAGACTCCACCAAACTGAAACAGCGCTTTAGGAGATTTTCAGATAAAATACAACTGTGCACCGCGCTAAGCGCACCTTGCGGTCTTTCCAGAAAAAGAACCCTTTATATTTGAAATACCCCCCAAAAACTATATATTCTCTGGAAGTATACACCTCAGGCTTTCTAGGCGTACCAGGTTTGTTGACATGGGCGCAATTTTCTGGAAGTAATCCCTCAATCAATTCTTTGGTTGCACAGAGTTTCCCTAAAAAAGAAGAATCAAAGCCACATTTTTCTAAAAAAAACTATATGCAAACAGAAAACATATAAAATCTGAAAAAGCAACATCCCCTGAGCAGAACAATACCCAACATGCATAGGTACTGTCAAGGGAAGAGTTGCCAAACACCCCAAAGTAAAGCATGCGCATAACGGTAATTTTACTTAAAAATTTCAGCTCTGCAGACAAAGTGCGCACCTTGCGATTTTTCAACCAAAACAACCCTTTAAATTAAGAATATCCCCACAAACCATATATTCCCTGAAAGTACACATGTTAAGCTTTCTAAGAGTACTGAGCTTGTTGTAGTGGGGTCATCTTTCTGGAAGTAATAACATAGTATGTAAGGCTGAATAAAGACTTTAGTCCATCCAGTTCAGCCTGTTTAACTCCTTCCAGTGGTCTAGTAGCCATAGCCGGAAATGTTATTACATGCCAGGAAGGCATCAAGGCCACTTTTGAACATTTTTAATGTATCCCTCATTACTACCTCCTCTGGCAGCGAGTTCCATAGTCTCACTGCTCTTACAGAGAAGAATCCCCTTTTATGTCGGTGGAGAAAGCACCTTTCCTCTAACCTTAGTGGATGCCCCCGGGTTATGGTTACACTCCGGGGTATAAATAGATTGTGGGACAGATCCTTGTATTGACCCCGAATATATTTATACATAGTTATTAGATCACCCCTCAATCGTCTTTTTTCTAGACTAAATAAACCTAACTTGGACAATCTTTCCGGGTACTCTAGCCCCCGCACTCCTCTTATTAACTTTGTTGCCCTTCTTTGAACGCGCTCCAGTTCTGATATGTCCTTTTTAAGCACAGGTGCCCAGAACTGTACACAGTATTCCATATGGGGTCTGACCAGTGACTTGTACAGGGGTAAAATGATGCTCTGGTCATGAGCACCTATGCCCCTCCTGATGCACCCCATGATCCTATTCGCTTTGGCAGCAGCTGCCTGGCGTTGATTACTACAGTTGAGCTTATTGTCAACTAAAACCCCTAGGTCCTTTTCCATTGTTGTTTTACCAAGTGTTTCTTTATTTAGTGTGTAATCATGACACAGATTTCTCCTTCCCATGTGCATAACCTTACATTTATCTGTGTTAAACTTCATTTGCCATTTAACTGCCCATGCTTCCAATTTATCTAAATCTGTTTGTAGTTGCCTGTTGTCCTCCTTTGTTTTAATTACTTTACTCAGCTTAGTATCATCTGCAAAGATTGAGACTTTACTGTTTAATCCATACCCAATGTCATTTATATATATATTGAAGAGAATTGGTCCCAGAACTGACCCTTGTGGTACTCCACTGGTAACAGTGACCCAATCTGAGTGTGTACCATTGATAACCACCCTCTGCTTCCGATCACTAAGCCAATTTCCCACCCATCTGCACACGTTTTCCCCCAGTCCAAGCATTCTCATCTTTTGTACCAGCCTTTTATGTGGCACAGTATCAAATGCTTTAGAAAAGTCAAGATATATGATATCCAATGACTCCCCCTGATCCAATCTTGAACTTACCTCCTCATAAAAGCTGATCAGGTTTGTCTGGCAGGAGCGATTTCTCATAAATCCATGCTGATATGGAGTAATAAGGTCATTTTCCCCAAGGTGCTCCAGGATAGTATCCCTTAAGAAACCTTCAAACAGCTTGCCCACCACAGATGTTAAGCTTACCGGTCTGTAGTTCCCAGGTTCCCCCCTAGATCCCTTTTTGAATATTGGCACCACATTTGCCAAGCGCCAATCCATCGGAACAAACCCTGTAGTTATGGAATCCACAAATATTAGAAATAATCCATTGAAGAATTCTTAGGTTGCACAGGGTTTCCCTAAAAACAATTATAAAAAAGCAGAATAAAAACCATGTTTTCCTAAAATATCAATATGCAAACAAGAAGAAACAAGCTAAATCTGAAAGCGCAAGGTCCCCCGAGCAGAACAATACCCAACATGCATAGGTACTATTAACCCTTTTAATTGTCAGCCTACTTGAAGTTTTGTCACCCTCTGTTGACAGGTCATTTTTCCCCATTTTGCGGCATGATTAACCGTGATTTTTGCTGGAATTTCCAGAAAAATGTTATACATTACATATACATTTTTTGCAGCAGAGTTTAGGCTTTAACATGAAATGTCTTGTTTGTAATTTTTCTACTGTTTTTAAAAAAAACAAAACAAAACAAAAATATATATTTTTAAACACTTGTCTCCTTTATTTTAAATAAAACCTTTTTTTCTTTTTTTTTTAATGAAAACCATATTGCATGTGATAGCCCAGTTTCTCCCGATTACAACGGTACCACATATGCATCGGTAGCCCCCCCATTCTTGCCCTGGAGACCCCCCAAGCTGAAAAGAGCACTTACATTTATTTATTACATTATTACATTACAAATAAAATACAACTACTATCCACACTATAAACATAAGGGGTTAATTAAAAAAAAATGACATAGGATCCCCCCTTCCGGGGGGGGGGGGGGGGGGGGCATTTTGGGGTTTTTTTTTAAGGGTTTAGGGTTAGGCTAACCCTAACCCTCAAAAATCCCCCCCAAAAATTACATAGGGTCCCCCCTTTTTGGGGGGAATTTTAAGGGTTAGGCTAACCCTAACCCTTAAAAATAAAAAAATATACAAAAATAAAATTTCCCCCCAAAAAATGGGGACCCCCCATGTCGTTTTTTTTTTTTTTAATTTTAAGGGTTAGGGTTAGGCTAACCCTAACCCTTAAAAATAAAAACAATTACGTAGAGGGGAACCCTTAAAAATTAAATAAAAATGACTTAAGTTCCCCCCTCCGGGGGGGGGGGAACCCATTTTTTTTTTAATTTTAAGGGTTAGGGTTAGGCTAACCCTAACCCTTAAAATTCAAAAAAAAAGACGTAGGGTCCCCCTTACCCGTCATAACCAGCCCGGGACCAGCTATGGGGGCTTGTAGGCACAGAGTGGGGGGGCCAGCTTTTGTGGCCCCCCACCCTGCAGCCTGCGAGCCCACATACCCTGTGTGGGCCCGGGCTCTTCTGCCCCCCCCCCGGGCTTTGGGGAGGCAGGTAATTGGGGGTGCTGGGGTTAATGGCAAGCCACCTGCTAGTTGCAGGTGGCTTGCCAGACCCCAGCCTTGTGAACTGGTATAAGGGGTCTCATGGACCCCTCACCAGTTCACAAAGGGTTAACATAAAAAAAAAACACACACAAAATGTCATTTATTAAAAAAAAAAAAAAAAAGTTTTTATTTTACTTTACTTCACCCGATTGTCAGCTCCTGTGTTGATCAGCTGTCAAATGCCTTGGTGATCGCTGGCCAGAGGAGGGGGGGGGGCAGGGGATCAGAGCATCCCCTGCCCCTCCACTGCTCTGCCCAGCGATCACCAGGGCATCTGACAGCTGAGCCGAGGAGAGGCAGCAAGAGGCCCGGGGAGTGACGTCATAAACCCCGCCCCCAAAGGGGCGGGGCTTATCAGCAAGATGGCGGCGCCCGTCGGGAGAGGAGGGGGAGAGCCCTTTCAGGCTCTCCCCTGAAGCTGAAGAGGCTGGGGGGGGGGGGGCGGTCGATCGGAGGCCCCCCCAGTGAAGAGGAGACCCGGAGGGAGGCAGCGCGACTGCAGGTAAGTAAATGTCTTTTTTTTTTTTTTTTTTTTTTTTTTTTTTACAGTTAGCAGCAGCCAAAACGGGGGGGGGCTCTCCTGGAGCCATCCGATCCCCCACGGGGGATCGGATGGCACCAAATTAAAGAGGAGACCCAGCCGGATCCAACGAGGGGTCAGGTGAGTATTTGATTTTTATTTTTTTTTTACTAGCAGGGGGGAAAGTCAAGCACGTAGATTCTACGTGCTTGGCACTTAAGTGGAGTAGAAGCAAGCACGTAGAAACTACGTGCTTGGCACTGAAAGGGTTAAACTACGGTGTCTGATGCTGGCTACTTTAGGCAATTCCTTATGCTCTCCAGTTCTCCAGTTTTCCATCTTGTTCCATTAGGATCTATCTTATTTGGCCTCACTCTATCAGGAGTAGTTCAAGCATCCCTGGATTGGTGACTTCAGTCATGATGCCAATGGACCACCAGAAATGCCAATCTGATGGGTTGGGGGGAGGAGTGTGGTGCAGACTGATGGTTCAGGGGGATGAGAATTCAGTCAGCAAATATGACTTGACATTTGCATATGTCAGTCATCATGGATGTACCCTTTTGAGATAATTGCATGGGTGGATCAGCATGTTCATTTCTGCAATACACATTCTGGGCATAGACACCTGTTTGTGCTATTTCAGCAGAGAAGCAATGAGTCACGGAGAATAGGTTCTCCATCCAGAGTTGTTCACATGATCTGCATGATCTGCAAAAATGAGGGTTCCCGAGGTGAATCTGTTTGCATCTAGACCCAAAGAAAGATGGATAGATTTTCCACCACCTGACGTGCAATTTTTAAGAGAGCCCTAGAAGGTGTCAATTCCATTCCAGTTGCTTCTCACTGCCCGAGGTGTACCTGGTTCCAGGTCATAGTTAGTCTGGCCAGAAATCTACCTCTTTGGGTTCCTAACAGACCAGATCTACTATCCCCAGGCTTACTATTTCAATTCACAGTTGCTGACCTTAATGGCATGATGATTGAATCCCATATACTGAAGACCAAGGACACATCTCCTTTCACATCAGCAAGACTTCTTAAGTCAAGATCTATCTTTCTCTACCAATCCAGGCCGTCGGCTCCAGAAACGAACAGGTCAATTCCTGCCTGGAGGTCGTGGACTACAGGATAGAAAGGTGTGGCTCCTCCTGGCCCTATATACTCCCAGCTGCCCCAACACAAGTCAGTTTCATTCTTGCAGTTGGACTGGACTGCAAAGGTTGCATGGATTTTCTTTCTCCCTTTTTTCTCGGATTTATGCAGGAAGCTGGGGATATTCCAAGTATGCCACACACCCCGCTTCCAATATTCATGACATATGGGTTATAGCCAGTAGAGGGCGAACTTCTGCAGAGATGACAGGAAAAAAGAAGCCCCTCCCGGTCCATAAATACCTGGGACCTCCCACACATTACCCAGTTTTCGCCTCTGCAGACGGCGAGCAAGTCAGAAGATGGCTGCGTCTCTTCCTTGCAGGTAAGCCGGGTTTACACCCGGACATTTTGTCTCTATTTCTGTCCAGACCTTGTTTGTTTTAGTCCCCATGCCTCCCATCCTTGGCTGTAGGTCCGGGCGACGGTAGACTACACTTTGAGGTGTACTAGGGAGCCATGCTCCCCCGTGAGACCCCATATTTAGGGGTAGGCGGTATCCAGGTTTGTTGGTGATCCTGGTTTGGGATGCCCTGTCCCGGCTTATCCTTTCCACCCTGTAGTGCGGGATTCTCCCCCCCTTCCGGGTCTCCCTGTTTCCCTCTACTTGGGGGGGGGGGGGGGGGGTGCTTTTCCTTTTCTCCATAACTTCTTTTAGAATGTGTGTGTGTGCGGGTATGTGCTTGCTTCTTCACTCTTCGTGTGGGGTGTGTGGGCTTTTGTCCGCATGTGGAGGCCTTTTTTACATGGGGAGTTTTTCCCCTCAAGTTGCTTGTAAAGGGGGCCGGGCGCTCGCCGCGGCCTGCCCCCTTTTGCTTATGGTGCATTGCGGAGCCCAGCTATTTGCTGGGATCCGCGTCTTTCAGTTGGGGGCGGGGCCAGGCGCTGCGCGGTTTGCGCTGCTCCGCCCTTCTTCTCCCTCTCTCTCAGGAGCTCCTGGCTGGCAGGACGCCATTTATCTTAAGTGAGTGCCCTGTTGGGCCCCTCCTTCTGTATCTGTGCGCTGCGTGTTCCTTCTAGCGCGTTGGGGCAGCCCGCCAACATGTCCTTCCATATGTTATATGTTATATATTGTATATGTGTGTGTGTATATATATATATGTCATTTGTTATGTACTTTGATTGCATGTGTGTGTGCCTGCTCATGGGTCCCTTCACATAGTGTCTTTCAGGAGGACTCCCTATCATTTATATTAAAAGCGGGTTCTCCCGGTCCTAGGGTCCCTTGCAGATAAAATTGGGGTCCTATAAATCCTCCCACTAGGGACTTAAAGGGGCATCCCGGGTTGCTCAAGCAGTGTAATTCCCTCGGGTCATTGCGACTACCTCAAAATCTCCATATGGAGGCTTCCCAGGATACCGAGCTTGGGCTCCCTTCGGGGAAATCCCGGCAGTGTGTGGGTTGTGGGTTATCCCTTCCGGGGGATAATGTACTGATTTTCATACCATGTGCTCAGCAGGCCATAACGCGGCAGTTGGGGTCCCAGGCGTCTGGGTCCATGGCCCCGGGCTTCATCTCCTACCCCACCCCGCCTTATCCGCACCCCAAGTGACACTGTCATTGGCGGGGAGTCGCAATCTGATGTGTGTGCTAGATTGGCCAACATTGAGAAATTGATTTCTAGCTCTGCTGCCAGAAAGGCCCCAGCTAAGAGAAGACATCTGTCTCCGGCCGCACCGGTTTTGGATTTTGACTACTATGATTCCCTTGACTGGTCTGATTATTCCCCGCTTGAGGAGGGGGAATTGTTTGCTGAATCTGATGCTGAGGATCAGCAGTTTTTTGATACGGGGCAGGCGCAGGGGGATGCCGTTGATACCCCCAGTGTCCTGGCCCATTTGAAGTGCTGGATATTTCTCCTCCAGTGGATTCCCCTCTGCTGAAGAGGGAATTCTTTGGGACTTCTAAGCCTCGCTTGGAGTTTCCAAATCAGAATCATTTTGAAAACATGATTCTTAAGGAAGGCTCCCCGGTGTTCCTCAGGGATGGGATAGGAAGTATCCTTTTCCGGTGGACGCGGTGAAGCGCTGGTCGTCCCCTCCTGATGTCGATGCGCCCGTTCTGGGATTGTCCAACACCTCTGTTGTACATTCTCCAGACGCCACCACTCTAAAAGATGGTGAGAACAAGCGCCTTGACCAAATGGCCTGCCATGCCTTCACTAGTGTGGGTTCAGCCCTGGGGCCTGTTTGTGCGTCTGCGCTCACGGCTGTGGTTACCAGGTCTGTGGTTACCAGGTCTGTGGTTAGGGACCTGTTGAGTGGTTCCCAGCTTAACCCGGCCAGTGAAGAATTTGCGGTGTGAATTGTTCATGTCTTTTGTTTTATCCGCCTTGGATGACACAATATGCATGTGTAGTAGAAGCTCGGCGTTGCTAGTGGCTATTCGCGGATCGTACTGGTTGCGCCAATGGGCGGCTGACATTGCGGCTAAGAAATCACAGGGCTACCCTTCCTGGGTATGTGGCTGTTTGGAGATAAGTTGGATTCGGTGGCAAAAGGGGGAAGGTTACCACAACATAAGAAGCAGCGTTGCTTCTTTCGGGGGGCAGGCTCCTTTAATCCCTACTTTCGCGGTGCCAGCGCAGGCAGAGGTTTTGCCTACTCTACCTTCAGAGGTGATTCCTGGAACAGAGGCAGAGGACGTGCTCGTCCTGGACCTACCTGGGGTTCCAAACCCAAGCCCACTGCCAAGCCAGCTCAGCATTGAGGGGGCGCCCTCACCCTTGCGGGTGGGGGACGGCTGCGACACCTTTTCCAGGTTTGGGCCCGGGAGGTCACAGACGAATGGATCTTGGAAGTGGTCTCTTCCAGGTACAAACTGGAGTTCGAGTACTGGCCTCCTCACAGATTCCTCAGATCTTGGGTGCCCTCGGATCCCCGGGCTGCGCAGGGGCTCCTGTTGGCAATACAAAATCTTCTGGACATGGAAGTCATATGCCCGGTGCCTTTCTCAGAGAGAGGCCGGGGCTATTATTCCAACATCTTCACGGTGCCCAAAAAGGATGGATCCATAAGACCTGTTCTAGATCTGAAGCTTCTCAACAGGTTCATCAGAACCAAGAAGTTCCGCATGGAGACTCTGCGCTCAGCCATCAATTCCCTTTATCAGGGGGACTTCATGACGCCATAGACATGAAGGATGCTTACCTTCATGTACCAATCTTCCCAGCACACCAGAGATTTCTCAGGTTTGTGGTGGGAGATCAGCACTTTCAGTTTGTGGCCCTCCCTTTTGGGTTGACTTCGGCACCAAGGGTGTTCACCAAGGTTCTGGCGGGCATAATGGCCCTTCTCAGAGCCCAGGGCATTCGCATTGTGCCGTATTTGGACGACCTCCTCATTACGGCATCCTCTGTCAGGCGGAGCTGGACACCAGGTTGGTGGTGACGACACTGGAGAGGTTCTGCTGGGAGATCAACCATCCCAAGTCTTCTCTCTCCCCCTCAAGGGAGATCTCGTTTCTGGGCATGAATCTGGATACCATTCGGACCAGGGTGTTCCTACCTCAGTCCAAAGTGCAGATGGTTCAGGATCTGATACGTCTTCTCCTGTCCAAACCTCGTCCTTCTATCCGGCTAGGGATGAGACTGGTGGGATTGATGGTGGCTTCCTTCGAGGCAGTTCCCTTTGCTCAGATCCACATGAGGTCGCTCCAGCTCCATCTATTGTTGGCCTGGGACAGATGTCCCCAGTCATTGGATCAGTCATTCCTGATGTCTCCCCGGGTTTGGCAGTCCCTTCAGTGGTGGCTGGAATCAAGCAATCTGATGAGGGGCAGATCTTTTCTGACCCCTTGTTGGGAGACGGTTACCACGGATGCCAGCCTGTCGGGCTGGGGAGGTTTTTGGAAGACACATCAGTTCAAGGGGCTGTGGGGTCCTCAGGAGGCTCACACCCCCATCAATGTCCTGGAGCTGAGAGCTATTCGGTTGGTTCTGTCATACTTGATGAATCACCTACGGGGCTTACCGGTTCAGGTTCGATCAGAAAATCGAACTGCGGTAGCTTACATCAATCACCAAGGAGGGACTCGCAGCAAGAGTGCTCTCAGGGAGGTTTCTCTGATTCTTGCATGGGTGGAGAGCAATGTTCCATGCATCTCAGCAGCGTACATTCTGGGAGTGGAAAACAGAGGTTGACTCCCTGAGCAGGGGATCCTCTCGCCGAGGGGAATGGTCTCTCATCCACAAGGTATTCCGGGCCCTCTGTCACAAGTGGGGGTTTCCGGAGGTGGATCTCTTTGCCTCACGTCACAATCACAAGCTCCCAAAGTTTGTCTCAGGAACCTCTGGCCTTGGCAGTGGACGCCATGTCTCTTGCCTGGAGGGATCTGGGGTTCCTGTATCTGTTCCCCCCCCTTCTCCATGGTAGGCATGGTGGTGCGCAAGCTGGCTCTAGAGGGTGCACCAGCAATTCTGGTGGCTCCAAGGTGGCCAAGACAGGTTTGGTTCGCAGACGTCGTAAGGCTGGCGGTAGATCAGTACCGGCTGCCCCTGTTTCCGGATCTGATCTCTCAAGGTCCGCTACGTTACCCCAATTTACAAACGCTGGCTTTGACGGTGTGGCTGCTGAAACCTCCATCTTAAGGGAGGAAGGTTTGTCCGAGGCTGTGATTCAGACTCTTGTTAGGGCTAGGAAGAGATCTTCCTCTAACATATACTACAGGACTTGGAGGTCCTATATTGACTGGTGTGAGGCTAGGGCTTTACCTTGACGGGTGTTTTCGATTCCTAAGATCTTGGAGTTTCTTCAACATTGTCTGGACCTGGGGTTCCAGCTTAGTACCTTGAAAGGGCAGGTCTCTGCCCTGGCGATCTTTTTTCAAAGGTCTCTTGCTCCGCATCCTCTGGTTAAGACCTTTTTCCAGGGGGTCACTCATGTGCAGCCCCCTAGAAAGCCTTTGGTTCCCGTTTGGGATTTGAATTTGGTTCTGTCGGCCCTCCAGGCGCCTCCTTTTGAGCCGGTGCAGGATGTTGCTCTTTCTGTGCTCATTCAAAAGGTTGCCTTTTTGGTGGCTATTACCTCTGTTCGGCGTGTCTCTGAGTTGGCGGCTCTGTCCATTCAGGCCCCTTGCTTTGAGAGACACCAGGACAAGGTGGTTTTTCGCTTTAAGCCAGATTTCCTTCCTAAGGTGGTTTCTGCCTTCCACCTCAATCAGGATGTAGTTCTTCCTTCATTGTGTCCTAAGCCTAGCAATGACAAGGAGAGGGTTTTGCATTCTTTGGATGTGGTTCGTTGTGTGAAGTACTATTTGGTGGCTACTTCTCCCTTTCGTAAGACGGACGCCTTGTTTGTGGTGCCCTCCGGGCCTAGGAAGGGTTTGGCGCCCGCCAAGTCTACCATTAGCAAATGGATAAGTCGGGCCATTGTTGGGGCCTATTCTGCCAAGGGGAAGGTTCCCCCTTTTCATATCACTGCTCATTCTACTCGTGCTGTTGGGGCTTCTTGGGCTTTTCAGCACCAGGCCTCTGTTGAACAAGTTTGTAAGGCTGCTACTTGGTCTTCTGTTCATACTTTTTCCAAGTTTTATAAGGTTGATGTGCGGGCCTCAGCGGATGCTTTTTTTGGCCGCATGGTTCTGCAGGCTGCAGTGGTTTAAATTTGTGCATTATTGCCTTTTTTTTTTTTTGGATCCCCGCCCATGTTGGACACTGCTATTGGATGTCCCATGTCATGAATATTAGAAGCGGGTTGTGTGACATACTTGAAATAATACCATTTTGTGATTACTCACCTGTAAAATGGGTATTATAAGTATGTCACACACCCCACTTCAACCCGCCCTTTTTTGTATTCTGGATCCTTTATATGGTGAACCTTTTATTAAGAGTTGTGGATTTGGCTCTTCCTGGTCCCCTTACTGCTTTCCTATACTGGGTAATGTGTGGGAGGTCCCAGGTATTTATGGACCGGGAGGGGCTTCTTTTTTCCTGTCATCTCTGCAGAAGTTCGCCCTCTACTGGCTATAACCCATATGTCATGAATATTGGAAGCGGCATACTTATAATAGTGACATACTTATAATACCTATTTTACAGGTGAGTAATCACAAAATTGTATTTTTACCCTGCCTGGCTTCTTGCACACTTATTCCCCCTGATCCCTTAACTTTCTATGCCTCCTCAGTTATGCTGTATTTAGGGGGATCTTCACGGTAGGAGAAGGCACCTGGGTCTTTGGGTGCTTTTCATGGTGTTATTCACTCGGGGCTGCAGGCTTTCTTAAGAAAAGCAAGTCAGATGCAGGTTTTGTCTGGTGAGGAGCGTCTGTATATTTTTATATACCCTCCTCCTTTCTTCTCACATGTTTTTTTTTCTTTTTCATTATTTTAATTTTGAATTTCGCACCCTTTTGCTTTAAGGGGACATGAACTTAGCAGGGGGCAGAGTGCGTGGTTTTCACTCTGTTGGCTGCCTTGGGCAGCGGTTGTGCTCGTTCTCCGCTCTCTCCTTGGGTCTGCGAAGTAGCTCAGAGTGGGGATTGCGGGCGCCAAGGCCGCTGCTTCCACTGCGGCCTCCGCTTCTGTGTCCTGAGGCCGCTGCCTCCACCGACGGGTCGCTGTACTGCCACGGTCCCCGCAGGTCCTGCCGCTGATCCTCTGGTAGCAGGATCACCTTGCCCCGGGCCATGCTTCTGCAACCCAGTCTATCTCCTGCCCCCGGCTTCGGTTTCCCGCATGCGGGGCCTTCTTAAAGCAGCACTCCAGCCCGGGCGTTTTGTGAGTACTTCTACTTTTATTTACTCTGGCATTTCTATTTTGTCATGTTAAGTCGAGATTGAGGACATATATATACTTCAGTCTTAGGCCCTTGGGGTTATTTAGACTATAATTATATCACGATGAAGGAGGCATCTGGGGATAGCGGATTCGGTATTCCAGCAGACAGGGTTATACTTTGTCCTATGTGTCGGCAAAGACCGTTGGGCAAGTTTAGTACAATATGCCCAGGTTGCGCAAAATTAATTTTTACTGAACATAGTAGATGGTCTATGCCTTCAGTAACTATTGATGCAGGTCCCTCAGACCCTAAGGCTCCTTTGGTAACTATGCCTGCTCAAGCCAGCGGAGGGGGTGAGGCTCAGCCTGATATTGCAGAGAGGTTAGCTCGCCTTGAAAGGCAGCTTGCTCCGTCAGGTCCCAAAATAGTTTTGGAAAAAAGGAAACATTTATGTTCCTCTAATTCCTAGACCGATTTGTACGCATCACTCGTTTGAGGAGAATGAGGAACAGCTTTCTGAGTGCGAGCCTTCCTCTAATGGGAAAGACAGTTGTTCGGCTCTTTATTCGTCTTCTGAGGAGCTTTCTTTGGTCAGGGACGAAATAAAGGACCTTATTGTGGCCATTTTTGAGGTTCTGCATATTTCACTTCCCAGGGCTCCGAAAAGGAAGAAGGGAGACCTATTTAAGCCCAAAAGACCGAGATGTGTTTTCCCCGAACAATCTAATTTTTCTAATATGGCTCGGAAGGAATGGGAGAAGCTAAATAAGGAATAATAATCCCATTCCTAAGATTTTAGATATGAGGTATCCTTTTTCCTCAGATATGGTTAGGTCATGGTCTCTTCCTCCGGTAGTAAATGCTATTGTGTTGGGTTTTCCTAACACTACGGTAATGCCCTCTGCCGTCAATGCTTCTTTATGAGATCCTACAGAAAAGCGCATGGATCAGTTCGCCCGGAGCGCCCTTTGCGGCCTGCCTGTGCTACTTCTATAGCATCCTTGGTGAATAGAAAAGAAATGGATAAGCTTGATGCCAAGTCTAGGTCCCGAGGTCATTCTCGTGACTCGGGTTTTCGATTAAGACTTGTTTGGATATTAACAGTTATGTCATTACGGCTATGGATGATTTGGTTAGATTAGGCGCCATGGCTTCGGCTTTACTAGTTGCATTACGGCGCTCCCTAAGACTCAAGCAATGGTCAGCAGATGCCACTTCTAAGACGTCTTTGACAGACCTATGCTTCCTGATGGGTTGACTGTTTGGGGATGTTATGGTTAAGGAGGTAACTAAACTTCCGTAAAAGTACACCTCATTTTCGTCCTCTTGCTCTTTGCTCTTTCTGGCAGGGTAGAGGCTCCGCTTCTTTAGCATCCCGTAGGGAATTCTGGAGCTGATCTAAATCCCAAAACAAGGGTAGAGCTTTTTGATGGAACAAGTCAAAGCTCCTCCTTGTGGGTGGGGGGGACAGCTTCTGCAGTTTGCTGCTGTCTGGAGACACCACGTGTCAGATCATTTGGATACAAGAGGTTGTGTTTTCAGGCTACAAGATCGAATTTGCAACCATACATCCACAAAGGTTTCTTTGGTCAAGGGCATCCCAAAATCCCACAAATGCAGAAGCCTTGAGAGCCGCTGTTTCGCATCTGTTTCAAATGGGGATCATCCGTCTGGTCTGGTTTCCCTCCCAGAGAGGGGCCCGGGATTTTACTCCAATCTGTTCACTGTTCCCAAGAAGGACGGATTTGTGTGACCCATTTTAGATCTGAAATGTCTGAACAGGTTTGTCCATCTGAGACACTTTCTCATCGAATCCTTAAAATCCACAGTGAGCTGGGAGATTTGATGTCCACAGTGGATATAAAGGATGTGTATCTCCGCATCCCCATTATTTCAGGTAATCAAAGATATCTGTGCCTTGCACTGGATGGCCTACATTTTCAGTTTGTGGCTCTGCCTTTCAGCCTGTCCTTAGCCCCAAGAGTGTTTACCAAGGTTTTAGCAGGACTCATGGCCAGGGCACAGGGGATACACAAAATCCCTTTTTGAACGATTAATCAGGGCCCCGTCCTATCTGCCGAGATGGATACACAGATAGTTTTGTCAGCTCTAGAGAAGTTCGGCTGGATAATCATTTATTATTGAAGTTGCATGTAATTTCGTCAATAGTGAGTTTTTTTCTGGGGATGTCATTTAGACATGGCACAGGCCAGTGTATTTCAATCCAGGGATATCCAGTGGGGTCCGGGGGACAACATGCTTCCCATAAACATCCTAGAATAAGGAGCAATTCTTTTAGTCCTCTTACATTGGACTCCCAGCCTGAGAGGGCATCCTGGCAGGATTCAGTCAGACAATCTGACGGCAGTGGCATACATCAACCAATGGGGGCACCAGGAGCAAGAGAGCTGTCAGGGAAGTAAGCTGGATCATTTTCTGGGCCCATGCATCTCGGCAATTCACATTCCAGGAGTGGACGACTCAAGGGCCAATTGTTTGAGCAGAACAGTCCTGCTCCAGGGGGAATGGTCTCAACCAGAAGGAGTTTCATGCGCTGGGGTCGTCCAGATATAGATCTTTTTGCATCTCGGCACAATCTGAAACTTCCGATGTTTGTCTCGATCCAAAGACCCTCTAGCAATATCAACGGATGCACTGACCCTTTCGTGGTAAGCTTTCAGTCGTCTTTATGATTCCCATGTTTTCACTCCTAGGTTAAGTCCTAAAAAAGGTAGGTAGAGAAGGGGTGCCAACCATTCTGGTGGCTCCTTGCTGGCCAAGGCTAAGCTGGTTCTCAGACATAGTAAGGATGTCGGCAGGTGAGCATTGGTGGCTCCACAATGACTCAGATCTGCCTTATCCATCTTTTTTTCAGAAACCCATTGCCAAAAATAAACGTATTAAGCCCTTTTTTAAGGAGTCACTCATGTGCCCCACCCTCCCATAAACCTATTTTGCTTGTTTTTGAACTTAGTATTGTCGGCCCTGCAACACGCTCCTTTTGAGCTTCTGATAGATGCTTCTGACTCTTAATGTCATTTTTCTAGTAGCTATTATTTCGGTACGATGGGTTTCTGAATTAGCAGCTTTATCGGTTAAACCTCCTTATTTCGAATTGCATAGGGACAAAGCTGTCCTCAGTTTTAAGTCAGATTTTCTGCCCAAGGTGGTTTCTGCTTTTCATTTTACCATCTTTAGGTCTGGCTCCAGCTAATCCCAAGGAGAGTGCTCTTCATTCATTGGACGTAGTAAGAGCTTTAAGATGATATATCTCTGCTACAAAGTCCTTCCGTAAGGGTCTTCCGTCGGCTAAGTCTACCATTTGCCGATGGATTAGACAGGTGGTTGTAAGGGCCTTTACTGCCAAGGGAAAGTGTTTTGCAACTCTTTGGGTTACAGCGCATTCCACACGAGCTATTGGCACTTCCTGGGCGTTTCAGCACCAGGCCTTGGTGGAACAGGTATGCAAAGCCGCTACTTGGTCTTCGGTTCATACATTTACCAAGTTCTAAAGTTCTATAAGGTAGATAATTAGAGCCTTGGCGGGTGCCATTTTTGGTGGCAGGAACGGGGGGCTACCGATACATATGTGGTACCGCTGTAAACGGGAGAGGAGCTTTCAGGTGCAATATGTTTTCTTTTAATAAAATGTTTTATTTAAAATAAACAAGAGCATTTAAATCATTTTTTGTTTTATTTACTCAAAAATATTTAAAACTGTGTAAAAGACATTTCGATTTAAGGCATGAACTCAAAAAATATATAATTTTCCTGGAAATTCCTGCAAATCACTGTTAAACATAGTGAAATGGTGAAAAATGACCTGTCAACAGACTTTGACAAAATTTCAAGTAGGCTGGCAATTAAAAAGGTTAAAAGTAGCTATGCATGTTGAGTGTTTTGTTCGGGGGACCTTGCGCTTTTCAGATTTAGCTTGTTTTTTCTTGTTTGCATATTAATATCTTAGGATAATGGGTTTTTTTATTTTTTTTTTTTTTTTTTTAGGGAAAACGTGTTGTACTTTCAGGGAAAATATGGTTTGGGGGGGGGGGGTTATTCCAAATGTAAAGGGTTGCTTTGGTCGAAAAGTGCACACTTTGTGCTTGTCTGCAGAGCTGAAATTTTCAAGCAAAATTACCATTACGTGCATGCTTTAATATGGGGTGTTTGACAACTCTTCCCTTGACAGTAGCTATGCATGTTGGGTCTTGTACTGTTCGGGGGACCTTGCTTTTTTGGATTTAACTTGTTTCTTTCTTGTTTGCATATAGTTTTTTTTAGGAAAATGCGGTTTTGAATTTGCTTTTTTTATCCTTTTTTAGGGAAACTCAAAGAATACATTGAGGGATTACTTTCAGTAAACTGTGGCCACATAAACAAGTCTGGCACATCTAGAAAGCTTGAGGTGTGTTCTTCCAAAGAATATATAGTTTGAGGGTATTTCAAATGTAAACGGTTATTTTCTTGAAACACTGCAAGGTCCACTTAGCTTAGTTGTATTTTATCTAAAAATCTCCTAAAGCGCTGTTTCAGTTTGAGGGAGTCTCTAGGCATTCCCCCTATTCAATTCTTCATGGGCAATGTGGCATTTTCCCCATCCCATTCCCACAGGCCGCGTGGCATGCCCCATCCCATTCCCACAGGCCGCGTGGCATGCCCCATCCCATTCCCACAGGCCGCGTGGCATGCCCCATCCTATTCCCATAGGCCATGTGGGATACCCCAATGGCATAGGCAGTGTGGCATCCCCCCTCCCATTCCCCTGGGCATCGGTGAACATCCAGGTCAGGGCAGTGGGTGGGTGTAGCCTGGATGGGGACAGAGCCCACTGCTCCTCTGTCATCTTCTGGCCTCCCGCAGTGTGGCAGGCAATGCAGGAGTGCCGGTAACGGGAGAGTTTACTTTTTTGTTTTATATTCGCCCGATACGCTGCACGGACATTTTCCCCCACTTTTGGGGGGGAAGTGCGTCTTATAGGGGCGAGAAATACGGTACGTGCCTAATTCCTATTTAATAAATTCAAAATTCCCCTATTTTAGCAGAACTTTACTTGTTATGAATTCAGGAATTCTGATACTCCATTTGTGCAGTGCAGGACATTGGCATAGATGGTGAAGTGGCACAGCTATCCCATTACTGGGTTAAACAGATGAGTTTCCAGCGTCACATCCAGGTGTGTACACCTGGATGTGGTATCTCTTCAAGATAGAGGAGGTAGGGATTAATGTGAGATTTCGTCATATCCTGAAGACTAGGCAGAAGTAGACATTCGGAGGTGCATATTTACTACGGTAGGAGATCTATGGATAGATTACATTAGCACTAACGTCACATCTGGTTCTGCTCTTAAGCTCCATTAACAGGAATTCGAGGCGCCAACATGCTGTAACCAACACAGTTATTACAGAAAGGTTTAGTGAGAAGGGTAATCGATATTCTGCTTCAGAAATTCATTTTGCAAATTCTTTAGGACATCACTAATATTTGCCTTTATTACATTTCTGCTGTCAGTATCGAAAAACCTCCCCTTTGAGTGCAACACGTTGACGGCAGTGGAGTTAAAATGGTAATATCAGTATGTTTTATCAGTGTGGGTACTGGCATTTCCCTGCAACCCTCTGTTGGCCACAGGAGCGGAGGTCTAGCTGGATGTACGCATTTTAAGATTAATATATATAGGTTTCATTTAAGTAATATTGTGAGTGTGAAACTTTTAGCATTAAATTTATTTGGTTTTACATGGTATTATGAGATAAGCTGTGCTTTTTTTTATGCATGAGCTATTGAAGTACAGAGCATTAGAGATTCAGTTAAAGGAGAAGTGTTCTTAAAAAAATGCCTGAGGATATTAAAAAATATAAGCTTGGGGACGTGGATAAGATGGCCATTTGAGTGGTTGTGCATGTGAGGGGCTCCGGAGTGCAATCCTGATTTTATAGCCTGCTGGAGGAAATCTCAGACAGCCATTGGCAATCTTGATCCCTCCTGGGCTGGTGTTTGGCCCGGTGGCATCGGCGACCAGCAGCACTGGCCTCATCAGGAGGAGTGTGCGGTGGGAAGGTATACAGAGGAGCGTGACTCACCTCGAACCAGCACGTGTGGCTCCGGCGGGAGACTCTGAGGGAGCTGAGGCGTCCGCAAAGAGATCTGGTGGCTGCTAGGAGCAGTGTGAATGTGAACCGGTGTCTGGCAGCCAGTGGAGTACTGAGCTGAGGAGCCGGCGGCTGGCTGGAAGAAGAGGGGCTGGTTGGCCCCATCTTGATAGTGGCGTGAGGTAGACGTCAAACTGTGTGCTGCCCCCCCTCACTGACTTAAAGGAGCACTATCGCGAAAAATGACCCAATCATAAAAATATGATGGATGGCAGCAAGAGGGGTCAGTTATACACCCAATGTCAAGAAATATCCAGCCAGGCTTGTTTTTTCTTTTAATGGATGGAAAATGACATCTGGGGTGATAGGCTCTGTCATCATCCCCCCATAGACTAAACCTGTCACCGCTGGATTTTATTCCTACCAGAAGAAGAAAACTACAAGCTTGGTGGAAGTTTTATTCAGTTCAGGTGTATGTGACCCCTCCTCTCATTAGCCAACGTGTTTATATAGATTTTTAATATTACACAATTTCGTGATAGTGCTCCTTTAAGGAGGGTAGGTCGAAGGGCGAAGATCCTGGCGAGGCAGAGAGTCGGGGACTGGAAAGTAAGACCAGGAGGGCTAAGAAGCCGGAGAAAAGGTGGTGAGGAGTGGGGCAAGACCCTCCCAAGGAAATCCTTACCACACCACGCACAGCACCTTTCAATGTCTGTTATCCCCCCCCCCCCCCCAGCGCTCCTAGAAAACCCCTGCCTTCAGTGCCCATCGGTGTAGATTTACTGGAGTGGCTGAGCATTGTGAACAAGCCCTACTGCCCTATCCGCCTTATCCCCATCTGCATGCTCCCACATATGGGAGGCAATACAAAACGCGAATCCACCGTGACAAACAGCAGCACTCAAACGATGGAGGCCCCTGGCAGGTCTGGGCAGGCTAATCCAGACACTGCAGCTATCATGGTGTCCATCGCCTCTTGTTTTAAACGCTAAGTTTGACACTGGAGCAGTTCAGCTACTTTCGCCATGACTTCCATAAGATCCACGATCGCATGGGGGAGAGAGGAGTTGGAGAAACAGAGGACAGAGTGGCTGCACATGCGGAGAAGTAACCCTCAGTAGGCAGGAGGCGATGCTAATGGGGAGGGCAGAGGACTCAGAAAATAGGAACCAGAGGAACAACGTCAGAATCCTGGGCCTCACTGAGAAATCAGAAGGTCCAACTCCAGAAGATTTCATGGAGAATCTGACAAAGGAGATCCTGGCTCCTCTCCTGACAAAATTATTTACGATGGAGAGAGCACATAGAATCCCCCTGAGGACCCTGCCACCCGGGCGCATTTATCTTCAAGGTTCTTCACTACAAAGACAGAGACGCTATTTTGGCCGCAGCCAGAATGAAGGGCGTGGTGACCTTTGATATTGCTGGCATATCCTTTTCCCCGGATTTCACATCGGAGGTTCAAAAGTTGTGGCACTCCTTTAATGGAGTCAGAGAGAGGCTCCGGCTGGAAAAAAGGAAATACTCCATGCTGCTTCCGCCACGTGTGCATGTACCTCGGCCAAGGATGGTAACGCACATTTGGACTCCTGTTTGGTCTTCTCCTTGTTTGCATAGTTAGCATTACTTGCATTTTTTGCTCAGCGTCTGCAAAAACTGATGGAGAGCCACTGACGACCTGACTTCTACATGGAGGGGTCAGGCTAGCCCTGCCCCACTGGGGGGGGGGGGGGGGGGTTGTTTTTGTTAATTGTTAAGCAAATGTCTGTCCCTGCTGCTCGGGTTGCAACTTCATCTTGGACCAGCTGATGCAGGGGAGCTGTGGCTCTGGGCTCCTACGGTACTCCCCTCTTTCCTTCCTTTATCCCTCTGTCTGTCCTATGTTTTCCTTGTCCCCGCCCTCCCTTTCCCTGTCTTGTCGCTCTCTGGTCCTGCCCCATTTTTGGCTGTCCCTATGTAACCCTGGGAACCCATGGCGAGTGGTCTGCCAGTCTGTATTCGGGTAGGGCTTATTATGCTCAATAGACCCCTACATGGTTGGGTCCTCTATTCCTAGTATGTCACACACCCCGCTTCCAACATTCATGACACTTGGGTAACCGGCCTGTAGAGGGCGATCTTGCAGAGATGACATGAGAAAAAGGAGCCCCTCCTGGTCCATAAATACCCGGGACCTCCCACTATTCCTCTGTCTTTTCGTCTCTGCAGTCGGCGAAGCATTCAGAAGATGACTCTCCTTCCTGCAGGTAGCCGGGTTACCCCGGCCTTTTTCTATTTCTGCCTGAAGCCACATTTTTGTATTGTGATATTTGTTATGCCTCACAGCCTTGGCTGATGGGCTCGGGCAAAGGCAGATACACCCTTGGGTGTATATGGGAGCTTGCTCCCTCTGTGAGACCTCAAATAAGGGGTAGGTGGAATCCGGGTCGGTGTCCCCCGGCATGGGATGCCCCGTCCCTTTAAATCTCCTTGTGCCTATTGGGTGCCTATTGTTTTTCCCCCCTTTTGGCCCTCCTGGACCCTGCTGGGGTGATGGGGGGGGGGATCTTTAGTTAGGGAGTATCTTTTGGCCTATGCATTTGTTTTTTTTGTTTTTTAAAAAAGGGAAAAGATAAGAAAGTGACATACCTGTTTTGGTTTTTTAAATTTCCCTCTTTTTTTCGTTCAGCCCCGTTCTATGATGTCATGCTATTGTCCTTGGCTGGCCCGCTCTCTAAGCAGTGCTAGGTGGTGTCCGTGGCTTCTAGTCGGCGTCGCATTTCTGCTTCCTCTTCCTGTTTGACATGTGGTTTGCTGGTTCTGGTGCTGGCCTCCACTGGTCCTGGCTGCTGCGTTGGTGCTGCTGCTGGGCTTTTCTTATATCGATTGGTCGCAGGGCTGTCGATGGGCTGTTGTGGTCACTGTGAGTACCCTTTAGTTATACTAAAGGAAAATCTTTTTTATTTACTGTCATTTCTTTCTTGCATATGCATAAGGCTTATTGTGTTTTCTCGATCTTCCATGGGGAAACTCTCTTAATAGAGGTTTCTGCTGGTCCTTGTTTAAAATCCTCCCACTTAGGGACTATTAAGGGGCATCCCGGGTAGCTCCGGCTATAAAAATCCCATATACTTGGCGACTATAAAAAAATTAAGTATTTTAATAAACACCATATGGAGGCATCTCAGAATACTGGCTTTTCAGTACCTGCGGGACAGACTCGGCAGTGTTTGCGATGTGGGTCATCCCTTGTTGGGGATAACGCATTTTTTTTTTTGTGTATCTTGTGTTCAATTGGTTATAATGCAGCAGTCAGGCCCAAGCCTCAGGGTCGGTGGCTCCTGCCTCTTCCCCCACAACGCCTGGTCTTGTCCATACCCCCAGTGATATTGTCATGGGTAGAGAGTCGCTTTCTGATGTATGTGCCTGATTGGCTCACATTGAAAAATAAATGTCTAGCTCTGTGGCCAAGAAGGCCTCAGCTAAAAGAAAACATTTAGCTCTGGCTGTTGAGGCAAATGAGCTTGATTGTAGTGAGCATTTTTGATCTCCGTTTGAAGAAGGAGAATTCTTTGAAGAATCTGATGTTTTGGATGTTAAGCAATTTGTGGGTATTGACGCTGAACAAGGTGAAGGGGAGAATTTTGACACCCCTAAAGCTCTTGCTCAATTATATGAGGTCTTGGCTATCAATTTTCCAGAAGCAGTCCCTCCTCAGAAAGGGGAGTTCTTTGGAGCCTCCCAGCCTCGTTTTGAATTTCCTAATCAGAAACATTTGGGAGATATTCTTAAGGAATGGGAAAAGCCTGCGCGGCTTCCTGGCATTCCTTTGGGCTGGAATAAGAAAAAAAAAAAAATATCCCTTTCCTGCAGACACTGTAAGCGTTGGTCATCCCCCCTGTGGTGGATTCACCTGTGCTCAGTTTGTCTAATTCCTCTGTTTTGCATTCTCCGGAATCTACTTCCCTTAAGGATGGGGAGGACAAACGTATTGATCAAATGGCTTGCCATGCGTTTGCTAGCGTTGGCTCGGCCTTGCGGCCTGTGGGTGCCTCGGCACTTATGGCAGTCGCTATTAGGTCTGTTATTAGAGACCTATTGAATACCTCAGCGCTTGATCCAGCCTCTGATGAGTTTTCCACTCTCAAGCGATGTGATTTATTTGTCTTTTGTACTTTCTGCTTTAGATGACTCCATGGTCTTGTGTAGCAGAACTTCTGCCTTGCTTGTTGCGATTCGGCGGTCTATTTGGCTACGCCAGTGGGCGGCTGACACGGTGGCAAAGAAGTCGCTTACAGCACTTCCCTTTGGGGGATTACGCCTCTTTGGTGAGAAGTTGGATTCTGTCATTAAAGGAGGCAAATTGCCACAGCGTAAGAAGCAACGTCGCTCCTTTCAGGGATCGGCTTCCTTTAACCCTTCCTTTCGTGGTTCCAGAAGGGGGCAGAGGATCGGCCCTTTCAGCCCCAAGGGGGATTACATGGAGCAGAGAGAGAGGACGTGGCCGTCCAGGTCAGAGTTGGGGATCTAAGCCCAAGTCCACTTCCAAGCCTGCCCAGCAATGAGGAGGCGCCCTCACCCGTACGGGTGGGGGGACGGCTGCGATTCTTTTTTCCAGGCTTGCTTCAAGAGGTATCGGACAGATGGACTCTGGAAGTTGTGTCCTCCGGTTACAAGCTGGAATTCGAGGTTTGGCCTCCTCCCAGATTTTTCAGGTCTCGGATGCCCGCAGATCCGGTGATCGCACAGGGGCTCCGGGAGAGCTCCGGGGTTTTACTCCAACCTATTTACGGTTCCCAAAAAAAGGACTGCTCTGTTCGGCCTATTCTAGATCTGAGACGACTCAATCAGTTTATTCGTTTCCGAAGGTTCCGCATGGAGTCGTTGCGTTCAACGATCGACGCTCTCCGCCAGGGGGACTCTATGACGTCCATAGACATCAAGGATGCTTATCTGCACATTCCTATTTTTGCCGCTCACCAAAGGTTTCTCAGATTCACAGTAGAAGACCACCATTTTCAGTTTGTGGCTCTTCCATTCGGTCTCACTCCATCCCCAAGGGTGTTTACCAGGGTCCTGGCAGGAGTAATGGCTTTTCTCAGGGTCCAGGGCATTCGCATCGTGCCATTGCTGGACGACTTACTCATCACAGCGTCATCTTTCAATCAGACTGAACTGGACACCAAAACAGTGGTGACTACACTAGAGAGGTTTGGTTGGGTGATAAACCATGCCAAATCCTCTTTGTTCGGTAAGGGAGATTCCCTTTCTGGGCTTGATTCTGGATACCCTTTAGGCCAGGGTATTTCTTCCTCAGTCCAAGTTTGTTCTGATTCAGGATTTAATTCATCTGTTCCTGTCCAATCCTCATCAGCCTATCCGCTTGGGGATGAGATTAGTGGGGTTGATGGTGGCCACGCTCGAAGCTGTTCCTTTTGCTCAGTTCCGCATGAGGACGCTTCAGCTCTTTCTCCTGGCGAAGTGGGACAAGTGCCCGTTGTCTTTGAACCGGACTTGTCTGTTGTCTCCCCTCGTCCTGCAGTCCCTCCAGTGGTGGCTGATTTCGAGCAATCTCAGGGACGGCAGATCATTTCTGACCCCTTGTTGGGAGTTGGTCACCACAGATGCCAGCCTCCGGAAAGCGTCTCTGATCCTTCAGTGGGCAGAGATCAATGTTCCCTGCATATCGGCAGTTTACATTCCGGGATAGAGAATGTGGAGGCAGACTCCCTGAGCAGAGCATGCGCTCGCCAGGGAGAATGGTCTCTCAACCCCAAGGTCTTTCAGTTCCTTTGTCACAAGTGGGGGACTCCGCAGTTGGACCTGTTTGCATCTTGCCACAACCACAAGCTTCCAGCCTTTGTGTCTCTATCCCAGGATCCAGTGGCAGTGGATGCCATGTCTCTTGCCTGGAAGGATCTGGGGTTCCTGTATCTTTTTCCCCCATTCTCCATGATAAGCAAGGTGGTGCGCAAGTTGGTTCTGGAAGGGGCACCAGCAATTCTGGTGGCTCCAAACTGGCCAAGACGCCTGTGGTTCGCAGAGGTCACAAGGCTGGCAGAGGATCTGTTGCCTCTGCCTCTTCTTCCAGATCTCTTAACTCAGGGTCAACTTTGTTACCCCAATTTACCAATGCTGGCTTTGACGGCGTGGCTGCTGAAATCTCCATCTTGAAGGAGGAAGGCATTTCTGATGCTGTCATTCTGACTCTTGTTAGAGCTAGAAAGAAGTCTTCCTCTGTGGTTTATTACAGGACTTGGAGGTCCTATAGGACTGGTGTGAGTCAAGGTCCCTGCCTTGCAGGGTATTTTCTATCCCTAGGATTTTGGAGCTTCTGCAACGGGGTCTGGATTTGGGCTTCCAGATTAGTATTTTGAAAGGGCAGGTTTCTGCTTTGGCTATTTTCTTTCAAAGGTCATTTGCTCTTCATCCTTTGGTTAAGACTTTTTTCCAGGGGGTCACGCATGTGCGGCCTCCTAGAAAGCCCCTACTTCCAGTTTGGGATCTTAATCTGGTGCTCTCTGCTATGCAGGCGGCTCCTTTTGAACCTTTACAGGAGGTTCCTCTTCATATTCTCACTCAGAAAGTTGCCTTTTTGGTTGCGATTACCTCTGTCCATCGGGTTTCTGAACAGGCTCCTTACTATGAGAGGGATCAGGATAAGGTGGTTTTCCGTTTTAAACCAGATTTTCTTCCTAAAGTGGTGTCTGCCTTCCACTTAAATCAGGATATAGTTCTTCCTTCATTGTGCCCTAATCCTAGTAATAACAAGGAAAGGGTTTTACATTCTTTGGATGTTGTTCGTTGTGTTTAACCCTTTTGTTGCCAAGCCCGTAACACCTACGTGCTGGCTAGGCTGGGCCTTAAGTGCCAAGCCCGTAGGTGTTACGTGCTTGACTTTCCTCGCTTCTAGTTTAAAAAGTAAAAATAAAAAATACTCACCTGACCCCTTGTTGGATCCGGCCGGGTCTCCTCTTTAATTTGGTGCCATCCGATCCCCCGTGGGGGGTCGGATGGCTCCAGGAGAGCCCCCGGAATAGGCCGCCCCCCCCCCCCCCGTTTCTGCAGCAGCAGCTTCTAACTGTAAAAAACTGGAAAAAAAAAAAATAAATAAAAATGACATTCACTTACCTGTGTGTGCGCTGGCTCCCGCTGTCCCTCCTCTTCACCTGGGGGGCCTCCGATCCCCCCCCCAGAACTTGGGGGCGGGGCTTATGAAGTCATCCCGGCCCCGAACGGGCTTCAGCTTTCTCAGCTTCTCAGATGCCGGTGATCGGCGCTGGGGAAGGAGGTGACAGGAGATCCTCTGATCTCCTGCCTTCTCCTTCTCTGGATGCCGATCACCGGCATCTGTCAGCTGAGCAGCGAGGGACAAGAGCTTGCAATCGAAGGTAAGTACAGTAAAAATTTTTTTTTTTTTTTCTAATAAAATACTTTTTATTATTGTGTCGTGGTTTTTTTTAACAGTTAACCCTTTGTGAGCTGGTAAGGGGTCCATGAGACCCCTTATACCAGTTCACAAGGCTGGGGGGGTGGCAAGTCACCTGCCCTAGCGGGTGACTTGCCATTAACCCCCGCACCCCCATTACCTGCCTCCCCAAAGGCCAGGGGGGGGGCAGAAGAGCCCGGGCCCACATAGGCTATGTGGGCTCGTAGGCTGCAGAGTGGGGGGGCCACCAAAGCTGGCCCCCCCCACTCTGTGCCTACAAGCCCCCATAGCTGGTCCCGGGCTGGTTACTTTGGGTAAGGGGGACCCCACGTAATTTTTTTTTTTTTTTTTTTGGATTTTTAAGGGTTTTTAACCCTTAAAAATCCAAAAAAAAATGGGGTCCCCCTCCCCGGGAAGGGGGACCCTATGTCATTTTTTTTTTTTAATTAACCATTTGTCATCCAGCAGCTATAAAAGGCTTCTGGGCAGGAAAGGGTGTCTACCTATACATATGTGGTATCGCTGTAACCGGGAGAAATTGGGGTTTCTCACGCAATAAGATTTTATTGACAAACTTACATTTTGTATTACAAAAAAACTCTACAAATTGTAAAAAAATATTTTTTTTTTATTTTTTTTCACACATTTCACCCAAAAAAATTGAGAATACACCTAAAAAATACAAACAAGACATTTCATGTTAAAGCCCAGACTCTGTTGAAAAAAACAATATATAATTTTCCTGGGAAATCCCTGGAAATCCTTTCAAAAATGACAGTTGTATATGTGTAGCGCAAAATAGTGAAACATCGTCTGGCAACAGGGAGTGGCAAATGCTGCAGGTAGGCTGGCAGCGAAAGGGTTAATATTATTTGGTTAATACTTCTGCTTTCCGTAAGACAGATGCCTTTTTTTGTTGTGCCTTCTGGGCCTAGGAAGGGTTTGGCACCCGCCAAATCTTCCATTAGTAAATGGATTTGTCAGGCCATTGTTGGGGCCTATTTTAAGGGGAAGGTTCCCCCTTTTCGTGTTACTGCTCATTCTACTCGTGCTGTTGGTGTGTCCTGGGCTTTTCAGCACCAGGCTTCTGTTGAACAAGTTTGCAAGGCTGCTACTTGGTCTTCGGTTCACACTTTTTCTAAGTTTTACAAAGTTGATGTGCGGGCCTCAGTGGATGCTGCTTTAGGTCGCAAGGTTCTGCAAGCTGCAGTAATTTAAGTTATGCCTTATTTTCCTTGTGGGATCCCCGCCCATTATAGACACTGCTATTGGATGTCCCAAGTGTCATGAATGTTGGAAGCGGGGTGTGTGACATACTAGGAATAATACCATTTTATGAGTACTCACCTGTAAAATGGGTATTACGAGAGTGTCACACACCCCGCTTCCCCCGCCCTTTTTTGTTCTGGGATCCTTTATATGGTGTTTCTTATTATTTTTCACTATATAATTTGCTCTTCCTGGTTCTTCACTGCTTTTTTAAAAGACTGAGGAATAGTGGGAGGTCCCGGGTATTTATGGATCAGGAGGGGCTCCTTTTTCTCATGTCATCTCTGCAAGATCGCCCTCTACAGGCCGGTTACCCAAGTGTCATGAATGTTGGAAGCGGGGTGTGTGACATACTCGTAATACCCATTTTACAGGTGAGTACTCACAAAAATGGTATTTTGCCTCCTGTGCTACTCGTATCACCTTTGTTGTAAAATAGTTCATCAGTTGGCGAGCGGTACGATGCTTGCCAGAGTTTGGGGCTGGTGGAGCAGGGTGGGTGCGGAATGGGGGAGCTGTGTTGATGTTTAATTGTATTATAGGTGTTATAGGCTGTGTTGTGTGTTTGGAGGCTCGGAGGGGCAGGATTGTCGGGAAGGGGTGGGGGGATTACAGTGATGCGTCTAGGGTGCTAAGGATCAAAAAGAAAGTTATGAGGGAGTGTAAAATGTTTCCTGGTATGTCCGGGGGCTTAATGACCAGTTTAAATGGACAACTGCTCTTCAGTTTAAGATATCAGCCTAATGTGATAATTCTACAAGAAACTAATTAGTGGGTCAGAGGGTGCTGGCCCTTAAACGACCCTGTATATCGCAATCCTATCATGCATTGTTCTCATCCTACTCCAGAGGTGTCTCTGTGCTGATCTCGAAAGGCACCCCATTTATTCTGCTTTCCAAGCATGTGGCTCTGCAGGCTTCATGATCCTCCCTGCTAAGGTGTTTGATACTGATGTTATAATAGTGGGGCTGTGCATTCCTCCGCCATTTCATATGCAGCTCCTCCAAAGCATCTAGGGGAAGGGAAGGTGGTGGTGTTCCCCTCTGATCTGGAGCTGTTGGTGGTGCTGTTGTTGATTTACCTGGATAGGCTTGGGGGGACTCCAGGTACCGGGTCTGGTGGGCTGGGCCGAGGCGTATGGTCTGATAGAGGCTTGGAGGTGGAGACATCTGGGGGAGGGGATGTACTCCTGCTGCTCGGCCACACATAGGACTCGTCGAGGATTGATTTGGCCTTTGCCTTGGCCCAGCTGCTCCCGAGGATTCTGTCCTGTAATTATCTTCCCAGGGGAATTTCGGATCACTCTCCTTTATTGATTAGTCAGTTTTGCAAAGATGTGCAGAATTCTCCTGGGATGGGCCCTGAATCTGCTGTGGCTGGACGTCCCGGCAATTAAGGAATAGTCCTAAATTCACCACTGAGATGTACTGAGTGTACCTCTGGGGAAGTGTCAGTGGAGGTAACATGGGGCGCCTTTTAAAGCTGTCATTGGGGGGGGTGCCATCAGCACTATTGCAGCAGGAGGGGATGAGATGTAGGGGACCTAGAAAATATAATGGCCAGTGTGGAAGAGGCCTACGTAGCTACTACCGATGATAGAGACCACTCAATACTAATGGCTCACAGACTGGAGTATAACCTGTTCCTAACGGAGACTGCCAAAAAACACTACTTCTTAAACAAGGGAATATCTTTGATAAAGTGGATAAAAATGGGAAGGTGTTAGCGTTTCTGACTAATACCAGGGAATGACTTGTGGGGACTAGTAGTGAGGACATAGCTAAACAATTGAACTTGTTCTATTCGGCTCTATATTCTTTAAAGTGGACCATCACCCAGGGGTGATCGGCCCGGGAATCTATAAGATTCCCGGGCCGATCACCTCCCTCACCGCGGGACATCCGAGATCGGGATGTCCCGCGGTGAGGGCCCCCCCCCAAAACCCCAAATAAACTAACCTCATCGGCGGCGGCGCCGCTGCCTCCCGCGCGCTCCTCTAGACGTGCGCGCGCCCGCGCCGGCCGTTTGTGAATGGCCGACGCGGGCGTGCGCCCTGTCAGAGCGACGTGCGGGAGGCGGCGGGCGCACTGTCTTGTCCGCCGCTGTCACCCGCTTGTCCGTGGCCACGTGGGAGCGTGTTGAGGTGAGTATTGGGGGCTTTCTGGGGGGTTTTACACAGCGGGGCACCCCAAATCGGGGTGCCCCCCTGAAGTGGACCAAAACCCAGGATAGTCAAAATCCTGGGTGTTGGTCCACTTTAAGAGTGACCTATTCTCCAGAGAAGCTGGAAGAATATTGAGGTGGAATTAACTTCCCGATTCTTCCTTTGACAGACCGCAAAGCCTTAGGCAGCCCCATTACGCTAGACGAGATTACAGCAGCAATAGGAACCATACCTAATCGGAAAGCATCAGGATTCAATGTGATTCCGGCAAACTGGCATAAACTATATGTAGAGCCAATTGGCCCCAAACTACATGAGGTGCTGAGCCGAGCGGCAGAGACGTGTAGGCTGCCTGATTCCTTGTCGGCTGCCCATATAGTCCTGATACATAAGGAGGGTAAGCCACCAGACTCATGCTCATCGTATAGGCCCATTTTGCTTCTGAATCAGGACGCAAAGGTGCTGGCAAAAATTTTGGCCAATAGATTAAATAAAGTCGATACTCCAGCTAGTTGGGCTTTATGCTGGGATGTACTGCGGGTATTAATCTTCGTAGATTGTTCTCTAATTTGCAGATTACCCATGATAATTTGATCAGCAGAGTGGTGGTCTCCCTGGGTAAATGAGAAGGCGTTCGAATCAATTGAGTGGCCATACTTATGGGCGGTATTGGACAGATTTGGTCCTTCTGCAAGCTTCATCGATTATATAAAGCTGTTTGTGGCCAGGGTGAGGACTAATGGCATTTACTCTAACCCACTCTCCTTGGGCAGGGGAATTATAACTACAGAATCTGCTGCTATTAAGTGGTGGGAATTGAACCGAATAGAGGAGAAAATTTCCCTATACGCAGATGACACGCTGTTGTATCTGGCGGATTGCTGTGGATCTTTGGATGCCGTGCTGGATACAGTAGGAAAATTTTGGGAGTTCTCGGGACTTAAAATTAACTGGGATACATCCAGCATTTCATGCCTGTGGATGGGGTTGACAGCTTAGCAATCTCCTCCAGGTCGTGGCTGAAAGTGATTAGCCAGTTTAAGTACCTGGGGATAATGATTAGCAAATAAATTAATCTAAATATATCCCCTGTGGTAACACAGCTGGAAAGGCGCATCTCGCATTGGGCGAATCTATCTTTCCATTATGGGTAGAATAAATATTTTCTATTTGATCTATATATTTGCTTCTGTACGCACACTGGTGAATATGCCTTCTTGTGGATAATCCAGTGATTTCGTTTGCCTTGCTGGGGGCTAGGGAGAGGCTGCCCACCCAGGTGTACAAAGGGGTGAGGAAGGGGCAAAGGGCAACAATTTGTATGAAGGCGGTGTGCAATATTTGGCGCAGGGTGGCCAAACTGGGATGGCAGCCAGGTGAGGGGCAGGAGTGGTCCCTGTTTACACTCCTTTGGGGTAATCCCAAACTACTGGAACTTAATGCCATGATGGACGTGCAGTTCTGGGGACGGAAAGGAGTGCAGGTGTTGGGTCAGTTATATATCTCGGGCAATCCCATGTCATTCGAACAGGTTAGCTGGAAACTCCAGCTGTTCCTGTGGGAATTTTTTTGTTACCTCCAGCTTAGGCATGCTCTGCAGGCCCATTTCCCTAGGGAAGTCCCGCGGATTCATGAGTCCCCTGTTGAAAGCACGATTAGACTGGATAGCTTAATAAAACCCATCTCATCAACATATAAGACCCTGCTGGCGTGGCTGGAGTCGCCCCCGGGAGAAGGTTAAAGCTAAGTGGCAGGGGCTGGATCCAAGTTTGGACCCGGATGACTGGGATGAAGTATGGATAATCCACACATCTGTAGTGGAGGTGAGGGACATATTAATTCAAACCAAATGGATTCACCAAGCATACATCACGCCTGCTTGCCTGTTTAGAATAGGGTTAAAGTGGACCAAAGCCCACAAAACTTGCTCTCTTTTTAGGGTATAGAACTAAAAATCGATAATTTTTCTTATTGAATAGTGCTGTAACCTTTTTTTTTTTTGCATCCAACGGCCCTGTCGGGGCAGACGAGGAAGGAATTGGTCATTCAAAATAACCTCTATACAGATTGACTTGTACTGCCCGGGGGGTTCCCCACAAGTTTGGTAAAATTTGGAAGTCGTGGTTGCATTGTGTGGAATCAGCGTCGGGAGATGATTAGGGGTAGCTGTAGAAGCGGAATAAAGGCATTGGGGGGGGGGGAGATTCCTTCCTATTAATGTCCCTGAGATTGTGTAGTCCAATCGGCCCGATGTAAGGGTTGGTCATGACCGGAGCTGGTGTGAATCTGTTGTTTGGGCTGGCCTGCAGTCCGATACTCCCAGGTGTTAGCTCCTTCCCTCCCCTGAGGGTTAGACTGACAGAAACCTAACTGGAAATCTCTCCACCGCTTCCCGAGCCACAGTATGTATGTGAGTGCAAATGATGTCTTTGTGTGCTAGGTTGCTTCGTTTTATAGAGTGCCTGCGGCACCGGGGTCGGGTACTGTTGTTGGTTGTCTCTCTTTGAAATGAAAAATAAAAACTTTAAAAAAGGATATATAAGCTTGGATACAAGCAAATATCTGGTAAGCAGATTTGCTTGGTGGTGGGCACGATCAAGGAGACCCTCAATTGATTGACTAGTCGATAGGCCATGCGGTGTATCCATTTAAACATACAGGACTTAGAAATAAGTCAGTATTCAATCATTTGATCTCTTCTAATTCACAGCTGGATGTTTTCAAGGGATCGGTTATCAAAGACTTGAAGAAATTTCAGGTTAAACAAAGAAGGGATCCTTTCCTCCAATCTAAAGCTATCAAGGATCTGGAGAAGAATTGCGATATTGTCATCAAACCTGCCGACAAATAGGGCGGGGTAGTAATTCTAGATAAACAGGATTACCTTGATGAACTCTCCAGATTACTGTGAGACAATGAAACATATGTCATGTTGGATAAGGACTACCAACAAGGTCTCCTTGATCTTTTACACTATGGAAGAACATCAGGAATCTTAGATTATAAAGAGTTTGACTATCTAAATATTAAACATCCCTGGATCCCGACCATATACCAACTTCCTAAGATACATAAGAATCAAACAAAACCCCCTGGGCGCCCATAGTAAGTGGGGTTAACTCCATCACTTGTCGCCTGGGGGAATATGTTGATAACTTTCTACAACCTCATTGTCGGCCTACTTGCGGGACTCGGGTGAAGTCCTCACCTTATGTGATAATTTAGTTGTCTGACGAATGCCTGCTGGCTACAGCAGACGTTACGTCATTGTACACGGTGATCCCACACGAGTTTGGTATCAAATCCTTTCATCATTTCCTGGAACATCAGTCGGGCTTGCCTCAAGAACAAGTCGACTTTGTGATGGATTGCTTAGTTATTCTTAGTATACAGTACGTCCTGCTCCAGATTAGATTACTTACACGTGGGTATTACTCCGCCAGATGGCGCTGGACTGCAGAGACATCGAAAACAGGCTCCTCCCGGACCCTCAAATACCAGGGACCTCCCACAAAATCCCCTGAATTTCTCTGCAGTCTTGACTGCGAAGGACAAGATGGCTCTCTCTTCTCGCAGGGGAGTGGGGCTATTAGCCTGCGGCCCTGTAGGACTATTCCCACCCGTTCCATTATTAATGTGCCTCCCAGCCTTGGCTGCGCTGGTCGGGTGATGGTAGGCAGCACCGCCGTCAGGTGCTTTGGAGCGCTGCTCCACCGCAATCCCCCACCAAAGGGTAGCCGGTATAGGCATATGGGGAGCCTCTATGGGATGCCCCTCCCGCCCTATTGCCCCTTGCCCCTGTCTATCGGTGGGTCCTGTTAAGTGGCCGCTGTCCTCCCTTGCTCTCCCTTGTAGCTCTCGGGAGGGGGGGGGGTGCGTGCGTGTGTGTATTGCCTTGGTGCTTCACTGTATTATGTACTTATGGTTGGTGTCAGTCGCCGCGCTGACTTAGTTGCACTGGTTGCCTGTTTAAATTGGCCACCACGCGCACTTCCACTGTGTTCCGCGCTTGGCGGCGGCGTTACCTCAGGCGCTGGTGCACCGTTATTGGCTGCTTGTCATGTGTACGGCTTCGCACTCTGCGGGAGGGGCGGGGCCCGCGGTTGGCGCGTTCCGCCCGGCTCCTTTTTCCTTTGGATCCGGCTGCTACGTGACTGGCATCTACCTACCGCAGTCCGTGAGTGCCCTCGCGGGCGGCTTTATTCCCTTTTGTCATGCACATGTCATTTACGGTTCCCCTTTGCTTACGTGTTTCAGACGGGCGAACCCTATTGGCTTCTCCCGGCCCTACTCCCTCTATTTAGTTATTTAACTTGTGAGGCCTAGTGTGTAAATTACTCCCACTTCCCTAGCGGGCTATTGGGGCATCCCGGGTTGCTTTTATAGCGTCAATCCTTATCGGCCTATTGTGCCACTATAATCACCATATGGAGGCGTCTCAGGATAATGTGCTCGGGGTCCCTTCGGGACAAGCCCGGCTGTGTGTAGCTTGTGGGGTGTCCCCTACTAGTGCTGACAATGTGCGGGTCTGTATACCTTGTGCCCAGCAGGTGCTTGTGCTGCATCCTGGTTTACCAGTAGCTGGGCCTGTGCCACATATGGCTTCACCTACTCCCCCAAGCTTAAATTTGACTCCTATTGAGTTGCATACCAGTGGGGACTCTCAGCCTGTGTCTTCCAGACTGGCTAATGTTGAGAAGTTGCTGGCTAATACCCTGGCGCGTAAGGCCTCTGCTAAAAAGCGGCACTTGACGCCTGATGTCACTCTGTTCCCTATGGAGGCTGAGTTCTTGGAACTGTCTGGTTATACCCCCTTGGAAGAAGGGAAATTGTTCTCTGACTCAGAGTCATCTGATGAGAGGCCCAGGGGTCATGATGATTCTGGCTCTGACCCCTGGGCCCCAGATGATACTGATAAGCTGTTGGCTCAGATTTTTGAGGTACTGTCTATCTCTCCCCTGGCTGCGGCCCCCAGGCAGCAGGGGGAATGGTTTCATACTGCTAAGCCGCGTTTGGAATTTTCTGAGCAATCTCATTTTAATAACCTTGTGCTCAAGGAATGGGAGCGCCCCAGCAGGCTTCCCGGTGTACCTAAGAGTTGGGATAGGAAGTATCCCTTTCCTGCTGATGTGGTGAAGTGTTGGTCATCCCCTCCTGAAGTGGATGCCCCGGTCCTAGGGTTATCTAACACCTCTGTCATGCACTTCCCTGACTCTACTACGCTGCGGGATGCTGAGGATCGGCGCATTGATCAGCTGGCGTCCCATGGCTTTGCATGTGTGGGGACGACGCTGCGCCCGGTCTGTGCCTCTGCCATTACGGCCGTGGCTATCGGGACCCTGCTCAGAATTATCCTTGATGGTGCCCCTGATGATGTGTCTAGTGAGGAGTTTAATGCACTCTCTCATTGTGATGTTTTTGTGACTTATGTCCTCTCTGCCTTGGATGATACCATTAGAATGTGTGGCAGAACCTCTGCCCTTGTGGTGGCTATACGCCGCTCGCTTGGTTTGGCTGCGTCAGTGGGCTGCTGACAACGCTGCCAAGAAAGCCCTCACTGGTTTTCCCTTCAAAGGACTACGCCTGTTTGGGGACCGCCCGGACCTGTTCGCTAAGGGTGGCAGGTTACCCCAGCGCAGGTGGCAGTCTTGGCCCTTTTCGGGGTCAGGGCTCCTTTTCCTCCCTGTGCTAGACAAGGGAGGGGTGTTTCCCTTACTGGGGCCAGAGGAGACTTCTGGGTTAGGGTCAGAGGACGTGGACGCCCTGGTTCCTCCGGGGGCTCCAAGCTTAAGTCCTCTCCCAAGCCCCCTCAGGCATGAAGGAGCGCCCTCACCCATCCAGGTGGGGTAATGGCTTCAGCACTTTGCTCATGTCTGGAGGCTTCATGTCTCAGACCGGTGGATTCAGGAGGTAGTGTCCTCCGGTTACAAGAGGATCAGATCCCGGATTTCTCAGGACCCTGTGTCAGCTCAGGCTCTAGTTCAGGCGGTGCAAAGCCTTCTGGAGCTGGGGGTCATCTGCCAGGTCTCTTTGTCAGGTGCAGGCGCTTTCGCATGGAAACTCTGCGCTCTGCCATCAGTTCCCTGCGTCCAGGGGACTTCATGACATCTGTGGACATCAAAGATGCTTACCTTCATATTCCTGTGTTTCCAGGTCATCAAAGGTTCCTCAGGTTCGCTCTGGAGGATCAGCACTACCAATTTGTGGCATTGCCCTTTGGTCTCACTTCAGCTCCCTGAGTGTTCTCCAAGGTGCTGGCAGGAGTGATGTCTCTGCTCAGGTCTCAGGGCATCCGCTTGCTGCCCTACCTGGACAACATTCTCATCACTTCCCAGTCCCTACATCAGGCAAAGTTGGATGCTCAGCTGGTAGTGTCCACTCTGGAGTCATTTGGTTGGGTGATCAACCATCCCAAGTCTTCTCTGTCTCCCTCCTTGGTGACTCCCTTCCTGGGAATGACTCTGGATACAGTTCAGGCAAGGATTTTTCTTCCTCAGCAGAAGGTGGACAGTCTGATTGCGCAGGTCCAGTTTCTGCTATCTTGTCGTTATCCCTCCATTAGGCATGGAATGCAGCTGGTGGGTCTGCTGGTGGCGTGCTTCGAGGCGGTCCTTTATGCTCAGTTCCACTTAAGGCCTCTGCAACTCCACCTCTTGTCAGTATGGGACAAGAATCATGCATCCCTGGACTAGATCTTTATGCTTTCCCCTCGGGTCAGGTGGTCCCTCTCGTAGTGGCTGGACTCCAGGAACCTGTTGGGGGGGCAGATCCTTTCTGGCCCCCTCCTGGGAGACGGTCACCACGGATGCCAGTCTGACAAGTTGGGGGGGTTTCTGGAAGTCCCTGCAGTTCCAAGGGAGGTGGGGCCCTCAGGAGGCCCACACACCTATTAACATTCTGGAACTGCGGGCGATCAGGTTAGTTCTGACTCAGTTGACTCATTACCTTCGAGACCTGCCTGTTCAGGTACGCTCGGACAACCAGACGGCAGTTGTCTACATCAATCATCAGGGAGGGACCTGGAGCAAGAGGGCCCTCCCGGAAGTGTCTCTGATCCTGGCCTGGGCGGAGGCCAATGTTCCTTGCATATCGGCTGTGTACATCCCGGGGGTGGAGAATCTGCAGGCGGACTCTCTGAGCAGGGGGACCTCTCGCCTGGGAGAATGGTCCCTCTGCAACAGGGTGTTTCAATCTCTGTGTCACCGTTGGTGCCAACCAGATGTGGCTCTGTTTGCGTCCCATCACAATCACAAGCTCCCGGCCTTTGGCACCCTGTCCCAGGATCCTCCACGGATGCTCTAGCAATGTCATGGCAGGACTTTCAGCTCCTGTATGTCTTTCCCCCATTCCCCCTGTTGGGCAGGGTTCTGCGTAAGATTGCTCTGGAGGGGGTGCCAGCAATACTGGTGGCCCCCATGTGGCCAAGAAGAGTGTGGTTCGCAGATGTGGTGCAGCTGGCAGTAGATCAGTACGCTCTTCCCAGGGTGCCAGACCTGCTCACTCAGGGTCACTTACACCATCCCAATTTACAAACTCTGGCTTTGACGGCCTGGCTGCTGAAACCTCCATCTTGATGGAGAAGGGTCTGTCTACCTCTGTGGTTGTTACTGTGATAAAAGCCAGGAAGAAGTCTTCTTTTTCCATTTACTATAGGGTTTGGCGTGCCTACATTGACTGGTGTGAGTCTAGGTCTCTTCCCTGTCGTGTGTTCTCTATTCCCAGGATCCTGGAGTTCTGCAGCAGGGGTTGGAAATGGGGCTCCAACTCAGTACTCTGAAGGGTCATGTTTCTGCCCTGGCTGTTTTCTTCCATTAGTCCTTTGCCCACCATTCGCTGGTCAGGACTTTTTTCCAGGGGGTTACTCATGTGCGTCCCCCACGTAAGCCCATGTTGCCTGTTTGGGATTTTAACTTGGTTTTGTCAGCCTTGCAGGGTGCTCCCTTTGAACCTGTGCAGGATGCTGCCCTGGCCATTCTTACTCTCAAGGTTGTACTTTTGGTGGCTATCACCTCTGTTAGGCGTGTGTCTGAGTTGGCGGCGCTCTCCATCCAGCCCCCCTACTTTGAGCGACACCAGGACAAGGTGGTGGTTCGCTTCAAGCCAGACTTTCTGCCTAAGGTTGTGTCTGCCTTTCATTTGAATCAGGACCTTGTTCTTCCTTCCTTGTGCCCTAATCCTAGTAATGCTAAGGAGAGGGTCTTGCACTCTTTGGATGTGGTTAGCTGTCTGAAGTACTCTCTAGTGGCTACTGCACCTTTCAGAAAGACTGATGCTCTTTTTGTGGTCCCTTCTGGTCCTAGGAAGGGTTTGGCTCCTGCCAAGTCTACTATCAGCAAATGGATCCATCAGGCTGTGATTCAGGCCTATTCTGCTAAGGGGAAAAATCTTCCCTTCCGCCTTACTGCTCATTCTACTTGTGCTATTGGTGCCTCTTGGGCTTTTCAGCACCAGGCTTCTGTTGAACAAGTTTGCAAGGCCGCTACTTGGTCTTCTGTTCATACCTTTTCAAAGTTTTACAAGGTTGATGTTAGGGCCTCAGCTGATGCTGCTTTTGGCCGTAAGGTTCTGCAGGCGGCAGTGGTATGACCTGTCTGCTGTTGCCTTTGGGGATCCCACCCTACTTTATGGACACTGCTATTGGATGTCCCAAGAGTAAGTAATGTAATCTGGAGCAGGACATACTGTATACTAAGAATATAAATCTGTGATTACTCACCTGTAGAATTGGTATTATGAGTATACAGTACGTCCTGCTCCACCCCACCCTTGGTTTTGCATTATCCTGGATCCCCTGTATGGAGATTGTTATAGTTATAGTTACCAGTTTGGTTCTGTTAAATTCTCCCGGCTTCTCGTTAACTGCTTTTCTAAGCTGGGGATTTTGTGGGAGGTCCCTGGTATTTGAGGGGCTGGGAGGAGCCTGTTTTCGATGTCTCTGCAGTCCAGCGCCATCTGGTGGAGTAATACCCAAATGTAAGTAATCTAATCTGGAGCAGGGCGTACTGTATACTCATAATACCAATTCTACAGGTGAGTAATCACAGAATTGTATTTTTTTTATCACCGCGCTTGCCGGAGTCTGCTTAGCGCTTGTGTTCTATTATTTACTGCAGGGGGCATTTCATCCACCCCTCTCTGTCATGTTCTAATCGCGCCCCTGTGTTATTCTCGGATTGGCTGGGAATGGTCACCACTTATATGTCAATGCGTCACAGCAGGAGGCTCTCTATCCAAGCCTCGTTTTCAGTTTCGAGCTGGCCGGAAACGGCATGCGTGTGTTCGCTGTTTACTATCGCGGGCTGGTAGCTCATTTCTTGGATTGAACCTTGTGTATAAAAAGCCAAGACCTATCTCAGCTGCTTATCCTGGCCAAAGTCCCACGGAGGGACGAAATGCGTCGGAGGAGAACAGCTATACCTTCACTACTTGATATATATATATATATATATATATATATATATATATATATATATATATATATTACTTCTAACTTCTGTACAAAGCCCATCTTTTATTGACGTTTGTGAGTGCATTTTAATTATTAAACCTAGTTTTAATTGAGAAGGTTTTGCACTAGATTTGCCTTTTTTATTTCTCCGCATGTTTTTACTTGGAGCACATTTTTCAAATTGAATGGATGTCAGTCTCCTTATTGGAGTATTTGTTGGAGTATTGGTTTCAAGCACTTCTTGAAGATTGTATGAGTTTAAATACCTGGCGTTTTTAAACCAGCCTTCTGGTAAGAACCTTATACAAACGGTGATGGATCACGCTTGTGTGTCTAATTATCACCTGTGGACTTATCTTCATACTAAGGACTTTTTCATCGCAATAGATCTGTGCTTTATGTATTTATTCACGATCAAGGATAGATGTTGTTGTGAAGAGACAGCAGTAGAATTGTTATGCACGTTGCATGATAACATTGGTGGAAGAGTAAGAAGAATGAGCTCCTTATTTAGTGTTGACTGTGAGCGCGGTGTGACTTTATTTATTTTTATTTTGGATAGGTCCTTTAGCTGCTTAGACTTAGCCAAAGCTGCTGAAGAGTTCACCTGTTACATTTTTAGAATTGTGGGACTTGTGGTCCATGTTTTTTTATTCAGGGCCATGAAAACCACACCCATTGTAGCAATAGAGTCCCAGGAATATGAGAATCATGGAAACGGCGTGTTGATGAGTAAATCACAGGTCTAGGGGCACAATCCTAACACAAATGATTATTTTACACTCCAAATTACATCTTTAAATTCATCTATAATGAAATATCACAATAAACATTCATGCATGTTTAGTATTGGAAACATTTATACTCACCGGAGTAGCCATCGCCCCGGAAATTTTGATTTGTCTTTAGATTTGAAAATTGCATGGGTTTACCAAGATCAGGAAGCAGATATAAAAATTAATTGGGGTTTATCGTTGTATATAATATCTACATGCGTCCCTTTGTGGTCGCCATAGATTGTATCTGTACAATTTTAATGGGGTCTAAAACCTTTACATTATAGTAATGCAAGGTTTATTTACATGAAAAAGTACATAGGAACTGAAGGTTAAAAAGGGGAAGAGGGTAAGCAGTTGATATACAATTCTCAACAATCCATGAGCATTGTCTCTCTACCTTCATACCAGCAACACATACACACACCCCCCTGCCCCCTTGTTGTCCACCTGATTTTGTTGGGGGCAAGAGGGGGGCAGTTTTAGCTTTAGGCTGAGATGGTTCCATGCATAACAAAGGTGATACCAATACAGTTTCCCTGATACTCAAAAACGGCATTCATTCTTTTACATTATTTTATCTCATCTTTCCAGCCCTCCTGGGAGGGACATGTACAGGCGTAAGAAGAAATGCTGTGATCCAATGAAAGGTCATGATAGGATTGTGATATAAATATGATCACTGCCAGAACAATACACAAGGCTGTGCAGAAAATGGCATCCAACAGATAACATTAGATCTTTATTAAACAGATCATTATCTACAACTCCTATACAAAGAAAAGTTAAAACACCAAATCCACAGATAAAAGTTAACCCCATAATGTTAGCCATTATCCAGGTCAACATAATTGGGCTCACCCCCAAATATTTTTGTCTGTGTATTTGATGTAATAGTGTTTTGAAATAAAATGTAATCTGATTTAATCTCTGGGCAGGCATCAAATGATGTGCTAGTGGCCCAGGCCCTAGAGATTTGTATGGGCCTGTGTTGGCCTTTGTGACCCATAAGAGGTATCCCCTTAGCTTGGGTAGCAGTTGCTCTAGAGACAACTGAGATAGCATTTGTTTTATATGTCTTATGAACAGCAGGCTGGAACCTAGTCATATTGGTGGTGGGTGGGCACTGAAGGCAAGGTTTTAAGGTTTAATTCTACTATTTATGGTCTCTTTTGATGGCTTGGCTCTTGGCTAAAAGTCCCAGATAAATTGTTTACAGCCCTCAAAACCCTTGTAACTCAGTGTGTATCATCAGTCTTAAAGTGGACCAAAACCCAGGATTTTGACTTTCCTTGGTTTTGGTCCTTTCCCTGGGGGCCCCCCAATCAGGGTCACTGTGTGAAACCCCCCAGGATGGCGAGACCAGCTCACCTCTTCCTGGTCCCACAGCACGTCTAAGAGCAGTGACTCTGAAGACTGCATCCTCCACTTCCCTCTAACAGAAAAATGCCTGGCGCAGACACGCACCCTGCTAGAGAGATGGAGCGGGATGCGGCCGCTGCTCTTAGACGCGTTGTGGGACTGCGAAAACGGGTAAGTGAATGGGGCGACCCGGGGGTTTCACAAAGCGAAGAATCCTGATTTTGGATGCCCCGAGGGGGAATCAATCAGACCAGGAATCTTATAGATTCCTGGGCCGATCGAGCTGGGGTTTGGTCCACTTTAAAGGTGTTTCTGCTGGTTTGAAAAATTGGTAGTCTCAGTTGGTTCTTATTTCTTTGTGCCACGGCTTTCTGCATTCCGGATGCCAACGTAATGCCAAGCACTCTATTTAAGGCAGTGTTCTGTTTTTCAAACCGGCTTCTTACCAAAATTTGAAAGCTTGTTGCTGTGTTCCCATTTTCATACCTCTTTGGAACAAGTTATAGAAATGAATAAAATACCAGCCAAATGTTTTAAGAAAAGGTTTTGATGTAGTTTTAGTTATACTACCTACTTAGACTAAATTCTCGTGTAATGGCTATATGTAGATCCCAATGGTAAAATGCCTTTCCCTAAGCCTTGCTACGACACATTTTAAAAAAGAATTGAATGTCATAGTTGCACAGAAATTAACCAATGTCCAACACTGCATCTGTTGCTAATGAAATGTTTTCAGTTAGGGAATAGTAAATCCAAGAGTAAAGGACATTGGCCAAAACTGGATATGTGTGTTAAGAGCTTAAAGCGAGTCAACAGTCAAAAATGAATTACATTAGACACACAACAAACAGTGCTTATATGCATCCCTCCCCAGGGCAATTAATATTGCTACAATAAAAATTAATATTCTAAGCATACAGCACGTCATGCCCCATCTATAATACTTACACATGGGTAATCCTCCGCCAGAGGGCGCTGTTCACTGCAGACATGCAAAAACAGGCTCCTCCCTGCCCTTCATATACCCAGGGACCTCCCACAAATCCCCAGATTTCTCTGCCGTGCTGAACTGCGAAGACATGAAGTATCACGCTCTCGCAGGCGAGCGGGGCTTTACAGCCCGTGCCCTGTGGGACTATTTCCACCTGTCCTCTTTATGAAGAATATGCCTCCCAGCCTGGGCTGCGTTGGTCGGGTGAAGGTAGGCAGCACCTTGTGTGCTTAATGTAGCCATGCTCCACCCCAATCCCCCACCATAGGGTAGGCGGTTAGGCTGATGGTGAGCCTCTAGTGGATGCCCCTCCCGCATTGTTGCCCGTGCCCCTCACAGAGTTAATCCCTGGACGCAGGTCCGCTTCTCCCTCACTTCCTCCCGTAGCTCGGGGGAAAAGAAAGGGGGGGGGGGTTATGTGTGGCAGTCCTAGTGCAATGTAACACGTTTAAGGCCTTTGATCTTTCATTGTACTTGGGTGTCAGTGTTGCGGTCCTTGCTTCACATAAGTTTATGGTTGCGAGCCTGTTTGTCCCTTCATTACTTGAGTGTACTGCCCAGACGGCAGCATCATTTTCTAGCGTGACAGCAACATTATGTATGTGCGTACTATCCACTACTGTTTTTCACTTTTCGTTGGTTAGAGCTTCGCGCTCTTTGGGGGAGGCGGGGACTCGGCATGACGCGTTCCGCGTCGCAGCCAGATCAGGCCCGCCCCTCGAGGTTCGCTTGGCGCCATTTTGACAATCTTCGCTCGCGTGGTGCGATCCGCCTCCTCCCTTGGTCATGTAAGTGCCCTCCGGGGCGGTATTTGTTTCTATGTGTTTTATACGGCTGCGCATGGCACTGACAACCCCCCCCCCCCCCTTATCCCATTATGTATTTCAGACGCCAGGACTTCGGTGGCTTCTCCCGGCCTAACATATAGCGGGTCCAAATTCTTCCACTTCCTAGCGGGTCTTGGGGCATCCAGGGTTGCCTATTGCGTAAATCCCTGCGGGCATACTGCTCAGATAATCACCATATGGAGGCATCTCAGAATTATGTACCCGGGGTCCCTCTGGGACATGACCGGCTGTGTGCAGTGTGTGGTCAGCCCCATGCTGATGCTGACAGAGCACGGGTCTGCGGACCGTGTGCTGAACAGTCACTGACCCTGCAGTCATGTTTGCCAGTGGCTGCACCTCCTTTTAATACACCCGTCTCCCCGGACCTAAATCTCACTCTGAATGAGTCTCACTCGAGCGGGGATGACCGTGCCGCGCAGGCTGCCTACGGCGGAGCAGGTGCTATTTAGTTTGGCGGAGCGTATGGGCCCTGGAAAGAAGCGGCCCCTGACGCCTCCTGGCTCTCCGGTTCCTAACGATACCAATGACTCTGCTGATATGCAGGACCTTGATCCTTCTGATGAAGGTGAGCTATTCTCAGATTCGGGCTCCTCGGATGAGATGCCTGGGAGCCGTGATGATTCTGGGCCCGGTTCTTGGGGTCTGTGTGACACAGATGAACTTCTTAAGATCTTTTGAGGTTTTGTCATTCTCCCCTCCTGGAGAGGCTCCCAAGCCTAAGAAGGAGAGTTTCCACACAGTGCCGCCGCGCTTGGAGTTCCTGGAACAGGATCATTTCCAGAATCTTATATCCCAAGAATGGGAATCGCCTTGTAAGCTTAAAGGGGTCCCAGGGGTCTGGGATTGGAAGTACCCTTTCCCTCCTGATGTGGTTAACTTTTGGTCAGCACCTCTTGTGGTGGATGCACCGATTATAGGGGTTACTAACCCCCCCTTCATGATGGCTCCTTATTACCGTACCCTTCGGGATGCTGAGAACCGGTGCATTCCCACGCCTTTTCGTGTGCAGGGACGGCTCTGCGCCCGGTCTGTGCCGCGGCCATCACGGCGGTGGCCGCCAGGACTCTTGTCAGAAAAGTACTAGATCACCGTCCTGAGGACCTCCCCTGGGGGGTGTTTAATGCGCTATCAGACTGTGATGTGTTTGTGAGGTTTATCCTCTCGGCGCTGGATGACACCATTAAGATGTGTGCTAGAACCTCTGCCCTTGAGGTAGCTATTCGCCGCCTGGTCTGGCTGCGACAGTGGGGTGCTGACGATGCTACGAAAAAGTCGCTCACTGGCATTCCCTTCAGAGGACGGCGACTATTTGGGGCCCGTTTGGACCTTTTTGGGAAAAAGGGTAAGGCACCCCTACGCAGAAGGCCCTCCTCGGGGCAGGGCCACCCCTCCACCTCCCTAGGTTAGTGTCAAACGCGAACCTGAGGTGTGCTTCCAACTGTTCGGTGTGGATTTCCACCATGGAGTGGGCAGGCAACGCCCTGGGCCCTCTGGCAGGACTAAGTCCAAATCTGCCAAGACCTCCCAAGCATGAAGGGACACCCCAGCAGCTGACTCCTATCTAGGAATGTACCTTCTCCTTCTGGTGGTTCCAGGAGGTAGTTCCCCTGGACTCAGGATAGCATTTGCTGGGCGGTCCCTCTCAGATGTTGTCAGGGTGCCTCTAGCCCCTGTTTTCCCCTCAGGATTTGGTGCAGGCCGTGCTAGGCCTACGGAATTTGGGCTTACTTACAGGTTGCCTTTAACAGAATGGGGTTATGGCCTCTATATTGACCTTCCTCCTTTCCTCAACAGTATGAGGCAGTCTGGACCATGCTGGCCTATGGTAGGCCTGGTAATTCTACTCTCACAAGTAGTGCCTATATGACATCTCTGTCTTGGGACACAGGCGCCCTGTGCAAGGGGGGCCTCCGGCCTCCTGTGCAGTTCTATATCTTATTAGCTCCCCCTGTGTCTGCTGGACACCAAGACCGTTACTAATCTGTGTTGCAGGACCAACCCTGCGGATGGAGGCTTTGCTTTTGGCCTCTCTTTCGCTCCCAAGCTGCTCGCCATGGCACAAAGGGGGGTGATGTCTCGGACATGCCTGGGGGGCGTCCGCACTAGGACCTACCGGGTCGTCTTTCCTTACTCCCCAATCTCTACGTCAGGCCGAGGGGATTAGTTGGCAGGCAGTGTTCCCTGGGAGTTACTGGATAGGTGCTCAGTCACCTCAATCCCTCTTGGTCCCTTATCTGCTATCTCCATTCCTTGGATTCGGCTCAGGCTTGAGCCTTCTCCCTTGGCAACAAGTGGACTCCTGGTTACTGGGGCTCTGTCCCCCTCTGCTGACATCTTACTTTCACCAGGCAGGATTGCAGCTGGTGGGCCCGTTGGTGGTGTATCAGATGATGTCCCTTGGGCTCTTTTGCACAGTAGGTTACTGATCCTACTTGGGGTTCCAGCACCCCTGGAACTAGGTCTGTGCTCATTCCTCCTTGGTACGGTGGTTCCTCTTGAGCTAATTATATCTAAGGACCCTGTCAGGGGGCACCCCCTTTCTTGCTTGCATCTTCCTGTGAATGGTCGCGTTGGGTACCAAGTCTCGCAGGTTGGTGCGGGGGGGGGGGGGATTTCTTCCAAAAACCCCCTGTGGCTCCTGGGTAGGCCTTAGAGGGTCCATCTTACCTACTGGTTTGTTAAAACATGAGCCTTCCGTCGACTCTATATGGCTGGACTTCTCCTATTTTAGGACCTGTCTATTTGGGGAATCTTGGCCTGTTGGAAGACAATGGCCTGTTTTATTACTGGTCTGGAGCTTGAAGCAGGATGATCCCTCTGGAGGGTTCCTGATCTGGGCGGGGGTGTACGCCCCCTGCTCCTCAACGGTATTCGCTCCAATGGATGTTTCTCAGTGGCAGGTTTTGCTATCCTGGTGTCCCTCTGAGAGCCAACTAGGGTGGCTCTGTTGGGTCTCGCTTATACCACAGGGGCTCCGCCCTTGTGTTTACTGTCTCAGAATATTCTGACTCTGGTCATGGGGGTTTAGTAAAATTATGTATGAATTTTCTATCTTATATGCCTTCTCTTCATTCACCCTACTATGTGGGGTTCTGCGCACGGTTGTGCCGATTAAGAGACCCGTGTGTTTGTTGACCCCCGGGTGACCTACTGAACTGTGGTTCGCAGATGCTTCTGCTAAGGTCAGCCGACCCGTTCGCTCTCTCAGAAGTGCGGTTCTGCCCTTTTCAGGCCCCTTCTTAGTCGTCCCAATCTACAGACTCTAGTCTGGGGCTTGACAGCTGATTCATTCACCCCTTGGAGACGGGCTTATCTTCTGGGTGACCTGGTATATGGGGGGCTAGGAACAAGCTTCCTTGGCTTCCTCTTTCTCCGTCTATTGTGGGTTATTGTGTACCCATATTGATTGGCATGAGTCTTGGTCTCTCCCCTGTTGGACGTTCTCGGTTCCCAGGGTTCTAGAGTCGTTACAGCATAGGTTGGGGATGGCTCCCCATCTCGGTACTCTGAAGGTTCAGGTTCTGTCCTGTCTGTCCTCCTGCAGAATTCTGGTTCAGTCTTCCTTGTAAGGAGCTCTCTTGGGGTTTGCTGAAGGGCATCTCCTGTGCTTCCTGTTGGGATCCATTTTCATTCTGTTTGCCCTGCGGATTGTTCCCTTGGGACTTATGCTGGATGCTGTCTGAGCTGTCTTGTAGTCCAAGTCGCTTCTCTGGGTGCTCCTGCTTCAGTCAGACGTGTGCCTGTGGAGGTGGATCTGATTACTTAGCCTTAGCTCGAGATATATATATATATCTATATGCACACCATGACGTGGTGGTATTCCGTCTAACGCCGGACCCCTTTGTCCAAGTGGTATTTTATGATCATTGTTTTAGTCCTTTTAGTCTAACTATGGACCTTATTCTTAATAATGCTGAAGTAAAGGGTCTACATTCCCTCAACAGGTGTTGCAATTTTTCCTGGTGGTTTCTTGTCCCTTAGGGCGATTGATGCCCTTGGGGTCTGCGGTCGCCTCCTTATGTATGCGCCTGATATCGCTTGCTTCCAGGGCCACTGCGCCCTTTGGATTGATCTTACTTGGATGCCTTCTGGTCCTGAGTAAAGGTTTCGGCTTCTTGCTAATAAGGGGTCAGTATTCCCGCCTGTCTGACGGGAGACCAGTTCTCATTCCCCTTGGGCAGAGTTCTAAGTTTTCCACGAGGCTTCTGTTGTCTGTGGGCTGGTTGGGCCGTTACACTGGCCTATTCCTTTTAAGGGGGAAGAATCTCCCTTTCTCATTTTATTCTGTTATATTGGTGTTTGGGTACCTTTGGCCCTTCAGCACCAGTTTTTTTGTTGAATAAGTTACTAGACTGTTGCTTGTCTCTGTTCATACCTTTCAAAGGTTTTGTTATGATATGGACGTTAGAGCCTCTGCTCATGTCATACCTGGTTGCAAAGTTTTGCAGGTGACAGCGCCTTTACTGTCTGCTGTGCCTTGTTTTTGGGGATCCCACCCTACTTTATGGACACTGCTATTGGATGTCCCATGTGTAAGTATTATAGATGGAGCAGGGCCTGCTGTATGCTTAGAATAATACAATTCTTTGAGATGCTCACCTGTAGAATTGGTGTTATACGCATACAGCACGTCCTGCTCCACCCCACCCTGGTTTTACATTCTAAGTATGTCACACACCCCACTTCAAACATTAATAATTACACTAGGGTTAACGCACCGCTAGGTGGCAGCATTGCAGAGAACTTCTCCAAAAAACTTCAACAGGCCCCTCCCGGTCTATACATACCTGGTACCTCCCAAGAACCTCCCAGTGTTGTTCTCTGCAAGGTGGCGACAAGACAGAAGAAAGAAGTCTCCTGCTTGCAGGTAGCCGGGGTGTCCCCCGGGCCCCCCCCCCCGTGGTCTATTTCTGCCCGGCTTTTGTTTGAATGTATTCTATTTAATGGCAGCCTCCCAGCTTCGGCTGTAGGCCGGGCAAAAAGGTAGCCGGCACCATTGGTGCCTAGGAGATTAGCTCCTCCGCTCAACCCTTCATTGTGGGGCATAGCGGGATTCCCGGAGTGGTGATCCGGATGTGGGATGCCCCATTTTATAGGAGTTAGTACTCAGGTTGTGCCTTGCCCTGGGATATTGTGTCTCTTTCCGGGGTGTGGGACGCGCTTGGGACGGTGACATGCTTTTAAACGGTGACATGCTGTGTGAGTGTGCTGCTGCGCTCTACATTGTGAATCCCTTTGTGATTTTACATTGACTAACTTCACTGTATGTTTGCCTGCCTTTTTTCCCCCTGTCTGTGTGTCTTTCTCCCCTCAGGAGCCGGGGGGGGCGGGGCCTCGCGGCGCGCTGCGCCGCGGTCCCGCCGGTGGCTGAGCGCCGTACCCGGCGCTTGCAGCCTGCTTGCCCGGCTGCTCAGGGGGGACCTGTTATCAGTGTGTGGGTCTGTGTTTTTGCCCACTGGGAGCCGGCGGGTGGCTCCGCCGGTCCCGTCATTGAGGTCTGCCTGGGGGCGACGCTGCCTGGGGGCGGGGTCGCGCACGGGCCGCGCACGGATTGGACGCCCGGAGGGGCGGGGCCTTCTCGGCTCCCGCGCTCCCGGAGCTTCTCTCTTCCTCCCTCACTGCGTGTGTGCGGGCCGCCATCTTCTGCAGGCTGCGCGGTTTTCCTCTCCTCTCAAGGTAGGCGTTTTTGGTTTTTTCTTGCGATGACCCCTCGGATCCTTTCTTCCTCCTTCTCCTTCCTCCTCGCTCCGGCGCATCTTTATGGTGCTGGTTGGCATTAACCATTTCCTTTGCTCTGGTTAATGGGGGGGGGGGGGGGTGTGAGGGGGGTTTTGTATGTTATGTGGATTTTTGGTTATGGTGCTGGATTGCCGCCTGTCCCTCTCCCTTTGTGTTTTTCAGATCCTGGGATCCCGTCTGGCAGGGCTCTCCCGGTCATATATACCTGGCTCGTGGGGAGTGTTTTTTCTTTGCAATATATATATATATATATATACACTTATATATATATATATATATAGTTATAGTTATATATATATTTTTATAAGGGTCTTATGCTATTCTCCTGGGTCAGAATCTTGTGACTGTCCTTAGACAAGTGTTAGGTTATTAAGGGGCATCCCGGGTCGCGTACCGCATAAATCCCTGGGTTCTGCGAATACCATAAATTTCACCACATGGAGGTTGCCACAGATACCGGGAATGGTTCTTCGGGACAATCCAAGGTGTGCGGGGGTTGTGGGACTCCGCTCCAGGGAGATGTCATTTTGTGTATTCCTTGTGCACAGCAGAACATTGCACGGCAGTCCAGTACTCCGGTGCCTAGCACTTCTTCGGCCGCGCCATCTCCCTCTCCCCCTCGCTTATTCCGGACCCCGTGTGACGTTGTCCTGGGCGGGGATTCGCAGTCTGATGTATGTGCCCGCTTGACCAGCCTTGAGAAGCGGTTTTCTGTTATAGCCGCTCAGAAGGTTTCAGCTAAGCGGAAGCATCTGTCTCCGCCCCCGCCGGATTCAGATGAGGAAGTGGTGGGAGATCTGGATTGGTCGGATCGTCCCCGTGAAGAAGGTGAGCTCGTTGAGGAAGAAGATTCTGATGTTCAGCAGTTGCTGGGTTCTGAGGGGGATCTGGCTGATGGCCTCCCTCTCGATTCCTCTACCATTCTGAGCCAGATGTTTGAGGTTTTGGATTTGGAGCCTCCGGTGGTTGCTCCTAGGCCCAAGGGTCAGCTTTTTGGGGTGTCCAAGCAGCGTCTGGAGTTTCCCAGCCAACAGCATTTTGAAGAAATTGTTTTCAAGCAATGGGAGCAACCTACTCGTCTTGTTGGGGTGCCGTCTAGCTGGGATAGGAAATATCCCTTTCCGGCGGAATTGTTGAAGCGTTGGTCTGTTCCCCCTGAGGTAGATACTCCGGTCCTGGGACTGTCCAACATGGCGGTTGTGCATTCCCCTGACACGACTTCGCTCAGGGACGGCGAGGATCGCTGGGTTGATCAGCTTGCCCGTCATGGTTTTGTATGTGCGGGTTCCGTGTTAAGGCCTGTTTGTGCCTCGGCTCTTTTGACTTTTGCTGTCAGGTCTATTGTCAGGGACTTGGGGGTGGACCTCGAGCCCACCAGTGATGAGTCCCTTGGGCTTAAGCGCTGCGATGCTTTTTTGCGTTTTATCCTGGCCGCTCAGGAGGATGCCATGTTGATGTGTGGCAGGGCTACTGCCTTGCTGGTGGCTATCCGGTGCTGTGTGTGGTTGAGACAGTGGACGGCCGATTTTAATTCTAAGAGATCACTCACGGCTCTGCCCTTTTTGGGTTTGAGGCTTTTTGGTGAGAGGCTGGATTCTGTTGCCAAGGGAGGTAAATTACCTCAGCGCAAGTAATTTCGCCGTTCCTTTCGGGGGATGGTCTCGTTCAATCCGTCCTTTCGGGCAGTCGGCGCCGGTACAGGTGCGGGCTCCTCGGCCCCCAGGGGCGCCAGTTGGAATAGGGGCAGAGGCCGTGGCCGCCCCACTCGCGTCTGGGGTGCCAAGCCCAAGCCGGCTGCCAAGCCCACCCAGCAATGAGGGGGCGCCCTCACCCGTTCGGGTGGGGGGACGGTTGCAACTTTTCTCCCGGGTGTGGGACCAGGAGGTCCCGGACAGATGGATCCGGGAGGTGGTTTCGGCCGGTTACAAGTTGGAGTTCGAGTCCCGTCCTCCTCCAAGGTTCTTCAGGTCTCGGGTGTCTTTGGATCCTTTGGCCGCGCAGGGGCTCCTGGCGGCAGTAAGGAATCTTCTAGATTTAGCTGTCATTTGCCCGGTTCCTCCTTCAGAGGTGGGGCGCGGGTTTTACTCCAATCTCTTCACGGTCCCCAAAAAGGACGGGTCCTTCCGTCCTATTCTGGATTTGAAGTTTCTCAACAGGTTCATTCGTCCTCGGAAGTTTCGCATGGAAACCCTGCGGTCTGCGATCGGTTCGCTTCGGCAGGGGGACTTTATGACGTCCATAGACATCAAGGATGCGTACCTGCATGTGCCGATCTTTCCTGCTCATCAGCGGTTCCTCCGTTTCGTGGTGGGGGATCGGCATTTTCAGTTTGTGGCTCTTCCATTCGGCCTCACCTCTGCTCCGAGAGTGTTCACCAAGGTGTTGGCGGGGGTGATGGCCCTGCTCAGGGGATTCGCATTGTGCCTTACCTGGACGATCTTCTCATCATGGCTCCTTCCTTCAGTCAAGCAGAGGGGGACACCAGCACTGTGGTGTCTATGTTGGAGAGGTTCGGCTGGGTGATCAATTACCCCAAGTCCTCGCTGGTTCCGGCCAGGGTGGTGACTTTTCTGGGGATGTCGTTGGACTCCTGCCAGCACAGAGTGTTTCTTCCTCAGGCCAAGGTTCTGATGATTCAGGAATTGGTCCAGCTGCTCCTCTCCCATCCTCATCCGTCCATTCGTCTGGGGATGAGACTGGTGGGGTTGATGGTGGCCTCGTTCGAGGCAGTTCCCTTTGCTCAGTTTCATACGAGGACTCTTCAACTTCATCTTTTGGCATCTTGGGGTCGTTGGATCGGTCCTTCCGGTTGTCCCCTCGGGTTCGGCAGTCCCTTCTGTGGTGGTTGGTCTCGGACAACCTTCTGAAGGGCAGGTCGTTTCTGACTCCACTTTGGGAAACTGTCACCACGGATGCCAGTTTGTCAGGCTGGGGAGGTTATTGGAAGGATCTTCGGTTTCAGGGGCAGTGGGACCCTCAGGAGGCCCACTTGCCCATCAATGTTCTGGAATTGCGAGCCATCAGGTTGGTTCTGTCTCGCTTGACGCATCATTTACAAGGTCTGCCGGTTCAGGTTCGCTCAGACAATCAGACGGCGGTTGCTTACATCAATCACCAAGGAGGGACTCGCAGTCTGGGTGCCCACAGGGAAGTGTCTCTGATTTTGGTCTGGGCGGAGACTCATGTCGCTTGCATCTCGGCAGTTTACATTCCAGGAGTGGAAAACACAGAGGCGGATTTTCTGAGCCGGTGTGCGTCCCGTCGGGGGGAGTGGTCTCTCCATCCCCAGGTGTTTCGGTCACTTTGTCTCCGGTGGGGGACGCCGGAGGTGGATCTGTTTGCCTCTCGTCACAAGCTTCCGTCCTTTGTGTCCCTGTCCCGGGACCCTCTGGCTCTGGCGGTGGATGCCATGACCCTGAGCTGGAGGGACCTGGGGTTTCTTTATCTGGTTCCTCCGATTCCCATGCTAGGCAGGGTTCTGCGAAAGTTGGTTCTGGAAGGAGTTCCCGCCATTCTCGTGGCTCCAAGGTGGCCAAGGCGGGTGTGGTTCGCGGACATCGTTCGTCTGGCCGTGGATCAGTTCGATCTGCCTCTTCGGCCAGATCTTCTCACTCAGGGTCAACTCTGTTACCCCAGTTTACAAACGCTGGCTTTGACGGCTTGGCCGCTGAAACCTCCATCTTAAAGGAGGAGGGTCTTTCGGATGCGGTCATTCAGACTCTTATTAGTGCTAGGAAGAGATCTTCTTCTTCCATCTATTACAGGTATTGGAGATCTTATATTGATTGGTGTGAGGCTAGGTCTTTGCCCTGCCGGGTCTTTTCTGTGTCTAGGATTTTGGAGTTCCTTCAGGCGGGGCTGGACTCCGGTCTTCAGCTGAGTACCTTGAAGGGGCAGGTTTCTGCTTTGTCAATTTTTTTCCAGAAATCTTTTGCTAGTCATTCCTTGGTCAAGACTTTTTTCCAGGGGGTTTCGCATGTACGGCCTCCCAGGAAGCCTTTGCTCCCAGTCTGGGATTTGAATTTGGTTTTTTCCGCTCTTAAGGCTCCACCTTTTGAGCCTTTGCGGGATGTCCCTTTGTCCGTTCTTACTCAGAAGGTTGCTTTTTTGGTGGCCATCACTTCGGTTCGGCGTGTTTCAGAGCTGGCAGCTTTGTCTATTCAGGCTCCTTATTTTGAGGATCATCAGGACAAAGTGGTTTTTCGTTACAAGTCAGATTTTCTCCCTAAGGTGGTCTCTGCGTTTCATCTTAACCAGGACATTGTTCTTCCTTCTTTGTGTCCTAAGCCTAAGAATGCCAAGGAGAGTGCCTTGCACTGCCTGGATGTTGTACGTTGTGTCAGGTACTATCTACGTGCTAAGTCTTCTTTTCGCAAGACTGATGCCTTTTTCGTTGTGCCCTGTGGGCCTAGGAAGGGTTTGGCTCCGGCCAAGTCCTCCATTAGCAAATGGATTCGTCGGGCCATTGTTGGTGCTTATTCGGCTAAGGGGAAGGCTCCTCCTTTCCGAGTTACTGCTCATTCTACTCGTGCGGTTGGTGCTTCCTGGGCTTTTCAGCACCAGGCTTCGGTTGAACAAGTGTGTAAGGCTGCAACTTGGTCTTCTGTTCATACTTTTTCTAAGTTCTATAAGGTTGATGTGCGGGCTTCAGCGGATGCTGTTTTTGGCCGCAAGGTTTTGCAGGCTGCAGTGGTCTGAGTTTTTTCTGCGTTATTGCCTGATTCGGATACCCACCCTTTTCTGGACACTGCTGTTGGATGTCCCTAGTGTAATTATTAAGTCTGAAGTGGGGTGTGTGACATACTTAGAATAATACCATTTTGTGAATACTCACCTGTAAAATGGGTATTATAAGTATGTCACACACCCCACTTCACCCGCCCTTTTTGGTATCCTGGCTCTCTATTTGGTGAAGTTTGGTTCTTTACGTTGAGGGTTACATTGTTTGGTTCTGGTACCTTGTCTTACTGCTGTTCTAATACTGGGAGGTTCTTGGGAGGTACCAGGTATGTATAGACCGGGAGGGGCCTGTTGAAGTTTTTTGGAGAAGTTCTCTGCAATGCTGCCACCTAGCGGTGCGTTAACCCTAGTGTAATTATTAATGTTTGAAGTGGGGTGTGTGACATACTTATAATACCCATTTTACAGGTGAGTATTCACAAAATGGTATTTTCTGGATCCCCTGTATGGTGGTTATCATTACTTTTGTTACCAGTTGGTGGTTGGTTTCTCCCGGCTTCTTTTCTCACTGCTTTTCAATACTGGGGATTTGTGGGAGGTCCCTGGGTATATGAAGGGCCGGGAGGAGCCTATTTTTGCATGTCTGCAGTGAACAGCGCCCTCTGGCGGAGGATTACCCATGTGTAAGTATTATAGATGGAGCAGGACGTGCTGTATGCGTATAATACCAATTCTACAGGTGAGCATCTCACAGAATTGTTTTTTACCTTTTTCTAACGCCTACTGGGATGAATTTTAAAAACAAGATTGCTGCTCATGGCTTGCAGGCCACCTGCAAACAGGAAGTTGTGCTGGGCTTCCTGTTACTGTGCATTTCAGTTATGTCAGTTGGGAGAGGAGGCTCCAAAATGGCTGTTACCTTTCTTTTCCAACTGCGCCAGACTGTTGGTCCGGCTTAAGCTTAAACCGGACCTTCAGCGTGATTTAATGAAAAGCCCAAACTCTTCAAAAACAAGTCTGCAGCATCTGAAATTTAAACTTATTATTAAACTTATTATTCTTTCCCCCACTGGGCTGCAACTCTGTTCAGGAATTTAGGATACGGATGCTGCCATCTTGACTCAGAAGCATCACACTTACTGAGGAGAGGAGAGTGGGATAAGGTACAGGGGGTGGGTTATAGTTGTGCTTTGCTCAGACAGAGCAGAGCTGTGCTCTGGAAAAGGTCAGAAATCCCAGAATGCAGAGCAGCACAGTTAGAAGGCACTTCCTGTTTGCAGGCTGCCTGATAAGATGGCGGCTTCCATAATCCGCCATCTTGGATGTTTAAAGGCTCATAACATGCACTAGGTGCAGGTAGGATGATTTTTAATGTGGGCAATCTGTATGTACAGGGTGTGGGAAACATATAAGATAGACTCTTATTCAGAGTGAAGGTCCGCTTTAAACTATAACCATTATCAAGCTTGAGGTTTACAATGTACCTGTATAATCTGTATTACTGACCACAACATTTTTTTTTCTACTAGGTTTTCAAACCTGCAAGCAGAGGTAAGATCTTTTTTTCACTTGGCAATTTCCTTTAACATTGTATTGTATTTATAAAAAGGTCTGAATTAACTTTTTGATTATTGAGCATCTGTAATGTGGGCTGTTATATTGGGGTAGAAAATGCTATTCTGATAGCTGCTGATGGTTGCAGTTGAAGAATGACTGCTAGTGGCATAGCATCAAGCCATTGAAATTGTGCCTTGTCGCAGATGGACCAGGAGCCAGGAAGCTGCCACTGCACATACAGACTCACGAGGATGCACAAAATATTTGTTTAAGCTCTATATCCTTTAAGCACTTAAAATGGACCAAAACCCCCCAGATCGCTGAAGCCAACTCTCCTCTTCCTGGTCCTATGGCACATGCGAGGCCACTCCAATCGGTGCAATCTAAGGCCAGCGGTTCCGTCTGCATCCCCCGCTACCCTCTAACAGGGAGCGTGCCAGTGCCAGCCATTTACAAATGCCTGTCGTGGGCCCAGGGATAATGGGGATGTGGCTCACACATGCGCTGTTGAACCGGGAAACAAGGTAAGTGTATGGGGCAACCTGGAGGGTTGAGTGATAACCAAGGCAAGTGCGGACTTGCCTCTATGGTCTAATCGTAGGCTTATCTCTCTGAAATTTAAACGTAAAAATTCTTGCCAAAATGTTCCCATCTCAATTCCCATAAAGGGCAAATTAGTAAACAAGGGGACAGATACGATTAATTCCATGCAGGTAAGCAGGAGGCAACATGCTGAGAATGACCCATCTAGTGCATCTACAGATGGTAGCTGCCCTTACTGTTTCTCATGGCTTAACACAATTGGTTATGTGGAACTGGTGAAGATATCTTATCCGGCAATTTGAGATATGGTGCTATTCATTGTTTCTGACACCAGGAGAAGCAATAAGCATGGCCTAACTACAACAGACACACTGGCCTCAATTCAGTAACTGCTGCAAAAAAAAAAATTGTGTTTTATCTCAATCGCATTGGAGAACACACCCCTGATCATCACCAAATCACAGGCAGTGGCATAGCCAAATGTGAGGGGGCCCTGGTGCGAACATTAAATGGGGCCCTGTCATATCTCATACACTTAGTGGCACCACTAGCTATTCCAAAATATCCAAAGTTTTATTAATGCATATTTTTACAATATAGTACACATACACATTAAAAACCTACTAAAAACACATAACATGCCTAGGAAGCTGACAAAAATGCTGCTGGCAAGACACTAGTGAAATCAATATCACATACAATAATACATGCTTTAAGTCCACTTTAAGCCCAGCTGGAAAACCGCCTAAAGGGCACGGCAGGTGTTCTCGAGCATGGAGGGGTGAGTATAAAAGTGCAAGGTAGGGGGAGGGCAACTATCTTTCTGCCCTGAAGAAGTGACGCACTGACGTCACGCAACGCGGCGGGGCGCTGGCTGTGGGCCTGACACTGGACATGTGAGTTTCTATTATTGTTTATGGATATATATGCTTTCTTTGCCTCAACCTGGCTGGTCCTCTTACTATGGTTATTAGGATATATATTTGCACTTAGGTATTTTGCGCATAGTCACTTAGCACTTTTGGGATAGGCTCATTATAAGGTATAGCATATAGGTTATCTTGGTATTTAATTGGGGTTGCACATACAGGTATTGTTTGGGCAGTTTTCCAGCTGGGCTTAAAGTGGGCTTAAAGCATATTTTATTATTGTTGTGATATTGATTTGACTAGTGTCTTGCCAGCAGCATTTTTATCAGCTTGCCCCCCCCCCTTTCCTCTTCTTAGGCAATGTTTGTTATGTGTTTTTTAGTATGTTTTTAATGTGTATGTGTACTATATTGTAAAAATATGCATTAATAAAACTTGGTTATTTTGGAATAGCTAGTGGTGCCACTAAGCTTTTGTTTGGGAGGGGTTTTTGGGGGCTGTGGGACCCCCTTATTTTTATCTTTAATACGTTTTGTATCCCTACCCATTAGTGTGCACACCTGATATATTTTTAAACAGGATGGTGCAGTCTCACTTGTCTACTCCACACATCTCATACACTAACATTTGTTTCTGTCTTTTAACTCGTTGGATACAACTAGACAACTAAATCCTGAAACAGAAGAGACCAATGGTTCTTCCTTTCTCTAAATGATGCCAAGTGACCACAAATATGATAAATGAAGTGGAGCAACAATAAAGTTGCTCCCCTGACCACCTGGGCCCAGGGTACTTTCCCCCCTGCACATTTTAGTTATGCCCCTGCAAATTGGGATACCCCAGGATCAAGAACCAAAAATTGACCTTTCAGCAGGAATGTAACTATACTGGTTACAGGTCCATTTTCATTTTTTTTCCTATGCTAGAAAATGTGTGTTTTATGGAAGCAGTTTTCACTATCTGCAATCTGTTAAATCTAGAAAAAATCCAGCACGGCCAGACCCCACAGTGATACGCCACATTAAAACTTATGTTATTAGTTATAATCATTAAATAAAGCGCTTACATGGGGACAAAAGGTCCCGTTTCCTGTACTGCACAACTGCAACACGTTTCGGTTGGGTTCCCCCTTTGTCAAGCAGTGAAGATTCACATGCACAGTGGCCCCGATATAAACATATTGGTCCAAAAACAGTGCTCGCGAAGCCCCACCCTGTGGGGCTGGAAATAACCAGTGCACAGTGTCAGCACAAAATGGGCCAGTCTAAGCATCTCTTAAATGAAAAGGCAAACTGATGGGCTCAAACATGGAAAGAGGGAAAAATCAGCTGTCTATCAACATGCTCAGCTAAACACAGACACCTCTATTCAGACAGCTGGCATAGTAGGTATAAAAGGCAGATTACCCTGTTTCCCCGAAAATAAGACACTGTCTTATATTAATTTTTCCCCGGAAATATGGCACTTGGCCTTTTTTTCGGGGGATGTCTTGACAGAAGACAGGCAGCGTGCGACTCCTCCACCTCCCTGGAGCTCCCCCTTTACGTACCCCGTCACTACGCCCCCTAGTGGTTACAATACAATTTTCGGGGGATGACTTATATAACGATATCCTCCGAAAGCAGGCACTAGGCCATATTTTCGGAGGATGTCTTATTTTCGGGGAAACAGGGTAAGCAAAACAGAAAGGGTGGTCCCGCACTGTCTGATATGCTACCTACTCTTCTGGATGCTGGCTAGGGATGAACCTGAACCCCAAGGAACGGGGTGTGTAAGTGTACTAAAGCAATGAGCTGCCAGTACAGCCCGCTGGGCCCCCCACCTGTTTAAACAGATGTGCCGCTCAACAGAATGTTACAAAAATACATGTTTATTGTAGGCCAAAGAAAACAGACATACATTTAAAACATAATTAAAACCATGAAGCAGGGGATATAATGGACTAAAATGAATCTAGTAACATCAATTCTATTTACTGGAACCATGCCATATAGAAATATATCAGAATATTTGTATAATGCAACAGGTAAGTACACACTGCATATACTATGAATATACCGGTCTGATGTCACGGGAACCCCTTTATGAAAAGTGCTGTAGTGCTTGTGCAAAGTTGTGCAAAAATGTGCAAATTGTGCAAAGAAAAACAGAAAATGAAAAAAGTGGTGGGAAAATATACAAACAGAGGGACAATATGTCCCAACAATGAACACATATATAGGTGCACCAATAAGGTGCAAAGTATAAAGTGCTTATATTCGTGCTTGAGAGGGTAAAGTTCCCGGACATAAGTCTCAGCAGTATTAAAGTAGTGACCACAACAAATGGTTTGGTATACAACAAATTTCAAAAGTAGAAACGTAAACAGTGTACATTACCGGGTATCATGGTCCAAATCTGCCTGCTCTTAACATGCCCGCACTGATGCGTTGCGTGGCCAATAATTAGGCCACTTCATCAGACTCTGGTTTGGATCAATTTGGGATGTAACAATGTATGGGAATGCACGGTATATAGTGCTGATTAGACGATAGACTGCCCATGTGCAGCTGGTCATACCAAATTTAAGTCCGCATTAGTATGTACAGCGAAACATACTTGGATGAGATTCTGCGCATTTGCCATGGGAACAGCAGAAAGTAGTTGTGGGGGAAAACTGACCTATCGCCAGGATAGTAAAAATCCAGGTGATAGGTCCAATTTAGAGTGGTTCAAACTCCATCTTGGGCTGCCCTGGAATATATAAAATCCCAGGGCCCACCTGATTCCCTCTCCCCATGTAAAACCTGATCTTCGATTCAGCTGCGTATACACGTGCTGAATTTGAGATACCAAGAGGTAGACAATAGCTCCCAGGAGCCTTTGAAAACGGAAAACGCTGTGTGGACAGCCCTGGAACCTAAAAGCCCTTTTGGTTTCCCCTCTATGTAACATCCCCCACTCGCCTCTCCTTGGTCCAACTGCGCATACGTGGGCTTTCAGGGGTAGTTTACCTTTTTGGCACAAATAAAATATACATACCTGCCACCGAAAGTGGACTTTTTGTTTAAAGTGGACCTATCCCTTCCCTGGCTTACTAGAGGCCTCTGGAGCCTCCCGATTCAATTGCCCCACATGTAGTCCTGCAATAATGTACCTATTCCCAGTATGTCACACACCCCGCTTCCGAATATTCATGACACTTGGGTAACTGTCCTGTAGAGGGCGATCTTGCAGAGGTGACATGAAAAAAAGAGCCCCTCCTGGCCCATAAATACCTGGGACCTCCCACCATTCCCCAGTCTTTCATCTCTGCAGTCGGTGAGTAAGTGAGAAGATGGTTGTCTCCTCCTTGCAGGTAGCCGGGGTAACCCCCCGGCCTTTTGTTTCTATTGCTGCCTGAACCTTTTTTAATTTAAACTATAGCAGTATGCCTCCCAGCCTAGGCTGAAGGTCCAGGCAATGGTAGGCTGCACCTTGTGGTGTATATGGGACCTTGCTCCCCTGTGAGACCCCATACAAAGGGTAGGTGGTGTCCGGGTTGGTGATCCCTGCTTGGGATGCCCTGTCCCTCTTACCCTTTCACCTATTGGTGTGGGTTCTCCCCCCTACTGTGTCCCTCTGTGCCCCTTTGGGGGGGGGGGGAGAGACCTTTTCTCCTGTGGGTTGTTTTACTTTATTTGGGGGAAAAGGTATGTGGATTGTGTGTGTTTGTATGTGTTTTTGCTGCCGCAGTTGCTGGGCCGGTTTCACTTTCAAAAGGTGCAGTTAAGGAGGGGGAGGGGCTGGGCACTCGGCGTGCTCGTTGTGGCCCGTCTGGGTCTGGGGTCCCGGCCTCATCTCCTTCCCCACCCTGCCTTATCCGTACCCCTAGTAGTGATGTCACAGGTGGGGAGTCGCAATCTGATGTATGTGCCAGACTGGCTAATATTGAGAAATTTATTTCTGGCTCTGTTGCCAGAAAGGCCTCGGCTAAGCGAAAGCATTTGTCTCCAGCCGCGCCGGCCTTTGGGTTTGATGATTATGATTTTCTTGACTGGTCTAATTATTCCCCGCTAGAAGAGGGGGAATTATTTTAGGATTCTGAGGGTTCTGACAATGGGCAGGGGGATGCTGTGGATACCCCGAAGGTCTTGGCTTACCTTTTTGAGGGTCGGGCAATTTCTCCTCCTGAGGCCGCTCCTCAAAAAAGGGAATTCTTTGGGACTTCCAAGCTGCACCTGGAGTTCCCAAATCAAAAGCATTTTGATGGCATTATTCTTAAGGAATGGGAGAAGCCTAGTCGGCTTCCAGGTATTCTTCAAGGTTGGGATAAAAAGTATCCCTTTCCGGTGGACGTGGTAAAACGATGGTCGTCCCCCCTCGAGGTGGATGCCCCGGTGCTCGGGTTATCCAATACTTCTATTTTGCATTCTCCTGACTCCACCACTCTCAAAGATGGTGAGGATAAACGCATTGATCAGATGGCTTGCCACGCGTTTGCTAGTGTTGGTTCAGCCTTGCGGCCTGTTTGTGCTTCGGCGCTTTTGGCATTGGCTACCAGGTCTGTGGTTAGAGACCTGTTGAGTACCTCCAGGCTTGACCCGGCAAGTGATGAGTTCGCCGCCCTTAAGCGGTGTGAATTGTTCATGTCCTTTGTGCTTGCCGCCTTGGATGACACCATGGTCATGTGTGGTAGAACCTTGGCCTTGCTTGTAGCTATTCGGCGTTCGGTGTGGTTGCGCCAGTGGGCGGCTGATTTTGTGGCCAAAAAGTCGCTTACAGCACTTCCCTTTGTGGGATTGCGGCTCTTTGGAGAAAGATTAGATTCTGTCACGAAAGGAGGGAAGTTACCTCCGCGTAAGAGGCAACGTCCCTTTTGGGGGGCGGCCTCCTTTAACCCTTCCTTTCGTGGTGCCAGAACTGGCAGAGTTTTGGCCTTCTCTACCCTCAGAGGTGAAGTAGAGGCAGAGGTCCTGCCCGTCCAGGTCAAAGTTGGAGTTCCAAGCCCGCTGCTAAGCCAGCTCAGCAATGAGGGGGCACCCTCACCCTTGCGGGTGGGGGGGCGGATGCGGCACTTCTTCGAGGTCTGGGACCAGGAGGTCTCAGACAAATGGATTCTGGAAGTGGTGTCTTCCGTTTACAAGCTGGAATTCGAGATCCGGCCTCCTCCCAGATTCTTCAGGTCTCAAGTGCCTTCGGATCCACTGGCCGCACAGGGGCCCCGGGCGGCAGTAAGTTATCTGCTGGACATGGCTGTCATTTGCCAAGTGCCTTTTGCGGAAAGGGGCTTGGGATTCTATTCCAATCTATTCACAGTGCCCAAGAAGGACGGCTCCGTTCGACCCATTTTGGATCTGAAGCTCCTCAATCGGTTTATCCGCTTCAGGAAGTTTCGCATGGAAACCTTGTGGTCAGCCGTCGATTCTCTTTGTCAGGGGGACTTCATGACGTCCATAGACATCAGGGGTGCTTATCTGCATGTACCTGTCTTCCTGGCACACCAGAGATTCCTCAGGTTCGTGGTGGAAGATCAGCATTTTCAGTTTGTGGCCCTTCCATTCGGGCTTACCTCGGCTCCAAGGGTGTTCACCAAGGTATTGGCGGGGGTGATGGCCCTCCTCAGAGTCCAGGGCATTCGCGTTGTACCATACCTGGACGACCTTCTCATTTTGGCTTCCTCCCTCAGCCAAGCGGAGCTAGACACCAGAGTGGTGGTATCCACGCTGGAGAGGTTCGGTTGGGTGATCAACTATTCCAAGTCCTCCCTCTCCCCGTCCAGGGAGCTTTAGTTTCTGGGCATGACTCTGGATGCCTTTCAGGCCAGGGTGTTCCTTCCTCAGCCCAAGATTCTTCTGATCCAAGATTTGGTTCGGCTTCTGCTTTCCAATCCTCGCCCATCTATCCGGCTAGGGATGAGATTGGTAGGTCTGATGGTGGCTTCCTTCGAGGCAGTCCCTTTTCCCCAGTTTTCACATGAGGACGCTTCAGCTCCATGCTCCAAGTGTCCGCTGTCATTGGATCAGTCTTGTCTGCTGTCTCCCCGGGCTCAGCAGTCCCTTCAGTGGTGGCTAGTGTCAAGCAATCTGTTGAAGGGCAGATTCTTTCTGACCCCTTGTTGGGAAACGGTCACCACGGACGCCAGCCTGTCGGGCTGGGGGGGCTTCTGAAGGGAACATCAGTTCCAGGGGTTATGGGGCCTCGGGAGGCTCATACCCCTATCAACGTTTTGGAGCTACGGACCATTTGGTTGGTCCTGTCTTGCTTGACTCTTCTCTTGCAGGGATTGCCAGTTCAATTCCGATCGGACAATCGGACGGCGGTCGCTTACATCAATCACCAATGAGGGACTCGCAGCAGGAGTGCCCTCAGGGAGGTATCTCTGATCCTTGTTTGGGCAGAGAGCAATGTCCCATGCATCTCAGCCATTTACATCCCGGGAGTGGAGAACACGAAGGCGGATTCCCTGAGCAGGAGATCCTCTCGCCGAGGAGAATGGTCTCTCAGTTCCAAGGTATTCCAGTCCCTTTGTCACAAGTGGGGGACTCCGGAGGTGGATCTTTTTGCCTCTCGTCACAATCACAAGCTTCCTGCCTTTGTGTCTCTGTCTCAGGATCCTCTGGCCCTGACAGTGGATGCCATGTCCCTGGCTTGGAGGGAACTGGGGTTTCTGTACCTGTTCCCCCCCCCCCCCCCCCTTCTCCATGGTGGGCAAGGTGGTGCGCAAGCTGACTCTAGAAGGGGCACCAGCAATTCTGGTGGCTCCAAGGTGGCCAAGACGACTGTGGTTCGCAGACGACGTGCGGCTGGCAGTAGATCAGTTTTATCTGCCTCTTCTTCCGGATCTTATCACCCAGGGTCAGCTACGCTACCCCAATTTACCAACGCTGGCTTTGACGGCGTGGCTGCTGAAACCTCCATCTTAAAGGAGGAAGGTCTTTCTGATGCGTTGGTTCAGACTCTTGTTAGAGCTAGGAAGAGATCTTCCTCTAACGTCTACTATAGGACTTGGAGGTCTTATATTAACTGGTGCGAGGCTAGGGCTATTCCCAGAATTCTGGAGTTTCTTCAACATGGTCTGGACTTGGGGTTCCAGCTTAGTACTTTGAAAGGGCAGGTTTCTGCCCTGGCAGTTTTCTTTCAAAGGTCTTTTGTCCCTCATCCCCTGGTTAAGACCTTTTTCCAGGGGGTTACTCATGTGCGGCCTCCTAGAAAACCCTTGCTGCCGGTTTGGGATTTAAACTTGGTTCTGTCGGCTCTCCAGGGGCCCCCTTTTGAGCCGGTGCATGATATTGCTCTTTCTCAGCCATCAAAAAGGCAACTTTCTGAGTGAGCAATTACCTCTGTTCGGCGTGTCTGAGTTGGCGGCTGTCTATTCAGGCCCCTTACTTTGAGAGGCACCTGGACAAGGTAGTTTTCTGCTTTAAGCTGGATTTCCTTCCTAAGGTGGTTTCGGCCTTCCACCTTAATCAGGATGTAGTTCTCCCTTCCTTGTGTCCTAAGCCTAGTAATGACAAGGTGAGGACCTTACATTCTTTGGATGTGGTTCGATGTGTGAAATATTATTTGGTGGCTACTTCTCCTTTTTCGTGGTGCCCTCCGGGCCCAGGAATGGTCTGGCGCCCGCTAAGTCTTCCATTAGTAAATGGATTCGACAGGCCATTGTTGGGGCCTATTCTGCCAAGGGGAAGTTTCCCCCTTTTCGTGTTACTGCTCATTCTACTCGTGCTGTTAAAGCATCTTGGGCTTTTCAGCATCAGGCTTCTGTTGAACAAGTTTGGAAGCCTGCTACTTGGTCTTCTGTTCATACTTTTTCCAAGTTTTATAAGGTTGATGTGCTTGCCTCAGCGGATGCTGTTTTTGGCCGCAAAGTTCTGCAAGCTGCAGTAGTTTAAGTTTGCATTATTGCCTTTTTGGGATCCCCACCCATTATAGGCACTGCTATTGGATGTCCCAAGTGTCATGAATATTCGGAAGCGGGGTATGTGACATACTGGGAATAATACCATTTTGTGATTACTCACCTGTAAAATGGTTATTACAAGTATGTCACACACCCCGCTTCATCCCGCCCTTTCTTTATATGGTGAACCTTTTTCTTTGCTGTTTACATTTGGCTCTTCCTGGTCCCTTTACTGCTGTCTTATACTGGGGAATGGTGGGAGGTCCCAGGTATTTATGGGCCAGGAGGGGCTCCTTTTTTTTCATGTCATCTCTGCAAGATCGCCCTCTACAGGACAGTTACCCAAGTGTCATGAATATTCGGAAGTGGGGTGTGTGACATACTTGTAATAGCCGCTGGGGGCATCGCGATTTGGTATGACCCACTGTGTTAAACTCCCCAAATCTGATACCCAGTTCAACAGAGCAGGAGTGCGGGCCTAATTTGGGATTCCCCATAAAGAGATAAAACAAAGCCAACACCGCCAAGAGTCTTTTAGTCTACGTTCACACCTGTCACATTTGCGGCATGGGTTTGTCAGCAGGGATTCTATTTTGCATTTGCATCTTTGTTTGCATTTTGTTTAATGGGATATGTTTGCGGCCAGGACGCAGCAGGCAGGACTTTTGGCGGCCATGTTTTTCTGCTCTCTGCCGCACCAGAAAGGGGCAATAAAGGTGCCATTGCTGGATTATTTTTGCGGCACCGAAGCACCTGCTGCCAACAAAGAAATGCATACTGTACTGGACAGGTGTGAACAAGGGTTTGAATCGGTACCAAACCCAGCAGGGCTAAACCTGGAATCGAAAATATTTCAGGGCCATCCCCTGAATCAGGACGCCCAACTGTGAGAGCCCCCTATGCTGGCCCACACAATAGCACCAGAAATGCCATGGGTGTCACCTTTTCAAGATCCTGGCGGAGTTTGACTGCATTTTTGTACTAAATCCTTTGAAATATTTGCTGAATATCTACCGCCTTCCAGTATTTGACTTGCAAAATTACAAAATTCCGTGGAAGTTGAGGTCCATCCCATATCTAGGAAAACAAATAGCTGGGAACTATGGCAATATTTTTGAGGTCACCTACCTCCCCATGATTTCAATCCAATCTATTTTACTTACTAAATAGTCTTAACTGAACCTTTCATGCATAGGAGGTTGACCACAATAAAGATATTGCCATTACCAAATCCGTATACTTGTTTTGGGTGCTTTCTGTGCAGCATAGAGTTAATGGATTTATTTGGGGAGCTACTTGTCTGAGATTCTCCAGAAATACTCCACTATAGACCTAAACTACATGGAGGGCCCTCTACGTCTCTCCTTCTATTAACAAGCAAGTGGGATTGCGCAGCTTACCATGCAAAGGTTGAGAAGCTTTTTTGGGTAGAAATTAAAGATGAAGAATTGGGTCCCCTTTCCATTAGTAACTTTCTATGGTTTAAAAATAAAGCCTAGACAGAAATCCATGTTCTAAAGGTTAGTAATAATGAGCCCAGAGGAGATTTCTTCTGCTACCTGCAGGTTCGGCCCTTCACCCATTTTAATTTGAGGCAAGCCACCACGCTGCTTCGTCTTACATTTATTAAATGTGCAATGAATATCCTAGGTGCCAAGGTACCATAGCAGTGATTTTTAATGTGCTGCAAGAAGGTAGAATTTAAACACTCCTAGGTCCTATGTGGGAGAAGGCTCTATCTTGCAGTTGGCCAGATGAAGTATGGCATAAGATATGGGCTAATAACTTATGTGCTTACTCCTGTGTTGCAGCTTTATAGGTAAATAGAGAATAATTAACTAGGTGATATTTGGTGCCGGAGTGTATTCACCGGGCCATTTCAAACTATCCTCCCCGATGTTTTCGTGGTTGCATTGGCGTAGGTAGCTATTTGCACATTTAGTGGCAATGCCTGATCTCTGTAAGGTTTTGATCCAAAACATTTAGCTTAATAAATGATTTTCTCGGGACGACTTAGCCTTGGACGCACAAAACTGCACTATTAAATTTGAAACCCTCCCACTGCTCCCAATCACAATATATATTAGTCCAGCATATTTTCAACATGGCACAACAGAGGTTTCCTATGGAACCCTCTGGGTCTGGATTCTCAGTGCTTACAGCTCCTTCAGCAGCTTAACCTCGCTTGGACAAGCAGGGATATATTGTCCAGCTTGATATTGCAGAAAGGTTGTTTTTTGTTTCCAAGGTTTCTTCTGATTTCGAGGACGAGATGTATGCTGCCATAGATTCTCATGAGAAGTTATCAAAATGTGAGCTCTCATCCAGTAGGGAAAAGTATTTCAGACTCGGGGGTCTTCAGAACGGAAGGAACGGGGGGCAGGTTCTCTGTTTAGAGAAAAAATGGAGGGGTTGAGATCCTCTATTTTAGAACAATTGGATATCTCGGCTCCTGAATTCCCCAAGAGAAAGAAGGATCTGTTCAAGCCAGAAAACCGACGGCTATTTCCTGAGCAATCTCATTTTACCAGACATCCAAAAATGAAGGGAAAAGCCGGATAAGCTCCCCTCCATTCCTAGAATTCTATATATTAAATGTCCTTTTTCCTCAGACCTGATTAGTTTATGGTCTTTTCCCCGAGGTGGTTGATCCAGTTTCAGAATTCGCTAGTAATACTATTATTCCTACTTTGGATAGTACCTCCCTTAAGGATCTAGTGGATAAGCACATGGATCAGGTGGCATGGCATGCGATTTCCATAATAGGATCAGCTTTAATACTGGCCTGCACTGTCTGCATAGCAGCCTTGGTAGGCAGAAGATTGTTAAAATGGCTGGATTCTGAGACTGGATCAGGGCATTCACATAGGCTATGCTCCTAGTTGATTAGAACCAGTATGGAGATTAAAGCCGAGCAAAACCCACTGAACATGTGAAATATATTAGGCCAAAGCCCTTGCCGATATTCCCTTCTTACATTGTAGAACTAGAAACTGATATTTTTGCTTTTCAAATAATCCTGGAAAATTTTTTTTGCCAGCCCTCTCTGTAAGATGGCAGGTGATCAGTCATTGCATAGGTGCAGCAATTACATGTTTGCCACAAACAATAGCAATTAATAGTGGAGGTGGGGCTTTACAACTAAAACAAGGGCCATTGTCTGGGATTAGAGTAAAGCAGGAACACTAAAAATTGGCAAAAGGTGCTCTTCATGGGTAGAGCAAGTCAGGGCATTCTAGTTAAAAATGTGGGTTTTGGGTTGCTTTAACAGATAAGTCGTCTCTACTATAGATGATATGGTCAGGTTAAATGCTAGAGGTTTAACTCTGCTAGTAGCGCTAGTGTTCAATATGGCTTAAGCAGTGGTTGGCAGACACAACTTCTAAGAGGACCCTGACGGAAATCCCCTTCTTTGGTGGGACTTCTGTTCAGGGAGCGTTTGGATACTATGGTAAAGAAGGCTACTGGGGGCAGATCTACTAGACTCCCACAAAGGAGGAGGTCTAACCCCTTTATTCCTAGTATGTCACACACCCCACTTCCAAATATTCATGACACTTGGGAACACGGCCTGTAGAGGGCGATCTTGCAGAGATGACATGGAAAAAGGAGCCCTTCCTGGTCCATATGTACTGGGTTCCTCCCACTATTCCTCTGTCTTTTCGTCTCTGCAGTCGGCGAAGCATTCAGAAGATGACTCTCCTTCAAGCAGGTAGCCGGGTTTGCTCCCGGCCCCTTTTTTTCTCTATTTCTGTCTGATACTCTTTAAACCTGTTTGGTTATATTGTATGCCTCCCAGCCCTGGCTGTATGGTTCAGGCAAAGGTAGATACATACACCTTCTGGTGTATATAGCAGTTTTACTCCTCTGTGAGACCCAAATGTGGGTAGGCGGTTTCCGGTTGGTGTTCTCGGCATGGGATGCCCCTGTCCCTTTATAATCCCCTTGTGCCTTATGGGTGCATTTCTATCCTCTCCCCTTTAGTTCTCCTTTACCCTGCTGGGGTAAAAAGGAGGGGGGGGGCGTTATCTGGGCTTATTTGTCACCATGCACACAAATAATAAAAAAAAATATATATATATAAAATAAATCTTTATTACATATTATGTATGTTTACTATACTATTTAATAGGATATGTTTTATTTAGATTTTCCTATTTCTGTCTAGGCAGCATTCTTTGGCTTACCTTTTAAAGCTCTTTGTTTTCTGGCTATGTTCAGATTTGAATTTCCCTCCATTCTTGGTCATGTGATTCTGTGGGTGGGCAGGGCTTAGGCACACAGCAATCATTTCATTCTCAAGAGCACCTGGGTGCTCTTTGTCTGCCTGGCTCCTGTTGCTTCCCTATGGTCTTCCCTCATTGTGCTTGCTTTGGCAGCACATATACGAAGATTGGAACAATACAGAGAGGATTAGCATGGCCCCTGCGCAAGGATGACACGCAAATTCGTGAAGCGTTCCATATTTAAAGGTGCTGTGAGTACCCCTCAGCTTGCTGAAGGGAGTTTCTGCCATTTTTTTCATGCTTTGTCATTTATTGTATTGTGTGCATTGGTGACTGTTTGTTTTCCTTGTAGGTGGAAACTCTTTATTTTAAAGGGGTTTCTCCTGGTCTTTAGCCCTTAAAGCCTTATTTGGGGGTCCATTTGTGTTAATATCCTCCCACTTGGGACTATTTAAAGGGGCATCCCGGGTAGCAATTGCGTAAATCCCATATATACTTGGCGACTATAATCAATTATAGTATAATACTAAACACCATATGGAGGCATCTCAGGACAATGGGCATGCAGTTCCCTCTGCACAGACTCGGCAATGTTTTGGATGTGGGGCATCCCTTGTTGGGGATAATGCAATTCTTTGCGTCCCTTGTGCTCAATTAACTATTATGCAGCAAACTGGGGCCCAGGCTTCGGCGTCTGCGGCCTCTGCCTTATCTCCTACTCCGCCATGTCTTGTCCGTACCCCCAGTGATATTGTCATGGGTGGTGAGTCGCATTCTGATTTATGTGCCAGATTGGCTCATCTTGAAAAATTAATGTCTAGCTCTGTGGCCAAGAAGGCCTCAGCTAAAAGGAGACATTTGACTCAGGCCGTTCCGGTAAGTGAGTTGGATAATTATGAAATGCTTTATTGGTCTGATCCTTCTCAGTTAGAAGAAGGAGAATTATATGAGGAATCAGATGTTTCTGATGAACAGCAATTTGTTGGTACTGTGATTGAGCAGGGTGAAGCTAGTGTTGTGGATACCCCAAAGGCTCTTGGTCAGTTACCACTCCTCCTGAAGTAGTCCCTCCTCAAAAAGGGGAATTCTTTGGAGTCTCTAAGAATAATTTCATCAAAATGCTTTTGATTTGGAAATTCTAAACGAGGTTTAAAGAATGGGAGAAGCCTGCGCGGCTTCCTGGCATTCCCTTGGGCTGGGACAAGAAATATCCCTTCCCAGCTGATACTGTTAAGCGTTGGTCATCACCACCTGTGGTGGATGCCCCTGTGCTTTATTTATCCAATTCTTCTGTGTTGCATTCTCCTGACTCCACTACACTTAAAGATGGAGAGGATAAGTGTATTGATCAAATGGCGTGCCACGCTTTTTCCAGTGTGGGCTCGGCCTTGCTGCCTGTTGGTGCTTCGGCACTCATGACAGTGGCTATTAGGTCTGTTGTGAGAGACCTAATGAATTACTCAGGGCTTTATCCGGCCTCTGATGAGTACGCCGCTCTTAAGCGATGTGAGATGTTTGTATCTTTTGTACTTTCTGCCTTAGATGATACTCTGCTCATGTGCAGCAGAACCTCTGCCTTGATAATCAAGTGGGCAGCTGATATTGTAGACAAGATATTGCTTACAGCGCTCCCTTTTGTGGGATTGGGCCTCTTTGGAGAAAAATTGGATTCTGTCACTAAAGGAGGTAAATTACCTCAGCGTAAGAAACAACGTCGTTCCTTTCGTGGAGTGGCCCCTCTTAACCCTTCCTTTCGGGGGTCTAGATCCGGTAGAGGATCGGCCTTTTTAGCCCCTAGAGGGAATGCATGGAATAGAGGAAATGGACGTGGCCGTCCAAGTCAGAATTGGGGGTCCAAAACTAAATCTGCCACTAAGACTGCTCAACAATGAGGGGACGCCCTCAGCCTTACGGGTGGGGGGACGGCTGCGGTTCTTCTTCCAGGTCTGGGTTCAGGAGGTATCAGACAATTGGGTTCTGGAAGTAGTCCCTTCCGGTTACAAACTGGAATTGGAGTCCTGGCCTCCTCCCAGATTATTCTAAGCATACAGCACGTCCTGCTCCATCTATAATAATTACACATGGGTAATACTCCGCCAGAGGGCGCTGTTCACTGCAGACATGCAAAAACAGGCTCCTCCCGGCCCTTCATATACCCAGGGACCTCCCACAAATCCCCAGATTTCTCTGCAGTGCTGAACTGCGAAGACATGAAGATAGCACGCTCTCGCAGGCGAGCGTGGCTTTACAGTCCGAGGCCCTGCGGGACTATTTCCACCCATCCTCTTTGAGAAGAATTTGCCTCCCTGCCTGGGCTGCGTGGGTCGGGTGAAGGTAGGCAGCACCTTGTGTGCTGAACGGAGCCATGCTCCACCGCAATCCCCCACCATAGGGTAGGCGGTTAGGCCGATGGTGAGCCTCTAGTCGATGCTCCTCCCGCATTGTTGCCCGTGCCCGTCACATATTTAGTCCACTGGACGCTGGTCCGCTTCTCCCTCGCTTCCTCCCGTAACTCGGGGGGGGGGGGGGAAGAGGGGGGGGTATGTGTGGCAGTCCTAGTGCAATATTTCACGTTAAGGCCTTTGATTTTTATTATAATTGGGTGTCAGTGTCGCACTCCTTGCTATACAGTTGCGAGCCGTTTGTCCTTTCATTAACTGCCCAGACGGCGGCATCATTTCCAGTGTGACAGCATCTTTATGCATGCGCCTTCTATCCAATACTGTCCTTATTTCTGTTGGTTAGAGCTTCGCGCTCTTTGGGGGAGGCGGGGACTTGGCATGACGCGCTCCGCGTCACAGCCTGGTCTGGCCCGCCCCTCGAGGTTCGCTTGGCGCCATTTTGACAATCTTCGCGCGCGTGGTGCGGTCCGCCTCCTCCCTTGGTCATGTAAGTGCCCTCCGGGGTGGCATTGTTCTATGTGTTTATTCGGCTGCGCATGGCACTGACACCACCCCTCTGGTTCCATTATGTCTTTCAGACGCCAGGACTTCGGTGGCTTCCCCCGGAATAACATATATTACAAGCGGGTCCACATAACAAATTCTCCCACTTCCTAGCGGGTCTTGGGGCATCCAGGGTTGCCTATTGCGTAAATCCCTTCTGGCTTACTGCTCAAGATAATCGCCATATGGAGGCATCTCAGAATTATGTACCCGGGGTCCCTCTGGGACATAACCGGCTGTGTGCAGTGTGTGGTCAGCCCCAGGCTGAGGCTGACAGAGCACGGGTCTGCGGACCGTTTGCTGAACAGGCAGGTCTGCCAGTGGCTGCACCTCCCTTCAATACACCAGTCTCCCGGACCTAAACCTCACTCCTGAGGAGTCCCACTCGAGCGGGGATGACCTTCATGCTGTGCCGCGCGGGCTGCCTACGGCGGAGCAGGTGCTGTCTGGATTGGCGGAGCGTATGGGCCTTGGTAAGAAGCGGTCCCTGACGCCTCCTGGCTCTCCGGTTCCTAACGATACCGATGACTCTGCTGATATGCAGGACCTTGATCCTTCTGAGAAAGGTGAGCTATTCTCCGATTCGGGCTCCTCGGATGAGATGCCCGGGAGCTGTGATGATTCTGGGCCCGGTTCTTGGGGCCTGTGTGACACAGATGAAATTCTTATTAAGATCTTTGAGGTTTTGTCAATCTCCCCTCCTGGAGAGACTCCCAAGCCTAAGAAGGAGAGTTTCCACACAGCGCCGCCGCGCTTGGAGTTCCTGGAACAGGATCATTTCCAGAATCTTATATCCCAAGAATGGGAATCACCCTGTAAACTTAAAGGGGTCCCAGGGGTCTGGGATTGGAAGTACCCCTTCCCTCCTGATGTGGTTAATTTCTGGTCGGCACCTCTTGTGGTGGATGCACCGATTTATAGGGGTTACTAATCCCCCCTTCATGACGGCTCCTTATTACCGTACCCTTCGGGATGCTGAGGAGCATTGACAGACTGGCTTCCCACGCCTTCTCGTGTGCAGGGACGGCTCTGCGCCCGGTCTTTGCCGCGGCCATCACTGCGGTGGCCGCCAGGACTCTCGTCAGAAAAGTCCTAGATCACCGTCCTGAGGACCTCCCTTGGAGGGTATTTAATGCGCTATCAGACTGTGATGCGTTTGTGAAGTTTATCCTCTCAGCGCTGGATGACACCATTAAGATGTGTGCTAGAACCTCTGCCCTTGTGGTAGCTATTCGCCGCCTGGTCTGGCTGCGACAGTGGGGTGCTGACGATGCTACGAAAAAGGCTCTCACTTGCCTTCCCTTCTGAGGACGGATACTATTTGGGGCCCGTTTGGACCTTTTTGGTAAAAAGGGTAAGGCACCCTTGCGCAGAAGGCCGCTCCGGCCTCCCCGGGGCAGGGTCACCCATCCACCTCCCTACGCTAGTGTCAAACGCGAACCTGAGGTGTGCTTCCAACTGTTCGGTGTGAATTTCCACCATGGGGTGGGCAGGCAATGCCCGGGGGCCTCCGGCAGGACTAAGTCCAAATCTGCCAAGACCTCCCAAGCATGAAGGGACGCCCTCGCCCTTCGGAGCGAGGGTACTGCTGCAGCAGCTGTCTCCCATCTAGGAATGTACCTTCTCCTTATGGTGGTTCCAGGAGGTAGTTCCCCCGGACACATAGCTTTTGCTGGGCGGCCCCTCTGTGGTTGTCAGGGTGCTTTTAGCCCCTGTTTCTCCCTCAGGAATTGGTGCAGGCCGTACTGGGCCTACAGGGTTTTGGGCTTACTTACAGGTTGCCCTTAACAGTATGGGGCTATGGCCTCTATATTAACCTTCCTCCTTCCCTCAACAGTATGAGGCAGTCTGGGCCACGCTGGCCTATGGTAGGCCTGGCAATTCTACTCTCACAGGTAGTCCCTATATGACATCTCTGTCTTGGGACACAGGCGCCCTGTGCAAGGGGGGCTTTCGACCTCCTGTGGAGTTCTAGATCTTCTTAGTTCCCCCTGTGTCTGCTGGACACTAAGACCGTTACTAGGCGGTGTGGCAGGACCAACCCTGCGGCTTGAGGCATTGTTGGTGGCCTCTCTTTCGCTCCCAGGCTACTCGCCATGGCGCGAATGGGGGTGATGTCTCGGACATGCTTGGTGGGGGCGTCCGCATTAGGACCTACTGGGTCGTCTTTCCTTACTCCCCAGTCTCAATGTCAGGCCGAGTGGATTGGTCGGCCGGCGGTGTCCCCTGGGAGTTACTGGATGGGCGCTCAGTCACCTCAATCCCTCTTGGTCCCTTATCTGCTATCTCCATTCCTTGGATTCGGTTCAGGCTTGAGCCTTCTTCCTTGGCAACAAGTGGACTCCTGGTTACGGGGGCTCTGCCCCCCTTTGCTGACATCTTACTTTCACCAGGCAGGATTGCAGCTGGTGGGCCCGTTGGTGGTGTATAAGATGATGTCCCCTATATACCGAGCCCTTGGGCTCTTCGGCACAGTAGGTTATTGATCCTACATGGGGTTCCAGCACCCCTGGGGCTTGGTCTGTGCTCATTCCTCCTTGGTAAGGTGGTTCCTCTTGAGCTGATCATATTCAAGAGCCCTGTCAGGGGGCACCCCCTTCTTTGCATGCATCTTCCTGTGAATGGTCACTTTTGGTACCAAGTCTCGCAGGTAGGCAGGGGGGGGGGGGGGGGGGGGGACACTTTCTTCCAAAGCCCCCCGTGGTTCCTAGGTAGGGTCCCTTAGAGGGTCCATCTTACCTACTGGTTGTTGCAACAGTGAGCCTTCCGTTGACTCTATACGGCTGGACTTCTCCTCTTTTAGGACCTGTCTATTTGGGCACTCTTGGTCTGTCGGAAGATGGCCTGTTTTATTATTGGTCTTGAACTTGAAGCAGGATGATCCCTCTGGAGGGTTCCTGATCCTGATAGAGAGACCCGTGAGATTGATGGCCTGGGTGGCCTTGTGAACTGTGGTGTGATATCTTCTGGGTGACTTGGTATATGGGGGGCTAGGAGCAAGCTTCCTCTTCCTCCGTCTATTGTGGTTCATGGTGTACCCATACTGATTGGCATGAGTTTTGGTCTCTTACCTGTTGGACGTTCTTGGTTCCCAGGGTTCTAGAGTCTTTACAGCATAGGTTGGGGTTGGCTCCCCATCTAGGTACTCTGAAGGTCCAGGTTCTGTCCTGCCTGTCTTCCTGTAGGAGTCTGGTTCTGTCTTCCTTGTGAGGAATTCTCTTGGGGTTTGCTCATGGGCATCTCCCAAGTAGTTTCTGTGGTTCCTGTTGGGATCCATTTTTCATTCTGTTTGCCCTGCGGATTTTCCCTTGGGACTTATGCTGGATGCTGTCTGAGCTGCTTTGTAGTCCAAGTCGCTTCTCTGGGGGCTCCTGCCTCAGTCAGCCGTGTGCCTGAGAAGGTGGATCCGATTACTTAGCCTAGCCTATATATAGAATATCTATATATAAAATCTATATGCACACCATGCCGTGGTGGTATTCCGTCTTATGCTTAGTCCTTTTAGTCTAACTACGGACCTTATTCTTAATAATGCTAATGTTAAGGGTCTACATTCCCTCAACAGGTGTTGCAATTTTTCCTGATGGTTTCTTGTCCCTTAGGGGGACTGATGCCCTTGGGGTCTGCGGTCGCCTCCTTATGTATGCGCCTGATATCGCTTGCTTCCAGGGCCACTGCGCCCTTTGGATTGATCTTACTTGGATGCCTTCTGGTCCTGACTAAAGCTTTCGCCTTCTTGCTAATGAAGGGGTCAGTATTCCCGCCTGTCTGACGGGAGACCAGTTCTCATTCCCCTTAGGGAGAGTTCTAAGTTTTCCACGAGGCTTCTGTTGCCTGTGGGCTGGTTGGGCCGTTACACTGGCCTATTCCTTTAAGGGGGAAGAATCTCCCTTTTTCATTTTATTCCATTACATTGGCCCTTCAGTACCAGTTTTTTTCTGTTGAGTAAGTTACTAGACTGTTGCTTGTCCCTGTTCATACCTTTCAAAGGTCTTGTTATGGGATTGACGTTGGAGCCTCTGCTCATGTCATACCTGGTTGCAAAGTTTTGCAGGTGACAGCGCCTTTACTGTCCGCTGTGCCTTGTTTTTGGGGATCCCACCCTACTTTATGGATACTGCTATTGGATGTCCCATGTGTAATTATTATAGATGGAGCAGGACGTGCTGTATGCTTAGAATAATACAATTCTGTGAAGTACTCACCTGTAGAATTGGTATTATACGCATACAGCACGTCCTGCTCCACCCCACCCTGGTTTTACATTTTTCTGGATCCCCTGTATGGTGATTGTTATTACTATTGTTACCAGTTGGTGGTTGGTTCTCCCGGCTTCTTTTCTCACTGCTTTTCAATACTGGGGATTTGTGGGAGGTCCCTGGGTATATGAAGGGCCGGGAGGAGCCTGTTTTTGCATGTCTGTAGTGAACAGCCCCCTCTGGCGGAGTATTACCCATGTGTAAGTATTATAGATGGAGCAGGACGTGCTGTATGCGTATAATACCAATTCTACAGGTGAGTACTTGACAGAATTGTATTTTTCATGTCCCGGATGCCGTCAGATCCAGCAATTGCGCAGGGACTGCAAGCAGCAGTAGCGATTTTGTTAAACATGGCTGTCATCTGCATAGTGCCTCCAGCGGAAAGGGGTTTGGGGTTTTACTCCAACCTATTCACAGTACCCAAAAAGGACGGCTCTGTCGGCCTATCCTAGACCTAAGGAGATTCAATCAATTTATCCGTTTCAGAAAATTCCGCATGGAGTCTCTGCGATCAACGATCGATGCTCTCCGTCAGGGGGACTTCATGACATCCATAGACATCAAGGATGCTTATTTGCACATTCTTATTTTCCGGGTCACCAGAGATTTCTCAGGTTCTCGATAGAAGACCAGCATTATCAATTTGTGGCCCTGCCATTCGGCCTTACCTCGGCCCCAAGAGTCTTTACCAAGATGCTGGCAGGAGTGATGGCTATATTCAGGGTCCAGGGCATATGCATTGTGCCTTTTCTGGACTATCTTCTTATCGCGGCCTCCTCCCTCGAACAATCAGAGTTGGACACCAGGACTGTGGTCTCTACGCTAGAGAGGTTCGGATGGGTAATAAGTTACCCCAAATCCTCTCTGTCCGTCCAGGGAAATTCCCTTCCTGGGCCTGATTCTGGATACATTTCGAGGTTTTTCTTCCTCAGTCCAAAATGGTTCTGATTTAGGACTTGATTAATCTATTCTTGTCCAACCCTCGTCAGTCTATCCGTCTAGGGATGAGACTAGTGGGATTGATGGTAGCTGCATTCGAGGCAGTCCTGTTTGCCCAGTTTCACATAAGGACGCTTCAGCTCTTCCTCTTGGCAAAGTGGGACAGGTGCCCACTATCATTGAATCAGACTTGTCTATTGTCTCCCCACATTTTGCAGTCCCTTCAGTGGTGGTTAATATCGCTCAACCTCCAGAAGGGCAAGTCATTTCTGACTCCGTGTTGGGAACTGGTTACCACGGATGCCAGCCTGGTGTGCTGGGGGGGGGGGCTTCTGGAAGAAGCATCAGTTCCAAGGATTGTGGGGGCCTCAGGAGGCTCATTCTCCAATCAATGTATTAGAGCTTCGGGCCATACGTCTTGTTCTACTTCGACTGACCCATTTCTTACAGGGTCTGCCAGTTCAGATTCGGTCAGACAACCGAACAGCTGTTGCATACATCAATCACCAGGGAGGGACTCGCAGTTGGGGTGCCCTCCGGGAAGTGTCTCTGATCCTTCAGTGGGCAGAGATCAATGTTCCCTGCATATCAGCAGTTTACATTCCGGGGATAGAGAATGTGGAGGCAGACTCCCTGAGCAGGGGATGTTCTCGCCAGGGAGAATGGTCTCTCAATCCAAGGGTCTTTCAGTTTCTCTGTCACAAGTGGGGTGCTCCACAGTTGGACCTGTTTGCTTCTCGCCACAATCACAAGCTGCCAGCTTTTGTGTCTCTATCCCAGGATCCTCTGGCAGTGGCAGCGGATGCCATGTCTCTGGCCTGGAAGGATCTGGGGTTCCTATATCTGTTTCCCCCATTCTCCATGATCAGCAAGGTGGTGCGCAAGTTAGCACCGGAGGAGGCGCCGGCAATTCTGGTGGCGCCAAGGTGGCCAAGACGTCTGTGGTACGCAGACGTCGTAAGGCTGGCAGTGGATCGTTTCCATCTGCCTCTTCTTCCAGATCTCATCACTCCGGGTCAACTTTGTTACCCCAATTTACAAACGCTGGCTTTGACGGCATGGCTGCTGAAGTCTCCATCTTGAAAGAAGGTCTTTCTGATGTGGTTATTCAGACTCTTATTAGAGCTAGGAAGAAGTCTTCCTCTGTCATTTATTACAGGACTTGGAGGTCCTATATTAAATGGTGTGAATCCAGGGCTTTGCCCTGTAGAGTATTTTCTATTCCTAGAATTCTGGAATATCTGCAACAAGGTCTGGATATGGGATTCCAGATTAGTACTTTGAAAGGGCAAGTCTCTGCCTTGGCTATCTTCTTTCAGAGGTCGTTTGCTCTTCATCCTTTGGTTAAGACTTTTTTCCAAGGAGTCGCGCATGTGCGGCCTCTCAGAAAGCCTATACTTCCTGTTTGGGACCTTAACCTAGTGCTTTCAGCTATGCAGGCCGCTCCCTTTGAGCCTTTGCAGGATATTCCTCTTCCTATTCTTACTCAGAAGGTTGCCATTTTGGTTGCTATTACTTCTGCCCGCCGAGTTTCTGAACTGGCGGCTTTGTCTATTCTAGCCCCTTATTTTGAGAGGCATCAAGATAAGGTTGTTTTCCGTTTTAAACCGGATTTCCTTACTAAGGTGGTGTCTGCTTTCCACCTAAATCAGGATATAGTTCTTCCTTCCTTGTGTCCTAAACCTAGTAACGACAAGGAAAGGGTCTTACATTCTTTGGATGTAGTTCGTTGTGTTAAGTATTTAGTTACTACTTCGGCCTTCTGCAAGACGGATGCCTTTTTTGTTGTGCCTTCTGGGCCCAAGAAGGGTTTTGCTCCTGCCAAATCTTCCCTTAGTAAGTGGATACGTCAGGCCATCATTGGGGCCTATTTGGTTAAGGGGAAGGTTCCCCCTTTTCGTGTCACTACTCATTCCTGGGCTTTTCAGCACCAGGCTTCTGTTGAACAGGTTTGCAAGGCTGCGACTTGGTCTTCTGTGCATACTTTTTCTAAGTTTTATAAGGTTGATGTGCGGGCCTCAGCGGATGCTGCTTTTGGCTGCAAAATTCTGCAAGCTGCAGTAATTTAATTTATGCATTATTCCTTGGGGATCCCCACCCATTATAGACACTTCTGTTGGATGTCCCAAGTGTCATGAATGTTTGGAAATGGGGTGTGTGACATACTAGGAATAATACCATTTTGTGAGTACTCGCCTGTAAAATGGTTATTACGAGTATGTCACACCCCCCACTTCCCCCGCCCTTTTTTGTTCTAAGGGATCCTTTATATGGTGATTTATTATTTTCAAACTATTTTTCAATCGAATATAATTTGCTCTTCCTGGTTCTTCACTGCTTTTTAAAAAGACTGAGGAATAGTGGGAGGAACCCAGTACTTATGGACCAGGAGGGGCTCCTTTTTCCATGTCATCTCTGCAAGATCGCCCTCTACAGGCCGGGTTCCCAAGTGTCATGAATATTTGGAAGTGGGGTGTGTGACATACTCGTAATAACCATTTTGCAGGTGAGTACTCACAAAATGGTATTTTTTTTTTTGCATAAATCTTCCAATCTTTTTGCATCCTTTAGCATTTTGCTCCCTTTTGGAAGCTTCATGTAACAGAATTTTGGATACAGGAGATTATTTCCTCAGGTTACAAAATCGAATTGGGAGCCTCCTCTGAGGTTTTTTTTTTGGTCAAGGGTATTCTAGAATCCAGAGAAAGCAGAAGCACTTAGATCCACTGTAGCCCATCTATTGCAGATTGGAGTTGTCTATCACATTCCCCTTTTTAGAGAGAGGTCACCGTTTTTATTCCAATTTGTTTATAATTCCCAAAGAAGGACGGTTCCATACATCCAATGTTAGATCTCAAGGGCCTCAGCAGTTTCGTCTGTATGAGGAGATTTCACATCTTTTAGGTCCATAGTGATGACGCTTCAGCCAGGGGACTTTATGACCACATTGGATATAAAGGATGCATACTTGCATATCCCAATCTTTCCATTTCATAAAAAATGTTTGTGCTTTCCAGTAGAAGGCCTACACCTTCAGTTTGTGGCTTAGCCCTTTGCCCAGTCTTCAGCCCCAAGGGTGTTTACCAAAGTCTTGGCTCTTTTATTTTAAAGTGGACCAACACCCAGGAGTGATCCGCCCGGGAATCTATAAGATTCCCGGGCTGATCACCTCCCTCACCGCGGGGCATCCGAGATCGGGATGTCCCGCGGGGTGAAACCCCCCCAAAAGCCCCAAAAAACCTTACCTTATTGGCGACGGATCAGCCGCCCCGCCTCCCGCGCGCCCCTCTAGCAGTGCCCGCGCCGGCCGTCTGTGAATGGCCGGCGCGCGCCCTGTAAGAGGGACGCGTGGGAGGCGACGGAAAAGGTACGTTTTTGGGGGGGGTTTCACACAGCGGGGCATCCTAATCTCGGATGCCCCGCTGAAGTGGACCAACACCCAGGATAGTGAAAATCCTGGGTGTTGGTCCACTTTAAGAAACTAGGGGATGCAGATTATCCCTTTCTTAGACTATCTGTTGTTCAAGACCCCATGCTTTCAGTAAGCCCAAAAGGATACAAAGACTGCCTTATCTACTCTAGAAAGATTTGGTTGGATAGTCCACTATCCCGGATCGCATATCATGTCCTCGAATCATCTCATTCCTAGGAATTGCATTAGACACATCTCAGGCCAAAGTATTTCTTCTGGAACAAGAGAGACACTCACTTCAGGCCAGGGTACTCTTGACCTGCCCTCTTCCAATAATTCATCAGGGAATGGGTCTGTTGGGCCTGATGGTGTCTTGCTTCGTGTTAGTGCCTTCTGCATAGTTTCACACCAGACCCCCCTGCAGACAGAATTGCTCTTGATCTGGGTTTGAGCCACAGAAGCTGTGTGTCACACCTTTTACTTGACACACTCAACAAGACAATCCCTATTCTGGTGACTGAATCCTCAGCCTCCCAAATCTTATCTTCTAGTACAATGGAAGACTGTCACCACGAATGCCAGCCTAAAGGGTTGGGGGGGTGTCATGGGGTCACAATCGATCCAGGGACCGCGGGGATCGGGGCAGAGCTGACTCCCCATAAATATCCTGGAGCTGAGAGCAATTCTACTGTCTTTCACACATTGGACCTCTAATCTGATGGGTTATCCTGTCCGAATTCAATTCGACAACCTGACGGCAGTAGCATATATCGACCATCAGGGGGGTACCAGGAGCAAGAGAACTCTCGAGGTGAGCCGAATCTTACTTTGGGCGGAGATGAATGTTTGATGTATTTCGGTGATCCAGATATCAGGAGTAAACAGCTGATCACCTAAGCAGGGCAATCCTGCATCAGGGAGAATGGTCCCTCAGTCAGAGTTTTGCACTCAATTTGCATGCGTTGGGGGCTCCCAGATGTAGATTTCCAAGTCCTGACACAATCTCAAGGTTCTGAAATTTGTGTCTCGGTCCAGAGAACCTCTAGCAATAGCAACAAATGCACGGACCCTTCCTTGGCAAGCATTCAGGCTTCTCTATGCGTTCCCTCCGTTTCCACTTCTGGTTCAAGTACTAAAAAAGATAGCCCGTGAGGGAATCTATTCTGGTGGCTCCTCCTTGGCCAAGGAGAAGCTGTTTCTCAGACATAGTAAGGATGTCGGAAGGCGAGCATTGGCGGTTTCCTGGCAATCCAGATCTCCTCACACAGGGGCCCTAAGGCACCCCAATTTGCAAGTTCTGGCTTTGATGGCCTGACTATTGAAACCTCCATCCTGGCAGAGAGAAGTATATCTGCCAGAGTCATCCAGACCATGATTCAGGCCTGTAAGCAGACTTCATCAAAGATTTATCAGAGTCTGGTGAGTATTCATCACTTGGTGCAGATCTAGAGGTTTTGCTTGTAGAACGTTTTCGGTTTTCAGAATTTTGGAATTTGCAGAAAGGTCTTTTTAAGGGTCTTAAGTTGAGTACTCTAAAGGGAAAGATATCTGCTTTTCTCCAAGTATACAGCACATCCTGTTCCAGATATTCCTTACTCCTGGGTTATTCCGCCTTAAGATGGCGTTGGACTGCAGGAAGACTTGTAGCCACTCCCGGCCCTATAAATAGCCAGGAACCTCCCACTAATTACCAGTGTTTCTCTGCAGTCTGGGCTGCAAAGATAGAAGATGGCTCTCTACAGCGCAGGGAGCGGGCTTTTCAAGCCTATGGCCCCGCAGGCTTATTTCCTCCCGTTCTGGACCCACTGCCTCCCAGCCACGACTGACGGTTCGGGTGAAGGTAGGACAGCACTAGGGTCAGGTTCTGAAGGAGCGCTGCTCCGGGCCGCAAGACCCTGTACCAAAGGGTAGCCGGCGACAGGCTTTTTTATGATGAACCTCTTTGGGATGCCCCAGCCCTAAATCTCGGGCCCTTTATAATCTTCCCCTTACCTCCCTTCCCCCTAGAGGTTGTGCGGGACCCCCTCACTATGGCCCGTGCGGCTGGCAGGGGGCGTCCGGGGAGCCCGTTATTGTGCATGCTTTTACTATTGTGTTTATTGCTATGGCGTGCGTGCAGGCCGTTGTACGGCGCTCCACGGTGGTTGGCGCTTTTTTACTACCTCTTTTGGCTTCAGTCATGGCGCCGGCGGCCCACGTGCTCTGTTTCGTGCTCTTCGGGGGGGGGGGGGGGGGGGGGGGAACCGCGGTTTGACGCGTTCTGCATCATGCGCCCGTGGTCCGCCCCTCTAGGTACTGCTGCCGGCGCCATTTTGTGACCTCGTTCTTGCGGTGCTGCGACGCGGTCTAGCTGTGATCTGATTCTCCCTGCCTACTGTCCGCTTGGTCCGTGAGTCCCTTACGGGGGTTTTTTATATGGATTTACTCTGTATGCGCTGGGGATGCTTATTTTGTGCTTTATGTTTTGCAGGCGGGTCACCTTTGACTGTGGTTCTCCCGGACCCTGCCCTTTGTCAATCTCCCACCTTCCCTAGCGGGTTTTAGGGGGCATCCCACTAAGGGTGGCTATTGCTAGCTGTGTCCCTGTACTGGCTTGCGCCTGTATCAAAAATCACCATATGGAGGCTTCCGGGGATAATGTGCTTGAGGTTCCTTCGGGACAAGCCCAGCTGTGTATTGTGTGTGTGGGGTATCCCCTGTGAGTGACTGTGTCAGGGAAATGCCAAGAAGCAGCATTTAGCTCCCGCTGCTTCCCTCTTTCCTGTTGAGGATGAGGGATTTTACTCCTTTTCTGGCCTTTAACCCCTGGAGGAGGGGGAGTTGTTCTCTGACTCAGAATCCTCTGAGCAACAATCCAAGTTATATGGTGGTACCGGGTCTCCTTTTGTAGAAGACCCATGGTCCTCAGATGACACTGACAGGTTATTGACTCACATTTTTGAAATGCTTTGTATTTCACCTCCTGCCTTGGCTCCACAGCAGCAGGGTGAGCTTTTCCATACTGTTAAACCACGCTTGGAGTTCCCTGAGCAGAGTCCCTTTAATAATCTGGTGCTCAAAGAGTGGGAACGGCCTAGTAAGCTTCCTGGGGTGCCCAAGAGTTGGGACAGGAGGTATCCCTTCCCTGCTGATGTAATTAAGCGTTGGTCATGTCCTTCCGAGGTGGACGCGCCCGTTCTAGGGTTGTCAAATACATCTGTGATGCATTCTCCTGACACTACTACCCTGCGGGACGGTGAGGACCGGCGCATGGACCAGCTGTCCTGTCATGCCTTTGCCTGTGTGGGGACTGCTCTGCGCCCGGTTTGTGCCTCTGCCATAATGGCTATTGCTATTAAAGGGCTGCTTAAGTGTCTCTTAGATGGGACCTCTGACGCGGGAGAAGAGGATTATAGATCTCGCATAGATTCTTTCTGCCATGGATGATGCCATTAGAATGTGTGGTAGGACTTCTGCCCTTTTGGTGGCTACACTACGCTCTGTCTGGCTACGTCAGTGGGTAGCTGATAATGCTGCTAAGGCGGCCCTCACTGGTTTTCCTTTTAAGGGGCTGCGACTCTTTGGTGAACGATTGGACCTGTTTGCCAGGGGCGGTAGGTTTCCTCCGCGTAGGAGGCTGCCACGGCCCTTTCGGGGGACTGGTGCCTCTCTCCCCTCCTTCCGCGCTTCCAGAGCTGGTCGAGGAGTTTCCTTTGCTGGAGCACGCAGAGACTATTGGGGCAGGGGTAGAGGACGTGGCCGGCCCAGTCTCTCATGGGGTCCCAAGCCCCCTCAGGCATGAGGAGGCGCCCTCACCCATCCGGGTGGGGGGACCGCTTTGGCTCTTTGCTTACGTCTGGAGGCGACGCATAGCAGACAGGTGGATCCAGGAGCGTCCTCCCCCCCCCCCCCCCCCCAAAACCCCGTCGGCTCAGGGCCTGCGCCTTGCGGTCCAAAACCTTCTGGAGTTGGGGGACATCGGTGCCTCTCAGGGAAAGAGGCAGAGGCTTCTATTCCAATATTCACGGTTCCCAAAGAGGATGGGTCCCTCAGACCCATCCTGGATTTAAAGCGCCTCAACAAGTTTGTCAGATTTAAGCATTTTCGCATGGAGACCCTACTCTCAGCAGTCAATTCACTGCGCTGGGGCGACTTCTTGACCTCTGTAGACATCAAGGACGCTTACCTTCATGTACCAATCTTTGCAGGCCATCAGAAATTTCTCAAGTTCGCTCTGGAGAATCAGCACTACCAATTTGTGGCTTTACCTTTCGGTATCACCTCGGCTCCCAGGGTATTCAACAAGGTGCTGGCGGGCGTGATGGCTTTGTTGAGATCTCAGAGCATTCGCATCCTTCCTTATTTGGACGACATTCTGATCGCGTCTCAGTCCTTCTAGCAGGCCGAGCCGGATACCCAGATGGTGGTGTCCACACTCGAGTCCTTCAGCTGGGTGAGCAACCATCCCAAGTCTTCCCTGTCCCTGTCACTGGTGAGGTCCTTTCTGGACTCTGGATACATCTCAGGTCAAGGTTTTTCTCCCCCAGCAGAAGGTGGAGAGTCTTCAAACTCAGGCCCAGTTTCTACTTTCTTGTCCTCGTCCCTCCATCCGGCAGGGAATGCAGCTGGTGGGCCTGATTGTTTCTTGCTTCGAAGCAGTACCCTATGCTCAGTTTCACATGAGGCCTCTTCAGCTACACCTCTTATCAGTATGGGATCGGGACCCTGTGTCCCTGGATCAGGTGTGTGTTCTGTCCCCCCTGGCCAGACGGTCCCTCTCGTGGTGGCTGGACTCAAGGAACCTCCTGGTGGGCAGAACCTTTCTGTCCCCTTGCTGGGAGATTGTCCACCACAGATGCCAGTCTGACAGGTTGGGGGAGCTTCTGGAAGTCCTTGAAATTCCAGGGTCAGTGGGGCCCCCAAGAGGCCCATACTCCAATCAACATTCTGAAACTGAGGGCGATAAGGTTGGTTCTCGCCCAACTGACCCCACACCTTCGGGGTCGGGCTGTTCAGATCCTCTCGGACAAGCAGACAGCGGTTGCCTACATTAATCATCAGGGTGGGACCCGGAGCAAGAGGGCCCTCAAGGAAGTGTCCCGGGGGTGGAAAATCTGGAGGCAGACTCCCTGAGCAGGAGGACTTCTCGTCTGGGAGAATGGTCCCTCAGCAACAGGGTGTTTCGTTCTCTGTGCCACCGCTGGGGTCAGCCAGATGTGGATCTGTTTGCATCCCATCACAATCACAAGCTTCCAGTCTGTCTCTCTGTCCCAGGTCCCTCTGGCCTTCGCCATGGATGCACTAAATGTCTTGGAAGAACTTTCGGCTCCTCTGTGTTCCCTGCGTTTCCTCTGCTGGGCAGGTTGCTGCGCAAGATAGCCCAGGAAGGGGTGCCAACCATTCTGGTGGCCCCCTGTTGGCCAAGAAGGGTGTGGTTTGCAGACATCGTGCATTTGGCAGTAGATCAATACGCCCTGCCCAAGGATCCAGACCTGCTCACTCAGGGACAGCTACGCCATCCCAATTTACAAACGCTGGCTTTAATGGCCTGGCTGCTGAAACCTCCATCTTGATGGGGAAGGGGCATGTTTCAGCTTTGGATATTTTCTTCCAAAGATCTTTTGCCAGCCACCGTTTGGTTAAGACCTTCTTCCAGGGGGTGACTCACGTGCGCACGCCACGTAAGCCTATGTTACCAGTCTGGGATTTGAATTTGGTTCCATCTGCCATGCAGGGTCCTCCTTTTAAGCCTCTGCGTGAGGCTGCTTTGCCTATTTTGACTCTTAAGGTAGCCTTTTTGGTGGCTATTACTTCTGTTAGGCGTGTTTCTGAGTTGACGGCGCTTTCCATCAAACCTCCTTACTTTGAGCGACACCAGGACAAGGTGGTGTTTCGTTTTAAGCCAGATTTTCTGCCTAAGGTTGTGTCTGCATCTCATCTCAATCAGGACATTGTTTTGCCTTCTCTGTGATCCTAGTATATTCTCTGGATGCGGTCAGGACTATGAAGTTTTATCTGGTAGCTACTGAGTCCTTAAGGAAGACTAATGCTCTTTTTATTCTCCCTTCTGGACCTAGGAAGGGTTTGCCTCCGGCTAAATCCACTATCAGTAAGTGGATCCGTCAGGCGGTGGTGCAAGCCTATTCTGCTAAGGGGAAGGAACCTCCCTTCCGCCTTACTGCTAATTCCACTCGTGCTGTTGAAGCCTCTTGGGCTTTTCAGCACCAAGCTTCTGTTGAACAAGTTTGCAAGGCCGCTGCTTGGTCTTCTGTTCATATCTTTTCAAAGTTTTACAAGGTTGATGTTAGGGCCTCAGCTGACGCTGCTTTTGGCCGCAAAGTTCTGCAGGCGGCAGTGGTTTAAACTGCCTGCCGTTGCTTTTTGGGGATCCCACCCTACCTTATGGACACTGCTATTGGATGTCCCAGGAGTAAGGAATATCTGGAACAGGACGTGCTGTATACTTGGAAAAATACAATTCTGTGAGTACTCACCTGTAGAATTGGTTTTATAAGTATACAGCACGTCCTGTTCCATCCCGCCCTTGTTATCATTATTCATGGTTACCTCTATATGGTGATTGTTCAAATGTTCATTTTGGGTTCTTATTTATTTTTGATTCTCCCGGCTTCTTGTATAACTGCTTGTCAACACTGGGAATTAGTGGGAGGTTCCTGGCTATTTATAGGGCCGGGAGTGGCCACAAGTCTTTCTGCAGTCCAGTGCCATCTTGTGGCGGAATAACCCAGGAGTAAGGAATATCTGGAACAGGATGTGCTGTATACTTATAAAACCAATTCTACAGGTGATTACTTACAGAATTGTATTTTTTTTTCTGCAGAAACCCATTGCTGAAAATAAACATTTTTTGCAGGGTGTCACCCATGTGCATCCTCCCCATAAGTCTGCTTTGCAGGTTTGAGACTTAAACTTTTTCAGTTTTTTCAGCTTTTCAGGTTCCTCCCTTTGAACCACTGGCAGAAGCGTCAGTAAGCTTAACACTTAAGATGATCCTTCTAGTGGCAGCCTTATCGGTTAAGCTGATTTTTGCAAGAGGACAAGGCTGTCTTCCGTTTTAAGCAGGACATTCTGCCTTCGGTGGTCTCCCATTTCCACCTTAATGAAGAGGTGGTTTTACCCTCTTTATGTCCAGCTTCGGTCAGCCGTAAGAGTTCTTCACTCCTTGGATGGAGTAAGAGTCCTTAAATATTATATCTCGGCTATGCAGATGTTTCACAAGTCTGACTCCTTATTTATTATATGTGAGGAGCCACAAAAGGTTCTACCCTCAGCCAATGGATTAGACAAGCGGTGAAAAGGGCCTACACCTCCAAGGGTAAGAATCCTCCTTTTCGGGTTACCGCCCACTCTACGCGGGCAACCGGAGCTTCCTGGGCCTTTACACACCAGGCTTCGGTGTTGCAGGTATGCAAGGCTGCTACTTGATCTTCTTTTCATTTACCAAATTTTATAAGATAGATGTTAGAGCGTTGGCGGATGTCCCCTTAGGTAGGAAGGCATTGCAGACAGTAGTAAGCTCTTCAGCTAAGGTTTGATACTTGGACACACTACTCATTTAACCCTTTAAATGCCAAGCACGTAGTTTCTACGTGGTTGCTTCTCCTACCGTTAAGTGCCAAGCACGTAGAAACTACGTGCCTGGCATTTACCCCTAACAGTTAAAAAACTGAAAAAAAAAAACACTTACCTCTGGTATCCCTGTGAGGCTGGGGGTCCCCTCTTCCTGGGGGGGGGCATCCGATCCCCCCCCCTGTCGTCCTCAGTCTTCGGGGGGGGCCTAAACCGGCCACTCCCCCGTTTTCCCCGCTGGCAGTATCTGTTAAAAAAAAAAAAAAAAAACAGCCGCTCGCTCACCTCCTCGCCCGATCCCTCCGCGCCGCCTTCTCTCCACCGGGGGGGGGTCCGATCCCCCCTCTGGACTCCGCAGGCTTCGGGTGAGGACCCTCTTCCGGGTCCTCACCGCTTCTAATGGTGGCGATGGCCGCCGCCTCTTGTGGGAGGCAGCGGCCCCGCCTTTTGTGGGAGGAGCGGGATGACGTCATCCCGCTCCTCCTATACCCTGGCTGAGCACCGGCATCTGTCAGATCGGGGCAGGGCGGGTGTGAGGCGAGGAGGCTCCGATCGGCATCTCCTCTCATCCTGCGCCCTGCGCCGATCACTATAGGCATCTGACAGATGCCGGAGCTGCAAGAGTGGCGCGGGACAGCGACGTGGGACCCAGGATCGTATAGTAAAAAAAAATAATAATAAATGTCTTTTTTCTGTGTCCGTGTCATTATTTTTTACTTTTAACCCCTTGTGAACTGGTAACGGGTCCATGACCCCTATACCAGTTCACAAGGCTGGGGGGGTGGCAAGTCACCTGCGCTAGCGGGTGATTTGCCATTAACCCCCGGCACCCCCATTACCTGCCTCCCCAAAGGCCGGGGGGGCAGAAGAGCCCGAGCCCATGGGCTATGCGGGCTTGTAGCCTGCAGGGCCAGGGGCCACAAAAGCTGGCCCCTGTGCCCTGTTTCTACAAGCCCTGCATAGCTGGTCCCGGGCTGGTTACTTTGGGTAAGGGGGACCCCATGTCAAATTTATTCTAAGTATGTCCACACCCCGCTTCAAGACATTACATGTGGGTATACTGACCTGTAGATGGCGATCTTGCAGAGATGTCAATAAAAAAAAGGTAAGACCCTCCCGGCCCATAAATACCTGGGACCTCCCACTCATTCCCCCAGTCTTTCATCTCTGCAGAGGGGAGCAAGTCAGAAGATGATGTCTCCTCCTTGCAGGTAGCCGGGATGACTCCCGGCCTTCTATTCTTCTATTTCTGCCCGGATCCCCTTATTTAAATGACTTGCCTCTCAGCCTAGGCTGCTGGTCCGGGCAAGGGTAGTTGGCACCCCTGGTGCTTAGGAGTCATGAGACCCCATAACAAGGGGTAGGCGGCTATTCTGGTTGGTGATCCAGGTTTGGGATGCCCCGTCCCTTGGCTTTACCCTGGCATTGATTCCCCCTCTCCCGGCTACCTTTAGAGGGGGGGGGGCGGGTCCCTTATGGATTCATCCCATTTATTGTGTATGTATGGTGCTTTAACTGGGTGTGTGTTTTACTGTTGGACTGGCGCCGGCGGTCACGCGGCGCCGGCCTCCGGTGTGCGGCAATGGCGGCTGTGAGCGCCCATGAGGGTTTCTTCTCCTCAGGGCGGGGGGGGGGGGCAGGGCCGGGCGCCCTGAGTCTTCCACTTCCCCTCCTGCCTGGTGTGCGGTATTTAGGTGAAGGTCGGGTGAGTGGCCTGTGGCCCATCAGATGCATCTGTTATTAACTCTTTATGCATTGCTAGCATGGTCTGAGCGTGTGTTTTTTGTTTGTGTGTTCCAGGTGGACCATTGATTCTCCCGGTCCAGGGTCCCTGGTTAAATTTTAGTTGGCTTAAAATCCTCCCACTCAGGACTTAAAGGGGCATCCCAGGTTGCATTATTGCGTAATTTCCTCGGAGCATTATATATATATATATATGTATATATATATATATATATATATATATATATATATATATATATATATATATATATATATATATATATATATATATATATATATATATATATATATTATATATATATATATATATATATATATATATTATATATATATATATATTAAAAAAATCACCATATGGAGGCTTCCCCGGATACTGGGCTTGTGCCCCCCTCGGGGCAATCCAGGCTGTGTTTGGGGTGTGGGGTATCCCTTTTGGGGGATAATGTATTTCTTTGTGTACCCTGTGCGCAGCGGTCTATTACGCGGCAGACCGGATCTCAGGCGTCCGGTTCTGCTCCGCCAGTCTCCTCTCCGTCTCCCCCTCGCTTGACACGTACCCCGTGTGATGTGGTCATTGGCGGGGAGTCGCAATCTGAGATGTGTGCCAGATTGGCCAATCTTGAAAGATTATTTTCCAGTGCCGTTGCTAAAAAGGCCACGGCAAAGAGAAAACATTTGTATACGGCCGCGCAGGGACTTGATAGGGAGGATTTTGACTCCCTGGATTGGTCTGATTGTTCCCCGCGTGAGGAAGGGGAGCTGTATGAGGAGTCTGAGGGCTCTGATGATCAGCAGTTTGTGGGCGCTGATACCGAGCAGGGCCAGGGGTACTCCTTGGATACCTCTAGGGTCCTGGCTCATATGTTTGAGGTCTTGGCTATTTCTCCCCCCGAGGCGGCTCCTCCGCTGAAGGTGGAGTTCTTTGAAGTGACCAAGCCGCGCTTGGAATTTCCTTATCAAAAGCATTTTGATGGTATCATTCTCAAGGAATGGGAGAGGCCGACTCGGCTTCCGGGTTGGGACAGGAAATAACCCTTTCCGGCGGACGCGGTGAAGCACTGGTCGCCCCCCCAAGGTGGATGCTCCTGTTTTGGGGTTGTCCAGCTCCTCAGTCCTCCATTCTCCGGAGTGCACTACTCTCAAGGATGGTGAGGATAAACGCATTGACCAGATGGCTTGTCATGGTTTTGCCAGTGTTGGATCGGCCTTGCGGCCGGTTTGTGCTTCTGCGCTTTTATTGGTAGCTGCCAGGTTGGTTGTTAGAGGACTGTTGGCCTCTTCCGGGCTTGACCCGGCTAGTGAGGAGTTTGCCGACCTTAAGCGCTGTGAGTTATTTTTGTCTTTTGTGCTGTCCGCCCTGGACGACACATTGGTGATGTGTAGCAGAGCTTCGGCCTTGCTTGTGGCTATCCGGCGGTCGGTTTGGTTACGCCAGTGGGCGGCTGATTTTGTGTCCAAAAAGTCGCTTACGGCCCTTCCCTTTGTGGGGTTGTGGCTCTTTGGAGAGAGGTTGGATTCGGTGGCAAAGGGAGGTAAGTTACCTCAGCGTAAAAAGCAGTGTTGCCCCTTTCGGGGGGCGGCTGCCTTCTCTTAGTCCTTTCGTGGGGCTAGAGTTGGCAGGGGTTCGGCTTTCCCCTCGTCCAGAGGTGATTCCTGGACCAGGGGCAGGGGTCGGGCCCGTCAAGAACACAGTTGGGGCTCCAAGCCTAGAGCCGCTGCCAAGCTGGCTCAGCAATGAGGGGGCGCCCTCACCCTTGCGGGTGGGGGGACGGCTGCAACTCTTCTCCCGGGTCTGGGTCCAAGAGGTCTCGGACAGGTGGATTCAGGAAGTGGTGTCTTCCGGTTACAAGCTGGAGTTCGAGTTCCGCCCCCCTCACAGATTCTTCAGCTCTCGGGTGCCGTCTGGCCGCACAGGGGCTTCGGGCAGCAGTAGCAAGTCTCTTGGACATGGCTGTCATCTGTCCGGTGCCCCTTTCAGACCGGGGCCTGGGCTTCTATTCCAATTTGTTCACGGTGCCCAAGGAGGACGGATCCGTTTATTCTTGGTGTGCCACACACCCCGCTTCACTTCTAAATATTCATCAATTAATGGGTTAACCCTTTCGCTGCCAGCCTACCTGGAGTTTTTGTCACCCTTGGTGCCAGACCATTTTGAACTATTTTGCGCTCCCCATGTTCAAATGTGATTTTTGAAGGGATTTTCAGGGATTTCCCAGGAAAATGATATATTGTTTTTTTCAGAAGAGTCTGGGCTTCAACATGCGATGTCTTGTTTGGCCTTTTTTTTGTGTATTCTCAATACTTTTGGGTGAAATATGTGCAAAAAAATAAAAAAAAAATCTATTTTTTGCAATTTGTAGTGTTTTTTTGTAATAAAAAATGTAAGTTTGTCAATAAAATCTTATTGCGTGTGAAACCCCGATTTCTCCCGGTTACAGCGGTTCCACATATTTATAGGTAGACACCCTTTCCTGCCCAGGAGACTCCCCCAAACTGAAACAGCGCTTTAGGGGATTTTTAGAAAAAAATACAACTGTGATATGCACTATGTGCACCTTGCAGTTTTTCCAGAAAAATAACCCTTTACATTTGAAATACCCCCAACAAACTATATATTCTCTGGAAGTACACACCTCAAGCTTTCTAGGTGTACCAGGCTTGTTGATGTGGCCACAGTTTTCTGGAAGTAATCCCTCAATGTATTCTTTGGTTGCAAAGAGTTTCCCTAAAAAAAGGATAAAAAAGCAGAATCAAAGCAACATTTTCCTAAAAAAACTATATACAAACAAAAAAAAACAAGTATAATCTGAAAAAGCAACCTCCCCCGAACAGAACGATACCCAACATGCATAGCTACTGTCAAGGGAAGAGTTGCCAAACACCCCAAAGTAAAGCATGCGCATAACGGTAATTTTTCTTGAAAATTTCAGCTCTGCAGACAAGGTGCACACCTTGCGATTTTTCAACCAAAACAACCCTTTACATTTGGAATATCCCCCATAAACCATATATTCCCTGAAAGTACACATGGTAAGCTTTCTAAGCGTACCCAGCTTGTTGTAGTGGGCTCATCTTTCTGGAATTGATCCCTCAAAGGATTCTTTGGTTGCGCAGGGTTTCCCTAAAAAATGTATAAAAAAGCAGAATAAAAAACACCTTTTCCTAAAATATAAATATGCAAACCAGAAAAAACAAGCTAAGTCTGAAAGCGCAAGGTCCCCCGAACAGAACAATACCCAACATGCATAGGTACTATTAACCCTTTTAATTGCCAGCCTACTTGAGATTTTGTCACCCTCTGTTGACAGGTCATTTTTCCCCATTTTGCGCCATGTTTTGCGACATTTTTGCTGGAATTTTCAGGAAAATTATATATATATATTTTTTGCAGCAGAGTTTAGGCTTTAACATGTAAATGTAAATTTTATTCTCTTTTTTTACAATATTATTGATATTAAAAAAAAGTAAATAAAAAACTTTTTTAGAAAATTGCCTCCTTTATTTTAAATAAAAAATGTATTTTATTAAAGAAAACCGTATTGCATGTGAAAGCCCCATTTCTACAGATTAGAACGGTACCACATATTTATCGGTAGCCCCCCGTTCCTGCCCAGGAGACCCCCCTAACTGAAACAAGTACTTTATAACATTTACAAATAAAATACAACTACCATCCACACTACAAAGGGTTAAATCGGGGAAAAAAATGACATAGGGTCCCCCTTTTTGGGGGGATTTTTAAGGGTTAAAAACCCTTAAAAATCCAAAAAAAAACGACATGGGGGCCCCCTTACCCAAAGTAACCAGCCCGGGACCAGCTATGCAGGGCTTGTAGGAACAGGGCACAGGGGCCAGCTTTTGTGGCCCCTGGCCCTGCAGGCTACAAAGCCCGCATAGCCCGTGGGCCCAGGCTCTTCTGCCCCCCCTGGCCTTTGGGGAGGCAGGTAATGGGGGTGCCAAGGGTTAATGGAAAGTCACTCGCTAGTGCAGGTGACTTGCCATCCCCCAGCCTTGTGAACGGATATAGGGGTCTTGTGGACCCCTTACCAGTTCACAAGGGGTTAAATGTAAAAAAAAAAACACCACACAGACGCAGAAAAAAATATTTTATTATTATTTTTTTTTTTTAATACTTACCTCCCATCCATCTTCCCCTCCCAATCACTGGCTTCTGCTCATCTGCTGGAAGCCTTTTATAGCTGCTGGGTGACAGAACATAAGGGGTTAATTAAAAAAAAAAAAAAAGACATAGGGTCCCCCCTCCCAGGGGGGGCGGACCCCATTTTTTTTTTTTTTTTTTAAGGGTTAAAAACCCTTAAAAATAAAAAAAAAAATGACGTGGGGTCCCCCTTACCCAGCATTACCAGCCCGGGACCAGCTATGGGGGCTTGTAGGCACAGAGTGGGGGGGCCAGCTTATGTGGCCCCCCCACCCTGCAGCCTACGAGCCCACATACCCTATGTGGGCCCGGGCTCTTCTGCCCCCCCCTGGCCTTTGGGGAGGCAGGTAATGGGGGTGCCAAGGGTTAATGGCAAGCCACCCGCTAGCGCAGGTGGCTTGCCATCCCCCCAGCCTTGTGAACTGGTATAGGGGTCATGGACCCCTTACCAGTTCACAAGGGGTTAACAGTAATAAAAAAAAAAACACCACACAGATTAAAAAATAACTTTAAAGTAAAAAAAAGTTTTTATTTTTTAATACTCACCTCTGATCCTCAGCTTCTGTGTCCCTCGCAGCTCTGATGACAGTTATTGTCATCGCTGGCCAGTGGAGGAGGGAGGCAGGTGATCAGATCATCACCTGCCTTCCTCCTCCTGTGGCCAGCGATGACAAGTATGAGAATCGCAGCCCGGAGCCAGGACGACACCCGGAGGTGTGACGTCATAAACCCCGCCCCTTTGGCAAAATGGCGGCGCCCGTCGAGCAGGACAGGGAGAGGGCCTTTCAGGCCCTCTCCTGAAGCTGGAGAGCCAGGGGGGGCGATCGGAGGCCCTCCTGGTGAAGAGGAGACCCGGCGGGAGCAATCGATCACTAAGGTAAGTAAATGTCATTTTTATATATTTTTTTTGCTGAAGGGGGGGGGGTGGCTATTCCGGGCTCTCCCCTGCACCCGGGGGGGCCTGGGTGGGGGATCGAAGCCCCCCCGGATGAAGAGGAGACCCGGCCAGATAGAACAAGGGGTCAGGTGAGTGTTTTTTTTTTTTTACTTTTACTGTAGTAGGGGGGAAATTCAAGCCCGTAGTTTCTACGTGCTTGGCACTTAAGTGGAGTGGAAGCAAGCACGTAGAAACTACGGGCTTGGCACTGAAAGGGTTAATCCACCGCCAGGTGACGTAGTGCAGAGAGTCTTGTAACGAGCCCCCTTCCGGCCTATATATACCTGGTACCTCCCTTCAATCACCAGTATTTTTCTCTCTGCTTGCTGACAAGTCAGAAGATGGAAGTTTCCTGCTTACAGGTAGGCCGGGGTATTCTTACCCCGCCACCCCCCTTTTGGTCCATTTCTGCCCGGTTTGAGTTTGTATACCTTTATGGTGGAATGGAAGCCTCCCAGCCTAGGCTGCTCACCGGGCAAATGGTAGATGGCACTTTAAGTGCCTAGGAGCTTATCTCCTACCGCTCGACCTCATGCGTGGGGCAATGGTGATCCGGAAATGGGATGCCCCTGTCCCGAGGGTCCCCGTAGCCCCTTTCTCTCCCGTTATGGTCCCTTCTCCCTTCACTATGGGGGGGGGGTGTGAGGGTGTGCTTTAAGTATGTGTGTTTCACTTGTATCACTTCATTTCAACATGTGTGTGTGTTCATGTTATGCATTCAGTGTTATTCAGCATGTGTATACATTCGGTTTAGGTCTGCTTGGATGGCAGACTGCACTGGGTAGGTGGCTGGCCGCTTTTTAGCAGACTATTGCTTTAGTGGCCCCCTGCCCCCTTCCCCGCTGGCTTTTCATGTGCTCTTTTAGGCTGCGCTATGCGGTCTTTATTATTATCCTCCCCCCTCCGCTGCCTGGGCGCACGTGTGGTGGCCCATCTGGAGTAATCTTCAGCTGAATGGCTGTACTGATTGGCATAGGGGGGGCGGGTCCTGGTGACGCGGCATCGGGGGCGCGGCACCGACGTCATGCGGCGTTTTGCGGCGGGCCCAGCGTTTACTTCCCTTCAAAGGGAAGAGGTCGCGTGGGCGCGCGGCTGCACTTAGTTGTCTGTGCTGTGGCTGCAGTCCTGCTCTCCGGCTGCTGCCTTCGCCGGGCCAGGTAAGCGGCCCCACCCGTTGGGGCCGTTAAAATGGGGAGTGCATATCTTTTTGTAGTTGGATATGGTGGGGAGTCACATTTTATTAAGGGGGCATGATTTTGCTCATATTTAAAGGCACTTTGGTGCCATGCCTGTATGATTCTTACACATGTGAGGATCTGATTGGGGTTTCTTTTTCCTTACAGATCCCGGGATCCCTGCTTATGGTGGCCCTCTGGCTCTATGTTGCCTGGCTATTTATTGGGATATCTATTAATGCATTTATATATATATAGACTATATACTGATATATATAGTTTATTAAAGGGGACCTTAACTTAAAAAAAAAAAAAAAAAAAAATCCTCCCTTCCGGGACATTACTAATAAAGAGGCATCCCGGGTTGGCTTATGCCTTAAAAGTCCCAAGTATTGCGAATTCCATAAATCACCATATGGAGGCTTCCGTAAATTCCGGAAACGGTTCTGCTGAGCCGTTCAGGGGGTGCGTAGGGTGTGGGGTTCCAATCCCAGCTGATGATGTCTTTATTTGCATCCCTTGTGCAAAGCAGACTATTGCGCGCCAGTCCGTTGCTTCGGCTGCGGGCCCATCGCATCCTTCATCATCTCCTACCTCTCCCTCCCCGTTCTGGACCCCGCATGACACTGTCAAAAGTGGGGATTCGCATTCCGAGGCGGCGGCACAGCCCAGCCCCCGGAAAGTAGTGCCCGTTAAAGCAGCGTTAAAGGCCGCTGCAAAACGGAGGCACCTGACTCCGGTACCTTCGGCTCCACAGGACGAGCTATGTGAACCTGTGGAATGGTCCGATGGATCCCCGGACGAGGATGAATTCCCGTCAGAGTCAGATGAGCCTGCAGGTCAGCTTGTGGCTGATGTGATTGGCGATTGGTCAAAGGGGGTTGTTTTTCACACCCCCTCCATTCTGGCTCAAATGTTTAAAATTTTGAGTTTAGATCCACCTGAGGCGGCCGCCCTGCCAAAGGGTCAGTTGTTTAAGGAGCCTCAGCCGCGTTTGGTTTTTCCCAGACAACACCACTTTGAGAGGGTGGTCCTTAAGGAATGGGAACATCCCACGCGGTTATCTGGAATTTCTTCCAGTTGGGAAAAGCGTTATCCTTTTCCGCCAGAATTGGTGAAGCTTTGGTCTGTCCCTCCTGACGTCGATACCCCTGTACTAGGGCTCTCCATCACGGCTATGGTACAGTCGGCTGAGACCACTGTCCCTAAGGATGGGGAAGATCGTCGGATTGACCAATACGCTCGCCATGGTTTTATTTATTCCGGGTCAGCGTTGCGCCCGGTATGTGCTTCAGCCCTTCTTTTATTGGCAATGAAGTCCTTAATTCAGGGGCTATATGAGGATCTTAATCCCGCTTGCAAACAGTTCACTGCGCTTAAGCAGTGTGAATCTTTTGTGTCTTATGTCCTGGCCGCTCAGGACGATGCGCTGGCTATGAGTAGCAAGGCAGCGGCTATGTATGGCTGCGTCAGTGGTCAGCGGACGCAGCTTCTAAAAGGGTGCTTACAGCTCTCCCCTTTTTGGGGTTGCGTCTGTTCGGGGAGAAAATTGATTCAGTCGCAAAGGGTGGTAAGATGCCACAACGCAAGAGGCCTCGTGTCCCCTTTGGGGGGGCAGGTTCCGGTAGGCCCTCCTTTCGAGGATTCAGAGCGGGCAGGGGTGCTTCCTTTCCCGCTACCAGAGGTGCAGGTTGGACTCGGGGGAGGGGCCGTGGCCGGCCCACTCAGTCCTGGGGCACCAAGCCCAAACCTGCTGACAAGCTCACTCAGCAATGAGGGGCTGCCCTCACCCGTGCGGGTGGGGGGACTATTGCGACGCTTCTCCCAGGTTTGGAACCAAGTGGTTCCAGGCAGATGGATCCAGGAGGTAGTGTCGGCCAGTTACGACCTGGAATTCAAGTCTCGCCCTCCTTCACGGTTCGTTCGGTCTCGGGTGCCCATCGTTCCTTTGGCTACGCAGGGGCTCCTGGCGTCGGTAAGGGATCTGTTAGAGGTAACGGTCATCCGACCGGGGCCACACTTATAGATGGGCCTCGTTTTCTACTCCAATCTTTTCGTAGTCCCCGAGAGAGATGGGTCGGTTCATCCCGGCCTGAACTCTCATCAACACAGAGTGTTTCTTCCTTTTGCCCAAATTCACACGAGAACGCTTCAGCTTTTTCTGTTAGCGTTTTGGGACCAGCAACCTCAGTCGCTGGATCAGTCCTTCCAGTTGTCCTCCCGTGTACGGCAGTCCCTCCTGTGGTGGTTGGTCTCGACCAATCTTGTGTAGGGCAGGCCTTTCCTGACCCCCCTTTGGAAAATTGTCACCATGGACGCCAGTCTGTCGGGATGGGGCAGATTCTGGAAGGAGCTGCAGTTTCAGGGGCAGTGGGGACCTCAAAGGCCCCACTTACCCATCAATATTCTGAAACTGAGAACCATCCGTCAGGTGCTTGCTCTCCTGACTCAGCACGTTCTGGGCCTTCCGGTCCAGATGTGTTCAGACAATCAAACAGCGGTTGCTTACGTCGGTCTTCAGGGAAGGACTCGCAGTCTGAGTACTCTCAGAGAAGTGTCCCTGATCCGGACCTGGGCAGTGTTCTATGTTCCTTGTCTCTCGGCGGTTTACATTCCAGAGGTGAAGAAACAGGTAGCGGACCGGTTGAGCAAGGGCTCTCCCCGTCTGGAAGAATAGGCTCTCCATCCTCGGGTGGTTCGCTCACTGTGTCTCCAATGGGGGACCCCGGAGGTGGACCTGTTGGCCCCTCATCACTATCACAGGCTCCCGAACTTCGTGTCGCTCTCCCAGGATCCTCTGGCTCTGGCAGTGGACGCCATGTCCCTGAACTGGGGAGTTCTGGGATTTCTATACCTGTTTCCTCCGATGCCCATGCTGGGCAGGGTTCTTCAGAAGTTAGCTCTGGAAAAGGTGTACGCCGTTCTCGTGGCCCCAAGGTGGCCAAGACGAGTAAGGTTCGCAGACATCGTTCGGCTGGCAGTGGACCAGTTCGTTCTGCCTCTTCGGCCCGATCTGCTCACTCAGGGTCAATTGTGTTACCCCAATTTACCAGCGCTGGGTTTGATGGCCTGGCTGCTGAAACCTCCATCTTAGAGGAGGGTCTTTCTGATTCAGTCATTAAGTCTCTGATCAGTGCCCGGAAGAAGTCTCATTCCATCACCATAGGACTTGGAAAGCCTATATTGCTTGGTGTGAGATAAGATCTTTTCCTTGTAGGGTCCTTTCGGTCTCCAGGATTCTGGAGTTGTTACAATCAGGGCTGGACTCTGGTCTCCAGCTAAGTACGTTGAAAGGGCAGGTCTCTGCCTTATCTACATTTTTTCTGAAGCGTGTTGCGCTTAAACCTTTAGTTAAAACTTTTTTCCAGGGGGTTACGCATGTGCGGCCTCCCAGGAAACCATTACTCCCTGTTTGGGATTTGAATTTGGTTTTTTACTGCTCTTCAGGCTCCTCCTTTTGAGCCTTTGCAAGATATTGCTTTGTCTACCCTGACTCAGAAGATTGTCTTCTTGGTAGCGATCACTTCGGTCCGGCGTGTCTCAGAGTTGGCGGCCTTGTCTATCCAGGCGCCTTACTTTGAGAGGCATCAGGATAAAGTGGTCTTTCGGTTCAAGCCAGACTTTCTTCCTAAAGTTGTTTCTGCTTTTCATTTGAACCAAGATATTGTTCTTCCCTCCTTGTGTCCTAATCCTAAGAATGACAGAGAGGGTTTTGCATTGTTTGGATGTAGTACGCTGTGTTAAGTACTACTTGATTATCACGTCTCCTTTTCGTAGGACGGATTCCTTTTTTGTTGTGCCCCATGGGCCTAAGAAGGGTTTGGCACCAGCCAAATCTGCCATTAGCAAGTGGATACGTCAGGCCGTTACTGCGGCCTATTCGGCTAAGGGAAGAGTTCCCCCTTTTCGTATCACTGCTCATTCCACTCGCGCTGTTGGGACGTCTTGGGCATTTCAGCACCAAGCTTCTGTTGAACAGGTTTGTAAGGCCGCCACTTGGTCTTCTGTTCACACTTTTTCTAAGTTTTACAAAGTTGATGTGCGGGCCTCAGCGGATGCTGTTTTTGGCCGCAAAGTTCTGCAGACTGCAGTCATTTAAGTTATGCTTCACCTGGCCTTGAGATGCCCTTCCCTTGTGGACACTGCTTTTGGATGTCCCATTAATGGATGAATATTTAAGAAGTGAAGCGGGGTGTGTGGCACACCAAGAATAATACCATTTTGTGAGTACTCACCTGAAAAATGGATATTGTTGGTGTGCCACACACCCCGCTTCACCCTCACCCTTTTCGGTATTACCGAAGCATTTATATGGTGAAGCCCTTTTTTATTTGTATCAAATGTGATTTTTGAGGTTACCGGTGGAATACTGGTACCTTGTCTTTCTGCTTTTTAAATATACTGGTGATTGAAGGGAGGTACCAGGTATATATAGGCCGGAAGGGGGCTCGTTACAAGACTTCCTCTCTGCACTACGTCACCTGGCGGTGGATTAACCCATTAATGGATGAATATTTAAGAAGTGAAGCGGGGTGTGTGGCACACCAACAATATCCATTTTTCAGGTGAGTACTCACAAAATGGTATTTTTGGCTCCGAACGGACTACCCACGTTGGATGAAATAAGGGAAAAGGTCCCGGGGCAGTATGTCTCCTGGTTTCTTTATAGGCAGCTGAGTGTTTTTGTGGGGACTCAGTAGAGCGGAGTAGAATGCCCCTGACACAATTAGAGCACGTCCTCACGCATGCACCTCCTGAGACCCATGCAATCGCTGTCCTTTATCAAACCCTTTTGAGTGCACTACATGATTCCCCGCCAGGGTTAATACGGAAGTGGGAAGAGGAGCTAGGGATATCTATTTCTAGGGAGGAGCTTACCAAAATTTACTTGCTCACCCACAAATTAGCAGTCCCAAGTGTGGCTCAAAGAAACTTTAAAGTGGACCAACACCCAGGATTTTGACTATCCTGGGTTTTGGTCCACTTCGGCGGGGCACCCCGATCGGGGGTGCCCCGCTGTGTGAAACCCCCCAGAAAGCCCCAAAATCTTACCTGTCCCCGCTCCCACGTGACTGGACGGTCCAATCCCCGCCAACGTCCAGGCGGGGATCAGGAACGTCCAAGCGGCCGCCGCCGCCTCCCTCGCGTCACTTTCGGCGCGCGCGCGCCCCCGCCGGCCATTCGCAGACGGCCGGCGCGAGCACGCCTACAGGGGCGCGAGGGAGGCGGCGGCCGGCCGCCGCCGAAGATCAGGTAAGGTGTTTGGGGTTTTTTTGGGGGGTTTCACCCCGCGGGACATCCCGATCTCGGATGTCCTGCGGGGTGGGAGGTGATCGGCCCGGGAATCTTATAGATTTCCGGGCCGATCACCTCTCGGTGTTGGTCCACTTTAAGGTTCTATCTAGGTGGTACAGGTGCCCAGCAGATCTGAGCAAGTTTGACGCCTCCTGTTCTGATAGATGCTGGAGATGTCTGGTGGGGCAGGGTAACATGGTCCATATCTGGTGGAGCTGTCCTCCAATTAAGGCCCTTTGGGAGAAGATCTTTGCTATATATAGCAACATCACAGGAGAGTCGGTGCAGAACTCCCCGCGGGTGGCTCTGCTGTCTATGCTTCCCGGTCCCCTGTCCAGTGGCAAAAAGGGTGTGCTGCGCCATCTTCTGACGGCGATGAGAGCGATTATCCCAAGGCGATGGAAATCTACAACTCCGCCTTCACTAGTTGAATGGGTACGGGAGGTGGAGGTCATTCGCCGCATGGAGGAGCTGATCTCAGACGCCGAGGACACGCAGGAGAGATATACGATGACATGGGCTGGCTGGTTGGACTATAGGGACACCCACCTGTCATTGGAGGTACAGTAGGGGGGCCCTGTGTCTGCGCGCCCCTGCCTCCATCCCCCCCCCCCCCCACTTTTCATATCTTTGGCTCTATACGTGTTATGATTTGTGTTCTTACCCCTATCCATGGCCTGGAATCCGCCTTGCCCCCACCTGCACCATTACCTCCTTAATTCTATTCCCTATTCCTTCCTCACCCTCTCTTCCTCCCCCTTTCCCTTATTCTAAGTAGGTCACACACCCCGCTTCAAGATATCCATAACATGTGGGTAATACCGACCTGAAGAGGGCGTTCTGCAGAGATGATAGGAAAAAGAAAGCCCCTCCCGGTCCAGTAATACCTGGGACCTCCCACTCATTACCCAGTCTTTCATCTCTGCAGTCGGCGAGCAAGTCAGAAGATGATGCCTCCTCCTTGCACAGGGGGACTTGAGGTAGCCGGGATTATTCCCGGCCCGCTTTTTATTCTATTTCCGCCCAGATGCCCCTTTCATTCTATACATGCCTCCCAGCCTTGGCTGAGGTCTGGGCGAGGGTAGAATGGCACATTAGGTGCCCAGGAGCTATGCTCCACCGTGAGACCCTGTATTAGAGGGTAGGCGGTTATCCGGGCTGGTGACCCCGGTTTGGGATGCCCTGTCCCTCGGCCATTCACCCCAGGTGGTGTTCCCCGTTCCCCTCTCCGGGTGCCCTTCTCCTCGAGGGGGGGGGGGGGGGGTGGGGGCCTTTTATTTAGTGTGTAGTGTGGTGTTTTCACTGTATCTGCAGCCACCGTGGGCCGGCTTATTGTGGACACAGCTGAAGAGATCCCTCTCCTCGGCTTAGGCTGGTGGCGGCGGTGCCGGGCGCGGGCACGTCGCCGCGGCCCGCCTGTCTGTTGCTCCCTTCTCTGGTACCGGCGCCGCGGCCACTGACATCGCCGGTCCCCGGTCACGGCATCGCGCGAGGTGAGGAGCGCTCCTCACACGCTGAGGGGGGCGCGGGGACGGGCGCTGGAGCGCCACCGCGGCCGGTCCTCCCCGCCTGTCTTCTGCCGTATGCGGTGACAGAGGCTGCGGCGCCGGTTCTTGCTTGGGCCTCGCTTGTGAGGGGATTTCTCCCCTCACGTCGGTCTACAGGGGGTGGGGCAGGGTTTTCGGCGGGATGCGGGCCACACACAATCGCGCTCTTCCGCGCTGGCCACGCCCCCCTTCTTCTCTCTGAATCTGTGCTGCGGCTGCTGGCTCCTGTGAGGTGCGGTCGCCATCTTGATTGGAAGGAAGTCTCTGTGAGTGGCCCTGTGGGCCCCATTTCTTTTTATATTGCTGCTTTTCCTTTCTCACGTGCTTATAGCGTGTTCATATTGTGTCTTTCAGGTGGACCTTCATTAGGTTAAGGGGTTTCTCCCGGTCCTAGGGTCTCTGGGTTATATTTACACTATTTCAAATCCTCCCACTGGGGACATTAAAGGGGCATCCCGGGTTGCTTATACGCGTAATTCCCCTGGTCATAGCGACTGCACATAAGTTCACCATATGGAGGCATCCCGGATACTGGGCTCGGGATCCCCTCGGGGCAATTCCGGAAGTGTATGTTGTGTGGGGTTTCCATTACTGGGGACGATGTACTACTGTGTATACCATGTGCTCAGCAAACTATTACGCGGCAGTCCGAACCCCAGGCTTCTGGGTCAGCACCGCCGGTCGCTTCATCTCCTCCTCCCAGTTTGATACGCACCCCGTGTGACGTTGTCATGGGTGGGGAGCTGCAATCTGAGATGTGCGCCAGATTGGCTAACCTTGAAAAATTACTCTCCAGCTCGGCCGCCCGTATGGCCCCGGCTAAGAGAAAGCACTTGTCGCCGGCTCTGCCGGTGGATGACCTTGAGGATTTTAATAATCTAGATTACTCTGATTATTCCCCGCTAGAGGAAAGGGAGGTTTATGAGGATTCTTATAATTCGGACGATCAGCAGTTTGTTGGCGCTGATGCTGAGCTTGGGGACTTGAGGAGATCCTCGGATACTCCTAACGCTCTGGCTCAGATGTTTGAGGTTTTGGCCATTTCTCCTCCTGAGGAGGCTCCGCAGCAGAAGGGGGAGTTTTTCGAGGAATCCAGGCCTCGCTTGGAATTTCCTAATCAAAAACACTTTGACAAAATTATTGCTAAAGAATGGGACAGGCCGGCTCGGCTCCCTGGTATTCCTCAGGGGTGGGATACCGTTAAGCGTTGGGCATCCCCCCCCCCCCCGAGGTGGATGCACCGGTTTTGGGGTTGCCCAACATTTCTGTGTTAAATAATTCCGATTGTTCCACCCTCAAAGACGGAGAGGATAAACGCATTGACCAGATGGCTTGTCATGGCTTTGCCAGTGTCGGGTCAGCCATGCGGCCTGTTTGTGCTTCGGCGCTGATGGTGGTGGCTGCCAGGTCCGTGGTCAGGGAACTGTTGACTTCTTCCGGGCTTCGTCCGGGTAGTGACGAGTTCCTTGGCCTTAAAAGGTGTGAGTTGTTTTTGTCTTTTGTATTAGCCGCCTTGGATGACACCTTGATGATGTGTGGTAGGACGTCGGCTCTGCTGGTGACTATTCGGCGGTCGGTTTGGTTGCCCCAGTGGGCGGCTGATTTTATGTCCAAAAAGTCGCTGACGGCTCTACCTTTTGTTGGATTACGGCTCTTTGGAGAGAAATTGGATTCTGTCACCAAGGGTGGTAGGTTACCTCAACGCAAGAAACAACGCCGTCCCTTTCGGGGGGCACCTTCCTTTACCCCTTCCTTTCGTGGGGCCAGATCTGGCAGGGGATTTGCTTTCCCCTCCTCCAGAGGAGATTGCGGGAATAGGGGCAGAGGACGTGCCCGTCCAGGTTACAGTTGGGGCTCTAAGCCCAAGCCTGCGGTTAAGCCAGCTCAGCAATGAGGGGGCGCCCTCACCCATGCGGGTGGGGGGACGGCTGCGACACTTCTCCCAGGTCTGGGATCAGGAAGTCTCGGACAGATGGATCCGGGAAGTGGTGTCTTCCGGTTACAAGCTGGAGTTCGAGCTCCGGCCCCCTCCCAGATTTTTCAGGTCTCGGGTGCCTTCGGAACCTCTGGCTGCGCAGGGACTCCTGGTGGCAGTAGGGAATCTTCTGGACATGGCTGTCATCTGCCCAGTGCCCTCCTCAGACCAGGGCAGGGGTTTTTATTCCAATCTGTTCACGGTACCCAAGAAGGACGGATCGGTCCGACCCATCTTGGATCTGAAGTTTCTCAACAGGTTCATCCGGCCGCGGAAATTCCGCATGGAAACGCTGTGTTCGGCTATCCACTCTCTTCGTCAGGGAGACTTTCTGACGTCCATAGACATCAAGGACGCTTACCTGCACGTTCCGATTTTTCCAGCACACCAGAGGTTTCTCAGGTTCGTGGTGGAGGATCGGCATTTTCAGTTTGTGGCACTCCCTTTCGGTCTTACCTCGGCTCCTCGGGTGTTCACCAAGGTGCTGGCGGGGGTGATGGCTCTACTCAGGGTTCAGGGTATCCACATTGTGCCCTATTTGGACGATCTTCTAATTATGGCTTCTTCCTTCAGCCAAGTGGAGTTGGACACCAGAACGGTGGTATCCACTCTGGAGAGATTCGGTTGGGTGATCAACTACCCCAAGTCATCTCTTTCCCCGTCCAGGGTAGTGACCTTTCTGGGAATGTCTATGGATACTTTGCAGGCCAGGGTGTTTCTGCCCCAGGCCAAGGTTCTTTTGATTCAGGAGTTGGTTCGGCTTCTCTTGTCGGCCCCTCGTCCGGCCATCCGGCTAGGGATGAGGTTGGTGGGGTTGATGGTGGCCTCATTTGAGGCAGTTCCCTTTGCGCAGTTTCACACAAGGACGCTCCCGCTTCATCTGTTGACGGTTTGGGACAAGTCTCCACTATCGTTGGATCAGTCCTTCCAGATGACCCCCCGAGTTCGTCGATCCCTGCAATGGTGGCTGGGGTCTGTCAATCTGTTGAAGGGCAGATCTTTTATGGCGCCGTGTTGGGAGACAGTCACCACGGATGCCAGTCTGTCAGGTTGGGGGGGTGTTTGGAAGGATCTTCAGTTTCAGGGTCTGTGGGGCCCGCAGGAGGCTCACGAGCCCATCAATGTTCTGGAATTGAGAGCCATCAGGTTGGTTCTGTTTCGCTTGACTCATCAGTTGCAGGACCTGCCAGTTCAGGTTCGGTCGGACAATCGGACGGCGGTTGCTTACATCAATCACCAGGGAGGGACTCGCAGCAGGAGTGCCCTCAGGGAAGTATCTTTGATTCTGGACTGGGCGGAGAGCCACGTCCCGTGTATCTCCGCAGTCTACATTCCGGGAGTGGAGAACACGGAGGCGGACTCTCTGAGCAGGTCCTCCTCTCGCCAGGGGGAGTGGTCTCTCAGTCCCCAGGTGTTTCATTCGATTTGCCGTAGGTGGGGGTTCCCGGCGGTGGACCTCTTTGCCTCTCGTCACAATCACAAGCTTCCGGTATTTGTGTCTCTCTCGCAGGATCCACTGGCTCTGGCGGTGGATGCCATGTCTCTGAATTGGAGGGATCTGGGGTTTCTTTACCTGTTCCCTCCGTTTCCAATGGTAGCCAGAGTGGTGCGCAAGCTGGCCCTGGAGGGAGCGTCGACGATTCTGGTGGCACCAAGGTGGCCAAGACAGGTTTGGTTCGCAAGACCTGGTAAGACTGGCAGAGGATCAGTTCGTTCTGCCTCTGCTGCCGGACCTGCTCACCCAGGGTCGGCTACGCTATCCCAATTTACCATCGCTGGCTTTGACGGCGTGGCTGCTGAAACCTCCATCTTGAAGGAGGAAGGTCTTTCTGATGCGGTGATTCAGACTCTTATTAGCGCCAGGAAGCCGTCTTCCTCTACCGTTTATTATAGGGCCTGGAGGTCCTATATTGACTGGTGTGAAGGTAGGTCTTTCCCGTGTAGGGAGTTTTCCATTTCCAGGATTCTGGAGTTTCTTCAACATGGTCTGGATCTGGGGCTCCAGCTCAGTACCTTGAAGGGGCAGGTTTCTGCCCTGGCGGTGTTCTTTCAAAGGTCCTTTGCACTTCATCCCTTGGTCAAGACTTTTTTCCAAGGGGTTACGCATGTTCGGCCTCCTAGGACGCCGTTGGTTCCAGTTTGGGATTTGAACCTGGTTCTTTCTGCTCTTCAGGGTCCTCCGTTTGAGCCCTTGAATGAGATTGCCTTGTCTTCACTTACTCAGAAGGTGGCCTTTTTGGTGGCTATCACTTCTGTTAGGCGTGTTTCTGAGTTGGCAGCTTTGTCCATTAAAGCTCCGTACTTCGAAAGGCATCGGGACAAGGTGGTCTTTCGTTTCAAGCCGGATTTTCTTCCTACGGTGGTTTCTGCCTTTCATCTGAATCAGGACATTGTTCTGCCCTCTCTATGTCCTAATCCCAGCAACGACAAGGAAAGGGCTCTGCATTCCTTGGATGTAGTTCGTGTTGTTAAATACTGTCTGGTGGTTACGTCTTCCTTTAGTAAGACTGATGCTTTTTTTGTGGTGCCCTTTGGGCCTAGGAAGGGTTTGGCACCTGCCAAGTATTCTATTAGTAAATGGATTCGTCAGGCCATTATTGGGGCCTATTCTGCTAAGGGGAGGAGTCCCCCTTTTCGTGTTACTGCTCATTCTACTCGTGCGGTTGGAGCGTCCTGGGCTTTTCAGCACCAGGCCTCGGTTGAGTAAGTTTGTAAGGCCGCTACTTGGTCCTCTGTTCACACTTTTTCCAAGTTTTACAAGGTTGATGTTCGGGCCTCAGCGGATGCTGTTTTTGGCCGCAAAGTTCTGCAAGCTGTTGTGGTTTAAGTTGTGCCTTGTTTTGGATCCCCGCCCTTTTATGGACACTGCTATTGGATGTCCCACATGTTATGGATATCTTGAAGCGGGGTGTGTGACATACTTATAATACCATTTTGTGAAATACTCACCTGTAAAATGGGTATTATAAGTATGTCACACACCCCACTTCACCCGCCCTTCTCGTATTCTGGATCCTTTATATTGTGAACTTTGCGTTGCTTTGGTTTATATTTGCCTCTTCCTGGTCCCTTACCTTACTGCTTTCTTTATACTGGGTAATGAGTGGGAGGTCCCAGGTATTTATGGACCGGGAGGGGCTTTCTTTTTCCTATCATCTCTGCAGAACGCCCTCTTCAGGTCGGTATTACCCACATGTTATGGATATCTTGAAGCGGGGTGTGTGACATACTTATAATACCCATTTTACAGGTGAGTATTTCACAAAATGGTATTTTTCCTTTCTTTCTTTTCACATGTCTTGGTTGTCCCATGTCTTCCGGGACCCTCCGGGCCCCTTCCCTCTGCCTCGGGTGGCCATCTATCCTCTCTAGAAGAGAATCCTTGTGGGGTTCGGCTGCGCATCAACTGCTCCACTCTCCCCTGGTTCTAGTTCCTGGGTCTTGGAGAGGAAGCTGTACCTAGTTAGCTGGCCGGATATGGAGGGAACTGAGGGGATTAGGGCATTAAGCATACGATGGTGTCCCTGAATAAGGTGTTGATTGTTTGTGCAATCTATGGAGGGGGGGTGAGCCGGGGTTGGAGATGGGAGTATGCCTGTTGAATCTGGTGTTTCGGTAATATGTGTACCCGTGGATATGGGAATTGACATGTCTCTTGTTCTTCTGTACTACTGCTCTGTACTGTCTTGTTATATTGCATGATGTAAACTTTAATAAAAAGATATTGAACCAACCCCCACAACCCTCTTATGGTGAGATACGGTAAAACCCATAAGGGTTGTTACCTCAATTTGTAGTTAACATTTTAACTTTCAATTTACCTGATAACAATTGAAATACTAACCCCTGGTACTACTGATGGGGGTAGGAGCCTTTGCTAGTTTTAGATATCCTCCATAGTCTCACAGCCTCACTTTTATTCTAAGTATGCATCACGCCCCGCTCCAGTAATAATCATTACATCTGGGATATAGTCCACTAGAGGGCGCTTTACTGCAGAGATGGCAAAAAAAGGCCCCTCCCGGTCCATAGATACCCAGGACCTCCCACTCATTCCCCAGTTTATTCTGCAGTGGGCGGCGAAGGTCAAGATGATGGCTCTCTCTCCTTGCAGGTAAACTAGGCTGCACAGCCCCTGGCCATATGTCCTATTATCACCCGTGCCACCTTTACATGCCTCCCAGCTACGGCTGCAGGGTCACGGTGATGGTAGGCAGCACCTATTAGAGGTGCTTTTTTACTGGAGCATTGCTCCACCGCAAATCCCCCACCAAAGGGTACAGGGCGGCACAGGTTGGTGAGCCTGACATCGGATGCCCCGTCTGCCTTAGCCCTCACTACATGTAACCAAATGTATTCATGGGCTTATTCCCCTTTCTCCCTAGTCTGGTTATTCGGGGGGGTCCGTATACTCGTGTGTGAGTGTAGTGATTGTCTTACTGTTGTCACTGTGTGTGCTTTCTTTGCTTTTTACTGTTACAGCGCTGGCACTTGCTCAGCGCTCTCCTCCTCTCCTCCATTACTGTGAGCATGCTGGCAGAGTTCGAACGGCCCGCACGTGCGCTCGGCAGCGCCGGTCCGGGGACGTCATCTGTTGCCGGGGGCCAGGCGATAGGCTGCCTGGCCTCTCCGCGTTCCCAGGGTGGCGGTTCCGCATCTGGCTCCCCTCCGGAGCTGATCGGCGCCATCTTGCTGCTGCCTTGTGGTGTGTGCGATCCAGGTTATGTGAGTGCCCTCCGGGGGCTTTTCTTATTGCTATCCTTATTACTTTACTGTGTATTAATTATTATACATGCCATATTTAATGGGACTTCCTCTGTCTATGCTTATGTCTTTCAGGCTGGGACAACGTATTTAGAGGTTTCTCCCGGTCCTGGGCCCTGAGTCGTACCCTTACTAAATTGGGGGCTTAATTGCAAATCCTCCCACTAGCAGACAATTAGGGGGCATCCCGGGTAGCTGCACAGCGTAATTCCCACTGGTCATTGCGACTACTAATTCACCATTTGGAGGCTTCCCAGGATACTGTGCTCGGGGTCCCTTCAGGGCAAGCCCGGCTATGTGTGGTGTGCGGGACATCCCTTGTGGCTGATGATGTGGGGGTTTGTGTACCCTGTGCCCAGCAAGCTATTGCGCGGCAATCTGGGCCCCATGCGGCCGGATCAGTACCCTCTGCATCATTCCCCACACACCCATGCCTGGTTATGACATTAGTGACATTAACGCTAGTGGGGAGTCGCAATCTGATGTTTCCGCCAGACTGGCCAACATTGAGAGATTGATTGCTAGCTCTGCAGCCCGTAAGGCTCCAGCTAAAAGACGGCACGTGGTGCCCGCTGCGCCGGCCTTTACCTTCGGACAAGATGATTTCCTTGATTTGTCTGACTATACCCCTCTCGAGGAAGGGGAATTATTTTTCAGATTCAGATCCCTGACGATCGGCATTGCCTTCGCACTGATGCCGGCTCAGAGCATTGGGATGCTGACGACACCCATAGACTAAAATTTTTGAGGTACTTGCCATTTCCCCTCCTGCAGCGGCACCTAAGCAGCAGGGGGAATTGTTTGGTACCGCAAAACCACGTTTGAAATTCCCCCAACAGATGCATTTTAATAATCTGATTCTTAAGGAATGGGAACGGCCTAGCCGGCTTCCCGGTATCTTTAAGGGGTGGGATAGGAGGTATTCCCTCCCCTCGAATGTGGTCAAATGTTGGTCAACTCCCCCCGAGGTGGAGGCCCCCAGTCCTGGGGCTGTCTAATACTTCTGTGGTGCATTCCCCGGATTCCACTACCTTGAAGGATAGTGAGGACCGGCATATTGAACCACTGGCCTCACACGCCTTTGCTTGTGTGGGTTCGGCCTTGCGCCTGGTTTGTGCAGCCGTGGCTATTAGGACCTTGATCAGGGGCCTTCTGGACGGCTCCCATGAGGATCCTTCTATTGCGGAATTTAGAGCCTTGTCACAATGTGAGTTGTTCATCACTTATGTACTCTCTGCCTTAGATGACACCATTCGGATGTGTAGCAGGAACTCTGCCTTGGTTGTCTCTATCCGCCGCTCGGTCTGGTTGCGCCAGTGGGCAGCTGACAATGCTGCTAAGAAGGCTCTCACGGGGCTTCCCTTTAAAGGGTTGCGCCTGTTTGGTGATCGTCTGGACCTTTTTGCTAAGGGAGGTAAGTTACCCCAACGCAAAAATCAGCTGCGACCCGTTCGGGCTCCTTCCTTTCGTGGGCCTAGGTCAGGCAGGGGGTATCCTTTGCGGGACAAAGGGGAGATTTCTGGGGCAAGGGCAGAGGCCGTGCCCGACCCGGATCCTCCTGGGGTGCCAAACCCAAATCCACTGCCAAGCCTGCTCAGCAATGAGCGGGCGCCCTCACCCTTGCGGGTGGAGGGGACGGCTGCGGCTCTTCGCTCAGGTCTGGGATCAACGAGTCTCCGACAAATGGATTCTGGAGGTTGTCTCTTCCAGATACAAGCTGGAGTTCGCGGACCGGCCTCCTCCCAGATTCCTCAGGTCACGGTTCCTACGGACCCTCTGGCAGCTCAGGGCCTGTTGTTGGCGGTTCAAAACCTTCGGACCATGGGGGTCGTTTGTCAGGTATCCCCCGGGAGAGAGAGGTCTGTGTTACTATTCCAATCTCTTTATAGTGCCCAAAAAGGATGGTTCCGTTAGACCCATTCTGGACCGAAAGCTTCTCAACAAATTCATCAGAACCAAGCATTTTCAAATGGAGACGCTGCACTTTGCTATCAGCTCCCTGCGCCCGGGGGACTTTGACTTCAATAGATATCAAGGATGCTTACCTTCATGTGCCGGTCTTCCCAGGGCACCAGCGGCTCCTCGGGTTTGCGGTAGGGGAACAATACTACCAATTTGTGGCACTCCCCTTTGGGCTCACCTCTGCCCCCAGGGTGTTCACCAAGGTGTTGGCAGGCGTGATGGCCCTTCTCAGAGCCTGGGGTATTCGCATTCTTCCTTATCTGGACGACCTTCTCATTACATCTCCTTCACTCCAACAAGCGGAGCTGGACACCCGGACGGTGGTGGCGACACTGGAGAGGTTCGGGTGGGTGATCAATTACCCCAAGTCCTCACTCTCTCCGTCACGGGTGACCGCCTTCCTGGGTATGACTCTGGATACCATTCAGGCCAGGATTTTCCTCCCTCAGCAGAAGGTGGACTCTCTTCAAGCGCTGATTCATGTCTTGCTATCCAACCCTCATCCATTCACCCGGCAAGGGATGCAACTGGTGGGACAGATGGTGGCCTGCTTTGAGGCAGTTCCCTATGCTCAATTTCACATGAGGCCTCTTCAGCTCCATCATCTTTCAGCCTGGGACAAGTGTCCCCTGTCACTGGACCAGGCTTTTGCTCTGTCCCCTCTGGTCTGGTGGTCCCTCCTTTGGTGGCTGGACTTGAAGAATCTTCTGGGGGGCAGATCATTCTGTCAGGTTGGGGGGGCTACTGGAGAGCCCACCAATTCCAGGGGCTGTGGGGCCCTCAGGAGGCACACGCCCCCATCAATGTTCTGGAGCTGAGGGCGGTTCGGTTGGTGCTGGTGCAGCTGACGCATCACCTCCAGGGCCTACCAGTTCAGGTTCGCTCCGACAACAGGACTGCGATCGCTTACATCAGTCATCTGGGAGGGACTCGGAGCAAGAGTGCCCTCCGGGAGGTGTCGTGGATTCTTTCTTGGGCCGAGGTCAACGTCCCTTGTATCTCGGCGGTTTACATTCCGGGAGCGGAGAACCTGGAAGCGGATTCCCTGAGCAGGGGGACCTCTCGCCGGGGAGAATGGTCCCTCAACAGCAAGGTCTTTCTATCCCTCTGTCACAGGTGGGGGAGGCCGGACGTGGATCTGTTTGCCTCTCGTCACAATCACAAGCTTCCAGCTTTTGTCTCACTGTCCCAGGATCCTCTGGCTCTGGCGGTGGATGCCATGTCTCTGTCTTGGTCTCCTGTACCTCTTCCCTCCGTTTCCCCCTCTGGGCAGGGTCCTACGCAAGCTGATTGAAGGAGGGCCAGCTGTTCTGGTAGCGCCCAGGTGGCCAAGACAGGTGTGGTTCTCAGACGTCGTGCAGCTGGCGGTCGATCAGTACCCTCTGCCCCTGGTTCCGGATCTTCTCACTCAAGGACCCCAATTTACAAACGCTGGCTTTGACGGCATGACTGCTGAAACCTCTATCCTAAAGGAAAAGGGTCTGTCTGATGCGGTTGTTCAGACTTTGGTCAGAGCTAGGAAGAAATCCTCTTCTACCATCTACTACAGGACTTGGCAGACCTACATTGACTGGTGTTAGCCTAGGGCCTTCCCTTGTCGGGTGTTCTCCATCCCTCGGATACTGGAGTTCCTTCACCATGGTCTGGATATGGGTTTTCAGCTCAGCACTCTGAAGGGGCATGTGTCCGCCTTGGCGGTTTTCTTTCAGAGGTCTTTCGCTCTTCATCCTTTGGTCAAGACTTTCTTCCAGGGGGTCACTCATGTGCGCCCTCCCCCCAAACCCTTGTTACCGGTTTGGGATTTTAATTTGGTTTTGTGTGCCCTTTCAGGGTCCTCCATTTGAGCCTGTGCATGAGGTCTGTTCTCACTTGGAAAGTTGCCTTTTTGGTGGCTATCACCTCTGTCCGGCGTGTTTCGGAGTTGGCGGCTCTGTCCATTCAGGCCCCCTACTTTGAGAGACACCAGGGCAAGGTGGTTTTCCGCTTTAAACCAGACTTCTTGCCTAAGGTTGTCTCTGCCTTTCACCTCAATCAGGACATTGTGCTTCCTTCCTTATGCCCTAATCCTGGTAATGACAAGGAGAGGGCCTTGCATTCTCTGGACATTGTCAGAAACTTGAAATACTACCTGGTGGCTACAACGCCTTTCAGGAAGATGGACTCCTTGTTTGTGGTACCCTCTGGTCCAAAGAAGGATTTGGCGCCGGTCAAGTCTACCATTAGCAAATGGATTCGTCAGGCCATTGTTAGGGCCTATTCTGCTAAAGGGAATTACTGCTCATTCTACCTGTGCTGTTGGGGCCTCTTGGGCTTTTCAGCACCAGGCTTCTGTTTGAACAAGTTTGTAAGGCTGCTACTTGGTCTTCTGTTCATACCTTTTCCAAGTTTTACAAGGTTGATGTTCGGGCCTCAGCGGATGCTGTTTTTGGCCGCAGTCCTGCAGCGTTGCAGTGATTTGAACTACGCATTGTTGCTCTTTTTACGATCCCCACCCGTTGTTGGACACTGCTACTGGATGTCCCAGACGTAATGATTATTACTGGAGCAGGGCGTGATGCATACTTGGAATAATACCATTCTGTGAATAATATAAGTATGCATCACGCCCTGCTCCATCCCACCCTGAGTTTTTATTCATTGATCCTCTATATGGTGACGTTTTCCTTGTTAAATATTGTTAATCTTGTTGTTGGCTTCTCCTGGTTCCCTTACTGCTTAATTATACTGGGGAATGAGTGGGAGGTCCCATATATGGACCGGAATGGGCTTCTTTTTTGCCATCTCTGCGGTAAAGCGCCCTCTAGTGGACTATATCCCAGATGTAATGGTTATTACTGGAGTAGGGCGTGATGCCTACTTATAATATCCATTCTACAAGGTGAGTATTCACAGAATATATGCCTTGGACTTGGATGTAGAACAAATCTCTAGTGCATATGTATAATTTCCCAAAACCTTCTCCAGGATGGCCCAGCTGAGTTGCTCCTCCCAATTAAACCGTAAACACAAACTGGACATGTTCCTCCCAGACCTCCCTTCCCTGGCTGGAAACAAGTTGGATTCTTCAGCCTGTTAAGTTTGCTTTTTTCCCCCAGGGAGAATGGTGGGTACGGACTCCCTCTCCGCTCTCTAGCAGGCTCTGGCGGGGCCGAGTGGCCGCCTACTGTTACAGCCGGGGGTTTCCTCCTTGAACGTAACCCGCCAAGGGAATACCATGTCCCGGTGGCAGTCTCCAGGATGGGATCTAGTCTTGGGCTTGGAGCTCACCCATTCCCCTACAGACTACCTGGGAATGTGGGGTACTGTGGTTACTACGCTCCCCCTTTCCCACATCCCTTGGATTCTCGTGTGGGGGAGCAGGTAAGTTGGGGACTTACCTGGAGTGGGTAAGTTCCAGCACAGTTTGGCCTTTTGGGCTGCAGCAAGCATTCATTTTTTTCTCTGGGAATGGGGCTGCTCCTTTTCCCAGTTGCTAGGTCAGGAACCACGTGTTTTTTGAAGCCGGCCCGCAGCGGTCACTGTTTCCGGGTCTGGGGGGGCCATGCACACGGGACGTATCGGCCTCAGCCGAGTGTACATCTGACGCTGGGGTGGATGCAGTTGGTGCAGTTCAGGGTGTGAGGAAGCTGAGTGTTTCCCAGCGGAGATCCTTATGGTGAGGGATGGTGCGGTGGAGAAGGTAAGTGGCCTCCTGGGATGCCCAAAGTTAAGGAGGCCAAAGCTACGAAAGACTCCAGAAGGGATCCCAAAGATTCTAGGAGACCTAAGGAGCCTAAGGAATTTAGAATGGGCCAGACTAAATCCTGTGTCAATTGTCAGGCTACCTTGCCTGAGGGTTTTTCTAAACGGTTATGTAAAAATCATTTAGAGGAGGTTGCGGGGCAACTTTTAGTGTATGATGAAGAGTTTCTTTAAATCTTTTGACTCTAGAATGGCCGATTCATTTGAATTTTACAAGAACCACATGGTCCTGGAGACTGCGGTTAGGCTTCAAGCTGGGCCCTCTAGTCTGTGGAGACCTCATTTGCCATTTACCCCGGATCCGAGAGAATATAGACAAGGTTCTTTGGAGGAGAAGAGGGGGGCCTCTTGGCTGAATCGTTTCACTCTATGGCGACTGCAGAGAAGGCGGAGCTGTTGAATGTATATATTCTAAGTATGTCACACACCCCACTTCAGTCATTGATTATTACACTTGGGTAATACCTACCGCTAGGTGGCAGTGTTGCAGAGAATCTCCAAAAAAGCAACAGGCCCCTCCCGGTCTATACATACCTGGTACCTCCCAATAATCTCCCAGTGTTATTCTCTGCAAGGTGGCGACAAGACAGAAGAAAGAAGTGTCCTGCTTGCAGGTAGCCGGGGTTTACCCCGCCCCCCCCCCCCCCCCCATGGTCTATTTCTGCCCGGCCCTGTTTTGTTATCCTCCTGTTAACTGGCAGCCTCCCAGCTTTGGCTGTAGGTCGGGCAAAGGTAGCCGGCACCTTAGGTGCCCAGGAGATTAGCTCCTCCGCTCGACTCCATATTGCGGGGCATAGCGGGATTCCCGGAGTGGTGATCCGGAAGTGGGATGCCCCCATTTACCTAGCAGTTAGATAGCCCTTTTTTACATGAAGTGATCTGGGCATGGGACTGTGTTCTACTCTCTGACGCCGGGCGTCATGGGTGCCTGTGTGTGCTTGCGGCGCTCTGGCCGGTATGAGTGGGGCTCCTGCGTTTGCTGTTTATGGCGTCTGTGTGTTCCCAGCGGGCGTTTGGCGTGTGTGTTAGACGACCCGGCCGCTGCGGGTGTGTTTTATTACTTTTGGAATGATGGCGCCACTTGGCGCGGGATTCCTCTACAGGAGCCGAGGGGCGGGGTCCCGCCTGTGTGTGTGTGAAGCGCCGAGTTAGGCGCGTGCTGCTTGGAATTGTCAGCAGCGGGGAGAGAGTGTTTTTTACTGGGGACCGGCTGGTAGCTCTGCCGGTCCCGTCTGGTATGCGAGCGCGGCTCTCGCTGGGCCGGACGCTCGGCGTCGCTGGAGAGGGGCGGGACCGCGTCGCGCGGTCCACACGGTGGTTGGTCGCGTCAGGGAGGGGCGGGACTTACTCGGCTCCCGCGCTTCCAGGGTACGCCCTCCTCCTTCCTCTCCTGTGCGGCGCGGTTTCTGGCCGCCATCTCGCTGCGGTTTTGTCACGCTGGTTGTGTGCTCTCTTCCAGGTAGGCTTGTGTGGCTTAGCTGCCCTGGCATGACGGGGGTGGGCCAACGGAGTTTTTCTATGGACATATGCTTCCTTTCTCCTCCGTTTTACATCTCCCCTTTCCTCCCTCCCCCTCGTTCCCTGCAATTTTTTTGTGGTGATGGCGGGGCCCATTAACCATCTTCTTAGATTTGGTTAAAGGGGGGGGGGGGGGGGGGGGGACTCTTTGGTGGAATATTGTATGATTATTGTATGTATTTGTGTGTTGTTGTGCCCGAACTGATTGTTGTCCCTGTTTTGTGTTTTTCAGATCCTGGGACCCCATCTTGCAGGGCTCCCCCGGTCTTATATACCTGGCTAGTTTTGGGAAAATTGGGATATTGTCCTTTTATATCCTATGGTCAGGGTGGTATAGAATTATAGCTAGATAGAATTAAAGGGGCATCCCGGGTCGCTTACTGCGTAAATCCCTGGGTTCTGCGAATACCATAATTTTCACCATATGGAGGCTGCCAAAGATACCGGAAACGGTCCTTCGGGACAATCCAGGCTGTGTGGGGGTTGTGGGACTCCGCTCCCGGGGGATGATGTCATTATATGCATTCCATGTGCGCAGCGGAACATTGAGCGCCAGTCCGGCACCCCGGTGCCTGGTACTTCGTCGGCCGCGCCATCTCCGTCTCCTCCTCGCCTGTTCCGGACCCCGTGTGACGTTGTCACGGGTGGGGATTCGCAATCTGAGGTGTGTGCCCGATTGGCCAACCTCGAGAAGATGTTTTCCGCTATGTCCACTCAGAAGGCTTCGGCTAAGCGTAAACACCTATCTCCGCCTCCGCCGGACTCTGACGCGGAGGTCGTTGAGGATCTGGATTGGTCAGATCGTCCCCTTGAAGAGGGGGAGCTGGTGGATGATTTGGATGATTCAGTGGGCCAGCAGGTACTGGGTGCTGAAGGGGACCAGACTGAGGGTCCCGCTCCTGATACGTCTAGCATTTTGGCCCAAATGTTTGAGGTCTTGGATTTGGACCTTCCCGAGGCTGCTCCTCGGCCTAAGGGCCAGCTTTTTGGGGGGTCCAAGCAGCGCTTGGAGTTTCCCAGCCAACAGCATTTTGAGGACGTTGTCTTTAAGCAATGGGAGCAGCCTACACGGCTCATCGGGGTACCGCTTAGTTGGGATAGGAAATATCCTTTTCCGGCGGACTTGATGAAGCGTTGGTCTGTCCCTCCCGAGGTGGATGCTTCATTCTCCTGACACTACTTCTCTCAAGGATGGCGATGATCGCCGGATTGATCAGCTGGCCCGCCATGGTTTTGTCTGTGCGGGTTCGATTTTGAGGCCGGTCTGTGCTTCGGCTCTTTTGACCTTGGCGGTTAGGTCTATTGTCAGGGATTTGTGTGTGGATCTTGATCCCGCTGGTGAGGAGTTTCTTGCGCTTAAGCTTTGTGACTCCTTCTTGTCGTTTATCCTGACTGCTCAGGATGATGCCATGTTGATGTGTGGCAGGGCGTCTGCTCTGTTGGTGGCTATTCGCCGTTCTGTGTGGTTGAGGCAGTGGACGGCTGACTTTAATTCTAAAAGGTCGCTCACGGCTCTTCCCTTCTTGGGTTTGCGGCTTTTCGGTGAAAAGCTAGATTCTGTTGCCAAGGGAGGTAAGTTACCTCAGCGCAAAAAATTTCGCCGTTCCTTTCGGGGGGAGGCCCCCTTCAATCCGTCCTTTCGGGGAGCCAGAGCCAGCAGGGGTGCGGGCTTCTCGGCCTCCAGGGGCGCAAGTTGGAATAGGGGTAGAGGCCGTGGCCGTCCCGTGCACGCCTGGGGCGCCAAGCCCAAGCCAGCTGCTAAGCCTGCTCAGCAATGAGGGGGTGCCCTCACCCATACGGGTGGGGGGACGGTTGCGACTCTTCTCCCGGGTTTGGGACCAGGAGGTCTCGGACAGGTGGATCCGGGAGGTGGTGTCAGCCGGTTACAAGCTGGAGTTCGAGTCCCGCTCTCCTCCAAGGTTTTTCAGGTCTCTGGTACCTTCAGATCCGTTGGCCGCACAGGGAGCTCCTGGCGGCGGTAAGGAATCTTTTGGATTTGGCAGTCATTTGTCCGGTTCCTCATTCGGAGGTGGGAAGCGGGTATTATTCCAATCTCTTCACTGTACCCAAAAAGGATGGGTCGTTCCGTCCCATTCTGGATTTGAAGTTTCTCAACCGGTTTGTTCGTCCCCGGAAGTTCCGCATGGAAACCCTGCGGTCTGCGATCGGTTCGCTTCGGCAGGGGGACTTTATGACGTCCATAGACATCAAGGATGCTTACCTCACTTTCCGGCTCATCAGAGGTTCCTTCGCTTTGTGGTGGAGGATCGGCATTTTCAGTTTGTAGCTCTTCCATTCGGCCTCACATCTGCTCCGAGAGTGTTCACCAAGGTGTTGGCGGGTGTGATGGCCCTGCTCAGAGCTCAGGGGATTCGCATTGTGCCTTACCTGGACGATTTTCTCATCATGGCGCCTTCCTTCAGTCAGGCGGAAGGGGACACCAGCACGGTGGTGTCTATGCTGGAAAGGTTCGGTTGGGTGATCAACTACCCCAAGTCCTCTCTGGTTCCGGCCAGGGTGGTGACCTTTCTGGGGATGTCGTTGGACTCTTGCCAGCACAGAGTGTTTCTCCCTCAGGCCAAGGTTCTTTTGATTCAGGAATTGGCTCAGCTTCTTCTTTCCAATCCTCGCCCGTCCATTCGGCTAGGGATGAGACTGGTGGGGTTGATGGTGGCCTCGTTCGAGGCGGTTCCCTTCGCGCAATTTCATACGAGGACGCTTCAGCTTCATCTGTTGGCGTCTTGGGATCGGCGGCCGCGGTCGTTGGATCGGTCCTTCCGGTTGTCCCCTCGGGTTCGGCAGTCCCTTCTGTGGTGGTTGGTCTCGGACAATCTTCTAAAGGGCAGGTCGTTTCTGACCCCGCTTTGGGAGACTGTCACCACGGATGCCAGTTTGTCAGGATGGGGAGGTTTCTGGAAGGATCTTCAGTTTCACGGGCAGTGGGATCCTCAGGAAGCCCATTTGCCCATCAATGTTCTGGAGTTGCGAGCCATCAGGTTGGTTCTGTCTCGCTTGACGCATCATTTACAGGGCCTGCCGGTTCAGGTTCGATCGGACAATCAGACGGCGGTTGCTTACATCAATCACCAAGGAGGGACTCGCAGTCTGGGTGCCCACAGAGAGGTGTCTGATTCTAGTTTGGGCAGAGACTCATGTCCCTTGCATCTCGGCAGTTTACATTCCAGGAGTGGAAAACACAGAGGCGGACTTTCTGAGCCGGTGTTCGTCCAGCCGGGGGGGAATGGTCTCTCCATCCCCAGGTGTTTCGGTCGCTTTGTCTCCGATGGGGGACGCCGGAGGTGGATCTGTTTGCCTCTCGTCACAATCACAAGCTTCCGACATTCGTGTCACTGTCCCAGGATCCTCTGGCTCTGGCGGTGGATGCCATGGCCCTGAGCTGGAGGGACCTGGGGTTTCTTTATCTGTTTCCTCCAATTCCCATGCTAGGCAGGGTGCTGCGAAAGTTGGTTCTGGAAGGAGTTCCCGCCATTCTCGTGGCTCCAAGGTGGCCAAGGCGGGTGTGGTTCGCAGACATCGTTCGTCTGGCAGTGGATCAGTTCGATCTGCCTCTTCGGCCGGATCTTCTCACTCAGGGCCAACTGTGTTACCCCAGTTTACAAACGCTGGCTTTGACGGCTTGGCTGCTGAAACCTCCATCTTAAAGGAGGAGGGTCTTTCGGATGCGGTCATTCAGACTCTTATTAGTGCCAGGAAGAGATCTTCTTCTTCCATCTATTATAGGTCTTGGAGATCTTATATTGATTGGTGTGAGGCTAGGTCTTTGCCTTGCCGGGTCTTTTCTATTTCTAGGATTTTGGAATTTCTTCAATCAGGGCTGGACTCCGGTCTTCAGCTGAGTACTTTGAAGGGGCAGGTTTCTGCTTTGTCTATCTTTTTTCAGAGGTCTTTTGCTAGCCATTCTTTGGTCAAGACTTTTTTCCAGGGGGTTTCGCATCTGCGGCCTCCTAGGAAGCCGTTGCTCCCTGTTTGGGATTTGAATTTGGTTCTCTCTGCTCTTCAGGCTCCTCCTTTTGAGCCTTTGCGGGATATTGCTCTGTCCACTCTGACTCAGAAGGTTGCCTTTCTGGTGGCCATCACTTCGGTTCTGTGTGTTTCGGAGTTGGCAGCTTTGTCTATTCAGGCTCCTTATTTTGAGGAACATCAGGACAAAGTGGTTTTTCGCTTCAAGTCAGACTTTCTCCCTAAAGTGGTCTCTGCTTTTCATGTTAACCAGGACATTGTTCTTCCTTCTTTGTGTCCTAAGCCTAAGAATGTCAAGGAGAGTGCGTTGCACTGCTTGGATGTTGTACATTGTGTCAGGTACTATCTACGTACTACGTCTTCTTTTCGTAAGACTGATGCCTTTTTCGTTGTGCCCTGTGGGCCTAGGAAGGGTTTGGCTCCGGCTAAGTCTTCCATTAGCAAATGGATTCGTCAGGCGATTGTTGGAGCCTATTCGGCAAAGGGGAAGGATCCCCCTTTTTGTGTTACTGCTCATTCTACTCGCGCGGTTGGAGCGTCCTGGGCCTTTCAGCACCAGGCTTCTGTTGAACAAGTTTGTAAGGCTGCGACTTGGTCTTCGGTTCATACTTTTTCTAAGTTTTATAAGGTTGATGTGCGGGCCTCAGCGGATGCTGTTTTTGGCCGCAAGGTTCTGCAGGCTGCAGTGGTTTGAGTTTTCTGCATTATTGCCTGGTTGGATACCCGCCCTTTTTTCTGGACACTGCTGTTGGATGTCCCAAGTGTAATAATCAATGACTGAAGTGGGGTGTGTGACATACTTAGAATAATACCATTTTGTGAATACTCACCTGTAAAATGGGTATTATAAGTATGTCACACACCCCACTTCACCCGCCCTTTTTGGTATCCTGGCTCTTTATATGGTGAAGTTTTGTTCTTTAAGTTTGAGGGTTACATTTGTTTGTTCCTGGTACCTTGTCTTACTGCTGTTTTAATACTGGGAGATTATTGGGAGGTACCAGGTATGTATAGACCGGGAGGGGCCTGTTGCTTTTTTGGAGATTCTCTGCAACACTGCCACCTAGCGGTAGGTATTACCCAAGTGTAATAATCAATGACTGAAGTGGGGTGTGTGACATACTTATAATACCCATTTTACAGGTGAGTATTCACAAAATGGTATTTTTAGATCTGTGTACACAAGAGAGGAGCAAGGACCAAACACAGGAGATGTCACGTATAGCAATAGCCCAAGTATAATACTTAACAAGCTGAACATACATATCATCCAAGAAAAAAAACTAAATAATTTAAATGTGACTTGGCTTCTATGAGGAGGTGAGTAGAAGCCTGGACAGAGGGGTGGTTGTAGATATAGTTTTTCTGGATTTTGCAAAAGCATTTAACACTGTCCCCCATAGACACATATTGGGGAAATTGAGATCTTCAGGATTACAAAATAGTTTGTAACTGGATTGAAAACTGGCTGATCGTGTGCAGAGAGTTGTTGGCCTTTCCTGTCCGCCCCCTTTTATAGGTTCATTTGCAATCTTCCAAAATATTGCAAACATTTTCATTAAAAGAAAAATGCTATATCCAAATCTGAGATATATATGTTGCCCAGTTGGCAATACAGGTTTTTCACACATCGGTGCCACAAAGATGAAAACCACAGTCCCCAGTTTCCTGTAGACACTAGTTCGGTGCTTGCTCGTCTACATCTGGTTGTAAGCTTCTGATCTAGGAGTCTAGAATTTTCATCTCCCATATGCACAGATACAGATGTATGTGTAACACTAGGCTTTGTATTTCTTGTATACTCAAAAACATTTTTAAAAGAAAAAGTTTGCCACAAGCTTGGCCTTTCCACTTTTACAGGGATGAACTGTACTTTAATTGACCACCGCAAATAAGCAACACTCTCTTTGCTGTATTGGAGGAAAAATATGTTCTATATAAGTAGACATTTGATACAAACATTAAAGAGGATGGAAAGCCGCACTGCCGGGCCCTCTAATTTAAAAGATCCCTTGAAAAACCGTGCCACCGCCGAGGCAGCAGCGCCTGGCTGCCGGGGGGGGGGGGGAGACACTGAGGGGTGAACCCGAAGTTGGGTTTCCATCTGCTTTAAGGCACCCAGTGACAAAAGTAAATACTGCAGTGAAACTGAATATATATTTTGCAATACATTCATTGTTTTTTTTTTTGTTTTTTTTTACAGAGTCCATTTTTAGATAGAAGACTACTTGCACTGCAGTATTCGGTGTGTGTCTTTTTTGTTACAAATATTTTTGCATTATTCATTTTGGTGCATTATTGGAATATTTGATATATTCTTTTAGGAAACCTTCAAGATCTCATCTCGAACCGAGGCATCTCTAGTGCTGAAACTGACCCAACAGCTAAGTGACAATCTGGAGCAATATTTTCTAAAGTGTAAAGGATTAGAAGTAGGTTTTATAACCCCCTGGGTTTGCTTTTCTAGCTTTTTCATACTTTTTTTTAAGTATCAGTTGCCTTGTTGCCTTTTAAAGGCCAACTCTTAATTGTTAACAAATGCTTTTACATTCTTTATTATTGACAGTGACATCTTCTCTCTGCAGTGACCAAACATGTCAAACTCAGTCATTAGTTAAGTCTATAAATGTTATTACTGTAGCAGTATCACTGGTTCTGGAAACATTTCTTTATTGTCCTAAAGAAGACAAAGCAAACTAATCAGGATTTACTTGGGTAATAGCCATGCTTACCATTAGGTTGCACACAAAGTTCTGCTTTGGATCTTTAAAGTGGACTATCCTGGGTTTTGGTCCTTGCCCCCGGGGACGTCCCGCTGTGTAAAACCCCCCAGGTCATCCGAACAAACTTCCCGGCCCTACGACGCATGCGCGGCTGCTCGACCAATCAGAGCTGAGCGCACTGGCGCCCGCATTCCCCTCTACCCTCTAACAGGGAGTGTGCCCGCGCCGGCCTGCTAAAGGGGTAGCGGGGATGTGGCCACAGTTCGCGCATGCGCCGTTCGACCAGGAATGAAGGTGGGTTTCACACAGCGGGGCATCCAGATTCTGGATGCCCTGGGGGGGTATCCAGCGGCCCTGGAGTCTTAAAGGTTTCGGGGCCGATGGGGTGTGGGTTTTGTTCATCTTTAAACCCTCTCTCTGCCACTTGGGGTTTAGTCTCTCAAATGTCTATGCAAGGATATGGGGGCTTCTTGTATGTACTATAGTTGAGTATAGTATCTGTTTTGTTTAGTTCTTTTATCTTTTGCTTATCTGTTATATTGCATCAGAGTCTGGATAAAGCCAGACACCCTGTCAGCTTGTCCATACAGGAACACTGAATCACGAATGGGTTAACTAGTAGCCGGAAGATGGAACTAGAGCAAGAGCGTGCTGTAATTTCATCCAAGTTCAGGTATGAGGGCTGGCCTGCCGTAGGATTCCCAGTTCTGCTCTAGTCAACGTCGGGGGTAGAGAACAATTCTTCCTTGGGGGGGGTGTTAGAGTGAGTTTTACAGTTTTTTCCTTTTTTTTTTGTTTGGAAAGTCACAATGTTTTGAGGGCAGCATTGCTCTCCCAGAGATTAATTTGATGTGACGTGGGTTTTACCTGGGCATGGAAGTAGTGATTGTTCTGTTGTGAGGGCTTTTACGGGCCCTGTCCCCTAAGAGGGCCCGTGCTAGTTCAGCAGTGGTTTGAAGGGCTGCTGGGCTAAGGAACTTCAATTTACCATTTACCTTCAGCATGGTTTAATGAAAAACCCAAACCTTTAAAAAACTATTCCCCAGCATCTAAAATTAAGTTTTTAGTCGCTTATTATTCTTTCCCCCACTGGGCTGCAATTCTGTTAAGGACTTTAGGATACGGGCGCCGCCATCTTGACTCAGAAGCATCAAATACAGAGGAGAGGAGAGAGGGATAAAGTGCAGGGGGTGAAGTTATAGCTGTGCTTTGCACAGACAGAGCAGAGCTGGGGTCAGGGAAAGGGCAGCAATCCCAGAATGCAGAGCAGCACAGTCAAGACATTTCCTGTTTGCAGGCTGCCTGATGCTCCATGAGCCGCCAACTTGGATGTTTAAAGGCTCATAACATGCAGTAGATGCAGGTAGGATGATTTTTAATGTGCGCAAGGGGAACTAGGTTGGAGCAAGCATTTTTGTTTTTTACAGGGGGCACGGCTATGCTCCCAGATATGACCCACCAAGCCTCACGCGGACCGTGTCCGATGGGCAGGTAGGGTCCCAGTGGGGCATCCCCTGTTTCGATTGATATACTGTCTGGTTTCAAGGTTTATAGGAGGTCTGCTTTTCCTTTCTGTTTTTCAGGAGGAATCCTAAGGGGGTAAAGACTATTACCTGGTCATCCTCTTCTTTCATCAAGTAGTACTTTAGGCAGGTTAAGTCTTAGTGGGAGGAATCTTGGTTACTCTGTGGCTGACTTTTCGTGGCAGACTCTTCTCAAAAGCATACTTATGAGACTTTAGTCTCTGCCTCTTAGGTTGGAACACTTGACAATCAGAATGGATAAAACTTTGGTCCCTCCTCCCAGTCTCCAGTTGCTTAGGTAAGGGCTTAGGTAAGGAAAGCTGCCTTTTACCCTTTTACTAAGGATGACTTTCTGGAGAAGCTGGGATGGCCGGGTCCCCTCTTCTCTGTGTCTTGCCCTCCCCATCTCTCTCATCCACCATCCCCCCTCTGATACCTGTGATGCTTCTGCGGGTTCAGGTGACCAGACGGGAGTGGAGGAGTATTGGTGGCGGAATCACTGCCCTGCAAAGAGAGTGGGCTGAGCAAATCGAGAGGCTGTGGCTGAGCGATAATCTAAGCGCACCACTTTCGTCTATATTTAAGAGATGAGGAACAGGGAAGGGAATCCTCATTGACTAGCCTCTCCTACCTGCCATGATTACGTCACTTCCATGCACCGCCGGGTTCTCTGCTGAGCGCACATGTATTCTTAGTATACAGTACGTCCTGCTCCATATATAGTACTTACTATCGGGTATTACTCCGCCAGATGGCGCTGGACTGCAGAGACATCGAAAATAGGCCCCTCAAATACCCAGGGACCTCCCACAAATCCCCAGATTTTCTCTGCAGTCTGGACTGCTAAGGACAAGAAATGTCTCTCTCTACTCGCAGTTGAGCGGGGCTATTAGCCTGCGGCCCTGTAGGACTATTCCCACCCGTTTCATCAGTAATTGCCTCCCAGCCTTGGCTGCGCTGGTCGGGTGAAGGTAGGCAGCACCGCTGTTAGGTGCTTAGGAGCGCTGCTCCACCGCAATCCCCCACCAAAGGGTAGGCGGTTCAGGGGTGCCCCTCCCGTACTATTGCCCCTTGCCCCCGCCTATCGGTGAGCCCTATTTAAGTGGCCGCTGTCATTCTCCTTGTAGCCTTCGGGGGAAAAGAGGGGGGGGTGTAGGTGTATATGATATGCTTTTTGTGTGTTAACGTTATACTTTATTCATTCTGCCTTGTGTCAGCCGCCGCGCTGGCTTGCCTTCCTTTTACTGTATTTAAAATTGCCGCCGCCGCGCGCCCTTCTGTCACATATATTCCGCGCTTGGCGGCGGCGTTATCTCAGGTGCTGGTGCGCCGTCATTGGCTGCTGGTCACATCGTGGCTTTGCGCTCTTCGGGGGGGTGGGGCCCGTCTATGGCGCTTTCCGCGTCATTGCTGTTACCGGCCCGCCCCTCGAGGTATACCAACGCCATCTTTGATCTGCTTGGTTGGCCTATGCGCGACGGACCCCTACCTACCGTGGTCCGTAAGTGCCCTCGCGGGCGGCTTTATTATCTACCTTTTATTACTGTGTGCTTACGGCCTCCTTCTATTATGTCTTTGAGGCTTGGCGAACCCATTGGCTTCTCCCGGCCCTCTTAGTTTTTAACTTGCATATTATATCTGATTGCCCCTCAGAATCTATATGGGCTTTTTAATAGGGACATGAGACCCAAAATTTGGATGTGATTACTATCAAGGATATTTTAGGATGTTATCACACTTATTTTGTTAGACTGTATGCCTAATTGTACAAAATGTGTGTATAGAATATTTGCACACTCCAGTTCAGTACACATTGTTGTACTGTTGTCTGGTGTGGTTTGTACCGACCAGTTTGAGGCGCTTGCCCAATGCACAACTGCATATGCTTGGTCTCTAAATTTGTCTACAATTGATTATTTTAATATGTGGCATACGGGCCTGTATTAACAACTGTGACCAGTATAGCAACATGCAGTCATAATATGGTTTTATTGTTCAGTAATTACATTTGTTTCATAATCATTGTTTAAATGGGTTTTCCCAGGATTGTTAATCATATGTTATTGCATTTTGCATATATATCTATATATATATATATATATATATATATATATATATATATATATATATATATATATATTTGTGCATCCTTGTGCTTATCTCTATTCTCTCCTCTAATTTTAGACACTTCTGCTTGCCCTGAGTGTTCCAGCTGCTTGACGTCCTCAGTTGCCATGGCGACGCATTATGAATTGACTCTCCCCCTTCTGGCGTTTTTCCACCTGATTGGTTAATGCGTCCTTTCCATCATATACGCACACCGCCGTTAGGTGAGGTGACGCCGGCGGCTGGGGCCTGGAGAGGGCTTGTGATGGCGTCGGGGAGGGGGCGTTTCTCCCCGCCACGGGTCTCTACCATCTGGCGTCCCTGGTTGCTATGGAGACGCGGTATGACGTGGCGCGTCCCCTCTTCCCATTGGCGTCTTTTCCACCTATCAGCCAGGCGCTTACTCTGTCATCATTGTGCGCCGTCGGCCAGCAGGGTGACGTCAGCAGCTGCAACCCAGAAGGGGCTTGCGGTGGCATCGGGGGATGAGGTAAGTCACTTCTATTTTATTGTCTATATATACAGCATTGTTTAGACTAAAATTTATCTATGATTAAGGGCGCCTAGCCCGAAATGCGTTAGAGGGACTAGGATTGCTTGGATGTTTTACCGCTGTTCTTCATTTTGACTATTTTAACTGGATGGCAATAAAAGCTACGTTTTAGGAGTGCGGACCCCCTTTTATTTTTTCCAATTTTAACTTGTTAGGCCTTGTGTAATACTCCCACTTCCCTAGCAGATTATTGGGGCATCCAGGGTTGCTGTATAGCGTTAATCCCCATCGGCCTATAGTGCCGCTATAATCACCATATGGAGGCATCTCAGGATAATGTGACCGGGGTCCCTTCGGGACAAGCCCGGCTGTGTGTAGCGTGTGGGCAGCCTCATGCTGACAAGGCGCGGGTCTGTGTACCCTGTGCTGAGCAGGTGCTTGCACTGCAATCTGGCTTTCCAGTGGCTGGGCCTGCATCACTTCACCTACCCCCCCAAGCTTAAATCTCACTTCTACTGAGTTGCATACAAGTGGGGATTCTCAGCCAGATGTGTCTTCTAGACTGGCTAGTGTTGAGAAGTTAATTGCTAATACCTTGGCGTGTAAGGCCCCTGCAAAAAAGCGGCACTTAACGCCTAATGTCACTCTTTTCTCTATGGAAACTGAGGAGTTTTGGAATCTTTGTGGCTATACCCCGTCTGATGAAGGCTCGTCTGATGAGAGGCCAAGGGGTCATGACGATTCTGGCTCTGACCGCTGGGCGTCGGATGACACTGACAGATTGCTGACCCAGATTTTTGAGGTCCTGTCCATTTCTCCCCCTGTTGCGGCTCCCAGGCAAAGGGGGGAGCTTTTCCATACAGCAAAATCACGTTTGGAATTTCCTGAGCAAGCACATTTGTGCACCTTGTGCTCAAGGAATGGGAGCGCCCCAGTAAACTTCCCGGGGTACCTAAAAGTTGGGATAGGAAGTATCCCTTTCCTGCTGAGGTGTTAAAGTGTTGGTCATCCCCTCCCGAGGTGGATGCCCCGGTCCTAGGGCTATCGAACACCTCTGTCATGCATTCGGCGCATTGACCAACTGGCATCCCATGCCTTTGCATGTGCGGGGACGGCCCTGCGCCCGTTCTGTGCCACTAGAACCCTTATCAGAAATATACTTGATAGTGCCCCTGATGATTGGCCTTGTGAGGTGTTCAGTGCACTCTCCAGTTGTGATGTTTTTTTCAATTTTGTCCTCTCTGCCTTGGATGACACCATCAGAATGTGTGCCAGGACATCTGCTCTTGTGGTGGCTATACACCGCTCGGTTTGGCTGCTCCAGTGGGCTTCTGACAACGCTGCCAAGAAGGCCCTTACTGGGTTTCCCTTCAAAGGACCACGCCTGTTTGGGGACCGCCTGGACCTTTTTGCTAAGGGAGGCAGGTTACCCCAGCGCAGGAGACCATCTCGGCCCTTTCGGGGTCAGCGTTCCTTCTCCTCCCCTTACCGTGGGGCTAGACAGGGGAGGGGGGTGTCCTTTCCTGGGGCCCGGGAGATTTCTGGGGCAGAGGACGTGGACGTCCTGGCTCCTCCTGGGGTCCCAAAGCAAAATGCTCTCCCAAGCCCCCTTAGACATTGTAAGGACTGTACCGGACACCAGTCTGTCTTGAGCTGATAATCCCCAATCTCCACCGCCTCTTCTGCCTATAGACAAGTCCCCGCTTGTAGGAGACGCGGGTAATGCCTCTCCTACTCGGTTACCCCCAGGACTTATAGGGCGCAAAGATTATCAGCTTAAGGTGGAGTCTGATGAACGGCAGGGAGTCCCAAGCGAGGATGCCGGATGGCGGAAGTCCGATTACAAGCCGAGGTCAGAGCCGGGAGGTCACGGGGCGAGGTATCAGAGGGGTCAGGCGAAAATCGTGGTCAGGCAGGCAAAAGGTCGGTTCAGGCTGAGGTCGACAACAGGAATCAAACGAGCTTCAATGCTTGGTACTAGGCGCTATAACAGGCCATGACACACTGCAGTGGAAATCCCTTTATAGTGGGAAAACCGGCAGGATTGGACAGGGAGACAGTGGCTGGGATTGGTGCACTTAGGATCTGACGGCAGATTGGAGCACTGGCCCTGTAGTCTGATTGGTGAGCTCTGGGCTGATTGCTTCAGCTGAGCTTCCCAGGCAAACTGCTCAGAGCTGCACCTTCTAGACTTTGTTCTCTTAAACAGCCTCCGGTGGCCATTCTGAGTATTGCACCCCCGGAAGACATGAGCTGACTGTAAAGGCCAGCAAGCACAAGCTGAGTGACAATGGGCAAGGGGGAAGGACTTACTCGGCGACACACGCGCCGCTGGGGATGGCATCGGAGGCAGAGGCGGCTGCTGGGCAGGAGAAACCCTGGCCAGTTGCCTAGGGACACCACGGGCACGGACTGAAGGCAAGTCATTCCTGACAGTACCCTCCCCTTCACGAGGGGCCTCCGGACCCTCACCAGACTTAACAGGATTATCACCCTGAATGGTTCCGGCGGACTTCAATAAAGATACATGGGGTACCCTCATGGATGGAGAGGCAGACGGACAAATAAGCTCTGAGACTTGGGTTGCTCCAACTGTGATACTATAGCAATGTTCTGCACAGTGCGGGCTCCATCCTGTCAATTCCCCAGTTTCCCAATTAAAGGTAGGGTTGTGCACCTTTAACCAGGGGAACCCTAAGACAACTGGGGCTTCAGGGCTGTCTAAGACAAAAAATTCAAGGTTCTCCGAATGGGAAGGTCCCACAACTAGGTTAATTAGAGGGGTTTTGGAGGTGACAGTTCCTCTAGGAACAGGAGTATTGTTTACTGCCAAAATCTGAAGGGGCTTCCCAAGGGGGATTAAGGGAATGCCTAAGGCGGCTACTATGGATTTATCCAAGAAGTTGCCAACTGCTCCGCTATCGACAAAAGCAGAGACGGATTTCCTGGACAACTCCCAACCCACAGTAGCAGGTAACAACATTTTATTTCTATGAAGGGAAGTTACCTGACCGTCCTGACAAACTTTCTCTATCTTGTCAGGACGTTGCAATCCCGCCAAAGGTCTTTTATTGGGGCAGGTCCTAACCAGGTGACCTGAAACCCCGCAATACATGCATAGGCCTAAGGTGCGACGTCTACTCTTTTCAGCCGGGGAAAGGTGAGTAGCACCAAGTTGCATAGGCTCTTCTGGGGGCGAAGATGAGACAACACCCATAGAGGATGACTCCTGGTGGGAAGATTCCCAGGAGTGAGAGTGATTCTTCTCTATATGTCTCTCCCGTAGCCGTCTGTCAATTTTAATGGCCATAAGCATGAGTTCATCCAGGCTTTTAGGGTAAGGAAAATTTGTTAGAACATCCTTAACACCTTCTGAAAGACCAATTCTATACTGACTACAGAGAGCAGGATCATTCCAACAGGATTCAATCGCCCAGCGGCGGAATTTGGCACTATATTCCTCTGCTGAGCATTTCCCCTGTTTCAGGCTTCGAAGCCTGGCATCAGCGGTCGAAGTCCTGTCAGGGTCCGAATATAGGATCTCCATAGCGGAGAACAAGGCTGAGACAGATTGCAAGGGCTCATCTGTGGGCGCTAAGCCAAACGCCCAGGACTGTGGATCACCCTGGAGCAGAGAGATAACCAGGCCCACCCTCTGCATTTCTGTGCCTGAAGAGTAGGGCCGTAGTCTGAAATAAAGTTCACAGGAGTTCTTGAAGTTGGAGAATCTTGTACGATCCCCATCAAATTTCTCAGGAAGGGGAACCTTCGGTTCAACAGGAGGTGAGGATACAGGTGGTGCAGGCAGCTGGCGATTTTCTTGATCAGCCACACGTTGGGCCAGCTGGTTAATGGCGGTAGCCATGGCCTGCACTTGTTGTACAAGTTCTTCCATATCAATTTTTTGGGCCTGTTATAATGTAAGGACTGTACCGGACACCAGTCTGTCTTGAGCTGATAATCCCCAATCTCCACCGCCTCTTCTGCCTATAGACAAGTCCCCGCTTGTAGGAGACGCGGGTAATGCCTCTCCTACTCGGTTACCCCCAGGACTTATAGGGCGCAAAGATTATCAGCTTAAGGTGGAGTCTGATGAACGGCAGGGAGTCCCAAGCGAGGATGCCGGATGGCGGAAGTCCGATTACAAGCCGAGGTCAGAGCCGGGAGGTCACGGGGCGAGGTATCAGAGGGGTCAGGCGAAAATCGTGGTCAGGCAGGCAAAAGGTCGGTTCAGGCTGAGGTCGACAACAGGAATCAAACGAGCTTCAATGCTTGGTACTAGGCGCTATAACAGGCCATGACACACTGCAGTGGAAATCCCTTTATAGTGGGAAAACCGGCAGGATTGGACAGGGAGACAGTGGCTGGGATTGGTGCACTTAGGATCTGACGGCAGATTGGAGCACTGGCCCTGTAGTCTGATTGGTGAGCTCTGGGCTGATTGCTTCAGCTGAGCTTCCCAGGCAAACTGCTCAGAGCTGCACCTTCTAGACTTTGTTCTCTTAAACAGCCTCCGGTGGCCATTCTGAGTATTGCACCCCCGGAAGACATGAGCTGACTGTAAAGGCCAGCAAGCACAAGCTGAGTGACAATGGGCAAGGGGGAAGGACTTACTCGGCGACACACGCGCCGCTGGGGATGGCATCGGAGGCAGAGGCGGCTGCTGGGCAGGAGAAACCCTGGCCAGTTGCCTAGGGACACCACGGGCACGGACTGAAGGCAAGTCATTCCTGACAGACATGATGGGGCGCCCTCACCCATCTGGGTGGGTGGACGGCTGCAGCATTTTGCTCACGTCTGGAGGCTTCATGTCTCAGACCAGTGGATTCAGGAGGTAGTGTCCTCCGGTTACAAGATAGTTTGCTGCCTGCCCCCCCCCCCCCCCAAGATTCATCAGATCCCTCAGGAGCTAGTGCAGGCAGTGCAAGGCCTCCTGGAGCTGGGGGTCATCTGCAAGGTCCCCTTAAGAGAAAAAGGCAAGGGCTTTTATTCCAACCTATTCACAGTACCCAAAGAAGATGGTTCAGTCAGCCCATCCTGGACTTGAAGATCCTCAACAAGTTTGTCAGGGGCAGGCGCTTTCGCATGGAAACAATGCGCTCTGCCATCAGTTCCCTGCGCCAAGGGGACTTCATGACTTCTGTTGACATCAAGGATGCTTACCTTCATATTCCTGTATTTCCAGGTCATCATAGGTTCCCCAGGTTCGCTCTGATGGATCAACACTACCAGTTTGTGGCATTGTCCTTTGGTCTCACCTCAGCTCCCAGGGTGTTCACCAAGGTGCTGGCTGGCGTGATGTCTCTGCTCAGGTATCGGGGTGTCCGCGTGCTTCCCTATCTGGACGACATTCTCATCACCTCCCAATCTCTACATCAGGCAGAGTTGGATACTCAGCTGGTAGTGTCCACTCTGGACTCATATGGATGGGTGATCAACTACCCCAAGTCCTCACTGTCCCCTTCCTTTGTAACTCCTTCCTAGAAATGAATCTGGATACAGTTCAGGCAAGGATTTTCCTTCCTCAACAGAAGGTGGACAGTCTGATTGCACAGGCTGTTCCTGCTATCTTGTCCTCATCCCTCCATCAGGCAGGGGATGCAGCTAGTGGGCCTGATGGTGGCATGCTTGGAGGTGGTCCCTTATGCTCAGTTCCACTTGAGGCCTCTGCAACTTCACTTATTGTCAGTGTGGGACAAGGACCCAACATCCCTGGACAAGGTCTGTGTGCTCTCCCCTCTGGTCAGGAGGTCCCTCTCGTGGTGGATGGATTCAAGGAACCTGTTGGGGGCAGATCCTTTCTTACCCCTTCCTGGGAGACGGTCACCACGCATGCCAGTCTGTCAGGTTGGGGGGGGGGGGTTCTGGAAGTCCCTGCGGTTCCAGGGGAGGTGGGGCCCTCAGGAGGCATGTCTTGGAACTGCGGGTGATTAGGTTAGTTCTGGCTCACTTGACTACTCACCTTTGGGGCCTGCCTGTTCAGGTGCGCTCGGACAACCAGACGGCAGTTGCCTACATCAATCATCAGGGAGGGACCCGGAGCAAGGAGGAAGTGATCCTCACTTGGACGGAGGCCAATGTTCCCTGCATATCAGCTGTGAACATCCCGGGAGTGGAAAATCGCCTGGCGGACTCTCTCACCGTTCGGGCCAACCAGATGTGGATCTGTTTGCGTCCCGTCACAATCACAAGCTTCCAGCCTTTGTCCCAGGATCCTCTGGCCTTGACCACTGAAGCTCTAGCAATGTCATGGCAGGACTTTCAGTTTCTGTATGTCTTCCCTCCATTCCCCCTGCTCAAGATTGCTCTGGAAGGGGTGCCAGCAATTCTGATGGCCCCCAGGTGGCCAAGAAGAGTGTGGTCCGCAGACGTGGTGCAGCTGGCAGTAGATCAGTACGCCCTGCCCTTGGTGCCAACTCTGCTCACTCAGGGTTCACTACGACATCTCAATTTACAAACTCTGGCTTTGACGGCCTGGCTGCTGAAACCTCCATCTTGATGGAGAAGGGGCTTTCTTCCTCGGTTGTGGATACTTTGATAAAGGCTAGGGAGAAGTCTTCTTCTTCCATTTATTACAGGGTTTGGCGTGCCTACATTGACTGGTGTGAGTCGAAGTCTCTTCCCTGTCGTGTGTTCTCTATTCCCAGGATTCTGGAGTTCCTTCAGCATGGGTTGGACATGGGGCTCCAACTAAGTACTCTGAAGGGGCAGGTCTCTGCCCTGGCTGTTTTCTTCCAGAAGTCCTTTTGCTCAGCACCCTCTGATCAGGACTTTTTTCCAGGGAGTCACTCATGTGCATCCCCAACGCAAGCCTATGGTGCCTGTTTGGGATTTGAACTTGGTTTGTCAGCCTTGCAGGGTGCTCCTTTTGAATCTGTGCAGGATGCTACCTGGCTATTCTTACGCTCAAGGTTGTCTTTCTGGTGGCTATCACCTCTGTTAGGCGTGTGTCTGAGTTGGCGGCGCTTTCCATTCAGCCCCCCTACTATGAGATACACCAGGACAAGGTGGTGTTTCTTTCAAGCCAGATTTTCTGCCTAAGGTAGTGTCTGCCTTTCATCTGAATCAGGACATTGTTCTTCCTTCCTTGTGCCCTAATCCTAGTAATGCTAAGGAGAGGGTTTTGCATTCTTTGGATGTGGTTAGGTGTCTGAAGTACTATCTGGTGGCTACTACACCTTTCAGAAAAACTGATGCTCTTTTTGTGGTCCCTTCTGGTCCTAGGAAGGGTTTGGCTCCTGCCAAGTCTACTGTCAGCAAATGGATCCGTCGGGCTGTGATTCAGGCCTACTCTAAGGGGAAGAATCCTCCCTTCCGCCTTACTGCTCACTCCACTCATGCTATTGGTGTATCTTGGGCCTTTCAGCACCAAGCTTCTGTTGAACAAGTTTGCAAGGCCGCTACTTGGTCTTCTGTTCATACCTTTTCAAAGTTTTACAAGGTTGATGTTAGGGCCTCAGTTGATGCTGCTTTTGGCCGAAAGGTTCTGCAGGCAGCAGTGGTTTAAACTGTCTGCTTACTCACCTGTAGAATTGGTATTATGAGTATACAGTACGTCCTGCTCCACCCCACCCTTGGTTTTGCATTATCTTTGATCCCCTGTATGGTGATTGTTATCATGGTTATAGTTATTAGTTTGGGTTTTTTTCTATTCTCCCGGCTTCTCGTTAACTGCTTTTCAATGCTGGGGATTTGTGGAAGGTCTCTGGGTATTTAAAGTGGACCATCACCCTCGGGTGATCGGCCTGGGAATCTATAATATTCCCGGGCCGATCACCTCCCTCCCCGCGGGACATCCGAGATCGGGATGTCCCGCGGGGTGAAACCCCCCCAAAACCCCCTTACCTTAGCTTCGGCGGCGGCTGGCCGCCGCCTCCTCCCTCGCGCCCCTCTAGGCGTGCGCGCCCCCGCGCCGGCCGTCTGTGAATGGCCGGCGCGGGCGCGTGCGCCTCAAGAGGGACGTGCGGGAGGCGGCGACGGAGGAGCCACGGACAAGTGGCTGTCAAATCGCTTGTCCGTCGGCGCGGGGAGAGGTGAGTTTTTAGGGTGATTGAGGGGGTTTCACACAGCGGGGCACCCCGATCGGGGGTGCCCCACCGAAGTGGACCAAGACCCAGGATAGTCAAAATCCTGGGTGTTGGTCCACTTTAAGGGACCGGGAGGAGCCTATTTTCGATGTCTCTGCAGTCCAGCACCATCCAGCGAAGTAATACCCGATAGTAAGTACTATATATGGAGCAGGATGTACTGTATACTAAGAATACCAATTCTACAGGTGAGTAATCACAGAATTGTATTTTTTGCTAGTCATTGTTCTGTGTGACCACTTGGAGATATTATGCTTCACCCCCTGGGAGGAAATACAAACATGAACAGAGGTTAAAAGCCCCGGCCAGTTTGTTATTTTAGTGTTTTTGTTTTTTCTCTCCAGAATACTTGAGTAGCCCACTGGCCTGGCCCTTTTTCAGATGTTCATCTGAGGTCTGGGCACAGCTGGGACTAGATTCCCACATAGTTTTTTACTTGTGCACTAGGTGTGCAATGTCCCTAATAATTGAGTTAGTTGTGGGTACCAATCTTTGTTCAGGAATAGGTTACCCTGAAAAAATGTTTAGGGCTCAGGACTGTAACCACACCTTACAATTGTTGTAAATTTAGTTTCAATTTATTAAATACGTTTAAAAACAGAGTTGACCATTTGTGACTTTCATGTATTATACAGTGTGTGTATCTTTTTACAATTCTTTATCTCCACTCGTCAAAAGAACTCATAAGAGTTACCAGTACAGTGTTTCATCAATTTTCAAAAAAGGGCAGACATGTATCATGTTTCGCCTTACACGGCTTCCTCAATGCCCTATATACATGACAGACAGACATTTCATATAATTTGTATTATTATTAGTTGACAAGCAGACCAATGTTTCATGTTGTTAGTATTATTTGTTAATTAATGTATACATATAATAATTCATTCATTGCAAATAGGAATTGTATAAAAGACATAATAGTACCTGGTACTGGTGATGTCGCATGTAATGTTGACGACACATAATATAGTCTAAATATTCCACAAGGCGGACCGGTGGTGTGCACTCTATTTGTCAAAACTTATGCCAATCAGTATTAAAACATGCACCAGATCTTGTGCTATTAAAGGGCACAGCCCATATACCTGATTGCGTTGTATTGCTCCTTTAAAGGAGGCCTATATATGGCCAAATATACAAAACCAGGGTAGGGGAAGGAGAACATACCCAGGCCGTTCCTATAATTCCTCTAACACTTCCTCATCAAGGGAAAGAGCCATAGACTCCCAGGAAGTATATCAACAAACCCAAAGGAGATTTAAACCTAGAGTGGTGAGAGATAGGGAGCCCTGGAAGGAACCACCAAGGAGGGAAATCTCCATACCACGGCAAGATTTAGGGGCCAATACAACAAAACGTAAAATGGAGAGTAGAAGTGTACATCCAGAGGAAGTGAGCGAAACACAAACACAGAAGAGGGATTTTTTAGAAAGAGACACAACCAACGCCGCAACAAAAGAAGGGCCAATGCCCGTCGGAGGGCACAAAAAACTAACTCTATTCCCCCACCCGACGACCCAGTAGACCCAGAGTTGGGCAATAGTACTTTACAACAACGAGATATTATTAATCTCTCCCAGTATAAATTATCAAATGAACAACAAGAATTATTGAAACTGGGGTTGAATTTTTGTCCATCAAAAAAACTCGACATTTTTGAGGCAGTTAAAGATGTCCATTTATTCGCCAGGAAAGTATTATGTAAATATCACTTTATGAAGAAAGGAGACGAAGCTAGCGCACCCAGCCAGGAAGATTTAATCAACAATACCCAACTTGAACGAGACATTGTAGAACTAGGCCTGGAGGTAGCAGGGCTAACAACAAGTAGTCCTGTTACTACCAGATTCAAAAAACCCTCTACGTATTTCCCGGCAATGAACATGAACCACAATGTTGCCACCTTTGTGGAAATGACTATGGCCGACTTGGAGGCCCTTTCCAAATGGCCAGGCTATCGGCCGAATATAGATCAACAACTGCAGCAAGCAGTGAAGGAATTGGAAGCAAATCACGATCTGGTGATTAAACCGGTAGACAAAGGTGGGGCAACATTGTGGTCATGTATACGGGGCAATATGAAAAGATGTGTTTGGATATTCTGAAAAATGAGTGGTATGCTCGGGCCTCCATGTCCAGACTCGCCAGGGATGGTAGGGAATACCATCAGCTCATCCACCAAGCACGAGATGGTGGAGTGATCGATCTGCAGGCTGCGGGCTTCCTGGAGTCCCCATGCCCAAAAATACCGACCTTTTACGCACTCCCGAAGGTGCATAAGTCCATCACGGCACCTCCGGGACGTCCGATTGTGTCGGGCATGGGGGCCCTGCTGGAAAAAGCCAGCCGTTACGTGGATCGGCACCTCCAACCACTCGTGACTAGCTTACCATCTTATGTCAAGGATTCGGGACATATCCTAAGGATCCTTGACGATATGTGGGTGGGCCCCGAATCTACCCTGGTGACTCTGGACGTGGAGGCCCTTTATTCAAGCATTCCACATGACAAGGGTATAAGGGCAGTTGAGTCCTTTCTTAACGAATTGGATATATCTCATCATGACCACAACCTTTTCCTGCTTCGGCTCCTCAACTTTGTCCTCACCCACAATCTCTTTCTCTTTAAGGACCAGCTCTACCACCAGATACAGGGGACAGCGATGGGGACGGCTTGTGCCCCATCGTTCGCGAACCTGTATCTGGGGTGGTGGGAGAGGGGATTGTGGAGTGAGGACGCTATGGCCCAGTACCTGTGCCACGTGGTAGCGTGGCACAGGTACATAGATGACATCTTGGTCATATGGGAGGGGCCGAAGCAGGAACTGGTGAAATTTGTGGAAAAATGATGCCAACCTCAAGTTCACATGTAGCTATGACCAACATAGAGTCACGTTTTTAGATATAGAAATTATAAAGGCCCCTAATGGCCAGATCACAACAAACTTGTTTCACAAAGAGACATCTGCAAACAATATGTTGCGAGCGAGCAGCTCGCACCCAGCGCATCTTCTCGGAAGCATTCCTTTTGGAGAATTTGTTCAAGCAAGGCGCAATTGCGCCACCATGGACCTATTTGAAATAGAGGCATCCAATATAAGAACTAGGCTTAGTGAGTGGGGCTACAAAGCGAAGGTCCTGAGAGCAGCCTACAAAAAAGCCAAAGGCCTTAGTAGGCAAGAATTATTATATAGACCTAGGAAGAATAGAGAACAATTTGGACCCGCCCTCATTATGACATACACGGGGGCTCATCATCATATACGACGGATACTACAGACCCATTGGCCAATCCTTTTAAATGACCCACAATTACAGACCCTCTTGCCGAAAGTGCCCAAGGTTATATATCGAAGGTCAAGGAACCTGATGGATGCCCTTGTGCACAGCCACTATGAACAGAACCGAGGAAAGGAGTGTTGCAAAACTAAGGGCACATATCGATGTGGGGGGTGCAATATGTGTAAATACATGAAAGTAGGTCAAGAAATATTTATAGGGGGTCATAACAAATATAAGGCACAACATTACATAAACTGTAATACAGTTAATGTCGTTTACTTGCTAACCTGCACTTGCGGTTGCCTATATGTGGGCAAAACCAACCGGCCACTGAAGAAAAGAGTCTACGAGCACCAATATAATATACGAACGGGCCCGCAAAAAACACCAATAGGTTGCCATTTTCTCAGACACCATAACAAGGATCCTAGTTCCCTCCAGGTACAGGGATTGGATCGATTACATCCAACAATTCGTGGGGGAGATATTGAGAAATTAACTCTCCAACTTGAGACAAGATGGATTTATAGACTGGGGGCGTTTCGATATCCTGGTCTCAATAAAACATTGAGCTTTGCTTCCTACCTCTAGGAACAATTGCTAATATAACAGCATGGATGCAAGGTTTTATAAAAATCTATGATAGGTGTAGAGAATATGGGAAATATCGAATATGCCATTAGAAATGATGTACTTCTCTAATTACATATGGAGTTAGGGCACCTTAAGAGTTTATTTTAAAAGAGAATCTACACTAATTCAGATGTATCCTATATGACACAATTGCCACATAGGTGATGTAATTATCCATTATAGATGATAATATTGTGATCCCAAGGGGAACTGGTGGAGTGCCGTGTAGATACAATGTGGTCGATCTTTGCCCAGTAACATGTTACATGAAGTGTGCCCTATGAGATTATTGGTGGTATATGAATTGCTAGAAGGATAACAATAGAATACTAATAGCATGTTTAAATGCCTGAATGTTGGTGCTAGTAATGATATACTACTTTAATGTCCGTGCAGTGCAGTTTCGGCTCCATATATTATAAGTTCTAACACCATCAACATGAATATGACGAATACGGAGGATGTCAGTTGTTTAACTGCCCCCCTTTAGAATTATATCACTGATAAAGTAGCCGTTGAGCTACAATAAAATGGCGGTTGCCGAGGCTTGGATGTCCTGTTTAGCAGGGAGGAAATCTTCACAAAAATGGCGCCGCTACTAGAGACATGGAGCCGGACCAGCGCCGTGCCACTCAACTTCCGGCGGAAGCGGGATGATGAGGGAAATGGAGCGCATAAGAGTGCGGCGCTGGCGTGGTGGCGGGTAAATATACCGCAGGTTCATATCGCATATAGCAGGGATATTAGGAATGTGGCGGGCATATTAGGAGCGCGGAACAGCGCGGAAAAGCCGCAGGTACAGACCACATAAAGGAACAACATAACGAGACATTTACTGCGGCAGTTTGATTTTGCCCGCCACCGCGACTGCACTGCATGGACTGAGACTCTACAACAATACAGGCAAGTCGTTTTAATTTATCATATAAAATCAGCGTTTATAAGTAACCAACCACTCTGAAGGCACTTAGCTAATGCCCCTCTCCACTACATATAGGGACCACTGCAGGGGCGAGAACAAATCCCTTTAAAGGAGCAATACAACGCAATCAGGTATATGGGCTGTGCCCTTTAATAGCACAAGATCTGGTGCATGTTTTAATACTGATTGGCATAAGGAGAGTGCACACCACCGGTCCGCCTTGTGGAATATTTAGACTATATTATGTGTCGTCAACATTACATGTGACATCACCAGTACCAGGTACTATTATGTCTTTTATACAATTCCTATTTGCAATGAATGAATTATTATATGTATACATTAATTAACAAATAATACTAATAACATGAAATATTGGTCTGCTTGCCAACTAATACTAATTATATGAAATGTCTGTCATGTATATAGGGCATTGAGGAAGCCGTGTAAGGCGAAACATGATACATGTCTGCCCTTTTTTGAAAATTGATGAAACACTGTACTGGTAACTCTTATGAGTTCTTTTGACGAGTGGAGATAAAGAATTGTAAAAGATACACACTGTATAATACATGAAAGTCACAAATGGTCAACTCTGTTTTTAAACGTATTTAATAAATTGAAACTAAATTTACAACAATTGTAAGGTGTGGTTACATTCCTGAGCCCTAGACATTTTTTCAGGGTAACCTATTCCTGAAAAAAGATTGGTCTGCATATGGGGGCCGTGCTGTGTACCAACCAAAATAATATTACAGTAATAGGGGTTTTTATGTGGTTGCTATAAATTGAACACATCTAGAGGTTCTGAAGTTGTCTTAGTTGTGGGTATGCTGAACAAAAATGCTTAATTATTATTTGTATTAATCATCTTAAAGCGGTCCTTCACTCTGAATAAGAGTCTATCTTATATGTTTCTCACACCCTGTACATACAGATTGTCCACATTAAAAATCATCCTACCTGCATCTACTGCATGTTATAAGCCTTTAAACATCTAAGATGGCGGCTTATGGAAGCCGCCATCTTATCAGGCAGCCTGCTAACAGGAAGTGCCTCCTGACTTTGCTGCTCTGCATTCTGGGACTGCTGACCTTTACCTCACCCCAGCTCTGCTCTGTCTGAGCAAAGCACAGCTATAACCCCACCCCTGTACTTTATCCCGCACTCCTCTCCTCAGTAAGTGTGATGCTTCTGAGTCAAGATGGCTGCGGCCGTATCCTAAATTCCTAAACAGAGTTGCAGCCCAGTGGGGGAAAGAATAGTAAGTTAGTGACTAAAAACGTAAAATATATAAATTTTAGATACTGGGGAACAGTTTTTTAAGAGTTTGGGCTTTTCATTAAATCACGCTGAAGGTCCGCTTTAAGTGTAGTTTGTACTTTTAACATTTTTCCCTCCAAAATTTCAAATTTGTGGGCGTGGTTTGTTCAGTGACCCCGCACCTGACGTACTTTCTGGTTTCAGCATTAAGCGGCCCATAAAGAAGCACAACTTGTGATAGGATCTTTATTTTTATTTTAATTCTTTATTTTGGATTCAAAACGATACAAGCAAAGTATCAACAATGAGACAGTACAGAAAGTTGGCGCAGCTTGATTCAGTCTCGTCTTCCTGATGTAAATATGATTACTCCCTTTTAGCATTACACTGATGTTTGGACGTTGTGGGGAGTCCCAAGGAAACACTTGCTCCTCCCGCCCCATCCCATCTCTATAGTGGTTTTGGATACTTTTTAGCCAAGCGGTCTCCAAACCCGTCCCCACCTGTGCATCAGGGGACCTCATTGATTTCCTCACTCTTTGGGCCAGGGGTCTTTTTGAGTTAGGTTCAAGTCTTTTGATGGTCTAGGGATCATTAGCTAGACCTACTGGAGTTTATAGAGAGAAAAGAAAAAGGAGAGAGGAAGGGGGAGTGAAAGAGATAGGAGAGAAGGAAAGAGAAATAGAGAAAATAAATTAAAAAAAGGGGGGGGGGGGAGCACTGCATCTGCAGGTCCTGCTGTAGGCGGGGACCGCAGCCAGGAGTCATAGAAAAACTCACCGCTCCCCTCCATGGCCCGTAAGGAACACCAGGTGACCGAGGAAGATATGAGACTAGTTATTACTCTGAGGCTCGGAACACGTGCCATGAGGTCCATTGGATCCGGTTCTCATCCTCTTTATCCTGAACAGCTGTCGTCAGCTCCTCCATCTCCTTTATACTGTCTACCTCTCCAATCCAGTCCTTTTCTGTTGGGATATACTTGGTCTTCCATGACCTGGGAAGCAACACTCTTGCTGCATTGATCATGTGCCTCAACACCAATTTTCGGTATTCTGTGATGCTACTGTTGGTATGGTGCAGAAGCACCTGGTCATGATCTCCGATACTTTCGTCCAAAAATGTCTTGATCCTAGGACAGGACCATAGGATATGGAAGAGTGACCCTTCTCCCGTCCCACATCTCCAACATACGGACAAGGATCCTGGAAAAATGGACGCTAGTCTTTTTGGAGTATAGTACCATCTGGTTAAATATTTGTAGTTGGTCTCTTTGAATTTTTGAGATTGATGGTTTGTAGGGAGTGAGAATATTTTCCTCCTCCTTCTGCCGTGAACCTTCTACCTAAGTCTCTTTCCCAGTCACCACAAAAGGGAGGGTCTGAAGTCTAAGAGTTGGTAGACCTGTGAGATCACCCCTCTTGGGGGGTCCTTGCGCATGATCAGTGTCTCAAATTGCGTGAGATCTCATCCCATTAAGTTCTTAGGTCCTATTTTTTGTACGAAATGTTGGAAGAGCAGCAGATACCATGGGTCAAGGCGAGGGTTGTCCCACTTACTTCTGAGCTCCTCTTTGCAGCAATAGTCCCTCCCCCTCACCAGGTCCCGTCCTCTAAGCCCCATCCCATACACTGAGGGTGGCTTTAGTAAACGGATTAGATCCCACCCATCTGCTTGAGGTGAAGCCGACAGAATCTCCTTTAGGGGGGCCACATTAACCCACTTCTTGGATTCCTCATTTCTCATCCAGTCCACTATTCTCTGCATGTTGGCTGCCTGCCAGTACTACTTCAGGTTTGGCAGTGCCAGGCCCTCTCTAGCTCTAGGGCGTTGTAAAAGTGCAAGTCTGATTATTGGGTTTCTTCTTCTCCCATATGAATTTTAGGAATGTCGTGTTTAGATTTTCACTATATCCAGTCCAGGTCGTCCCAGTAGTGATGACAGTTGGGTAATCCACCGCCAGGTGGCGCTCGACTACAAGATCAAAAGCTGTCGCTCCTCCCGGCCCCCTATAAAAGCAGGTGTCTCTGATTCCCCGGTGTTCATCTTGCAGTCTGCTGCTGAGGATCGTTTGGATACTCTCTCCTGGATATTGCAGCTGAGCAGGGCCTTCCTAGCCCATCAGCCACTGCGTCCTTATTCCCACTGTTCCTGTGGACCCACTACTGCCTCCCAGCCTTGGGACTGTGAAGTGAGGGGGAACGCCGGGGTCAGGCGTTGACAGAGCTAGGCTCTGGGCCGCAGACCCTGCCTAAAGGGTAGCCGGCCATAGACTGATGGTGAGCCTATGGGGGGAGTTTCATGCCCTCCCTGCCCCACAAGCTTTATTATGTGTGGTGTCTCTTACTGTGTTGCGCACCGACTTGTGTTACTCTGGAGTCTTTGCTGGTGGATATGCACAGTTGTTTTACTCTTGACATACTTACCTCCCTTGTTCCCTCGGCTCCTTCTCCTCTCTCCCCTCCATCTTGGTGCCGCGCTGTGAGGGGGGCGGCGCTGCTCAGCGAATGTTTGTTCTTCTTCTGTGGCCGCGGCCTCTGTGGTTATGGGCGGGCGCCCAGCTACTGTGGGGGCCCCTCCTTGGGCTGCCCTGCGTTCCTGGCCTTGGTCTCACCCCTTCGGCCGGCTTGACAGCGCCATCTTGAAAGGAGGGTGCTCGTCTTGCGCTGTCGGCGGGGGGCGATGAAGCTTTTCGCGTCACTGCTGTGCGGCCCACCCCTCGAGGAATGCATTGTACTGCTGCTCAGCGCCATCTTAATCTGCCTGGCTGCACGCTGTCTGTCGTCGTCCGCGCTCCATCGCTGGTGGTGTCGTAAGTCCCTCTTGTTATCCTGATTATGGTGTATATTGCGCATGTGCTGTGGAATACTCATGGCTTTTCTTGCTTTTGTCTTCTAGGTGGGCCCCCTTGATAGATTAAGGGTTGTGGTTCCTCCTGGTCACCGACCCCCCCCCCCCCTCACCTCTCTTCGCGTCCTCTCCCTATTAAGAGGGATCACAAAAGAGGGACTCATTTTGAGGGCTCTTTGGGTTTGGGCCGTTAGTGACATGTAACCTGCATACCATTACTCTAATCACCATAATGGAGGCTTCTGGGGATAATGAGCTAAGGGCCCCTTCTGGGCGGGTGAAGCTCTGCCCATGTGCGGTGCTAGCCCTCTGGGCGGACTCAGCACTGTTTGTGTCACTTGCGCCAGGAGCGTAATTTTGGAGCATAATCGGCGGCACCTCGAGCCTGTTCTGATGATGATGATGATCATGATTTGTTTGGAGGTCCGGGCTCCGTGGAGAAGGGCAAGTTGCATGAGGACTCCATTTCCACTGTGGATTATTCTGTCGGCTTCGACAGCGGGCCTGGTTCTTCCTCGGACCATGACACGTGGCTCCCTGATGATACAGAGAAGCTGTTGGCTTCAGTTTTTGAGACGCTGCACATTGTCCCTCCTAGAGCGGCTAAGAGGAAGCAGGGCAATTTGTTTAGACCTGAAAGACAGAGGCGAGTCTTTCTGGAGCAGGCCCATTTTTCTGACATGGTTTTCAAGGAGTGGGAAAGGCCTAACAAGTTGCCGTCCGTGCCCAAGGGCCTGGACAGACGGTATCCCTTTCCTGAGCAGCTGGTCCGGCTATGGTCCCATCCTCCCGAGGTGGACGCCCCCCTGGTCAGGTCTGTCCAATACTACGGTCGTGCCTTCACCCGATACTGCTTCCCTACGTGATCCGGCTGACAAGCGCATGGATCAGCTGGTCTGTCATGCCTTCACCTTTGCCGGTGCCTGGTTCCGTCCTGTGTGTGCCGCGGCTATTGTCTCCCTGGCCATCAGAAAGAAGGTGAGACGTCTTGTTGACATTGCTAAGTCTTGCAAGCGGGCGGAGGAGTATAAGGACCTCAAGGCTTGCGTGGAGTTTGTTGCCTTTGTTGTCTCTGCTATGGATGATGGTGTCCGGCTCGGTGCCAGGTTCTCAGCTCTGCTGGTTGTGCTTCGCCGCTCGCTCTGGTTGCTGCAGTGGTCGGCTGATGCCGTGGCCAAAAAGTCGCTCACCTTCGTGGGCCACAGATTGTTCGGGGAGCATCTGGACCTCCTGGTCAAGGACGGAAGACTCCCTCAGCGACAGAGGCCTGCGCGGCCCTTTCGGGGTCCATCTGCCTATCGCTCATTTCGAGGAGGAAGAGGCTCTTCATTTTCAGGTACTCGCAGCGATTCCTGGGGACGAGGTAGTTCCCGCTCTCGACCCAATCCCTCCTGAGGATCCAAGTCAAGGCCCCTCAGGCATGAGGAGGCGCCCTCACCCATTCGGGTGGGGGGAAGGCTTCTGCTATTGCTCACGTCTGGAGACAGCACGTCTTGGATCGGTGGATTCAGGAGGTGGTTTCCTCCTGTTACAAAATAGAGCTGGCAGTTTGGCCGCACTCAAGATTTTTTCGGTTGCGGATTTCCCAGAACCCATTGACAGCACAGGGTCTGCGGACTGCCGTCCAACACCTTCTGCTGTCAGGTGTGATTTGTCCCGTGCCTCGTCAGGGACGGGATCAAGGTTTCTACTCCAGTCTGTTCACGGTTCCCAAGAAGGACGGAACGTTGAGACCTATCCTGGACCTGAAGAGTCTCAACAGGTTTGTCAGAGTCAGACATTTCCACATGGAGACCTTACGGTCCGCGGTGAGCTCGCTTCGGTCCGGCGACTTCATGACCACGGTGGACATCAAGGATGCTTATCTGCACATCCTGATTTTTCAGGAGCATCAGAAGTTCCTGAGGTTTGCACTGGAGGATCAGCATTACCAGTTTGTGGCACTGCCGTTTGGGATATCCTCAGCCCCCCGTGTGTTCACCAAGGTGCTGGCGGGCATCTTGGCTATCTTGAGGAACCAGGGCATTCGTGTGCTTCCTCATCTGGACAATTTGCTGATTGCGGCCCAGTCTCTTCAGCAGGCCGAGAGCGACACCTGTACGGTGTTATCCACTCTCGAGAATTTCGGATGGGTAATCAATTACCCCAAGTCTTCTATCACTCCCTCAACAGTGAGGTCCTTTCTGGGCATGATGTTGGACACCTCTCAGGTCAAGGTATTCCTGCCCCAGCAGAAGGTGGCGGGCCTCTAGACGCAGGTACAGGCCTTACTGTCTTGTCAGCGGCCATCGATCCGTCTGGGGATGAAACTGGTGGGCTTGATGGTGCCCTGCTTCGAGGCAGTGCCCTTCACCCAGTTCCACATGAGACCTCTTCAGTTGAATCTGTTGACCGGCTGGGACCGGACACAGGAGTCCCTGGAACAGGAATTTTCACCGTCTCCCCTGGCCAGACAGTCCCTCTTGCGGTGGTTGGACCCCAGAAATCTGGTGGTGGGCAAGTCCTTTCTGACTCCCCGGTGGGAGATTGCCAAAAACCTCCCCAGCTGGTCAGACTGGCGTCCGTAGTAACAAACGCAGAAGATCCAGGGTCAGTGGGGGCCGCAGGAGGCCCACTTGCCCGTCAATCTCCTGGAGCTGAGAGCAATATGTTTGGTGCTTCTTCGCTTGACTCCCCACTTAAGGGGTCGTGCGATCCAGGTTCACTCGGACAATCAGATGGCTGTCGCCTACCTTAATCACCAGGGAGGGACTCGGAGCAAGCGAGCCCTCCAGGAGGTGACCCAAATTCTGACTTGGGCAGAGGAGAATGTTCCCTGCATCTCGGCGGTCTACATTCCCGGGGTAGAAAGCCAGGAGGCAGATTCCCTGAGCAGAAGTGCCTAACGTCTGGGGGAATGGTCTCTCAGCAACAAGATCTTTCACGCCCTGTGTCTCCGCTGGGGTCAGCCGGATGTGGACCTGTTTGAGTCCAGACACAATCACAAGCTTCCAAGGTTCGTCTCCCTTTCAAGCGATCCTCTGGCATTCGCCACATACACTCTGGCAATTCCTTCCGTGTCCACTCCTGGGCCGAGTGCTGCGCAAGATATCCCAGGAGGGGGTACGACCACCCTGGTGGCTCCTCACTGGCTGATACAGAGTTGGTTCGCAGACATAGTTCAGATGTCAGTCGATCGTTACATCATGCCTGACAACCCAGGGCTTCTCACTCAGGGGTCGCTGCAGCACCCCAATTTACAGACGCTGGCTTTGACGACCTGGCTATTGAAACCTCAATCCTGACGGAGAGGGGGCTGTCGGACACAGTTGTGCAGACCATGATTCAGGCTCGGAAGAAGTCTTCTTCCATGATATATTACAGAGTTTGGCATGCTTACATTGCTTGGTGTGAATCCAAGAGTCTCCCTTGTCGCACATTATTCTTAGTATACAGTACGTCCTGCACCAGATATAGTACTTACACTTGGGTTATCCTCCGCCAGATGGCGCTGCACTGCAGAGACATGCAAAACAGGCTCCTCAAACACCCGGGGACCTCCCACAAATCCCCAGATTCCTCTGCAGTGCTGACTGCGAAGACGTGAAGTATCACTCTCTCGCAGGTGAGCGGGGCTATCAAGGCCTCCTTGTGATGTGCCTCCCAGCCTGTGCTGCGCTGGTCGGGTGAAGGTAGGCAGCACCATGCGTGCTTATGGAGCCATGCTCCACCGCAGTCCCCCGCCAAAGGGTAGGCGTTTTAGGCTGATGGTGAGCCTCTAGGGGATGCCCCTCCCGTGTTATTGCCCCGTGTAGCGGTGGGCCCTGTACAAAGGGTCGCCATCCTCCCTCGTTCCCCCCGTAGCTCGGGGGGGGAAAGAAAGGGGGGGGGAGGGTGTGTGGTGGTCTCCGTGTATGGTGTCTACACTATTATGGCCTTTTTATTGTCCCTTATATATCTTGTATATCTGGTGTCAGAGCCGCGCGGTTTGCATTTTTATTGTGTACCTGCCGCCGCCGCGCGCGTCTTTCCTTTACTGGATGTGCTGCGCTGGGCGGCGGCGCCTCAGACGCTGCGGCGTCTTCATTGGCAAATCAATTTCTAAGTGTGTCATACACTCCGCTTCTCTGACAACGTTGACCACTATCTCAGAGCTTCGCGGTCTTCGGGGGGGGGCGGGGACCTGGCTTGGCGCGCTCCGCGTCACAGCCCGCTCTGGCCCGCCCTTCAAGGTTCGCTTGGCGCCATTTTGATGCTAGTCGCGCGCGCACGTGGTAGCGGTCTTCCTCCTCCCTTGGTCTGTAAGTGCCCTCGCGGGCGATTTTCATGATCCTTGATTACTGCGCATGGTTCTGACACCCTTTATTCCCATTATGTCTTTCAGACGATTGAATCCAGTAGCTTCTCCCGGCCCTGTGTAATTTATAGCGGGCATTATAAATTTCTCTCACTTCCATAGCGGGTCTTGGGGCATCCAGGGTTGCCTATAGCGTAAATCCCTGCTGGCATATTGTGCCTAAATAATCACCATATGGAGGCATCTCAGAATTATGTGACCGGGGTCCCTCTGGGACAAGACCGGCTGTGTATAGCGTGTGGACAACCCCATGCTGATGCTGACAGGGCACGGGTCTGCAGACTCGAGCAAGCACTGGCCCTGCAATCAGGCTTGCCAGTGGCTGCACCTCGTTTCAGTTCACCTATTTCCCCATGCTTAAATCTCACTCCTGCTGAGTCGCATACAAGTGGGGATTTGCAGCCTGTTGCATCTTCCAGACTGCCTAAGGCTGAACAGATTATTGCGAGGTTGTCAAGAGCGCAAGGGCCCTGGTAAGAAGCAGCACTTGACGCCTCATGTTACTGTTTTTCCTATGGGAACTGAGGAGTTTGCTACTCCGTGTGACTATACCCCTTCTGATGGAGAGCTGTTCTCTGACTCAGGCTCATCTGATGAGAGGCCGAGGAGTCATGACGATTCTGGCCCTGAATACTGGGGACAGTGTGACACTGACGATCTGTTGATTAAGGTCTTTAAGGTTCTGTCTATCTCTCTCCCTGGTGAGGCCCCCAAGCCGAGAGGGGAGCGTTTCCATACAGCGACCGCAATCTTGGAATTTCTAAAGCAGGCTCATTTCCATGCTCTCGTGCTCAAGGAATGGGAATGCCCCAGTAAACTTCCAGGGGTCCCAGGGGACTGGGATAGAAAATACCCTTTCACCCCCCGTGGTGGATGCCCCGATCATAGGGGTTCCTAACCCCCCCTTTATTACAGGACCTGCTTATAGTACCCTTCGGGATGCTGAGGACCAGCGCATTGACCTGCTGGCCTCCCACGCCTTTTCTTGTGGAGGGGACGGCGCTGCGCCCGGTCTGTGCCGCGGCTATTACTGCAGTGGCCGCTAGAACCCTCATCAGAAAGATGCTCGATCATCAGCCTGAGGATCTCCCCTGGGAAGTGTTTAATGCACTCTCCAGTTGTGATGTTTTTGTAAAATGTATCCTATTAGCGCTGGATGATACCATTAGAATGTGTGCAAGAACTTCTGCCCTTGTGGTGACTATACTTTGCTTGGTTTGGCTGCGACAGTGGGGTGCTGACGATGCTACTAAAAAGACTCTTACTGGGCTTCCCTTTAGAGGGCAACACCTGTTTGGGGCCCGTCTGGACCTGTTTGGTAAAAAGGGCAAATCACCCCAACGCAGGTGGCCGTCTCGGCCCCCTCGGGGCAGGGGCACCCCTCCCCCTCCCTACCATAGTGTTAAACAATAACCTGGGGTGTCCGTCCTGGGGGCTCGCGCAGACTCCTGCCCTGGGAGTGGCAGACAACACCCTGGCCCCTCCGGCGGGGCTAAGCCTAAATCTTCCTCCAAACCCCCTCAAGCATGATGGGGCGCCCTCGCCCGTCCGGGTGAGGGGATGGCTGCAGCACCTTGCTCTTGTCAGGAGGTATCACGCCTCATTCTGGTGGATTCAGGAGGTAGTGTCCTCCGGATACAGGTTAGAGTTTGCTGCATGCCCCCCCCCCCCCCAGGATTATCAGGGTACTCCTGGTCCCTGCCTCTGTTCAGACATTGGTACAGGCCATGCAGGGCCGGCGGGGTCTGGGGGTCACTTGCAGATTGCCCTTAATAGGCAGAGGCCGGGGCCGCTACACCAACCTTCCACAGTCCCCCGAAAGGATGGGTCAGTCTGGCCCGTTCTGGATTCATAAGTTTGCGGCAATTCACCAATTACAGGCATTTTATGCATGGAAACTCTGGGTTGGGCCATCAGCGCCTTGCGCTCAGGGGGCTTCTTGCCGTCTGTGGAGCTCAAAGATGTTTCTGTTCACTTCCCTTTGTCTTCTGGACACCGAGGCTCTTCAGGTTCGTGTTGGAAGCTCCAACACTGCTAATCTGTGGCCTTGTTACCTGGCCTCTCTTCAGCTCCCAGAGTGCTCACCAAGGTGCTGATGGGGGTGATATCTCTGAGACCAAGGGGCGTCCGCGCTATGACCTACCTGGACGTCCTTTTTCACTTCCCAGTCTCTGTCAGGCTAAGTTAGTTTCTTGGCTGGTGGTGTCCACTGGGAGTCATTTGGATGGGTGATCAATCACCCCAAGTCCTCATTGTCCCCTTAATTGGTAACTCCATTACTTGGAATTAATCTGGATTCGGTTCAGGCGAGAACCTTCCTTCCTCAGCAATAAAGTGGACAATCTGGTTGCATGGGCTTAGTCCCTCATTGCTGTCCTTGTCCCTTCGCCAGGCAGGGATGCTGCTGGTGTGCCCGTTGGTGGCTTGCTCAGAAGATATCCCTTATGCTCAGTTCCCCTTGGGCCCTTCTACAACTTCTATAGTTAGTACAGGACAGGGATTCAGCATCCCTGGAGCAGGGTCTGTGTGCCTTCCCCACTGGTGAGGAGGTCCCTCTTGGAGTGGATTAACTCAAGGAAACTGTCTGGGGGCAGTTCCCTTCTTGCCCCTTCCTGGAGATGGTCACCATGGATGCCAATCTATCAGGTTACAGGGGGGATTTTCTTCTGAAACTCCCTGCGGTTCTGGGGGAGGTGGGGCCTTTAGAGGGTCCATACGGCTATCAACGTTTGAAACAGTGAGCGTTCAGGTTGGTTCTATTTTGCTTGGCTACTCCTCTTCAGGACCTACCTGTTCGGGGGCGCTCGGTCGGTCTGATGACAGTGGCCTGCATTAATTATCTGTGAGGGACCTGGGGCAGGAGGGTCCTCCAGGAAATGTCTGTGATCCTAATCTGGGTGGAGGACTATGTTCCTTGCATATCAGTGGTTTTCGCCCCGGTAGGGTCTCTCTGTGACAGGATGTGCTAATCCCTGTGTCACTATGGGGTCCAACCAGTTATGGACCTGTCTGTGTCCCGTCGCTATCACAAGCTCTCGGGCCTTGTTTTTCCTGGCCCAGGATCTTCTGGCCGTGGTCAGGATGCTTTGCTAATGTTATGGCTGGACATTCTGTTCTGTATGTCTTTTCTCCATTCCCCCTGCTAGGCAGGGTTCTGCGCAAGATTGCTCTGGAAGGGGGACCAGTGACTCTGGTGGTCCCCGGGTGGCCTAGTAGAGTGTGGTTTGTAGACGTGGTACTGGGGGCAGTAGCTCTGTACGTTCTGCCAGGAGTGCCAGCTCGGTTTACTCAGGGCCCCTTTACGCCACCCCAATCTACAGACTCTGGCTTAGACGGCCTGACTGCTGAAACATCCATCTTGAGGGAGACAGGCTTATCTGTCTCGGTAATTGAGACTATGGGAAGAATAGGAGCTAGCTTCTTCCTCTTCTTCTTCCATCTGTTATAGGATATGGTTTACCCATATCGATTGGTGTGAGTCTAGGTCTCTTCCCTGTCTGGCGTTCTCGGTTCCCAGGGTTCTAGATTTATTACAGCATGAGTTGGAGTTGGTCTCCAACTCGGTACTCTGATGGGTCAGGTTCTGCCCTGTCAGCCTTGCCTTAGAAGTCTTTCGTTCAGTCTTCCTTGGTTAAGACTTCTTTCAAGGGGTACTCATGTGCGGCCCCCATGTAATCCTATGATCCCTGTTGGGATTTGAATTCGATTCTGTCTGCCTTGCAGGGTTTTTTTCCCCTCTGGTCCTATTCAGGATGCTGTTTGGCTGTTCTTACCCTCAGACGTGTGTTTGGCGGGCGGCTCTGTCTACCCAGCCCCCATTCTTTGAGATACACCAGAATGAGGTGGTGTTCCGCCTGAAGCCGGACCCTATGCCTAAGGTGGTGTCTTATGTTCATTGATTCAAGATATTGTTATTCCATCTGTGCCTTATTCCTAGCAGGGCTGAGGAAAGGGTTCTGTATTCCTTGAACAGGTGTTGGAAGTTTTCCTTGGTAGTCACTGTGTCCTTTAGGAGAAATGATGTTCCTTTTGACCTACGTGCTCTCCATCCTGAATGTGCCCGATCTCGTCTGTTCTCGGGGAGTTGGGCGGCCTTGGCCCTGGTCATTACCTGAAGGGGATGGTTCCTTCTGGTCCTAGGAAAGGGTCTTTGGCATTTGGCTTCTGCCAAGTCTACTGTTAGCTATTGGATTCGTCAGGCTGTTACTCAGGCCTATTCCAGCAAGGGGAAGAATCTTCCTTTTCGCCTTGCTTCTTATTCTACTCGTGCCTTGGTGCCTCTTGGGCTTTTCAGCACCAGGCCTCTGTTGAACTGGTTGCTAGGCCGCTATTTGGTCTTCTGTTCATACCTTTTCAAAGTTTTACAAGGTTGATGTTAGGGCCTCAGCTCATGCTGTCTTGGCCGCATGGTTATGCAGGTGACAGTGGGTTTTAACTGTCTGCTGTTGCCTTTTTGTTGGGGATCCCACCCTACTTTATGGACACTACTATTGGATGTCCCAAGTGTAAGTACTATATCTGGAGCAGGACGTACTGTATACTAAGAATAATACAATTCTGTGAAATACACACCTGTAGAATTGATATTATTTGTATATAGTACGTCCTGCTCCACCCCACCCTGGTATTTGCATTTTTCTGGATCCCCTGTATGGTGATTGTTACCATTGTTATAGTTACCAGTTTGTCTCTGCAGTGCAGCGCCATCTGGCTGAGGATAACCCAAGTGTAAGTACTATATCTGGAGCAGGACATACTGTATACAAATAATATCAACAACATGTTTTTACAACATGGCTTAGACTTGGGTCTCCAGCTGAGCGCCCTTAAGGGCCAGGTCTCAGCCTTGGCCATTTTTTTCCAAAGATCCTTTGCCAATCATAGACTGATCAAGACTTTTTTCCAAGGAGTTACTCATGTACGTCCGCCGCGTAAGTCTGTATTACCGGTGTGGGACGTGAATTTGGTGCTTTCTGCTCTTCAAGGCACTTTGTGCGATGCTGCATTGTCTATTTTCACCCTAAAAGTGGTCTTTTTGGTAGCGATCACCTCGGTGTGTCGCGTGTCCGAACTGGCCGCGCTTTGTATGAAGCCTCCTTATTTTGAGCGGCATAAGGATAAGGTGGTATTTCGCTTTAAACCTGATTTTTTTGCCTAAGGTCATTTCTCCCTTTCACCTTAATGAGGAAGTTGTCTTGCCTTCTTTGTGTCCAGCACCGACTAATTCTAGGGAACGGACCCTCCATGCCTTGGATGTGGTCAGATCCATTAAGTACTACCTGGTTGCGACTGAATCCTTCAGGATATCGGATTTGCTCTTTGTCCTCAGAGGGTTCTAGGAAGGGTTTGCCTCCAGCCAAGTCCACTCTGGATCAGACAGGCGGTGGTGCAGTCATGTTCTACCAAGGGGAAGGAACCCCCCTTTCGAGTTACAGCTCATTCTACTATAGCTATTGGTGCTACCTGGGCCTTCCAGCACCAGGCATTTGTTGAACAAGTTAGTAAGGCCCCCACCTGGTCTTCTGTTCATACCTTTACAAAGTTTTACAAGGTTGATGTTAGGGCCTCTGCTGACGCTGCTTTTGGCCAAAAGGTGCTTCAGGCGGTAGTGAAATGAACTACATGCTGTTCCGCACTGGGGATCCCACCCTAATGGACACTGCTTTTGGATGTCCCAACTGTCATCACTTCTGGGACGACCTGGACTGGATATAGTGAAAAATACAATTCTGTGAAACTCACCTGTAGAATTGTTTTTGAATATATCCAGTCCAGGTCGCCCCCCCCCCCCTTGTTTCATTATCTGTTGTTTGCCTGTTATGGTGATTACCATTTTTATATTGGACTTTGTTCCTAAGTTTTTTGTTGGAGAGAGTACATGCTGAAGCTATGTGAATTAACATTGTTTGTTAGCTCAAGATGATCCTGGGGATCTCCCGTTTGGGGTTGCCTTTATCGCCTGATGTAATTCGGCACCCGAGATTGGGTCTCCTGACTTGACAATGGTGTTGTCATCTAGTCTTGGCTTACCCGAGGCTGCAATATAGAGAGAGAGATCCCTCTGGGCGTTTCCTGTCGCCTGTGATTGCAAGTTCTATAGGGCGTGGTAATACTCTTGGAATACTTTATGCCATTTCTGCTGTTTCGCATCAGTTATTGCTTCAATAAAATTGAGGGATTGTTGTTTCCTCAACGCTCTGGCGAGGAGCGAGGTGCTTTTATTTCCGCATTCGTAATAGAAGCATTTGCACTTCTTTATGGTGAATGCAGCTTTATTCAGTAATGAGGTGTTTAGTTGCTCTCTACAAGAAGTCAGTTCCTGTAGCGTATCCTGTATCTGGAATTCTTTGTCTCCTTTCCAGGGTATGGACCCGCGATAATAGGCGGTCTTTCTTCAGAGTATGCACTTTTTTCAGCCTGGATGGATGCTGGATAAACACTCCTCGTATCACTGCTTTGTGCACCTGTCATTGGAGGTACTTCTCCCAAGCAGTTCAGTGTGAACTATTCAGTAAGTGCGGCTTGAGCCGCTTGTTCTATTACCGAGTCCTTTAACAGGCTCTCATTCAGACGCCACGTCCAAGCCTTTTTGCTGCTTTTGCTTGTGACCAGAGATAGCCACACTGGACTGTGGTCCGACCGGGACGCCGGCCCTATGTCAGGACTGATCACTCCATGTAGTAGTATGTAGTCCAGCCTCGCATACGTTGAATGAGCCGACAAAAAATGTGAGTAATCTCTACCCTTGGGGTTGAAGATTCTCCAGGGGTCGCACAGCTGTATTTGTGTAATACCCCTTTTACCTTCCGTAGTCCCCCATATGGGATGTAGGACCAGCCAGTCGCCGAGTCGAGAAGTGGTTCTAAGGTGACATTCAGGTCTCCTCCGAGGAGTATCCTCCCTTCCTGGAAGTCCTGGAACAGTTTCGCCAGGAACCTCAGGAGAAAATCTACTTGGCCGCTGTTGGGAGCGTATACTGAGGCCATTGTGTACATTTCCCCGATATCATGCCTTTGATCATTATATATCTGCCCTCGCTATCTGCAGAGGTATACAGTACCTGGAAAGGGACATCTTTGGCTAATAGTATTGCCACTCCCTTGGATTTGGAGTCTGGGGAGGAGCTTGTAGACCATTGGGGGAAGTATCTAGGGGACATCCTGGGGCAAATACTTCCTCTAAAGTGTGTCTCCTATAAGAAAATATTTTTGGCCTTCATCCTTCTCAATTCCAAGATCACCGCTGATCTCTTCTCGGGGACATTGAGGCCTCTACAGTTGTGTGTGGCGCAGAATGGATAGTGGTGCAGCGTGGTAGTACCATGGGTAAGGGAAAGGCTCAGGAGAAGGATGGGTAGAAAAAAGAAAAATAAAAATCACTCTCCCCAGCCTGTCGCCCCCCCCCCCCCCCCCCCCTGTCAGAGCAACATTCAGGTCAGCGGGACATCCCATCCAGCGGGCGCCCCCCCCCCAACCAGGGGGCCCCAAGTCACATATTGGGCCGGACTCAACTCCAACCCCCAGGGGGAGGCCAGGGCCACAGACCAAGTGGCAAGCCATGTCTGTCGAGGGGCCCCGTCCCAGGCGGCACACCCCGTCATGATGGGAACTCCTCCAGCCCAGGGGGCGAGCCATACATCAGGCGGAGCCACGGCCAGAAGGGAAGCGACAGCGCGGCTCTCAATGGTAGAGATTTAAGGGCGTCTGTGATGTTACATCTCTCTGACTCTGACTATGATAATTGAGATCAGTGCTCAAGGCGGGGAAGCCCCCAGGGATTCCATGTCAATGTAATCAGTCAGTTAATGCGATCTTCCGGCACAGGGGATCTTAGCCCCTTCGGGACAAAACGGGGGGGGTGGGGTCACAGGATACAGGTGGGGGCCCCCACACTGTCGTTGTGTTAATTGGTCTGAGACCAGTTTTAATGTAATATTTTATTATTATTGTTATATGGTTTAGCTGGAAGTAAAAGTAAGGGAAAATGAAGCTAAATATAAATCAGAAGGTAGGAAGCATAGCAAGGCATCGAAAAAGTTCATACGTTGTGGAGTTTGTAATGTGATGCTCCCGGACACTTGGCAGATGACTCTGTGCCTGGGGTGTGATAAGGCTAAAGAAGAGGCAGACTCAGTGGCTTTAAGGGAAGTCCATATTAATACCTGATACCTGAATCAGGTGAACTAGTGGAAGAAGACTGTTCCTCTCAGGATTCTATGGATGAGAATGTCCAGGAGGAAGAACTAGAAATGTTACAAGATATTCGATACATGGGGGACTTAACAACCTTTATCAGTCCAGGATGAACTATATAAGAAATGTTTGGCTCGAAAAATGACTTAGGCTTTTCTGGTCCATTCAGCACTGAAGGACATAAGTGGCAGTTCCCATAGAAAAAGTTTTTTATGCCTAGCTCTTTGAAATGGAAATTTCTGTTCCACGATCAGGATATGAGACCGTGGTGCTAATGTCCAAAATTGGGTGCGCCACTGGGTCAGATGTCCAGAACTGCGGATTTAAGTTTTGTGGACATGGGGACATTGTGCCATCCAATGGATCGCAGAGGTGAACATTTATTAAAAAGAGCTTGGGACACAGTAACCTTTATGTTTAGGCCAGCACTGGCATCCGACGTAATCCTCAGAAGCATGGCAAGGTGGATGGATCACATGGAAAGTAAGGTACCCTCGGAGGACCTCATAGTTACTTTACCAACCCTTAATAGAGCCATTTCCTTCCTTACTAATACTTCAGAGGAAGTATCCACTTTAGTCTCATGTGCTCATAGAGCACTTTGCCTAAAAACTTGGTCCGGCGACAGTGTGTCTAAGACTAAACTTTGTGGAATCCCCTTCCATGACAACCTTCTTTTTGGGGAAGATTTAGAAGTTATTCTGGCCAGGTCAAATGAAGCTGGAAAAAGATTCCCTACTGAAAAATAATTTTAATCCGCTCTTTAGTAATAGAGGTAGGCCCGCCCTACACTTGACCCAGCCTAAACAAAATGACCCCAAAAAGCGTTGGGTTCAGCCTAGGCCCCAAAGGAGGTATTCCTTAACAAACCTTCGGAGGGACCTAAGCCTCAAGACTATATGGTGGGGGAGGGGGGGCTCTCCTGGTTCATACCCGCTTGGAGATTAGTCACCCAAAGTCAGTTTGTGTTAGACACCAGAGAAAGGGTTTCGTTTAGAATTTGCATCCCTCCCCCAATCATCATATTCTTAGTAAACAGTACGTCCTGCTCCAGATAGATTACTTACACTTGGGTTCTCTTCCGCCAGATGGCGCTGCACTGCAGAGACATGCAAAACGGGCTCCTCCCGGCCCCTCAAATACCCAGGGACCTCCCACAAATCCCCAGATTTCTCTGCAGTGCTGACTCTGAAGACATGAAGTTATCACTCTCTCGCAGGTGAGCGGGGCTATTACAGCCTGCGGCCCTGTTGGACTATTCCCACCCGTCCTCTTTGTGATGTGCCTCCCAGCCTGGGCTGCGCTGGTTGGGTGAAGGTAGGCAGCACCATGCGTGCTTATGGTGGGCTGCTCCACCGCAGTCCCCCACCAAAGGGTAGGCGGTATAGGCTGATGGTGAGCCTCTATGGTATGCCCCTCACGCATTATTGCCCCGAGTAGCGGTTGGCCCTGTACAAAGGGTCGGGGGAAAGAAAGGGGGGTGTGTATCGTGATTACATGCATATGGCCTTTGTAATGTCCTTTGGACTTGTATATGTGGTGTCAGCCACCGCGCTGATTTGTATTTTTACTCGTGTAACTGCCGCTGCCGCGCGCGCCTTTTCCTTCATTTGGATGTTCCGCCCTGGGCGGCGGCGTTACCTCAGACGCCTCTGCGTCCTCATTGGCTGCATGTTGGACTTCGCGCCCATCGGGAGGGCGGGGCTGCTCTGGCCCGCCCTTCGAGGTACTCGGCGCCATTTTGTCAGTTCGTGCGCGCGCGTGTGACGTTCTTGCTTACCGTGGTCCGTAAGTGCCCTCGCGGGCGGCTTTATACTCATTGTAGTGTTTCGGTTCTGACACCTTTTTCTTCTCATTGTGTCTTTCAGATGGGTGAATCCATTGGCTTCTCCCGGCCCGTTGTAATTGATAGTCTGGCCTTGTAAAATTACTCCCACTTCCCTAGCGGGTCATTGGGGCATCCAGGGTTGCTTTATAGCGTCAATCCCTACTGGCATATTGTGCCTAAAAAAATCACCATATGGAGGCATCTCAGGATAAATTGACCGGGGTCCCTTCGGGACAGGACCGGCTGTGTATGGCGTGTGGACAACCCCATGCTGACGCTGACAGGGCATGGGTCTGCATACCCTTTGCTGAGCAAGCGCTGGCCTTGCAATCTGGCCTGCCAGTGACTGCACCTCGTTGCACTTCACCTACTCCCCCAAGCTTAAATCTCCTGCTGAGTCGCATACAAGTGGGGATTCTCAGCCTGAATTGTCGCCTAGACTGCCTACGGCTGAACAGATTATTGCTAGGTCTTTAGCGCGTAAGGGCCCTGGTAAGAAGCGGCTCTTGACGCCTTATGTTACTGTTTTCCCTATGGGATCCCAGGAGTTTATGAATCTGTGTGGCTATACCCCTTCTGATGGAGAGCTCTTTTCTGACTCGGGCTCATCTGATGAGAGACCGAGGGGTCATGACGATCCTGGATCTGACCCCTGGGCCCCGGATGACACTGACAGATTATTGATCCGGATCTTTGAGGTTCTGTCTATCTCCCTCCCTGGTGAGGCTCCCAGGCGAAGGGGGGAGCGTTTCCATTCAGCAACATCACGTTTAGAATTTCTAGAGCAGGCACATTTCCATACCCTTGTACACAAGGAATGGGAGTGCCCCAGTAAACTTCCCGGGGCTCCAAGGGATTGGGATAGCAAGTATCCTTTTCTCCCTGAGGTGGTTAAATGTTGGTCATCCCCCCCCCCCCCCCCCCCCCGAGGTGGATGTTAGGGCTATCGAATACCCCTGTCATACTTCCCCCCTGATCATACTACCCTTCGGGATGCTGAGGATCGGCGCATTGACCTGCTGGCCTCCCACGCCTTTGCATGTGCGGGGACGGCTCTGCGCCTCTGCCATTACTGCTGTGGCCACTAGAACCCTCATCAGAAAAATGCTTGATAATGCCCCTGAGAATCTCCCTTGGGAGGTGTTTAATGAACTCTCCAGTTGTGATGTGTTTGTAAAATTTGTCCTATTAGCATTGGATGACACCATCAGAATGTGTGCAAGAACTTCTGCCCTCGTGGTAGCTATACGTCGCTTGGTCTGGCTGCGACAGTGGGGTGCTGACAATGCTGCGAAGAAGGCTCTTACTGGGCTTCCTTTTAAGGGGCTACGCCTGTTTGGGGCCCGTGTAGACCTGTTTGGTAAGAGAGGTAAGTTACCTCAGCGCAGGCGGCTGTCTCGGCCCCTTCGGGGCCAGGGCCCCCCTTCTACCCCCTGCCATGGTGTTAAACAGGAACCAGGGGTGTCCTTCGCGGCGGCTCGCGCAGATTCCTGCCCCAGGAGCAGCAGACAACGCCCTGGCTCCTCTGGGGGGGCTAAGCCCAAATCTTCTACCAAGTCCCCTCGAGCATGATGGGGCGCCCTCACCCGTCTGGGCGAGGGGACGGCTGCGGCACCTTGCTCATGTCTGCAGGCATCACGCCTCAGACCGGTGGTTTCAGGAGGTAGTGTCCTCTGGCTACGAGATAGTTTGCTGTGCGACCTCCCCCAAGATTATCAGGTCCCGGGTACTCCTGGTCCCTGCCTCTGCTTAGGTGTTGGCGCAGGCTGTGCAAGGCCTGCGGGGTTCTGGGGGTCATTTTGCCGATTTCCCTTAACAGTCAGAGGCAAGGGACTCTACACCAACCTTTCCACAGTTCCCCAAAAGGATGGGTCAGTCTGGCCCATTCTGGATTTACAGATCTTCAGCAAGTACAGGCGGTTTCTGCATGGAAACTCTGCGCTCGGCCATCAGCTCCTTGCGCCCCAGGGGCTTCTGGCCGCCTGTGGAGATCAAAGTTGCCTATTTTCACATTCCTGTGTCTTCAGGACACCGGGGTTCCTCAGATTCACGTTGGAAGTCCAACACTGCCAATTTGGGGCCTTGTCATCTGGCCTCCCTTCAGCTCCCAGAGTGCTCACCAAGGTGCTGATGGTGGTGTTGTCTTTGAGGAGACCAAGGGGCGTTCGCATGCTGCACTACCTGGACATCCTCCTCACTTCCCAGTCTCTACACCAGGCTAAGTTGGATACTCAACTGGTGGTGTCCTCATTGTCCCCTTACTCGGTAACTCCATTCCTAGGAATGAATCTGGATATAGTTCAGGCAAGGATCTTCCTTCCTCAGCAGAAAGTAGACAATCTGGTTGCACAGGCTCAGTCCCTCCTAGCTGTCCCCGTCCCTCCACCAGGCAGGGGATGCAGCTGGTGGGCCTTGATGGTGGCGTGCTTCGAAGCGGTCCCTTATGCTCAGTTCCCCTTGGGGCTTCTGCAACTTCTCCTATTGTTTGTATGGACAAGGACTCAGCATCCCTGGACAGGGTCTGTGGGCCTTCCCCCCTGGTAAGGAGGTCCCTCTTGTAGTGGATGGACTCAAGGAACCTGTTGGGGGGCAGATCCTTCTTGCCCCTTCCTGGGAGACGGTCACCACGGATGCCAGTCTATCAGGTTGGGGGGGGGGTTGTTTCTTGAAGTCCCTGCGGTTCCGGGGGAGGTGGGGCCCTTAGGAGGTCCATACACCTATCAATGTTTGAAACTGTGAGCGATCAGGTTAGTTCTAACTCGCTTGTCTACTCATTTTCAGGGCCTGCCTGTTCAGGGGCGCGAGGTCTGTCTGACGGCAGTTGCCTACATCAATCATCAGGGAGGGACCCGGAGCAAGAGGGTCCTCCAGGAAGTGTCTATGATCCTGAACTGGGTGGAGGCCAGTGTTCCCTGTATATCAGCGGTATACATTCCAGGGGGGGGGGGGGGGGTCCCTCTGCTACAGGGTGTTCCAATCCCTGTGTCACTGTGGGGACCAACCAGATGTGGATCTGTTTGTGCCCTGTCGCAATCACAAGCTCCCGGCCCTTGTCTCCCTGTCCCAGGATCCTCTGGCCGTGACCACGGATGCTTTAGTAACGTCATGGCAGGACATTCTGTTCTGTATGTCTTTCCTCCATTCCCCCTGCTAGGCAGGGTCCTGCGCAAGATTGCTCTGGAAGGGGTGCCAGTGATTCTGGTGGCCCCCAGGTGGTCAAGAAGAGTGTGGTTCGCAGACGTGGTACAGATGGAAGTAGATCAGTTCGTTCTGCCAGGAGGGCCAGGTCTGCTCACTCGGGGCCCCTTACGCCATCTCTATTTACAGACTCTGGCTTTGACGGCCTGGCTGCTTGATGGAGAAGGGCTTGTCTGCCTTGGTGATTGAGACCATGGTGAAGGCTAGGAAGCAAACTTCTTCTTCCATCTATTATTGGGTATGGCGTACCTATATTGATTGGTGTGAGTCCAGGTCTCTACCCTGTCGGGTGTTTTCAGTCCCCAGGGTCCTGGAGTTTTTACAGCATGGGTTGGAGTTGGGTTTCCAACTCAGTACCCGGAAGGGTCAGGTTTCTTCCCTGTCTCTCTTCCTTCAGAAGCCTTTGCTCAGCATTCTTTGGTTAAGACTTTCTTTCAGGGGGTTACTCATGTGCGTCCCCCACGTAAACCTATGGTCCCTGTTGGGATTTGAACTTGGTTTGCCTGCCTTGCAGGGTACTCCTTTTCAGCCTATTCAGGTTGCTGCTCTGGCTGTACTTACCCTCAAGGTTGTCTTTCTGGTGGCTATTACTTCGGTCAGACGTGTGTCTGAGTTGGCGGCTCTGTCTATCCAGCCTCCATACTTTGAGAGACACCAGGATAAGGTGGTGTTCCGCTTTAAGCCGGACCTTCTGGCTAGGGTGGTGTCTGCTTTTCATTGAATCAAGATATTGTTCTTCCTTCATGGTGCCCTGATCCTAGCAACGCTGAGGAAAGGGTTCTGCATTCCTTGGATGTGGTCAGGGATCTGAAGTATTCCCTGGTAGTCACTGCGTCCTTCAGGAAAACTGATGCTCTTTTGGGCCTACGGCCACACCACCCTGAATGCGCCCAATCTTGTCTGATCTCGGAGGCTAAGCAGGGTTGGGCCTGGTCAGCACTTGGATGGGATGGTCCCTTCTGGTCCTAGGAAGGGTTTGGCTCCTGCCAAGTCGTCAATTAGCGATTGGATTTGTCAGGCTGTGATTCAGGCCTATTTTACTAAGGGGAAGAACCCTCTCTTTCGCGCCTCGTGCTATTGGCACCTCTTGAGCCTTTCAGCACCAGGCTTCTGTTGAACAAGTTTGCAAGGCCGCTACTTGGTCTTCTGTTCATACTTTTTCAAAGTTTTACAAGGTTGATGTTAGGGCCTCAGCTGATGCTGTCTTTGGCTGCAAGGTTTTGCAGGCGGCAGTGGTTTAAACTGTCTGTTGCCTTTTTTGTTGGGGATCCCACCCTACTTTCTGGACACTGCTATTGGATGTCCCAAGTGTAAGTAATCTATCTGGAGCAGGACGTACTGTACACTAATAATAATACAATTCTGTGAAATACTCACCTGTAGAATTGGTATTATAAGTATACAGTACGTCCTGCTCCACCCCACCCTGGTTTTGCATTATTATGGATCCCCTGTATGGTGATTGTTATCATTGTTATAGTTACCCAGTTTTGGTGGTTAAATTCTCCCGGCTTCTTATTCACTGCTTTTCAATGCTGGGGATTTGTGGGAGGTCCCTGGGTATTTGAGGGGCCGGGAGGAGCCTGTTTTGCATGTCTCTGCAGTGCAGCGCCATCTGGCGGAGGATAACCCAAGTGTAAGTAATCTATCTGGAGCAGGGCGTACTGTATACTTATAATATCAATTCTACAGGTGAGTATTTCACAATTGTATTTTTAGTGACCAGACTCCCAAGAGACCTAAAGAAGAGAGAAGCCTTCCCTCTACAGTTCTACAGGAGCTTCTACAGAAATATGTGATGTGATACAATTTGTTCCCCCGACCTCCCCGAAAGAAGGGTTCTACTCACTTTTCTCTGGCTCAGAAGCCATCATAGAAGTATCGTATGATTTTGAATCTAAAGGGATTAAACAGATTCATTTGCTACAAGAGATTCAGGATGGAATCAATATATTCGGTCAGAAATGGTCTGATAGAAAATGCTCAGATGGTGAATCTAGATTAACAAGACGCCTATCTGCATATCCCCATTCTGATCTCACACCGCAAATATCTCAGGTTTGCAGTTCAGTTGAATCAGGAAGTCCTTTACTACCAGTACAGAGTATTACCTTTTGGCCTGTCCTCATCCCCGAGGTTCTTTACAAAGATCTTAGCAGAACTAATTTCTCAGACAACAGGGAATCATTGTGATTCCCTATCTGGGCGACCTTTTATTGTTAAACGAATCACAGACTGCATTGCTAGCAGATCTAGGAAGGACCCTGGCCGTGTATAGTCTGGGTCGATATTAAATGTAGAAAAGTCCAGCCTAACGCCCAGTCAACAGTGCAAATTCCTGGGGTTCAACATAGACGCCACCCAGCAAATGCTAATTCTTCCAGAGGAAAAAATAGACCAGATTGCAGCAGTGGCACGAAGTCTAACCTCATTTCCTTAGGACTCCCTAAAATAAATTATGAAGGTTCTGGGTCTCATGACCTCGGCAACCCAGCAGAGTTCACTAGGCCAACTAGTCCAGTTAAGTCCAAAAGTCCTAGAAGATCTCCAGTGGTGGTTAGATCCAGAGAATCTAGAGAAAGAAAGCGAGTGGAAAAAGGCCAACCCAGTAATAATCACAACGCATGCAAGCAATTGTGGTTTGGGAGGCCACCAGGTGCAGGGAAAGTGGCCAAAGGGCATGACAGCCAGGTCCTCGAATTTCAAGGGTCTCCTGGTGGTCAAGCTGGCACCTGATCAATTTCGGCCATCAATAGTGGGCAAGGACGTTCAGATAAGGTCAGACAACGCCTCTAAAGTGGCGTATCTAAATAATCGAGGGGGGGGGGGACCAGATCCTTAACTTTAATGAATTAAGCAAAGGCCATTCTCTTACCACTCCAAGGTCAGGTCATTGTCGGCAGTTCATCTGAACGGGACCCTCAATACTCTTGCAGACTACTTAAGTCAAGTAAAGATTCAGCAGAACGAATTGTGTCTTAACTAAGAGGTCTATCTGCAGATCATACGTGTGTTGGTCACCTGCAGATAGACTTGTTTGCCACTGCCATCAATAGAAAATGCAGGACATTTTTCTGTGATATGGGAAGAAGATGGCTAACAATAGATGCCCTTGCTCAGCCATAGAGTTTTCATCTTGCCTATGCCTTTCCTCGTGTAGGAATTCTGCCTCAAGTGGTCCCGAAGATAGGGCAAAAAGAAGTAACGGTAATCCTCATAGCTCGTTTTGGCCAAAAAGAGCTTGGTTCGCGGAATTAAGGAAGATGGCAAAGAAAGGTCACTGGAGGCTTCCAGACATTACAAACATCATTCATCAGGACATCATTCTGCATCCAAATCTGTCAAAATTGCTACAGACAGCGTGGATCCTGAAATTGTCATCCTCAGAAGTGTAAGAGTTGTTCAATTAGAGTGACTGAAACTCTTCTGGTCAGCTAAAAGTTAACTACTGGGAGAATCTACGAAGAGGTATGGAAATATTTTTCTTATTTTTGTGAAGTGAACAAGTTGAAGAAAAAAAAGACAGTCTCAGTACTAGAATTCCAACAGGAAGGATTTGATAAGGGGTTGGCTGTAAGTACATTAAAAATTCAGATTTCTGCATAATTAAGACAAAATGAACTAATCAATCATTTCAAGGCAGTTATGCGCAAAAGACCTGCACCATTTAAGCGATTCCCTACCTGGGACTTGTGAATTGTTTTAAAGGGTTTGATGGAACCCCCCTTTGAGACTCTGGATGAAGTTTCAGAGAAATGGTTATCGCTGAAATGTTCTTCTGCAAGGAGAGTGAGTGAACTACAGGCCTTATCCATTAAATCGGTCCTTCATTCTGAATAAGAGCCTATCTTATATGTCTCCCTCATCCTGTACATACAGATTGCTCACATTAAAAATCATCCTACCTGCACCTGCCCTCTGATTGTGCTGCTCTGCATTCTGGGATTGCTGACCTTTTCCTGACCCCAGCTCTGCTCTGTCTGAGCAAAGCTCAGCTATAACCCACCCCCCTGTACTTTATCCCACTCTCCTCAGTAAGTATGATGCTTCTAAGTCAAGATGGCGGCGCCCATATCCTAAAGTCCTGAACAGAGTTGCAGCCCAGTGGGGGAAAGAATAATTAAGTGGCTAAAAACGTAAAATATATTAATTTTAGATGCTGGGGAATCGTTTTTAAGGGTTTGGGCTTTCCATTAAATCATGATGAAGGTCCGGTTTAAATAACCATATAGTACAGCACTACCAGACAAGGTTATAATCAGACCCAATCCATTGTGTTACCCTAAGTCACTATTCTTGACAAACTGGTCTCAAGAGATAGTACCTCCAACATTACCAAATGGAGCCGGCAACGATCCAGAGAATGGCGTATACCGAAACAGCTTTTAGTAACTTTTAGCAGAAAATAGAAAAGCTTAGCAGCTTCCAAGTCTGCTATAGCCAGATGGATAAAACAGACTATTGCAAAAGCATATTCTTCTAGGGAAGTCTTTCCCCCAGAAGTCTCTGCCCACTCTGAGAGCTATCGCCACTTCATGGGCAGAGGGGCCTGGTGCCTCTTTGGATGAGATATGTAAAGCAGCAATGTGGTCTTCACACCACACCTTCCTCAAACATTGACTTGATTTACTATCTGTAAAACATCAGGCCTTCAGTAGAAGCAAAACTGATTTTAGAGCTGCTAAAGGGCAAAATGAGGAAGAAATGGCCAAATCCTTAAAGAGGGGAAATAAAACCTTTTCCCGTTATATTGGTGACAGAAGAAAAACAATGCAGTCTCAAAAATTAGAAATAGGGAAAATAATTATATTGACGGAGATAAGGCTGTGGCTGACCATCTGAATAGCTACTTTTGTTCAGTGTATTCAGATAGTAGCAGGCATGGCCATAGCACAGCATCCAGCTGGGAGGGTACAGCTCCGGAGTTTCTGGAGGCTGATGTCTTAGCCGAGCTGGCACATCTAAAGGTAAGTAAGGCGATGGGTCCAGATGGAATCCACCCCAGAGTTCTAAGGGAACTTTGATTTGTGATTGCAGCCCCTCTGACTGATTTACTTAACCATTCGCTTTCAACTGGTGAGGTTCCAGGTGATTGGAGAATGGCCAATGTTATACCATTCTATAAGAAGGGGAGTAGAGAAGAAGACAGTAACTACAGGCCAGTTAGTTTAACATCTATTGTGGTCAACTTAATGGAAACACTCTTAAAAAAACAGATAATTTCCCATCTAAAAAGTAATAACCTGTTTGACCCAAAACAGCACGACTTTACTGAGGGCAGATCATGTCAGACCAATCTTATTGATTTCTTTGACAATGTCACTAAAGTGTTAGATGAAGGTGGTGCTGTGGATATCGCCTATCTGGATTTTAGCGAAGCCTTTGACACTGTACCACATAAAGAGCTCATAGATAAGTTATTGAAGGTAGGACTCAATCCCTGGATAGGTCAGTGGATTTCCAGTTGGCTGAAGGATCGGTATCAGAGAGTTGTTGTTAATGGCGTGCAATCTGAACAAAGGCGAGTTACAAGTGGTGTGCCCCAAGGCACAGGGTGCATATATTCCTGGAGGTGTCTGCAACATGGAAAATGATTAAGCTTTACTGGATAGATGGTCAAAACTGTGGAAACTGGAGTTTAATGTCTCTAAATGTAAAATTATGCACTTGGGTAGAAGGAATCCCTGCTCTGAGTACCGTATGGGCAGTACTGTGTTAAAAAAACCAAACAAGACTGAAGTGGACGTGTCCAATTACACACCTTTCTTCAAAAAGGAGCACCAATAAGAATATGGATATAAAATTCTTTATTATGAAAAAGGAGATACTATTAAAATACACAAAAACACACTGGCCAAGTAAAATCACATGGATGACCCCATGGTCACAATAATAATGAAGAAACCCCCTAAGGGGAACAATGCATCAAAAGACCCTATGTGCGCTTATTAGATCCTATTATAACAGTTATTTTATGCCGGCATAAAAATTGTATGTGTAAACCCTCAAAGTGTAAAACCTCTAATAAATATCAACTCTTAACAACAATACCTCATATGTGAAAATGAATAAAAAACGAAATTCCACAGAAAATATATTGGCAGACTCGCCCAATTCAAACAGTTATAAGTGAATGGAAACAAAGATATACTCAAAGTGCACGTGTGCGTGCTAAATGACACCAGCAAACCTGAATATTCAAGAATAAAGAATGGCACATAGTCAGCATCACAGGGTCATCAAATATAAATCACAGTACTGTGTTAGCTAGGACCTCGGAGCAGATTTCGGGGGAACGGATTACTGATGGCTGCAAGATGAGTGGAGCCAGGCAGTGGAGAAAGCAAGCAGGATGCTCGGCTGCATAGCAAGAGGCATCACCAGTAGGAAGAGGGAGGTTGTGATGCCCCTGTAAAGAGCCCTGGTGAGGCCACAGTTAGAATACTGTGTGCAGTTCTGGAGACCTTACCTGCAAAAAGACATTATTCAAATAGAACGGGTCCAAAGGCGTGCAACGAAAATGGTGGAAGGACTTAAACTTAAAACTTATCAGGAGAGACTTAAAGAACTTAATTTGTACAGTCTGGAGGAAATAAGGGAGAGAGGGGACATAACTGGGACCTTTAAATATGTGAAAGGATTTAATAAGGTTCAGGAGGGCAGTGTTTTTAAGAAGAAACTTAATGAAAGAACAAGGGGGCACAACCTGGAGCTAGTCGGGGGGAAGATCAGGAGCAACGTTAGAAAATATTTTACAGAAAGAGTAGTAGATGCTTGGAACAAACGTCACTGAATTTAAACATGCCTGGGCTAAGCACACATATATCCTAAGATAAAGAGAACATACAGTTACATAAGGGCAGACTAGATGGACCGTATGGTCTCCTTCTGCCGTCAACCTTCTATGTTTCTCCAGCAGGATCTCGACTGCACCTCCACCCTGGACAGCCTGAAGGGCTAACCTCTTTAGGTTGGTCTCGGGCATCCTATAGTTCAAGCATATTTTCCTATTAGCAGGATTCTCTCCCTGGGGGCTCCCGACTTCAGGGCTTTACCCTTAAAGGAGCACTATCGCGAAAAAATGACCCAATAATAAAAATCCATATAAATATGCTTAATGGCGGGAAAAGGGGTCACTAATACACCCCTCATCAATAAATATCCAGCCAGGCTTTTTTTAAATATTTTTTAATGGAAGGAAGAGGAAATCGGGTGACAGGCTCTGTCACCCCTCATAAACTAAACCTGTCACCCCTGGATTTTATTCCTTCCAGGAGAAAAAAACTATAAGCTTTGCAGGAGTTTTATTTAGTTCAGGTGTATAAGTGTCCTCTACTCTCATTAGCCTACATGTTTAAATGGGTTTTTAATATTACACCATTTCGTGATAGTGCTCCTTTAAGGATTGGAAACTTCTGTTAGAGCTGGCAGGCGTTAACTGCCAAGAAGCTGTCAGGGACGGGGCAGGGGACAAGTAGGTCATAAACACCTCATTATGGACTCCTCCTTGGAGTGTGAGCTGGGGGAGGGTCGGTTTGATTTACAGGATGCTGAGGATCCTCTCTCTGCAGAAGGGGTGATAGATGAGCAGGATTCTTCAGTCTCACTGGCATAACAGAGGGATGATGTAGTTGCAATCATCAGTCATTTGGTTTACCCTTGGTCTCAGAGGTTGCCGTTCCAGCTACGACGGCAGGTTAACCTGACGGCAACAAAGATCAAAAGGTCCATGATGCTTTTCTGGACAAGGAATTATGGAGGCTTATGGACAACGAATAGGAGAAACTGGACAGTGCTCCTTCTATTACCAAGATTTTAGTAAGTTATCCATTTTCTGAACAGGCTCTTCTGAAATGGGTCACTCACCAGTGGTTGACGACCTCATTGATTGTCTTGCGAAGCACACTTTGCTTCCCACCACCGACAGCACTTCCTTAAAAGATCCCTTCATCAGGAAGCTGGATGCAGTGGGTCACTACTTATTTGAAGGGGCTGGTGCAGCCTTACTGGCATACCTTTGCTACCTCCTTTCTCTGTCTAGCAAGCAGAGCCTGGGGCTGCAGGGTGCTGGAGCTCCGGAAGAGTGGTATGAAATCCTGCATAATAGGGTAAATCGTATCAAGTTTGCTGGAGAAGCGATCAATGACATTAGTCAGCCAAAATCTGTCCCTGTCAGTGGCTTTGCGGAGGACCCTATGGCTGAAGCAGTGGCTAACTGTTACCGCTTCCAATAGGACCCTGGATGCTTCACACTTTGTGGGTGGTCACCTGGGAAGCGGCTTGATGATTTGAAGTGCGCCACTGCTGGCAAGAGTACTCGTCTGCCTCAGCAGAGAAGACCCTGGCCGCTGTCCAGACGTGGTCCTACTTATTCTTAGTATGTCACACACCCCGCTTCAAGAATCCTTAACATGTGGGTAATATCGTCCTGAAGAGGCGTTCCTGCAGAGATGATAGCAAAAGAAAGCCCCTCCCTGATCCATAAATACCTGGGACCTCCCACTCATTACCCAGTTTTCCATCTCTGCAAGACGGCGAGCAAGTCAGAAGATGATGGCTCCTCCTTGCGCAGGGGGATTTAAGGTAGCCGGGATGTTTCCCGGCCCGTTATGTATTTTTCCGTTTGGACCTCTTTCTCCCTGTTATATATATATGCCTCCCAGCCGTGGCTGCAGGTCCAGGCGAGGGCATATGGGTACCTCTGGTGCCTAGGAGCAAAGCTCCGCCGTGAGACCCTGTACAAGAGGGTGGGCGGCTTCACCGGGTTGGTGACCCCGGTTTGGGATGCCCTGTCCCTTAGCCTCAATATGAGGATGGTCCTCCCAGGATCCCCTTTTGCCACTGTGGCGATGGGGGGAGTGGGCCCTCTGTTTTATACACTCTTTACTTTTCTTTTTCACTCTGTCTTTATTCTTTGGTGTTAGGTGTGTGTCACTTTAATTTTCTTTGCAGCCGCGGGCGGCTGGCTGTTTTTATTGTTTGCTCTTGTGCGGTGTCGCGATTATCGGGTCAGCTTTGAGGTATTTTACCTCAGGACTAGTGGTAGCGGGGTATCAGAGGGGCGGGGCCGGACGTTCAGCGCGGGCCGGTGTCCGTTCCTCCTGGCCTCCTCTGCATAGTTCTGGCCTTGCACCGCAGCGGGCTCTAGCTGCGGCGCCGGCCGCTTTGCCGCCTTTTTTCATGAGGGGAATTTTCCCCTCACGATTTCTATGGGGGCGGGGCCGGAATTGCGGCGCGCATAGCGGCCCGCCCAATGCCTTTCCAGCGCCGCTGAGGACTGTTGCTAGGCATAGGAATGGGGGGGCGGGACCTTGGCAAGCGCGCGCGTCCCGCGCTGGCCACGCCCCCTCCGCAGCCTCATTCTCTCAGAAGATTATTCTCCTCACGCTCGGGTGGCTGTGTCACGTCCTGGCGGTATCGTGAGTAGCCTGTGGCCCTTCTACCTTTTACCTTGCTTGTTATTGCTACTTTCTCATTGTTTCTTTCTTTCTTCTTCTTCTTTCAGAACGGAGGCTTGTCATTTGTTTCTATAGTATTAGAAATTCTCTCCTGGTCCTCATCCCTGGGTTCTTTTTATATTATCACAAATCCTCCCACTCGGGACATCAAAAGGGGCATCCCGGGTTGTCTAATTGGCGTAATTCCCTGGGTCTTAGCGACTATTCAAAGTTCACCTTATGGAGGCATCCCCAGGGACTGGGACTCCTTCGGGGCATCCCAAAAAGTGTATTTTGTGTGGGGTATCCATTACTGGGGACGATGTTTTACTGTGTATTCCATGTGCACGGCTAACCATCGCGCGGCAGTCCGAGCCCCGTACGTCGGGGTCAGCACGGCCGGTCACTTCTTCTCCCCCTCCCGCCTTGACGCGTGCCCCGTGTGACGTGGTCATCGGCAGGGATATACAATCTGAAATGTGCGCCAGATTGGCTAACCTTGAGAAAATGGTTTCCGGCTCGGTTGCCCGTAAGGCTCCGACTAAGAGAAAGCATTTGTCGCCGGCTCTGCTGGAGGATGACCATGATGACGTTGATAATCTGGATTGGTCTGATTATTCCCAGCTAGAAGAAGGAGAGGTTGATGAGGCGTCAGATGCTTCGGACGATGAGCTGTCCTTTGCTGCTGAGGCCGAGTCTGTTGACCTGAGGAAATCGGTGGATACTCCTCACACTCTGGCTCTGATGCTGGAGGCCTTAAATATTTCTCCTCCTGTGGAGGTGTCACAGCAGAAGGATGAGTTGTTTGAGGAATCCAGGCCGCGCTTGGAGTTCCCTACACAACGGCATTTTGACAAGATCATTGATAAGGAATGGGACAGGCCTGCTCGGCTCCCTGGTATCCCTCAAGGGTGGGATAAGAAGTATCCCTTCCCTTCGGAGGTAGTTAAGCGCTGGGCTTTCCCCCCCGAGGTCGATGCACCGGTTTTGGGGTTGTCTAATTCCTCGGTTTTAAATAGGCCAGATTGTTCCACCCTCAAGGATGGTGAGGACAAACGCATTGACCAGTTGGCTTGCCACGGTTTCACTAGCGTCGGGTCAGCCATGCGACCAGTTTGTGCTTCGGAGCTGATGGTCTTGGCTGCCAGGTCTTTGATCAGGGATCTCCTGACTTCTTCCGGTCTTCGGCCGGGGAGTAACGAATTCATTAGCCTAAAACGTTGTGAGTTGTTTTTATCTTTTGTGCTTACAGCCTTAGACGATACCTTGATGATGTGCGGAAGGACGTCGGCCCTACTGGTGACTATACGACGGTCGGTGTGGCTGCGCCAGTGGGCGGCTGATTTTATGTCTAAAAAGTCCCTGACGGCTTTACCTTTTGTCGGTCTTCGGCTCTTTGGTGAGACTTTGGACTCTGTCACCCAGGGTGGTAAGTTACCTCAGCGAAAGAAGCAACGTCGTCCCTTTCGGGGGGCGCCTGCATTTACCCCCTCCTTTCGTGGGGCCAGATCTGGTAGGGGATCTGCCCTTCCCTCCTCCAGAAGAGAGTCTGGGGGCAGGGGCAGGGGGCGTGGCCGCTCTGGATATAGCTGGGGCTCTAAGCCCAAACCGGCGACTAAGTCTGCCCAGCAATGAGGGGGCGCCCTCACCCTGGCGGGTGGGGGGACGGCTGCGTCACTTCTCCCAGATCTGGGAGCAAGAGGTCTCGGACAGGTGGATACGGGAAGTGGTGTCCTCCGGCTACAAGCTAGAGTTCGAGCTCCGCCCCCCCTCCAGATTTCTCAGGTCTCGGATGCCTTCGGAGCCTCTGGCAGCGCAGGGGCTCCTGTTGGCAGTGGAGAGTCTTCTGAAATTGGCCGTCATTTGCCCGGTGCCCCCCTCGGAACGGGGGGAGGGGTTTTATTCCAATCTGTTCACGGTGCCCAAGAAGGACGGATCGGTCCGACCCATCCTGGATCTGAAGTTTCTCAACAGGTTCATCAGGCCGCGGAAGTTCCGGATGGAAACGCTGCGCTCGGCTATCCACTCCCTTCGCCAGGGAGACTTTCTCACGTCCATAGACATCCAGGACGCTTACCTGCATGTTCCAATTTTTCCGGCGCACCAGAGGTTTCTCAGGTTCGTGGTGGAGGATCGGCATTTTCAGTTTGTGGCTCTGCCTTTCGGTCTCACCTCGGCTCCTCGGGTCTTCACCAAGGTGCTAGCAGGGGTGATGGCTCTGCTCAGAGTTCAGGGTATCCGTGTTGTGCCCTATTTGGACGATCTCATGATCATGGCCTCCTCATTCAGCCAAGCGGAGTTGGACACCGGACTGGTGGTGTCCACGTTGGAGAGGTTCGGTTGGGTGATCAACTACCCCAAGTCGACTCTGTCTCCGTCCAGAGTTCTGACCTTTCTGGGGATGTCTCTGGACACCTCGCAGGCCAAGGTCTTTCTGCCTCAGGCCAAGGTTCTTCTGATACAGGAGTTAGTTCGGCTTCTCTTGTCGGACCCTCATCCGACCATTCGACTGGGGATGAGGCTGGTGGGGCTCATGGTGGCCTCGTTCGAGGCAGTTCCCTTTGCGCAGTTTCACACAAGGACGCTTCAGCTTCATCTGTTGAGGATTTGGGACAAGTCTCCACAATCGTTGGATCAATCCTTCCTGATGACCCCCCGAGTTCGTCTGTCCCTGCGATGGTGGTTGCGATCTGTCAATCTGTTGAAGGGCAGGTCTTTTCTGGCTCCGTGTTGGGAAACGGTCACCACGGATGCCAGTCTGTCACGTTGGGGGGGTTTTTGGAAGGACCTCCAGTTCCAGGGTCTGTGGGGCCCGCAGGAAGCTCACGAACCCATCAATATTCTGGAGTTGAGAGCCATCAGACTGGTTCTGTTTCACTTGACTCATCAGTTGAGAGGCCTGCCGGTGCAGGTCCGGTCGGACAACAGGACGGCGGTGGCCTATATCAATCACCAAGGAGGGACTCGCAGCAGGAGTGCCCTCAGGGAAGTGTCCTTGATTCTGGACTGGGCAGAGACCCACGTCCCGTGTATCTCAGCAGTCTACATTCCGGGGGTGGAGAACACGGAAGCGGACTTGCTGAGCAGGGCCTCCTCTCGTCAGGGGGAGTGGTCTCTCAGTCCCAGGGTGTTTCGTTCAATATGTCTCAGGTGGGGGGTCCCAGCGGTGGACCTCTTTGCCTCTCGTCACAATCACAAGCTCCCAGCTTTTGTGTCTCTCTCGCAGGACCCTCTGGCTCTGGCAGTGGATGCCATGTCTCTGAACTGGAGGGATCTGGGGTTTCTTTACCTGTTTCCCCCGTTCCCAATGCTAGCCAGAGTGGTGCGCAAACTGGCCTTGGAAGGCGCGTCAGCAATTCTAGTGGCTCCAAGGTGGCCAAGGCGAGTTTGGTTCGCAGATCTTGTAAGGCTGGCAGAGGATCAGTTTGCCCTGCCTCTGCTGCCGGACCTGCTCACCCAGGGTCGGCTTTGCTATCCCAATTTACCATCGCTGGCTTTGACGGCATGGCTGCTGAATCCGCCATCTTGAAGGAAGAAGGTCTTTCTGACGCGGTGATTCAGACTCTTATCTGTGCCAGAAAGCGCTCTTCCTCTTCTATTTACTACAGGACTTGGAGGGCCTATATTGATTGGTGTGAAAGTAGGTCTCTCTCTTGTCGAGAGTTCTCCATACCTAGAATTTTGGAGTTTCTTCAACATGGTCTAGATCTGGGGCTCCAGCTTAGTACATTGAAAGGGCAGGTTTCTGCCCTGGCGGTGTTCTTCCAAAGGTCTTTTGCACTTCATCCTTTAGTCAAGACTTTTTTCCAGGGGGTTACGCATGTTCGGCCTCCTAGGAAGCCTTTTGTTCCAGTTTGGGATTTGAACCTGGTTCTTTCTGCTCTCCAGGGTCCTCCGTTCGAGCCCTTGAAGGAGGTAGATTTGTCTTCTCTTACGCAAAAGGTGGCCTTTTTGGTGGCGATCACTTCGGTTAGGCGTGTTTCTGAGTTGGCAGCTTTATCCATTACAGCTCCATACTTTGAGAAACATCAGGACAAGGTTGTCTTTCGTTTCAAGCAGGATTTTCTCCCTAAAGTGGTCTCGGAGTTTCATCTGAATCAGGACATCGTTTTGCCTTCTCCATGCCCAAATCCCCGTGACGATAGGGAAAGGGCTTTGCATTCCTTGGATGTAGTTCGTGTTGTGGAACATTATCTGGAGGTTACGTCTTCCTTTCGTAAGACTGATGCTTTCTTTGTGGTGCCCTGCGGGCCTAGGAAAGGTTTGGCTCCTGCTAAGTCTTCCATTAGTAAATGGATTCGTCAGGCCATCCTTGGGGCATATTCCGCCAAGGGGAAGAGTCCCCCTTTTCGTGTTACTGCTCATTCTACTCGTGCGGTTGGGGCGTCCTGGGCCTTCCAGCACCAGGCCTCTGTTGAGCAAGTTTGTAAGGCCGCTACTTGGTCTTCTGTTCACACTTTTTCCAAGTTTTACAAAGTTGATGTCCGGGCTTCAGCGGATGCTGTTTTTGGCCGCAAAGTTCTGCAAGCTTTTGTGGTTTAAGTTTTATATTGTTGCCTAGTTTGGATCCCCGCCCTTGTTATGGACACTGCTGTTGGATGTCCCACATGTTAAGGATTCTTGAAGCGGGGTGTGTGACATACTAAGAATAATACCATTTTGTGAATACTCACCTTGTAAAATGGTTATTATGAGTATGTCACACACCCCGCTTCAACCCGCCCTTTTGTATTCAGGATCCTCTTTATGGCGAACTTTGCGTGGTTGTGGTTTACTTTTGCCTCTTCCTGGTCCCTTACTTACTGCTTCTGTATACTGGGTAATGAGTGGGAGGTCCCAGGTATTTATGGATCAGGGAGGGGCTTTCTTTTGCTATCATCTCTGCAGGAACGCCTCTTCAGGACGATATTACCCACATGTTAAGGATTCTTGAAGCGGGGTGTGTGACATACTCATAATAACCATTTTACAAGGTGAGTATTCACAAAATGGTATTATTGCCCCTTTCAGGGGTTTGGAACATCTTCCTCTGACAAAGGGGACACTCATGTCCCCCTTAGGAAGAAATTTGAAGGCAGACCCAAGTCCCCCTGCCATCATTGTCTGAACAGGACCCTAGACCCTAAATCTAGCCAGATATGATTGGATTCCCCTACCTGACGGCGTATTGGGAAGTTTAATACTTTTTTCCCCACATCTGGCAAGCCGAGGTTTCAGGAGTTTGGGTCAGGCAGGTGGTTTAATTAGGTTATAAAAAGAGTTTGAGAGGTCACCTCTGTCCTCACTAGATGGAGTGTCCCCTTTATGGACAGCAGTGAGTCATTTATTGCAGATGATTTCCTTATCCAAGCTCCTTTCCCAATGGAACCAGAAAGGGATGTGCAGTTGGTATTGGAGACTCTGGAGTGGTTTGGTTGGCTGGTAAACCACCCCAAATCCCATTTGATACCCACACAGCAGGGGTATTTTCTGGGGATGCATCTAGATACAGCCCAGGCCAGGGTATTCTTGCCCAAACACAAGTTCCAGCAGAATCTGTTGACCTTGTGTTCGAATCCACGACCCAGTGTGCATCAGTGTATGTAACTCCTGGGGTTAATGGTGGCCTCCTTCAAGGTGATTCCATTAGCCCAGTTCCACCCCAGGGTACTGCAGTTTGAGATTCTATTGCATTGGGATCTGTCTCCGTTAGGCTTGGAGATAATCTTCACTCCTTCAGCAGAGGTTTAATTCTCATTGAACTGGTGGCTCCATTCTCAATACCTGTGTCAGGGTGGCTCCTTTCTTATGGTCCAGTGGTCTGTGTTCTCCACAGATGCCAGTTTGAAGGGCTTGGGAGGAGTTTGGAACCAGCAGACAGTTCAGGCGCATTTGACATTGGGCCGCCAACCCATCAAGGTTCTCGACTCAAGGCAATTTTTTAGCGCCTATCCTATTGCTGCTTCGACCTTCGGGGTCTCCCAATCAGAATCCAGTCATAGCTGTTGCATATATAAATTATCAAGGGGTACTAGAAGCAACAGATCATTCTGGGAAGCAGCCAGGATCATCTCATGGGTGGACCAAAATGTCCCGTGCATTTTTGCAGTACACATTTCAGGGGCAGACAACATCCGAGCAGACCTCCTCAGGAGGGAGAACATCAGGCAGAGTGGGCTACATCCCCAGGTTTTTCGCATGATTTGTGACAGGTTGGGGGGGTCCGGAGTTGGACCTGTTTGCATCCAGATGCAGGGTGGTTTGTAGCTCTCTCCCGGGAACCTCTCTCGTCTTCACGGTGGATGCCCTGGTTCTCTCTTGTTCCCAGTTTCGACTGGTAAATTACGACTGGTAAATTACTTACCCCTCTCTGCTTCCGCAGCTGATCAAGAAGATCATTCTGGAAGGCGTTACAATCATTCTGAGCTAGCAGAGTTTCTGAGCTGGCAGTGCTACCTTGCAAGCGCTTTTTTTGTTTTTTCATAAGGACAGAGTTGTCCTACTGCAGAATTTTCTACTGAAGGTTGTCTGGGCTTTCCATTTGCAATAGGACATAGTCCTTTTATTCTTGGTGTGCCACACACCCCGCTTCACTTTTAAATATTCATCACTTAATGGGTTAACCCGCCGCCAGGTGACGTAGTGCAGAGAGGAAGTCTTGTAACGAGCCCCCTTCCGGCCTATATATACCTGGTACCTCCCTTCAATCACCAGTATTTTTCTCTCTGCTTGACGACAAGTCAGAAGATGGAAGTCTCCTGCTTACAGGTGGGCCGGGGTTTTCTTACCCCGCCACCCCCCTTTTGGTCTATTTCTGCCCGGTTTGAGTGTGTATACCTTAATGGTGGAATGGAAGCCTCCCAGCCTAGGCTGCTCACCGGGCAAATGGTAGATGGCACTTTAAGTGCCTAGGAGCTTATCTCCTACCGCTCGACCTCATGCGTGGGGCAATGCGGCTATCCGGCATGGTGATCCGGAAATGGGATGCCCCTGTCCCGAGGGTCCCCGTAGCCCCTTACTCTCCCGTTACGGTCCCTTCTCCCTTCACTATGGGGGGGGGGTTGAGGGTGTGCTTTAAGTATGTGTGTTTCACTTGTATCACTTTATTTCAACGTGTGTGTGTTCATGTTATGCATTTAGTGTTATTCAGCATGTGTATACCTTTGGTTCATTTGATTTAGGTCTGCTTGAATGGCAGACCGCGCTGGGTAGGTGGCTGGCCGCTTTTCTTAGCAGACTATTGCTTTAGGGGCCCCCTCCCCCCTTCCCCCCTCCCCCCTTCCCCCTTCCCCGCTGGCATTGTATGTACTCTATTTGCATAGGCTGCGCTATGCGGTCTTTATTTGTCCTCCCCCCCTCCGCTGCCTGGGCGCACGTGTAGTGGCCCATCTGGTGTAATCTCCAGCTGAATGGCTGTACTGATTGGCGTAGGGGGGCGGGTCCCGGTGACGCGGCATCGGGGGCGCGGCGCCGACGGCGGCGTCATGCAGCGTTTTGCGGCGGGCCCAGCATTCACTTCCCTTCAAAGGAGGAAGTCGCGTGGGCGCACTTAGTCTTCTGTGCTGTGGCTGCTGGCTGCAGTCTTGCTCTCCGGCTGCTGCCTTCGCTGGGTCAGGTAAGCGGCCCCACCCGTTGGGGCCGTTAAGTGGGAAGTGCATATCTTTTTGTATTTGATATGGTGGGGAGTCATATTTTATTAGGGGGCATGATTTTGCTCATGTTTAAAGGCACTTTGGTGCCATGCCTATGATTCTTATACACATGTGAGGCTCTGATTGGGGTTTCTTTTTCCTTACAGATCCCGGGATCCCTGCTTATGGTGGCCCTCCGGCTCTATGTTGCCTGGCTATTTATTGGGATATCTATTAATGCATGTATATATAAACTATATACAGATATATATATAGTTTATTAAAGGGGACCTTAACTTAAAAAAAAAAAAAAAATCCTCCCTTCCGGGACATTTATTAATAAAGGGGCATCCCGGGTTGGCTTATGCCTTAAAAGACCCAAGTATTGCGAATACCATAAATCACCATATGGAGGCTTCCGTAATTTCCGGAAACGGTTCTGCTGAGCCTTTCGGAGGGTGCGTAGGTTGTGGGGTTCCACTCCCAGCTGATGATGTCTTTATTTGCATCCCTTGTGCAAAGCAGACTATTGCGCGCCAGTCCGTTGCTTCGGCTGGGGGCCCATCGCATCCTTCATCATCTCCTACCTCTCCCTCCCTGTTCCGGACCCCGCATGACACTGTCAAAGGTGGGGATTCGCATTCCGAGGCGGCGGCACAGCCCGGCCCCCGGAAAGTAGTGCCCGTTAAAGCAGCGTTAAAGGCCGCTGCAAAACGGAGGCACCTGACTCTGGTACCTTCGGCTCCACAGGACGAGCTATGTGAGCCTGTGGAATGGCCCGATGGATCCCCGGACGAGGATGAATTCCTGTCGGAGTCAGATGAGCCTGCAGGTCAGCTTGAGGCTGATGTGATTGGCGATTGGTCGGAGGGGGTTGTTTTTGACACCCCCTCCATTCTGGCTCAAATGTTTAAAATTTTGAATTTAGAACCACCTGAGGCGGCCGCCCTGCCAAAGGGTCAGTTGTTTAAGGAGCCTCAGCCGCGTTGGGTTTTTCTCAGACAACACCACTTTGAGAGGGTGGTTCTTAAGGAATGGGAACATCCCACGCGGTTATCTGGAATTCCTTCCAGTTGGGAAAAGCGTTATCCTTTTCCGCCAGAATTGGTGAAGCTTTGGTCTGTCCCTCCTGACGTCGATACCCCTGTGCTAGGGCTCTCCAGCACGGCTATGGTACAGTCTGCTGAGACCACTGTCCCTAAGGATGGGGAAGATCGTCGGATTGACCAATACGCTCGCCATGGTTTTATTTATTCCGGGTCAGCGTTGCGCCCGGTGTGTGCTTCAGCCCTTCTTCTATTGGCAATTAAGTCCTTAATTCAGGGGCTATATGAGAATCTTAATCCCGCTTGTAAACAGTTTACTGCGCTTAAGCAGTGTGAATCTTTTGTGTCTTATGTCCTGGCCGCTCAGGACGATGCGCTGGCTATGAGTAGCAAGGCAGCGGCTATGCTGGTGGCTATTCGCAGGTCAGTATGGCTGCGTCAGTGGTCAGCGGACGCGGCTTCTAAAAGGGTGCTCACAGCTCTCCCCTTTTTGGGGTTGCGTCTGTCTGGGGAGAAAATTGATTCAGTCGCAAAGGGTGGTAAGATGCCACAACGCAAGAGGCCTCGTGTCCCCTTTAGGGGGGCAGGTTCTGGTAGGCCCTCCTTTCGAGGATTCAGAGCGGGCAGGGGTGCTTCCTTTCCCGCTACCAGAGGTGCAGGTTGGACTCGGGGGAGGGGCCGTGGCCGGCCCGCTCAGTCCTGGGGCACCAAGTCCAAACCTGCTGATAAGCCCACTCAGCAATGAGGGGCTGCCCTCACCCGTGCGGGTGGGGGGACTATTGCGACACTTCTCCCAGGTTTGGAACCAAGTGGTTCCAGGCAGAAGAATCCAGGAGGTAGTGTCGGCCAGTTACGACCTGGGATTCGAGTCTCACCCTCCTTCACGGTTCGTTCGGTCTCGGGTGCCCATCGCTCCTTTGGCCACGCAGGGGCTCCTGGCGTCTGTAAGGGATCTGTTAGAGATAACGGTCATCCGGCCGGGGCCGCGCTTAGAGATGGGCCTCGTTTTCTACTCCAATCTTTTCGTAGTCCCCGAGAGAGATGGGTCGGTTCATCCCGGCCTGAACTCTCATCAACACAGAGTGTTTCTTCCTTTTGCCCAAATTCACACGAACGCTTCAGCTTTTTCTGTTAGCGTTTTGGGACCAGCAACCTCAGTCGCTGTATCAGTCCTTCCAGTTGTCCTCCCGTGTACGGCAGTCCCTCCTGTGGTGGTTGGTCTCGACCAATCTTGTGTAGGGCAGGCCTTTCCTGACCCCCCTTTGGAAAATTGTCACCACGGACGCCAGTCTGTCGGGATGGGGCAGATTCTGGAAGGAGCTGCAGTTTCAGGGGCAGTGGGGACCTCAAAGGCCCCACTTACCCATCAATATTCTGAAACTGAGAACCATCCGTCAGGTGCTTGCTCTCCTGACTCAGCACGTTCTGGGCCTTCCGGTCCAGATGTGTTCAGACAATCAAACAGCGGTTGCTTACGTCGGTCTTCAGGGAAGGACTCGCAGTCTGAGTACTCTCAGAGAAGTGTCCCTGATCCGGACCTGGGCAGTGTTCCATGTTCCTTGTCTCTCGGCGGTTTACATTCCAGAGGTGAAGAAACAGGTAGCGGACCGGTTGAGCAAGGGCTCTCCCCGTCTGGAAGAATAGGCTCTCCATCCTCGGGTGGTTCGCTCACTGTGTCTCCAATGGGGGACCCCGGAGGTGGACCTGTTGGCCCCTCATCACTATCACAGGCTCCCGAACTTCGTGTCGCTCTCCCAGGATCCTCTGGCTCTGGCAGTGGACGCCATGTCCCTGAGCTGGGGAGTTCTGGGATTTCTATACCTGTTTCCTCCGATGCCCATGCTGGGCAGGGTTCTTCAGAAGTTGGCTCTGGAAAAGGTGTCCGCCGTTCTCGTGGCCCCAAGGTGGCCAAGGCGAGTGAGGTTCGCAGACATTGTTCGGCTGGCGGTGGACCAGTTCGTTCTGCCTCTTCGGCCCGATCTGCTCACTCAGGGTCAATTGTGTTACCCCAATTTACCAGCGCTGGGTTTGATGGCCTGGCTGCTGAAACCTCCATCCTGAAGGAGGAGGGTCTTTCTGATTCAGTCATTAAGACTCTGATCAGTGCCCGGAAGAGGTCTTCTTCCATCTTTTCCTTGTAGGGTCTTTTCGGTCTCCAGGATTCTGGAGTTGTTACAATCAGGGCTGGACTCTGGTCTCCAGCTAAGTACGTTGAAAGGGCAGGTCTCTGCCTTATCTATCTTTTTTCAGAAGCGTGTTGCGCTTAAACCTTTAGTTAAAACTTTTTTCCAGGGGGTTACGCATGTGCAGCTTCCCAGGAAACCATTACTCCCTGTTTGGGATTTGAATTTGGTTCTTTCTGCTCTTCAGGCTCCTCCTTTTGAGCCTTTGCAAGATATTGCTTTGTCTACCCGGACTCAGAAGATTGTCTTCTTGGTAGCGATCACTTCGGTCCGGCGTGTCTCAGAGTTGGCGGCCTTGTCTATCGAGGCGCCTTACTTTGAGAGGCATCAGGATAAAGTGGTCTTTTGGTTCAAGCCAGACTTTCTTCCTAAAGTTGTTTCTGCTTTTCATTTGAACCAAGATATTGTTCTTCCCTCCTTGTGTCCTAATCCTAAGAATGACAAAGAGAGGGTTTTGCATTGTTTGGATGTAGTACGCTGTGTTAAGTACTACTTGATTATCACGTCTCCTTTTCGTAGGACGGATTCCTTTTTTGTTGTGCCCCATGGGCCTAAGAAGGGTTTGGCTCCAGCCAAATCTACTATTAGCAAGTGGATACGTCAGGCCGTTACTGCGGCCTATTCTGCTAAGGGAAGAGTTCCCCCTTTTCGTATCTCTGCTCATTCCACTCGCGCTGTTGGGGCGTCTTGGGCATTTCAGCACCAAGCTTCTGTTGAACAGGTTTGTAAGGCCGCCACTTGGTCTTCTGTTCACACTTTTTTTAAGTTTTACAAAGTTGATGTGCGGGCCTCAGCGGATGCTGTTTTTGGCCGCAAAGTTCTGCAGACTGCAGTCATTTATGCTTCACCTTGCCTTGGGATGCCCATCCCTTGTGGACACTGCTTTTGGATGTCCCATTAAGTGAAGAATATTTAAAAGTGAAGCGGGGTGTGTGGCACACCAAGAATAATACCATTTTGTGAGTACTCACCTGAAAAATGGATATTGTTGGTGTGCCACACACCCCGCTTCACTCCCACCCTTTTCGGTATTCCGAATCCTTTATATGGTGAAGCCTTTTTATTTATATCAAAATTGATTTTGAGGTTACCGGTGGAATACTGGTACCTTGTCTTTCTGCTTTTTAATATACTGGTGATTGAAGGGAGGTACCAGGTATATATAGGCCGGAAGGGGGCTCGTTACAAGACTTCCTCTCTGCACTACGTCACCTGGCGGCGGGTTAACCCATTAAGTGATGAATATTTAAAAGTGAAGCGGGGTGTGTGGCACACCAACAATATCCTTTTTTCAGGTGAGTACTCACAAAATGGTATTTTTTTATCCGAATCCTGTGCATACAAAGGATCGGTGCTTGCATTCACTCGATGCACTGCATGTTTTCAAGTATTATTCAAGTATTATTTAACAGCCACAGAATTTGTGCTTTAAAACAGATGCCTTCTTTGTGGTGGCTACGGTGCCCAGAAAGTGTCTGGCGGACGCCAAGCCCATCATTAGTCGCTGGATCAGGCAACCTGTGTCACAGGCCTCCTCTGCAAGGGGTGTAAGGACCCCCCTTTTCATATGTCAGCCCACTCCACTAGAGCTGTGGGTGCGTCCTGGGCCTTTCAGCACCAGGCTTCTGTGGATCAGACGTGCAAGGCTGCTACCTGATCATCGGTGCACACCTCTACTTCCTAACGGCGGATCATCAAAGGATTATTATGTTTGGAAGATGCTGCAGGTAGCAGGTTAGCTTCCATGGTCTGACTGCATTCTTTGCCAACTAAATGTTTTTTTTGGTTCACGCTTACCCTGTGAGATTGTTCCCACTCCTTTGGGACTGCTTTGTACATCCCATTCGTGATTGATTAGTTGTTCCTGTATGGACAACCTGATAGGGAAAATTACTGTTTTTGTACTTTCCTTGTTAGGTGGTTTTCCCTTAGTTGTCCATACAGGGACACCACACCCGCCCAAGGGTGTTGCGACTTGTGCCTTCCTTTACCTTTGACAAGCTAGCTGTGGTGGTTATTTCCGAATGGAGCACACTACCTCGTTGTGGGTGGGGTAGCACAGCGACAAGAAAACAGATGACCCGGCTGAGCACACTCGTCTGATGGAGCAATTCAGCAGCTGGACGTGAGTCCTGGCGCCTCACTTGTCGACGTGCCCATGGACGTGCACTAGATGTCTCCCTCCCTAATCTCAGCACTAACCAATGTGATCAGATCAAACATCTCTGATGCCCTGCGGTTGCTACAGGGCTCTGACTTCGATAGATACATCTCTCAAATGGAGAACACCCTCTGTAGAGAACTCGGTATGCTTCAAAACTCTCTCCGAAATCTCTCATCGAGTCGATTCGGTCGTACAAGATCAGTCCACGCTGGCCCAGAGAGTGGCTTTGAAGCCACTACATCAGGATGTAAGATGCCACTTCTCTACTCTTTACCTCAACCTAGAAGATCTCGAAAATTGGGGCAGGCGCAACAACGTTAGATTAAGTGGGGCTTCCGGAAGGGGTCATTCGATCAGACCTAGAACGTACAGCCAAAACCATCTTTAACACAATCCTAGGGGCCCCCCCACGAATGACATAATCATCCCTAGGCCCGAGACCTGTGTACCTGCAGCGACCCAGAGACGTGGTCTGCAGTATTCATCTCTACAAAACTGAGGACATTTTAAGGAAATCGTGGGAAACATGCACGACATTGGTATTCGTCCTCTCTCGTGATAACGAGAAGGCGTTTCACAGAGTTGGTTTGCGGAAGGGGATGCTCCTAAAAGTTTCGTTGAAAATCTTATCCAAAAGGTGCTAGCACATGAGGGCATCTCTCCTTTCTGTAACTGAAAGGGCACACCCTACCCCATTTAGGCCCCCCCAGCACCAGGGCTCCCCTTCTGTTAAAGGGTTAAAGTCTCAAAAAAAAATAATCTTGCACCAATAAAGTGCCAGCCTACCTGGAGATTTTGTCACCCTGACCATTTTAGTATAATCCGTTTTATTGGTTTTCAAAAAAGTAGTAAGGGGGGGGAGGGTGGGTACAGAATAGAAGGGAAGGGGGGAAGGAAGGGTAGAGGGAACAGAATCATTACATCATTTAACACAGCGAATCACAGTACAGATCAAACCATCTGTAAGGTGCACGGCAAGGCTTTACAATTGACTGAGACTTCAAACCTCAGGACCCGATCTATATATAAACCCTCAGCGAGGTCTCTGGGTTAGTAGTAGTCATCTGTACAGGGCTACCCGCTCCCTGCGGGGATGAATTCCTCATATTACGTGGACAATGCACGAAGCAGGCCCCCCACATTCGGTCCCCATCCGAAACCAGGCGGCACCGGGTACGGGACCGGGACAGGAGGGAGGGGAAAGGTAAGCACGAGGGGAGGCTGAGGGCAACCCATTTCCCCATTCACCCTAGATTATAGCCAAGCAGTGGGCGTACCTTTAGATTATCCAATCAGAGCAGGGAAGGCAGTTGGGAGTCCCGGAACATGATCCAGCCGCTCCAAGACTCTGAAGAGTTCCTTGGTGCCCTTCTTGTCTGATGTCAACTCCTCCATGTGGCGAATCCACTCTAACTTTTGTACCCACTCCATCAGTGTGGGCACCACCTGCGACTTCCAGTGTCTAGGGACTATAGCCGCTAGAAAGTGTCACAAGACTCCTTTCTTAAAGGCCAACAAGGAACCCGGCAAGATGGCCCAATATATGGCCCAATGTAACCCAGGAGGAGGCTTCCCAAATAAGGAAACTGCTAGAGAGCATCCCAGGTTCAAAAGCAGGGTTACCGAATAAGGGGGTAAGGGGCCCTGGTCTATGTGCAAGGGCTTCTTCCACCTGAACCCAAAGCTTGTCTACCTCTGAGACCAGTCAACCACTCGCTGCAGGACAGCAGCGGCGTGATACATTTTTAGGTCTGGAAGGCCTGCTTCCCCCTCCGATTTACTCCTAGAAAGAGTGGAAAGGCGGACTCTCGGTCTTGTGACTCCCCATACAAATTTGGAGAACGCAGACTGCAGCTTCCGAAAATACCCACTGGGGGGTTTTATTGGGACCGTCTGGAAGAGATATAGAAATTTCTGTAGTATGTCCATTATATATATATATATATATATATTATATATTTACCCTTCCAAATCAAGAGAAAGGTTTCCTTGCACAGGAACCCAGATCGGCCAGTGTTCTAGTAGAAAGAGGGCTGTAGTTCAGTTCGTATATCTTGGTTAGGTCATTCGGGATTTGAATGCCTAGATACTTAATTGAGTGGGGTTGCCATTTAAAGGGGAAATTGACCTCTAACTGTTTACTTTCCTTTGGGGGTAGTGAAAGATTAAGGGCTTCTGATTTGGAGTAGTTAATTTTGAAGTTGCTTACAAGGCTGAAGCGATTGAATTCTGCCAGGACGGATGAGAATGATGTTAGCGGGGAGGTTAGTAACAGGTCATCTGCGAATAACAAGGCCTTATACTGTCGGTCTGCTATTTGTATGCCCTGTATGCTGGGGTTGTTCCTTATGGCAATGGCCAAGTGCTCCATAGTGATAATGTAGAGAAGAGGAGACAAGGGACAGCCCTGGCGAGTTCCATTACTGATCGGAAATGGAGCGGAGAGGAGTCCGTTGGCTCTGACTCTAGCTGTCGGGGCAGTGTATAGGGCAAGGATTTTGGAGAGGAGGTTCGGGCCAACACCAACTTGTTGAAGGGAAGCCTTCATGAATGACCAGTTAACCCTGTCGAAAGCCTTCTCCGCATCACACGACAGAAGGCAAGCCGGGGAGAGCATGGGCAGGCATCAGTCCGCTTAATGGAGGGGCTATCCGTCGCTCCAGCAGGGGATAATGGGAGAGCTGAGAATGGATTCTGGGTGGCTGGGACGAAGGTCCCCCATCATCGGAGACCCAAGAGCCGGAGGGCGAGGGCATCCTGGGCTTTGTGGGTTGCCCCTTCGCAACGACCCAGAAGCCGGCCTTGACCAGACTACTCCCTCATGGGGGATCCCCTTATGTTCTGGGGAGTCAAGGTGCCAGTAGGGTGCTTCCCGATCCCGTCGGGAAGAGCATGGGCAGGCATCAGTCCGCTTAATGGAGGGGCTATCCGTCGCTCCAGCAGGGGATAATGGGAGAGCTGAGGATGGATTCCGGGTGGCTGGGACGAAGGGCCCCCATCATCGGAGACCCAAGAGCCGGAGGGCGAGGGCATCCTGGGCTTTGTGGGTTGCCCCTTCGCAACGACCCAGAAGCCGGCCTTGGCCAGACTGCTCCCTCATGGGGGATCCCCTTATGTTCTGGGGAGTCAAGGTGCCAGTAGGGTGCTTCTTCCTGGTCAGCCCGGGACCATGTGGGAGAGGAGCGACCATGAAGATGGTGTGAGTGATGAGGACTCCTCATTTCAGAATCTTCTCCCCCCCCCCCCCCAAGGCCCAGGAGAGGCACAGGGGTACACTGCTCGTCTTGCTAAGGGAGGTGGAGTGCCAATCCAGGTCCCCCCTGGCACTGGTGGTGCTGCCGGTGATGCCGCTTCCCCTGCGCATGTGGACCCAGCGGCAGTGGAAGGGAGTGGACCGCCAATGTGGCCCCCCTCTGCTTCCCCCCGCCCGGGAGGTCAGCGTTTCCCGGCCGCAGTCGGGTCTCTTTATACTCCGCGGTGGATCACTCGAGCGGAGGCTGCTGCCCGTCCTCCCCCGGCCCGCCGCAGCCGGCTTCAACATTTCGAGCGGGCGCCGCTCAGGCTTCTCCACTGCGTCGGCTGCCTCCTCCTCCCCTGTCACCGGCTCCTCTACGTCCTCACCGCACCTGCGATCTCTCAACGAGGGCCCTCCTGTGCTGAGCCGCCATCCCGCCGACCTCCGCATCATGCTGGTGAGATGCCGCCTGCCTCCCCACCCTGACCATTTTGCACTATTTTGCGCTACACATGTTCAGCCTTGATTTTTTAAGGGATTTCCCAGGAAAATTATATATTGTTTTTGCAGCAGAGTCTGGGCTTTAACTTGGAATTTCTTGTTTGTCATTTTTTAAGTGAATTCTCCATATTTTGGGGTGAAATATGTGCAAAAAATCTATTTATTCTTGGTGTGCCACACACCCCGCTTCACTTCTAAATATTCTTCACTTAATGGGTTAACTCACCGCCAGGTGACGTAGTGCAGAGAGGAAGTCTTGTAACGAGCCCCCTTCCGGCCTATATATACCTGGTACCTCCCTTCAATCACCAGTATTTTTCTCTCTGCTTGACGACAAGACAGAAGATTGAAGTCTCCTGCTTACAGGTAGGCCGGGGTACTTACCCCGGCACCCCCCTTTTGGTCTATTTCTGCCCGGTTTGAGTGTTTATACCTTAATGGTGGAATGGAAGCCTCCCAGCCTAGGCTGCTCACCGGGCAAATGGTAGATGGCACTTTAAGTGCCTAGGAGCTTATCCCCTACCGCTCGACCTCATGCGTGGGGCAATGCGGCTATCCGGCATGGTGATCCGGAAATGGGATGCCCCTGTCCCGAGGGTCCCCGTAGCCCCTTTCTCTCCCGTTACGGTCCCTTCTCCCTTCACTGGGGGGGGGGGGGGGGTTGAGGGTGTGCATTAAGTTTGTGTTTTTCACTAGTATAACTTTATTACAACATGTGTGTGTGTTCATGTTATGCATTGAGCTTACTTCAGCATGTGTGCGCTCTTTGTTCACTTTGGTTTAGGTCTGCTTGGATGGCAGACCACGCTGGGTAGGTGGCTTGCCGCTTGTGCAAAGCAGACTATTGCTGAAGTGGCCCCCTCCCGCCTCCCCCCTTCCCCGCTGGCACTGTATCTGTTTTATTTTTGCATAGGCTGCGCTATGCGGTCTTTGTTGTTTTCCCCCCCCTCCGCTGCCTGGGCGCACGTGTAGTGGCCCATCTGGTGTAATCCCCAGCTGAATTGGTCGCACTGATCAGCGTAGGGGGCGGGTCCCGGTGACGCGGTGACGGGGGCGCGGCGCCGGCGCGCCCACGTGACTTCCCCCTTTGAAGGGAAGTGAAATTGGTTCTCCTGTGCTGCGGATCCTGGCTGCTGTCTCGCCCTCCGGCTGCTGCTCTCGCTTGGTCCAGGTAAGCGGCCCCACCTGGTGGGGCCGTTGAGTGGGAATTGCATATCTTCTTGTAATGGATATGGTGGGGAGTTATTTTTTATTAGGGGGCATGGCTGTTGCTCATTCTTAAAGGCACTTTGGTGCCATGCATATATGATTGTTGCACACATGTGAGGATCTGATTGTGGTTTCTCTTGCCTTACAGATCCCGGGATCCCTGTTTATGGTGGCCCTCCGGCTCTATTTTGCCTGGCTAGTCCTTGTCTATTAATTGGGATATTTATGAATGCATATATACATAAATATATATATATATATATATATATATATATATATATATATATATATATATATATATATATATATATATATATATATATTATTAAAGGGGACCTTAATTTAAAAAAATAAAAATCCTCCCTTCCGGGACATTTACAAATAAGGGGGCATCCCGGGTTGGCTTATGCCTTAAAGACCCAAATATTGCGAATACCATAGATATGGAGGCTTCCGTTATTGCCGGAAACGGTTCTGCTGGGTCTTTCGGGGGGTGCGTAGGTTGTGGGGCTCTACTCCCAGCTGATGATGTCTTTATTTGCATCTCTTGTGCAAAGCAGACTATTGCGCGCCAGTCCGTTGATTCGGCTGCGGGCCCATCGCATCCTTCATCATCTCCTACCTCTCCCTCCCTGTTCCGGACCCCGCATGACACTGTCAAAAGTGGGGATTCGCATTCCGAGGTGGCGGCACAGGCCAGCCCCCGGAAAGTAGTGCCCGTTAAAGCAAGGTTAAAGGCCGCTGCAAAATGGAGGCACCTGACTCCAGTACCTTCGGCTCCACAGGACGAGTTATGTGAGCCTGTGGAATGGTCCGATGGATCCCCGGATGAGGATGAATTCCTGTTGGAGTCAGATGAGCCTGCAGATCAGCTTGAGGCTGATGTGATTGGCGATTGGTCGGAGGGGGTTGTTGTTGACACCCCCTCCATTCTGGCTCAAATGTTCAAAATTTTGAATTTAGATCCGCCTGAGGCTGCCACCCTGCCAAAGGGTCAGTTGTTTAAGGAGCCTCAGCCGCGTTGGGTTTTTCTCAGACAACACCACTTTGAGAGGGTGGTCCTTAAGGAATGGGAACATCCCACGCGGTTATCTGGAATTCCTTCCAGTTGGGAAAAGCGTTATCCTTTTCCGCCAGAGTTGGTAAAGCTTTGGTCTGTCCCTCCTGACGTCGATACCCCTGTGCTAGGGCTCTCCAGCACGGCTATGGTACAGTCTGCGGAGACCACTGTCCCTAAAGATGGGGAAGATCGTCGGATTGACCAATACGCGCGCCATGGTTTTATTTACTCCGGGTCAGCGTTGCGCCCGGTGTGTGCTTCAGCCCTTCTTCTATTGGCGATTAAGTCCTTAATTCAGGGGCTATATGAGGATCTCAATCCCGCTTGTAAACGGTTTACTGCGCTTAAGCAATGTGAATCTTTTGTGTCTTATGTCCTATCCGCTCAGGACGATGCGCTGGCTATGAGTAGCAAGGCAGCGGCTACGCTGGTGGCTATTCGCAGGTCGGTATGGCTGCGTCAGTGGTCGGCGGACGCGGCGTCTAAAAAGGTGCTCACAGCTCTCCCCTTTTTGGGGTTGCGTCTGTTTGGGGAGAAAATTTATTCAGTCGCAAAGGGTGGTAAGATGCCACAACGTAAGAGGCCTCGTGGCCCCTTTAGGGGGGCAGGTTCCGGTAGGCCTTCCTTTCGAGGATTCAGAGTGGGCAGGGGTGCTTCCTTTCCCGCTACCAGAGGTGCAGGTTGGACTCGGGGGAGGGGCCGTGGCCGTCCCGCTCAGTCCTGGGGCACCAAGCCCAAACCTGCTGATAAGCCCACTCAGCAATGAGGGGCTGCCCTCACCCGTGCGGGTGGGGGGAGTATTGCGACACTTCTCCCAGGTTTGGAACCAACTGGTTCCAGGCAGATGAATCCAGGAGGTAGTGTCGGCCAGTTACGACCTGGGATTCGAGTCTCACCCTCCTTCATGGTTCGTTCGGTTTCGGGTCCCCATCGATCCTCTGGCCACGCAGGGGCTCCTGGTGTCGGTAGGGGATCTGTTAGAGATGGCGGTCATCCGGCTGGTGCCGCGCTTAGAGATGGGCCTCAGTTTCTACTCCAGTCTTTTCGCAGTCCCCGAGAGAGATGGGTTGGTTCGTCCCGGCCTGGACTCTCATCAACACAGAGTTTTTCTTCCTTTTGCCCAAATTCACTCGAACGCTTCAGCTTTTTCTGTTAGCGTCTTGGGACCAGCAGCCTCGGTCGCTGGATCAGTCCTTCCAGTTGTCCTCCCGGGTCCGGCAGTCCCTCCTGTGGTGGTTGGTCTCGACCAATCTGGTGTAGGGCAGGTTTTTCCTGACCCTCCTTTGGGAAATTGTCACCACGGACGCCAGTCTGTCGGGATGGGGCGGATTCTGGAAGGAGCTGCAGTTTCAGGGGCAGTGGGGACCTCAAAGGGCCCACTTACCCACCAATATTCTGAAACTGAGAACTATCCGTCGGGTGCTTGCTCTCCTGACTCAGCACGTTCTGGGCCTTCCGGTCCAGGTGCGTTCAGACAATCAAACAGCGGTGGCTTACATCGGTCATCAGGGAAGGACTTGCAGTCTGAGTGCTCTCAGAGAAGTGTCCCTGATCCTGACCTGGGCGGTGTCCCATGTTCCTTGTCTCTCGGCGGTTTACATTCCAGAGGTGAAGAACCAGGTAGCGGACCGGTTGAGCAGGGGCTCTCCCCGTCTGGAAGAATGGGCTCTCAATCCTCGGGTGTTTCGCTCACTGTGTGTCCGATGGGGGACCCCGGAGGTGCACCCGTTTGCCTCTCGCAGGCTCCCAAACTTCGTGTCGCTCTCCCAGGATCCTCTGGCTCTGGCAGTGGACGCCATGTCCCTGAGCTGGGGAGTTCTGGGATTTCTATACCTGTTTCCTCCGATGCCCATGCTGGGCAGGGTGCTTCAGAAGTTGGCTCTGGAAAAGGTGTCCGCCGTTCTCGTGGCCCTAAGGTGGCCAAGGCGAGTGAGGTTCGCAGACATCGTTCGGCTGGCAGTGGACCAGTTCGTTCTGCCTCTTCGGCCCGATCTGCTCACTCAGGGTCAATTGTGTTACCCCAATTTACTAGCGCTGGGTTTGATGGTCTGGCTGCTGAAACCTCCATCCTGAAGGAGGAGGGTCTTTCTGATTCAGTCATTAAGACTCTGATCAGTGCCCGGAAGAGGTCTTCTTCCATCACCTACTATAGGACTTGGAAAGCCTATATCGCTTGGTGTGAGATAAGATCTTTTCCTTGTAGGGTCTTTTCGGTCTCCAGGATTCTGGAGTTTTTACAATCAGGGCTGGACTCTGGTCTCCAGCTAGTACGTTGAAAGGGCAGGTCTCTGCCTTATCTATCTTTTTTCAGAAGCATGTTGCGCTTAAGCCTTTAGTTAAAACTTTTTTCCAGGGGGTTACGCATGTGCGGCATTCCAGGAAATCATTACACCCTGTTTGGGATTTGAATTTGGTTCTTTCTGCTCTTCAGGCTCCTCCTTTTGAGCCTTTGCAAGATATTGCGTTGTCTACCCTGACTCAGAAGATTCTTCTTGGTAGCGATCACTTCGGTCCGGCGTGTCTCGGAGTTGGCGGCCTTGTCTATCCAGTCGCCTTACTTTGAGAGGCATCAGGATAAAGTGGTCTTTCGGTTCAAGGCAGACTTTCTTCCTAAGGATGTTTCTGCTTTTCATTTGAACCAAGATATTGTTCTTCCCTCCTTGTGTCCTAATCCTAAGAATGACAAGGAGAGGGTTTTGCATTGTTTGGATGTAGTACACTGTGTTACTTCTTGATTATCACGTCTCCTTTTCGTAGGACGGATTCCTTTTTTGTTGTGCCCCATGGGCCTAAAAAGGGTTTGGCACCAGCCAAATCTGCCATTAGCAAGTGGATACATCAGGCCGTTACTGCGGCCTATTCTGCTAAGGGAAGAGTTCCCCCTTTTCGTATCACTGCTCATTCTACTCGCGCCGTTGGGGCGTCTTGGGCTTTTCAGCACCAAGCTTCTGTTGAACAAGTTTGTAAGGCCGCCACCTGGTCTTCTGTTCACACTTTTTCCAAGTTTTACAAAGTTGATGTGCGAGCCTCAGCGAATGCTGTTTTTGGCCGCAAAGTTCTGCAGACTGCAGTCATTTAAGTTATGCTTCACCTGGCCTTGAGATGCCCATCCCTTGTGGACACTGCTTTTGGATGTCCCATTAAGTGAAGAATATTTAAAAGTGAAGCGGGGCGTGTGGCTCACCAAGAATAATACCATTTTGTGAGTACTCGCCTGAAAAATTGATATTGTTGGTGTGCCACACACCCCGCTTCACTCCCACCCTTTTCGGTATTCCGAATCCTTTATATGGTGAAGCCTTTTTATTTATATCAAAATTGATTTTGAGGTTACCGGTGGAATACTGGTACCTTGTCTTCCTGCTTTTTTAATATACTGGTGATTGAAGGGAGGTACCAGATATATATAGGCCGGAAGGGGGCTCGTTACAAGACTTCCTCTCTGCACTACGTCACCTGGCGGTGAGTTAACCCATTAAGTGAATAATATTTAGAAGTGAAGCGGGGTGTGTGGCACACCAACAATATCCATTTTTCAGGTGAGTACTCACAAAATGGTATTTTTTTACAATTTGTAGTGTTTTTTTTGTAATAAAAAAAGTAAGTTTGTCAATAAAATCTTATTGCATGTGAAATTCCAATTTCTCCCAGTTACAGCGGTACCACATATGTATTGGTAGACACCCTTTCCTGCCCAGGAGACTCCCCCAAACTGAAACTGTGTTTTAGGAGATTTTCAGATAAAATACAAATATGCTATGCGCACCTTGCAGTTTTTCAAGGAAAACAACCCTCTTATTTGAAATACCCTCACAAAATATATATTCTCTGGAAGTACACACCTCAAGCTTTCTATGCCCACCAGGCTTGTTGATGTGGCCACAGTTTTCTGGAAGTAATCCCTCAATGAATTATTTGATTACGCAGAGTTTCCCTAAAAAGAATAAAACAGCTGAATCAAACTTACATTTTCCTAAAAAAAAATAATAATATATATATATATATATATATGAAAAAACAAGTTCAATCTGAAAAAGCAACATCCCTGAACAGAATACGTAACATGCATAGCTACTGTCAAGGGAAGAATTGCCAAACATCCTAAAGTAAATCATGTGCGTAAGGGTAATTTTACTTGAAAATTTCAGCTCTGCAGACAAAGTGTGCACCTTGCACTTTTTCTACTAAAACAACCCTTTACATTTGGAAAGAACACATGTTAACACATGTTAAGCTTTCTAGTTGTACCCAGCTTGTTGTAGTGGGCTCATTGTTTTAGAAGTAATCCCCTGAAGAATTCTTAGGCTGCACAGGGTTTCCATAAAAAAAAAAAAAAAAAAAAAAAAGGTAAAGCAATATAAACAGATTTTCTTAAATTTATATGCAAACAAGAAAAAAATTCTGAAAGCGCAAGGCCCCCCGAGCAGAACAATATTCAACGTGTATAACTACTTTTAACCCTTTTTTTCACCATTTTGTGCTATGTTTAACTGTGAGTTTTGCAGGGATTTCCATGAAAAATATATATTATTTGCAGCTTAGGCTTTAACATGAAATGTCTTGCTTGTAATGTTTCTACTGTTTTTTTTAATAGTTTTGAATAAATAAACAAAAATAAATAAAAAATTTTTTAGAAAGTTTTATTAAAGTGGACCAACACCCAGGATTTTGACTATCCTGGGTCTTGGTCCACTTCGCTGTGTGAAACCCCCCCCGAACAACTCACCTCTCCCCGCTCCCGGCGCCAACGGACAAGCCGCGGACAAGCGGCTCCTCCGCCGCTGCCTCCCGCGCGTCCCTCTTGACGCGCGCGTGCCCGCGCCGGCCATTCACAGACAGCCGGCGCGGGCGCGCGCACGTCTAGAGGAAGATAAGGTAAGGAGTTTGGGGTGTTTGGGGGGGTTTCACCCCGCGGGACATCCCGATCTCGGATGTCCCGCGGGGAGGGAGGTGATCACCCGTGGGTGTTGGTCCACTTTAAATTAAAATGTATTTTATTAAAGAAAGGGGAGGCAGGGACACAGAAAAAGTGTTTTAGAATAATTATTCTTTAATACTTAACTCCCATAGATCTACCCCGGAGCACTGTGCCCCACGCTGATCACTTTGGCTTCTATAGCTGCTGGGTGACAGGTAACAAAGGGTTAATTAAAAAACAATGATATAGGGCCCCCCCCCCCCCCCCTACCCAGCATTACCAGCCCCGGGGACCAGCTATGGGGCTTGTAGAACAGAGCACAGGGGCCAGCTTTGGTGGCCCCTGCCCTGCCGGCTACAAGCGCCAAAGCCTCATATCCTTGGGCTCTTCTGCTGCTAGCCGCAGGTGACTTGCCAGCGCCCCAAGCCATGTGAACTGGAATAAGGATCTCATGGACCACTTACCAGTTCACGAAGGGTTAAATGTAAAAAAATATATAAATAAACGCACAGATAATACATTTTTATTATCATTATTTTTAATACTTACCTCCCACCAATCCCAAAGCACTGGGTCTCCCACGCTGATCACTCTACTGCTACTGCTGGAAGCCTTTTATAGCCGCTAGGCAACAGGTAACAAAGGGTTAATTGAAAAAAAAATGGCATAGGGTCCCCCCTGACCAGCTATGGGGCTTGTAGAGCAGGGTGCAGGGGTCAGCTTTTTGTAGCCCCCCACCCTGCCGGCTACGAACCCCAAAGCCTCATATCCCTTCATATAGACCCGTCCCAAGGGATCGGGCACGGAGGTGAGTAAATGTCATTTTTTTTTTCAATACTTGGCAGCGGCTGCCGAAGCCGGGGGGTGGGTGGGGGGGGGGGATTTTTGACCTCTCCTGAGCCAGAAGAGCCCCTGGGGATAATCAGATACCCCCAGGCTGAAGAGAAGACCCAGCCAGTTTGAACGAGGGGTCAGGTGAGTGTTTTTTTACTTTATTCTTTACACTAGTAGGGGGGAAAGCCAGCCCGTAGTACCTACACTTAAAGGGTTAATCTGAAGTACAGAAGCATAATGGATTTACCACAAAATTCTTTCTCACAGTGGAGGAGACCAGTGAATGGATAGACTTAATCCCCGCAAGCTGGAGGCCTGCCCTTTATCACCAGCTCAGCTGAAGCAAAGTGTACAAGAATACTACTGTGTTTAATGCCCAGTCCTGCTGACACCCTCATGGAAGCTCTGCCCAAGGAGCATACTTTCACCCCGTTCTGTTGCCTTATTGGAATTGTTATATTTAGACAGTCCAGCTTGGCGACACTGGCAACCCCCCTTCCCTGGGTGGTATTGCGCTGGGGTCACTGGTCTTCCTAGCCCCACACCCAGTCATCCCTGTACCCAGTACTCCTCACTACCATCTCTTGCTCCCTCCTTCCCTCCCCGCTTCAGAACTCCGAATGGTTGAATTTCTTGGGGAATGTTCATCCTATATCATCCCTTCATGTGACTGCCTTCAGTGAACACCTCCCGTGTTAAACCAGTGTTAATTGTTTTTAGGGTTAAGGAATTAAGATCGCCATAGTTTGGGATTTTGGTAGAGCCAGGTGGGTTGGGTATTGTTACTTCGGGATGCAATGCTGCTGTTAAGTCTCGGGAGGTTAGAGTGGTCCTAAACCCACTGAACTTGTGAAATACATTTGGCCAAAGCCCCTGCCAGTACTCCCCTCTTAGGGTGTATAACTAGAAATAGACATTTTCACTTTTTGAATCATCCTGAAACAGTTTTTTTTTTTTTTTGCTGTCCCTCTTTGTACGATGGCAGGTGATTAGTCATTACATTTTTGTGGCTGTAACGTCATTGTGGCTATGAATGGAGGAGGCGGAGCTTTACAGCTAAAACAGGCGTATCTGTGGCGGTCCCAGTGTAATGTTAACACGTTTATGGCCGTTGATCTTTTGTTTAAACTTGGGTGTCAGTGCCGCGCTCCGTGCTCCACATAAACCTTCTGGTTGCGCGCGCGTGTGTCCTTTCATTACATTAGTGTGCAGCCCGGGCGGCAGCATCATTCTCTAGTGTGAGAGCAATCTCCTTAATTACATTCTGTATGTGTGTCCTATCCACTACTGTCATTGGTGCTGGTTAGAGCTGGGGGAGGCGGGGACTTGGCATGACGCGCCCCGCGTCACAGCCAGATCAGGCCCGCCCCTCGAGGTTCGCTTGCCGCCATTTTGACTGTCTTCGCGCGCGTGGTTGCGATCTGCCTCCTCCCTTGGTCATGTAAGTGCCCTCCCGGGCGGTTTTTGTTCCTATGATTTTTTATTCGGCTCCGCACTAGCACCTACCGGGTCGTCTTTCCTTACTCCCCAATCTCTACGTCAGGCCGAGTGGGTTAGTCGGCCGGCCGTGTCCCCTGGGAGTTACTGGATGGGTGCTCAGTCACCTCAATCCCTCCATGGTCCCTTATCCGCTATCTCCATTCCTTGGATTCGGTTCAGGCTTGAGCCTTCTTCCTTGGCAACAAGTGGACTCCTGGTTACGGGGGCTCTGTCCCCCTTTGCTGACATCTTACTTTCACCAGGCAGGATTGCAGCTGGTGGGCCCGTTGGTGGCGTATCAGATGATGTCCCTTATATACCGAGCCCTTGGGCTCTTCGGCACAGTAGGTTATTGATCCTACATGGGGTTCCAGCACCCCTAGAGCTAGGTCTGTGCTCATTCCCCCTTGGTACGGGGGTTCCTCTCGAGCTGGTTATATTCAAGGACCCTGTCAGGGGGCACCCCCTACTTTGCTTGCATCTTCCTGTGAATGGTCACCTTGGGTACCAAGTCTCGCAGGTTGGCGGGGGGGGGGGGGGAATTTCTTCCAAAACCCCCCGTGGTTCCTAGGTAGGATCCCTTAGAGGGTCCATCTTACCTACTGGCTTTGTTAAAACAATGGGCCTTCAGTTGATTCTATACTGCTGGACTTCTCCTCTTTAGGACCTTTCTATTTGGGGACTCTTGGCCTGTTGGATGACAATGGCCTGTTTTATTATTGGTCTGGAGCTTGAAGCGGGATGATTCGCCTGGAAGGTTCCTGATCTGGGTGGGGGTCTACGTCCCCTGCTCCTCAGTGGTATTCGCTCCAATGGATGTCTTTCAGTGGCAGGTTGTGCTATCCTGGTTTCCCTCTGAGAGCCAACTAGGGTGGCTCTGTTGGGTCTCACTTATATCACAGGGGCTCTGCCCTTGTTTTTACTGTCCCAGAATATTCTGACTCTGGTCATGGGGGCTTAGTAAATTTATGTATAGACTTTCTATTTTATATGTCTTCTCTTCATTCACCCTGCTATGTGGGGTTCTGCGCACGGTCGTGCTGATAAAGAGACCCGTGAGATTGATGGCCCCTGGGTGGCCTAGTGAACTGTGGTTCGCAGATGCTTCTGCTGAGGTCAGCGCACCTGTATGCTCTCTCAGGAGTGCGGTTCTGCCCTTGTCCGGCTCCTTCTTATGTCTTCCCAATCTACAGACTCTAGTCTGGGGCTTGACAGCTGATTCATTCACCCCTTGGAGACGGGCTTATCTTCTGGGTGACTTGGTATATGGGGGGTTAGGAGCAAGCTTCTTTGGCTTCTTCTTCCTCCGTCTATTGTGGGTTATGGTGTACCCATATTGATTGGCATGAGTCTTGGTCTCTCCCCTGTTGGACGTTCTCGGTTCCCAGGGTTTTAGAGTTGTTACAGCATAGGTTGGGGTTGGCACCCCATCTAGGTACTCTGAAGGTTCAGGTTCTGTCCTGTCTGCCTTCCTGTAGAAGTATGGTTCAGTCTTCCTTAGTTCTCTTGGGGATTGCTCAGGGGCATCTCCCAAGTAGTTCTATGGTCCCTTTTGGGATCAATTTTCATTCTGTTTGCCCTGCGGATTGTTCCCTTGGGACTTATTCTGGATGCTGTCTGAGCGGTTTTGTAGTTCAAGTCGCCCCTCCGGGGGCTGTTGCTTCAGTCAGACGTGTGCCTGAGAAGGTGGCTCTGATTACTTAGCCCTCGTTATATATATATATTATATTATATTATACAATGATGTGGTGGTATTCCGCCTTACGTCGGACCCTTTTGTCCAAGGTGGTGTTTTATGATCATTTTTAAGTCCTTTTAGTCTGCCTATGGGCCTTATTCTTAGTAATGCTGAAGTAAGGGGTCTACATTCCCTCAACAGGTGTTGAACTTTTCCTGGTTGTTTCTTGTCCCTTGGGGGACTGATGCCCTTTGGGGTTTGCGTGCGCCTCCATAAGTATGCTCCTGATCTTGTTTGCTTCCAGGGCCTATGCGCCTTTGGACTGATCTTAATTGGATGGTTTGCCTTCCTGGTCCTGAGTAAAGGTTTCGGCTTCTTGCTGATCCTTGTTAGTGAAGGGGTCAGTATCCCCACCTGTCTGGCGGGAGACCAGTTTTCATTTCCCCGTTGGGGAGAGTTCTAAGTTTTACCGAGGCTTCTGTTGCCTTTGGGCTGGTTAGGCCGTTACACTGGCCTATTCCTTTAAGGGGGAAGAATCTCCCTCTCTCTTTTTATTCCGTTCTATTGGTGTTTCGGTACCTTTGGCCCTTCAGCACCAGGTTTTCTGTTGAATAAGTTGCTAGACCGCTGCTTGTTTCTGTTCATACCTTTTCAAAGGTTTTGTTATGGGATTGACGTTAGAGCCTTTGCTCATGTCGTACTTGGTAGCAAAGTTTTGCAGGTGACGGTGCCTTTACTGTCTGCTGTGCCTTTTTTGTTGGGGATCCCACCCTACTTTATGGACACTGCTATTGGATGTCCCATGTGTAAGTATTATATTGGAGCAGGACGTACTGTATGCTTAGAATAATACAATTCTGTGAAATACTCACCTGTAGAATTGGTATTATACGCATACAGTACGTCCTGCTCCACCCCACCCTGGTTCTACATTTTCTGGATCCCCTGTATGGTGATTGTTATCATTACTATTGTTACCAGTTGGTGGTTGGTTTCTCCCGGCTTCTTTTCTCACTGCTTTTCAATACTGGGGATTTGTGGGAGATCCCTGGGTATATGAAGGGCCGGGAGGAGCCTGTTTTTGCATGTGTGCAGTGAACAGCGCCCTCTGGCGGAGGATTACCCACGTGTAAGTATTGGAGCAGAACGTTCTGTATGCGTATAATACCAATTTTACAGGTGAGTATTTCACAGAATTGTATTTTTTGTCTAGTGAACCTGTCAGGGAACTGTGTATATGTATGTATGTATGTATATATATATATTATTCTAAATGTCACACACCCCGCTTCAGAATAGTCATTACACTTGGGTTATACTGACCTGTAGAGGGCGATCTTGCAGAGATGTAATGAAAAAAAGAGCCCCTCCCGGTCCATAAATACCTGGGACCTTCCACTCATTCCCGTCTTTCATCTCCGCAGTCGGCGAGCAAATCAGAAGATGGATGTCTCCCCCTTGCAGGTAGCCGTGGTAACTCCCAGCCCTCTTGTTGGTCTCTTCCTACCTGGACCCACTTTTATTTAAGTATCCCTTGCCTTCCAGCCTAGGCTGCTGGTCCGGGCACAGGTAGACGGCACCTTACGGTGCTCAGGAGGTCTGCTCCGCCGTGAGACCCCATACTAGGGGGTAGGCAGCTCTCCGGGTTGGTGACCCCGTCCCTGGCCCCTCCACTTCTAAGTGGGTTTCCCCCTCTCCCGATCACCCATTGCTCCCTTATTGAGGGTGGGGGGGGGGGGAGCGCACACCTTCTCCCTTGTGTATTATCTCTGTGGATGTTATTGAGGTGTGTTATCTACTGTTGTGTGCTTTTCTGTTCACTCTTGGCCGACACCGGCTGTGGCCGCGTCGCCGACCGTTTCTGGCAGCGTTTTCTTGGGGGAGCTTCTTCCCCTCAGGTTCTGTGCGGGGGGGCGGGCGCTCGGCGCGCTCTTACGGCCCGCCCCCCGTGCTGCTGGCGCCGCTGCGGAGCCCGGCCACTGGCCGGGAGCCGCGTTCTGTCAGGGGAGGGGGCCGGGCGCGACGTGCGGACCGCGCCGGCCTGCCCTCCTTCTTCCTCATCTGCTCTCTGCTTCGCATCATGTTCTGCTGTCGGCGCCATTATAGTAAGCGCCCTGTGGGCTCCATATTTTACATTTCATTTTATCTGCTTGTTATGGATATATATATATATATATATATATATATATATATATATATATATATATATATATATATATATATATAATTTGGTGGGCCTGATTGTGTGCGTGTGTGTTGATCAGCCCTTGCCTTATGTCTTTCAGGTGGACCTTTATTTGATATTAAAGGGGTCCTCCTGGTCCTGGGTCCCTGGGTTTTTTTGTTAGGGCTCCCAATAAATCCTCCCACTCGGGACATAGTAGGGGCATCCCGGGTTGCTTATATTGCGTAATTCCCTTGGTCATTGCGACTACCAATAAAATCACCTTATGGAGGCTTCCCAGGATACCGGGCTTGGGCTCCCCTCGGGGCAATCCCGGAAGTGTATGGGGTGTGGGGTATCCCTTACGGGGGATGATGTATTTCTTTGTATACCATGTGCGCAGCAGGCTATAAGGCGGCAGTCTGGGTCAGCGCCGCCGGCCTCATCGCCTACCCCTCCCCGTCTGATCCGTACCCCAGGTGATGTTGTCGCGGGTGGGGAGTCACAATCTGCTGTGTGTGCCAGATTGGCCAATCTTGAGAAATTATTTTCTAGCGCTGTGGCCAGAAAGGCCACGGCTAAGAGGAAGCACTTGTCTCTAGCCGCGCCGGCCTCGGATTTTGATGAGTTTGATTCACTGGACTGGTCTGAATATTCTCCGCTAGAGGAAGGGGAGTTATTTGAGGAGTCCGATGGTTCTGATGATCAGCAATTTGTGGGCGCTGATTCCGAGCAGGGACAGGGGGTTACCATGGATACCCCTAAGGTCCTGGCTCATCTTTTCGAAGTTCTGGCTATTTCTCCCCCAGAAGGGGGAGTTCTTTGGGACTTCTAAGCCGCGCTTGGAATTCCCAAATCAAAAGCATTTTGATGGCATTATTCTTAAGGAATGGGAGAGGCCTACTCGGCTTCCGGGTGTTCCTCAGGGCTGGGATAAGAAATATCCCTTCCCGGTGGACGCGGTGAAGCGCTGGTCGTCCCCTCCCGAGGTTGATGCCCCCGTGTTGGGGTTGTCGAATTCTTAAAAGATGGTGAGGACAAGCGCATTGATCAGATGGCTTGTCGCGGCTTTGCAGCCTGTTTGTGCTTTGGCACTTTTGGCGGTAGCTACCAGGTCGGTTGTTAGGGACCTGTTGACTACTTCCAGGCTTGACACGGCTAGTGATGAGTTCACCGCCCTTAAAAGGTGCAAGTTGTTCATGTCCTTTGTAATAGCCGCCCTGGATGACACCATGGTGATATGTAGTAGAACTTCTTCCTTGCTTGTGGCTATTTGGCGGTCGGTTTGGTTGCGCCAGTGGGCGGCTGATTGTGGTTAAGAAGTCGCTTACGGCTCTTCCCTTCGTGGAGTTGCAGCTTTTTGGAGAAAAATTGGATTCGGTCGCGAAAGGAGGCAAGTTACCTCAGCGAAAGAAGCAGCGTCGTCCCTTTCGGGAGGCGGCCTCCTTTAACCCTTCCTTTCGTGGGGCCAGAGCTGGCAGGGGATTGGCCTTCTCTTCCTCCAGAGGTGATTCCTGGAACAGGGGCAGAGGACGTGCCCGTCCAGGTCACACCTGGGGTTCCAAGCCAGCTCAGCAGTGAGGGGGCGCCCTCACCCTTGCGGGTGGGGGGACAGCTGCGACACTTCTTCCAGGTCTGGGACCAGGAGGTGGATGGATTCTGGAAGTGGTGTCTTCCGGTTACAAGCTGGAGTTCGAGATCCGGCCCCCTCCCAGATTCTTCAGGTCTCGGACCCTCTGGCCGCGCATGGGCTCCGGGCAGCAGTAAAGAATCTTCTGGACATGGCTGTCATTTGTCCGGTGCCTTCCTTGGAAAGGGGCCTGGGCTACTATTCCAATCTGTTCACGGTGCCCAAGAAGGACGGCTCAGTTCGTCCCATCTTGGATCTGAAGCTCCTCAACAGGTTTAACCGGCCCCGGAAGTTCCGCATGGAAACACTGTGCTCAGCCATCAATTCTCTTCGTCAGGGGGACTTCATGACGTCCATAGACATCAAGGATGCTTATCTGCATGTTCCTATCTTCCCGGCACAGCAGAGATTTCTCAGGTTTGTGGTGGAAAATCTGCATTTTTAGTTTGTGGCCCTTCCGTTCGGCCTTACCTCGGCTCCAAGGGTTTTCACCAAGGGGGCTGGCAGGGGTGATGGCCCTCAGAGCCCAGGGTATTCGCATCGTGCCATATCTGGACGACCTTCTCATTATGGCATCCTCTCACAGCCAAGCGGAGCTAGACACCAGAAGTTGATTCAGCTTCTTCTGTCCAACCCTCGCGCGTCCATCCGGCTGGGGATGAGACTGGTGGGATTGACGGTGGCTTCCTTCGAGGCGGTTCCCTTTGCTCAGTTTCACAGGAGGACGCTCCAGCTCCATCTTTTAGCGGCTTGGGACAGGTGTCCGCTGTCATTGGATCAGTCTTTTCTGATTTCCCCCCGGGTTCGGCATTCCCTTCGGTGGTGGCTGGAACCAAGCAATCTGATGAGGGGCAGGTGCTTTCTCACCCCTCGTTGGGAGACAGTCACCACGGATGCCAGCCTGTCAGGTTGGGGGGGTTTCTGGAAGGATCTTCAGTTTCAGGGACTGTGGGGGCCTCAGGAGGCTCACAATCCCATCAATGTTTTGGAGCTGAGAGCCGTCAGGTCAGGTTGGTTCTGTCATCAGTTACAGGGCTTACCGGTTCGAGTTCGGTCGGACAATCGGACAAGCAGGTGCTCATCTCGCCGGGGGGAATGGTCTCTGAATCCCAAGGTGTTTCGGTCACTTTGCCACAACGTTGTTCTTCCCTCCTTGTGTCCTAAGCCCAGCAATGACAAGGAGAGGGTCTTGCATTGCTTGGATGTGGTTCGCTGTGTGAAGTACTATTTGGTGACTACTTCTTCCTTTCGTAAGACTGATGCTTTTTTCGTGGTGCCTTCCGGGCCTAGGAAAGGTTTGCCGCCCGCCAAGTCTTCCATTAGTAGATGGATTCGCCAGGCCATTGTTGGGGCCTATTCTGCCAAGGGGAAGGTTCCTCCTTTTTGTGTTACTGCTCATTCTACTCGTGCTGTTGGGGCTTCCTGGGCTTTTCAGCACCAGGCCTCTGTTGAACAAGTTTGTAAGGCTTCTACTTGGTCTTCTTTTCACACTTTTTCCAAGTTTTATAAGGTTGATGTGCAGGCCTCAGCGGATGCTGTTTTTGTCCGCAAGGTTCTGCAAGCTGCGGTGGTTTAAGTTGTGTGTTATTGCTTTGTTTGGATCCCACCCTTTATGGACACTGCTATTGGATGTCCCAAGTGTAATGACTATTCTGAAGCGGGGTGTGTGACATACTTAAAATAATACCATTTTGTGATTACTCACCTGTAAAATGGGTATTATAAGTATGTCACACACCCCGCTTCACCCTGCCCTTTGGTATTCTGGGTCCTTTATATGGTGAACCTTTGTTACTGGTTATAATTGGCTCTTCCTGGTACCTTTTTCCTTACTGCTGTCTTAATACTGGGGAATGAGTGGGAGGTCCCAGGTATTTATGGACCGGGAGGGGCTCTCTTTTTTTCATTACATCTCTGCAAGACTATTCTGAAGCGGGGTGTGTGACATACTTATAATACCCATTTTACAGGTGAGTAATCACAAAATGGTATTTTTTATATATGTGCCCCCCCTTCTTCCCAAATGTTTTTTTAAATGTTTACATTTCACACCTTTTGCTTTGAGGGGGCGTGTCTTACGTGTGATGGCAGAACTGGCCGTGAAGGCCCTCCCCGCTTCACTCTCTCTGGCTCTGAAAGAGGCAACAGCTCGGCAAAGGGGTGTTAATTGAGAGCGGGGATTGCGGCCTACTGCCGCCTGTCTCCTCCACTATTGCAGGCGCTTCTACTCCGGTGCTCCCCTCCTTGCAGCCACCGCACAGTGAGCAGGCCTCCGACGCCACCAGCTTTCCTCCGGGGTTGCAACCGCGGCTCCGGTCTGCTGCGCCCCGGACGGGTCGCGCAGATCGTGGCACCCACTTTAGACTGCTCCATCCATCGCGGCTCTGGTCTGCCACGCCCCGGCTCCGGATGGGTCGCGACAGTCGCTGCACCCGCTTTAGGCTGCTCCATGCATCGCGGCTCTGGTCTGCCACGCCTCGGTTTCGGTCGGGTCGCGCCCATCGCAGTACCCGCTTTAGGGCCAGTGCTCCTCTCCGGCTTCTAAAGAGACACTCTTTATCATATGTTTTTTACAGGTTATATGTTTATAATATTTTATATAATTGTTTGTAATATTTTATATATGTATTGTATTACTTTTTTAAAACTAGATTTTTCTTTTTTTTTTTTCTTTCCTTAGATTGTGAGAAGGAGGATAAGGGGGTTGTGGTTCCTCCCAGTCCCTTTATGGGAATTTGGTTATAGGCTTGGGACCATACAATCATTTTTGCTTTTCTAATCACCATGATGGAGGCAATATCAAGGGATATTGAATCGGGTATCCCACTTGATCAGGGCAGTCTCTGTCCTTTGTGCAGGCGGAATCCCCTGGGCAGTTTCAGTACTGTATGTTCTTTTTGCGCCAAAGGCATTGCTTCTGACATAGGACTGTTGTCAGTCTCTAGTCCTTTACAAGCTTGAGCCCCTTCTGAAGTTCAGCCTCCCCAGTTAGCCCCTAGGGAAGGGGGGTCAGCGAGGCACAGTCAGAGCTGGCGCTGAGATTAGCCCACCTAGAATAGTAGCTGTTATCGGTAGCCCCTAGAAAGGCCTCCGGTAAGAGAAGGCATTTGGAACCCTCTTAATTAAGTGGAGGATTTATTTGCCTCCTTTGGTTCTGAGGAGGAGGAAGAGGTTCACATGGTTGAGGAACCACTCTCAGAAGGCAAATTGCTTTTCAGTGAGTATTTCTAATATTTTTTCATTTGACGAAGATCCTTTACTCTTAGATGAGACGGAGGACCTGCTTTCCTCTGTTTTTGAAACGTTGCACATTTCCCCTCCTAAAGCACCCAAGAGAAGAAAGGGGGACTTGTTTAGGCCCGAGAGGCCAAGGCGGGTTTTTCCGGAACAGTCACATTTTTCCAGGATGGTACTAAAGGAGTGTGAATAGCCCAACAAGCTTCCTCCTATCCCTAGGATCTCAGATTCTAGGTATCCTTTCCCTTCTGATATGATTAAGTTATGGTCCCTTTCTCCTGAGGTGGACCCAACCGTTTCAGGCCTGTCCAACACTATTATGCCTTCTGATTCTAACGCTTCTTTAAGAGATCCAACTGAAAGACGCCTTGGCCTGCCACGCCTTTGCTATAGTGGGTTTTCTTTTATGTCCTGCTTGTGCCACTTCTATTGTTTCCTTGACCATGAGGAAAAAGGTAAAGCAACTTATGGCCAGGTCTAAGTCCCGAAGACATGCTCGGGGGTCTTATTCCCGGGCGTTCAGAACTTGCCTAGAGTTTAATAGCTTTGTTGTTACGGCTATGGATGATTTGATCAGGCTAGGTGCCAGAACCTCTGCCCTTCTTATTGCTTTATGCTGGTCTTTATGGTTAAAGCAATGGTCAGCCAATGCTGCCGCTAAGAAATCCCTTACGGGTCTCAACGTCCTGGGGAGGCATCTATTTGGGGAAAGCCTTGATCTTATGGTTAAGGATGGCAAGCTTCCTCAGAAGAAGAGATCTACTCGTTTTTTTCGGAAGCTCTCAACATCCCGTTCCTTTTGGGATAGTAGAGGTTCCTCCTTTTCGGGTTCAGATGGGTAATTTGTCAGGTACCCCTTCAGGAATAAGGCCAGGGGTTTTACTTCAATCTGTTCACCATCCCCAAGAAGGATGGATCGATGCGGATGATTCTAGACCTAAAGGGTCTCAACAAATTCATCTGGTTGAGACATTTTGGCATGGAATCATTAAGGTCGGCAGTGAGGTCTCTTCAGCCTGGGGATTTCATGACCACAGTAGATATAATGGATGCATATCTTCACATCCCTGTTTTTTCAGGACATCAGAAGTTTCTAAGATTTGCCCTGGATAGCCAGCATTTTCAATTTGTGGCTTTTCCCTTCGGTCTATCTTCAGCACCAAGGGTATTCAGCAAGGTGTTGGGGGCCTCATGGCCATCCTGAGGGATCAGGGGATTCACATCCCTTACCTGGACAATCTATTGATCTGCCCCCCCTCCTTTTCAGGAGATCGAGAGAAACACTCAGACCGTGTTGTCAACCCTAGAGAAGTTTGGCTGGGTGATCAATTATCCAAAATCGCACTTCACCCCGTCGACATTAAGGTCATTTTTGGGAATGACTATGGACACTGCTCAGGTCAGTTTTTCTGCTGGAACAGAAAGTTCTACTACTCCTGACCCAAATAGAGACCCTTCTAGCCTGCCATCTGCCAACAATTCATCCAGGAATGAGGCTGGTAGGTTTAATGGTGGCCTGCTTCGAAACGGTGCCCTTTGCTCAGTTTCACATGATGCCTCTCGAACCTCGGGGTCTTTGGATCAGACGTTTGTTCTAACCCCCTCAGCCAGGCAATCCCTCCTATGGTGGTTGGATCTATTTATAGGCAAGTCCTTTCTGATGCCTCCTTGGGAGATCATTACCACGGATGCCAGTTTGATAGGCTGGGGAGGTGTCTGGAAAACCCAGAAAATCCAGGGACAATGGGGTCCGAAGGAAAACCTGCTTCCCACAAACTTCTTGGAATTGAGAGTGGTTTGGTTAGTACTTCAACATCTGGCCCCCAGTTTAAGGGGACATGCTCTCCAGGTCCAGTCAGACAATCGGACAGCAGTAGCTTACATCAACCACCAGGGGGTACTCAGAGCAAAAGAACTCTAAGAAAGGTAAGCCAGATTCTGCTATGGGCAGAGGAGAACGTTCCCTGCATCTCCATTTGCCTCCGCTTGGACCGTCCAGGTGTGGATCTCTTTGCGTCCAGACACAATCACAAACCTCCGAGGTTTGTGTCTCTATCTTGAGACCTTCTGGCCTTGGTGACTGACGCTCTGACAACCCCATGGACAAGGTTTAATCCCCTATATACATTCCCTCCGTTCCCACTCCTGGGTCGAGTACTAAAGAAAGTAGCTCGAGAGGGAGTGCCAACCATCCTGGTGTCTCCTCCCTGGCCAAGGAGAAGCTTGTTTTCAGACATAGTAAGGATGTCGGCAGCAGTAAACTGGCACCTACCCGACGGTCCAGATCTTCACTCAGGGGTCCCTTCAGCACCTGAATTTACGAATGCTGGCCTGGCTATTGAAACCTCGATCTTGACAGAGAAGGGTTTATTGGCCAGGGTTATACATACCATGATCCAGGCCCAGAAGCATATATCATCTTAGATTTACTTCAGAGTCTGGCGGGCGTTTATCACCTGGTGTGAGTCCAAGAAGTTTTCTTGCAGAAGATATTTCAGAATTCTAGAATTTCTGCAGAATGGTTTAGTCAGGCCTCCATTTAAGCACCCTTAAGGGTTATGTTTTGGCCTTATCCATCTTCTTTCAGAGGCCAATCGCTGACAATAGACTCATCAGAACCTTCTTTCAGGGAGTCACTCATGTCCGTCTACCGCGCAAGCCTATTTTTGTTGCTTTCAGCTCTCCAGGGCGCCCCTTTTGAGCCCCTGAATGACGCGCCCGTGAGCATTTTGACACTCAAGGTCATTTTTCTGGTGGCTATTACCTCTGTACGTCGAGTTTCCGAATTGGCCGCCTTGTCGGTCGAGGCCCCTTATTTTGAATTAGACATAGACAAGGTGGTCTTCCTTTTTAAACCAGATTTTTTTTTACCCAAGATAGTTTCTCTATTTCACCTTAACGAAGAGGTAGTTTTACCTTCTTTATGCCCAGTACGGGCTAATCCGAAGGAGGGGGTTCTTCATTCTCTGGACATAGTCGGAGCTCTAAGATATTACATGTCTGCTACAGAATCCTTCCGGAAAACGGATTTTCTATTTGTCATATCAGAAGGGCCTAGAAAGTGGCTTCTGCCAGCTAAATCCACTATCAGCAGGTGGATTAGACAGGCAGTAGTAAGAGCCTATTCTGCCAAGTGGAAGGAGCCCTTTTTTCAGATCAGAGCTCATTCCACTAGGGTCATTGGTGCTTCCTGGGCTTTTCAGCAGCAGGCCTCGGTGGAACAAGTTTTTAAGACTGCCACCTGGTCTTCAATTCTTACATTTACCAAATTTTACAAGGTAGATGTTAGGGCCTCAGCAGACGCTGTTTTTGGTTAAAAAGGTTTTACAGATGGTAGTGAAATTAACTACCTGCTGCTTCTGCGTTCGGGATCCCTCCCATATATAAGCTCTGCTTTTGGAGGTCCCTATCTTGAATGAAGCTGACTGCTTGGAATGGATTGGAAGAGAAAACACAGTTCTGTGATGCTCACCTGTAGAATTGTTTTCTCTTCTACATCCTTTCCAGGCCCTCAGACCCGCCCTGGTTGGGTTACGATGTTATTCTTTTGATGCCTTTTTATGGTGTTTGTTGTTTATATGTTGAAAGAGAAAATTTTAAGAGAAAATAAGCGTTTGGTTTGGCATAAAATCCCGGTAAGTGATTCTACTGCTTTTTAATTACTGGTTTGGTCAGAGGCAGCCACATGCTTATAGGGCCGGGAGGAGCCACACCTTTGAATATGGCAGTCCACGCCCTCTGGGCAGGAATGAACCCTTTCGTGAAGGAAGCTGAGGCCTGGAATGCTTGTAGAAGAGAAACCAATTCTACAGGTGAGTATCACAGAATTGTGTTTTTCAGGTTTAAAGGTCAATTGGGAGTAGTATAGCTTATACTTGGTGGCTATGGCAGAAGACGCACAGATTTCTCTAGCCTCAGATAGTAGACCAGTTGAAGTACCTGGGAATCATCATTATGGGGACCCCTCTAAATGTATTTAATATCTGTCCTGTGATCAGTGCCCTCATGAGGAAGGCTACTCAGTGGGCAGCTCTCCCCCCCCCTTTCGGTAATTGGCTGTGTCAATAAAGTCAATGTTTTTTCTTCTTAAATTTATATACATGTATCAAGCATCACCCATTGTGTTGCTGTCCTCCCATGTTTTACTTTTAGATTACATACTATTCAAGTTCATCTGGGGTACCTTTCCCCCCTAAAGTTAACAGGTCCATCCTTCGAGCACCCTTTAGGGCCAGGGGCTTGGTCGTTCCACACATGTCTCTATTATGCCACTCAACTAGCATTTATTACTTGGTGGTTGAACCCCTCTGCGCAGTTGAAAAGTCAATCGCCTTCTGTCCGTCAAGTGTAGTTAAGCCCATGCTGGACGATGGCCCGCAGAAAGCCCTTTCACGATTGTTAATGTTCTATGTAAGGAAATGCATACTACTAAATTGGAAACATCCAAATAAACCAACTATCACGCTGGAAAAAGCCTCATAAAAATGAATTCTATATAAGATGACCTACCCAGCCAGAGGATGCCCAAACAAATTTGAACGTATGTGGGAGGCATGGCTCGCGTTTGGGAGTGGGCACATGGGTGGGTGTGCACATGCGCGTTTGGGAGTGGGCACATGGGTGGGTGTGCGCACATTTGCGATTAGAATTGTGGGAGTGTTGGTGATGCCTAACAGGAGGAGGAGCACAGCCAGTGTGTCTAAAGCAAGATATGGGAATTTTTCAGATCCTACCCATTGTGCTGATTATTATGCAGCATCACTGCGCCAAGGGTCACACCCACTTACTTCTGAAGAGATATCATGAGGTCAAACTGTGAACCTCGATATCTCGGTAAATTCTTTTTTAATTTTAAATTGGAAAACTGTTTAGGACTGTGCCAATCGTAGCCTAACGCAATGGTGTAACTATTGCCTTTGACTTTAAAGTTTACAACATATTCTAAGCATACAGTACGTCCTGCTCCAATATAATACTTACACGTGGGTAATCCTCCGCCAGAGGGCGCTGTTCACTGCAGACATGCAGAAACAGGCTCCTCCCAGCCCGTCATATACCGAGGGACCTCCCACAAACCCCCAGATTTCTCTGCAGTGCTGACTGCGAAGACATGAAGTATCAACTCTCTCGCAGGTGAGTGGGGCTATTACAGCCTGCGGCCCTGTGGGACTATTTCCACCCGTCCTCTTCGATAAAGATGTGCCTCCCAGCCTGGGCTGCACTGGTCGGGTGAAGGTAGGCAGCACCTCGTGTGCTCACGGAGCTACGCTCCACCGCAATCCCCCACCATAGGATAGGCGGTTTAGGCCGATGGTGAGCCTCTAATAGATGCCCCTCCCGCATTGTTGCCCATACCCCTCATAGCGATGAACCCTGGGTGCAGGTCCGCTTCCCCCTCGCTTCCTCCTGTAGCTTGGGGGCAAAGAAAGGGGGGGGGGGTTATGTGTGGCGGTCCCAGCGTACTGTTATCACGTTTATGGCTGTTGACCTTTTATTTAAACTTGGGTGTCAGTACCGCGCTCCTTGCTCCGCATAAACCTTGTCTGGTTGCGCGCGTGTGTGTCAGTTCATTACATAAGCGGGTGGCAGCATCATTCTCTAGTGTGAGAGCAATCTACTTGATTACACTCTGTATGTGTGTCCTATCCACTACTGTCTTTGACGTTGCGCTGGTTAGAGCTTCACGCTCTTTGGGGGAGGCGGGGACTTGGCATGACGCGCCCCGCGTCACGGCCAGATCAGGCCCGCCCCTCGAGGTTCGCTTGGCGCCATTTTTATGGTCTTCACGCGCGTGGTTGCGATCCGCCTCCTCCCTTGGTCATGTAAGTGCCCTCCCGGGCGGCTTTTGTTCCTATGATTTTTTATTACGGCTGCGCATGGCACTGACACCCCCCTCTTATGCCCTTTATGTCTTTCAGACGCCAAGATTTCGGTGGCTTCTCCCGGCCTGACATATATTATAGCGGGTTCACATAAAAAATTCTCCCACATTCCTAGCGGGTCTTGGGGCATCCAGGGTTGCCTATTGCGTAAATCCCTGCGGACATACTGCTCAGATAATCACCATATGGAGGCATCTCAGAATTATGTACCCGGGGTCCCTCTGGGACATGACCGGCTGTGTACAGTGTATGGTCAGCCCCATGCTGACGCTGACAGAGCACTGGTCTGCGGACCGTGTGCTGAACAGGCACTGACTGCAATCAGGTTTGCCAGTGGCTGCACCTCACTTCAATACACCTGTCTCCCCGGACTTAAATCTCACTCCTGATGAGTCTCACGCGAGCGGGGATGACCAGCAAGTCATGCCACGCAGGCTGCCTACGGCTGAGCAGGTGCTGTCTAGTTTGGCGGAGCGTTTGGGCCCTGGAAAGAAGCGGTCCCTGACGCCTCCTGGTTCTCCGGTTCCTAATGATACTGATTAATCTGCTGCTATGCAGGACCTTGACCTTTCTGATGGTGAGCTATTCTCCAATTCGGGCTCCTCGGATGAGATGCCCTGGAGCCGTGATGATTCTGGGCCCGGTTCTTGGGGCCTGTGTGACACAGATGAACTACTTATTAAGATCTTTGAGGTAAATTAGTTCCCAGGCCCTGAATAATAATGTTGATAATTTTGTATAAATAATAGTGATGGATATCTCGGTAAATTCTTTTTTAATTTTAAATTGGAAAACTGTTTAGGACTGTGCCAATCGTAGCCTAACGCAATGGTGTAACTATTGCCTTTGACTTTAAAGTTTACAACATATTCTAAGCATACAGTACGTCCTGCTCCAATATAATACTTACACGTGGGTAATCCTCCGCCAGAGGGCGCTGTTCACTGCAGACATGCAGAAACAGGCTCCTCCCAGCCCGTCATATACCGAGGGACCTCCCACAAACCCCCAGATTTCTCTGCAGTGCTGACTGCGAAGACATGAAGTATCAACTCTCTCGCAGGTGAGTGGGGCTATTACAGCCTGCGGCCCTGTGGGACTATTTCCACCCGTCCTCTTCGATAAAGATGTGCCTCCCAGCCTGGGCTGCACTGGTCGGGTGAAGGTAGGCAGCACCTCGTGTGCTCACGGAGCTACGCTCCACCGCAATCCCCCACCATAGGATAGGCGGTTTAGGCCGATGGTGAGCCTCTAATAGATGCCCCTCCCGCATTGTTGCCCATACCCCTCATAGCGATGAACCCTGGGTGCAGGTCCGCTTCCCCCTCGCTTCCTCCTGTAGCTTGGGGGCAAAGAAAGGGGGGGGGGGGTATGTGTGGCGGTCCCAGCGTACTGTTATCACGTTTATGGCTGTTGACCTTTTATTTAAACTTGGGTGTCAGTACCGCGCTCCTTGCTCCGCATAAACCTTGTCTGGTTGCGCGCGTGTGTGTCAGTTCATTACATAAGCGGGTGGCAGCATCATTCTCTAGTGTGAGAGCAATCTACTTGATTACACTCTGTATGTGTGTCCTATCCACTACTGTCTTTGACGTTGCGCTGGTTAGAGCTTCACGCTCTTTGGGGGAGGCGGGGACTTGGCATGACGCGCCCCGCGTCACGGCCAGATCAGGCCCGCCCCTCGAGGTTCGCTTGGCGCCATTTTTATGGTCTTCACGCGCGTGGTTGCGATCCGCCTCCTCCCTTGGTCATGTAAGTGCCCTCCCGGGCGGCTTTTGTTCCTATGATTTTTTATTACGGCTGCGCATGGCACTGACACCCCCCTCTTATGCCCTTTATGTCTTTCAGACGCCAAGATTTCGGTGGCTTCTCCCGGCCTGACATATATTATAGCGGGTTCACATAAAAAATTCTCCCACATTCCTAGCGGGTCTTGGGGCATCCAGGGTTGCCTATTGCGTAAATCCCTGCGGACATACTGCTCAGATAATCACCATATGGAGGCATCTCAGAATTATGTACCCGGGGTCCCTCTGGGACATGACCGGCTGTGTACAGTGTGTGGTCAGCCCCATGCTGACGCTGACAGAGCACTGGTCTGCGGACCGTGTGCTGAACAGGCACTGACTGCAATCAGGTTTGCCAGTGGCTGCACCTCACTTCAATACACCTGTCTCCCCGGACTTAAATCTCACTCCTGATGAGTCTCACGCGAGCGGGGATGACCAGCAAGTCATGCCACGCAGGCTGCCTACGGCTGAGCAGGTGCTGTCTAGTTTGGCGGAGCGTTTGGGCCCTGGAAAGAAGCGGTCCCTGACGCCTCCTGGTTCTCCGGTTCCTAATGATACTGATTAATCTGCTGCTATGCAGGACCTTGACCTTTCTGATGGTGAGCTATTCTCCAATTCGGGCTCCTCGGATGAGATGCCCTGGAGCCGTGATGATTCTGGGCCCGGTTCTTGGGGCCTGTGTGACACAGATGAACTACTTATTAAGATCTTTGAGGTAAATTAGTTCCCAGGCCCTGAATAATAATGTTGATAATTTTGTATAAATAATAGTGATGGAGCTGCTCCCACCCCCTTTGCTCAGTTTGAATTGCCATGAACACACACAGGGAGGGATTCAGCCACCATGGATCTCTCCCTATGGAGTGTTCTAAAGGGAAGCTGGCAGCTTCCCAGGTGAGTAGCTCTGGCTGCAGTGCATGTCCCAACTTTGGGGACTCAAAAATAAGAGTAGGGACCACACTAAGCACAGAGTGCCTTGCCGGGGCAGTGTGGCTTCCACATGTATCTGCAGATATATGCAACCAAATCTCTGTCTTTCCACATAGCTAGACATGTTTGTTGCTTGATATTTAGTTGATGAGAGGGTTAAACTGGGCGGTAAATTAGTTCCCAGGCCCTGAATAATAATGTTGATAATTTTGTATAAATAATAGTGATGGAGCTGCTCCCACCCCCTTTGCTCAGTTTGTCTATTTCCCCTCCTGGAGAGGCTCCCAAGCCTAAGAAAGAGAGTTTCCACACAGCGCCGCTGCGCTTGGAATTCCTGGAACAGGAGCATTTCCAGAATCTTATATCCCAAGAATGGAAATCGCCTTGTAAACTTAAAGGGGTCCCAGGGGTCTGGGATGGGAAGTACCCTTTCCCTCCTGATGTGGTTAATTTTTGGTCAGCACCTCCTGTGGTGGATGCACCGATTATAGGGGTTACTAACCCCCCCTTCATGACTGCTCCTTATTACCGCACACTTCGGGATGCTGAGGACCGACGCATTGACAGATTGGCTTCCCACGCCTTTTCGTGTGCAGGGACGGCTCTTCGCCCGGTCTGCGCCGCGGCCATCACTGCGGTGGCCGCCAGGACTCTCATTAGAAAACTACTTGATCACCGACCTGAGGACCTCCCCTGGGAGGTGTTTAATGCACTCTCAGACTGTGATGTGTTTGTGAGGTTTATCCTCTCAGCGCTGGATGACACCATTAAGATGTGTGCTAGAACCTCTGCCCTTGTGGTAGCTATTCGCCGCCTGGTCTGGCTGCGACAGTGGGGTGCTGACGATACGAAAAAGGCTCTCACTGGCCTTCCTTTCAGAGGACGGCGTCTATTTGGGGCCCGTTTGGACCTTTTTGGAAAAAAGGGTAAGGCACCCCTACGCAGAAGACTGTCTAGGCCTCCTCAGGGCAGGGACACCCCTCCCCCTCCCTACGTTAGTGTTAAACGCGAACCTGAGGTGTGCTTCCAACTTTTCGGAGTTGATTTTCCACCACGGGGTGGGCAGGCAACGCCCTGGGCCTTCTGGCAGGGCTAAGTCCAAATCTGCCAAGACTTCCCAAGCATGAAGGGACGCCACAGCTCCTGACTCCTGTCTGGGAGCGTATCTTCTCCTTCTGGTGGTTCCAGGAGGTAGTTCCCCTGGACACAGGATAGAATTTGCTGGGCGGTCCCTCTCAGAGGTTGTCAGGGTGCTTCTAGCCCCTGTTTTTCCCCTCAGGAGTTGGTGCAGGCCGTGCTCGGCCTGCAGGGTCTGGGGTTTATTTGCAGGTTGCCCTTAACAGAATGGGGCGATGGCCTCTATGTTAACCTTTCTCTTTCCCTCAAATTGATGAGGCGGTCTGGGCCATACTGGCCTATGGTAGGCTTGGCAATTCTACACTCACAGGTAACCCCTGTATGATATCTCTGTCTTGGGACACAGGTGCCCTGTGCAAGGGGGGCTTCCGGCCTCCTGTGGAGTTCTAGATCCTTTTAGTTCCCCCTGTGTCTTCTGGACACCAAGACCTTTACTAGTCAGTGTTAAAGGACCAACCCTGCGGATTGGGGCCTTATTTCTGCCTCTCTTCTGCTCCCAAGCTACTCGCCAAGATGTGGATGGGGGTTATGTCTTTGACATGCCGGTGGGGCGTCCGCACTCGGACCTACCGGATCGTCCTTCCTTACTTCCCAATCTCTACGTCAGGCCGCGTAGGTTAGTCGGCCGGCGGTGTCCCCTGGGAGTTACTGGATGGGTGCTCAGTCGCCTCAATCCCTCATGGTCCCTTATCCGCTATCTCCATTCCTTGGATTTGGTTCAGGCTTGAGCCTTCTTCCTTGGCAACAAGTGGACTCCTGGTTACGGGGGCTCTGTCCCCCTTTGCTGACATCTTACTTTCACCAGGCAGGATTGCAGCTGGTGGGGCCCGTTGGTGGCGTATCAGATGATGTCCCTTATATACAGCGCCTTGGGCTCTTCGGCACAGTAGGTTATTGATCCTAGATGGGGTTCCAGCACCCCGGGAGCTAGATCTGTGCTCATTCCCCTTTGGTACGGTGGTTCCTCTTGAGCTGGTTATATTCAAGGACCCTGTCAGGGGGCACCCCCTTCTTTGCTTGCATCTTCCTGTGAATGGTCACCTTGGGTACCGAGTCTCGCAGGTTGGCGGGGGGGGGGGGGGGGGGAAATTTCTTCCAAAACCCCCCGTGGTTCCTAGGTAGGGTCCGTTAGAGGGTCCTTCTTACCTACTGGCTTGTTAAAACATTGAGCCTTTAGTTGACTCTATACTGCTGGACTTCTCCTCTTCAGGACCTGTCTATTTTGGGGACTCCTGGCCTGTTGGAAGACAATGGCCTGTTTTATTATTGGTCTGGAGCTTGTAGCAGGATGATTCTCCTGGAAGGTTCCTGATCTGGGTGGGGGTCTACGTCCCCTGCTCCTCAGTGGTATTCGCTCCAATAGACGTCTTTCAGTGGCAGGTTGTGCTATCCTGGTGTCCCTCTGAGAGCCAACTAGGGTGGCTCTGTTGGGTCTCGCTAATATCACAGGGGCTCTGCCCTTGTTTTCACTGCCCCAGAATATTCTGACTCTGGTCATGGGGGCTTAGAAATTTATGTATAGACTTTCTGTTTTATATGTCTTCTCTTCATTCACCCTGCTATGTGGGGTTCTGCGCACGGTCGTGCTGATAGAGACCCGTGAGATTGCTGGCCCCTGGGTGGCCTAGTGCAGTGGTTCCCAACCCTGTCCTCAAGGCACACCAACATGTCATGTTTTTTGGATCTCCAAATAGTCAGCTCTATTGCTCTGCAGCTGCACTAATTACTCCACCTGTGCATCTTTGTGGAGATCTGCAAAACCTGGCCTGTTGGTGTGCCTTGAGGACAGGGTTGGGAACCACTGGCCTAGTGAACTATGGTTCGCAGATGCTTCTGCTGAGGTCAGTGGACCTGTACGCTCTCTCAGGAGTGCGGTTTTGCCCTTGTCAGGCTCCTTCTTATGTCGTCCCAATCTACAGACTCTAGTCTGAGGGCTTGACAGCTGATTCATTCACCCCTTTGGAGACGGGTTTATCTTCTGGGTGACTTGGTCTATGGGGGGCTAGGAGCAAGCTTCTTTGGCTTCTTCTTCCTCCGTCTATTGTGGGTTATGGTGTACCCATATTGATTGGCATGAGTCTTGGTCTCTCCCCTGTTGGACGTTCTCGGTTCCCGGGGTTCTAGAGTTGTTACAGCATAGGTTGGGGTTGGCTCCCCATCTAGGTACCCTGAAGGTTCAGGTTCTGTCCTGTCTGCCTTCCTGTAGAAGTCTGGTTCCGTCTTCCTTGTTAGGAGTTCTCTTGGGGATTGCTCCGAGACATCTCCCTTGTAGTTCTATGGTCCCTGTTGGGATCAATTTTCATTCTGTTTGCCCTGCGGATTGTTCCCTTGGGACTTATTCTGGATGCTGTCTGAGCTGTTTTGTAGTTCAAGTCGCCCCTCCGGGGGCTGTTGCTTCAGTCAGACGTGTGCCTGAGAAGGTGGCTCTGATTACTTAGCCCTCGTTCATTATACACACCATGATGTGGTGGTATTCCGCCTTACGCCGGACCCTTTTGTCCAAGGTGGTGTTTTATGATCATTCTTTAAGTCCCTTTAGTCTGCCTATGGGCCTTATTCTTAGTAATGCTGAAGTAAGGGGTCCATATGTATGCGCCTGGTCTCGTTTGCTTCCAAGGCCTATGCGCCCTTTGGACTGATCTTATTTGGATGGTTTGCCTTCCTGGTCCTGAGTAAAGGTTTCGGCTTCTTGCTGATCCTTGTTAGTGAAGGGGTCAGTACCCCCGCCTGTTTTGCGGGTGACCAGTTTCAATTCCCCGTTGGGGAGAGTTCTAAGTTTTACCGAGGCTTCTGTTGCCTTTGGGCTGGTTAGGCCGTTACACTGGCCTATTCCTTTAAGGGGGAAGAATCTCCCTCTCTTTTTATTCTGTTCCATTGGTGTTTGGGTACCTTTGGCCCTTCAGCACTAGGTTTTCTGTTGCAAGTTGCTAGACCGCTGCTTGTGTCTGTTCATACCTCTTCAAAGGTTTTGTTATGAGATTGACGTTAGAGCCTTTGCTCATGTCGTACTTGGTAGCAAAGTTTTGCAGGTGACAGCGCCTTTACTGTCTGCTGTGCCTTTTTTGTTGGGGATCCCACCCTACTTTATGGTCACTGCTATTGGATGTCCCACGTGTAAGTATTAGATTGGAGCAGGACGTACTGTATGCTTAGAATAATACAATTCTGTGAAATACTCACCTGTAGAATTGGTATTATACGCATACAGTACGACCTGCTCCAGCCCACCCTGGTTTTACATTTTCTGGATCCCCTGTATGGTGATTGTTATCATTACTATTGTTACCAGTTGGTGGTTGGTTTCTCCCGGCTTCTTTTCTCACTGCTTTTCAATACTGGGGATTTGTGGGAGGTCCCTGGGTATATGAAGGGCCGGGAGGAGCCTGTTTTTGCATGTCTGCAGTGAACAGCGCCCTCTGGCGGAGGATTACCCACGTGTAAGTATTATATTGGAGCAGGACGTACTGTATGCGTATAATACCAATCCTACAGTTGAGTACTTCACAGAATTGTATTTTTAGAAAATGTTATGACTGGGCTTCAGTTTAGACCCGAGTGGGTCACATTTTTAAAAACATTGTAGACCATGACAATGGAGAAATGTTACTTGACTGAAAAAGTGTATTGTTACTCCCTGCCATTATATGAATATTATGTGCCATTATGTGGTTTATGCATTTGTCTCCCAACAGCTGTCCAATAAATAGGGGTAACCTAATAAAAATCGAATGTACAATTTTCTTACTAGATTTTGCCTGCCGTTGTTGGTGGAAACGAAGACTCTTACACACACCTGGGTATGATTCTCTATTAAATATTACTTGTTTGTTAATTGGTTACATATGCTTTTATAATATAATTTCATGAAATTAAACTTTTCTCTCTTGTCAAGGTTTGGAAAGCATTCTAGAAAAGCCAGTTTCAAAAAATAAAGAATCTGCTTCCTGCTCGTCTAAAAATGCTTCTGCTGATAGTACTCATAACCTGTTGGAAGCCAACTGTGACAAAAAACAAAATCAGGATTTTCATTCTCAACATGACGATCAACAGCCCAGCAATGTTCCAGGTATTTTTGTTTTAGTTATGAGGAAGGGTTCCATATTTAAACGCTTTATTTTATTCCCCTTATTATAGCGTTAAAGCAAACACTGTATGATGGTGACATTTTTATTCATGCATGATTTCCATGTGGCAAAGAGAGTTTTCATAAATGCATGGAGCAAATTCACAGTAAAGTGACCACAATAAAATGTCCTTAATCTTTTAACTGTCAGCCTACCTAGAGATTTTGTCACCCTCTGGCCTTGATGCCTTCCTGGCATGTAATAACATTTCCAGCTATGGCTACTAGACCACTGGAAGGAGTTAAACAGGCTGAACTGGATGGGCTGAAGTCTTTATTCAGCCTTACATACTATGTTACTGTTGCCATACCATTTTTCAATACTTTGCGCTATACATATTCATCTGTGGTTTTTGAAGGGACTCAGGAAAATTCCTTGTCATTTTTTTTTAGTGCATTCACAATATTTTTGGTGAAATGTGCAAATAAAAAAAAAAAAACTTTTTTTTGCTATTTGTAGTTTTTTTGTAATTAAAATTGTACATTTTTCAATAAAAATCATATTGCGTGTAAAAGCCCCATTTCTCCCGCTTACGATGCCACATATGTATTGGTAGACACCATTTCCTGCCGAGCAGACTCCCCGCAAACTGAAACAGCGCTTTAGGATATTTTCAGACAAAATACAACTGCTATGCACATCTTGTTTTTTAAGAAAAACAACCCTTTACATTTGAAATACCCCCCACAAACTTCATATTCTCTGGATACACACCTCAAGCTTTCTAGGCGTACCAGTCTTGTTGGATACTTTGGTTGCATAGGGTGTCCCAAAGAAAAATATTCAAACAAGAAACAAGTTAAATCAGAAAAAGCAAGGCCCCTGAACAGAACCATACCAAACATACATAGCTACTTTCAAGGGTAGGGTTGTCAAACACCCCAAAGTAGAGCATGTGCATAAGGGTAATTTTACTTGAATATTTCAGTTATGCACACCTTGCGTTTTTTCATCCAAAACAACCATTTAGATTTTAAATACCACTCACAAACTATATATTCCCTGAAGCGCACACATTTCTAGGTGTACCTAGCTTGTTGTAGTGGGCTCATGTTTCTGGAAGTAATCCCCTAAAGAATTCTTTGATTACACAGGGTTTCCCTAAAAAATGTATAAAAAAAGCAGAATAAAAAACACATTTCTCATCTCTTCTATTTCGGGGTACCACTAGTAGTGTGGGTTATTCTCAGCTGTAGGCGGGGAAGGCAAGAGTTCCTCCCGGCCTTTATAAGGCAGGCTGTGGCAGAATATCCTCACTACTTTTCTTGCAGTCGCAAGGGACTGTGAAGATGGGTTTTCTTTTTTAGTTACAGTGCTGACCGGTAGTGGGGGCTCTGTCTCCCAGCCTCTTACAAGCTGCAGTGTTCCCGGGGACCCCAGTTAAATGCCTGAAGTAAGTTTCTAAGTCGATAGCGTGGGACTGAGTGAGGGAGCATGCATGGGTCCAGGTAAGCGCATCAGGGCTTGTCCAAATGAATCTGAGCCCCGATGATCAGGAGCCCACTGCCTGTAGTGTACCGGATCGTTGGGCCTTTCATGGTTGCCCTGCTGTGTGCCTCACACTGAGCCACTTATTCCCTCTAACCCCTGGGTTATCCCCCACCCTGGTCGCTGCCCGCCTTCCCTATCGCTGCTAATGAGGGGCCTGAGCTTGGTGTCTGGGCTCCCATGGGTCAGTGTGTGTGTGTTATGTGCTTACTACATTCCATGACACCCTGAGAGAGGTAGCAGCTATGTTGGTCAGAGGTCAGTGCCAGCTTTTGTGAGGGGGGGGCAACCTCGCTGCGGGGGTGTGGCTACCACCTATGTGGCCTGCATATTGGCAGATTGAGGAGAGGGTAAGGCTTCAGTCGCTCTGGCCTGACAGTGGAGGATTGGAGAAGGGGCCCCACCATCCTTCTCATTAACAGCATGAGGCACTTTGTGTGGTCCCTGATGCATTCCAAGATCGATTGTCAGCTCCTGCACTGCCTCCCTGTTTCTGGGCTGTGGATCAGTTCCAGCGCAGTTTCCGCCCTGCAGTTAACCTGTTCTGGTAGGGCTCCCTCTGGTGGGCATAGCTTTATTCTTAGTATACAGTACGTCCTGCTCCAGATAGATTACTTACACTTGGGTTATCCTATGCCAGATGGCGCTGCACTGCAGAGGCATGTAAAAACAGGCTCCTCCCGGCCCCTTAAATACCCAGGGACCTCCCACAAATCCCCAGAATTCTCTGCAGTGCTTATTGCGAAGACATGAAATTATCACTCTCTCGCAGGTGAGCGGGATATTAGCCTGTGGCCCTGTTGGACTATTCCCACCCATTCCTCGTTTGATGTGCCTCCCAGCCTGGGCTGCGCCGGTCGGGTGAAGGTAGGCAGCACCATGTGTGCTTGAGGAGCGCTGCTCCACCGCAATCCCCCACCGAAGGGTAGGCGGTATAGGCTGATGGTGAGCCTTCATGGGATGCCCCTCCCGCATTATTGTCCCATGCCCCGTCTAACGGTGACCCCTCTATTCGGGTCACTTTCCTTCCCAGATTCCCCTAGTTAGTGGGGGGAAAAAGAGGTGGGGGGGGGGGCTGTGTGTTTGATGGCCTACTCCTTGCCCTAAGTACACTATAGACGCTTTACCGCTACCGGGTGTCAGAGCGCGTTTCACTTGCTTATTTTTAAACTGACCGCAGCGTTTTACTGTGCTCTAGGCGCATACGGCAGCACTGTTTGGGGAAGCTACAGCGTTTTTCAAATTTCCTTACTCACTTCGTCAGACTTCTTCTCTGAAGTGATGCTGACGTATCTACATTCTCTTTTGATTGGCTGCGTGCCTTCTAGCTTCGCGCTCTCCGGGGGGGAGGCGTGGTTTGGTCTGGCTCGTTCCGCGTCATCGCCCGCTCTGGCCCGCCCTTCGATGTTCGCTGGGCGCCATTTCCTTCTCGCATGCACGTGGTGAAGACGGTCCTCCCCTCGCAGACTGTAAGTGCCCTCATGGGCGATCCTTTTCCTAGCTTGTTTCCTCGTGCTCGGCTCTGACATCCCTGTTCCCCTTGTGTCTTTCAGACAGCGGTCATCGGTGGCTTCCCCTGGCCCGACGTAGCGCCCGGTCCAGACCATTTTTCAGATATTACTCCCACTTCCCAGCGGGTTATAGGGGCATCCAGGGTTGCTTAAAGCGTCAATCCCTACTGGCATATTGAATTTAATAATCGCCATATGGAGGCATCCCAGGACATAGCGAACGGGGTCCTCCTGGGACAAGCCCGTCTGTGTGCAGCTTGTGGGGTTTCACCTAGCAGCAGTGACAATTCAAGGGTCTGCGTACCTTGTGCTCAACAGGCGCTAGCCGGTCTCCCCACCTCTTCCGAGGCCGGGCCCGCACCTCGCCTTATTTCCCCTACCCCCCCAAGCTTGAGCATAACCCCCAATACTAGTGGGGATTCTCACGCCGATTTGGCCTCTAGATTGGCCAGTGTGGAAAGCTTTATTGCTGGCTCCTTGGCGCGCAAGGCTACTGCCAAGAAGCGTCATTTGAACCCTGAAGCTACTATTCTCCCTGTAGAATCTGATGATTTATTGCTTTCCTATGCTCAGTCCCCATCAGAGGAAGGGGGACTGCTATCTGACTCGGGATCCTACGAGGACGAGTCCAGGAGTCAGGAGGAGTCTGGTTCTGATCTTCGGTCCCAGGACGACATTGACAGACTGCTATCTCAGATCTTTGATGTTTTATCCCTCTCTCCCCCTCCCGTGGCACCTCGGCAAAGGGGCGATCTGTTTCATACCGCTAGGGTGCGGTTGGAGTTTCCCAAACAAACTCACTTTAATAACCTAGTGCTGAAAGAATGGGAACATCCCAGCAAACTCCAGGGGATCCCTAAAGCTGTGGATAAGAAATATCCATTTCCTGCCGATCAGTTTAAGTGTTGGACATCGCCGCCCGAGGTCGATGCCCCGATTCTGAGTCTGTCCAACACCTCTATTATGCACTCCCCTGACACTACTACGCTGTGGGATTTAGAGGATCGGCGAGTTGATCAATTGGCATATCATGCCTTTGCATTTGGGGGAGCGTCGCTCTGCCCGGTGTGCGCCTTAGCCATCACGGCGGTGGCGCTCAGGGCGGTGGTTAAAACTGCCCTGGAAGGGGCGGATGACCTGCCCTCGGAGCCCGCCAACGCTCTGGCCACCTGTGAGACCTTTGTGAATTATATCCTATCTGCATCGGACGATGCTATTAAGCTGAGCGCTAGATCTTCAGCTCTGGTGGTGGCCATACGCCGCGCGATCTGGTTACGCCAGTGGGCTGCTGACAACGTCGCCAAGAAGGCCCTTACGGGGCTTCCGTTTTAAGGACTGCACCTGTTTGGAGAAAGATTAGATATCTTTGCCAAGGGGGGCAAGCTGCCCCAGCGCATGCGTCAGATTCGGCCCTTTCGTGGTCCAAGCTCCCATTCTACCCCCTACCGTGGGACCAAGCAAGGTAGAGGGGTGTCCTTCTCTGGGTTGCACTCAGAACCCTGGAACAAGAACAGAGGACGCCGTCCCGGCTCCTCCTGGGGGCCCAAGCCCAAAGCCCCACGCCCCCCCCCCCCAAGACCCCCCAAGCATGAAGGGGCGCCCTCGCCCGTAGGGTGGGGGGACGTCTACAGCACTTCGAGCAGGTCTGGAGACGCCTCATCCCAGACCGGTGGATTCAGGAGGTAGTCTCCTCCGGTTACAAGATAGAATTTGCTGTGCTGCCCCCTACCAGGTTCGTCGGGTCTCGGATCCCACAGGATCCTGCCTCAGCTCGGGTCTTGATGCTGGCTGTGCTGGCTGACCTTCTGGAGCTCGGGGTCATCTGCGAGGTCCCCTTAAGAGACAGGGGCATGGGGTTTTATTCCAACCTGTTCACAGTGCCCAAAAAGGACGGGTCAGTCAGACCCATTCTGGATTTGAAAATCCTAAACAAGTTTGTCAGAAGCAGGCATTTTCGTATGGAAACTCTGCGCTCGGCCATTGCCTCGCTGCGTCCAGGGGACTTCATGACATCTGTGGACATCAAGGACGCTTACCTGCACGTGCCGGTGTTCTCAGGGAACCAAAGGTTCCCCAGATTTGCGCTGTTGGATCAGCACTATCAGTTCGTGGCCCTCCCATTCGGCCTCACGTCGGCCCCCAGGGTCTTCACCAAGGTGCTGGCAGGGGTGATGTCTCTCAAGACTAAAGGGCATACGCGTGTTGTCCTACCTGGACGATATTCTCATCACCTCTCAGTCCCTGCGGCAGGCAGAGCTGGATACTCGGTCGGTGGTGTCCACCCTGGAGTCCTTCGGCTGGGTGATCAATTACCCAAAGTCCTCTCTATCCCCCTCCTCAGTGACCCCGTTAAAGGGGATGATTCTGGACTTGGTTCAATCAAGGATATTCCTTCCTCCGCAGAAGGTAAAAGCTCTGATAACCCAGGCGAGATCCCTGCTCGCGAACCCTCATCCCTCCATCCGGCAGGGAATGCAGTTGGTGGGCTCGATGGTGGCAAGCTTCGAGGCGGTGCCCTTTGCCCAGTTCCATTTGAGAACCCTATAGCTTCACCTTCTGTCAGTATGGAACAAAGACCCAGCGTCTCTGGACGTCAGCTGGGTGATTCCCCCCCGGTCAGACAATCCCTTGCGTGGTGGTTAGACCACAGGAATTTGACAAGGGGTAGATCCTTCCTGGCTCCCTCCTGGGAGACGGTCACAACGGATGCCAGTCTTTCGGGCTGGGGGGGATTCTGGAAGTCCCTGCGCTTCCAGGGGAGGTGGGGCCCTCAGGAGTCCCATCTTCCTATCAATGTCCTGGAACTCAGGGCGGTCCGATTGGTGCTGGAACCATTGACCCAGCACCTGAAGGGTCTGGTGGTTCAGGTACGCTCAGACAACAGGACGCCCGTAGCCTACATCAACCTTCAGGGAGGAACCCGGAGCAAGGGTGCTCTCCAGGAGGTGTCTCTGAATCTAACTGGGGAAGAGACCAATGTACAATGCATATCGGCTGTCTACATTCCGGGGACGGAGAATCTGCTAGCAGATGCTCTGAGCAGGCGGTCGTCCCGTCAGGGGGAATGGTCCCTCTGCGACAGGGTGTTTCAGTCACTGTGTCACCGTTGGGGTGTGCCGGACGTGGATCTCTTTGCGTCACAAGCTGCCGAGCTTTGTATCCCTGTCTCAGGATCCTCTGGCTCTGGCCACAGATGCCCTGTCAATGTCTTGGAAGGAGTTTCGGCTCCTGTATGTTTCTCCACCAATTCCCCTTCTGGGCAGAGTGCTGCGCAAGATCGCTCTGGAAGGGGTACCCGCGATTCTGGTGGCCCCAAGGTGGCCAAGAAGAGTGTGGTTCGCGGACGTGGTTCAAATGGCAGTAGATCAGTACGATCTGCCAAGGTTGCCAGACCTTCTGACTCAAGGGTCTCTACGCCATCCCAATTTACGAACGCTGGCTTTGACAGCTTGGCTATTAAAACCTCCATCTTGATGGAAAAAGGTTTGTCTGCGTCTGTCGTGGCTACCATGGTGCAAGCCAGGAAGAAGACTTCTGGTGCCATCTATTACAGAGTATGGCGTGCTTACATTGACTGGTGTGAATCCAGGTCTCTTCCCTGCCGGGATTTCTTAGTATCCAGGGTGCTGGAGTTCTTACAACATGGTCTAGACTTAGGTCTTAAGCTTAGTACCTTGAAGGGCCAGGTTTCGGCCCTGTCTATCTTCTTTCAGAAGACCTTTGCCCATCACTCTCTTATCAAGACCTTCTTTCAGGGGGTCACTCATGTGCGCCCCCCTCAGAAACCTATGGTTCCTGTTTGTCGGCTCTGCAGGGGGCTCCTTTTGAGCCTATCCATGAGGCCGCTCTAGCTGTGCTCACGCTCAAGGTTGTATTCCTGGTAGCCATCACTTCGGTCAGACGTGTCTGAATTGGCTGCTTTTTCTATTCAGCCTCCATACTTTGAGAGACACCGGGATAAGGTGGTGTTTCGCTTCAAGCCAGACTTTCTGCCTAAGGTTGTGTCTGCATTTCATTTGAATCAAGATATTGTACTTCCTTCCTTGTGCCCCAATCCTAGCAACCCTAAGGAAAGGGTTTTGCATTCCTTGGATGTGGTCAGGTGTGTCAAGTCTTACCTGGTTACCACGCAGGCCTTTAGGAAGACGGGTGCTCTCTTCGTTGTGCCTCATGGGCCTAGGAAGAGTTTGGCTCCCGCCAAGTCTACCATCAGTAAATGGATTCGTCAGGCTGTTGTTCAAGCCTATACTGCTAAGGGGAAGACTCCCCCCTTTCGTCTTACTGCTCATTCTACTAGAGCTGTTGGGGCTTCTTGGGCTTTTCAGCACCAGGCCTCTGTGGAGCAAGTTTGCAAGGCCGCTACTTGGTCTTCTGTACATACCTTTACAAAGTTTTACAAGGTTGATGTTCGGGCCTCAACTGACGCTGTGTTTGGCCGCAAGGTTCTGCAGGCCGTAGTAGTTTAAATGGCTTGCTGTTGCCTTCTGTTGGGGATCCCACCCTTCTTTATGGACACTGCTATTGGATGTCCCACATGTTATTACTACTACTGGAGCAGGACGTGCTGTATGCTTAGAATAATACAACTTTGTGAAGTACTCACCTGTAGAGTTGGTATTATATGCATACAGCACGTCCTGCTCCACCCCACCCTGTTGGTGATTGTTATCTTTGATATTTTTGCCAGTTTTGGGTGGTTGCTTTCTCCTGGCCTCTGTTTCTCACTGCTTTTCAATGCTGGGGATTTGTGGGAGGTCCCTCGGTATATGAAGGGCCGGGAGGAGCTTGTTTTCTACATGTCTGCAGTGCACGGAGGCGGAGGATTACCCACATGTTATTACTACTGGAGCAGGACGTGCTGTATGCATATAATACCAACTCTACAGGTGAGTACTTCTCAGAGTTGTATTTTTTAACCCGGATCTTGGAGAGAGATCCGGAGGATCAGACTCATCCACCAACATTAGGCTAGATTTGTCCCAATTAATCTTCAATCCTGAGAAACCCCCAAATTTTCCAATAACATCTAATGCTGTTTCAAGGGATTCTTGGCCGTCAGCCAGGTAGAGGAGCGTGTCATCTGCGTAGAGTGATATCTTGTCCTCGACAGCATCCACTTTCCATCCCACGATGGCCGGAGTATTTCTTACAATAATTGCCAGAGGTTCAATAGCTAGGGAAAATAGAAGCAGTCCTCCTACCAAGAGCAAAGGAATTAGCGCCCATTGACCCGCACTCTGGCGGTTGTCCGTCCATACAGTAGCTTAATATATTTAATAAAATTCAACGGGAGCCCGAACCTTCCAAGCACTGCCCATAGGTGATTCCATTCTATTGAATCAAAGGCTTTCTCATTATCCAGAGATATAATCACCCTGCTCCCGTGATTTTCATGTATGATTTGAAGATTCAACATCAATCTACGCAGATTGATGCTCGTAGTATGCCCTGGCATAAAACCCGACTGGTCCGGCCCTATGAGCTGTAATATGACTTTATTCAGCCTGAAAGCTAGGATTTTAGCCAGCACTTTGGTGTCCTGGTTTAGGAGGGATATGGGCATATAAGATGCACATGAGTCTGGGGGTTTCCCCTCTTTGTGAATAAGTACCACATGCGCTTCATGAAAAGAGGCATTGATGGCCTCCTCGCTACTGATAGGAGAATCTAGAGCCTCCCGAGCCTCTACGGATAGCACCGGGAAGTCAATCTGCTCCAGGTAGCCGTTCAAGTCCCCCTCCCCATAAGTAACCCTTGACGAGTATAGAGTCGAGTAGTACTCGAGGAACTCCTGAGCAATTTTATCCCCATCAGTTACAGTAGCCCTCCCATCTGATATCCCAGCTATACTATTTGACTTATATTCTGCCCTTGCTAGATAAGCCAGGGTCTTGCTGTTCTTGTCCTCTTTGTCAAATATTGTAGCCTGTTTGTATAGGAGGAGTTTCCTCACGGAGTCGGTCCACAACAAGCTATATTCCCGTTTTAGTGACATAAGTGTTGAGTGTTCCCTGCTATCTGATGATGCAGCAAATTTTTCATCCACCTCTGCTTATTTACCCTCCAAGACCGTCATCTCCTCCCCTTTCTTCCTTCTGGCCGCCACGATAGCGCTAATGGCAGTTCCCCTAGTAACTGCTTTAAAGGCATCCCACCTCACTCCTGCTGATGTCTCCACAGTGTTACATTCCCAGAAAACCTCAGCCGAAGGCCTGGAGCTTACTTTGGATTTCAGGGGATTCCAACCACAGCGGATTCAGGTTCCATCCCACCTGATTTTCCCGCACCTTGCAAAAATATCTCCACAGTCAATAAGGGTGAGTGATCTTAAATTCCCCTCGGGAGATAACTACACGGCACCACCTTAGTCAGAAGTTCGGCCGATGAGAATGCCTGATCTATCCTGGACAGAGACATGAGGCTTCCACCGCCAAAGTTCCCGTAGACCCAGAGTCTCAGCCCAGGATGCCAGCTTCGTCCTAGGACCGGGATTCCCACCCAGTCTATCCAATGCTGAATCCAGCACCATATTAAAGTCCCCCATCAGTAATAGCGGGGCAGGGGGGTAAGAAACCACCTTTTCCATGACCCTATCCAGCACCTGAACACAGAATGGAGGAGGGATATATAGCCCCACAATAATGACATCGGTATCCATCAGCTTGGCAAGGATCACATAGTACCCCTCCCTGTCAACCTGCACAGAATGCAACACGAACGAGGTGCCCTTGGAGCCCAGCACCGAGACCCCCCTGGAGTAGGTCGAGAAGGTAGCGTGGTAGGAACTCTGGATCCAGGGTTTCCTCAGTGCCAACACCCTCTGGCCCACCAGGTGGGTCTCCTGGAGGACCACCACATTGGGTTTATATCTATTCTCAGTGTGCCACACACCCCGCTTCACCTTTAAATTCTTCACGATTGGGTTACTCACCGCCAGGTGACGCTGTTGCGTCTTGTAACGAACCCCCTTCCGGCCTATATATACCTGGTACCTCCCATTTATCACCAGTATTTTTCTCTCTGCATGACGACAAGACAGAAGAATGAAGTCTCCTGCTTGCAGGTAGCCGGGGTCTTACCCCGGCACCCCCTTTGGTCTATTTCTGCCCGGTTTTGATTGTTTGTTACCTTTGTGGTTAAATGAAAGCCTCCCAGCCTAGGCTGCTCACTGGGCAATTGGTAGATGGCACTATAGGTGCCTAGAAGCTTATCTCCTCTGCTCGACCCCCTGTTTTGGGGGCAATGCGGCTGTCCGGCATGGTGATTCGGATTTGGGATGCCCCTCTCCCGAGGTTCCCCTTGCTCTCCCGTTACGGTCCCTTCTCCCTTCACTATGGGGGGGGGGGGGGGGGGTGGAGGAATGTGTATATGCATGTGTGTTTTACTTGTATGTTTTTTACTTGTTTAACACTTGTCGGGCTGCACCGCAAGCAAGGGTGCACTTGGCCTGGCTGATTCTTCCTCACATGGCACGTTGTTTATCCTCACTGGCAGTTCTGCCATTTTGGCGGGCTGCTGCTGGCCTGAATGGCCAGAGTTTGGGTCAGCTTTAGGGCGGCCGGGGCAGGCCGCGCTGTGGCAGGCATGCCTGATGCTGCCTGCGTCCTTTCTTAGGTGCTCACAGCTCCCCTCCACCTCCCCCCTTGTCTCCTCTTTGAATCGGCACCGCCGTTCGGCGGGCCACATTGTCAGCACTGTCGGTTGGGCAGCGCAGGCTGCCTAGCAAGCTTTTGTCCCCCCCCCCCCTCTCCATCTACTGAGGGCATTGTGCGCCCTCTTGTTTTGCGGCACCGCCGTCTGTCGGGCCGCACAGTTTGAATCTGGAGGGGGGCGAGGCTCGGATGACGTCAGAGGGGGGGGGGGCGAGGCTCGGATGACGTCAGGGGGGGGGCTCGGATGACGTCAGAGGGGGGCGGGGCTCGGATTACATCAGAGGGGGGTGTGGTTGCTGCGTCATTCAAACCGGCCCCAGCTGCACTTTCTTCCTTTCATTAGGAGTACAGGTGCGGGGCACTCAGCCGCATATGTGTTTTCGTCTCTGCTGCTACTGCTGCTATTGCTGCTACTGCTGCCATTGCTGCCATTACTGCTGTTCGGGTGCCTTGGCTATTCAGCCTTACTTGGGCAGGTAAGCGGCCTCACCTCGCGTGGGGCCGTTTATTGTTATCATGACTGATTTAAAAAAAAAAAAAAGAGGAAAAACAAAGGACAAGAGTTTTTCTTTGGCCTCTTTAAAGCACTTTGGTGTGTGTATTATTATGTGTTACATTGTTGCTTGAATGTTGTATTGCATGCTGCCATTTGTTTTCTGGGGATCTTACTGTTGTTTTTTTCCCCCACAGATCCTGGGATTCCCTCAATGCAGTGGCTTCCCGGTTCTATTATACCTGGCTAGTCCTTTTTCTCTAAATTGGGACATATATATATATATATATATATATATATATATATATATTTGTATTTTTTATTAAATAAGGAGCCCTTAAGGATCAGGTATCTGCCCTGCTCGTCCGCTATCCTTTCCGAGACTCGAAAGGGGGTATTTTTAGTGATTAATATAGCAACCCCTCTCGCTTTAACGTCTGGCGCATTGCTCGTGTAGGACTGGGAGAAGGACCTGGAGGTCAGCCCGGGGGCCCCCCCACCCCTGAAGTGTGTCTCCTATATAAATGCAACATTGGCCTTATGCCTGGTCAGTTCCTGAAGCAGTTTAGATCTCTTCAGAGGGGTATTCAAGCCTCTGGCATTTAGCGATACCACTTTGAGCTTTTGTGTGAAAGGAGGAGCAGGGGTGCCTACCGCACGGACTCCCCGTGCTCCAACATCAAGCCCAGACATGCTATTAAGTTTAGTTATGTTTTGGAGCTTACCCTGATTCAGAGAGGGCTGGCCGGGGGTGGGGGAAACCACAGGGGAAGGACCGGGAGATGAAAAGGAAAGGGAAGAGAAGAAGAGAGAAAGGGAACACTAACAACAAAAGAGAGAGAACAATATATAAACACTTCAAACTTATTACTTCTAAGGTTTAAACCGGTAGAACTAATTGTTAGTCCCCGAGGCGGGATATACCCGTACCGGGGTTGGCGCCGGGGGCGCGTTCAGCGAGCCGGAACCACTAATGGGGTACCAACTCCCGATCCGCTACACTCCCGCGCACCTAGAATGTGGGGACTGAGAGGCCACACACCGACGGCACCCGCCGACTGCGCAACGGTCACACAGTCCACCAGCGTGAGGTGAGCGTCCGCTCCCGGCAGCCCACTAGCCAAAAGTGCAAAGTGAAAACTCTTAAGTAGATCAAATTATTAATCCTGAGAGTCCAAACATTTACTCAAACATATTAAGCTCTACCTTGCCGCTCGCCCGACCCGGAACCACACCAACCGGGCCACGGCAGGCCGCGGGACCCCAGGGACTCCTCTCAACAAGGGGGCGCCAGGCCTCCGACCGCAGTGTTCAGCCGCAGACCAGGATCAGCGGCTAAGGCCCGGATCGGGCAGGCGGCACAGGCCCAGCGAGTCAGCCCAAATGTCACCAAAATATCAAAGTGTTGTCGTGGGCGCCCCCCACCGCCCACCCGGCCAGGGAGCCCACAGCCCCCAGATAGTGCCGAGGGCGGCGGGATCCAGTACACTCCCGGCGACAAGGGAGTCCAAGCCCTCCAGCCAAATCCCCAATAATAGGCAGGAGATGGTGGCTGAAGGTCCAGACCGGACGGGCGGCACAGGGGCGGCCACCCAGCGACACCCACAGCAAAGGTACCAAGACAGTTAGCAGCGTCAGAGTCATCCGACCCGGTCAAAAGCTTCCAGGGGCGTGGATCCAGGGGGGGAGTCGCTACTTGACGGTACCCCCAGTAGCGTAGAGAAGGGTGCTATCAGGCGCGGAGGTGCCCGGACTCGCGGGCCCCCCTCCCCCAGCGGAGCCTGATCCTCGAGCCGAATCTGTAGGCTTCGACATGTAGCGGTTTAGGTCCCCCTGCGTGGATGCACTTCTTGACTGGCCCTTGTTATCCTTAGTTTTGTTGCCCCCTCCCATTTCTGGATCTCTTAGTTTGAGGGGGGGGGGGATCTCGGCCCGGAAAGCCCAGAGGACACTCAAGCAAGGAAATGCTGGCCTAGGGTGGTTAAGGATGCCTGAGTGCGGGGCGTACGAGCCAGCAGACCCCACCGGCGTTTAAATGGAGGGGAATTGGCTCCAGGTGCCTGATGACTCCTCTAAAATGACTGTCAGCTTCTAGATGACCCGAGGGTGCGCTGGTGAGGGTGTTAGGAGAGCTTCAGGGCGCTTCAGTGGGGGTGAGTGAGTAGGGCCAAGATGCTTTGAGGACGTTTAAGTGGAGGGTTTCAGTCCGCGATGCGATACACCTATGAGTCTCCGGTCCTGAGTGCTTTGAAGGTTTGAAAGAGGAGTGACCGGTCCGGTTTGCTTTGAGGGCGCTTCAGCTGGGGCTGCAAGATTCTATATGCTGTGAGACTGCTTAGGCGTGGGCCTCCAGGATCAGAGTGAACGGGGGTTTATCAATGAGGGCTATCCAAGCCTGAGTGGTTTTTTTTTTTTTTTTTTTTAAGGGTGTTTTATTAGGAGGTGGTCTTTCTAAAGTGCACAACAGACTTCAGCGTGGGGATGCCCCGCTCAGGATGTTACGGTGGCACTCCAAAGAGGAACGGCCATCCCGGGATGCCAATAGGGACCAATGAGGGGTGCCGAGCCCCAGACGTCCGAGGGGTCCCCCGCCCCAAACCCCCAAAATTGCCCGACAAGGCGGAGGGGCCGCCCACCACTCCTTTCCCGGGGTCACAGGGTCCGGTCTCCTGCCTGTTTCCTCCCCTTAGTAGCAGGGGGTATCCTCGCCCACAGTGCCGGGCAGGTCAAAGATGCCGCAGATGTCTTTTAATGAGGGGCTGGGATATGTGGCCAATGAGTTTGGGGGGAGGGAGGGGAAGCAAGGATGGGCCCCTGTCTGCTCAGTGTTCAATCCCAAGCCCCCTCCTCACCTCAGCTCCACTTTGCTGATCCTCCGCTCCAGCCAGCCACCGCTTATGATGCCGGCCTGAGTGTATGGCCTCCTCCTTCTCTGTTCCGCTCGTAGCACGGGGAGAGGCAGCGGGGGGGCCCCCAGGAGACCCGGGACCCGACACCGCCACCCGCTCTTAACTACCCTCACGCCACTCAGCCCCGCCGCTTCAGACCGCCGGGGGTCAGATCCAAGATGGCGGCCGCCGCTGCTCCAGAATGCAGGCGGCCAGTGCATCGCGCACCCGCACGTGTCGGGGGGAGAGGTCCGGACCCCGCCGCTCCCGTCCCTTCCACACAGCCGCCCCGCCGCTCGGTTCCGACTCCTCAGCTGGGCTGATGCAGGGAAGATGGCGGCCGCGACCACGCCGCCTCCCGTCCAGTCCCGCTCACCGCGCCGCAGGCCAGGTAAGGTCGCCGATATCGGGTCCGGGTGGGACAAGGGGCACCCCCAGCCGATCGGTGGGTGATTACAGGCGATGGGGCTCAGAGGAATCTCCAACGAAAGCAGATAAAAGCTATAGCTGCCGGGAGCGGACTGCCAGCACCTCTTCACCGCTCCATGGCAAGCTCCGCCCCCCATAAATAAATTATTTAAAAGGGGATCATTATTATAAATTAAATCCTCCCTCCCGGGACATTAACATAAAGGGGCATCCCGGGTGGCTTATGCCTTAAACCCATGGTTATGCGAATACCATAAATCACCATATGGAGGCTTCCGATAATACTGGAAATGGTTCTTCTGGGCCATCCAGGCTGTGTGGGGGCTGCGGGACTCCGCTCCCAGGCGATGTTATATTATGCATTCCTTGTGCAAAGCAGAATATTGCGCGTCAGTCTGTCGCTCCGGCTGCTGGCTCTTCGCAACTTCCATCATCCCCTACCCCTCCCTCCCTGTTCCGGACCCCGTGTGACATTGTCAAAGGTGGGGATTCGCAATCCGAGGTGTCTGTACGATTATCCAACCTCGAGAAGATAATATTCTTGGTGTGCCACACACCCCGCTTCACTTCTTAAATATTCATCACTTAATGGGTTAATCCACCGCAGGTGACGTAGTGCAGAGAGGAAGTCTTGTAACGAGCCCCCTTCCAGCCTATATATACCTGGTACCTCCCTTCAATCACCAGTATTTTTTCTCTCTGCTTGCTGACAAGTCAGAAGATGGAAGTCTCCTGCTTACAGGTAGGCCGGGGTATTCTTACCCCGCCACCCCCCTTTTGGTCTATTTCTGCCCGGTTTGAGTTTGTATACCTTTATGGTGAAATGGAAGCCTCCCAGCCTTGGCTGCTCACCGGGCAAATGGTAGATGGCACTTTAAGTGCCTAGGAGCTTATCTCCTACCGCTCGACCTCATGCGTGGGGCAATGCGGCTAACCGGCATGGTGATCCGGAAATGGGATGCCCATGTCCCGAGGGTCCCCGTAGCCCCTTTTCTCTCCCGTTCGGTCCCTTCTCCCTTCACTATAGGGGGAGGTGGTGAGGGTGTGCTTTTAGTATGTGTGTTTCACTGTATCACTGCATGTTAACATATATGTCATGTTTATACATTCACTGTAGCATGTGTATATTTTGGGTCTGCTTTAAGGGCAGCTTGCGCTGGGTATGGGCTGGCCACTTCTCTGGCAGTTTGTTGCTTTGTGGCCCCCTACCCCCTCCCCCCTCTCCCCTCTCCTCGCCTGGCATTAATGGAGCTTTGTCAGCACATGCGGTTTTTACCCTCCGCCGCCTGGGCGCACGTGCTGTGATCAGCTGTAAGTGTTCCAGCTGATCGGCGTAGGGGGGGGGGGCGGGTCCCGCTGACGCGGCGCCGACGTCATGCGGCGTCAGTGGCGTCTGCGGCGGGCCCAGCGTCCTTGCTTCCTTCTAAACAGGAAGGCACGTGGGCGCACGGCCGCACTTTGTCTTCATGCCGGCTCATGGCTGTGGCTGCAGGCTTACCGGCTGATTGCTGTACAGGTAAGCGGCCCCTCCCGTTGGGGCCGTTAAATGGGGAATATTTTTTAATAATGCAGGGAGAAATCACTGTTATTAAGGGGGCGTCATTTAAGGGCACTTGGTGCCATACTTATATGTTATACACATGTGAAGGATCTGATGGTTGTTTCTTTGCCTTGCAGATCCTGGGATCCCTGCTTATGCTAGCCCTCCGGCTCTATGTGCCTGGCTAATTATTGGGATTGATTTGAATGTTTATATACATAGACTATATATAAATATATATATATATAGTTTCTATTAAAGGGGACCTAAACTTAAAAAAAAAAAAAAAAAAATTATATAAATCCTCCCTTCCGGGACATTACTAAAATAAAGGGGGCATCCCGGGTCGGCTTATGCCTTAAAAGTCCCATTATTGCGAATACCATAAATCACCATATGGAGGCTTCCGTAGATTCCGGAAACGGTTCTGCTGTTCCGTTTGGGGGGTGCGTAGGTTGTGGGGTTCCACTCCCAGCTGATTTATTTGCATCCCTTGTGCAAAACAGACTATTGCGCGCCAGTCCGTTGCTTCGGCTGCGGTGCCATCGCATCCTTCATCATCTCCTACCTCTCCCTCCCTATTCCGGACCCCGCATGACACTGTCAAAAGTGGGGATTCGCATTCCGAGGCGGCAGCACAGCCCTGCCCCCGGAAAATGATGCCCGTTAAAGCAGCGTTGAAGACCGCTACAAAACGAAGGCACCTGACTCCGGTACCTTCGGCTCCACAGGACCAGTTTTGTGAACCTGTGGAATGGTCCGATGGATCCCCTGACGAGGATGAACTCCCGTCGGAGTCAGATGAGCCGACAGGTCAGCATGTGGCTGATGAGATCGGCGATTGGTCAGAGGGGGTTGTTTTTGACACCCCCTCCATTCTGGCTCAAATGTTTAAAATTTTGAGTTTAGATACGCCTGAGGCGGCCGCCCCGCCACAGGGTCAGTTATTTAAAGAGCCTCAGCCGAGTTTGGTCTTTCCCAGACAGCACCACTTTGAGAGGGTGGTTCTTAAGGAATGGGAACATCCCACACGGTTATCTGGAATTCCTTCCAGTTGGGAAAAGCGTTATCCTTTTCCACCAGAATTGGTGAAGCTGTGGTCTGTCCCTCCGGACGTCGATACCCCTGTACTAGGACTCTCCAGCTCGGCTATGGTACAATCTGCTGAGACCACTGTCCCCAAAGATGGGGAAGATCGCAGGATTGACCAATACGCTCGACATGGTTTTATCTATTCCGGGTCAGCATTGCGCCCGGTATGTGCTTCAGCCCTTCTTCTATTGGCAATTAAGTCCCTTATTCAGGGGCTATATGAGGATCTTGATCCCGCTTGAAAACAGTTCACTGCACTTAAGCAGTGTGAATCTTTTGTGGCTTATGTCCTGGCCGCTCAGGACGATGCGCTGACTATGAGTAGCAAGGCGGCAGCTATGCTGGTGGCTATTCGCAGGTCAGTATGGCTGCGTCAGTGGTCAGCAGACACGGCTTCCAAAAAGGTACTCACAGCTCTCCCCTTTTTGGGGTTGCGTCTGTTTGGGGAGAAAATTGATTCAGTCGCAAAAGATGGTAAGATGCCACAACGCAAAAGGCCTCGTGGTCCCTTCAGGGGGACAAGTTCCGGTAGGCCTTCCTTTCAAAGGTTCGGAGCGGGCAAAGGTACGTCCTTTCCCGCTACCAGTGGCGCAGGTTGGACTCGGGGGAGGGGCCGTGGCCGGCCCACTCAGTCCTGGGGCACCAAGCCCGCTGATAAGCTCACTCAGCAATGAGGGGCTGCCCTCACCCGTGCGGGTGGGTGGACTATTGCGACACTTCTACCATTGGAACCATGTGGTTCTAGGCAGATGGATCCAGGAGGTAGTGTCGACAGGTCACAATCTGGAATTCGAGTCTCGCCCTCCCTCGCGGTCCATTCAGGGGTCGGTTCATCCCGGCCTGAACTCTCATCAAGACGGAGTGTGTCTTTCTTTTGCCCAAATTCACACAAGAACACTTCAGCTATTTCTGCTAGCGTGTTGGGTCCAGCAGCCTCTGTTGTTGGATCAGTCCTTCCAATTGTCCTCCCGTGTACGGCAGTTCCTCCTGTGGTGATTGGTCTCGACCAATCTTGTATAGGGCAGGTCTTTCCTGACCCTCCCTTGGAGAGGTGTCACCACGGACACCAGTCTGTCGGGATGGGACAGATTCTGGAAGGAGCTGCGGCTTCAGGGGCAGTGGAGGCCCCACTTACCCATCAGAGAAATGTCCCTGATCCAGACATGAGCAGTGTTCCATGTTCCCTGTCTCTCGGCGGTTTACATTCCAGAGGTGATGGAACAGGTAGCGGACCGGTTGAGCAAGTGCTCTCCCCGTCTGGAAGAATAAGCTCTCCATCCTCGGGTGGTTCTCTTATTGTGTCTCCAATGGGAGACTCCGGAGGTGGACCTGTTGGCCCCTCATCACTATCACAGGCTCCCGAGCTTCGTGTCACTCTCCCGGGATCCTCTGGCTCTGACAGTGGACGTCAGGTCCCTGAACTGAGGAGCTCTGGGATTTCTATACCTGTTTCCTCTGTGGCCCTTGCTGGGCAGAGTTCTTCAGAAGTTGGCTCTGGAAAGGGTGTACGCCGTTCTCATGGCCCCAAAGTGGCCAAAACGAATAGGGTTCGCAGACATCGTTTGGCTGGCAGTGGACCAGTTCATTCTGCCTCTTCGGCCCGATCTGCTCACTCAGGGTCAATTGTGTTACCCCAATTTACCAGCGCTGGGTTTGATGGCCTGGCTGCTGAAACCTCCATCCTGAAGGAGGAGGGTCTTTCTGATTCAGTCATTAAGACTCTGATCAGTGCCCGCAAGAAGTCTTCTTCCATCACCTACTATAGGACTTGGAAAGCCTATATCACTTGGTGTGAGATAAGATCTTTTCCTTGTAGGGTCCTTTCGGTCCCCAGGATTCTGGAGTTTTTACAATCAGGGCTGGACTCTGGTCTCCAGCTAAGTACATTGAAAGGGCAGGTCTCTGCCTTATCTGTCTTTTTTCAGAAGCGTGTTGCGCTTAAACCTTTAGTTAAAACTTTTTTCCAGGGGGTTACGCATGTGCGGCCTCCCAGGAAACCATTACTCCCTGTTTGGGATTTGAATTTGGTTCTTTCGGCTCTTCAGGCCTTTGAGCCTTTGCAAGATATTGCTTTGTCTACCCTGACTCAGAAGATTGTCTTCTTGGTAGCGATCACTTCTGTCCGGCGTGTCTCAGAATTGGCGGCCTTAACTATCCAGGCGCCCTACTTCGAGAGGCATCAGGATAAAGTGGTCTTTCGGTTCAAGCCAGACTTTCTTCCTAAGGTTGTTTCTGCTTTTCATTTGAACCAAGATATTATTCTTCCCTCCTTGTGTCCTAATCCTAAGAATGACAAAGAGAGGGTTTTGCATTGTTTGGATGCAGTACGCTGTGTTAAGTACTACTTGATTATCACGTCTCCTTTCCGTAGGACGGATTCCTTTTTTGTTGTGCCCCATGGGCCTAAGAAGGGTTTGGCACCAGCCAAATCTGCCATTAGCAAGTGGATACGTCAGGCCGTTACTGCGGCCTATTCTGCTAAGGGAAGAGTTCCCCCTTTTCGTATTACTGCTCATTCCACTCGCGCTGTTGGGGCGTCTTGGGCTTTTCAGCACCAAGCTTCTGTTGAACAGGTTTGTAAGGCTGCCACCTGGTCTTCTGTTCACACTTTTTCTAAGTTTTACAAAGTTGATGTGCGGGCCTCAGCGGATGCTGTTTTTGGCCGCAAAGTTCTGCAGACTGCAGTCATTTAAGTTATGCTTCACCTGGCCTTGAGATGCCCTTCCCTTGTGGACACTGCTTTTGGATGTCCCATGAAGTGATGAATATTTAAGAAGTGAAGCGGGGTGTGTGGCACACCAAGAATAATACCATTTTGTGAGTACTCACCTGAAAAATGGATATTGTTGGTGTGCCACACACCCCGCTTCACACCCGCCCTTTTCGGTATTACCGAAGCATTTATATGGTGAAGCCCTTTTTTATTTATATCAAAATTGATTTTGGAGGTTACTGGTGGAATACTGGTACCTTGTATTACTGCTTTTTGAATATACTGGTGATTGAAGGGAGGTACCAGGTATATATAGGCCGGAAGGGGGCTCGTTACAAGACTTCCTCTCTGCACTACGTCGCCTGCGGTGGATTAACCCATTAAGTGATGAATATTTAAGAAGTGAAGCGGGGTGTGTGGCACACCAACAATATCCATTTTTCAGGTGAGTACTCACAAAATGGTATTTTCCGTCAAAGCAGGGTTGAAGGCCACTGCGAAACGGAAGCACCTTTCTCCTGTACCTCCGGCTTCACAGGATGAGGTATGTGAGCCTGTGGAGTGGTCCGATTGCTCCCTGGACGAGGAGGGGGAATTCCTGGTGGAGTCAGATGAGCCTGCAGATCAGCTTGAGGTTGATGCTATTGGCGATTTGGCTGCGGGGGTTTCCCTTGACACCCCCTCCATTCTGGCTCAAATGTTTGAAATTTTGAATTTAGATCCGCCTGAGGCTGTCACCTTGCCAAAGGGTCAGTTGTTTAATGTGCCTCAGCCGCGTTTGGTTTTTCCCAGACAACAACACTTTGAGAGGGTTGTGCTTAAGAAATGGGAACATCCTACGCGGTTAACTGGAATTCCTTCCAGTTGGGAGAAACGTTATCCTTTTCCGCCAGAATTGGTGAAGCTTTGGTCGGTTCCCCCTGACGTCGATACCCCTGTGCTAGGGCTCTCTAGCACGGCTATGGTGCAGTCTTCTGAGACCACTGCCCTTAAGGATGGTGAGGATCGTCGGATTGACCAGTACGCTCGCCATGGTTTTATTAGTGCCGGATCAACGATGCGCCCGGTGTGTGCTTCGGCGCTTCTTCTATTGGCGGTTAGGTCTGTTATTCAGGATCTGTGTGTGGATCTTGATCCCACTTGTAAGTAGTTTACTGCTCTCAGGCAGTGTGAGTCTTTTGTTTCCTATGTTCTGACCGCTCAGGACGATGCGCTGGCTATGAGTAGCAGGACAGCGGCAATGCTGGTGGCTATTCGTCGGGCAGGGTGGCTGCACCAGTGGTCGGCGGACTTAGTTTCTAAAAAGGTGCTCACAGCACTTCCCTTTTTGGGCTTGCGACTGGTGATAAAATTGATTCAGTTGCAAAAGGTGGTAAAATGCCGCAACGCAAGAAGCCTCGTCGTCCCTTTCGGGGGGCAAGTACTGTTAGGCCTTCCTTTCGGGGATTCAGAGCGGGTAGGGGGGCTTCCTTTCCCGCTACCAGAGGTGCAGGTTGGACTCGGGGGAGGGGCCGTGGCCGTCCCACTCAGTCCTGGGGCACCAAGCCCAAGCCTGCTGGTAAGCCCGCTTAGCAATGAGGGGCTGCCCTCACCCCTGCGGGTGGGGGGACGATTGTGACGCTTCTCCCAGGTTTGGGACCAGGAGGTTCCGGACAGATGGATCCGGGAGGGGGTGTCGTCCGGTTACAAACTGGAATTCGAGTCTCGCCCTCCTTCACAGTTCTTTCGGTCTCGGGTGCCCATCGATCCTTTGGCCGCACAGGGGCTCCTGGCGTCGGTAAAGAATCTGTTAGAAATGGCGGTCATCCGGCCGGTACCGCGCTTAGAGATGGGCCTCGGTTTCGACTCCAATCTTTTCGCAGTCCCCAAAAAGGACGGGTCGGTTTGTCCCGTCCTGGACCTGAAATTACTCAACAAGTTCATCCGTATTCAGAAGTTTCGCATGGAAACTTTGCGTATGGCCGTCGGTTCCCTTCGGCAGGGGGACTTCATGACGTCCATAGACATCAAGGATGCTTATCTTCATGTTCCCATCTGCCAGGCTCATCAACGTTTTCTTCGATTCGTGATGAAAGATCAGCATTTTCAATTCGTGGCACTTCCGTTTGGCCTTACCTCGGCTCCAAGAGTGTTCACCAAGGTGCTGGCAGGGGTGATGGCCATTTTCAGATCTCGGGGCATTCATGTCGTACCTTATTTGGACGACCTTCTCATCATGGCTCCAACACTCAATCGGAGACAGACACCAGGATGGTGGTCTCCACGCTGGAAAGCTTTGGTTGGGTGATCAACTTCCCCTAGTCCTCCCTCGCTCTGGCCAGGGTGGTGTCCTTTCTGGGGATGCAGTTGGACTCTCATCAACACAGAGTGTTTCTCCCCCAGTCCAAAATTCATCTGATTCAGGAGTTGGCTCGGGTCCTTCTTTCCAATCCTCGGCCGTCCATCCGTCTGGGGATGAGGCTGGTAGGGTTGATGGTCGCCTCTTTCGAGGCAGTTCCTTTTGCTCAATTTCACACGAGGACGCTTCAGCTTTATCTGTTGGCGTCCTGGGACCGGCAGCCTCGATCGCTGGATCAGCCCTTCCAGTTGTCCTCCCGGGTCCGGCAGTCCCTCCAGTGGTGGTTGGTCTTGGCCAATCTCATGAGGGGCAGGTCTTTCCTGACCCCTCTTTGGGAAATTGTCACCACGGACGCCAGTCTTTCGGGATGGGGCGGATTCTGGAAGGGGCTTCAGTTCCAGGGGCAGTGGGGACCTCAAGAGGCCCACTTACCCATCAATGTTCTGGAACTGAGAGCCATCCGTCGGGTGCTTGCTCTCCTGACTCAACACGTTCTGGGCCTTCCGGTCCAGGTGCGTTCAGACAATCGAACAGCGGTTGCTTACATCAATCATCAGGGAGGGACTCGCAGTCTGAGTGCTCTCAGGGAGGTGTCCCTGATCCTGACCTGGGCAGAGGCCCATGTTCCTTTTCTCTCGGCGTTATACATTCCAGGAGTGGAGAACCAGGAAGCGGACCGGTTGAGCAGGGGCTCTCCCCGTCTGGGAGAATGGGCTCTCCATCCTCAGGTTTTTCGCTCACTGTGTCTCCGATGGGGGACACCGGAGGTGGACCTGTTTGCCTCTCGTCACAATCACAGGCTCCCGAACTTCGTGTCGCTCTCCCAGGATCCTCTGGCTCTGGCAGTGGACGCCATGTCCCTGAGCTGGGGGGATCTGGGATTTCTATACCTGTTTCCTCCGATACCCATGCTGGCCAGGGTGGTTCGGAAGTTGGCTCTGTTAAGGGTGTCCGCCGTTCTCGTGGCCCCAAGGTGGCCAAGGCGAGTGTGGTTCGTAGACATTGTTCGGCTGGCAGTGGACCAGTTTGTTCTGCCTCTTCGGCCCGATCTGCTCACTCAGGGTCGGTTGTGTTACCCCAATTTACCAGCGCTGGGTTTGACGGCCTGGCTGCTGAAACCTCCATCTTGAAGGAGGAGGGTCTTTCTGATTCAGTCATTAAGACTCTGATCAGTGCCCGGAAGAGGTCTTCTTCGATCATCTACTATAGGACTTGGAAAGCCTATATCGCTTGGTGTGAGATGAGATCTTTTCCTTGTAGGGTCTTTTCGGTCTCCAGGATTCTGGAGTTTTTACAATCTGGGTTGGACTCTGGTCTTCAGCTAAGTACTTTGAAAGGGCAAGTTTCTGCCTTATCTATCTTTTTTTCAGAAGCGTTATGCGCTTTATCCTTTAGTTAAAAACTTTTTTCCAGGGGGTTACGCATGTGCGGCCTCCCAGGAAACCATTACTCCCGGTTTGGGATTTGAATTTGGTTCTTTCTGCTCTGCAGGCTCCTCCTTTTGAGCCTCTGCAAGATATTGCTTTGTCTACCCTGACTTGGGTTTGTCTTTATCTTCTTGGTAGCTATCACTTCGGTCCGGCATGTCTCGGAGTTGGCGGCCTTGTCTATCCAGGCGCCTTACTTTGAGAGGCATCAGGATAAAGTGGTCTTTCGGTTCAAACCAGACTTTCTTCCTAAGGTTGTTTCTGCTTTTCATTTGAATCAGGATATTGTTCTTCCCTCCTTGTGTCCTAATCCTAAGAATGACAAAGAGAGGGTTTTGCATTGTTTGGATGTATTACGCTGTGTTAAGTACTACTTGATTATCACGTCTCCTTTTCGTAAGACGGATGCCTTTTTTGTTGTGCCCTGTGGGCCTAAGAAGGGTTTGGCACCGGCCAAATCTTCCATTAGCAAATGGATACGTCAGGCCGTTATTGCGGCCTATGCTGCTAAGGGGAAAGTTCCCCCTTTTCGTATCATTCTACGTCTTGGGCTTTTCAGCACCAAGCTTCTGTTGAACAAGTTTGTAAGGCCGCCACTTGGTCTTCTGTTCATACTTTTTCTACGTTTTACAAAGTTGATGTGCGAGCCTCAGCGGATGCTGTTTTTGGCCGCAAAGTGCTGCAGACTGCAGTCATTTAAGTAATGCTTCACCTTGCCTTTGGATACCCATCCCTTGTGGACACTGCTTTTGGATGTCCCAATCGTGAAGAATTTAAAGGTGAAGCGGGGTGTGTGGCACACTGAGAATAATACCATTTTGTGAGTACTCACCTGAAAAGTGGATATTGTCAGTGTGCCACACACCCCGCTTCACTCCCACCCTTTTCGGTATCCCGAATCCTTCATATGGTGAAGCTTTTATTTATTTTGAGGTTACCGGTAGATTACTGGTACCTTGTCTTTCTGCTTTTTAAATCACTGGTGATAAATGGGAGGTACCAGGTATATATAGGCCGGAAGGGGGCTCGTTACAAGACTTCCTCTCTGCAACAGCGTCACCTGGCGGTGAGTAACCCAATCGTGAAGAATTTAAAGGTGAAGCGGGGTGTGTGGCACACTGACAATATCCATTTTTCAGGTGAGTACTCACAAAATGGTATTTTTAATAAATTGGAGAACTGTGGCCCGCTTGATTTTATCATTAAGCCCCCGGACATTCCAGGAGAGAAATCCACATTCACCTATTGACATCATTTAGATTATCGCCCCCCAGTTTGGGGTTGACAGTGCTATGTAGCGCCGCTGTATCTCCCCAAGGTATCCTTGCCTCCAGAGTCCAGCTTCCATCCTTCCCTTTCATACAAACACTAAGACAAACAAGACAAATAATACTGTGAATTAAACTATACACTGCAGGATCAAAATTCCACATACATTTCCCGCCCCCACCCACTCCCACCCCGCTCCACCAATCCCCAACTTTGGCGAGCATCATAACCCCCCAACAATTCAAAACTGCACCGGTGTAACTTGGTGCAACTAGGGTGCGGAGGCCCAGGGGCCTGAAACATTATTATGCCAATAAAATACCAGTCAGCAGGTGATCCGCTGTGGGTTCCCAGGGAGCCATCAGGAGGGGAGGAAAAAACAAGGAGAGGGGGGAACACGGAGTCCAAATGGACCGGAGTGTCAAGGGTAGGTACTCGCATGGGCAAGGAAAGGGTGGGTGTTATGGCCCACACACCATGGGAATCCAGAGCAGCAGCTCCCCCGTATCATTCGATTCAGGGTGCATCAGCTACTTAGGCAGCAAAAACAAACCTATAACCTTTAACAAACTTTAGAACAACTCACCAGCCTGCGCGGTCCCGGGTCGCGGCGGGACCGCTCAGAGCGCGGCGGAGGCAGTCACCTGCCCAACCAAACAGGCATCAGCAAAATGCAAGAACAGATCTAGCCTCTTCGACCGGAGCCCAGTCTATCAGGCCCCAGGCAGAGAGTCCAGCCAGGCATTGGCATTCTCACCCGAGGTGAAGAACTTAGTGGTCTCCCCATCCGGCGCACGTCGTCTCGCTGGAAACAGCATGTTGTATTTTATTCTCTTTTTTCTAAGCCTTTCTCCCACGCCATTAAAGGAGCGCCGCATTTTCTGGACCTCCGATGTAAAGTCCGGGAAGAAGGACAAACAGGCGTTATCAAAAGACACCGATCCTTTCAATCTAGCTGCGGTTAGGATAGCGTCTCTGCCTGTATAATGGAGGACTTTAATTATGAACGGTCTCGGCGGGGACCCAGGCGGAAGAGGTTTCAGGGGGATTCTGTGTGCCCTCTCTACTGTAAAGAACTTGGTCAGATTCCCAGGGGCCAGGGTTTCCTTTATGAGATTTTTGACGAACTGCACTGGAGAGGAACCCTCGGACTTTACAGGCAGCCCCAAGATTCCCACGTTATTTCTCCGATTTCTATTCTCAGAGTCCTCGGCCCTCCCCAGCAGTACGGTCACCTGTCTCCTCAGGGATGCCAACTCCCACGCCTAGACAACCGGTCTTCAGCCTCCTCAATCCTCCTCTCGGCCTCCCCCGTGCGATCCCGGATCTTGTCCAGATCATGGCGAAAGTAATTGAATGGTTCCTGCAAGGTGTCAAACTTGGCTGTGAGGACGCTCTGGCATGAGGCTATGGCCGCCATAATGGCTGGCGTGTCCGGGTTAGAGGGCTCCCGCTCAGCTCTGCCTGGGGACTCCATTGTTTGCGTGCTGCAACTGACCACTGTAGACTTGCGCTTTTTATTGCCTCTCATGTGAGAATATTTGATAGTTGCAGACTGAGTGTGCCGGCCCAGAAGCTTGCTATTATCACACAGCTGTTGGTTTTATGAGCCCGCAAATACTATCCAGAATTTGCTGCCGTGCTGCTCATATATAGGATATCGGAGGCTTGCAGTAGTCACGGAAATAAGTGGTGTGTGGCGCTGCCGTTGCTGGACATCTATAGGGCTGTAAATGCTCTTAGGTGCTGATATAGGAGCATTGGGGCTGCCGCTGCTATTTCACTACCATATTTGTAGCGACTTTGGCAAGGTATATTACCACTTGCTCGGCACACTGTAGGTACTGCCCCCTCGTCCCTGGGCTGCTCCTCCGGAGGTCCTCAAGCTCCCAGGAGAAAAGGGAGAATTGGAAATAGGGAAGCTCTTCTGAGTGTCCACTTTAGGCCACAGCCCAGCCTGATAAGTAGGGAGGGAACTGTGCCCAGAGGGTTGAAAGCCCCAAGGCTCTGGCCAGAATGTGTGTCCCCCAGATAAGGCCACTTATGTGCACTGGCTTGCTGGCCTTGTTCCCCCCTCTTCCTCTCCACACACGCCGTTCAGCCGCTCTTCTCCTGGCCGCAATGTGCGAAGTTCCAGGGCCGGCCACCTCCCCCCCCCCCCCCCTCACCTCTATTCAAGATGGCGCTGGGTCATCTGGAGCGCCAGACATCCATCACTGGACTTGTGGTGGGGAGCTCTCGCACACCCTCCCAGGTGTCTCCTCTCTCCGGCCTGCCGCCTCGCTGCTCTCTCTCACCCCGGGCTGACGTCACCCTAGCCGCCGCAGCTTCTGTCTCCTCCCGGCAGGCCACGTGCGCTCTCTCTCTGCCGGTCTCCGCGCCGCTCCTCACCCGCTACCGCAGCGGCTCGCAGAAGCCGCCTCTCAAACGCAGGCTCAATCCCACAGGCTGGTGAGTGACAAACGCGATGTCTCCACCACCCAACTTCGCTCAGAAGGTCAATAATCAGGATGTTTTCAGGAGCCCCTAGAGTACATGTCCTTCTAGTCGGCCATCTTGACCACGCCCCCTATTTCAGTATTTTTGAGAAAATAACATGTACATTCAATAGTCACACAAATGTGGAATGCTACATGTCAATGAATAAGAGTGCACATTAATTATAGTATTAGGCTCTGTTCACAACTCTCTGTTGTGTTAAGAGGAAGCGTTTTGTAAATATGCCAGAGAGGCATTGTATCAAAACAAACACTGTGATTTTGATGTGTTTTTCTTTTAAAAAAAAACATTTTTTGCATAAGTAAATGGCTAAGTCTATGGATATGCAATGCAGGTACGTTGCATCGCCATAAACTTCCGTTGACCTGCGCTGTTGCACTGAAAAAGCTGTCTGCAGAGCTTTTTTTAATTCTTATTTAATGTTTCTTCTGCATTGTAACTGCGTTGCAATGCAGCAGCACAACGCAGAGAAAGCGCAAAGGGGTGAACAGAGCCTTAGAAAAATATTAGTATTTGTCTTCCCAACTTAGTTTGTTGCTAATTCCCAATATCATAATTCGAAGATAGTCATCACATGTCATTGCCTGTATCTGTGGTCAGAACGTTATCAGACAAAACCAAACCGTACAGAGAGCTACTAACAATCTCTAGAAGAAAAAGGACATGAAGTAGATAGAAAAGAAACTAGAGTTCGGAAATTGGGGTAAAAAGGGGGGAGGGGTGTATAACCTCTCCAAATATAGCAGAGCATGTCTCATATGACTCTGTTCAAGAATTATACCCAACCAAGGTTTCCATGTTTTTTTTTTCTTTTCAAATGGTGGCATTCTATCTTCTCAAAGATTTAATAGTAATTTATTGATGAGAACCCAGTTACCATATTTTTGCTCTAGGCACACTTTTTATCCCAAAAGTGGCGGGGAATATATGTGCATCTTTATGGGGCGAATGTGACTGGCCGGACGTGGGTGCTCCAAGTGTGGAGCAGCTGGCATACAGAGTATATGTAGACTGAGATAATTACATGCTGATGCTGGTATTTAGGTCTCTATAGCTGTGTGTATCTTTCTTGCTCACCTTCTTTTCCCCTCATCTGGTGTGACAGTGGGTTCACATGACCGGAAAGGGGGAGAGGTCAACCTGGAGCTACTCACACTCTTCATGCGCTTCTGTTTGTAATGCGAGTCCTGGCTGCTGCATATACTGTGCGCAAACTGTCTGACACAGGTGGGGCACAAGTTTTATACATTCTGTTGTTTAAATGTTAGCGCTCAAACTATTACCCATGACAACTGGCCATTATCTTGGTAGCTTCTCTGCACCTGCCCAATTCATTGCCTGTCTTTGATGCAGACAGGATTGTGGAGACCTGTTCTCCCCTATGTCCAACGACACATCAAAATAGCCATAAATCCATATGGTTGGCAGAGGCATTACTATATTCCTATCTGCAACAATAACAATGGCGCAATGAAGCTGGGGGATGGTGGGAGAGAGATAAATGACAGGAACAAACCAGCTTCTAAACAGCTTCTAAGGTAACAATAATCTCCGCTCAGGAGTGTGAGCTCTCATGTAAACTACTACAGGACTGTTGGCAATGTACATTAAAAAACTGGTCCCCCACTGTGATAATAATAGGTGAAATGGCAACCTGGCCGCCATTTTTTCTAGGTTTTGTCCGCCATTTTGTATAAATATTACCATCCACCATTTTGTGTTCTAAGATGGATGCCACTGGCAGACATTTTGTGATCATAGTGTTATAGCATAGCAAATGTAAGCCAGGAATATGCCCTGACATGTCCAGGATGTGAAAAACAACTATGATATAGCAAATTTAAGTGAAAAACATGTTTACCAAAGTTTTAAAGTCAAAAACATGTTTTTCAAAATTGAGTTTAAGATGTGTTTTCTGAAGATAAGGTTGAAAAACATGTTTACCAGAGTTTTAAGTCAAAAACATGTTTTTCAAAATGTACAGCTGTGACGCAAAAGGAAAAAGAAAAAAGTCCTGCACCAGCTAAGGTAAACTAAGTGTGTTCAATAGAGGATAGGTGTGCCACACTGCACCCTTCTAATTCAGACAAAGAAAGGGGACCCCACTGTTCCCACACAATTTATCCTCAAAGACGGCATCACTACACTAGTATATAATTTAATAGTAAATTATTTTGATCAAAACATTTTTGTATATACAGATAAGGACAAACACATTAAAAACCTAATTAAAAAACATATACACAAAACCTAGGAGGACAAAAAGGGACAGGAGGGGGGAAGGGGGGAGAAGGACACAACAAATGCCCCCCAAAGAGGTGATGGTCTATAATACTACCAAAATTAACATAATACCATGTGTTAAGGTCCAGCTGAAACAATGATTAATAGTGCTGACTAATTAATAATTTAAATACTCTGAATCTACTTGTGCCAATACTATTAAAGTGCTAAGTGCATAAAGTGGTAATATATATTTAGGAGGACAGCCAGGAAGCCAAAAAACAGATAACAATAAAAATAAAAATCACTCACATATCCATAATGATCAGCTCATGCCCCCTCACAAACACACATGTGCTGTTGACGCGTTGCGTGACGACGACACGTCACTTCTCCAGGACAATAGGGCACGCTGTGATGTGGCATGGGGGTCTTATCAGTATATAGCATATGGATTTGTGACATATGTTCCTTGCTTATCTTACCTGGGAATTTGGCCAATTCTTGGGTGAGATAGGTATGGAAGATTAGATAAACTCTTATCAAAAAAACAGGTTGCTTGCACCCCTTGGAGTTTGGCCAGCTTTTTGGGGTGACAGCGACATAAATATGAGGGGTATTCCACTGCGAATCAGGAGACTTGAGCCATTGACGAGGGATGCCTGTCATGGACAGTGAGGTGTGGGGCTGTTAACCCACTGACCTTTGCATCTGCCGTGGAGCTTCTCAGCGACCAGAACTCATGATTAACCATATGCATGCTGGGTAGGTAAGCCAAGCATTCCATGGAATATCACAAAAACGAAGATTCACAAACCATAAAAATTACCACAAACAGTGGTGCATAAATTATAGGTGGCGAGCCCTTTAAGAGCACAAGCCGCAGTTCTTCTACTGGGTGCCGCTCTGGCGTGCAGAGTTTTTCTGCTAAAATCCTAAAATTGGGGTTTATGATTTGGCTAAAATGTCCTCCAAAGCCCGCTGGCTGAAGAACGTGCTCCGCAGAAAGTTAGTTGAAATCCTTCCATTTGTTCAAACGTAGACTGTACTGTAACAGCTAATTATGAAGCATGAGGTCACATTTTAGCCAATTCATAAACCCCAATTTTAGGATTTTAGCAGAAAAACTCTGCACGCCAGAGCGGCACCCAGTAGAAGAGCTGCGGCTTGTGCTCTTAAAGGGCCCGCCACCTATAATTTATGCACCACTGTTTGTGGTAATTTTTATGGTTTGTAAATCTTCGTTTTTGTGATATGAATAAAAGAAGTTGATATTATACGCCACAGCGGGGAATTACCATCCAGTTAAAGTGCAAGCCAAATGAAAAGACGACCCAGGTTAGGTTTTAACCGTCGGGCCTGGTGGGTAAGTCCCATTTTCTTTGTCCTATTTATAGATAATCCTATAGTAGGTGTGAATTTGGGGTATACAAATATCTTTTAAACTGCAAAACTGTGTTTATACACTTTGTTTGCAGTAAAAGCAAGCCTTTGAGGACACTCTGGAAACAATTAGTTTGGAGGATAAGTTTAAATTATATTCTTTATCCCAAACATCTGAGTATCCCACAGAAACAAGCGCGCCTGCAGATAGACTGGCGGACATTGGCAGTTGGTGCTGTCGATTGCCCCTCAGATCTATCAACACCCTCTTGTCTTCATTTTAGCTTTACGGTTTAGCCAACCGGCCAGGCTGCAGCTTTTTTTACTTTTCTACAAGCGCTGTTCATCCCCCCATTATTCCATGGAATAGTTGTTGATTATGTTTTAGATGTATCTGAAGGATATAGGATACAGTTTGAAATAGATGAGAGGTACCATTAAGTAGTGTTGATTAAAGCTATGATTAGGTGTTTTCATGTTCTGTGTTATTGTATAAGTGTTATGCTATTTTTGCTATTATTAAAGTTATATTTTCAACATTTTGGAGTTGTAGTGCTTCCTTCAGGGCGGGAATCCGAACAAGGGTCCTGGCCAATTGGTCCCTTACCAATTGGGAACTTCCAATTGGCCAAACACCCACCCATGTCAGGCAGATAGATAATCAAATCCCAGTATTTTTAGTCTTTGTGCCTAGGGCATCTTGATTTTGGATGCCATGCTCTAGATTGCCCCCTAAACTCACCTTTTCTTTGCTCCCACTGGCCATTCGCTGACATGCTTCACATTCAGATTTTGCTTTGCTGCTCTGAGCTCAAAGCAGCAAAGCAAAGCTGAATAGAGAGTGTGCTACTGGCCACACCCTCCCCTTGCTCATTGAGTACCCATGGCAGACTTTTATAAATGGCTGGTGCAGGGTACGCACACATGGAGGTGAGCAGGGATGTGAGTTTTTTTTGGTCGATTCCAGGGGTTTCACACATTGTGGTATCCCAACAGAGAGGAGCCCACTGACCCTAGACACTCCTTCCTTAGAAAAATTGCAACTATATTTTACATTTGATTTATACTTATATTAATACTTGTTCAAATGAAAACCTAAGGACACTATTGCTAAATCATGTGGAATGATATAATATAGATGATGATACATCCATGGTACACATTTTGTTACATTTGCACTTACTATGTGCACATTACAGTCGTAATTGCTCGGTGTCCCTATATGAACAACTACAGGAAAACCATTTTAAAATGTAAGTACAAAAATTAGATTTTTCTATAATTTTGTCCTGGGCCACGTCTAAAACCATCCTTACCGTCCTCAATGCAGCGCAGCCAGAGCTCGCGACCAGTACACCATTCTTGGTTCTCCTTCCCTGATGGCAGCCCTGGGTGCCATTCTTCCACAATTTGTCTGAGAAGTACTTGGTCAGGGAGGGTTCCGAGGGCAAACCAAGAATCAAACCTAAAATCTTAAAATCAATTTCAAACAAGATATCTAGAGAAGTAATCCTAGTGCCAGTAACGCCAAACTCCTGCTCAGGTGCTTCCATACCAGCCACTTTCTGTGCAAGCTTTTTGTGTTAGATTGGCACACAACACCACTGCTGCAGACACCTTTATTATCTTTATAGTATAGAAGTATAAATTGATATTTTGTTTCCTTTTAATAAAGGTTTTCAAAGCAGAAAGAGAAGGAAATTTGAAGACCCTGATCAAATTCCATTTATTTCTTCATCATCTGTTCCACACAAATATGAGGAGTCTCACAAGCTTACTCAAGTAGAGGTATCTTCATGGTCTCCCTCCATTACGTTCAATTATGCAGTTGATAAAATGTTAACAAAATCTGTCTTATGTTTTTAGTTATCATGATTATGGACTGCAATACTTCGCATAAATGAAAATTCTGAGCACACTATATTTGTTTCTCAGTCTTCAGATGTCAAGACCAACTCAGAGAGCAAACCTTCTGTATCCAGTGTTCCTCAGAAAAAGATGCTGACTAATTTAAGCACTTCAAAGTGTGACAGTGGTGATCTTGATGTCACATCTACACATGCCAGTTCACATGAAACACCATCTAATGGTCAGTCCCAAGGAAAAGCATCCAAGGCACTAAGCCCTGATATTCTTCAGCTTCTAAAAGGAAAAGATGCAAACACTGTTACCAATATTCTGAAGACCCTTTCTCCATTTTATTCTGCTCTTCAGGGTGAGTTTGTTTATACAAGTGTTATGAATAATTGTGTTTAGCATTATCCAACAGAATCGTGAAATTACTCAGATCTGACTAAATCAACCAGTGTACAGGAAATAATTCAACAATTTTATACTTCAAAACCTTTTGTTTAAGGTTGACAGAAAATTGAAATCTGAATCTGCTTTAACCCTTTAACTGCCAGCCTACCTGGAGATTTTGTCACCCTTTGTTGTCAGACCCTTTTTCAATATTGTTTGCTATACATGTTCAACTGTGATTTTTGAAGGGATTTTCCAGGAAAATTATATTGTTTTTTCATTCTGGACTTTAACATGAAATGTCTTGTTTGGCCTTGTTTTGGTGTCTTCTCAATATTTTTGGATGGCCTTGTTTTGGTGTCTTCTCAATATTTCTGGGTGAAATATGTGCAAAAAATAAAAAAAATCTATAGTTTATAATTTGTTTTTTTGTAGCGCCATTTTTCTTTCAATCCATTCCAGGCCGTCCCTTAATCATTACACCTGGGTAATTCCTGCCCGGATGGGCGTGGACTGCAAAATTTAAGGTGTGGCTCCTCCCGGCCCCCATAAGTAGCAGCTGCCTCTAATCCAAGACCAGTTTATTTTTTGCAGTTTGGAAGGACTGTGAAGATCGCTTGGATTTTCACTATATCCAGTCCAGGTTGTCCCAGAAGTGATGACAGTTGGGTAGTCCGCCATCAGGTGGCACAGTTACTGCAAGATCCAGAGCTGTAACTCCTCCCGGCCCCCTATAAAATGAGCTGTCTCAATAGAAATCCCAGATTTCGTCTTGCAGTACTGCTGCGAGGATCGTCTTGGATACTCTCTCTGGATACGGCATCTGAGCGGGGCATTTTAAGCCTGTCGGCACTGCACCCCTATTACCACTGTGCCCATGGACCCACTTATGCCTCCCAGCTTCGGCTGATGGGACAGGTGAAGGTAGGGAGAACGCTGGGGTCAGGCGTTCACAGAGCTAGGCTCTGGGCCACAGACCCTCCCCTAAAGGGTAGTCGGCCTTAGGCGATAGTGAGCCTATTGGGCAGGGAGGTTTATTGGGGGGGGGTTTATGCCCTTATCTGTGCCCACTTGCTTTATTGTCATATGTTGTGACTTTACCTCATTTTTACTTCATTTTTACCTCCGACTTTGTTGTTGCTGGCTTGAGGCTGTGAGGGGAGTGGGCGGGAGCGGTGTTTGTCGAGGCGCGCCACGCTTTGCGTCCGGGGTGGCCCCCTCCGTGGGCTGCCCCCCTTCCTGCGCTCTCTGGGCCATTTTAGGCACTGCGGACACCCCTTTTTGCGCCTGATGCGTCATTGCTGCGCAGCCCGCCCCTCAAGGTTTGTACTTGCTGCGCTCGGGCGCCATTTTCTGTGCTCCTCATTTTGTCAATTGCGGCTCTGCTGAGGGCCTCCCGCAGGCTGTCGAGGATCAGTTTAACCACTCACTGCCTGCGCTTTCTGGTGCCTGCCTTCCGGTTCCGTGAGTCCCTCTGTTTTTTTTCTATGTTTCTTTGTGCATGTGCTGTGGGATGCTCATGATTCCTTCCGTTTGTGTCTTCTAGGTGGGCCCCCCATTGCCAGCTGAGGGTTGTGGTTCCTCCCGGTCTCCTACACCCCCCCTCTCTCCGCACCCTCTCCCCTTAAAGAGGGACTACTAAAAAGAGGGACTAAATTGGGGGGTCACTTAGGTTTGGGCTGTTAGTGCCTTGTAACCTGTATTTTTTTATCACCATAATCACCATAATGGAGGCTTCTGGGGATAATGAGCTAGGGCCCCCCTCTGGGCAGGTGAAGCTATGCCCCATGTGCGCTACCTGCCCCCTGGGCGGACTCAGCACGGTTTGTGTCACTTGCTCCAGGAGCGTATTTTTGGAGCATGATAGGGCGGGCATCCCTGCTCCTAGCCCTCCTTTGCCTGTGGCCTCGCCAACCCCCCCACTACTGCATTCAGCCCTCAGCAAAGGGAAAGCCAGCAGGGGGTCCCATGCCGATTTGGCATACCGGGTGGCCAGCCTGGAGAGACAGTTATCTTGCACGGCTACTGGGAAGGCCACGAGTAAAAAGCGGCACATCAAGCCGTTACTCGGATTTTGTTGATGATGATCTTTTTGGAGGTCGGGACTCCATGGAGGAGGGAGAGTTATTTCAGGACTCTGCTTCCTCAGGGGATCGGTCGGTTGGCTATGATAGTGAGCCTGGCTCCTCCTCGGATGAGGATATGTGGTTCCTTGACAACACCGAGAAGTTGCTGTCTTCTGTGTTTGAGAATTTGCATATTGTCCACCCTAAAGCGGTTTAAGAGGAAGCAGGGTGATTTATTTCGGGCTGAGGCTTCTCTTCCCGGAGCAGGCCCACTTTTCCAATATGATGTTTAAGGAATGGGAAAGACCTAATAAATTGCCATCGGTGCCTAAGGGCCTGGACAGGCGGTATCCCTTCCCTCTGATCCCGCCCCCCGATGTGGATGCCCCTGTGTTGGGGTTATCCAACACTACGGTTATGCAGTCACCCGATACTGCTTCCTTGTGCGACCCTGCTGACAGGCGCATGGATCAGCTGGCTTGACATGCGTTCACCTTTGTGGGTGCTGGGCTTCGCCCTGTCTGTGCCGCGACCATTGTCTCTTTGGCCATCAGGAAGAAGGTGAGGCGCCTTTGTTGATTTTGCCAAATCTCACAAGCGGGCAGAGGAGTATAAAGACCTCCAATGCCTGTGTGGATTTTATTGCTTTTGTAGTCTCGGCCATGGACAATAGTGTCCGGCTTGGTGCCAGGGCTTCAGCTCTGCTTGTTGCGCTTCGCTTGCTCTGGCTGCGGCAGTGGTCGGCTGACGCTGCGGCCAAGAAGTCGCTTACTAGTATCCCCTTCCTGGGGCTCAGGTTATTTGGGGGGCGTCTGGACCTTCTGGCCAAGGATGGAAGACTCCCTCAGCGACGGAAGCCTGCGCGGCCCTTTTGGAGTTCTTCTGCCTATCGCTCCTTTCGAGGAGGAAGAGGCTCTTCATTTTCAGGTGGCCGCAGAGATTCCTGGGGTCGCAGCCGACCCAATCCCTCCTGGGGAGCTAAATCCAACCCCCCTGCCAAGCCCTCTCAGGCATGAGGGGGCTCCCTCACCCATCCAGGTGGGGGGACGGCTTCTGCTATTTGCTCACATCTGGAGACAGCAGGACTCGGATCGGTGGATCCAGGAGGTGGTTTCCTCCGGGTACAAAATAGAGCTGGCAGTTTGGCCGCCCTCAAGATTCCTTCGGTCGCGGATCTCCCGGAACAGCGCAGGGCCTAAGGATGGCCATTCAGAGCCTTCTGTTATCAGGTGTGATTTGTCTTATGCCTCGCCAGGAATGGGGTCGAGGTTTCTACTCCAATCTGTTCATGGTGCCCAAGAAGGACGGAACGCTGTGACCTATCCTGGATCTGAAGGGTCTCAACAAGTTTGTCAGAGTCAGACATTTCCACATGGAAACCTTACGGTCCGCGGTGAGCTTGCTTCGGTCCAGCGACTTCATGACCACGGTGGACATCAAGGATGCTTATCTGCACATCCTGATTTTTCAGGGGCATCAGAAGTTCTTGAGGTTTGCGCTGGAGGATCAGCATTACCATTTTGTGGCACTGCCGTTCGGGATAGCCTCAGCTGTGTTCACCAAGGTGCTGGCAGGCATCATGGCCATCCTGAGGAACCAGTGCATTCGTGTTCTTCCTTATCTGGACGATTTGCTGATTGCGGCTCAGTCCCTTCAGCAGGCCGAGAGCGACACCCAAACGTTATCCACTCTCGAGGTTTTCGGATGGGTAATCAGTTACCCCACGTCTTCTATCACTCCCTCAACGGTGAGGTCCTTCCTGGGCATGACGTTGGACACCTCTCAGGTCAAGGTATTCCTGCCCCAGCAGAAGGTGGTGGGCCTCCAGACGCAGGTGCATGCCCTACTGGCTTGTCAGCGGCCATGGATCCGTCTGGGAATTAAACTGGTGGGCCTCATGGTGTCCTGCTTCGAGGTAGTGCCCTTTGCCCAGTTTCACATGAGACCTCTTCAATTGAATCTGTTGGTCGGTTGGGACTTGACACAGGAGTCCCTGGATCAGGAATTTTTACTGTCCCCCATGGTCAGACAGTCCTTTTTGTGGTGATTGGACTCCAGAAATCTGTTGGTGGGTAAGTCCTTTTTGACTCCCCGGTGGGAGATAGTTACCATGGACGCCAGTCTGACCGGCTGGGGAGGTTTTTAGGGGAGGTTTTTAACAGACGCTGAAGTTCCAGGGTCAGTGGGGGCCACAGGAGGCCCACCTACCCATCAATCTCCTGAAGCTGAGAGCGATTTGGTTGGTGCTTATTCAATTGACTCCCCATCTAAGGGGTTGTGCGATCAGACGGCTGTCGCCCACTTCAATCACCAGGGCGGGACTCGGAGCAAGTCCCAGATCCTGACTTGGGCCGAGGAGAATGTTCCCTGCATCTCGGCGGTTTACATCCCCGGGATAGAAAATCAGGAGGACTTCTCGTCTGGGGGAATGTTCTCTCAGCAACAAGATCTTTCACACTCTGTGTCTCCGCTGGTGTCAGCCGGATGTGGACCTGTTTGCGTCCAGACACAATCATCATAAGCTTTCAAGGTTTGTTTCCCTGTCAAGAGATCCCCTGGCCTTCGCCACAGATGCTCTGGCAATTCCATGGATGGAGTTCAGGCTCCTTTATGCATTTCCTCCTTTCCCACTCCTGGGCCGCGTGCTGTGCAAGATAGCCCAGGAGGGGGGTACTAACCATCCTGGTGGCTCCTCGCTGGCCGAGGTGGAGTTGGTTCGCGGACATAGTTCAGATGTCGGTCGATCGTTACATCAAGCCCGACGACCCAGGGCTTCTCACTCAGGGATCGCTGCGGCACCCCAATTTACAGACGCTGGTTTTGACGGCCTGGCTATTGAAACCTCAATCCTGTCGGAAAAGGGGCTGTCGGCCATGGTTATTCAGACCATGATTCAGGCACGGAAGAAGTCTTCTTCCATGATATATTACAGAGTTTGGCATGCTTACATTGCTTGGTGTGAATCCAGGAGTTTCCCTTGTCGCACTTTTTCTGTTTCTAGAATTTTGGAGTTTTTACAACACTGCTTAGACTTGTGTCTACAGCTGGGCACCCTCAAGGGCCAGGTCTCGGCCTTGGCCATCTTTTTCCAAAGATCCTTTGCCAATCATAGACTGATCAGGACTTTTTTTCAAGGAGTTACCCATGTACGTCCACCACGTAAGCCTGTATTACCGGTGTGGGATTTGAATTTGCTTTCTGCTCTACAGGGTCCTCCCTTTGAGCCTTTGTGCGATGCTGCATTGTCTATCTTGACCCTAAAGGTGGTCTTTTTGGTAGCTATCACCTCAGTGCGTCGTGTGTCAGAACTGGCCGCTCTTTGTATGAAGCCTCCTTACTTTGAACCGCATACGGATAATGTGGTTTTTCGCTTTAAACCTGATTTTTTTTGCCTAAGGAATGGACCCTCCATGCCTTGGATGTGGTCAGAGCCATTAAGTACTACCTGGTTGCAACTTACTCCTTCAGGAAGTTGGATTCACTCTTTGTTCTTACGGAAGGTTCTAGAAAGGGTTTGCCTCCGGCCAAGTCCACTCTCAGTAAGTGGATTAGACAGGCGGTGGTGCAAGCATATTCTGCCAAAGGAAAGGATCCCCCTTTTCGTGTTACAGCTCATTCTACTAGAGCTATTGGTGCTTCCTGGGCTTTTCAGCACCAGGCCTCTGTTGAACAAGAGGCCGCTACTTGGTCTTCTGTTCATACCTTTACAAAATTTTACAAGATTGATGTTAGGGCCTCTGCTGATGCAGCTTTTGGTCGAAAGGTGCTTCAGGCGGTAGTGAAATGAACTACATGCTGTTCCGCACTGGGAATCCCACCCTAATGGACACTTCTTTTGGACGTCCCAACTGTCATCACTTCTGGGATGACCTGGACTGGATATAGTGAAAAATACAGTTCTGTGAAACTCACGTGTAGAATTGTTTTTGAATATATCCAGTCCAGGTCGTCCCACCCCGCCCTTTGTTTCATTATCTCTTGTTTCCCTGTTGTGGTGATTAACTTTTATATTGGACCGTTCTCCTTAGCTTCAGCATGTACTCTCTCCAACAAAAACTTAAGTTAACATGGTTTTTTGGCCTCCCGGCCTGTCTCCTTACTGCTTTTTGACACTCTGGGATTTCTTTTGAGACAGCTCATTTTATAGGGGGCCGGGAGGAGTTACAGCTCTGGATCTTGCAGTAACTGCGCCACCTGGTGGCGGACTACCCAACTGTCATCACTTCTGGGACGACCTGGACTGGATATATTCAAAAACAATTCTACAGGTGAGTTTCACAGAATTGTATTTTCTCTCTCTCAAGATTATCAAGATTAGGTATTGGCAGCAAGCGGGGAATACAACCTGTCAGCTTCCTGCACAACCTTATTCCCACAGATTCCTCTGACCCAACTCTATGCCTCCCCAGCTTTTTGCTGTTTAAATTGGGGTCCGTGAAGGTAAGGTGAAGCACCGGGGTCTGGGGCACTTTCTGAGTGTTAAACCCTCAGGGCTGCATGCTTTCATTAAAAAGTAAGTCAGCTGCAGGGTTTTGTCTGGTGAGCCTGATTGGGGGGACCAAGGGATTTTCCCTTATTGCTCTTTCCCATGTGTTCAAACCGGACCTTCACCATCATTTATTGAAAAGCCCAAACCCTTAAAAAAACGATTCCTCAGCATATAAAATGAATATATTTTACGTTTTTAGTCACTTATTATTCTTTCCCCCACTGGGCTGCTACTCTGTTCAGGACTTTAGGATATGGGTGCCGCCATCTTGACTCAGAAGCATCACACTTAATGAGGAGAGGAGAGCAGGATAAAGTACAAGGAGTGGGGTTATAGTTGTGCTTTGCTCAGCAGATCTGGGGTCAGGAAAAGGTCAGCAATCCCAGAATGCAGAGCAGCACTGTCAGAAGGCACTTCCTGTTTGCAGGCTGCCTGATGTCCCATGAGTCGCCATCTTGGATGCTCATAACATGCAGTAGATGCAGTTCGGATGATTTTTAATGTGGGCAATCTGTATATACAGGGTGGGGGAAACATATAAGATAGACTCTTATTCAGAGTGAAGGACCGCTTTAAGCTGAGGTTGTTGGCCAGCAAAAAGGGGCTGCTCTGAGCCACTGCACGGCCACCCTCAAGTGGACCTAAACCTTTTGGCAGGTCATTTTGTTTAATACTGTTTTTTATTGTTTTATGTTTAAATCTATACTATAATAGATTGGGAAAGGGCAAATATAATATTACTATATAAATTATATATATGGTGGTATCCCCCAGAGGACTCGCAGTAGTCTTGTGACTATCGAGAACCTATATATACGTGGTCTCAGATCCCCAGGGTCATAGACTAGTATTATTCACCATGGCGGAGGCATCTGGGGTAGGGATCTGGTCTTACCAGATTTACCCCATGTCCAGTATTCATGCAGTGGCACTGGACAAGGATAGCACGGTGTGCACGGATTATGCTATGGTTGTTGTGGATAGGGAGACAGTTGTCTCCGCCCTGAAGGGGGCTCTGACCCCTGTCGCCAGTGCTTTCTGAGACTTAAAAACACTATTTGCATTTTTTGGGAGCAGGAGGTTGTTAAAACTGGTCTCTGACTTGTAGGGGTCATTCATGGAAGCCATGCTCCCAGTTGATCAAGGCCAGTTGGCTCTAACAGGTATGTGATCCAGGCTATGGGGGTTTGATCTGGTTAAGTGCCAGAGGCCTAGCTCTGGTGGTCGCCTTAAGGCGTGCTTTATGGCTTAAGCTATGGCCAGCTGACATAGCCTCTAAAAATGAATATGACGGGACTCCCCTTTTTAAGGTGGGGCGTCTGTTTGGGGAGTGCTTGGTTGACTTGGTAAAGCATGCTACTAGTGGTAAGTCATTTAATCTGCCACAGAAGCCGAAGTCTAATACTGCTTCCGCAGGGCCTCTAATACTCCGGGGTTCCGGCTAGAGGTTCGGCCTCTTCGGGATACCGAAGATAATTTTTTTCTTTGGAATAAGACAAAGTTCCTAACTAAGGCAACAGGTGTCTGGCAAAATAAAGCCAGACCCCCTTCGTAGCCGGCTCAGGCATGAAGGGATACCCCCGCACTTGCAGGTGTGGGGGGAAAGCTTCTGCATTTGGCTCATATTTGCAGGCTTCATGTAACAGATATTTGGATACAGGAAGTTGTATCCTCAGGTTATAAAATCAAATTAGGAACCAGACCCCATCAGAGACCTCTGGTCAGGGGTATCCCGAATTCTGCAGAAGCATTGAGATCTACCGTATCTCACCTTTTTAGAGATTGGAGTTTTTATAACCACAGTTTATATATAAGGATGCATACCTACATTGTAGTAGGTGGCCTACTTCTTCAGATAGTGGCGCTACCCTTTGGTCTATCATCAGCACCAGGGGTGTTTACCAAGGGTGTTCGCAGGTCTCATGTTTTTCTCTAAGAAGTCAGGGATACATGTAATCCCTTACTGAGTCAGTTGATATGGGCCCCATCATGCTAGGGGGCCCAGAAGGATATCTTTTCATAGCTTGTTATTCTTTGTCATGACAGGTCTCAGGCAAAAGTGCTTTTCCAACACAGAAGTGACTCTTACTTCAGGCCAGGGTACAGGGTCTCTTGTCTTGACCTCACCCGATGATTCATCAAGAAATGTGTCTGTTTGGCCTGATGGTATATTGCTTGAGTCAGTATCTTTTGCACTGTTTTCACAAGACCCCTGCAGATGGAATTGTTGACAATTTGGGATCGAGACCCACACACTCTGGAGCACTCTTTTTGCATGGCACCGTCAGCAAGGCAGTCTCTAGCCTGGTCCTCAGCCTCTTCAGATCCGCAAATCCCTTCTTCCAGTACAGTGGAAGATCATCACCATGGATGCCAGTCTATCTGGTTGGGGGAGTGTCATGGAGTCACAAACGATCTAGGGACATTGGAGTCCGAAGGAAAGCAGAATCTCCATAAAGATCCTGAAACTGAGTGATTGTTGTATTCAGACATTGGAAATCCCATCTGATGGGGCATCCCGTCTGGATTCAAACAGACAATTGGACGGTGGTGGCATATATCAACCACCATGAGGTAATCAGAAGCATTAAAGCCCTCATGGAAGTGAGCTGGGTTTTTACTTTGGGCCGAGAAACCGGTTCCATGACTTTTGGTGGTACACATACCTGGAGTGGACCACTTGTAGGCCGATCATCTCAGCAGAACGGTCCTGCATCAGAGGGATGCCAGAGGGTTTTTTTAGATCCCTATGTATGTGCTGGGGGATCCCAGATGTAGATCTCTTGCATCACGGCTCATTCGGAAGGTCCGAAGTTTGTCTCAGCCCAGGGATCCTCTAACAATAGCAACAGATGCCCTGACTCTTCAGTGGTCAGCATTCAAGCTTCTTTATGCATTTCCCTCCAATTTCACTCCTGAGTCGAGTACTAAAAAAGGTTTAGCTCACAAGGGAGACCCAACCATTCTGGTGGCTCCTCTTTGACAAGAAGAAGCTGGTTCTCAGACATAGTAAGGATGTCACAGGGCAACTTGTGGAGGCGACGATCCAGATCTTCTCACACAGGGGGCTCTAAGGCATCCCAAATCACAAGTTCTGGCTTGGAAGGCCTGGCAATTGAATCCTTTATCTTGGAAGAAAGGGTTTTTTTTTCTGCCAGAGTCATCCAGACGATGATTCAGGCCAGAAAGAAATCTTTATCAAGTGAACTACTATAGAGTCTGGCAAGCATTTATCGCTTGGTGCGAATCCAGGGGTTCACTTGTAGTACTGTTCTGTTTACAGAATATGTTGACTTTTTGCAGAAGACTTGATGAAGGTCTTCAATTGAAGACAAATATCTGCTTATCTTCTTTCAGAAACCCATAGCTGAGAATGATTTTGTCAGAACTTGTTTTACAAGGAGTCGCTCATGTGCGGCCTCCTCATAATCCACTTCTGCCGGCTTGGGACCTGAACTTGTTTTCAGGGTCCTCCTTTTTGAACCATGGTAGATGCATCATTAAGTCTAAGGGCGCTTATGGTTATCTCTTAGTGGCAATACCCTCCGCAGGCGGTTTTCTGAATTAGCAGCTTATCAGTAAGCCTCGTTATTTGAGTGTTTTAGAATTTCTTCCTAAAGGTATCTTTTTATTTTAATGAAGAGATGGTTTTGCCTTCCTTATGTCCTGCTCCAGTGTCTAATAAGGAAGGGGTGTTCTTCATTGTTTGGATGTTAGAGCACTAAGGTATTATTTCTCTACACAATCTTTCCATAGTTTGGACTTCTTATGTCATTACTGAGGGTCCACGGAAAGGTCTTCCACCAGCTAAGTCTGCCATCAGTCGATGGATTAGACAGGCAGTGGTAAGAGTCTATTCTGCCAAGGGGAAGGAGCCCCTTGTTTGGGTCACAGCTCTTTCCACTAGGGTTATTGCTGCTTCCTGGGCCTTTCAGCATCAGGCCTCGGTGGAACAGGTTTGTAAAGCTGCCACCTGGTCTTTGGTTCATACATTTACCAATTTTACAAGGTAGGTGTTAGGGCCTCTGCTGACGCTGTATTTGGTAGAAATGTGCTTCAGGCGGTAGTGAAGTGAACTACTTGCTGTGCCGCGTTGGGGATCCCACCCATATTAGGCACTGCTTTTGAATGTCCCAGGTGTAATGATTAAGGGACGGCCTGGAATGGATTGGAAGAAAAAAACACAATTCTGTGAGACTCACCTGTAGAATTGGTTTTGATTCCGATCCATTCCAGGCTGTCCAACCCGCCCTGTTTTGGGGTTTATTATGTCTTGGATGTTTTTTTTTATGGTGATTACTCCATTTATTATTAAATAGGACACTTTAAAAAAAAAAAAAAAAGGACAAGAAGGACTTTTCAAGGGAAAACAAGCGGAGGCGGTGTGAAGTAACATTGTCTCCTATATTCGGGGCCTCCCGGCCTTAGCCTCTTGTTATGATTTACTGCTATTTAATTACTGGTCTTTGATTAGAGGCAGCTGCTACTTATGGGGGCCGGGAGGAGCCACACCTTTAATCTTGCAGTCCACGCCCATCCGGGCAGGAATTACCCAGGTGTAATTATTAGGGGATGGCCTGGAATGGATCGGAATCAAAACCAATTCTACAGGTGAGTCTCACAGAATTTGTGTTTTCTACCTGTTACAACGGTACTACATATATATATTGGTAAACACCCTTTCCTGCCCAGGAATCTCCCCCAAACTGAAATAGTACTTTAGGAGATTTCCAGATAAAATACAACAGCAATGTGCACCTTGCAGGTTTTCAAGAAAAACAACCCCACAAACGATATATTCTCTGGAAGTACTCACCTTAAGCTTTATAGGCGTGCCAGGCTTGTTGACGTAGGTGCAGTTTTCTGGAAGTAATTCCTCAGTGAATTGGTTGCACAGGGTTTCTCTAAAATAAATAAATAAAATAAAAAAGCAGGATCAAAGCAAACAAGAAAAAAACTTAAACTGTTAAATCTGAAAAAGCAAGGTCCCCCAAACAGAACAATACCCAACATAGGTACTGTCAAGGGAAGACTTGCTAAACACTCTAAAGTAACGCATGTGCGTTACGCTATTTTACTTGAAAATTTCAGCTCTGCAGACAGAAGTGTGCACCTTGCGCTTTTCCAACCAAAACAACCTTTGACATTTGAAATTCCCCCCCACAAACTATATTCCCTAAAAGTACACACATTAAGCTTTCTAGGCATACCCAGCATGTTGTAGTGGGCTCATCTTTCTGAAAGTAATCCATTGAAGGATTCTTTGGTTGCATAGGGTTTTCTTAAAAAAAAGTATAAAAAAGTAGAATAGACACACTTTCCTCAAATATATAAAAACAAGAAAAAAACAGCTAAATCTGAAAGTGCAACGTCCCCTGAACAGAACAATACCCAACATACATAGCTATTTTGTTTGTATAATCTGTTTTTATTAAAGATCAGGAAACAAGACCAGAGAATAAGGGAACCCCCCCAAAACAGTACAGTACATCACACATTGTTAATCTACAATATACCATTACAGAATAATACAGAATATTAGCAATTCCAACTACATAAAGCTGAATGGGTACCTTCAAAACATGCTCACCGTGTCATCATGGGTACCCAAAGCTTCAACACACCGCACTTACGGACCAACTAAGGCGGCACGATGAGGCCCCCTTGGGTGCCCAGGATGACCCTCCAAGCCCAACATGTGCAGGCAGTGCCTGGCCCTGGCTCGTAGCTGGTCCAAAGGGCGCTCTACGCCAAGGATCTGCTCAGATGCATCAGCCGGCATAAGGCGAAAAAGGCCACACCAGTACTGTAAGGGAATCAAGAAACAGAAAAGGTGGCACATGGGTGGGGGGGATAGGGAAGGGTGGTTGTCCAATCGAGATCCAGTATCTCAGTCCTACTGCGCCACCACTTCGGCGCTGGGTCCCAGAGTCTATCATACCTACTACTTGTTGCTAAAACTGAAACCTCCTTGCACTATTCCAACATAGCTCTAAACCTCTGTGTCCCGCAAGTCCTCCCAGCAAGCCCAGGTCACCGTATTCTTGTCCCTGAGTCCCCTGACCCCCAGAATGAGCTCCTCCATTAGTCTAATACGTTCCAGCTCCGCCACCCATTCCTGCAGAGATGGAGCTCCCTGAGTTTTCCAATGCTGTCAAAAAGTGCCTAAGTACGTCCTCCTTGCACTGAGTTAAGGGACTCTCCCAGAGGGAGAGAACACCCGTGGAGGTGGTGTTGATGCTCAGGATCTCATCCAAGAGGGCTCTGATAGCCAGACACTCCCACCACATGTGTGTCATGTTACCCTTAGTTAGACATCTCCAACATCTGTCCGAGGAGCTTACCAGAGCAGGGTATATTTTGGAGAGGGCATGAGCTACGAGGAGCCTCTCCACCTCTGCCAGTGGGCCACTAATGTCTCCCTAAAGCCGTTGGGAAGTTCCAAATCCGTGCAAGAACCAGGACAAATAAACCCCAGGACTTCGCTCCCTCAACTCTCCCGACGACGGGAGGCCCGACTCATTTAGTACCTAACCCAGTGTCGGATCGGCTGCTGCCCCCCACCCCAGAAAATATGCCTCTCCCACTCCCGGCCCAAAGTCTGGGTTTCCCAGTATGGGAGTTAACCCTTTAAGTGCCAGCCTACCTGGAGTTTTTGTTACCTTTTGTTGCCAGACTATTATGCGCTCCCCATGTTCAAATGTGATTTTTGAAGGGATTTCCAGGGATTTCCCAGGAGTCTGGGCTTTAACATGAAATGTCTTGTTTGTAATTTTTTAGGTGTATTCTCAATATTTTTGGGTGAAATATGTGCAAGAAAATAAGAAAAAAACTATTTTTTACAATTTGTAGTGTTTTTTTTGTAATAAAAAAATGTAAGTTTGTCAATAAAATCTTATTGCGTGTGAAATCCCAATTTCTCCCAGTTACAGCGATACCACATATGTATAGGTAGACACCCTTTCCTGCCCAGGAGACTCCCCCAAACTGAAACAGCGCTTTAGGGGATTTTCAGATAAAATACAACTATGCTATGCAATATGCGCACCTTGCAGTTTTTCCAGAAAAACAACCCTTTACATTTGAAATACCCCCAACAAACTATATATTCTCTGGAAGTACACACCTCAAGCTTTCTAGGTGTACCAGGCTTGTTGATGTGGCCATAGTTTTCTGGAAGTAATCCCTCAATGTATTCTTTGGTTGCAAAGAGTTTCCCTAAAAAAGGATAAAAAAGAAGAATCGAAGCCACAAAAAAAATAAATAAAAAAAAACTATATGCAAACAAGAAAAAACAAGTAAACAGAACAGAAAAATACCCAACATGCATAGCTACTGTCAAGGGAAGAGTTGCCAAACACCCCGAAGTAAAGCATGTGCGTAACGGTAATTTTACTTGAAAATTTCAGCTCTGCAGACAAAGCGCGCACCTTGCAATTTTTCAACCCCTTTACATTTGGAATATCCCCCATAAACCATATATTCCCTGAAAGTACACATGTTAAGCTTTCTAAGCGTACCCAGCTTGTTGTAGTGGGCTCATCTTTCTGGAAGTAATCCCTCAAAGAATTCTTGGGTTACACAGGGATTCCCTAAAAAATGTATAAAAAAGCTAAATACAAAAAAATTTCCTAAAATATCAATATTCAAACAAGAAAAAACTAAATCTGAAAGTGCAAGGTCTTCTGAGCAGAACAATACTCAACATGCATAGGTACTATTAACCCTTTTAATTGCCAGCCTACTTGAAGTTTTGTCACCCTCTGTTGACAGGTCATTTTTTCCCATTTTGCGCCAGGTTTAACTGTGATTTTTGCTGGAATTTCCAGGAAAATTATATATTTCTTTTTTGTAGCAGAGTTTAGGCTTTAACATGAAATGTCTTGTTTGTAATTTTTCTACTGTTTTTTTTAAATATTTTTGCGTAAAAAAACAAACAAAAAAATAAAATATTTTTTAGACAATTGTCTCCTTTATTTTAAATAAAACATTTGTTTTATTAATGAAAACCATATTGCATGTAAAAGCCCCATTTCTCCCGATTACAACGGTACCACATATATATCGGTAGCCCCCCATTCTTGCCCAGGAGACCCCCCAAACTGAAAAGAGCACTTTATAACATTTACAAATAAAATACTACTATCCACACTATAAACATAACGGGTTAATTTAAAAAGAAAATGACATGGGGTCCCCCCTCCTAGGCGTTAAAAAAAAAAAAAAAAAAACCTTAAAAATCCAAAAAAAAGACGTGGGGTCCCCCTTATTCATCATAACCAGCTTGGAACCAGCTATGGGGGCTTGTAGGAACAAGGCGAAGGGGCCAGTTTTGGTGGCCCCCCGCTCTGCTGGCTACAAGCTCCGTGGGCCAGCTCTTCTGCCCCCCCCCCCCCCAAGGCTTTGGGGAGGCAAGTAATTGGGGGTGCCGGGGGTTAATGGCAAGTCACCCGCTAGCCGCAGGTGACTTGCCAGCCCCCAGCCTTGTGAACTTGTATAGGGGTCTCATGAATCCCTTACCAGTTCACAAGGGGTTAAGTGTGAAAAAACAGACACATAGAGAAAAAAAATGTATTTTTTTTTTTTTTTCATACTTACCTCCCATCCATCCCTGTCCCATGCTGATCAATCTGGCTTCTGCTCTCCTGGTGCTGGAAGCCTTTTATAGCTGCTGGGCGACAGAGCATAAGGGGTTAATTTAAAAAAAAAGACATAGGTCATTTTTTTTTTTTGGAATTGTTAGGTTAACCCTTAAAAATCCCCCCAAAAAATGGCCCCCCACCCTGCAGTTTACAAGCCCACATACCCTGTGTGGACCCGGGCTCTTCTGATCCCCCCCCCCCCCAGGCTTTGTGGAGGCAGGTAATAGGGGTGCCGGGGGTTAATGGCAAGTCACTCGCTAGTTGCAGGTGGCTTGCCAGTCCCCAGCCTTGTGAACTAGTATAGGGATCTCATGGATCCCTTACCTGTTCACAAGGGGTTAACAGTAAAAAAATAAAACACACAAAAAAATAACATTTTTTTTCTTTACTCACCTCTGATCCTCTGCTTTCCCCTGGCCATCATGTCCCACAAAGCTCCGATGAGAGATGCAGGTAATCAGTGGAGTTGGGCTGGGGTGGGCAGATGATCAGAGCCATCTGCACCCTCCAACCACCTCCACTGATCACCCGCATCTACTGAGCTTGTCGGCTCAGATGCGGGAGTTGATTGACAGGTGACGCCACAATGACTATGGCTAATAGCCGCAACCGAGGAAGTGAAGTGAGAGGGCAATTTCTCGCCCTTTCCTCACTACGGAAGAGCCCCGGGCGGCAATCGGAGGCCCCCTGGTGAAGAGGAGACTCCGTGGGAGAGATCGCTGCCACAGGTGAGTAAATGTCGTTTTTTTTTGTTTTTTTTTTACAGTGAACAGCAGTGTCCGAAGCGCAGGAGGGGTCTCTATTTCGGGCGCCCTCCTGAAGCGAGAAGAGCCCCGGGGGGGGGGGGGATTAGATGCCCCCTGGATAAAGAAAAGACCCGGCCTTGGATAATTATTATCCAACAAGGGGTCAGGTGAGTTTTTTACTCACTTTTTTTTTTTCTGTGGGGGTTTAAAGTCAGCTATGTGAGACTTGCGTAGCTGGCACTAAAAGGTTTAAATAAAACAAATTTTATTCAATAAAACCAAACTGTATGTCTCCCCATTACAATGGTACCACATATGTATCGGGAGACCCGCAAAACTGAAAAACATTTTTATAACCTTTACAAATAAAATACAGCTACTATACACACTATAAAGCGTTAAATAAAACAAAAATTGCATGGGATCCCCCCTCATTGGGGGGGGACCCCACGCTTTTTAGAAAAAATTTTAAGGCAATTTAAAGTCAAAGCCCTTAAAATGTTTTTAATAATAGAGTTGGGTCCCCCCTTTCCAAGCATAACCAGCCCGGGCAGCAGCTATGGGGGCTTGTAGACCAGGGCTCAAAGGCCAGCCTCCGTGGCCCCTGGCCCTAAAGGCTACAATCATGCACAGCCTTCATGGCCACAGGGCTTTGAGGAGGCAGGTAATAGAGGGCTGGTGGTCAAGTGGCAAGTCGCCCACTAGCCGCAGATTGCCAGACCCCCAAGCCTTCTAACCTGGTATAGGGGTCTCATTGATCCCTTACCTGTTCAGAAAGGGTTAAATGTAAAACACGATCAAACAATGATCGATCGCTCTGGATTCTGCTCTCCCGCTGCTACTGGAAGCCTTTTAACCCGCTGAGTGGTGGGACAGGGGGGAAACCCCTTTTTGGAAAATTTTGAACCCTTGAAAATCCTCTAACAATCCTCAAACAATGGTGTGGGGTCCATCCTTTCCTGCGTAACCAGCCCAGTAGAACAGCTGTCCCCCCCCCCTCCCAGCCTGCAAGGCTGCAAGTCTTGTGGCCCTGGGCTCTTCTGCCCGCCCCCCCCCCAGGTAAAGTTGGGTGGCTGAGGGTTAATGGCAAGTCACCTGCCTTATGAACTGGTATAGGGGTCTCATGGATCCCTTACCAGTTCACAAAGAGTTACATTTGAAAAATTACACCATATCAGAGAAAATATTTTATTAAAATAAAACCCTTAAAAATACCCAAAACAGGGCGTGGCCGCAGGACGACACGTTTTGTGAAGCTCCTCTGTGACCCCAGCACAGGCGCCCTTTTAGTGACAGTCTAGTGCCCTGCTTTGTCCCCAGACAAAATGGTGCCCCCCCCCCCCCCAGCTGGGAGAGGGGCAGAACTCTCCTCGGGATTGTGGGTTGCATGTGAGCCGCCGCCTGCTGACCTCACTCCCAGTGGAAGTGAACGCAGGGAGATACTGCCGCTGCTGACTCCTGCTGAAAAGGAGAATGTGCCTGACCCTGTTTTGGAAACGCAGAGCTCAGGTAATGTTTATCCAGGAATCACACTTCCAGAAAGGAAAGGCACCAAAATTTTCGGACAGACGCTTCCCAACAGGCTACCACTCGTACTCTCCCGATGGGAGGTCTAGAGGGGATGAGCATTCTGCTCGCTTCTTCGCTCCCATGGACCTTCGCGGACAGCATGTCAGATAAGGAAGGGAGATTCATCTTCCTTAAGGGAAGAATGGGCAACCAAGTGTGCACATTTGCGAATATATATGCGCCCAACACGGACCAAATTCGGTTCATAGAGCAAACTCTAGAGACCCTTCAGACTTTTTCGGAGGGCCTAGTGATCTTTGGAGGTGACCTCAATGTGGCTCTGGACCCTCTGCTCGATGTGTCTAGAAAGGCCTCCCACCTCTCATTCTCAGCCCTCAAAAAGCTCAAAGCAGCCCTTTGGCTGGCCCAACTGGTGGACCCGTGGCGTATACAAAACCCATGAGGGAGAGATTATACTTTCTACTCATCTCCCCACGATTCCTACTCTAGGATTGACTATCTCTTCATTGAACATAGGTACCTCCAGCTTGCACAGAAAGCTGAGATAGATTCTATTACGCTCTCGGACCATGCTTTGATCTCTCTCTCAGTAAGAATACCTGAGTGGCCTTCGAAACCAAACTCGTGGACTCTGAATGAGTCCCTACTTCAAGACCCTATCATAAAAGAGGAGGTTAGGAGAGAGCTCGGATCTTACTTCGATCTGAACAGGCCAGAGACGAGCCCCCTCAATTTGTGGGCGGCCCACAAGTGCTATATTAGGGGCATACTATTGAAGATAGCATCCAGAAGAAAAAGAGAGAGAGAAAGTTATCAGCGACCTTCTGGGAAAGATTGGCAGACTAGAAGCTGAACATAAAAGTCAGCAAGCGGTGAGAGTCGGACAGGAACTAGCGAGAGCTCGGGAAAATCTGAGGAACATTATGCTGGTCAAAGCTAAAGCCTCGCTTCTAAGGGCAAGATGTTCTTTTTATGAATATAGAAATAAATGTGGACGCTCCCTGGCAAGGGCAATCCGTGAGCAGAGAGCGAATAATTTTGTTCCACAGATCCTAGGAGCCGGAGGACGGGTGTGTACCAGCCCAGGCGACATCGCTGAAGCGTTTAGGGAATTTTACCGCAAATTGTACAATCTAGCCGGTGAGGGTAATAGCCGGGGTAACCTACTTTAGCAGGCAAAGGACTATGTGTCATCTTCAGGCCTCCCAACGCTAAGCTCCGAGATCAGAGAGACTCTGGAAGAGCCTATCACCAAACTGGAATGGGCTCAGGCAATTAAACTCTCACACACAGGCAAGTCCCCATGCCCGGATGGGTTCACCCTGTCCTACTACAAATGGCTGGGAGACGTCCTGACCCCGCGGGCGGTGGCTGCATTTAATTCCATCGCGTATGATGTAGGGACCACACTAAACACAGAGTGCCCTGCCGGGGCAGTGTGGCTTCCACATGTATCTGCAGATATGTGCAGCCTAATCTCTGTCTTTCCACATAGCTAGACATGTTTGGTGCTTAATACTTGGTTGATGAGAGGGTTAAACTGGGCAGTAAATTGGTTCCCAGGCCCTGAATAATAATGATGATGATTTTGTATAAATAGTGATGGAGCTACTCCCACCCCCTTTGCTCACCCTGATATGCTAAGGGCTCAAGTCATGGTCATACCAAGCAAGGGAAGGACCCCCTTCTCTGTTCCAACTATAGGCCGATATCTCTTCTGAACGTAGACTTGAAACTATTCGCTAAAATACTGACAAATAGGCTGGTATCACACCTAAGCGAGCTGATAGACCTAGACCAAGCGAGCTTCACCCCTAAGAGAGAAGCAAGAGACAATGTGACCCGAGTCCTTAACCTCATCCATTTGATCCACGAGGAGAAAATCCCAGCTATGCTGCTTTCCACGGATGCAGAGAAAGCGCTCAACAGGGTCCACTGGGATTTTATCCGGGCCACTCTGGAACATCTAGGCCTTCAGGAAAATGAGGACCTGGATATCGTCTCTATACTCCTCTCCCTCGGCTTGTGTCAAGGTCAATGGTATGCTTTCAGAGTCGTTCAGGATAACAAAGACAGAAATAACAGACGGGAGCCCACTATCCCCGATTTATATTCATCTTAACGCTAGAACCCTTCCTCTGTCGGGTGAGAGCGAATCCTGATATAAAAGGGGTGGTGGGCGGGGGATCTGAACATAAAGTAGCAGCCTTTGCCGACGACTTGCTTTTTTGTATTACCCAGCCGGTAATAACTATCCCCAATCTATTGAGGGAGTTCAAAGAGTATGCGAAGCTCGCGAATTTCAAAATAAATCTGCAAAAGTCGGAAGCACTTAATGTCTCCCTGCCACAGAGGCACTTGACAAGTATAGAAACCAGCTTTGCCTTCCGTTGGTCGGCTGATTCAATTTCCTACCTGGGAATACAGGTTACCCCCTCATTGAAGGACGTGTTTGCTAAAAACTTCCCACCACTTCTGACAGTTAAGAGTGACCTCAACATCTGGAAAGATAGGATACAATCCTGGTTTGGCAGGTGTAATGTCCTGAAGATGAATGTCTTACCGCGACTACTATACCCCATTCAGGTGCTACCTATTCATCTACCAGCCTCCTTTTTGACACTCAAGGCTTACCCAACAATAGGCCCAACCTTACATAGCCCCCATACCTTCCCCTCTCAGGCCGGTCATAGGGGCCCTGGATTTCATCCCGGGCCGACTAGACGTGGGTTTCAAAAAGTGGAGGGCGCCTGGTAGGGGCACCGTCCGCGACTTCCTGAACGGCCCTAGATGGAAGATCCATCAGGAGCTGGTAGTGTGGGGGGATCCGCCTCACTTGTCGCATTGGAGAGCACTCCAAATTTCTCACGCCCTCCGAGCGGCTATGCCTGTCACCAAATTTCTCACGCCCTCCGAGCGGCTATGCCTGTCACCAGAGCCGATCAGAGGGGTGCTGTCCATGGTGTACCAATTCCTAGTAGATCCAGGAGAGACCTCTGTGCCAAGCTTTGTAGGGGCATGTGAAAGAGACCTCGAAATTACGTTTTCCCCAAATCAGGTAAAGAAAAATTTGGAGCTGGCGCATCGAGCGTCTGTCAGCAATTCGTACCAAGAAGCAGGTTACAAGATCCTTTGCCGCTGGTACAGGACTCCCCAGACGCTACATCGGTTTTACCCATCGGTCTCGCCTCTCTGCTGGAGGTGTGAGGTGCTTCCCCCCTCCCTCGCTATATGTCCTCCCTTGCCTCCCACTTCCCCCCTTCCCCCCTTTTTTTTTCCCCCTCCCCCCCCCCCCCTGTGCAAACCTCAATGTCTTGACCCTTAGCTCCCTTCTCTCCCTTCATTCCTTTAACAAAAATTTGGTGGAGAGGAACGGCAAGACTCAATATAGGCATCAGGCAGGACGGTGCAGTTCGCAGAGGTCCAGCGAGTTGTGCATATCTTGATCTTTGTCTTAGCTTGTGTAATCTGCATTTTGGATTTGTCTGCTTTATGAAAATGAGCTCTGTATTTGATTACCTTGCTACCCTATTTACCTCAATAAAGATTTATTGTTAAAAAAAAAAAAAAATACCCAAAACATGGCATGGGGTTCCCCTTACCCAGCCTAAACAGTTCGGGGCTCAGCCTTGTGGCCCCAGGCTCTTCTGCCCCCCCTAGGCTTTGGGGAGGTAGATAAAGTGGGAACTGGGGGTTAATGGCAGTTCACCCACTAGCCACAGGTGACTTGCCAGGCTCCCAAGCCTTATGAACTGGTATAGGGGTCTCATGGATCCCTTACAAGTTCACAAAGGGTTAAATGTAGAGATGACGCCACGGGGGCGTGGCCTTGGCATGGAGGAGTAAAGAGGCAAAATTCGGAGCTCCTGCACAGCCTTATCTAATCAGCAGATCCAGAGCCCTTACCGCACCCCTAAACCATACATATGGGGGGAGGCAAAAAGAGAACTGGGGGTGCCAGCGTGAAGTCCCTCAAGGTCGCGATCGGCGACTTCTTCAAGGCTAGAGACCTGGCGGAGTGGAGGGTCTCCTCACCTAAGATGGCGGCTGCCGTCTCTGCTGCGGGGACCGCGGCGGCGATTCCCAAGACCCTCCTGCGTCACCTACCATGCCCGCAGATGAGAGGAAGCGAACGGGGACCGAAGGAGATGTTGTTGTGTCACTCCACTCACCAGCAGGTTGGCTCGCTGCTGCGGGTGAGGAGCGGGTTGCAGTGTCGGAGAGAGGAGGCGGAGAACCGCCGAAGATGCTACTGACAGTCCGGAGCGTGCTGCGCCTGCCAGTGAGGCTGCCGGCTCTATGGAGGTGATCGTCGGGGGAGGGAGCAGGAAAGCCCGACTCCAGAGGGGTGAACCCTGACCGGGAACCGGAGCCCAAGAGTTACGGAGGGGAAGCCTGGATACTCAGCTGCGGCTGGGGGGGGGGGGGCGATCTGGGTGCCACATCACCAGCACATTCCTCATATCCCCCCACCCTCAAGACGGGCCTCCCCAGCTCGATGGGAGACCCCTGCCAGGGGAAACGGTGAAGTGCAGAACCCCGGAAAGCGGGTCATTAAAGAGATTCACTCGGCGCCAGGGGGAGATTACCCTACCCAAGCAAGCCCACAGGGTTTCCCCAGAATCCTGGAATGGTCATTTAGCTTGGATGCCGACTCCCAGAGTGAGGCATCCCCTTGGCAGGAGCGTGTGGATGGCCCGGCGGCCTTCGGGGCCGCCTCCCATAGCCATACTGTTACACAAAATTGGGGCATCCCAAGCAGGGAACCCACAAACTGCGGGAGTATCGAACGGCCGTCCTTGGCAACAGATAATGACCCCAACCTCCAAGTCATCCTGCAATACCTCCCGACCAAGGCAGAGCTTAAAGCTGACCTAGAGGCGGTGGCAACTAGAATTGAGTGGGCGCTGCGCAGAGAGATTGAGGACATCCAGCAAAAATCTTCTGCCTTGGAAACTAAGGTTGCAACACTTGAAGATTGAAAGACGGTTGGCAAACTTGGAGAGGATCCAGGAATTGCACCAACGACAGATGACCGAGCTCCGACTACAATCGGACAACCAAGAAAATAGAAACAGGCATAACAACCTAAAGATACGTGGTATTCCTGAATCGGTCCAAGCTGAAGCGCTGCGCGCGATGGCAACTGAATTATTCAACTCTATGCTGGGGAGATCAGTGGAGGCGGAGATGATTATCGACAGGATTCATAGAGTGGCAGGCCGCTCGGCGGGGATCCTCAGGCCCCGAGAGATGATTTATTGAAAAGCCCAAACCCTTAAAAAACGATTCCCCAGCATCTAAAATTATTTTAAGTTTTTAGTCACTTATTATTCTTTCCCCCACTGGGCTGCAACTCTGTTAAGGACTTTAGGATATGGACGCCGCAATCTTGACTCAGAAGCATCACTGAGGAGAGGAGAATGGGATAAAGTACAGGGGGCGAGTTATAGATGTGCTTTGCTCAGACACAGCAGAGCTGGCGTCAGGAAAAGGTCAGCAGTCCCAGAATGCAGCACAGTCAGAAGGCTGCCTGACGTTCCATGAGACGCCATCTTGAATGTTTAAAGGCTCATAACATGCAGTAGATGCAGGTAGGGTGATTTTTAATGTGAGCAATCTGTATGTACAGGGTGTGGGAAACATATAAGATAGACTCTTATTCAGAGTGAAGGACCGCTTTAAGGAGGACATGCTTCGGGCCTGGGAGCGGGGCAGGTTCGAGTGGAAAGGGTCGCAGATCATGATCCTACCCGATGTGTCACGCCATACCCTGCAGATGAGACGTATGCTGCCGCCCCTCCTGGATAGACTGCGGGAGATGGGGGCCTCTTACAAATGGGGTCACCCCTTTCACCTTATAATTCGGAAGGATAATTCCACATTTGCGCTCAGGTCCAGGGACGATCTGCCAAGCATGTTTGACTTCTTGGGCATGGAGCCGCTGCCGCAGAGAGTCCCCCGACAGCCCAGGCAGATGCGGGGGCGTGGGGGGCGCCCCCCGAAGGAACCTGGTCCAATGAGTCCACTTTGATCTGTCGTCCCCGACCGCCTGGTGCTCCCCTCTACGGCCCCCGCCTATTTTGACGCTAGACATTTGAATGTGACCTGCTATAGGGGCACAGGACGGTTGATTACCAGGTCGGGGCACCCCCAGCTCTGCGTTGTGATGTTCTGTGGCCTACCACCTGGCGACTTTGGGAGCAAGACCGGGACTGTGAACATGGCCCCGGGTGGCCCCTAATGTGGCTCCCGTGGGTTGGGGGGCCCGTTTTCCCAGACACCCCTGAGACTGTCATGGTGGGGGGACGGGGGATGGCTTGACTGGACTGCCGGGATTGGCGCAGAGATCGGGGGGCAGGACACCGATCACCCACGCAATTGCTAAAGTTTTACTGTGTTTCTTTAATAGTATGACCATTGTGGGTTCTCTGGGCTTATACTGGTTGATGGGTCGGGGGGTAGGAGATCCGGAGTCGGGTGAGACACATCCAGGAGATAGTCGGAAAGGACGATTTCACCCTCTTTGGGGGGTTGGGTGCTATGCTGAGTTTGTGAGTGGGCTGTTGGGTGCTGGCTCCTTTGTTGCGAGGCCACTTTGCCCCAATAACCTTTCCACTCTATCCGGTGGGATACGTGACCCGCGGGATCGCGCAGACATCAGGGAGTTAGTTTTTCCCCATACTTTGTCACCCTCCTCTCTAAGGAGGAGGAGTTCTCTTTCCTACTCTTCTTAAACTCTCTCGCTCCTGGGCCTCGGACGGCTTCGTTTTTCTTTTCCTTTCTCTTTTCTCTCCTTTGAGACCCGGCTGCTGGGTGTGGGTTCTGGGGCCCCGGTGCTGTCTGGGCTCCACACCTACTTTATAGCAGATCGGTCCCCCACATTCCCTAAGTTCCCACTTCAATGGCTGGTTGAATATCCCCAAAAAACTAGCAAAAATTCTGTATGGCTTCCATAGAGAGAGGGTGGACATTGTCATGCTCCAGGAAAAGATGCCGACAATCAAAAATAAGTATTACGATAGGTGGAGTGGAGGCGGGCATAGGGTTCCTGCGCCTCTTTGAGTTTGCGGAGGGCATGCAAGCACCCAAGCTTAACAGATTTCATGGGGCTCCCCGGGCCCTTCAGGTACTGGACGTCTGGAGAGTTCTCCATGGGGGAGCGAGGGACTATACGTTCTTCTCCCACGCCCATAACTCATACAGTCGACTGGATTATTATTATTATTTCCTTAGTCACCACACGCTCACGTGTGATCCCGAGACCTCCATTGGACAGATACTCTGGTCCGACCACGCCCCGGTTTTCTTGAACCTCCCATTCCTAGGCGCTCCCCCCAGGCACTGCACTTGGCGTCTCAGGAATACCCCATGTTTGAGTGAGATTAAGACCGCTATTGCAAATTTCTATTCAGACCACTGCAATGATGAGACTCCACTGTCGTTGCAGTAGGCGGCACTCAAGTGCGTGCTAAGCGGGATCTTCGTCAAGCACGGGCCTCGGCTTAAAAAGGAGCGAGCACAGGAGATCAAAACCACCCTGGAGCGCATCCATGAATTAGAAGGGGCTCTCAAGGCTTCCCCCGACCACGCTGACCTGAGAGAGAGTTATTGGAGGCCAGGCAAAAGCTGAGAGGGTTATACAATCAATGTTTTCTCAGATACAGGGATAGGGGTAGAGCACGCTTCTATGAGCACTCGGATAAGTGCAGTAGGATGCTGGCTCAGTCCCTCCCTCCAAGGCAGGGCTGCGCATTTAAACCCACCTTTAGAGACGAAGATGGGAGGGAGGTCCTTAAGACTCCTCTGTTAGCAGGTGAATTTCAAGCTTTTTACTCCAAGCTCTACAATATTGGGGACACCCGGGAGCAGGGGGTCTCAGCTGGACCTGAGCGAATCCTTGGTGGATTATATTGAGGAGTCGGCACTTCCTCCCATTGCCCTGGAAGAGAAGGAATCACTGGAGGTCCCCTTTAAACTGGAGGTTAATAGGGCTATCAAGGGATCCCCGGTGGGCAAAAGTCTGGGTCCAGATGGATTTACCCCTAGGTTTTACAAAACATTGGGGGCTCTGGTCGCCCCTTCCTGACTAAAATGTTTAATTCGAGTGGTTGCCCTTTTATTCTGGAGGCACATATTGCAGTTATTCTGAAGCCAGGTAAGGATTGGACCCTGCCCGGAAACTACAGACCAATTTCATTAATAAATATTGATATAAAACTCTATGCTAAAATCCTTGCATCCAGGCTACAGCCCCTACTTCCCTCTCTTGTCAGTAAAGACCAGGTGGGGTTTGTCACTGGGAGAGAGGTGAGAGACAATGTGATTAAAACAATTTCCCTGATGCATCACGCCCAGACACAGGCGATCCCAGCCTGTATTCTGTCGGTGGATGCTGAGAAAGCCTTCGACAGGGTGTACTGGGGATTTCTCTGGGCCACTTTGACTCGGCGGGGATAGGTCCGATTATGTGGGATAGAATTATGGCCCTGTACCATGACCCCACTGCGAGGGTTAAAATCAATGGCTCCCTCTCAGCCCCATTTAATATAAGGAACGGGACTCTGCAGGGATGCCCTCTGTCCCCCTTGCTCTACGTCATGGTCATGGAACACCTCGCCAATGTTTTAAGGGCTAACCCTTCCATTAAGGGTATCACCTGTGGGGAGGGGGAACATAAGCTGGCACTTTTCGCAGACAACCTCCTCATGTATATAACTTCGCCACATACCTCCCTGCCCTCTATTATTGCGGAATTCGAACGCTTTAGTGAACTCAGCAACTTCAAAGTAAATTTTACCAAAACAGAGGTCCTAAATGTCTCTTTGGGTACGCATTCCCAACATCTTCTCCAGGCCAACTTCCCGTTTAAGTTGCAGAAGGAGGCCATAACGTACCTGGGGATTCAAGTACCCACGGATCTGGGAAAATTATTCAAACGCAACTATGCCCCGCTCCTGAATAGTACAACAAATAACCTAAAATCTTATAGTAAAAAACAATTCCCGTGGTTAGGGCGAATCAATATTTTGAAGATGGACATCCTACCCCGTTTTCTTTACCTGTTTCAAGCCCTTCCGATTGCCCCAGAGCCACAGGGTTTCTTCAAATTATTACAGGATGCCTTCTTTAAGTTTGTTTGGGATAACAGGAAACCCAGGGTGAGAAGAGCTACGTTGTGTAGACCCAAGTGTGATGGGGGTTGGGGGTCCCCGATCTCAGGGCGTACCACGCTGCGGCAGTATTGGTGCAAATGTCGGACTGGTTCCATAACAAGGAAAATAAAACCCGGGTCACTATTGAAAACAATATTTCAGGGGGGGATTGCTTGACATGGCAGAGTAGAGACACGCTGGGAAGGAGCTTCGTACCCAGAACAAGCAGAGCCGAGGCAGAAAGAGCTGGCAGGACTCCCAATCTACATGCCCAGACGGGGGAACAGCGGGGAGCATCGAGGAGAGGCAGGACACAGACGATACCTGCTTTGTTCGAGGCCCAGAGGCATCACGGGCAGAGAGCCGGCTGCGGGGAAGATGGCGGCGAGAGAGGAGGCACACACACGTGGGCGCGAGATCGCGGTGCTGCAGACTGAAGACTCCGGCTGCACACGAGCTACTGCTGAGGAGCCACCCGCTCACGGAGAAAGACGCAAGGAGGAGGGGGGAGCCCTCCCCATCGCAGAGGCAGAACGGCGGCGGTGTGAGAGACCGCGGATGACAGCAACGGCGGAGGTACACTGCGAGGCGGGCGGGGGGGGGGGTCATTCTCACTTCCTGATCTCCCCCGGCCAGTCCCCATACCAAAGTGGCAGAGGTCCCGCTCAGCTCACCACCAAGCCAGACAGGGGGAGTTACAGATGGGGGAGGAGGCAACACAGCGCCCTGCGCCAGTACATCCGCCGCACAAATGACAGAGCGACACCACGAGGGACCCATGCATGGGAGTACATACAGCCCAGACTCCCCTCCACTGGGCCTATTAAAGGGAATCCCGACAATCGCGTGGGCAGAGCTATGCCTCACCACATATCACGGGGCCTCCATCCAGCACCAGCTCTCTAGCAGGCACCCCATCACCACCACTGAGTCCCCAGCCCTCTTGGCAGTGCCAACCAGAGTCCCCACCCTGCAGTCCCATGGGGGAGCCGACAATCCTGGGGGCATCCTCCGCCCCATGTGGCGTCTGGAGGGAGGACTCGGACCTCTCAGCGCAAGGGATCCAGAGGAGGAGCAAACACCCGGTTTCACATACAGCCCCAGACCCAGCTCCATTGGGGAGAAGACTAACAGAGGCGTCTGTCCCAAGCCCACCACAACATGCCACGTGCGACATTAGGCGCTTTCACCTGCAGAGTCCGCCGGCTGCTCTACCTCTGGATCTACTATCACACTCTATTGCGGAGGCAGTAAGAGTCAATATCAAGGAGGCCCTACGCAGGCTCCCAACGCGTGGGGACTTTGACGGATACGTCTCCAGAATGGAGGGCACCATCAAGAGAGAGTTAGCGGACCTGCAGGGCTCGGTGGCAGAAGTCACAGAGAGGATGGATGGGGTAGAAGCCTCGCATAGAGCCCTGGAGACACGCGTGACGGAGTTACAACAGCAACAGGATTGGAACATACACCTCCTAGCCAACCTAGCCCTGGCCCAGGACGATGTGGAGAACAGGAGCCGCAGGAATAACCTGTGCCTCCGGGGAGTTCCTGAGTCGGTCGAGTCGCGGGATCTGTCGGAGGTGGTCATCTCTATCTTCCAACGAACTCCTTGAACTCCCCAGTACAAACCACATAGAACTGGACCGAGTGCACAGAGCCTTAGGCCCCCGGCCACAGGATCTGAACAGGCCTAGAGACGACATATGCAGAGTTCATTTCTTTAAAATAAAAGATCTACTTCGACATGCCTGGGAGAAAGTTCCGGTCCGATGCAAAGGCGCACAAGTGATCATACTTCAGGATCTCTCAAGAAGGACACTTCAGATGAGAAAGCTCCTAAGGCCCCTGCTGGAAATCATCCTGAGGCAGGGGGCATCTTATAGATGGGGGCACCCTTTCCAGCTCCTGGTCCGGAAGAGGGGAGGCCTCTTCGCCCTCAGGTCACCTAGCCAACTGCCGGACTTATTCCACTTCCTGGAAGCTGAAAACGTGGACGTCCCGGACTGGACAATCCCTGACCTGGCCATTTACAACGGTCAATTGCCGCAACGCCCGGGAGGAGGCCCCAGAGGAGAAAGAAGAGGCGTGAGGGGCCGCAGAAGATGAAGACCCGTGGTCCCGGTCCCCCGCGGTGCCCCCGGCCGGCCACATAACACTAATCAGTGCTGCCCCTGCCAACATTTGATCCGGTGGCGGGCGGGGGGGGGGCTCGGGGCCTTGGGACACTGGGATCTGCCCCCCACTTCGGTCTTTGACCCGGCTGCTGGGCTTGGGCCCGGACCCCCCGCCTTTATCTGGTTTCGCTTGTTACTGTTGTTGATTTATTTGCAAATTTGTTAAGAGTTTTTTGCTTAGAATTAACCATATTAACTTAATACATGAGTTGGTGCCCCCTATGGGCCCCTGTCGGGACTGCTACTGCGTTGAGTTGCCGGGCGAGACGATGGCCAGGTCTGCGTCCCCTGCCCATATGCGGTGGAGTTTATAGCTCATGGGGTGTCTCTGCTGGAGCATGCCTCGCTAGGGAACTACAATCAGGGTGCGGCTCCCAACCTTTTGTACGCAAGCCTAGTCTTCCAACACCTGGTGCACCCTTCTGGGGAAGCTTCTTGGCCTTCCTCAGACGGGAACGGACCTAGCACAGGGCATACCAGCCCTAGGACGAGGGACTTACCTTGTAGCCCTCTCCGCTTAGTGCTTAACAAAAATGCACCATATCCGGACCCCACTGTTTGGCGGGTAGCCGGCAGACTACTTGCTAGTCCTTAATTCACCCTATTATTTGTGTATACCTCCCCAAACCCTTACCCACTGTCCCTCAGGGCACAGTACTTCCCCCTACGACACTCACCCCCCCCCCACTAACTCCTAACTACCCATCCCCCTACTGTTGGCGTGTGGGACTGGATACGGGATAAGTGGTACTACTGATCAGTGGCACCTGGAAACCTCTACCCCCCCCCCCCCCCCCCCCGGGTGCTTTGGTCAACATGGGTCCAATAACAATTGTCACTCTGAATGTGAAGGGGCTTCACACCAGAGAAGAAAACAATCCTGGGACAGGAGTTAAAAAGATGTAAAGCGAAGGTTCTTTTCCTACAGGAGACACATTTCAAAAGAGATGCGGCTCCTAGACTCTGTAGTAAATAGTTCCCGCACGTGTTCACCAGCTGCGCGGTAGATTCCAAAAAGAAGGGAGTAGCGATCATGATTGCAAGAGACATACCCTACGTATCTAAAGAGGTCTGGCAAGATGAATCTGGAAGGGTGGTATTAGCTAAAGGGCTGATTAACCAAAAAATGTACACGTTGGCTTCAATATACGTACCAAATCAAGGTCAGATCCAATTCCTAAGGCACACGCTGAATAGGATAGAAAAGTTTATGGAGGGAGAAGTAATAGGGGGGGGACTTTAACCTAACTATAGAGCCCTTACTAGACTCCTCAGCGGGAAGGCCAGCGATCTCCCTATTGGCCCTGAGATCTCTGAAGAAGAGACTGCACGGTATGCAGCTGGTGGACACGTGGCGCGTTAGAAACCCTAGGGCACGAGATTATTCCTTCTATTCAAATGTTCATGGGACATACTCCAGGCTAGACTATATCTGGATTTCAATCAGCCTACTGAGCCTAGCTACTGGAGACGGGATTTACCCGACCTCCTTCTCTGATCATGCCCCGGTGTTTCTTGATCTCAATCTCATAGACAGACCCCCGCATCTTGGAGACTAAACGAATCTCTCCTCCAAGATGCAGTTGTGACTCAAGACATAAAGGAGGGCCTAGAGGCTTACTTTAGAGTCAACGACAACGGGGAGGTCTCACCACTGACACTATGGGAGGCACATAAAAGTGTGATAAGGGGACTCCTGATAAGTCACGGAGCAAGGCTTAAAAAAGAAAGGTTAACCCAACTAGCGAAGCTCACGGAGAAGGTCAAGGGCCTGGAGTTGTTCCATAAACAGTCCGAGGCAGCAAGAGTGCTCGGAGAGCTGACCCAGGCTAGGGAGGCTCTCAATGCCCTACTGAGACAAAAGGCCAAACATGTCATTAGGAGATGCAAGCGCACATTTTACGAGTACGGCAATAAGAGTAGTACGCTTTTGGCCAGGGCTCTTAGACAACAGCAATCCCAGAAACGTCATAGCCGAGATACTGGACAGCACCCAAGAGGCACAGCATACCACAGAGGCGATAGCAGAAACTTTCAGATCTTATTATTCGGACCTGTACGGTCTTGGGACGGGATCGGCGGCGCAGACACGCCCAGGTAGAATGGAGGAGTACATAGGGGGCTCCGGCATGCCAACAATCGCAGGTTGCAGCATCTCTGGAGGGCTCAATTGGGATGGAAAAATTACTAGAGGCGATCAAGCAGACTCCGTTGGGAAAAGCCCCAGGGACGGATGGGTACTCAGTTAAGTACTATAAAACATTTGTTTCATTACTAGGCCCACGTATGGTAAAGGCCTGGAACTCTATTACAGACCCAGGGGCACCGGGCTCATTCTCAGGCAGGGATCTGGAGGCACACAGTTCTGTCCTATATAAACCAGGAAAGGACACACTGTCATGTAAGAGCTACCACCCCATCTCGCTCCTCAATGCGGACCTGAAGCTATACGCCAAAATCTTGGCCTATAGACTGGCCCCAGTAGTGGCCCAGGTGGTACACCTGGATCAAACAGGTTTCGTGTTGGGAAGGGAGGCCAGGGACAATGTGGTACGTGCACTCAACGCAATATACACGGCGCAAAACTCTAGCATACTTATGATGCTCTTATCCACAGACACAGAAAAGACCTTTGACAGGGTGAGCTGCCCTTCTTGAAGCCCTGTACACAGTGCCCTCCGCTAGAGTTAAGATAAATGGACATCTCTCTGCCCCGGTGCCGATCCGCAGCGGAACCAGACAGGGCTGTACTCTATTCTTAGTATACAGTACGTCCTGCTCCAGATAGATTACTTACACTCGTGTATTACTCCACCAGATGGCGCTGGACAGCAGAGACATCGAAAATGGGCTCCTCCCGGCCCCTCAAATACCCAGGGACCTCCCACAATCCCCAGATCTTCTCTGTAGTCTGGACTGCGAAGTACAAGAAGATGGCTCTCTCTACTCGCAGGTGAGCGGGGCTATTAGCCTGCAGCCCTGTAGGACTATTCCCACCCCTTCCATCAGTAATTGCCTCCCAGCCTTGGCTGCGCTGGTCGGGTGATGGTAGGCAGCACCGCTGTTAAATGCTTAGGAGCGCTGCTCCACTGCAACCCCCCACCAAAGGGTAGGTGGTACAGGCATATGGTGAGCCTCTATGGCATGCCCCTCCCGCACTATTGCCCCTTGCCCCTGTCTATCGGTGGGCCCTGTTAAGTGGCCGCTGTCCTCCCTCACTGTCCTTGTAGCTTTCGGGGGAGGGGGGGTGTGTGTATATATGTGTATTGGCTTTTATGCTTCACTACATTATGCTTGGTGTCGGTCGCCGCGCTGACTTGTTTTCACTTATTGTGCCTTGAAATTGCCGCCGCGCGCGCTTTCCTGTATTCCGTGCTTTGGCGGCGGCGTTACCTCAGGCGCCGGTGTGCCGTCATTGGCTGCTTGTCACGTGTATGGCTTCGCGCTCTTCGGGTTGGCGGGGCCTATCTTTGACGCGTTCCGCGTCACTGTTCATGCGGGCCCGCCCCTCGAGGTATACAGACGCCATTTTTTTGCTTGGTTCCGGCTGCTGCATGACGGGCTTCTACCTACCGCGGTCCGTGAGTGCCCTCGTGGGTGGCTTTATTACCGCTGTTAATTATTGTATACTTACGGCTCCCCTTTGATTATGTCTTTCAGACGGGCGAACTCTCTTGGCTTCTCCCGGCCCTAATCCCTCTATTTAGTTGATTAACTTGTGAGATCTAGTGTTAATTACTCCCACTTCCCTAGCGGGTTATTGGGGTATCCCGGGTTGATTTATAGCGTTAATCCCTATCGGCCCATTGTTCCGCTATAATCACCATATGGAGGCTTCTCAGGATAATGTGCTTGGGGTTACTTTGGGACAAGCCCGGCTGTGTGTAGCTTGTGGGGTGTCCCCTATTAGCGCTGACAATGTGCGGGTCTGTGTACCTTGTGCCGAGCAGGTGCTTGCGCTGCAATCTGGCCTTCCAGTGGCTGAGTCTGCGATTCGTTTCTCCTCACCTATTCCCCCAAGCTTAAATCTCACTCCTACTGTGTTGCATACAAGTGTGGAGTCTCAGCCTGATGTGTCTTCTAGACTGGCTAGTGTTGAGAAGTTGATTGCTAATACCTTGGCGCGTAAGGCCTCTGCAAAAAAGCGGCACTTAACTCCTGATGTCACTCTTTTCCCTATGGAAGCTGAGGAGTTTTTGGAACTGTCTGGCTATACCCCTTTGGAGGAAGGGGAGCTATTCTCGGACTCAGGGTCATCTGATGAGAGGCCCAGGGGTCATTATGATTCTGGCTCTGACTCCTGGGCCCCGGATGATACTGATAGACTGTTGGCTCAGATTTTTGAGGTTCTGTCTATCTCTCCCCCTGTTGCGGCCCCCAGGAAACGGGGGGAACTTTTTCATACTGCTTGGAATTTCCTGAGCAAGCACATTTCAATAACCTTGTGCTCAAGGAATGGGAGCATCCCAGTAGACTTCCCGGTGTACCTAAGAGTTGGGATAGGAAGTATACCTTTCCTGCTGATGTGGTGAAGTGTTGGTCATCCCCTCCTGAATTGGATGCCCCGGTCCTAGGGTTATCTAACACCTCTGTCATGCACTCCCCTGACTCTACTACCCTGCGGGATGCTGAGGACCAGCGCATTGATCAGCTGGCGTCCCATGCCTTTGCATGTGTGGGGATGGCGCTACGCCCGGTCTGTGCCTCTGCCATTGCAGCTGTGGCTTTTAGGACCCTGCTCAGAAGTATCCTTGATGGTGCCCCTAATGATGTGTCTAGTGAGGAGTTTAATGCACTCTCTCGTTGTGATGTTTTTGTGACGTTTTTGTGACTTATGGCCTCTCTGCCTTGGATGACACCATTAGAATGTGTGGCAGAACCTCTGCCCTTGTGGTGGCTATACGCCACTTGGTTTGGCTGCGCCAGTGGGCTGCTGACAAGAAAGCCCTCACTGGTTTTTCCTTCAAAGGACTTTGCCTGTTTGGGGACCGCCTGGACCTATTTGCTACGGGAGGCAGGTTACCCCAGCGCAGGCAGCATTCTTGGCCCTTTCGGGGTCAGGGCTCCTTTTCCTCCCCCTACCGTGGTGCTAGACAAGGGAGGGGGGTTTCCTTTACTGGGGCCCAAGGAGATTTCTGGGGTAGGGGCAGAGGACGGGGACGCCCTGGCTCCTCCTGGGGCTCCAAGCTTAAGTCCTCTCCCAAGCCCCCTCAGGCTTGATGGGATGCCCTCACCCATCTGGGTGGGGGGACAGCTTCAGCACTTTGCTCACGTCTCAAGGCTTCATGTCTCAGACCGGTGGATTCAGGAGGTAGTGTGGTAGAGTTTGCTGTCTGCCCCCCTCCCCCCCCAAGGTTCATCAGATCCCGGATTCCTCAGGACCCTGTGTAAGCGCAGGATCTAGTGCAGGCGGTGCAAAGCCTTCTGGAGCTGGGGGTTATCTGCAAGGTCCCTTTAAGAGAAAAGGGCTCTTCACAGTGCCCAAAAAAGATGGGTCAGTCAGGCCCATCCTGGACTTGAAGATCCTCAACAAATTTGTCAGGTGCAGGCGCTTTCGCATGGAAACTCTGCGCTCTGCCATCAGTTCCCTGCACCCATTACGTCTGTGGACAACAAAGATGCTTACCTTCATATTCCTGTATTTCCAGGTCCTCAAAGGTTCCTCAGGTTCGCTCTGGAGGATCAACACTACCAATTTGTGGCATTGCCTTTTGGTCTCACTTCAGCTCCCAGGGTGTTCACCAAGGTGCTGGCAGGAGTGATGTCTCTGCTCAGTTTTAAGGGCATCCGCGTGCTGCCCTACCTGGACAACATTCTCATCACTTCCCAGTCTCTACATCAGGCAGAGTTGGATACTTAGCTGGTAGTGTCCACCCTGGAGTCCTTTGGCTGGGTGATCAACCATCCCAAGTCTTCTCTGTCTCCCTCCTTGGTGACTTCATTCCTGGGAATGAATCTGGATACAGTTCAGGCAAGGATTTTTCTTCCTCAGCAGAAGGTGGACTGATTGTGCAGGTCCAGTTCCTGCTATCTTGTCGTCATCCCTCCATCAGGCAGGGAATGCAGCTGGTGGGCCTGATGGTGGAGTGCTTCGAAGTGGTCCCTTATGCTCAGTTCCACTTGAGGCCTCTGCAACTCCACCTCTTGTCAGTATGGGACAAGGACCCTGCATCCCTGGACCGGGTCTTTGCCCTTTCCCCCCTGGTCAGGCGGTCACTTTCGTGGTGGCTGGACTCCAGGAACCTGTTGGGGGGCAGATCCTTTCTGACCCCCTCCTGGGAGACGGTCACCACGGATGCCAGTCTGTCAGGTTGGGGGGGTTTCTGGAAGTCCCTGCAGTTCCAGGGGAGGTGGGGCCCTCAGGAGGCCCACACACCTATCAACGTCTTGGAGCTGCGGGCGATCAGGTTGGTTCTGGCTCAGTTGACTCATTACCTTCGGGGCCTGCCTGTTCAGGTGTACTCGGACAACCAGACGGCAGTTGCCTACATCAATCATCAGGGAGGGACCCGGAGCAAGAGGGCCCTCCAGGAAGTGTCTCTGATCCTGACCTGGGCGAGGGCCAATGTTCCCTGCATATCAGCGGTGTACATTCTGGGGGTGGAAAATCTGCTGTCAGACTTTTGATGGGGTTTATATGTCAAAAAAGGAGGGCAAGAGTCAAACGGCAGCTATTGTGTAAACCCAAACACAAGGGGGGCATGGCGATGCCAGACATCAAATCATATTGGGTGGCTTCTCACCTACAGAGGATATGCGAGTGGCATACTTGCAAAGAAACGAAGAGGTGGGTCCAATTAGAACTCGCCCTGGCACCGGCTCCACTGGACACGACAGTCTGGAATAGAGAGACACGCATGCCGAAGATGAGAACCCACCCAACACTGGCTTCCACACTGGGGGTCCTGCGTGACCATAGGAACCAATCAGAAATTTCTCCTTGGCCCTCTCCTATGATCGCACTATTAGACAACCCCCTCCTCCTGACTAACTGCACTAGGGAAGACCTTAGGGAATGGGGAAAGGTAGGACAGCTGAGAGGCAGCGATCTGATAACGGAGGGAGGGTGGGCCTCCCTGGGTGAACTAAGAACCAAGTTAGCGATCGGTGACCTGGACCCCTGGACACTTCTTGGCCGGGATTCCGAAAAGAGAACATCAGGGGGCACACAGAGTTCGAGAGGCTTTGCTTGGGGGGTCAGCCATACCCACATCTGATCTCCAAACTATACTCACTCCTCATAAATGAGCGGGTTGGGCCCCCAACATTCCGGAGAGATTGGGAGTTTGACTTAGGTAGAACAATGGCGGAGGAAGAGAGGAGAAAAATTGCAACTTTGGCCCACAAGTCCTCGGTAGCCACGAGAATCCAGGAGGTCAATTATAAATTGTTGACATGCTGGTATTACACCCCTGATAGATTGGGCAAGATGTATGGCGCAGCGGACCCAAGCTGCTGGAGATGCGGGGAGAAGCGGGGGACCCTGTTCCACATACTCTGGACGTGCCCCAGGATTCAGAAATACTGGGGGGCGGTCCTGCCCATTTTCTCGCAGCTTACGGGGTCGCAATTGCAGGAGGACCCAACCCAGATTCTACTCCACTCAACAAGGGTCCCAACGGGGAAGTACAAGAGAACCCTGCCGGTCCACCTTTTAAATTGGACCGGCAGGTTTTGGAAACAAAAAAAAGCCCCCTCCGTTAGGGATTGGGTGAAGGAGGTTATGAATGTCAGGGAAATGGAAGATCTGACTCTATCGCTACATGATAGGGATGAGCAGTACATGGCTACCTGGCTGATCTTTGAGGTATCTGAAGATTTTAGGAACCTGTTTGAGCGATGTGCTCTGGGCCGTGTCCGCGCGGCCGAACCGTCTTAATTAGCATAGGCAGAATAGAAGTTTAACTAACTGGAGGGATGTTACTTAAAGATAGGCCGAGGTGAGATCCCGGTCTAGGTCCGTGTCCCACACGCCATACCTACCCCCCCCTCATTACCCCATTCCTCAACCTACCCACACCCTCGTGTTTTAGCCCTTCCTTACTGAGTCAGGCACCAGGACGCACCTGGCACCGGAAAGTACTGCCCTTCCTACAGAGGGTAATGTGGTTGAATACATGTGTTCCATGTGAGGTGGGCGCCACCCACCCCAGATGGGCTAGAGCTACATGGCGTTTATCAGTAGAGAACAGGGACAGCTCTATTAGAGATTTTGCACTCCCATGAAAGGTCTGAAACTGAGAATCCTCTGCAATTTAATGTGTAACAGTGATAGAACCTGTTTCACAGCCGAAATGATATACATGCTTGTAAATGTTGCTCCTGACTGCCTTCTCTCCTCACCCTTTGTGTCCTGTCTCTGTGTGTCGATATGTTTGTAATGTTTAATAATGCAAAATCTTTAAATAAAGAATATAAAAAAAAAAAAAAACGATATTTCTCCGATCAGTCTGACAGCCTTGCCGTGGGTGGATCCCTCTCATCGGCCCAGAAGGGACGTGCTTCCTTACCTAGTTGGTCCCTTGCTGACAGTATGGGACAGGCTTCTGAGTGGGTGACCTCCCAAGACACAAGAATGAGAGATGTGGTCTCGGGATATGGCCCTCCTTCCCTCAGCGATCTCCGGATGGAGGGCGGAGGAAGGAAAATCGCTTAGTTCCTGCATGCTCAATTGGTAGCTTTTATTAACTCGCACCCACCCGAGACAGACTTCTCTTGGCCCCTCGCAGCTATGGAAACTTTATTAAGAGCTTCAACCCCTCCCCAACACACAATCTCTGTATTATACAAAGTTCTCCAAGAAGGGGGGGGATCGGGAGTTACCCTAATTTTGCAGGAGATGGGAGGAGGAGCTGAGCCAGACATTTGAGATGAGAGACTGGAGTCCCCCCCCCCCCCCCCCCCCCAGGTGAATTGAAGACCCTGATTGACTGAACTAGGCGTCAGGTGAGTTTTTATTTTTCTCCAAGTCATCCTTTAGCATGACCACATGGACAGATGGCCTCTACCCCTGGGAGGAAACACAAACTGAAACAGAGGTTAAAAGCCCCACCCCTTCCTCCCCGCCTCAGTTCTTTGTGTTTCCTTCCTGGAAAACCACTGGACAGAGTGAGCTAAGATGTGTTTGACTTAGGCCAATTTTTTATTTTAGTTTGTTTTTCTCTTTTACTTCAGGCCATCAGAGTAATAGTCACGACTGGGTTAACATCACGGCCGAAGGGCATGAACTGCAAGAACAAAGGCTGCCTTCCTCCAATCCAGACACACAGACTGTTTGATAGACATTAGATATCCTACTATCTAGTCGAATTCTTCTAAAGTCGAATATCATACCTTCAAGAGTTATTTCTTTTCTGGGAATGTCTTTAGACATGTCTTAGGCAAAAGTGTTTTTTCCAGAACAGAAGAGACTTTTACTCCAGGCCAGGGGTACAGGGTCTCTTGTCTTGCCCTCACCCGACGATTCAGATATGTCTGTTGGGCCTGATGGTATCTTGGTTGAGGCAGTACCTTTTTGCACAGTTTCACACAATACCCCTGGAATTGCTCACAATCTGGGATCGAGACCCACAGACTCTGGATCACTCTTTTTGCATGACATATTCAACAAGGCAGTCTCTAGCCTGGTGGCAGAGTTCTCAGCCTCTTAAGGTCGGCAGATCCTTCCTTTCAGTACAGTGGAAGATCATCACCACTGATGCCAGCCTAACTGGTTGGGGGCGTGACATGGAGTCACAAACAATCCAGGGACATTGGAATCCGAAGGAGAGCAGACGCTCCATAAATATCCTGGAACTGAGAGCGATTCTTTTGTGACACAGCATCCCATCTGAGGGAACATCCTGTCTGGATTCAAACAGACAATCAGATGGCGGTGGCATATATCAACCACCCTGGGGGCACCAGAAGCAGTAAAGCCCTCATGGAAGTGAGACAGATTTTACTTTGGGCCAAGAAACAGGTTCCATGCATCTCAGCTGTACACATACCTGGAGTGGCTGTAACTTTTGGGTTACAGCTCATTCTACACAAGCTTGGTCTTCAGTTCATACATTTACCAAATTTTAAAGGGTAGATGTCAGAGCCTCGGCAGATGCCGCGTTTGGTAGGAAGGTATTACAGACAGTAGTAAGCTAGAGGTTTGATTTTGGAATGACTTGCTCTTTCATTTAATACTTGAGATCCCACCCTGTAGTAAGAGCATTGCATTTGGAGGTCCCATTCGTGACTTAATGCTGACAGCCTTAAGTGGATTAGAAGAGAAATTACAATTCTGTGATTCTCACCTATAGAATAGTTATCTCTTCTATATCCACTCCAGACCACCAGACCCTCCCTTTATGAAAAGTTACTATATCTGTTCTTCAGATGCCTAGTCCTAGTGGAGAGTGTAGATGTAAATAGTTGGTCAGGTTAGTTGTTCAGGTCAAGCTAGAGAATAATTTCCTAGTCTCCAACAAATACGTAGGGATTCTTAGGATGCCTTATCCTCCCGGGCCTCTGTGTCTACTGCTTTTCAGTTACTGGATTGTGAAGGTGCAACCAGAAGTATATAGAGGCCAGGAGGAGCCACACCTTTCTGTCCTGCAGTCCAAGCCCTTTGGTCAAGAGTTAACCCATTCCTGACTGAATGCTGACGGCCTGGAGTGGATACAGATAAGAAAAAAATTCTACAGGTGAGAATCACAAAATTGTTTTTGATTCGCTCAAAGTATCTCAAAGCTTGGCATCTAAAATCTATCCTTAATGCTATTTTATAGATTTAATACCCTTTTTGTCTAGAATATTACCTATTCTATAAAATCCCTTATTTATCCACCATCTAGACTGGTTTGTCCTGTTACCTGGTATAAACCTGTGGTTACCATATATCAGAGCCAGTGCTGTATGATGTGACATAAGCCCATTAGATGATGCCACGGAGTCCCTTAATAATAAGTGTGAATGGGGGGGTGGCAGAATTGTAGGTCTTTCTTGGCTAGTGATCCACATTAACAAGTCTATTGGGGTATTAGGGCAAGGCAATTGCTTTATCTTCACCCACTTTGGTCTCTGTCTTTTAGAGAATATAGTTGATATTTGAGAGATCCATGCTTTGTTAGATTAGGTGTCCCTGAGCCACCCTGTGTTTTGGGAGAGTATAAGGTATGATGGATAATTTGCTTAGGTTTCTGAAATACATTTTTAAAGTGATATTGAAGTATTAAATTCTGAATGTGAAAGTGTTTACGTATATTACATGATTATTATTGTAACTAGTGTGGGGGTGGGGATAGAAGGGCATTGCAGACTGGCTTGTCCAAAGCCCAAAACCCCACATTAGCGGTTATATCTTTTTGTAACTTATTGGATGTCAGCCCAAACTAATTCTTATATATTGTTTTTAGCTTTTATTTTGCAGCTTGGCCTGGGGGGGGGGGGGGTTAAAAGACCATTTTGGGTGTCTTCAAAGTGGGACAGTCCCACAGTAAGTTAAGTTGGGATGGTTTAGGGGGACATAGATCAAATTGTATTTCATTCCAAGACCCCCTCAGGGTTGATTTGCTGTATATTTCCTGATAGATCTTTAAAAGTGGATGTATCAGAGGTTAGTCACAGCTCGTGTTTTATTTGCAGGTGCCTGGTCATGGACGAGGTGATGAGATTATTAGCACTTTTCCCTCGCCTCAGATACTGTTGGCACAGCGTGCACATGACTTGTGTCTTGTCATCTGTGCACTGCTTGACAAAAATGCCACGGTGGTGAGATCCTTTGAGGCTGCTTTGGTGTGCTCACTACCTGGGTGTGGTGGACAGTAGTGGCAATGGGCTGACCGCTGAGGGCTTGCACCCTTCTGACTCTTCTGCTGTCTACCCGTGTTACCAGCACCTCTTCCTCCAAACTCTAAGGGCCTTAAGTCTATTTTGGGTCTAGAACCTTGTTGTCACCCCTGGCATGGTCTTTCACCCACTCCTCCTGCTAGATTCCATCTTGGCCTTAACATTGCAGAAAGCTGCAGCAGTCGCCATTAGGGTTTCATCATCATTGTAGGTGCTCTGCGATGGTCCACTGGCCTCTTTCTCATCCTCCAACAGAAGTTGTTGGGCATCTGGGAACCCTAGGTATGCGACAGGGGCAGGTGTTTAACCCACAGTATCTCAGCTAGGAGTGTTGTCATAGAGTATTAGTGACTCCATGATTTGTGTCTGGGGCGGCCTTGCTGATTTGAAGGAGGGTAAGGAGGAGGGCTCAGCACTCTCAGCAGAAGCGGAGTGGGTGGAAGACAATCCCACGGAACTGGTAACACTGCGTGCCATATAATCTAAGACTGCCTCAACTTGTTTTGGCCTCCTCCACTCTGGCAGCATTATTGGGGCCTACAAAAATACACTCCAAACCCTAGCACCTGCTTTCACCAGAGGAAGGTGTAGCAGATAAGGATGAAACGCGTCCTCTTCCTGCAGCAGCACCACAGCCACATCTCTGCCCTTTTATTTGTGGCTTTCTGCATTGTTAGAAATTTGCAGTTACAGTGGCCCTAAATGAATAATTAAAAAAAAATGTAACAGTAAAATTATCCTCACGAGTGGGCACTCCTCTAATATTTGTTATTAAACAGCAGTGACCCTTTAATGACCTGAACAAGTGGGCACTACACTAATATTTGTTATTAAGCAGCAGAACCCCAAGTGGCCTGAACAATTGGTTGCTCCTAATATTTATAATTAAATAGCATTGGCTTTCAGGTGGCCTGAACAAGTGGACACTCCACTCATACTTGTTAAACATCAGTGATCTCAAAGTGGCCTGAACATGTGGACTACTTTATTAAACATAAATGACCCTTAGGTTGGCTCAACAAGTTGATACTCAACTACTAGCTGTTGTTAAACACAATGACCTTTATGTGGCCTGAACAAGTGGACACTCCACTCATACTTGTTAAACATCAGTGATCTCAAAGTGGCCTGAACATGTGGACTACTTTATTAAACATAAATGACCCTTAGGTTGGCTCAACAAGTTGATACTCAACTACTAGCTGTTGTTAAACACAATGACCTTTATGTGGCCTGAACAAGTGGACAGTCAATTACTATTTGTTACTTTACACAATTGACCCTCACATGGTCTGAACAAGTGGACACACACACAGTGACCCTCACTCTAGCCGCCGTCCCTTACGAACTGCTCTAAATAGAACAATTTTTTTAAAACAACTCCCTCATCACTCCAGCTAATGGCCCTAAAAAAGACAATTTTTTCTAATATTCCACTCCAGGGCATCGGTGAGTCAGATATAAATGGGGTTAACTCTCGTCTGAAGGGCAGGGCTGCAAGACAAAAAAGTGTGGTTCCTCCCTATTTATACTTCTGGCTGCTCTTCACAATCCAGTTTAATTCTTGCAGTTGGGCTGGACTGCAAATGTTGTGCTTGGATTTATTTTCCTCCTAGATCTTTTTTTTTTTTTTCTTGTATAGGTTTTTGTTCAGGAAGCAGGGGATTTAACCCTTTCTGCCAGGCCCTTACGGTCCGCTAATCTGGTGGACCCACCTATGCTTCCTGGAGGCGGTTAGGCCGTTAGCATCGGATCAGGGAGATTTAAAGGTAAGGGTAAGCATCAAGGGCACTGCGGGTTGTCACTTCATTTTATGAGATGGTGCCCCCTGGGGTTGCCCCCTTCTAATAGGGAAGGTTTTTTATTTGATGAGCCTGCAAGGGGTGGGAACCATGGAAGAGTCTCCTTTGCCTGTTCCTTTCACAATGTTCTGTTTTGTTTATTTTATGTTTGGAGGTGAAGGGCTGTTACTAGGATGGAACCTTATTTTTCAAAAATCCGCGCCATGGAAGGAGACGGGAACGTCACTGGCAAGGCGAGGGGCTGGGTCGTGGCCTCAGCTCTAGCAGGCAGTCCTTTCTGGGTCATGGCTCCTTTCCAGCATCAGTGATTTCTTCAAGAATTCACGTGGGCCAGAGTTCCGGCATCAGCTGTTGCCGCTATGCTCAGGCTTTTGCCGCATCTGCTCCTTCTCGGTCGCTGGAGGCGCAGAGCCAGCCACTCTTGCCTTCAAGTCGGGCCTCAGCCCGCATCTCCTATGACTGCCAGCGGTGCTAGCTGGCTGCTTGTAAATCAGGCCTCTGCCCACACCACCTCTGACGTCCAGTGGTACTATCCGGCAGCTCAGACTGCTTCCCCCCTGCCGCTCCTCCACCTGGCCTGCCTGCTCCCTCCGGACCATCCCAGGATTAGGTTGCTGAACCTGGGCATCTCCATGCCCTATCTGTGCTGCCCTCCTACAATTGGTTTTATGATCTGGTAGGTCCTTTTATTTTTTTTTTTTTTTAGATTTTATTGTGGGTACTATATTTTGATGTTGCTGTTTAAGCATGTGGATAAGGGATATAGGTTGTGGTCCACCCCTAGGGTCTGGGAGTAGTCACCTATTGATTGAGATTCCTCATATACTTCAGTCTTAGGCCTTCAGGAAGAATAGATTGACTTCACCATGACTGAAACATCTGGGGTGTCTTGTATGTTAGCAGAGGGTGTCGCCCCATGTCTTTTGTGCCTGCAGAGGCCTCCACAAAAAACCCAGCCCTATTTGCTTGTATTGCATCGCCGCGCCTGTACTTTCCAGATTAAGGAAGCAGCTCCCTCCCCCTGAGGTATTTTCCTCCATGGAATCCTCAGGGCCTGCTCCCTTGGAGCTTACTGCTCCTCTGGCAGCTCCATCTCATTTTGATATGGCTGGTCTTCATTTCCAGCTGGAAATGGTGGAGAGATTGGCTCGGTCCTCTGGTCTTGAGAATCCTTAAAGGCATCTAAAAAGTGGAAACATTTGGTTTCCATCGAGTTTTCCAATTCTGAAGAGGAGCAGCATATTTATGCTGCCAGCATAAGTCTATAGAGGGGGAGCTCTCAATCAGTAGAGAAAATACTATTTCGGATTCTAGAGGTTTTGGGTATCCCCACTCCTAGATCCCCTAAAAGGTAAAAAGGAGATCCATACAGATCCAAAAAGACAGAAGCAGCTATTTTCTGAGCAATCTTTTTAACAAGCTTATGCAAAAATGGGGAAAGCCAAACAAGCTTCCAACCTTTGCTAGAGTCCTGGATTCAAAATAGCCTTTTCCCATGGACCTAATTAGGTTATAGTCTTTTCCTCCAGAGGTAGATCCAGTTTCAGGACTTTCCAAGAACAATGTTCATCTTACTTATCCTGACAGGGCTTAAAAACATTTGAGTTCTCAACTTCGAGTTGGTCACTCCCGTAATTTATGCTCTCTGTCCTCGTCTCCAAGGTTTTTTACCAAGGTTCTGTCACGCATCATGGCGCTTCTGACAAATCAGGGAATACAGATCACCCCATACTTAGACGATCTCTTGATCAGAGCCCCATCTTTTCAGGAGGCTTTGAGAGATCCGGAGACTGTCTTGTTGACTCCAAAGTCGCATATCATTCCCTCAAGAGAGACCCCTGCAGTCGGAATTGCTCGCAATTTGGGATCGAACCACGGAGACCCAGGATCACCCCTTTTTAGCATGACACACTTAGCAAGGCAGTTCCTAGCCTGGTGTCTGAATCCCTAAGCACTTCAGGTGAGCAAATGGAAGATGGTCACCACGGATGCCAGCCTAACGGGTTGGGGTGCTGTCATGGGGTCACAGACGGTTCAGGGACAATGGGGAGCAGGGGAGAGCAAACTTCCCCTAAATATCCTGGAGCTGAGAACGATTCGGTCTCTCACACAATGGACCTCCAATCGAGGGGCATCACGTTGGGGTTCAAGCAGACAACATGATGGCACTCGCCTATAGTAACCACCACAGGGTCACAAGAAACAGGAGAGCTTTCAAGGAGGGGAGCCAGATCTTTCTCTGGGCTGACAAGAATGTTTTATGCATCTCTGCAATCCACATATCAGGATTGGACAATAAGCAAGCTAATCATCTAAGCAGAGCAACCTTGGATCAGGGAGGATGGTCCCTCAGTCAGGCGATTTTTCAAGCGCTATGCATCAGTTGCGGGCTCCCAGATGTAGACCTCTTTACATCCCACCACAAATGCAAGGTTTCAAGGTTTGTCTCCATGTCCAGGGACCCTCTGGCTATAGCAGTGGATGCTATGACACTTCCTTGGTCATCATTCAGGTTCCTGTATGCGTTCCCTCTGTTTCCACTCCTGGGTCGTGTACTAAACGATAGCCCATGAGGGAGTCCCAATCATCCCCATCCTCCCCATGTGTGTCCTCCCCGAAAGCTGCTTTCTGCCAGTTTGGGACTTGAATTTAGTTTTATCTTGCGGGTTTCTGCATTAGCAGCTTTATCTGTTAAACCTCCTTACTTAGTTATACACAAGGACAAGGTTGTCTTCCATTTTAAACAGGACCTTCTTTCTAAGGTGGTATCCCCCCTCCATCTTAACGAGAAGGTGGTTTTGCCCTCCTTATTTCCTGCTCTGGTTAGTCATAAGAAGAGAGTCCTCCACACTCTGGATGTAGTGAGAGCTAAATATTATCTCTCCGCTACTCAGACCTTCCACAAGACTGACTCCTTATTTATCATATTTGAGGGGCCATAGAAAGATCTAGCTCTAGCTAAGTCTATCATCAGCCGATGGATTAGACAAGCAATGATTAAGGGCCTACGTCTCCAAAAGGAGGAATCCTCCTTTTCAGGTTACGGCCCATTCTACCCCATTTATCGGAGATGTCTAGGATTTTCAGCACCAGGCTTCTGTAGAACAGACATACAGGGCTTCTATCTGTCTTTGGTTCATACATTTATCACATTTTATAAGGTAGACGTTAGAGCCCGGTGAATGCTGCCTTTGGTAGAAAGGTATTGCATGCAGTAGTATGCTCTTCAGCTAAAAGCTGATTTTTTTTTTTTTTTGTTTATTCCTCAGAATAAACACAGACACGGACAGTCGACACCTGGGATTCCACCCTGAATTGAGAGTACTGCTTTTGGGGGTCCCATTCGTATCTGATTCACTGACTTCCTGGAATGGAATAAGAGAGAAAATACAATTCTGTGATTAACCACCTGTAGAATTGATTTCTCTCCTCTTCTCCACTCTAGGGCATCAGGCCCACCCTATCTGCTAGGCTACTATATCCATGCCGTAGATGCTATAGTCCTAGTGAGGTGTATATATGTAAAAAACAAAAAAGGAAAATGGGAGGAGAGTCTTCTTGGCTATCCTTGTTTTACAACTAAACATGGGATGTTTAGAAATCCTTCATCATACCTGGTGGTTGTGTCTACTGCTTTTCAATTACTGGATTGTAGAGAACAGATGGAAGTATATATAGGCCAGGAGGAACCAGAGCTTTGTCTTGCAGTCCTGCCCTCCGGATGAGAGTTGACCTATTCTTATTTGATTCCCAGACGCCCTGTAGTGGAAAAATAGAGAAATCAATTCTACAGGTGAGAATAGTATTTTTTCTTGCTTGCATATTGATGTTTTAGGAAAATGTGTTTTTTATTCTGCTTTTTGATAATTTTTTTTAGGGAAACCCTGTGTAACCAAAGAATTCTTTGATAGATTACTCCCAGAAAGATGAGCCCCCTACAACAAGCTAGCTACGCTTAAAAGGCTTCTGTGTACTTTTAGCGAATGTATGAATGTGGGGGGTATTCAAAATGTAATGGGCCGTTTTGGTTGAAAAATTGCAAGGTGCGCAATTTGTCTGCAGAGCTGAAATTTTCACATAAAATTACCCTTAAGCGCATGCTTTATTTTGGGACATTTGGCAACTCTTTCCTTGACAGTACCTATGCATGTTGGGTATTATGTTCTGGGGACTTTGCTTTTTCAGATATAACTTGTTTTCTTCTTGTTTGCATATTGTTTTATTTAGGAAAATGTGGCTTTGATTCTGCTTTTTTATTCTTTTTTTTAGAGAAACCCTGTGCAACCAAAGAATTCATTGAGAGATTACTTCCAGAAAACTGCGCTCTCGTCAACAAGCCTAGGAGGCTTGAGGTGTGTACTTCCAGAGAATATATAGTTTATTTGGGTGTATTTCAAATGTAAAGAGTGTTTTTTCCTGAAAAAAACTGTAAGGTGCGCATAGCAGTTGTATTTCTCTGAAAATCTCCTAAAGTGCTGTTTCAGTTTGGGAGAGTCTCCTAAGCAGGAAAGGGTGTGGTACCGTTGAAAATGGGAGAAATTGGGATTTTACACGCAATAAGATTTTATTGAAAAGCTTATATTTTCTTATATTTTCAAAAAAGCACTACAAATTGTAAAAAATAGATTTATTTTTTGCACATATTTTACCCCAAAAATTTGAGAATACACTTAAAAAATAAAAACAAACATTTCATGTTAAAGCCCAGACAATGGTCTGACAAAAGAAGGTGAGGCTGCCTCCTCAGCTGTTTTTGCAGATCAGGGTGGTTAGGGGTAAGCTGCAGGATCTTGGGGCGCTATGGGGTGTCACTTTTGTATAAGGTTGCACTCTGGGTCTGGAGTTCCGTCTTAAGGTAGGTCAGCTGCAGGTTTTTGTCTGGTGAGTCTGCAGGGGGGACCAGGAGGAATAATTTTCCCACATTTTATCATGTTTTAGTATGGCACTTTACATTTTTGAATTTCAAAGCAAAGAGGGCAGAGCTAGGTGACAGGAAGAGGCAGACTCTTCTTTCTGTCTATGCCGCGAGGAAGGATCGCTGCCTGGTCCGCCACCTTACGGGTCACTGCCAGCCAGAGTTGGGAGGTTGTGTCTACCGCTGCCCAGGTGGTGTTGCGGCTGTTTATTCTCCGGTATAACGGGACTGCTTCCTTGGCCATGCTGCCGCTTTGGTTCTTGCTCTGGCTGGCTGCCTTGGCTTTGTGCCACTTGTTCCTGGGGTTGACGCCGGGGCCGATCCTTATCTCACCGCTGCTTCCTGCAGCAGGGCCGCTTCCTGAGCTGTGGCTGTGGTCACTTCTGCAGCTTCTCTCGCCAATTAGCTGTGGACTTCTCTGCACCAGAGCGTGTAAAAGTATTTATGTTTATATATATGTGTTTATGTATATGTTTATTTATACATATCAGATGCTTTGGGGTGCACTACCTATTCAAATGCTTTGTGCTCACAACCTCATTAAATGCAACGACTCTATTAGGAGTGGACATGAAAAACCACACCTCCCTCCCTATATGGAGCACCAAAAATATACATATACCATATTCTTAAAAATTATTGAAATTTTATTTATACAAAACTGATCATAAAAAACACATATATAACACAAGACATTTAAAAACAAAGCAGATCCCCCCTCATATAATCTCAAATAAGTCTCAGCCACCACAATACAAATGGTGAATATAATATGGTATGAATCTGTGTGCTGTGTCCCTGCTGTAATAAATTAGCAGATATATTGTTATATGAATCTGTGTGAATGTGTATATAAAAATATACACATCTACACACACTCAGGTATCTGTGCCGGCACAGAGACCCAGAAAGGGCCCCTTTAGTTACAATAGACCACCCATCCGTGTATTAAAAAATGTGTAACACATGCAAATGAAAAAGAAAAGAGAGAAAAATCCTGTACAAAATGTAAAAAAATATATATATACAATACACATATATAATATTACACCAATAGTGAAACAAGAATATAATCATACATGCACTATAATACCTATTATTACCTAATGTTGCCTACTATTAACTAAATGACACACTGTGTAAAGTGCCAAGTGCTGTGCTGTTCACATTATAAAAGCAATACAAACTCTACCAAGCTGACACAAGTCAACCACCCAATACTTCAATTATCTAACCCCACAAATAAATGTCAGAATGAAAACCAATACAACAGGTGGTCATAGAATGCCAAATAGTACAAAATAAAGACTTGTACCAGCACAAGACAATAAGATACTACCCGAGCCTCAAAACGGACACAGCAACAACATGTACAGGGGGGGGGGGACCGCAACCAGAACACCCGCACCCGCCGCTGCCCATGCGGCTTCAAAGGGTGCGGGCGTGGGTGTTCTGGTTGCGGTTCCCCCTCCCCCCCCCCCCCCCTCTGTACATGTTGTTGCTGTGTCCTTTTTTAATTCTGACTTTTATTTGTGGGGTTAGATAATTGAAGTATTGGGTGGTTGACTTGTGTCAGCTTGGTAGAGTTTGTATTGCTTTTATAATGTGAACAGCACAGCACTTGGCACTTTACACAGTGTGTCATTTAGGTAATAGTAGGCAACATTAGGTAATAATAGGTATTATAGTGCATGTATGATTATATTTTTGTTTCACTATTGGTGTAATATTATATATGTGTATTGTATATATTTATTCTAAGCATACAGCACGTCCTGCTCCAGAACATATTCATAACGTATGGGTATACCTCCGCCTTCAGCGCCGTGCACTGCAGATCATGAAGAAAACAAGCTCCTCCCGGCCCTACATATACCGGAGGACCTCCCACAATCCCCAGATTTCTCTGCAGTGCTGAAACTGCGAAAACATGAAGTATCACGCTCTCGCAGGCGAGCGGGGCTTGACAGCCTGAGGCCCTGCGGGACTATTTCCACCCGTCCTCATTGTGAATTAATGCCTCCCAGCCTGGGCTGCGTGGGTCGGGTGAAGGTAGGCAGCACCTGGTGTGCTTATGGAGCTAGACTCCACCGCAATTCCCCAACCATAGGGTAGGCGGTTTAGGCTGATGGTGAGCCTCCAAGGGATGCCCCTCCCGCATTATTGTCCTGTACCCCGCGTAGTGCTGGACCCTATTTTCGGGTCGCCATTCTCCCTCTTTTCCCCGTCCACTTAGGGGGAAAAGAAAGGGGGGGGGAGGGTACGCGTGTGGCGGTCCTAGTGTACCGGTGTGTCACGCTCGTGGCTTCTATTCTGCTCAGAGCTCAGAGATGTCCGGGCCGCGCTGCTTGCTCCTTATTTTGGCTGCCCCTGTGTGTTTTTTACTCGATTGCCACTTAATATTGTTGCCGCGGTGCCCGAGCTTATTGTCGTTGTCCGCTCTATGGTACGTTAGGCCTGCTGGTTGCATCCTTGCCTTATTTTTTACTTCAGAGCTTCGCGCTCTTTAGAATGGGCGGGGCCTTAGTTTGGCGCGCTTCGCGTCACGGCGGAGTATTTAGCCTGCTCTTCGAGCTTCGCCGGGCGCTATTTTAGTTAGCTTCCTGCGCACGCGTCGTGGCGGTCTCCTCCTCCACTTGAGCTGTAAGTGCCCTTGCGTGCGAATCCCTCTCATTATTGTCTGCCCATCTGCGCATGTTCCTGACATCTCTTTCCCATTGTGTCTTTCAGACGCTGAGTTTCCGGTGGCCTCTCCCGGCCTCATATACATATATACCTATATACCTATTCATATATTTACTATATACGTATACATTGCTATACTCATACGTATAAGGAGTGGGCCTTCCCAAAATCTCCCACATTGATCAGCGGGTAGTTGGGGCATCCAGGGTTGCTTATGGCATAAATCCCTAACGACATCCTATATTTAAACAATCACCATATGGAGGCATCTCAGGATTGTGTTACCGGGGTCCCCCTGGGACAGGACCGGCTGTGTATATCGTGTGGTCTCCCCCATGCTGAGGCGGACGGGGCACAGGTCTGCGCGTCATGTTCCGAACAGACGCTGGAATTGCGAGCGACGATTTCGGTTGTACCTCGCTCCTTCCCCCCCCCCTTTCCTTAAACCTCACTCCTGCTGAGTCTTGTACAAGTGGCGAGTTACAAATAGATTCCCCTCCTAGACGGCCCACGCTGGCCCAGATTGTGGAAGGTTTGTCTGGCCGGATCGGCCCAGTTAGACAACGGCCTTCCACTCCCGCGGCTTCGGCCTGTGCTATGGGCTCTGAGGAGTCCTTTTCTACACGTGCTAGCGCCACGTCGGAAGAAGGGGACCTGTTCTCTGACCTAGGCTCCTCTGACGAGAGACCGAGGGGTCAGGATGATGCTGGTCAGGATGACTGGGACCAGCTTGATATTGGCGGGATGCTACTCAGGATTTTTAATGTATTTTCTGTTTCGCCTCCCGGTGCGGTTTCCAGGCCGAGAGGGGGGCGCTTTCATACTGCGCCTGCGCGCTTGGAATTTCTCGAGCAGGCTCACTTCCATACTCTTGTACTTAAAGGGTGGGAATGTCCCGCTGCTCTTCAAAAGACCCCGGAGGACTGGGCTTGGAAATACCCTTTTCCCCCCGAGATGGTAGATATTTGGTCCTCATCCCCATTAGTGGATGCTCCCATTATTGGGGTCCCCAACCCCCCCTTCCTTACATCTCCGGCTTACAGCTCCCTGCGGGACGCCGAGGATCAGCGTATCGATAGGCTTGCTTCCCACGCCTTTACCTGTGCTGGCACGGCGCTGCGCCCTGTCTGTGCCGCGGCCATCACGGTAGTGGCCGCTAAGACTCTTATAAGAAAGACACTGGAGCATCAGCCTGAAGACTTACCCTGGGAGGTGTTTTACGCACTCTCGAGCTGCGATATTTTTGTTAAATTCATCCTTTTGGCCTTGGATGACACCATCAAAATGTGTGCGAGGACTTCTGCCCAAGTGGTAGCTATACGTCGCCTACTCTGGCTTCGTCAGTGAGGGGCAGACGATGATGCCAAATGGATCTTGACGGGGCTTCCCTTTAGAGGGCATCGCCTGTTATGGGCACGTCTGGACTTATTTGAGAAACAGGACAGTCCACCCAGTCAGAGGCGGCCGTTGCGCCCTCCGCGGAGCAGGGATACCCCTCCTCCTCCTCCGCAATATCATTCTGTTAAGCAGGAACCGGGGTTGCCCCCTGCTGGGTCTGGTTCGGTATCCTGTCCCAGGAGTGACGCTCAATGCCCGGGGCCCTCCGGTCGGGCTAAGCCCATTTCCTTCCCTGAATTCCCTCATGCATGATGGGACGCCCTCACCCACCTATCAGGCCCTCCTGTTCCCTCACGAAGCGGTTGTGGGATGGAACTTGACAAAACCGGAGCTCTACTCTGCTCCACCCTCTAGTTCCTGGATTGCACCGGGAGTAGGCTTCACCCAGTGCCCTTTTTTCCTTGGCTATAAGGAGTTTACAGGTATGAGACCTCGGGTCCTCCGTCCTGTATAGTGATTTCTCCAGACAGCTTCGCTTCTGGTGAGCTGATTGGCGGCTCGTCCTTTGACACCACTTGTCTCTGGGATCTTTGGGCTCTGAGGTGAGTTAGCCATTAGCCCTGGATGAGGGGTTTGCACCCTGGGTCTGGGTCTGCTTACCTTACTCCTTGTGGAGGCGGTTATTCTTCTACTGGTTACTCGATAGTAACGTGGGGGAGCATTCCATACTCCTTGCTTTTCCCTGTTGGTTACCATGGTACCTAATCTGTCAGGATGACAAAGGGGGCCTATTATTCTGAATCCCCCGGGGGTTCCTAGGAAGGGACCTTGAAGGTTCTGGTCTCCTAGGTGAATTTTGGTCATAAGGAACACGTTGTGGGTCCTAGTTGGGGACTACTCCTTCTTGTACCCGTCCATTGGGGGACTTTTTGCCTTAATAGGACAGTGGTTGCTCCTTGTTCCTGCGGAATTCTTGGGCCTGGATCTATTCCAGAGGAGCCCTGATTCCTTAGGGGACTTGATATTACTTGTCCTTCCTGAAGTATCCCTCCCTTGGGAGGTTCTCTGTTGTGCCTCTGGGCTCACACTGGCAGGGTTCTGTGGGACCCCGCCTCTATTACAGGGGTCTACTCCTGTTATTGGGCAGATTGGTCTGCCCTGGTTGGGGCTAGTGGTTCTGGCTGGGTAGTTTACTTGAAGATGTTATACCCTTGCCCTACCGGGCGCGGGGAGAGCTTGCGCTAGTCCCTGATGACACTACAAGCAGTGTTTGGTATGGGCTCACTACTTAACTCGTCTATGGTTGGGGCCTGATCTGTTCTTCTATTACGAGACCTGATCCAATCTTTTGTTTGCGTTCCTCAGGGTCTGCTCAGGTGCATTCCTGGGGGATCCCTAGTTCCCCCTTTGGGGGAGGACTTATTCTGAAGCCCTACCAAGGGTTCCTTCCTTCAGGTTGCTCTTGCTATATATATATATATATATATATATATATATATATATATATATATATATATATATATGCCTTGGTATAGATCTATACCTTAAGGTGAGGGTACCCGCCTCACACTAGTTGGATTCAGGCGTTATTTCGTCCTTTCTGCCTTGGACGGATCCTCTGGTCTCGGGACTATGATCTAAATTACTATGAGATGAAAGGGATCTGTGCCCCTCTACTGGGGTTAGAGATCTGCCGGAACTGTCTTGTCCCTGATGGGATCTTATTTTGGGGCCTACCGGTGCCCATACCGGATTGACTGTTTTCCATGGATTAAGTGGCCTCTGGCCTGGTCCTATTCGGTTGGTCGTCCTTCCGGACCTGTAGGACTCTTTCGGCTCTGCTGAATATTGTTGTTAGCACTGCTGTTGGTTCCGTCTGCGACCTGGACATGTATTCCCCGTTGGGAAAAGTTTTGAGTTACCATGGCTACCCCCGCTTGTAGCGGCATGGTTAGGCAGTTATTTTGGCCTATCCTTCCTCCCTATTGTTTTTGTTCTTTTACTATTAGTGCTTGGCTTGCCCTGTAGCACTATGTTCTGACGATCAAGCTGGCTAGTCCGCTGCTTGCGCTCAGTTCTCCCTTTACAAGGTTCAAAGGTTAAGGTTAGAGCATCAAATTTGTGGGCGTGGTTTGTTCATTGACCCCGCACCTGACGTCCTTTCTGGTTTCAGCATTAAGCGGCCCATAAAGAAGCACAACTTGTGATAGGATCTTTATTTTTATTTTAATTCTTTATTTTGGATTCAATACACGGATGGGTGGTCTATTGTAACTAAAGGGGCCCTTCCTGGGTCTCTTTGTGCCGGCACAGATACCTGAGTGTGTGTAGTTGTGTATATTTTTAAATACACATTCACACAGATTCACATATCAACAATATATCTGCTAATTTATTACAGCAGGGACACAGCACACAGATTCATACCATATTATATTCACCATTTGTATTGTGGTGGCTGAGATTTATTTGAGATTATATGAGGGGGGATCTGCTTTGTTTTTAAATGTCTTGTGTTATATATGTGTTTTTTATGATCAGTTTTGTATAAATAAAATTTCAATAATTTTTAACCCTTTAAGTGCCAGCCTACCTGGAGTTTGTCACACTCTGTTGCCAGACCATTTTGCACTATTTTGCACTCCCCATGTTCAAATGTGATTTTTGAAGGGATTTCCAGGGATTTCCGAGGAAAACGATATATTGTTTTTTTTCAGCAGAATCTGGGCTTTAACATGAAATGTCTTGTTTGTCATTTTTTAGGTGTATTCTCAATATTTTTTTTTGCGAAATATGTGCAAAAACAAAAAAAATCAATTTTTTACAATTTGTAGTGTTTTTATGTAATAAAAAATGTAAGTTTGTCAATAAAATCTTATTGCGTGTGAAACCCCAATTTCTCACAGTTACAGCGATACCACATATGTATAGGTAGACACCCTTTCCTGCCCAGGAGACTCCCCCAAACTGAAACAGAGCTTTAGGGGATTTTCAGAAAAAATACAACTGTGATATGCGCTATGCGCACCTTGCAGTTTTTCCAGAAAAACAACCCTTTACATTTGAAATACCCCCAACAAACTATATATTCTCTGGAAGTACACACCTCAGGCTTTCTATTTGTACCAGGCTTGTTGAAGTGGCCACAGTTTTCTAGAAGTAATCCCTCAATGCATTCTTTGGTTGCAAAGAGTTTCCCTAAAAAAAGGATAAAAAGCAGAATCAAAGCCACATTTTCCTAAAAAAACTATATACAAACAAGAAAAAACAAGTATCTGAAAAAGCAACATCCCCCGAACAGAACGATACCCAACATGCATAGGTTCTATCAAGGGAAGAGTTGCCAAACACCCCAAAGTAAAGCATGAGCATAACGGTAATTTTTCTTGAAAATTTCAGCTCTGCAGACAAAGTGCGGACCTTGCGATTTTTCAACCAAAACAACCCTTTACATTTGGAATATCCCCCATAAACAATATATTCCCTGAAAGTACACATGTTAAGCTTTCTAAGCGTACCCAGCTTGTTGTAGTGGGCTCATCTTTCTGGAATTAATCCCTCAAAGAACTCTTTGGTTGCGCAGGGTTTCCCTAAAAAATGTATAAAAAAGCTGAATAAAAAACACCTTTTCCTAAAATATAAATATGCAAACAAGAAAAAACAAGCTAAGTCTGAAAGCGCAAGGTCCCCTGAACAGAACAATACCCAACATGCAGAGGTACTATTAACCCTTTTAATTGCCAGCCTACTTGAGATTTTGTCACCCTCTGTTGACAGGTAATTTTTCCCCATTTTGCGCCATGTTTTGCATCATGTTTTGCGACATTTTTGCTGGAATTTTCAGGAAAATTATATATATATTTTTTGCAGCAGAGTTTAGGCTTTAACATGAAATGTCTTGTTTGTAAATTTTATTTATTATTTTTATTTATTAAGTAAAAAAAAAATAATTTTTTTTTTTAGAAAATTGCCTCCTTTTATTTTAAATAAAAAATGTATTTGATTAGGGAAAACCATATTGCATGTGAAAGCCCCATTTCTACCGATTAGAACGGTACCACATATTTATCGGTAGCCCCCTGTTCCTGCACAGGAGACCCCCCTAACTGAAAAAGTAATTTTTAACATTTACAAATAAAATACAACTACCATCCACACTACAAAGGGTTAAATCGAGAAAAAAAAATGACATAGGGTCCCCCCTCCCGGGGGGGGGGGGGGGGCATTTTTTGGGGGATTTTTAAGGGTTAAAACCCCTTAAAAATCCCCCAAAAAATGACATGGGCCCCCCTTACCCAAAGTAACGAGCCCGGGACCAGTTATGCAGGGCTTGTAGGAACAGCTTTTGTGGCCCCTGGCCCTGCAGGCTACAAGCTCGCATAGCCCGTGGGCCCGGGCTCTTCTGCCCCCCCCTGGGCTTTGGGGTGCCAGGGGTTAATGGCAAGTCACCGGCTAGCGCAGGTGACTTGCCATACCCCCAGCCTTGAGAACTGGTATAGGGGTCTCATGGACCCCTTACCAGTTCACAAGGGGTTAAATGTAAAAAAAAACACACCACACAGAGAAATATTTTATTATTATTATTTTTTTTTTAATACTTACCTCCCATCCATACTGGAGCACTCTGTCCCTCAGCGATCACTGGCTTCTGCTCACTTGCTATAAGCCTTTTATAGCTGCTGGATGACAGAACACAAAAGTGTTAATTAAAAAAAAAAAATGACATAGGGTTCCCCCTCCCAGGGTGGGGGGACCCCATTTTTTTGGAATTTTAAGGGTTAAAAACCCTTAAAAATCCCCCCAAAAAATGACATAGGGTCCCCCCTACCCAGCATTACCGACCCGGGCCAGCTATGGGGGCTTGTAGAACAGGGCGCAGGGGCCAGTGTTGGTGGCCCCTGGCCCTGCAGGCTACTAGCCCACATAGCCACTAAGTGGCCCGGGCCCTTCTGCCCCCCCCCCCCCCCGGCCGTTGGGGAGGCAGGTAATGGGGGGCTGGGGGTTAATGGCAAGTCACCCGCTAGCCGCAGGTGACTTGCCAGACCCAGAGCCTTGTGAACTGGTATAAGGGGTCTCATGGACCCCTTACCAGTTCATAAAGGGTTAACTGTGACAAAAAAAGACACCACACAATAAAAGTATTTTATTAAAAAAAAAAACAATTTTTTTTACTGTACTTACCTCCGATTGCAAGCTCTTGTCCCGTGCCGCTCTGCTGACAGATGCCGGTGATCGGCATCCAGAGAAGGGGGAGGCAGGAGATCAGAGGATCTCCTGCCACCTCCTTCCCCGGCACCGATCACCGGCATCTGACAGCTGAGAACGCTGAAGCCGGTGATTGGGGCTGAGATGACGTCATAGCCACGCCCCCAAAAGGGACGGGGCTTGGCGTGGAGACGGACCGGGATGACGTCATAGCCAAGGGGGCGGGGCTTAGCGGCAAGATGGCGGCCGCCATCGAGGAGGAGAGGGGAGAGAGCCTCCCGGGCTCTCTCCTGAAGATCGGTAAGTCCTGGGGGGTGATCGGAGGCCCCCCAGGTTAAGAGGAGGGACAGCGGGAGCCAGCGCACACGGAGGTAAGTGAATGTCATTTTTATTTTTATTTTTTTTTTACAGTTAGCAGCTGCTGCTGCAGAAGCGGGGGGGGGGGCGGCCTATTCCCACGGGGGATCGGATGGCACCAAATTAAAGAGGAGACCCGGCCGGATCTAACGAGGGGTCAGGTGAGTATTTTTTTTTTTTTTTGCCCACTAGCAGGGGTAAATGCCAGGCACATAAATTTTACGTGGCTGGCACTTAAGTGACGGAGAGGCAACCACGTAAATTCTACGTGGCTGGCATTTAAAGGGTTAAGGATATAGTATATGTATATTTTTGGTGCTCCATATAGGGAGGGAGGTGTGGTTTTTCATGTCCACTCCTAATAGAGTCGTTGCATTTATTTATACATATGATATTAGTGTCTAATTATTAGTTTTGCTTTTTTTCATATTTTCTTTTGTAGATTGTGGGAAAGGTAAAGCAATACTGGTGTTGTTCACCCCTAATTTCTCGGAGCAGTCACGTGACTATCGAGGTCTGGATTAGGACAGTAATATTTGTGCCAACTGCACTACAGTAGTACTCGCTAAGTTTGGGAGACAAATATCTCCTGCAGATAGGGTTCCTAGAGAGACTTCTGGTGCTGGGCCCTCGGAACCTAGAGCTTCTTCTGCAGCTCAGCCCCGTGAGGATAACCAGAGTGATAGTGTCCAGCAGTATAATGCAGAGAGGTTGGCCCAAATCAAAAGCTATTTAGAACTGCCAGATCCATGGAAGGCATTAAAGAAAAGGAAGCATTTGGGTTTCTCTGGTTCTGAGGAGGATATGTATGCTTCCGTATTTTCTCAGGAGGAGTTATCAGATGGTGAACTTTCTTCCAGTAGGAAAGGGAGTAATTCAGATTCAGGGTCCTCCACACAGGGGGGCTCTCAGTTTAAGAAAGAAATGGTGGGTGTGATTAGTTCCATTTTAGAGATTTTTGTTTTATATGTTTCTAAGATTCCCAAGAGGAAGAAGGGAGATCTGTTTAAGCCTGAAAAACAGAGGCATTTGTTTCCTGAGCAGACTAATTTTTCCAATTTTATCCAATAGGAATGACAGAAGCCAGATAGACTTCCTCCCATTCCTAGAGTGCTAGACACAAAGTACTATTTTCTCTCCCAATCCACTCTAGGCCGTCAGCATTCAGAGATGAATAGGTTAACTTTAGACCGACGGGCGAGGACTGCAAGACAGAAGGTGTGGCGCCTTCCAGCCTCTGGCTTCAACACCACAATCCAGTCTCACTTGCAGTTGGGCTAGACTGCGAAGGTTATTTGGATTTTCCTTGACTTTCCACAATACTTTAACTAGGAAGCAGTGGATTTTAACCCTATATCCCACTGATCTATCGGACACTCTATGCCTCCTCAATTTCTCTTCCATTTTACTTCAGGCCATCAGAAGAATTCAGAAACGAATGGGTTAACGTTTCCCGAAGGGTGTGGTCTGCAAGAACAAAGGTGTGTCTCCACCTCCCGGGCCTATAACCACCTGGCTGACTTGATGCACTTCAGTTTTTTTTTCTTGCAGTGGAACTGCAAGGACTTATCTGAACTCCTCTCCCATTTACTTTTAGTTTTAAAGGAATTATGCCTTGGAAGCGGGGGTAATGGAAACCTGACTGTTCCTGGGCCCTTATACTCCTTGGATCTGAATGGACCCACTTTGAATCCGCAGCTAAGCTGCATTCAGATCAGGATGGTAAGGTAAGCGCCAGGGTCTTGGGGTGCTGTGGGGTGTCACCTTTTTGTTTTTAAAAAAAGATTGACACTCCTGGCTGGGAATTCCGCCACAGGAAAAAGCAGCCATAAGGCTTTTGTCTGGTGAGCCTGATTGAGGGGAACCAGAGGAATTAATTTCCTGTTTATTATTCTTCCCATTTGTTTTTACTGCTTGAAAAAATTGAAAATTTGTGCCCGCCACTATGGAAACATTTTCAGCTTAGCATAGCAGCGAGCACCGGTGTGCGGCTTTTTTTAACCCCACTCTCACTGGAAGATTTTCGGCAGGGCGAAGCAGCAAGTACCGCTAACATCGCAGTTCTCCTCTGGCCGCTCGCACTGCAACATTTTCGGCCGGGGCTAAGCGGCAAGTACCGCTAACATCGCGGGTCTCCTCCGCCCGCTCGCACTGCAACATTTTCAGCCGGGACTAAGCGCCAAGTACCGCTAACATCGTGGTTCTCCTCCAGCCGCCTTCAATGGAAGATTTTCGGCCGGGTGAAGTGCCGAGTACCGCTGAGATCGCGGTTCTTCTCCGGCCGCCTTCACAGGAATATTTTTGGCTGGGGGAAGCACAAAAGTACCACCGACTTTACGGTTCTTCTCCGGCAGCGCTTGATACTGGGGTTGTTGGCCGGCAAAAAGGGCTGCTTCTGAACTGCTGCACGACCACCATCAAGCGGACCTAAATCTGGTAGGTATTTTTTTAATGATTATGTGTATTAATATATTCATATGTAAATATTAATGTTTTTTAAATATATATATTTATGATTGTGGGATAAGACTGGCAATATATTGATTTGGTTCACCCTCTAAGCTCTCATGATAGTCTTGCGACTATCGAGAACTGTTCATATACTAAGTTTTAGACCCCCTGGGAGGTAATCTAGTATTAATCACCCTTACGGAGGCATCTGGGTAATTGGATGTGGTCCTTTAGCAGATAGATTCACCCCATGTCCAGTATGCAACAGACACTGGACGAGGATAGCACGGTGTGCAGGGTTATGCTACGGCAGTAGTGGATATAGAAGACAACTGTCTCCTCCCTGCAAGGGCTCTGACCCTTGTTGCCGGTGCCTGCTGAAATTAAAACCCCCCTGGAAGCCTTCAAGCGGACCTAAAACCTTTAGTAAGTCATATCGGCTACTAAGAAGGTTTTGAAAAAAATACATTTTCCTCTGAGTTTTGAAGAGGATATTTTGGCTGCCATAGCCTCCTTCTGAGTCTTTAAACTCTGTCGGCAGCCCTCAAATGGTCCTAAACCTTTAGAAAGTCATTTAGAAGGATTGGCTACTAAAAAGGTTTTTAAAGAAAAGATTTATCCTCTAACTTGAGGATATTGTAGCTGTGATAGTCTCCCAGGAAGTTATCCGTTGGGGAGGATTTATCCAGTAGGGACTCGTATTCGTAGTCCTCTACGCAAGGGGGTGCTCAGTTAAGATGGATGGTTTTGATTTCCTCCATTCTGGAGGATGTTGCAGAGCATACACATTATTCTAATCTGATCAATAGGGAATGGCAGAAGTCAGGTTGTCTTCCGCCCATTCCTAAAGTACTAGATACTATGTATCCCTTCCCTCCAGATCAGATTGAATTATCGTCTCACCCTCCTTTGGTGAACGCTCTGGGGCCAGGTCTTTTTAAGATTTTGGTTATGCCATCCTCCATGCCTCTCCAAAGGATCCAGCGAATAAGCGCGTGGATCAGGTGGCATGTCATGCTTATTCTATTATTGGGTCGACCTTGCGGCCAGCCTGTGCTACATCCATAGCATTTTTTGGGGAGTAGAAGGTTGTTAAAACAACTGGACTCAGACTCGTAGGGGTAATTCATGTAAGTCATGCTCCCAGGTGATCAAGACCAATTTGGCTACAACAGGTATATGATGCGGGCTATGGAGGATTGAGCAGGTTAAGTGCCAGAGGCCTAGCTTTGGTGTTAGCCTTAAGGCGTGCTTTATGGCTTAAGCAATGGCCAGCTGACATAGCCTCCAAAAAAGAATGACAGGACTCCCCTTTAAGGTGTTTTGGGGAGTGCTTGGTTGACATGGTAAAGCATGCTACTAGTGGTAAATCATCTAATCTGCCACAGAAGGCGAAGTATAATACTGCTTCCGCAGGGCCTCTAATACTCCGAGGTTCTGGCTAGAGGTTCGGCCTCTTCGGGATACCAAAGAGATTTTTTGAGTAAGACAAAGTTCCAAATTAAGGCAACAGGTGTCTGGCAGAATAAAGCCAGGACCCCTTCAAAGCGTGCTCAGGCATGAAGGGATGCCCCCGCACTTGCAGGTGCTCATATTTGGAGGCTTCATGTAACAAATATTTGGATACAGGAAGTTGTATCCTCCGGTTACAAGATCAAATTAGGAGCCAGACCCCCTTGGAGACTCTCTTGGTCAGGGGTATCCTGAATTGGAGTTGTTGATCCACAGTGACGTTGCTCCAGCCGGGCAGTGTATATATAAGGATACATACCTACATTGCTGTAGGTGGCCTACATCTTCAGTTTGTGGCGTTAACCTTCGATCTATCTTAAGCACCAAGGGTGTTTATCTAGGTGTTGGCAGGTCTCATGTTTTCTCTTAAGAAGTCAGGGTATACATATAATCCCTTACTTAGACTATCTGTTGATATGGGCCCCATCATGTCAGGGGGCTCAGAAGGATACACAGACTGTCTGATCGACATTGGATAACTGACTATCCAGTCGAATTCTTAAGTCAAATATCATATCATATAGCTTCAAGAGTTATTCTTTTCTGGGACTGTCATTAGACACGTCTCAGGCAAAAGTGTTTTTTCCAACACAGAAGTGACTCTTAATTCAGGCCAAGGTACAGGGTCTCTTGTCTTGCCCTCACCCGACGATTCATTAAGGAATATGTCTGTTGCGCATAATGGTATCTTGCTTTGAGTCAGTACCTTTTGCACTGTTCACACAAAACCCCTTCAGATGGAATTGCTCACAATCTGTGATCAAGACCCACACACTCTGGATCACTCTTATTCTTGGTGTGCCACACACCCCGCTTCACCTTTAATATTCTTCACGATTGGGTTAACTCACTGCCTGGTGACGCTGTGCAGAGAGGAAGTCTTGTAACGAGCCCCCTTCCGGCCTATATATACCTGGTACCTCCCATTTATCACCAGTGTTTTTCTCTCTGCTTGACGACAAGACAGAAGATTGAAGTCTCCTGCTTACAGGTAGCCGGGGTCTTACCCCGGCACCCCCTTTTGGTCTATTTCTGCCCGGTTTTGATTGTTTATACCTTTTATGGTGGAATGGAAGCCTCCCAGCCTAGGCTGCTCACTGGGCAATTGGTAGACGGCACTATAGGTGCCTAGGAGCTTATCTCCTCCGCTCGACCCCCTGTTTTGGGGGCAATGCGGCTATCCGGCATGGTGATCCGGAAATGGGATGCCCCTGTCCCGAGGGTCCCCTTAGCCCCTTACTCTCCCGTTACGGTCCCTTCTCCCTTCACTATGGAGGGGGGGTTTAGAGGGTTGTGTATTGTGTGTGTATTTCACTGTATGACTTTTGTTACATGTGTGTTTTACTTTTGTGCACTTATCAGACTGCACCGCAAGTGTGCACTCGGTCTGATTATTCCTCTTAAGAGCTTCCTCGGGCAGGTCTTTTATATAGTACTGGCCGGCTTGGCCAGTGTTCAGGTCAGCTTTAGGGGGCAGCTGGGGCGGGCCGCGCTGTGGCAGGCTGGCTTGCTGCCTGAGCCTTTGGTATATCAGCCCCCCTCCCCCCTCCCCCGCTGGTCTCCTTGCTGTTCGGCCGCCGTCAGGCAGGCCGCATTGTCAGCGTCGGCTGCGCTGTTTCTTCCCTTCCCTCCCTCCTCCTCCCCCCTCCTCCTGCCTTTTGTTTTTTGGTGCCGTTGTAGTGGCTCATCTGGTAGTAATCCCTTGATGAATTGGCCGCACTGATCGGACTTGAGGGGGGCAGGCCCCGGTGACGTGGAAACGGTGGCGTGGCATCGGCGGCTGCGTCATGCGGCCGGCCCCAGCCTCACTTCCTTCCTTCCTGGCTTAAAGGAAGACACGTGGGGGGGGGGCTCGCTGCCGCACATGGGTCTATTTACTTCTACTGCTGCTGGCTGCTGCGTCGTCCATGCTGTTGCTGCTCTCGGATCTTTGCAGGTAAGCGGCCCCACCTTGTGTGGGGCCGTTGAGTGGTATTTAAAAATCTATAATATTTATAGTTTTTATTTAGACATAGGGGGGAGAGTTTTTTAAGAGGATGCATCATGATGATTATTATTATTTTTATTATGTATTAAATAGAGGGCAAGGCTTTTTCCTTGGCTTATTTAAAGGCACCTTGGTGCCGTGCATAAGTATGTTTGCATGTTGCCACATGTTTGGGGGTCTGACTGTTGGTTTTTTCTTCCCCTACAGATCCAGGGAATCCCTGGTTAAAGCGGCCTCCCGGCTCTATATTACTTGGCTAGTCTTTCTTTTTCAAAAAAAACAAAAAAAAACAAAAGGAAAGGAAAATTGGGACAAATATATATATATATATATATATATATATATATATATATATATATATATATATATTTATATATAGATTATTAAGGGGATCTTCATTATGAATTAAATCCTCCCTTCCGGGACATTTACAATAAAGGGGCATCCCAGGTGGCTTATGCCTTAAAACCCAAAAGTTTGCGAATACCATAAATCACCATATGGAGGCTTCCGATATTACCGGAAATGGTTCTTCTGGGCCATCTAGGGGGTGCGCAAGATGTGGGACTCCGCTTCCAGCTGATGATGTCTTTGTATGCATTCCTTGTGCAAGGCAGAGTATTGCGCGTCAGTCCGTCGCTCCGGCTGCTGGCCCGTCGCAACTTCCATCATCTCCTACCTCTCCCTCCCTGTTCCGAACCCCGCGTGACACGGTCAAGAGTGGGGATTCGCAATCCGAGGCGGCGGCACGGTTGGCCAGCCTCGAGAAAAAAGTGTCCGTTAAAGCAGGGTCAAAAGCCACTGCAAAACGTAAGCACCTGACTCCGATACCTCCGGCTTCACAGGATGAGGTATGTGAGCCTGTGGAATGGTCCGATGGCTCCTCGGTCGAGGAGGGAGAATTCCTGTTGGAGTCAGATGAGCCTGCAGATCAGCTTGAGGCTGATGCTATTGGCGGTTGGTCGGCGGGGGTTTCCCTTGACACCCCCTCCATTCTGGCTCAAATGTTTGAAATTTTGAATTTAGATCCGCCTGAGGCTGTCACCCTGCCAAAGGGTCAGTTGTTTAAGGAGCCTCAGCCACGTTGGGTTTTTCCCAGACAACATCACTTTGAGAGGGTGGTGCTTAAGGAATGGGAACATCCCACGCGGTTATCTGGAATCCCTTCCAGTTGGGAAAAGCGTTATCCTTTTCCGCCAGAATTGGTGAAGCTTTGGTCCGTCCCTCCTGACGTCGATACCCCTGTGCTAGGGCTCTCCAACACGGCTATGGTACAGTCTGCTGAGACCACTGCCCCTAAAGATGGGGAGGATCGTCGGATTGACCAGTACGCTCGCCATGGTTTTTATTTATGCTGGGTCAACGATGCGCACGGTGTGTGCTTCGGCGCTTCTTCTATTGGCGGTTAGGTCTGTAATTTAGGAGCTGTGTGGGGATCTTGATCCCACTTGTAAAGAGTTTACTGTGCTCAAGCAGTGTGAATCTTTTGTTTCCTATGTCCTATCCGCTCAGGACGATGCGCTGGCTATGAGTAGCAAGACAGCTGCAATGCTGGTGGCTATTCGTTGGTCAGTGTGCCTGCGTCAGTGGTCGGCGGACTCAGCTTCTAAAAAGGTGCTCACAGCTCTCCCCTTTTTGGGCTTGCGTCTGTTTGGTGAGAAAATTGATTCAGTCGCAAAAGGTGGTAAAATGCCACAACGCAAGAGGCATCGTCGTCCCTTTAAGGGGGCAAGTTCTGGTAGGCCTTCATTTCGGGGATTCAGAGCGGGTAGGGGGGCTTCCTTTCCCGCTACCAGAGGTGCAGGTTGGACTCGGGGGAGGGGCCGTGGCCGTCCCGCTCAGTCCTGGGGCACCAAGCCCAAGCCTGCTGGTAAACCCGCTCAGCAATGAGGGCTGCCCTCACCCGTGCGGGTGGGGGGACGATTACGACACTTCTCCCAGGTTTGGGACCAGGAGATTCCGGACAGATGGATCCGGGAGGTAGTGTCGTCCTGTTACAAACTGGAATTCGACTCTCGCCCTCCTTCACGGTTCTTTCGGTCTCGGGTGCCCATCGATCCTTTGGCCGCACAGGGGCTCCTGGCGTCGGTAAAGAATCTGTTAGAGATGGCGGTCATCCGGCCGGTGCGGCGCTTAGAGATGGGCCTCGGGTTTTATTCCAATCTTTTCGCAGTCCCCAAGAAAGACGGGTCAGTCCGTTCCGTCCTGGACCTGAAATTACTCAACAGGTTCATCCGTGTTCGGAAGTTAAGCATGGAAACCTTGCGTACGGCCGTCGGCTCCCATCGGCAAGGGGACTTCATGACGTCCATAGACATCAAGGATGCTTATCTTCATGTTCCCATCTGCCACGCTCATCAACGTTTTCTTCGATGATGGAAAATCAACATTATCAATTCTTGGCACTTCCGTTTGGCCTTACCTCAGCTCCAAGAGTGTTCACCAAGGTGCTGGCAGGGGTCATGGCCATTTTCAGATCTCGGGGCATTCGTGTCGTACCTTATTTGGACGACATTCTCATCATGGCTCCGTCGCTCAATCAATCGGAGACAGACACCAGGTTGGTGGTCTCCACGCTGGAAAGCTTTGGTTGGGTTATCAACTTCCCCAAGTCCTCCCTCGCTCCGGCCAGGGTGGTGTCCTTTCTGGGGATGCAGTTGGACTCTCCAACACAGTGTGTTTCTCCCCCAGTCCAAAATTCATCTGATTCAGGAATTGGCTCGGGTCCTACTTTCCGATCCTCGGCCGTCCATCCGTCTGGGGATGAGGCTGATAAGGTTGATGGTCGCCTCTTTCGAGGCAGTTCCTTTTGCTCAATTTCACACGAGGACGCTTCAGCTTTATCTGTTGGCGTCCTGGGACCGGCAGCCTCGGTCGCTGGATCAGCCCTTCCAGTTGTCCTCCCGGGTCCGGCAGTCCCTCCAGTGGTGGTTGGTCTCGACCAATCTTGTGAAGGGCAGGTCTTTCCTGACCCCTCTTTGGGAAATTGTCACCACGGACGCCAGTCTGTCGGGTTGGGGTGGATTCTGGAAGGAGCTGCAGTTTCAGGGGCAGTGGGGACCTCAAGAGGCCCACTTACCCATCAATATTCTGGAACTGAGAGCCATCCGTCGGGTGCTTGCTCTCCTGACTCAGCACGTTCTGGGCCTTCCGGTCCAGGTGCATTCAGACAATCGAACAGCGGTTGCTTACATCAATCATCAGGGAGGGACTCGCAGTCTGAGTGCTCTCAGAGAGGTGTCCCTGATCCTGACCTGGGCAGAGGCCCATGTTCCTTGTCTCTCGGCGGTATACATTCCAGGAGTGGAGAACCAGGAAGGCGGACCGGTTGAGCAGGGGCTCTCCCCGTCTGGGGGAATGGGCTCTCCATCCTCAGGTGTTTCGCTAACTGTGTCTCTGATGGGGGACAACAGAGGTGGACCTGTTTGCCTCTCGTCACAATCACAGGCTCCCGAACTTCGTGTCGCTCTCCCAGGATCCTCTGGCTCTGGCAGTGGACGCCATGTCCCTGAGCTGGGGGGATCTGGGATTTCTATACCTGTTTCCTCCGATACCCATGCTGGGCAGGGTGGTTCGGATGTTGGTTCTGGAAAGGGTGTCCGCCGTTCTCGTGGCCCCAAGGTGGCCAAGGCGAGTGTGGTTCGCAGACATCGTTCGGCTGGCAGTGGACCAGTTTGTCCTGCCTCTTCGGCCCGATCTGCTCACTCAGGGTCGGTTGTGTTACCCCAATTTACCAGCGCTGGGTTTGACAGCCTGGCTGCTGAAACCTCCATCTTGAAGGAGGAGGGTCTTTCTGACTCAGTTGTCAAGACTCTGATCAGTGCCCGGAAGAGGTCTTCTTCTATCATCTACTATAGGACTTGGAAAGCCTACATCGCTTGGTGTGAGATAAGATCTTTTCCTTGTAGGGTCTTTTAGGTCTCCAGGATTCTGGAGTTTTTACAATCAGGGCTGGACTCTGGTCTTCAGCTAAGTACGTTGAAAGGGCAAGTTTCTGCCTTATCTATCTTTTTTCAGAAGCGTTTTGCGCTTCAGCCTTTAGTTAAAACTTTTTTCCAGGGGGTTACGCATGTGCGGCCTCCCAGGAAACCATTACTCCCGGTTTGGGATTTGAATTTTGTTCTTTCTGCTCTTCAGGCTCCTCCTTTTGAGCCTTTGCAAGATATTGCTTTTGTCTACCCTGACTCAGAAGATTGTCTTCCTGGTAGCTATCACTTCGGTCCGGCGTGTCTCAGAGTTGGCGGCCTTGTCTATCCAGGCGCCCTACTTTGAGAGGCTTCAGGATAAAGCGGTCTTTCGGTTCAAGCCAGACTTTCTTCCCAAGGTTGTTTTTGCTTTTCATTTGAATCAGGATATTCTTCCCTCCTTGTGTCCTAATCCTAAGAATGACAAAGAGAGGGTTTTGCATTGTTTGGATGTAGTACGCTGTGTTAAGTACTACTTGATTATCACGTCTCCTTTTCGTAAGACGGATTCCTTTTTTGTTGTGCCCTATGGGCCTAAGAAGGGTTTGGCACCAGCCAAATCTGCCATTAGCAAGTGGATAAGTCTATTCTGCTAAGGGGAAAGTTCCCCCTTTTCGTATCACTGCTCATTCTACTCGCGCCATTGGGGCGTCTTGGGCTTTTCAGCACCAAGCTTCTGTTGAACAAGTTTGTAAGGCCGCCACTTGGTCTTCTGTTCATACTTTTTCTAAGTTTTACAAAGTTGATGTGCGGGCCTCAGCGGATGCTGTTTTTGGCCGCAAAGTTCTGCAGACTGCAGTCATTTAAGTTATGCTTCACCTGGCTTTGAGATGCCCATCCCTTGTGGACACTGCTTTTGGATGTCCCAATCGTGAAGAATATTAAAGGTGAAGCGGGGTGTGTGGCACACGAAGAATGCCATTTTGTGAGTACTCACCTGAAAAATGGATATTGTTGGTGTGCCACACACCCCGCTTCACTCCCACCCTTTTTCGGTATTTCCGAATCCTTTATATGGTGAAGCTTTTGTTTATATTGATTTATTTAGAGGTTACCGTTAAAATACTGGTACCTTGTCTTTCTGCTTTCTAATACATTGGTGATAAATGGGAGGTACCAGGTATATATAGGCCGGAAGGGGGCTCGTTACAAGACTTCCTCTCTGCACAGCGTCACCTGGCGGTGAGTTAACCCAATCGTGAAGAATATTAAAGGTGAAGCTGGGTGTGTGGCACACCAACAATATCCATTTTTCAGGTGAGTACTCACAAAATGGCATTTTTGCATGACACTGTCAAATAGGTAGTCTCTAGCCTGGTCCTCAGCCTCTTCAGACTGGCAAATTTTTCCTTCCAGCACAGTGGAAGATCATCACCATGGATGCCAGCCTATCGGGTTGGGGGAGTGTCATGGAGTCACCAACGCTCCAGGGACAGTGGAGTCTGAAGGAGAGCAGACTCTCCATAAATATCCTGGAACTGAGAGCAATTCTATTGTATCTGTCATTGGACATACCATCTGAAGGGGCATCCCATCCGGATTCAAACAATCGGGCAGCGGTGGTATATATCAACCATCATGGGGGCACCTGAAGCAGTGAAGCCCTCATGGAAGTGAGCTGGTTTTTACTTTGGGCCGAGAAACAAGTTTCATGCATTTCAGCTGTACACATACCTGGAGTGGACAACTTGCAGGCCGATCATCTCAGCTGAACGGTCTCTTAGTCAATCCTTATGCATGCGCTGGGGGATTCCGGACATAGATCTCTTGTGCATAACAACACAATCAGAAGGTTACAAAGTTTGTGTCTGGGTCCAGGGATCCTCTAATTATAGCAACAGATGTCCTGACTCTTCAGGGGTCAGCATTCAAGCTTCTTTATGCATTCCCTCCGATTCCACTCCTGGGTCAAGTACGAAGAAAGGTTAGCTCACAAGAGAGTCCCTACCATTCTGGTGGCTCCTCGGTGGCCAAGAAGAAGCTGGTTCATAGTAAGGATGTCAGAGGGCAACTCATGGAGGTTACCCGACGATCCAGATCTTCTCACACAGGGGTCTCTAAGGCATCCCAATTCACATGTTCTGGCTTGGACGGCCTGGCTATTGAATCATTTTATCTTGGCAGAAAGGGAGTTCTTCTGACATAGTCATGCAGACTATGATTCAGGCCAGGAAGAAGCCTTCAACTGGCAAGCATTATCGTTTGCGAATCCAGAAGGTTCGCTGGTAGAATGATTCTAAGCATACAGCACATCCTGCTCCAGAATAGTAATAACATGTGGGTAATCCTCCGCCTCAGGCGCCGTGCACTGCAGACATGTAGAAAACAAGCTCCTCCCGGCCCTACAGATACCGACGGACCTCCCACAAATCCCCAGATTTCTCTGCAGTGCTGGAACTGCGAAGACATGAAGTATCACGCTCTCGCAGGCGAGCAGGGCTTGACAGCCCGAGGCCCTGCGGGACTATTTCCACCCGTCCTCTTCAGAAGAATATGCCTCCCAGCCTGGGCTGCGCGGGTCGGGTGAAGGTAGGCAGCACCTGGTGTGCTGAACGGAGCCATGCTCCACCGCAATCCCCCTCCATAGGGTAGGTGGTCATGCCGATGGTGAGCCTCTAGTGGATGCCCCTCCCGCAATCTTGCCCGTGCCCCTCACAGACTTGGTCCATGGACGCTGTCTGCTTCTCCCTAGCTTCCTCCCGTAACTCAGGGGAAAAGAAGGGGGGGGGGTATGTGTGGCAGCCCTAGTGTTAAGTATCACGTTTAGACCTTGGTTTTTAATTTATTGGGGTCAGTGTCGCGCTTTGCTATACAGTGCGAGCCGTTTGTCTTCATTAACAACTGCCTAGGCGGCAGCATCATTCCAGCGTGTCAGCATCTTATGCATAAGCCTTATCCAACTGTTCTACGTTTTTCTGTTGGTTAGAGCTTCGCGCTCTTTGGGGGAGGCGGAGACTCGTCACGGCCTGGCCCACCCCTCGAGGTTCGCTTGGCGCCATTTTGACTATCTTCGTGCTCGTGTGTGGTGCGGTCCGCCTCCTCCCTTGGTCATGTAAGCGCCCTCCGGGGCGGCATGGTTCTATGTCTATCAGGCTGCGCATGGCACTGACTCCACCCCTCTTGTTCCGTTATGTCTTTCAGACGCCAGGACTTCGGTGGCTTCCCCGGCCTAACATACATTACAGCGGGTCCACATAACAAATTCTCCCACATTACTAGCGGGTCTTGGGGCATCCAGGGTTGCCTATTGCATAAATCCCTGCGGGCATACTGCTTAATAATCACCATATGGAGGCGTTTCAAAATTATGTAACCGGGGTCCCTCCGGGACATGACCGGCTGTGTGCAGTGTGTGGCCAGCCCCAGGCTGAGGCTGACAGGGCACGGGTCTGCGGACAGTGTGCAGAACAGGCAGGTTTGCCAACGGCGGCACCTCCCTTCCTTACTCCCGTCTCCCTGGTCCCAAATATCACTCATGACGAGACCTGCAATCCGTGCCGCGCGTGTTGCCTACAGCGGAGCAGGTGCTTTCTGGATTGGCAGAGTGTATGGGCCCTGGTAAAAAGCGGTCCCTGACGCTTCCTGGCTTCCCGGTTCCTAACGATACCGATGACTCTGCTGATATGCAGGACCTTGACCCTTCTGAGGAAGGTGAGCTATTCTCAGATTCGGGCTCCTCGAACGGGATGCCCGGGGGCTGTGATGATTCGGGGGCTGTGTGACCCCTGGGGAGATCCCCAAGCCTAAGAAGGAGAGTTTCCATACAGCGCCGCCACGCTTGGAGTTCCTAGAACAGGAACATTTCCAGAATCTTATATCCCAAGAATGGGAATCGCCTTGTAAGCTTAAAGGGGTCCCAGGGGTCTGGGATTGGAAGTATCCTTTCCCTCCTGATGTGGTTAATTTGTGGTCAGCACCCCTGGTGGTGGACGCACCGGTTATAGGGGTCACAAACCCAACCCCCCTTTCATGACGGCTCCTTTTTACCGTACCCTTCGGGATGCTGAGGACCGGCGCATTGACAGACTGGCTTCCCACGCCTTCTCGTGTGCTGGGACGGCTCTGCGCCCGGTCTGTGTCGCGGCCATCACTGCGGTGGCCGCCAGGACTCTTGTCAGAAAAATACTAGATCACCGCCCTGAGGATCTCCCTTGGGGGGTGTTTAATGCGTTTAATCAGACTGTGATGCGTTTGTGAAGTTTATTCTATCAGCACTGGACGACACCATTAAGATGTGTGCTAGAACCTCTGCCCTTGTGGTAGCTCTTCGCCGCCTGGTCTGGCTGCGACAGTGGGGTGCTGACGAGGCTACAAAAAAGGCTCTCACTTGCCTTCCCTTCAGAGGACGGCGGTTATTTGGGGCCCATTTTGGACCTTTTTGGTAAAAAGGGGTAAAGCACCCTTGCGCAGAAGGCCGCTCCGGCCTCCACGGGGGGAGGGCCACCCCTCCCCCTCCCTACGTTAGCGTCAAACGCGAACCTGAGGTGTGCTTCCAACTGTTCGGTGTGGATTTCCACCATGGGGTGGGCAGGCAGCGCCCTGGGCCCTCTGGCAGGACCAAGTCCAAATCTGCCAAGACCTCCCAAGCATGAAGGGGCGCCCTCGCCCCCCTGGGCGAGGGTACTGCTGCAGCAGCTGTCTCCCATCTAGGAATATACCTCCTCCTGCTGGTGGTTCCAGGAGGTAATCCCCCTGGACACAGGATAGCTTTGGCTGGGCGGTCCCTCTCAGTGATTGTCAGGGTGCTTCTAGCCCCTGCTTTTCCTTCAGCAATTGGCGCAGGCCGTACCGGGCCTACAGAGTTTGTGCTTACTTACAGGTTGCCCTTAACAGTATGGGGCTATGGCCTCTATATTACCCTTCCTCCTTCAACAGTATGAGGCAGTCTGGGCCACGCTGGCCTATGGCAGGCTTGGCAATTCTACTCTCACAAGTAGTCCCTATATGACACCTCTGTCTTGGGACACAGGCGCCCTGTGCAAGGGGGGGGGGCTTCCGGCCTCCTGTGGAGTACTAGATCTTCTTAGTTCCCCTTGTGTCTGCTGGACACCAAGACGATTACTAGACGGTGTTGCAGGACATTAATTGTGGCCTCTCTTTCGTTCCCAGGCTACTTGCCATGGCGTGAATGGGGGTGACGTCTCTGACATGCCTGGGGGGGGGGGCGTCTGCATTAGGACCTACCGGGTCGTCTTTCCTTGCTCCCCAGTCTCTACGTCAGGCCGAGTGGATGGGTCGGCCAGCGGTGTCCCATGGGAGTTACTGAATGGTTGCTCAGTCACCTCAATCCCTCATGGTCCCTTATCCGCTATCCCCATTCCTGGGATTCGGTTCAGGCTTGAGCCTTCTTCTCTGGCAATAAGGGGACTCCTGGTTACGGGGGCTTTGCCCCCCCTTTACTGGCATCTTACCTTCACCAGGCGGCATGGCAGCTGGTGGGCCCGTTGGTGACACATCAAGATGTCACTTATATACCGAGCCCTTGGGCTCTTCGGCACAGTAGGTTATTGAGCTTACATGGGGTTCCAGCACCTTGGTGTTTGGTCTGTGCTCATTCCCCCTTGGTAAGGTGTTTCACCTTAAGCTCCTCATACTAAGGCCCCCGTCAGGGGGCACCCCCTTCCTTACTTGCATCTTCCAGTGAATGGTCACCTTGGGTACCAAGTCTCGCAGGTTGGCGGGGGAGGGGAATATCTTCCACAATCCCCATGGTTCCTAGGTAGGGTCCCCTAGAGGGTCCATCTTTCCTGCTGGTTTTTGTTGAAACGGTGTGCCTTCCGTTGAGTCTATATGACTGGACTTCTCCTTTTTTAGGATCTGTCGGTCTATTGGGGGACTCCTGGTCTGTTGGATGACAATGGCCTGTTTTATTACTGGTCTAGAGAGAGGCAGGATGCTCCCTCTGGAGGGTCCCTGATCCTGCCTTGGGCGGGGGTCTACGTCCCCTGCTTCTCAGCGGTATTCGCTCCAAGGGATGCTCTTTAGCGGCAGGTTATGCTATCCTGGTGTAGCCCTGGGAGCCTACTAGCGTGGCTCTGTTGGGTCTCCCTTATAACACAGGGGCTCTGCCCTTGTTTTTACTGTCCCAGAATATTCTGACCCTGGTCATGGGGGCTGAGTATTTTAGGCATAGACTTGTTATTTTATATGTCTTCTCTTCATCACCCTACTTGTGGGGTTCTGCGCACGGTTGGCCTGATAGAGAGTCCCGTGAGATGGATGGCCTGGGTGGCCTTGTGAGCTGTGGATCGCAGATGCCTCTGCTGAAGTCTGCTGACCTGTTTGCTCTCTCAGGAGTGCGGTTCTGCCATTGTCAGGCCCCTTCCTTGTCGTCCCAATATAAGGTCTCTTGTCTGGGGATTGACAGCTGATTCCTTCACCCTTGGAGACGTGCCTTATCTTCTGGGTGACTCAGTATGAGGGGGGGCTGGGAGCAAGCTCCCCAGCTTCCCTTTCCTCCGTCTATTGGGGTTTTTGTGGCAACCCATATTGATTGCATGAGTCTTGGTCTCTTCCCTGTTAGACGATGTCGGTTTCCAGGGCTTTTAGAGTCATTACAGCATAAGTTTGGGGTTGGCTCCCCATCTGGGGACTCTGAAGGTGCAGGTTCTGTCCTGGCTTTTCCTGCAGGAGTCTGGTTCTGTCGCCCTTGTGGAGAATTCTTTTGGGGATTGCTTAGCTGCATCTCCCGAGTTGTTCCATGGTCCCTGTGGGGATCAATTTTCATTGTTTACCCTGCGGATTTTCCTGGGGATTTTTGCTGGATGCTGTCTGAGCTGCCTTGTAGTCCAGGTCGCTTCTCTGGGGGCTCCTGACTTCGTCAGACGTGTGCCTGAGACGGTGGATCTGGTTACTTAACCTTGGCTCGAGGTATGTGTATATATACAGATATATATGGCTACAGGCACCCCATGCCGCGGGGGTGTTCCTTCTTACACCGGGCCTCTGGTCCAGTGGTCTGTAGGATCATTGTTTTAGTCCTTTAGTCTAACTTTGGACTTTATTCTTAATACAAATATGAGAGGCTACATTCCCTCTACAGGTGTTGCAATTTTTCCCCATGAGGGTTTCCATGGCCCTTAGGGGGACGGATGCTTTTGGAGTCTGCGGGCGCCTCTTTATGTATGTGCCTGATATCTCCTTCCAGCGCCACTGCGCCTTTGGATTAATCCTTCTTGGATGTCTCCTGATCCTGAGTAAAGCCTTAGCTTCGTGTTAGTTAGGGGTCAGTATTCCCGCCTTGGTCGGGTGACCTGTTCTATTTCCCTTAGGGGGTGTTACAAGTTTTTGCCACAAGGCTTCCTTGCCTGTGGGCTGGTTGGGTCATTACACTGACCTATATCCTTCTTTAGGGGAAGGAATCTCCCCTTTTTCAGTTTATTCCGTTGTATTGGTGCTTGGGTACCACCGGCCCTTCAGCACCAGGGTTTCTTTCTGTTGATTAAGTTACTAGACTTATGGCTTGTCTCTGTTCATACCTTCAAGGTTTTGTTAGGAGATTGACGTTAGAGCCTCTGCTCATGTCATGCCTGTTGCAAGTTTTGTAGGTGACAGCGCCCTTACTGTCCGCTGTGCCTTGTTTTTTCTTGGGGATCCCACCCTGCTTATGGACACTGCTATTGGATGTCCCACATGTTATTACTATTCTGGAGCAGGACGTGCTGTATGCTTAGAATAATACAACTCTGTGAAGTACTCACCTGTAGAGTTGATATTATATGCATACAACACGTCCTGCTGCACCCCACCCTGGTTCACTTGTTCTGGATCCCCTGTATGGTGATTATCAATTGATATTATTACCAGTTTTCTGGGTGGTTGTTCCTCCCGGCTTCTCTTCTCACTGCTTTTCAATGCTGGGGATTTGTGGGAGGTCCTTCGGTATATGTAGGGCCGGGAGGAGCTTGTTTTCTACATGTCTGCAGTGCACGGCGCCTGAGGCGGAGGATTACCCACATGTTATTACTATTCTGGAGCAGGACGTGCTGTATGCATATAATATCAACTCTACAGGTGAGTACTTCACAGAGTTGTATTTTTTCGGTTTCCAGAATATTAGATTTTTTTGGCAGAAAGGTCTTGATGAAGGTTTTCAATTGAGTACTTTAAAGGGACAGATATCTGCTTTATCTATCTTTTTATTCAGAAACCCATTGCTGTGAATAAATGTATCAAAACTTTTTGTATAGGGGGTTCGCTCATGTGCGGCCTCATAAGCTACTTCTGCCAGTTTGGGACCTGAAGCTCTTTATCAGCGTCCTCCTTTTGAACTATTGGCAGATGCATCATTAAGTTTGACTCTTACGGTTATCTTTTTTAGTGGTAATAACCTCAGTAAGGAAGGTTTCTGAATTAGCAGCTTATCAGTTAAGTCTCCTTATTTAGTGTTACATAAGGACTAGGTCGTCTTCTGCTTTAAACAGGATGTTCTTCCTAAGGTGGATCCATCTTAATGAAGAGGTGAATTGCCTTCCTTATGCCCTACTCCAGTGTCTGATAAAGAAAGGATTCTTCATTGCTGGATTGTCAGGCTATTTCTCAATATCCATATATGTATTAATATATAATTTTATACACAAAATTAGCAAAAGCCATGGCCTAGTGAGGGTCTATTCACATATATACTTTTTTCCTTAAGAAGCCTATGCGAGGCCATACTAAATTCTGCTGATGTCAGGAATTCACTGTTGTGAAACCTGCATATTTGTGTATTTGAAGGTCTGTGTTTTCACAGACAGAGGATTTATTTGGCGAGAAGTCGTCCTCACAATATAAGACCAGACTATATGTCTGTGGTCCATGTAGAAAGCTTACAGGGATCACCATTATCAGTTTTCCACATAAGGATTATTTTTGAGACAATGGAGTTCCAGGAGAAATGTTTGCTGAGCTGAGGAAAAGCTCACAAGCCCCGCTGTAAGACAAGACCCTGAGATTTTTTTCTTCTTTTACAAGACAAATAAACACCTTTCTAGACTGAAATGGTTACACAATTTCAAGGGAATGATGTTCTCAGCAAAACTGAGTTTGTTTGGGGATTCCCGGAAAGGAATGCTTTGCCAGTTAAAATTAATATTGTTCATCATGTCGTCCTTTAGAATATGCCATTTATACCATTTACTTGTGTATATATTATATATATATAGAGATAACATATTTAATGCCCAGGGTAGGAATAATGATTGTATTTTATGAAGAATTGATGCCTCAATTAAATAGGTTTAGTCGCTATTTTTATAGCTATATATATGTTGAAATTTATGTGAGTGTAATGTTATGACTTTTAAGTTAGTTATTATAGATGGAATGATCTATATTATAGATTTATAATATTACTAAATCATGTTTTTGTGACTAATAGATATGTTATAGGATTTTAAATGTGTTAAATATATACCATGATAATTACCCCCAGGATAACAATTCTATAGTCGATAGAATGTCATTTAAGACAAATAATTATTCCTTTAGTTCCAGTTAATGCTGAATAATTGTGTAGGGACGATTCTGGGATATGTGGGAGTATATATATATATATATATATATATATATATATTTATATATATATATATAGATTTGGGTATTTCTATATACATTTTAAATAAGTCCATACCCCTGGATATATATGGGTATATGTAATTTCCCTATCCTAGATTTTAAATATTTTTCCAACATAGTGCCAAATTCATTTCTTATCCTACGATGACCCCTTGTGGCCGGAGATGGAATTGGTCAAGTCACCGGACACTTAGCCATTCCCCAATGACGTCATGTTTGCTAGAGGGATGGATTTAGATAAGAAATTTAAATATAATGGGGATAATTCTTAGGGGCAAGAGGATCATCAAGAGAGATCAGCAGCAGAGGTCGACAGAAAGATCCCAATCTGAGTGACCAGCATTCAAGCTCTCAGCTCTCAGCTCTCAGCTCCTAGCTAACTTGGTGATTGCATATCAGATCCACATATCCCACAGGCCTTGCATAATTGAAGACCGACCTACCATAGAAATTCTGGTAAAGTATAGTTCTCATTTATTAATAGTTAATTAGCTGGGCATTGCGAAATTTCTCACTGGAACACATTTTCCCGTGAGCTAAATTCCAGTCCAGTAATTGAACTATACTATCAAAATATCTTTGGTTGAATTTTATACTTGTCGGAGCATTGTGTTCTGGGGATAATTATTTTATTTTTAATCTTTAAATTTGGTATAGCAATTAAGTTAAATTGTCTATTATATCGATTTAGGATTGATTGGTTATAAGGATATTTTATGGTACTAGTAGTGAGCCATCTTGTGGCTGAATTTGATAAGTGCAGGATATATGATTTTGATCTGATTGTTTTGTTTTATTGGTTATTGATTACTATTTGTATTTATAATAAATGCTTGTTATTTATCTTTAACCGTTAATAGATTTTATTATTGCACTACTAAATTACCTCAAGAGATCTCTTTTATAAGGTGTTTTATGTCCGCCTTAGAAATTTAACCCTAGCTATAGATTCATCCTTATGAGCTTTGCTTCATAAACCCCGACATAATTTGGAGGCCCCAGCGAGATCTTGTAGCGTTAATTTGTTTGTGCAATAGTAAAACTCTATACTATATTCTATATTCCTCGTGATTTTATATTTATATTGACATATTTGTAATCTGAAATTATCAGTAGTAAAAATGAGTACCGTCAATAGCGATACCGGCTCCTGTGAAGCCGCTCTGGGTGGTCCATCTAGCCCAGAACAATTAATCTATAGTATCGTGGAATATGTACATGAGAGATTGAATTTAAGTGAGGATATAGAAGCTTGGAAACAGGGATTATGCCAAGATTCCAAGAGAGAATGTACAGATGTATGGGCATTGTCTGGAACGGTTAGAAGACATCTAACATATATGTCTGCACTTAAAAGCAATACTAATAAGGATCGACACTTATTAAGATTGGTACCAATAATTTTATTCGCACTACTAGAAGTTAATGACCATTCAACTAAAAAGGATATGTATCTAAGTAATGTACAAGTTTATATAGACAGTTTAGAAAAAGAAGTAGAATCAGGAAAGTTAGCAGTTAAAGAATTACAAAGTAAGATTGACCATTGTAAAACGGCATATCAAAGATTAGAGCAAGAAGCTGATGAAATTAATCATCGTTATTATAGGCTGCAGCAAGCAAGACAAAGCCCCACTGCATTCAAAGTGGAAAGTGCTTTGCCAGACAGTGGAAGCTTCCCAGAACCGCCCACTCTTACTCCCCAAAATATTCCCTCAAAATCATATGCTCTTAAAGCAAAATCAGACCAAAATCCTGTTAGTCAGACCTCAGAAAATGATAGCTTAGATACCAATGAATTAATGACTCAGTTAACCCAGGCGTGTCAAGCAGTATTGGCATTACAAGGTGCTAATGACACAAAAGGCTTGAGGCATGAAGTATCTCACTGTTCCCCAGAGAGGGCTGTAAGGATTAAATCACCTGTATCTTATTACTATGAGGAAAGCAGTAGTGAATTTGATTCTGACAGAGAGAGGAGTAAAGAATATTCATCAACCCGTAGGGACAAATTTGCCCGTAAGAGGGGTGAGATTTTAAGACGGGATAACCAGGCTTCCCCTAGAAAGAGGGACACTCAGTCTCCAAAGGGGGATCAGAGTTCATCAGGGATTATCAAATTCTTAAATGCCACTGTCCCAAAATTCTCTAAAAAGGGATCTATAGAAATTGCTAACCATCTGGAATTGTATGAATCTACTATGGATTCATTGCAATTATATGCTGATGCAGATAGAATCAGGTTTTTACCATGGGCATTTGAAAACAGGTACCGCCATTATTTCACCTCTTTCAGAGAAAGGGGGATTAGGAAATGGCAGGATGTTTTACATGAGGTTAAAATGGAATTTGGGCCTTATAAATCCATTACAGCGGCCAGACGTGACATCTACAAATTAAGATGCAAACCTCATCAAAGTCCCCGGGAGTTTTTGTATGTCCTTAAAAATGCTTATGGTTTGGCATATAGATATCCTGATTGGGAGTCCTGTGAATTTAAGCAGTTATTTTATGATGCGATGCCGGTGCAGATTAAGTTTAGTTTGGCCAGAGATTTTGATCTTGACGCTCCATTAGACAGGTTAGTGACTGCTGCCACTACACTGTATAATATCAGTGAGTGTAACCCTACAGGTGAGAGAAGGTATGACAGGTCCTCAGATCAACACGTTGCTGAGACTAGGATAGATCAAAAATTAGGTTTTGAAACGCAACAGCGTAAGTATCCTAAGCCTGCAGAACTATCCAAACAGTCCCAGCAGAACCAATCAGGACCCAGGCCAACAAAGCCTCGTAGTCCCAATGGGTCAGAGGGGGAAAACAGCGGTAATAAAAGATATTTCTTCCGTCCCCGGTATAACAATGGGGGTCCCCCAAGATACAGGCGCTGGGATAATAAACCTAGATCACAAAAGGATAATAGGCCTGAATCACATACATCACCTAGGGGTCGGTCACCTACTGATAACAGGAGAAGGCCTCAAAACCAAGATAGGCCTGAATTTAGTGACCGTTTCGATAAATTGGCCGATCAGGTAGCCAAGCTAACTGAAATGGTTAGTAAAATGGCTCAGGTTTCCAATGAGAGTAACCAAAAGCCTTTTTTAGCAACAGCTGCAGGTCCCAGTCCAACTGTATAAAATTATCAGGGCTGGGTCAAAGCTTAGGCCTGTGCAAGGTTACTGAATCCATTGTAGATAATTCTAATACTGTGGTTTTGCCTTGCAATGCTATTGACCTTAAAAATGAGGCCAAAGATGGTGTGTGTCAAATTGTTGTCCCCTCATCCGAGAAGGGGGATGGGTCTAATATGTTACCTATCTTGAAACTTAACCATGAGAAGGTGTGTGCTGAAGATTCCTCTACAAAGAGTGAAAAGCTGATGTCAGTGTCAAGCTGTGAGCTATTGTCTGTAAACTGTGATGTAATCCAGGTATCCCCAAAGGTGGGGGCTGCTGTGTGCAGCAGGAATGACATAGCTTCATCAGAGGTCTTATCCCTACAGAAGAACCATAGCCTTAAAAAACATCAAATGCGAGAGCATCCCAATTATTTATGTGACCTGTTTAATGTTGATGGCCGATATTATATTGATTCATACCTCCAAGATGAATGTATAGGTCCAATCAAAGGTTTAATTGACACAGGATCACAAGCGACCATTCTGTCCTTTAATTATTTCCAACAAATTGTGGATAGGACAGAGAAAAAGCCTAAATTAAAAGCATTTGATGGCTCTTTGATAAGTGTAGGTGGAGACGCTTTACAGGTAAAAGGCACAGCATGGTTAAAGTTTATGATTGGCAAGAAAATAATAAGACATCCCACCATCATTGTAGATATTCCTAATGATAAATTAATCATAGGAGTTGACATTTTGAAAAGATTGAGCTCCATTATTGACTTCATTAATGAAGCAATTTGGACTCAAGTGAAGGCACCTATTGCCTATGACCGATCTTGCAATATGCAAACCCACTATAACTGCCATGTGATTGAAGAGAGGTCTAACCTTATAGAAGTTCATTTTAGGAACAATCAGATTCCGGACATCACGATCCTGAAAAATGGTGATCCTGAGAAAGCTATCAGGGATACAAAACACACTATAACCATCCAGAAGGATAGGATTAAAAAGGTGACCCTGAATAAGGATGTGTTAACCATTTTGCTTAAAGAGAGATGTTCCGAGGTAGCAGACCTGACCAGGCATACTCAATCCATGACCCGGATTGAAAAGGTAAGTAATGACCTATTGATTCCCGTACAGGTGAACAATATGGCTCGGATGAAATATGCCAAACTGGATTTAAAATCCGAAGCCAGTTACATTAGCCTAAGTCTTTTGAAACAGGTCGCCAATCCTAAAATGATTAGATATTCCTCTCCACAAGACCAATGGGTTCATGATCTGGATGGTGATTCCCAGAGTCATAATGTAATTGCGAGATGTTTATTATCTATTTCCATAGGAGATAAGACCACTGAACATTCATTCATTGTGTTGAATGAACCACGGCACCAGATATATATAGGTAATGACCTGTTACACAGATTTGCTGCGCAGGTTGATCTGGTGAACAATAATTTGTGGTCTAGATTATCTGGGGATCCAGAGGGATTTCAAAATGAGGAACAAACCCTGAAATGGGGACAACAGATGCCTTATGCCGTAAGTATTCTGGTTGCTGAGGATGTCGAGATCCCTGAAGGAGGTAAGCCTTTTATTCTTCCCATACAGGTAAAGAAGGGACAGACATTAAAGAATACAGACGCTTTGATCTATTTGTCTAACAGGATACAACAAATCGGACTTAAGGTAACACATACTCCTATGGTAAATATCTATCATAAACCATTGAATATAATTATTCATAATATGGCTTCCCATAGTATAGCTTTACGGAAAGGAACTATACTTGGTTTAGGTATGGATTCTGAATATTACACTTTTGGATTTCAGAATCAGGTTATTGGACTTATCCCTGATGAATATCTATCAGAGGAAGAACTATTGGAACAACACTTTTTCTCAATACCTGAAGGGTTATTTAATATTCATTCTATTTATCCTTTCAGTTCTGAAGAAGGTACATGCCATATTGAAGAAGCCTCATTGGTTTTCAATCACGAGAGTGATGAGAAAGAATATGAGTCATACCAACGAGAAAAGGAAATGGTAAGCGAACCTAAGAGTGATTTAACAACTGAGCTGGAAGAAGCTTATGAGTTAAGTCAACCTGAAATTTTTCCTGAATTTCAGGAGCAGGCCGCAGAGCAAATTTCTTTAGCTGATGCATGTTCTGATGAATCGAAGCGCCAACAGTTAAAGAAACTCTTCATAGATTTCCAAGATATGTTTGCCAAGGATTCCTATGATTGTGGGGTCACTGACCTACATGTAGCAAGAATCCAAACAGATCCCAATGCACCACCTGTATATGTCAAACAGTACCGACTTCCATTGGCCGCTTATGAGTCGTTAGCGGAAATAGTCAAGAATTTGGAAGCGCGGGGTATCATACGCCCAGTGCATAGTTCATTTAACTCCCCTATATTGGCAATTCTCAAGCCAAATGGTCAATTTCGTCTATGTACGGACCTTAGGCAGTTAAATAAACGGGTATATATGTCTGGGTGGCCCGTGCCATATATAGACCAGTGTTTGGCACAAATACAGGGGTCCAAGATTTTCACTGCTCTTGACTGTGCACAGGGATACTGGACCATTAAGGTGGATGAGAGGGATCAATACAAGTTGGCGTTTTCTTTTGGCCAAGGGCAATTCTGTTGGCAACGATTACCTTTTGGTTATGTAAATGCAGGACATGAATTTGCTGTGTTTATGCATAAGGCAATGCCTGATGCCGCTGAACGAGGTACCTTAATTTATGTGGATGACATTCTGATCAAAAGCACGACTTTTGAGGAACATATTGCAGAACTGAGGCATGTACTAACCCAATTAAGAAAAGCTGGCGTAAAACTGTCTTTACAGAAGGCTCAATGGTGTCGTTCCAAAGTTAATTTCCTAGGTCATGAAATCTCTGCGGAAGGAATTAATCCACAAAAGAAAAAGGTGGAAGCCGTGATGAAGACGAAGTCACCAACCAACCTGAAGGAATTAAGATCCTTCCTGGGTATGATGAACTATTCACGTAAGTTCATAGACAACTATGCCGAAATTACAAAACCTCTTTTGCAGTTGTTAAAGAAAGGCGTAAAATGGGAATGGAATGAATGTCATGAGGAAGCTGTAACTGAGCTGAAAACTAGACTCATTCAGGCCCCATGCCTTGCATACCCAGAAGGGGGGAAACCTTTCTTTGTTGAAACAGGCTTCACTGATAAAAGTATGAGTGCTGTACTATTCCAGAAACAGGAAACCCTGAATAAGATCATCGCCTATGCTAGCAAGTCATTATCACCAGTTGAGGTAAAATTTAATGATTGTGAAAAAGCATTATTGTCAACTGTGTGGGCTTTGCAATATTTCAGGAGTTTTATCCAAGGCGAAAAGATCATTGTGGAAACTGCACACCAACCATTGCAATACTTACAAAGCAGTAAAATCAGGGATGGAAATCTTTCCAATAGTCGGATAACCGCATGGACAATGTCCTTAATGGGATGGCCATTGGAGATAAGGTACAAACAAAATAATAAGAATCCAGTTGCCCAAGGGTTAGCTGATCTTCATGATTGTACCGATACAGGTCCTAAGGATGAACCAGCGGAAAATGATTTCCTAATAGAACAATCTTTGTCTCCCTATAAGACATTTGAAGAAGAATATTGCAAATTTTTACCCTGTGTCTATGTTGACGGTTGTTCTTTCCATACAACTGTAGGATCAGAACGTAAGTTGGTTGCAGGTATTGGAATAGTGTGGAATAACAACTTCCCAGAGATCTCTGTAGGATACAGCATTGGTCCAAAAAGTAGCCAGATTGCAGAACTCACTGCTGTATACAAAGCTGTACAGATGGCTATCGAATATGATATTAAAGAGTTTGTTATAATTACAGATTCTAATTATATTCGTAACAGTTTTGTGGAATACCTCCCTGGATGGAAAAGGTCCAATATGGTAAGAAGCAATAACAAACCAGTTAAACATGGTAAAATGTTTTGCAGGATTGATGAGATGGTTACCACTCATGGACTTACCATATATTGGAAGAAGACCAGGGGCCATTCAAAATATCCAGGTATGGATAAAGAGGGAAATGACTTGGCAGACTCCCTAGCCAAGCGAGGAGCTCTTGAAGGAGAAGTCCTGGATATTGATGACCTCATGGGTATCATACAGGTAGAGGCATTAACCAGGAGGCAGGCCCGAAAGGAGGCCGAAGCCAATGTGGCCCAGTGGAGCCAGGATTTCCCTAGTGAGGATCTCATTGAAAGCCAAAAGGGGGATCCTGTCATTGGGGTATTTTATAAACATATCGAAGATCCACAGAACCATTCCATAACCATGGAAGATTGTAAAGACAAGGAAGAGTTACGGATTTTGATGAAGGGTAAGTCCCAATTTTCTTTACAAGATGGGTTGTTAGTCAGAACATCGAAAAATGGCATATATCAATGGGTGGTTCCCATAGCATTCCGAGGTTTGATGCTACAGCATGCCCATGATGCTCCAACTGCTGGACATCGAGGTGAGAAGGTAACATATGAATTGTTACGGGATTATGCTTATTGGCCACATATGTTGCAAGATGTTCGCACATATTGTCAAGGATGTTTAATTTGTCCTCAATTCCAGCCACAAGCACCCACTCATCGGGCACCATTGATGAAAAGAGGAATGTCTATGCCATGGTCGGATATCCAAATCGATTTTATTGGACCAGTAACAACCTCATCAAAAGGAAATCGATATATGTTAACCGTAACTTGTCTATTTACAAAATGGGTGGAATGTTTGCCGTGCAAAACATGTAGCTCTAGTGTTTGTGCATCCCTACTCATCAACCACGTATTTTCCAGGTTTGGGTTGCCCCAACGGGTTGAGAGCGACCGCGGATCCAGCTTCACCAGTGAGGTGATGACGAAAATGTGGGAAATATTGGGTGTAAAAAGAAAGCTACATATAGCTTATCGCCCAGCCTCTAGTGGTGGAGTAGAGCGTTACAACCAGTCCATTGTAAACATTCTAAAGAAGTTTGTCAATGAATCTGGTAAGGACTGGGATGTGAAGTTACCTTTAGTCTTGATGGCTATTAGAGCCACACCCAGTTCTGCTACCAAATTATCCCCATTTGAGATGATCACTGGTAGGAAAATGGTATTACCACAACATTTGCTTTATAGGACAACGGATCATAATCTGTTAAACGCTTCAAATGCTCATCAATACGTGGAGAATCTACGTAAGCATCTTCAGCAGGCTTTTGCGTTTGCCCAGAAGAATCTGGAGAAAGCTGCTGTGAGCAATAAAACATATTATGATCTGAAGACTACAAAGAAGGAGTATCAAGTCTCCGATCAGGTATATCTTTACAACTTTGCCCGAGATCAGGTAAAGGAAAAGAAATTTTTACCTTCATGGAAAGGACCATATAGCATTATCGATAAATTATCTCCTGTGGTCTATAAGGTCAAAATTCCAAAGGGGGATGAATTTGTAGATAAATGGGTCCATATTAATCAATTGCGAGCTTGTCATCCTAGGTCACAACTTCAACGACTGGAAAGAAGACCGGATGAAGAAGAATAAAGAGATATTGGAGTCCAGCTGAAGACGGAAAATCAGGATTGGTGTAGTATACTGTATCGACCTAACCTATTTTATTTTATATTTTCCTCCGTACTTTTATATCTCTTAATAGATCTTAGTAATTATAAAAATTTATTACAATTATAATAAATAATTATAATCTTAATTAAATTTAAATGCCAAGAATTTTCTCCATAGCCATACGAATTGGAGAATTTTGATAATATAATCCTATTTTAGTACCCGGTTGATAAGAAGGAATATGAAAAGATGTGTATGCTCATATGTGTCATACAATATTTTACAGTAGACGGAGCCGAGATGACGTTGAGACGTGTCGCCATCCCATACATCATCCTGATGACGGGGAAAGAGTGCCAGGTCGAGCCGATCGTTGTACCAGGACCATCGTCTGGAATCGTGTCGCAGAGAACTACGGCATTCAGTCTGACGAATGTGAGGATTTTGTTCGAGAGGGTCTACATCAGCCAGATCGTCCAATCGACAGAGAGGAGGACGGGAGATCGAGCGTGTGACGACCATTCCCAGGAACGAAGCCAGCGGAACGTGGAATCGCCGAGAGACGATGCTTATCGGATCTACATTCGACGTGAAGGATACCATCTTTACCAACAAGTTATATTCACCGTTTTAGATTCAACAAATCCGGATTGATTACGTTGGGAACGTGTTGTTCCTTATGATTATCGGATGGTTGAGCTATCTAACTATCAAGATGATACGATGGATACAATTCGTAAAAAGCACACTGGCGAAATTATGGCTTGAACATTATAAGCCAAACTCGGACACAATGGTTCTCGATGAACTTGTATGAAAAGCCTTCCTCTAGCGTTCCAACTTCATACTTTATACTCAAATATTAAATTGGAACGAAGGGGGATTATGTCAGGCTATTTCTCAATATCCATATATGTATTAATATATAATTTTATACACAAAATTAGCAAAAGCCATGGCCTAGTGAGGGTCTATTCACATATATACTTTTTTCCTTAAGAAGCCTATGCGAGGCCATACTAAATTCTGCTGATGTCAGGAATTCACTGTTGTGAAACCTGCATATTTGTGTATTTGAAGGTCTGTGTTTTCACAGACAGAGGATTTATTTGGCGAGAAGTCGTCCTCACAATATAAGACCAGACTATATGTCTGTGGTCCATGTAGAAAGCTTACAGGGATCACCATTATCAGTTTTCCACATAAGGATTATTTTTGAGACAATGGAGTTCCAGGAGAAATGTTTGCTGAGCTGAGGAAAAGCTCACAAGCCCCGCTGTAAGACAAGACCCTGAGATTTTTTTCTTCTTTTACAAGACAAATAAACACCTTTCTAGACTGAAATGGTTACACAATTTCAAGGGAATGATGTTCTCAGCAAAACTGAGTTTGTTTGGGGATTCCCGGAAAGGAATGCTTTGCCAGTTAAAATTAATATTGTTCATCATGTCGTCCTTTAGAATATGCCATTTATACCATTTACTTGTGTATATATTATATATATATAGAGATAACATATTTAATGCCCAGGGTAGGAATAATGATTGTATTTTATGAAGAATTGATGCCTCAATTAAATAGGTTTAGTCGCTATTTTTATAGCTATATATATGTTGAAATTTATGTGAGTGTAATGTTATGACTTTTAAGTTAGTTATTATAGATGGAATGATCTATATTATAGATTTATAATATTACTAAATCATGTTTTTGTGACTAATAGATATGTTATAGGATTTTAAATGTGTTAAATATATACCATGATAATTACCCCCAGGATAACAATTCTATAGTCGATAGAATGTCATTTAAGACAAATAATTATTCCTTTAGTTCCAGTTAATGCTGAATAATTGTGTAGGGACGATTCTGGGATATGTGGGAGTATATATATATATATATATATATATATATATATTTATATATATATATATAGATTTGGGTATTTCTATATACATTTTAAATAAGTCCATACCCCTGGATATATATGGGTATATGTAATTTCCCTATCCTAGATTTTAAATATTTTTCCAACATAGTGCCAAATTCATTTCTTATCCTACGATGACCCCTTGTGGCCGGAGATGGAATTGGTCAAGTCACCGGACACTTAGCCATTCCCCAATGACGTCATGTTTGCTAGAGGGATGGATTTAGATAAGAAATTTAAATATAATGGGGATAATTCTTAGGGGCAAGAGGATCATCAAGAGAGATCAGCAGCAGAGGTCGACAGAAAGATCCCAATCTGAGTGACCAGCATTCAAGCTCTCAGCTCTCAGCTCTCAGCTCCTAGCTAACTTGGTGATTGCATATCAGATCCACATATCCCACAGGCCTTGCATAATTGAAGACCGACCTACCATAGAAATTCTGGTAAAGTATAGTTCTCATTTATTAATAGTTAATTAGCTGGGCATTGCGAAATTTCTCACTGGAACACATTTTCCCGTGAGCTAAATTCCAGTCCAGTAATTGAACTATACTATCAAAATATCTTTGGTTGAATTTTATACTTGTCGGAGCATTGTGTTCTGGGGATAATTATTTTATTTTTAATCTTTAAATTTGGTATAGCAATTAAGTTAAATTGTCTATTATATCGATTTAGGATTGATTGGTTATAAGGATATTTTATGGTACTAGTAGTGAGCCATCTTGTGGCTGAATTTGATAAGTGCAGGATATATGATTTTGATCTGATTGTTTTGTTTTATTGGTTATTGATTACTATTTGTATTTATAATAAATGCTTGTTATTTATCTTTAACCGTTAATAGATTTTATTATTGCACTACTAAATTACCTCAAGAGATCTCTTTTATAAGGTGTTTTATGTCCGCCTTAGAAATTTAACCCTAGCTATAGATTCATCCTTATGAGCTTTGCTTCATAAACCCCGACAGGATGTAGTGAAAAGCACTAAGATACTAGCGCACTACTACACAATCTTTACGTAGGTCAGACTCCTTATTTTGTCATACCTGAGGGTCCACGGAAAGGTCTTCCACCATCTAAGTCTACCATCAGCAATGGATTAGACAGGCAGTGGTAAAGCCTATAGTCCCTAAGGGGAAGGATTCTTCTTTTAGGACTACTGCTCATTTGACAAGAGCTATTGGAGCTTCTTGGGCTTTTTAGCATCAAGCTTCAATAAAACAAGTATGCAAAGCCGCTACTTGGTTTTCAGCTCATCCGTTTACCAAATTCTATAAGGTAGAGCCTTTGGTAGGAAGGAATTACATACAGTAGTAAGTAGATGGTTTTTGGAATGTCTTATTCCTGAACGGAATAAGGTTTGGGGATCCCACCCGAGTTCGGGTACTGCTTTTGGAGGTCCCATTCGTTTTTGAATTCTTCTGATGGCCTGAAGTAAAATGGAAGAAAATAGAAAATTCTCACCTGTAGAATTAATTTCTCTTCCATTATGACTTCAGGACATCGGACCCTCCCTGTCTGCTAAGTTACTATGTCCATGTCTTGGATGCCTAGTTTTAGTGGAGTGGTAAATATGTAAATAGTTGCTGTAAATTATCAGCATTTAAAAAAAAAAAAATAAAAAATTAAGCGGAGAGAGGATTCTTGTATTTTGTCTCCAGCCTTTTGTTTCCAACAGGATAGGTATGCCTCCCGGGCGGCTGGGTCTACTGCTTTTCAATTAAACTGAAGTGCATCATGTCAGCCAGGTGGTTATAGGCCCAGGATGTGAAGACACACCTTTGTTCTTGCAGACCACACCCTTCGGGAAAGGTTCACCCATTCGTTTCTTAATTATTCTGATGTCCTGAAGTAATAATGGAAGAGAAATTAATTCTACAGGTTAGTACTCACAGAATTTTCTTTTTGCTGTTTGACAGATCAGGGTGGTAGGGGTAGGAGCCAGGGTCTTGAGGTGTCAGTTTTTGTAAAGTTGTCACTCTGGTCTGGAGTTTTCACCTTAAAAAACTGTCAGCCGCAGGTTTTTGTCTGTTAAGCCTGCAGAGGGAACCTGGGTGTATATACATATATCCTCCTCTTTTATTCCCACCATATTTTCCAAGTCATCCTTCAGCTTGACCGACCACATGGAGAGATTAGGCTCCACTCCCTGGGAGGAAACACAAAATTGAACAGAGGTTAAAAGCCCTACACCTTCCTCTCCTCCTCAGTTCTTTGTGTTTCTTCCCTGGGAAACCGTTGGACAGAGAGGTGCCTGATAGACTTTGGCCAGTTTGTTATATTCTTGGTGTGCCACACACCCTGCTTCACTTTTAAATATTCTTCACTTATTGGGTTAACTCACCGCCAGGTGACGCTGTGCAGAGAGAAAGTCTTGTAACGAGCCCCCTTCCGGCCTATATATACCTGGTACCTCCCTTCAATCACCAGTATTTTTCTCTCTGCTTGACGACAAGACAGAAGATTGAAGTCTCCTGCTTACAGGTAGCCGGGGTCTTACCCCGGCACCCCCCTTTTGGTCTATTTCTGCCCGGTTTGAGTGTTTATACCTTGATGGTGGAATGGAAGCCTCCCAGCCTAGGCTGCTCACTGGGCAAATGGTAGATGGCACTATAGGTGCCTAGGAGCTCATCTCCTCCGCTCGACCTCATGCGTGGGGCAATGCGGCTATCCGGCATGGTGATCCGTAAATGGGATGCCCCTGTCCCGAGGGTCCCCGTAGCCCCTTTCTCTCCCGTTACGGTCCCTTCTCCCTTCACTATGGGGGGAGGGGGGGTTAGAGGATTGTGTATTATGTATGTGTTTTTCACAGTATAACTTTATTATGACATGTGTTTTTACCTTATGCATTGAGCGGACTGCACAACAAGTGTACACTCTTTTCCCTCCTGGGAGCTTCCTCGGCCAGGTCTGTTTTTTATTGTTCTGGCCGGTTGTTGTGTTTAGGTCAGCTTGAGGGGCGGACCGCGCCGGGCAGCTTGACTTGCGCCTGAGTTCCACAGTCCCCTCCCGCCTCTCCCCTTCCCCGCTGGTCTCCTTGTGGCCATGGTATGGCAGGTCTCCTGTCGGTTTGGCTGCGCTTTGCTGTTTTTTCTCTCCTCCTCCCCCCTCCTTCGTCTCCCCCCTCCGCCGCCTCCGGCTTTGTTGTGCGCGTGTAGCGGCTCATCTGGTTTCATTCCCAGATGATTCGGCCGCACTGATTGAGCTTAGAGGGCGGGTCCCGGTGACGCAGCGTCAGGGGCGTGGCGCCGGTAGTAGCGTCATGCGGCCGGCCCCAGCTTCACTTCCTTCCTTTCTAAGTTAAAGGAAGTCACGTGGGGGGGGGGGGCGCGGCCGCCGCACATGGTTGTGTTTTTACTTGTGCTGCTGCTGGCTGCTGCTTCGTCCTCCGGTCGCTGCTCTCAGTCATTTAAGGTTAGCGGCCCCACCCTGGTGGGGCCGTTGAGTGGGAGTCACATTTCTATAATATATAGATATGGGGGCGGTTGTTTTTTCTTAAGGAGGCATCATGTTTTCTTTTGATTTTATTAAGGGGCAGGGTTGTGGTCTTTTCTTGTTCATTTAAAGACATTTTCATGCCATGCATATATATAGGTTTTTTGGCTTGTTACATACATGTGGGGATCTGATTGTGGTTTCTTTTCAGATCCCGGGATCCCTGTTGTGGTGGCCCTCTGGCTCTGTTACTTGGCTAGTCTTTAAAAAAAAAAAAAAAATCCTCCCTTCCGGGACATTTACAAATAAGGGGGCATCCCGGGTTGGCTTATGCCTTAAAGCCCAAAAAAATTGTGAATACCATAAATCACCATATGGAGGCTTCCGTTATTGCCGGAAACTGTTCTTCTGAGCCATTCGGGGGGTGCATAAGTTGTGGGACTCTGCTCCCAGCTGATGATGTCTTTATTTGCATCCCTTGTGCAAAGCAGAGCATTGCGCGTCAGTCTGTTGCTTCGGCTGCTGGCCCGTCGCAACCTTCATCATCTCCTACCTCTCCCTCCCTGTTCCGGACCCTGCATGACACTGTCAAAAGTGGGGATTCGCAGTCCGAGGTGGCGGCACAGTCGGCCAGCCCCCGGAAAGTAGTGCCCGTTAAAGCAGGGTTAAAGGCCGCTGCAAAACAGAGGCACCTGACTCCGGTACCTTCGGCTCCACAGGACGAGTTATGTGAGCCTGTGGAATGGTCCGATGGATCCCCGGACGAGGAAGAATTCCTGTTGGAGTCAGATGAGCCTGCAGATCAGCTTGAGGCTGATGCGATTGGCGATTGGTCGGAGGGGGTTGTTGTTGACACCCCCTCCATTCTGGCTCAGATGTTTAAAATTTTGAATTTAGATTCGCCTGAGGCTGTCACCCTGCCAAAGGGTCAGTTGTTTAAGGAGCCTCAGCCGCGTTGGGTCTTTCCCAGACAGCACCACTTTGAGAGGGTGGTCCTTAAGGAATGGGAACATCCCACGCGGTTATCTGGAATCCCTTCCAGTTGGGAAAAGCGTTATCCTTTTCCGCCAGAGTTGGTAAAGCTTTGGTCTGTCCCTCCTGACGTTGATACCCCTGTGCTAGGGCTCTCCAGCACGGCTATGGTACAGTCTGCTGAGACCACTGTCCCTAAAGATGGGAAAGATCGTCGGATTGACCAATACGCGCGCCATGGTTTTATTTATTCCGGGTCAGCGTTGCGCCCGGTGTGTGCTTCAGCCCTTCTTCTATTGGCGATTAGGTCTTTAATTCAGGGGCTATATGAAGATCTCAATCCCGCTTGTAAACAGTTTACTGCGCTTAAGCAGTGTGAATCTTTTGTGTCCTATGTCCTATCCGCTCAGGACGATGCGCTGGCTATGAGTAGCAAGGCAGCGGCTATGCTGGTGGCTATTCGCCGGTCAGTATGGCTGCGTCAGTGGTCGGCGGACGCAGTTTCTAAAAAGGTGCTCACAGCTCTCCCCTTTTTGGGGTTGCGTCTGTTTGGGGAGAAAATTGATTCAGTCGCAAAGGGTGGTAAGATGCCACAACGCAAGAGGCCTCGTGGTCCCTTTAGGGGGGCAGGTTCCGGTAGGCCTTCCTTTCGAGGATTCAGAGCGGGTAGGGGGGCTTCCTTTCCCGCTACCAGAGGTGCAGGTTGGACTCGGGGGAGGGGCTGTGGCCGGCCCACTCAGCAATGAGGGGCTGCCCTCACCCGTGCGGGTGGGGGGACTATTGCGACACTTCTCCCAGGTTTGGAACCAAGTGGTTCCAGGCAGATGGATCCAGGAGGTAGTGTCGGCCGGTTACGACCTGGAATTCGAGTCTCACCCTCCTTCACGGTTCTTTCAGTCCCGGGTGCCCATCGATCCTTTGGCCACGCAGGGGCTCCTGGCGTCGGTAAGGAATCTGTTAGAGATGGCGGTCATCCGGCCGGTGCCGCGCTTAGAGATGGGCCTCGGTTTCTACTCCAATCTTTTCGCAGTCCCCAAGAGAGATGGGTCGGTTCGTCCCGGCCTGGACTCTCATCAACACAGAGTGTTTCTTCCTTTTGCCCAAATTCACACGAGAACGCTTCAGCTTTTTCTGTTAGCGTCTTGGGACCAGCAGCCTCGGTCACTGGATCAGTCCTTCCAGTTGTCCTCCCGGGTCCGGCAGTCCCTCCTGTGGTGGTTGGTCTTGACCAATCTTGTGTAGGGCAGGTCTTTCCTGACCCCCCTTTGGGAAATTGTCACCACGGACTCCAGTCTGTCGGGTTGGGGCAGATTTTGGAATGAGCTGCAGTTTCAGGGGCAGTGGGGACCTCAAGAGGCCCACTTACCCATCAATATTCTGGAACTGAGAGCCATCCGTCGGGTGCTTGCTCTCCTGACTCAACACGTTCTGGGCCTTCCGGTCCAGGTGCGTTCAGACAGTCAAACAGCGGTTGCTTATATCAGTCATCAGGGAGGGACTCGCAGTCTGAGTGCTCTCAGAGAAGTGTCCCTGATCCGGACCTGGGCGGAGTCCCATGTTCCTTGTCTCTCGGCGGTATACATTCCAGGGGTGAAGAACCAGGTAGCGGACCGGTTGAGCAGGGGCTTTCCCCGTCTGGAAGAATAGGCTCTCCATCCTCGGGTTTTTCGCTCACTGTGTCTCCGATGGGGGACACCAGAGGTGGACCCGTTTGCCTCTCGTCACAATCACAGGCTCCCGAACTTCGTGTCGCTTTCCCAGGATCCTCTGGCTCTGGCAGTGGACGCCATGTCCCTGAGCTGGGGAGTTCTGGGATTTCTATACCTGTTTCCTTCGATACCCATGCTGGGCAGGGTGCTTCGGAAGTTGGCTCTGGAAAAGGTGTCCGCCGTTCTCGTGGCCCCAAGGTGGCCAAGGCGAGTGGGGTTCGCAGACATCGTTCGGCTGGCAGTGGACCAGTTCGTTCTGCCACTTCGGCCCGATCTACTCGCTCAGGGTCGATTGTGTTACCCCAATTTACCAGCGCTGGGTTTGATGGCCTGGCTGCTGAAACCTCCATCCTGAAGGAGGAGGGTCTTTCTGATTCAGTCATTAAGACTCTGATCAGTGCCCGGAAGAGGTCTTCTTCCATCATCTACTATAGGACTTGGAAAGCCTATATCGCTTGGTGTGAGAGAAGATCTTTTCCTTGTAGGGTCTTTTCGGTCTCCAGGATTCTGGAGTTTTTACAATCAGGGCTGGACTCTGGTCTTCAGCTAAGTACGTTGAAAGGGCAAGTTTCTGCCTTATCTATCTTTTTTCAGAAGCGTGTTGCGCTTAAGCCTTTAGTTAAAACTTTTTTCCAGGGGGTTACGCATGTGCGGCCTCCCAGGAAACCATTACTCCCGGTTTGGGGTTTGAATTTGGTTCTTTCTGCTCTTCAGGCTCCTCCTTTTGAGCCTTTGCAAGATATTGCTTTGTCTACCCTGACTCAGAAGATTGTCTTCTTGGTAGCGATCACTTCGGTCCGGCGTGTCTCGGAGTTGGCGGCCTTGTCTATCCAGGCGCCTTACTTTGAGAGGCATCAGGATAAAGTGGTCTTTCGGTTCAAGCCAGACTTTCTTCCTAAGGTTGTTTCTGCTTTTCATTTGAACCAAGATATTGTTCTTCCCTCCTTGTGTCCTAATCCTAAGAATGACAAAGAGAGGGTTTTGCATTGTTTGGATGTAGTACGCTGTGTTAAGTACTACTTGATTATCACGTCTCCTTTTCGTAGAACGGATTCCTTTGTTGTGCCCCATGGGCCTAAGAAGGGTTTGGCACCAGCCAAATCTGCCATTAGCAAGTGGATACGTCAGGCCGTTACTGCGGCCTATTCTGCTAAGGGGAAAGTTCCCCCTTTTCGTATCACTGCTCATTCTACTCGCGCCATTGGGGCGTCTTGGGCTTTTCAGCACCAAGCTTCTGTTGAACAAGTTTGTAAGGCCGCCACTTGGTCTTCTGTTCACACTTTTTCTACGTTTTACAAAGTTGATGTGCGAGCCTCAGCGGATGCTGTTTTTGGCCGCAAAGTTCTGCAGACTGCAGTCATTTAAGTTATGCTTCACCTGGCCTTGAGATGCCCATCCCTTGTGGACACTGCTTTTGGATGTCCCAATAAGTGAAGAATATTTAAAAGTGAAGCGGGGTGTGTGGCACACCAAGAATAATACCATTTTGTGAGTACTCACCTGAAAAATGGATATTGTTGGTGTGCCACACACCCCGCTTCACTCCCACCCTTTTCGGTGTTTCCGAAGCCTTTATATGGTGAAGCTTTTTATTTTTATATCAAATTGATTTTGAGGTTACCGGTAAAATACTGGTACCTTGTCTTTCTGCTTTTTTAATATACTGGTGATTGAAGGGAGGTACCAGGTATATATAGGCCGGAAGGGGGCTCGTTACAAGACTTCCTCTCTGCACAGCGTCACCTGGCGGTGAGTTAACCCAATAAGTGAAGAATATTTAAAAGTGAAGCGGGGTGTGTGGCACACCAACAATATCCATTTTTCAGGTGAGTACTCACAAAATTGTATTTTTAGTTTATTATTTTACTACCTCCAGAGCACTGAAGTAGCCCACTGTACCGGGCCACATACCAAGGGAGTCCCTAGGGGTATGAATGCAGCCGGGGCTATTTCCCTCATAGTTCCCATACTCGCACTAGTGGGCAATATACCTTTAAAAATCCTGCCAACTTAGTGCAGGTCACGCTGTAGGTTAATTGTACTTTGGGTATTAATTTCATTTTTATTAATTTGAAATGTAAGTGTATGTTTTGCACGTTTTTCCCTCCAGAAATTTTGAATTTCTGAGCGGAGTAATGACGCATACCTGACGTTGTATCCGGTTTCGGCAATGAAGCCGGGAGTCGGAAACAGGCAGCGTGTCTCCTTTCTCTGCGTAAAACGCAGAGAGAAGGTGGTTTTCAGGCAGCAGAGCAGCGCACAGCAGCAGCTCGGTGCCGCAGACAAAGAGAACCAGTCACGTAGGAGGTGAATCCCGACAGTTATTGTGGGTGGAGTTACTAATAGCAGATAAATAATACATATTCTGTGTTTCATTTTAGAAAGAGACTGATCCTAAAGCCAAATTGGAAAAACATGCTTAAACTACTAAAAAGATGAGGCGTTGTGATACTTGTGATACAGTGCTTCCAGACTCTTGGCAGTTGACTCTGTGCTTGGGATGTGACAAAGTGAGAAAAGAGGCAGTTTCAGTGGCATTCTTAAGGGAGATCCTGAATATTAAAGCGGACCAGCAGTTGAAAAGAAATTAAACCGGGCCACAGAACAAACAGTGCTCATATGCATCCCTCCTCAGGGCAATTTAGATTGCTGCACATAAAAAATAATCTACCTTTTCCTAACGCTTGCTGGGTGAATTTTAAAAATGAGATGGCCGTTCCTGTATGCAAGTTGCCTGCAAGCCCATGAAGTCATACTCTGCTTCCTGTTACTGTGCATTCAAGTTATGCCAGTTGGGAGAGGAAGTTCCAAAATTGCCGCTACCTTTCTTTTTCAACTGTGCCATGCTGTTGGTCCGGTTTAAGCAAGAATTATGTGGGATACCCATAAGGATTTTGTCACTTAGTCTCAGTGGTCTCTTGCTTCTGCACCCATTCCCATCCTGGTTACGGAAGTGCAGCCTGAGAAGCAGGATGTATCTTTGATTAATGCAATTCCCAGTGCCTTACCTTCTGCCCCTATACAAATTGATATAACTTCAGAGGCGGGGGAGATTGTGGAAGATCAGGACTCTGCTCAGGATTCTATGGATGAGGGGGCCCAGGAAGAAGGGGAGCAGGATAGTTTCCATATTGTTTCAGAGCTTAATCTACTATTGCAAGATATTTATGATATTTGGGGAATTCACCAGAAACAAGACGAGATGTTACAAGACGAGATGTTACAAGACGAGATGTTACAAGACGAGATGTTACAAGACGAGATGTTACAAGACGAGATGTTACAAGACGAGATGTTACAAGACGAGATGTTACAAAGGAATTCTTGTCAAAAAATCTGAAAAAGCTTTTCCACTCCATTCAGTCTTCAAAGAGAAGGTTAAGGAGTGGATGTGCCAGAATAGAAATTTTTCCTTCCTAAATTTTTAAAGAGAAAATATCCATTCCATGATCCATTAATGGAACACTGGAGCAAAAATCCTAAATTGGATGCCCCCTTAGGTCAAATGTCTAGATCATCAGATTTAAGCTTCGAGGATATGGGTGCCTTGCATTATCTCATTGATCACAGGGGCGATCTTATACCAAGGAGAGCGCTGTTTATGTTTAAACTAGCTATGTCCTCTTATGTGGTCCTTTTAAGCGTGACTAAGTGGTGTTTAAAACAGCTGGTGTTTCAGCTTGCAATGCAATGCAGAATACAAAGTACAAAACATTTTTCCCTAACAAAGGAGATGGGTGAATTAGCAATAGATGCTCTGTCTCAGCCATGGGATTTGTATCTTGCTTATGCCTTCCCTCCTTTCAGAATTCTGTCTCAAGTGGTTTGGAAAATAGCACGGGAAGAGGTGACATTGATTCTCATCGCTTCATTTTGGCTAAAGAGACTAGTTCGCAGAGTGAATGAAGATGGCAACAACCAGATATTCCGGACATCATCCAGATGTCATTCTACATTCAAATCCGTCAAAACTATGCCTGACCGCTTGGATCCTGAATGGGCCTTATTAAGGAAAAAAGAGTTGTTTAATTAGAGTGGCTGAAACTCCTCTGGCCAGCTGTAGGTTAACTACTAGGAAGATCTACGGCAAGTTATGGAAACTATTTTCTTCTCTTTGTGAAGTGAATAAGTTGAAGAAAAAAGAAGACACAGTATTAGAATTTCTGCAGGAAGGTTTTGACAAGGGCTTGGCTGTGAGTACACTAAAGACATTATCAGTGTTTCTGGAACAGAAATTGAGACAAAATGAACGTACTAATCATTTTTTCAAGTAAGTAATGCGTAAAAGGCCGGCACCATTTTATGGTTTTCCTACATGGGACTTGTTAATTGTGTTAGAAGGGTTGACAGAACCCCCATTTGAACCTTTGGAGGAGGTTTCAGAGAAATTGATGTCTTTGAAGTGTTTTTTTGTTGCTGACTATTACGTCTGCTAGGAGAGTAAGCGAAATACAGGCCTTATCCATTAAAGAACCTTATTGTGCAGTACTTCCAGACAAAGTCATACTTAGACCAAATCCATTGTTATTTCCAAAATTTGCGTCTTCAGTTAACAGGTCACAAGAGATAGTTCTTCCATCATTGCCAAATGGAACAGGCAAGGAAGAAGATTTCTCCCTGCTTGATGTCAGAAGGGTTCAGCAGCTTCAAAATCCACTATAGCTATATGGATAAAACAGACTATTGCTCAAGCTTACTCCACTAGGGGGTATCTCCCCAAGAAGTCTCGGCCCATTCTACAAGAGCTATGGCTACATCAGGGCCAGAAAGAACTGGGGCATCCATAGATGAGATATGTAAAGCAGCAATGTGGTCATCGCCCCACACCCTCCTCAGACATTTTAGACTTGACTTGCACAAAGCAATAGGTCTTCGGTAGAAGAGTACTTCTTGCAGCTTCCCATCTTTAGGGTATTATTATTTGCCTAATCCTCTCAAGCTGAAGGATGACTTGGAAAAATTACTGTTAGACTTACCGGTAACATATTTTTCACAAATCCTTCAGATTGACCGCTTATTACCCACCCATAGTCCAAGGGTGCTTAGGATATTACTTTTCTATTACTGAGAAGGAGAGGAAGGGGTGGAGCTCAGTCTTTCCATGTGGTCGGTCAAGCTGAAGGGTTCCTGAAAAATCTAACAGTTTTTTTTCTTAAAGGACGGGTACTCGGCAAGGGGGTCAGGTGGCAGGAAGTAGGAGACGCTTCCTCTGCAGCAGAGGGGAAAGACACTGCACGTGCGGCTACCTCTCTCCTCGCGTAGTCGCGGCAGCATCGGATTATTCTTCTGCTGGTTGGTCCGGGGTTGCGGCCTCCACTTCTGCAGCCACTGCTTTGAGCTGCAAGCAGGGGAGTTTCAGCCTGTCCCGCAACTCCGGGGGATTGGCTATGAGGCCCTTCGTAAACCACCACGCCACCTTGATTTACTGAGTGGTTTATTATGATTATTGTAATTATTATGTTTAATATTATATATTTTTATTATTTTCTAATTGTAATTTTATTATATTTTTATAGATTATGTGAAAAGGGGTAGTTGGTTGTGGTTCCTCCTAGTGTCTCGGGGTAGTCACTTGTGATTATCAGTACTTGTATATAATTCGGTCTTCGGCCCTTAGGGTTATTTAGACTGTATAATAGCGGATCTGGTACCTTAGCAGACGGTTATTCTATGTCCAATATGCCTGCAAAAATACGGTTGTATTTGTAATGTATAATAGCGGATCTGGTACCTTAGCAGACGGTTATTCTATGTCCAATATGCCGGCAAAAATACGGTTGTATTTGTAATGTGCTAAGTCTCAGGAAGATTTGTATGTAGTCTCCGAAAAGGAGGAAGAGTTGTCTGAGGGTGAGCTTACTTCCAATAGGAAAGACGTTTATTCAGACTCAGAATCCTCCACTCAGGAGGGTTCAAGGGTCAGGTGGAAGGCCTCATTGGTTCCATTTTAGAGGTTCTGCACAGTTTGCCTACAAAAGCTTCTAAAAGAAAAAAGGGAGACTTTTATTCAAGCCGGAGAGACTGAGGCAGCAGTTCACTGTCCAACCTAATTATTCCTAGTATGTCACACACCCCGCTCCCAACATTCATGACACTTGGGTAACCAGCCTGTAGAGGGCGATCTTGCAGAGATGACATGAGAAAAAGGAGCCCCTCCTGGTCCATAAATACCCGGGACCTCCCACTATTCCTCTGTCTTTTCGTCTCTGCAGTCGGCGAAGCATTCAGAAGATGACTCTCCTTCCTGCAGGTAGCCAGGTTACGCCCGGCCTTTTTCTATTTCTGCCTGAAGCCACATTTTTGTATTGTGATATTTGTTATGCCTCCCAGCCTTGGCTGATGGGCTCGGGCATAGGTAGATACACCCTTGGGTGTATATGGGAGCTTGCTCCCTCCGTGAGACCTCAAATAAGGGGTAGGCGGAATCCGGGTTGGTGTTCCCTGGCATGGGATGCCCCGTCCCTTTAAATCTCCTTGTGCCTATTGGGTGCCTATTGTTTCCCCCCTTTTGGCCCTCCTTTATTTAGGGAGTATCTTTTGGCCTATGCATTTGTTTTAAAAAAAAAAAAAAAAAAAAAAAAAGGGAAAAGATAAGAAAGTGACATACCTGTTTTGGGGTTTTTAAATTTCCCTCTCTTTTTTTCGCTCGGCCCCGTTCTATGATGTCATGCTATTGTCCTTGGCTGACCCGCCCTCTGCTCTCTGAGCAGTGCTAGGTGGTGGGCGGGGCTTCGAGTCGGCGTCGCATTTCTGCTTCCTCTTCCTGTTTGACATGTGGTTTGCTGGTTCCTGTTCTGGTGCTGGCCTCCACTGGTCCTGGCTGCTGCGTTGGTGCTGCTGGGCTTTTCTTATATCGATTGGTCGCAGGGCGGTTGCTGGGCCATTGTGGTCACTGTGAGTACCCTTTAGTTATACTAAAGGGAAATCTTTTTTTATTTACTGTAATTTCTTTCTTGCATATGCATAAGGCTTATTGTGTTTTCTCTATCTTCCAGGGGGAAACTCTCTTAATAGAGGTTTCTGCTGGTCCTTGTTTAAAATCCTCCCACCTAGGAACTATTAAGGGGCATCCCGGGTAGCTCCGGCTATAAAAATCCCATATACTTGGCGACTATAAAAAAATTAAGTATTTTAATAAACACCATATGGAGGCATCTCAGGATACTGGCTTTTCAGTACCTGCGGGACAGACTCGGCAGTGTTTTCGATGTGGGTCATCCCTTGTTGGGGATAACGCATTTTTTTGTGTATCTTGTGTTCAATTGGTTATAATGCAGCAGTCAGGGGCCCAAGCCTCAGGGTCGGTGGCTCCTGCCTCTTCCCCCACACCGCCATGTCTTGTCCATACCCCCAGTGATATTGTCATGGGTAGAGAGTCGCTTTCTGATGTATATGCCTGATTGGCTCACATTGAAAAATAAATGTCTAGTTCTGTGGCCAAGAAGGCCTCAGCTAAAAGAGAACATTTAGCTCTGGCTGTTGAGGCAAATGAGCTTGATTGTAGTGAGCATTTTTGATTGTTCTCTGTTTGAAGAAGGAGAATTCTTTGAAGAATCTGATGTTTTGGATGTTCAGCAATTTGTGGGTAATGACGCTGAACAAGGTAAAGGGGAGAATTTTGACACCCCTAAAGCTCTTGCTCAATTATGAGGTCTTGGCTATTGATTTTCCAGAAGCAGTCCCTCCTCAGAAAGGGGAGTTCTTTGGAGCCTCCAAGCCTCGTTTTGAATTTCCTAATCAGAAACATTTGGAAGATATCATTCTTAAGGAATGGGAAAAGCCTGCGCGGCTTCCTGGCATTCCTTTGGGCTGGGATAAAAAAAATATATATATCCCTTTCCTGCAGACACTGTAACGTTGGTCATCCCCCCCCTGTGGTGGATTCACCTGTGCTCAGTTTGTCTAATTCCTCTGTTTTGCATTCTCCGGAATCTACTTCCCTTAAGGATGGGGAGGACAAACGTATTGATCAAATGGCTTGCCATGCGTTTGCTAGCCTTGGCTTGGCCTTACGGCCTGTGGGTGGCAGTCGCTATTAGGTCTGTTATTAGAGACCTATTGAATACCTCAGGGCTTGATCCAGCCTCTGATGAGTTTTCCGCTCTCAAGCGATGTGATTTATTTGTGTCTTTTGTACTTTCTGCTTTAGATGACTCCATGGTCTTATGTAGCAGAACTTCTGCCTTGCTTGTTGCGATTCGGCGGTCTATTTGGCTACGCCAGTGGGTGGCTGACACGGTGGCAAAGAAGTCGCTTACAGCACTTCCCTTTGGGGGATTACGCCTCTTTGGTGAGAAGTTGGATTCTGTCATTAAAGGAGGCAAATTGCCTCAGCGTAAGAAGCAACGTCGCTCCTTTCGGGTATCGGCTTCCTTTGCCCCTTCTGGAACCACGAAAAGAAGGGTTAGAGGATCGGCCCTTTTCAGCCCCAAGGGGGACTGCATGGAACAGAGGAAGAGGACGTGGCCGTCCAGGTCAGAGTTGGGGATCTAAGCCCAAGTCCACTTCCAAGCCTGCCCAGCAATGAGGAGGCGCCCTCACCCGTACGGGTGGGGGGACGGCTGCGATTCTTTTTTCCAGGCTTGGGTCAATAGGTATCGGACAGATGGATTCTGGAAGTTGTGTCCTCCGGTTACAAGCTGGAATTCGAGGTTCGGCCTCCTCCCAGATTTTTCAGGTCTCGGATGCCCGCAGATCCAGTGATCGCACAGGGGCTCCGGGCAGCTGTGGCGAACTTTTTAAACATGGATGTTATCCGCCAGGTTCCTCCAGCGGAAAGAGGTCTGGGGTTTTACTCTAACCTATTTACGGTTCCCAAAAAAGGACGGCTCTGTTCAGCCTATTTTAGATTTGAGACGACTCAATCAGTTTATTTGTTTCCGAAAGTCGACGCTCTCCGCCAGGGGGACTTTTTGACGTCCATAGATATCAAGGATGCACATTCCTATTTTTGCCGCTCACCAAAGGTTTCTCAGATTCACAGTAGAAGACCACCATTTTCAGTTTGCGGCTCGTCCATTCGGTTTCACTCTATCCCCAAGAGTGTTTACCAGGGTCCTGGCAGGAGTAATGGCTATTCTCAGGGTCCAGGGCATTCGCATCGTGCCATTGCTGGACGACTTGCTCATCACAGCGTCATCTTTCAATCAGATGGAACTGGACACCAGAACAGTGGTGACTACACTACAGAGGTTTGGTTGGGTGATAAACCATGCCAAATCCTCTTTGTCCCGTAAGGGAGATTCCCTTTCTGGGCTTGATTCTGGATACCCTTCAGGCCAGGGTATTTCTTTCTCAGTCCAAGATTGTTCTGATTCAGGATTTAATTAATTTGTTCCTGTCCAATCCTCATCAGCCTATCCGCTTGGGGATGAGATTAGTGGGGTTGATGGTGGCCACGCTCGAGTTGGTCCCTTTTTGCTCAGTTCCACATGAGGACGCTTCAGCTTTCTTCTGGCGAAGTGGGACAAGCGCCTGTTGTCTTTGAATCGGACTTGTCTGTTGTCTCCCCTCGTCCTGCAGTCCCTCCAGTGGTTGCTGATTTTGAGCAATCTTAGGGACGGCAACTCATTTCTGACCCCTTGTTGGGAGTTGGTCACCACAGATGCCAGCCTTACGGGCTGGAGGGGGCATCTGAAGGAGACACCGGTTTCAGGGGTTGTGGGGGCCTCTGGAGGCTCACTCCCCAATCAATTTATTCGAACTTCGGGCCATTCGTCTTGTTCTGCTCCGACTGACTCATCTCTTGCGGGGTTTGCCGGTTCAGATTCGGTCAGACTACCGAACAGCAGTTGCATACATCTATCACCAGGGAGGGACTCGCAGTTGGGGTGCCCTCCGGAAAGTGTCTCTGATCCTTCAGTGGGCAGAGATCAATGTTCCCTGCATATCGGCAGTTTACATTCCGGGGATAGAGAATGTGGAGGCAGACTCCCTGAGCAGAGCATGCGCTCGCCAGGGAGAATGGTCTCTCAACCCCGAGGTCTTTTAGTTCCTTTGTCACAAGTGGGGGACTCCGCGGTTGGACCTGTTTGTGTCTCGCCACAACCACAAGCTTCAGCCTTTGTGTCTCTATCCCAGGATCCTCTGGCAGTGGCAGTGGATGCCATGTCTCTTGCCTGGAAGGATCTGGGGTTCCTGTATCTTTTTCCCCCATTCTCCATGATAAGCAAGGTGGTGCGCAAGTTGGTTCTGGAAGGGGCACCAGCAATTTTGGTGGCTCCAAAGTGGCCAAGACGCCTGTGGTTCGCAGAGGTCACAAGGCTAGCAGAGGATCTGTTGCCTCTACCTCTTCTTCCAGATCTCTTAACTCAGGGTCAACTTTGTTACCCCAATTTACCAACGCTGGCTTTGATGGCGTGGCTGCTGAAATCTCCATCTTAGAGGAAGGCCTTTCTGATGCTGTCATTCTGACTCTTGTTAGAGCTAGAAAGTCGTCTTTCTCTGTGGTTTATTACAGGACTTGGAGGTCCTATATTGACTGGTGTGAGTCTAGGTTCCTGCCTTGCAGGGTATTTTATATCCCTAGGATTTTGGAGTTTCTGCAACGGGGTCTGGATTTGGGCTTCCAGATTAGTACTTTGAAAGGGCAGGTTTCTGCTTTTGGCTATTCTCTGTCAAAGGTCATTTGCTCTTCATCCTTTGGTTAAGACTTTTTTCCAGGGGGTCACGCATGTGCGGCCTCCTAGAAAGCCCCTACTTCCAGTTTGGGAATCTTAATCTGGTGCTCTCTGCTATGCAAGCTGCTCCTTTTGAACCTTTACAGGAGGTTCCTCTTCATATTCTCACTCAGAAAGTTGCCTTTTTGGTTGCTATTACCTCTGTCCGTCAGGTTTCTGAATTGGTGGCCCTGTCAATACAGGCTCCTTACTATGAGAGGCATCAGGATAAGGTGGTTTTCCGTTTTAAACCAGATTTTCTTCCTAAAGTGGTGTCTGCCTTCCACTTAAATCGGGATATAGTTCTTCCTTCATTGTGCCCTAATCCTAGTAATAACAAGGAAAGGGTTTTACATTCTTTGGATGTTGTTCATTGTGTTTAATATTATTTGGTTACTACTTCTGCTTTCCGTAAGACAGATGCCTTTTTTGTTGTGCTTTCTGGGCCTAGGAAGGGTTTGGCACCCGCCAAATCTTCCATTAGTAAATGGATTCGTCAGGCCATTGTTGGGGCCTATTCTGCTGAGGGGAAGGTTCCCCCTTTTCGTGTTACTGCTCATTCTACTCGTGCTGTTGGTGCGTCCTGGGCTTTTCAGCACCAGGCTTCTGTTGAACAAGTTTGCAAGGCTGCTACTTGGTCTTCGGTTCACAAGTTTTACATAGTTGATGTGCGGGCCTCAGCGGATGCTGCTTTTGGTCGCAAGGTTCTGCAAGCTGCAGTAATTTAAACCGGACCTTCACCATGATTTAATGAAAAGCCCAAACTCTTAAAAAACAATTCCTCAGCATCTAAAATTAATATATTTTACATGTTTAGTCACTAATTTATTATACTTTCCCCCACTGGGCTGCAACTCTGTTCGGGAATTTAGGATACGGGCGCCGCCATCTTGACTCAGAAGCATCACACTTACTGAGGAGAGGAGAGTGGGATAAGGTACAGGGGGGCGGGTTATAGCTGTGCTTTGCTCAGACAGAGCAGAGCTGGGGTCAGGGAAAGGTCAGCAGTCCCAGAATGCAGAGCAGCACAGTCACTTCCTGTTTGCAGGCACTTCCTGTTTGCAGGCTGCCTGCAAAAATGGCAGCTTCCATAAGCCGCCATCTTGGATGTTTAAAGGCTTATAAAATGCAGTAGATACAGGTAGGATGATTTTTAATGTGAGCAATCTGTATGTACAGGGTGTGGGAAACATATAAGATAGATTCTTATTTAGAGTGAAGGTCCGCTTTAAGTTATGCCTTATTTTCCTTGTGGGATCCCCGCCCATTATAGACACTGCTATTGGATGTCCCAAGTGTCATGAATGTTGGAAGCGGGGTGTGTGACATACTAGGAATAATACCATTTTGTGAGTACTCACCTGTAAAATGGGTATTACGAGTATGTCACACACCCCGCTTCCCCCGCCCTTTTTTTGTTCTGGGATCCTTTATATGGTGTTTCTTATTATTTTTCACTATATAATTTGCTCTTCCTGGTTCTTCACTGCTTTTTTAAAAGACTGAGGAATAGTGGGAGGTCCCGGGTATTTATGGACCAGAAGGGGCTCCTTTTTCCAATGTCATCCCTGCAAGATCGCCCTCTAAAGGCTGGTTACCCAAGTGTCATGAATGTTGGAAGCGGGGTGTGTGACATACTCGTAATACCCATTTTACAGGCGAGTACTCACAATATGGTATTTTTCCAATATTGTCTGCAAGAAATTGGAGAAGCCAGATAGGTTCCCTCCCATTCCTAAGGTCTTCCCTTAGATCTGGTTAATTTATGGTCTCTCAGGATTCATGCTCCCAGTTAATTCTGCCTCTTTGGGTTACTGCAGGGGTTTCTGGAACAGAGTAAAATAAAGCCCTCTTCTAAGCCCTCTCAAACATGAAGGGACGCTTGCAGGTCAGGGACGGCTTCTGCAGTTTGCGCCCGTTTGGAGGTGCCATGTATCAGATCTATGGATCCAAGAGGTGTCCTCTGGTTACAAGATTGAGTTGGAAGTCAGGCCTCCCCGGAGGTTTCATTGGTCACTGGTAACCCGAAACCCGGGGAAAGCAGAAGCCTTGAGATCCGCTGTAACGTACCTTTTTTGGATGGGAGTAATCCATCAAGTTCCCTTCTCAGAGAGGGGCCAGGGGTTTTACTCCAATCTGTCCAATACCCAAGAGGGACGGATCTGTGCACCCAATATTAGATCTCAAGGGCCTCAACAGGTACTGAAGCATTTTCGCATGTAGTCACTTAAGATCCACAGTGATGTCACTTCAGCCAGGAGAATTTATGTCCACAGTGGATATAAAGGATGCATATCTCCACATCCCGATATTTCCTGGGGCATCAAAAATATTTGCACTTCATGCTGGGTAGCCCAAATTTTCAATTTAAGGCACTACCCTTCGGCCTGTCGTCAGCCCAGGCAGTGGTCAGGGCATATGTATAATTCCCTTAACTAGACAAGGGGGCTCAGAAGAATACAAAGACGGTTTTGTCGACACTGGAGGAGTTCTGCCGGTTCATCAACTTTCCAAAGTCGTATATCATTCCTTCAACATGGAGGTCTTCTCTGGGGATGTCGCTAGACACAGCTCAGACCAATATATTTCTTCTGGAACAGAAGAGACTCTTGCGTCATGCCAGAATCCAGACTCTCTTGTCCTGCCCTCGGCCAACGCTCCGTCAAGGATCTTACTCTGGTCCGAGAAGCATGTTCCGTGCATTTCGGCAATCCACATACCAGGAGTGAACAACTTGCAGGCCAATCATCTAAGCAGAACAGTCTTGCATTATTGAAAATGGTACCTCAGTCAGAGGATTTTTCAATCCCTTTGCATCTGCTGGGGGTTCCCAGAGAGAGATATCTTTGCGTCCCACCACAGAAGGTTGTGAATTTTGTATGCAAGTTTGTATCTGTCTAGCAAGACTTTGTCTTGGTCAGCATTCAAGCTTCTTCATATGTTCCCTCTGATTCCACTCCTGGGTTGAATATTAAAAATATATATATAATATATATATATATATATTTTATTTTATATATATATATATATTTTGGTGGCCCCTCGGTGGCCAAGGAGAAGCTGGTTCTCAGACATAGTAAGAATGTCGGAAGGCGACCCTTTGAGGTTGCCTGACGATCCAGATCTCATTCAGGGGCCTTTGCTGCACCCAATATACAGGTTCTGGCTTTGCTGGCTTGCCTATTGAAGCCTCCATCCTAGCAGAGGAAGGCATTATCTGCCAGAGTTATCTGGACTATGATTCAGGCCCAAAAGCAGACTTCATAAAACAAGTCTGGCAAGTATCGCTCGGTGTGAATCTAGAGTTTTGGCCTGTAGAAACTTTCTATCTCCAGAATTCTGGATTTTTTGCAGAAGGGTCTTGATGAGGGTCTTCAACTGAGCACTCTAAAAGGACAGATCTGCTTTATCTATCTTATTTCAAGAAAATAAACTTATTAGGACATTTTTGCAGGGGGTCACTCGTGCGTCCTTTTCGTAAGCCTTTTCTGCTGGTCTGGGACTTGAACTTTTTTTATCAGCCCTTCAGGGTTCTCCCTTTGAACCATTGTCCGAAACGGCACTAAGCTTAATGACACTTAAAGTGATTTTTTTAGTGAGTTACTACTCAGTGGGTTTCTGAATTAGCAGCTTTATCAGTTAAGCCTCCTTGCATAAGGACAAGGCTGTTTTAAGCAGGATTTCCTTCCGAAGGTGGTTTCCCCTTTTCATCTTAATGCAGAGTGGGTTTTGCTCTCCTTATGTCCTGTTCCAGTTAGTTATAAGAAGGGGGTCCTTCATTCTCTGGATGTAGTGAGAGCACTAAAATATTATCTCTGCTACACAAGCCTTCCGAAAGTCTGACTCCTTATTTGTCATAGCTGAGGGGCCACAGAAGGGTCTACCATCCGATGAATTAGACAAGCGGTAATAAGGGCCTATATCTCCCAAGGGGAAGAATCCTCCTTTTCGGGTTACAACTTATTCTACACCAGCTATTGGAGCTTCCTGGGCTTTTCAGCACCAGGCTTCGGTGGAACAAGTATGCAAAGTTGACACTTGGTCTTCAGTTCATACATTTTACCAAATTTTATAGGGTAGATGTTAGATGCAGCCTTTGGTAGAAACGTATTACAGACAGTAGTAATCTAGAGGTTTGATTTTAGACTAGCTTACTCTGTTAGAAGAATGTTTTATTATTGAACGCTGATGCCTTTGAGTGGTAATAGAAGGGAAAGGAATTCAACAAATGAGAATCACACAATTGTATTATTACACCAACAATAGATTTAAATCATACGATTGCTGGTGGTGTAAAACTAGGGTTATACTAATAAATACCTAAGACAGGGATACTAATATCAATGCAGGTTTGTTTATATTGTTTTAAAGAGATCAGCAGAATGTTATTTTATTATAAAAAAGATATAAAAAGAATATAAAACATACTTGTACACAGAAAAGTAAGGTAGCAAAGGTATATGTAAAAAATACAAGGAACATCAACTAACAGAGCATCACCACTCTATTATCACCTTTCCTATGGGAATGGTACCTCCTGGCACACATGGGTGTATAGATAATACTTTTTTAAAGAGACAGAACAGGACTAGTTTTGCTGATCCATGCCTCTTCACAAAGAAGCAACCACAGGAGTCTAATGGGACTAGAAATCGGACACTACACCCAAAAATATCTTTAAAAGCGTAAACAATTTTAATATTGACCACAATTCAAAAAAAAAAAATTAGATAAGAAAAAAACACTGCCTTCCCTGTAACATGCTAATGCATCAGATACACATTAATAATCATCAAAAAATTCATGTGGCTTCCCACTATACAGTAAATTCAAAATAAACCAGCCCCCTAACCCCCCCCTTAAAGTGCCAGAAAATGTCAATCAATTAAACCTTAAAAACATACATACAGTAAAAAAAAAAAACATCCCAAATAATCCAATATAGAAGTGTCCAAATGGAAAGGAGGCTTGCAATATAATATAATAACCTGTCTCCCTATCTAACCTATAATATATAGCTACCGCCCTGATGAATGAACAAAGAGATACAGGTGGGCAGAAACGCTACCCCGCGTGCTCCGCTATGCACCCACAGCTTCTGGAAGGGGTAAAGCTTTCTCACCTTATCCTCCCCTTGTATTTCCGGCCGAGCTACCTTCCACACACTGTCCCAGCCAGACATCCGGCAGTTGGAATGCACTGGAACGAAGTGCCTGCCAGGCACGCCCCCCACGATGACCTGGCTGCCATCATTAGCCAATGGGGGAACAGAGACAGAGCGGCGGCGTCGTGGTGGCTGCACTAGCTGGGGAACACGGGGAGGCAATATACATTTGGCTACATGATTAGTATTACACTTGTGATGGCAATCACAATTTACAATCATTAGATATTCATTCATTATACTGAAGGTTGGTGCATTTCCTGGGAATGATATAAAGTTGTTAGCTGTGCAGACATATATTACTACATAGTAAATGGCACATTTCCAATTTAATATTCAAATCAACGGGCAAATCCTTATTTGGGCGACAATCAGTGGCACTTTATGGTCCCAAAGGGCCCGAGGCGCTCTGTTCTTCATCCTCTTCCTGTTGCATCCAAGAAGTCTTCTTAATTTGGCAGTGCTGGTCAGAACTTCCTCACCATTTCTCCCATTGTCTCCTACTTCCTACTCCTATATGTGAAGTGTAGGTGCCTGCCTCCTGATCCCGAACCATGCCACTTCACAAAGAAGTTATTAACCAAACCTCTCAGCAGGTCTTGCCACTTAGTGATTGGGTAACTTTTTATTGCAAAACTTCTGAAAGAGAACACTGTTATTACATCTAGCACCCACTAAATCACCAACAACCCCCATTCCCCAAAATGCCTTCCTAAACCAGAAAAACAGAATAGGGTTTAAAGAGTAGTGAAAAACAATAATAAATTACTTGTTGTAAAAAGGTTTTTGCTGGAGTCTTGCAGGGCTTCTAGTGAATGGCAGTTAGCTATTTTCTTTTTCCTCTTTGGAACTAGATCTGTGTTTGTTAGAATATATTTGTTCATTGTTCATCCATTGTACTGCTTTTTTCTGATTGGGCAGAGCAGACACCCACTAATTTCTGAATTTGAGAAACGGCCACTTACAGGTCTACAGTTTTATGCAAGTTTATGCTTTAGTACTAAAACATTTTTTTTTGTCTTTTAGATGTAAATCTTGAAATCCTTGCCCAAGTGCTTGTGAACACTGGAGCCCTTGACTAATTTTCTGGACATTCAGCATCAATAAAATGTCATGTTTGTTGTGAATGAATTGCTACTGTAGTGAGTTAATTAAAAAGTGTTTTTCTTAAATAAAGTACATTTCTTTCAAATTTACAAAATGTGTCTATTTGAACTATTTCAGATTTTTTTTCTAAATAAAGGAGAGGCAGGGGTCCTCTTTATCCTTACGCCCACTTAAAGGAGCACTATCGCAAAAAATTGCATTTAAAAAGATAAATTAAATAGCCACACAATAGCTTCTAACATGTGTATAAATATTGTGGCAAAAGAAAAGAAAAAAAACATGTATGCCTTACTTTTAAATTGTAAAATGAAAATGGCTTAGTCCATTTGCTAAATGGGGGGATCTGCTGGGTTTTATTCAGTGAGGTAATAAGAGAGCTGCCACATTTAGCCCACTGGTCTCCTAGCAACAGCTGCAGTAAACTTGCTCCAGCTTTCTCCCCAGGCAGGCGCTGTACCTGGCGGTAACAGCTTTGTGTGTGTGTGAGGTGCTGCTTCTGTGATGAGATCACCCCTGACTTAATATATAAAATCTCTACAAAATAAACTGCAAAAAAATCTACTTTGAATGACTGTGTGTGTATATATATATATATATATATATATATATATATATATATATATATATATATATATATATATTTATATTTATATTTATATATATTTATATATATATATTTATATATATTTATATATATATATTTATATATATTTATATATATATATTTATATATATATATTTATATATATATATATTTATATATATATATATATATATATATTTATATATATATATATATATATATATTTATATATATATTTATATATATATATATATATATATATATATATATATATATATATATATATATATATATATATATATATATATATATATTATCTAAAAGACTCCACTTCACTGGCCTTCGCTTGGCGCATTCAAGTACAGGGATGCCCCACTGTGTGAAATGCCCCCCATGGTCTCTACAATACCCACCTTTTTCCTGGCTCCAATGGCAATGCAAATAGCTGCGGTCACATCCTCAGCATCTCCAGGATGAGGCGCGCTCCCACAGAAATAAAACTGGGCATAGTGAAAATCTTGAGTCTTCTGCTTGAAACACACAAAGCTGAAAAGAGAAAATGGGGAAATGGAAAGATACTGCAGACAGCAACAGAGGTAAAATGAAAGGCAAAATAAAAAATCTGAAGAACAACGAAAACAAGATGAAAATAGAAAAATGCAATTGTGGAAAATGTAAAATAATAAAAACCTTTACCAGGTTGGGATTGAACTCTGCACCATATAGTTTATAAGCTAAAGCTCTAAACAGTTGAGCCATTCATTTTGCTAAGGGAAAGTGAAACTTTATAATGTAACAACTCTGAAGCAATGCTCCACAATACAGTCTATTTCTCTTTCTGTAGTATTTATCCTTCAGCCAGCAGCAGAGATAACATGAGAAAAACTGTCAAAATAATAAATGTGGAGAGCAGAGAAATACAATTCTGGAAAAAAGGGAAGTTAAAAAAATGAATTATTAGGAACCAGAATTATAACTATAAATGTGCATGTTAAGCAAACACATTACCAAGTGAGCCATTCAGGCTGCTTGATTCACAGTGTGATTTTGAATGTAATAACAGTGAACCAATCCTCCTAGTGTCTAAAACTACTGAGATCATCAGTAAACCTATGGTGCCTCTCTCCTCTCTCTCTCCTCCTCTATTTCCCTCTCCACACAGGCAACATGGCAGAAACAGACTTAACAACCCTCGCCATCCTTTTCAACTGCTGTCACTCAGACAGCACACTGCTTTTCTCTATGTGATAGGCAACATAGCACAGACAGACTTAAACTCTGCCCATAGGCTCTGTAACTCCCTCCCCCCTTTCCTCCAGTATGCTGAGCCTCTCACCTCACTATGCAGTGTCTGGGAGTTCTTCCCCACACTGCATGTGGTTCAGTCCCAGGTGACCCAGGCGTCACCCCACCAGCTTTTGCAGCAGCTGCTGCTCTACAGTGGAATAACATACTTATATTCTAAGCATACAGCACGTCCTGCTCCAGATGTAGTAATAACATGTGGGTAATCCTCCGCCTGAGGCGCCGTGCACTGCAGACATATAGAAAACAAGCTCCTCCCGGCCCTACATATACCGAGGGACCTCCCACAAATCCCCAGATTTCTCTGCAGTGCTGGAACTGCGAAGACATGAAGTATCACGCTCTCGCAGGCGAGCGGGGCTTTACAGCCTGAGGCCCTGCGGGACTATTTCTACCCGTCCTCTTGTGAAGAATATGCCTCCCAGCCTGGGCTGCGTTGGTCGGGTGAAGGTAGGCAGCACCTACTGTGCTTACGGAGCTAGACTCCACCGCAATCCCCCACCATAGGGTAGGCGGTCAAGGCTAATGGTGAGCCTTCAGTGGATGCCCCTCCCGCATCATTGCCCCACGCCCCATGTAGCGGTGAACCCCGAGTGCTGGATCACCACCTTCCCCAGTTCCCCCCGTTAGTGGGGGGAAAAAAGAGGGGGGGGGTTGTGTGTACGTTGGCCTAACCTTGCCCTATTACACTGTATGCTTATAGCCTTTAATGGTTACCGGGGGTCAGAGCCGCACTTCAAACATTGTTAACGTTGGCCGCAGCGCCTTTAATGTACTTTGACTTGGCGCGTACGGCGGTTCTGTTTCGCGCCGCTATGGCGTTTATTACTGTCTCCTTTTCTGTCTTGTTACGTGCTTAGAGCTGCACGCTCTCCGGGGGGGCGTGGTCTGGTTTGGCGCGTTCTGCGTCATCTGCAGCTCTGGCCCACCCTTCGAGGTTCGCTTGGCGCCATTTTGTCGGTCTTCCCGCGCGCGCGTGGTCACGATCCTCCTCTTCCTTGGTTACTGTAAGTGCCCTCACGGGCGTTTTCGGGTATTTTGTCTTTCCTGTAGCGCATGGCTCTGACACCCTCTTCTCCTTATGTCTTTCAGACGCCAAGATTCCAGTGGCTTCTCCCGGCCTGATATATATATCTTAGCGGGTTTATATCTAAATTCTCCCACATTCCTAGCGGGTCTTGGGGCATCCAGGGTTGCTTACAGCATAAATCCCTACTGGCATATTACTTAGATTAATCACCATATGGAGGCATCTCAGAATTGTGTCCGGGGTCCCGCGGGGACAAGACCGGCTGTGTACTGCGTGTGGACAACCCCACGATGATGCTGACAGAGCACGGGTCTGCGGACCGTGTGCTGAACAAGTGCTGGCCCTGCAATCAGGTTTACCAGTAGCTGCACCTCGCTTCAATACTCCTGTCTTCCCGTGCTTAAATCTCACTCCA